>OY728153.1:691921783-694712450 GCA_963277665.1 Viscum album | reverse complement strand
ACAGGGGTGGGGGGCTGTCCAGGGGGTACGGGGTGTCCGGGAGGTGGGGTGTCCAGAGGGTGGGCGGGCTGTCCATGGGGTTGGGGGCTGTCCAGGGGGGTAGGGGTGGGCGGGATTTTCACGGGGGTGGTGGGGCTGTCCAGGGGGTACAGGGTGTCCAGGGGGTGGGTGAGCTATCCACGGGGGGTGGTGGGGTTGTCCAGGGGGAGGGGTGTCTAGGGGGTGGGTGGGCTGTCCATGGGGGTCGGGGGCTGTCCAAGGGGGTCGGGGTGTCCAGGGGGGTTGTCCATGGGGGTGGGGGCTATCCACGTGGGTGGGGGTGTGTCCACAGGGGTGGGGATCCAGGGGGTGGGGGCTTTCCAGGTGGTTGGGGGTTGTCCAGGGGGGGTCGGGGGTGTCCAGGGGGTGGGGGTGTCCAGGGCAGTGGGTGGGCTGTACACAGGGGTGGGGGCTGTCTGGGGGGTACGAGTTATCCACGGGGGTGGGGGGTTATCCATAGTGGTGTGAATGAGAGATATGAGATTTAATTGGGTTTTCATTCATGTTATGAAAAAAAAACGATGGGTGTTAAGGATTAGAGAAGTATTTTTTAGTGAAAATACAATTTGGTAGGATTGATTACTTGATAACATGATGGTATCAAGTTTGTAATTGGGAAAATGTTGGGGCATTGGATTCTAGTGTAAGGAATGTGGGTTAGTGAATATATATAGGTAGTTATTAGGAATGATATGATGTATGGTAATGAGTTTTTAAGGATTTTCATCATCATGGCATGATGATTAAGGGTGTTTTCCTATATGAAGTTGTATGGATTCCTTGATATTTTTTTCATCATAACATGAATTAAATTTAGAATGTCATTAGAAGGTGAAGTTTAGATAGAATCAATATTCATTTAATACATAGAGAGGTAGGCTTATGAATATGGGACGTGCATATGGTGGTAGGTCCCTGGTCTAGGTGGATATATATGGAGATTTTCCTCCACTGGTCTCTATGTGAAAGGATTCTAAAAGGCTCCCACCACCTTCCAAGGATATATTCTTTCTAGAAAAATGTGTTGTGGGAGAAGGAATTCATCCTATATAGTTGATGTAACTTTTAGATCATGTGATGCCTTACTCATCAAGATGACTAGACAAGAACCAAAACCAAAGAGGCCTCAGACCTATCCAAATCTCTAGAAGTGATGGCTTCCCAGTGCTTATTGGAAAACTATGGAAGTGATGACTTCCCACCTGCATAGCCCCCCCTCCCCACCTCACCCCCAGCAGACTCCCACTGCACAGCCCCCCTCCCATCCACCCACTTCACAACACCCCCCCCCCCACCTACACCCCCCCCCACTTGCACCCCCCATCCACCCCCCCCCCCCCCACTCCCCCACCCCCACCTGCACACCCCCCACCCCCACCTGTACACCCCCCCCCCCACACCTCACCCCCAAATAGACTCCCACCTTCCCAGCCCACCCCCCAACCTGCACACTCCCCACCCCCCCCCCCCCCACCCACTTGTACACCCCCCCCCCCCACACACACCTAACGCCAACAGACCCCCCCCCACCCCACTACACACCCCCACATGCACATCCCCCTTCACCCACTGCATATCCCCCCCACCTGAACACCCCCCTCCCCCCCACCCACTGCACCCCCACCACTTGCACCCCCCCCCCCACTTTGAATAAAGTTGATTCACACAATCATGACAGATTAAATGTAGAACAAAAACAGAAAACAAATCAAATTGCAATTGTTGGGTATAGCATACCACGTGAACCTTAGGTTTAGGCCAAATGAAAACAAAAAACAAAAAAAAATATGCAAAACATTAAACCTAAGGTACGACTTGAAGATTTGAAGTGTAGAACAAGACAATTTTCTGATTGAAGATGGATCTGGTGGAATAATTTTCCCAGCCAGAGAGCTATTAGGTCTCTACTTTAGGCCTACAATCACATGGATGGGGGATTGGGTCTGTTGTAAATTTAGGGAAAACTTTCCCAAAGGTTTTTTAAAACTGTTGGTAAAGGTAAGCTTTACCAACGGTTTCAAAAAACGGTTGGGAAAGCCTTCCTAAAACTAACATATCCCAACATTTTTATCAAACTGTTGGGTAAAAGTCATATAAAACTCATATATCCCAACAGTTTGATAAAACTGTTGGGTAAAAGTCATTTAAAATTTTCTATTCCAAGGTTTAGTGAAATTTTTGGGTAAGGACCCCTATTCCAACGGTTTATGAAAACCATTGGTATATCCTCCATTTATAGTAGTGCACCTTTTTAACAAACAAAATCAGCGCTGCCCACAGAGACGTGCTAGGTTGGACGAACCCTTTGTTTTCTAGCTCCTCTAACTTCACCTTTAAGTCCTGCAATTCTTTTATTTCCATTCAGTAAGACGGAAGTAATATAGGACTGGTCCCCAAAGGGAGATCAATCATGAACTCCACTTCTCTCATGGGTGGAAACCCTGATAATTATTCAAGAAAGATATCCATAAATTGATCCACAACTGCCAGAAGAACACTCTTCTCAACATATTCCACTGATGCCAATGAAAAAGCCATTAATTGATACAATATTGTGCCAACAGTTGGAGCCAACAAATCTATTGCACCCACCTTTTCATTCTTCTCCCCTCAAAAGAGGTTTTCAACACCATCCTCTATCATAAAACTAATCGTTTGTGCATAGCAATCGATGTGGGCCTTAAACATATCCAACTAATCCATTCTCAGGATTATATCATAAGCATCCATCTCAAGAACTGAGAAATCCCACATCAATTCAATGGCGTCCACAACTAAGCAATGCACTCTATATAGGAAGGCTCGACACTCTCTTTGACCCAGAGGAGTTTGAAGTTTCAAAATAGAAGGAATAATTTCCACATGTAAACCTAACAAAATAATGGAATGATAAGTAATAAAAGAATGAAAATATCCCATATCAAATAATACTTGCATCAAGGTAGAATTTAAAAGAACTTTACCTCGCACCATAGATGGTCTCGACTAATCATCCACCACAACCTACTGAGCTCCAAACAACTACTTGCTTGTCATGCTCTACACTTTATTACCCTACTTAGGTGTCATGGTATTGTTAGAATCGCCATGACTAACTCGGCTCTGCTAATGAGGAGTATGCTACTGCCCCCGTCCCATTGAGGCATAGGACACCTGTGACCCCTAAGGAGTGTCACAAGCACCCGACCTCAGAGCATTATGGAAATACTTCTGAAGATACCCCATCTGATTATAGTTATGACATGATCAAGGTTATGCCATACAATCTCGCTTGATGTGCCCCATAGAGCCACACTAAAAATATATGGGCTTAATCTGAGGCTTCAGAGGAAGATTCACTGATCCTATCGTTGGATTCTAAGCCGTACTCCCACCCTGGAAATAAGTTCCCCTCTTCCTCTTGAACCCAGCACTCGAGTTCCCACTATTTCTCATGGGTACCAACATGCTTCCCCCGCCTATAGACCCAAAAATATCTTGCTCATCCACCATATCTCTATTCACTATTTTCGTGTAATCATTTATACACAACACCACTATTAAGGAACAAATTTCTTGGTTCAACCGAGCTTCAAAAATTCATGCCTTTAACAATGTACTACCCACCACCTTGGGTGAAAAGAGCACTAAGTTCATAAACTTAGCCACATATTCCATTACTGAAAGGTTCTTCTGCCTCAAATGGAAGAAATATATTGTACATTTAATCATGAATGTATGAGGGTAGAATTGTTTATTAAACAATTCCTCAAAACTCTCCCATGTCACACCTTAGTCTGTCCCAACTTGTATTTCCAGTTCCCACCACTGAAGGGCAAGATCTTCCAACATGTGCATGTCTAACTTCACTTTCAGCTCTGTCTGTGTTCCCAATAATTCAAATATCCTATTCATTTGATTCAGCCATGCTTATGACCTTTCTGGCTCCGAATCTCCCCTAAAGATAAGTGGATTCTACTTTTGAAACTGAAACACATTATCCATATGATTTGGTTCATCCACTTTATTTGCACTTTACATAGCCTAGAAAGCTTTCACTATACTCTATACTAGCTATTGTTCACCTGAGGCTGAGGTGAAACCACATTTTTAGCAGCTTCCTCTGGTTGGTCTCTACAATGCCTATCCGGTGCCATTTCTAGCAATACAAAAACAACTATAAATCTCACTTCCTTAACAAGAAAAGGCATACAATTTTCAAATTCAATACATTGCAAATATCACAACTAGGCTTTCCCAAGTTCACATTTCCAAAATACCCCAAGTTTCCATGTTTCAAATCCTTCCGTTTTGAAACCCAATTTAGATTTTTCAAAATCCACACATTCATATCACACCATAAATCATTATACCCCAATGAAATATACATCCTAATGGGAATTCATTTCTACCATGCATGTCATGCTCATCTCATTAGATACACCCATGATAATGAGATTTCCAATGCCTATAAGTGTCTCCAAACACTTATGTACCCAACTCCCTGGTAACTTGAAGTTCAGTATAAAAGGGTTAGATATGTCCTTTTATGCTATACATTCCAAGTTCCGACAATCCTGCGCCTTAATACCATCCCAACTCAAGGAATAGGCCAAGAACGAATATCAACACCAAGACTGATGATCAACGCCAAATAACTGAACAACTGCTCTCACTTTAAAGCCAAGGACCAAACAAACTAATACCACTTGTAACATCTTTCCCCTACCTCATTGGCTTGAGAAGGTGGTGAGATGATACTAGGCCTTAACCGACATTCCCAGGGCACCAAAGGCTAACAATAAATGACAAGGGATTCAAGAATAATTGGGGAATGATTTTCCCTTAATATCTAATCAACTAACCAAACAATTCATTATCAACCAACTACATGATGCATGTCAATAAAGTAACCCAACCCATACATTACCAAACTATTCCATAACAATTCCCAAAAACCCAAACAACCAAACCAGAAATCAGAGTACCAAGCAGAAGACTACACAAGATACCCATAATAAACCAAGACACCCTCCACTTCTCCACAACAAGCTCCATACTCCAAGCACCACCAAACTACCCAAGCATCGCGAAGAGTCTCTAGCAAAATGAGATGTTTTACCCTTACCTGTGTCCCGGAAAACGACATCTACAAAAGCACCAAAGTGAAAAAGCAGGGGGTGAGTACAAATACTTAGTAGGTTTTCCCCAAATGACTTCCCTATACATGACACTAGTAAAGAACTATTAGCACATTAATATAAAATAGATTATATAAAACATTAAATAGTGCAACCATTACCACAAGCCAAACATACCCTTACCAAGACATGTCAAATAAGGGAAAACCAAAACTATGTCATAAGCCATAGCACCATCACAGATTAGCCCAAAAAATTCTATCTTGAAAAACAACACACAATAAGGCAACCAAAATGGTGGAACTTCCATCCAACCCGTTCATTACACTTCCAACTAGTGGTGCTTCTTGACCACTATCCATAATGGTGGATCTTTCGTCCACTATCCATCACCTTTTATAGTGAGACTTCCCACCCACTTCCACACAATCAACACAATCCATAACACTTAATCAACCAACAATCATAAAGCACCAATTCCACACAAAGCACACAAATATTTCCAACACATGTCAATTCACTTTAATAAATCACCAATTTATTGAAGACACCCATTTATTGAAGACACCATTTATTGAAGACACCCTTCTACCATTTTCCATAATAAACCACATTTCAATAAAACCACATTCTTATTGAAAACCATTTTCACAAACCATTTTCATAATACAAACCAAGCAACCAATTTTAAAATCCACATTTTAAAATTTCACAACAAAACCCCTCTTTCAACAATGTATCATTTCACCCAAAAATCCCCAAATCTTCACCCAATGGGTTTCCACCAAGATTTCACACATCATATTCACAACTAACTTCATGAAAAACAAAATAATTGAAATCAAAACCACTAGTTATAACCAAGTGGAGTCGAGAGAGAATCCACATACCTTTAGGGTTCTGGTAAAATCAACCCACAAGCAACCGCACCACAAATCCGGCGAATGCACCACCCAACCCACTCTAGATCCTCTTCCTTATCATCAGTAGTCCATAAAATCGTCACTTTAGGCTAAAAAAACCCTAGATCTACATGAAATGTATTTAGACCTAGAAAACCAATAAAGGGAGAAGAGTATATCTAGGGAGAAACTAAGAGGAATCCAAGAGGAGAGACTTACCTGGGAAGAACCACCTTCAAACCACCTTGAAACCCCTTCGAATCGCTTCCAAAATGATTGGGAGAGCCCCTAAAATCTTTGAGAACTGAAAATATCGAGTGAGGCTTGAGTGGGAGAAAGTTTGGAGTGATTTAGTTCAATCCCGAGTGTTCCCATTTTTTAAAAACCCAAACTTTAATGGGTCGCACGATTAGCTCGCACGGTTTGACAAACTGTGAGCTAACCGTTTGGATGCTACTACCTTGAAGTCATCTCGCATGAACTCCCTGCATGGTTAGGAAAATAGTGTGAAAACTATGTGGGACCCCACTTCCTCAAGTTGCATGGTTTTCCTGGGATTCTCGCATGGTTTCCCCTAACCGTGGTCAAACCGTGCAACCCTAAAAAGGCCTCCAAAACCTTCCAAAACCTTCCAAAACCTTTCAAAACTCTCTTAAAATCTTTCAAACTCATCCCAAGCACTTTAATCACATAAAAAGTCATAAACAAGTCTACATACCTCAAACTGGGGGTTCTATAAAACAATAGGAACAATCTTTCATTTTACTTAACCTCTTATTACTTGTGGCCTTGTTTGGAAAAGGGGTATTGAGTGGGTGGTCCATGTTTGGAAACTTTGAGTGAGGAATTATCATTGTTTTCTGAATTATTGATCATGAATTATATTTAAAGTGAAAAACTTATTCCATGTATCCTTAATTTGTAAATGTTAACTAAGTAACCCTAAGCCTCAACAAAAAACCTTGAAAATCCACACGATGGAACATACTACATTATCTCTTGTGTTCCGAGTTAGGATCTAACCAAACTGTAAGATCATGGTTTTTATTGGAAGTATGGATTCTTTAAAAATATTTTTAAAACCACTCTTTTTATCTAAATAAATGTTCCTAAGGAAGTCACGGAGGTTTTGAGAGTGTTCAGGCATGGTTTAGAGCCCAAAGTTCTGGTTTTTAAAGAAACAATATGAGGTGAATGGTTGGAACATGGTTAAAAGTAACCATGTGGCTCAAATGTATGACCTAATAAATGGAGGAGAATGGTTAGGGAAATCGTGCAATAGTATCTACATGGATGTGTGAAATTTGCAATAAATTATAGAGGTATTTTTCATGGTGTGGGCATGGTTTGTCTAACCATGTGCCTAGTCTGTGTGTGGTGTGGCCTCTCAGATAGTAGAGACCACATAATTGGTGCATAGTTTAGAAAATCCTGCATCCAAACCTTATTCCCTCTTAAAATGTGTGAAATTTTATTTTTTTACCCACCTTCCTCTTAAACCTAAAACCCAATTGTCCTTCTCCTTTTTCATATTGAACCGCATATTAGGAGATCTCCTCTATTTATCATCTTGGTCTTGATGAGATCTTGTTCATACAGACTTGGAATTGAATTCCATCATCCATGTTTGACCACCCTCGATAAGTCTATGAGTCCTATTGATTATTTTCCTAGTTTCTCTCACCATCATTAATATTATCTTCATGTGAGCTCTTATACCCAGTTTTCAAGGTGTTTTTCTAGTTATTCTGATTTCTATCATTCCAACCCAAATTAGATGTCGATACTGGAAAAGGAGTTAAATAACGGTATAAGGTAGGTGGTATAATACCTTTCCCTAAAATTCTTGATGCCTATATCAATAATCATTGTGCCACACACTGAACCTACCATGCATCACCTCTACAATTTGAAACTAATTAAATAAACTGACAACACCTTAAGTTACCTAGATCTTTAACTTTAAATTTCACCATTGGATATTGTCTACCTCAACCCGAACCACCCCTTAGGGCATGTGGCTTATATTCCTTGGTCATTACTCCCTTATAAATATGATTAAACACACCTTTTGGGTGACTTAATTAAATTACATGATTTTATTATCTTACTTATGTAATTGAACTCCCTTTGAGGTGGGTTTAATCTTTTCCCCTATAAATAAAATGTATAAATGAATTAAAGGAAAGGTGAATGGTGAGATCATGTCACTTGGCCTCTTGTTTCTTCTTAACTTATACTTGAGTTATACCACATTGATGAGATGGATAAATTGAATTAAGTGGATTGTTAAAGGGTATAGGTAATTAGCTAACTCATGACCATCATGTATGTTATGCCATGTACGATATGTGTGTTTTGATTCAAAATGCCTTGGATGGGCTCATCAGACATATTGAATTGATTGAATTATTAATAAAATTATATCATGTCATGGAAAATACTTAGATTCTTACATGGAAGACCTTATATGGGTTCATTGGTAAATGGATTTATGTTATGTCATGGGTGATACTTGGGTTCCTTATATGAAATGCCTTATATGAGCTGAGCTCAAGGGGAAAATGTAGTTATACCATACCTTGGGAAACACTTGGGTTATAATTCAGGATGCCATGGATGGGCTCACGGGATAATGGGATTACATTATTCTTAGATAAATACTTGGATTACTTACATGTAATGCCTCAGACAGGCTTATAACATTAACTGATTAAATGATGTATCTTCCAAGTCAAAGAACAAACTTGGTTTCACTCAATGTTATAAATACATAAAGGACTTAAATACATAAATGTATTGGTTTACCTATGACTGCTAAGTTTTTAATTCCATAGGAACTCATTGATCCCACATATATTTTCCATTATGTAGGAACACCTTGGTTATATGCCTCAGTTTCCAACCCCATATTATAAAATAATAAATACTTAGAGACATCCTGGCTTAGGCTGAAGCAGGTAGTATTGGGTGGGTATCCCATGAGGAACCCAAATCGACAGGGGTATTATTTATTTTGTTTTCTATTTTTTATTACCTACACATTGTTTCATTATATATTCACAGGTTGGATAGTATTAGACGTCATTGGTGGTGTCCTTCTAAATTTTACACACTCCTAGTTTGGGCCATCGTTTGGTACCCAGACAGACTACATGGATGCATGTAGGTATAAGGTAAAGTTCCAAAATATGGATGCTTGATATTATATACCGGGATGGATTAAGAGAGAAGAGGATCGATCTAGTTCTCATGATGTTATTGGAGTACAGCTTGTGGTCTTTTACGTATTTTTGTATATCATGTATTGTTGTATGCTTGTTGTCATGTTCCCCTTACTCCCCCATTTTTTGTATAGTATCATGAAGTTATAATTTTTGTATATGACATGAAGGATTGGTTGTTTATTGATCCAGATAGATTTTTATCATTTCTTCTATCTTATCATTCATTTTTTATGTTTTAGCTTTACTTAAGCTTCTTCTATATTTCATACTAATCCAGAGGGTATAGTCTCTCCATGGCACCACCTTTAGACCCTCGATAGTAGTAGTTAGACTCTAAGTACGAGGAGGCACACTTAAGGCCATGTGTGTAACACCCTAAGATTTTATGAAATATTTGTTTCAAATAAATTTAATTTCTTCAATAACTTCTATTACACACAACATTGAGTTTTAGCGAATCATAATATACTATTAATAGTATTATTTAAACATGATTGTTATAACCTAGCTGTTAAACTTAGCAATATTAATAGTAATAATCACATGTTTAAAATTAAGTATAAAGGTTTTATATAAATAAAATATATTGATAAATAAGTACTTAATTTTTGGTAAAGTCTTTATATGCCTCGAAAATACATTTTTCTCAAAAAATGATTTTTGATGTTTTTTGTGAACAAATAATAAAATTAAATTTTTCCAATTTTAGAAAATTTATTTTAAAAAATGAAAAAAGATTAAAATCAACATGTAAAAATTATTATAGGTTGAATTTTTAAAATCTTTCTAAAAAAATCAATTTTTTAATGAATAGTGAAAAATACTGATTTTTATTAAAAACTTCCATTTTTTAAAAAAATTTACAAGTTCTATTTTGTTTTAATATTATTTTAAAAGTAAAATTAGTTCAATTATATAATAATTAATCTAATTTACATCATTGTAATCAATTTCATATTTAATTTCAATATAAAAACTTTTTATACTTATGAAAATTTTCTCTTTGAAAACAGATTTTTCATCACATCTATGGTTTTAATTTTAAATTAAATTATACCACTTATGTGAATTGAATTTTTAAAAATGGATTACATATTTTAAATTATAATAATTAATATTATATATTAAGTTAAACTTAATTTTTACTCATAATGAATAGTAAAAATAGTAAAAAATCAATTATCACAGCTAAGGTTAAAACAAGTTTACCAAGGGTTAAACTAAAAAGATAAGGGCTAAAATAACCTAAATACTTATACAATTCATATTTGTTAGCCATATGTTGAACTTATCTCATATAAGGTTTGATAATAGGCCATTTTTTATCCTTGTGTCATGTTTAAAATGTGGGTATGACTTTCTTTTCAAAAATTCCAAATGTGTCCTCTCCCCCACTTATAAAAGGGAACCCCTATCCTTTTCACACTTTCAAAACCTTTTGGTTAAGAAAATACCTATAATGACCCAAACTATTATAAATAAAATTCCCCTTTTGATTTAATTAAATATCTTATTAAAGTATTATAGTTGTAGAAAATACTTGAACTTCTTTGGTTTTATTATATCCTATCAGATTTAAAAGACCGTTAAATCGTCATTATGGTTGATAATATATATTTTTAATAGTGATAAAATTATTAGTATAAATATAGGGTTTTAACAAATCCAGTTGTACAAAGGAAGTGATGACCTTAACAAGTAGGATTATACCCTATGAAGCCCATTTATCAGAGCTCCCGAGAGAGATAACATCTCTAGGATTTTCAATTGAACAAGCCCAATATGAGATCCAACAACTTAAGTATTATTGAAATCATTTATTAGAGAAGTTCAAGCTCATCGACATCACGACCCAAACCATGTACGCCGAACCACCCCTTGAAAGTCTCACTTTCGCACACCTTACCCTTAGGGAATTTGCCGGTGTATTAAAGGGATGTGTATCAATACCCTAGTAATATGAGTATATATATTATTATTTATAGAATAATGAACATATTTTAATCCTATTATTATTACTTTATAAATGATTTTGATTTTGATACAATAAAACACAAATTGTATTTTTGGTTAATATTCAAATTCAATTAAGGAATTTATATTGATGAATTAATGAATTTTTTAAATAAATAATATTTTAATATAATTTTATTATTTAATAATTTTTATTAAATATAAATTATCATATTATTTTTATGAAGTCAAATGCAATTTTTATAAGGGTCTGAAAACTGTTATTGTCAAAAAAAAACCCAGCATTTCTCAATAAATGTCAATTTTATATTAAAAGTGAAACTTCACATATTTGGAAAATTATTTGGTTAAAATAAATATTATTTTTGGAATCATAACTTTGAAATTATCTAATGGTGATTTTTTCATAATTTTCTGAGACAGTCGAATTTTCGGGTAAAAATTAAATACCGTATAAATATATAATGTGTATTATGACATCATAATGACCCAAAAGTGATATAATAAATATTATAAAGGATATACACGACCAAATATATGTTTTAAATTTAAAATAATTTTATTTTAAGTTTTTTTGATTTATTTTATAGAGCCATTATGAATCCTCCAAATTTCATAATATGTTTTAAGGTTTTAAAATCATTTCTTTAAGAGTGTGAATCACTTCCACATAAGAAAGGGTATTATTTTACTAATTTTGGCCCTTATATTTATAAAATAATTAAAAACACTTCCATTTGGAAGAAAACATGGGCAAAAACCATGGAAAGGTTTGTGGTTTTGGTTATTTTATTATATAGAGTCCAAAACCTAAGTTTGAGAAATATTAAAGAAATCTCCACTCATTTCCTATATAAACTCACACAATATCCCATTTATCTTCACTAAAAATCCTTTGAGCTCATCCTTAATCCCCCAACCCCTCTAGATTCCTCCCAAGGTTTTATCAAGCTCTCAAGAAGCTCCTCTCAAGCATTTGGAGTCACACACTCAAGTAAGGGATCATCACCTTCTCTTCTTTATTCAAGTTTATTTATTATCCTATACCTTTTATTTACAACTAATAATGTTAGGATATGTATTTACCTATCCCTAATAATTCCCATTTGAAGTTAAAATGATGATATACCCATTTTTCTCTCATCAACCCATTTTATGAATTTTTAAGTGACACTGTTATGCTGTCGAAATTTCACCGCATTTTTTCATGACAAAACAATTGTGTAGTGAATACCATACTCATTTACTATAAAATTTATTTAACATTATAAACATATAATTCATTTAATTGGTACTTAAATGAATGTATTTCACACTCCTTAATCGTGTATTAAAATATCATGATGAATGAATCTATGTTGTTTGATCTATATGGCACACTTAAGCATGAGAATGAAATGGAAGTGACGGGTGCACCCAAAATTATATAGTGATCTAATGAATTGGGTAATGCTCAGTATCATGAGATGTCACATTTGGATAGGGAGTGAACCTGATTCCTCTATGGGGATTTTTCCATCATGATGTCTTGGTAGTTATTCTTAACCTATGTTTATGATGCGGTGTTTTAAGTTGTTATCACTTCTCCCATGTTGCATTTATGATTATCATGCTATATCATGTCTCATTATTAATATTTATGATTCTTACTCCTTTTGATACGCCTATTTTCTAAAATATATCTTTCTCTTCATGTTATTCCATGTTTGTTCCCTTACTGGGATTTTTATGTCACCCATTTCTTATGTATGTCCCCAGGTTATCCCATGAAGTTTTAAATGCAAGCATGTTAAGGAAGTTTTTAATAAAGATGATGTTTTTTCCTATTTTAAGTTGTTATGTAATGTACCTAATTCCAAAATACACTAGAATTCTTGATCTTCCAGGCCATATTAAGTTTAATTTTATATAATAAATCACGAATTAACATGTAATAAAGAGATGGGTTTTTATAGTTGGTATCAAAGGAAAAGTTTAGTTATTTGGGGATTTGGATTAGAAAACTATATAAAAAGACTTAGGGATAAGACTAATTATAAGAAAACATCCCTAAATTTTGGTAAGTATAGAGTAATTGTTTTATCAAGAAAATATATCCATGTTTGGAAATTACAAGTGGATGTGGTTCTGGAACAGATGTACCTAGGGGTAAAAACTCTGACAAGGTGCATCGAACCTGACTCGGCGTAACCTAGTACACAAAAATAGTCCTTACTGCACACCTAGTTTAACACTCCTGGGGGTATATGCATTGGAAAAATCACAAGATCGTTATAACCCATTATTAAGGGAACAAAAACAATCCCTAAGAAGATATGTTAGGAAATAAATCATGAATAACATAGATTGAAGTATAGAAAATTCATAAGTTAAAGAAATAAATGTAATTTATAATTTATCCATTTAATGTCATTAAATTATCATTTATGTATTTAATAGTTTAAAAATACTCACCCTTAATTTTCCCTTTATTCTATCCAATGGTCAGAAATAGGAGGAATCGGGTAAACAATCAATGTGACGGGAAATGTGATGACTACCCCAACGAGATGCCTAACCCGATGGGAGTAGGAATCACAAACTTTATTATTATACTCTCTCAATTAAATAAAGTTTTGAAAATAAACCTGGATCAGGAGGAGCACCAAAATCCCCCTAAGAAATAACAAACTGCAATTGAGTCCTTTATGTGACAAAGGCCTCTGAATTTCAATGGATCATTTGATCCCTTAATCATGGAACAATGGATAAACTCCGTTGAGAAGATATTCTCCATCCTTAAATGTTCTAAATAAGAGAAGGCTCTACTATCATTTTATCATATAGAGGGATAATCTGATCATTGGCGGACATTTATCAAGAATATGAAGCCTGAGGAAGAGATCGAAGCGATTGGGTGAAAGGAATTCCAAAAAATGTTTTTCAATAAATATTTTCTTCAAACTCCTTGACTTAAAATGGAAATGGATTTCCTTTAACTCAAGAAAAAATATAACGAATCTATCAGTAAATATGAGAAAAACATTACAAGACTTGCACGATATGCCTCTATCTTTGTCGTTACCCCCAAATGCAAGGTTGAAATATTCTTTGGTGGGATAAAACCTAGTATACGAAAACCCTCATGATCTGAGACTTTGATAGTTATGAGAAAATTGTTCGATTTTACCTCAAAGTCAAAATGAAGATTGTTGAATCTCAAGGGTATCATGGGGATAATAAGTAGAAAGTAGAGTTTAATTCTGGCGGTCTGATGGAGAAATCTAACAATTCCAAGAAATTTCAACATCCCACTTATCAAATGTTTGGAAAGAAACACCCTAGAAATTTTCTATGGGGTGAGGAAATTCTTTAGGTGTGGGAAGGGCACCTAGTTAGTGATTTCTGATAGGAGAAACCCACCAATACGATAGAGGAAAGGAATGCTCTGGTCAACCTTCAGTGCATTATTCATTGCTTTAACTGTAATGAACCAAAACAATTTTTCATATCAATTCTCTAAGACAAGGGTTTTTATAGACAACCAACAACCTCCAAGGTAACAAGGATGAAAATTTTCCATAACTACCATTGAGGTGGATCTCGAAAATGAAGTGGTGATAGGTACACTAGATATTTATTCAATAATAGTGAATGTAATATTTTATTCCAGTTATACACATTCCTTCATATCATGAAATTTTAGTAAAATTGTTCAAACACCACCACAAATCATGGAAGTAGAGTTATCGATGAAAATAGAAAATGGGGAAATTATTGCATCCCATGTATATAACTCCTCCCCTATCAAAATTTGTGGGCTGAACATCCCAACAAACCTTTTCATACTCCCTTTGGTAATTTTATGCAATTATGGGTATGGGTTTGATTTCCATATATAGATCCAACATAAATTACTACGATAATGAAATCACTCTCTGTATTGGGAATCTCCCTTCAATTATATACAAGTGCAAGGAGAAGGATGAGTCTTATTTATCCCCAACATCACAAGCATGGATATTATTGACCTACGAGCAAGTATATTTGGCTTAAATGATTGACTCTAAGGAAATAATCATCCTTGAAGACATGTATATTGTGAGGGAATACATTGATGTGTTTCCCGAGGAATTTCCTAGTCTTCTTTCTAGTTGATAGGTTGAATTATCAATCAACCTTATACCTGGGAATTACCATTATCCAAGACTTTATATATAATAGATGTTGTGTAACTTGAGGAGCTTAATAAAAAACTATAGTAGAATTTAGATAAAGAGTTCATACGCCCAAGTGCTTCACCATGGGGTGCATCGGTCCTCTTTATCAAGAAGAAGGATGAGTCAATGCACCTTTGCATTGATTATCGTGATCTCAACAAGATCATGATAAAGAACAAGTATCCTCTGGTATAGATTGATGATTTGTTTGATTAGCTATGTGGAGCATAATACTTCTCCAAAGTGGATATTTGGTTGGGATATTATCAAGTTAGGGTGAAAAAGGAGGATATCCCCAAGACTTCTTTTTGTACAAGGTACAGGAAATATGAGTTCATAGTAATGTTATTCAGACACACCAATACTCCAACAATCTTTATGGACTAGATGAATAAAGTCTTTATAGATTACCTATATAAATTTTTGGTGGTCTTTATAGATTATATTTTAATATTCTTCAAAATTGAGGAGGAGTATGAGGATCATCTGATCACTGTGCTAAAAACCTTACAAAAGGAGAAGTTTTATTCCAAGTACAACAAATGTGAGTTCTGGTTGAAGAAATTCTCATTCTTGAGGAATATCATCATAAGTAATGGTATATTTGTGGATCCTTCAAAATAAAAAGCAATTGAAGGATGTATGAGGCCAACATATGTGATAGATATCCATAGTTTCCTTGGGTTAGTTGGGTATTATCGCCAATTTTTGAGAAATTTCTCATGATTTTCAAACCCTCTTACCAAGACAACTTGGAAGGGAGTCAAGTTTTCTTGGAATGATAAATGTGAAGATATATTCAAGGAGTTGAAAATGATATTTATCACTGCACCTATACTCACACTACCCACAAGTGGATAACTTTTTATAGTATTTAGTGATAGTTTGAATAAGGGATTGGGCTATGTGTTAATGCAAAATGACAAAGTTATAGCATATACTTAAAGGCAGTTGAAAGTTCACTAACATAACCACCCAATACATAATCTGGAGTTGGCTGTAGTGATATTTTCTTTGAAAATATGGCGGCATTATCTTTTTGGGGAGAATTGTTAAATATATACGGATCACAAAAGCCTCAAATATATATTACACAAAAAGAGATGAATATGTACCAACGAAGATAGTAGAGCTGATCAAGGACTGTGACTACTCAATTCACTACCATCCTGGGAAAAAGAATAAAGTGTTATATGCTCTAAGTAAAAAGGATCCATCAATTCTATCATTGATGAAAATTTAGAGGGGTCCTATCTCCTTAGATTTAGAAAGGATGGACATGGGAATCATAAAGGAAGGAACATCCTCAATCATTTCACAAATTATTTCTCAATCGTCTCTTTTAGAGAGGTTAAATGATGCTTAAAGAGATAATGTGAGAATTCATAAGAAAGTGTAAACTATAAAGAAAGGTAAATACTTAGAGTTTAATGTTAGTGGAGAAGGGGTTATAAGATTTGGGTCATGACTATGTGTACCATCAAATCCTGAGTTAAAGAAGGAGTTGTTGGATGATGCACATAGTTCAACCTTCTCTATCCATCCCAGAAGCACAAAGATGTATCAAGATCTATGAGAAAATTATTGGTGGTAAAATATGAATAAGGAGATTGTGGAGTATACATCAAGATTTCTTGTATTTCAGGAAGTTAAGGTAGAAAGGAAAAAATCTAAGGGGATGATGCAACCATTACCCATACCTACATGGAAATTGGAAAACATCACCATGGACTTTTTCACCAGACTTCTGAAGACATCTAGAGGAAATAATTCTATCTAGGTTGTAGTGGATCGTCTTATAAAGATTGTACACTTTATTGTGATTCAAGAGGACTTCTCATTGGATCAAATTACATGGATATATATCATAGAAGTGGTGAGGCTACATAGAGTACCACTATAGATTGTATCTGATCAAGATCCAAGATTCACCTCCAAGTTCTGTAAAAGTCACCAACATTATCTAAATACATATTTGAACTTTATAATGGCTTATCACCCTCAAACTAATGGCTAATCTAAGTTGACTATCCTGATACTTGAGTATATGTTGAGGGCATGCTCAATTGACTTCAAAGGAGGATGAGATCAACATATTCCTCTAGTATAGTTCTTGTACAATAACAGTTTTCACTCAAGCATCCAAATGGATCCCTATAAAGCCCTTTATGGGAAGAGGGGAAGAAAACCTGCATGTTGGGATGAAGTTGAGGAACAAAAACTACTAGGTCCTGAAATGGTCGAGGAAGTTGTGGAAAAGGTCAAGACCATCCAATGATGCATTAAGGATACTCAAAGTTGACAAAAGAGTTATGATGAAAATCATTGACGGGACATAGAGCTTGATTTTGGAGACATCGTATTCCCATGCATATATTTATAGAAGAAAGTCATGAGATTCGGAAATAAGGGAAATCTTAGTCCAAGATATATCAACCCCTTTGAGATCATTGATCGCATCAGAGTGGTGGCATATCAAATAGCACTCCCACCTAACCTATCTCAAGTACATAATGTATTTCATGTATCCCTCTCAAGAAAGTACATACCAAACCCCTCACATGCACCCAATTTAGAGGTGGTACCATTGGATAATGACCTTTCCTATGAGGATTAGCTAGTGAAGATCTTAGATCATAGAGACAAAGTTTTACAAAATAAGAAAATTCACCTAGTTAAAGTATTGTGGAGAAACCAAAAGTTTGAAGAAGCAACATGGGAACTAGAGGAGGTGATGAAACAGAGTTACCCTCTTCTATTTTAATGTGGTAAAAGAAAATTTTGGGGGTGAAATTTCATAATGGGGGAGGAGATTTTAATGACCCGAACTACTATAAATAAAATTACCCTTTTAATTTAATTGAATGTCTTATTAAAGTATCATGGTTATAGAAAACACATGAACTTATTTAGTTTTATTATATCCTATTAGATTTAAAATATAGTTAAAGCATTATTACCATTTATAATATATCCATTTAACAGTGATTAGATGATTAGTATAAATATAGGGTTTTAACAAATCCAATTGACACAGACAAAGGAAGTGATGACCTCAACAAGTAGGATTGTACCCTATGAAGCTCATTTATCAATGCTTACAAGGGAGATAATATCTCTAGTATTTACCCTTGACCAAGACTAATATGAGATCCAATAACTTAAGCATGAGTGAAACCATTTATGGAAGAAGTTAAAGCCCATCAAGATCACGACCCAAACCATGTACGCTGAACCACCCCATGAAAGTCTCATTGTCGCACACCTTAACCTCAGGGCGTTTGCTGGTGTATTAAAGGGATATGTATCAACACATTAGTAATATGAGTATGTACATTATTTTTTAAAGAATAATGAATACATTCTCATCATATTATTGTTACTTTATTAATGATTTTGATTTTGATATAATAAAACATAAATTGTATTTTTGGGGAATATTCAAATTCAATTAAGGAATTTATTTTGATGAATTAATGGATTTTTAAAATAAATAATATTTTAATATAATGATATTATTAAATAATATTTATTAAATATAAATTATCATATTATTTTTATGAAGTAAAATGTAATTTTTATAAGGGTTTGAAAACTTTTATTGTAAAAAAACCCTAGCATTTCTCAATAAATGATGATTTTATTTTAAAAATGAAAATTCACATATTTGGAAAATTATTTGGTTAAAATAAATATTATTTTTGAAATCATAACTTTTAAATTATTCAACGGTGAATTTTTCATAATTTTCTGAGATAATCAAATTTTTAGGTAAGAATTAAATACCGTATAAATATACGGTGTGTATTATGACATAATAATTACCCAAAAGTGATGTAATAAATGATATAAAGAGTATCCACAAACAAATATATGTTTTTCCTTTAAAATTATATTATTTTAAGTTTATTTTATTTATTTTATAAATCCATTATGAATCCTCCAAAACTGATAATATATTTTAAGGTTTTAAAATCATTTCTTTATGAGTGCGACTCACTTCCACATAAAAAGGGGTATTATTTTACTAAGTTTGGACCTTAGACTTATAAAATAATGAAAACTCTCTCATTTTTCATAAACCATGGGCAAAAACCATGGTAATGTTTATGGTTTTGGTTATTTTATTATATAGAGTCCAAAACCTAAGTTTGAGAAATATTAAAGAAATCCCCTCTCATTTCCAATATAAACTCACCCAAGATACCATTTCTCTTCACTAAAAATACTTATAGAATTTCCTTACTCTTCCCTCTCCTATATATAGTCCTCCCAAGGTTCCCTCAATCTCTTAATAAACTCCTCTCAAGTATTTGGAGTCACACACTCAAGTAAGGGATCCTCACTTTCTCTTATATATTCAAGTTTCTTTATTTTCTTATGCCATTTATTTCTGACTAATAGTGTTCATATATGTATTTCCCTATCCCTATTACTTTCCATTTTATTTTCAAATGACGAGAGACCCCTTTTTCTCTCATCAACTCATTTTATGAATTTTTAAGTGACGTCATTATGCTGTTGAAATTTCACCACGATTTTTCATGCCAAAACAATTGTATAGAGAATACCATACCCACTTTCTATCAAGAGTATTAACCTTTATACACTTATGTTTATTTGACCTAGTTCTTACATGAATTTATCCCACACTCCCTAATTATGGAATAAAATGTGATGATGAATGAATCTATATTGTATGATCTATGTGGCACACTTAAGCATGAGAATGAAATGAAAGTGATGGGTATGCCCAGAATTATATAGCACTCCAATGTATTGGGTAATGTTTAGTCTCATGATACATCACATTGGGACAGGGAGTGAACCAGATTCCTTTATGGGACTTTTTCCATCTTGATGTCTTGACAGTTATCCTTAACCTATGTTTATGATGCAATGTTTTAAGTTGTTGCCACATCTCCCATGTTGCCTTTATGATTATCATGTTATATCATGTATAATTGTTCATGTTTATGATTCTTACTCCTTTTGATGTTCTTATTTTCTAACATATATTATTCTCTTCATGTTATGTCATGTTTATTCCCTTACTGGGCTTTGTAGCTCACCCCTTTCTTATGTATGTCCTCGGGTCATCTCATGTAGTTTTAAGTGTGAGCACGTTAAGGAAGTTTTTAATAAAGATGATTTTTTTACTATTTTAAGTTGTTATTTAATGTACCTAATTCCCAAAGACACTAGACTTCTCAATCTTTTGGGTTGTATTAAGTATAATTTTATGTAATAAGTCGTGAATTAATATATAATAAAGAGATGGGTTGTTATAATAATTACCCAAAAATATTCCTTAATACCCTCCCCACATCCTAGATTTATTATTTTTATTATAAAACCCACCAAATAAGGCTTTTAGTGCTAACCTAATGAGGTTGTATAAAGAAGAGGTATCATTCTTAACTGAGCTTTTTAATTTTATTTCTTATTCCACCTCATTCAAATCTTCTTCAATTATTCTGATATAATATTATCAATATCTCTTATACACTGAGATTTTATTATGTTAATGGAATAAGATATATCCATCTCATCCTCCATTAATTGGGAAACAAAATTATCGATCATGTGTACGTAGGACTACCGCCTCGCGAACTGATGTAATCTATTTTCCTTCACTGTCTCTCACAGCTTGATATAATGATGTATTTAATATATGTATATGATATTTATGAAATAATTATACTTCAAGAATTATAATATCACATATACCTTCTTATCTTCCAATCTGTTAGAAAATTATAACATCGCTCATGTGTACATGTGGACTACCACCTCCACGAAGTGATGTGATGTGTTTTTCATTTTATTTTGACATGGATGGTAATAAGGAAAGATTTAACAAATATAAATGATATCTATGACATATCAATGATTCTATAAAGGCGATATATTATTTATCATTCTTTCATTCCATTCATTGAGAAACAAATATTTCAGTTCACTAAAACTCAGTCATAATGATCATGTTTAAATATGTTATGAAGAAAGTTGAGACTTGAGGTAAGGGATAATTGTCTCAAATTGTCTTCTTTGGGAAATATGTTATGTTATGCACTTATATTATTTTATGGTGTGTATATACAAACCCTTTGACATGTTATATCATTAATTTATTTATTCTCATGATATTTAAAGTTTCATTTAAAGTTATGGGGCTTACGATTCAAAAGTTACCAAAGTGGTAAATGTTTTATGTTACAATCCCATTGTTTATAAAAATTGTTTATGATTAAGTTTATGATTATTAAATCTTATGATCCAACTCTTGATAACTTTATGATTTTTCTTCTCGTTTGATTATTTTTAGAGAATACATGTTTTCATTTCATTTTCCTCCCTTTAATGACTAAAGAGGCTAAAAGGATGTTTTAAGGAAAAATGAATTTTTTCTCTCTTTGGTAAAAAATCCTTTTTATTCCATGTCCATATTTTCTAAAAATATTTTAAAGAAAGTTTTTACTGTTCTACAAAGACTTTTTAAATCCATTTTTACCCAAGTTTGAATTTTTAAAAAATGATTTTAAAGGAATCTATTTGTAGTTTTATGAACGAGGTACTTTTGACTTTTTATTGAAATGTGAAAGGAGTCTATGTTTTAATGTGCACAACATGAAAAAAAATTACACCTTCATGACCACTCAATTATTTGAAGCTTTCTTTACAATTTTTTCAAGGTTATTTTAAAAGAAAATGTTGTCTTTAAGATTTGGTAAATTTCTATATTTTAAAAAAGTGATTTCAAAATGGAAATGATATTTTCATCAAGAATGTTTTAATGACCAGAGTATGTCAATGATCATCATTGGGTACAAGTACAGATCCAAGGAATACCGTGTGTATGACCCCACCAGAAAGTACTTCCATGTAACACAAGACATTATCTTTGATGAGGTGGAGTAGTGGGATTATAGTGCACATGACGAACAAGGTATGTTGAGTTGTGAGGATTCATTCACTGTTGAGTACACTACAATATATGTACCCAGTATGGCACAGATAAGCAACGCTTCTACAAACCAGTGATCATCATGCATTCCCATTAGCATGCACTCTATAGACACCACAACACTAGGTATGGATGAGGTGATGCCCATGCCATCAGTGGTAGTGGAGTTCACATCGTCGCCAACTAACTTGGTAGAAGCAAAAGACAATGATCACGATGATGCCCCACTTCAATTCTACACCATCAACAACATCATCAGGCTGGAAATGCTACCTAGATTTTTACTGTGTGAGTTTGACTCTGACGAACTTTCACCATGGCTGATAAGCCAACATCATTCGGTGAAGCAGAGAAATGCCCATGTTGGCGGAAGGCAATGTTTAAGGACTTGAAGTTGATCGAGGACAATGCAACATGGGTGATCGTCGACCTCCCCATTGGCCATCATCCAATTGGGATCAAGTGGGTCTTCAAGTTAAAGCATGGTGAGAAAGGAAAGGTGTAAAATCACAAGGTGAGGCTCATTGTAAAGGGCTACATCCTACAAAATGGAATTGACTTCAAGGATGTATTTACCCATGTCGTATGCATGGAATCGATGTGGATCTTTATTGCGGTGGTGGCACAAGCAGGATGGGAGGTCCATCACATGGATATCAAATTAGAATTCCTAAATGGTAACATCCAAGAGGAGGTATACATTGTGAAACCACCTGGATTCAACATCAAAAACCACGAGCACGAGTCCCCGACTTCGAAAAGTGCTTTATAGCCCCTACCAAACACCCAGAGCGTGGAACACCAAGATCACTGCCAGCCTTTTGATGCTAGTATTTTTCAAAAATGGCTATGGGCATGTTGTGCACACTCACAAAAATGGAACGTCTCATTCAATCTTTGGGGTGTATGTCGACGACTTGATCATCATCGACATTGAAGCCGCCACCATCGGCGCATTCAAGGCTAAGACGAAGAAGTTGTTCCATATAAGCGACTTAGGATTAATCTTCTAATACTTCAACATCGAATTGAGCCAACAACCGAGCAGTATTTACTATGCTAATCCACCCATGCTTTTGAAAATATAGAGAAGAGTGGCATGGGGGAGTGTAACCCATGTCAAGTGCTTGTGGTGGCCCGCATGTAGCTGTGCAAGTCAAGCAACTATCCACATGGTCGATGCCACTCAGTACTGTAGCATCGTCGTCAGCCTCCACTACCTAGTGAACATGCGACAAGACATTACATACGCGGTGGGATATGTAAGTCATTTTACGAAGAAACCGCATGAAAATCACTTGGTCGTAGTCAACCACCTATTACACTATATCTCTGGGACATGCAATTATGATGTCTATTATGCAAGGAAGGTAGACGGTAGATCAATCCTAATGTGCTTCAGCGATAATGACATGTCCAATGATGTTGACGACTATAAGAGCACCACTTGAGGGTATCTGAGTATTAGCCATTCCACTATGGTGGGAGTGCTTGAGGACTACTCTCTCTCTGTATTTCTATTCTCTTCATGTTATTTTACAAATTCAAATGTAGTTTGCGTTTCTTTTTATTATGTTGCGTTGTCTACTCTTTTGTGTTTATCTTCTTTTTTATTTTTCATGCTCCCCTCTTCTCTGCTTTGGTTGTATTCTTACCTGTTTAAACCTTAGTTGTGATTTTAATTTCTCAATTCAGTGAAGAGGATCTTTGCTTTTTTTTATACTCCCAGGATGGGTAGTGGTCTTTAGAGGCTTTGCCAAGGATCATTTTATTTAGTTTTTCAGTTCTTATTCTCAATTATCATGTCTCGTACTCTTTCTTTTATCATGATTCACTCAATGATGAATTTTGATTGTGGAGTGCATGAGAGGTCATTATTTACCTAAAATCTAGAATGGAAATAAGGTGTGTAGGTGAAAAGGAGCCGCAATGCTACTCTTTCACTTTCATCATTCGCACCCCGAATTTATTTCACTATGATTTTTAGTTCCTCCTTATTGAGTATGCTCTTCATACGAGTAGAATTAAATGTATTTGATGATAGTGTAGTATTTGGTCACAACTATAAGAGAGGACACAATGATAGTAGTGTGTTATATTTATAATGCACCTGCATGTATCACTCATGTCGTGTTAATGACTAGGTAAAAGCCACATCATCACATCATCATGTCATTGCGGTATATAAATTGAATTCACCTTTAAACCCTAATTTTAAGATCAAAAATATTATTCTCGGAATTTGAAGGTCAAAAGCTGAAATTGATGTCTGTTTTCACTGAATGAATTGGAAATATATTTTGAACATTTTTTAGGCTTAAATTCTGGAATTTTGCGAGTCTAGGATGTAATTTTTTAAACTTATTTGAATTGGATTATAATGATTTTTAAAAATTAGATTGGAGATTCATTTTGAATATCTGGTCTGTAATTGATATGTTTTTGTAAAATTTGTATTTAATTTGACTTGAAATTAATGATTCATTTTGATTTGGTGATTTTTGCTGGCTTAAATGTATTTATATTATCGACGTAGGTAAATTAAGGATGATGGGCTGGACCCAAAACAGAGTGGGCAGGCCCGCATTTCTCTCAACCGCATGATCACACTAGGGTGGAGGCTAGTCGTTGATTCATGCTTGTTGCAACTGGCCATCCGTTTTGGGATCTGACCGAATCAGACAATCGAAGGGCGCTTCTTTCTTTGACCTAAACCCTAGCCTGGGCTCCATTCGGACTCGTCGTTCATCGCTGATGTGCAAATATGATATTGTTCGTGGGTTCACGGCTTAAAATCTTGTCCGAGCTGCTCGATGATCTGGTTACTGAAATGGAGTTCGACGTTGGATGATTGGAGCATGTTGGTTTCTGCCTAGGTTGCTCGAAGGCTCATGTCTTGCTATTTCGATGTAGCATGTTTGGTCATTGTAGATCTGAGGTTCGGTGGTCTTTATTTGCTCAACCGGGTTCGTGATCGAAGATTGCTGCCACAAGGGAGGTCGGCCATTGCTGATTCGGGGCTGCTTGTCCACTGCTGCCTACCCTGGAGGATGGAAATCAATGTCCAGAGATGGGAGATTGTGGCTCGCTAGTGGACCCAAGGTGCTTCACGCAGCCTGCTCGACGAAATGCTGAGCTGGATTCGTGTTTGTTAACTGATGCCTAGTTGCGTGTGTTCGTTGCCCGTTCATGTGGATGTTAGATGGAGTCCAAGGGCTACTGGATCATGATCTTCTTGAGTTGAGGGGCAAGGAGGTTGGTGCAATTTTGGTTCAATGCTGCTGGTTCTATAGCACTTGCTGCTCCGGGACAAGAACTCTGGTTTGAAGCTTCAGCAATATGGCGTGGTTCATGCTGCTGACCACTGCATGATTAAGGTATCAGGGGGTGTTGCTCGATGGAAGTTTGTTTAAAGCTGATTCAGTTGAGGGATATTAAGGCTATCTGCTCTGTTGGAGCCAGGTCCGAGTCCAAGGATCTGAGTTTCTCAACATAATTTGTTAGAATGAGGGTGCACATGGAATGCGATTGAAGAGAGGGATGGGATGGACTTCTTTCAAGCTCAACTGAACATGCCCCCCCAGTTGCTGTCAGGTGGAGATGCCAACAAAATCTGGTATTTTATTTTCTTGAATTCTAAAATAGGGACCCGAGGCCCCTTTTTTTTACAAGGGGAAGAGGGTAGCTTAGTTTTAGCCATGTTGGGAGTGCGTAAGGACTATTCCCTCTCTGTATTTCCATAATCTTCATGTTGTTTTGCAAATTCAAGTTTAGTTTGTGTTTCTTTTCTCTAGGTTGTGCTGTCTACTCTTCTGTGTTCATCTTCTTTTCTATTTTTCATGCTGCCCTTTTCTCTGTTTCGGGTGTATTCATATCTTGTGAAACTATGCCTGTGATTTTAATTTCTCAATTTAGTGAAGAGGTTCTTTGTTGTTTTTAGTCTCTCCGGATGGGCAGTGGTCTTTAGACCATTTCCAACCCAAAACGTCAAAATAGAGTAAGGATACTTCAAAATGAAGTAGCTACAGTGACAACATTCTCCAACCCATTTACTTCATTTCGTGCGTTAAACATATATTATAATTAGAAAAAGATTTTTTTATCTTAAAAAATTGACATTTTGTCAATGAAATAAACTGATTAAAAAAAAAATCAAGCAGTGTGGGAGTAGATACAGAGCAGCGCCATATTTGGCGCTCCACTGTAGCCCAACTCCAAAATAGTGCTGGATATAGTGCTGGGTTGGAGGTGACTTAAAATGCTAAAATGGCGTTCCACTGCCAATTTGATGTTGTGTTGGAGATGGCCTTAGAAGCTTTGTCGAGGAGCATTTTATTTATTTTTTGAGTTCTTATTTTTATTCCCTCTCCCACTTTTTCTTTTTTTATGATTCGGGTAGTGATGAATTTTGATTATGGAGTGCATGGGATGCCATTCTTTAATTAAAATTCATCATGGAAGTGAGTGGTGTAAGTGGAGAGGCGGTGGGTTGCCACTGTTTCACTTTCATCATTCACGCCTTGAATTTCTTACACTATTTCTTATTGAGTACACTTCATATGAGTGAAGTTGTGTATTTGATGGGAGTGTAGTATGTGGTTACAACTATAGGAGGTAACACAATGATAGCAGTGTGTTATATCCATAATACATGGCTATTCATTCAATTTTTTAAATGATTCAAGTTGGTCAAAGGAATGGAATAGTTTTTGGCAATGAGAGAGTTGAGAGGAACAATCACACATGGACAATGGAATTAACTAGGATGCCTCTTTGGCTTTGCTAATTCACTTGTTTTCCTTCATCAAAACATTATCTTTTGACTGTGTTTTCAATTTCTTTAAAAAATTTAAAAAACATAAATACATTTTTAATCATAAATATTAAAAAAAGTAACAAAAACAAATAAATTGTGATACAAAGAATGACCAACAAAGTGGGTCTTTTCGAGAGATGATCTAAGGTCGATCACTAGGATACACCATTTGGGGGTTTTATAATATTATTTGTCAAGGACCCGACGATAAGTCCTTTATCACCAGTCACCATTGCGTTTGGCCGAGTCAAGAGAGAAGTCTCTATTGTGGCCCACTTAGGTGTAGGTGATGTCAAAACCGGTTGAGCTAATTCAAAAGCGTAAGACTTCAACTTAAAGACGGTAGAAATCTTTCATAGACCGGTGGCAATGACCCTTGAAATTTAATATTGGTGATTCTATGTTTTTGAAAGTGTCTCCTAGGTTGGGGCACAAAAAGCTTGAGAAGCAAGAGAAGCGTTATGCGGTAGTTCATGATGTTTTCCATGCGTCTCAATTAAAGAAGTATCAACGAGACCCATCACATGTCCTAAGATGGGAGCAAGTGGAATTGGAACCCAATGAATCTTATGGAGAGAAGGTCCTTGAATTCCTTTGGCTTGGGTGTTATGGTAGCATGAGGAGATTTACGAAGAGACACGGGAGAGAGAATCCGAGATGCTACAATAATGACCAGATTTGTTCTTGGAGGATGGCGTTTAATGACTTTTCAAGGATTAAAAGTCATATAGTGGGGGGAATTGTAATGCACAAGTTTTTGGGATTCATCGTTTATAGGCGTGGAATTAATCTTATTGTTTCAAAAGGGTTTCATGGCGTGTTCTTGATTAATTTTGAGAAATGGATGTATATGATTTTAAAAGTGAGTTTTGATTGCACCATTAAATTCAGAAAAGGGTGTTTTTGTTAGGGACCATGTTTCGTGTGAATCCGAGTTGTAAACGGAATTTGGGAGGAAGCATGGTTAGCGAGCACAATTAGTTATTAATAGCGAAGAATGAGGCATAGAATATACTGTAGTTAAGCACGGTTAGCAAGCATAGTTACCCTAGCTGTGACACCTCAGTGTCACAGTCGTAGATTAAATTATTTAATTTTTGGGATAATTTTGAATCTTTAGGTTTTCCTTTACTTTCAGGTGTTTTGGGAGGTCTCGGGAAGCTGCAGGCTCGAGTTGTTTCAGGCCATCCCATGGCCCAAGGAAGCCACAACACACCCGACTTCTTGCCTTTGTAAAAATTTCGAGCGAGGAGGGCAGTTACGCCGTGGAGTAGGGGTTGCGCCGTGGCGGGTCAAATTTTTACAGTGAGGGATTTTCTTCACTTTGTTCGAGGAGCGAGTGACCACAACGTGGAGTTGGGGTTGCACTGTGGTGCTCGGTCATGGAGGTGCTTTGCGCTGTGGAGATAAACGACTGCGTTGTGGAGGCCTAGGTCTCGAGACTTGCATTTTACCCTATTGAGGGGCTCCACGCCGCAACACAGAGGGCCACACTGCAGTGGCCGAGCCTCAAGATTTTTTGTTCCGCCCGATCAAGATGCACCACGCCACATACCAGGGTTTGCGTCGCAATGAGCGTTTGACGAGGTGCACCACGTTGCAGGCCTTGGAGGTTATGCCCCAGTGGGTGTCCGGGAAGGGGCGCCACTCCATGGTGCATAGGGCCACGTTGTGACAATGGTTTGCCCAAATTTTAAAATTTTATGAATTTTCTATTCTACCACCACTCATTTTAACCTGATTTTCGGCCCACTCCGCCCTCATTTCATTTGATTGGGTGTGGGGCATGACCTAGGGAGCTCTTCCCCTTTCTCCTTCGATTTGAGCTTGTCCTCCACCGATTTCAAGAGGAATCTTGAGTTAAATCCTTCTTTTCCTCTTGTTCTTCTTTTCCTTCTTGGTTTAGTCTTCTCCCATGAACCCAAGGCACTACGTTGGCTGAGATTAGGGTATGAGGTGGTTATAATTTAGGGCTTTGGGAGTTTTGGAAAAAGTTTCTTCTCGCTTGGTTGGGCCTTCACCATCGAAGGTGATGTGTTGCGACTTGATATTCGCTTGATTGTGGTAGGTATTTTTGTGCATTTCTTTTAATTGACATGCCATTGCATGCTTGATGTTTTCTAAGGCCTTTGATTATCATATTATATGGTGTGTGATAGTTGTAATGGATTTCCTAAATGGTTCAAGTGTTTTCCCACTTAGCATAAAGGATGTTTAAAGGTTTTTCTAGTTTTCAAAGTGATGTTTTGTGCCAAGTGTTTATGAAAATGACAAAGGGTTTATTTTAAAGGAATTTGATGTTAAATGGTATTTGACTCTGCTTGATTCATGAATTGGGTGAAAATATGGTTTTCATGGAATTGTTCGAAACAGAAGAACATAGTTTGGTTTCTCAAATGGTTTTAAAAGAAGAGGGGTTATGATGCTCAAAATAGTTTCAAATGTGGCTTCCCATGGTTGGTTTTATATAAAGTTTTGAATTAGGATTTTTAATGATGGAAGTGACTTAGCATTTCGAGTTTTGAAAAGGCTCGTTTGTCGCTTTATAAGAGTTTTTCATGATGAATATGATACCCTTAGTTGAGCCCCTTAATTTTCTTGTATATACTCGTGCCCTTTTTAAGGAAGAACTGAATTGTTATGTGATGCTTGTTTAGATGTGAAAGGGGATATTTCTTGTGAGTGTTAGAGGTGATATGAGATTTTTGGTTATGTCCTATTATTGATCTTGTGATGATTTTATATCTTGTTTGTTTGCTCACCTTTTCTAGTTGATTTTGAAGAGCCCACTTTGAGTATGAATTGTATTTGTTGTCAAATGATTGTCATTGGTTGTCAATGGTGTTCAATAAGATATTAAGATCTCATTACGATCAATATGATGAAGTTGTTCCAAAGTTAATGGAGCTTGGATGAAGTCCTCAGGTCTTGATATTTCAAGAAACATGTGAATGGTTTGAAAGACTTAGTTTCAAGGTGTGACGCCTGAAGAATTTTTATGGATTCATTTGATGTCATTGGATGTCATGGTTGAATAATTATCCTAGGAAATTATTATGACGATGCCTTGCTGACTTCTATTTCTCAAATATCATAAGTTGTTTGGAGAACTTGTGAAGTAAGCCTTATGAAGGAAAGAGGGAGTAAAGATGTTGCCAATTATATTCGGGTTTGATTGGAAAGAATAATATTGTTGGAAGACAGAGAAGTTTCAATACTTTCCTCTGAAAATTTGACGACGCTAAAGGTGATCAATCAAAAACTATATCACGAGAGAATAAGGTTCGTGATGAAAGCAATCGAGTGATTTTGGAATGAAGTGGATTCTCGTAGAAGATGGTTGAAGCTTTAATAATACATCAATTTGTGTTTAATGATAAAGCTAGATGACTGCAAAGTAGCATGAGTGTTCTCGTCGAAATAGATATTTTAGGTGGTTTTGTTTTTCAGTGTTTGTCAAATTTTTGGGCCTCAAAATTTGGAGTTGGTTTTTGGAAAAGAAATGCTTTTCGCAAAGGAGCTCATGGTTCACGAACCATGAAGGACAGTTCGTGGACCGCATAGGAGGAACACAGAGCGATGAAGGAAATTCGACAAAGGAAGAAGTTCTGCATAGCAGTGCTATGCGGACCGCAAAGCGAGGTACGAGGACCACGTAGAAAAAACAATTCACGGGAGGCTCACAGTTCATGGGATACTTGCGGTATGAGGAAGGGCAACTGTTCGCGGTGAAGGCTATCATTTGCGAAAATAAGGCGGTGATTTGAGGAGCCGTGAAGAGTTTTGTTCGCGGAATAGATCGGCCGCCGCGAAGGAAGAAAGGCGGTACACAGATCGCGTAGGAGAAACAGTTCGCAGAAGGACCACAATTCGCGGAAGGAGCAGTTTGCGGTGAAGGCTGTACCACATCGAATGTTTGGGCAAAACAGATTAGTGATATTTTCGGATCTAATTGCTTATATAAGGAGCGCTAATCCCTTCACGAAGTAGAGCGAATTTGATAAGAAAAGATCATCACTGATGGAAGAATTTAGCTAAGTTCAGAAGAGTTCTCGGGAAAGAAATTTCACGAAAGATAAGGAGTTCTTGCGGGCGCTGCAGCCTGCAAAAGTAAAGGATTCGCAGAGAGTTAGTCGGCGGAGCTCGCGGAGTCCGCAGAACGAAGGCAGCTCGCGAAGTAAAGAGGCTATCCGCGAAGCGGGAGTAGTCTGTGGAAGAGAAGACAATCCGTAGAAGAGGAAACGGTCCATGGAAGAAGAAATGGTCCGCGAAAGAAGAGGTGGTTCATGGAAGTAGGGGCGGTCCACGGAAGCAAGGACGGTCCGCAGAGGCAGAAGCTGTCCGCGGAAGCAGGGACGGTCCGCGGAGGAAGAAGCTGTCCGCGGAAGTCGGGACAGTTCGCTGAGCATTGACGGTATGCGTGACATCGACTGTCCGCGAAGCAGAAGCAGTTTGCGAAAGATAAGGCTATCCGCAAAGCACTCGCGCCACGCGGTGCAAGCAGTTCGCAACGACAATTCACGACTACAATTCGCAAGAACAGTTCGCAGAGATAGTTTGTGAAACGAAGACAGTTCACAGAGGATACAAGATAGTTTGTGAAGGAGAAATATTGCATACACGTGATAAATGTTTACACCCTCATCATGTTTTGTGAAGAAGAAAGGGAGATTAAGACACTGCTGCACTATCTCATATTATTGTGTGTCTAAGAAGAAGAAAGAGAGTGCCCAATCTGTGTTGAGCTGATCTTCATTGTTTTAATAATCACAAAGATGTTTTGTGATTTTAGCACTATTGGTAGAAGGTGATTCGGTGCAGTTGGTTTTGCACTGAAGAAAGAGAGACCGAGACACTGCTATAAATTGTTGCATATCTTTGCGTGTCACAGATCGAAGGGGGAAGAGCCAAATTGATATCAGTAGATTATAATTTGGGTCAGAGAGAATTCAGTGTTCATTAGTCCACGACACATTCTTATTATTGGGACTGATAGAAGAAGATAGTGCAACTATCAGGTTTGTTGCTGGGAAGAGATAAGAGGAGTTGCTTGTGTGCTACTGCGTAAGTAACAAAGTGGAGAAGAAGGTCATGGAAGAACAAAGCATAACTATGACATCGGACAAGACTCAATAGGTGGAGGACTTTCTTGGTGTTACACACCCTCATTAACAAAGAGAAGACTGTCTTGGGAGGCAGTATAAAGATCCAAGCAAGAGCTGTAAAACAGGCACTATTGAATTGTTTTCAAAGTGTTTCACGATTGTAAGGGTATATCATACTGGTTGTAACCACCCAAAAGGATTATTTTCTAGTGGTGTCAGGATTTTTTCCGACCATGCCTAGGACGTAGCTACTCTTGTCGAGTAGTGAACCTTGTAAAAATATCATGTGTTATCTTTACTTCTTTCATATACTTTGCATGCGATATAGAAAAGAGAATAAGAGAATCATCGGTTGTTCGTGAAGCAGAAGCAGTTTGCGGAAGAGAAGGCTGTTCGCGAAGCATTTACGCCACGCGGTGCAAGGCAGTTCTCAACGACAGTTTGCGGCCACAGTTCGCAGCCACAGTTCGCGGGAACAGTTCACCGGGACAACATGTGAAACGAAGACAGTTCGCAGAGGATACATGATAGTTTGTGAAGGAGAAATATTGCATACATGCGATAGGTGTTTACACCCTCGTCATGCTTTGTGAAGAAGGGAGATTAAGACACTGCTGCACTATCTCATATTATTGTGTGTCAAAGAAGAAGAAAGAGAGTTGCCAATCTATGTTCAGTTATTTAGGCCATATTAATTTTGATAATGCTATGTTGAGCTGATCTTCATTGTTTTAATAATCACAAAGGAGTTTTGTGATTCTAGCACTATTGGTAGAAGGTGATTCAGTGCAGTTGGTTTTGCACTGAAGAAGAAAGAGAGACTCAAACACTGTTATAAACTGTTGCATATTTTTGTGTGTCACAGATGGAAGGGGGAAGAGGAAGTGACTGACCAAATTGATATCAGTAGATTATAATTTGGGTCAGAGAGAATTCAATGTTCATCAGTCCACAACACATTCTTATTATTGGGAATGATAGAAGAATAAGATAGTGCAACTATCAAGCTTGTTGCTGGGAAGAGATAAGATGAGTTGCTTGCATGATGCTGTGTAAGTAACAAAGTGGTGAAGAAGGTCGTAGAAGAACAAAGTAGAACTGTGACATCAGACAAGACTCAACAGGTGGAGGACTTTTTTGGTGTTACAAACCCTCATCAACAAGGAGAAGACTGTCTTGGGAGGTAGTGTAGAGATCCAACCAAGAGCTGTAAAATATGCACTATTGGATTGTTTTCATAGTGCTTCATGAGTGTAAGGGTATATCCTACTCGTTGTAACCACACAAAATGATTATTTTCTAGTGGTTGTGTGGTCTGGATTATTTCTGACCATGCCAAGGATGTAGCTGCTCTTATTGAGTAGTGAATCTTGTAAAAATATCGTGTGTTACTGTAAAATATGCACTATTGGATTGTTTTCATAGTGCTTCATGAGTGTAAGGGTATATCCTACTCGTTGTAACCACACAAAATGATTATTTTCTAGTGGTTGTGTGGTCTGGATTATTTCTGACCATGCCAAGGATGTAGCTACTCTTATTGAGTAGTGAACCTTGTAAAAATATCGTGTGTTACTGTTTTTATATACTTGCGATAGGGAAAAGAGAATAATAGAATCATCGGTTGTCCGTGAAGCAGAAGCAGTTCGTGAAAGAGAAGACCGTCCGCGAAGTACTCGTGCCACGCGATGCGGTGCAGTTTGCGACGACAGTTCACAACCACAGTTCGCAGGAACAATTTATTGGGACAGTTTGCGAAATGAAGACAGTTCGTAGTGGATACAGGATAGTTTGTGAAGGAGAAATATTGCATACACATGATAGGTGTTTACACCCTCGTCATGCTTTGTGAATAAGAAAGGGAGATTAAGACACTGCTGCACTATCTCATATTATTGTGTGTTAAAGAAGAAGAAAGAGAGTGGCCAGTCTATGTTCAGTTATCTAGGCCATATTAATTATGATGATGCTGTGTTGAGTTGATCTTCATTGTTTTAATAATCACAAATGAGTTTTGTGATTCTAGCACTATTGGTAGAAGGTGATTCGGTGCAGTTGGTTTTGCACTGAAGAAGAAAGAGATCTCGAGACACTGCTATAAACTGTTGCATATCTTTGTGTGTCACAGATCGAAGGGGGAAGAGGAAGTGACTGGCCAAATTGATATCAGTAGATTATAATTTTGGTCAGAGAGAATTCAGTGTTCATCAGTCCACAACACATTCTTATTATTGGGATTGATATAAGAAAAAGATAGCGCAACTATCAAGTTTACTGTTGGGAAGAGATAAGAAGAGTTGCTTGCATGCTGTTGTGTAAGCAACCAAGTGGAGAAGAAGGTTGTGGAAGAACAAAGCAGAACTATGACATCAGACAAGACTCAACAGTTGGAGGACTTTCTTGGTGTTACAAACCCTCACCAGTAAGGAGAAGATTGTCTTGGGACGCTTGTTTAGACGTGAAAGGGGATATTTCTTGTGAGGGTGTTAGAGGTGATATGAGATTTTTGGTTATGTTCTATTGTTGATCTTGCGATGATTTTATGTCTTGTTTGTTTGCTCACCTTCCCTAGTTGATTTCATGGGAAACCTAGGTAGCTAAATGGAAAGTTTGGATGCATGTTACCCTAGTTTAGTGTGCGCTAGTGGCTAGTGCATTAGGAGAGCAACGCACTCTCGGGGATTTACTTCGTACTTACATGACCCGAAAGGGGAAGCCAAATGAGATGTTCTGGTTTCATATAGGAGTTCAGTGAGTGATCTGATGAATCGGGTCCAATATCATGCATGCTAGAGCCTAGTGAGTTTCCCATGATACCTATATTTCATTGAGGATTTGTTAGTGGATCCCATCTCACGCTTTGTTTGTATCCTCCATCTCTTGACTTGGTTATACGACACCATTGCTTTAGTTATTTCTTATCATTTTTCTCTAGCAATCACTTGATGACTACTTGTGTTTATATTCCATTCCATTTATGACTTTGGTTTGTTTTCAAACTAAATCGCAAAATGGTTTGGAATGTCACGACCTGACCCAATCCGGGGCTCAAGCCGCAACTACCTCAAGCCCACCTTCATAGACCAGGGGCCTTCGACCAGCGTTGAAGGCACAACTAACACAGGGAGGTCTTTGTCTAAGAACCTGTACGCACACACACAACCATCTCGATGCAGAAGTGCAGAGGAATAGTAGTAAAAGATGCAAAATACTAAGGAAACAACCATGCATGTAAAACCTCTAGATAGTACACGAGTACGATAGTGTAAACTGAAAAGTAAAGGGGTAAAATACACGCTCAACTAGAAATATGTCTCAACATGACAAAATGGGAAAGCAAAAGCTGAGAGCCCAACTCATGATCTCCAAGCTGCAACCACCGTACGCGGTCTAAAGTACCAGGTATCCCTAAGCTTCTTTGTAGTCACCGCCGAACCACCGTACGCGGTCTAAAGTACCAGGTATCCCTAAGCTCCTTTGTAGTCACCGTTGACCTGTTCGTCGTCTGCATAAGGCACGACACGTGCGAACAAAGCCCATGTAGGGGTGAGTATATACATACCCAGTAGGACCCCCCGAAAACTGAAGGGGGGGCAGTAAGAGATACAATAAGAATAGAAAGATATTAGATAGTAAATATGATGCAACTCAACCCAAAGCAAGAGAAAGAGTAACCTCATCTAAACATTAGGGCCTCAACACGGTGTGTAGATGGACTACACGTCGAGTCTTTGCCACCTATAGTAGGAAAGTGAACTCATCCAACCACGAGAAGCTAAACACAGAAAGCATGTGGCATACCTCGTGCGTCTTCGCATCCCATAGAAGGAGAGTAAACAAAACCAAAAGCATGGATACAATTATATATATATACCCAGTCCAAAGAATCCCAAACGAGAGAGAAAGAGGATCTCCATCTCACAGTTCAACCCGAGAAGAAGTGTCGCCAACAGTTCCAAAAGTCCTTCAATGATGCCTAACATTTCACGTGTCTCCCCAGAAGTTACTGTCCAAGTCAAACCACGCATCGTCACTGTGCCGCACAGTTGATGAACCACAATCTATAGGTAGAGGACCCATGCCCTGGTACGACAGGAGAGTTCCACTCTGAAAGTCGATGGAGGACCCATGCTCTGCCTAGCAGGAGGGTTCCACTTTGGTGGTAGATGACCCATGCCCAACCCGGCTGGAGGGTTCCACTTCGGTGGTAGAGGACCCATGCTCAGCCCAACTGGAGGGTTCCACTCAAGTCGTCGTGGACTCATGCCCAACCCAGTTGGACGGTTCCACTCAGGTGTCGACAGAGGAACCAAGCCCAACCCAGTTGGCGGGTTCCACTCTGGAGTTGATAGATGACCCATGCCCAACCCAACTGGAGGGTTCCACTTTAGGTGTCAAGGACCCATGCCCATACAGTTGGAGTGTTCCACTCGAAAGTCTGTAGAGGACCCGTTTCCTGGTATGACATGAGGGTTCCACTCTAGTAGTAGAAGACCCATGCCCAACTCAGCTGGAGGGTTCCACTCTAGGTGTCGATGACCAATGCCCAACCCAGTTGGAGAGTTCTACTCTAGGAGTCTGTAGAGGACCCATGCCCTCTTCTGTTAAGAAGGTTCCACTCTATAATTCATCAAGGACCCATGCCCAGCCCAGCTGGAGGGTTCCATTCGGGATGCCTCTGGTGATCCTGCGTGATCACTGCCGTCGTCGAGCGTCACCTAACCATGTGTCGTGCCCAAAACATTCCACATTGTATTCCAACATCCACAACCGAGGGCACCATCACGTTCTATGCGGAAACTCTTTAGGATAGGCTACTCGTGGACCAAAATTCGAGTCGAGACGAAGGAGATACAAAAGCTTGAAGTTTCCTCAAAAGAAACCAAGTGGTACACGACATGTGAGGGGACCCACACGACGTGTGGTTCCGTTCCTTCAGCTGGTTGTGTCTTCGAAAGTCTGTAGAGGACCCGTTCCCTGGTATGACATGAGGGTTCCACTCTAGCAGTAGAAGACCCATGCCCAACTCAGCTGGAGGGTTCCACTCTAGGTGTCGAGGACCAATGCCCAACCCAGTTGGAGAGTTCTACTCTAGGAGTCTGCAGAGGACCCATGCCCTCTTTGTTAAGAAGCTTCCACTCTATAATTCATCAAGGACCCATGCCCAGCCCAGCTGGAGGGTTTCATTCGGGATGCCTCTGGTGATCTTGCGTGATCACTGCCGTCGTCGAGCGTCGCCTAACCATGTGTCGTGCCCAAAACATTCCACATTGTATTCCAACATCCACAACCGAGGGCACCATCGCGTTCTATGCGGAAACTCTTTAGGATAGGCTACTCGTGGACCAAAATTCGAGTCCAGACGAAGGAGATACAAAAGCATGAAGTTTCCTCAAAAGAAACCAAGTGGTACACGACATGTGAGGGGACCCACACGACGTGTGGTCCCGTTCCTTCAGCTGGTTGTGTCTTCGGAGGTACACGACTTGCCAACCGTGTAGGAGTACATGGCGTGTAGGGGATGTACACGATCATGCCCATGCCACTCGGGTCCCGTCAGTGTGCTTGGTCGTGTCTGTGTACTCAAGCCGTGTTCTTGTACTTTTGTACACGACGTGTCTCTTTACACGGGGTGCCGCCCGTGTGCCTGGTCTTGCCCGTGTACTCGGGCACATGGCGTGTGCTTGACCGTGTGCTCCGTCACCCGGGGATGAGGTACACAACATGTAGGAAGGCTATATGTCGTGCCATCCATATAAAATCCCAAAACCTTAGTCGCCGCAACCAAGGGGCTATACACCGTGTGTTCATTGTGATACATGACATGTAGTCGAGATTTTCATAGTTTCCCACTTTCACTATCCGCGCCTCAAATTTGGCCTCGCCGTTTCGATTCTGGCCCTATCTCTGACCGTGATTTGTGGATCTAGCTTTGGCCGACGGATTCCGGCCTTTCGGTGGCTGGAAACGTAATTTCCTGAAGCCCTGCACGCGTCTTATCACACCGTGCACGCCTCCGCACCTTTCGTCGACGATGATTCGGTCGTCGATCGTTGAAACGATCTTCCACGACCCGCAAACATCCCAGATATGTCTTTTCTTCCACGATCTGTTCCTCGTTCGTTGTTTCGTCGTGATTCCGGGGGTCCGATCAGGCTCAGTATAGCCTGACAACGTCGAACCGAGACCGCGGGGTCCAATCGGTGAAGAACGCGAAACAATTGAGGGAGAAAGACACAAGAACAAATGTTCGAAGATCGTTGCCAAATGTTCTTGGTCAACGATCAAGAACGAGGATATCCGGGGTTAGAAAAACAAGTATAACCTATTTAATCGGTACATAGGAGCATGCCAATGATCCACAATTGGCACAGATCAATAGAGGGGATTGATATGCTCAATCAATTTAATCAAAAAGGGCGTAAACCACAAATTGACGAGTCCTACTTGAAGATTGGATCGTTCATCATCAAAGAACGTGCTCGCCAATGATTGAAGGATGTCGTTGCGTTCGCTACGCTCTGATCTGCTTTGATTTGGCGTTTCGTCGTCGTCTGATTTGATTTGCCAATAGGAGGGAGAGTTCTAGAATCCTCCCAGGGTTTATGCGACTAACGTTGGAGGATTCAGCATGACAATATTCTTATAGAATTTCGCTTAGGTTAAAATGAATGAATGAATGAATTAATTAATTAATCTGAACGTACTGCCAATGAGCGAGATATCCGAACGCTCTATGCCAACCTATTTTAGGACGCGTGTAGGATAAACGCGTTTCGGATTCAACCGTGGTCTCAGATTTCTGATTCGAGCTTCCGTTTAAATGTTATTTCATTTTCTTTAAGAAACCGCACACAATATAAAATATGTTTAATATTTTTATAAAATTAATTCTGGGCACACCGAACCTTGGAATTTCACGCCGTCTCAGTGTCTGGCTTTGGAAATATATGTAGAAATATTTTGAAATCTTACAAGGCAAAAACCGGGTCTTTACACCATTCCCTCCTTTAAGCTTTTTGTTCCCGAAAAACAAAACAAAACAAACAACTTGGGATACTGAGCCCACATCTGGCTCTCCCACTCCCAGGAACTCTCCTGCACGTTCCCGTGCTGCCACAACACGCTAACCCAGGGGATGGTCTGTCCCCGCAGGGTCCTCTCCCGTCGATCCTTGATCGCCTTCGGGTGCTCTGTAAAAGTGGCTCTATCTTCGATGTCCATCTCGTCCCAGTCGATGACGTCCGTGGGGTAATGCATGCATCTCCTCAGTCGCGACATGTGAAAGACGTGCACCTGCTTCAGCTATGGACGCTCCAGCTATGGGGGTAGGGTGAGGTGGTAAGCAACGTCGCCAACCCTCTGCACAATCTCAAACGGCTTGATGAATCTCAGGGATAACTTGCCTCCCCGACCTAATCTCTTCAATCCTCGTTGTGGAGAGACTCTTAGGAAAACATGGCCTCCCTGCCCGAACTCCAAGGGCTTACGACGACGATCTGTGTAAGATTTTTGTCTGCTCTGAGTCGTCCTCATCCGCTCAAGGATGACCTGGACTTTCTCTGTCGTCACCCGCACCATCTCTGGACCCACAAGAGATGTCTCCCCAATCTCTATCCAACACAAGGGTGCCCTGCAGGGTCTCTCGTACAAGGCATCAAAGGGTGCCATGCTGATGGTAGAGTGATAGCTGTTGTTGTACGCAAACCCTACCAAGGGTAAGTGATCCTCCCAGCTTCGACCGAAGTCTAACACGCAAGCTCTCAGTAAATCCTCCAACACCTGGAATAGTGCACTCGGTTTGCCATCTGTCCGGGGGTGAAAGACTGTACTCATCCTAATCTGGGTCCCGAATGCCTCCTGCAGGTCTCTCTACAATCGTGATGTAAACCACGCGTCACGATTGAAAACAATCGTCAAGGGAACCCCATGAAGGCGAACACTCTCCCGTACGTACAACTGCCCCAAACTCTCCATCGAACTCTGCTCCTTGATAGCAAGGAAGTGTGCCAACTTCGTGAGTCGGTCAACCATCACCCAAATGGCGTCATGACCCTTCACTGTGCGCGGAAGCCTTGTCACAAAGTCCATGAATATGTTGTCCCACTTCCACTTTAGGATCTCAAGGAGCTGTAACAAATCTGTCGAAACTTGGTGCTCAGCCTTCATCTGCTGACATGTGAGGCATCGAGAGACGAACTAAGCTACGCTCTGTCTCACGCCGGACCACCTAAACTGTCGCCGAATGTCTCTGTACATCTTCCCCACACTGGGATGTATAGTTAGGGGAGAACTGTGGAACTCTCACATCACCTCCTCCCTTATCGTGACTGGAACTACCGTCCATCCCCGGGATTCACTTCTTCAGAATATCCATCTGGTGAATCACCTGTGAATATCTGGTCATGTCGATGTCTCCCAGTTTGGACTCTCTCACACGCTCGAGAAGTGGAGGAGTCAACACCATCGATTGCAGAAAAATTGTACTCTCCTGCTCCCCCAGGGTCAACTGCAAGGAAGCCAATCTCTCAGAAGCCTCCTGCACCAAGCGAGCCTGAAACTTTCTGCTAAGGGCATATGCTACCACATTTCTTTTCCTTGGAGTATAGACTATCTCAAAGGCATAGTCTTGTAAGAACTCCTACCAGCGTCGATGTCTCAGGTTCAAGTCTCTCTGCGTGAAGACACACCTGAGACTCTGATGGTCAGAGTAAACCACAAAACGCTCTCCCAGAAGATAGTGCCTCTACATCCTCAGGGCAAAGACTACCGCTGTCTGCTCTAGGTCGTGAGTTGCGTAGTTCTACTTGTTGGGTCTCAACTGCCATGACCCGTATGTGATGACTGCCTGCTGCTGCATTAACACGTAGCCGAGCCCAGCTCCCGTGACATCGCAATACACTACGTACTCCACGCCCTCCTCTGGTAGTCTCAGCACAGGAGTAGTCATTAGTTTTAGCTTCAACTCCTCGAAGGCTCTTTGGCACTGCTCAGTCCAGATAAACGTCTGCCCTTTCCGCGTCAGGGCGGTCAAAGAGGCTTTAATCTTGAAGAAGTCTTCCACAAACCTCCTGTAGTACCCCGCAAAGCTAAGAAAACTTCACACCCCTGACATTCTCTTGGGTGGCTCCCAAGCAAGCATTGCATCGATCTTGGATGGGTCATCGGCTAAATCATGCTCAGAAATGACATGCTCTAGAAAGCGAACCTCATGAATCCAGAACTGGTACTTCAAGAGTTTCTTATAAAGCTGATGCTTTCAAAGCAAATCTAGAACCATCGTCAGGTACTCTGCATGCTCCTCCTCTGATGCAGAGTAGATGAGTATGTCGTCGATGAAGACAACCACAAACTGGTCGAAGTATGGTTGGAAGACCTGGTTCATCAAAGGTATAAACACGATAGAGACATTTGTTACACCAAATGACATCACTAGAAACTCATAGTGTCCACAACGACATCAGAATGCCAGTTTTGGAATATCAGTCTCGCGAACCCTCTATTGGTGGTAGCCGGACTTGAGATTGATCTTCGAGAACCATCCCACCCCTCGCAACTGGTCAAAGAGACCGTCAATTCTCGATAAGGGGTACTTGTTTTTTATCGTGGTCTGGTTTAGGCGACGATAATCAACGCAAAGCCGCAAACTTTTGTCCGCCTTTTTCACGAACATTGGAGCTGCCCAAGGAAATACACTGGGTTTGATGAAATCGTTCTCTCGAAGGTCATCCAACTGCAACCGCAGCTCCCAGAGCTTGGTAGGGGTTATCCGATATGCCGCAGTAGATATCGGAGCAGTCCCGTGATGTAAGTCAATGCAAAACTCTATCTCCCGCCTCAAAGGTAGTTCCAGAACGTCCTCAAGGAAGACGTCCATATAATCCTTAACTGAAGGAATCTAGATGCCTAAAGAGCTTGCTGCACCAAGGGCTACACTCGCCAACTGAAGGGTGATGGGCTGCAACCTCCTGCTCACAAAACCCATTCGCTCTGCCATGAGATCTCTCTCGCCCACAAAGGAGAATCTCATCCCATCAGTATGTAGACATATGACTCGTCTGCGGTGGCAGTCAATCTGGGCTCGGACCATGGACAGCCAATCCATACCCAAGATGACATCATAGGGTTCTATCGTGACGACCAAAAGATCCCACGTGAACCGCTCTCCACCAAGCGATAGCTCGCACTGCCGACAGATAAAAGATACAGAAGAAACGTTCCCTGTAGGAATCTCAAGACGAAGCTGCTGGGCTATTGCCTCAACCAGGAGTTCAAGCTCTCGCACCAGGAGTATAGAGATGAAGGAATGACTGACACCTGTGTCTATTAATACTATTAATACTGAAGCGAGAGTAGAATAAACACAGATGATACCTCTAATCATCTTGTGCGCTGTGAGTTAATAAGCCTCCAAAGCCTGCAACTGTTCGCGGCCCCGTTTGCTAGCTCCTTGAGCTTGATGTGGGCCATCTGGTGGTGGTGGAATGATCTCATAGCGTCGTCCGCCACCCATAACTCCTCCTGCTCCTCTGTCAGCTCCGCCTCCCTGGGGACCAACCTGCCCTCACCTGGGAGATCCCTGATCATTGCGCTGTCTTTGCTGTGACAGTCCGTCGGCTATCTGCTTGCGCTCCTCGGCACGTTTGGTCGGGCAGTCACATGCTATGTGACCTCACTCGTCACAAGCGTAGCACCGACCCTCTCCGAGCTGCCTAGTGCTCTACGCTGTTCCTGTGCCACACGACCATGCGCCTAAGTCTGATCGCGAAAGGATCTCTTGTGTCGAGATCCCGCTGATTGGAGATCCCGCCGATTGACGCTTGTTAGCTGCTGCAGACGACTCAGCTCTATGACGCTCATTGCCAGGTCCATCAGTCCGGCGTCCCTCTGACAGAAAGTTCTCTGTCACAAGTGTTCGCTCCAGCACCCCGACATAGGTAGGGATGCACAAGGGCAACACACTGGCACCGATCTCTCTACGGAGTGCCTGCACAAACTTCCGTGCTCTGAAGTAGCCATCGCAGATCATGTCAATGGCGTACCGGGCAAGGTCTGTAAATCTCGCTGCGTACTCTGCCACTATCATCCCTCCTTGTTGCAGCTCCAGAAGCTCCTGAATCTGAACCGAGCGCAAGGAGGGTAGTACTCCTCTCGGAATATCTGTTGGAAGTCGGGCCATGAGAGTGTCGACTCATCGTGCATTTGGGTAACAAGACTCCACCAGCGCCTAGTTGCTCCGTGGAAAAGGCTAGCTGCCAGTGCAACCACCTGATCCGTCAGTGTCTGGATAAGCCTGAAGACACGGACCACCGACTCTAGTCAATCCTCGGCTGCCTGAGGATCTGTCTCGCCACAAAACCTCAGCGGCCTCTGGCGCTAGAACTCACGAAGCGCGTTAAGCCTGCGTGCATCTTCAGCCTGCTCTGCTGGGACGATCTGCTGCTCGACAGGTGGAGGTGTTGCTACCTGCCCACCTAGAGGAAGAAGCTTGCGAGACGGGATCATGAACTGAGGCCTCACCGCTCATCAGATCGTCATCACGATCTGAGACTGCATCTTGGTTGGTTGTCGTCACAGAGGCATCTTGAAATTTAATCAAAACATTCCACGGTTAGATGAGCATATATATATATATATAAACAATGAGGAGCTGACTCAAGAAGGACAGTCAAAGACTCAATTCTATATGATGCATGTACTATGGATCCCTGCAACCAATGTCTCGTTATGCCAAGTCTGCAAGTAGGTAGTCAAGGTCCTGGTGAATGGATACGTCAGCCACCTGTACCAACACTGGGTTCTCTGGCCTGAGAGCTGCACTCGAGACACTGTTGCTATAATCCCAACCAAATCCTCGTAAGGGGACTACTCCAAACACCTTTCGAAGGATCAAACCACCTCTGATACCAATTTGTCACGACCTGACCCAAGCTGGGGCTCGAGCCACAACTACCCCAAGCCCGCCTCCATTGGCCAGGGGCTGGTGACTGGTGCCGAACGCACCACTAACACAGGGAGGCCTTTGCCTAAGAACCTGTACGCACACACACAACCATCTCGATGCAGAAGTGCAGAGGAATAGTAGTAAAAGATGCAAAATGCTTGGGAAACAACAATGCATGTAAAACCTCTAGAAAGTACAAGAGTACGGTAGTATAAACTGAAAAGTAAAGGAGAAAAATACACGTCCAACCAGAAAGATGTCCCAACTTGACAAAACTGGAAAGTAAAACGCTGAGAGAGTTCAACTCCTGATCTCCAAGCTACAACCACCGTACGTGGTCCAAAGTACCAGGTATCTCTAAGTTCCTCTGTAGTCACCGCCGACCTGTCCGTCGTCTGCATAAGACACGTGCGGGCAAAGCCCGTGCATGAGTGAGTATATACATTATCCAGTAGGACGCTCCAAAAGCTGAAGGGGGAGCAGTAAGAGACAATAAGAATAGAATGACAATAGATAGTAAATAGGATGTAGCTCAACCCAAAGCAAGAGAAAGAGTTAGCTCATCCAAACACTAGGGGCCCAACACGGTGTGTGGATTGATACATTGAGTCTTTGCCACTTATAGTGGGCGAGTGAACTTATCCAACCACGAAAATCTAAACATGGAAAGAACGTGACATACCCCGCGCGTCTTCGCATCCCCTGAGAGTAACCAAAACCAATGGTATGGATACAACTAGGTATATATATGCTTAGTTAAAAGAAGCCCAAACAAGAAAGAAAGAGGATCTCCGTCTCACAATTCAGCCCAGGAAGAAGAGTTTCCAACAGGCCCAAAAGTCTATCAACGATGCCCAGTATCTCACGCGTCTGCTCAAAAATAACTGTTCAAGTCAAACCATGCTTCGTCATTGTGCCACACAGTCGAGGGGTCACAATCTCTAGGTAGATGACCCATGTCCTGGTACGACTGGAGGGTTCCACTCTGAAAGTCGATGGAGGACTCATGCCCTGCCCCGCATGAGGGTTATACTTTGGTGGTAGAGGACCCATGACCAACCTAGCTAGAGGGTTCCACTCTAGAATTCGTCGAGGACCCATGGCTGTCCCAGTTGGAGGGTTCCACTCGGGAGTCTGCAGAGGACCCATGCCCAGCCCAGTTGGAGGGTTCCACTCGGGAGTCGGCAGAGGACCCATGCCCAGCCCAGCAAAAGGGTTCCACTCGGGAGTCTGTAGAGGACCCTTGCCCTGGTATGACAGGCGGGTTCCACTCTAGCGGTAGAGGACCCATGCCCAGCTCAGTTAGAGGGTTCCGCTCTAGGTGTCGAGGACCCATGCCTAGCCCAGCTGGAGGGTTCCACTCGGGAGTCGACAAAGGACCCATGCCTAGCCCAGCAGAAGGGTTCCACTCGGGAGTCTGTAGAGGACCCATGCCCTGGTACGACAGGAGGGTTCCACTCTAGCGGTAGAGGACCCATGCCCAACTCAGTTAGAGGGTTCCGTTCTAGGTGTCGAGGACCCATGCCTAGCCCAACTGGAGGGTTCCACTCTAGGAATCTGTAGAAGACTCATGCCCCGTGCCGACAGGAGGGTTCCACTCTAAGTAATCAAGGACCAATGCCCAGCCCAACTGGAGGGTTCCACTCGGGATGCCTCTGGTGATCTTGCGTGATCATTGCCATCATCGAGCGTCGCCTAACCATGCGTCGTGCTCAAAACATTCCACATCGTATCCCAAAAGCCACAATCGAGGGCACCATTGCATTCTACGCAGAAACACTCGGGATAGGCTACTTGCGGGCCAAAATTCGAGTCCAAACAAAGGAGATACGGAAGTTTGAAATTTCATCAAAAGAAACAAAGGGGTACACGTCGTGTGAGGGGACCCACACGACGTGTGGTCCCGTTGCTTCGCCTGGCCGTGACCCTGGAGATACACAGCTTGCCAACTATGTAGGAGTACACGATGTGTAGGGGATGTACACGGTCGTGCCCATGCCACTCGGGGTCCCTCTCGTGTGCGTGGTTGTGTCCATGTAACCAAGTCGTGTCCGTGTACTTTTTTACACGACGGGGTGTCGCCCGTGTGCCTGACCGTGCTCGTGTACTCGGGCACATGACATTTTCCTAGTCGTGTGCTCCGTCACACAGCTCGTCCACCAGGGGACGCGGTACACGACGTGTAGGAGGGCTACACGTCGTGCCGTCCTTATAAAATCCCAAAACCCTAGCCGTCGCAGCCAAGGGGCTCCACGTCGTGTGTTCATCGTGATACACGTCTTGTAGTCAGGATTTTCCCAGTTTTCTAGATCTGCGATCCGCTCCTTAGATCTGGCTTCGCCGCTTCGAATCCAGCCTTATCTCCACTCAGGATTTGTGGATCTAGCGTCGGCCGGTGGATTCCAGCCCTCCGATGGCCGGAAACCCAATTTCCTGATGCCTCGCACGCGCCGCCTCGCACTGCGTACGCCTACGCACCTTCCGTCGATGATGATTCGGCTGTCGATCGTTTAAACGATCTTCCAAGGCCTGCAAACATCCCATATCTGTCCTTGATTCCTTGATTCGTTCGTCGTTTCGTTGCGATTCCGGGGGTTCGATCGGGCTCGGTACCACTCGACAACGTCGAATTGGGACTGTGGGGTCCAACCGGTGAAGAACGCGAAACAATTGAGAGAGAAAGACACAAGAACAAAGGTTTAAAGATCGTTGCCAAGTGTTCTTGGCCAATGATCAAGAACGAGGATATCCAGGGTTAGAAAAGCAAGAATAACCAATTTAACCGGTACATAGGAGCATGCCAAGGATCCGCAATTGGCGCAGATCAATAGAGGGGATTGATTTGCTCAATCAATTTAATCAAAAGGGCGTAAACCACAAATTGATGAAACCTACATGGAGATTGGATCGTTCGTCGTCGAAGAATGCGCTCGCCAACAATTGAAGGAGGTTGTTGCGTTCGCTGCGCTACGATCTGCTTTGATCCGGCGTTTACTCGTCGTTCGAAATGATTTGCCAACAAAAGGAGGGAGAAGCTCTGGAATCCTTTCAGGGTTTATGCAACCAACCCTGGAGGATTCGCCATGACAATATTCTTATAGAATTTCGTTTAGGTTAAAATGAATGAATGAATGAATTAATTAATCCACTGAACGTACCGCTAACGGGTGAAATATCCAAACGCCTGCTTAGGGTAAACAACGCGTTCCAAACTTAATCGTGGTCTCTGATTTCTGATCTGAGTTTCTGTTTAAGACTTATCTCATTTTCTTTAAGAAACCGCACGCGTAATATAAAATATATTTAATATTTTTATTAAATTAATTTCGGACACAACGTGTCTCAGAATCACACGTCATCTCAGCGTTTGGGTTTGAAAATATATGTAGAAATATTTCAAAGTCTTACAACACAAAAACCAAGTCTCTATATGGAAAGTGTATTTTTGAAAAGGGCGATGTTTGATTAAAAGGTGTGTATTTGAGGAATGGTTTTGGAAAAAGGGGGAAGGCATAGTTTTGTTTTCATGAATTTAAAAGTCCTTTTTTCCTTGGTTTGAAAGTGTTTTCTTTAAAAGTATTGATCCACCCTTATTTTAAGTTGAAGGGTGGACGTTTTATAAAAGTAGTTATGTCATGTTGCTCGTTTTCTTTACACTTACTCATGAAAAACTATTTTCTGAATTATATTTCAAACTAGCATCGATGAAATGTCTTTTTAAAGGAATTGTACAAACTCTTTGGTTAAATCCTACTAGGCAAGATTTTTCTCACACCCTGAATAAACTAATGGGTGTATGCAGCTGTCGTATTTTTTGTCAGGTGCCCAGGCTACGGTCTCTTCTGGATTTATGTTTGGGTTGGTCCGATGATGGACGATATGAGATATGGTGGGTGACTGCGGGTCACACAGAGACAGTTGGTGGTGGTTCGAGTTTGGTTTTATTTTTGGGATGTTAATGTATCAACCTTCTCGACCCTGATCTTTCTTTATCATGTATATGTGATGTTAATGATCATTTTATGTTCAAATTATGTGATGATGTAAGTTTATGAGCTGTTCTCATTATTCCCATTGCGTTATACTATGTTTGGATGTTTTATTTTTATTGAAACTGTATTGATATGCACGGGCGTTTCATATGTGGATGGATCATTCTGGATTTCTGGGTGGAATCCGTGATGTGATTATTTGGTTTGTAAGGGTGAAATCATTCCCAATGGCTATACTTTGATACCCTAGCACTAGTTGCCTGCTCGGGGCGATCGGGAACGCACCTTGGGCCTTGTGGTAAGCCGGGTCGAGTGACATGTTGGGTCGACCTGGACTGGTTTGTTACACTAATCGTGCATCCCAACCATGCATAGTGATTTTTGGGTAGTAACGAAACGTTGTTAGGTGCCCGATTAGCCTAACCTTGTGTCCTAACTGTGTGTGCTAGGGAAAGTTCCAAAAATCAATTTTTAATGTTTGGATTAATGCCTCAAGTCCCCATTAACACTCATATTCAACCTTGCACAGATCTAGGTCTTCCTTGGAGTGATTTTAGGGCTTCTCCACTTTTAAACAATGTATTTCTTGTAGGGTTTAATGTTTTTCTCAATTCATGAATCTCTCTCTTTGGATTTCTCTTTTTCTTAAATTTGAGTAGTGGTGGATTAGTGAATTCCTTGGGTGGAGAATTGAGGATTTGTGTTCATATTTTAGGAATTGAAGGATTCAACCATGTTGGTGGGATTTATAGAGTTGCAAATCTGGGAATTTCGGAAAACAATATGACTAGGTAGATGAATACAATCTGTTCTGTGAATTGGCTAATTTCATGTGTTGTTGATTGATTATGATTTATCGAGTACTTAATTGATTAAATTCTTGTGATTTTTTGAATTTATACAAAATTGTGATTTTGGCACAATCAGTTTTGATGGAAACTTGGGTTTCTTTGGCATAACTATTTTTGTTGGATATTTTTAGGGTTTTGAATAATTACGGACTTTGGAATGAAATTGGGAATTTGGATAACAGAGATTTTCAAAAGTTAAAAATTGTGTCAATGCTCGAAAATTGAAATGGGGCTTTTGACGAGGAATAAATGGTTTTATTTTGAAATTAAATTGGAGATTTCAATTGGAGATTGTGGGTTGATGTGAACTTTGACTTTAAGAAATTTATGGAATACTTCATTTTAAATTGTATAAATTGGCTTTTGAATGTATTGAATTGTGTTTTTTGGTCTTAGACATGGATTTTGGGTTTTTTTCCGCATCGGGTGTGCATTGGAAACCTTTTGGTGAGATCTCATTTAAGAAAAACTAATGAGATCTCATTTAAGAAAAACCAATGTCGCATCCAAAGTGAGTTGTGAGGTGTTAAGGGTGATGACTCGTTTACACCATGAAAGTGATTGATAGTGGCGAATGAGACATTCCCACTTGTGGAAACCTAGGAATCCTCAACGCGCTAGATTGGTTTATGGGAGAACATGAGTTCTCAAGTGGGTTAGGAAAATGAGTGTTTTCCATCGGATGTTGGAAAACAAGGATTTTCCTTTTTTTTTTAGGAAAACGGGTTGTTTTCATTTGGAAATAGGGAGTTTTCCAATGAGTTGTGAAAATGAAGAGTTGTATTTGAATTGTGAATTTTTTTGAAAGTTTTCTTGATGAATTGTCTTGAAATTAATGATTTTTTATAACAAATAGCTTGGTTTTGGAAATTTTGATAAATCAAATGTTTTACTTTTAGAGATATTTTGATTCATCATGGTTTATTTGCATTGCTTATGAAAATGTTTTTGCATGGATGTGTATTAGAGTCTTGGGGACATTCTATTGAGTTTTATACTCACCTCATACTTGTTCATTTTGGTGGAATTCTAGATGATATCTAACATAATGCAGGTAAGGTGAAGTCGTTATTCTTCTTTAGTGGTGAGTCGTAGTTCCACGTTGGAGTTATGGTGGAGGAGATGGTAGGTTGAACATTTGTGTCTTTGGTTGACATGTGGTGGCACTATCTTCATGTGAAGCAAAGCACATTATTGCGATGATCGTGGCGTGCTCGGGCATCTGGCTAGCTCAGTTGCTGGGAGAATTTCTCTGCTTAGAGCTCAGTGCATCGGTGCTCAAGGTGGAAAACAAGTCCAACATTGCCTTAACCAAGAATCTCATCTTCCATGACTGGAGCAAGTACATCGACACTCGATTCCATTTCATCCGGGAGTGCATTGATGGAGGAAAGATTGTTCTCAAGCACACTTGCACTAAGGAGCATCACGTGGAAATTCTCACTGTGTCACTTTGACGCGCCAAGTTCCAAGGGTTGCATATAAAGATCAGTGTTGTCTAGATCCAGTGAACGTGGTAGAAATTAGAGGGGGCGATATTGTTGACTAATTTCAGCACGTTGATTAGTTTCACCATTACTTTTTCTCCCCCATTTTGTCCCTCATTTATTGTCATTTTTTTCCAACACAGTTTGACACTGTGTCCCCCATTAATTCCCCTTTAATTTCTTTAATGTGGTTTAATTGAGCCACCACATATGGCTCTCATGTTTTAGTTAGCTTGTAATTATGTTTAGCTTTTTTGTGTATATAATGCAATGAAATTCCATAGAAAAGAAGCCGAGTTTTTTCTGTATAAAATCACTTTTGTGTTCTTTCTTTGCCCTTCAAGTTCCAGGTGTTTGTGTGAATTGACCGACCATCATTCCTGATAGTGTGGGTGTCCAAATCAAGGTAGTGAGCTGGGTTGGTTCAACATAGCTGGTCTGGGCTATCGAGGATATCTGCTATGTTGGAGCTAGGTTCGAGTCCAAGGACCAAAGTTGCTCATCATAATTTTTTAGAATTAAAGTACACATGGAATGCAATTAAAGAGAGGCGGAATGGGTGTGTTACAAGCTCAATTGAACATGCCACCCCAGCTAATGCCTTGTGGAGATGCCAATAAAATCGGATATTTTATTTTCTTTAATTATAAAAGAGGGACTCAAGGATACTTGTTTTTAAAAAGGGATGAGGGTATATGAGTTTTAACCATTCCACTACGGTGGGAGTGCTTGAGGACCATTCTCTCTCTGTATTTCCATTCTCTTCGTGTTGTTTTGCAAATTCAAATGTAGTTTGTGTTTCTTTTCATTATGCCGTGTTGTCTACTCTTCTGTGTTTATCTTCTTTTCTATTTTTCATGCTTCCCTTTTCTCTGCTCTGGTTGTATTTTTACCTGTTTAAACCTTAGTTGTGATTTTAATTTCTCAATTCAGTGAAGTGGATCTTTGCTTTTTTTTTATACTCCCTGGATGGGTAGTGGTCTTTAGAGGCTTTGCCAAGGATCATTTTATTTAGTTTTTCAGTTCTTATTATGTCTCATACTCTTTTCTTTTCTCATGATTCATGTAGTGATGAATTTTGATTGTGGATTGCATGGGATGTCATTCTTTACTTAAAATCCAGCATGGAAGTAAGTTGTATAAGTGAAAATGAGGCGTGATGCTGCTCTTTCACTTTCATCATTCACACCCTGAATTTCTTTCACTACTTTGACTTTCCCCCTTATCGAGTATGCACTTCATACGGGTGGAATTGAATGTATTTGATGGGAGCGTAGTATGTGGTCACAACTATAAGAGAGAACACAATGATAGCATTGTGTTATATTTATAATGCACCAACTATATCACTCATGTCAGGTTGATAACTTGGTAAAAGCCACATCATCGCATCACCATGTCATTGTGGTATATAAATTGGATTCACCTTTAAACTCTAATTTTAAGATCAAAAATATTATTCTAGGAATTTGAAGGTCAAAAGCTGAAATTGATATCTGTTTTCACAGCGCTGAATTGATTGGAAATATATTTTGAACATTTTCCAGGCTTTAATTCTGGAATTTTGTGAGTCTAGGATGGGATTTTTTAAACCTATTTGAATTGGATTATAATTATTTTAAAAAATTAGATTGGAGTTTCATTTTAAATATCTGGTCTGTAATTAATTTGTTTTTGTAAAATTTGTATTTAATTTGAGTTGAAATTAAAGATTCATTTTTAATTGGCCATTCTTGCTGGCTTAAATGTATTTATATTCTCAACGTAGGTAAATTAAGGATGATGGGCTGGACCCAAAACAGAGTGGGCAGGCCCGCATTTCTCTCAACAGCATGATCACACTAGGGTGGAGGCTAGCCGTTGATTCATGCTTGTTGCAACGGGCCATCCGTTTTGGGAGCTGACCGAATTAGACACTCGAAGGGAGCTTCTTTCTTTGACCTAAGTCCTCGCCTGGGCTCCATTTGGACTTGTCGTTCATCGCTGATGTGTAAATATGATCTTGTTCGTGGGTTCACCGCTCCAAATCTTGTCCGAGCTGCTCGATGATCTGGTTACTGAAATGTGGCTCGATGTTGGATGATTGGAGCATGCTGGTTTCTGCCTAGGTTGCTCGAAGGAGGCTCATGTCTTGCTATTTCGGTGGTCTTTATTTGCTCAACCAGATTCGTGATCGAAGATTGCTGCTACAAGGGAGGTCGGCAATTGCTGATTCGGGGCTGCTTGTCCACTGCTGCCTACCCTGGAGGATGGAAATCAATGTCCAGAGACGGGAGATTGTGGCTCGCTAGTGGACCCAGGGTGCTTCACGCAGCCTGCTCGACGAAATGCTGAGGTGAGGGGTACAGAACCAAAATTGCAGCAGCCTCTGTGCCCCTCAGCTCTAGAAGATCATGATCCAATAGGCCTCAGATGTGTGAGGCCTACTGGATCATAATCTTCTTGAGCTGAGGGGCACGGAGGCTGCTGCAGTTTTGGTTCAATGCTGTTGGTTCTATAGTACGAGCTGCTCCGGGACAAGAACTCTGGTTTGAAGCTTCAGCAATATGGCTTGGTTCATGCTGCTGACCTCTCCATGATCAAGGTATCAGGGCGGTGTTGCTTGATGGAAGTTTGTTTAAATCTGATTCAGTTTAGGGATATTAAGGCTATCTGCTCTGTTGGAGCCAGGTTCGAGTCCAAGGATCCGAGCTTTTCAACATAATTTGTTAGAATGGGGGTGCACATGGAATGCCATTGAAGAGAGGGATGGGATGGACTTTTTTCAAGCTCAACTGAACATGCCCCCGAGGTGCTGTCAGGTGGAGATGCCAACAAAATCTGGTGTTTTATTTTCTTGAATTCTAAAATAGGGACCCGGGGCTGCTTGTTTTTACCAGGGGAAGAGGGTAGCTTAGTTTTAGCCATGGCTGGAGTGCGTAAGGACTATTTCCTCTCTGTATTTCCATAATCTTCATGTTGTTTTGCAAATTCAAGTTTAGTTTGTGTTTCTTTTCTCTAGGTTGTGCTGTCTACTCTTCTGTGTTCATCTTTTCTATTTTTCATGCCGCCCTTTTCTCTGCTCTGGGTGTATTCATATCTTGTGAAACTATGCCTGTGATTTTATTTATTTTTTGAGTTCTTAGTTTTATTCCCACTCCCACTCTTTTTTCTTATGATTCGGGCAGTGATGAATTTTGATTATGGAGTGTATGGGATGCCATTCTTTAATTAAAATTCATCATGGAAGTGAGTGGTGTTAAGTGGAGAGGCGGTGGGATGCCACTGTTTCACTTTCATCATTCACGCCCTGAATTTCTTACACTATTTCTTATCGAGTACACTCTTCATATGAGTGAAGTTGTGTATTTGATGGGAGTGTCATATGTGGTCACAACTATAGGAGGTAACACAATGATGGCAGTGTGTTATATACATAATACATGGCTATTCGTTCAATTTTTTAAATGGTGCAAGATGGTCAAAGGAATGGAATAGTTTTTGGCAATGAGATTGTTGAGAGGAACAGTCACACATGGACAATGGAATTAGCTAGGATGGACTCTTTGGTTTTGCTAATTCTCACTACTTTTATTTATTGTTTTCCTTTCCTTTGCACTTCATCAAAACATTATCCTTTGACAGTGTTTTCAATTTCTTTAGTTTAAAGAAGACATAAATACATTTTTTATCATAAAAATTAAAAAACAAAGCCCCACGGGTGTGGGGACGAGGTCACGGGGTCACGCTAATCGTGATACGAAGAATGACCAACAAAGTGAGACTTTTTGAGAGACGATCCAAGGTTGAACATTAGGATGCACCATTTGGGGATTTTATGATATTATTTGTCAAGGACCCGATGACAAGTCCTTTATCACCTGTCACCATTGTGTTCGACTGAGTCAAGAGGTGTAGGTGATGTCAAAATCGGTTTGAGCTATTTAAAAAGCGTATGATTTATCTTCCACATACCGGTGACAATGACCCTTGAGATTTAATATTGGTGATTCTATGTTTTTGAAAGTTTCCTAGGTCGGGGCACATACAACTTGAGAAGCAAGGGAAGTTGATGCCATGATATGTGAGATCTTTTGAGATTATGAAGCAGATTGGAGAAGTGGCTTACATGTTAGCTTTTCCACAACGTTATGCGGTAGTTCATGATGTTTTCCATGTGTCTCAATTGAAGAAGTATCAACTAGACCCATCACATGTCCTGAGATGGGAGCAAGTGGAACTGGAACCCAATGAATCTTATGGAGAGAAGGTCCTTGAATTCCTTTGGCTTGGGTGTCATGATAGCATGAGAAGATTTACGAAGAGACATGAGAGAGAGAATGTGAGATGTTACAATAATGACCAGATTTGTTCTTGGAGGATGGAGTTCAATGACTTTTTAAGGATGAAAAGTCACAGTGGGGGGAATTGTAATGAACGAGTTTTTGGGATTCATCGTTTATAGGCGTGGAATGTAATCTTATTGTTTCAAAAGGGTTTGATGGCGTGTTCTTAATTAATTTTGAGAAATAGATATCTATATGATTTTAAAAGTGAGTTTTGATTGCGCCATTAAATTCAGAAAGGGGTATTTTTGTTAGGGACCATGTTTCGTGTGAATCCGAGTTATAAACAGAAGTTGGGAGGAAGCATGGTTAGCTAGCATCGTTAGTTATTAAGAGTGAAGAATGGGATCTAAGGGCATAGAATAAATTGTAGTTAAGCACAGTTAGCAAGCATAGTTACCCTAGCTGTGACATCTTAGTGTCACAGTCGTAGATTAAATGATTTAATTTTTGGGATAATTTTGAATCTTTAGGTTTTCCTTTACTTTCAGGTGTTTTGGGAAGTCTCGGGAAGTTGCAGGCTTGAGTTGCATTAGGCCATAAGCCACAACGCACCCGACTTCTTGCCTTTGTAAAAATATCGAGCGAGGAGGGCGACTACGCTGTGGAGCAGGGGTTGCGCTGTGGCAGGTCAATTTTTTCTAGTGAGGGATTTCCTTCACTTTGTTCGAGGAGCGAGTGACCACAACGTGGAGCTAGGGTTGCACCGTGGAGCTCGATCATGGAGGTGCTTTGCGCTGTGGAGATAAACGATTGCGTTGTGGAGGCCTAGGTCTCGAGACTTGCATTTTACCCTATTGAGGGGCTCCACACCGCAACAAAAAGGGCCACACTATAGTGGTCGAGCCTTGAGATTTTTTGTTCCACCCAATCAAGGTGCACCACGCCACAGGCCAAGGTTTGTGTCGCAATGAGCGTTTGACGAGGTGCACCATGTTGTAGGCCTTGGAGGTTATGCCCCGTGGGTGTCCGGGAAGGGGCCCACACCATGGTGTATAGGGCCACGCTGTGAAAATGGTTTACCCAAATTTTAAAATTTTATGAATTTTCTATTCTACCCCCGCTCATTTTAACCTGGTTTTCGGCCCACTTCGTCCTCGTTTCATTCGATCGGGTGTGGGGCATGACCTAGGGAGCTCTTCCCCCTTCTCCTTCGATTTGAGCTTGTCCTCCACCGATTTTAAGAGGAATCTTGAGTTAAATCCTTCTTTTCCTCTTGTTCTTCCCCCTCATCTCCCCTGCGCCCATTCCTTCTTGGTTTAGTCTTCTCCCATGAACCCAAGGCACTACGTTGGCATAGATTAGGGTAAGAGGTGGTTATAATTTAGGGCTTTGGGTGCTTAGGTTTTGGAAAGGGTGTCTTCTCGCTTGGTTGGGCCTTCACCATCGAAGGTGATGTGTTGCGACTTGATATTCGCTTGATTGTGGTAGGTATTTTTGTGCATTTTCTTTAATTGACATGCCATTGTGTGCTTGATGTTTTCCAAGGCCTTTGATTATCATATTATATCAGTGTGTGATAGTTACAATGGATTTCCTAAATGGTTCAAGTGTTTTCCCACTTAGCATAAAGGATGTTTAAAGGTTTTTTTCTAGTTTTCAAAGTGATGTTTTGTGCCAAGTGTTTATGAAAATGCCAAAGGGTTTATTTTAAAGGAATTTGATGTTCAATGGTATTTGACTCTGCTTGATTCATGAATTAGGTGAAAACACCTATCACATGTGCAATATTTCTCCTTCACAAACTATCTTGTATCCTCTGCGAACTGTCTTCATTTCGCAAACTGTATTTGCGAACTGTCGTTGCGAACTTCCTTGCACCGCGTGGCACGAGTGCTTCGTGGATAGCCTTCTCTTTCACGAACTGCTTCTACTTCACGGACAGTCGATGTCACGCATACTTTCAATGCTCAGCAGACTGACCCTACTTTTACGGACAACTTCTTCCTCTGTGGACCGTCCCTGCTTCTGCGGACAACTTCTGCCTCTACGGACCGTCCCTACTTACGCGGACCACCCCTGCTTCGGTGAACCGCCTCTTCTTTCGCGGACCATTTCTTATTTTGTGGACCGTTTCCTCTTCTGCGGATTGTCTTCTCTTCTGCGGACTACTCCTGTTTCACAGACAACCTCTTTGCTCCATGGGCTACCTTCGTTCCGCGAACTCCCCTCGCTCCATGGACTAACTCTCCTCCGAAAATCCTTTACTTTTGCGGGCTACAATGCCCTGTAAGAACTCCTTATCTTTCACGGAATTTCTTTCCCGAGAACTCTTCCGGACTTAGCTGAATTTTTCCACCAGCGATGATCTTTTCTTATCAAATTCGCTCTACTTCATGAAGGGATTAGTGCTCCTTATATAGGCAATTAGATCCGAAAATATCATTAATCTGTTTTGCCCAAACCTTCGATGTGGTATAGCCTTCACCACGGACTGCTCCTTCCATGAACTGCGGTCCTCCTGCGAACTGTTTCTCCTACGCGGTCAGCGTACCGCCTTTCTTCCTTCGTGGCGATCGATCTCTTCCGTGAACGAAACCCTTCACGGATCCTCAAATCACCGCCTTATTTCACAAAAGACGGCCTTCACCGCGAACATTTTCCCTTTCGCGTACCGCAAGTATCCCATGAACTGTGAGCCTCCCGCGAATTGTTTTTGCTACGTGGTCTACGTACCTCGTTTCGTGATCCGCATAGCGCTGTTATGCAGAACTTCTTTCTTTGTCGAATTTCCTTCATCGCTCCGCGTACCTCCTATGCGGTCTGCGAACTGTCCTTCATGGTTCACGAACCATGATCTCTTTTACAAAAAAACATTCCTTTGCAAAAAACCAACTCCATATTTTGAGACCCAAAAATTTGACAAACATTAGAAAACGACACCACCTAAAATATCTGTTTCGACAAGAACACTCATATTGTTTTGCAGTCATCTGGCTTTATCATTAAACACAAATTGATGTATCATTAAATCTTCAACCATCTTCTACCAGAATCCACTTCATTCCAAAATCACTTGATTGCTTTCATCACAAACCTTATCTCTCGTGATATAGTTTTTGATTGATCACCTTTAGCATCGTCAGATTTTCAGAGGAAAGTATTGAAACTTCTTTGTCTTCCAACAATATCATTATTTTCAATCAAACCTGAATATGATTGGAAACACCTTTACTCACCCTTTCCTTTATAAGGCTTGCATCACAATTTCTCCAAACAACTTATGATATTTGAGAAATAGAAGTCCGCAAGGCATTGTCATAATTTCCTAGGAGAATTATTCAACCATGACATCAAATGTCATCAAATGAATCCATAACAATTCTTCAGGCATCACACCTTGAAACTAAGTCTTTCAAACCATTCACATGTTTCTTGAAATATCAAGAACCTTTGGAACAACTTCATCATATTGACTGTAATGAGATCTTAATATCTTATTGAACACCATTGACAACCAATGACAATCATTTGACAACAAATACAATTCATACTCAAAGTGGGCTCTTCAAAATCAACTAGGGAAGGTGAGTAAAGAAACAAGCCATAAAATCATCACAAGATCAATAATAGAACATAACCAGAAATCTCATACCACCACTAACACTCTCACAAGAAATATCCCCTTTCACATCTAAACAAGCATCACATAACAATTCAATTCTTCCTTAAAAAAGGCACAAGTATATACAAGGAAGTTAAGGGGCTCGACTATGGGTATCATATTCATCATGGAAAACTCTTATAAAGTGCCAAACGAGCCTTTTCAAAACCTGACTCGAAATGCTAAGTCACTTCCATCATTAAAAATCCTACTTCAAAACTTTATCTAAAACCAACCATGGGAAGCTACATTTGAAATTCATTTTAAGACTGTCCGTGAAGTAGAAGTTATGTGATTCTAACACTATTGGTAGAAGGTGATTCAGTGCAGTTGGTTATGAACTGAAGAAGAAAGAGAGATTGAGACACTACTATAAATTGTTGCATATCTCTGTGTGTCACAGATCGAAGGGGGAAGAAGAAGTGACTAGCTGAATTGATATCAGTAGATTATAATTTGGGTCAGAGAGAATTCAGTGTTCATTATTCCACGACACATTCTTATTATTGGGACTGATAGAAGAAGAAGATAGTGCAGCTATCAAGTTTGCTGCTGGGAAGATACAAGAGGAGTTTCTTGCATGCTACTGTGTAAGTAACAAAGTGGAGAAGAAGGTTGTGGAAGAACAAATCAGAACCGTGACATCAAACAAGACTTAACAGGTGGAGGACTTTCTTGGTGTTACAAACCCTCATCAGTAAAGGGAAGACTGTCTTGGGAGGCAGTATAAAGATCCATCCAAGAGCTATAAAACATGCACTATTGGATTGTTTTCAAAGTGCTTCACGAGGGCAAGGGTATATCATACAGGTTGTAACCACACAAAAGGATTATTTTCTAGTGGTTTTGTGGTCAGGATTATTTCTAACCATGCCAAGGACGTAGCTACTCTTGTCGAGTAGTGAACCTTGTAAAAATATCATGTTCTATCTTTACTACTTTCATATACTTGCATGTGACAGGGAAAAGAGAATAAGAGAATCATCGGTTGTCCGCGAAGCAGAAGCAACTCTCGAAAGAGAAGGCTGTTCGTGAAACACTTGCGCCACGCAGTGCAAGGCAGTTCGTAGTGACAATTTGCGACCATAGTTCACAGGAATGGTTCGCAGGGACAACTTGAGAAACGAAGACAGTTTGTAGAGGATACATGATAGTTTGTGAAGGAGAAATATTACACACACGTGATAGGTGTTTACACACTCATCATGCTTTGTAAAGAAGAAAGGGAGATTAAGACACTGCTGCACTATCTCATATTCTTGCGTGTTAAAGAAGAATAAAGTGAGTTTACAATCTATGTTCAGTTATTTAGGCCATATTAATTATGATGATGCTGTGTTGAGCCGATATTCATTGTTTTAATAATCACAAAGGAGTTTTGTGATTCTATCACTATTGGTAGAAGGTGATTCAGTGCAGTTGGTTTTTCACTGAAGAAGAAAGAGAGATCGAGACACTGCTATAAACTGTTTCATATCTTTGTGTGTCACAGATTGAAGGGGGAAGAGGAAGTGACTGGAAAAATTGATATCAGTAGATTATAATTTGGGTCAGAGAGAATTTAGTGTTCATTATTCCACAACACATTTTTATTATTGGGACTGATAGAAGAAGAAGATAGTGCAACTATCAAGGTTGCTGTTGGGAAGAGATAAGAAGAGTTGCTTGCATGCTGTTGTGTAAGCAACCAAGTGGAGAAGAAGGTCATAGAAGAACAAAGCATAACTATGAAATCAGATAGGACTCAATAGGTGGAGGACTTTCTTGGTGTTACAAACCCTCATCAGTAAGGAGAAGACTGTCTTGGGAGGCAGTATAAAGATCCATCCAAGAGCTATAAAACACGCACTATTGGATTGTTTTCAATGTGTTTCATGAGTGTAAGGGTATATCCTACTCATTGTAACCACACAAAAGGATTATTTTCTAGTGGTTGTGTGGTTAACATTATTTCCAACCATGCCAAGGATGTAGCTACTCTTGTTGAGTAGTGAACCTTGTAAAAATATCATGTACTATCTTTACTACTTTCGTATACTTGCATGTGATAGGGAAAAGAGAATAAGAGAATCAAGATCCTAACAGGTCTAAGTGGTACAGGGATAAAAAGTTGAAATTGATTTTAAAAATACCCCAACATTGAATCACCCCCTCTTAATGTTAGGTATATCCCAAACTGGTCCTCTCAGATTTCATGGGAAACCTAAGTAGATAAATGGAAAGTTTGGATGCGTGTTACAGTAGCTTAGTGTGCGCTAGATGGCTAGTGCATTAGGAGAGCAACACACTCTCAGGGATTTGCTTCGTACTTACATGACCTGAAAGGGGAAGCTGAATGAGATGTTCTTGTTTCACATAGGGGTCCAGTGAGTGATATGATGAACCAGGTCCAATATCGTGCATGCTAGAGCCTAGTGATTTTCCCATGATACTTATATTTCATTGAGGATTTGTTAGGGGATCCCATCCCATGCCTTGTTTGTATCCTCTATCTCTTGAATTGGTTATACAACACCATTTCTTTAGTTGTTTCTTATCATTTTTCTCTATTGATCTCTTGATGACTACTTGTGTTTATATTCCATTCCAGTTATGGTTTTGGTTTGTTTTCAAACTGAATCGTAAAATGGTTTGGAATGTCACGACCCGACCTAAGCCGGGGATCGAGCCGCAACTACCCCAAGGCCGCCTCGATAGATCAGGGGCTGGTGACCAGTGTTGAAGGCACAACTAACATGGGGAGGTCTTTGCCTAAGTACCTGTATGCACACATACAACCATCTCAATGAAAAAGTGTATAGGAATAGTAGTAAAATATGCATAATACCAGAGAAACAACCATGCATGTAAAACCTCTAGACAGTACAAGAGTACAGTAGTACAAACTGAAAGCTGAAGGGGGAGCAGTAAGAGATACAATAGGAATAAAAAGACAGTAGATAATAAACATGATGCAGTTCAACCCAAAGAAAGAGAAAGATTAACCTTGTCTAAACACTAGGGGCTCAACATGGTGTGCAGATGGACTACATACTGAGTCTTTACCACATACAGTAGGAGAATGAACTCATCCAACCATGATAATCTAAACACAAAAATCATGTGGCATACCCCACGTATCTTTGCATCCCATGGAAGGATAATAACTAAAACCAAAGGCATGGATACAATTAGGTATATATATGCTTAGTCAAAAGAATTCCAAATGAGAGAGAAAGAGGATCTCCATCTCATATCTCAATCTAGGAAGAAGGGCCACCAATATTTCCAAAAGTCCATCAACGGTGCCCAACATCTCACATGTCTATCCAGAAGTAACCGTCCAAGCCAAACCACGCATCATCACTGTGTCACACAGTTGAGGGGTCACAATCTCTAGGTATAGGACCCATGCCCTGGTACGACAAGAGGGTTTCACTCTGAAAGTCGATGGAAGACCCATGCCCTGCCCAATAGGAGGGTTTCACTCCGGTAGTAGAGGACCCATGTCCAGCCCTGTTGGAGGGTTCCACTCTATAAGTCGCCGATGACCCCTACCCAGCCCAGTTGGAGGGTTCTACCCGGGAGTCGGTAGAGGACCCATGCCCAACCCAGTTGGAGGGTTCCACTTGGGAGTCAGTAGAGGACCCTTGTCCAGCCCAGCTGGAGGGTTCCACTCTAGGCGTTGAGGACTAATGACCAACCTAGCTGGAGTGTTCCACTCGAAAGTTTGTAGAGGACCCATACCCTGGTACGACAAAAGGGTTCCACTCTAGTGGTAGAGGACCCATGCCCAACTCAACTGGAGGGTTCCACTCTAGGTGTCAAGTACCCATGCCCAGCCCAGCTGGAGGGTTCCACTCTATGAGTTTGTAGAGGACCCATGACCTGTTCCCATAGTAGGGTTCCACTCTATAAGTCATTAAGGACCCATATCCACCCCAACTTGAGGGTTCCACTTGGGATGCCTATGGTGATCCTATGTGATCACTGTCGTAGTCGAGCATTTCCTAACCGTGAGTTGTGCCTAAAACATTCCATATTTTATCCCAAAATTCACAACAGAGGGCACCGTCACGTTCTACATGAAAAAACACTTAGGATAGGCTACTTGTGACCCAAAATCTCATTCCAAACTAAGGAGATATGAAAACTTGAAGTTTCCTCAAAAGAAACCAAGAGGTACACGGTGTGTGAGAGGACCCATATGGCATGTGGTCCCGTTCCTTCACCTGGTCGTGTCCCTAGAGGTACACAACTTTCCAACTGTGTAGGAGTACATGATGTGTAGGGGATGTACATGGTCATGCCCATGCCACTTGGGGTCCCACCTATGTGCTTGGTCGTATCTGTGCACCTAATCCATCTACGTGTAATTTTTTTACACAACGTGCCTCTTCACACGAGGTGCCACCCATGTGCCTGGTCATGCCCGTGTACTCGAGCGCATGGACACACACACACATAGGAGCATGCCAATGATCCGTAATTGGCGCAGATCAATAGAGGGGATTGATATGCTCGATCAATTTAATCAAAAAAGGGCGTAAACCAAAAATTGACGAGTCCTACATGGAGATTGGATCGTTCATCATCGAAGAACGCACTCGCCAGCGATTGAAGGATTTTGTTGTGTTTGTTATGCTCTGATCTGCTCTGATCCAGCGTTTCATCGTCGTCCAATGTGATTTTCCAACAGGAGGAGGGAGAAGCTCTGGAATCCTCCCAGGGTTTATGTGACTAACCCTGGAGGATTCAGCATGAAGATATTCTTATAGAATTTTGTTTAGGTTAAAATGAATGAATGGATTAATGAATTAATGAATTAATCTATTGAACGTACCGCCAACAGGTGAGATATTCGAATGCTCTACGCCAACCTATTTTAGGTCGCGCCTAGGGTAAACAACGCGTTTCAGACTCAACTGTGGTATTAGATTTCTGATCAAAGATTCCATTTAAGAGTTATCCCATTTTATTTAAGAAATTACATGCATGCAATATAAAATATATTTAATATTTTTTTAAAATTAATTTCGACCACACTGGGCCTTGGAATCGCACGCCGTCTCAGCGCATGGATCTGGAAATATATGTAGAAATATTTCAAAGTCTTACATGGAAAAACCAAGTATATAAATCATTCCATCCTTTAATATTTTCATCCCCAAAAAGTAAAACTAAACAAACAATGTGGGATACTGAGCCCGCATATGGCTCTCCATCTCCCAGGAACTCTCTTGCACGCTCTCATGCTGTCACAACACGTGAACCAAGGGGATGGTCCGTCCCCGCAGAGTCCTCCCCTGTCGATCCTCGATCGCCACTGGATGCTCCGCAAAGGTGGCTCCATACTCGATGTCCAACTCACCCCAGTCGATTACTTTATTGGGGTAATGCATGCATCTCCTAAGTTGTGACACATGGAAGATGTCGTGCACCCACTCTAGCTGTGGGGGTAGGGTGAGATGGTAAGTAACCTCATCACCCCTTAGCATGATCTCAAATAGCTCGATGAATCTCAGAGATAGCTTACCTCCTCAGCCCAACCTCCACAATCCTCATCATGGGAAGACTCTCAGGAAAACATGGTCTCCCTGCTCGAACTCCAAGGGACTATGAAAATGATCTGTGTAAGATTGTTGCCTGCTCTGGGCCGTCCTCATCTGCTCATGGATGACCTGGACCTTTTCCGTCGTCACCTGCACTATCTTTAGATCCACAAGTGATGTCTCGCCAATCTCTGTCCAACACAAGGGTGACCTAAAGGGTCTCTCATAAAGGGCCTCAAAGGGTGTCGTGATGATGGTAGAGTAGTATCTATTGTTGTACGCAAACTCTACCAAGGGAAAGTGATCCTCCCAACTCCAACCGAAGTCTAACACGCAAGCCCTCAACATATCCTTCAACACATGGATAGTGCACTTGGTTTTCCATCTGTTTGGAGGTGAAAAAATTTACTCATCCTCATCTGGGTCACAAATACCTCATGGAGGACTCTCTACAATCATGACATAAACCACATGTCATGATCGAAGACAACTGTTGAGGGAACCCCATGAAGACGAACGATCTACCGTACATACAATTGCCCCAAACTCTCCATCGAAATCTGTTACCTGATAACAAGGAAGTGTGCCGACTTCTTGAGTCGGTCAAATATCACCCAAATGGCGTCATGGCCATTCACTTGCGTGGAAGCCCTGTCACAAAGTCCATGGATATTCCATCCCGCTTCCACTTCGAGATCTCAAGGGGCCGCAACAAACCTTTCAGAACTTGGTGCTCAGCCTTCACTTGCTGATAGGTGAGGCATCGAGAGATGAAAACCACATGTAACGATTGGAGACAATCATCAAGGGAACCCCATGAAGTTGAACAATCTCCCATACATACAACTGTTCCAAAATCTCCACCGAACTCTGCTCCATGATAGCAGGGAAGTGTTCCGACTTCGTGAGTCGGTCAACTATCACCCAAATGGCGTCATGGTCCTTCACTTGCGTGGAAGCCCTGTCACAAAGTCCATGGATATGCCGTCCCACTTCCACTTTAGGATCTCAAGGGGCTGCAAAAAACCTTTCAGAACTTGGTGCTCTGCCTTCAACTGTTGACAGGTGAGGCACCGAGAGACGAACTCAGTTACACTCCATATTATACTGGACCACCAAAACTACTACTGAATGTCTCTTTACATCTTCCCCACACTGGTATGTACAACTAGGAGAGAAGTATGGAACTCTCACATCACCTCCTACCTCATAGTGACCAGAACCACTGTCTATCCTTGAAAAAATATGATGTGATTCCATCCTTCAGAATATCCATCTGGTGAATCGCCTATGAATATCTGGTCATGTAGGACCTCAAAGTCAATGTCTCCCAGCTGGAACTCTCTCACACGCTCGATAAACAAATGAGTCAATGCCATCAACTGTAGAAATACTGTACTCTCCTACTTCATCAGGGTCAGCTGTAAGGAAGACAACTGCTCAGAAGCCTCCTGCACCAAGCGAGCTTGGGACTTCCAGTTAAGGGAATCTGCTACCATGTTTTACTTCCCTGAAGTATAGACTATCTCGAAGTCATAGTCCTGCAGGAACTCCTACCAGTGTCACTGTCTTAGGTTCAAGTCTCTCTGTGTGAATATGCATCTGAGACTCTGATGGTCTGAGTAAACCAGAAAGCACTCTCCTAGAAGATAGTGCCTTCACATCCTCAAGGAAAAGACTATCACTGCCAGCTCTAGGCCGTGAGCTGCATAGTTCTTCTTGTGGGGTCTCAACCGCCTTGACCCATATGCAATGACTGTCAACTATTGCATCAATAATCAGCTGAGCCCATCTCCCGAGGCATCACAATACACTACATACTCCACACCCTCATCTGGTAGCCTCAGCATAGGGGCACTCGTCAGTCTCAACCTCAACTCCTCGAAGGCACTTTGGAACTGTTCAGTTCAGGTAAAAGTCTTACCTTTTCTCATTAGGGCGGTCAAAGGTACTGTAATCCTAGAAAAGTATTACACAAACTTTCTATAGTACCCCACCAAGATAAGAAAACTCCGCACCTCTGACACGCTCTTGAGTGGATCCCAAGCAAGAACTGCATCGATCTTGGATGGGTTCTCGACTAAACCATGCTTAGAAATGAAATTACCCATAAAGTGAATCTCAAGAATCTAGAACCGGTACTTCAAGAGCTTCCCATAAAGTCAGTTCTCTCGAAGAAAATTTAGAACCATCCTCAAGTGCTCTACACACTCCTCCTCTGATGTAGAGTAGATGAGTATGTCCTCGATGAAGACAACCACAAATTGGTTCAAGTACGACTGGAAGACCTGGTTCATCAAAGTCATAAACACAACAGAGGAATTCGTCACACCAAATGACATCACTAAGAACTCATAGTTTCCATAACGACATCAGAATGTCAGCTTTGGAATATCAGTCTCACAAACCCTCAACTGATGGTAGTCGGACCTGAGATCAATTTTCAAGAACCATCTCACACCACGAAACTGGTTAAAGAGTTTTTCAATACTTGGAAAATTGTACTTGTTCTTTATCGTGGTCAAGTTCAGGCGACGATAATCCACACAAAGATGCAAACCCATGTCCGCCTTTTTCATGAACACTGGAGCTGCCCAGGGGACATACTGGGTCTGATGAAAACCTTCTCTCGAAGGTCATCCAACTGCAACTGCAGATCCCAGAGCTCAGTAGGGTCCATACGATATGCCGCAGTAGATATCAGAGCAGCCCCAAGATGTAAGTCAATGAAAAAAATCCATATCCCACCTTAGAGGTAGCCTCAAAACATCCTCAGGGAAGATGTCCATATAATCCTCCACAACTGAAGGAATCAAGATGCTTTAAGAGCCTACTGCACTAAGGGATACACTCTCCAATTGATGGGAGATGGGATATAGCCTCCTGCTCTCAAAACCTATTCGCTCTACCATGAGATATCTCTCACCCATAAAGGAGAATCTTGTCCCATCAGTGCGTAAACATATGACTCATCTGCGGTGATAGTCAATCTGGCCCGAGACCATGGACAACTAATCCATACCCAAGATGATGTCATAGAGTTCTACCGTGATGACCAAAAGTCCCCACATGAACCTCTCTTCACCAAGCGATAGATCACACTACTGACAGATAAAAGATACAAAAGAAACTTTCCCTATAGGAATCACAAGATGAATTTATTGGGCTAGCACCTTAATTGGGAGCTCCAGATCTCGCACCATAAGTATAGAGATGAAGTAATGACTGAAACTTGTATCTATTAATACTGAAGTAAGAGTAGAATAAACACAGATGGTACCTCTAATCATATTATGCGCCGTGGGGTCATAAACCTCCAAAGCCTGCAGTTTTCTGTGGTCCCAGTCGCTAGCTCCCTGAGCCTGACGTGGGATGCCTGGTGGTGGTGGTGGAAGGATCTCATAGAATTTTCTTCCACCTATATCTCCTCCTCCTCTGTTAACTCCACCTCCCTGGGGATTAGCCTGCCTTCTCTTGGGAGATCATTGATCACGACGCTGCCTCTGCCGTGACGGTCTGTCAGCTATATACCAGTGCTCCTCATCACGTCTGGTATGGAATTCACGCGCTATGTGACCTCTCCCATCACAAGAATAGCACCAACCCTCTCTGGGTTGTACTAGTGCTCTATGCTGTCCTTGTGCCACATGACCACACGCCTGAATTTGATCGTGAATGGATCTTCAACGTTGAGATCCTGCCAAGACGACCTAAGGTTCCTGCTATATTGTAGAAATTCTAGTAAAAACTAAACATTTAATTTGACACACTTAGAAACGTGATCAGTAGTTGGTATTTGATCATGAAAGGATCCCTTGTGTTGAGATCCTGCCGACTAATCGTGTTGTCGATTACGTCAAATTAAATGTTTAGTTTTTACTAGAATTTCTACAGTATAAAAGGAACCTTAAGTCATCTCTCAACAGAACCTTAAATAATTAATTTTAAAATAAAGTATTGATTAATAAAAAGGGAACGAGATTGTGTGAAATTTGGGTTTTGTTGATTTAATATGAAAGCGTATAAAATAAAGCGATACAAGAAAGCAGAAATTGACAGATTCGATTAAGCGTGATCAAGAAATATCATAATGCTCATCCTTCATCGCATCAAGAGACAGGGTTATGATATTTTAATCCCTGGTTTGTAACACCTATAAACAGAATCTTACCAAGATTATACTAGGATACCTCCTAGGGTTCAGTCTGAAACACATAATGATTCACCAGATACCACCGATGATTGAGTGATTTGTGTTCGACTTCATAACCAAAACTCACCAAGGAAACACACTAAGAACTCGATGTGTTTTCAAGGTTTGTATGTTGTTTCAATGTGTTATCGTGACATGAAATTACATGGCCATGATAGTGTTTATGTGAGTTCAATTGACCAATATGAACCACATAAACACCACAATTGAAAGGGGGAAGAAGAAGTGGTGAACGGTGTGCGAAACATCACATGAATGAGTACCCCTAAACATGATCATATGAGTTGAGTATGATATACCAATACATAAATCAATAAAAGAAGAATAGAAGATTAAGAGAAACAATATACAAACCTGGAATTAAAAGTATCGTTCAATTATTACAAAAACAAAGCTTGGGATTTACAACTTGTTCCTCTCCGGGTGATCACGAGGAGTTTCAAACTCCATGGGAGGGGAGGAAGAAAAATATGTTTAAGTAGAACTTACCCTAGCCTTTAGAACTTATATGGACGATGATAGGAATCCTTTGAGTATAAAAAATGGAAGCACCTTTCCTCCTGGTTGAACTCCCAAATGGGGTGCCCAAGGTACTTATTTATAGGAAAAGTGAATGGTGGTTTTGGGCACCCATATTTTGTAAAACCACTTGGAATATGGTTTTAGGCAACTATAAAGTCTTATATAGCCTTTATAAAAACTACAAACATGTTACCCCACCTCTTTAATATCTTCACCAAAAATTTGGCATCATTCAAAGGCTCACATCTCAAGATATATCCACAATACCGAACACCACTTTTGACTTTCTGCAGATTTGATCCCCTGGAAAGATCAGTTCGGATGGCCCCCCTGAATGGATGAATTGGGCTTGGGTTCCTTTATAATACTTGTATCCCACTATATTTTGGATTTTACCACAAAATATCATCCCATTTGGATGCACGGATTTCGCGAAACATGCAAAATAGTAGATATGTGTTCATAGGCTTCTACGCAGTTTGACCCGTTTTCCTTCCGCATCATCTTGACTCTCCGAATCACCCCCCTTTAATAAAATCATCAAACCAAGTGAAATTTATCTTTTTAATAGTGAAAAAACAAAATAATTGAATCAAACATGAAGTGAAATTTGTTATTAAATTTCTAATTTATGATACAAAATCAATTTAACATAGTGGTATAATGGTCAAAATGAATAGTGAATCACGGTGCAATTACACCCCCACACCTAACCATTTGCACTCCTGAAAAAAGTCTTATATCCTAACCAAGTACCATTCCTAAATCAAAGGTGATAAAACTTCCAAGATTCTTTTGAAATGAAATTCATCATGTCTCATTTATGAAATCAAATTTTCTATCATTTTTCTTCTCACATTTAAATTTGTTCAACTTAATTTGTTCACCCATGCAACATGTCACAACCTACATCACCTAGAAAATTTTCCTCCTTCACTCATGGAACATATGAAAGTGGAGTTATTATCTTTTCCCAGAGTTCACGTGATCTTACCATATTCTTGCTAAGATTCTATGTTCTCTACTAGTAAAAACTAGCGTGCTACTCAAGAGGACTTCCAACAGGCTGTTTTAAGGTTCAAGGGTTGGTAGGATTTAATGTATAAAAATATGTGGCAGAAGAGGAGTGTTTAATCTCTTAGGTACAAAACATGTCAAAATTTAGCAAGTTTACTCGACCCCTCAAAAACGTATCACTTCCAACTCACTATCCCCATTGTCCATTTGTGTGAGTCCGAACCAAGCAGTGAATAATAATGAGTAAACATACTCTTTTCTCCTTTTTTTTCTTTTGTTATGTTTTTATTCAATGTACATAACTATATTGTTTTAAAATTTTCATTGGAGATAAAGATAGAAACATGTGTAAAACAATGATACAATATGGCTTGTGAACCCACTGCCCAATGAAAATGTAGGCAACCTTTCTATCAACCCATAACAATGATTTTTTCCTATAATTCCCATGGAAACACCCTCTTCCCCACACTTGATAAAAGTAAAACAATAATGTATACAAGCGATGGGTAGGTAGGGATAAATTAGCTTATAATGTGGCTACCTAACATGCATTTCATGGTCTCTAAGGCTTAAGAAGGGTAAAATGTCAAAGTGGAAAAACATTTTTTAATGAATGGTGACCTCTATCATGAATTTAGTACACTTGAATCTTATAGATTAAAATAGAATCAAGGCAAGTTCTAGTTTCTTTACATGACCTGAGACTCTCAAAAAAGTATTTAAAAGGATGAATATGCAATAAAGGGCTTAGAATTTCTGTCAGGCAAGAGATTAAAATATTGGTCAGTTCTAATGAGGCATGAATTTCAAAAATCCATGAAACACCTAAGAATGATTTGAAAATACAAATTAAAGAAAAATATTCCATATCAATATTCATTTGAAAAACATTTTTTTCTAAAAACAATAGAATTTTCTACACAATTGAATCAAGCATAAAAAATGATTTTGGATATTATTTTTAAAATCAATGTTTATCTAAAAACATAAAATAAAGAAAACATGTTTTTTTGTTTTTTTCTATTATATATATATTTTTTTTTTCTAACTATGATATGTCACCCTCCTCCACACCAAAAAATTATATTATCCTCAATGCATGTATTTTAAATAAATAGACAAGTAAATAAAGGTAGGGAGAAGGGATAACCTACTAAGTGGTGTCATATGTGGAATCCATCAGTTGGATTTACTCCATGAGATTTTTTGGAAAATCCTCATAGAAGTGTTTGAGCCTATGCCCATTGATAGTAAACCACTGTCCACTCTTTTCATGCAAAACCTGTATAACACCAAAATGGTAAATATCAGTAACAGTATAAGGACCGAGCCATCGGGAGCGAAGATTACTTAGGTGGAGCTTTAGCCTGAAATTATACACGAGGACCTCTAACCAATATGAAACTTATATTGATGAATCATCCCATCATGGATTGACTTTGTTTTCTCTTTATAGATTTGGGATTTCTTATATGTATCATGCTGAATTTCTTCCAACTCCTAAATCTACAACTTCCTATGCTCACCTACATCTGAGAGATTTATATTACATTGTTTAACATCTCAATATGCACAGTGCTCTACCTCTACCAGGAGGTTATAATCCTTTTTCAGACACAACCATGTATGGTGACATTCCGACCAGGGTTTTAAAAGTTGTACGATACATCCAAAGTGAATCATCCAAGTGCAAACTCCAATCTTTCCTATTGAGTTTTACCGTTTTTTCCAAGATTCTCTTAACTTCCCGATTTGAGATTTATACTCATCTGTTATTTTGAGGGTGATATGCAATGAATACTTTATGAACAACCCCATACTTACAGATTAAGTTTTTCATGTTATGATTGAAAAAATATGAACCTTGATCACTAATGATGAATCTCGGCAAACCAAACCTACTAAAAATCTGGGACTGCATAAAATCAACAACCACTCGAGAGTCATCGGCCCTCGTAGCCTTTTCTTCCACCCATTTAGAGACATAATCTACAACCAATAAGATGTAAAAAAAGCCAAATGAATTTGGAAAAGGCCTTATGAAGTTAATTCCCCATGCATCGAAGATCTCACAAAATAACATGGGTTGTTGGGACATTTAATTCCTCTTGGAGATATTCCCTATGAATTGACATCGTGTTCATGACTTACAAAACTAATGGGCATCCCTATACAATGTTTTCCAATAAATTCCTGAGTCATGGACCTTTCAAGAAGTGCGTTGAGAGGAAAAGTTCCCCCCACAAGATAAAGTGTGGCAGAAACTCAAAAATGAGGTGAACTTATGGTCAGAGACACACTTATGAAAAACATGGTCACTAAAAATTTTCCACAAGTATAGGTCATACCAAATGTACCATTGTGAATCATGATTAAGTCTCTAGTATTGTGAGGTGCTAAAATCAAGGGGGACCCTAGATGTTGCTAGAAAATTCACAATGTCTGCATACCAGGGGGTAAGGTCCATAACATCACAAAGGTTATCATGAAGAAATAATTATCCAATGGGGAGGGATGAGTCAACATGGTGGTCCGATGGTGGGTAAATCCTACTAATGTGGCAAGCTACCACATTTTCTACTCCTCTTTTATCTCTAATCTCAGGCTCAAACTCTTGGAGGAGGAGCATCCACCGAATGAGGTGAGGCTTAGCTTCAGGTTTCTTTAGGAGAAAACAAAGGGCAACATGATCAAAAAAGACAATGATTTTTGACCTTATAAGATAAGAAATTTTTATTCCAAGGAAAACACAATAGAAAGAAGTTCTTTTTCAGTGTTGGTGTATTTTTCTTGGGCATGGTCAAGGGTACACAAATCATACATAATGACATGATGAGACTTCTCAACCCTTTGTGATAAAACTACTCCAACTGCAAATTTAGAGGCATCACACATAAGTTTGAAGGGGAGATTCCACCTTGGTGGTTGAATGATGGGAGGTGATGTGAGACTTCTTTTAAGTGAATTGAAAGTATTCTCACAATTTTTATCAAATACAAATTCAGAATCCTTTTGCAACAATCGAGAAAAGAGAAGTGTGATCTTACTAAAGTCTTTAATGAATCGGTGGTAAAAACTAGATTTAATCAAGAAAGATTGCACATCATAGACACATTTTGGATATGGAAGTGATGAAATTAATTCAATTTTTTATTTATCCACTTGAATTACCTCTTTTGAAATAACATTCCCAAGAACTATCCCCCCCTAGGGGTGTAATTTCGGCCCGGCCCGGCCCAGACTGGGCCGGGCCAGGCCGGGCCTGCCATGTAAAGTGTCGGGCCGCTGACCACTATTTGGGTCGGGCTGGGCCAGCCCGAACAACCCCATGAGGCTGCCCGAGCCCAGACTCGGGCCGACCCAAACCATCGGGCCGGGCCGGGCTTTTTCGGGCTGGGCCGAGCTTTTTCAAATCGGGCCGTGGTGGGTTTTTATTATTTTCAAAATAATTGTCTCTTAATTTTTTTTTTATTTAAATTTTTTTATAACATTTATTTAAAACGTTTCTTTACATTTATTTTTAAATGCATGTTTTTTGTAAAAACGTTTATTTTATTTTTTATTAACATTTTACAGTGGGTGGATATGTTTTTTGTCTATATATATATATATATTATTTGCAAATTGTAAAAAAAATAATGAGGGGTGCGCAGCTGCCGTGGGTGAGTTTAAAGCCTTATTATTTAAACGTTTTTCTAACATTTATTTAAAACATTTTTTACATTTATTTTTTTTAACTTATTTATAATTTTTAAGCATTTGTTAGTATTTTTTATTTAAACATTTTTATTTAAACTGTTTTTTTAACATCTGTTTAAAACGTTTTTTTACATTTATTTTTAAATGATTAATTTAAAACATTTTTGAATTTATTTAAACGTATGCTTTTTACAAGTATTTTTTTAAAACATTTAACTTTTTTTCACATTTTAATGTAAAAAGTATTTTTTAAGTGTTTGTTTTAAAAAAATTAATTTAAATGTTTGTTTTAAAAACTTTTTAAACATTTTTATTTAAACCATTTTTTAACACTTGTTTAAAACGTTTTTTTACATTTATTTTTAGACGTTTAATTTAAAAAGTTTTTTTGAAGGCATATTTTTTACATGTATTTTTTTTAAACATTTTACAAGTTTTTTGTAAAAACATTTTACAGTGGGTGAATATGTTATTTTTTTAAATAGATTTATACATGTGTGTGAATTTATATATATTATGTACAAATTAAAAAAAATAATGGGTTATTGGGGGGTGCGCAGTAGTGAGTGGTGAGTTTAAAGTGTTGTTATTTAAATGTTTTTATCATTTATTTAAAATGTTTTTTTACATTTATTTTTTCAACTTATTTATTAAGAGTATTTTTTAGCGTTTGTTTAATTTAAAACATTTTTTTAAACGCTTTTTAATTTTTTTGCAGGGCAGGCCCGACCCGGCCCTGTCTGGACTGAAATTACACCCTTAGTGGGTGCGCAACAGTGGGTGAGTTAATTTTTTTTCTAAATAAATTTATATATGTATATATAGTATATATAATATATGAAAGTTTTATCATATTTTAAAAAAAATAATGAGGTTGTGGGTGTGCGAATATCATTTAGTGAGTAGTTATTTTTTGTTAATATATAATAAGTTATTATATATATATATATAATATGAGAAAATTGTAAAAAAATAATTAGGGGGTGTGCGCGAACATCATTGGGTGAGTTAATTTTTTTTCTAAATAGATTTATATATGTACAGTATATATAATTTATGCATGTTGCAACGTACTTAAAAAAATTAATGAAGTTGAGGGACTTGCACGAACATCATTAGGTGAGTGTGTTATTTTTTTATTAATATACAACAAGTTATTATATATATATAATATTAAATCATTGATATATATATATATTGCTTTGTTTATATATATATATATATATAATATTAAATCATATACATATACATATACATACATACATATATATATTATTAATGGATTTTTAAAAACCACACTTAATTGATGTATATTATTAATGGCTTTGTTTATATATATACACTATTATATTAAATCATCGATATATATATATATTAATAGATTTGTTTATATACATATATATTATATTATATCATATACATATACATATACACACACACACACACATATATATTATCAATGGATTTTTAAAAACCATACTTATTTTTTTATTAATATACAACAAGTTATTATATATATATAATATTAAATCATTGATATATATAGATATATATTAATAGATTTGTTTATATATATATATATATTATTAAATCATATACATATACATATACATATACATATACATATACATATACATATATATATACATATACATATACATATACATATACATATACATATACATATACATATACATATACATATACATATACATATACATATACATATACATATACATATATATATACATATACATATACATATACATATACATACATATATATATATTATTAATGGATTTTTAAAAACCATACTTATTTTTTTATTAATATACAACAAGTTATTATATATATATAATATTAAATCATTGATATATATATATATATATTATATTAAATCATATACATACACACACACACACACACACACACACACACACACACACACATATTATTAATGGATTTTTAAAAACTACACTTAATTGATATATATTATTAATGACTTTGTTTATATATATAAACTATTATATATATAATTATATATCGTTGTATATATATATTTATACACACATTATAATTATATATAATAATAATTATATGTATATATATAATATCATTTTTTGTTAATATATAATGATATATGCACATATAGATAGAAATACATACACACACACACACACACACACACACACACATATATAGATACATATATAGATAAATATAAATGTATAAAGATACTTGTATATACAGATATATAAAGAGATATATGTATATAGAGATAGAGATATATATATTAATATATATATATATATGTATAGATATATATATAGATAGAGATATATAGATATAGAGATATATATACATAGATATATGTATATATAGATAGATATATACATATAGATATTGAGATATATATATATATAAATAGATAGATATATATATATATGTATGTATGTATGTATATATAGATATATGTATATAGAGATATATGTATATAGAGATAGATATATCCAGATATATATATATATATATATATATAGATATATCTATATATACATAGACCTGTGATTAATTTACAGGCGCAGCGCCTGGACCAGTTGGTCCAGGCGTAGCCTTGGGAGCTTGAGGTAGGGGGATCAAATTCCCCTACCTGCAGTTCCCCGTTATATTTTTTACAGCAGGCGGGTCAGGCTTCGCGCGGGCCCGCGAGCCGGGCTTTTTCGGGCCGGCTTGGCCTGGCCCGCGGGACTGCTTGGAAAGGCCCAGGCCTGACCCGCTGAACCTGCGGCCCGAGCCCGGCCTGGCTCGATGCGGGCTTTGCCGGGCCGGGCTGCTCGGGCTTTCGGGCCGGGCCTGTCGGGCCACCGGGCCAAAATTACACCCTTACCCCCCCCCCCTCAACCATGAAATGACATTTCTCATAATTTCATATGAGATCTTTTTCAATGCAACGAAGGAGAAAATAACCTAGGTGTGCCAAACAGTCATTAAAGTAAGTTCCATAAATCATGAAATCATCCATAAAAACTTCCATACAATTCTTAAGGTACTCAGAAACAATACTCAACATACATCACTAAAAAGTACCAAGAGCATTACCTATACCAAAATAAATCCTTCTACATGAAAATGTGCCAAATGGACAGGTAAATGTTGTCTTTTCTTGATCCTCAAGGGATATATGGATTTGAAAATAACCCGACTAGACATCAAGGAAGCAGGAACGGGACTTACCAGTCAGTCTTTATAACATTTGGTCAATGAAATGTAGATAAAAGTGGTCCTTTTGCGTGGATTGATTCAATCGATGATATTCAATACAGACTCGCCAACTGTTTTTTACACATGTTGGAACAAATTAATTCATTTCATTTGACACTACTGTTATTCCATTTTTATATAGAATTTACATTGGGCTAAACCATTTACTATCAGATATAGGATAAATTATCCAAAAAACAAGTAATTTACTAACTTCTAATTTTACCACTTATAGGAGAGTGGGATTCAACAAAAATCGAGCTTGCCTTACAGGCTTAGCCTCACCATCTATGAGTATATGGTACATACAAATAGATAGGATAATCTTGAGAATATCAGCCAATGTCCATCCAATTTCCCTTTTACACTCTCTCAAAAGGTTGATTAGTTTATATTCCTATCGTGGAGAGAGATTATTAGTAATAATGATGGGAAATTGGTTAATCCCCTCAAGATAGACATATTTTGAATTAGATGAAAGTGATTTTAGTTCCAACACTAGTGGTTTTTGGATTGAGGGAGGGAATTTAGAGGGAGGGAGGTCTATGAAACTGTCTATCTACTCATGTTTATTCTATAAGAAAAGAGAATCAATGGAAATGAGATTTGAAAAATCATCGACGATCATGAGTAACTCAGAATGAACACACTCATCAATTAAGGCAAAAAATTTACAATTTTCTGAACCCACACAATAATCAAAACATGAATCAAAAATCAAATAATCCAAGGGTGAATAAGAGGAAAATGAATTAGAGTATGGGTCGAGGAGATAATTTTGTGTGTGTGTATCATTTGAGAGAACTTCCATCGAATAGAAAAGAAGAGTAGAGTGATCTTCAATGGGGAGTTTCATAGCTTCAAGGATATTAAAACTTACCTTTTATCCACAAAACTCCATGAACAACATATCATTGTGAACATTGATGTTCGTCCTTACTATTTTAAGGATTGGCCTCCCAAGATGATAGGATCATGTCCTTGGGTTCGAGTATCTTTCATATCAGGAATGTAGAAATCGGTAGGGAAGATGAGATTCTTCACTCTTAAGAGAACATCCTCAATCACTCCTAATGGGCGTGTTGTGCTTCTATTGGAAAGTTGAATGATGATTCCCGTTGATTGAATCTCTCTAACCCCTAGAGAAGTGTACACAGAATACGACATCACATTAATTGAAGCACCCAAATCTAGAATTTCATCAGAAAATAAGTTCTACCCTATGGTGAAAGGTATCATGAAATTTATTGGATCCTTGAATTTTGTTGGAATTGATGATTGTATTAAGGCTGAGACATTCCTTCCTAGGTTGACTCTCTCATTCTCCTTTAGCCACTGTCTATGGGTCAAAAACTCTTTAAAAAATTTGACGTATCATGGGATTTGTATAACTGCATCTAGTAAAGGATTGTTAACTTGTACCTTTTTAAATGTATCCATAATCTCTTTATCAATCTCATTATCAAAAATTTTCTTAGATTTAGAGAGTCTTTGGGGGAAAGGAAGAGGAATGGATTGTTCAATGGAATCCTAAATGAGATTTTTTTTAGCATTTTTGTTTTGTTTTTCATCATTATAATATTTTAAGGGTAGGGAAAGAGAGTTCTCAAGAGGGGGACATACATTTTTTATTGAATCATTAGAATAAGAAACATCTTTACCACTATGAAGTGTGATTTCACATACATTACATTTGTTTTTTATATTTGCAATAGGTTGGTATGGTAGTGGTCCAAAATCTTGAATCTTTATCTCACCGATGGTGTTTGGAAATTGTCCCACTTGAGTTTGTAGGTCTTGAATAACCAATTTCATGGTCTGTTAGAACTGTAGGTTCTGAGTTTCCATTTGATTCACTATCTCCTTGAGGCTTGGTTCAAATTTGGGAGGGGGATGATGATTTTTCTAAGAAATTGAAGGATAATAAGGTTCCATACCTTGTCCTTATTGATACCAATTCTGCTTGGGATAGCTTGAGTTTCCTCCTTGTTGGTACTGTGATTGTGTTTGCCACCTAGGGTTTGGATTTGGCCTGAATGGTTCTTTCTTGAAGGGAGGTGGTTGTTGGAATGGACGCCCAAGGAATATTGCTCCACAAGACTCATATGAATCCAAAATTTGTGGGCATTGGTTAGAAAAATGAGCATTATTAGAACAAATACCAAAATGTAATGGAACAGAAGAAGGGTATGAGTTACCTTGTGCTTGAGCTAATTTTATTTGAAAGATATGCATCTCATCAAGTTTATTATCTAGTTTTTTTTCTAGGGATGAATGAATTATATCATGAACTCCTCGGGTTGGTTCAATTGATCATGTATTAAATTGTTGTTCATTTTGATCCATGTTGTCTATTAAGTCACGAGTGGTAGAAGGAGTTTTATCAACTATGGAACTACCAGCCGCATCATCTATCATTCCATGATCTATAGGGAAAAATCCCTCATAAAATTATTTAATTAGTAATTGTTCACTAATTTGGTGGTGGGGGAAACTTAAACAAAGTCTTTTTAATCTCTCCCAATATTCATGAAGGGTTTCTCCTTGTGATTGCCTAATTTGAAAAATTTATTTTCTAATTGATACAATTCGGGAGGTAGGGAAGAACTTCTCTAGAAATAGTAATTTCAGGTCATTCCAACCCCCAATTATGGTAGGTAGATAATATATATAGTCTTTGGCTATACAATCAATGGAGAAAGGGAAGTACCTAAACTGTAACGCCCCGACCCCAGTTACCCAGAGTCGGTGCATTATTGTGTAACATTGGCATGATCACAAAAGATCAAGTCTCGAAAGACCGATTAGTTTAGTATCCTTGGAAATACTAGATACATTCATAAATGTTACATTACATCATAAAGTGAAAAACTACAATAACATAGTCTCAATTTCCCACACTCATATCCCCTTCAGACTATCCTTGCAGGTCATTCCTAAAATACTTCTTCACATCCTGGAAAAATTAAAACATTGAAAGGGGTGAGCTCAGATGCTTGGTAAGGATAACAATATATCAGAAGCTTTCATAAATAAACATAAACATTTAAGGCAATGTATAACTAAACAAAAGACTTTTAAACATGAACTTAAACATAATATGGAAAAAGTAAAATGAAATAATTCCATTTACTTATTCACATGGGTATTCTACTAGTCGAATAATCACATGCAATATCAATAACCACTTTCATAATGATGGAATGCATAATTCCAGACTATCATAACCACGTAGCCAAGGCCTCGTGCCAAGACTAAAAATAATATTTTTTCAAGGCCTCGTGCCAAGACACTAGTTTGTCTCATGAGACCTGCTGATGCATCGAGGAGCTATAGCGGGATCCACCCGTCACTTATTAAGTCCAATGAATTCCTCATATGAACAGGTTTAAACATATCATAAACCATAACATAATCGTATAACATAAAACATGCATAAATGAAACATAACATTTCCACATTTTAATCACAAGATATCAACACAACACATTGATATAATAAAAAACACTTTCAAAACCATTTTCAATACCAAAATAAAAGAAAATTAAATCTTGGTATTTATTTTTCATTTAAAAAAAGTTATGGCTTATAGAGGAAGCCAAAACTCAAATAATAGTCACAGCAGCAGAGAAGTCGTTGTCGCCGCATACGTAAGAAAAAAAATTCCTTTTGTCATTTAGTAAAAACACTTTGTATAAAAATATTCCTTTTGAATAAAAGTAAAAGTCAAAGGGGTTTATACACCGTATAAGGGAAAGTTGTGTATAAAACCAAATATGCCTCAATGAAAGGAGATTGAGACGAAGTCCCTTACAAAGATCATTTTTTTAAATAAAATAGATCTATTATGTGTATTCACTATAATTACACATAAATAAAGTACAAATACAAGATAGGACATAATAATATCATGACATAATTTGAAAGTAGGAGATTAACCCAAAGAATGGAAATTGGGTTAAGAAGTTCCCTTACCTTGTGTTCGACTTGACTCGACCGTTATTTAACCTCCTGAATAATAAACTAGAGTCAATTTATAATTTCTTTAGAAAATTTTTCAAGTTTATTATTCCTTTTATATCACTTATTACCATGTTATGAACATTATGTAATTATTTAAGTTAATAACGGTCGTTTTGTCGTTCTTTGGTACTTGAGTCAAAAATAAACTTCTTATAATTACAATTTGTTCATGTGGTGAAATATACATTATATCCAGAATTATATTCTTGATGTAGATATCATATATATCATATATATCCAGTATATACATGCATTTATAATATTACATAACATTTAGAGGTAAGAAATGAAATGCACCGTTCATGGAGATGGTAAGTCGTACGTACGGATGAACGCTACTTTCATTTCTATTTCGTATTTAATGGAATGAAATTATAATTATATAAAGGTATAATATAATTCCAGTATAATATAATGTATAATACCATTTACTCCATACTTTATACATCCCACATATGACATTAACGATTCAAATCACTTTGAGGGGGTGGTAGTCCACACTTCCTAAAATGAAAATATCGCATTTACCCATAATGGAAACCATAAAGGTATGCCATAAATGAAAAATACAGAATCTTAAGTAAAACATAAACATATTATATATCATATATAAATATAGTGACATCTTAATGGCCACCTTTGAAGGTTTTATATGAGTGTTGAATAATCATCGTTTCGTGAGGCAGAAATTCTCCATCCACAGAAACAGTATGTTCTTTAACCATTAGATGTAGGTGTGTGTAAGTGTAGCTAGAATAATTCTTATAAAAACATCCTAGTATATTGAGGATACTGGTGTTATTACAAAATAAATGAATAAAAAGAGTTTAGGGGGTTGTAGAAGCAAAATAAAACATAAGAACACAAGAGAAAACACTACCTTTAAAACGGGTAACTCTTTTTGATTTGAGATCAAAGGCTTCCTTGGGAATACTTCTGCCCAAATTGAGGATTCTAGGAGTAAGAGTGGGATGTGGAGAGACAAAATGGTCAGGTTTTGGCCGATCCAAAGGCTTTATAGGTGTGGGTAAGGTGGTAGAGGTGGGGGCCTTTTATAAGAGGAGAGGAAGGGCACTCTTGGAAAGTCATGAAATGTTACTTTATTATATAATTCGTTTCGGATTCTAAAGGTCCCAAAATTATATATTTAGAGTATAAGGTGATAAGGGTTATAAATATGCTCATCCAATAGGTTTTTGAAAAGTGTATGCCTTATATTTTACATTATCTTTTCATTTTATTTAAATTGTTAATTAATGAGGTAATCGCTGCATCATCATGGTGTCATAAAAAATTTAATTTATTTAATGTTTAAAAATTATAAAAAAAATATCATGATTTAGTAAATCTTTTTATATTTCTAATGAATATTTATAGTTAAAAATATGACTTTTATAACCCCATTTAAAAATTGTTTTAGTAAAACAACTCATGTTTGTGACATTTTTATTTTAACATTAAATAAAAGGTTTTTAATCACATTTTCCTACCAAAGTGGCTCCATGGGGCCCCCAAGTTGACCCATGGATTTTCTTGGTGGGACATGACTCATCCAATAGGGGTAGGACAAGTGTAAAGGTATTTTCATATTTTTATAATATCATTTTACCTTAAATTTCACTAATTACCTTTAACCGCGATTAATTAAACTTAAAAGTTACTATTCACCAAAAAATTATTTTAATCCCATTGAACCACATTTTACTTCCTAATGAAAACTGTGTATGTCGGATTTTTGAAAATCAAATCACAGAAGTGGTAATGTTTCATTTAAACGACAAATCAGTTTTTTAACTACCACTTAGTGGTTTGACTATTCATCAAAAATTGAAGTTTTTCAGAACAATGCTAAAATTTCACCATAAGCTATAATTGATATTCCGAATTCAAAAATGATGTATATTTTAAAAAATTCCAAACATATAAGTTGCATTAATTAATTTTATAATTAATTCCCGCTGTCACAACAAATAGCGTGTTTTTAAGAAACAATATATATCAAAAGATTGACAATAGTTTATGTCAAATTTCAAAGTGAAATTAATTCTAATAAACACCATTGGATAAAATGGTAAAAATATATTCTAATTATACTTTAAAACCACTCAATATTATAATTTATCACAATAAATTATTTTGATTAAAAAAGTTGTTTTTAAGTATTTTTCACTATTCATAAAAATTGGAAGTTCTCAGAAAAATACCAAAAATTCAACATAGGATAATTTCGATATTCCAAATCCAAAAATAAAGTCCATTTTGAAATATAAAATATATATAATTTCAAAAAGTGGGTATTACTATTCATAATGGTTATTTTTATTGGTCACGGTGTGTTAGAGTCTCGAACTTGCGTATAATGCAAGCTATTGCATTATTGAAAGAGAAGCGTATCGTGGAAGCTCGGGGTGTTATATAAACTTAATGAGGTCCTTAAACACATTTTAGGGTTTCATGGTAGAGAAAACTATGTAAAACTCCTTAAGATGTTTGTGAGGGTCCTCACCAGGAAGAACATAGAATTTAGGAAGAAGTTGAATGAGGCCTGATCTCAAATCAAAGTTGGATTATTCCTCAGGATATTGGATGTACGTAGGTTGGTACTCCACATCTGGGGTTGTCAGTTCTTTTAAAGTTTGGTTATTTGTAGCCATTATTTTTGGGTTTGATTTGGTTCAATTTTTGATTGGTTTGGGACCAATTGAGGTTCTAAAAGGGGTTAATCAGTGTTACTTGATTTTCCTACTCAAGATGATCTAATTTGTGAGTGAAGTGCCTTTTCAATTTCTGGGTCAAATTCAAGCAATTTTTCTTTTTCTGTTCAGGTCATGCAAATAAGTTGTAAAGTTTATTTTTTTTGTATTTTTATGATTGAATATTGATAAAATAAAATAACTTAAGAAGTTTTAAAGGATAAAATAAGAGATAATGTTATAATATATAATTATAGAGAGAGAGAGGAAGAGAGAGAGAGAGAATAAAAAACACAAAAAATAAAAATAAAAGTAAAAACTAAAACAAAAATAATCAAAAGGGATGGGGGATATTGAAAGAATTACTAATTAAGAAGTAAAATAAATAAACAAAATGAAATAAAGAGAAAAAAGTCCTCGGATCCCTGGAAACAAATCTAAAATTTGATCGCGTTGTCGAGTGTGTCAAATTAAATGTTTAATTTTTATTATAATTTCTACAGTATAGAAGGAACCCTAGGTCATCTCTCGATGGATCCTTAGATCATTAATTTTAAAAGAATATTTTGATTAATAAAAAGGTAAATTAGATTGTGTGAAATTTGGGTTTTGTTGATTTAAGATGAAAGCATATAAAATAAAGCGATACAAGAAATTATAAATTTTTAGATTTGATTAAGCGTGAACAACTCGGGGAAATCTCATGATGCTTATCATTCATCGCTTCAAGAGATAGGTTTATGATATTTCAATACTTGGTTTGTAACACCTGGAACCATAATTTTACTGATTTTATATTATTATACCTCATAGGGTTCAGTCAAAAACACACAATGATTCATCGGATACCGCCGATGATTGAGTGATTTGTGTCCGACTTCATAGCCAAAACTCACCACGACAACACACAAAGAACTCAATGCGCTGTCCAAGTTTTTATATTATTTCAATGTGTTAACATGAAATGAAAGTATAAGTCTATTAAAATGTTTATGTGAGTTCAATTAAACAATATGAACCACACAAACACCACAATTGAAAGGGGGAAGAAGAAGTGGTGAATGATGTGTGAAACATCACATGAATGAGTACCCCCAAACATGATCATATGAGTAAAGTATGACATAACAATACATAATTAAATAAAATAAGAATATAATATGAATAAAAACAACATAAAAACCTATAATTAAACGTATCATTCAATTATTATAAAAACAAAGCTCAATATTTACAACATGTTCCTCCCCGGGTGATCATGAGGAGTTTAAAACTCCATGGGAGGGGAGGAAGAAAAAGATATTGAAGTAGAAATTCCCATAGACTCCAGAACTTTTAGGGATTATTAGATAACTCTTTTTGAGTCTTAAAAATGGTAGTTCCTTACCTCCTGCTCAAACTCCTAAATGAGGTACCCAAGGTACTCTTTTATAGGAAAAGTGGATGGTGTTTTTTAGATCCCATATTCATAAAACCACTTGAAACACGGTTTTTAGATACTATAAAATACTATATCACTTTTATCAAAACTAAAAACATGTTTCCCCACCTATTTAATGTATACACAAAAATATTTGGCATCATTCCAAGGAATATAACTCTAGATGCATTCGAAATACATAACATCACTTTTGAATTTTTGCAGATTTGATTCCCTGGAAAGATCAATTCGTGTGGGAACTCAAATAGAGGAATTGGGCTTGGATTCCTTCAGAATAGTTGTAACCCACTAAATTTTGAATCCACGAAAAAAATATCAGCCCATTTAGATGCATGAATTTCTCAAAACATGCAAAAAAGTGGACACGTGTTCATAGGATTCCATACAGTTTGGATCATTTTCCTTCCGCATCATTGTGAGCTCTCCGAATCACCTCCACCTTCAATAAAATCATAAAAACAAGTGAAATTTACCTTTTTAATAGTGAAAAACATGAAATAATTGAATAAAAAATGAAGTGATTTTTTATTAAATTTTAAATTTATGATACAAAATCAGTTTAACATAGTGGTATAAGGTTCAAAATGAATTGTGAATCACAATGCTATCACCGAATGACACTTTCTAGCTGTTGCAGATGACTCAGCTCTATGGAGTCCACTAAAAAATCCATACATATGATGTCCCTTTGATATAAAGAACCATATCACTAGTACATGCTCTAGCACCCCAACATAGGTATGGATGCACATGGCACCACATTGGCACAAATCTCTCTGCGGAGTCCCTGCTCAAACTTCCATGTGTTGAGTCAAAAGACTTCTTTTGGCTTCTCCATTACTTTTTTTTGGAAATAAAAAACTCTTTCTTAAATACCTAATTAATAACCCCTTTATATTCAAATTAGTTTAAGAATAGAATCATATATCATTTTACTATACATTCATTAAGACATTTTTATTCATATTTTATGAATACGTTTTTTTTTCATATGCATACGATAATAATCATACTCATGAGTTTTGCAGAAATGATTAATTCCATGATTATCATAATGAGAATGGAAATGATTTATATCGCATACACTGAATATGTTTTTTATTGTACACACTATCTAGTTTTTGTACTGATAGTATTTTTTTAACGATATAAATCATATTGACCCTCGTAATGAAAATCATCAGACCCTTTTCATTTAGTTTTCCATATCCAGAAAACTATATCGTAATGAAAGGAAAAACTTTAAGTAAAAATTATGTTGTGTATTATATTTAAATATTAATTTAAAATAATTCTATTGTTTTAGTTATAAGATGACCGTTGGAGAGACAGGTTTCCAAGTCCCTCTGAAATTTCAGGATAAAATTCAACCGTTGGATTCAAAAACTATTGTTGGGACAAAGGCCTATAAATACTAGGTCACTTGCCCGCTGGACTGTCTTGCAAAGGTGGAGGGATTCATTGTGATTATATGCTGGGGTGGGGCATCTCCATGTTGTTTGTCTGGCTTTTATCTCTTTGACATTTGGGTCTGTAATGTCTTAAGTCCTTGATGTCTGGGTTTTCCCCTTATTCCCTTAAAAGGGGGTCTTCTATAATAAAATAAAAAGTTGATGGCCTATGGGACGTTGGAAGGAACTATTATAAATCCTTTTAAAATAAATCCTTTTTAGGGATTAAAAAAGTTATTAAACCTAAAATTCACCCCTCTTGTATTGTTCCATCTGCAAATACATTACGATCTAACACCATTCTCGGAAGTAGCCATCGCAGATCATGTCAAGGGAGTACCAGGTAATGTCTGCAAACCTTGCTACATACTTAGAAACTGTCATACCTCCCTGATGCAGATCTAGAAGCTCATGAATCCAAACCGAACACAAGAAGGAGGGTATTAATCCTCTCGGAATAGCTGCTGGAAGTTGATCCACGAGAGTGTTGACTCATCATGCATCTGGGTAACAAGACTCCACCAGCGCCCAACTGCTCTGTGGAAAAGGATAGCTGCCAGTGCAACCACCTGATCCATCAGTGTTCAGATAAGATTAAAGGCATAAACCACAAACTCTATCCAATCCTCTACTACCTAAGAATCTATCTCGATGCTGAACCTTAACGGCCTCTGGTGCTAGAACTCACGGAGCACGCTAAGCCTGCGCACATCTTCATCCTGCTCTGATGGGATGATCTGCTTCTCAATAAGTGGAGGTGCTGCTTCCTACCCACCTAGAGGAAGAAGCTCACGAGATGGATCATGAAATGAGGACTCGTCACTAATTGGATCTTCATCACGATCCGATACTGGTATCCTGGCTGGCTGTCGTTGTAGAGGCATCCTAAAATTTAATCAAGACGTACCACAATTAGATGAGCACACACACACACACATAAAAAATGAGGAGATGAATCAAGGATGATAGTCAAAGGATCAATCCTATATGATGCATATACTATGGATCCCTATAACCAATTTCTCTTTATGTAAATTATACAAGAAGTAAGTCAAGGTCCTGGTGAATGGATACGTCAATTTCCCGTACCAACATTGGGTTCTCTAGCTTGAGAGCCGCACTCAAGACACTCTGATAATGTTTCCCTAATCCCAACTAAATCTTCATAAGGAGACTACTAAAAACACCATCCCAAGGATCAAACCACCTATGATACCAATATTTCATGACTTAACCCAAGTCAAGGCTCTAGCCGCAACTACCTCAAGCCTGCCTCCATAGGCCAAGGGCTGGCGACCAGCACCGAAGGAAAAATTAACACATGGAGGACTTTTCTTAAGAACCTGTATGCATAAAAACATCCATATTGATGAATAAGTGTGGTGGATTAGTAGTAAAATATGAAAAATACTAGGGAAACAACCATTCTTGTAAAACCTATAGACAATACAAGAGTGCGGTAGTATAAACTGAAAAGTAAAGGAAAAAAATACATGTCCAACCAAAAATATGTCCCAACTCGAAAAAACTAGAAAGTAAAATTCTGAGAGAGACTAACTCATGATATCTAATCTGTGACCACTATACATGGTCCAAAGTACTAGGTATCCCTAAGCTCCTCTATAGTCACCACCAACCTGTTCGTTGTCTGCATAAGACACAAAACGTGCAAGTAAAGCCCATGCATAGGTGATTATATACATACCCAATAGGACACCCTGAAAGATGAATGAGGAGAATAAGAGACAATAGGAATATAAAGACAATAGATAGTAAATAGGATGTAGATCAACCCAAATAAAGATAAATATTTACCTCATCCAAAAACTAGGGGATCAAAATGGTGTGTAGATGGACTACACGTCGATTCTTTTCCACATATAGCAGGATATTGAACTCATCCAACCACGAGAAGCTAAACAAAAAAAGTACGTAGCATACCCCGCACATCTTCACATCCCATGAAAGGAGAGTAACCAAAACCAAAGGTACGAATATAGTTAGGTATATATATTCTTAGTCAAAAGAATCCCAAATGGGAGAGAAAGGGGATCTCCATCTCACAGTTCAGCCCAGGAATAAGTGTCTCCAATAGGTCCAAAAGTCTATCAATGATGCCCATTATCTCACACGTCTACCCAGAAGTAACCGTACAAGTCAAACCGCACCTTTTCACTGTGACACACAATCAATGGTCCAAAATCTCTAGGTAGAGGAATCATGATCTGGTATGACTAGAGGGTTCCACTCTGAAAGTCGATGGAGGAATCATGCCCTGACCAGTAGGAGGTTTCCACTCCAGTGGTAGAGAACCCATGCCCATCCCAGCTAGAGTGTTCCAATATAGAATTCATTAGGACCCATGCCCGAACCAGCTAGAGGGTTCCACTCGGGGGTCGGTAGAGGACCCATACCCAACCCAGCTAGAGGGTTCTGCTCAAGAGTCGAGGGTTCCACTCTAGGCGTCAAGGAACCATGCCGAGCCCAACTGGAGGGTTCCACTCAAAAGTCTATAGAGGACCCATTCCCTGATACGATGGGAGGGTTTCTCTCTAGTGGTAGAGGATCCATTTTCAATTCAGTTGGAGGGTTCCGCTCTAGGTGTTGAGGACTCATGCCTAGCCAATTTGGAGGGTTCCACTCTAGGAGTCTGTAGAGGAACCATTCCCTATGCTGATAGGATGGTTCTACTCTATAAGTCTTCAAGGACCAATGCCCATCCCAGCTGGAGGGTTCCACTCGGGATGCATATGGTGATCTTGCGTGATCACGACCATCGTCAAGCATCACCTAACCATGAACATGCTCAGAACATTCCACATCGTATCCTAATATCCACAACTGAGATCACCACATTCTACGTGAAAAAGAACTCATGATAGGCTACTCACGGGTCAAAATTCAAGTCAAAACGAAGGAGATATAGAAAAACGTGAAGTTTCCTCAAAATAAACAAAGGGGTACATGTCATGTGAGGGGACCCACATGGTGTGTGGTCTCATTTCTTTTCCTAGACTTGTACCTAGAGGTACATGACTTGCCAACTATGTAGGAGTACACGATGTGTATGGGATGTACATGGTTGTTCCCATGCCACTTGGGGCCCCGTCCATGTGCTCGATCGTGTCTGTGTACCCAAGCCGTGTCCGTGTACTTTTTTACACTGTGTGCCTCTTCACATAGGGTGCCGCCCGTGTGCCTAGCTATGCTCATGTACTCAGGCACATAACTTGTGCCTGGCCGTGTGCTCCATCATGCAACTCTTACACCTAGGGATGAGGTACACAGTGTGTAGGAGGGATACACACTATTCTATCCTTATAAAATCTAAAAACCCTATCCACCACAGCCAAGGGGCTACATGCTGTGTGTTCATCATGATACACAACATGTAGTCGGGATTTTCACAGTTTTCCAGATCTGTGATATGCTCCTCAAATCTGGCCTCACCGCTTCGATTCTAGACTTATCTCCTCCCGTGATTTGTGAATCTAGCATCGACCGACAGATTCTAGCCGTATGATGTTTGGAAACCCAATTTCCCAAAGCCCTGCACACATTTCCTCGCACCGCACATGTCACCTCGCACCGTGCACATTGCCTTGCACCGCACATGCCTTCATACCGTCCATCAATGATGATTCAGGTGTTGATCATTTAAACAATATTCTATGGCCCACAAACATCCCAGATATGTCCTTGATTCCTCGATTCATCCCTCATTCATCGTTTTGTCACAATTTCAAGGATTAGATCGGGCTTGGTACCACTCGACGACGTTGAACCGGGATCGCGGGGTCCAACCGATGAAGAACGTGAAGCAATAGAGGGAGAAAGACACAAGAAAAAAGGTTTAAAGATCATTTACAAGCATTCTTAGACAACGATCAAGAATGAGAATATCTGAGGTTATAAAAACAAGAATAACCAATTTAACTAGTACATATGAGCATATTAAGGATCCACAATTGGCATAGATCAAAAGAGGGGATTGATATACTCAATAAATTTAATAAAAAAGGGCATAAACCAAAAATTGATGAGTATTACATGGATATTGGATTGTTATTTGTTGAATAACATGATCACCAATGATTTAAGGATGTTGTTGGGTTTGCTGTGCTTCGATCTGCTCTGATATGATGTTTCGTCGTCGTCTGATGTGATTCGACAACAAAAAGAGGGAGAAACTCTAGAATCCTCCTAGGGTTTATGAGACTAATCCTAGAGTATTCACTAAGAAAGTATTCTTATAGAATTTAGTTTAGGTTAAATTGAATGAATGAATGAATGAATTAATCAATACACTGAACATACAACCAATGGGTGAAATATCTAAACGCCTCGTGCTGACCTATTTTAGGATTTGATTAGGGTAAAAAACATATTGTAGACTTAACCATGGTATTAAATTTCTAATCAAAACTTCCATTTTAGAGTTATCCCATTTTCTTTATGAAACTATGCATGCACAATATAAAATATATTTAATATTTTTATAAAATTAATTTTGGGCACACCAGGCCTTGTAATCACACACCGTCTCAGCGCTTGACTCTGGAAATATATGTAGAAATATTTAAAAGTATTATAAGGAAAAAACTGGGTCTCTATATGGAAATTATGTTTTTAAATAGGGTGATGTTTGATTAAAAGGTTTGTATTTGAGGAATGGTTTTTGGAAAAAGGGGGAAAGACATAGTTTTGTTTTTATGAATTTAAAAGTCCTTTTTCCTTGGTTTGAAAGTGTTTTCTTTAAAGCTCTCTATCCACCCTTATTTTAAGTTGAAGGGTGGACGTTTTATTAAAGTATTTATTCAATTTTTCTCGTTTTCTTTGCCCTCACTTATGAAAAAAACTATTTTCTGAATTATATTTCAAACTAGCATTGATGAAATGTCTTTTTAAAGGAATTGCACAATTTTTTTTGGTTAAATCCTATTAGGCATGATTTTTATCACACCTTGAATACACTAATGGGTGTATGAAACTCTCATATTTTCTATTAGGTGCCCAAGATATGATCTCTTTTTGGATTTATCTTCAGGTTGGTCTGATGATGGATGATATGGGATATGGTGGGTGACTGTGGGTCACACAAAGATAGTTGGTAGTGGTTTGAGTTTTGTTTTATTTTTGGGATGTTAATGTATCAACTGTGTCAAACCTGATCTTTCTTCTCACTTATCATGTATATGTGATGTTGATGATCATTTTATGTTAAAATTATAGGATGATGTAAGTTTATGAGCTCTTCTCATTATTCTCATTGAGTTATACTCTGTCTGGGTGTTTCATTTTTATTGAAACTATTTATTGATATGCATGGGTGTTTGATATGTGGATGAATCATACTAGATTTTTGGGTGGAATCTAAGATGTGATTATTTGGTTTTCTAATGGTGAAATCATTCCCAATGGATATAATTTGATATCCCAACACTAGTTGTCGGATCGGGATGATCGGGAACGCACCTCAGGCCTTTTTTCAAGCCTATTCGGGTGACATGTTTGGTTGACCTGGACCGATTTGTTGCATTAATCATGCATCCTAACCATGCATAATGATTTTTGGGTAGTAGCAAAATGTCTTTAGGTGTCCGATAGCCTAACCTTATGTCCTAATTGCGTGTGTTAGGTAAAGTTCCAAAAATCAATTTTTAATGCTTGGATTAATGCCTCAAGTCCCCATTAACACTCATATTCAACCTTGCAGAGATCTAGGTCTTGGTGTTATTTTAGGTCTTCTCCACTTTTAAACAATGTATTTATTGTAGGGATTGATCCGATAAACATGTAATCGAAGTTTAAGGTTTAATTTTTTTCTCAATTCATGATTCTATCTTTAGATATCTCTTTTTAGTAAATTTTAGTAGTAGTGGATTGGTGAATTCCTTGGGTGGATAATCGAGGATTTGTGTTCATATTTTAGGAATTGAAGGATTCAACCATGTTGGTGGGATTTATAGAGTTGAAAATTTTAGAATTTTAGAAAAAAATATTACTAGGTAGATTGATATAATCTATTCTATGAATTGGATAATTTCACATGTTTTGTTGATTGATTATGATTTATCGAGTACCTATTTGATTAAATTCTTGTGATTTCTTGAATTTATACAAAATTTTGATTTTGGAACAATTAGTTTTGATGGAAACTTGGGATTATTTGGAATAACTAATTTTGATGGATATTTTTAGGGTTTTGAATAATTATGGACTTTGGAATGAAATTGGGAATTTGGATAACAAATATTTTCAAAAGTTAAAAATTGTGTGAATGTTGGAAAATTGAAATGGGGCTTTTGATGAGGAATAAATGGTTTTATTTTTAAATGAAATTATATATTTCAATGAGAGATTGTGGGTTGATGTTAAATTTAAATTTAAGAAATTTATGGAATAGTTGTGTTATTATAAATTTCATAAATGGGATTTTGAATGCATTAAATTGTGTTTTTTTGGTCTTAGACATGGATTTTGGGATTTTTTTTGCACCAGGTGTGTGTATTGGAAACTTTTTGGTGAGATCTCATTTAAAAAAAACTAATGTCACATACATGGTGATGGGTGACTTGGAGAGTGTGTATTATAGTGAAAAAGGGCATTTCTCACACCAAAGTGAGTTATGAAGTGTTACGCGTGATGCATCATTTACACCATGAAATTTAGTTAGTGATTGATAGTGGCGAATAGGACATTCTCACTTGTGGAAACCTAGGAATCCTTAACATGCTAGATTGGTTTATGGGAGAACATGAGTTCTCAAATGGGTTAGGGAAATTGGTGTTTTCCATCAGATGTTGTAAAACATGGATTTTCCTTTGATCTTTTTTGGAAAACATGTTGTTTTCATCGGGAAATAGGGAGTTTTCCAATGAGTTTTAAAAATGGAGAGTTTTATTTGAATTATGATTTTTTTGAAAGTTTTATTGATGAATTGTCTTGAAATTAATGATTTTTTTATAACAAATAGCTTGGTTTTGTAAAATTTGATAAATAAAATGTTTTACTTTTAGAGATATTTTTGATTTATCATGGTTTATTTGCATTGCTTATGAAAATGTTTTTACATGGATGTGTATTATAGTTTTGGTGACATTCTACTGAGTTTTATATTCACCCTATACTTGTTCATTTTGGTAGAATTCTAGATGATATCCAATATAATGAAGGCAAGGTTAATTTGTTAATCTTCTTTAGTGGTGAGTTGTAGTTCCACACTGGAGTTATGGTGGAGGATATGGTAGCTCATAGGTTGAACATTTGTGTCTTTGGTTGATATGTGGCGTTTCCTTTTTTATTTTACATACTAGATTTGGTTTGATATAGAATATGTTGGTTTATGTTATAAAATATTCTTATAAAGTTTCATTTAAAATGGGTTTTCTCATTATCATGCATGGTTACAATTTTATTTGGGGGAAAATTGTTCAAAAAGTGTTTTGTTTTATCCCTAGCCACTTTTTGACAGTCTCTAGTGATCGAGGGACATGCTTGAAGCAATGTGGAACCCCAACTAGAAACTTGAGATTCAGGATGTCACACCCCATGTAACTATAGAGTTATTTATTTTATATTATTTTAATTAATTTTGGGGCAATTTAAATTTTTATGAGATTTGGATTTGATTTTTTTCTGGATTTTTTGCGCATGGTTTGAAGAGCACAATTTAAAAGAAATTATGTAGGTACCCTTATGAGGGAATATTCTCAGTTCATTTTAAACATTATTAGTTAGATCTGCACTGGTAGCATACGGTTTGTGTGACTCTAGTAGAAACCATGCAGTTTCAACCTTCTGTGAGAATTACTTAGTGCAATGCGTACAGACTGTTAGGAAAACTATGCAATAAGTGTGTGACATGGCTATGCATTTTGATAGTACATTTTTTCATGATTAGAAAATTGTTTTCAAACCATCTGGACAAACCATGTGAATGTGTTTTGTCTTCATAGTAGGTCCTTCATGGTTGACACATGATTTACCAAACCATGTGGCCTAACCATGTGGGTTTCTAAAAATTATAAAATTTGGTTTCCAAAATTATCCTTAGATTGATTTAAAGGGTTTTCACCCCCTTTACCCCCTCCCCATTCAACCAACTGATGTGGCCTTATTTGAATTCATGTTTTTGACATCTTTTTTATAATATTTGGATACGATCTTGTGTCTAAATGATCTTTCAAGGGTGATTACTTGATAATTTATTAATTTTTATCAAAATTGAAAATCTTTGAATATTTTAATCAAATAATGTGTTTTTTTGGTATTTAATTGATAAATTGATCCTCAATTATATTTTCATATATTTTTAGGATCCAATAATTTATGGTTTTTGGTTAGATTCAATTGAAATTTATCTTTAAAAATATTTTATAAAGTGTAGATGGTGATTGGATTTAAACTTCTAGAGTTCCATGTTTTTGATTTTTAATAATTGTTGTTGGAGTATTTTTTAATCAGATCTGTGGAAACTAAAAATTCAATATTTTTTCTATTTTGGGGTCTCTTTTAGATTTTGAATTCAATTTAATTCATCACAAAAATTTTACAATGTTATTTATCAGTTGTAGGTGAATCCATAGGATAATTTTCCTCTTATCGCATAAGATGATTTCAGGTTGTCCCCTGTAAGATATTTTTTTGGCCATTTCTCTTCAGAGAAATTACATGTAAGAGATTTTTGGAAGCATGACTATTAAAAGATAACCGTGCAAAAGGTTGTAAAATAATTTTCTAATGTGATAGTAATAGAATTGAAAATCACTGACTACGTAAAAGAATCTCGTATGTGCTGCTATCAACAATCTATGTTTAGGGATTTTCAAATCTATGAAGGGGAATATGATCTGAACTACTGAGTACTAAGATACAGAATATTAAGGTTAAGACACTAAACATAAGAAGAAGATGATGATAGTACTAAGATACAGAATATTAAGGTTATTTCTGATTGCATAAAGGAATCTCGTACGCGCCGCCATCACCGAGTTGACCCGGTGTTTTTTTAGGGTGATGACATTTAAGTTAGGAGTTTGAGATTTGTTTTTTTGGAACATTACAAGCTTATATTTCAGAGTTTTTGGCTGTACTTGAAGATATGGACATGGAGAATTAATTTTTTGACACATGTTAGAGTTGAGAGTTGATGGAGATGCATGGTGTTGTATTCAACTATCATGTATAAGTTAATTTAATTTATTTTAGGATCTTTGAAATCTGTGATTATCACATAGTTAAAAAAAATTCAAAAGAAGATAATACATACCTTGATCCATTGGATCTTCTTTATTTGAATCTCCTTGATTTTCTCCCACTTAAAAGGATTTCTATCCTTTGCCTCTTTTCTCTTCCGCAACAAAATTGATGGAACGTACCTGAACTTAATTGAGACTTAATTAGAAAAGATATGCCCCTTTAAATATGGATAAAATGGTTATATGGGTGGTTAATTAATTAACTGTCAAATTCCATCAATTGACAATTTTATCCCTTATTATCCCATTATAATAATATTAAATAAATACAACGTGAGTTATTCTAACATTATCCCACTTAACTCATGTGATATTTCTTTATGATGTTTAATATTGATCATTTATGCACATATATATCTATTCTATCATGTAGAAAACATTCATCATAATAAATGATAATGTACATATGAGTCATGGAGGTCATATATTCTCTATTAATATAATCCCTTCCATGTACTACAATATGAACATTTTTCTTATCATAATTAAAATGGGATATATATATATATATATAATTGGTCCAACAATAATGTATTTATTAAATACTTTTCCTGCTATCATTATTCAATCCAATCATGTATACTTATTTAAAAAACAGGGAACATGATCAAAACATTTATAAGTCCAAGTGTTGACTATAATAATCATAACATTCAATACATACAATGAAACCTACTCAGTGATAATGCCCATACTTTCAACATGTCCAATAATTATCTTAGGCGGAAACCCTTTTTTCAAAGGGCTGAAAATCATAAGATTTGTGCTAATATGTTCAATTGAAACCTTACATTTTTGAACTTCCTCCTTAACTTCAAATTACTTTAATTCCATGTGTTTAACACCTTTGGAATATCAATCATTCTTGGAAAAGAATACTGCTGCAGTATTTTCATAATAAATTTTTAAGGGCTTGGAAATACTGTCGACAATTCCATGTCCTGAAATAAAGTTCAGAAACCACGTACCCTAAATTGTAGCTTCAAAGAATTCTACAAATTCATCTTCTATGGTCAAAGTAGCTATAACTGATTTATTTTTACTTTTTCCATGATATTTATCCTTTGGATAGAAGATACACATAACCAAAAGTGGACTTTCTTGTATCAACACAAGAAGAAAAGTCTGAATTAGAGTATCCAATCACCTCAAGATCATTGGATCTTTTATAAGTAAGCATGTGATCCTTTGTTCTTTAAAAATATTGCAAAACTTTATTTACAGATCTCCAATGATTGAGTCCAGGATTACTTTGGTATTTTCTCAACATACCAACTGCAAAGCTAATATCCAACCTTGTACATGTTTGAGCATACATAAAGCTTCCAACAACAGATGCGTAAGGAATTTCTTCCATTTATTTTCATTCCAAATCATTTTTAGGACATTGATTAAGATTAAATTTATCTCCTTTCTGAATTGGAACAGGTGATGATGAACATTTTTCTATCCTAAACTTCTCTAAAATCTTATTGATGTATGAATTTTGAGATAAGACTAATATACCTTGAGTTATATTATGAAATATTTCTATTCCAATCACATAATTGGATTCTCCAATTTTTTTATTACAAAATTATTAGAGAGAAATTTCTTGGTCTCAAATAATAGACCAAGATCATTTGAAGAAAGCAATATATCATCAATATATAGAATCAAGAATATAAATTTACTCCCACTGATCTTATGATATATACACCGATCAACGATGTTTTCCTTAAATCCAAAAGATACAATGGTATCATTAAACCTAATATACCATTTTCCGGAAGCTTGTTTAAGTCCATATATTGACTTATTTAATTTACATACCATGTGTTCCTTTACTTCAATGGAAAAACCCATTGGTTGATCCATGTATAAATCTTCCTCTAAGATTATATTTAAAAAGGCTATTTTAACATCCATTTGATGTAACTCTAAATTATACTGAGATACCAATGCCATAATAATTATAAAAGAATCTTTCCTAAAAACCAGTGATAAGGTTTACTTATAGTCTATACCATCCTTTTGAGTGAATCCTTTAGTAACAAGTATGACCTTGTAACATTCAAGGTTACCAAGAGAGTTATATTTGGCTTTAAACACCCATTTACATCCAAATATCTTGCATCCTTCAAGAAATTCCATAAGGTCCCACACTTTATTTTTTTTCCATGGAATTCAACTTACATTTCATGGAATCTAACTATTTATCAGAATTATCACACTTGATGGCTTGAGAATATGAAACTGGAACATTATTAATGCCAATATCATTTTCTATTTCATGCAGATATACCACATAGTCATTAGAAATAGCTGACCTTCTTTCCCTTTGGGATCTTATTAACACTATTTCTTGTGGTTCTTCAACCATTTCTTCATTTTGAATTTGGGAAACATTCTGTTGTGGTTCTACTTGATTATTTTGTGATGTAATAATTTGAGGAACAACAATATGTGAAGTTGGAATACAAGAAAATGGAACTTTATTTCTAACTTCTTTAATTTACACATTTTGTGGAACTTCACTCCCACTGGATTCACTATTCTCAATAAATCTAGAATTTCCAGTTTCAACAATTCTCATACTATAGTTAGGACAATAAAATCTATACCCATTTGATTTCTATGGATAAACAATGAAATTTCCACTGATTATTCTTACATCCAGTTTTCTTTTTTGTGGATTATATGATTTTATTTCTTCTTGACAACCCATACATGCAGGTGTCTTAAATTAGGTTTCCTACCTGTCCAAAGTTCAAAAGGAGTCTTTGGAATTGCTTTACTAGGAACCCTATTCAGTAAATACACAATAGTTTTTAAAGCATACATCCACAAAGATAAGGTTAAAGAATAATTATTTAACATACTCCTAACCATATCCATTAATGTTCTATTACGCATTTCTGCTACACCATTTTTCTGTGGTGTACCAGGCATAGTGTATTGTGCACATATGGCATGAATTTCTAAAAACTTTGAAAATAGACCAGGGTTTTGTCCAATTTCATCAAATTTTACATAATATTCCCCACCCCTATCAGATCTTATGACCTTCACCTTTTTGTCTAATTTCCTCTCAACTTCATTTACATAAATTTACAAGGCATTTATGGCTTTAGATTTCTCATGCAATAAATAGACATATCCATAACGTAAAAAATAATCAATAAATATGATAAAGTATTTTTCTTTACAGAAATAATTGACATCAAAAGGTCCACATATATCAGTATGTATGATCTTAAGGAGTTGAGTACTTATTGTGGTACCTTTATTTGTGTGTTTTGTTTGTTTTCCTTTAATACAATCCACACAAATGTTTAGGTTGGTAAAATAAAATTTTGCTAGGATTTAAAACTTAATCAATCTCTCCAATATTTCTTTGGAAATACGACCTAAACATTTATTCCATAAATAAGAAGAATTTTCATTTACCAAACCACGTTTAGTAACAAAATCTTTATGCAAGGTCATAAGTGTTTCAACATACATATTATCAAGATTTAGTTTATTTAAACCATCATATAATAAACCAGATCCAATCATGCATGTATGCTTAAACAAACTAAAATATCAATTCCCAAAATTTAAAAAGTATCAAGCAACATCAAGTTTTGACAAAGAAACCAAATTCCTAGATATACTAGTTACATAAAAGGTTTCAAATAATTCAAAACTATATCCACTATCAAGTATTAAACAATAAGTCCCGAAATCTTTTGTCATGACCCGTCCTCGGGGCCCGTGCCGTGACTACCCCAAGCCCGCCTTCCATAGGCCAGGGGCTGGAGACTAGCACCAAGGTGTAAATCCCGGTAAAAAAAGGAAGGAATTGCCTTTGTAAAGTAAACAAGCACCACAGAGTACAAGCGGAAGAAGTAAACACTAAGTAAAAACTGAGTACAACAGTAAGTACGGAAAGAAAAAGGGGCCGGAAATACAAGCCCAACTGTAAAGTACAACTCGAAAGGGAAAAACAGCAACTGTAAAGTAAAGCTGCTACACCGAGCTGTCCACTAGAAATCCCACCTGAAGGGTGGGTACAGATAGCTCCACTACTCCTCGGGTCCCGCCGTCCGCTCCGAGTACGTCCCGCCCAGTGGTCCACCTCTAGGTACCGTCCTGCTCTGCAAGCCTCAACCACGATCAATGCTGTCCGTCGTCTGCAACCAACACAACGTAGTGTGGGCATAGCCCATGCAGGGGTGAGTATAAGCTACTCAGTAGGGACCCCGAGACCCCCGAAGGTCTCCCAAAATACACAAAGGATAAACCACAAAGGAAAGATACAATCACGAAGTAACAACCGAAACTGCTTAGGTATATGCCCATACATATACCTAAGTCCTCATTTCAATACGCTCCAACCTCCGAGCCCAAGTACAACTCAGTCCACACAGGAAAGTATACGTATTCCACACAGGAAAGAAAAACGTAATCCACACAGGATAGCACAACACAATTCACACAGGAAGGTAAACAGGATTCAGCTCACACAGGTATACTTCTTCAAAAGATGATAGAGATGATCACTGATCCATCTAAGTCGTCAGAACCACAAAGGATCGATAGGTACTAACCCCCGCAAAGACCCACACAGGATCGGACCCACACAGGATCTGTAGGCGCTGGTTCACACAGGACCGCTGAGCGCAGACCCACATAGGATCGGACCCACACAAGATCAGTAGCACTGATCCACACAGGATCGCTGAGTGCTGTAGTCGTCGTCATCGAATCCACTGAGGATCTCTGCACAGTCGTCGTCGCAGTCACACTAGCAGTCGCAGCCAGTTCTAGGGTTCCCGCACACAGTAAGCTCATTCGGGAGGGTCCGCTCCACGAGCCGAGAGGCTGGTACATTAACTGTCACATAGTCCAGAGTTGATGTATCCAAAAGTTCCGTACCGTCAACAGGAACTCAATGCAACAGACAGCGCGTCAATCGGACGTCCGGTCTGAGAGTTATTGGCTTTTTCGTTCCAGGGGCCCGGTTGGTTTTTAAGGCAAAACCAACCCTACCATACTCCACCTGCATCCAAACCTCGGGCGGAGTATTCCAAAAGATCCGGCTCACTAAGAGGAACTCAACAAAGCTGATGGCATGTCAATCGGACGTCCGTAGCTCAAGATATGAGCGTTTCCGCTCCGAGGGCCCGGTTGGTTTCGTGTACGAACCAACCCGGCCGAACTCAAAGTATTCCGAAACCTTGAGTGCGATATAATGAAACGACCGTATCGATCCAAAGATCGCATCTCCGCTGACAGATCATCGTTTGGAGGTCCGTAGCCCGAGTTATGGGCATTTGAACCTAAACAGTTCGGTATCGGGGGTTTCGAGCCCGGGCCGACCCGACCCGAGACACCCCCGGTCGGCCCGAATCAGGTCGACCCAGCGTGGCCCGGCCCGGCTGGGCTCGGCCCGGCCTGGCTGACCGGCCATGCGCCGGTCCGGATGGGGGCAGTGCGCCCAGCGCGCTGCCAGCTCGGCTTTGGCCGAGCTGATTGAAAAAGAGGGGGGCGCCTACCCCCCCTTGTGTAACCGCGACCCCCCTCATTATGGGGGGCCATTCGGCTGGCCGGGGGAATTTAATTCCCAAGGGTTTCTCCATTCCGGCCGGCCCGACCTTGCCGGCCGGCTCCCTCTCAACGGGACCGGCGGTGGCCGGTCCCCTTTTCGGCTCCGACACCGGCGGCCCAGCTGGCCGCCAGTCACCAAGCTCCACCGCGGCCCGAAACCAGCCGCAGCCCTTGTCGTCCGGCGCGGTGCGACGGCACCGCTCCCCTCTGCCGCGGCCCCGCTCCGGCCGCGGCGCCTTCGACTTCCTTCGACGCGACGCGACGATGTCGTGTTCTTGAATTTCTTTCCACGGCGCGGCGCGACGGCGCCGCGCAATGTTTTACGTGTGATTCCCACGTGGTGCGACGGCACCACGCCATCCCGTTCCATTCACAAGAAACAATCATGAACAAAGGAGGGGGTTAGGCCGTGTTTGTGCGGTCCGACCCCTCTCTTTAAACGATAACATTTATTCGATTAACCACGAAGTTCGACATGCTAGAATCAAGAACAGAATAATTAAATAAATAAAAAATAATCCCCTACCTCGGTTTCAAGAGAGGAGCACGTCAACAAGCCACGAAAGACAAGCGTCGCGGAGGTCGGGCGTCGCGGTAATCGTACGTCGATTCCGTTGACGTCGAGGTGCGTCCGAAGAGGTAACGTCGCTGGAGAAGCTTCGTAAGCTGACGGAGAAAGCCCGAGGAGGAAGCGGCGTCTCCTTTCGTTGACACGGGAAGAAGATCGAAAGAAGCGGAGTCGTCGATCTTCGAAAACACACCGGCTGCGAGGAAGAGAAGAGACGACACATCTTTCTCTTCTATGGTGACGACGTTCTTCGTCGGAGCCTAAGTGTTCTTCACGTTCTTCATCAAGGTTAAAGAAGATAAAGAATGCTTCCCAATCCTCTCAAGGTGGCAAAAGATACTAACCAAAATAAAATAAGTCTAAGCCTTATTTTATTCACACATTCTAACCTCTTTGAATTTCAAAAGTTTGAAATTCAATAACTCATCTTAATTAATAACACAATTTGTCAAAATTAATTAGAGTGGAGTTATTGGGGAGTTTAAGGGAAGTTGAAGAGTTAGGGTTTGTGTGGGCCCCACCACACTTAATCCTCTCAAGGGAGATTATGTGGATGTGGGTCCCACCTCTAACTCCCTTTGGGAGAAAATAACCAACAAGGTTAAAAATAAATTGTGTTCCACAATTTATTTAACTTCTTCTAATTTCCCCCAAAACTAACTTTCTTCCCGCATAAAATGAAACCTCGGAAAAGGTCTCCTTAAGCGAAAATCGGTGCTGCGAGTTCATCGGTGCCCTCAGAATTCGATTCCGGGCACCGGTTCAAAAGTTAGAAAACCCCGCTTGTTCGTTCACTGAACGTACCCGAGCCAAACTTCGGAAATTGATTACGGGCACACCGGACCTCGGAATCAGGTGCCGTTAGAAACCGCGCTCTTGTAAAATTCTAAAGAAAATTAAGAAAAAATTTCCCTTGAATTTTATGGGTCTTTACATTACTCCCACCTCAAGGCTTTACATCCCTGTAAAGATACATCAAAACTAGGGAAACAAATGAGGGTACTGAGCACGCATCTGAGCCTCCCGCTCCCAAGTGCTCTCCTGGAGATTCCCATGCCTCCATCTGATGCGCACAAGAGGAATCGACCATCCACGTAGGACCCACTCCTGTCGATCCTCGATCTCCACCGGGACCTCCGTAAAAGTCACCCCATCATCAACATCAAGCTCCCCATGGTCAATGATGTGCGTCGGGTCGTGCACATATCTCCTCAGCTGAGATACATGGAAGACGTCGTGCACCCGGTGCAACTGAGGTGGTAGAGACAGACGATAAGCCACCTCGCCTATCCTACTGAGGACCTGGAATGGTCCGATGAAGTGTGGAGACAACTTGCCGCCTCGGCCAAATCTCCGTATACCACGTCAAGGTGAGACCCGCAAGAAGACGTGGTCGCCATCCTCAAACTCTAGTGGCCTCTGCCTCCTGTCAGCACAAGACTTCTGCCGGCTCTGAGCTGTCCTCATCCACTCCTGGATGACCTGGACCTTCTCTGTCGTGGCCTGGACCATCTCTGGTCCCACAAGTGCTGACTCCCCAGGGTCTGTCCGGCACAAAGGAGATCTATAAGGTCGGCCGTACAACGCCTCGTATGGTTCCATCCCGATGGTGGAGTGGTAGCTGTTGTTGTACATGAACTCCACCAAGGGTAGGTGGTCCTCCCAGCTACGACCAAAGTCGAGGACACATGTGCGGAGCATGTCCTCGAGAGTCTGAATGGTCCTCTCCATCTGACCATCCGTCTGAGGGTGAAAGGCGGTGCTCAAACGTAGCTGCGTCCTGAACGCCTCCTGCAATCCCTTCCATAGCCGGGAAGTAAAACGAGCATCTCGATCAGAGACGATAGATGATGACACTCCATGAAGCCGCACAATCTCCTGAACGTAAAGTCGTCCCAAGATCTCCACTGATCCCTGCTCTCGGATGGGTAAGAAGTGAGCCGACTTGGTGAGTCGGTCGACAATCACCCAGATGGAGTCGTGACCTCTGGAAGTGCGTGGAAGTCCAGTCACGAAGTCCATAGATATCCCGTCCCACTTCCACTCCGGGACCTCCAAGGGCTGTACCAAGCCTGCTGGTACCTGGTGCTCAGCCTTCACCTGCTGGCAGGTGAGGCATCGGGAAATGAACTCTGCTACAACCTTCTTTATGCCTGGCCACCAGTGCTGTTGTCTGAGATCCTGGTACATCTTCGCCACTCTGGGATGTACCGCCAAGGGAGAAGTGTGAAACTCTCTCAGCACCTCCTCCCGTAAAGCAACTGGTACCATGGTACGTCCTCTGAAAAGGATGTCGTGCTCTGCTCCAAAGGAGAAACCATCAGGTGCCTGTCCTGAGGATATCTGTCCACGCCGCGTCTCACAGTCAACGTCCCCATGCTGTGCCTCTCTGACCCGCTGTAGAAGTGGAGGAGTGACTGTGAGTGACTGAAGGAAGGCTGCTCCATCTCTATCCACGAAGGATATCTGCAAAGAGGCTAGCTGCTCCGTCGCCTCCTCAAGTAGCTGAATGCCCGTCCTCCTGTCGAGGGAATCGACTACTACGTTCCCCTTCCCAGGAGTATAGAATATCTCAAAGTCATAGTCCTGGAGGAACTCGAGCCATCGCCGCTGTCTCAGGTTCAGGTCCTTCTGCGAGAAGATATACCTGAGACTCTGATGATCAGAAAAGACTGTAAAGCGCTCGCCCATCAGATAGTGTCGCCATGTCTTCAGAGCGAAGACCACTACTGCTAACTCCAAGTCATGGGTAGCGTAGTTCTTCTCATGCGGCCTCAACTGACATGATCCATAGGCGATCACTGCCCGCTAATACATCAGAACACATCCGAGTCCGGTCCCTGATGCATCGCAGTAGACTACGTACCCTACTCCCTCCTCTGGCAACCTCAAGATAGGTGCGCTGGTCAATCTCTGTCTCAACTCCTGGAAGCTCTGCTGACATCTGTCTGACCACACGAAGGGTTTCCCCTTCTTCATCAAAGATGAGAGTGGTGCCGCAACTCTAGATAAGTCTAGCACGAATCTCCGATAGTATCCAGCTAGTCCCAAGAAACTCTGAACCTCCGTCACGCTCCTGGGTGGCTCCCAAGATAACACTGCCTCTATCTTCGCAGGATCCACTACAACTCCCATCTCAGAGATGACGTGTCCCAAGAAGTGGAACTCATGTATCCAGAACTGGCACTTCGAGAGCTTACCATAAAGCTGGTGCTCTCGGAGTGTGTCTAGTACAACCCGTAAGTGGTAGGCATGCTCCTCCTCAGTCATCGAGTATATCAAAATGTCGTCGATGAAGACCACGACAAATCGATCGAGGTATGGCTGAAAGATACTGTTCATGAGGGCCATAAACATTGCTGGAGCATTGGTTACGCCGAAGGGCATAACCAAGAACTCATAGTGTCCATACCGATATCTGAAGGCCGTCTTCTGTACGTCCTCGTCTCTAACTCTGAGCTGATGATAGCCTGACCTGAGGTCTATCTTCGAGAACCACCGTGCTCCCTTGAGCTGATCAAAGAGGTCATCAATCCTCAGTAGTGGATACTTGTTCCTCAATGTCACCTGGTTCAGGCGACGATAGTCAACACAAAGTCGCAAGCTCCCATCCGCCTTCTTGGTGAACAAAATAGGGGAAGCCCAGGGTGAAACACTGGGTCAGATGAACCCCTTGCCCTGCAAGTCCTCCAACTATACCCGTAGCTCTCGAAGCTCAGCGGGGGCCATCCGATATGATGGAGTCGATATCGGGGCTCTCTCGGGGTACAGGTCAATATAAAAGTCTACCTCTCTGCGAGGAGGTAACCCTGGAACGTCGTCGGGAAAAACGTCCGCAAATTGATCCACCACTGCAGGAAAACTAGGACTCCACACGTCAACTGCTCCTAGGATGAGGCTAGCCAACTGATGAGTGATGGGCTGTCCTCTCCTCCGCGGAAGTCCATCCTATGCTGCAAAGGATCCCTTCTCACCGGTTAAGGTGAACCTGCTCCCGTCGGTGCGTACACATCGCACCTTGCACCTAAAACAGTCAATCTGTGCATGGACAGTAGATAACCAATCCAAGCCCAAGATGACATCGTAAGGCCTCGACGCTACTACAAGAAAATCTCAGCTGAAGCTCTCGCCTCCTAGAGTAAGCTCACACTTCCGGCACCAGTGCGTAATCGTCGAGTTTGCTCCCGTAGGAGTCTCTAGCCGTAAGGATCGAGCCAACGGCTCTGTCGGAATCTCCGAGCTCCGAACAAGGGCAGCGGCTATGAAAGAGTAACTCGCTCCTGTGTCTACAAGTACTGCAGCAAGGGTGGAATAGACACAGATAGTACCTCGAATCATCTCTGGCGCGCCGTGGTCGTATGCCTCTGCTGTTTGGAGCTGTGCCTGTCTCTGCCCGCCAGCTCCCTGTGGTCAGGGTGGACCTCCTGGTGGTGGTGGTGGTAGAGCCTCAAAGCATCGCCCACCACCTGCTGCTCGGCTAGATCCTCTTCCTCGTCTGCCTCCTCCCTGTGGACCGCCACGGTCGACCCTCTGCCTTTGCCTCGGTGGTCCCTCAACTGTCTGCTGCTCCTCGGCACGACGGGTCGGGCAGTCACGAGCCATGTGGCCCTGCCCGCCGCATGAGTAGCACTGTCTGCCTCTCGAAAGACTAGCTCCGCGCTGTGTTCCCCGCACTGCTGAGCCAGTGTCTTGAGGTCGTCTGCCTGAGGGTCTGGTCTGCCTGGACCCCTGAGCCATCCGTCGACTACCTACTGCAGAAGACTCTTCCACGTGCCGCCCTGCGGTGGGTCTCGGCGCTGGTGCAGACTCAGCAAGAAAGCTCTCGATCAAAAGGGCCCGCTCCAGTACTCCCGTCTGAGTCGGTATGCTGAGGGAGATCAGCGATGCCCTGATCTCGTGTCTCAATCCATGCTCGAAGGTCCGGGATCAGAATAATGGGTCCCGTACCATGTCGGTCGAGTAGCGCGAGAGATCGGTAAATCTCGCCGAGTACTGAGCGACCGTCATGTTGCCCTGCCGCAGCTGAAGAAGCTCCTGAATGCGCACCGTACGGAGGGTGGCTGGGACGAACTCCGAGAGGAAAAGGATCTCAAAGTCCGTCCAAAGTAGAGATGCCTCATCGTGCACCTGGAGCATCAAGCTCCACCATCGGCCCGCTGCTGCGTGCAGTAGGCTCACAACGAAGATCACCATGAGGTTTGCTGGTGTCCTCACTAGCATGAAAACTCGTACGACTGCCTCCAGCCAGTCCTCGGCTGCCTGGGGGTCCGTCTCCCTACGAAACCTGGGCGGTCGCTGGCGCTGAAACTCATGCAGTGCGCTGAGGCGACGTGCATCGTCAGCGGCTGGTGCTGGAAGTATCGGTGGCTCGGCGGGTAGTGCTACCGCCAGTGACACTGCTGACAAAGGGCCCTGCACCGAGGCCTCATCGCTCGGTGGGCTGTCATCACGCTCGACTCTCGGAACCCTAGATGACTGCCATTGTGGGGCCATCCTAAAAAGGAAACAGGTGCGCCACGGTCAGAACAGTATACCTGGTGAGCTGATACAAAGTAATCACAAGGAAAACTTGAAACAAACATGCAATTAATGTTTTCGCGCATTAAGTTGGAAATCAGAAGTCAGGGTCCTGGTGTACAGATATGTCGGCCGCTGCACCAACACTGGACTCCTTGGACTGATAACCACACTCAATACGCTAAACACTACTGCTTCACATAGAAAGGATTAGATTTCGCGGTAGAACCGAACTCCTCTGATACCAATTTGTCACGACCCGTCCTCGGGGCCCGTGCCGTGACTACCCCATGCCCGCCTTCCATAGGCCAGGGGCTGGCGAATAGCACCAAGGCATAAATCCTGGTAAAAAAAGGAAGGCATTGCCTCTGTAAAGTAAACAAGCACCACAGAGTACAAGCGAAAGAAGTAAACACTAAGTAAAAACTGAGTACAACAGTAAGTACGGAAAGAAAAAGGGTTCGGAAATACAAGCCCAACTGTAAAGTACAACTCGAAAGGGAAAAACAACAACTATAAAGTAAAGCTGCTACGCCGAGATGTCCACTAGAAATCCCACCTGAAGGGTGGGTACAGATAGCTCCACTGCTCCTCGGGTCCCGCCATCCGCTCCGAGTACGTCCCGCCCAGTGGTCCACCTCCAGGTACCGTCCTGCTCTGCAAGCCTCAACCACGATCAACGCTGTCCGTCGTCTGCAACCAACACAACGTAGTGCGGGCATAGTCCGTGCAGGGGTGAGTATAAGCTACTCAGTAGGGACCCTGAGACCCCCGAAGGTCTCCGAAAATCCACAAAGGATAAACCACAAAGGAAATATACAATCACGAAGTAACAACCGACACTACTTAGGTATATGCCCATACATATACCTAAGTCCTCATTTCAATACGCTCCAACCTCCGAGCCCAAGTACAACTCAGTCCACACAGGAAAGTATACGTATTCCACACAGGAAAGCAAAACGTAATCCACACAGGATAGCACAATACAATCTACACAGGAAGGTAAACAGGATTCAGCTCACACAGGTATACTTATTCGAAAGACGATAGAGATGATCACTGATCCATCTAAGTCGTCAGACCCACAAAGGATCGATAGGTACTAACCCCCGCAAAGACCCACACAGGATCAGACCCACACAGGATCTGTAGGCGCTGGTTCACACAGGACCGCTGAGCGCAGACCCACACAGGATCGGATCCACACAGGATCAGTAGCACTGATCCACACAGGATCAGTAGCACTGATCCACACAGGATCAGTAGCACTGATCCACACAGGATCACTAAGTGCTGTAGTCGTCGTCGTCGAATCCACTGAGGATCTCTTCACAGTCGTCGTCGCAATCACAGTAGCAGTTGCAGCCAATTCTAGGGTTCCCGCACACAACAAGCTCGTTCGGGAGGGTCCGCTCCACGAGCCGAGAGGCTGATACATCAACTGTCACATAGTACAGAGTTGATGTATCCAAAAGTTCCGTACCGTCAATAGTAACTCAACGCAACAGACGGCGCGTCAATCGGACGTCCGGTCTGAGAGTTATTGGCTTTTTCGTTCCAGGGGCCCGGTTGGTTTTTAAGGCAAAACTAACCCGACCGTACTCCACCTGCGTCCAAACCTCGGGCGGAGTATGCCAAAAGATCCATCTCACTAATAAGAACTCAACAAAGCTGACGACACGTCAATCGGACGTCCGTAGCTCAAGATATGAGCGTTTCCGTTCCGAGGGCCCGGTTGGTTTCGTGTACGAACCAACCCGGCCGAACTCAAAGTATTCCGAAACCTTGAGTGAGATATACCGAAACGACCGTCTCAATCTAAAGACCGCATCTCCGCTGACGGCGCATCGTTTGGAGGTCCTTAGCCCGAGTTATGGGCATTTGAACCTAAACAGTTCGGTATCGGGGGTTTCGGGCCCGGGCCGACCCGGCCCGAGACCCCCCCGGTCAGCCCGAACTGGGTCGACCCGCCCCGTACAGGGTCGACCCGGCCCAGCGCGGTGCGGCCCGGCCCGGCCTGGCATGGCCCAGCGCGGCGCGGCCCGGCCCGGCCCAGCCCGACGCGGCCCGGCCCGACCCGGCTGCGAGGAAGAGAAGAGACGACACATCTTTCTCTTCTATGGTGACAACGTTCTTCGTCGGAGCCTAAGTGTTCTTCGCGTTCTTCGTCAAGGTTGAAGAAGATGAAGAATGCTTCCCAATCCTCTCAATGTGGAAAAAGATATTAACCAAAATAAAATAAGTCTAAGCCTTATTTTATTCACACATTCTAACCTCTTTGAATTTCAAAAGTTTGAAATTCAATAACTCATCTTAATTAATAACACAAGTTGTCAAAATTAATTAGAGTGGAGTTATTGGGGAGTTAAAGGGAAGTTGAAGAGTTAGGGTTTTTGTGGGCCCCACCACACTTAATCCTCTCAAGGGAGGTTATGTGGATGTGGGTGCCACCTCTAACTCCCTTTGGGAGAAAATAACCAACAAGGTTAAAAATAAATTGTGTTCCACAATTTATTTAACTTCTTCTAATTTCCCCCAAAACTAACTTTCTTCCCGCATAAAACGAAACCTCAGAAAAGGTCTCCTTAAGTGAAAATCGGTGCTGTGAGTTCATCGGTGCCCTCAGAATTCGATTCCGGGCACCGGTTCAAAAGTTAGAAAAACCCGCTCGTTCGTTCACTGAACGTACCCGAGCCAAACTTCGGAAATTGATTCCGGGCACACCGGGCCTCAAAATCAGGTGCCATCAAAAACCGCGCTCTTGTAAAATTATAAAGAAAATTAAGAAAAAATTTCCCTTGAATTTTACGGGTCTTTAAATCTTTAACTAGAACCTTCACTCTATTCCCCATGAAGATAAACTTTTCATTTGGGCTTGTGATTTGGGTTGAAAGAAATCCCTGCATTGTATTAGAAACATGACTTGTACAACCAAAATCAATCTACCATGTATTATATGGAACTTCAGCTAAGTTTGATTCATAACATGTATAATCATTTTTCTTACCTTTCTTTTCAAACCAAGCCTTACATTTTAGAAAATCCTTTTGGAAATTTCCGACTTTCCCATAGAAATGGAATTTATCTTTATTTGTTTTCTTCTGGTTCTTTCTAAAAGACCCATTAAACTTCAATGGTCCCTTTCATTTTCCATGTTTTTTATTCCATGCTTCTTTCCTCCTTGATGATGCACATAATGGACATAGTGGATTCCTTGACTCTTTAAACATGTTTCCTCTTGAAATAACAAACTATGAAATTTATACACATTACATTTATCTTTTATGGTGTTGTAGTTAATTTGGAATGGTCCATACTCAGACGGTAATGAGTTTAGGAAAAACTATACAAGGAAACTTTCATCAACTTCCATTCCTAAAGACTTAAGTATTGCTTCAATATTTTTCATTTCAATGACATGCTCATGCATGGTACAAGAACCATCAAAATTCATGGTGGTCAATGTACTCATTGATTTCCCTGCAAGATATTTTTCAGTAGTTTGAGATTGGTCTCCCAACGATTTCATAAATTATTTAGAGCTTTCAGTTTTAGGGAGACCTGACTTGATGTTACTTGCTATGCTCATTCGCATGAACATAAAAATTAATATTTTTGATCTTTCCCATGATGCATAATATACTTTATCATTATTGATACTGTCATCCATTGTAGTAGTAAGTTTCTCTGCTCAAAGTGCTAAATCAAGATCCAATACACCAAGGTGAAATTGGATTTTCTCACCCTAATTAGATAAATTTAATCCATTAAAGATCAGAACAGATGATGTTTGTGAGTGCAATGATGATGAAAATCTAACTACAATAAATACATGCTTAAAATTAATTCTTTGAAATAATAATAATACATTGATTCAGACAAATTATTTAACATAAATGTGTATTAGTGTTCTTCTTTAGCTGAAACACTAATACAAAAACATAATCGATACTAATTAAAATAGCTTTGTTTGGAAATAATATACGCATCAATTATATTTATTTATTATCTTCGGATATATAAATAAATCTCATAATGCATAATATATATTACCAACAATTATATTCATAAATTATAAGAATATGAAAATTGACTTTGGGAAATTAATAAATATCTTATAATAATGAATTTTAATTACTCATAAGATATCATAATAGTATAAAATTTATGAGCAATAAATATATATCATTTTAACATAATTTTTGAAACAATTTTAACTTTGTGATTTGACCACTCTGGTGATTAACAAATCTCATGCTATAATGTTCCAAATATAAAATATCATAATCATAAAATATTTATAAATACAAATAAATTTTAATAAACATAAATACAAATTTTGTTTACTCTTTATTTAATTTGTTTTGGAGTCAAAATTAAAACTCTAATAATTATTTCAAATAATGACAAATCATTTTTTTATAAATTTTTTTTAAGGTTTAAAAACCCATGAAAAAAGGTGATAAATAAATAAAAAATGCTAACACTTCACCTTTAAAACTATTTTTTAAAGGTGGGAAACCTTATCCATTTTTAATCATTAAAACAATTTTAAATATAAAATTCATTCTACTATCAAAGATAATAAATAACTAAAAGGGAGATTTTAAAATCTAAATTCAAGGAGAAGATGCAGTATATTGAGATTCCCAAAAAATAGGCACTTCATATTTGGGAAGAGAAAAACAAATGCACAACAGATTTATTATTTAAAAATAATAATAATAATTGCACAATTATTATCAAACAATGAAACAACGCCACAAAACACCCCATTATTGAAGAGAGAGGCAGCGTATTCTCATTTAATAATAATAATAATAATAATAATAATAATAATAATAATAATAATAAGAATAAAAATTGAACAACATATTCGAGTTTCAGAAAACTCCACCATGCACTATTATTATTAATGTTAACAACTATTTAAAATAAGAAGAAAAGAATTTAGATTTAACGAATTTCTTGCAGAACATAGTCCATATTTTTTATTCTTATTTTAACACAACACATAATAAATTTATACATGAAAAAACACAGATTTCATAACCTCCTCTGATTCCACATATAAGTTAATTTTATTTATTTTAGGATCTTTGAAATTTGTGATTATCACATAGATAAACAAAATTCAAAAGAAGATAATACATACCTTTATCCATTGGATCTTTTTTATTTGAATATCCTTGATTTTTTCCACTTAAAAGGATTTCTATCCTTTGCCTCATTTCTCTTCCACATAAAAGTTGATGGAACATACCAGAACTTAATTGAGATTTAATTGGCAAGGAAATAACCCTTTAAATAGGGATAAAATGGTTATATAGGTGGTTACATAATTAACTGTCAAAGTCCATCAATTAAAAAATTTATCCCTTATTATCCCATTATAATAATATTAAATAAATACAACGTGAGTTATTCTAACATCATGTGGAATTTTTAAGGTCAAGGAATTAATATAATTAAAAGGTAGGAGATATAGTTTTTAATGAAAGGTTCAATCTTTGTAAGTGAAGTAGGCTGTGGACCAATAGTTTTTCCAGATTCTCGCTAAGATGGAAGAATGTGCAGGTCATTAATATATTCCAAGGGACAAATTAATGTCACATTATTTTCTAAAAAATCATATCTAAAAGTTAACTTGCAATTGACACCTGGACATAAAGTTTGTGAGATAAAACATGGTTTATATTCTGGAAAGATGGGACTTTGAGGTGGGACTCATGTATTTTTCCCATAAATATGGAGGTAGAAACATGAGGAGCATCAACAATGAGGTTTTGGAGGAGAGATAATATTAGAGAAGAGGTCTTCACGACCTGTAGGATACTTCAACTTTTAACTTTCCTTGTTTTACTTTGTTTTTGATGAAACTTTCTCGTATTATTTTGAATTGAAAATGATCATTGGCTAAATTTTTATTAGGGGAATGAGATTATTCTGGTTTAATTCATTTTCTTCAATTCATGGTTTTTTTATTATAATGGTATTCTTATCCTTCTTAGAAACATTTATTTTTTCAAAACATCAATAATCGATGAAAATTGATATTAGTAAAAATTTACAAAACTGTCAGGAAAAAAATATTTAAAAAATATTCTAAAAATGAAATTTTCAATCAATCAATGTTTGAAGAATAACATACCATGATTAAATAATAATTTTATTAGGGGTGATGTATGTTTAGTCATTCCAAGTGAATGAGTTGAAGACTGTGGTTTAAAAAACACATGATTTGATTCACCAACTACCAGATATTGATAATACCTCCCCATTTTCCTTCTAATAAACTATTTAAAGTATTCAATTCAGAATCAATCAAGCGGAAAAACATTTTAGACGGAACTTTCTAATGATCAGTGTTTCAGAACTTGGAAGAAATGAAATCACCCCAATAACCACACTAAGTCGAAACAAATTAAACCCTATTCATTACAATAGATACAAAACATTCATGAAAATAAAATTAAATATTGGAAAGAAATAACACTTTGGTTTTATGTTGTTCAGACTGAAAAATCCTACATCCATGAGAAAAACCTTGTAGCATTCCATTTCTATGGAAGAAAAAGGTTTATAACTTGTGACTAATGAGTTACGTGGATTAATACAATAATTAATCAATTTATATTCACACCATAAAAAGGTGGCCCCACCCTCTTATTTATAGATATTTTCATTCAGTTATCTGGTTGCATTGACCTATGAGAAATATAGGAGTTCATATGTTACACTGTTTCCACTGCTGATCTCCTGTTGAAATTCTCAGTACGACTGCCCCTTCTGGTAAATCAACAATCTCTCAACAAAACTGAATATTTATCATCTTCTAGATATCTCAACTATATTTCTAGAACAAGACTACCTGAAGATGAACACATCATAAGAAAATCCTTCCAAAAAACCTCCATTTTAAATACTAAAGAAAAACACTATCGCTGGCACCACTTCAACGAACTAAAGATCTTATGGAATCACTCCTTCTGGTCAACCGAATTCATTCAACTGAAGTAGTATTCAAACATTCCCAATAATCTTCCACAAAAATACCACTTCATAGAAAACCACAACATCACCTCTAAATTCTGTCGTATACAATGATTCTCCACCTCCTTCTATTCACCCAAGACCAATCAAGGCTTGAATTTTCCTCAGTATTTCCAAACCCAAACTCTTGGTAAACATGTCCACTAGATTCTATTTTCCATCTATCTTCAATAACTCAAAATCACCATCTTCTAGTATCTTCCAGATGCAATTGTATTTTAGATCAATGTGTTTTCTTCTTGAATGAAACACTAGATTCTTATCCAAATGAATTACACTCTAACTATCATAGTATATAATCCCTTTCCCTTGAACACATCCAAGTTATTCAACTAAACACCTAAACCACATCATATCCTTGATTTCTTCTATAATAACCACATACTCTTCTTTCATTATATAAAGTGAAATCACTTGTTGTAACATGAAAATCCAACTAACAATGGTTTCGCTAAAAGTATAAACATATCCAATATTACTCTTCTGAGAATCAGAATCACCCCAAAGTCTGCATATACAAAACCAAGTAATATATCATCATCTTAAAAACAAAGAGTTGTACATTCTTTTTCTTTAAAATATCAAATAATCCACTTTACATCTTCCCAATGATCTTTCCCTATATTTTCCATGAATTATATGACCACTCCACCTGCATGACCAATACCCAGTCATGTACACACCATAACATAAATCAAACTTATGATTGATAAAGAATACAAAAATTTCACTATGTATTTATTTTCTTCTTTCATTCATGGTGCCTGATCCTTTGAAAGTTTAAAGTGTCCAGCGAGGCGAGTTGAAATTGGTTTACATCCGCTCATTCTGAATCTCTCAAAGATCTTCCATATGTAATTCCATTGTGATAAAACCATGATTTAGGCTTTCTCATCACATTAAATCCTCATTCCCAAGATCTTCTTAGCTTCACCAAGATCTTTCACCTCAAAATTTCCAAAAAACTTCTCCTTCAACTTCCGAATCAGATGAAAATTCGGATACACCAACAATATGTCATCCCCATACAAGAGTAAGATATTGAATCATTTATTATGAACTTCTTCTGGTAACAACAATGATCAGAGTTACTGCAAGTGAAACTTTTCTCTTCCAAACAGCCTTGCTTTATATATTTTATTTTTTCCATCTTCTTCTTTCATTCAGAATACCCACTTGTTTTCAAGTTATTTATTCTCTAGTGGTAATTCCATTAGCTCCTAGGTGTTATTCACTAATAGTGAATATAGATCCTCCCACATTTCTAACTCTCACTTTAAAAAATCACCCAAAGTATCCACTTCTTCTAGACTTTTTGGTTCCCCACATCCGTTAAAAGTATGAAACTAAGAACAGATCCATACCTCCACATTGTCCATCTAACCCTTAAAGATATTTGAAAATTAACTTATGATTTATATTATTACAGAACTATAAATTATATTACTCCTTTAAAAACTCTAGATCAAGATTCCTCATTTCTTGATCTTTCAGACATACCTTCCACTGGCTAAACTTATGAACTTTCTGCACAACCCTCTAAACTTCCCTATGAAACATTTGTTCTTCCAATACACTCAGAGACATCCTAACTTTTTAAAACCTATGATCTTTTGGAACCATTATTCATGAAAACTTGATTGAAGTTTAATATTTATTCTCAAACTCATACACCTTCAAGTTATGATCTTTCCACAATATGTAATCATTGAATAAAAATTTTTGGCTTCTTAAAATTTTCTTATTTTCATTATCCCAAAGCTAAAAATCAAGGTCTTAATTTCCATATCCTATGAAGAAACATGAATGATATTTTTCTTCAAGCTTATCTCTGTTTTTTTCATCCACATCCATATATGGTAAACTTATGAAATTTATGAGATGAACAACTTCCATAATTTTTTTTAGACCATGGTTCTTCTGGTAATTGTTGTCCAATTGGTGCTGATGAACTTATATTTATTAGGTATGTTTTTGTACCCACTACATCCACCCAAAAATACTTGTATATTTCAAAACGTAGCACCATAATTCTTATTATCTCCATCAATATCTTATTCATTCTCTCGGTAACACCATTTTATTCAGGTGTTCCTAAAACAATCTTCTCATACCAGATCCCACTGTGCTTGTAGTAATTCTACAAACTCCTTTCGGTAAACTCACCATCATTGTACAAACTTAGACATTTAATATTTATTTTGGTTTCTCTTTCCACCATAACCATCCATTGAACAATTATTCCAAAAAATTCACTTTTATGTTTTATAAAGTATACCCATTCCTTTATTTTCAATTCATAAATGAAGGTTACAAATTACCCAGGTTTTCCATGAGAAAGAAATAGGCTAGGTCCCCAAAAATATGTATGAACCAACTCTAGGTTCTAGCCTTTCAGTGTTCTTCTATACATATTGAAAGACACATTTTATAGATTCCCAAGTATACAACTCCCTCATCTTCTGAATTCTGAATAATCCAAATTCAGTTTTCCCTTTTCCAATAGATTCTCCATATATTTCTCATTGAGGTTTCTAAACTGATTATGCCAAAGTTTAAAACTTTCTAAGGAAGATTTTCCAGAAATTGTAACTCACACTTTCCTTTAGATTAGATATAGTGTCCCATCTTTTATGCCTCTAGTTATTACAATAGAACCTCAAATAATCTTCCTTACTCCTTGCAAAAAATTTGTTTTGAAACCTGCTTCATCTAACCGACCAACTTAAATCTCGTTCTTCTAGAGATTTGAAACATGTTTTACTTCCATCAGTATAATGAAACATTCATTATTCAATTTAATTTTCAATTATCTCTTCCCCATAATAGAAAGAGATTCATAATCAATAAGATGCACTCTAATAAAATTTTTGGACACAAAATTTAACATCCATCCTTTTTCTCATTTGGAATAGAATTAAGATCTTTCTTGAGGTGACCTCTCTTTATGTAATTACAATAAATAAAATTGGTTCTAGAATACTTTCTTTTCTCCTCTACCTTGATTTACTCTCTAATTTATTATGATTCTTCTAATTTGTTGAGCATCCTAATCCATCTTTATTCAATACATCACCAGAATAAGCTAAACTCTCTATTTTTTGGAGATCCTTATTGAGAATCAAGTTATGAACACCAGTGAATACCAAGTAATTATTTCCACTTGAACTGTTCATAGATGTTTCCATAGATTCCAATGATTTTGGAAGGGATGATATGTAACAGCCCAAGATTTTATGAAAAATATTCTTTTTAATTTCACTAATATCTTGTGTTGTACGCTACACCAAAAGGAGCTTGAACAACACGCATCCTTGACTTGCCTTGCATTACACGCAATCGCGACCTTCCTCGATAGCGTGTGTAGTACGCAATAACGAGTTTCACTAAACAACAATATGCTATTAAAATATTATTAAAATTAGCCGTTATGAATAGTAATAACCACTTTTTGAAATTTTGTAAATTTTATTTTTCAAAATGGAATTCATTTTTGGATTCGGAATATCGAAATTAGCCTAGGGTGAAATTTTGGTATTTTTCTGAAAACTTTCAATTTTTGATGAATAGTGAAACCACTAAGTGGTAGTTAAAAAACTGAATTTTTCATAAAACTTAATTTTACCGCTTCTGTGAGTGAAATTTCGAAGATTTGAGAGACACGGTTAATATCAAGGACTAAAATGTGGTTCAATGAGATGAAAATAATTTTTGGTGAATAGTAACTTTTTACTTTTTTTTACCACGGTTAAAAGTAAATAGGGAAATTAAGGGTAGAAATGATATTATTATTACCCTAAAACATGTCCTAATTCTATTAGACAAGTTTAATTCGACCAAAAACAAACTTAGGAATAAAATATGACCATTTAGGCCCACTTGGATTAGATTAGGACATTTATTATTAATTTATTTAAAGAAGGGTTAAAAGAGTTAAAATCAAAGTTTATTTACTAAGACATTTTTAATATGGGGTTATACATAAGATAAATTAGACTATAAATATTCATTAGAAATATAAAAAGATTTCCTACATAATTTTATTTTATTTGTAATTTTTAGACATTACATAATTTAATTTATTTATGACACAACGATGATGCAGTAATTATCTTATTAATGAAATATTGACATAATTGATGTTATAAATACCCAAATAAATACAATTTGAGACTTTTTATAAATTCCACTAATTTTATAGGTTAATATGACATGTTATTATTGATTTAATTAACTTTATTATAACTTATCATTCTGTTATGATTTTCACAAAAATAAATTACTAAATAGTGTCAAAATTGACATAAAATATTTTTTAAAACAAATATTATATTATTAATTGTTATTTTATTCCTAAAAATCTAATGTTCAGCCAAATGACTTAGATAAGGTTATATATATTAATAATAAACAAATTGGGGTTCGTTTGGCTTCTTATAGTAATTTTATTAACCATATAGTGTAAGAACACAAGAAGACACGGTAAAAGTAAAATTATTTAACTTAATGTTAAATCTAAATGATAAGGTTAAAATAGGAACCTAAACTTGTCTAAATTCTATTGGATGATAGGATTTCGACCCATACCCACCTTATCCTCGAAATAAATCAATTTGGAGCTATTTAAAACTGAACTTGACTTTATAATAAAATAATATTTTTAGTTTTTCCAAAGGAGCCCCTCTCCTCCCTTATAAAAGGGCACCTCCTCCCTCTCTTCCTCACACAACTTTGAGCCTTCAAGCTCGGCCAACACATGAAAAATTCTCCTCTCCAATTCCCTAGCAACATCCTAGAGGTTATGGTATTCCTCAAAGACCAATTTTAGTGCCCTAAAAGAAGGTCTCAAAGAAGCACTTCAAAGAAGAGGTAATGTCCGTTACTGATTCTTTCATCTTTATTTCTTCTTCCACTTCTTATTCTTTAGTTGTTTCATTATTAATTAATAACATCAGTATCACTCATATACTGATATGTTATTATAATTATTAAACAACCCTATTTCACCATCTATCCATCCTACGGAAAATGAAATCACCGCGCGTGCGTACGTACGGAATACCGTCTCCACGCCGTGGTGTAATCTATTTTCCACCACCACCTTAATTGGATGGGTATAATGGTGTAATGAGTAACTATATATGATTATTATAAAGTGATATTGATACTTAAATAGTATACATACACTTCAACACAAGTTCACGATCATGAGAACGATATCATCGCTCGTGCGTACGTACGGACTACCGTCTCCACGACGCGATGAGATTCATTCTCCACTTTTACCATTAATGAATGATTGTAAGGTATATATAATAAGTAATAATGAAATATATGACATAATAATGATACTGGATTTATGTGTATATATATGTATGTCATCTACTTAATTCCATTCAACTCAATAAGGAAACGAAAACAGCGTTCATGCGTACGTACGGCCTACCGTCTCCATGAACGGTGTATTTCTTTCCATTTACTGATTTATTATATATATGTATATTCTGAATATATATATATATATATAAATCATGTTTTATATTCTGGAATTAAGTAATCATGATCTAAGTAATCATATGAATAATTACAATTCAAAACACGGACGACAGATGAAACAATTTTACCCAAAATGCTCTTTAACATGGAATTTACAAAATAACGGGTAATATAAAGTCATAAGTGAACCATATATGATATCATAACAATGAATATGATTCTGTAATAAGTCAATGACATTATTTAAATCATTATACAGGAGGTTCAGACACTTACGAAGCAAATCGGACCTAAGGTTAGGGAAATATCACAATCTCATTTTATTCCGAGATTGCTTATACTTTGGTATTTACTGGGGTGTATTTTATCATCCAAATCCATGTTTCCTCAATATGTAATGTTATTTACATCCACCTACAATTGTTTAAATCCAATTTTACCCTTCGGTGAGTTTTTAGTAAAAGATATGAAAGGAATCTTTTTTCGTTTTTAGTACGAGGTACTTTTTGACTTTTCTGACAAAAGTACGAAGAATGTTTTTTTTAACTTATACGACATGAATGGATTTTTAAAACATTATTTCCAAGATTCTTCATTTACAAGTTTTCAAGTTTAATTTTAATCAACCTATTTTACTTTGGAATTGTATGACATGTTAAGAAAGGAAAAGTGTTTTTGAAGTAGAAAGGATATTTTCCTCAAGAATGGAGTTCAAGTGTTTTATCAAAATTATTTTCCATCTAAGATAATAAAGGGTTTTATTTTATCCCTATTATTACATTTATTTGATTATTTTGTGATGGAATTATTTTTATTAATATGAATTGTTTTATGATGTCATGTTGTTTAAGAATCCCATTCTTATTACATGGGTTATGCTATGATGTATGGTTTATGATTTTGTGGCACACATAAGAATGATATCATTATGAGATGGGTGGGACCTATATCTCCCTCCAATGCATTGGGTAAAGATTTTATATCTCATGAGATAGACATGGCTGGAACGGTAGGTTATACCGGTTCAGTGAAACAGGACTAAAACGAGGGTGACTCGGTTCAGAAAGGGACTTTGTCCACTAAGATAGTCTTGGCAATGAGTCTTGACTAACAAGAAATGATTCTCTATGATTATGTGTGAATTCCACAAAGTTTCATGTTTTAAGTTATGATTATTGTGATTACATTTCACTACCATGATTTACCCCATGTTATGAAATTATGATCTCTTTTGCAGGTTAAGATTTCCAAAAGTTATGTGCTTATGTATATGATGTGATTGATATTTCTTTTGTTTACCCTTACTGAGCATTTGAGCTCACCCTTTTATGTTTTCTTTTCCCCAGGATATAAAGAAAGGTTTTAGGTAAAAAAAGGAAGATCTTTATGGGAGATTTTGAAGATCTTTCACCACGATTAGAAGATTATATTCCGAGTTTCCAAAGACACTAAAATATTACGGTCCTTGTGTGTGTATTTTTGTTATGTACTAAGTATTCCACAAATGTAATGTAATGTCAATGTACGTCAAGATTCGGGTCTCTACAGTTGGTATCAGAGGAAAGGTTTAGTCAACCTTTGGAAACTAGGATGTGATAACGTTAGTGAGATCCCTAGAGATATTTCTAAGGTATGTTTAGGGATGTCCCTAAGGATAAGTATACGTATAGGATAGTCCTAGAACTATGGTAACGATCTTAGAATTTAACCTAAGATGTTAGATATTGAAGTTACTCCCCCTTTATTTTGATTTTTTCCTCTAACACTATTCTTTTTGGGTTTTAGAAAATGGATGGAAGCAAGGTGATTCACGATAATGGAGGATATGATGGACAATGGAATGATATTTTTCATGAGCAACCAAATGAAATGGGATTTGGAAGTCCAAACATCATTATTACGCCGAATCAGCAATCTCATAATATGATCAATAAAGTAAAATTTGGTAAGTCTCCTGACTTGGCTAACAAGAGAAAGATGGAGTTTCATGATGATCATAGAGGAAAGAAAGTTCAATTTCCCCTATGTAAATCATGTGGGAAGAGGCATCAAGGAGAATGTTTCAAAGGAACTGGAAGATGCTTTGGGTGTGGAAAAGAAGGACACAAAGCCAGTAAGTGCAAAGGAAAAGGTTCAGTTAACACCAGGGATGAGGATAATGGTATTGCTACGACATCAACAATGGTTAAATGTTTTAAATGTGGAATGTACGGGCATTATGCAAACCAATGCCCTAAGGGAAAGTCTCATGAAGAGAATCAGTATGGTCGTATGGGTAGTATTTATGTGGATGATGATGAAGAGACTACAAATGATATGTGAGATGAAAGAATTGTTGAAGCTCAGTCAATAGGTAGTGGAATGATTACATGTTTATCATGTGTAATGTTGTATAAGTAATCTCATAGTACTATGGAATAAAGAGACATCTAAGGATTGTTACATTGTTTCCTTTCCTTGAGTTTTGAAAGTGTATGATTAATGTTACCAGTATCCATGAAAGGTTATTCAGATATTTTTAGAATGTAGATGATATACGCATAATGAAGGGATAAGGAGAAAATTAAATGTTTGATAGTATTCATGAGCTCATGACTGATATAAGGAGAAGGTTATATCATGGTTTGAGTATATAGAATTTTTGGATTTTGGTATGTGGAAAGCGTTAACTTTTAACTACATTCATGTTTTCACTAAGGTTCAATGGGTATTCATTCTTCAATAGAATACATGATTAAGGTATTCACATTTGACCAACAAGATATATCTTATGATATATGGGGGATAAATGATGGCATTCACGTGATTGTTCTGTGACATTTCAAGTAATCATTTTCTTTATACTATGAGCTTGGACCGAAGTATTTTAGATAAGACTAAATATTAGAATGGATTATGTTGGACATAAGTTAGGATAAAACTTTTTTTGATATTATTGATGGGATGTTATAGTAATATAGCTTTAGAAAAAGGACAACCTGCAGGACGGGCGGCATCCCATCACGTCGGACAAGGCTGTGGGAATCGAACCCACAACCGAAGTGCGACTGGCCTTTATCACCTACCACTGGCCTACAGGAAGTCACTGTTTAGTAGAAACTAGTTTTATTATATTAAGCAATATGATATATGAAGTATAAGTCCATTTTAGGAACCATATATGATTAATCTCACAATAGATGGACTTATGTATTTTTTGATAACTTTTCTAACCTTTTGTTTGAGATAGATGGAATGACCCATCATTCTATCACATGATCTGCTAACACATCACGAATGACAAATTCAACTTCATTTCTTTAAGAGATGAAGTGGAAATTGTCCAAAGAATGACAAACGGTGAGACTATACCAAAATCACGAAAATATTTCTTCTAATTCCAATTTCATCAACTTTAGGGAAATGATCTTGAAAACCAAAAATTTTGTCTTAGTGCTCTTATATCTGATGAATCAGATGGTACCTTAGATCGTCACAAATTTATGGCTTTGTGATTGCTGGCTTTTCTATAGCCATGTTCTCTACCACTCTCCATCAGAACATGATGGTTAGATTTCTCTTCCATATCCATATTTTCACCTATGTGGAAACCCAGTGATTAGTTTATTTGGGTAACCGTTACGTTTCATACTTTTGTTTTTAAAGATTGGTTTTGGTATTCCTTTTTACGATGTGGGTTTCTATTAAAGAAACTTTCGAATAGTAAACCATTTATAACCCCGACGAATTTCGAGGGTGAAATTCATTTTAAGGGGGGTAGAATGTAACAGCCCAAGATTTTATGAAAAATATTCTTTTTAATTTTACTAATATCTTGTGTTGTACGCTACACCAAAAGGAGCTTGCACAAAACTCATCCTTGACTTGCCTTGCATTACACGCAATCGCGACCTTCCTCGATAGCGTGTGTAGTACGCAATAACGAGTTTCACTAAACAATAATATGCTATTAAAATATTATTAAAACTAGCCGTTATGAATAGTAATAACCACTTTTTGAAATTTTGTAAATTTTATTTTTCAAAATGGAATTCATTTTTGGATTCGGAATATCGAAATTAGCCTAGGGTGAAATTTTGGTATTTTTTTTGAAAACTTTCAATTTTTGATGAATAGTGAAACCACTAAGTGGTAGTTAAAAAACTGAATTTTTCATAAAACTTAATTTTACCGCTTCTGTGAGTGGAATTTCAAAAATCCGAGAGACACGGTTAATATCAAGGACTAAAATGTGGTTCAATGAGATGAAAATAATTTTTGGTGAATAGTAACTTTTTACTTTTTTTTACCACGGTTAAAAGTAAATAGGGCAATTAAGGGTAGAAATGATATTATTATTACCCTAACACATGTCCTAATTATATTGGACAAGTGTAATTCGACCAAAAACAAACTTAGGAATAAAATATGACCATTTAGGCCCACTTGGATTAGATTAGGACATTTATTATTAATTTATTTAAAGAAGGGTTAAAAGAGTTAAAATCTAAGTTTATTTACTAAAACATTTTTAATATGGGGTTATAAATAAGATAAATTCGACTATAAATATTCATTAGAAATATAAAAAGATTTCCTACATAATTTTATTTTATTTGTAATTTTTAGACATTACATAATTTAATTTATTTATGACACAATGATGATGTAGTAATTATCTTATTGATGAAATATTGACATAATTGATGTTATAAATACACAAATAAATATAATTTGAGACTTTTTATGAATTAAACTAATTTTATAGGTTAATATGACATGTTAGTATTGATTTAATTAACTTTGTTCGAACTTATCATTCTATTATTATTTTCACAAAAATCAATTACTAAATAGTGTCAAAATTGACATAAAATAGTTTTTAAAACAAATATTATATTATTAATTGTTATTTTATTCCTAAAAATATAAGGTTCAGCCAAATGACTTAGATAAGGTTATATATATTAATAATAAACAAATTGGTGTTCTTTTGGCTTCTTATAGTAAGTTTATTAACCATATAGTGTAAGAACACAAGAAGACACGGTAAAAGTAAAATTATTTAACTTAATGTTAAATCTAAATGATAAGGTTAAAATAGGAACCTAAACTTGTATAAATTCTATTGGATGAGAGTATTTAGACCCATACCTACCTTATCTTCGAAATAAATCAATTTGGAGCTATTTAAAACCGAACTTGACTTTATAATAAAATAATAGTTTTAGTTTTTCCAAAGGAGACCCTCTCCTCCCTTATAAAAGGGCACCTCCTCCCTCTCTTCCTCACACAACTTTGAGCCTTCAAGCTCGGCCAAACCCTGCCAAATTCTCCTCTCCACTTCCCTAGAAACATCCTAGAGGTTCTGGTCTTCCTCAAAGACTAATTTTAGTGCCCTAAAAGAAGGTCTCAAAGAAGCACTTCAAAGAAGAGGTAATGTCTGTTACCAATTCTTTCATCTTTATTTCTTCTTCCACTTCTTCTTCTTTAGTTGTTTCATTATGAAGTAATAACATAAGTATCACTCATATACTGATATGTTATTATAAGTATGAAACAACCCTATTTCACCATCTATCCATCCTACGGAAAATGAAATCACCGCGCATGCGTACGTACGGAATACCGTCTCCACGCTGTGGTGTAATCTATTTTCCACCACCACCTTAATTGGATGGTTATAATGGTGTAATGAGTAACTATATATGATTATTATAAATTGATATTGATACTGAAATAGTATACATACACTTCAACACAAGTTCACGATCATGAGAACGATATCATCGCTCGCGCGTACGTACGGACTACCGTCTCCACGACACGATGAGATTCATTCTCCACTTTAACCATTAATGAACGATTGTAAGGTATATATAATAAGTAATCATGAAATATATGAAATAATAATGATACTGTATTTATGTGTATATATATGTATGTCATCTACTTAATTCCGTTCAACTCAATAAGGAAACGAAAACAGTGTTCATGCGTACGTACGGCCTACTGTCTCCATGAACGGTGTATTTCTTTCCATTTACTGATTTATTATATATATGTATATTCTGAATATATATATATAAATCATGTTTTATATTATATAATTAAGTAATCATGATCTAAGTAATCATATGAATAATTACAAGTCAAAATACGGACGACAGATGAATCAATTTTACCCAAAACGCTCTTTAACATGGAATTTACAAAAGAACGGGTAATATAAAGTCATAAGTGAACCATATATGATATCATAACAATGAATATGATTCTGTAATAAGTCAATGACATTATTTAAATCATTATACAGGAGGTTCAGACACTTACGAAGCAAATCGGACCTAAGGTAAGGGAAATATCACAATCTCATTTTATTCCGAGATTGCTTATACTTTGGTATTTACTGGGGTGTATTTTATCATCCACATCCATGTTTCCTCAATATTTAATGTTATTTCCATCCACCTACAATTGTTTAAATCCAATTTTACCCTTTGGTGAGTTTTTAGTAAAAGATATGAAAGGAATCTTTTTTCGTTTTTAGTATGAGGTACTTTTTGACTTTTCCGACAAAAGTACGAAGAATGTTTTTTTAACTTATACGACATGAATGGATTTTTAAAACATTATTTCCAAGATGATTCATTTACAAGTTTTCAAGTTTATTTTTAATCAACCTCTTTTACTTTGGAATTGTATGACATGTTAAGAAAGGAAAAATGTTTTTGAAGTAGAAAGGATATTTTCCTCAAGAATGAAGTTCAAGTGTTTTATAAAAATTATTTTCCATATAAGATAATAAAGGGTTCTATTTTATCCCTATTATTACATTGATTTTATTATGTTGTGATGGAATTATTTTTATGAATATGAATTGTTTTATGATGTCATGTTGTTTAAGAATCCCATTCTTATTACATGGGTTATGCTATGATGTATGGTTTATGATTTTGTGGCACACATAAGAATGGTATCATTATGAGATGGGTGGGACCTATATCTCCCTCCAATGCATTGGGTAAAGATTTTATATCTCATGAGATAGACATGGATAGAATGGTAGGTTATACCGGTTCAGTGAAACAGGACTGAAACGAGGGTGACTCGGTTCAGAAAGGGACTTTGTCCACTAAGATAGTCTTGGCAATGAGTATTGACTAACAAGAAATGATTCTCTATGATTATGTGTGAATGCCACAAAGTTTCATGTTTTAAGTTATGATTATTGTGATTACATTTCACTGCCATGATTTACCCCATGTTATGAAATTATGATCTCTTTTGCAGGTTAAGATTTCCAAAAGTTATGTGCTTATGTATATGATGTGATTGATATTTCTTTTGTTTACCCTTACTGAGCATTTGAGCTCACCCTTTTATGTTTTCTTTTCCCCAGGATATAAAGAAAGGTTTTAGGTAAAAAAAAGGAAGATCTTTATGGGAGATTTTGAAGATCTTTCACCATGATTAGAAGATTATATTCCGAGTTTCCAAAGACACTAAACTATTATGGTCCTTGTGTGTGTGTTTTTGTTATGTACTAAGTATTCCGCAAATGTAATGTAATGTCAATGTACGTCAAGCTTAGGGTCTCTACATGATAACAATAGAATCACCTAAACATCATCTGTGAATGTACCTTCACATACCCCACCTAGCTCTAGATTAAGTTGAAATAATTTAATAGATTTAATGAAAATATTTATTTCGATAATATCATACAAAATAACCTCCAAATCAAGAAAACTTTATTCAATGTTGTAGGTTTATCAAACATATTCAAAAGGGTTTCCATAAAATCCATTATGGGTTTATTCTCCCAAATGTTCAACTCCACATTCTAGACTAAAGTCATTACTATCACACTAAGTTCCATTTTGATCCATATTTTCCCTTCACCTTTATTAATTTCATTCGATTTGACACCCTTCAATGAAAGATCTAGATATTTCTAAATGAGATAGTCTTTTATCTGCATTTTCTAGAAACTAAAATTTGTTTTATAAATTTTTTTGATCCAAACATTACCATCCTCCGATTCCATCCTTCCAAAAATTATGACTCCCACTGAAATCTGAAAAATATAAGAGTAAGAGAATGTTACCCAATCTATCAAGAATACTAATAAGCCTCATGTGAACCATCCTTATAATTACACTGTTTGAGAATATCTCTATACTATCCTTTTGATAAACGACCCAAAGTAGTCAAACTTAAATCACTCTAGTGAAAATTGATTTGAAAAAGAACTCTTTGAAGCTTAGTTTTATAGAACTTGGAAGAAATGAATTCACCCAAATCACCAGACTAAGTTGAAACAAATTTATCCCTATTAACTCCAAAAGATACAAAACATTCATGAAAAGATAAGTACATTTAAGAAAGAAAGAACATTTTGGATTTATGTGGTTTAGACTGAATAATCCTACGTCTATGGGAGAAGCATTGTAGAATTCCATTTTTCCATAATAAAAAGGTTTACAACTTGTGACTAATGAGTCACATGGATTACTAAAATACGTAATCAAGTTCTATTCACATTTTAAAAAGGTATACCCACCCTTCTATTTATAAATAGTACCATTCAGTCATTTAGTTGCACCAAACATTAAGAAATATGGGAGTCCATTTGTTCTATTGTTCCCATCACTAATATCCTATAGAAATCCTCAGTAAAACCACCCATTTTGGTAAATCAATAACCTATAAAAAATACATTGAACATCCACCATCACCTGAAAGTCCTATACGAATTTTCAAAATAAGTCTTCCTAGAGATGATCACATCTAAATAACATCCTTTAAAATAACCTCCTTCTAGAAGCCTCCTTCTAAAACGCTGAATGAAAACACTGCCACTGCCACTACTTCAATGAACCGAAGATATTCTAGAATCACTCCTTCCAGTCAACTAACTTCATTCAATTGAAGTAGTATTCAAAAATTCCAAATATAAACTATTCAGTAGAGTTAGTATATATTATCTTTCATGAATGAAGACCCAATAAAACTTTTGATTGAATGAATACATTTTTAAATATCATAAAATCAAAATTCTCTTGTCTCTTTAGTTTCTTGTCACTCCTCATATGTTTTGTTCTCTATCATTTTCATCTCCTATCCAAATTCACTTTTAATCATTCTCAGTCATTTATTTTTTAGTTACACATTACATCACCTTTGTTTGTTTGCTGCTCATTTTTTTCTTCTTTTTTTTTATTGGTTTATGCACACATAGTTTTTCCCTTCCCTATGGATACGATCCAACTTAGCTATACTAGAGTTAGTATGCCATAAATAAAATTTTTAGACTAATGAAATATATGATATTTTTGGTTCCATTTTTGGGGGATACGTGTGTAACCAAATAAAAAAAAATCTCAAGAAACCTTTAAAAAAATTCTAACATAATAAAAAAAATATTTTGTGTGCTTGTTAAATTCAAGATCTCAACTGATTTTTATTCATTTTCTAAATTCTAAAAATCAATTTTTGTATGAGCTTAAGATCTCAACCTAAGAACTTAGAGCCTAAAATTCCTAAAATTAAATAACACATTATATATCTAAATAAAGAAAAGAAAATTTAAAAAGTAGTGAAAATAAAAATTTGGGGGAGAGGGTTCCACTAGTTAAGGAATAAAACCTAGAACCTAGCCTCATTCATCAGAATTTAGAAAGACCTAGGATGTTGGAGTTTCAACTTCCTCGAGTTTTATAAAATCATTCATCAATTAGGTTAACACCTAGTGCCTAAAGAAATGAGCCAAAATAGTCCCATATTTTACTACCGCAATCGTTCATGAACTGATTTGATCACTTTCAGATGCATTGGAAGCCTAGAGGCAAGTCTAAGACTCCTCTTACCACTTTTCTTAGTTTTTATCATCTATTTTGGAATGATCATTATGTGAACTAATATGCCCTATTTTTAGGACATTCATTTGGTTCTTCATTTTCTCTCATCTCATCTCGAATCAAATCCTAATAATGGATGAGTGAAGCTTCCTAAGAATGAGCTAGGTGGTCTAGTAGTTTTTTCACATAATGTTTCATTGTTATAAATTATTATCATTCTACAACATGTTAGAATTTCCATGTGTTTCCCTTAAAATATGAAATACCATAAATTAAATGGTTGGACCAAAATAGTGGTGTTCCATTGACCAATTAACATTATTGGAGGACTGTGAACTCAACTTGGATCAACCCTTTGGGTGTGTATTATTAATTATAATTGTTTTCCATTGCACATGTTTAAACAAAATACCATAAGTATGTGTTTGGTTTGAATCCTAAAAATATAATTGATTAAACAACAATAAGGCACGTATACTTGGCCTTTCTTTACCTATGAGTGAGATGAATATGAAATGGATTTTCTTTATAAATGGCATGGATACTTACCTTCCATACATTATATCATAATACTATGACTTGATTGTGTAATAAATCAATCTTGTGTGTGATTATATTGCCTCTTGTTAGTGGAAGTTTCAATTGAAATAAATGAATTGCTAAATGGTTCAATACCATTACTTTTCCCTTGTCATTATAAGTAAATTGGTTGATAGAATAAACTGAATGAAATTGTAAAAGAAGTAATGAATTTAATTATGATGATTTTAATTTGGCATGAATATTTCTCAAGGATTATGTTTGATTATTAAATGAAATGTTCATATTTATTATAGTATGTATTGAGCGATACTTGGTTTCTGATATAGAATTCCTTGGATGAGCTCATAAGGCATGTTTAATTGAATGATTATAAATGGTTAAGCAGTGTTGGTCATGACGCACATAGTCATTTATTGAAATTATTGGAAATGTAATTCCTTATCATTTATTAAAAATTATTGGAAATTTAATTCCTCATTATTGGACATGGTTTTCCTTATTATTTATTGAAAATTATTGGACATGGAGTTCCTCATTATTGGACATGGTGTTCCTTATCATTATTTATTGAAATTTTCTGACATATAATTCATCATTATTGGAAATGGAATTCCTTAACATTTATGGGAAATTTTTGGAAATAAAATTCCTCATTATTTATTGAAATTGTTGAACATGAAGTTCCATGATCCCTTAATTTTAGATGCTTAGATTGATTCTCCTTATTTAAAGGTTAAACCCCATATGATTATCCTTGTACATGGATTCCTTGGTTATGTATCATGATTCCCAAATTTATTTATGAAAAATTTAAATGATATGAGACATTTTGACTTAGTCCTAATAAGGTATAGTCGGAAAGGGATCCTATGAGGAGCCTGAGCTCGATGTGGTTTACATTTACATTGTTACATTACTTTTGGTATACTCACACACTATTACTTTTTATATTCATAGATTGGATTTTCATTAAACACCATTTGTGGAGGCCTACTTAGCTTTACTCACACTTTGTTTGGGATTCCATTTGGTACCCACACAAATATCCCAACTGCAGGTTAGGACTTGGCTCGTGACTCTTGTTGTTGTATCTTCTGGGTTAGGACTTGGGATAGGATTAATGGTTGAGAATGTACTCAAGATACATTCCAGAGTTGGATTATTTTATTTATTTATTATTTTACCCATCTATCCCTGTAGTATTTATTTTTTTTGTGTATTGATTGCCTTGTATTTTTTTGGGTATAGCATGTTCATGAATGATTAGATTATTTGAACTTGTTCTATTTATTTTTACTTATCAGTTATTATTATCTCCAATTTGATTTCTTTTATTTATGATTCTTCTATATTTATTACTGATCTTGGGGTATTGTCTCCCCAATGTACCAACTTTAGACTCTCGATGCTAGTCGGAGGCCTTTTGGCATATGGGGAGGCATGCTTGAGGTCTTATCGCAAGCTGGTCTGGTTACTGTTTATAGAATGAACTAGGTTAGGACATGAGAAAGTGGTATAAGATCTTTTTTTATTTGTATTAATATTTTGTGATGGTAAAAAAGAGACTAGGAATTTTTTAAACTTGGTAAATAGCTCATGTCTAGGAATGAATAACCCATGCACAGGGGAAAGATTAATTTTCCATGGATGGGGGTATTATTCGTTCTGTTGATTATTACAGTTAACTGTTACTTCACCTTGAGTGATTGTTAGTACTTACCTTGGTTCTGGTAAGAGAGGTGGTGTGTTTATGCATAATTTTAGGTATATATTTTTCACATGTCATTAGAATGCTTACTTGTATACCATGATTATGTGATCTCTTACCTTGTAAATCTATTTTCTCTAATGATGTGATAGATTTTATTGTTATAGTCATGATGTAAGGTGGGTTAAATAAAGTTTCTACATAAACCTAAATGTTGTTTTACTATATATCCTGACGATAAAATTCTATTTAACTATCTTGAATGAAATGGTTCTAAATTATTAAAAGAATTATCTTGGATGGAAACATAAAATTTTAAGGAAATTGGTTGGTTTTAATAAAATAAATTTATTGCTTATGTATGTTAGTTAAATGGCATGTCAATTACAAAATTATGAAGTCCTGTACCTTCATAACCTAGTAATGAAAGCCTGTATAACTAAATCCTTATATTATTCACTCAACCCTTGTAGGTGAGTGTTAGCCTCGTATGCCTACGTGATAACCCAATGGAGGGTGTGTTAAAAATCTTGATAAATTTAATTTTACAGGTTGAAATTAAATGGAATTCTAATTATAATTTATAGAGTGTTGAATCTATTAATTGGTAATGGATTCTCATATAACTAAACCTAGATTAGTATGATTGTACCCTCATATATCACCTTTATATGTCTTGGTACTTAACCCCTTGGGGGTATGCTCATGATAAATAGTGGTGGTTATATTGTAAATCTCCACCAGATAACACATATGATTTAATCTAGGATTGATTTATCTTTGAATTAATTCTAGAGGTTTTAGGTGAACAGAGGTTAAAAATATAAAATTTTGTAAAAGGAAGGATATATGCATAGTTGGTGCATGGTTAGTACTAACTATGTAGTAATCGTGTGCTATATCTTTGTGAGGTTATAGAGGATTTTTTTCACAGTTTGAGTTTCCAATGAAACCATGTGGGGTTTGGGGTGATTGTATAGGGGTTCTAAATGGTTAGATAAAAACATGAAACCTATCTACAGGAAACCTTGTGGCTCATTTTTCTAAGGAACATAGGCCATGCATGGTTGGTGCATAGTTAGACTAACTATGTATCCTAACCATGCATAGCCCTCCGAGCCTTTAATTTTTTTTAGAATTCACCAATTTATCTTGGTCATTTTTATGTCTAATCACCCATAATCCTCATTTGGATAGACCTAAAACTTTTCCAGTTCTCTAGAGTATTCTTATTTTGGATTATTGGAAGAATTCCTTTGTTCTTGATGAATCACTTCAAGGTATGTTTTTTTATTTACTTTCCCATTTTCTTATAGATCCTCATAAGATCCCTTCTCCTCTTGTCTCTTTAGAACCCAATTGGGATTTGGATTATAAATCTAATGGGTTTGATGGAGGATTTTTGTTGTTTCTTATAGATCTAGGACCGTGATGACCCAATATACTCTTCCTAGATCTCCATTTATAAAGGTGATTAGTTTTCCCCTCTATTTTGGGGTAAGTGTCTCTATAAAAAGGGTTAATTTTGGAATTTATTTAAGTTATTATAAATTAATTTGGGTTATTCAAGGAAATTGTTTGATTTTTGATCATGTTTTTTTTATCAAAAGAGATGCATGTTTTTAAAATAGATTTTCTTTAAAAATGGATTTGTGCACACCAAGTATTTGATGAAATACTTCAATGGTGGTTTTGGTTTTAAAATGTGATTTTAATCCTAAAAGTAGAAATAATTTTATGTGAAAATTATTTATTAAATGCGAATAATGGTTTTTGAATGGATTTTGACAAAATTAGTACATTGACTACCCTTGGGTGCATCCGTAAACAATATTTCCACTCTTTGTGTGTGTAATGTCACAAGAGGTTTTCTGTCACTTTAGTGTGTGTAATTTTACTAGTGGTTATATTGGTTGGATCCACCTTATGCATGGATTAGGGATTTTATTTCATGTATAGTATGGATCCCCATAGGTTAGATCCCAAATGGTGTGTTTTTTTGATTTATGATTAGTTTATCATATGATAGTATTTTCATGGTTATTTTGTCACATGCTTATCTTATGGTGTATCTATGTTATTTTTATCTATTCTTACCCATTTTTTTATACTTGAATTATTCCAGGATTTGGTGAATATGGTATTTTTTTATGAAACCCAAAGGATATTTTATGATTTTTTTTGTAAACTTGATTTGTTTTAAATCTATATCTAATGTATTTTTGATATTGGAACTTGTATAGATTCTTTGGTGAAATCCTACTAAGATTTGTGGTCACACACTAATTTTTATTTTGGGTGATTTTAGATATTGTTTTAAAGGAATCAGGTAAGGGTAAGGGAATTATGTAGCATGACAGTTTATATTGTTCTCATATTCTTTGTAGTGGGACGGTTTGGGTGTGATAGATGGTCACATGGAGATGTGTCTTGTCTCGTCAGGTTTCATCTTCTAGTTTAACCTATTTGGATTGAAATTGTATGTCTCATGGATATGTATTATTTCTTATTATTTTTTTAATTTTAGTATTATTATATTATACACGAGACTTATCTTTCTTTTTTGTATCTCTCCATGCGGTGGACCCTCTTGGGTGACTTTTCCAGTTAACTCGGGTTAGTTCAATACAAAATGGTATCAAAGGGAATACCCAAACTAAATTATTTTAAAACTACCTAGGTTTGGTTTGATAACTTGGGTATATAATATTTATGAAACATGGAGTTCAGATAGTATGTATGGGAGGGTGTCTGGATAGTTTACTTCCATGTATGAAATTGAGTTACCATGGGTGGTCGGGATTTTCTCTAAACTTGAGACTTGGTGTTTTAGGTTATTTGAATGAAAAAGTCACTGGATTTATTCAAATGTAACAGTTACTTTCCTTATATTTTTACATTCATTTAAAGAATTCATAATGGTTTAATCTTGTTTAAAGAAATTAATATGGATTCTAGTTTAGTCGATTTCTCCTAGAAGAGCTCTTCCAAATATGAGAGAAGAAGCTACGAGATAGGTTATGCTGGATAATCCTCTGGTAGACCCTTTGTTAGTGGAAGTTGTAATCTACACTATTCATACTTTGGATCAAGTAGGTGTTTGCACCCTAATATAGATTATAAAGACCCGGAATTTCCATGTATTTTTTTTAAATAAATGGGAATTTTACGATTTTGCGAAAATTTACGGCACTTGATTCCGAGGTCTGGAGTACCCGGAATGATTTTCTGAACTTTTTTTGGATATGTTCAGTAAACGTGTGAGCAGTTTTTTTTAACTTTTGAACCGGTGCTCAGAATTGAAATCTGAGGGCACCGTTGAACTCGCAACGCCGATTTTCGCTTAAAGAGACATTCAACTCGACGACAGTTGGTCGAGGGTGGAAGTTAGTTTTTGGGTTTTTCGTGAATGAATAAAATAAAAATAAAGTTGTGTAGCTTTTATTTGTTAAAACCTCCATGTGGAAGTTAAGAAGTGGGGACCACCAGACCTTAACCTCCCATGAGAGGTTATGGGGGTGGGGACCACCCGAGGCTAACCTCCCATGAGAGGTTATGGTGGTGGGGACCACCCGAGGCCTAAACCTCTCAACTCCCTCATTAAATGTGGGAGAGACTCTTCAAATCCTCCAATATTAATTTTTCCAACCCTCCTCTACAATAATTAATCCAACACACCACTTTAATTGTGACAACCTATGAGATTAATTAACCCAATTTGAATTTTACTCCAACAAACATAATAGATCTCATAATCTATTATTTTGTTGGCCATCATTTCATTTTGGTGGAATTGGGGAGAGGAGGATCTCTTGGAGAAAGAGCTCCAACAAAGAACTTATTCTTAGAATGAATAACTTCTTATCCGAACGAAGAACGCCGACCTTAACTTCAAACTTCTTCCTCAAGAAATCCTCCATCGGTGGAAATATTCAACCTCCAGCAGAGTTTTCAGGAGCTGAGGCAGAGACTGACTAGTGCCCCCATCTTGAGGCTTCTAGAGGAGGGCATATGGTATGTAGTCTTCTGCGACGCATCAGGGACTGGACTCAGATGTGTTCTGATGTAGGAGCGAGCGGTGATCGCATATGGTTCTCAGTAGCTGAGACAACATGAACAGAACTACGCTACCCATGACCTAGAGTTAGCAGCAGTGGTCTTCACCTTGAAGATGTGGCAACACTATCTGATGGGAAAGAGCTTTATAGTGTACTCTAATCACAAGAGTCTCAGGTATATCTTCTCTCAGAAGGACCTAAACCTGAGATAACGACGTTGGCTTGAGTTCCTCCAGGACTATGACTTCGATACAGTATATACTTTTGGGAAGGGTAATATTGTTGTAGATGCACTCAGTAGGAGATCTGGTATACAGATTCTAGGTGAGGTGACGGAGTAGTTGGATGCTTTGCAGATATCCTTTGTGGATAGATATGGAGCATCTTTTCTACAGTCTCTTACAGTCACTCCCCCACTTCTTTAGTGAGTTAGGGAGGCACAACGTGAGGATGCTGACTGCGAGGAACGACGTGCTCAGATATCCACAGGATAGGCACCCAATGGATTTTATGAAGGTGGGGAGAATGTCATCCTCTTCAGAGGACATACCATGGTACTAGTGTCACTTCAGGAGGAAGTGTTGAGGGAGTTCCACATATCCCCTCTAGCGGTACATCCAGAAGGGACGAAGATGTACCAGGATCTCTGACGACAGCACTGGTGGCTAGGAATGAAGAAAGCAGTAACAGAGTTTGTCTCTCAGTGCCTCACATGTCAGCAAGTAAAGGCAGAGCATCAGGTACTAACAGGCTTGGTTCAGCCTTTAGAGGTCCTAGATTGGAAGTGAGATGGGATATCCATGGACTTCATGATAGGACTTCCACGTACATCCAGGGGACATGACTCTATCTGGGTGATCATCGACCGACTCACCAAGACGACCCACTTCCTACCGATCAGAGATCAAGGTTTAGTAGAGAGATTGGGATGACTCTTTGTGTAGGAGATTGTGCGGCTACATGGAGTACCCTCGATGATTGTCTATGATCATGACACATGTTTTACTTACCGAATATGGAAGGGGATACATGAGGCTTTAGAGATGAAAATTCGTATGAGCACCGCCTTCCATCCTCAGATGGATGGACAGACTGAGTGAACCATTCATACTCTCGAGGAAATGTTGCATTCTTGTGTCCTCGACTTCGGTCATAGCTGGGAGGATCACTTGACTTTGTTGGAGTTTTCATACAATAACAGCTATCACTCCACCATTGGGATGACACCTTTTGAGGCGTTATACGGGCGACCTTGTAGATCACCTTTGTGCTGGACTGACCCAGGGGAGTCAACACTAGTGGGACCAGAGATGGTACGGGCTACCACAGAGAAGGTGCAGATCATCTAGGAGCGGATGAAGACTACACAGAGCAAGCATAAGTCATATGCTGACAGGAGATGGAGACCTCTGAAGTTAAACGATGGAGATCACGTCTTTTTATGGGTCTCACCTCGATGAGGTTTGTGGAGATTTGGCCGAGGTGACATGTTATCTCCAAGGTTCATTGGACCTTTTCAGGTCCTCAGCATAGTTGGCGAGGTGTCTTGCCGCTTAGATCTTCCACCTCAGTTGCACTGGGTGCATGGCGTCTTCTATGTATCCCAACTGAGGAGATATGTACACGACCCTTCTCACATCATCGACCATGGCGGGCTAGACATTGACGATGGGGAGACTTTTACAAAGGTTCCAGTAGAGATTGAGGATCGACAGGAGTGGGTCCTTCATGGATGGTCAATACCTCTGGTGGGCGTTCACTGGTAGCACGGGAACCTCCAGGAGAGCACATGGGAACAGGAGGCTCAGATTCATGCTCAGTACCACCACTTGTTTACCTAGTTTGAGCTGTGGCATACGAGGATGTAGAGCCCTTATGTGGGGAGAATGTAAAGACCCAAAATTTCCATGTAATTTTTTTAAATAAATCGGAATTTTATGAGTCTGTGAAAATTGACGGAACGTGATTCCGAGGCCCGGAGTGCCCAGAATGAATTTCTGAACTTTTGTTCGGGTATGTTCAATAAACGTGCGAGCAAGTTTTTTTTAACTTTTGAACCGGTGATCGGAATTGAAATCTGAGGGCACCATTGAACTCGTAGCACCAGTTTTCTCTTAAAGAGACATTCACCTCGACGAAAGTTAGTTGAGGGTGGAAGTTAGTTTTTGGGTTTTTCATGAATGAATAAAATAAAAATAAAGTCGTGTAGCTTTTTATTTTATTTTATTTGTTAAAACCTCCACATGGAAGTTGAGAAGTGGGGACCACCAGACCTTAACCTCCCATGAGAGGTTATGGTGGTGGGGACCACCTGAGCCTAACCTCCCATGAGAGGTTATGGTGGTGGGGACCACCCGAGGCCTAAACCTCTCAACTCCCTGATTAAATGTGGGAGATCCTCTTCAAATCCTCCAATATTAATTATGCCAACCCTCCTCCAAAATAATTAAGCCAATGCACCACTTTAATTGTGCCAACCTATGAGATTAATTAACCCAGTTTGAATTTTATGCCAACAAACATAATAGATCTCATAATATATTATTTTGGGGGATATCATTTCATTTTGGTGGAATTGGGGAGAGGAAGAGCTCTTGGAGAAAGAACGCCAATGAAGAACTTCTTCTTTGAATGAAGAACTTATTCTCTGAACGAAGAACGCCGAAATCGACTTCAACCTTCCTCCTCGAGACATACTCCATCAGTGGGCACCTTCAACAATGAAGAATCACCTCCATTGAAGAATGTTAATCTGACAAATGAGCTCGGGATCAGAGGTGTGTGACAGGCACGATGAACGTCGACAACTTTGACTTCCCTCTTCATCATCAAGAAAACGAGGTAGGGTTTTATTTGAATGTGAATATTTTCCCTATTTCTTTCCTTGGTTTCTTTTGAGGTTTGGGAATGAAACGTTGCAGGAGGTTGTAAAGATTGACGTTCTTATTTCATGTTCTTATTGAGCCATATGCTACCACCCTAACGCGGAGGGTACGGTCCAAACCAACATGGCCCAACCCTTCCGAAAATCTTGTGGTGTTCTTCGCAAAGGAGGAGGATGACAACAATCCATGGTTAGGGCACAAGAACAGCGGCCGGTGCCACCGCCAGCCGTGACGAAGGCGACAATGCAACGGCGCCGCCCCGCGGCCTCCGCACCGACCGCTGCCACCGCCACCGTTTGCGGCTCCGAACTGCCCCATGACCGGACCAACCCCCCGCGGCCAGACCACTGCCACACGGCCTAACCACACCGTGGTCTCATGCCGCCCTCGGCCGAGCCGCCCCGGGCCGGGCCGAGCCGCCCTGCGCCCTCGCGGTATCCCTCGGCCGAGCTGCCCTCGCGGCACCCTCGCAACATGCTGGGCTAGACCCAGCGGGCCGAGCCAAACCCAATGGGCCGGGCTGCATTGCAGGCTGGGCTGACCCAAACCGGGTCGGGTCGAGTCAGTCCGACCAGGTCAGACCAGACCCGAGCCCACTATGACCCCAATTACCTTCTTTTGACCATAACTTTGGCACCGGATGTACGTTAGACGAACTATCAGCGGCGTTGGAAACCTTGGAGCGAGTCGGTCCCTTTGAGTGATACCCCACTGAGATTTGGATTAAGATGAGAAATAGTTAGGTTGGATCGCGTACAAATCCAACTGGCCCCCCGGGACTAAAAGGCTAATAACTCACAGACCGAGCATCCGATTGACGTGCCATATGTTACGTTGAGACCCCTATGATGTAGCGGACCTTTGAGATACTTCTTCATGGGACTTCATAGAAGTTGGAGTATTGACCAGTAGCTTGTGGAGCGGATCCTCCTAGATATGAGTGAGCATAGTGCGGGAACCTAGTGATTGGCTGAGACTTGATGACTGCTAACCGTTTTGACTCAGAGTGACTTGACAGGTCCAGTGGGGAGCACCTTGGTGATGCGACAGACCCACGGTGGGGAGCGCCTTGGTGATGCGGTAGAACCATGGTACTCGACAGGAGGAGTACCTCAACAGGCCACAAGGGGGAGTTCCTTGGTGACGCGGCAGAACCATGGTGGGGAGCACCTTGGTGACGTGGCAAACCCACAGTTTTAGACAAGAGGAGTACCTCATCAGTCCAAGGATAGTGGGAAGTGCCTCTGTGTGATGCAACAACCCCACTGTACTCGATAGAGGAGGAGTTCTCCAGTAGCCGAGGTGTTCGATGTTGTGACTGGGAATGTTACTTGATACTACCCCTACAATAAATCCTGGTGTGAGCTCAGTCAGTACCTCTGTGTTTTCCTCATGATTGAGATGAATTACTTGATAACTTAGGTATATGTATGGGCATATACCTAAGTAGGTTTATCTATTGATTTCATACTTTTTGGTTTATCCTTGGTGAATTTTGTGAGACCTTGATGGTTTCAGGGTCCCTACTGAGTAATGTTATACTCACCCATGCACGGGCTATGCCTACACCTTATTGTGTTGGATGCAGACGATGAACAATGCTGACTGAGGCTGAGAGTACCAGGACTGGACGGTACCTAGAGGTGGACCATACGGCGTGTCGGTACGCAAAAGATATGGGTAGACATGGAGTACTGAGGAGGAGATCTGTACCTACCCTTCAGGTAGGAACCTTGGAGGAAGATCCAGTAACTGTATTTTATCTTTCTTCAATTGTATTATATTTCAGTTGTACTTGTACCTTTACTGTTGGGCTTGTATTCCGAACCCCATTTTTTTTACTTTCAGCATTCTTTTGGTTATACAGTTTTCTTGTGTTCGTATCTTTCTGTGTGCTTGGTTATGTGAGTTTGTAGGTTATAAAGGCAATGCCTTCCCATTTTTAGGGAAAATTCCTTTCAGTGCTAGTCCCCAGCCCCTGGTCTATAGAAGGCAGGCTTGGGGTAGTCACGACACGACCCCCAGGGGACGAATCATGACATAGATAGTGGATCATGGATTAAATTTTACCAAGAAGAATCCATCGATCTTTTATGGCGACAAGGTACCTCAAGAATTTTAGGAGTGACTTGAGAAGATTGAGAGGATCTTTAACATTCTGAAGACTCCTGATGAATCTAAGGTGGGTTTTTCCATGTACATATTTGAGATACCGAGGAGGATATGGTAAGACTCTATTGTTCTAGTAAAGTTTCACAAGGATATCACCTAGGATTCCTTCAATAAAATATCAAACCAGTAGTTTTATTATGATATGTTACATGTGGAAATGACCTGAGAGTTTATAACCTTAGACCAAGGGGAGCATACCATTCTTCAGTATTCCATCAACTTTGTTGAGTTTGTGTGCTTGGGACCAGAACTTGAAAACAATGATTACCTTAAATCTTAGAGGTTTGAGATGGGGCTGAAGGATAATATTCGATCAATAATGGTTATCATTTTACTTTCATCTATTATAGAGGTGATCTATAAAATGGATATGGAATAAGCATACATAGATTATAGAATAATTTTTGGTGGAGCTTTGGTCACTGTGGTTATTGGTTAGGGTGCATCTTCTGGCTAGAAAATGAAGTGTAAAGGTAGCCAGTTTTCTTTAGAGATAGTTTCAGGGACTTTATCAAGACACTAGTAGGTTGTTTTCTATCATTATAAAAGGACTATTCATCCCAAGACTGATTTTTTAGAAGTTCCTAAGACTTATCATCATTGTAGACAACCTGGTTATCTGAGGCCTTTTTTGGAAGGATGTCCCAAGGGATTAAGGATGGATCCACTCTCAACAAGGGTTCACAAGTTTTTTCTAATGCACTCAAGAGTGGCAGGTCCTATCCTTAGGAAAAGGGGAATTCATATGATTCTAATCAAGATTAGGGAGGTACTAGTATTAGATATATTTTTGAAAAAAATTATTCACTACTAGAATCTGAATTAGGTTTAGTTATTGTTAGAGGTGCGGTATTTATTTCATCCTCTATAGTACTAGCTTTATTTGATATAGGTTCTACTAATTATTTTATATTATCAAATTTATTTGAAGTGTTAGGTTTACATTCAGAGATTATGTCATTTTTGTTGGATCTTTCCATGCCTTTTTGAAAGATGTCTGAACAAGGTTTCCAATGTCCCACATGTCGGGTGATGATAGCCGACTTCAAAGTGGTAAAGGATTTTTTGATTATTTATCTTGATATCTTTAACCTGATTATTATAATGTATTGGAAGATAAGTGTTAGGGACCAGATCAATTTTTACCATCATTGAGTTTAGTTTTTATCTTTCGATGGAGTCACTCATGTATTTCAGGGTGAGTGGGATTCTAGGCATGAGAGTGCGGGGCCTATTGTTCCTTATGAAATGGTGATCTCATGTCATTTTTCAGAGATGTTCCTAGATGTCGTTGATCCTTGTTTGAGCAGTCCAATTCTTGTGGTGGTGTGTTCATACACTGAGGTATTTCTGGATGATTTTTCTAGTTATCCACTATAGATAGTGGTCAAGTTTACTATTGACTTTCTTCCAGGTATGATGCCAAATTCTATGAAATATTTTCATATGACACCTTCCAAGATAATGGAACATAAATTCAAGATTATGGACCTTGAGGCTAAGGGATTCATTTATCCTAGCATTTCACCATGGTTTTCACCTATCCTCTTCACTAAAAAGGCATACATGAGCCACATACTTGGTGCATATTATAAAAATTAAAACTCAGTGACCATTAAGAATAAATATCCTTTTCTAAGGATTACTGATATTTTTGATCAACTTAGATGGGTTCATTTGTTTTTAAATATTGAACATTAGTTAGGGTACCACGAGTTGAGAGTAAAAGAATAGGAAATACCCAAGACAAAATTTAGGATCTGTTATGGGCATTTAGAGTTTTTGGTTATACCATTCAGTCTCACTAACTCTCCAACAGTATTTACGACATTGATGGACCAAATATTTAATCAGTTCTTGGACTATTTTGTGGTCGTGTTCTTGGATGATATTTGTGTGTACTCCAAGTCATAAGAGGAATACATACACCATTTGGATATCATTCTTAGAACCTTGAGGGAATATTGATTGTATGGAAAGCTTTCCAAGTGTGAATTTTTGAACCAAGGGGTAAAATTTTTGAGGCATGTTATATTTGGGAGGGGTGTCTTAGTGAATCCTGAAAAGATACAGGTGGTGATTTACTAGAAGCATCCCAAAAAAATTCTTGAGATCCAAAACATCTTGGGGTTGGTTGGTTATTAAAGTCATTTTATTAAATACTTCTCAAAGATTGCATCTTTGATGAAATATTTAACCAGTAAGGGTGTAAATTTTGTGTGGAATAAAAAATGTTAGAGATATTTTTAGGAATTAAATAAGATTTTTACTTTAGCTCCATTTTTGATTCTCTTGGAACCGAGTTAGGGATATGATGTCTTTTACGATGCTTCTAGTATGGATTTTGTGCGTTACTTGATGTAGGGGAAATAGGTGGTGGCCTACATCTTTCACTAGTTACACCATCACGAGAAGAACAAGAAAACCCATGATCATGATTTGGTGGTGGTTATGTATTCACTCAAAATATAGCATTTCTATCTCTTTGGAGAGAGATTTATTGTATATTCTGATCATTAAAACTAGAAGTATATTTCCACTTGGAGGGATATGAACATGTGATATAGATATTGGGTTAAATATCTTTGTAATTTTGATTTTGATATTTCATATACTCCTAGGAAAGGTAATGTGGTCACTGATGCATTGATTAAGAAATTACCAACTCAATCATTGAAGGAATTAGTGGAAGATCAGTATTTGATGAGTTTATTTTATAAGATGATATTGGGAGTAGAAAATCTAGTGGGTAGGTGTAATTATATTCAATAAAGGATAAATCATCATTTTATGAGTAGATTCGACACAAGTTGGCACCTAGAAATTTGTTCCCATGCTTTAGTAAAATCTTGATTGGTGGGGAGACCTCATGTTAGTGGTCCTATTATCCCGACGACGTTTTGTGTTTCTAAAATAGGTTGGTTGTTTCTTTATATCTGATTTAGGAATTAATTGAAAATGTAAACTGGTCTTTCTAGTTTTTACACCACAAGACTACCATGATGTATCATGATTTGAAATGTTGTTATTGGTGGATGGGTATGAGAAGGTCAATTACAAAATTTGTGTCACGGTTCCTGACTCATTTGAGAATAAAGGTAGAGCACTAAATACCTATAGGTTTTTTGAAACCCTTATCTATTATAGTATGGAAGTGGGATTAAATTTATATGGATTTCATTATTGGGTTTTCCATGGAATCTTAGTGGGAAGGATTCGATTTGGGTGACCATTGATCGACTTGTGAAATCAGCACATTTCCTCCCTAAGAAGGATATGAAAAAGGCAGAACAACTCATTCACTTGTATGATTGAGAGGTTGTGAGACTTCATGGGGTTCTCTATACATTTTTTTAACAAGTAGATGAGGTTCACATCCAGGTTTTGGAAAGTCTTGTAAGAGGAAGTGGGTTCCCAATTGAAATTGAACACGAAGTATCATTTGCAATTGAATGGATAAACAGATAGAGATATTTAGATTATTGACATTTTCTCTAATCATGTGTGCTTTATTTCATAGGTTCTTGGGAAAATAATTTTTATATGGTAAAATTTTTATATAACAATATTTAACCTGAATTAATAAAGATGGTTCCATTTGTAGTGTTATATGGGTGGCCATTTAGATCTCCCTTGTGCTAGGAAGAGTTGGGAGAGAGACCCTTAGTTGGATCAAGTCATGTTTAGTAAATGAAGAAAAAGTACCATTTATATAGAATAAGTTGGTCACAACATATTGTCTTTATAAATATTATGAAGATCATCATCATTAGCTACTAGAGTTTGAGGTTGGTGATCGAGTATTTCTTCGAGTTTCACCTTGCTTGGGACATCACCAGTTGGGTAAGTAGGGAAAGTTGACACCGAGGTTCATGGGTCCCTTTGAGATTGTAGAGTTTCTTGTAAAGTTGGCATATTGGTTGGACTTATCGTAACACTTAACATTGATTCATGAAATGTTTTATGTTTCCCAATTAAATAAGTATCAAATGGACCCTTCTCATGCGATTGAATGGGAAGATGTTGATCTTGATCCTGACACTACTATTGTTGATAAAACAGTTTAGATTATGGATCACCGATAAAAGGTAATGTGTGGTAAAATGACCCCTTTAGTTAATATACTAGGGTAGTGTAGATGGGATAACCATGAGATGTGGGAGAAAGAGTTGTTAATAAGGAAACATTGGTCATCTCTTTTTTGCGAGTCCAAGGTCTTAAGCACTTTATGGGGATAGAAAGCTTTCATGGTGGGGAGAATTGTAATGACCACTGGATCATAGGTATGATTTAATTTAATATTAGTTTTTATTTTAAGTCTTTCTAGAGGTTTTGGGGGAACTAGGGTTGAAAATGTTAAATTTTGGAGAAATAATGCTAGACATACGATTAGTTTTTGGTTAGTGATAACCGTGCAGTAACCATGCGATAAATGTGTGGTACGACTCTATGTGATTATAAAGGAGTTTTTCATGGTTTGAGTACAATTAATTAAAATGTGTGACTTTCTAAGGAAAGTATATGAGGTATGGGGTGATTTTTAGGGGTTCCGCACAATTATAAAAAATTGTGTAGCCTATCTCTAGGAAACTGTGCACTACTTTTTTAAGGGATAGAGGCCATGCATGGTTGGTGCACCGTTAGACTAACTGTGCGGTCTAACCATGTTAATCCCTCCGAGACTTTAAAAAAATTGGAATTTACCCATTTTACCTTGGATATTTTTATGTATAATCACCGTTAATCTTTATTTGGATCAACCTAACCCTTCTCCAGTGCTGTATAGGCTTCTTATTTGGGAATCTTGGCATAATTATTTCATTCTTGACGGATTACTTAGAGGTATGTTGTGTTCTTGATATGGTTTCCCCTATTATTTATAGATCATTGCTAGATATATTATCCTATTGTATTATTGAAACCTAATTATGCTATGTATGTTATATATAATGGTTTTGATGGAGGATTTATGTTGTTTCTTATGGATCTATGATTGTGAGGACCCAATATACTCTTCCCAAATCTACCTTTTTGAAGGTTATTAGTTTTCCTCTATATTTTGAGGAAGGTGTATCTATAAAAAGGGTTTATTATTGAATATATTTAAGTTTTTATGAATTCATTTGGGTTATTAAATTATTTTTTATATGTGGTCATGGTGTTTTTATAGGAATATATTCATGTTTTTAAAGGGGTTTTTCTTTAAAAATGGATTTGTGCACACCAAGTGTTCAATGAAATGATTCAATTGTAGTTATGGTTTTAAAATAGGTTTTTAAGATTTTAAATGGAAATGATTTGATGTGAGAGTGATTTATTAAATGTGAGATTGAATTTTAAATGGATTTTGACAAACTTAGAACATTGGGTAGCCTTGGGTCAGGAAATAGAATTGTCACTATCATTGTGTGTAATTACACAAGATGTTTTATGTCACTTTAGTGTATATAATTCCACTAGAGGTTATAGTGGTTTGATTCACCTTAGGCCTAGATTGGGTATTTTATTTTGTGTCTAGTACATATCCCTATAGGTTAGGTCCTAGATGGCATGCTCTGTTATTTATGATTTGTTTATTACAAGATGGTATTTTCATGGTTATTTTCTCACATGCTTATCATATGGTGTATCCATGGTTTTTTACCCATTATTTATTGTTTTATTTTATACTTGACATATTCTTAGATTAGGTGAATATGGTATGTTTTTATAAAAACCAAAGTATATTTTACAAAATGGTTTTATTTACGAAAGTGCATTGTAAAATGGATTTTTTTAAAGATAGAGCTAATTAATTAATGATATTAGAACTTTCATAGATTATTTTGTGAAATAATATTTGTCTTTATGGTCACAACCTACTTTTTCATTTGGGTGGTTTTATATGTTGTTTTGTAGGACTCAGATAAGGGGAAGGGAATTATGTATCATGCCAGTTTATCTTATTTCTATATTCTCCATAAAAGGATAGTTTGGTGGTGAAAAATGGTCACTTGGAGACATGTCTAGTCTCATTAGGTTTTATCTTATGGTTTAGCCTATTTTTCTTAATATTTCATGGAATTTTGGGAAGGCGTATTCATTGAATTTATTGAACACCCTCTTATAAAAAAAATTGAAAAATGGTTTGTGTCTTAGGAAATTAAAAAATCACCATTACTTGACTGGTGATGTTATTATAACTATTAAGAATAGTGTCATGTAGAGACCATTTGGGGTTGGGTATTGGCTGTGATATTTTTCCCAAACACAATTTTTGAAATTAAAAAAAAGGAAAAAAAAGGAAAAAAGAGAGAGATAAAGAATAAAAGAGGGTGTTTCATTTATTTAATTTCATTTCTTCATGAGCATAATTTGAGATAATGGTGAGAGAGGATAGTCTCATCAATATTTTTTTTATCATCATGAAAAATAACTTAGAGATAAATTTTGAGCTTTACTTATTTTACAACATTTACCTACCTTCCATAAGCCTTAGAGTCATTTGATCCTAAACGGTGAATCCCTCATGATTATTTGTTATTTTGTATCTATATGGTGGATAAAATAGATGACTTAAAAGAATATGGTAAGTGTAATGTTGTTGAGGTACGTGATGAACTTTATATACAATTGTACCCTGCTGATGAGAGGAAAAATTCAAATATAGGTAAATTGAAAATGTAATGCATATTCATAAGGAATTGAAAAATAAAAATGGATGAATGAAAAGGTTTGGGTATTTGAAAATAAGAAAACTAAAATAATTGATTGATTTGTTTCTTTGAAAAATTAAGTGTTGATGAATTTTCGCATGTGTTGTTTGAATATTAAATTTCCCATTTAATAAATTACTTTTATTAACATTGAATTTAAAGCATGGTAAGGTGAACTTCCTTTGTGGTATATTGAGATTACATCCTTAAGGGAATATTTGATATGTGTATTTCATGCATATATTTTAGGGTGTTTTAATGCATTGATTTATGTAATATAATTGATATTCTTTCCAATATTTGGACTATTTAACTTATTTTGGGATTTGTGGCACAATAAAAATAATATTGGGAAAAGAAATAGAAAATAGGTGAATATGAGGATAAAAAGACACTTCGTGCCATGACACTTACCACAAATCTCTTTTTTGAATTTTCTAAAATCCAATTTTTGGATTAGTGGTAACCACACAAGATTCAAAATATAGCAGGATTTGAACGGTTCATGATTTCAATGATACAGGTTCACGATTTCAAACAGAAAACCCAAAAAAGATCCACAAATTCAAAAAATGAAAGCGCACTCGATTCCAACCAAATCAGCTCCTCGATGGCCACAAGATCACCACGTGGATCGAGGTCAGGCTGTTGGGTCATAGTGTAATCCAAATCATCTATTCTATCATTGCATCACCGACTACATCGTCCAATAACCATCGTCCTCATCACTGTTATCCTCTCCAAGCGTTGTCGACACCAACAATGCCAGTCGTTGGCCAGAGCAACTTCCATCCAGCATCAGTTTTCAATACCATTACCACCGCCACATTAATATAGCATCGTCATCTTCTCAAACCATCACCGTCATCATCAGTAGTAGAGGCTCTTCACCATCATCCAAATCGCCGTCGTCCACCACCAACACCCGTAGATGCAGGTCATCAGAACCGCAGAAAAGAGCTTCCTCGAGCAGATCACCCTCCGGCCGACAAGGAGAAACACCCACACATCGAACTTTAGATAAAGTAAAACATAATCGGGGATGAAAATGGAAGGAACTAGGAATGAGGGAAAACCTAGGAAGAAAACTTGAAGGATAACGTGGATAAAACTCTATAAGGGAGCCCCACAATCACCAAACCACAACGCCCAAAACCTCTGGGTGTCCATCACTCCAAATCCGACCTGGAGAGGAGCTATGGAACGTGAGTTCAGGGAATGGTTAGGTGTCTAGGGGTAAAGGGAAGAGGGGGGTGAAACCCAAACGGAATCCAGAACCGAGAAGGGGGACTTGAGAATGAATCTGTAAGGAAAAAGAAACAGATCAGGGGAATGAAACCCTAGGAGGAAGGAGAGAAATGATGCCGGGGGATGAAACCCTAAAAACCACCCAACAAAGAATCCCGCGAATGACCTTCTCCCACCGCCATAGTCCTAGAACCTTCTAAGAAATAACACATCTGACCATATGGGGTCAAGTGTATCCGACCAGACGGGCAGAGCAGGGGAGGGAGGGGAGAAAGCGAGACAGTTCCAGAAGCGATGAAGAAGAAAACCTAGCTGAAGATAGCATCCAAGAAGAAAGGTAAAACAAATAGGAAAGGAAACCTGGAGAATAAGGAGGAGGAAGACCTATCGCCACCATGGAGGAAACCCTAGAGAAAAGAAGGAGGAGCTGATAGCTGAGATCCGAGAGCCGAGAGCTGAGAGCGAAGACCGGGTGAGTGAGGTGCCATCAATTTCCATGACACTTCATTATGTGATGAAACATTAGAAAATAAGAAGGATTCCCATGATAAAGGATTCATATGGATCACTCTCATGGGTAGAAAGTGAAGAAACATAGCAAAACTGATGTTATGGAACTAGAAACTAGACATTACACATCATGAAAACATTACATGATATGTAAATATTACACGACATAGAATAATTACATGCCATCACACTTCACGAGATTTGAATAATGTGAAAAGGCTTTGAATATTTCAAGGCCCTAAAAATTACACATCATGAATCACTTACACAACATGAAAATGTTAGGATGACCCATAAACAGTGAGGTTTTGATGAAATGGGTGACTGAGACTGAATTTATGACCCCGAGACCTCCCATGATCACTTTTTGTCCCATTATGACACCATTGAATGTTGCAAAATCCTTTTGGGAGTCTACAAATAGGGAGATGAACTGATGATTTTAGGAGATATGGAGACTAAATATTGGACCGAGAAGCTACACTATGTAGGGTCCTCAATAGTTCAACATCTTCTCTCTTTTATTTATGATTTATTTTGTTTTATTCCTCCCCCTTACTCCCTAATCACTAGGATGATTGGGTAAAACTATCCTCATTCTAGGGTTATGTATACAAATGGGGATGTGCTATTGGATCTTTATTTCTTTCTTATTCATGTATTTGGATTGCTATAGTTTATTTAATAAATTTCTAATCCCTTTATTTTTTCCTTTATCATGAAAATTGGTATTTTAATCTAAAAGGAACATTTAATAATTGTGAAACTAGTTACCCTAATTTGATTCATGACCATTGTCCCAGTCAAGAAAACCAGGTTTAAAAATGGTATTAAGACAAACTCGATTTGGTAATTCCCAAAATTACTTGACCATGAAAAAATGAGGATCACTACATTGAGGAGGGGATACCATGACCATTGGATCCACCTCATCTCAAATCCAATTCCAAAATTGAATTAATCAATTTAATTTCTAAAATCAAATTTTACCCAAAATCTGAAACTAAAAAACCCCAGAACACTTTCAAAATATGATTTTTACAAAAAATCAAATTTATTTTCTTCGTTATCTCTATTTTATTAATTTTTTTTAAAAAACAACATCTTTTATTCACCCTATTTTTTAAAACCAATAAAATAAAACAATTATATTTAAAAACCTAATTAAACTAATTTCACTCTTTCTGCGAGATCGATCTTGATCTTTATACTATATTAATTTTAATTAATTAAGTGTAACACCCGAGACTTTTATGTTATATAAATTATCAAAGGAATCTTTTTCTACACAACACTTGCTTGACTTGCTTTACACGCAATCGCGACCTTCCTCGATAGCTTGCGTCGTACGCAATACCGAGTTTCACTAAACAACATTATGCTATTAAAACTAGCCGTTATGAATAGTAATAACCACTTTTTGGAATTTTATAAATTTTATTTTTCAAAATGGACTTCATTTTTGGACTCAGAATATCGAAATTAGCCTAGGGTGAAATTTTGGTATTTTTCTGAAAACTTTCAATTTTTGATGAATAGTGAAACCACTAAGTGGTAGGTTAAAAACTGAATTTTGCATAAAACTTAATTTTACCGCTTCTGTGAATGGAATTTCGAAAATCCGAGAGACACGGTTAATATCAAGGACTAAAATGTGGTTCAATGAGATGAAAATAATTTTTTGGTGAATAGTAACTTTTTACTTTTTTTACCGCAGTTAATAGTAAATAGGGTAACTAAGGGTAAATATGATATTAATATTACCCTAACACATGTCCTAATTCTATTGGACAAGTGTAATTCGACCAAAAACAAACTTAGGAATAAAATATGACCATTTAGGCCCACTTGGATTAGATTAGGACATTTATTATTAATTTATTTAAAGAAGGGTTAAAATAGTTAAAATCAAAGTTTAATAAGTAAATCATTTTTAATATGGGGTTATACATAAGATAAATTCAATTGTAAATATTCATTAGAAAGATAAAAAGATTTCCTACATGATGATATTTTATTTGTAATTTTTAGACATCAAATAATGTAATTTATTTATGACACAAAGATGATGCAGTAATTATCTTATTAATGAAATATTGACATAATTGATGTTATAAACACCAAAATAAATGTAATTTGAGACTTTTTATGAATTCAACTAATTTTATAGGTTACTATGATATATTAATGTTGATTTAATCAACTTGGTTCGAACATATAATTCTTTTACGACTTTCACAAAAATCATATATCAAATAGTGTCAAAATTGACACAAAATAGTTTTTAAATCAAATATTATATTATTAATTGTTATTTTATTCCTAAAAATCTAAGGTTCGGCAAAATGACTTAGATAAGGATATATATTTTAATAATAAACAATTTGGGGTTCGTTTGGCATGTTATAGTAAGTGTATTAACCATATAGTGAAAGAAAACAAAAAGACATGGTAAAAGTTAAATTATTTAACTTAGAGTTAAATCTAATTGATAAGGTTAAAATAATACCCTAAACTTGTATAAATCCTATTGGTTGATAGGATTTCGACCCTTCCCCACTTTATCTTCGAAATAAGACCCTTTGGAACCATTATAAACCGATTTTGACTTTAATATAAAATAATATTTTGAGATATTCCTAAGGTGCCCCTCTCCTCCCTTATAAAAGCGCACCTCCTCCCCCTCCTCCTCACACCAAATTGAGCACTCAAGCTCGGCCAACCCCTGCCATTTTCTCCTATCCACTTACCTAGAATAATCCTAGAGGTCCTGGTCTTCTTCAAAGACCAATCTTAGTTCCCTAAGTGGAGGATTCAAAGAGGCGTTCCAAAGAAGAGGTAATTTCCATTACCGATCTTTTCAATTTCTTTCTTCTTCAACTTCTTCTTCTTTAGTTGTTTCATGATAAAGTAATAACATCAGTATTACTTACATACTGATATGTTATTATAAATATGAAACAACCCTAATTCACCTTCTATCCATCCTACGGAAAAATGAAATCACCGCGCGTGCGTACGTACGGAATACCGTCTCCACGCCGTGGTGTAATCTATTTTTCCACCATCACCTTACAAGGATGGTTATAATGGTGTAATAAGTAACTATATATGATTATTATGAAGTAATGTTGATACTGAAATAATATATATATATATACTCCAATACAATTCCACGATCATAGGAACGATATCATCACTCGTGCGTACGTACGGAATACCGTCTCCACGATGTGATGCGACTCGTTCTACATGATCTTCATTTCATAATGATTATATAAATGAATTGAATGAATGAATATGGTATATACTACACTAATACCATTCTGTAAATGAATTATCTATAACCTAAAGATAAGAATAAGAATTTATTCGACAAAACACGCATAAGAACAAAAAGTTATAAAGACCCGAGTAACAAGTAACAATGAAATATTACTAACAAGAAGCTAATAATATGACCATATATGATATCATATCAATATGTATGATTCTGGAATAAGTCAATAACATTATTTAAACCATTATACAGGAGCTTCGGACACGAACAAAGCAAATCGGACCTAAGGTAAGGGAAATATCACAATCTCATTTTTATCTGAGATTGTAAGTATTTACTAGGGTGTATTTTATCATCCACATCCATGTTTCATCAAAATGTAATATTATTTCCATCCACCTACAATTGTTTAAATCCATTTTTACCCTTCGGTGAGTTTTTAGTAATATGTATGAAAGGAATCTTTTGTCGTACGATGTAATTTTTGACTTTTCTGACAAAAGTACGAAGAATGTTTTTTTAACTTATACGGCATGAATGGATTTTTAAAACATTATTTCCAAGAAGCTTCCTTTACAAGTTTTCAAGTTTATTTTTAATCAACTTCTTTTATTTTAAAGTTGTATGACATGTTATGAAAGGAAAAATGTTTTTGAAGAAGAAAGGATATTTTCCTCAAGAATGGAGTTCAAGTGATTTTCAAAATTATTTTCCATCTAAGATAATAAAGGGTTCTGTTTTTATCCCTATTATTACATTGATTTGATCATGTTGTGATGGAATTATTTTTATGAATTCCTTTATCTTATATGAATTGATTTATGATGTCATGATGTTTCAAGAATCCCATTTTTGTTTCATGTGTTATGCGATGATGTATGTTTTATGATTATGTGGCACACATAAGAAAGGATTCATTATAAGATAGGTGGGACCTATATCTCCCTCCAATGCATTGGGTAAAGATTTTATATCTCATGAGATAGACATGGCTGGAACGGAAGGTTATTTCGGTTCAGTGATACAGGACTGAAACGAGGAGTGAACTCGGTTCAGAAAGGGACTTTGTCCACTAAGATAGTCTTGGCGATGAGTCATGACTAACAAGAAATGATTTTCCATGATTATGTGTGCATGCCACAAAGTTTCAAGTTTTATGTTATGATTATGGGGATCTCATTTTCACTCCTATGATTTGTTCCATGTTAAGATATTATGATCTCTTTTGCAGGTTATGATTTTCAAAAAGATATGATATGATTTTTATTTCCTTTATTTTCCTTGCTGAGAATTTGAGCTCACCCTTTTATGTTTTCTTTTCCCCAGGCCAGGAAGATGGATATTAAGTAGAATATGCTAAAAGGGACCCTAGATATGATGAAATAAATGGGAGACACTGTAGAAGATTTATGAACCAGTTGTTTATGTTTCCCAGTTTCTAAAGGCACTATACCTATACGGTCCTTTGTAGTTTTATCATATGTTGTAATAAGTGTGCTTAAATTTTTGAAGTATTAAAAATGTATGTAAAGTATGGGTCGTTATAGTTGGTATCAGAGGAAAGGTATAGTCAACCTTTGGAAACTAGGATGTGAAAGCCTTAGTAAGAACCCTAAGGATAAGTCTAAGCATAGTACACAATCTTAGTGTTTTAGAAATGGCCTTGAATAACCTAGGATAAGACCATAAGCATGAAAATTTTATTCTTGAATTATGTGGTTTCCTATTATAATTAGTGTTGCTCACACTATTCTTCTTGGTTTTAGTCAATGGCTGGAACCCGAAGGAACCGTGTTAATACGGAATGCGATGGGCAATGCAATGATTGTCCCCCTGAGCAACCAAACAATATGGGAGCTGGAATGCAAAATCTTGTAGCCATGCTCACACAACTTTCTCAAGCTATGAATCATGCAGGATTTCCAAACGAGCAAAGGAGGGAGCAACATTCTGTTGAATCCTTCATGAGGCAGCGTCCACCTTCTTTCAGCGGGTCTACTGATCCATTAGTTGATGAACAATGGATTAGTACTACTGAAAAGATATTTTCAGTTCTTCAATGTTCTGAACATGATAAAGTCATCCTAACAGTGTATCGTTTGGAAGGAGATGCTGATCAATGGTGGAATCTTGTTAAGAATACGAGGCAAAGGGATGAAATTGAGTCTATGGAATGGGACGAGTTCAAGAACTTATTTTTCAATAAGTACTTCCCTCGTATTCTCCGAACAAAGATGGAGAAAGCGTTTCTTGAACTGAAGCAAAGGGATGATGAATCTATTAGTACCTATGAAGCAAATTTTACAAGACTTGCAAGGTACGCTTCTGGTATTATTATCCAACCTGAGAGTAAGATCGATCGATTCTTTAGTGGCTTAAAACCAAGTCTTCGAAGGGCGTTAGCCATAAGGGACTTCAATAGCTACGAGGAAATCGTTCGATATGCTCTCAAAGTCGAGATGGAGATTGGAGTAACCCATCAGTCACATGGGTTTGATAAGAAGAGGAAGATGGAATTCAAAGGAAACTCTAAAGAGCACACTGAAAAGAAGATGAACTTTCCATTATGCTCAAAGTGTGGAAAGAAACATGGAGGGAGTTGTCTTAAAGGGACAAGTAAATGTTTTAAATGTGGAAAGGAAGGTCATCGGGCATTTGAATGCCGTGATAATGGGAAGAAGATGTCTAATGACGCAAACAAAGGAAGGGATACACAGAATGAACCTACAACACTTCAATGTTTCAAGTGCAAGGAGATGGGGCATTATGCCAATCAATGCCCAAATCCAAGGGTTGATGATGATGGTCGACGTCAACAAACTCTTAAAGCTAAAGACAAAGGAAAGTCACATGCAATTTCTATCAGCGATGTGGAGTACGATAACGATGTGGTGAAAGGTACACTTACCATCCACTCTAAAGTAGCAAATGTTTTATTTGATTCTGGATCCACCCACTCTTTTATTTCTGAAGACTTTTCTAAGGGTATCACCGTACTACCTCAACAATTAGATGTTGAGTTAGCTGTGACAACACCTAATGGCACATCAATCGCATCAAAAGTTTATAATTCTTCTCCGATCGAAGTTTGTGGGAAAGTGCTTCCTGCAAATCTTGTGATCCTTCCTTTAGTGGAATTTGATGTGATTCTTGGCATGGATTGTCTTTCTCTACATGGAGCTCATATCAATTGCCAAATAAGGGAAGTCACATTTCATACTCCAGATCAATCTACGATCGTATACCAATGCAAGGATGAACATAACCTTCCAGTGGAAATTTCTTCCATCTTATGGGTATTGATCCCACTAAATGAAGGTTATTTATCTCAAATGGTTGGTGAGAAACTCACGATTAAGAATATGCCCATTGTAAGGGAGTTTGATGATGTCTTTCTGGAGGAATTACCGGGTCTTCCACCAAATCGTGAAGTTGAGTTTTCAATAGAACTCATACCGGGTGCTTTGCCTATTTCAAAGACACCTTATAGAATGGCCCCAATTGAGTTGCAGGAATTGAAGAAGCAACTCCAAGAGAATCTTGATAAGGGATTCATACGCCCTAGTGCGTCACCTTGGGGAGCACCTGTTCTATTTGTTAAGAAGAAAGATGGATCAATGAGACTCTGCATTGATTATCGAGAACTTAACAAGATCACTATCAAGAACAAATATCCTCTCCCACGCATTGATGACTTATTTGACCAACTACGCGGAGCTCAATACTTTTCCAAGATTGATCTTCGTTCAGGGTATCATCAATTAAGGGTCAAAAGGGAGGATATACCAAAGACGGCTTTCCGTACAAGGTATGGACACTATGAATTTATAGTGATTCCATTTGGTCTTACTAATGCCCCTGCTATCTTCATGGATCTAATGAATAGAGTCTTTAGAGACTATCTTGATCAATTTGTGGTAGTCTTTATAGACGATATTCTTGTCTATTCAAAGAGCAAGGAAGAACATGAAGATCACTTGAGAATTATATTGAAGACCCTGAGAAAGGAGAAGCTTTATGCCAAATTTACCAAGTGTGAATTTTGGCTTCAAAAAGTTGCATTTTTGGGTCACATAATCTCAAAAGAGGGGATATATGTGGATCCAGCAAAAACAGAGGTTATCGAAAGATGGTCGAGACCAACAACAGTAACTGAGATCCGAAGTTTTCTTGGTTTGGCTGGATATTATCGACGTTTTGTAAAAGATTTTTCACGATTATCTAATCCACTCACCAAGTTGACTCGGAAAGGAGTTAAGTTTGTCTGGACAGAGGAATGTGAAGAGAATTTCAAGGAGTTGAAAAGAAGGTTATCCAGTGCACCTGTGCTCACACTGCCTTGTAGTGGAGAAAGGTTTGTGATCTACAGTGATGCATCCAAGAAGGGATTGGGGTGTGTTCTTATGCAAAATGATATGGTGATAGCTTATGCCTCACGACAGTTGAAAATCCATGAACAAAATTACCCAACACATGATTTGGAGTTGGCTGCGGTAATCTTTGCATTAAAGATTTGGAGGCATTACCTTTATGGTGAAAGGTGTGATATTTATACTGATCATAAAAGTTTAAAGTATATTTTCACACAAAAGGAGTTGAATATGCGTCAAAGAAGATGGTTGGAGCTGATTAAGGATTATGACTGCTCAATCCATTACCACCCTGGGAAAGCAAACAAGGTGGCAGATGCATTAAGTCGACAAGACCATGCTAGTTTATCCATGATGAGGATCACAAAAGATCCAATATTTATGGATTTACAAAGGATGGATCTTGGAATTATAATGGAAGGGGAAAAATATTATCTTTCTCAAATGAATGTTCAACCATCTATACATGTGAAGATTAAAGAGGCACAGAAAGAAGATGTCGAGTTACAAAAGAAGGTGAGAAATGTTCCTGAATTCAACCTTGATTGTGATGGGATAATAAAGTTCAGGAATCGGGTTTGTGTTCCTCCCATCCCCGAATTAAAGAAAGAGCTGCTGGATGAGGCTCATAGTTCTTCATTCTCTATTCATCCTGGAAGCACGAAGATGTATAGGGACCTGAAAGAGTACTTCTGGTGGGATGGCATGAAAAGAGATGTTGCTGAATATGTCTCTCGATGCTTGGTTTGTCAACAAGTTAAAGCTGAGAGACAGAAGTCTAAGGGGATGTTACAACCATTACCCATACCCGAATGGAAATGGGAAAACATCACTATGGACTTTGTCACAGGACTTCCTAAAACATCCAAAGGCAATAATGCTATCTGGGTCATAGTTGATCGTCTCACAAAGTCTGCACACTTCATTCCTATTAGAGAGGATTTCTCTCTAGATCAGCTTGCCAGAATATATGTAAAGGAAGTGGTAAGATTGCATGGAGTACCACTTTCTATTATATCTGATCGAGATCCGAGATTTACCTCGAAGTTCTGGCGAAGTCTTCAGCATACTCTGGATACAGAGTTGAGTTTCAGCACTGCTTATCATCCCCAGACAGACGGTCAGTCTGAGAGAACAATTCAAACCCTAGAATATATGTTGAGAGCTTTCTCTATGGATTTCAAAGGAGGTTGGGATCAACACCTACCTTTGGTGGAATTTTCTTATAATAATAGCTTTCACTCCAGTATTCAAATGGCTCCTTATGAAGCTCTCTATGGAAAGAAATGCAGGACTCCAACTTGCTGGGATGAAGTTGGGGAAAGAAAGCTATTAGGACCTGATCTCGTTGATGAAATGGCAGAAAAGGTCAGATCTATTCAACAACACATAAGAGCAGCTCAGAGTCGACAGAAAAGCTATGCCGACAACCGAAGAAAAGACCTAGAGTTTGAAGTGGGTGATAAAGTGTTCTTACGAATATCTCCCTGGAAGAGGGTTATGAGATTTGGAAAGAAGGGGAAGTTGAGCCCTAGATATATCGGTCCTTTCGAAATACTGGATCGTGTTGGGAAGGTAGCTTACCGATTGGCGCTTCCACCGAATCTCTCTCAAGTTCACGATGTGTTCCATGTATCTCTCCTGAGAAAGTACATACCAGATCCTTCACATGTACTCAGCTCAGAAGTTGTACCGCTGGAGCAAGATCTTTCTTATGAAGAACAGCCGATAGAGATTCTGGATCGTAGTGAAAAAGTCCTACGAAACAAGACCACTCGCTTGGTGAAAGTTTTATGGAGGAACCACCAACTTGAAGAAGCTACATGGGAGCTTGAGGATATGATGAGGGAGAAGTATCCTCATCTGTTTGTTACAAAGTGACGAATTTCGAGGGCGAAATTCTTTTTAAGGGGGGTAGAATGTAACACCCGAGACTTTTATGTTATATAAATTATCAAAGGAATCTTTTTCTACACAACACTTGCTTGACTTGCTTTACACGCAATCGCGACCTTCCTCGATAGCTTGCGTCGTACGCAATACCGAGTTTCACTAAACAACATTATGCTATTAAAACTAGCTGTTATGAATAGTAATAACCACTTTTTGGAATTTTATAAATTTTATTTTTCAAAATGGACTTCATTTTTGGACTCAGAATATCAAAATTAGCCTAGGGTGAAATTTTGGTATTTTTCTGAAAACTTTCAATTTTTGATGAATAGTGAAACCACTAAGTGGTAGGTTAAAAACTGAATTTTGCATAAAACTTAATTTTACCGCTTCTGTGAATGGAATTTCGAAAATCCGAGAGACACGGTTAATATCAAGGACTAAAATGTGGTTCAATGAGATGAAAATAATTTTTTGGTGAATAGTAACTTTTTACTTTTTTTACCGCGGTTAATAGTAAATAGGGTAACTAAGGGTAAATATGATATTAATATTACCCTAACACATGTCCTAATTCTATTGGACAAGTGTAATTCGACCAAAAACAAACTTAGGAATAAAATATGACCATTTAGGCCCACTTGGATTAGATTAGGACATTTATTATTAATTTATTTAAAGAAGGGTTAAAATAGTTAAAATCAAAGTTTAATAAGTAAATCATTTTTAATATGGGGTTATACATAAGATAAATTCAATTGTAAATATTCATTAGAAAGATAAAAATATTTCCTACATGATGATATTTTATTTGTAATTTTTAGACATCAAATAATGTAATTTATTTATGACACAAAGATGATGCAGTAATTATCTTATTAATGAAATATTGACATAATTGATGTTATAAACACCAAAATAAATGTAATTTGAGACTTTTTATGAATTAAACTAATTTTATAGGTTACTATGATATATTAATGTTGATTTAATCAACTTGGTTCGAACATATAATTCTTTTATGACTTTCACAAAAATCATATATCAAATAGTGTCAAAATTGACACAAAATAGTTTTTAAATCAAATATTATATTATTAATTGTTATTTTATTCCTAAAAATCTAAGGTTCGGCCAAATGACTTAGATAAGGATATATATTTTAATAATAAACAATTTGGGGTTCGTTTGGCATGTTATAGTAAGTGTATTAACCATATAGTGAAAGAAAATAAAAAGACATGGTAAAAGTTAAATTATTTAACTTAGAGTTAAATCTATTTGATAAGGTTAAAATAATACCCTAAACTTGTATAAATCCTATTGGTTGATAGGATTTCGACCCTTCCCCACTTTATCTTCGAAATAAGACCCTTTGGAACCATTATAAACCGATTTTGACTTTAATATAAAATAATATTTTGAGATATTCCTAAGGTGCCCCTCTCCTCCCTTATAAAAGCGCACCTCCTCCCCCTCCTCCTCACACCAAATTGAGCACTCAAGCTCGGCCAACCCCTGCCATTTTCTCCTCTCCACTTACCTAGAATAATCCTAGAGGTCCTGGTCTTCTTCAAAGACCAATCTTAGTTCCCTAAGTGGAGGATTCAAAGAGGCGTTCCAAAGAAGAGGTAATTTCCATTACCGATCTTTTCAATTTCTTTCTTCTTCAACTTCTTCTTCTTTAGTTGTTTCATGATAAAGTAATAACATCAGTATTACTTACATAATGATATGTTATTATAAATATGAAACAACCCTAATTCACCTTCTATCCATCCTACGGAAAAATGAAATCACCGCGCGTGCGTACGTACGGAATACCGTCTCCACGCCGTGGTGTAATCTATTTTTCCACCATCACCTTACAAGGATGGTTATAATGGTGTAATAAGTAACTATATATGATTATTATGAAGTAATGTTGATACTGAAATAATATATATATATATACTCCAATACAATTCCACGATCATAGGAACGATATCATCACTCGTGCGTACGTACGGAATACCGTCTCCATGATGTGATGCGACTCGTTCTACATGATCTTCATTTCATAATGATTATATAAATGAATTGAATGAATGAATATGGTATATACTACACTAATACCATTCTGTAAATGAATTATCTATGACCTAAAGATAAGAATAAGAAATTATTCGACAAAACACGCATAAGAACAAAAAGTTATAAAGACCCGAGTAACAAGTAACAATGAAATATTACTAACAAGAAGCTAATAATATGACCATATATGATATCATATCAATATGTATGATTCTGGAATAAGTCAATAACATTATTTAAACCATTATACAGGATCTTCGGACACGAACAAAGCAAATCGGACCTAAGGTAAGGGAAATATCACAATCTCATTTTTATCTGAGATTGTAAGTATTTACTAGGGTGTATTTTATCATCCACATCCATGTTTCATCAAAATGTAATATTATTTCCATCCACCTACAGTTGTTTAAATCCATTTTTACCCTTCGGTGAGTTTTTAGTAATATGTATGAAAGGAATCTTTTGTCGTACGATGTAATTTTTGACTTTTCTGACAAAAGTACGAAGAATGTTTTTTTAACTTATACGGCATGAATGGATTTTTAAAACATTATTTCCAAGAAGCTTCCTTTACAAGTTTTCAAGTTTATTTTTAATCAACTTATTTTATTTTAAAGTTGTATGACATGTTATGAAAGGAAAAATGTTTTTGAAGAAGAAAGGATATTTTTCTCAAGAATGGAGTTCAAGTGATTTTCAAAATTATTTTCCATCTAAGATAATAAAGGGTTCTGTTTTTATCCCTATTATTACATTGATTTGATCATGTTGTGATGGAATTATTTTTATGAATTCCTTTATCTTATATGAATTGATTTATGATGTCATGATGCTTCAAGAATCCCATTTTTGTTTCATGTGTTATGCGATGATGTATGTTTTATGATTATGTGGCACACATAAGAAATGATTCATTATAAGATGGGTGGGACCTATATCTCCATCCAATGCATTGGGTAAAGATTTTATATCTCATGAGATAGACATGGCTGGAACGGAAGGTTATTTCGGTTCAGTGATACAGGACTGAAACGAGGAGTGAACTCGGTTCAGAAAGGGACTTTGTCCACTAAGATAGTCTTGGCGATGAGTCATGACTAACAAGAAATGATTTTCCATGATTATGTGTGCATGCCACAAAGTTTCAAGTTTTATGTTATGATTATGGGGATCTCATTTTCACTCCTATGATTTGTTCCATGTTAAGATATTATGATCTCTTTTGCAGGTTATGATTTTCAAAAAGATATGATATGATTTTTATTTCCTTTATTTTCCTTGCTGAGCATTTGAGCTCACCCTTTTATGTTTTCTTTTCCCCAGGTCAGGAAGATGGATATTAAGTAGAATATGCTAAAAGGGACCCTAGATATGATGAAATAAATGGGAGACACTGTAGAAGATTTATGAACCAGTTGTTTATGTTTCCCAGTTTCTAAAGGCACTATACCTATACAGTCCTTTGTAGTTTTATCATATGTTGTAATAAGTGTGCTTCAATTTTTGAAGTATTAAAAATGTATGTAAAGTATGGGTCGTTATATTAAGTATCATTGAGTTGGGTTTTAATTTTTTTTATTTTGATTATAATTGAGAGAAATAGAGATGCCCATTGGGACTATCAAAACTAGCTCTGTTTTCGAGGATGGATGATAATTATTTTTTAAGACAATTTTAATTTTAATTGTTTTATTTAATTTTATCTATTTTACATTGGGGTTTTTCATGCCTCTCTTTTTTGGATTTTAAATCTTAATGAACGACCACAACATGCATGAAAAAGTAAAATAGGTTTTCAACTTAGATTCTGAACATGAGAAAATCCTACAAAGAATAGAACTGTAATAATGGAAGCTATAGAAATCAATCAAGTTATGGTAGTTGTTCAAAGAAGTATAGGGCTATGAATGATCATGGATTATGGGAGGCTATCAAATACAAGATTGAAACTGAGAATCCTATCACCTATAATTGCTAAAAAACTCTTTGATATTAAGGTTTCCATCATCCAGATGATCTTAAACAACATGAAATTCACTAATCTACCTCATGAAGATCTAAATGAACATCTTGGAATATTTCTAGAGATCTATGATACCTTACAATTCCAAAATGTCTCAAGTGATTTGGTAATACTTTTCCTCTTCCAATTTTCATTAAGGGATCAGGCTTATGAGTAGATCCAAATCTTTCCAGCACATTCCATCACTACATGGGATGATTGGTCAAAGAATTTTCTCTCTCGCTTCTTCCAACCTTCTAAATATATGGACATATGGGTAAACATTATGAACTTTTTTCAATTTGAAGAATAAACCCTTTACACTTTTTGGGAATAATACAAATATATGACTCGAAAATTCCATCATCATGGTATTGAAATGTGAATTATAATCCAAACCTTCTATAAGGGGATTTTATAAGGAAATATGTCAATTATAGATGCTATGTTTGGAGGATCAATGATGAATAAATCAGCTGAGTAGAGATATAGCCTTCTTGATGAGATAGTAGGAAACATCTTCCAATGATAGAATAGGGGAGCACAATGAAGAGGCATCAACATAGTCGAAAACAGTAGCCCACTACTAGAAAATTGGGCTATATCCACAGTTTTCCAAAACCGCAGATATAGGTATTTATACCAAGGCTATAGCCATAGTTTTACATAAAACCATGGCTATATGGTATATTTTCAAAGGATATAGCCACGGTTCAGTGAGACAGTGGATATAGATTTTTTTTCGAGAGCTATAACCACAGTTTGGGTAAAAACATGGCTATAGAATCTTTTTGAAAGGGATATAGCCATGGTTTGGGTAAAACTATGGATATAATATCTTTTTTAAGTGATATAGACACATTTTGGGTAAAACCATGGCTATAAAGTATTTTTTTTTCAAGGGATATAGCCACAGTTTATGTAAATCCATGGATATAAATAATTTTTTTCATTTTATATTGCCACAGTTTCTTAGAACCATGGCTATAGGACTCCCACCTATGTGCTGGAAAAAGTTAACCCTTTAAAAAAGAGAAGGAAGGTTTAAAGCCATAGTTTACATGCTATTTCCATGGTTTTTAATAATATATATAACAATATATATATATATATATATATATATATACACCCGAAGTTGTCTTTGGTGTAGTGGTTAGGATGTTGGTGTGAAGTGAATAAGTACAAAGATTGAATCCGAATGGGAACATTTTATTTTGGGCTATAGCCACAATTTACTTGGGCTATATCCATGGTAGAAAACTACGGGAGATATTTCAACGGTTTGGAAAACTGGGGAAATACCTCTCTTTCCATAGTGGATAACCATGGAAATAGCTTTAGAGAACCATGGCTATATATTTTAGCTATAACCACGCCAATATGTGCCACAGTCAACTGGAACCATGGATATAACTTATAGCCACGATTTTGACCCCTATATTCACAGTTTTGGACTGTGTCTAAAGCCAAAATTTCTACTTGTAGCTAGATGATGACATAGATGGAATCCCTAACTCTAAAAATAAATACAATGATGGGATAGTAACAATAAACCTACGATACATTTACTAAGGATGAAAATTATACTTATTATAATTTTGGGAATAATTTTTAGGGTTAGAGTCCACCATAAAATCAAGGAAAAGGATATTAGGATATGGAATTAGGATTCCAAGTACCCCAAGGACCTATAATCATAAGCCAATTCTAAACAATAGAGGAGACCTTGGAAAATTTCATAAGATCCATTGGGACTGCTATCAAATAAATTATAGTTTATTCAAAAGATTATAGTGGGTCAATAAAGGAGATGAAGTATAAATAAAGATATCAAAGGGGGATGGTACAAAACCTTGAATTATAAGTAGGAAAAATTTCTAAGAAACTCAAATATGATTCACGAGGAACACTATCAGGATTCCCCAAAGTATTCCCATGTGAATATTTGAAAGTATTTCTTGATTCAGGCTTGTCTTTGATGATTTTTTCACTTCATAAGGTGATAACTTTCAAATATTCATGTTGGAATAATTTGGGGCATCCCTACAATGTTCCTAATGTTCTATATATAAGTTTCTCAGCATTGTTTTCTACTTAGAAAATTAGAATATGATGTTCTACCCTATGATATCTTGAGTCATCCTTTAGCTACTTTATTGATGCATTATGATATTTTGAATAAACCATAAATACTATGATATTATCCCTAGTGTATGTTCTAAAATTAGCCAAATTATCCTCTATCGTGTGGTCCTGGATTGTTATTATAGGTCCTTAGGGTGCTTGGAATCCCAATGCTCTCTACTAATATCCTTATCCTTGGTTTTGTTGTGGTCTCTAACCCAAAAAATTATTCCCATGATTATAATCCTCATAATTTGTGTCTTCTATAAACCTAACTTGGGGTTATTATTACTGGCCCATCATTGTATCCATTTTTTAGATATGGATTCCATCTGTTCCACCATCCAGTTATTGTTTTCGACCACTTGGATGCCTCTTTATTGTGTTCCCCTAGTCTATCATTAGAAGTTGTTTCTTTCTATCTCATATAGTAGGTTATATCTATCATTCAGTGATTTCTTTTTTCAGTGATCCTCCATTTACACCATCTAGAATTGACATGTTTCCATACACAAGTCCCTTATATAGAAGGTTTGTATTATAATCCACAATTAAATACCATAAATAGGGAATTTGAGAGTCATATATTTGTGTTTTTCTTAATAAGGATAAATGGATTCATCATTAAATTGAAAAAAGTTCAGAATGTTTACCCGAATGTCTATTGATTTTAAAGGTGGAAAGAAGCAAGAGAGAAAATTCCTTGAAAACTCATCCCTTAGAGTGATGTAATGTGTTGGAAATATTTGGATCCATTCACGATCTCGATCCAATAATGAAAATTGGAAGAGGATAAGTCTTACCACATCAATTGAGACATTCTGGAATTGGAAGGTATCAATAGATCTAGAATGCTTCCTAGATGTACGTTTGGATATTCATGAGGTATTATGCTAAATTTCATGATTTTATAGATCATCTGAACGATGGAAGGTTTGGTCTCAAAGTGGTTTCCAATGACGGGAGGTTATAAGATGCTCAGTTACAATCCTATATTTGATGGACACCATAATCCCTGAGTACTCATAGTCCTAGATCTCTTTAAAGAACCCATAAAACTTGGTTTATTTCTATACCCACCATAGTTGTAGTTCTATTCTTTCTCAATATTTTATTAGGTTTAGAATAAAATTCAAAAGCCTCTTTTCCATTTTCACATGTTTTGTGGTCATGTATTATGATTTAAAATCTTTAAAAGTGTAGCATGAAAAAACCCAATGTAAAATAGATAAAATTAAATAAAATAATTAAAATTAACATTATCCTAAAAAATTATTAGAAACTATTCCCAAAAAATGATGCTAGTTTTGACAGGACCAAAGGGCGTTGTTATTTACCTTAGGTATAATCAAAATAAAAAATTTATAAAACTTAGATCAATTCAACTTAATTAATTAAAATGAATATAGAAGAAAGATAAAGATTGATCCCAAAGAGACAGAAAAATTAGTTTAATTGTGTTTCTAAAAAAATTGTTTTATTTGATTGATTTTAAGAAAGTGGGTGAAGAACAGATGTTGTTTTTGAAAAAAAATTGATAAAATGATAGAGAATAAAGAAAAGTAGTTTGATTTTTTGGAAAAATAATATTTTGAAAGTGTGATGGGGTTTTGTAGTTTTATGGTTTTAGTGCAATTGGATTTTAGGAATTAGATTGATTAATTCATGTTTGGGGTCAGAATCGAGATGAGGTGGATCCAATGGTCATGGTATTCACTCCTCAACATGGATATCCCCACTTTTCCATGGCCATGTAATTTGGGAATTACCAAATTGATTTTGTCTTAATATAATTTTAAACCTAGTTGACTTGAATTTTATAATGTTTATGCCTCAATTCAAGGTAAAATGTTGAATAATTATTAAATTTTCATTTCATATTCAAGTACCAATGTTCATAATGAAGGAAAAAGAAAGGGATTGTAAATTTATTAAATAAACCACACCAATCCAAATACATGAATAAGAAATAAATAAAGATCTAACAAAACCTTTCACCTTTGGCTATATAACCCCAGCACAAGGTGGGTTTTACGGCCTCATCCTAGTAAAAAGGGAGTAATGGGGTATGAAGAAAAAAAAGAAAGCATAAAAAAAAGTGGAGATGTTGATTTGGTAAGGACCCTTCATAGCACAACTTCTCATTCAAAGATTTGGTCTTAAAATCTCCTAGAAGAAGAAGCTCAGATCCCTATTTATAAACTCCCAAAGGGACCATGAAGAATTAAATAGTGTCATAATGGTTCAAAAAGTGCTCCCAGGTGGTCCTAAGGTCATTAATTTATTCTCCTCCACCCATTTCATAAAAAACTTTTCATTTTTGGCTCATCCCAACATTTTAACATCGTGTAAGTGATTCACAATGTTTAATGTTCCTGGCCTTTAAATATTCATGGTTTTTTCACATTATATAAATATCGAGGAGTGTAAAAACATGTAATTGTTTCACATCATGTAACATTTACACGTCATGTAATGTTTACTTGACATGTAATGTCCATTTTTCAGCACTATAAGTTTTGTTTTGTTCTATTTCTTCACTTTTGATCCCTAAGAGTGTTCTATAGGCATCCTTCATCATGGAAATCCTTTTTATTTTTCGATGTCACATTATTCCCATATTTTTCTCTTTTCAGTTGATTTTCCCAATATTACTTGTATCCTACCACAAATCATAAAATAAGTTAAAAAGTACAAATATTGGAAAGAATATCAATTATATTATATAAATCAGTGCATTAAAACACCCTAAAATATATGAATGAAATACACATATCAACATTGTATGTCTCATGGATATGTATTATTTCTTCTTATTTGTACTTTGATTTTTCTTATGTTATATGTGAGACTTTTCTTTCTTTGTTGCACCTCACCATATGGTGGACCCTCTCAAGTGACTTGTCTAGTCGACTCAGGTTGATTCATTACATATATAAAGAGTCAGTATCCACCTATATAGTGCTTCATATAAATGTATAGTGGAATATTACTTAACCGATACCCTTAAAATGGTAAAATCCTTATTTTCTATTTTTTTTTATCAATATGAGGCATTAATGAATTAAAATTACAGCTAAAACATAATGAGTGTTTTCCTCTATAGTTTGTGAGTTAAATTTTCTTTCACTAAGATAGTGGTGAGAAATTATAGATAAATAAATGGTTGAAATGAAATTTTGAGATAATTTTCCTAGAATGTTATAAAGAATCAGAAAAAGAAAATTCCAACTACAAATTACCTATAAAAAGAACATGACATTTCATATGTCTAAGCCTCTTTAATTTTTAAAATGAATGTGAAGTTGTGAAATGTATTAAATAAAACCTTTTCATGGTGTTGATGATAAAAAAACCCTTGTTCAGGGGTTAGTTTTAATGTTACCTTGAGAAGTTTCCATGAATGGGAATATGGAAGTTTCCTGTAGGCTTCAGTGGCCCTTTTTTATTGCATTGGACCTTGAGGTTAGGCAATATATCCTTATGAACATTTTTGAGTGACTCTAGTTTTGAAGTGTATTCCTTGTGTAAAAGAGGGGATAACCCAGTTGTGGTGGTTCCATTAGGGATAGGAATCCAGTAGAAATTTTATCCGAGTTACTTGGAAAGTTAAGTATCATTCTTTGAACTTTTGATTTGGGTAGGAATCTTGGTTAATGAAACGACACCCCTAGTTCAATGAGTGGTAGTTTGGTAAATTGAGAATCAATTAGGGTACTACCCTATATGGATAAAAGATGAGTGTTAGATCTTTATCCTTTTATGTGGATGGTATGACACTTAATGGAGCGCTTCCCTATGGATATGCTCAGATAGGATCAAGGCTTGGTAGGCCAATGCATTGTAGGTGAGTCCATTACACCAATGTTGATAGGTTTTGACCCTTGTGGATCAATGATATTTTTACCTGTCTCCAGTTTAGCCTCCCTTAAAGTGAGTTTATATTCACATTAGATTATGTGTAATAGGGACCCTTAAGTGGGATGTAGTTCTCATGAGAGAGACCTTAGGGATAGGTGGATGGACCTAGTGGACCTATTTTGAGTCTTGAACGATAGGGTTAGGTAGGAAACTTTGAAGCCCTTAATTTTATTTCAAAATTTAGTGAGTCAACTGCATTTGGTTTCACCAAGGGAAACCCACAAGAGAGGTTGGTTTGGGTCTACATATTCTTTTTGAAGGTAGTAAGCTTCATTGTACATTTATTCTAAGATCGATGCATGGAAGGTGACCAGGTTTTATGATATAGGCATGGTGATGCCTATGGTTTCTGAGGAATCACCTAGGGTGATTTCATATCTAGAATGGCTTGTATGGGTATAATTTTTTGGATGTCTATTTATATTTAGCAATAGTTGTGTAATTGACTTTTTAATTTCAGAATCGATTCCATGAGGTGGGAGTATGTTTGATGAATCATGGTATATGTAAGGTTCCCAATTTTGAAGAGTAATTATAAGGGCGATCCTTTCATATTATGATTGATGTGCCATGTAGCACGGTCATCTTGGCCTTGATGGTGAAATAATCATGGGAGTGTGATTCAAGGTATTGAATCGAGTGCTACGATATGTACACGTGCTGTGTATAAAATTTTTAGTTCACACTGATTGTGTGTGGGAATTGGTTGATATGGAACATTAGTGAGTGGTTTAGTATGGGCTAAGTATTGACAATTTCAAAATATGATGCATGTGGACATGGATACCTAGAGGTTTGGGTGAATAAAGTGCCTCGTGATGAGGGATATCTTGGAAATAAACTAGGTGTCTTGAGATGTTTAACCCATGGATGGACCTTGACATGCATCTTTGGGATACATGATGTCAGGGGTTGGTTAAGGAAAGTACATCCTAGTTGATGTGAGCATGGATCAAGAGAGTGACACATTCCTTTTGATAGAATCTTATTTTACTCTTTTTTAGAGACAATCATGCCTAATATCTTGACATCATCGTGAGTATTCTAAGTGAGCATCAATAATGCACCGAGATATCTAAATATCTTTTATCATTTGATGGAGTTAATCCTTGGAAGTCATGCTTGAGGAGTGGTTTAAGGTAATACATATGGTGAGGAGTACACTATTGGCTGTTTGAGGGTGGTGATCTTTATAGTGAGTTGAAACTTGGTTAATGCTCTGAAAAACCGTTCTCGAAAAGGATAAATGTGTGATGGGTGATGTTTGTATTAAAAATCAGAGATGAGTGGGTTCTTATACATGCTAGTTTTTATGTCTGGAAAGTTATGGGGCATGTGAAGTGGTGATGGATAAATCATTTCATTGGTGTGATGGAAAGGATGCACCTAAGGTGGGGAGCAGAGTGTTGGTTTCCAGTTTATGAACCTCATGTGAGTAGGTTCATTGGATCTTGAGGTCATTAATTGGATGGTTTTTTGGTTTCTATATTTCATTGGATAAATATAATTATGTAAAACTATATTTTTTATTAAATTATAGGTACAAGTTTGAGTATGGACTTCGTGGAGTCTGAGTGTGGGCATCAGGCTTGGGATGGCTAGTGATGATTCAAGGGTTTTGGATCAGTTTCGTATCAGTTCTTATATTGTGACATGGTAGTTAAAATTAACAAGAGAAGGTTTGTCCATGATACATCATTGAAAGTAGGATATGGAATTTGGGGATCATTCTCAAAGTGATCTCAGGGTTCTTTGGATTAAAGGTGCTGATACTTGATTTTAGTGATGTGTCAGTTATTGTAGCTGATCATTTTTGTAAATAGTTAACTGGAGGTGGTTTGACTTAATATTTTATCAAATAGATATATATGATTGGTGAGGAACTAAATAAATTACATCGTTGAGATAATATGGGTGTGATTTAAGGGTCAATCAAATATTTTTAAGGAAAATATGATGCGAGCAAGCTAAGTTGAGTTGATTGGAACTTGACCGTTCGATCAAATTAAGAATCATATTGAGAGTGTTGTTAAGGTTACAAGGGAATAATTTTGTAGGAAATTATGACACTTGGAGTACCATGGCTTGGAATATTATGTTGAAAGTTAAAACATATGGTGGGGAGTTTTATAGGGTAGTTGATGAAAGAGATGAAGACATGATTGTGTCTTGGGTTGGATGGGGTTGAGTAAGTGTCGTCTGGATGTTCAGTAGTGGTTATGAGAACTTGGAGGCACATTAAGCATTTAAAAATGAAAAGAGACTTTTTTAGTGGGAAATTCACAACCTAAGTAGTTTGGGTGATGTTTTCCTTGTCCATCGAGGCTTCTTGGGGATTATAAGTGCTAAGGTGAGGAGGTTGTAAGATCTAATATTTTGAACTATTTGGAAATTCTAAAGGAATTTGAATTTTCGTTTTATGGATGGAAAAAATCATAAACCAAAATTCAGAATAATTTTATGAGAGTTTGAACTCTTTAAAATTTTGTTTTTGGATGGGGTTTAAATCCTAAAAGGTGTATTGAATGTTTGTATGATTTTTAGGAGTGTTGATATTTGAAATATTAGTTTTGAGAGCGAGAAAATCAGGTACATGGTTGGCGTATGATTGGTACTAACCATGTGGGTCAACCGTGCAACATGCTTTGTATAAGTACAATGTTTTTTTACTATGTAGGGGATCCAACAAGCCATGTAGCTTGGTTCATGGGTGATGAATAACTCACATGGTTGGAACACCATTTTTCTAACCGCGAGCTAAAATAGTGTAGGGTAGGTGTGTGCTTGGGCTGTAGCTCAGCACGATTGGTGCATAGCGAGTAAAATATGTGAGGTAACCATGCAGCAGGGTATTGATTTAGATAGGGGCACCACACGGTTGGGGCATAGTTTTCCAAACCATTCAATTGAACCATGCACCTCTTTAAAATTATAAAAATGATAATTTTGACCCTCTGACCATAAATGGGTTTTTACCCCATTTATTCCTCTTTCATGTCTAGTAGCTCTCCCAGACACCCCTCCCCCATCTCTTCTTTGGGACGATTATCCCTTGTATATGGTCCGATTGGATCACCATTTGATGTGTTGGAATCCTAGAGGTAAATTTAAGACTCATCTTTCCTCTTTTCTCAGTTTCTATTCTCTCCTTTTACATGATTATTATGTGAGCTAATATGCCCTATTTTTAGGGAGTTCATTTTGTTCTTCATTTTCCCTTGACTTGGATCGAATAAAATCATGATAATGGGTGATTAAAGCATTCTAATCATGAGGTATGTGGTCTAATTTCATTTACCTTAAATTTTCATCATTTATAATTTTTTGTCGTTGTGCCACACACCGACCTTTATATACATTGCTCCAAAAATTTGAAATACCATAAACTAAATTCCTAGACCACAACCATGGTGTTATATAGACATGTTAATATTATTGAAGGGTTGTGCCATAAAATTAGATCACCCCTTTGGGTGTTTCATCTTAATTATACTCATTGGTCATTGCACGTGTTTAACAAAAATAGAATTTGATTATGTTGGATTTGACTCCTAAAAATTTAATTGATTAAATGATATTAAACAAATCAATTTAATTACAATAAGTCATGTATACTTACTTGAAATTTATTTACCTATGAATGCGATGTCTCATGAAATGGTTTTTATTTATAAATCACATGGATACTTACTTTAATTATGTTACATCACCAAACTATGCCTTGATTGTGTAATAAGTCATTATTGGGTGTAATGAGCTTTCCTATTGTTAGTGGAAGCCTCAATTGAAATAAATGAATTATTAAATGGTTGAATACCATCACTTGTCCCTTGTAATTATAAGTGAATTGTTTGATAAAATAAATTGAATGAAATTGTAAAAGAATAAATAAATTGAATTATGATGATTATAATTTGGCATGGATATTTGTCATGGCCTATGTTTAATTATTAAATGAAACATGCATGTTTATGATAATATTCGTTGAGTTATAATTGAATTCTGATACAGAATTCCTTGTATGGTCTCATGAGGCATATTGAATTGAATGATTATAAATGGTTAAGTGGTGTTAGACATGGAGATTCTAATCATTTTTTGAAATTATTATACACGATGTTCCTTATCAATTATTGGAAATTATTAGATGTGGAATTCCTCATTGATTTACATGGTTTTCCTTATAATTTATTGAAAATTATTGGACATGGTGTTCCTCATTATTGGAAATAGAGTTTCTTATAATTTATTGGAAATTATTAGAAATTTAATTCCTCATTATTGTATATGGTGTTCCTTATCATTATTTATTGAGATTTTTGGACATGAAATTACTCATTATTTGAAATGGTATTCCTTAACATTTATGGAAATTTTTTGTACATGGTGATCCTCTTTCTTTATTAAAATTGTTGGATATGACATTACTCATTCTATTGATTTAGATTATTATATTAATTCCCATTATTTAAATGTGAAACCCCATACAATTATTCCATTACCTGGATTCCTTAGTTATTCTCCATAGGTCCTGCATTTATTTATAATGTAATATCCTGAAAATTCTAAAAGAGCGACTTGTATTCAATAGCATGTATGAAACACAACACCAAGTATAGAAATGATTATAACCACTTAAGACTCTATGGTATATTTAATATTTTAAATAAATTTAATATATTCTATAGCTTGAAATGCACAAAATAATGAGTTATTTTTTATCACATGAAATAATGAGTTTTTTAATGACTTGCATTACACGCGAGACCGAGTTTTACTGAAAAACAATATATTATTAAAATATAATTATTTAATATAATAAGATATAAATTAGACATTAAATTTGATTTTATGAATATAATTAACTAAATTATTAAAATATATGGTTTACACAAATATATGATGAATTCATTGGTTACCAATTAATTAGAAATGAAAATAAAGGAAATAATTTTATTTTTATTCTCACAAAGGTGTTTTATCCTAATAAATTAAATTAATTACTATTAGTGAATGATATTAATTAAATTTATATATTATATATTCAATAAATTATTTTTTAAATTCATCAAGTAGATTTTATAGGCATAAAATAAGAACAAACACAATTTTACACATAAAAACCTAAATTTTTCTAAAGGCAATTTTGCTGACTTCTAATGATGTACCTTTTTTAAATATAAATCTTGACACTTTTATAAATTTAATTTGAAAAAATAAACTTTATTTTTTAAATTTTAATATAAAAATTTACTTTTGGTGAATTGTTTATATTTTTCTAAGAAGTTTCATTTTTTTGATGAATAATGAAAAATACTGAATTTTAATTGAAAAATGAATTTTTGTATAAATAATTTATAAGGTTAAATTATATTTTAAATTGGTTTTAAATTAAAATTATATCACTTATATATAAAAGGATCCAATTAAGTTAATTTTAATATATTTCACATTGAAATTGGATATAAAAATATTTCAAACTTTTGAGCCTTTTTACTTTAAAAACCTGCTTTCTCATCCCATATGTGAGATTAAATTTAAATTAATTTCTGAAAATTATGTGATTTTAATTTGAAAAAAAGTATCAAATATTTTTAATAAAAATAATTTATAATTTTTAATAATTTTAAATTATTTTTTGACTAAAAATATTAGTCAAAACAATAAAAATTAATTATAATGATTAAGAGAAAAACTAGCTTAACTAGGGACTAAACCTTAAACTTATGGGCCAAAATGACCTAGAAAATTTTACATAAACTATTTTATAGAAAAATTTGGACCATAAAATCTCTTGATATAATTTGATTCATTATTGGAGGCACATGTTTTAAGTGATACCTCTCAATAGTGTTTACCTTTTTATATTTACAAGAACTCTACTCCCCCACTATAAAAAGAAAATCACCCCTCACATCTTGACAACTATGAAGACCATTGGATCATCCAAAAACTACCAAAATAGATCCCAAAAATACATAAAATAATCCTAGAATCCTCACTTTGTGAATAAATCCAACCAAGTAAGTATTTTGGTATAAACCAAAAGGAGTTACCCGAATAAGAGGTAACGTTCTTCAACGATCACTTTTGTTTCATTTACTTCTCCACAACTTAAATTATTTTTATATAATGATTATATACAAACAGAATTATATTAAATATAATGAATTTTTTTATGCTAATATTTCAACCTACAATTTCATATACATATTTCAAATGGGATACACAATTATCATTCGTGTGTACGACGAACTACCGCCTCACAAACCGATATTGTTCATTCTTCCATTTACCATCTTTAAAGGTTGGAAATATTGATGTATTTATAGTTTATATATTATATTTATAATTTAGTTAATATTATTTAATTTTTATATAACCCATACCTTCATGATTTCCATTGTATAATAACATCGTTTGTGGACGCGTGGATTACTGCCTCCTCAAAGCGATGTGATTCGTTCACATTTTACATGGAATGTATTAAGTATTTTTTAATAAAATACGTTGAATATATGAAATTAATATGATAATTTAATTATAATATATATAAATATAATTTACTTTTCATTCTCTTAAATATGAAAAATAAATGGAAGTAGCATTCATGCGTACGTACGACCTACCATCTCCATGAACAGTGCATTTCATTTCCTATCCCCAAATATTATGGATTATTATAAATAAATATATAATGAATATAAATTATAATTAAATAATGGTTTAATTTTTTTATATTATGAAATCATGATATATATAATAATAAAAAATATAACAAGTTAAAACATACTCGAAAACACGACATTTAACACCGAAAATGATGAAAATGGTGAAATATTATTAAAAAATGGGTAATAATATATTATAAAAAGATCATATATGATATTATAAATATTATTATGATTTTTTTATAATTTAATAACATTATTAAAACTATTATACAATAAGTTAAAGGACATTCAACCAAAAGGAAATGCAAGGTAAGAGAGTTTTTTATCACTTTTACTTTCTTGAGGAATACACCATTTTCACCACTTAATTATTTTGTGTGGTGTATATAATACCCCTATTGTATTTTATACCATGAATAAATTTATATTCATGATATTTAGAGTTTCATTTGAAGTATTTATTTCATAGGGATTATGATTCAAAAGTTACGAAGTAGTAAAGAAATTTCATAACTCAATTCCTTTTTGTTGGGTTATATTACCTCCTAATTGTCATTAATATTATATGATTATGTGTATATATATTTTGAATATATATTTATGTATTCATACTTATTTTGTGTGTAATTATAGTTTATTCACATAACCAATTCATTTATTAATTTACACTTCAACATAATGTTCATTTTAACGGTTTATTTCACAATATCATTCTAATCAAGATTAATTATTCTTAAAATTAAATTAAAGGAATTTATATGATCATTATTCAATAAACCCTTAATTTTATTATCCTATGGTTATTAATGAACTTTTTCAAGTAATAATATCTTTTTTACACTCTTTTTTACTCAAAATGTTTTAGAAAATGTTTTTATGAAAACCCGACTTCATTTCTCTCATCGGTTGGTAATATTTTTTCTTTCAAAACCATGTTTTATAAAAAAAATTCAATTTTTTTTTAAAATTTTGAAAATAATTTTTAAATAATATTTTACCCCTTTTTCTTTTAAAAAACTTTTCAATTGAATATTCTTGTCTCTTTACGAACAAGGCACTTTTCTAACCTTTTTACCGTGAAAAAAGAATATTCTTTTTACCTTGTACGACATGTATATATCTACCCATCTTAATTTATTCAAATATTAATTTTAAAGTTTAAAAGGTTACTTTTTATAGAATTTTTTTAAATTTATTTTAAAAGAAATATATTTTCAATTTTTTTCAAAACGAAAATAATATTTTCCTCAAGAATGTTTTTAAAGATCATTTTATGGTATTTTTATTTCATCAATGAAAAAACCCTTATTCTTACTCTAATGAGTATATGATGTTTTGATACCATCCTCATTATTTATTTGGATGGATTATTATTATTTTTACCAAGGATAGTATTGACATTCACTTCCTTGAATCATTTTTGTCATCATTAACTTCCCCTTGAATTGTTTATCTTTAGGTGATCATTAAACATTATATTTTCCCTAAATTTCCATACCATTTATCATGGATATGGTTATTTCCTAAACCAAATACCATTTTTATATATGATGTGTACTTAAAAGTTATTTTTTTAACTGGGGAAATATTTATAAATTCATATTTTTTACTCTATACAAATATTTGATAAGGCATGTTGTTCATTAATTAAATTGATTATTTGATATATGAGGAATGCTTTGGGAATACACTACATGGGTTGGGGAATAGTTAATGCAAGACCATCGATGCATATATATTCTCATGAGATAAAATCAGTTGACCAAATCATATGGTTTTTTACCCAGTATGTTTTAAATTATCTTGTGAAAGGTCTTAAAGGTAACGATATCATATAACTAGGAAACATGGTATCCAATAATTAATCATTACCTTCATTCACTATTAAATTTTAATTATCCATGATATTTTCACTATGAAAAAATCTATGGATTCATTTAATTCTCAGTTTATTGATTAAATGGAACAGTTTTCATAAATTTACCTTTCCACATTGATTATGCCTTATCTAGTTATTTGAATGGCATGTGTTTTCAATTATTTAACTTTCCATATTATTTATCCACTTATTTATTAGTTTATTGATTATATGGAATGTTTATTCAGTTATTTAACTTTTCATATTTTTTATTCACTTACTTATTAGTTTATTGATTATATATCATGTGTGTGTAGTTATTACCTTTCCATATTGATTATTCCTATTTATTCATTATTTCTTCCACTGCACCCAACCGTTACTGATCATTTTATATCACCCTTATTTTTGTTTCCTTCCCGAATAATCCAAGAAGTGTATTAAGAAATATATGCATGGATATAATAAGTTTGAATATAGTTATTATTGAAAGAAAAAAACCATGTTTTAATTAGTGTATTCATTTATAATAAAAGACTCATGTATGTATCTGGTTTACCAAGACTACTAAAATCTCCAGTCCTTCGAGATTTGATTCCTTATAATAAAGACAATGTAATGGTAGTATACACTGTATCCAAGATTATTGGGGTTGGGGCATTACATTTGGTATAAAAGGAAGTTTAGTAGCAACCTTGAGAACTAGATTTAGGAAAACATATATTAGTGAACATTACCCTAAGATAGACTTTGAAGATTAACATAGAAGAACATATGTATTAATTAACTTATGAGCTATGGATAATATCATGGGATTATGATTTTAAATTTGATCACAATTTCTAAGTCTGAAACATCTATTTTTAGGTTTAAAGTAATGGGAGTCTACCAAGAGTATGAATATTTTGGAAGAAATTTATGGAAATACAACTCATTAGTTTAGTTTTTTTAGTGTAAAATCTATTTGTGGAATAATTACCTTACATTTTAGAGACATTATTTTAAAGGTATTGATAAAATTTAGTGTTATGATGATCATTAATGACATTTTAATAATAGTCAAATAAGATTATTTGGATTTTAAACAAATTTTTTTATAAAAAACCATAGAGAAAAGGTTATTTAATGATTAAATTTCACGGATGTCTATCATAGTTATTTTAGAAATTATATTAATATGGTTTTAGAAAATGGAAAACCTATAAGGCAGTGGAGCTTGAAACCATGACTAAAGGATGATAAGGGTTTCACGCCTACCGCTGTCCTATGTGATTTCCTAGTTAATATCTCATTGCTTTTAGCTAAATAATTTGATGAATAAATGTTAATGATGAACAAGTGCTATTAATTTTTAGTATTATATATTAATATATTAACCATATTAGTTTTGGAAAATAGTTTGAGAAAAACCTAAAGACTTTTTTAAGTGTCTTACGATATGTAAAAAGTAAATTTCATGCTTCAGACTTCAATGTCAATTTTTGGATATCTATTTCTTGATATAATGGATGAATTGGAAATTGATCAAATCATAAACAAAGGATAAAAATTGTGCTTATAAAATATAAATATTTCAATTAAGTATATTTAATTATATTATCAGGCAATAAAATAATTCCTCTATATTAATAAAAGGATCTTAAAACAAAAATGTTATCCTAATACCTTAATTTTTGTTGAAATTATTATCTTTCAAATCATTATATATTTATGGATTTGAGGTCCTAAACTTTCCATTTTTTATTTACTTGTTTTTGATCAATGACCTCAATCACCCCTATAAATATTTATTCTTTTCCTCTATGTACATAACTCTACTTTCCACTAATGTTCTCCTACTTAGAGAACTAGTTATATGTTATTCCACATGACCGTTGTATTTACCATTATCTATTTTCCAAAGGATGTTATACGAACCCTTATCATGATGTGGGATTTAAATAAATCAATTTTAAAATTTCAAAAAATTTATTACCATGATCTAGTTTAAATTGCGTGGAAGTAATTTAATTAATGTGGGGAGAAAGTAACACCCCAAAAATTCTAAAAGAGTAACTTTTATTCGATAGTATGTATGAAACACAACACCAAGTATATAAAGGTATATAAAATCTCAAGACTTTATGTTATATTTAAAGTTTTAAATAATTTTAATATATTATATATCTTTCAATGCACATAATACTGAGTTAGCTTGCATCATACAAAACAGTGTGTTTCTTCAATGACTTGTTACACGTGAGACATAGTTTTTCTGAACAAAAATATATTATTAAATTTTTATTATTTAACATAATGAGATATAAACTATCCATTAAATTGGTGGTTATAAATAGGATTAAATAACTTATGAAGATTTATGGTTTATACAAATATAAGATGAATCCATTCATTTCTAATTTATTAGAAATGAAAATAAAAGAAATATTTTTATTTTTATGGTCACAAAGGTGTTTTATCATAATAAATTAAATTAATTAATATTAGTGAATTATATTAATTAAATTTATAGATTATATATAATCAATAAAATATTTTTTACATTCACACAATATATTTTATGGGCATAAGATAAAAAAAACCCAATTTTACACCTGGAAGCCTATATTTTTGTAAAATCAAATTTTCTGCCTTTTAATAGTGCACTTATTTTAAATATAAATTTTGAAAATTTTATAAATTTAATATGAAAATATAAAAATAATTTTTTAAATATGAATATAATAGTTTACTTTGGGTGAATCTTTGATATTTTTCTGAGAAGTTTCATTTTTTAATGAATAGTGAAAAATACTGAATTTTAATTGAAAATTGACTTTCTGTCTAAATAATTTATATGGTTAATTTTTTTTTAAATTAGTTTTGAATTAAAATTATATAAATTATAAATAAATTAATACAATTTAGGTTATTGGAATCAATTTTACATTGAAATTGGATATAAAAACATTTCAAACTTTTGAACATTTTTACGTTGAAAACCAACTTTATCATCCCATATGTGGGATTAAATTTAAATTAATTTATGAAACTTATGTGATTGGAATTTGGAAACATATATACCATATTTGTAATAATAATAATTTATAATTTATGATAAGGTAAAATTAGTTTTTACCAAAAATAATAGTGAAGGAAATTAAAATTAATTACAACGACTAAGAGAAAAAATAGCTTCACAAGGGACTAAACCTTAAAATTAAGGGCCAAAATGATTTAAAAACTTGTGAAAAACATATTTTTTGGAAATATTTAGACCATATAATCCCTTTTATCAAATTTCGTTCATTATGGGATGCCCATGATGTAAGTGAGACCTCTTTTTTATATTTATAAGAATGCCACTTCTCCTCCACTATAAAAAAGAACTCAACCCCCACACTTATTCATACCAATAAAGCCATATGGATTAAAAAAACTTCCAAATATATCACCAATATAAATTAACTAATCATATAATACTATATTTTTTCATAAAGGAAACCAAGAAAGTATTTTGTTATAAACCAAAAGAAGTTACCCGAATAAGAGGTAACATTATTCAATGATATTTTTTGTTTCATTTAATTATATCATGATTATATAATAACCTTATTATATTAAATATACTGATATGTTTTAATTCTAATAGTTATAGCTACAATTTCACACACATTCATCAAATGGTATACACAATCATTGTTCGTGTGTACGGCGGACTACTGCCTCACAAACCGATGTCATTTGTTCTTCCATTTAACACCTTTTAAGATAAAAAACAATGACAGATTTATAGTTTATATATGATATATATGATATTTATAATTTCTATATAATTTATTTATGATTCTTTAATTCTTATATAACACATAACTTCATGCTTTCTATTTTATGATAACATCGTTTGTGGACGTGTGGACTACCACCTCCTCAAAACGATGTGATTTATTCATACTTTACATGGAATGTAATAATAATGGGTTTAAAAAACATATGTGACATATATGAAATAAATATAATAATTTAATTATAATATACATATATATAAATTACTTTTTATTCTTTTAAATATGAAAAATAAATGGAAGTAGTGTTCATGCGAACGTATGACCTACCGTCTCCATGAATGGTACATTTCATTTCCTATCTCCATATATTATGGATTATTATAAATACACATATACTGAATATATATTATTATTAAATCATGTTTTAAATTATTTATATGATTAAATAATGATCTATGTAATAAGAACAAAGATAACAAGTCAAAACATACTAAAAACATGACAATTAGCACCCGAAACAATGAAAATAATGAAATATTATTAATAAAAGGGTAATAAGATATTATAATAAGATAATATATGATATTATAAATATGATCATGGTTCTATTATAAGTAATAATATTATTAAAACTATTATACATTAATTTAAAGGATGTTCACCCAAAAGGAAATGCAAGGTAAGGGATTCTTGTCTCACTTTTACTTTCACGATTCATACACCATTTTCACCACATATTTATTTTTGTGGTGTATATAATTCAACTATTGTATTTTACATAATGTAAAAATTTATATTCATGGTATTTATATTTTAATTTAAAGTATTTATTTCACGGGGATTATGATTTAAAAGTTACCAAGTGGTAAAATTTTCATAACTCAATTTCTTTTCATTAGGTTATATTACTTCTTCATTATCATTAATATTATATGATTATGTGTATAATTATTTTGAATATATATTGATGTATTTAAAATTACTTTATGTGGAATTAAAGTTGATATACATAATCAATTCATTGATTAATTCACACTTCAACATAATGTTAATTTTTATGGGTTATTTTACAATCAAATTCTAATAGAGATTACTTATTCTTAAAATTACATTAAAGAAATTTATATGATAATTGTTAAATAAAACCTATAATTTTCTTATCCTATGGTTATTCATGACCCTTTTAAAGTAATATTACTATTTTCCTACTCTTTGGTACTAAAAATATTTTTACGAAAACCCAACTTTATTTCTCTCTTTGGTCGAAAATCAATTTTCTCTCAAAACCATATTTTATAAAAATGTTTTTAACCTTTTTAAAATGATTTATCAAAGAAATTTTTACCTATTTTTTCTTTTAAAAATTTTTTCAAAGGAATCTTATTATCTCTTTTTTAACAAGACACTTTTCTAACCTTTTTACCATGAGAAAGGAATGTTATTTTTACCCTGTACGTCATGTACAGACTTACCCGTCTTTATTTCTTCTAATATTCATTTATAAGTTTAAAAGGTTAATTTTTAAAGAAAATGTTTTTTTAAAAGTGATTTTCAAAGAAAAGTAATTTCAAAATGTTTTTCAAAATGAAAAAGATATTTTCCTCAAAACATTTTTAAAGATATTTTTATGGTATTTTTATTTCATAAATGAAAAAACCATAATTATTACTCCAATGGGTATATGACATATTGATTCCATCCTTATTATTTATTTGGATTTTTTTTGATTATTTTTACCAAGGATAGTATCAACATTCACTTCCTTGAATCATTTTTGTATTCATTAACTTCCCCTTGAATTATTCACCTTCCGATGATCATTGAACATTAAATTTACCCTAAATATCCATATCATTTATCACAAATATTATTATTATCTAAACCACATACATTTTTTACATAAGGTGTGTACTTGATAGTTATTTGATTAACTTGGGAAATATTGATAAATTCGTATCTTTTACTCAATATAGATATTTGGTAAGGCATGTTGTTCAATAATTAAATAAATTATTCAATATATGAGGAATGCTTTGGACATGCACTAAATGGGTTGGGGAATGGTTAATATAAGCCCCTAGATGCATTGTTAGTATCATGAGATGAAATTAGTTGAAAAAATTAGATGGGGTTTTACCAAGTATGTTTTAAACTTTCTTGGGAAAGGTATTGATGGTAAAGGTATCATATGCCTAGGAAACATGGAATCCAATAATTACGCATTGTATTCATTCACTATTCAGATATAATTATCCATGAGATTTTAAGTATGAAAAAATATATGGATGCATTTAATTATTTGTTTATTTATTAAATGACATGGTTTTTAGTTATTTACCTCTATATATTGATTATTTCTTATCTAGTTATTTGAATGACATGTGTTTTCAATTATTTACCTTGCCATATTGTTTATACACTTCTTAGTTTATTGATTATATGGAACATGTGTTCAATTATTTAACTGTCTATATTTTTTATTCAATCCATTCTCAGTTTATTGAATATATGAAATGTGTGTTCAATTATTACCTTTCCATATTGATTATGCTCATTGATTCATTATTTATTCCATTGTACTTAAACCTAATTGAGAATTTGAGCTCACCATTATTTTGTTTCATTCCTTAGGAATTCAAGAAGTGTTCTAAGAAAGATATGCATGTATATTCTAAGGGGTATTAAATTTATTATCACATGTAAAAAATTACGTTGTAATTAGTGTATTCATTTTTAATAAAAGATTCATGTATGTGTCTGGTTTACCAAGATGGATAAACTCTTTAGTCCTTTGGTATTTGATTACTTATAATCATACTAATTTAATGGTAGTAGAAACCAAATATAGGATTATTTGTGTCAGGGAATTACATATAAAAAATGTATATTCTTACAGACATTACATCTTAGGCTAAAGTAGGTATAGGCATCTAGAGATCCTACAAGGAGCCTTAGCCTAACATGGTTTACATTTACACTGCCTCCTTAGTTTTGATATACCATAAAAATGTTTTTTTATATTCACAAACTAAATTTATATTATACACAATTTATGGTGTCCTACTAAGTTTTAGTCACACCCTATTTGGGTCTTCTTTTAGTACCCTAAAAGATATCATGGATTTAGGTTAGGACCTAGCTCATGCTTCTTATTGTTGTATCTTATAGGCTAGGAATTCACATGAGAGTAGCGACTGAGCATGTACTTGGGATGCCTTATAGATTTTGAGACTTTTATTTATTTATTATTTTTTCATTTCTAGCCATATAGTATGTATCTATTTTATGTTGAATTTAGTTTATTTTTTTGGGCATATCATGTTCATGAATGATTGGATTATTTGGCCTTGGTATGTTTATTGTTACTTCTCAGTTATTATTATATTTGGAATTATTTATTTTATTTATGCTTATACAATATTTAGTAATTATAAAAAGGGTATAGTCTCCCAAATTTAAAACCCTTAGACTCTCAATTCTAGTTGGTAGCCTTGGCCTATGGGGATTCACTCTTGAGGTCTTATCACCAACCAATCCGATTACTGTTTATTGGGTGAATCAGGTCGGGATGTGAAAATTCTCATGGTTAAAAGTGTATTTTATACTCATTGTAATGAATTGTGATATCTTTTTATGTTTGAAAATTCTATTATGTTTATGATAGGAGTTAAAATAAATTTTATATTTCTATTTAAATAGTATAAAATCTGAATTTCATATCACATAGAGCATAATTTTTAGAGTAATTTTTTAAATCACCACCCCCTAAACTTAAACTTTGGTTTCAATTTATTCTATAATTATAATTGTGGAATATTATGTTAATATGTTTTATTCTATAAGAAATATAATTTAGTAATCATTTGGTGTTTTCAAATGGAAAAGAAGGGAGTAAGTTTTTTTTAACTCTAATGATTACATCTGCACTTTTCAAGGGAGTTTTCTCTTTAATTCTATTTTTCCTATTTATTTTTTATATTTATTTAGGATGTAGTTTTCATGAACTAAATGTTTAAAACAAAATGTTTGGAAGTATTGGTAACATGATAAAATCATTGATTTTTTTCTAGTTACTACCATCTATCTTGATCTTCTTTTGTGTTGAATTAGTGTCATTTTATGATTGTTTTTGTGGTTCATTTAAAATCTTCTTGAATTTAAAATTTACCCTTGCATAATATTTTTAAATAATGAGTATATGCTAAAATTTTACTTAGTAACTATAATGAACATATTTTTTAATACTGATAATTGTTTTTTGTTTATGTTGAGTAAAAATATGTTTTTAAACCTTATTGTAACCCTTAAACATAGATTTTGAACTACAATATTACCAATTATATTTGAACTTGAATTTGTTTTAAATTGTTTCTCCCACTTTGAGATTACAAATTGATGAATTTTTTTTGTTTTAATTATGGGTGAGGGGTATTTAAATGTTTCAATCTATGCTTAAATGATTTTATAAATTAAAATTATTCAAAAAAAAATTCAAAATTGATTGTATTTGAGCTTCAATTATCACATTCAGTGGGTGAAAATTATTTTTCAGTTTGAAGGATACCCTATCACTTTGAGAAGGTTAGTTTCTATTACCCTATAGAATTAATTGGGAGAAATATTTAATTTACCTCTTAAAAAAACTTGATTTCAGTAAAATTTTGCAAGTATTTCATATAATTATCATTGTCTTTGAACTCTTTAGTTTGAATTAAGCTCATAAGATATTCATCCAAATGGGTTATGAAATGAAAATTCTAATCCATGTTGAACCTTTCATTATTTATTATTTTACCAATGGGTGGTTTAATTATTCATTATTTTTAGTTATTATTTTTAGGCATCCATTCAGTTGAGTGTATTTATTCTCTATTAAACTATGTATGTATGTATGTTCACCCAGAGGTAAAGAGAAGTTTGTAAGTTCTATTTGGATAAAAATTGAAATGTGTTCATTTTTTTAGTGATTTTTAATATCAATTATTTTTGTAAAATAATAAACCAAATTTTAACTAAAACCATTTAATTTTGAAATGAAAATTACATTGAAAACTTGAGATAGATAACATCAGGAAAACTTTTTGGAAATTAATTCTTTATGCCATTTCAATTTATTAAACTTAAGATCACTTTAATTCCACTAAACTTGATTAATGGAAGCTTAAGGGAAACAATATCATAAGTGTGAGGAAATTTTATGTAACCTATTTTGAATGTATGTTATCTACATATTTTTGATGATATTTTGATGATAAATTATTTCCAAATGAGCTTTTAAGGGTGATTAGTTGATAATTGATGATTTTGTGTCGAAATTACAATTCTTTTAATATTTCAATTAAATCACGTGTTTTTTGGTATTTAATTTATAAATTGATCATTCGTTATATTTTATTATATTTTTAAGATCAAATAATATGTGGTCTTTATTAAGCTCTAATTGAAATTTATCTTGGAAAATATTTTATGAAGTATTGTATGTGATTGGATTTAAATTTCTAGTGTTGTAAGATTTTTTAATTTTTAATAATTTTTATTTTATTTTTTAATATTATCCATTGAAGATAAAAATTTAATATTTTTTTCTATTTCAAATTACATTTTTTATTTTTAATTTAATTTACTATATCATAATAATTTTACAATGTTATTTTTTATTTGAAGATAATTTTCTTCCTATTAGGAAATATAATTTCATTTGTCCCCATAAGATATTTTTCATTCATTTCCTATAAGATAAATTCTTCATAGGATAATTTTGTAAGAAAAATCACTATAGGATAATTGTATATAAGACCATAATATAATTTTATAATTTTTCTGTAATATAATTTCAAATCACTCACCATATAAAAGAATCTTGTACATGAACAAACCTTGGAGGATACCTTCCAAGAAATTGCAAGAGAAATTATTTAAGATCCTATCTTTTTCAAGGTATATCCCTCTTTGAGTTTTTTCATTAAACATATTTTGTTTGGGTCTTACCTTGTATTTGACCTTGTTGGTTGGGTCTCATTCAGAAACAGAATGCCTTTGTTGGGGAAAATGATCAAAAGTTTAGGGATGTATGTTTTTTTGAATTAATGAAGTATGAGAATAGACATGTTAAATGGGATTTCAAGGGTTATCCATGAGTTTATAAGGCTTTGGAGGTGGTTTAGGTTATTATGTGAAATTTTGTGCTTAAAACTACATGCAAGACATTTACATGCCGTGTATATATAGTACACAACATGTAATTGTCATTAGGTTGATATCATGATAGGGTTATAGGTTGTGAACTAGTTCAGGGTGTGAACTGGTTACTTGTTGTGAATCCACATTACATGTTGTGTAATGTTTAGGCAAAGTTAGATTCACTAGTGGTGATGTGAATTTTGAATTAACTCTTAAATAGAAATTACATGATGTAAAATGGGGTTAAACATCATGTATTTTTTTGGTATGGATAGTTTTAAAGCCCTGATGCATATGTTTTATTCATTATTCTCACATGAATCCTTCCTATCTCAAGCACTAGGCAATTTCTAGAAATCTTTGTAGTGCTTTCCTCTATTCTAGAAATCCCGTTCAATTAATCGATCTCTGGTGAGTTTTTTTTCTTAGGTTTTACCTTCTCTTCTATTTCCCTCCATTATAAAAGTTTAATCTCTTGAGTATAGTAATTTGGGGTTTTCATCTGGGTCTTTTTTGATATAGGTTTCATATTTCGATCTTTTTCACCTTCATTCTTATTGGTGTTACCCTTTGGAAGTATTGTTTGATCACTAGATAGAGGTATGTGGTTTGAAACCTAACCGTATGATATGTCTAATTATTAAGTATGTTCAATATTTCTATTGTACTGACACAATATGAACATTAATTAATTTAATGATGAATGATGATAAATCATGGATTATATTGGATTAAATGGTGTTGCGACCTGGCTTATGGCTACCCATTGGGTGAGAGAACCCTTGAATAATAATGATTTGTACAATGGATTAAAGTGTGTTTAGCATGAAATAACACCTTAAGTTATTTCTTGATATAGAATCACTTTGGTAGTGTATTATTTCTTATTAAAATGACTGGGGATGATTTGGTAAAATGAATGTGTAATTTAAAGACATATGATAATTTTTCATAATTATCTATTAAGGATTATAAAATGATATTGTGATATCCTTTTTTTTATGACTTGTGTTGTGATACATGTTGTAATTATTATATAGTGGGATTAGCCTAGTTTCATGCTGAAATGATTATATAGTAGGCTTGGACCAATTTTATGCTATAATGATTATATAGTGTGCTTGGCCTAGTTGATGATAAAATGCTTATATATAGGGCTATTCATGGTGATTTAGAAATTATTATATAGAGGGATATGCTTAGATATTGAAATGCTCATATAGAGGGATTTTACTAGTTGATGTTAAAATTATTATATATAGGGATTTCCAAGAGATTGAAATGATTATACGGAGGTATTTTCCTGGTTATGTGATTATGACATGGCTTATGGTTATGGTTATAATGGTTGTGCTACATGATTATAGATATTACAACATGGTGCCGAATTAGGTTGATTGTTGTATTATATTAATTAATTAATTAATACACCTATTTATTACTTTATTTCATGCACTTATTATCAGATTGATTTTGTTTAGAAATTCTGGTGTTGACCTACTTAGTTTTACTCACACCCTATTTGGGCCATCATTTGGTACCCAAAAAGATTACATGGATTAAGGTTTGGAAAAGTTAAAGGGACCTTGTTATTGATTTTTTCCTACTGGATGGGTTGGAGTTTAGATATGAAACCGATATGGGGTTCAGGACTAGGGTCATTTGAGTTTATTTATGTCAGTTGTTTCTTTTATTTCTACATATTCTAGTTTTACATATAGATACATTTCATTTTGTCATAACATGATTCAATATTATTGGATTATTGGTTATTCCTTTTAGTTTCCATTACATATTTTACGATTTCATTTATTTCTATTACTCATATATTTATTTATATTGTTTATTTCTATTACATTATAACCCTATACCAGGGTGTATAGTTTTTTTAATAAAAGTGGTGACATTAATTGGTCACCCAATTCATGCCCCAAAGGAATTTATTGAAAGAAACAAAAGTTAGAAAGAAAGCTTGAGGTGTAAGAGCTTACACCAACAGGGGATTGAGGGAGGGATACAAGATCCGTCTACAAAGATAAACAATCCAAAAGCTAGAGTTGAAAAATTCAACTTTGAGATTCCTTATCAAATAGTTTTTGCACATGCAACAAAAATCAAGGATGTCATAAAACCAACTTCCTTTCTGTCACTTTCACCCCAAGTGCGATTGATCTTTCTCATTGGCTTGGAGAAGGCTTAAACCGCTTTGAAAGGCACACATTCCCATGACAAACCAAAAATCCTTGAGCAAACAGGATCAATTGAGCAGTAAAAATCATTCCCAAGGGATGTCTCTAAAGTTGAAATCAGGATTCATCTTGTATTCATCAACCATCCTGATATACATTCGTTTCCTAATTTGAAGGTAAGTCTCAGCTGAAATATCACCATTGGTGTGTTTCCGGAATGTATTTTCATCTTGTTAATTTATCCATTCATTAACTTTTTCATTCAATATATATGTCTCCGCCATCTATTAGGCCTCTCTGTACACAGGATAATTATTTAAATCATGTTCTCCTCTTCAAATGAAAGATTTGTAGTAGGTTCAACAACTATAATTCGATTTGGAGGCTCAGTGATTTCCTTTCTAGAGGGGTCAAAAGACCTGGTAACAATTGTTCTCTCAAGAGTAGAGTAGTCCCTGCACGTCCTAGTTTTTTTGGGATTCGGTGTGATGAACCCATCGACATCCACCATCGGCTTTTTCCCCTTTCTAGAGAGTGATTTGAAGTATGTTTCCTCAAGATGATTAGTCTCCCCACTATACTTATCAAACCCCCACTACTAGTCATCAACCTTTGGCATACAGGGATGCTCTCTTGAGGTTCCGTAGCCAACCCATTTTGGCCACATGAGAAAGTTCCAGATCTTAGGACATTACATTGTTGTATTATAGGATCATGTTTTTTATTCCATTGATTTAATATTTGGGAAAGTTAGAAAGGAAACTAGGATGTTTCAGGACTTGTTAATGATCTTGTACATGGGAGTAACTAACCCATGTATTGGAGAAAATCTAATTGTACAAGGATGAGATTACTATTCATAATGTTCACTTATTGCAATTAATGTTATTTCACCTAGGGTGAATCACATGTTATGCGGTGTTATTATTTCTTGAGATATCTACTCGTTTCTCGAAATGGTGTGAGATAAGTATTCATGCATCATTATAGGAACATAGTGATATATCTTGACATACATTGTTCATGATAGGGACATATTTAATTAATATAATAATTTTTCTTAATAAACTATGAAATGAGATACCTATTATATCTGATAAATGAAATATAATAACTATTATGTCATGATAAAACAATTGTAAGACATTTTTAGAGAGACCAGGAGCCAGTGGTTCTCTCTTATTGTCACTTATTAAGGTTGAACTTTTTTTATCTAGTGTTCCAAGGAGTGTGTTGGTATTGTAGAGAAAACTCTTCTTCATCATCTTTGAGTTGAGTGTTAGGAGAGTGAAAATCAGTATGATCCTAACATAGCTGGACTAAAGATTCATGTAGCTTATAAGGATAAGATTGATTTCCATCTTTGCAACAACTTTCTGAGGGTTATCCGATCCGTGGAAAGGGATAATGTTCACACCATGCCTTTGATGTATGATATAATGAGAGAGTTTCCATTGTATAATCCACCTATGTTTAATTGGGAGGGAGACCCCAGTTAGACGAGTTCTGGATTGAGTTAGTTCAGATAATCTTCAAGTACCTCAAGACACCTGTAGATAGGAGGGCGAATCTTACTGTATATATGATTCATGGAGTATCTAAGAATTGATGAGATATTATATAGCATGATATATAGTAAGAGGTGTTATCTTTAAAGGAATTTGATGAAAAGTTCCTAAGACACTTCTATCCATAAACATTTAAGGATGAAAATGATTTTGAGTTCATACACCTAACACATGAGGGCTTGTCAGTGATGTACTATGCCGAACACTTCACCGATCATCAGTGATTTATACCATCTCTAGCTATCGATGAGATCTATAGGGTGGGACATTTTTAGGATGATATTCACTATGAGATCAATCACAAGTTAGCTTCTTCTTCTTGAGTATCTTTCAAACATGATAAATTAGGCACTCATCATAGAAGGGAATATGAGAGAGGCCTCGAGCAGTGGCTAGACTATTTTAGTAGGGTGAAATGAGTGTTCTTATTCTAGTGGAAAGAAGAACATATATGATAGTTATCTCCAAGGTAACAACGGAAAGATTATTCAGGGTAGTGGGAAGCCATCTCAAGACCATCTTCTATTATATCTCTATCATTGTATAAAGTTGGGATGCAAGAGGATTTAGTGTCCATACCCCACTTTGGAGTACCATTCTTATGGGAGGTTGGGTCATCTCTAAAAGTTTTTTTTTGGAAATTCTCACAATAGAGAAGTGGCTAGGGATCAGTACATGTGCCAGAGTTTGAGAAGGAGTTAGCTACCCCTCAATAGACATGTATCTATAGTTCCAAAAGATGTTCAGGTTGAGGCAGGGGACATGGAACCCCAATATAGGAGAATAAATACCATGAAGAGAGAATAGACCAAGGGAGTTAGACTAGAGCCCAATGCAGAGGGGTATGTCAGCCGCACACTATATAGGCTACTCCAACTATTGTGGATGCAAGACCTTCTACCACCAGAGGTACGATTCTTGTATCATCTACCCTTTCTTATATTTTTTTTGATATAAGAGCATCACATTCCTTTTTAATCTTATTTTTTTTAAAATGGTTTGGAATTAGTTGTGTAAAGATTTGATGGTGTCTTAACCATTAACATGCCATTAAGAGTGTGGTTAGAGAATGTAAAACATTGCAAGGTGTGTTCTCTAGAAATCAGTTTCTACCATTTCTTTTGGGAATATATTGTTGTGGGAATTATAGGTTTCAATTTTATTATTGGTAGATATTTGTTAGTTCTATAACATTATCATATCAACTATTACCATAAGATAATTACCTTTCTATCCCCATAAAGAGATACCTATTCTCACTAGGGTGAGTGGGATCTTCAAGCTATTTTTCTTGGACCAATTCAGTGCATATTAGATTATATCACAGATCAGATATAAATCCTTTTTCTAGATGATGGTAGAATTTTTAGGATTATTTTCCTCTAGTGGAAGAAAATTTTCATAATGTATTTCCTAATGAGTTATATGGATTACCACCCAAGAAAGAGATCAATTTCACTATCAATTTGGGGTTGGGAGAAAAATAAGTTTCTATACCACTATATAGGATGGCATCAGTAGGATTTGTGAGTTGAAATTTCAGTTGGAAGATCTAGAATTCAAGGGTTTCATATGTCCTAGTACATCTCCATGGGGTTCTCTAGTTATTTTCACCAAGAAGGCTGATGGAAATTACACTTATGTGTGAATTATCAGAGAATGAACCCAATGAAGGCCAAGAATTGATATCCCATTCCTTGCATTGAATATATCTTCAATTATATGAGGGGAACTAGGATTTTATCGAAGATCTATTAGAGATCAGGGTACCACCAGTTGAGGGTGAGACCATCATACATACCCTGAACTGATTTTAAGATAAGTTATAGATTGTATGAGTTCTTAGTGATATCATTAAACTTGAAGAACTCTACGAAAGTATTCATGTCCTTGATGAATAAAATATTTCATCCTTTTATGAATTGGTTTGTGATGATTTTTTTAATTACATCTTAGTGTACTCCTATTCAGTAGACAATCACACCCAACATCTTGGTATCACCTTGAGTACATTGAGAGAGCACCAAATTTATGCCAATATAATAAAATATTGTTTTTGGATTGATAATGTGTGCTTATTGGGACATATTATCTCAAAGGTTGTAGTTTTAGTGGACCCAGAGAAGTTCAGAACCATAATATCTTAGGAGAATCCAAATAATGTCTTCATGATTTAGAGATTTCTAGGTATAGTAGGTTATTATTAGTGTTTTATCCAAGACTTATCCTATATTATAGAACCAATTTCAGTTCTAATAATGATGGGATTCAAGTTTTTTTGGTAAGATACTCATGATAGGTATTTTCAAGAGCTAAAGGTTATGATAACCTCAGAACCGATACTCACTTTACCTATACTAGGTAAAGCATATACTATATACTGTGATGCATATAGAGTTGAGCTCAGAGTGGTTCTGATGTAGGAGAATCAAATTGTTACTAATAAATATATCTAAGACCACATGAGAGGAATTACAATACTCACAATATGGGTTTAGACGCGGTGGTAAATTACCTGAGATGCTGGATATGCTATCTATTGGAGAAAGGTTTTTGGTTTACACAAACCACAAGAGACTCAAGTATATATTTTCTCTATGAGACCTAAACCTCCGACAGAGGAGGGGGGAAAGTACCTGTAGTACTTTAACTTTGAGATGGATTATACGCCAGGAAATGGAAATATCATTATCAATTCCTTAAGTTGAAAGACGTATATAGAGGCATTGTTGGAGTCTTGTGATGACTGACGAGTGATAGAACTATTTATAAACATGAATCTAGTTGTCCACGAGTCCCAGGGTTGAGTGGCTCTCACTTCGACATCTATTATACCCGTGCTTCTTGAAAAAATCAAGAAAGAGTAGTCATCTGATCCAGAGGGATTAGTTTTGAGAGACAAACTATATGGAAGGGATACACCATATGTATGGTCCCTTAGCATTAGAAATTATATTATACTCCTTGGATGAGTATGGGTTCCTATAGGCTTGCATGAGAAGATAATGAGAGGGTTTCATAATTCTAGATGGGTGGTATAACCTAGTTTGATAAAGATGTATCATGATCTCCATAGATGGTACTGGTGGTAAGAAATGAAGAAGGAGGTAGCATGATTCATATTGAAATGTTTCACCTATCAATATGTGAAATATTAGTATCAGTTTCCATCTTGTATGTTTCATCCTATTTTCATTTCTGAGTGGAAGAGGGATGATGTCAGTATGAATTTTATATCAGGATTAACAAGGACACCTTGTAAGAATGATGCATTGTGGGTGATCATGTATCGAATAATGAAGGTAGTAAAATTAATACCTATTAGGGAGATATTAACTACTGATGATCTGGGTAGTCTCTATAGGTGTGAGATAGTTTAGCTACATGGTGTTTTGAGGAGCATTGTTTTTGATATAAATCCTCATTTCACATCTTGTTTTGGAAGGGCCTTTAGAATTATTTGGGATCATAGGTTGTTTTTATCATAACCTATCATCCTTATACTAAAGATAAATCTGAGCAGACTATTCATATTTTGGAGGATATGTTATGAGCCTATATTTTGGATTTTAGTGGTTAATGGGAGAAACATATAGCACTCATGGAGTTTTCATATAATAACAACTTCTAGGAATCAATCCATATGAAAAATTTCAAGTATTTTTATGGAATGAAATGCCATTAAACTCTTTGTTGGTTGGAGGTAGGTGATTCAGTTCTTATTGGGCCTAGTCTCATGCAGGAGACATCTGAGTAGGTTTATTTGATCAGGAGGTGGTTGGTGACTATGTAGATCAAGTAGAAATCTTACACTGACTATCATAGGTGACCCATGGAGTTTGAGGTGGTCATCATGTTTTCCTTCGAGTGTTGCCTAGGTTGTGGAAAGATCATATTAGGAAATAGAGAAACATAGAACCTAGGTGTTCAAGCCATTTGAGATCGTGGAAAGGTTTGGTCTAGTGGAACACTGATTAGCCCTTACATAGTTGTATAATTCCATTCATGATGTGTTTCACATGTCACATATTTAGAGATATTATCCTAACCCTTATCATGTGATATACATTGAGGACTTAAATATTAGTGTAGATGTAACCTTTGAGGATCATCCAATATGTATTGTGGACCATAGTGAGAAGTATCTCCCAAGAAAGACTATACCTCTAGTTCAAGTGCAGTGGTAGCATGGGCATGATCAAGAGGAGACCTAGGAGAGAGAGTTTGATGTGTGAGAATAGTGGCTAGACTTGTTCACCAAGAACCCATAATGATTCTTGGAGCATATCAGGGATGAGTTTTTATATAGTGGGGTGGTTATAAGATCCCGTATTTTTCTAGGTATGTCCCCCTTTGAGTTTTTTGTGTTAAAACTATTTTGTTTGGTTTTACATTTTCTTTAACCTTACTGGTTGGGTCTCATTCGAAGACAAAGATACTTTGTTGGAAAAAATGACCTAAAGTTTAGGGATTTTTTTTGAATTAATGGAGTCTGGTTATAAATGTGTTAAATGGGACTATGAGGGGTTTCCATGAGTTTAGAAGGTTTTGAAGGTGGTTTGTGTTCTTATATGGAATTTTGTGATTAAAACCGCCTATAAGACATTTAAACACCATGTATATATAGTACATGATGTGTAACTATATCCAAGTGGATATTGTAAAAGGGTTATACACTGTGAACTGGTTCATGGAATGAACTAGTTACTCACTGTGAATCCACATCACACGACATGTAATGTTCATGAAAGGTTAAATTCACCCGAGGGGATGGAAATTTCATCATAACTCTTAAATAGAAAATATATGATGTGAAAGGGGGTTAAAAATTGTGTATTTCTCTAAATCATCAGTTTTAAAGACATGATTCATATGTTTTATTGATTCACCTCACATACATCCTTACTATCTCAAGACCTGGGTGATTTTTAGGTGTTTTTGGAGTTCTTTTCTCCATTCAGGACGTCCTATTTAAGAAATTGATTTACGGTGAGTTATTTTTAATTTCTGTTCACTTCAATTCCATTGCTATAAATTGTAGTGGTGGAATCTATTAACCATGGTTGTTTGGGGTTTTTGATCTGGGTATTTTATGATCTAGGTTTCACGGCCCTTGATTATTGTGCTCCAATGGTGGATGTGGATAGATGTGGTGTTTTGCACACTTTCTTATGTAATAAACCCTTGTATGCCTGACTCCTTCTTTTTATATATATTAATTTTGAGGACCATATCACGCTGGATCCTGATCTTCTTGATATATGCAATATTTTTATTACATGGATGCAACATGTGTATTAATTAATTTAATTACAAATGATGTTATATCATAAATTGTATTATTCCATGGATCCCTTAGATTCAACGGTGTTGCGACATTTCTTGTGGCTATGAATTGGTTGAGATAAACCTTGAATAATAATTATTTAGATAATTTATTAAAGCGTGTTTATCAATAAATGAGACCTTAGGCGATTTCTTGATATAGAATCAAATTATTAATGGATTATTGCTTATTAAAATAACTGGTGATAATTTTATACAATCAATGTGTAATTTAAAGAAAAATGTAATTTTTTATAATTAACCATTGAGGATTATGAAATGATATTATGGTATCCTTACTGTTATGACTCGTGTTGTGATATATGCTGTAATTCTTATATAGCTATCTTGACCCAATTTCACGCTGTAATGCTTATATAGTGGGATTGGCCTAGTTTCATGCTACAATTCTTATTAGCGGGTTTGGACCTGTTGATGATGAAATTATTATATATAGAGACATGCCAATGATGATAAAATGCATATATAGAGGTCTATACCTAGATCCTAAAATGATTATATAGAGGTATTTGACCATTTAATTCTGGAATGATTTTATATATGGATTTTCTCAGAGGATGAAATGCTTATACAAAGAAATTTTCCTGGTTATGTGATTATGCCATGGTTTATGGTTATTGTTGGCATGGTTGTGCTATATGATCAGAGATATTATGACTTAGTGTCAAATTAGGTTTATTGTTATATTATATTAATTTATTTATTAATACACATATTTATCACTTTATTACATTAACTTATTATTAATATGGTTTTGTTTAGAAATGGTGGTGTCAACATACTGCATTTTTCTAACACCCTATCCAGGTTTCTATTTGGTACTTTGAGTAGATTACAAGGATGCATGTTTAGATAAGGGAAAAAGATCTTATATCTAATTTTTTTATTGTTATATGGGATGGAGTTTGGATATGAGACTGATTTGGGGTTCAAGACTAGTGCCATTTGAGTTTATTCGTGTCATCCATTTCTTTTATTTGTATAGATTTCAATTTGTCATTTAGATATATTCCAGCATGTCATTACATGATTCATTATTATTGTATTAATATTTATTTTTTTTACTTTTCAATGTATATTATACTATTTCCTCTATTTCCATTAATCAGATATATATTTATATTATTTATTTTTTCTTCATTGTATCTCTATACCAGGGGGTATAGTCTCCCCACTATACTTATCACAACCCCACTGCTAGTCGGAAGCCTCTGGCATATGGGGAGGTATGCTTGAGGTACCATAACCAATTTTTTTTGCCCATGTGAGAGAGTGTGTAATTGGGAGATGTTGACACTTACTTTTCCTTTTTCACTCATATCATCCTTAAGAAAGGCAATCCATGTATACTCATTGATGAAAGTTTATTAAACCCCAAATATTTTCTACTACTTAATGAACCCAAATCCATCACCGATTGAGGTTTAGGTATTTTCAGATCAGTAAAGGGGAGGATGATTCAAGCTATTGAGTATTGAGATAAAGGAGATTATGTTTTGGGAATTGAAGATAAGAATAAGATGACATGATCTAGGAATAACCCTTAGGTATCATTGAATATGTATAACTGATGCCGAACTAGTTTAGATCTATGAAATAATATGGAGCAACCATGATTAGATAACTTTAATAGAAAACTTGAGAAGTTGGAATGATGCATGAGGTCGAGGGAAGTTAAACAAATTGACTAAAGTTGAATCGGCATAGAAGTCAAAGTAAGATTGACACTGACCAAGTTTGACTAGTGAAAGTCAAGATAATTGATGAAACTAAATGTGATCGATTTATTGATGTTGAGTCACACCAATTAGATAAAAATATATCAAAAATCATTGGGAAATTTAACAAGTGAGACTGACTGAGAAATTCCATTATTGATAGAAGTAAGGTTGAGTAGTGAAGCCCAAGTTTTTCTAAGGTTGATAATCATGACTGAATCTAAATAAAATGAGATAAGATAATGATAAAGATTCACTGAAATTATGAAAAAGTATTTGTGTTCATTGGTTTAATGTTATGTGTTTAGGTATGGTTCACTAAAATAGAGGGGGGCTCGATTCACCCTAATTCATTAGCTAAAATGATTGAGAGCACTGCACATGAGGTGCTTTATGGAATATTAATTAGGAATACCATCTCGTGGTTGAACTATTGACTATAGAGATGGGTTATGGCCACTCGAGTAGATCAATAATTAAGTGAGGTCTTGATGTTTATTGAGGGTTCCATTCAGAGCTGGTGTTGAAAACACTAGTGTGGATATTAAAAAAGACAAGTTTTCCATGTAAAGATAAAGAAGTTATAAACCAACATAGAATAGAGGATGAAAATAAATGGTTCAATAAGATTGAAGGGAGAGACCAAGTTATCTATGTGGTGCTTCATGTTATGGAATTTAATTTAGGGTTGTGAGATTTGTTCACTGGAAGATTATAGGCTTGGATTTTGGATGGTTTGGTTTTACTTGAGGAGATTAAGGATATGGAAAGTGAATTAATTTGTTGGCATGTTTCAGATCTTGGAGTTAATGGAGAAGCATGATACTGAATTTGACTCTCACATGGACTTTTCAAGGTTAGTGAAGTAATAGAATTAAAATGAGGTAGCTACTAATAGGTTCAAGATTTATAGGTGAATATATATGTGGAACAATAGTTTTTCTAGATTCTCATTAAGTCATAGATATTTTTCTTGAAAGGGTTTTGGAGGTGAGGTTAGATTTACTTCTTTTTATTTATTGATGCGTGTGTTTTATAATCTCCTATTTATTAACTTGCATGTGAATCTTTAGAATCTTAGTGATGGATGAGAGATGTTTATATATGATATCGATGAGAAATACTAGATCCTCTATGTTTTCAAAAACCATAGGAGGTTGTTCCACCTATGAGACTAGTTAATAGTAGCTGGGTGGTTATGGATTTTAGAATTTCATTGATATATTCATGTAGATGGTTCTGAACTGAGTTCATCCAGGACTACCTTATGATATTTTTAGGAGTTTCTCATGTTTAATTGTCTTTTATCTTAGAAAAATTCCTTTCTTGTGTTACAATATATTGATTGGAATTAGGATAACGTGTTTTGTCTACTTATCTTGTGACACGATGACTTATGATTTATTTATGTTTAAGCATTTATATTTATTGTTTAAATTGTTTCAAAAGTGTTTTTTAAAGCGTACTTATAAATTGAATTTGAAAATGTATTTGAAATTTTCCTTTCTGATTAAAAAGGGGTCGATTCCCCATAAAGGGTTTTTAAGTTCTTTTTTTCATTTAATAAAAAAATAAAAGGATGTTTTTTAAATGTTGATGGATGTGAAATTTGATTTTAATATGAAATTGAAAACTGATTTTCTATTATATTTTAAAATAGAATTAAATGAAATTTATTTTGTAAGGAATTGTAAAAACTCTATGGTACATACCTACTAAGTTCATTTTTTTGACACCCTGTATACACCACTCGATGTATGAAACTCTTATGGTCTCTTTTTAGGTGACCTAGCATGATATTCATTATGAGAGTTTTTGGGTTGTTTGGGATGTTTGGATCAGGATATGGAGAATGACCAAGGGTCATATGGAGTTTTATAGTAGCATTTTGGTTTGTGTTTTCTTTTGGTTTCCTCTTTGGTTTGTTTATGTATCGGTCTATGGATCAGATCACATATAGTTTATTTATTTTTTAGTTATGCATGTTTTGTTTCTTGTTTATTTTATTGTACAGTTGTGTGTATCCTTTATATTACTACATATCCTAATTGGATGTGTTTTTATGTTTATATTAGAGGCGAAATTGTGCCCACTAGTCATGTTATGAGATTCTGACACTAGTTTCTAGCCCGAGGTAATTGGGAACACGCCTCAGGTATGTCATGGGCTAGCCTGGGAGTCTGATGGATGGATGTACCAGATTAGTTCATGATAAAATGGTATCATAGAACACCCAATTGTTATTTGGGGTGTTTTTGAGTTTTCTAGAGACTAGGAACATCGTGATAACTCTAGATATAGGTGTGGTGATGAGTGTCGTGACCTATTTTCCATCATGATTCTTGAGTTTCCATGGGTGGTTTGGGATTGAAACTTGATTTTGAGTTAGATTTTGTATATATTTCATGGATGTTGATATGTTATGATGATAATTTGATCCTCATTGAGAACATCACATATTTTTGGGGACACTACAGAAGAGGTAAACAAACCAATGTCACACGTTTAGCTCACACTATCTGGTAAATCGTGCGGTGCCCATGAAAAATGGTTCTGCAACTATTATAGTTCCAATTGCATGGTTGGTTCACAATTCACTGGAACATGCAACCAAACTGTTCATAGTTCTATTTCTTCTCTAAATTTTTTTATTTCACCTACCTTGGATCTCAGGATCAATGTCATGACCCAAATCACTGGGGCCCGAACTGTGACTACCCCAAGCCCACCTCTGATAGGCCAGGGGATGAGACCAGCACCGAGTAGACTTATCACACACATGGGAGGCCTTAGACTAAGAGACCTATACATACACATACACATCCATATCCATAAAACAGTTCAAAGATAATAAGAACTGAAAACAAAAATGAATCCATACATTTATATCCCACAAATAGAGTATGACATTTCAAGAAAGCATAAAATGGGAAAAATAAAATCCCAACAAAAATTACAAAGTTTGTAACCAGATTGTATAGAGGGAATTGTTATCAAATGAAACCGTTGATACACCCCTTATTCTATTAATCCCACTAAGATCTTTCTGCTCTAGGTCCTCTAAGGACTCTTTCAAAAGGCTTTTCACCTTTACATGAAATGAAAAGTGCAGGCGAGGCCTATACATGGGTGAGTATAACAATACCGAATAGGTTTCCCAAAAACCCCAAATAAATGGGAGAAACTGAAAGTAAATAGTCTTCTCAACCCAAGCCAGAGTTAACCCAAGTGAAAGAGAGCAAGAAACTCTATCTCAAACACTCCTTGGCTATACATGACTAGTCAGATCATCTCCACATGGTATGTTGGTCAATATGTGACATCACTATAAGAAATCCCAGAATAACCAAGATATACTCATCTCAAACTCCAAGTCTCACGAGGCACTACTAAAAAACATGCGTTTAATAGCACTTTTATTTATCAACACTAGAAAAAAGTGCTGATAAATGGCATCTTTATCAGCGCTAAATAAAGCACTGATATATTTAACCATTTATCAGTGCTAGAAAAAAGTGATGATCAATGGCATGTTTATTAGCACTAAAGAAAGTGCAGATAAATTTAACTCTTTATCAATAACTTTTTTAGCACTGATAAAGGATCCCTTTATCAACACTTTATTTTAAGCACTAATAAAGGGTACCCTTTATCAGTGCTTTATTTTTAGCACTCATAAAGGAATCTTGTATCAGTGCTATTTTAGTGCTAATAAAGGTCCGAATAAATAAAATGAAATAATGAAATAAATAAAAAATAAAAAATGAGTTTATTAAAAAAACATTACAAATTTTATTAATTAAATAATTATTGATAAAAATGGATAAATTGATTATACTATATATAAATTATAAATATTATTAAATAGTATGTATTAAATATATAGATATATGAAAAATAAAAACCAAACAAATTAAAATTAAAAATAAGTAAATTGAGAAAAATATTAAACATTTTATTAATCAGAAGATTATTGATAATGTTAAAAAATAGTATATATTAAATATATATATATATATATATTAATTTATATAAATATGATTTATATATTAAAAAATATTTATGCGATTTACATTAAATAGTAATATATTTAGTGAATAATGGTTTATAATTAAAAAGTAATATAAATTAAAAATACTGACTAATTGCATAGAGTAATGGACATATAATGGAATTTTGTTTGATTTTTCAATTTAACATAGATAAAATATGTTTTATATTGATTTCACATATACATAATTAATGCATTTTTATATACAATTCATAGACACAAAACTTATCCATTTTTTCAATATTGTTAAAGTGTACTTATTTTTAATTTATTCAATTTCACTCATTTTTAACATGCATGAAATTGAAATTAAATATTAGTTAATAATGTTAACAAAAATATTTGTAAAAAAATATTTATAAATAAAAATATTTATAAATGTACATACTATATTTATATAATTATAAAAAAAAATTATATATATTTAAATAAGTATATATTTTTAAATAATTATTAAATTTATAATAAATTTACTTAAATAATGAATATATTTACTAAATTTATATTTATATATATTTATTATATATATATATAATTATATAAATATATATAATGATATAAATAATATTTTTATAAAATTTTTAGTTAATTATAAATAAGTAATTATATATTTAAATAATTATAAAATTATAAAAAATAAATTTAAATAAGAAATTTATTTACTATTTTTATATTTATATAAATTTATTAAGTATATATATATATATATTTACAATTTTTTTTATTTATAATTATAATTATAAATCTTGTATCAGTGCTAAAAAAAGTGCTGATAAGATCAATATTTATCAGCACTAAAAAAGAACTGATAAATATTCTTTTTATCGGTGCTTATTACTTAAGCATTGATAAAAAGACTCTTTATTAGTGATTTTTTGAAAGCGCCGATAAAGATTATAAAAACCTAACTAGTTGCGAACCCATCACGATATCAGAAGCTTTCCATGGAAGCCACCCATTACCGGTGCTCCTCCTCGGTGAATCGAAGCTCGAATCACACAAACCCACTCAACTACCTCCAATTACTAAAACATCATCTGACATTCCAGTGTTCGCTTGCAGTTAGGGTTTCTAAAGAAAACATCAAGATCTAGATCTAAGGGTCTCATATTTTCTTCAACCTAGTGAGGTAGGCCTATGTTTTCCTTTGTAGGTTTTGATTTTCTTTTTTTATTTGTCATTTCATTTTTGACTTATTCAATGGTGTTATCAATTATTTTTGGTCCAATCATTGTATAATATTTTTATTTTATATTATGAACAAAACAATTTTTTTATGATTTGTTTTTTGCTTGAATACTGATTTAGATATCTTGTTTTGGTGTTTTTCAATTGATTTTTTAACCAATTTGCTTTTTTGTCTACATCTATACCCCAGTTTTCTTCGTAATATTAATTTTTTCATTGTTTTTAAATCTTATAGAATCACCTCTGGTACTTAAATAAACCAATTAAATAAATATTTATGGTACTGTATAAACAATGGAGTTTTTGGATATAAAATCCTTAAATGAATGAGAAAATTGATTCAGTAAACCAATTCTCAGTCTGGTGATGGTATGAAGCAGTATTAGAAGTTGATTTTATGCAATTAATGTAAGGTAATTTATTTATTTAAAATTTGTTTTAATATTTTGGTTTATGGGTTTTTCCTTAAAAATTTATTTTATCAGAATTGTATTGTTTTTTAAGAGAAATCTTAGTAAGGGTGATACCATATTTATTTATTTTTAATGGCTCTATATTTTCAAAATTAGTACGGGGTTGTTTTTATTTTTCTATAATGGTTACATATATTTTTATAAATTTAAGTTTACTATATATATATATATATATCTTTCTATATATTTATATGCATTTTTAGAACTTATAATTTAAGGGTGATTTTATAATTATTTATTCACATATTATGGTTTTGGATTTCCAAATTAGGAAGAGATTATATTTATTTTCATTAAAAATTATTTTTAAATGTGCATTTGTTTTTAAATTATGTGTATTATAAATTCCATGTTATATACATATGTTTAAATATACACGGGATAGATGTTACAAGGGTTGATGTGTTTTTGTCCCTTGTTTGTGATATATATTGATGATGTGTATTATTTATTTATTACAACTTCTTTATGAACCTCCCTAGAATCTCAAGTATGGGTCAATGTGTATTAGATAGACTCCCTAGAATCCTTAAGATGGGTAGATATGATTTGAAAACCTCCCTAGAATCTCTGGGATGGGTCAGTGTGGAAATATGACATCCCCAGAGTCTTGAGATGCTTTAAAATATTTGATATACCATTAAATTTTAAGGTAATAATTCCTTAGGTTTCTATATAATTTGTTCCAAAAAATATAATGGATGTTATAAAATTATATATATTAGAAATTATTTTTAGTTATTCATCATTTTAGGTCTACATGTATTGGTTCCACCCCTAGGAATCTCTAATTACTATCCATGTATATGAAATAACTCTTTATTTATTAAATTTTTTTATTAATATATCTTTATATATTATAGTTTATTGAATGAGAGTTTATTATTCTTTTTTATCGTATTTGGGTTTCTTATTACTCCTTAATTGCCTATATTATATTTTCATTTGTTTTGGGGATTTAAGAAAGACTTGATATGTGCCAAGAATGAGTTATTATTGAAATTTGTTTCTTGAGACTCATCCCCCATATCTTTTATAAACAACTACAATCCTCATCAACTTCATCGCCCGAATAGTCATTATTAAAATTTGTTTCTTGAAACTCACCCCCCATATCTTTTATGTTTCTCATACTACTTCGAGAATTAGTCATACCATGGACGACTACTGCTTAGAGTATTTCAAGCAACATAGGTGCATTCCCACAAGAGATGAAGGATGTGTCAAACAACAAAATGTAATAATAAATGTTTGGGTGATGAGTTGATGAAGATGAGTTGTCTATAAATTTCACATTTGAATGAATTCATAGGATAATACCTTCCATAGTGGATTAATTATTTTCTTAAATTCAATTACCCATTTTATTCAATGTACTCAACTTCTTTAAAATAATCAAATGTTGAGTTTCCCTTATTATTATAATTGTCTATAAATTTCATCTTTGACAATGAATATCTTATGTTCATTTATTTATTTATTGTACAAAATTAATCTTTTATGAATCAAATAGGATGGATATGAATCGAAAATGGATGCATGCTAATTATTTGAAAAAAGAGTATGAATATGGAGTTAAATAGTTCACCAAGTTTATAATAGAGCATGCATACGACCCTCCTCAAATCTTCTGCCCATATTTATGTTGTTTTTATTCAAGGAAAATTAGTCAGGAAGAGTTTGAAGAAAATTTTATTTGTCATGGAATAGATCAGAGCTATAAATATTGGACTAAACATGGGGATAAAATTAATTGGGCACCTATTGGGATGATATTGTGGTTTATGGATCATTTGTTATGAATAAAAATGTAAATTATGATGGAGATTGCATGTAATAAATGATAATGTAAATTGAAGATGACCTTCATGATTATCTAAAGTTGTTTTAGTAGTTAAATATCTATGAAAAGAAACCATTGTATAATGGTTTCACTAAATACACAACATTGTCAGCTATATTGAAGTTATATAATTTGAAAACTGGAAGCGGATGGAGTGACACCAGATTTATAGAACTACTTGGTCTCTTGAATGATATGATATTAGAAGAAAATGAACTACCATGCCAAACATATGATGCTAAAATAATATTATGTTCACTTGGAATGATCCCTAAAAAAATTCATGCTTGTACAAATGATTTCATATTGTTTCTCAAGGACCATGAATCACTCATAAAATTCCCTAATTGTGGTGAAAATAGATACAATAAAAATGAATCACATCCTTCGAAATCTGTATGGTACTTTCCTATCATTCCATAGTTTAAAAGACTATATGGATGTCAAGAAACCATGAGACAATTAACATGGAATGCAGATATAAGAATTAAATATGGGAACCTACATCATCCAAAAGATTCTTCTCAGTGAAAGAAAATTGATTACGAGTATCCTAAATTTGGAAATAAGACAAGAAACTTTCATCTTGTGTTATCTACAGATGGAAAAAATCCTTTTAGTGTATATATTAGTACTCACAGTACATGTCCCATCATGTTGGTAAATTATAACCTTTTTCCATGGTTATGAATGAAGTGAAAATACATTATGATATCTCTAATTATATTTGGACCAAAGAAACTCAGTAATGATATTAATGTCTATTTGGATTCATTGATCGAAGATCTAAAATTGATGTGGTATACAAGTGTTACAGTGTATGATGCTCATTGAAGTGAAGAATTAACATTGAGGTCCATGTTGAATGGAATGATAAATGACTTCCTAGATTATGGAAATTTATTAAGCTATAACATTAAAGGAATGTTGGGGTGTCCCATTTGTGAAAAATGCACATACTCAGTTTGGTTGAAACATTCCTCGAAGACTGTTTTTTTAGGACATCAGGAATTTTTACCTCAATGACATAAATACTGATCTCAGAAGACATCATTCGATGGGAATATTGAACAAGGTATAACATCATCTCTAGTAACGGGTGATGAACTGTAAAATAAATTAAAAGATATTGACACTATTTTTAGTAAACCATTTTCAAAAAACCTTTCAAAATCAGGTTGGAAGAAAAGATCAATTTTATTTGAATTACCATATTAGAATTTTTTATATGTGAGACATTTTATTGATTTCATGCATGTAGAAAAAATATATTTTATAGTGTTATTAGAACATTACTAAATGTTCTTGAAAAAAATGAAATATGTCATCAAGGATAGGTTGGACTTGATTGAAATGGGGATAAGGGAATATTTGGCACCGATGAATGGTAAAATATGGACTCTTCTTCCTCCAGTAGGTTAAAATCTATCTAGACATGAAAATTGAAAATTTTCCTTTTTCTTAATAGTATAAAAATTCTTCAAGGTTATTCATCAAATATAAATAATGTCATATCAATGAATAATTGGAATTTAAATGGACTAAAATCACAAAAATGTCATGTTTTGATGAAAGGTTTAATGCCTGTTACTTTCCATTGCATTTTTCCTCAAAATGTATGACATACATTAACCAGACTCTTCTTATTTTTCAAAGCCTTATGCAGTAAATTTATAGAACCGACGAAGTTTCCCATCCTGAATAATGAGGTTTCAATTTTATTATGTGTATTAGATATGTTATTCCCACCATCATTATTTGATATATTGATCCAAATTATGGTTCACTTGGTTAGATAGGTTCAACTATGTGGTCTTATCCATTATAGATAGATGTACCCCATTGAATGGCATACAAATATTTTGAAAGGGTATGTTAAGAATTGAAGTCGGCTAGAAGGTTTTATTGCAGAATGATATATTATTGAAGAAGATATTGAATTCTATACCAATTACCTATCATATATTGATAGCATCGGTCTCCCAAAGTCTCTTCACAATGAACGCTTTATGTGTGAAGGTATTTATGGAAGATATGCTGTTACAATTGACTTAACATAGTGGGAAAAAGTTCACATTTAAATTTTACATAATAGTGAAGATGTTGGTCCATACATTGAATCCCAAAAATAAATTCTTAGAGATTTTAATCCATCAAGAGATGAAGGTTGGATATCAAATACACATAATAAACAGTTTGTATGATGGTTTCGAGATTAAAATTATAGGGAGTTATTTGAAAATTTGAATTCAATTGCCAAATGAGTTCAATTTCTAGCTAGAGGACTAAATGAAAATGTTATATCTTACACTATTTTTGTAATAAATGGTTATACATTCTATACAAAAGAACATTATGACTGTAGTATGATGAAAAATAGTGGGTTTATGCTTGTGGTTGAAGTGATGCACATATCTGGTTCCAAGGATATACATCAAATTTATGAAAATATTTTATATTTTTTCATTATCAAACAAATATATGAGTTGGATTATATAACATTTCAAGTTTATATTTTCCATTGAAAATGGGTTGACAATATCATTGTAGTAAAAGTTGATGAAATGGGCTTCGTGAAGGTGAGTTTAAGAATGGAAGGGAAAAAATACGATCTATACATAATGACATCATAAGAAGTGCAAACATTTTTTATCTCTAATCCAAAAAACAAGAATTGATTGATTGTAATACTGGAGACTAAATCAAATGTCGGGTCAGATGAAAATTTAACCAAGGATGACCCTTTTATTAGGAGATCACAATCAATTAATGCTGATCCCAATGTAGAAAATGTCTTGTATGTGACCACAAAGAAGGGATTTGGATTCTTGATAGAGGAACCAAATCCCTGAAACCTTTAAATAAAATAAAGATGGTTCAATGAGAAGGAAAAATTGGTTTTTAATATACTATATTTCTCCACATAATATTATATATTCTCTAATGAATTAACATAATCTAAATTAAATGTTTTACTAATCATGAAAACAATGTCTTCTGCACATGACGATGTTACCAATCCCTCAGAAGAAGAAAATATAATGAAGGAAATCATTTGGAAAGATGTAAAGGTAATGTTATGATATGCTTTCTCTATTTTACCGAAAAATTATATAATGGAAAGTTGATTTGTTTTTCATTATTCCTTGCAGAGTTTGTTTATTTTAGAATATTTCTATTCATTTTTCATGCCTTTACAGGAAGAGGAATGATGTTGTCTCTTCTCAATCACATAGGTAATCTTGATGTTTTCATAGTAAAATAATCATCCATAGAATTAATGTATTGTTTCATATTTATGTTTAATTTATTTCTTTTTAGTATTAATCACATAATAATTTTTTTCTTATATAAGTGAATTATTTTTTTTGATTTGGGGCAGTCAGTCCATCTTTCATGCCTTTTTGCACCAAAACTTCCACAAACTTCTTCTCTCTCAAAACCTTTCACCCCTTCATGTTGAAATTTACCACTTTACTTCAAGTTCCCTACACTGATCAATCATAGAAGTAATCTTGATGTTTCCATAGTAAAATAATTTTCCATATAATTAATTTATTATTTAATATTTATGTTTAATTTATTTCTTTTTAGTATTACTCATATAATAATTGTTTTTTTATTCAGGTGAATTCTTTTTTTCGAGCAAGGGTGGTTTGAAGATGCTCATACAGTGTTGACGGTTAGACAAAAAAATTCAATGGATATCATTGTAAAATTGGTATTTAGGATTGTTTTAATACTTTGGGATGTGTATGAACCAACATCACCTCAATCCGACACATGGTGTGATCAGAATGAATCCAAGTACTTCTTTCTATTTAAAATTGAAATTAATTTTTGTAAAATAGAAAACTGACTTACTTAAAACCAAGAAAGAATATTTATATTGTTTTTAAACTCTAATAAAATGATCAAAAATTCATTTTTTATTTGTATGAATTAGAAAAACCTAAATCCGATACTCGATTTTCCCGGTATGACTCAATGTTTCCGTTATCAGTTTAAAATTAACATTTTAGTTCCAAAAGTGTAACTCATTGAAGAATGATAAAAACACTTTTATTTTATTTATAATTTATTAAAAAGATTCATAAATCATTTTTGAAATGTAGTAATCAGTTTCACATCAAACCGACACACAATGTGATCAGAATGAGTCAAAAGTGAATGTTTCTATTTTAAAATGACATTTTAGTGAAAAAGAAAATTGATGTACTCAAAACTAAGAAAAAAAATTCATATTGTTTTGATAATTCAGGAAAAATATCCAAAATTCATTTGATATGAATATGAATCATCTTCACCTTAATATGATGCACAGTGTAAATGGTATGACTCTAAGTGCATCTTTTTATTTAAAATTGTTATCAATTTCAATAAAATGGACAACTGACCTACTAAAAACTGAGAAAATTCATTTGAATCACTTTGATAATTTACAAAAACAATCCATATGTCATTTGTGACATGTAAGGATTATCCAAACCTTAATATGATACACGATGTGACAGGTATGACTAAAAGTCTTCGTGATCAATTTAAAGTGAACATTTTAGTTCAAAAAGTTCCACTCACTGAAAACTGATCAAATGTGCTTGGGTTTTATTGAAAATTTAGGAAAATTATTCATAAATAATTTGTGACATATAGGTGTTTTTATCACATAAAATAGATACATTATGTGATCCTAATGAGTCAAATTTTGTGTTCCTAATTTAAAATGACATTTTAGTAAAAAAGAAAACTAACATACTCAAAGCTGAGAAAATGCATTCAGATTGTTTTGATACTTTAGGAAAATGATCCATAAGTTATTTGAGATGTGTATGAATAATCCAAACCTCAATCCAAAACATATTGTGATTGGTATGACTTAAAGTGTATATTTTTATTTAAAATTGACATCAATTTTAGTAAAATAGGAAACTGACCTACTCAAAACCATACAAATGCATTCAGATTGTTTTGATACTTTCTAAAAATGATCCATGAGACATTTTTGACATGTAGGAATCAACCAAACCTCAATCCAATACACTATCTGCCTGGTATAACTCAAAATATTCATTATTATTTTAAAATTGATATTTTATTTCAAAAAGTGCCACTCACTAAAAACTGATCAAATGTGCTTGAATTTTCTTGATAATTTAGAAAGACAGTTCATAAGTCATTTTTGATGTGTAGGAATCAGTTTCAAATAAAATCGATACATGATGTGATTAGAATGATTCAAAAGTGCATGTTTCCAATTTAAAATTACATTTTAGTAAAAAAGGCAACTTACCTACTAAAAACTAAGTAAACACATTTATATTTTTTTGATACATTAGGATAATGATCTAAAAGTCATTTGAGACATGTTACAATCAACCTCACCTCAATCCAACGCATGGTGTGATCGGTATGACTCAAAGTGTATCTTTTTATTTAACATTAACATCGATTTTAGTAAAATTAACACTTTCTGTTAATTTATTTCTTTATATTATTAATAATATAATAATTATTTTCTTATACAAGTGTGTTATTTTTTTCAAGAAGGGGTGGTTTTTTCAGAAATAACATGGGTTGGGTTGAGGATTAAAGAACAAAAGAACATTGATGTTTTTGAATGTATGTAATAATTTTTATTTATGTAATTTTATAAACCAATATTTGAAATATCTATAATATAGTGTGTTTTTCATGTATTTGTGTTGTAAATTTAATTTCATTTAAATTATGTATTGGGACTTATTTTTGTTGATATCTGGTGTGTTTCTGGTGCTGTAGTGTGCTATTACAACACATTTCACCAGTGCTACAATGTGTTCTTATAGAACACTATAGTATGAAACTTTATCATTGTTTTTAAATCATTAATAAAGGAAATATTTTTCAGCACTTTTAAAAGAACTAATAAGGACAAATTTTCATTGCTTTTAAAAGCACTTATAAAGGACACATTTTTCAATGATTTAAAAAATGTTGATAAAGGGAACATTTTTAGCACTTTTAAAAGTGATTATAAAGGTATAATTTATCTGTTATTTTATAATCACTAATAAAAGACTAGGGATTTTAATATCATTCAGGTAGTCAGTGCTTTTGTAGCACTGTTAAATGCCATTTCTAGCACCGTTAAAGGCCTATTTTGTAGTAGTGATGTATTGAATTCACTACCATCCAAAAGATTCTAATTGAGGCTCAAAGGTATCAATTTTCTAAAAGATTCCACTCCATGATCCCTAACATCCCTGATGGTACTCATCTGAGAGATATCACTCATTAAGAACAACTCTCTAGGTGTAACTTTGGCACCCAACGCTAGAGGTCCTGTCTCCACTATCTTGTTCCTAACAAAAACTCATAAGAAGTCAAATAGAGAGGCCTACCGCTCACCATTGTTCTCACAATCAAGGGAGATATAGATCCAAACCAAGCACCATCCATAACTTCGAGAGAGAAAAAGGAGGGATCGACACCTCAATTTTACCCCATAGTCAAGGGAGTAATAACTCCTAACCATTTAGAGAAACCTTTGGAGAAACCATATGGAGAGGCCCACATATCACCATGTAGAGGTATAACTAACTCCTAACTAGGTATCATACATAAAAAGTGGTGGGTCCAACTCCTCACAACTATGCACCATAGCCGAGGGACCTCCAACTCTCGTGGAGGACCCGCTCCTCACTATAGCTCGAAGACGGGGGAGTACCTCTTTATAGATAGAGGAACCACACCTATGTGTAGGGGAGTTTCGTCTCTACCTACATGATTGCTAGAGGGGACCTAAAAGCTAACACGACAAGGAGTACCAACCTCAGGACAGAGGAATCACACCTTAGTATGATCGGGGAGTACCATCTCTACCAACATAATGAGTATAGAGAACACACACCCTGGTGTGACAGGGGAGTACTATCTCCATGGATAGGGGACCCATGCCCCGATGCAACAAGGGAGTACCATATCTATATGAACTCTCATATGATCCTGATCAATCACTTCCATCATAAAAAATCTTCTACAGAAGTGTCATGATTAAAACAACTCACATGGTGTCTCTAATGCCAAGACCATGGCCGCCATCAATATAATATGGAAATCTACTCAGGATCAGCTACTCGTGGGCCTCCATATGAGTCATCAAGATAGAGATACATGTGGGAGAAGTCTCAAAGGTGAATACATAGTATGTACCAACAGTACATGGCATGTCTCTAACTAGCCCCTAGCTATGTCCCCTATGAGTACTCAGAATGTATGAAAGGGAATACACAATGTGCGCCTCACGTCACACATCGTGTGACCTTGTCCGATCTCCGGGGCATGTCCTTTTCCAAACATGACTGGATAGCCATGTCACCCCACATGGTGTATACCCATGGTACATGGCATGTTTTGGCTGCCCTACTACTTGGCTGCGTCCTTAGTCCGAGCCCATTTCTAGAACCCTGTGCCTATGTAACTGTCCGTGTACTTCTACATGACCATGTCTCTTGACATAGAATGTCCATCCATGTCCCTCGTCCACAAGACTCGGGCTCACTAAATGGTGTTTACCCTGAGTACATGGTGTGTAGTCCCCAAAGTTCATCTTCCCTAAATAGGAAGTACACTTGGTGTGTGCTCCTGAACTACATTCCTTATGATTGGGAATTCTTATAATAATCCCCTATGAGCCACATAAAACCCATTATTTTTCCAAAACCACCATAGATCGACCCTCACGGGGTCCCTAACAATAGTTTAAGGGATCTAAAACCATAAAATAATGATTATACGAGGATTTTTATCTAAATATCGTAAATCTTTCCACATCATAGTGAAATGTCGATATTTGGGTCCAAAATGATGTCTAGAACCTCTTTCACCTTGATTTGATGATGATTAGTTTTAAAAATGAGGATAAATGGTGACTCCTCTCCTAGGTTCATTCTTTAATCATCTATCACATAAGGGGGATACTCCCTATATTATCTATACATGATAACCAAAGGTGGGGGGGGGGAGAGTTTTATTAATTAAATTTAATTAAATTAATAAACCTCAATTTAACACTCTGCCAATGGTCATCTCTAACCAAGCACCCAACACTGACAAATGTTATACCACGCCTTGGGTAAACCCCATGTTCTAGACTCAAACATGGTTTCAGATTTCAGATATGAGACTTTGATCAAAATTTATTCCATATTTATTAAAACAACTACATGAACGTGATAAAATATATTTAATATTTTTAATATCATCGTACTAAGGCTCTCCGAGCCTCGAGATCCCATGTCAACTCAGCACCTATCTTCAGAAATATTGTTAGAAATATTCCAAAGTCTTACATGAAAAAACTAGAGTCAACACACTCTCACAACCTTCATTATTTTTTCATCCAAAAAAGAAAAATCCTAGGAACAAGGGAGAAAATTAATCTATCAACTGGATCTACCATGATAGTGATCTCACTAGAGGGTTCCTATGCTATTTAGAAACACACACTCAAGGTAACCACAAGCCCAAGAAGGGTCCTTTCTAGTTAGAACCCAAACACCACTGGATACCTCAAAATGCCACTCCACACCTTCCATCTATATCAAACTAAGTCAACATCTTTTAATGAGGCATTCACATGTCTCCTCAATTATGATTGGTGGAAAACACGAAGAACCTGATCTATATGCAGTATCAGGGTCTATCGGTAAATAGACTTGATAACCCAATATAGATAATGGCATAAACTGATAGTCGTCATCCAACCCTCAATGAACTTCACCCTCAATATACATCACTATCACTAGCTCTATTCCCACAAAAATTATCTTTCACTGGTTCTAACTATTACATCGATGGCCTATATGGCCTCCCAGACATGTCCTCAAATGGTGCTATGCTGATGGTGGAGTGACAACTATGCCAAGACAACATGAAAACCCAATGAATGTTCTCCATAACCTGAAAAATTCACTCTATGTGGCACAACCAACCCTCTCCTGGGTGTAATAATAAGTGAAAGAAACAACCTTATCACCTAGTCTCACTATGTGACTAGTGTAATCATCAATCCTCAAAAGTTCAACATACTCTCCACATTTGGAAAACCCATAAAAAACATGTTAATTGGATATTCAGTCATAAGAGACTTCACAAATAGAATCTTCTAACTGTGCCTACCTGCCTTTCTAGAAAAGTGGAGGGGTAAATAATATCAACTAGAGACATGTCATTCCATCCTCATGTGTCTCATGTGAAAATATGTCATCAAGAACATGAGGGTACCATCAAACAACACAAGTATTCCCAAGAATACACACTGGGTCTTACCAGGCCCTTTATCTAAAAACCTCCAACTGCACCATAGATCTTGAAGATCCATGTGATTCAACCAATATGCTATCACAAATATCAGGGTAGTCCCTGGGTTCCAGCCTAAGAAGAAGAAAACTCTCAGTGGGGATGTAAAATCGACACATCTTTAGATATATGTCCTAATCTCCATCACTACAGAAGGAAATTAAAAGCTCATATAACTACTTAAATAAGGGTTATACCATCCATTTGATAAAATTTAGCTGCATCTACCCACAAATGATCTCATCGTACTCGGTCTAGGATCACTCCTCAAAGGATAAAAAATCCATCCCCTAATCTAAAAACACTACCACACCCAATGAATGTAACCATATAATAATGGATGCTATGAAACCAATACATATTTAGGAAACATCATAGGGCCTCAATATTCCATTATGAAAAGGTTCTATGCGAGGGTATCCCTCCACCAGAGTCAGGTCACACTACATAAAGGAGTGTACGACCACCAATCATCTCTGGTGGTTACTATAACTATAAGGGTTGAGAAAAAAAATGCTCTATTAGTATTAATAGTAATCAAGAAAGGGATACACATAGGTCCTACTATGATAGAAAAACACACACCCACCCTGAACACACAATTAGAAGGAACCCATCCTCCACACCTTGAAACTATCCACTTTGGGTGTCACTAATTCACCCACACAATTTTGTAACATGTCACAAGAATGTGTATTGGTGGGGGAAGAATCCCTATTACTTGTGAGTCTAAAGATACATCAAACATCACCATCACAAGGATTTAATGACGCTCAACATCACCTTGGATAATCTTCAAGAAAGAAGTAGTAATATTAGAGAACCTCACAACAATGTCTAGAAATACTACTGAAAAAGTAGAAAGGACACATAGAATACCTCTAATTATCCTTAGATACTCTTGGTCATAGACCTCTATAGCCTGTATCTATCCATGGCCTCGACTAAAAAAATTCCTAGGCCTAATGTGGGCCACCGATTAGTGTTGATGGAAGTAGCTCACAACATCACCATCCATAAGTAAGACCTCCCTTCAGAGATCCACCTATTCCTTTTACAACCCCTCCTCCATTGCATCCACCCAGACCATGCCTGGGAGAACCCTAGTTATAATGCTACTTATGCTACAAAGGTCCATCCACTATCCGACCACCATATAAAGTATGACAGGTTAGGAAATAATGTGCCATGTGACCTCACCCATCACATTCATATTATCGCCTCTCATCCAGATGAATAGATCCTCGGTGAAACTCCTATGTTGTAGACCCATGTGTTTGATTTTGGGAAAAAGTTTGCCTCCTGTGCCATGAAACTATCAACTAATGTCTGATAGATACCATAGGAGACTTAGATCCATGATAACCACTGCCAAATCCATCCACCCAACCCTACACCAGAAATATATCTATCATTAGATCCAACTCTAACACTCCTATATAAGAAGGAAGGTACAAGGAGACTAAAAATAAAAGAATGTCTCTATAGTGGTCCTTCTCAAAGGTCCATTATCTAAAAAATAGATCTCAAAATATATTTATGGAGTATCATGAAAGGTTTTTGAATATCTACAAACACTCTTCCATGGTCATGCTATCCTAGAAAAGTTTTGAAATCTCTTGGATACACACTAATCACAACATGGATAGATAAAACTCTTCCCTGAAGAGATACTCAAACTATTATAAAGTGAGATTCATCTTATCATGTGTCTATATCACCAAACTCCACCATAGGATGAATGATCCCTACTAAAGACTAGCTTCCAAGACCACCATTTAATTGGGAGGAGTCCTCAAAAGTCAAAAAACTCTCACAACTGCATTAAGTCAGTCATCTGATGTCTAGGGGTTTGGATCACCCTGATACCTGGGAGGTATTGGAATCTATAAATCATAAAATGAAGTTATCCTATGCACATCCTTGGCCTGAAATCCTAGTAAAACCTACTTCTCAACTGGTGGTGTCTTGACTGGAAAACCACACGAAGGTACCACATCCTATGCAGTGCTCTGCTTTGAAGTCTCATCACTTGGATGATCATCAACAAGATCCATCCATATAATCCTATCCGACTATTATAGTGTAGGCATCCTGAAATATAATCAAGATACACTGCAATCAAATAGTATATCTGAAGAGCTAAATCAAGAAGGAAATGAAACCCAAAACTCAGTCCTACATGATGAATGTACCAAAATTTCTCTGAAACTAATACATAAATGTTTTGATTAAATAATAAGGTCATAAGATTCTTAGTAAACAAATACATTGGCATCCACACCAATAATAGTGTCTCTATCCTAAAATTTGAACTTGAAACACTTCAATACTATCGCCATAAATCCCAAACCAAGCTCAAATCTAGAAAACACATAACACCGATCCTAATTAAGAACCTTCTTTGATACCACTATGTTTTAACCTGACCCATCGGGGCTCGATCCTTGAATACCCCTAGCCTACCTTTAATATTCCAGGGGCTAGAGGTCAGTGATAAGTAGGCTTATCACACACATGGTAGGTATTATCCTAAGGGACCTTTACGCATGCACACACATCCATCTCAATAAAATAGTTCATAGATAATAATAACTGAAAAAATTCATGCATACATCTATATACTACAAAAAGAGTATGAGAAAGCATAAAAAGAAAAAAATACAAGACCACCAAAAACTGAAAGGAGTCTAACCTGCTCATATATAGGGGACTGATGTCAAATGAAACCATCAAAAGAACTTTCATCTAAACAAGACACGACTTGTGCAAGAAGATCCCATGTAGGGGTGAGAATAAAAATACTCAAGAGGTTCTCCCAACAACCTAAAATAAAAGGGATTAACTGAAAGGAAATGGTCCGTTTGACCCAATTCAGAAGAAACCCAAGTGATAGAGAGAAATAAACTCCATCTCAACCACTCCTTAGATATACATTACTAGTCATATCATCTTCAAATGGTGTTTAGATCAAGATGTGACATCACCATAAGGAATCCTAGAATAACATAGTTAAATCATCTTAGACTCTAAGTCTCATGAGGTCCCAAAATCACTTCTAGCCATAAGATTCTAACCAAGGATCAAAGGTATCAGTTATCCAAGATATCCAACTCCATGATCCATTCCATCCACAATGATATTCATATGAGAGATATAAATCATTGAGAACAAATCTCTAGGTCCAACTTTGGTACCTAGCACTAGAGGTATAGTCTTCACTATCTTTCACCCAGTGCAAGATCATGAGAACTCAAGTGGAGAGGCCCATCCCTCACCACTACATTCATAGTCGAGGGAGATCTAGCTCCAAACCATGAACCATGTGCAACCTCATGGGTGAAAAAGGATGGAACCAAACTTCATTGCTACCCCAAAACTAGGGAAGTACTAACTCATAACCATCTCGCAATACCTCTAGAGAACCCGTATGGAGAGGCCCACAACTCACCACATCGAGGGATCACTAACTCCTAACCAGGTATCCCATGTAACAAGTATAGGATACCTCTCCTTAGAACTATGATCCACAACCAAAGGAGGTCCAACTCATATGGATGAACCAATCTCTGCTAGATCTTGAATATAATTCAATACCACTCCATAGATAGGGGAACCACACCTATGTGTAGGGGAGTTCTATATCTACCTATATGATTGATATGGGTGACCCGTACCATGACATGATAGGAGAGTACTGACCCCAGGATAGAGGACTCACACCCTGGTATTATAGGAGAGTACTATCTATATCAGCACAAGGAGTATGGTGGACCCATCCCCTTATGCGACATGGGATTACCATTTCTATTGATAAAATACCCGAACCCAGGTAAGATAGGGGAGTATCATCTTTATATGAACTCTATGATGATCCTGGACAATCAATTCCATCATCAAGAATTTCCTAAGGAAGCATAATGCTTAGAAAAACTCACAACACATCTCTAATGAAAAATCCATGGCCACCATCATGTCCAACATGTAAACATACTCAGGACAGACTACTCACAGGCCTCCATGAGAGTCCAGAAGATGGATATGCACGAGAGATAAGTCTCAAAGGGTATTACATAATGTGTACCCCTAATAAATGACATGTATTTAGAAACCTTACCTTATATGTTTCCCTTCTTAGTACTTGGTGTGTATAAAAGGGAATACATAGAGTGTACCTCATGTCACATAGTGTTTGACCATGTCCGATATCCTAGGAGCCTCCCTATCTATACCCGAACAGTTGGACATGTCACACACATATTTTATACCCATAGTACACAATGTGTCTTAGATACCTGGATACTTGGCCATATACTCAGTCCAATCTCGTGTCTGACACCCTGTGCCTGTGTACCTATCCGCGTACTTCCAAACAACCATGTCCCTTGACAAGATATGTCTGGACATGCCCCTTGGTCACACAACCTAGGATCACTACATGATTTTTACCCCCAATACACAACATTTAGTTCCCAAAGTTCTCCTTCCATAAAAGGAAAGAACACATGGCATGTGATTGGTAATTCTGACAACAATTCCCTATGACCCACCCAAAACCCCCAATTTCTATAGATCCACCATAGATCGACCCTCACAGGGTCCATAGAAGTCGTCTATGGGCTCTAATAGCATAAAAAAACTCATATATGGGGATTATGACATGAATATCTTAAATTAAACTACCTAATGGTAAAAATTTGAAGCTTTTGCTCTAAAACAATGCCCAGAACTTGCTTCACCTTGATCCAATTATGATAAACATTAAAAAAAGGGCTCAACGACACCTCCTCTCCTTGGTTTGGCCTTGGGTCATCTGTCATACAAGGGGGATCCTCCCTATCCTCTCTATGCCAGAGAACCAGGGGGGGGGGTAGGGGGAGTTTTATTAATTTAATTTCATTAAATTAACAAGCCTCCAATTAACACCCCTCCAAAAAGCACCTCTAACCGGGCGTCTGATGGCAATAAACATTATGTCATGCCTTATGTAATCTCCGATTTGAAAAACCAAACACAGTCTCAAATTTTTTATATAAGACTCTGATTAAGAGTTATTACACTTTTACTAAAAAACTATAAATGTGTGAAAAAATATATTTAATATTTCTAACATCATCGCACTGAGGATCTTAGAGCCCTGTGATCCTATATCGACTTAACACATGGATTCATAAATATTCCTGGATGTATTCCAAAATCTTACATGGTAAATCCATAGTCACTACATTCAATTACAATGGGCCATTCATATGATATTAAATAATGGAGTGTTTGTGATGAATGGTGTGATTGAATTCGGGTTGATTCGATCTTTGTGTTTCAATTCTTGGGTTTTTTCCATTAGGGACTTTGTGTCATGTGTTTAGAAAATGGGGTTTAGAATGGAAAAAGGAAGTTTATAAGTTTTGTTTTTTTGTTAAACTTGTTTTATAATAGATGTGGAAGGATTTTTTATTTTTCTTTGTTAAATATTGGGGATGTATTTTGGAATTTGGTTTGAAATTGAGTTGTAAAAAATGATTTGAGTTATGTTTTATTTAAATGTGAGGTTAAACGATATGATTTGGAAATGAAAAAGGTGTTTTATTTTGAAAAAGTGGAGTTTGGGAGGCATGAATTTTTATAATGATGTTTCCTTATAAACTATTTATTAAAAAAATATTTAAAAGTGGAAATCAATGGAATTTTGAAAGTGATTTAAAGTTAAAACAATGTTTTTGTTTTGAAATAAAATTTAGGAGATGTTTTGGTATGAGAGGGGATTTTTATGGATTTTTTTGGGATTATTTAGTCTTAAAAAATGTGTAATTTTGGGAATTTAATATGGGAAAAAATTATAAAAATTGTTTTATTTTAAGGAAATGTGGGTTTTGATAAAACGAGAGTTATTTAAATGATTTCATTTTGGTGAATTAGTTTTTTGGGTTTATCCCTTTGGTTATTTTTTATGATTATGAATCATGAGTGGTTGAGGTTTATATTTTTTTTAATTCCTACATGCCTCTTGGAAAGGTCTTAATGAAATATAGAGTGTTTCTATTTATTTCTTGGTGTAGTTATTCTAGTTGTTTCCTTACCCATACTCCAAGTGGAGTGGTGGACCTATGATATTTTTTATTTTGAAACTTTTCATCTAGAGACCTTATTATCCTTATGGTGATATAGATTATGATGAAATAATGTTTTTTAGGAAAGTTTGTGAATTAATCTTTTTGAGTTTTATTTGGAATGTGATTTTCTAGTGAGGGTTAGTGAGTGTTTTGTTTTAGGATATTTTGTGTCTTCATTGAGTGGTTTATTATTTTAGGATATTTCTTTTTTAAAATTTATCAAGGATTTCTTGGTTATTCAATTATGCATGGAAATGAATTGTGTATTAATTGGTGCTTCATGTTTTGGATGTCTTATAGTTATACCTTTGTATGGATTTAGTTTTAGTTCATGTGCATACATTTCTTTTTTGGTTACATTTTTATCAATTCTTTCGGTGTTTGTAGTGCTCAACCATTTGAGGATTATTTCTTGATGAATTGAGAATGGGTGACCCTTGGTTTAGTGATTTTGTAATTAATATGGATTTTTTCCTTTGGACAGTTCAACACACGATGGTTCTAGTCCTATTGGGTTCACCATAAAATAGTGTTTCAGGATTGAGGTTATAGTTTACCCATAGAGTATGGTGACCTAGGTCTAAATCCAATGTTATTCATTATTGTTTCATGGTTGAGAGTTTTACTTAATAACTTTTGTGTTTGAGATGCAGGTAGGTCATAGGGAAAAATTTCATTTTATGGATATTGAGTTTCTTTCTAGACATGTTGGATTTAGGAGTTAGATCAGGTGTTTTGATGAATAATCATGTTTGATGGAATCTAGAGATTCCTATAAAGTTTTTAAAGGTTTGTTCTTTTGGTTTATGTCTTGATATTGTAGTGATTTATCCTCTTGTCACACAATTTAGAGGATTTTTAAATGGTGGGGAGACCTATGCTAGGTTTTATTTATTATTAATCTCTTGATTCATGACCATATATATTTTCTTTTGGAGACATCTTATGGATTTTAAGTTATGAGTTTTTTGGTTTAGAAAAATTGTTTGTGTTCTATGGTATTCCCCCCTCAGGTTCTCTTTATATGTTTCACCTCCCAACTCACCTCATTCCATGGGGTGTGGTTGTGGATTGATCTAGGTCCTTCCTTTTCTTATAAGGAAATTCTGTGGGCATAAAGTAGAATAGTAGGGAGTATCAAACCCGATGTCATTATAGACCTATTAATTTTATATTATTTTAATCATTTTTTGGGAAATTTAAATTTTTATGATTTTTGGATATTATTTTTTTTCTATATTTTTTTTCTATGCATGGTTTAGGGTACATAGTTTAGATGAAATCACACGAGTACCCTTATATAACGATCTTTTCAGTTTATTTTAAACAGGAACGGTTTGACCTACATGGGTAGTGCCTGGTTTGTGTGAATCCTTGTAAAAACCATGCGGTTTCACCATTTTTTGAGAATTACCTAGCATACAAATTCACACATCTTGGAAAACCATGTGAAAATAATGTGATATGGCTCTAATTTTTGATAGTGTGGTTTTGAATGGTTAGTGTATAGTTTGAAAACCATTTGGCCAAACCATGCGAAGGTGTTTTGTCTTCACAGTATCTCCAACACATTTTATGCACAATTTACCAAGCCATTATTCATAACCATTTATGTTTCCTTGAATTCTAAAATTTTGTTTCTAAAATTACACCTAACTCGATTTAAGGGATTTACAACCATTTTCTTCCTCCTATATATTTGACCAGCCTATGGAACATTACATAGGGTTCCTTCCATCCTTCATTTGGAAATTACAAGCCTCCCCTACCTTGTTTATTTTGGATTTCTCTAAGTTAATCCCTCTATTATTATTGTGTTCCTATTCCTTCTTCCCCCTATCAATTATCTCTTGGGTTTCATCCATTCCTATGATCCCTAGGATTTTCAGGTTTAGATTTAAGTATTTAGGTGATCTAATATTGATGATTTTGTTTGGTAGGACTTTATTTGGGCTCTAGGAGGCTTGTTTAAGCATCCGCCATCATAGGAAATGAATCCATCTTGATTTTCATTGAAACGAAGTAGATGTTATTGCGATTTACCTTAAATTGGAAAGTAATATAATGGTTGATGTTTTTATACATTTTATTTGATCAATTATGCCTATTTATGATAGTGAACATGGATTCTATTAAGGTTTCAAGGATTTTTCCTCCTAGACTAAAGATTTTTCTTGGAATTTTAAGTGGTACTTAAAATTACAAGTACTTATAAAGTATTGAAATAATAGTTTTAATTAAAATAAAACATTTTAAATGTTTTTAAGTTGTTTGGGTTGTGGGGATAAATTAAAATGTGTTGTTTTTGACTTTTTTAAGTTTTAAAAGAAAATGTGAATTGAATTCTTTAAAGGGGTTTCAAATGGATTTTAGTGAATTAGTTTGGAGAATTATTTAGAAATGTATTTGAAATTTTTTATTTTAAATAATAGTTTGAAATGAAATTTCAAACCATTAATAAATGTCTTTTCATTCTGATATCATTCCAATAAATTCCCACTTGTTACTTTTGAGTTGTTTTGAAATGGTATGCATGTGTGTGATACCCTACTAAGCCCCTTGTGAATTAAAACAACCAAGGGGTATATTTTTTATTGTTTTAGTATTAGTTGTGACCCAATGGTCTTGTTTATTAATATAATATAAATGATATATTATTGGGGTTATTTATTGTGAGGGAATTGGAGGTGTGTTGATATTTATTTCTTTTGATTCCTTAATTCTTGTGTTTTACCACCTCCACTTTTTTGACATTCATGGGAATATTAGACATATTAGTGGGGGATGATATATGTTTCTATATAATCTAGATGATATAGATAAGATCCTCTATGGTTTTAGAAACAATAGGGGGTGTGCCACTAGTGAGGCTAGTTGAGATCATCCAGGTGGTTATATACTTAAGGAGTTCATCGATAATCTTGTAAATGGTTTTGAAATGAGCACGTCTCAGATTTCCTCATTATATGTTTATTAATTTTCCATATTTACATGACTTTTACCTTAGGTAAATTCCTTTATTCTTTCCTTATAATTATTCTCATTAGGGAAATGTATTTCATATACTTGTCCCATGACATGAAGACTTAGTGCTTTATTTATGTTTATGAATTTGTATTATTTGTTTAAATTGTTTTAAAAGTGTTTTGGAAATGTGTATTTATAAATTATATTTTTAAAATCAATTTGAAATGGGTTATTTTGATTAAAAAGGGTGTGAATATCGATGAAGGGTTTTCAATGTTACTATTTTCATTTAATAAGATAAAAAAGAAGTTTTGTAAATGTTGATGGATGGGATATTGTCTTTTCATACAAAACAGATAAAATATTATATATTATATTTTAAACTATAATAAATTGAAATTCTTTATGTGAGTAAATTTATAAAATCCATGGTGCTTACATATTAGGAAAATTTTATCTCACACCCTACATACACCACTTGTTTTATACATATCTTATGGTTTTTTAGATGCCTTGACTTGGTTTTCCTTGTGCGAGTGTTTGGGTTCTCTAGAATGGTTAGATCAGGATGTGGAGAGTGAACAAGGGTCACACGAAGTTTTATAGTAGTGGTTTGGTTTGGGGTTTTTTACTCTTTGGGTTGTTTATGTATCAACTTATGGATCAAATCCTATCTGGTTGTTTATTTATTCTTTATTTATGTATGTATTATTGCTTGTTTATTTTGTTATGTAGTTGTATGGATACTTTATATTAATATGTACACTGATTGGATGTGTTTTTATATTTATATTGAGGGTAAAATAATTCCCACCAATTATGTTCTAAGACCCTTCCACTAGTTTCCATCTCGAGTTGATTTGAAATGCACTTCGAGTATGTAACGAGCCAGATCCCGAGTCCAATGGATTGATGTCCCAAGTTGATTTGTGACACGAGACCCCATGTCATGGTGTTAAAGGATGGTGGAATCCATCATGGTAATAAAATTCTGAATAGTTCAGAGTGTAAGGTATTTTATTATGACAGGGATTGATCAAATTATAATTAAATAGTCATGGTAGTAATTTAAAAAGTGGTTTTAAAAAATAAAAGTCAATTTCATGATATTATAAATGTTTTTAAGTTGAGTATTTATTATGATTTAAAATTTAAATTTGTTTTTAATAATAATATATAAGAAGATATTTAAGGGGTTGGAAAATGTTATGGCGGGGGAATTATATAACCACCCTTGATAAATTTTGAATATATAATTATCATTCTTCTATTTTGAGGTAAAATAGTGGAATATTTAATTTTTGTGCAAATTCTGAGTAATGATATGTTTGTTCAAGGTTTGGGAAATTATGCACAATGATTGAGTGGTATAATACTTTTGATACAATGAGTGATGCATAGTTTTTTCATGGTTTGGGAAACCATCCATGAAAATTATACATCATTGAGAGTTGACCTAAAACAATATTTTTGTTCTTAGAGCACTTGATATTCTACCTAAAGGATTTATAGGATTTTATGTTATTTTTAAGTTTTTGTATGATTTTATAAAATATAAAATGATGATTTAAAAATTAAATTCACCTCTTTAGAAAATATATTTATAAAATTTGTGTCATGGATATTTTTCTATTATTTCATATGTATTTATTAAGTTTTTTTAATCTCAAATGGGAATTTTAACATTATTATTTGATATTAAAAAATTATAATTGGTGGTAATATTTGTATATTTTTTTTGATATGATAAATGATATGATTTTATTGTTATCATATAAATATTTTTTTAAAATAAAGAGAGATAGAGAGATTCATTAGCATAAAATATGGTGAAACCCCTACTATTTTTGGTTGTTAACTCCAAGGTCTTGCAGAGATCTCCATTTTCCCTTTTATCTCATCCATGGGAGGATAATTATTAAAGGGATAAGGTATGGAATTCACCCAAATATATTTCTAGTCTTCTCTTTCCCCTTCTCTATAATTATATTCTCTTTATTATTTCTCTCATGTTATTTTTGGATGCTAGGTTTCATGGGTGATGGGGTTTCACCCTGTCAAGATGAAACTCTTATAAACTAGAGGAATTTTCATGATGGGAATTAGAGTATCCCTTTAAGTCTCATCCACACCTAGTTTGTGGATATGTTTCCACCTTATATATTTTTAGTAAGTGTTTTAAAAATATGAGCTCAAGTAGATTATCTAATTTCTATATTATTGTGTTTATAATTTATTTCCACTAATTATATAGGTATTTATGGGTGGTATTATAACCACAAACCCCCTATTTTTTTTGGAATGGCCCAAAAAACCAGGCATCCCCATGTTAATTACATTTCTTCATGAACCATGTGTGTGATTTTTTTATATAGAATATTTTAAATGATATAAAAATATACTTGATGGATGGAAATGATATTTGATATTTTATTTATCTTTTGTTCACAATTTACTTGAGAAAGGATTATATAACCTGTGTTAATTTTTTATATAAAATAACACCTACAAGGTGTTCATGTAAATGTTATGTATAATTTTATAATTAATTTAATAATATTACATTCATGTGATGATCTAATATTATTTACAAAGTTTTATTGAAGCATTTTTATTGATGGTTTTCATGGTTAAAGTGGTATTTGGTTTATTTAAAATTATTGTATCATTATTCACCCATTTGAAATAAATGTTCTTAGTTTTTTATGAATTATTAATGCATGGATTTATTTTAGTCAATGAGTTATGGATAATAGTAAAGGGGTGGTTTCATGTATAAAATTTGGATAAATTAAATATTATGGATTATGATTAAATTTTATTGGAATACTGTGTGTAGATAGGAAGGATTGTAAGACAAGTAAAAAACTTGGTTATGAGTCCAATCTCTCTATATTGTTACCAATTATCCATAATTAGACTCTATTTTGGGTGGACTAGTCAAGATGCGACTATGAATAGTTTCATTATTGGTTTATCACTCATGTAGGTTTCCATACTGGCTAGCAATTATTTTCACTAATGTATGATGTCACTCTATAAAGAGGATTGAATGCAGTTTATTATGTATATAGACATTGAATATGCATATAAACATTGATTATGGATATAGAAATTTTTATGGATAAGGAAATTAACATGGATATAGATATTAATAACACTTAGTACAAGGATTATAGGTTACCCTACCTTATATTCATAGGAATTTTCCCATTATGCTTTCGTATAGATTTCATTATAAAATGTTATTTATCCCAATTTATCCTTGTATGGGTATATTTTAATTCTTTTTTATATTTTTAGTTACATGTATAAATTTTTTATTTTTAATGAATGATTAAATTTCCCTCCTCATGTTACATTAAAAAAAGGTAATGAATGATACTTTCATATTTATTGTTAAAACTATCATGAATTGGTTCATTTTTTGAAAGGTTTTACATAGTGAATTTGGTGGAATCTAACTAGGCATGTTTCTCCCACTCAGGTGTATATATATCTTATGTAAATACCCAACCTTAAACATTAAATAATCTAGTTAGTTCAACTATAATTCACTTTTCTACATTCACTTAGATATTTTAGGTTTAATGATTTAGATATTTGGTCATAAAATCATACATAAAAACTCATATATTACAATGTAGACACTTCTACTAAATATCCATTTGTTTCACAATATAAAAATTTTAAAAATAAAACATGGTTTCTTTCAGTAAAAAAACTTCATGACTCTAAACTTGAATTATTCCTTTAATTTAATCAACTATAAAACCTATGTTTTTTGGAAACTTTGGGTGAGCATAAAAATATTAGTAAGGGGAATAAAAAGGAATAAATAAACCATCAGTCCATGAATGAAAATATTTTCACAAAGTTGTAACTTTTACACATAAAACATAATTTCTTTAGCTTACTTTATGAAATCATAAGTTTACTATAAAACCATAGAAAGAATATGTAAATAATAAAAGGTAACTTGTGGAATAAATTTAATATAACTCTTACATATAAAGTAGCTTTCTCTACTATGAAGGGAGTAACCATCATGGTTACACTCGGAATAACCATCACAGTATATTCCCATAATCTTTTAAGAGAAACCTAACCGGTTAAATCCATCTCTTTTCCCAATTAATTGGAGAGATATAACGGGATCACCCGCCCTTAGTTTATCATGAAAACAGAAATCAATATAACAATTTGAAAGAATCATAACATGATTAGAACACATAAATTTTTCATAAAATAAACATTCTAAAGGTAAGTAAATTTTCCATTTTGAAATCAATTTTCATTTATAAGAAACTACACACTTATAAATGAAAATATCTTATTTGAAAATAAACTTGTAAAATTATAAAGGAAACATAAAATAAATAAGGCATCATGAAATTGGTAAAATATACATTTTCCATATATGTAAAAAGAATATTTATTTAATAAAAATATTTGTAAAATGGAAAGATGATTTTTAAAAATAATATCCCTTACCTTATGTTCGAAAAAATTATGCACTTGAACTCAATATCCCAGATAACAAAATTAGAAACATTAATTACTTAATTAATAACCTTTTACACATATTTTTTTATTTATTACCATTTCATTTTGTTCATTTATGAACATTTTTATGTGTTAAAAATATCAGAATCATCGTTCCAAGAGCATTTGTTTCATGGCTTTATGGTCGGTTCCCTTGAGTATAATTATTAGAGTTCTTTTCAAATAGATGAAAAAATATAGAAGTGGAAATAACTGGTATTAATATGTTTTAAAATTTTTAAATGATTCCATATATCATTTTTTTCTAATATGACAATGATTCATTTGATAAAACATTAATGATAAATGTTTCATTTGTTTTTTGTGGGGTTTTTTGATCATCACAAAATAGTTTCATTTTATTTAATTATTATGTCTATAAACTGGTTCCAGAACATATAATAAGTTATAATATAATTATTAAAATATTATTTAACTATAATAATAGTTTTATGACCATAATTGAATGCGGTAAATGAAAATGAAAAATCATCATCCATGAAGGTGGTGAATCGACACATCACAGATGATGTTTTCATTTTTAGAATAAAAGAAGAAGAGAAGAGGTTTCATAATGTATATTCTATTAAAAAAATAAAATTAAAGTATATATATGATACTAGAGTTATCATTCCATTTTTTATAGGTGATGTGAATATAAGGTATAAATAAATAAAGAAAGAAAGAATTTAAAAGAGAAAGGAGTATTTTACCTCTTGAATATCGTCTCCTTGAGAACCTCATTAAAAAACTTGGTTTTCATATTTTGATGAGATAAGAAGGTCTTGGAATTGGGAAAGAGTCTTGGAAAGGGAATTAGGGTGAATTTAGACAATATTAAAGGCTTATAATGTCTAAGGAGAAGAGGTGGTGATGGGTGGTATTTATAGGGAGATGAGAGGGGTGTTTTTGATTATTTTATTCAGTTATTTATTATTTTGTCTCAAGACTATAAATAATGTTTATTAGTGTAAATAATTATAGTAAATAGTTCATGTTATTTATAAATAATGGGTTTTTACATCATAAATGACTCAAAAAATTCATGTATTTAACTTATAATGTTAAATACTGTAAATTTCCATATTTCACTATTCACCAAAAAATCAACTATTTTAGTTAAATCCCAAAAATTCACCCTAACCATTTTTTGATGTATAGATTTCAAAAATGGACTCAATTTTTATAAAATAATTTAATAAATTTAATAAATTTAATAAATTTAATTTTTAATTAGAATCATCATTTATTCAAAAAATACCAATTTTAATAATATAACCGATTTTATGACACCTTGAAAAATTAATTAAGGTCTCACAAAATTATCTTATAATTATGAAAACATAATATTAATTTATGAATATATTTTATGAAAATAAATTTTCTTTTAAATCATTATATTAATTATAAAATTGTAAATAAACATTTAGGTTTCAATAAAATACCAATACTTAATTCATCATTTTAAAGCATTTATTTACTTATTCCGTGATATAAATATATAATATTTTCATTTATGAGATAAATAAATTTTATTTATACTTTTATAGGTGAAGTTACTATTATAATGGTATAGATTCCTTAATTTCTATAAATACCACTTATTTCATTATACATTTTTAATGAATTTAACTATTTAATTCCAGAATGAAAACAAATTATTCTATAACTAACTGGGTTGTTAAATTAACACCATTTTTGAAATTGAATCCTCATAATTTTATCCACTTATTAAACAAGTGAGGATACCCTTCTCTCATATCATTTTCAGATTCCCACGTTGCTTCTTAAACCATATGGTTTCTCCATAAAACCTTAACATGGTGAATTACCTTATTCTGCAATATTTTCTCTCTATGATCCAGAATTTGAATAGAATTTTCCTCATATGAATGGTTATCTTACAATTGAAAAAATCCAGGGCTTAAAACCTAATATTAATATATAACATACTTTCTTAACATCAAAACATGAAAATATTGTGTACCAGGGACAAAATTGGAGGCAAATCCCCTTAGTAGGAAACTGATCCAACTTTCTCTAGGATTTCACAGGGTCCAATAAACTATGAAATCAACTTCCCTTTCTTACTAAAACACATCACATTTTTCCATGGAGGAACTTTGAGAAATATATGATGACCTACCAAAAAATAAATATCCTTCCTCCAGTTATATGCATAACTTTTCTACCTGCTCTGAGCTATCCTCAAGTGTTACTGAATCATATAAACTTTTTAGGACATTTAATATACCAATTTTGGTTCCATAAACTTTCCTTCACCTACTTCATCCCAAAATACAAGTGTTTAACACTACTTTCCATATAATTATTTAAAAGGGGCCATCTGTATACTAGAATGAGAACTATTATTATAAGAATACTCAACCAAAGAATGATGTTGATCCCAACTTCCCTAGTAGTCCATTGAACTAGATCGAAGCATATCCTCTAATGTATGAATTTCCACTCTAACTTTCCATAATTTTGAGGATGAAAATCAGTGCTAAAATTTAATTCAGTTCTCAATGAATTTTTAAGGTCTTTATAAAAGTTATAAGTGAACCTGAGATCATGATCAGATACAATAGAGAGAGAAACTCCATGTAACCTGACTATTTCTTTAAGGTATAGTTGAGAAATATGATCTAAAGGCATAAAATCTTGAATAGGAAGAAAATGTGTATATTTAGTCAGTCAAACAATAATAACCCAAATCAAATTGTTTCCTTGAGAATTTTTTGGTAATTACACAATGAAATCCATGGATATATTTTCTTATTTCCACTCTGGCACTAAAAAAGGCTAAATAATCTCCTTCGGTAATTGTTATTCTGCTTTTAACTATTGATAAGTAAAAAATGTCATGGTAAAATCAGTAATATCTCTTTTCATTCCATCCCACTAGTAATACTCCCGAAGGTCTCTATACATCTTAGTGCTTCTAAGATGAAATAAAAATGGATAACTATGAGCTCAACTTAATAACTCTTTATTCAATTGTGAATCACAAGGCACACATAATATCTTTTCAAATCTCAAAACACAATCTTTATCATTGTTAAATTATGTAAAATTACCCTTTTAACTAATTATACATTTTTTTATAACTCACGGTCTTGCTTATGTTCTTGCTTAATTCAATCTGATAGAGATGATTACATTGACACCTGAAACAAAATAGAGGAATTTCCTACACCAATAAATTCCAAGACAAAATTCATCAAATATTTATCCAAGGGTTCATGTTCCAAATGTAACATGGTTAATTTAGCATGATGTTTTTAACTCAAGGATTCCTCAATTTTTTTTTGCATTTCTAGGATGGAAATTGATTATGAAATCATAAACCTTTATCAGGTCTAAACATCTTCTCTACCTCATTTTCAATTAATTTTGAGTAAATATATATGTAACTTTTATGAGCAGTATATATTTCACATTTGGATTCATATAAATAATGTATCTAAATTTTTAAAGTGAAAACCATAACTACTAATTCCAAATCATGTGTGGGATAATTTAACTCATGAGGTTTTAGTTTCCATGAATCATAAACAATTACCTCGTCATTATTCATCAAAACAAAACCAAGTACCTTTAAAGAAGAATATCTATAGACGAAAAACTATCCATTTCTGGAAGGTAAGGCCAAAACTAGAGCATTCACCAATATTATTTTCAGTTCCTGAAATCAAACATCACATTCTTATTTCTAAATAAATTTAACCCCATTTCATGTTAACTTAGTTAGCGGGATAAATAACCATATAAAGTTTTTAAGAAACTGTCGGTAATAGCCTACTAATCCAAGAAAACTAATAATCTCAGTAACATTGGTAGGTATTTTCCATTTACCAAACACTATTTTTTTTGGAAGGATCAACTATTATACCATCCTTATTTATAATGTGCCCAAAACAATAAATATTTTGTATCAAAAAATTACATTTAATATATTTACTATATAACTTATTTTCTTTTAAGGGTTTCATAAAAATTCTTATTTGTTTTTCATGATCCTCATAAATTTTTGAATAAACCAAAATATCATCAATAAAAAAAACTTATCCAAATATTCATAGAAGAATATATTAATAAGATCCATAAATATTGTAGGGTATTTTTTCAACCAAAGGGCATAAAAAATCATAATTCCCATATCTAGTAAAAAATGATGTTTTTGGAATGTCATCCTTATTAACCTTCAGATAATGGTACCAAGATATCAAGTCAATATTGAAAAAATACTCTGCTCCTAGGAGCTGATATCACTTTATTGGATGTACCAACATATACGGAAGTTGTTCCAAGTATTTCACTACACCTTTCTGCTTATAGTCTAGCTGGTTCCCATCATTCGGGTTCCTCTTAAAACACTCATTTTCATAATTATCCATATCATTACATTTAATTTTTTTACTATCTATATATCAGATTTATTCTTACCACTACCATAATATTTTTCATTATAATTACGAGCCATATTCCGAAACATACTACATCAGAAAAACTTACAAGACTTAAAAATGAATTCCCCATTATTTTTTAACATAATTATCCCAAACTAAAAACTTAATTTTTTTACCATGAAACTTATTTAATGTAGTATTTCCTTTTTCCTACCACGTAGAACTCTTTTTCCACTGATTTTAAAAGAACACATGATCATAGAGAAACTCTATTTCCCCCTTCTCAATACATCAAACAAGTTTTTCCTAAATTTTGAATTCACAAGAAGCTAATGCTCTTTAATATTTTGGATTAAATCCTGAGTAAAAATGATTGATTTTACTATCAAGATCCCGGATAAAATTTGGAGAGTACCTTTCCAATTGAGTAAATTTTGATTCGTATGTAACCACTGAATCCCCCTCCCATCACAATTATAATATTTTTTTATTCCATACTAATTAGCGTCTCCTTAGGAAAATATTTCTCAAGGAAATTATTTTTGAATTCACACATTCCAAAGCATCAATATCCTTAGTATCCCTGATATTCTTGACCATCGACCATGACTGGTCGGATTAACCCTCAAAACAATAAATATAAATACTAAAATTTTTATGGTTTGAACACCCCATAACATCAAAAATATTTTCTAGGTATTTAATCCACCCTTCAAATACCATTGATTTAGAAGATTCACCAAATACAAGAGGTTTTCACCTCATAAAATGTTCCACCACCAACAAATTTCTCTGAGGTTTATCTAGTTGATCTTGTGAATGGATTACACTAACATTTATATCCCACATCAACTAATCCCTTACTGTCACAAACTACTTGGTTATAATTCCCTTCATTCTAGGTTCTAGATTCAAAAGAATATTGTCCTCTCGGTACCTTCATACTTCAACTTCCCTATTTATTCTATAGAAAACCATTCTGAATAGACATTTCCTAGATGAATAATCACGGTAATATTTAAATTATATATCATTTTAACTTAACCATAATGTAAAAATCATTTATGTGTATTCTATTAACATTATCCTAACCCCTAAAGTTATCTAAAACTTATTCTGATACAAAATGTAAGGACACAAACTTAAACATTACTTAGTCTAGTTAATTCATCTAGAATTAACTTTCATACATTCCCAAAGATATTTTAGGTTTATAGGTTTTGATAATTAGGTCATAAAATCATACATAGAAACTTATATATTACAAAGTATTCACTTCTACCCAATATCCATTTTTTTCACAAAATGAAACTTTTAAAAATAAAACATGACTTCTTTCTATAATAAAACTTCATGAATTTAAAATTGAATTCTTCCTTTCCTTTACCCATCCATAAAACCTATGAATATTTTTTTAAAACATGATATGTTCATAAAAATATTAGTAAGGGACATAAAAAGGAATAAATAAACCATTAGTCCATGAATGATTTTTTTTCACAAACCTATAACGTTTACACATAAAATATAACCTCTTCATATTACCTTATGAAATCATAAGTTTCTTGTAAAACCCTATAAAGCATAAATACATCATAAAAGGTAAATTATGGAATAATTTTAAAATCACCACTACATATAAATTCGCTGTCCCAGCTATGTAGAGAGTAACCATCATGGTTACACTTGGAATAATCATCGTAGTATATTCCTATAATCTCTTAGGAGAAACCTAACTAGTTATCTCTGTCCATTTACCCAATGCATTGGAGAGATATAATGATATCACCATCTTTTGGTTTATCACAAAACAACCTATCATCAAAAAAATTCCTAAGAACCATAACATGATCATAATATATATATATATAAATATATATATATATTGCATAAAATAAACATTCTTGATGAGAATAAATTTTCCATTTTGAAATCAATTTTCATTTTTAAGGAGCCACACAATTATAAATGAAAACATTTTATTTAAAAATAAACTTGTAAACTTTTAATGTACAAATAAAATAAATAAGTAATTATGAAAGTGAAAAATACACTTATTTTTTATAATTAAAAAAAAAATTTCTTTAAAAAAATTATTTGTAACTTGAAAAAGGATTTTTAAAAAGAAAGTCCCTTACCTTATGTCCAAAAGTGTTCTGCACTTGTAATTAATATCTTGGATAATTAATTTAGATTAATTAATTAATTAAATAAAAACCTTTTCCACATATATTTTATTTATTAAAATTTTATTATGTTTATTTATGAAAATTTTGATAAGTTATAAATATCAGAATTGTTGTTCCAGGAGCATTCGTTTCATGGATTTACGGTCGATTCCCTTGAGTATAATTATGAGAGTTCTTGTCAAATGGAAGAAAAACTCAATAAGTTGAATAAAATGATATTAATATGTTTAAATAATTTTAAATGTTCCCATGTATCATTTTTTTTTCTGATATTAGTATGATTCATTAGATAAAACATTAATGATAAATGTTTGGTTTGTTTCTGGTAGTTTTTCCGACCATCACAAACTCGTTTCATTTAATTTAATTATTATGTATATAAATTGGTTTTAGAACATGTAATAAATTATAATATAATTATTAAAATATTAATTAATCATAATAATAGTTTTATGATCATCTTTGAAGGTGGTAAAGGAAATTAAAAAATCTTCATCCATGAAGATGGTGAATCGAAATATCATGGATGATGTTTTTAATTTTAGAATAAAAGGAGAATAGAAGATGTTTGATGATGGATATTCCATTAACATAATAAATTTCTAATATATATATGATATTAGAGTTACCATGAAATTTGTATTTGTTAGGTTAGGATAAGGTAGAAATAAATAAATAAATAAAGAATTTAAAATAGAAAGGAGGATTTTATCTCTTTAATATCATCTTCTTGAGAACCTCCTTAAAGAACTTGATTTTGGCATTTTAGTGAGACCATAAGGTCTTGGATGTGTAAAAGAGGATTTTGAGTGAATTTTTTTATAATTTATACAAGATATATGACTTATAATGTGTGAGGAGAAGAGGTGGTATTTATAGGGAGATGAGAGGGGTGTTTTTGATTATTTTATTTATTTATTTATTATTTTGCCTCAATACTATCAATAGTGGTGATTCTTGTGAATAAGTACAGAAAATATTTCATTTGAGTTATAAATAATGTATTATTACATCAAAAATGACTCAAAAATTCATTTATTTAACTTGTAATGACAAATTCCATAAATTATCAAAAATTCAACTATTTCAGAAAAATCCCAAAAATTCACCCTAACCATTTTTAGATGTGTAGATTTAAAAAATGGACTCCATTTTTAGAAAATATTTTTCTAAATATGAGAAATCTAAATTTTAATTTAAATAATAATTTATTCAAAAAATACAAATTTTAATATTATCACTGATTTTATAACACTTCAAAAAATTAATTAAGGTATCACAAAATTATATTATAATTATGATACAAAAAATATTAATTTATGAATATATTTTATGAAAATAAATTTTCTATTAAATCATTAAATTAATTATAAAATTATAAATAAACATTTACGTTTCACAAAAAAATACCAACACTTAATTTATCATTCTTAAAACATTTATCTACTTATTACATGATATAAATATATCATATTTTTATTTATGAGATAATTAACTTTTATTTATAATTTTATAGGTGATGTTAATATTCTATTGGTATAGATTTCTTAATTTCTATAAATACCACTTATTTTATTATACACTTATAACAAATTTAACTATTTAATTCCAGAATGAAAAAAAATATTTTATAAGTACCTTGGTTGTTTCACCTTGTTTTATCTAATATAAGTATAGGAAAAAAACACTATGTGACAAAAGAGCTTGTTTATTATGGTTTGGGTTGAAGGTGGTGATAAGTTATGGATTCATACTTATCATGAGAATAAGGGAAACTTAGATATATTTTTTTGTTTTCTTTCAACTATGTAAATCTTGGCCTCATACATACATTCAAACTACTTTACTACCCATCCATTTTTGTTCCTAATTTTTAGTTATAATTGTATTTTTTCATGTTTTGGTTGGATTTGAATAATCCTATTTTTGGTTATGTTTGAGTTTATTTGATGTTATTATTTTCCATGAAGTTGATTTATGGTTTTCATATTATGCCATATCTTTCCAAAAAGGCTGTACCCAAGTGGTAAGGGCTCCTTCTTGGCATCCAAGAGACCCAGGTTAAAAACTGGGTGGAGGTGAATTTTTGGGTACAATAGTAGTACTGTAACAACCACTATAGTAGCTAAAACTATTCACCTGATTTGGGCCTTTGGGCCACCAGTTCAGGCCTATGGGTCTGAGGGAATTTGGGTCATCAAAGGCCTTAGGGATATAGGGCCTTCAGGCCACCAAGACCATGGAGTAGCCCATTTCACACAGAGAAGGCCTCAGAAGAGTATCAAAGCAACAAAGAGTAGCAGTCACCAGAAGCAGAGCTAACCGGATTAGAATAATGAGAGGGTATGACAACCGCCATCGGGACCAGGCACCGTGCAACTTTGTACGGGGAAATTCTATCCAATCAGCAATGTAAGGTGGGGAGTTAGGCGATAAATGATGTATAAGATGGGGAGCGGAAGTTCTAGTGGGTTGGGACTACGAGTCATGTTATGGGTATGATATGCCTCTGGGCCTTCAGGTCATGTTGGTCCTTGTGCCTTGGGCCTACAGGTCATGTACGGGTTCCCCTTCAACCCTTAAAAGGGGGGTTATCCATAATAAAATAAAAATTAAGGCCTTCGAGCCATTCGGGTCATATTATTCCATATCTTGATTTATTATGATTTTTTTTTATTTTAAATGATTGAAATTATGAAATAGGTATTATTCATGAAAAATATCCAAGTATAGGTTCCCATTGGGTCTTAAAATCTAATGGGTGAAATAAATCCGAATTAATTGAAATTGATGCCTAGAACTTACTTCAAGATCATCGTGATCAGGAACGTGCCTTGGGCCTTATAATGGAACAAATCATGGAAAAAATTCCAAGTGGTGGTTCTCATTTTGTTTTACAATTTGTATATATGTAGGTATATATGTATATATGTATGTATGTATATATGTATGCATGCATGTATGTATGGATTTATGTGTGTATGTATGTATGTATATAGGTTTGTATGTGTGAATGCTTGTAAGTGTGTATGTCTGTATATATATATATAGATGGATGGATGGATGAATTCATTGATGTTTTTATGTAAGAATATATATATATATAGGTATGGATATGTGTGTCTGTTTGGGGGGGGTGTCTGTGTGTGTATGTATGTATGTATGTATGCATACATGCATGCATGCATGCATGTATGTATATATGTATGTATCTATATAAATACACATGAAGTATATTTTCATACATGAATGCATGTATGAATGTAAACACACACACACACATATATATATTTATGTATATATGCATGTATGTATGGATGTATGTATGCATGCATATATGCCGGTAGATAGATAGGTATGTTTTTATGTATATATGTAAGTATTCATGTGAACAAGTTGTCATGACACATCAAATTGAATTAGTTTTAGATGATTTAAATACAGTCTAGGGAAGACCCTAGATTGTCTCTCAAGGTGAGTTGATGAGTTTAGAGTGTGTATTTATAATAATTTTTTCAAAAAAATAGAAATCATGAGGGATTTTGAAAATATTTTTAAAAATAAAATGACTTAATTAAAGAGTTTAATAGTTTAAATGAACGTGTGTTTTTAGAATTATTAAAGAAGAGGGACATTTAAATTTCACTACACATATTGGTTAATTAATTGTTTTGAAAATTACACACGGTTTAATGAAATTCTTTGGTTGAGGGTATTAAAGATCATGATTCCCCTCCTTCATTTTAAAATTATGCACAAAGAACCAACACTTGACACAAAAATCATGTTGTCAGGGTTTGGACCTCAACCATATAGTGAAGGTTGTAAAAGAATACTGAGATCTCAGTATATTCAAGTGAAAAAAGATACTTGTGTTGTCCAATAAGAACATCCCAATATCCCCGCTTGAACTATCATCCCAATATGTATTGTAATGAACAATGTTTCACTTGATCATACAAAAAATAATAGTTAAAATTATAATAATGTTAAGATAAATATTAAATGAAATGTTTTACACAAAAATTACACCAAACTAGTATAAGAAAAAGTGTTTTAACTCCATCTCCAAGTGTATATATATCCCTTGAAATGACCACCTAACATTTAGCTCTCCATAAAGAGGAGGAGATGGATCAGGTATAAATTCTCCATCATCCTTGATCTCCCTATGAGTATAGGGAACTCTAAAACTTATTGGATAAAGATAGGACTCATTTTGGTCTCTAAAATGGTAGATCTTTTCCCCCTGGTTGAACTTGAAAATTAGGGTTTGAAGGTTCTAATTTATAGGCAATGTAGAAGGTGGTTTTGGGAACCCTAATTTTATAAAACTACTTAGATCACATATTTGGGATAGAAAATATAACATCCCTCCCCTCCTCAATGGATTGAGTTGAGGTGGAATTGCTACTTGGCCTTAAACGACATCCCCAAGATGCCAATGGCTGGAAATAAAATCCAAGGGCTTCATTAACAATTGGGAGATGATTTGACCCTTTTAATGTTAATCTACGAACCAAGATAACCATAAATAACAAACAATAAATTATACATTAATATAATTTAAGACAACTTACTGTATAACACATCAAATCAAACTACATCAGAGCACCGAACGAAAACCTAGACTAATATCAAAATTCAAAGTGGAATAAAAAACCAAAAATTTCAAAGACTCCAAAGACACAAAATCTATAACTCCCAACAATCTCCAAGCTCCAACTCTACAATCCATGCCAAATTATCACAAAGTACCACTAAATAAATATGATACTTTCTCTTTACCAGTGTCTCGATGAACGATATATGAAAACACACCAAAGTGCCCAAGCGTGGGATGAGTAATGAAACTCAGCAGGTTTTCCCCAGACGACTTCCCTACTCATGACACTAGGATATAACATGTTATCACATTTATATAAGACATTTTATATAAAACCATTGATTTTTTTATTAAATTTCATATCATATACAAACAATTTCATACCAAAACAATTTTTGAACTAAAATAGTTTCTAAGTAAAGAAAAGAAATATTGATTAAAACCATTCCACATTTTTTGGTATACCCATTCCATGATTCACATACACACCCACACATGCATGATTTAGTTACAGTTCCATTATCCTGAGAAGTTTCTAATACATCCACCAATTCATCACTAAGTGGACAATATCCCTATTCCCCAATGGAATATGCCCCTTATCCATGGTCACGTTCCTTATACCCCAATGGTACACACCCCTTATTCAGGGTCATGTCGAAAGAATGAAATCACACCAACCCATATATTCCAAAACCATATTAAAACATCTATTTCAATACATTTCAATAAAAAATTTATTTTACTGAAAAAAATCACCATAAAACCATTCCCATGAATCAAAAAAATTCCCATTTTAAAATATTCATTTTAAAATCTATAAAAAAATCACTTTTCTGAACAACCAATTTTCACAAATCCGAAAATCATCACTAAAGAGGGTTTATACCATGATTTGAACATTAATTTCACTATAAATTTCAATAAATTCAAAAATTTAAATATATAATTTAATTTATAATAAGATGAGTTTAGATTGAAGCCACCTACCTTGGAAACTATTGTGAAAACAAAGAACAACACAAATTCCTCATCAAAACTGGGATGAATCTCCAAAAAACCGCCTTAGATCTCATTCACTACCATCAACACAACCAATTATCATCATTTTTGGCATCCACTATCATATATTTATCCCCAATGAACTAGATATAGGGATCTAAGAGAGGGGAGCAGAGTGGATCTAAGAAAAACCACCATGAACAGAGAATTACCAAGAAATATAGCCTCCAACACACCAAGATTTTCCAATGAATATATCCCATATCAAATAGGATTGTATCCACAGCCTTTGGGTGGAGATAAAACTGATTTAGGGTAAAAATAAGTGAAAAATGAGAGGTTTATGTAATGACCCGAACTATTATAAATAAAATTACCTTATGATTTAATGTTTTATTATGTAATATGGTTATAGAAAACACAAGCACATGTTTTTTTATTATATCCAATTGGAATTAAAATACCATTAAGAATCTTTACCATTGATTAATATATCCATTAAACAGTGGTCACATTATTAGTATAAATATAGGTATTTAACGAATCCAATTGAAATAAAAAAATGAAGTGATGTCTTGATATAGTAGGATTGTACCCTATGAATCCCATTTATTAGAGATTTTGAGGGAGATATAATCACTGGGTTTTCCCTTGAACAATATCAATCTGATATCCAACAACTTAATCATGAGATAAACTATTTATGGGAGAAGTTCAAGCTCATCAAGATCACGACCCAAACAATGTTCAACGAATGACCCCATGAAAGTCTCACCATCGTGCACCTTACTCTTAGGGCGTATACTGGTGTAATAAAGGTATATGTATAAATAAATTAATAATATGAATAAGTATACTATATATAATTGTTTCCTCATGGATTTCGGGGATGACCTCGTTAATTTGAGATTCAAACGTTCCGATCGGTTTCTAGCGGTTTTGTTCATAGAACTGGAAACATCCAATGATTCCACATCCGTTTGGACCTACTTTCCAAAGGTAGGTGCTCATTAGCTTGTGGACTGATGAGGCTTAGGAATTTGCATTGGTCGAGAGGATGGGAGGTCGGACTCATCACACCTTTTTGAGGGGAATTATTGTCTACTCCGGGACTCTCTTTATAGATTTAAGTTATGTTCGTGAATCCTTATTACATTACCAAGTATAAAATGTGCTTTCCTTTAGTTTTAACAATCAATGATTAAATATGCAAGAAATTTAGAGAATCTTTTATATGTATTCGAGGTTCTTCATCAATAGAGAATCATCTATATCTGTTTAGAGATTCTTGGTCAATGGTATCCTTCAAAACATTTATATAAAAGTCTCTTGGTCATTATGATGACCAGGCTGGTTTTAAAGCCACTCAGTGGGGCACTTGAAGTTTATCGTCATTCAGAAGGACATGGATTATTTCAAAGTTGGGATCGAACCCAAAAAATGGGCTACCTACGTATCCTTTGTTTTGGAAAAGGAATCAAAACCCACGTAGTTCGAGTAATGGAGTATGATGTTTATGATTGATGGCTCAAAGAAGAATGTCATAATTACTTTTACACTCTAAGCTCACGTGAGTCATGCTCGGTGTGAGAAACAAGAGGTATTGGTAAAAATTAGACAATTGTGCCATGAAATATGCAATCATAAGAATTTGTTTGGGGCTTATGTATGTATGACTTCCCAGATAGATGAAGGTTTAGGATTTACTTTTAGGGAGAAAATCCAGGAACAGGGTCCATAAAGGTATATGTGCTTTATGGAGATTTGAATACTCTAATCTTGGGGCTTGCTCCTAAGGAGGATGCCCAAGTTAGGAGGGGACTTATGATTGGGTTTTACTCCTGAAAAGGAAACCCAAATCAAGAGTAAATTAGGACTGGTTAAGAGAAATTTAAGGGGGCTTGGGGTTTACTCCTGAAAAAGGAAACCCAAGATTATGACTGAGTCTTATTCCTAAAAAGGAGACCCAGGTTAGGGATTTAGGTTTGGGGCTTACTCCTGAGGAGGATGCCCAAATTTGAGGTTGGGGCTTACTCCTAAGAAGGATGCCCATAGTTGAGATTGGGGCTTACTCCTGAGGAGGATGCCCAAGTTAAAGGATTATGATTGGGGCTTACTCCTGAGGAGGATGCCCAAGTTTAAGGAATTAAGGTTTGGGGCTTACTCCTGAGGAGGATGCCCAGTACTTGAGATTGGGGCTTACTCCTGAAGAGGATGCCCAAGTTTGGGAACTTTAAGAATTTGGGGCTTACTCCTGAGGAAGATGCCCATATTAAAGGATTTATAACTGGGGATTATTCCTAAAAAAGGAGACCCAAGTTAAGTATTCTCTCATATTAAAGGATGAGGTTGAATGAATGAACTCTCCATATTTAGTGATATAAGGATATTTAAATCACTAGGTTTTGAGAGATATTCCACAGAATTCCTTTCAGATAATGAAGTCAAATCAAGAAATCATGCCATAAATGGATTTGAAGAGTGTCTTGAAGACTGAATCTTGAAAAGGAAAGGTGTAATGGCTTAAGAGGGGAAAAAAGGGGAAGATAGGCACCCAAAAAGGTAGGGGTGCACAAGTCTTGAAAGGCACGCAAGTATTGCGGCGGCGCGCAATTATTGGTCGCGCAAGTATACCTGCGCGACATGTGGGGTACTTGCGCGATTTTCAACCAGTATTAGAATACTTGAGAGAGTCCTTTTAATCACTTTAGAATCCTCTTGAGGTTCTTCCAGAAAAGGGACACACAAGTTATATTGAAGGAAATAAGTCGGCGCACAAGTGTTGATAAGTTTCAACACTTAGGCCTTCCTTCTTCTCTTTAGATCTTCCATTCTAGGTAAGAAATTACCTTAGAAGTGTTCCGGAAGCTTTGAGAAGAGACTTGGGCATCGGGAGCTTCAATCCGAGTTTCTGAAAAAATATCCTCCCAAATGGGGGGCCCACAGGGTCTATTTATAGGCAAAAGAAGACCCTGGGCGGTTACCGGGCGGTTATCACTTAGGTCGCGCAAGTCACTTGCACGACCATAAGGTGTCGTGCAAGTACTTGCACGACCACTAGGCGGCGTGCAAGTGTACTTGCGCGACCATGAGGGAACTTGCACGACCTATGGGCAATGTTCTCCTTGTTCATCCTTTTGTCGATTTTTGATGTTTCTTCAAAGGATGAATCACTTTTTGCTTAGATATTCCCCTTTTCCGATCTTTATATTCTGTGACGAAAGGAGTGTCAACAAAAGTCCCCCCTTAGAGTTGGATCCGGAGAGAAATGAGGATTTGACTCTGAGTAAATCAAAGACATCCAAAGGAAAAGGTGGTTTCCAAGTCTTCAGTGCGCAGAAGGCAGCGCGCAAGTGTGCTGGAACTTGACTTTTATTCAGAGTTCCTTTGTCTTTTGTGTGCATTTTAAAGTCATGCATGCCAGACATAAATGGTCTAATGTTTAAGGTCGAAATAGCTTTGACCGAAATGGATTAAAATTGATTCAATTCCTTGACAATTTATCTGAAAACATATTACCATACTCAAGTATGAGAGAAAAAATGTAAACTATGGATTAAGAATATTTGAATCTGAGGAATGATATGAAAAAGAGATAAAAGGCATTAGAAGAAGTAGTTTCCAAGAATGAAGTTACTATTATTTAACAAAACCCGTTAGGGGGTTGAAATATGCAGGGCCACCTAAGGGCATTGGCTGCATGGTTAAATAAATAACATCTTTCGGCTGACAAGTCTGTTATGTGGACTGTTTATGCAAGGCCACCTATGGGAACGTGCTGCATAGTCAGGAAAAAGAACTCCCAGAAATTTACTTTCCTAGTGCTAAAAGCCAGTGAAAGTTTATGGAGATTCAAATTTTCTAAAGTATAGAGTTTGTTGTATGGAAAGAGGTACTTGAATATGGAGAAGATATTTCCGAACAAGAATATCGAAGAACTGGATGAATATCACTCCTACGAAGATCTGACCCAAACGTAGGGAAGAAGAATAAACCATAGACTTGAATACTTTCAGATCATGAAAAAGGATATGGGACAAATATTTTAAGGATGGCTATTTTTTTGCGGATCCCTACATACTGTCGTTTAAGACAAATAAGGACAAAAGAGGCATTCTTCCCAAGAATGAAGTTACCATTATTTAACAAACCCGTTAGGGGGTTGAAATATGCAGGGCCACCTAAGGGCATTGGCTGCATGGTTAAATAAATAGCATCTTTCGGCTGACAAGTCTGTTATGTGGACTGTTTATGCAAGGCCACCTATGGGCACGTGCTGTATAGTCAGGCAAAAGAATTCTCAGAAGTTTGACATTTTTGTGACTAGAAGTCATGAAAAGGGTTATGAAGATCTGAAAATATTTTAAGGTTAGGATTATAACACATAAAGATGGGTATTGTCCAATGTATGTAGAGATACATAGGTCAATGATAACCATAATCATGTTGTGGCTGGGTCCTGAATTGAAATTTTGGACTTCACTACGTATCTCATAAGAATGAGAATCAAGCCATACATAGTTCTTGAAATGCATTTTAACGTCGTGCAGGACGAAAGTATGAGTGATCTTAGTTTAGGGTCATAGAATTCAGACCATAATAATGAATACACAGTGTGTGTTTTCATGAGGACTTTTCAGCCAAGGGACTGAAAGTGAAATTTGGGGTTAGGCCCAAAAGACTTGGGGCTGGATTTGAGGGATACTCGAACGTTCCTACATATCCCATAAGGATGGGAATCAAGCCCACGTAGTTCTAGAACTACCCTTTGTACAAATTTGGTTCATACATGTGAAGGGTGAAAGGGGACTTTAGTGCAATGATGGTTTAACCTAAGATAAAAAGTTTAGGCATTACCATGTATGCACGTAGTCTTTTGAAATGAAACATGATTGAAAAAAATCAATGTCAATAATGGTTCCTTCTCAAATGAGGAAATCAAAGAATATTGTAGTTTATTGTCGTACCGGACAAAAGTGTTGTATAGTTTAACGTCATATAACAAGGACGAAAGTGAATCAATGTAAAGATATTGATTCCAGGGGCGGTTTCACGAATCAACATCATATGAGATGGTGGTGAACCGATGTGAAGAGATTGTTTTTGGGCTTGAACCCTGGGAGGTTGCCTACATACCCAGCCTGGAGGGCAAGGATCAAAATCCGTGTAGTTCAATTAAAGAATGAATTAATGATCAAGTTGTTCTTGGGGACAATGATCTAATAAAAAATGTTGTTGGGACTTACACATTGTTAGTGGCCCAAAGGGAGTATTATGGTTGATGTTCGCTCTAAGCTCATGTGAGTCATAATCGGTGTGAGAAACAAGAGGTAATAACACCCTTAACGATGCACAGTTTAATGTCATGTAGGACATAAAAAAGGGACTATGCAGTTTAAAGTCTTGCAGTTAGGACTATTGGTGCTGCACAGTTTAGTGTCATGTAGCAGGGACAAAATAATAGTTTAATGTCATGTAGGACATATCAAGGACTTTCTGTACAGTTTAGCGTCATGTAGTTAGGACGATGGGGACAATACAGTTTAACATCATATTGGACGAAAGGGGGATTGTGCAGTTTATTGTCATGCAGTAAGGACAAAAGAGTGTACCATTTTAACGTCATGTCAGACGAAAGTGAGAATAGTTTAAGGTCATATGCATGGACCGTGAATGGTGCAGTTTAATGTCATACTGGACCTTTGAGATTATATAGTTTAACGTCTTTCCGGACGTAAGGGACTTTTATACAGTTTATCGTCATGTAGTTAGGACGTCACAGTTTAACGTCTTGCTGGACATAAGGGATTTGAAAATAGTTTATGGTCATATACATGGACCAGGGATGATGCAGTTTACGGTCATGCTGGACGGTTTAGGGAACTTTTTCACAGTTTAATGTCGTGTGGGACGAAGTTGCAGTTTAAAGTCATACTGGACCATTGCTGTATAGTTTAACGTCATATAGCAAGGACGAACTGGTGCTGTACAGTTTAAAGTCATGTAGCTAGGACTAAGGTGAACCAATACGAGGATATCAGTTCTGGGGACTTTTTACAGTTTATCGTCATGCTGGACGATGAAAGTGCCACACAGTTTAATGTCATGTTGCTAGGACACAATATAGTTTAATGTCATCTCAGACAAATACGGAACTTCTGTACAGTTTAATGTCATGTAGATAGGACATAATACAGTTTAGTGTCATGTAGGACAATATCATGAACCAATGTGATTGTTTTGGATCTGGGAACAATATTTTTTTGTTTATACAAAATATTTCTTTAGAAATCTGGCATTAGTTGGAGTCGTGATGTGTTCTCCATCCATTGAGATTAGAGAATACGCTCCATTGGAGTAGACCTTATGTATTGAATAAGGTCCTTCCCATTTTGGTTCAAGCTTGGGAGGCTTCTTTCCTGGTATCATTGGTGCTCTGAGAACCAATACCAATTCTCCCTGAATGAATGAACGAAGATGAAATTTTTTGTTAAAAGCTCGTGCTATTCGATTCTGATAGATTTCCAAATGGTGCAAAGTGCACAATCTTTTCTCATCTAACTCTTCCAATTCATTCAACCGCTTTTGGGATTGCTCATCTGTAGATAACTGATCAAAAATGGCTATTCTGAGTGAGGGCAATTGAACTTCAATTGGCAAGACTGCTTCTGTTCCATATACCAATGAATATGGAGTTGACCGCGTTGCATTGCGAGTGGTAGTCCGATAAGCCCATAAAGCATGAAAGAGTTTATCAGGCCATGACCTCTTATCTTTATCCACCATCTTTTGCAGTATATTTGAAAGAGTCTTGTTTAAGGCTTCTATCTGGCCATTAGCCGCTGCATGATATCGAGATGAATGGTTGGACTTAATGTTGTATTCTTGATACAATTTCTTTACCTCAGAAGAACAGAAGTTGGTGCCGTTGTCCGTCAATATGGTATGAGGGACACCAAATCTAGTAATGATGTTAGACTTGATGAAGCTAACAATGCATTTAGAACTGACTTCTTTGAGAGGTACTGCCTCTGCCCATTTGGAAAAGAAATCAGTAGCAGTAAGAATGTACTTAAACTGCTTGGCCGTAGCTGAAGGGTAAGGTCCCACCACATCCATTCCCCATGTGGAAAATGGCCATGAGTATTTAGCTGTATGAAGCAACTCTGGAGGTTTATGAATGAAGTTGGCGTATACTTGGCATGAATGACACTTCTTTGTAAAATTAACACAATCTTGTATCATTGAAGGCCAAAAGTATCCAAGCCTTCGAATTTGATCAGACAGTCTATGTCCAGACTGGTGGGCACCACAGACTTCTGCATGCACTTCTTTTATGACAGCCATTGTCTCTTCACCATCAATACATCTGAAGAGAACTCCATCAAAACCACGTTTGTAGAGAATTTTCTCGAGGTGGTTTGGGCTATCATAAAGAGTAAAATTGACCACATGTCGCCAAATTTGTTCTTTCTCGGCTCTATCAGGTGGAAGTGTTCCATTTTGAAGGTATTCCCTGATAGGTGACATCCATCCTGTAGTATGACCATACAGTTCAGGAATGGGACTAATTTCATTAATTTCCTATGTTCTGACTTGAACATAAGGTGAAATTGCACGACGGTGGGCAATACAGATGGTTGTCTCGTCCCGATTTGGATATGCTAAAGCTGTGGCTATATTAGCCAGTGCATCAGCTTGAGCATTTTGTGATCTTGGGACATAAGAAAATGTCGGTTCTGAAGGGAATTCCGACATTAACTCTCTGACGTAATCACACAAAGGGATTAATTCTTCTTTTCTGATGGCATAATCCCCATTGAATTGTTTGATTACCAGGTCTGAATCACCTTTCACCTTTAAGTGATTCACTTGTGCTTGAAGTGCTAATTCCAAGCCTGTAATGAGAGCTTGGTATTCAGCTTCATTATTGGTACCACCTTCCCACAACAAAAAGGAATAAGGTAACACTGCCTTATCTGGAGAAATGAGCACAATTCCTAAACCAACTTTGTTGAATTTAGGATTTTCCATTTTCTTCCCTGTTGGACTTCTAGAAGCACCATCAAAATACATTTCCCATGTTTGAGGACTCTCTTGAATAGAGAAAACTTCCTCATCAGGGAGTTCGATATCTGAATACGTGTCTTCCACTGAAGGATGTTCAGCCAGGAAATCAGCCAGAGCTTGGCCCTTAATTGCCTTTTGAGACACATACTGAATGTCGAACTGCTGTAGAATAACCGCCCACCTTGCCAGACGTCCTGTAAGCATTGGACGACTAAGGATGAATTTGAGCGGATTATTACGAGATACCAATTGGACCTCGTGATGTTGCAGGTAGTGTCTCAGTTTCTGAACTGCAAAGATTAATGCTAGGTAGCACTTTTCAATACTTGAATACCAGGTTTCTGCTTCAAGCATAGTTCTACTGAGATAGTAGAGACTATTTTCATTCCCAGCATCATTCTTTGGAGCGAGAAAGGCACCCAATGATCGCTCTAAAGCTGTCACATAGAGGATAAGCGGTCTACCCTCAACAGGTGGCATGAGTACTGGTGGACTCAAGAGGTATTTCTTGAGAATATCAAATGCTTCTTGACATTCTTCAGTCCACTGGTAAGTGACTCCTTTCTTCAATTATTTGGTAAAGGGTAAACTTTTGCCTGCCAAATTAGCGATGAAACGCCGAATATAGGCTAAGTGTCCTTGAAGTCCTCTTAATTCTTTCAAATTCTGAGGAGGTGACATACCAAGGATTGATTTGGTCTTCTCAGGATCGAATTCAATACCACGATGGTGTACAACAAAGCTGAGGAATTTTCCTGAGGTTACCCCAAAAGCACATTTTAAGGGGTTCATCTTCAAATTATGTTGTCGAAGCTTGTGGAATATGACTTCCAAATCAGCCAAGTGATTAGAACGTTGTTTGGATTTAACCATCAAATCATCTACATAGCATTCAACAAACTTCCCTAAAAGAGGTTTGAAGATACGATGCATGGCGCGTTGATATGTTGCACCTGCATTCTTTAAACCAAAGGGCATCACCTGGTAACAAAACACACCTTGAGGAGCTCTGAAGGCTGTATATTACTCATCTTCTGGGGCCATTCAGATCTGATTATATCCAGAATATCCATCCATGAAAGAAAGTACTTCATATCCAGCCGTCGCATCAATTAAGAGTTCTGTAATCGGAACCGGGAAATCATCTTTAGGACAATACCGATTAAGATCTCTGAAATCGATGCAAACCCTAATTTGTCCATTCTTCTTCTTTATAGGGACAATATTAGCCAACCAATTGGGATATTGAACTTCTCTGACGAAGTTGGCTTTGATCAGCTTATCCACTTCAGCTTCAATTTTGGAAGCATAGGTTGGGTGTGTTCTTCTCACGGCTTGCTTAAAACCTCGATGTTCTTTTGGTAAACCCAATTGATGAGTAGCAACATCAGGATCAAGCCCAGGCATTTCTGTATAATTCTAAGAAAAAATATCTTTATTTTGCTTTAGAAAAGAAATATACATCTCTTGCTCTTCAAGGGTCATGGCCGCACTAATTAAAGTGGGGCGTGGATCTTTCTCTGTACCCAGATTTACTTCTCTGAGTTCATCCACTGTGGTAGAGATACCCTCTTCAAATGCTGGAGGAGCATCTCTAATATCTTCCTCTTCCTCTTCATCATGTGTTATTTCTTCCGTTTCTACTTGCAAAGTAGATGAAAAAACGAAATTCTCATAATCATAAGAGATGTCAAAATTTTCACATTTTGAAGAAGAAGCTTCCATTTCCGACCCTATTGATGATAAAGGGTCTTCTTTGGGAAATAAATATGAGATGATGGATTGAGAATCGACATCATTATTCACCTCTAGTGTTGCTATAACTTCTTCTGGCCTGATTAGCGAAGTATAGACTTGTTGGACTTCATCACCACTTATGCTTTCATCACTGCTTGGTAGGTTACCAATTTCTCCCATATTGTCTGGCTCGATCGCCGTAATTGACATTATGGATCTTTCCATAAGAGTATTTTGATTTGGGCCTATTTTGTCAATTTGACTGATAGGTAACACATAATCTGTACTCACATGTGAAAATGGATTTATTGGAATTTTCTCCAAACCATATGGAGCATTAACTTTGGTAATTTCCTTCATTGTAGATTTTTCTATTCCTTTCATGTGATAAAATTCCGCCTCAATGTATTGAGACTCACATGTCTTGAACGAGGACTTATCACCATACAATGTTCCAACTTGACCATCGAAACAGTTTTTGAGACATTGATGGTATGATGAAGGAATAGCTGCATGCTGATGTAGCCAGGGTCTTCCAAGCAAGATATTGAAAGCTGAGTCTTGATCAACAATCATGAAATCTGAATTGGATACAAGATCTCCAAACTGAGTTCTGAGTGTAACTTCTCCCAGTGGTTCTTGTTCATTTTTATCATATCCTTGTAACATCATGGTAGAAGGAGATAAATCAGATTCCGTGAGGCCCAATCGACAAAGTGTACGAATGGGCATGAGGTTGACTCCTGAACCATTGTCAATGAAAGCTCTTCGAACATCTACACCATTGAATTTTCCAGATAAGTACAAAGGTTTTATGTGCCCATGCACAACATCATCTTCATCTTTATCAGTAAAAGATATCACTGTATGGCATTCTGCAGGATTATTCTCTATGTGATAGATTTTAGCTGCATCAATTTCAGCTTCAAACTCCTGAGGACTTGACAAAGCTTCGATGAGTGCTTCCCGAAGATCTTTTGACAGATTCAAAGCATCCAAAATTGATAACTTGGCTGGTACTTGGGCCAAGTGTTTCAATATATCATACTTTTGATCTAGAGGTCTGCGTTTCCCAATAGGAATATGCGGTTTAGCAGGTACCTTAGAAGCAGATGCTTTGGAAGCTGATGCATCTTGTATTGAAGTTGGAAACATCCTTGGTTTTGGAAGATTAGACTGATTATATCCATTTACTTGCTGAGATAAAGAAGATGGAACCTTTAATCGGTCTTCCAAAATAACTGTGCCAAAACTGAGTTGGCCATTGGCAGAAGAACTTGCTTGTTCTTTTTGAGCTCGCTGAAGGGCTCTACCACGAGTTTCTGCTGCATATACAGTGCTAGCAGGGGTAAAATTAGAGTAGTGGCTTCGGAAAGATCCACGTCTTCCCTTGTATCCTGAACCTCTAGAACCTCCTCGGTTTACCTTATTTGATACAGAGAATTCAGGCTCATCAAGACTGGAATATGGATCTGTTAATTGAATCATATTAACAGAACCAAAGATTAACTCTTCGTTTGATAAAGACTCTACCTGGTTAGCCTGTTTAGGCTGTGCCGTTTGGTGGGACGGTGCCCGTGGCTTTGAAGTAGATGGCATGAAATCTTCCAGAGTCAAAGACAATTTAGTCTTTGATACATACTCATCTTCTCCTGATTCCTCTTTCTTCTTTGAATTGCGCTGCCCTTTTGAGGATTTATCTTTTGATGGAGGCTTTACTGCAGCTTTTGTAGGAGACACAATTGGCTTCTTCAATTGTGTTCGCAAAATGGAATGGGTCCGATTGATTGTCTTTCTGACCATCCAATCATCATATTTTTTCGCAGTTTTTCTTTTGACTTCCTGCCACTCGCCTCCTTCCTCTGGATCTGTAGCAGTAATACACACTACATGAGCTGAAGAACCCTTCAATTTGACTTGTCCCAAGTCGACCATCTTTTGCAGGAGGTCTTTAAAGACAAAACACTCCTAGATGGGATGCCCCAACATTTGATGAAAGTGACAATAATTGGGACGGTCTTCATCTCCTTCCTTGTTTGGCCTCTTGGGCACTGGTAATTGAACCAAATTATTTTCCAGAGCTGAAATGAAGTAACCAGGAACTTGCTCACTTCGGAAAGATTATGTTTTACTCTTCATATCCTCAAATTGTTTTCGTCGTTGATCTTTTTGATCATTTGGACGAAACAGCCTTTGTTGTTGGCGTTCAGGAGGTGGAGCCCTTCGAGAAGATGAAGGTTTTGAAGTATAAATAGGTACAGGTGCTTGTTTAAGCATAACTGTAGCAGTTTCCGCTTTACCCATTCTCCTTCCTGGAGCTGATTTAATTATACGAGATTTAACCTTAGCCTGTATAAGGGAATCTTCAATCTGTTGAGCGATTGAAGTAAGGTCTTGAAACCCTCCTGTGTATTTCACAGGGATCAATGGCGTGCGTAATTCGTCACGCAAATTTGCCACACAGATTGGAAACAATTCCTCCCGAGGGAGTGCTAAACTCATGGAATACGTTAATCCCTTCCAACGAGCAATGAAATCAGATACTCTTTCATTCTCCCTTTGTTTGCAGTTTGTAAGATCGAAAACTGTCGTTTTTGGCAAAATTGAGCTAAACTGAAGAAGGAATTTTTGACGAAGATCCTCCCATCCGATGACTGACCGAGATTGAAAGCTTGTATACCAGACAAAAGCTGGTCCTTGCAAGGTTCGCATGAAGCATCTGAGTTTCACTGCTTCTTGCTGCTCTGGAGTTCCCATCATAGGATCACAACAAGATACGTAATGCGTCAAATGTTGTTCAGGGTCGCCTGATCCATTGAAAGTAGGGAAAACAGGGTTTCCAAAACTGGATGGAGGAGAAATTGAATCTACCCATTCAGGGTAAACTTTCTTTTCAGGTTGAACTTGCGCCCATTTCCCTTCCATAGTTTTTAACCGAGCTGTTAATGACTCAATAGTAGTTATTAACTTTTGAGAAACATCAGGTTGAACTTGGTTTTGGGTAGGTGCAATGAATGGAGCTTGGATAGACGTGGTGGTTGGTGCTGCAACTGATGGTAGTGCTGCCAACCGTTGTTGCTTTTGACCCGTAGGATTAGACCTCTGAGGGTGTACTGATAAAGGAGGATATTCCTGATCCATCTCAGTAGTTACAACAAATTCCTTCAGCTGTCGGACTTCAGCATTCTTAAGAAGAAGACTACTCTGAAGTAGTTCTGCATTCAACCTTCTTAATTCTTTCATTTCTTCCTCCTATTGTGCAAATCTTTGCTCTAATGAGAGCGATTGACCTCCTTCAGAGGAAGGGTGAGAAGTAACCTGATTCTTTCCTTTCCCCTTATTGGATACTTTTCGGAGAGGGGGAAGTGGGTTACTTGAAGGAATACCCAGATTTTGGGTAAGCCTTTGATTACATGTGCGCACACCTTCTTCATTTAGATCTGTGTGCGCAACTTCTTGAGAAGGAACCTCTTCGTCTGATCCCTCTGATTGAGCCTCATCTAGTGAATCAGCAGCAACAGCATTCATGACATTAATGGATGCATATTGCATGGAATCCTTTCTATCAGCATTTCTGTGATATTGTCTTCTTCCATGTCCATGATGAGACATGGCATTCCGTTGACTTGATCCCTCAGGAATTTCTTGGAGAACCTTCACTTGGAGAGAATCTCCTGATAGCTTGGCTCTTCATTCCTCTTGAGGCTTATTCCCTAATAGAGAGAATACTGACTTTCTCTGAGGGAGGGATTGAGGATTTGAAAAAGTCCCCAGTCCGATGGATTGGGGATGTTCCTGCTGCTTCCGCTCAACTCCTCGAATCCCATTTGTTGACTTTGAGGGTTGGTTAAGAGAAGTCCCCAGTCTGACAAGCTGGGGTGTCTCTTGACATGCTATGTCTGAGATCTTCTTAAAATCTCTCTTGATCTTACGAATCTTAGTTCGGAAATTAGCTGGATGCATTAACCTGTATCCACTTTTATCACCTGGTTTAACAGACTGTTGGATGATTTCCGAAACTTCTGTCATTTGATGACATGTTTGCTCCAGACGAGAGGCTTGTGCAATATTCTCGCCTGCTTGATGTAGGAGCAATTCAACAACTTGTTCTCTATATACTTGATTTTGAGAGGAACTAGTTGAAGCCTGTTCTTGAGAAAGCTTTTGGTTATGAACAAAGCCCATTGACTATGGCCGGCCATGGGCAATAACATTGTATGAGACCATTTTCGGCGGGCTTTGCTGACTGGAAAGCACTGTGAAATGTAGTGCTCCGTGAACACCCCATCCTCTGATATGAACATCAGATGGAGCATTGGCAATTAACTGACGCAATTTTCTTAGTGCGCCAAGGCATGAACGTTGAAGGGTTCTTTGTTGCTTTTCAGCCTTCAGATACCGAGAGACTGATAGAGATACCAAATCAATCTGGCGTTGTAACCCTTCTATTATCTTAATATGATTTTCATAATCACCGTAAGACAATACTTTCTTCTTCAATTGACAAAGATTCTTCCATATGTTGAGACGAATATCATGGATTCCATCATCCGTCAACATCTTTGGAATGTCGTACTGGGAGTCAGCCAAAGGCCAAAACATGACTGGTACTTCACCTTTTGCCAGTTTTTTCCTCATGTTCAGCATTTCCTCTTTATCATTAAATGAAGATTCTTCTACCTGTTTGGACCAGAGTTGGTGTTTCCTTGTTGCTTCATCAGATTCAACAAGATTGGTAGAGAGATCACTATTCATGCTGGAAGATGAATGACCCAGGGATGGTTCGGAGAATAACCTGAACCCCAGGCTATCTTCTGATGGAGAAAGAGTTTCACCTTCCGATAGTAAAGCATCAGACATGACTGGTTTTACGTTTGCAAGTGCCTCGAGATAGGAGGGCTTTCTCGTCACTACATTGCCTTCTGAAGAATTTTCGAGACAATGTGAATCACTACTGCGGAGAGGACTTTCGCAGCGAAGTTCATCACCATGGGGAGGACCACCATAATGGGTTACAACAAAAGATGAGATCTCTTGCTCCTTGGTCTTCTGACCACACAGAGGGTTCCTGTGGCTCTCATCTGAAGAAGAAACTTCAAGATTGACCGAACTTTCATGAAGCAAGCCTTCATGAGGAAGTGTCTGTTGAAGACCTTCAAAATTAATGTTCCCTTTATTGGGAACTGAGGGAGTAGAATCTTGAATTCCGACAGATAAATGTCTGAGGGCTTCAAGAACTCCAGCATCGAGCAAGGCTTGGTTACAGATTGGCCTTTGATCTCCTGACTGTGCTGGGCGGATCTTTTTCTTAGATGCCTTCTTACTCACTTTATAAACCACTTGTTGACGAAAGTGGTTACTCTGAGCAGGTGTATGTGCCTAATCAGGAAAGATGGTCAGGTTAGGCTGACGATCTCCACTCAAATCAGGTGTATGTGCCTGACTTGGTTGTCCGTTTGATATGGGGGAGTATGCCCCATAACCCTCTTCGACTGGAACAGATGTGTGTGTCTGTTCTGGAGTGAATCGTTGATGTGTCACTCCACTGCTAGGGATAGATTTATGTGTCTGTCCCTGAGATGATGCTGAAGCTATTATGATATCCTGGCAAGCATCCAGAATATGAGCAGGAATTTGCTTCTGCTCTTTCACCATTGACAAAATATGTTTGGTGACTTCAGCCGCCGGAACAGGGATATACGTCCATTCTGGTCTTGGAGTAGGTGTATGTTCCTACTCCTGTCCTCCTTTTCCTGTCAGTGAATCCTGACAGTACTCAAGTGTGGAGGCAGAGAGTTGAGTCTGCCTCCTGTTTGTCGTCGGGGCTTTCCGACTGACTTCTCAGTGCGCTACCAAGCGAGACTGTTGGTAGGCTTGATTAGTATTAACAGGTGTATGTGCCTGCTGATTACACTTCTCCAAACGCGGTTGACGAGATCCATCATATGTAGTCAGACGAGCCTGTTGACTAACTGGTGATGTATAGGCAGGTGAATGTTCCTGCCTATAGTACTCCGCCGGAATTGCCTGGCGGGATTGGCTTGATGCTGCCAGACGAGTCTGCTGGACAGCGGAATTAAAACGGGAAGGTGTGTATGCCTGCTCGTTATTTGCCACCAAGTTAGGTTGGTGGACTTCTCCGGATATGACAGGGATGACAACCTACCTATTGTTAACCGGATTCCGTCTCTGGCGGTTCATCTTGCCTGCTTGGGTTCGAGGAACCTGAGCTGAATGCCTAGAGTTGGTACCCTCATCATGTTGAGGGCGCACTACCGCACGAGTCTGGTGGCGATTGTTGATGGGAGTCCTTGAGAAGGACTCCTATCTTTTTGAATTAAGGTCCTGCGGGACCTGCTCATTCACTTTCTCAGAGTAAGGGAGTGAATGGAAATTGCGTTCCGGGGATAACGACCCGAAACGGTTGGAGACGGTAGTCAGCACCGCCTGCTTCTTGATCGCTGGCCGCCGTTGTCCGGACGACCAGGTAGAGTTGTTAAATTGGAGGGCTTGACGAGCGGCCTCCATAGTTGGGATAGTACCGTTGCGATGGTACTCCTTAACCAGCGCATTAGAAACCCAGCGTTGAAGATGCTGAGTTGGTGATGTCATTCTCAGAGCGGACGACGTTCCAGCAGGAGTAGTAGCATTGGTTTTCACAGCAGCAGACCTCACAGTAGAGGTGTTCACAGCAGCAGTTTTTCACAGGGGTGAATTTAAGGAAATCCATTTTGCAGAAGATCTTGAGAAAAGAGTGCCTGTTCCATATAACAGACATAATCAAGATGAATCCGGCCACTGCATCTTTTGGATGAGCACATGTCAATGATTGCTTTGTTGGCCCAAGGGGCCTAACAAATAAGAAGAATATCACTTTAACTTGGTTAAGGATTCACGTCGGGTTCACCATTTTTGTTTCCTCACGGATTTCGGGGATGACCTCGTTAATTTGAGATTCAAACATTCTGATCGGTTTCTAGCGGGTTTGTTCATAGAACCGGAAACATCCAATGATTCCACATCCGTTTGGACCTACTTTCCAAAGGTAGGTGCTCATTAGCTTGTGGACTGATGAGGCTTAGGAATTTTCATTGGTCGAGAGGATGGGAGGTCGGACTCATCACACCTTTTTGAGGGGAATTATTGTCTACTCCGGGACTCTCTTTATATATTTAAGTTATGTTCGTGAATCCTTATTACATTACCAAGTATAAAATGTGCTTTCCTTTAGTTTTAACAATCAATGATTAAATATGCAAGAAATTTAGATAATATTTTATATGTATTTGAGGTTCTTCATCAATAGAGAATCATCTATATCTGTTTAGAGATTCTTGGTCAATGGTATCCTTCAAAACATTTATATAAAAGTCTCTTGGTCATTATGATGACCAGGCTGGTTTTAAATCCACTCAGTGGGGAACTTGAAGTTTATCGTCATTCAGAAGGACATGGATTATTTCATAGTTGGGATCAAAACCAAAAAATGGGCTACCTACGTATCCTTTGTTTTGGAAAAGGAATCAGAACCCACGTAGTTCGAGTAATGGAGTATGATGTTTATGATTGATGGCTCAAAGAAGAATGTCATAATTACTTTTACACTCTAAGCTCACGTGAGTCATGCTCGGTGTGAGAAACAAGAGGTATTGGTAAAAATTAGACAATTGTGCCATGAAAGATGAAATCATAAGAATTTGTTTGGGGCTTATGTATGTATGACTGCCCAGATAGATGAAGGTTTAGGATTTACTTTTAGGGAGAAAATCCAGGAACAGGGTCCATAAAGGTATATGTGCTTTATGGAGATTTGAATACTCTAATCTTGGGGCTTTCTCCTAAGGAGGATGCCCAAGTTAGGAGGGGAATTATGATTGGGTTTTACTCCTGAAAAGGAAACCCAAATCAAGAGTAAATTAGGACTGGTTAAGAGAAATTTAAGGGGGATTGGGGTTTACTCCTGAAAAAGGAAACCCAAGATTATGACTGAGTCTTATTCCTGAAAAGGAGACCCAGGTTAGGGATTAAGGTTTGGGGCTTACTCCTGAGGAGGATGCCCAAATTTGAGGTTGGGGCTTACTCCTAAGAAGGATGCCCATAGTTGAGATTGGGGCTTACTCTTGAGGAGGATGGCCAAGTTAAAGGATTATGATTGGGGCTTACTCCTGAGGAGGATGCCCAAGTTTAAGTAATTAAGGTTTGGGGCTTACTCCTGAGGAGGATGCCCAGTACTTGAGATTGGGGCTTACTCCTGAAGAGGATTCCCAAGTTTGGGAACTTTAAGAATTTGGGGCTTACTCCTGAGGAAGATGCCCATATTAAAGGATTTATAACTGGGGATTATTCCTAAAAAAGGAGACCCAAGTTAAGGATTCTCTCATCTTAAAGGATGAGGTTGAATGAATTAACTCTCCATATTTAGTGATATAAGGATATTTAAATCACTAGGTTTTGAGAGATATTCCACAGAATTCCTTTCCGAAAAGGAAGTCAAATCAAGAAATCATGCCATAAATGGCTTTGAAGAGTGTCTTGAAGACTGAATCTTTAAAAGGAAAGGTGTAATGGCTTAAGAGGGGAAAAAAGGTGAATATAGGCACCCAAAAATGTAGGGGCGCGCAAGTCTTGAAAGGCGCGCAAGTATTGCGGCGGCGCCCAAGTATTGGTCGCGCAAGTATACCTGCGCGACATGTGGGGTACTTGCGCGATTTTCAACCAGTATTAGAATACTTGAGAGACTCCTTTTAATCACTTTAGAATCCTCTTGAGGTTCTTCCAGAAAAGGGACGCGCAAGTTATATTGAAGGAAATAAGTCGGCGCGCAAGTGTTGATAAGTTTCAACACTTAGGCCTTCCTTCTTCTCTTTAGATCTTCCGTTCTAGGTAAGAAATTACCTTAGAAGTGTTCCAGAAGCTTTGAGAAGAGACTTGGGCGTTGAGAGCTTCAATCCGAGTTTCTGAAAAAGTATCCTCCTGAATGGGGGGCCCACAGGGTCTATTTATAGGCAAAAGAAGACCCTGGGCGGTTACCGGGCGGTTATCACTTAGGTCGCGCAAGTCACTTGCACGACCATAAGGTGTCGCACAAGTACTTGCACGACCACTAGGCGGTGCACAAGTGTACTTGCGCGACCATGAGGGAACTTGCGCGACCTATGGGCAATGTTCTCCTTGTTCATCCCTTTGTCGATTTTTGATGTTTCTTCAAAGGATGAATCACTTTTTGCTTAGATATTCCCCTTTTCCGATCTTTATATTCTGTGACGAAAGGAGTGTCAACAATAATAATGGATTTATTTTCATTTTTTATTTTTACTTTACAGATGAATTTGATTTTGATTTAATTAAACACAAATTGTATTTTTAGGTAATATTAAAATTCAATTAAGGGATTTATTTTGATTAATTAATGGATTTTTGAAATAAATAGTATTTTAATAAAATTTTAATATTAAATAATTTTTATTAATTATAAATGGTCATATAATTTTTATAAAGTGAAATGTACTTTTTATAAGGGTTCAAAAAATGTTATTGTCAGAAAACCAAGTGTTTTTCAATAAATGTCGAATCTTATTTTAAATGTGAAAATGTAAATATTTAGAAAATTATTTAGATAAAATAAATATTATTGTTGTAATCATAATTTCAAAATTATCCAATAGTGAATTTTTCATAATTTTCTGAGATAGTCAAATTTTGAAGTAAAAATTAAATATCGTATAAATATACGGTGTATTTTATGACATTATAATGACAAAAAAATGATATAATAAACACTATAATGGGTATAATAGGACAAATATATGTTTTAACCTGAAAATAATGTGATTTTATGTTTATTTTATTATTTTTATTAAGCCTTTATAAATCCTCAAAAACCGTTAATATATTTTAGAGTTTTAAATTCATTTATTTAAAAGTGTGACTCACCTCCACATAATCAAGGGAATTATTTTAATAAGTTCGGCCCATTTCCTAATAAAATAATGAAAAAAAATCCCCTTTGATAGAAACCGTGGTAAAAAACCATGAGAAATTTGTTGTTTTGGATATGTTATTTTGTAGAGTTCAAAACCTAAATAATAAATAAATCTCTCTATTTTCATATATAAACCCAACCAAGCTCCCATTTATCTTCACTAAAAATACTTGGAACACATCCTTACTCTTACGTAATCTATATATAATCCTCCCAAGGCACCAGAATCTCTCAATAATCCTATTTTCAAGCTTTTGGATCCGCACACTCAAGTAAGGGTTCTTTCCTTTCTCATCTTTATCCAAGTTTCTTTATCTTGGCATGCCTTCTTATTTTCAATCACTAATGATGAGGTATGTTTTCTAACCCCCCATACTGCCCTTTTCATATATAAATTATTATATATTTTTTTCTCTCTCATGGACACCCGTTACCACGCCGAAATTTCATAATCACTCTTTCCTTCACCTTTTTATTCAAGCTTATTTATTACCATATGCATTTTTTTCTAATTAAAATGTGTGGAAATATTATTATATGTCACTATTATTGTCCACTTGATATCTAAATTATGAGAGACCCATTTCTCTCTCATCATCCCATTTTATTAATTTTTAAGTGATGTTGTTATGCTGCTGAATTTTCACCGTGATTTTCCATGCCAAACAAATTGTGTAGAGAATACCATACCTATTTTTTTATCAAGGGTGTTCACTTTTATACACATATACCTTTTTATTGGGGACTTAAATGTATGTATTACACACTCCTTTATCATGTAATAAATTATTATGTTGAATGAATCCATGTTTTAGGATTTATGTGGTACACTTAATCATGATAATGAAATGAAACTGACGAGTGCGCCCGAAATTATATAGAACTCCAATGTATTGGGTAATGTTTAGCATCATGATACATCATATTGGGATATGGGTATACCTGATTACTTCATGGGATTTTTCCACCATTAAGTCTTGGAAGTTTATCCTTGAACTATGTTTATAATGCAATGTTTTAAGTTGTTTCCACATTTCCCATGTTATGATTATCAGGCTATATCAAGACTTATTATTCATATTCCTTTATGACTCATTTGTTTTCCTTGTCTAACATGTATTATGATCTTCATGTTATTCCATTTTTATTCCCTTAATGGGATTTATGGAACGCCCCTTTCTTATGTATTTCTCGAGGTTATCCAATGCATTTTTAATCTCAATCATGTTCAAGAAGTTTTCAATAAAGATTTTGTAATTCATTTTTAAAGTTGTAATGTAATATACCCAATTCCCAAAGATACTAGACTTATCGATCTTTTAGGTTATATTAAGTGTAATTTTATGTAATTAAATCATGTATTAATGTTTAATAAAGATAATTATTGTTATAATTTAAGATTAAAATTGAGTGAGATAAACTTTTTTAGGATATAAATTTTAACCGTGTGATAACCATGCACCAAACACTACCTCCTAACACCCTTCACATAATTGGATCACACAATTTTTCAAAATGTTCACCAAATGTGTTTTTCCATATGTTCTTAAAATCATGGTTACTACTAGGTGCCCTCATGGTTTGGAAAAACTATATTCCTATACATGTTCCTACCCAGTAGCCTCTATTTCACTTTGCACGGTTTCTTGTAGGAGTTTCACATTTTCAACTAACCATGATAAATTTGTGCACCACTAGAATAGCCCCAAAAACATTTCAAATTTCCTTTAAACCATCCCAAACTTCACTCAAACACTTTACATACATAATATACATAAATAAAGGGTTACTTATTTGATGTTGTGGGTGATAAATTCCTCCACCATTAGAATTTTTGTCCCTAAAAAGTAGAAAACCACCATTTTATTGAAATAGTTCAGGACATTTATTGACAATTTCCTTCTCCCATTAATATGTTTCTTACTAAATTTGACCCATTTTCTACAAAACCCACATTAGACTTATGCTTTTATAACACAAGAATTTATATTTCCTATCCAAAATTTATACGAGCACATGAAGCAATGAAGAATACTAATCTATTTCAACATGATCCCATTGAATCACATGGTCAAGATTAGGCTGATACTTTTTTAACTGAGATACATGAAACACATTATGAACTACACTAAACCATGGTGGAAAATACAACTTATATACCACACCAACAACCCATTATGGTATCTCAAAAGGGTATATGTATCACAGAGATAACTTTACCTAATTCCGAAAATGACAATGCCCGAGCCTTGAAGAGATTCTCAAGAACACATTATCACTCACTTAGAACAAAAACATGCATCAATGATGATCTGTATATGATTTCTGATGACTTTGATCCATATCTATTCTTTTCCTTATCAATTAAATCTTCTCTAATGTCTCTTATTCAAGGATAAATTTAGCTAGTGTAGTCTCACATGTTTCCACCCAAAAAAGTGGAGAACAATAAGGACGCCCATATAATTATTCAAAAGGAACCATATGTATCAAGGAATAATAACTGTTGTTATATGTGAACTACACTAATGGTTATTGATCCTCCCATGAGACACCAAAATCCATTATACAATCTCACAACATGCCTTACAAGGTTTGTACCATCCTTTTGGATTGTCCATCCATTTGAGGATGACACTCCGTACTCATGGTCAACTGAGTCCTAAGGGATTGCTGTAAGAATTTCAAGGAATGGGAAGTAAACCTCAGATATCTATCTAATACCATTTAAACTATTTTTCTATGCATCTTTACCACTTCTTAGATACATATTTTGGACAAGTCCTCTATCGTATAAGATTCATGAATATGGATGAAAAGGGCCAAAGTTTTGAGCCGATCTGCTATCACCCATATGGAATCATGTTTCCAAACTATTATTGGGATAAGTTTTACAAAATACATAGTTATCTAATCCTATTTACAAACATGAAAAGGTAATGACTACAATATACCTGCTAGCCACTGGGGATCTTCCTTAAATTGTTGACAAGTTAAGCATCTCGAAACAAAACCATCCACTTTTCTTTTCATAATAACCCACAAAAACTATACTTTAAATTCCTTATACATATTATGTATTACAAGATGAAAAATCCATATTTATTTGTGGTATCATGAAGAAGTTGTTCTTGACAAGACATATGTACGTCCATCCGATTTTGAAACCATAAAACTGAACTCTTTCCCATCTTCCACCCCTCAACGGTATCCCCACCATTAAGTTTTGACCTCATCTCCACAAATTCTGAATTAGATTTCTGTGACTCATTAACCGTCTCAAAAAAATTAGGTAAAAACAAAACTAGAAAGAAAACTAAGACCCCACCTCAGTCTTAACATTCCAGGTGCATGTCAGCTATCACTAACATAATCTTCCATTGATATGAAGAATCTTTTTTCAAAAGAGAATATGAACTTCGTCTTAATGAATCTACCAATAAATTGACTTTACCATTTTTATAAATTAATTCAAAGTAAAAATTTAGGAGAAACTCCATCCATATTATTTATCTCATAATCAAATATCTTTGTGGTAAAATATGTTTCAAAATCTTATAATACATAAACACTATAAATTTATCACTAAAGAGGTAATGATTCCATGTCTTCAAAGAATGGATTAGGAAAGCTTACTTCAAATCATGTGTTGGGTATTTCTTATCAAGTAAAAATAATTGTGGTGATCCATAATCAACCACATGATTAACCTTTATAAAAACATATCCAAACCTTGACCCCAAAGCATCATAATACACCATGTACCCTTGTACTAATTCTAAAAAAATAAAGGTTAGTGACAATTTAAGGTGAAAATTTAGATCTTGAAAAGACTTATGAAATTCATAATTCCATTTAAATGGAAAAGTTTTCTTTGTAAAATATTTCATAAGTGAATTTAGTTGTGAAAATTCATGAACAATGAATCAGTAACAACTAGTCAATCCAAGTAAACTGCATATCTCAAAGAAATCATTTGGCATTTTTCCACAGATCATAGATTATATCTTTTATGGATCTAAAGAAATAAATATTTTAGAGATTAAATGGACAAGTAAATTCACCTCTTGTATCCAAAAATCACACTTTGATAATTTGGAATACAAATGATGATCCTGTAATATTTCGTACACCGACACCAAGTGTTTCTCATGCTCAGAACTTGTCCTTGAATACACCAATACGTAATCCAAAAACACCACCATAGAAGAATTCTGATACCTATGAAATATCCAATTCATAATGGTGAATTTGTAAGACCAAATGGAATAACCACATACTCATAATATTTATATCTACTTTTGAAAGTTTTTTGGAATATACTCCTTCCAAACCCACAATTAGTTATGTACTAATCAGAAGTCAATTTTAGATAACCACTAAGCTCACCTCAATTGATCAAATTGATATTAAATTAATGGAAGTTGATATTGGTTCTTTATCATAACTTGGTTAATATTAAGATAATCCACACAAAACTGAAGAGTTCCATATGCTTTTTTGACAAAAAGGACGGTTCTTCCCATAGAGACATGCTAGTCCGAATGAACCCTTTTCTTTCTATCTCTTCCAACCACACTTTCAATTAAATAAATTATATTGGGGCCATTTGATAAAACAGAAGAAAAATAGGAATAGTCCCTAGGAGGAGATAAATCATAAAATTCACTTCCCTTAAAGGTTTCAACATTGAGAAAATTATTAGGAAAGAAATTAGGAAACTGAGCAGATTTTGCTGGAAGACTATTACTCTTAACATATTCTACTGATTCCAAGTTCAGTGCTTATAAATGGTTTAAGATAATTCCAAATACTATTAACAACAAGCCCATTGGACCTTCCTTTACATTATGGTCTCTTTTAAATAGATTCTAGATTCCATCATCAGTTGTAAAACAAGTCCTTCACATACAACAATCAACGTGATCCTTTAAAATTTCCAACCAATCCATGCCAAGAATTATGTTATAGAAATAAATATCAAGAATAGTGAAATTCCATATCAACTTATCTCCATCAACAATTATAAAACATTCTATACACATAAAGGCTCAACATTATATTTAACCAAGAGGAGTTTAAATTTTCAAAATAGAATGCATAATCTCAATATGAAAACCCAAGAAATGAACAACATGAGAAGAAATAAATGGATAGGATGTAACTATATCAAACAATTCTTGAATAAATGTATAATTCAAAATAATCATATCTATCACCATCGATGGTCTAGATTTATCATCCATAATAACTTGCTCAGCTCCATATAACCTCTTACTCAGTGTACTTTTTTCTTTATTTCCTTGTTGATACTACCCTTATGGAAAATTCAAGGTATTATTAGAATCACCATGGATAGCTCGGCTATGATAATGAGAGGTATTCTACTGCCATGATCCCATTAAAGTATATGACATCTTTGAAACATGAGATGTGTCCCAAACTCCCAACCTTGGAGCACTACGACAATAGCACTGAAGATCCCCCATATGTTTTCAATTATGGAATAATCTAGGTGGAATCGTACATTATTTCTTCATGTGGTCAAATGAACCACATTGAAAACATCCAACTCTTCTCTTAGGTCTTGGTGGAAGATTCACCGATCTGACCATCTGATTTTGAGTCATACTCCTACCTTGTAAATAGGTATCCCTCTTATGCTTATTTCTAGCATTATAGTTCCCACTACTTCCCATAGGTATCAATATGATTCCTCCACCCATATATCTTGAGATTTACCTTTCTACCACCACCACTCTATTGACCATTTCTGTATAATCCATTATACAAAGCATGATTTTTTTGAGAGAATATCTTGCCTCATCCCCGATTAAAAAATGCATGCCTTCAAGGATGTACTTACAAAAACTTTGGGTTCAAAGTAGAATAAATTCATAATTTTTTTGTGTACTTTTTCACTATAAGGTTCTCATAATTCAAACTAAAAACGTCTGCCATTCTTCTAATCCTGAACGTGTGAATATAGAATTATTTGTTGAATAATTATACAAAATCATCCTATGAAATTCCTTGGTCTAATTTATCCTGAACAACTAAATCCCACCGCTGGTGTGGAAGATCCTCCAACATGTACATTAAAAACTTTACTTTCATCCCTACTGGTGTTCCCATGAAATCAAAGATTCAATTCATCATATTTATACAGACCTCTTCCTTATATGGTTACAAATCACCCAAAATATGGGTGTATTCTGCTTCAAGAACTGAATGTAATGATCCACTTTTCTTGGTTTATCCCTTTAGTTACATCTATAAACATCCTAAAAATCCTAAACAATACTCTAAACCAGCTATTGGTTCACCTGTGGATTAAGTGAAACCACATTTTCAACAGCATCTTCCAATTGGTTTCTTCGATGCCTATTAGGTTCCATTTTTTATAACCAAAAAAATTCTACAAGTCTCACTCTCTACCAGATTAAGGATTAACAATTTAAAATTACCACATCACAACTATCAAAACAAGGCTTTCCCAAAATTCCATAGTTTCCATTTTAACCCATTTTTGAAAATTCCTCTATGATTTTTAAAATCAAACCATTTTTAAAATATCACTACCATGCCATTTTGAAATATCACATTTGAAAACATTATTTAGTACTTCTAAAAAATATTTTTTTTTCTCACCAAATGATAAATAATTTCTCAAAATGAAATATTCACTCTTATTGGGAAGTCATTTCTTTCAATTCATGTCACGATCTTTTTGTTGGCTAAACCCATGACAATGTGATTACAACTCCTATAAGTCCCTCCAAGAAAATTATGTACCCAACTCCCTAGTAACTTTATTTTCATCATAAATATGTTAGATACGTCTTTTTTATGCTCTATATTTCATGTCCAAATGACCCTACTACTCTTTACTAATCCAAATCAAGGACTAAACCATAATTATTTTCAACTCCAAGATTGACACAAAAAATAACCAAGGATCGAAATAAATTAATACCACTTTTACCAAAAACAAAAGACTGACCGACCTAGAATAATACCAATTATAATACTTTGACCCTCCTCATTGGCTTGATTCAGGGCTGAATTGCTATATGGCCTTAAGAAACATCCCCAAGACACTAAAGGTTGGAAATAAATGCCAAGGATTCATTAACAATTGAGGGATGATTTTCCATTTTTAAGATTAATCTACCAACAAAGATAAACACAACCAAACAACCACTAAATGATGAATGAACATAATGTAAGACAACTCACTGTATAATACGTCAAACCAAACTACATCATACTACCAATAGGAAACCAAGACCAATATCAAAATAAAAAGTGGAAAACAAAACCAACAAAGCTCAAAGACTCCAAAGACACTAACTATGAAACTCCTAACAATCTCCAAGATCCAAATCCACAATCCATGACCAATTATCACAAATAAACACTAAATAAATGTGATACTTTCTCTTTACCTATGTCTCGATAAATGATATCTTCAAATGCACCAAATTTTCCAAGTAGAGGGTGAGTAATGAAACTTAGTAGGTTTTCTCCAAATGAATTCCCTACTCATTCCACTAAGATAGAACATGTTACCAAATTTATATAAAACAATTTATATAAAACCATTGAAATTATTTTAACAATTTATATCAAAGATAATTTTTTTACACCAAAATAGTTTCCAACAAAAATAGTTTGTAAGGCAAGAAAAAAAAACAATTATTTAAACCATTTCAAATTTCTTTTTGGCATACCCATTCCATGATTAACAAACACACACACACATGATTTCTTCAATGATAGTTCTATACTCATGAGTAGTTTCTATTACATCCACCAAGTTATCACTAAGTGGACAAGCTTCTTATGCCCCAATGGCACACACCCCTTTTCTAAGGTCACATCCCTTGTACCCCAATGGCACATGCCCCTTATTCAGGGTCATGATGAACACACACCAAACCATGTATTCAAAAACCATGTCAAACCAACCATTTAAATTAATTTAAATAAAAAAATTATTTTATTTAAAACATCTCCATAAAACAATTCCCATGAATCAAAAATAAATCCACATTTTAAAATCATCATTTTAAAATCTATAAACAAATCACTTTACACAACAACCAATTTTCAAAAATCCACAAACCATCACTAAAGAGAGTTTCTACCTTTATTTTCACATCAATTTCAATATAAATTTAAAACAATTAAAATAATATAAAATCGATCCTTCATGTTATAATAAGATGAGTTGAGAGTGAATCCACCTACCTCAGAAACTATGGAGAAAATGAAGAATGACATGAATTCTTCAACAAAACCAAGTTGAATCTCTAAAAACCCACATTTGATCTCATTACATATCATCAAAATAGTAAAATATAATCAGTATGGGAATAAAATATCATATATATATTCCCAATTAAATAGATATATGAATCCAATAGAGGGAAGAAGAGTAAATCTAAGAAAAACCACCAAGAACAAAGACTTACTAAGAAATCTAGTCTCCAAAGCACTAATATTTCCAATGAATTGCTACTAGATTGAAGGGGAAGGTATCAAAAACCTTAAAGAGGATAAAAAACGAGTTAGGGTTGAAATAAGTAAAACATTAGAGGTTTGGGTGAAAAATGGAGCGTGATACACTTTTTCAGGATCTAACTTTTAATTGTTCACGGTTAGGTCACATGGTTAGGAAAACTGTGCGCTTACCATGCACCAAAAATTTCCACCTAAAAACCTTCATGTTGTTGTCTCACATGGTTAGATAAACTATGTAACAACTATGATTTTACCTCTATTCCATAAATAAAAGTTATTACTAGGTGGCTGCATGGTTTGACCAAACCATTCACCCACTCGTGTACCTACCCAGTAGCCTCTGTTTCAGATTGCACAATTTCTTATAGAAGTTTCAAGGTTTTTATTAACCATACTCAAAACAATATAGAATCTATAAAACATTTCAAATATCCTTTAAACCCTCCCAAACTTCACACAAACACTTTACATATATAAAATACATAAAATAAAGTGTTACTTACTTGAAAGCGGGGGTGACACAAAAAAAATACTTATATAACTTTTGATAAAACTAAAAAGATGTTTCCCCACCTATTTAATATTTCCAAAAAAATTTGTAAAAATTTATAGACTTGCAACCCAAGATATGTTAAAATTATAGAAGTGACATTGAGACTGTGGACAATGAATAATATCTCTAATGATGGCATATTTTGGCCTCAAAATTGACTATTTAGGATCTCTGTTATTCTAAAGAATTGTATCCCACATAGTTTTTCAATCACCCACCTAATTACTACCCAATTGGATTCATGAATTAGATAAAGTGTATATTTTAGTCCACATGTGATCTTAGGATCTTGTGTAGTGTTTCCTATTTTTCTTCAATTTCATTGTGGGCTCTCCAAATCACCTCCACCTATAATGTAATCATTAAAAAAGTAAAATTCTCATTTTAAACAGTGATAAAAATAACCAATTCAAACAAATTTTAAGTTCAATTTGTTAATATATTTGTAATTTATAATAGAAAATTAGTTTAACATAGTGGTATAGGGGTGGAAATTAATAACAAATCACTACATGGTCACAATCCTCTACCTAAAAATTTATACATATAGGAAAAATTACCTTAAAAAAATATTTCATGAAGATATTACTTATATCATAAATATTATAATTCATAGTAAATTAATTTTATGATACCATAACAAGAAAACGAATAATCACACCAAAGAGTACATCTCAATAAGCATGGAAATGAGTGTCTCATAAATTGTATAAAAAAAGTCAAGGAGGTATATAATATTGGTCTTAGAAAGGAATTCACAAGTTAATCATGTAACTAAATATCCATGTGTATTTTTGATAACCACTTCATGATATTACTTAAACTTTATATCCAATAAATATAGGTTATTTTAAAAAATATCTTCTTACCTAATTCTTTCCACCAAACCTACCTTACAACCTTTACAATAAAATTTTAAGACCCACTCACTTAATCATTCCTAGAAGTAAGAACTTAATATCATAACCTAGATATCCACATATTTTTTACTTTTCAACACTCAACTTATTATTTATTTGTGTCATTTTTATTATTTAGTTTGTGAGGACGTACAAAAGTCAGATAATAGGTACACACATGCAGGTCAATCTGGTATAATAATTAAATAAATCATATAATAAATGAACATATATAAAAATATTTTTTTAAAGTTTAGAAACATTAACCTAACTTATATATACCTTAAATTAATTTATAAATATTCAAAGTTCATGGTTGAGTGAATTTATGTGTGGAGATGTTAAATAAACTAATTATACCATAAAAAACTCACATAGAAGGTGAAAAAATCTCAAAGGTTTTATAAAGATATAAAAATTTATATCATTTGAAAAAACCTCTTATAATTTAAATAACCCCCTAAATGTTAGTATCATGCTCAAAGTAACATGCCATCAGTGAATTTATTTTCTTTAAATGTTAAAACAACTTGAAATAGTGAAATTTTACATGAATTTTCAATAATTTCCATGATTAGGTGGGCATAAAAAATGATAATTCCAACAAAAAATTGAAAAAACTAATAATAAATGGGAGAATATGAAAATACTACACATTAAGTGAAAAATAGAAAAAATAGAATTATGATAAAAAGTCCCAATGAATTCATGAAAATGGGGAAAAGTAAAAAAAACCATACAATAAGAAAAAAAATAAAGAAGATAAAAAATCCAAATTAACCCATAAATGTATCCGTCATACACCTAGAATGTGTAGTGTCCTCACTATAATAAAATTGACTATGAGATGGAAGGATAGAACCTAACGAGTGTCACCGATAGGTCTCTTTTGGAAGGTGGAGCTCTACTATTGGGGGCTCTAGAATGGTTATTTGAAGTTATTCAATAACTTCCCATTGATAGTGAATGTTTTCTTGTTTATTAATTTTAAACCTACACAACACCAAATGGATAGAAGTTAGTAATAGTGTATAGAAAAAACTAGTGAGATCAAATCTTACCTGGTCAAGACATCATCCTTTCACTGTAAATGAGGACCTTTATCCTAATGAGGAACTGGTGATAAAGGATTAGGTGTTTATGTGAACCCTTGGTTATCTCCTTATAGATTCAAGAGTTCTCATATGAGTCTCTTCTCATTTCCTCCATCTCCTCAATTGGAAAATTCCTTTGAGAACCTACACTAGAATGATTATAATTTCATTATTTAATGTCCTAGTAGGATCGATGCTTTATCTCAATATAGAGTTCAAAAATATTTTTGAAAATTATCCGATATGGTGACACGTCAATGAGAATTTTTAAAGTAGTATGGTATGCCCAAAAAGAATAATAGAGTCTAAGAATCCAATATTTTCTATTGGATTGAACCATTTTTTCAATAATTTGTTTGACCTCTTTAATATGAATCCTTTTATTGACCACTAGTTAGGGGTGATATAAAGTAGAAACTTGAGGCCCAACCAAATAATTATTCAAAAGTTATTTCATTATTTAGTTTCATAAATGAGAACCCCTATCACTAATGATGAAATGAGGAAATCGAAACCTATAGAAAAATTGGGTTCTTAAAAATTCCAAAACTATATTTGAATCATCGATCCTTATGGATTGTATCTATACCCATTTTGACACATAATATAATACTAGAAGAGTGTAAAAGTTTAAAAATTAATTAAGAAATGGAACCAATAATTCAATTCCAAAACATAAACAATATCATGGAAAAGTAAGGGTTGTTGTGGAATTTCACTCCTTTTAGAGGAATTACATATCCTTTAACAATGAGGAAAAGATTTAAAAAAATATTATGCATCCATAAATAGTGTTGGCTAAAATAGACCAGAATCAAGGAAATTGAAGGTAGTATTTTGGTTTCTAAAGTTCCCCATACATGAAAGAGTATGATAAAATATAAGGGCAAAATGAAACTCACTATTGGGAACACAATACCTAAGGGCTTGATCACTACTTGTGTGCCAAAGGAAATGGTCATCCCAAATTTTCCAACAAGGCTCATGTTTTAGATGATATTCTTGATTATTATTAAAATAAATAAGAATTCAAGATGATTCAAAATAATTTACATTTTTAGAATACCAAGGAATATCACCTTTCATTCGATAAAATTTATCACTAGGTAACATATCATTTATTAGAATATAGGGGGATGAGTCAATGTATGAGGATGGAAGGATTCTACTGATATATCCAACCACCACATTCTATGCTATTTTGTCCATAAATTATTGATTAAATATCTACATAAAGATAATCTAATTAATGATATATGGTTTGGCTTCCATTTTCTTAAGAAGATACCAGAGAGATTCATGGTCAAAGAACACAATTACTTTAGACCCTAAAATATACATTCTGAATTTATACAAGGAAAAAACAATGATAATAAATTATTTATTGATTATGGTTTAGTTGTCTTGGTCAGGGTTCAGTGTTTATAAGGTATAAGTAATTACCTATGGAGATTGATCGAAACATTTTTTATATGACTTCCCCAAATGCATAGTTAGATGTGTCACACATGAGCTCAAATGGTAAATCCCACAAAGGTGGTTAGATTTTCAGGGGTGATGTGAGACTCGATTTAAATTTGTTAAAAGTATCATCATAGTTTTTTTTATAAAAAAATTCTTTTTATTTTTGGATTAATTAGGATAGGGGGAGTGGAATCTTACTAAATTCATGCATGGAATGATGATAAAATACAGCATTACCTAAGAAATACCACACATACCACACATTTTTGAGGAATGTTAGGGAAAAATGATATTGAATTTTGATTTATCAACTTAGATACCATCCCCATAAATGACATGTACAACTACTATACCTTGTATCACCATGAAATGGAATTTATCATAATTTAATAAAATATTATTTTTAACACAATGATAAAGGAAAAAACCAATACAACTTAAACACTCATCAAAATAGGAATAATAAACAGTGAAATCATCCATGAAAACTTGTATTTAATTCTCTAAGTAATCCAAAAAAATACTAAACATATATTTCCAAAAAGTACATGGAGTATTGTACAGACCAAATGAAATCCTCCTATTTGAAAATTTTCCAAATGGGAAAGTGAAGTTTTTCTTTTCCTGATCCTCTAGGAAAATATGGATATGAAAGTATACAAAATACCCATCAAGGAAACAATAGTGGGAGTTCCCCACTAGCCTCTCTAGAATATAGTCAATTAATTACACATATAAATGTTCATTACTAGTGTGTTGTTTTAGTAATTGATAATCTATATAGAAACACTAACTATTTTACACATGGGTTAGAACCAATTCATTTATTTCATTTTTGATAATTTATAGCTCATTTGTTTAGGAATTAGCTACATTGAACTGAACCATTGGCTGTCAAATATGGGTTAAATGATTCTAGTAGACAATAATTTGGTTACCTTCTTTTTGAAAACATCAAGAAGTTTTGGGTTCAGTCATAATTGTGCCTAATTCATTGAGTTAGCCTCATATTTTAATAATATATTATTTATGTAAATTGATAGGATAATACTGGGAAGTTAAAGATTTTTTCATCCCAATTATTATTTATACTCCCTTAAAAGGTTAATAAATCATAATTCATGATATGAGGGGAGTGGAATAAAAATGATGGTAGACATATTGTTTCCATTCTAAAGATATGAATACTTTATGTTTTAAAGGAGTGGTTTAAGTTCTAATTAAGGGGTATTTTGTATTTATTGGAGTAATTTAGAAATATAGAGGTATATAATCTCATATAACTACTCAATGGTAACAACATCATATGAGGATTAATCTTTAACAAGATAAGAAGTATCATCAATGGCCATTAAGTCCTTGGTGCTGAATAAATCATCAATTAATGAATATACATGACATTTTTCTAGACCATTACAACATTAAATGCACGATTCATTACCTATAATCTCTATAAATGATGAAAAACTAGAGGAAGGATCATAGGAAATAAGGGAATTTTTTTTGGGGAAAGGGATTACATCAATAGAATTAACTGAAGGAGAGGAATTCTCTTCTGAGGGGTACTTCATATAATTAAGGATAATGAAGTGGAAAATTTCACCACCAAAATCCATAGATAATGTACCACTGTGGAAATTAATTATGTTTTTGGAAATTTTAAATAATGGTCTCCAAAATATAATTGGGTCATGTCTAGTAATCCCATCATCTTCTATTTTAATCACATAAAAATTTATTGAAAAAATTATAATTTTAACCTTCATAAGAACATTTTATGACACACCAGCAGGGTGTAAAGTACTACAGTTTTCTAGGTGAATGAATATTCCTATGGAATTAAGTTAACTAAACTATAATTAAGAGAAAATGGAGTTATTAATAACATTTATAGAAGCACCCAAATCAAGAAGAACATCAAAAAATAAATACTCCCCTATGGTTCAGTGAGACGAGAATGTTTTAGGATAATTGAATTTAGTCGAAAGTAATGGATCTATAAATGAGGAGATTTTTCCCCAAGTTCAAATTTTAATCACCTTTAATTAAACTTCAGTGTATACTCATATCCTTTATAAACTTGGTATATTGTGTAATTTTATTTACAACATAAATCAAGGGGTTTCTAACCTAGTTTTTTTGTGTGAAAATTTACAATATTTATTTATCAAGTTTGGATTATTTTTATTTCCTTAGTTGGGTGGCCCTTTGAGGAAATGGAAGAGGAATTTCTGGGCTTGGTGGATCCTTAAAAGATACTCTTTTTTTAGGTTTCTCTTAAGATTTTTTCTCATTTAGATCATGTGTGTGTAAGAGTTGGTGTCCTAGAACAAACTGGTTGTACTTTTATTAAATGGATATTTAATTTATTTAAATACTAAACACCTTATTACATATTGTTCATTGTTCGACATGACTATGTTGTAATAATGTCATAGAGTATTAGTTGCATTGATAAGGTCATGGAAGTTACCTACTATGATGAGAACTTTGAAATTATATAAAAATATTCTTAAATATAGTTCTATGGTTAGATGATATATTATGATGGGACACATAACATGCAGAATGTCAGGTGTGAGTACTCGTAATCAGATGAGACTTCCTGTCATGAAGTTCGCACATGTTAATCTCAAAGACAAGAGATCTTGAGAATAAACCCACCAGTAAGAATTCCGCGTGTTTTGGTGTCATCATATATTTCTATCTGTGAGCATGTGTAACGATCCTTAGAATTTAAGATTATCATTAATACAAGTCACGACTTGTGCACTTTGATTTAATGACAAAAAACGTCACATAGACAGTTGGTGGGAAGTAGGGTATATTGGGTGCATCACGAGTGGCGTGTTATTAATGGATAAATCAAGAAAGGATTTATCCATTACATTTATGGAAGTTGATATCTTGTACCTTTGATTGAAATAGAACCGTCACATGAAATTCCATGGTCATTATGTAACAATGAGTTTATTTTAGGTAGTCAAAGAACAACATATCAAGCATAAAAGTTGATGACACTATCATGAAATATGCTTGATGAGATATTGAGACAAAGGATTATATTACATAGTGAGCGTTCATTTTTGGATGTCATTGTTGCGAATTTAAGTTCTTTCTCTTGGGTTCCTTGTCCTGTTTCTAGACAGTACTCTTGGACTTTAGGAAAGCCCGTCTAATGCCAATGATAAATAATCCTAGAGGGTCACACACTAAGTGTTTCTAGTGGTCTTAGTTAAATTCTATTTGAATTCAACTAATAAATATTATTCTTAACATAATGGAATAATTTTATTCAAGTTAAAATGATATCATAAATTAAATAAATATTTCTTCACCAGATTGTGGGTAAAATATATTTATTTATTTTTGAACATTTAATAAATATTTATTTACTGGTCTGTAAATAAAATATTTATTTAAGAGAATAATTTATTTATTTATTTATTTAGGTGTTCAATAAATAGAAGTGGTGTTCGAGAGGACCAATTCGGGTCTGGTAGTAAAATAATTATTGTAAAGATGATAGATAATTATTTAACTAGTTGGCACAAATTAAAATAACACTGCTATTATTTTGTGATGTGGAATTTTATTTATAATTACACTTTACGCAAGTTGGAACACCATAAATAATGGTGTGATATTATTATTAAGATCATGGGTTTTTATAAGGTTATGAATGTATTTAATTGTTGTTATGTAATTAAATATTATAACTGAAGCCCCATGTCAATAAATAGACACATACGTCTATTGTGCCATGTACTGAACCACACACCCGATGAATTGATAATTGTTGATCTAAAAAATTTCTCTCTCAAATACTTTTCTCTCCCCTCTCAAGAACAAGAGACGTTCTTCAAATCCGAAGAACAATTTATTAAGAATGATTGACACAAGACACTCGCTTTTTCACACTAGCACCCAGAGAACAAGCAGTGTCAATTAGAGGCCATATAAGCACATGTGGATCACCACTAGAGGGATTCTAGTTTGGATCATTGCAAGCATAACAAGATAATATGGAAGGGTCATTTCGGACAATCAACATTATCAACGAAGAAAATTCCAAAGATCCAGGTATTATTTTCTTTCTGAAATTAATTAAATTAATTATAAATATGATGTGAAAGATCTTCTATAAAGGTTTCATGCCTCTTACTTCTTTATCTAAATCTTTTATTCTATTCCATGGAGACTGGAATTCATTGTTGTATTGATCCCAGAATAATCATTGATCATGGTAAAAATCAAAGTTGGGTGTCAGCCCAACCACACTTCCTTTGTGCCCCAAACCTTCAAGTGGTATCAAAGGGATTACATCATAGTTTATAATTATTTAAACATTCATTGATGATTTACGAATTTAATAATTTAGTTGTTTCAATTAAAGTTAATAATTCTTCAAATATGAATCTTGAGATCTGTTCCTCCTCTTTTTTTCTCATTCATCTTACAGAAATGATCTTTTCTTTAAATTTTGATTAAACTAAAATAGGGGATCACATTCGGAGGTGCCAAAGGTTCTTGTCCTTACAACACCAAAACACACAATGTGTATTTGGCATTACACGCAGTGTATCCAAGGTTCAATGAACCAGGTCTGGTTGGAAAAACCAAGCTATGTCATTGGATTTTACCTAAGTATTAATGAATCTGTGTGTTGACCAGGAATAGGTGGCACACAGTTTTCAGATTACAGGCCATGTGGCCCACTAGACATGATGTGTAGTCCCTTTAGGTTAGGGTTGGATCGTGTACCCCATACATGGATTGACTGACTGGAGACTGTGTAATGAGGCACTGCATGATTTTTGGCCCACTGGACACACTGTGTACTTCTAAGATTTTTGAATTACACTCACACACCATTTACCCAGGTGTGTACTTAGGATGGATGGTGAAAAATAGTACATTCTGTGTAGTTGGAACTACATGTCATGTACTCATCCAAATTACGTAGATTTATTAAAATTTATTATTATATTATACAAACCCTTGAGACATGTAACATTGTGCGGGCATAAAGCTGAGGCACAACACATGATAGGTGTTTTATATATATGTGTTCAATTTAACATCTGCGTAATGTTCATTTCTACTCATTGGGTAGTTATGAATAGGAATTCACCAGGTTTCCTCCAAGGTAAAAGTTACGTACAAAGATAATTTTAAATTAATTTATTTGTTTAAAATTATGATGGATGAGAATCTCAAGGAAATTCAGATTAGGGTTTAAGATAAAAGGATTGATTTATTAAAGATTATAATTAATTGATTCGAGCATGATTTCTCTTAAACAGGAACTGTTAAATAATTGAATGCTAGTTTTATTTATGTGTAAATATCATTGAATGTATGGATGATCATTAGCTAGACCAAGACCTTTTTATGTGGATGGTTTATTTTTAATTTATTTATTTAAATTAAATTTGTTGGCCTATGAGCCTTATCCTCATTAATATGTAGGGCCTATTTGCCCAAGGTTTATTTTATATAAAACCCCTTTTTATCCCTCACCAGCATGTGAGTTAAAAAGGGCATATGTAATGGATAGAACTCCCATCCTAGTGGAGGTGGTTCAAGCTGGAGTCAAGACAAAACTAATCCTAGGAGATATAGAGGTGGATAGGTGGAAATCTATAAACACAAATCCAAAAGGTTTAAGATGTTTATCCCATAGGTCAGGGTTAGTTTATCAACCGATAGATAAACTAAACATTAGAAAATATTATGATCATGCCCTTTAATTTATTTTATTTCTACCAGTTGCATGGTTTATCATTATGGATGTGTTGTCACGATCACATAATTAATGAATTAAATAATCATGCAATATGGAACTAAAATAAACCAAAATTATGCGTAAATATTATAAAGACACGATTAATCACTTAAGTAAGTTCCAATTAATATTAACAATCATGTGATAATGAAAATAATAAATTCATGCATAAGAGATAAAAATCCCTCAAATAAAATATTAAGTCATACCAAGCCTTCCGTTACTTGATTAAGGGAAAAACTCAATAAAACTATGTGTTTGACCAACCCTTGTTGGGACACTTACTTTTATATAGGAATCCCTTATGAAAGGTTTTGGGTTGACTAAACTATATTACATCAATAGTAGTTTCCCTTGATAGACTTGGTGTAATATTGGAGTCAAAATTTGAGGAAATACAAAGTCATGATTTCCGGATTAGGGAGTCCACTCAATAGATAAAGGAGCTGCAAGCCCATAGTTGGCAAAAAACTACCTACCTAAATACCTTCAAATAGCTTAACCAACCCTTATTGGGTTTATGCAAAGTGGAATATGTATCCTTGACACTAGAATGTCAGGGAAACTGGAAATTTCAAGTTCAATGGTGTGGTCCATTGGGACTTGATAAAATAGTGGAAGACTTAATAAAAATTTATTATTTAACCTAAAATGTAATAAATAAAGTAATAATGATATGCTCTTTTAATTGTACAATAAAAATGAAAAGATCGTCAACCACACTATCCCTGCGATCAATTCTCGATAAAGAAAACATCCTCACCAGCAGTAACTTCCAGGAATGGTTTAGATGACTTCAGGTTATGCTATGTCATGAATAGAAGTCTTAAGTGCTGGAGTCATCATTACCTGATCCGCCTACCAAAGTGGTGAGTAATGAGGATTTTCTAGTCTATGAGAAACATATGAACAACATAGTTCACATTCAATTTTTGATGTTATCATCAATGTCTAGTGAGCTCATGAAGTCTCATAAAAACATGGATGCTTATTGCATGCTTGAGCACCTCCGTGGTCTTTACCAAGAGAGATTAAGACACGAAAGGTTTGAGACCTCTAAGTCACTCTTTTAGAGTAATCTTGGAGAAGGTGCCCCAACTGGGCCTCATGAAGTCAATCTCATTGGATACATTGAGCACCTAGAGGTTCTAGGGTTTAAACTCCCCAAATAACTGGGCACTGATCTCATTCTCGCATCAGTCCCTTATAGATTATCTAACTTTGTTGTCAATTTCAATATGAATAACATTGAGCAGTATCTATTTGATCTTCTTACCCTCATTCTGCAAGTGGACAAAGATATAAAGTGTGAAAAGCCTTATGTCCTTATGGTGAATAAGAGGAAAGGGAAGGAGAAGAGATTTAAGCCCAAATCTTCTTCACGACCTTCCAAGAAAAGGAAGATCAAAGGGGAGGCAAGGTAATAGGAGGATGTTTTTTTCACATGTGGGAAGAAGGACCACTGGAAGAAGAACTGTACCCAGCTGAAGAAGCAAGGGGAAGCTTCAGGTGCGTTTATTATCGAATAAAATCTACCTATTTCTACAAATTTGGTATTAGATGCAGATTTTGGTGATCACATATGTATCCAAATACAATAACCAAGTAGATTTATTAATATTTACTGAGGGGAGGTAGATCTTTGAGCAACCAATGAAGCCAAACTTTCTGTTGTAGTTGTCAGGGACTACCACCTCATGTTGCCAACTAGGATGATCTTGGTGTTAAAGGGTTGTTATTATGTTCCATCTGTTACTAAAAACATTATTTATGTATCTATATTAGATACATATGGATCTTTTTTAGGTTTGGAAATGAATGTTTATTGTTTTACAAATATACCCTTGGTTTTTGTAGGTCACATTTATACAACGGTCTTTACGTGTTGGATTACACAAACCGAGTAATGGAAATCGATAACAAAGATACCTCACATGAATCATAACACACCCAAATTTGGAATCACCATCTAGGTCATGTAAATGAGAAACGATTGACAAAGTTACATAAAGATGGATATTTATATTCTTTTGAACTAAAACCACTTGGCGTATGTCATGCATGTTTACAAGGAAAAATAACCAAATCCCCATTTAGTAGGAAAGGTGAAAGGGATAAAGAACTTATTTAATTGGTTCATACTGATGTATGTGGGCCATTTACAGTTGAATCAAGGGGAGGTTACTCATACTTAATGAATTTTACTAATGATTTTAGTATATATGGATATATCTACTAAATGAGATATAAGTCAGATTATTTTGATAAGTTCAAAGAATACAAGAATAAAGTTGAGAACTAGCTTGGTAAGAAGATTAAGAAACTCCTCTTAGACCGAGGTTGAGAATATCTTAATCAAGACTTCAATGATTACCTATGGGATTTTGGGATCCTATACCAACTCACTCCTCCATACACTCCCTAGTGGAATGGTGCGAGTGAAAGTAGGAACCACACCCTGTTGGACATGGTGAGATCAATGACGAGTCGTGTGAGTCTTCCATTACCCTTTTAGGGATATGCATTACAAATAGCGGTGCACATACTAAATTGATAAATGGTATTCCATACGAGTTCTATAGTGGAAATAAATCCATATTATTGAATTTACATGTGTGGGGAAGCGATGTGTTTGTTAAGGCCTCTTTAGGTAACAAAATTGCACCCCGAGGCACAAAGTGTACCTTTATAGGATACCCCAAGGAAATAAGGGGATATTATCTATAAAAAACCTCAGAATAAAAGGTTATAGTGGAAAGACACTCCATATTCTTTGAGAGGGAGAACATCTTTAAAAGAGATAGTATGAGTGAGATAGACTTTGATGAAGTTGAGTCTCAAGGTACACAAGAGTTGGTACAAGAAAAAATTCCACAAAGCCCCGTGGAAGAAAGAAATGTTCTAGAGACACAAGAACTGTTTAGGATTACAAGAGAGGTTAGAGAATCAGAACCATATGGTTTTTTAGTTACTGAGGATGGTGACTCATTAATATTTGATAATAATGATTCTCTAACCTATAAGGAATCAGTAAGTGGCACATATGTTTCCAAGTGGAAAGAATCCATGAATTATGAAATGGATTCCATGTACCAAAACCAAGTATGTATTTTGGTAGATCCTCCAGTTGATGTAAAGCCTGTTGGTTGAAAATGGGTATTCAAGAAGAAACTGGACATAGAAGGAAAATTCAGTACCTATAAGGCACAACTGGTTGCAAAAGGGTTAAAACGACATCAAGGAATTGACTACGATGAAACCTTTTCACTAGTTTCAATGTTGAAATCCATCATAATTATATTGGTCATTGCTTCTTACCATGACTATGAGATTTGGAAAATAGATGTCAAAACAATGTTCCTTAATGGGAACCTTCAGGAAGATGTATACATGACACAACCAGAATGGTTTATGACTCCAAAGGATGCCAATAAGGTATACAAGTTGTAGAAATCCATTTATGGATTAATGAAAGTACAGATCATGGAACATTTGTTTTGATAAATCCATAATGAAATTTGGTTTTATCAATAATGAATGTGAGCCTTGTTTCTACAGATGGTTTAGTGGGAGTTTAGTCATTTTCCTAATAGTATATGTTGATTTCATATTACTTATTGGAAATAAGATACCAGTATTACAGTCTGTTAAGGCATGGTTTAATCAATGATTCTCTATGAAGGACTTGGGTGAGGTATCATATATTATTAGGATCAAGATCCATCGTGATAGATCCAAGATATTGTTGGGCCTAAGTCAAAGTATATACATTGATTAGATACTGAAGAGATTCATTATGGAACAATCCAAGAGGGGATTGTTTCTAGGATCACATGGCATTAATATTTACAAGAAAATGTGTCCTCAGACACATGAGGAAAGAAATATAATGGAAATGACTATATAATCACCAAAAATTGGGTCAGTCATGTATTCCATGCTATGTACTAGGCTGTATGTCACCTATGCATTGAGTGCGGTAGGTAGATATCAAGATGACCCAGGTGACTGCCATTTGATGGTAGTCAAGACTATCCTAAAGTATCTGAGGTGTACAAAAGATATGTTCCTGGTTTATAGAGGAGATGAAGAACTAGTCATTAGAGGATATGCAGATTCTTGTTTCTAGACTGATCAAGATGACATGAAGTCGAAAACGGGATACATCTTCACTTAAAATAGAGGTGCAATGAGTTGGAAGAGCTCAAAGTAGAGTGTGGTCGCAGATTCTATAGTAGAGTCCGAGTATATCACAAATTATAAGGTATCTAAATAATCAATTTGGATGTGAAGATTCATCCAAGAGCTGGATGTGATACCTAGCAGTAAAGATCCCATCACACTGTACTGTGATAATAATGCAGTGGTGGATCTCACAAAAGAGCCAAGTTCACATCAGCAGACAGAGCACATAATTCAGATGTATCATCTCTTGATGAATTTTTCTCAGAGAGGTGAAGTTGCAGTGAGCATTATTTCCATGGAAGACAACATGACAGACCCCTTGACTAAAGCCTTGAATCAGTAAAAACATGATCACCATGTGAGGTCTAGCGGGCTAAAAGTTGTAGGTAGTTAGATCTAGTAAAAGTGAGACTTTGTAAGAGTTGGTGTCCTAGAACCAAATGGTTTTACTTTGATTACATGGATTTTTAATGTATTTAAATATTAAACATCTTATTACATATTATTCATTGTTATACATTCCTATGATGTAATAATGTCCTAGAGTATTCTTTGCATTGATAAGGTCATGGTAGTTCCCCACTATTATGAGTACCTTGAAATGATATAAAAATATTCTTAAATATAGTTCTAAGGTTGGATGAAATATTATGATGAGACACATAGCATGCATAACTTTAGGTGTGAGTAATCATAATCATATGAGACTTCCTCTCATGAAGTTCACACTTAGTAATCACCAAGACAGGAGATTATGAGAACAAACCCACCAATAGGAATTCCACATGTTTTGGTGTCATTGGATATTTCTATTTTCGACCATGTGTAATGATCTTTATAATTTAATATTATCATTAATACATGTCATGACTCACACACTTTTATTTACTGACAAAAACCATCATGCAGATAGTTGGCGGGAAGTATGGTATGTTGGGTGCGTCACGAGTGGCATGTTATTAATGGATAAGTCAAGAAAGGATATGTACCTTCCATTTATATAAGTTGATATCTCTCCCATTTTATTAAAATAAAACCTTTATGCGAAATTCCATGGCCATGGTGTAATGACGAGTTTATTTTAGGTAGTCAAAGAATGACGTATCAAGCATAAAATTTGATGACACTATTATGAAACCTGCTTGATGATATATTGAGACAAAGGGATTATATTACACAATGAGTGTTCATATGTGGATTTTTTTGTTGCAACTTTAAGTTTTTTCTCTTGGGTGCCTTGACCCGTTGTTAGATAGTACTCTTGGAATTTAGGCAAGCCCGCCTAATGCCAACGAGAAAAAATCATAGAGGGTCACACACTAAGTGTTTCTAGTGGTCTCAGTTAAATTCTATTTGAACTTAATTAATAAATATTATTCTCAAGAAAATGGAATAATTTTATTCTAGTTAAAATGATTTCATAAATTAAATAAATATTTATTCACCATATTGTGGGTAAAATATATTTATTTATTTTTAAACATTTAATAAATATTTACTTACTAGTTTGTAAAAAAAAATTTATTTAAGAGAATAAATTATTTATTTATTTATTCAGGTTTTAAATAAATGGAAGTAGAGTTCGAGAGGACCAATGACAGTCTGGTAGTAAAATAATTATTGTAAAGATGATAAATAATTATTTAACTAGTTGACACAAATTAAAATAACACTGCTATTATTTCGTGACGCGGAATTTTATTTATAATTATGGTTGAGCAAGTTGGTGCACCATAAATAATGATGCAGTATTATTATTAATAGAATGTGTTTTAAATAAGATTATTAATTTATTTAATTACTGTTACAAAATTAAATATTGCAACTGAAGCCCCATGTCAATAAATAAACACATACATATATTGTTCCATGTATAGAACTGTACACCTGATTAATTGATAATTTTTGAGCTAAACAATTTCTCTCTCAAATCCTCTTCCAACCCCTCTAAGGAATGAGATACGTTCTTTAAGTCCAAAGAAAAAGCGATCAAGAATGACCGACACAAGACACTTGCTTCTCTGTGCTAGCACCTGGAGAACGAGCAGTGTCGATTGGAGGCCATCAGAGCACGTGTGGATCACCACTAGAGGGATTCTAGCTTGGATCCTTTCTAGCACAACAAGATAATCTAGAAGTGTAATTCCATATGATCAACATCATCAATAAAGAAAATACTGAAGATCCATGTATTATTTTATTTATGAAATTAACTAAATTAATTATAAACATGATTTGCAAGATCCTCTCTAAAGTTTTTCGGCCTCTTCCTTATTTATCTAAATATTTGATTCTATTCCATGGATACTGGAGTTCATTATCATATTGATCCCATAATAATCATTGATCATGGTAAAAATGAAAGTTGGGTGTCGGCCCAACCATGCTTCCGCTACACCCAGAACCTTCAGTGTGATTGTTGGAATGGTGGTTTCCTCAGAAGAGGATGACTCTAATGAAGGGGTCATTTGTATTTTAAGATGTCTACAACTCCTAAGTGTGATGGAATTTAAATTTTCCTTTTCTGTAGGTTTGAATAGTGGTTGATAAGGTAGTTTACCCAACCATTAACTCTGGATTTCATCGACAAAGTTGGCATATTAGACTAATTCAGTTTTTAATTCATTTATGGCTACTTAAGTTGTTTATTGGGATTGGATATTTTTTGTTTCCATTTTTTCATTAAGTATTCTAGTCTAGGATTTGGTTTTGGAGGGGGGTTTTTGGAAAGTCCTTTTTGGTGGTTGGGAGGTTTTGGGTGGTGGTGGAGTATGCCTACTCTACCCTAGGAGGTTCTAGGATTGTTGAGGTTGGTTTGAATGACCGATTTACTATAGTCCTGGTTTTCTTTCCCCATCAAGTTGGATGGATAGTATAGTTCTTTCCTAATGGATTAGTTATAGGGGATGCCTAGGAACATTAACTCACAACTCTCAGATGTTTTTGTTAGTTTAAGTAATTTTTAAGAATTGTGGGTGTTAGAACCACATATACCATAATGAGGATGAGAAGGTTGGTATTTCAATTGATAAAGATAAATTGGATGAATTAGGATATTTACCTATTTAAACTTCATATGGAAATTCTTCTCAAAGTCTGAAATTTTCACCCCATGGACTTCTCTGATTGGTATACCCAACATTTTACCAAACCATTGAGTGTTTTTACTATGTTTTAAATGACATTCCTTGTGAAAATTGGATCCTTTTCCACTAGGGAACCACCTACAACACCATCTATCATTCCATGATCAATGGGAATTAAACCTTCATAAAATCATTGTATTAACAAATGATCTCTTATTTGGTGGTGTAGAAAGCTATAGAATAAAATTTTAAATCATTATTAATATTAATGAAGTTTTTCCCATTGAGATTTTATTATTCTACAAATTTATATCCTTATTATTTCAGTTCGAGGGAAAAGGTATTTCATGCCTCCAAGCCTCTAATTAGGGAACTAACATAGCATATAGAATCTTTTTAAGTGAATTATAATGAGAATAGGGATTCCCTAAGATTAATATATTCTTCATCCACATTAGTAGGTTTTAATGTTGAACATAAAATATGTAATTCTTTAATTTCTTATTTGGTTATTCTCAGTTTAATCCATGAAATTTTGTTTATAAGTGAATGAGTTCGGATTTTAGTTCAAAATTAGGTGCTTCCCCTTATATTTGAATGTATATGGGCTAGATCTCTACATCTGGAGAAGTTAGTTATTTTAATGTCTATTTATTTTCATCCATATTATGTACATTAATTATATTTTATATTTTAGTTTTAGAAGAGGGGGGATTGTGACTTGTGTTATTGATGGGTTGTGTGTCCTCCTTCAAAGGAATACTTTGTGTGTATTAGCGTCGATGATGTATTATCCTTTCTAGTTCAGGTTAAAAAAAGTTAGATATCCATGATCATAATGTTCCATACAAAAAACCTAAATAACAATTGAATTATAACACAAAAATATATGTAAATGTAGAATATACAATAAAAGAAATCACAAAATTAACAATTATCTTATAAAAAATACACACTAAAAACCGAAGCACTCCATGATAAATAAGCCAAAATTTTACCATTTTTTTCATGACACAGAATATTTAATTGGTTTTATATGATTTAAATTTAGTCTATGGAAGACCCCATGTCATTTATAAAGGAGTGTTGAAAATTTTAGAGTGTGTATTTCCAATAAGTCAAATCAAAAAGGAAAACATGGGGATTTTGAGAACTATTTTAAAAATAAAATGACCTAATTAAAGAATTTAAATTTTTTAAATTAAAGTGTATTTTTAGAATTATAAGATAATGAGTTCATTTCATGTCCACAACACATCTTGGCTAGTTCAGTTTTTTTGGAAAACTACACATGGTTTAATGAAATATTTTATTTGTGTGTAATCAAGATCTCGATTTCCCTCTTGCCTTTTCAAAATGTTTCACATAGAATAAACCCTTGACATAAAAATCATGTTGTCAAGGTTTTTAACTTAGGAATAGAATTAATTATATTAAAGTATATTAATATATCAGTATGATCAAGTTAAAAAGGATACTTGTGTTTTCAAATCGGAACAACTGAATATTCCTACTTGGAATCTCAACCAAATCGGTATTGAAATGAAAATTGTTTCACTTGATCATCCTAAAAAAATGAATTCGAAGGATAATAATGTTAAGATAAATATTAAATGAAATGTTTCACACATAAAATATACAAAACTAGTAGAATTAAAAGTACCAAAACTCCCTCTCCAAGTGTGTGTAGATCCCTTGAAATGAACGCTCATCGTTTAGCTCTCCATCGAGAGAAGGAGGATGCTCAAGTGGGAATTCACCTTTATCCTTGATCTATATATAAAGATAGGCAACTCTAGAACTTCTTGGAGGAATAGAGGAATTATTTTTGTCTAAAAAATGGTAGAGATTTCCCCCTGGATGAACTTTCAAATGGGGTTCTTATAGTTCCAATTTATAGGCAATGTGGAAGGTGGTTTGGGGCACCCTGAATTTTTAAAACCACTTAGATTGTTGATTTTGGATAGTAGACAACCTTATATAAATTTATAAAAAACATAAAAGTTTTTCCCTACCTCTTGAATACCTCCACCAATTTTTTTCATCATTTGGAGGTCTTCTACCCAAGATATATACATATTAATGAAGTGAACTTGAGACTATAAGCAATGAATATTATCTCAAATGATGTCATAGTTTAAGCTTAAAAATGGATGAATTGGGATCCGTTTTATTCTATATAATTGTATCCCATATATATTTTTCATCCACCCATATAATTTTAGAATAATTGGATGTACAGATTAGTCCTGGTGTAAATTTTAATCCATATATGTTCTTAGTATCTTGCGTAGTTTTGATAAATTTTCTTGAATTTCATTGAGGGATTTCCAAATCACATCCACCTATAATTTAATCATCAAAACAAGTGAAATTTACATTTTTAATAGTGATAAAAATTTACTAATTGAATCAAATGTGAAGTGAAATTTGTTTTTATATTTGGAATTTATAATAGAAAATCAATTTACCATAGTTGTATAAGGGTGGAAATGTATAGTGAGTCAATAAATAACCAGTATGCATGTAAGCATGTTTGTATGTATCTACATACACATGTTTTCATGTATATATGTATGTATGCATGTAAATATATATATACGTATGTATGTTTTTATAAATGTATATATATATTCATGTATGTGTATAGGTATATATGTATATATGTATGTATGTATTTATATATGTGTGTATATATGGATATATATATGTAAGTATGTATTTCACCCTAATAGCCCGAAGGCCTTCTTTTTATTTTATTATGGATAATCCCCCTTTTAAGGGTTAAAGGGGAACCTGTACATGACCCGTAGGCCCAAGTCACAAAGCCCAACATGACCCGCAATACATGACCTGAAGGCTTAGAGGCATATATGCCCATTACATTACCCATAGGCCCAACCCACTAGAACTGCCCCTCCCCAGCTTCTGCATCATTGATCACCTAGATCCCCACCTTGCATTGCTGATCGAATAGCATTGCCCCATACAAAGCTGCACGGTGCCTGGTCTCGATGGCGGTTTCCATACCCTCTCATTCTTCCAATCCGATTAGCCCTGCTTCTGGTGACGACAACTCTTGTTGCTCTGATCCTCTTTTGGGGCCTACTCTTTGTGAACTGAGCTACTGTATGGTCTCTATGGCCCAAAGAACCTATGGCCCGAAGGCCTTGATGACCCAAAGGCCCTTGAGACCCATAGGCCCAAACCGGTGTCCCGAAGGCCCAAATCGGGTGAATAGTTTTGGCTGCTACAGAACAGAACAATGCCTACTACAATACTGCTACAGTGCCTGATACAGTACTACTGTAGTAGTTCCTACTGCAGGAGTGCCTGCTACAGTAGTGCCTGCTACAGTAGTGCCTGCTACAGTCCCTGCTACAGCCCCTGCTATAGCCCTTACTACAACCCCTACTACTGCCCCTTCTACAGTACCTGCTATAGTAACTGCTACAGTACCCCCCTATAAATTCACCTCCACTTGGTTTTGAACCTGGGTCTCTTGGATTCCAAGCAGGAGCCCTTACCACTCGGGTATAGGCTCGTTGGCTATGTATGTATTTATATATGCATGTATATACATATATATGTATATATGTACACATGCATGCATATAATTATGTATGAATGTATATATGTATGAAGCTACTTACGTATATATGTATGTATGTATATATGTATGGATTCATGCATGTATATATATATGTATGTATGTATGAATATATGTATGAATCCATGCATACAAGTATTTATGTATGAATGAATGTTTGTATTAGTAGTGTTTTGGGTTGTTTCATAATCAATAATTTAAATAAATATTATATAAATGGTTTGGTGTAATTTTTTATATTTTTTTATAAAATGATTAATTATCATGATATATGATTCTTGAAATTTTTTTAAACCATAATTCTAATCCCAAAATGAATAGTTTACATCAGTGTAAATGTTTTATGAATTTCAAAGGATATTGAATATCAATTAATTTTATTTAATTAAATTTATCATCTATTTAATTAGTTTATGTATGCATGAATTGTTTATTTATGTTTCTTATAAATGTCAACTTAGATAGAGATTCCATGAATGGCATGATATATGATGATTGGTGTTTCATTTTATGATGATAAAATCTCACATAGCATTTTTAGTTAAGTCTCAACCCATTTTGTGCAATTATTCTATAAATAGTAACCAAAACCTCCTCTAAATTCCATTTTTCATATCATTTGATAAATACATGTTAAATGATTGAGATAAATGAGATGGTGGTCCACCTCAATGTTGGAATTCTTGAACATCCTTTCCAGCTTCTTTCATCCCTTCTAATCATTGTACTATATTATTTTAATAAATAATTGAAAAAATAGAATAATTATAAAGTCATTGACCAAACTAACTATTTTTTTTATTTTTTTCCCTTGATAAATGAATAAATAACATAATCAATAATAACTATTATCTTACACAAATAGTGTGGAAAATAAATTGGTGTGTCTGGATCATTAACTAAATTCATTCGTAAGACACTTTATCCCCAATATCATGGTCTCACCATGTATAATCTCAACCATGGTTACTAAGGTTCTTGAAATCAATGAATTTTATACTAGGTATAGTGATGAATGACCTTCATGAGAGTGGTAGTGAAAAGTGGGAGGCCGCATATTTTGTGTTGTTGTTCTAGAGATATTTATATAGGCTATTATGGTATAAGATTATAAGGGAGTTAACATAGCGGAATTTCCAGGGGAATCTTTCTAGTTTGGATTCATTTTTAGATGTCCTAAAGGGGGTATAGGTAGATGCTTCAAACTCTAATGACTGATTTATGATTGATGATGCATTTAATAGGAGTCGTTTTCCTTCCTTAATGAGTTTGGTCCCTAATTAAATCAACTAGATGGGAAACACTAATCATGTGTTTTTAAGACAAGAGGTGAGTTTGAATCATTTAAAAATTTATAAAATTTTTATTATTACATGGGTGGTACTGACCACTAGAGGTAATACTTGGAAACTTTCAGATTTGGTGAATTATATTTTAACTACCTGTGGGTTTTAAAGAGGAACTTATTTCAATGGGTTAGGTATTTTATCATATTATTTTTCCTTTAGATTATTTTAAGCATCAAGAATGGGGCCTTTGTTCAATTTTATTCAAACCAGATATACTCCTCATTTAGGAATAAGATCCATGATTCAACCATTTTTTTTATTTTTAATTCTCTCTTTTATATTTGGATAAAATTGTTTGGTCTCCATTGGATTCTTTGGAACCCAAGGATTGTCTTCAATATTGAATCATCTATTGGAGTCCCAATCAAGATGGTTAGGGTAATGAAGGAATCCAAGTTTGGGAATTATTATTGGATTCTCATGGAAGTGGACCTCAATTCCATGTTGATCGAAAAGGTAACACCTGTTACCCCTAATGATGAATTTAACCTACACATTTAGTATGAGAGGATTCCATATTTCTATTTGGAATATCTATTTATTAGGTATGTTCATAGTAATTGTTGTTAAAATTTTTTTTCCTAGCATTTCACAATAGGGACATGAAGTCCAAGATTTTTATAGTAGGCCAAAGTAGAGAAACAAAAATAATAAAGAATATAATATTTTGGATGGTAAATAACTAGTTCAGGATAGTTTAAGGAGGGGTAACTCTATTTTGTTTCATCCAAATAGATGAAAAAATGATGATTTAAATTATTTGGTTGGATTTTTTTTGGGAATAGTGATTAATAATCACATTTAGAGAGCAATGAGTGTCTCATACCACATCAAGAAGATCTGGGAACTAATGTTAGGTAGGCCCATAACACTCAAATTCCAGTATATAAAGTGTATTTACCTTAAGGGTTTGTAAATTATGGTAGTGATGATATGATTTACCACCATGTAGAGACTAGTAGGTAGGTTCATCAACAGGGGATCACATAAGTTTTGGAGACATTCACTACTATCCTAATATATATGTGATATTAATGGGATATTTATGCTTTATAATTGAGGATTTCATATTATATGACATGAATAGTTTCAAATGAATATTATATATCTTATTTCTATATTGTAATTAATTTCCATAGGGAATATCCTGATGCATTTTATAAGTGATAACATGATATTACAAATTAATGATAAGTGTTATCACTTGGTTATTATTACACATTGTCTATCATAATTATAACTATTTTAAATGATGAAATGCGTGGGGGATACATTCATATGAAGAATGCAGGAATGATCGAATGATATTTACGCATGCATTGTAATACATTAATAAATGCATGCAAACTCATAGAGAATCCTCCAAGGATTTATAAGGGAGTCACTTCTAAGGGATAATTGTTGGATTAAGTCTAAATATCATGGATGATTATCTATTTATCCTAAATCCCTCTTCCTTAATCTCTCTAAACCTTCATAAGTCACTATAATGTCATGGTAGATGTTAGAGTCATGCACATGTGATGGATGATAAAATACCAACCTCTAGATAAACTGCGAAGAAGGAAGTTTTAAGGATACCCTTGAGTGATATTTATCAAGCATGATCAAAGATGTACATTAAAATTATTTATGGTGTAAGGTACATTAAGGATTCTATCATGGGTGCTCTCAAATGATATTTGGTTTCAGGTTATTTAGGTGCATCAGAGTAGCTGACCAAGGATGCCTCTCAAAGTAGAAAGTAATTTAAAACAACATATTAAAGGTATTTTGAAAATAAAATAAAATAAAATAGAAAAATTAGAAGTATGGGGGGGGGGTTGTTTAATTTTTATAAAATAAGAATAAGAAGCATGCTGTAAAAAGATTGTATTTTTTTTTGTTTTAGTTTTTTAAATGAAATTTTATTAATAAAACACAATGAGAAGATAATTTTTTAGAAAATATTTTTAAAAGAAGTAATTGATCTAACTCTACCTATTCATTTAATTATTAATCATTATCATTTAAATTAATATCCATTTTATTATGATCCTCTAATTTGTTAAACCTAGAACCCTATGGGAGTTAACTTAACCACAAAGATGAAATTACTTAAACCCTAGACTAGTTTCGAAACATACAATCATAACACCCTACTATGATTGATGTTCTAAGTTTAGAGTATGGTCAATGGTTAATTAGAGAACATATCCACTTTATAAATGAGTATTAACTTAGTTTAGGGATTATATTTTAACTATACAAATTTATCCCGTGTGGTCTTGTATTACCAATTAAGATCACACTCTCACAATCCACACAATACTCCACCTCGTGTGTTTTGTGTTCATTGTTAAATTTATTGTTTAGTTCCATTTAAATTAAAAAATAAATTAATAGATAATATTATTTGGATTAAAGTATCTCATTTATTCAAAATAAGTGAATGAAGAAGGTTATGGGTAGATTTATTACTAAAAATAACTAATCTTCCATGGGCGGTGTAGTCATCGTAGAATTGTTTTTGAATTAGCAATGGTTTAGAAAGTTTATAACCCAATACTATTTCTACTATTTAATTTCAGACCAAATAGTAATATTAAGAGGATAATAAAATTGAAAATAATAGAATAAATGTAAGAGAAACTAAGAGTTTATTGAAAGCACAACAATATTACAAAGTGAAGAAGAAGAAGAAGGCTTCGATGAAGGGATACTAGATTCAAAAGATCCACCCTTGTAATGACTAGAGAAATAGATTGAAACCAATTATACTATCCCTTAAATCTTAAAATTCACGTCCCAACCCCTCCAAATGAGAAAAACACTACTTTATAGAGTGGAGTGGAGGCTATGTTTTGACAGTTTTCAAGTGTGAATGGGAAAATTTGGACAAATAAATTAATCTAAATTTTACTGAATATTTTACTACAAAACATGTGAATTATCTATCCTTCAAAAATTATTATTTGTGTGGAATTGGTTCCTCAATATCTCTTTAAGATTTGGGCCTAATCCAATCACATATGAAGAAGTTATGACCCAAATACAAAACTGATGTCCAATCTAACGAGTCTAGACCATCTTTGAATTCATGGCCCATTAAGTCTAATCAAATACATTATTTAGCTCATATGTGCTGAATTAAAGTTGTATCCCATTAAGTCAGGAACATAGTTACAAAATTTTAAGTTTAAATAATACATTTAATAATATTTATATCTGAAATACTACAATGAACTACAAAAGGGAAAAGCTGGAATTTTCATCAAATTTTCAAATGAATGATCTAATCCCAAATATTCTATAAATAAACATATTTAGCAGGATGTGAGGAAATTATTTCATTTATTATCAATAAAATATTCAAAAAAAAATTTGTTTTATCAACTCCCCCACACTTACCCTTTTTCACTCCTGGTAAAAACCTCATATCATGTATTCGAAAAAATTGCGACAAAATATGCATGTTCATATTTCTCAATCCACAGTTGAAATATAGGAAAAGTAATAATCCCAAAAAGAGTCAATATCAATAAATTTTAAATTTATTGTCTCATAAATTTCATCAAAAAAAATCCAGTGAGATTCATAACACTAATCATAGTGAAACAATTCATGGGTCTACCATGCCACTAATTCTCTACGGGTGTGTGTGACAACCATTCCAAGCTCATAAATCCACCTTTTATTTAGTATATTCAGGTCAGGTAAAATAATTCTTCTTACTTGTTTTAATTCACTGAACTTATTCTACATTCCTTTGTAATCGAATTTCAAGACTCACTCACTTAAGCATTTCCGAAAGTCAAACCTTAAACTCTTAACCTAGATATCCCCATATATTGTACATTTAATCACTCGCCTCATTTATTAACTTTTGTTTTTTTAAGTTGCACTTGGAAAAAATCTCACACTAAACTCTCAACTAGTGTTTGATATCCTCACGACACTAATTGTAATAGTTATAACAAGATCAAAGGTCGAGGAAGAGTGGTTTTTGACCTACCTAAGATACAACCCATATTTTTGATATTATTGATTTTTTTTGGTTTTTTGTGGGTGTAAAATAGTTAGATAACAGGTACACACACATAGGTCAATTAGGTATAGTAATGAAACTGATTGGAAGAGAGAAAAACGTATGGATCAACCAATGACTTGTTTTACCTAACTTGACTATACCTTAAATTTGTGTAGTAAACATTTCACAAGTCATGTTTGAGTGAAAATGTTTTGTAGAGAAATTAATGACACAATTTTCCATGAACAAAAATAAAAAATAATGATGTAAAAATCAAAAAGGTTCTATAATTATACAACCAATCATATCATCGACGACTTCAATTTTTATAAAAATCAACCATTGATGATGAAATATTACCGATGCTTATAATTATACCAATGAATTTTAAAAACATGAATTTTACATATATTCAATATCTAAATGATCATGTTACATGATATATAATTTTTCAGTTTTTTTGGTTTTTTTTGGTGTGTTTTGAAAATTATAACAAAAAAACATAACAGAAAACACACAAAAAACACAAAAATGAAAATAATAAATAACCACCCCAAAATATTATCCCCTTCCCCACACTTAAAATATTGTATTGTCCTCAATGTGAACCCATGAGAAGATATGTTCACATGAAATAAAAAAATTTAGATAGGGAAAATAATATAAAAGTGAAATGGTTAGGAATAGCCTGATATGCTCAAGTGATGATGGGGTCATGCAGTGTGATGAAATCCACTGCATTAGTAGGAAGTCCGTAAATGTATTTATTCAAACGTTTCCCATTGGATGTAAAGCTCCTTTATATTTCATCGTGTGTGATATACACTACATCATAAGGAAAAACATTAGACACAATATAAGGACCTAACCATATGGAATGAAACTTAACAGACATTAACTTCAGTCATAAACTATAGAGAAGGACTTTCTCACCAACATGAAACTCCCTTTGTTTTATCATTCTATCATGATATTCTTTTGATATTTCCTTATAGATCCTTGAGTTATCATATGATGAAAATAAAATCTCCTCAATCTTTTTAATTTGCATCTTCCATTGAATTCCAGCTTGGGAAAAATCCATGTTGCATTTATTTATTTCCCAATATGCCTGATGCTCGACTTCCATGGGGAGATGACAAGATTTCCCAAAAACAATATGAAATGGGGACATAACGATAGGGGTATTTTATGCTATCCTATAAGCCCATAATACATCATCCAATCACTTTATCCAATCCTTCATATTCAGCTACACAGTTTTCTCCAAAATTTGTTTTAACTCATGATTTGAAACCTCAACCTGGCCATTTGTTTGGGTGTGGTATGGTGTTGATGTTTTGTGTGTCACCCCATACTTATGAAGGAGGGAAGAAAAATTCTTATTGTATAAGTGTGTCCCCTAGTCATTGATGATAGCCTTTGGTACTCCAAACCTACAAAAAATATTTTCCTTGACAAAGTCCACTACAACATGAGAATCATCATTCCTAGTGGCCTTATTCTCCACCCATTTAATCACATAATCAATGGAAACCAAAATATACAAAAATAATGAACTAGGAAAAGGACCCATAAAATTGATTCCCCATACATCAAAAATATCACAGAATAATATGGGTTATTGGGGCATCTCGTGTATCCTAGAAATGTTCCAAGTGTGTTGGTAACTTGATCAAAAATTAAAAAACACATAAGAATCATGGAATAATATAGTCCAATATAATCCAGAGTCTAAGACTTTACTAGTTGTTCATTGGGGTCCAAAGTGTCATCTATAAGAAAGTGTATGGCAGAAATGCAGAACAGACTCAAACTCATGATCAGGAACACACCTCATAATAAATTGATCACTAAACATGCACCATAGGTAGGGATCATACCACACATAAAATATATACTCACTCTTTAATTTTTAGACTTGACATTTCTTTAAATTTTCATGGATTTTAGAGGAAACAAGGTAGTTAACAAAATTTGAATACCAAGGATGCATACCTAAGATGGAATAAAGATGCTAATTGGGGTAAGTGCCCCAAAGTGGTACATGGTCCAAAGCGTCATCCTCTAGTTTATGAGTAAGCCTACTCATGTGGTCCACCACCATATTTTCTGACCCCTTTTTTTCCCTTTATCTCAATATCAAATTCATGAAGAAGGAGCATCCATCGAATTAGAATGATATTTTCATACGACTTCTTCAAGAGGTACCTTAGAGCTGTATGGTAAAAAAAACTACTTTAGTGCCCAATAAATAAAAATGGAATTTATCTAAAGAAAATATGAAATAAAGAAACTCTTTTTCCATGTTTTTTTAGTTTTATTGGTCTGAATCCAGTGTCCTCGATGCATAGAAAATCACATGTGAACATCCCTCCACCCTTTGAGATAAGGCATATCCAACCAAGAAGTTGTAGCGTCACACATAAGCTCAAAATGAAGCTCCCACTATAGTGGATATATGATTGGTGGACTAGTCATACACTTCCTTATCTCATCAAATTAAGTCCTGCAAGAATCAAAAAACACAAAATTATAATCCTTTGAAGTAATTACGACATATGAAGAGCAATCTTACTAAAATATTTGATGAAGCTCCGATAAAATCCTGTATTCCCTAGGAAAGATCTAACATCACACAAACATTAGGATATGGTAAAGATGAAATAATATCTACCTTAGATCTATCAACCTCTATCCCATGTCTTGATACTACACTCCCTAAGACAATTCCATGCTCTACCATTAAATGACAGTTTTCAAAGTTTAAGACCGGATTCTTCTCAATACAATGATTCAAAACCTTTCATAAACTAGAGATATAATCATCAAATGAAGACCCATACACTGTAAAATCATCCATAAATACCTCCATGCAGGTATCAATAAAATCATAAAAAACATTCACCATGCATCTATGGAAGGTAACTGGGGAATTTAAAATTCCAAATGGCTTCCTACGGTAGGAAAATGTACCAAATAGAAAAGTGAATGTTGTATTCTCTTGATCCTATGGAGCTATAGGAAGTTGAAAATATCCAGAAAATCTATCCAATAAACAATAGTGTGTTTTTCCATCTAGTCTCTCAAGTATTTGATCAATAAATGGGAGGGGGAAATGGTCCTTGTGAGTGGACTGATTTAGTTTTCTACAATCAATACACACATGCCAACTATTTTTCACCCTCACTAAAACTAACTCCTCTCTATCATTTTTTAAAACTATAACACCAATTTTATTAGGAATAACCTAAATAGGACTTACCCACTGTGAATCTAAAATTGGATAAATTATTCCTTCCTCAAGAAAATTTTCAACTTCTTTTTTTACAACTTCTAGAAGAGTTGGATTTAGTCTCATTTGTGGCTGCCTAACCAGTTTAGCCTCATCCTTCAATAGAATATTATGCATGAAAATAGAGGGTCTAATAACATATATTTCAGCTAAGGTCCACCTGATTACCCTGATGTTCTCCCTCAAAATATTCAAAAGTTTTTCTTTATGTTCAAAAGGGGGATTGTTAGCAATGATTACATGTAATTTATCACCACTTAGAAAGTATGATTATTTGATATTAGGTTTAAATGACTTGAGTTCCAATGTAGGGGGTGATGTATGGATGGAGAAATTTAAGGAACTGAAATATGTGAACAATAAAAATCAGTATCAGAATATACATAATCAAAATTAGAGAATAAAGCATCAAATCCATCATCATACTCAACGAACATGTCATAATCAGAGTTCACATGATCAAAATTAGAATATGAATCTATTTCAAAATAAAATCTAAGAGAGTTCCGTGCATTAGAAATAGGTGTGGAAGTTCTCTTAGACATCAAACTAGAACCAATACTCATAATCTCCCTAACCATAGGAAAATCAAATTCCATGGGTTTTTTATTTGGTGGTTTAGAATGGGAGATAACAAAAGTAGAATGGTTCTCTAAGGGGTACTTCATGGAGTCTATAACATTAAATATTACAAATTAATCACCAAAATACATGGAAAGTGTACCCTTATGAACATTTATGATAGTTTTTGTAGTTTTAAGGGAATACCTAAGATAATGGGATCATGGGAACTTACCTGATCATCATCCATGTTAAGAACATAGAAATCTACTGGAAAGATCAGGTCTCTTACTCGAACAAGTACATCCTCAAGGACTCCCACTGGGTATGTTGTAGGTTTTTTCGCCAATTACACCACTACTCTCACTGGATTCTACTGAAAAACCTGTAAAGAAGATAATACAGAGTGAGTAATCACATTTATGGATGCTACTAAATCAAATAAAGCATCAGAAAAGTGTAACTCCCCTATGGTTCATGTTATAGTGAATGTCCCATGATCCTCTCACTTTTTTAGTATTTCTAGAGTTGGTGTAATGAGTGATGAAACATTCATTAAAATATTTATCCTCTCATTTCACTTGATCCCTCTTTGATTGGTATAAAGTTATTTTAAAATTTTTTCATACCTTGATATTTTTTTAATGGCTTCAATAAGGGGGATGTTTATCTCCACATGCTTGAATGTTTCCAAAACCTCTTTTTTTCATTGCCTCTTCATCCATATTCTTGGTTTGTACCACTGTATTCGGAAATGGAAAGGGTTTAGGAGGAACATTATCAATATTTTTATTACCTTTTTCTATCTCCTTGTGCTGGTCATCAGTTGGTATTGAATGGGGATTCTTCGGAGTTGAGGTGAATCCCAATGGAACAATAGGTGCAGATGTATCAGTTGTTTTCTTCCCACTTCTAAATGTGATGGCACTAAACTTCCCCTTTGGGTTTGGATTATATTGTTAAGGAATATTTATGTATTTCTTACTTACCATTTCATGGAGGGTGGTGGAAATCTGGATCATTTGAGTCTTCAACTCCCTCAGCTCCGAACATTGACTCTTCAGCTCATTATGTTGATTAAGAAAAATTTGTTTCAAAAGACCATCATTATTAGAATCTACCTTTGGTTGAGAATTCCCTTGTTGTTTAATTTTTGATGATTGGGATTAAAATATCCTTTGGGGTTATTGGAAACCCTATTGGTAAGGTGGAGGCTACTAGAAATTTTGTTGAAAAGGGGGCCTTTGTTATTGTCTAGAGCCATACCTCATGTCTGATTGATCCTTCCACCCTTGGTTGTATGTTGGAGAAAAGAAATCATACCTCTTCTAGGTATGTGGTTATTGTTGCTGCTGATATGGTCTCCCAAGGAATAATACTATACAATCGTCTAACTCTTTTAATTGGGGGAAACTGTCAGTTGGGTGGTCTATTTCAGTGAAAATGCCACATAGCCTCATAGGATTGGTTTGGGATGAATTTTGAGCCAAATCAATCTACCTCACCATAGTGGTCAATTATTCTAACTTAGTATCAATCAAATTATTTTCAAGAGAGGAAGGACTTACCGGATTCACTCCTCTAACATGTGGTGTACCTCGATCTCAAAAATTATTGGGAGTTTTTGTGCCATCTTGTCAATCAATGCACGTGCATCTACTTGTGTCTTGTCCACCAATGATCCTCTATCCGCAACATCCATCATTATTCTCTCTATAGGTGTGAGTCCTTCATAGAAGTAATATATGAGTAGCTTCTCACTGATTTGGTGATGTGGGTATCTTGCACACAACTTCTTGAATCACTCCCAGTACTCATACATTGAATCCCCTTGGGATTTATTTATTCCTAAGATCTCTTTAAAAATGGAAGCAGTCCCTGATGATAGAAAAAATATCTTTAAGAAAAGAAATTTAAAATTGTTCCAACATTTTACATCTTCAGGTTGTAAGTAATACATCCAATACTTTGCAGTTCCATAAAGTGAGAATGAGAATGTTCTTAGTTTTATTTGATCTTCAGAGATATTTCTTGGTTTAAGGGTTGAGGAAACCACATTAAATTCTTTTAGATGTTTTTTGGTATCCTCAATAGAGAGGCTGTGAAATTTTGGAAGCAGGCGAATTAACCCATATTTTAGTTCAAATTCCGATTTGAGGTTTGGGTATGCAATAAAATTTGGTTGATAGTTAATGTTTTGTACAACTAATTCTCAAATGGTTTTATTAAGTTCATCATTATTGTTTTTAGTGATTAGTTATTCTTTTATGTTGGATTCAGAAGTGTTTCCAATTTCAATGTTACCCGAATGGAGGAATTATCCAACTGGTTAAATGTTGAAACTTTCCGTAGACTGAGACTGTCTGATTCGAGACCTAAGGCTACACTCAATATCAAGGTCAATATATAAGAGATATTAGGGATTAGTTTGTGTCATAAATCAAATAAATAAAATAAAATAAATAAAAGTGGACCATAATAAAAAATAAAAGAAGTTTTAGTTGTTCTAATGAAAATAAAAGAAAAGAGTAAGAGAAAAAAACTTGAGAAAGGGGAAAGAAGAAAGAAGGAGGTGAAGAAAAAAATTAAATAAAAAATAAAATAAATACCTATAATTAGTTGAATAAATTAATTTCCTCCCTGAAAACAGTGCCAATTTAAAAGACTCTATCATGGGCACTCTCAAATGATATTTGTTTTCGAGTTATTTAGGTTCAACAGAGTGGTTGACCATGGTCATATCTCAAAGGAGGAAGTAATTTAAAACAACATATTAAAGGTATATTGAAAATAAAATAAAATAAAATAAAAAAATTAGAAGTATGGGGGGTGGGGTTGTTCAATGTTTATAAAATAAGAATAATAAGCATGATGGAAGAAGATTGTATTTTTTTTTGTTTTTGTTTTTGAAATGAAATTTGATTAATAAAACACAACAAGATGATACTTTTTTTAGAAAATATTTTTAAAATACATAATCGATCTAACTCTAACTATTAATTTACTTATTAATAATTATCATTTAAATTAATATCCACTTAATTATGATCCCCTAATTTGTTAACACTAAAACCATATAGGATTTAACTTATCCACAAAGATGAAATTATTTAAACCCTAGACTAGCTTCAGAACATGAAATCATAGCAACCTGATGTGATTGATGTTCTAAGGTTATAATATGGTTAGTGGTTAATTATATAACATATACAATCTATAAATAATTATTAATTGAGTTTAGGGATTATATTTTAACTCTACAAATTTATCCTGTGTGGTCTTGTGTTGTCGATTAAGATCGCACTCTCATAATTCACACAATACTCGACCTCACTTGTTTTGTGTTAATTATTTAATTTCTTGATTAATTTCATTTAAATTAAAAACTCAATTAATATATCATATTATGTGTATTAAAATATCTCATTTATTCAAAATAAATGAATGAAGAAGGTTAAAGGTAGATCAATTACTAAAAAGAACTACTCTTCCATGGGCGGTGTAGTCATCGTAGAAATGTTTTGAATTCGCAAGGGTTTAGAAAGGGTATAAACCAATCTTGTTTATAATTTTAAATTCCATACCAAATAATAATATTAAGATAGAAATAAAATTGAAAATAACAGAAGAAATGGAAGAGAAACTAAGAGTTTATTGAAATCAGAACAATATTACAAAGTGAAGAAGAAGAGGAAGGCTTCAATGAAGGGATCCTAGATTCAAAAGATCTCCCTCTTGGAATGCCTGGAGAAATGGAATGAGACAAATTATCCTCTGTATTAAATCTCCCAATTTACATCCAAAACCCTACAAATTATAAAAACAACAAATTATATAGTGGAGGTGAGGCTAGATTTTAAGAGGCTTCAAGTGTGAATGAAGAAATTCATAAAAATAAATTAATCCAACTTGAAACACCTATTTGAACACAAAAACGCATGAATTATCTATCCTTACAGAAGGATGATTTTTGTGGAATTAGTTCCTAAATCTCCCCAACAAATTTGGGTCTAATACTTGTAATAATGAAGATGTTATTGACCAAATACAGAACTGATGTCTAATTTTGAGAGTCCATCCCGACTTTAACTTCAAGGAAGATTAAGTCCAATATAATGCATGATTTAGCACATATGTACTGAATGAAAGTTGTATCCCATTAATTCAGGAACCCAATTAAAAATTTTAATGTTTAAATAATACATATAAAAATATTTATATTTTAAATACTACAGTGAACTGAAAATAAGAAAAACTGGAATTTTCATTAAATTTTCAAATGAATGATCTAATACCAAATATTCTGTAAATAAACATATTTATCACAATGTGAGGAAATTATTTCATTTATTATCAATAAAATATTCAACAAAATTGTGTTTCATCAGTACACATTACTGTTCTTCATTTATATATATAGCATGGTTTTGGTTTCTTGCATGGTAGATCTTGAGAATTTAGGTTTCTATTTATTTATACTACCTTGATTATGTATTGATTAATACTTAGAAACTCATTAGTGGTATAATAATTTACCATGTAATTTTATTCATGAAATCATGTTTAAAATGAATAATAAAAATGTCATTTTTGATGTTGTATGATGAATCATTAAAAATTATATAAATTTCATATTATGATTGGCTATATGTTATGGGATATCATAAGCTGGTGATCTAGTTATGACATACAATATGGGATATCATAGGTGGTGACATAGTGAAAAATACTTCTTTATATTGCTTCATACCATATATGATACCATAATGTACGAGGCTGTTGATGCATGCATGTAAAATTGAGCATCGTATCACTTTGGTGATATCAATTCTTATCATTATATATGATTGTTGCATCGAGTTAATATTACATGGGTACCTATCATGATCTATGATAGTTGGGGCATGCAGTTATCCTTACATAGGTCCTCATGAACATTAGAACCATAAGAATTTTATTTTATTAAAGGGAAAGATGGCCGAAGATCCTACAAGATACAGTTAAGGGGTATGAAATAATGGAGCCTAAGATAATTAGCCCAAACAAAGTTGATTACCTTAGGGGGGAAAGAAAAAAGGATAGAAAAGAATATGATCCTATCATTATAATATTATTTAGAAGAAAGAAATTCTGCCACAACATTACGATCACACAAAGTATGAAGAATTGTCATGTGGTTGTTCATTAACTGCTTGCATCTTCTAATGTAATATTCAATTGAACAAGCAATATGTACCTTACATAATAATTTATTGTAGATTTCTAAAGAATTAGTCTCAATATCTATAATAGCAATGTCCCTATGATTACATAGGAGAAGTCCTATGAGGATATTCTATGATTTAGTATTAAGAGAGTCACCATTCCCAAATAAAGATGATAAATCTACCACAACTGAACTTTTGGGGTCTCTAACCACTCCTCCACCACATATAGATCCCATAAAACAAGAACCATATGTGTTTAACTTGAACCTCAAGAAAGTAGGTATCCATTTGATCTATTTTACCCGGAAAGTTTCATTGTTGAGGGGGAAGTTCGGGGGAACCAAAGGCATAATGGAAGGAGCATTCCCTAGATTTTTGCATAGCCTATACAAGTCCAGAATTAAGTTTATAGTCTTAAATATTATACCTGTGATAGATAACATTGAAGAGTGATGCATCCTTTCATATCTAGATGACCAGAGAAGCCAACAACCTATAGTAAAGATCAAGGAATTGTCATTACTTTCAAATCCAGTTCTGTCACTAACCAAGCTGGGTCACCATCAGAACCAGCACCCAACCCAATCTGTGACATGGCCCGAAGGGCGTTCCCAATCACCAAGGGCTGGTACAAGTTCCCAGGTATCAAGAGTAACATGTGAGAATGATTTACCCGAGATAGTAGACACAAAACCACTAAGAATATAAATAAAATAAAACTGTGAACTGGAAACCAAACAAAACCTTAAAATAAAATCAAATTTTAAGGTTTTACAAATCAAATTAACACCCAAAAATAAACTAAAACAAAAGAAACTAAAGCTCTAACTCAAACATCCAAGAAACAAGAGAGGTGAACATCCACACTCCTCAAACACAAACATGCACGAGAAGACCATCAACGACCAAAACCACCATCACTGAGCATGATGCCTCAACCTGGAATACATAAAGAACAAGGTCTACATACACCCAAAGGTGTATGTAGGGTGTGAGACAAGATCCCAGTAGGATACCACCAAATAAAAAGGTTCCAAGACACAACATCAAAAAGATAATTTAACATTCTCATTTAAAATCGTACTTTTAAAATGATTTTAAGGAAAACATTTAAAAACTGAAAGTGAAAAGAAAAGAGTACTGAAAGAAAAACCATTTCACAATACTACTTTAAAATAGAAGAGGAAATTTATAAAGAATATGCACATACTCAAGTGGTCCTCCGTATGCCGATAGAAGGAACCACGCCATGAATAATAGAGCACTACGGGTAAATCCCCAAGAGTTTATCTAGCCCGAGTGAGACCCTAGAACCTTATCTCTCGATGAAACATGGATTAGAAACCATGAACCTCTATAAAAAAATCTTAGAAACCACAAACCTCAGTAAACGTGGCTTAGAAACCACGACCCTCAGTCATTAATTAGTTTAGTTAGTGTTGCAATCGTCAATCCAGTTAAGTGAAATAGGGACGATACCACTCCGGATCACTAGCATAGTAGTTCTAGTCTGCCCACCTAGATACCCAGGGTTTTCCCTTGTTCTCAATAAAGTTCCACATTCACACAATATACCATTTTCACATATCAAAAACCCAAACAAGACATTACACACAAAAAAGTCACCGCTTTCATAGCCAAACCCATTTCAAAAACACACACACACCAAATTAGTTCACAAACATACCTCGCATCTCTTGTGTAGTTTAACGGTTCACTAAAAAAAATTCCAAAATAGTTTCCAAAAGAACACCACAAGGAATTATGCTCTAAGGCATACCCAAACTCCACTTTTTAGACTGACCGCACCATAATTCACATCACTTTCATGACTTGATGAATCCTTTAAACAAATTAAAGAACATTTCTAAATAGAACAATAGGGGTTTTCAAATAAAAAATGATTTGTTACAAAATTTATAAAACATTTAAAATTAGCAAACAAAGGTTTACACAATAAAAAACACACCTGATATCCATTTTAGAAAAAACCCTTTTCTAAGCCATAAACATAACCAAACCATTTAAAAAGGGATTTCGCACCACCCACACATTTTATAAAATACATTCAAGGTATAAAACACAAGGAAGTGGGTGTGACACATAATTAATATAACCGATCTTCTCAAAGAGTCCATTTCTAAACACCAAACCACTTTAAATATTTTCCAAACTCAGATTGCACGTTACAAACAACTCACACAACCCTTTTTTAAGAACCCCAATTTAATACACACACACACACAACATAGCCATGTTTTTGTTCAAAATCCAAACTCAACACATAATCACACCAATCCTTGAAAAACACATTTTCACCTTTAAAAATAATTTAATAATCCATTATAACAGTTTATAAAATAACCCCACTAAACACACCAATCCTTTACATCAAAGGTGCACCTGAAAAACCTCTTGAAAATCCGACCGCACATCCTCACCATATAAAATTGTGCATTGCACCATCAACACAATTTAAATAAGCCATTTAATAATTTAAAAAATACCCCAAAACCATTTACATGATTAAGTAAACTAAGTTCATAAAAAGGAACCTATTTCAAACCAAATTCGTATCACTTTTTTTTAAACTGCATTCGCACTGTGTAACTAAATCACAGAACATATTAAAATTAAACAAACAAAAAAATTAAATTATCTTAGAAATTTAAGGGCATGGAACCACCTACCAGTGTGTAGCAACTCTGCAAAATTGGTGTGCAAGGACCACCACATGCCAATGAAGCTTAAAAAAACTCAAATACACCCTAAAAAGAAATGCATCAACCCATTTTCATCAGAATCAAATGGACCACAACCTAAAACCCCAACCTGACAACTCCCAAAAGCAAGAAACAGCTAATCAAAATGAAACGAACCAACGACGAGGATATTGGGGGGTTGTCTGAGCACGTTGGAGAGGTACCAGAGGTACGCCATGTCAGAAACATCCGTCTAAGAAGGGATGTGCAGCCAAGGGGCTGTGCTCTCGGGTTTTGCGTGGGAGATAGGGGAGTGGCGCGTTGCTATCTATCGAGGTGAAGGAGGGGTGCCGATCATTGTAGCCAGAAGAAGGATTCACTGGACAACAAGGGGGAGGGGATATCAGACCATGCCATGACTAGTAGGGGAAGGTGCAGAGGAGCAACGAGGAGCGGGGATGGCCGGGATGGTAAGGGTGTAGCGCGACTGGAGGTGAGGATGGGGGGCGAGCAGGCTGGTGAGGGTGTTCCGGTAGGGGCTCCCCCGGGAGGGAAGAGGGAGGGTTAGAGAGGGAGGCGTGAACCGAGGAGGAAGCTGGCTGCACAAGCGGCTGGCAGATAGAGAGTTGGTCGTAATTTGAAGGAGGAGGATGGAGCGGCCGAGCAACCCAAGGGGGGGGGCAATGAAGCAGCCCTCAAATTGGGAGGGGTAAAGGAAAAAAACTCTAATTCCATAGAGGAATAAAAAAATACTAACAAAAATAAAACTAAAAAAAACAATATAAAATAGAATAATATTAATAATAATTATAATAATAATGATAATAATAATAACTAAAACAAGGATAATATTAAGAAATAAAATAACTTAATTATCATCACTAATATAAATAATAATACTCAATAATAATTAATAATATCATCAAATATTAAAACAACCCATTATATTTTATCACTTTGTATTTTATTTTATTTTCATTTTATTCCTATTAAATTTTATTTCTTTATTAATAAGTCATTTTATTTAATTAGTTGACCATCGAGCAGGGCATGCGGTGAACAGAGAGAGGTCGCACGGTGACCCAAGCGAGGCTGCACGACTTCAACTATGGTGTGATGGATGCAACGAAGGGTGAAACCTTCGTTTCTAAATAAGAGCTCAAAAAATTTAAGTTAGGACTCGATCCGAACTATCCAATTCCCAATAAAAATAATAAGATAAATAATATAAAAAAGTTGGGTGTGACAATTCTCCCCACCACAAATCTTTCCGTCCCCAAAAAGCCACAACTAAGGCTGAGACCCAAAGTAGGAAAAGAAACCCCTTAAGGTTTGAAGAGGTTCTATATGAAAACAAGCAGAAAGAGGAAAACACATCATTATTAGAGAAGGTGACTAAAATTACAAACTCAAGAAACTCATAAAAAGACTTTATGATATGTGTCTCCCACCACAAAGATCTAGAACGCATCCAGTTGACTGATCAAGGAAAGTAACTCTCACCCCCACAGAAACCAACTTCAGAAACCGAACACCTCAAATAACACAAAATGGGAGTCACACTGTTTGTCTAGAACAAAAAAATAAAACCAACCACATCCAAAGAGCACTTTTATCACCTATCACAAAATAATCTCTAGGAACAGAACTAAAAGGCCAACATGGGAAATCTAGAAGGGATCCCCACCATTTGAAACCTACTGACGCCCGATACGATATTGGAAAACCGACAAGGGGAGGCCTGGGTGGGCTCCCCACCATAAGAATAGGGTAATATGGGTTTATTTCTAGGGAGTTTCAGCGAGGCCCCCAATGGGTCTCACAAGCGTTGGCACCAACGAAAACACAAGAACTCAGAGGCTTCCCGACACCGACCCAACATCCCACCAAACAGGCGGGGAGGGTAGGGCCCAACCATTGGGGGTAAAAACCACATCCACAGACAAACCAACATCTCAAAATCCCTGGATGAGCAACATTCAACTTTGAAACCAATTCTCCCAAACAGACCCCATAAGGACCGCTTAAATAAATTACATTCAGTGAGACACCACCCCCAGGACATTAAGGTAATAAGATGACCACACATCCTCATAGCCACGAGAAACCCCACACATCCAAATGGGTCATTCGGAACGGAACCAAATGAAACAATTTAAACCTCCTTCACCTTAAATACCAATGATTGAAATAAGTTTGGGGGTCCCATACACTCCCTGGGTTCCTTACCACATGAAAACTTCACTCCGAGGCCTATGGATGGAGCCCTGATGTTTGAAGCATCTTCTGTCTCGCAGTCAGGTATTGAAGTCTCCCAAACAGAGCTTATCTTTTTTGATGACACACGCAACCACACCGCCATCGAGACAACACCAAAAACCACAACACACCGCGATGTCCAACTACTCACTCGTGGTATATCCACCCAAACAATGGTTTAGATGGCACACATGCATCAAATCTCCACCTTAACCAAGAAACTTAAGAAGGTAAAGACACACAACAACCACTACCATTTGAACAGAAAAATAATTAGAACTACTCAAGAGGAAGACACACCCCTATGAAAACTGGGATTCCTGAAGGATTCTATGAAATCCACCCTTTCTCTTCAAAGAGAACTCACGCTGCGAGACGTCACCAAACATGAACCTTACGGCTGATGAAACCACTATAATCCTTTCAAGTCGTCGATCATCACCGATAACTTTGAACCACCTTCACCCTTCACCACTGGGATTCCTTTCACCATTTCCAGGGGAACCTTCCAACATGACAATGTCAAACTTCATACCCGACTAGTCAGAAAACTCAAAAAGAACAAAACTCCCTTCAACTCCCCTAGCATCTGTCATTTCGCTGCGAGAGGATCTGCTTAACCGAAGGAAAAAGGAATAGACTTAGCATTGTCACTAAAAAGGAAGAGTCCTTACTTTAATCAACTAGAGGGTCGGCCGACGACAAATTACTAGTGGCCACACTTCAATCACATATTAATGATTTATGGGGGGGGGTGTACACTAGTCAAGAAAGAAAACCATGGACCCAATCAAACTTATCCAATGGCCAAGACATATCGCAAGCGAACAAAAAAAATGCAAGGAGAACCACTACAAGGGCTTCCCAGAGTACTTTTCAAAAGAAACCATTAACCACATGCTTGCACACCAACATACAAATAATAGTTCAAACTCAAGTCACAAATCAACCATAAGGATTCTCGGCTTGAAATGCCTCACATCTGACATTTCCAAAACAAAAAGACACACCACACAATCACCTGTTATTAAAACAAATTTTTTTCCATTAACAAATTTTTCTGAAAATAAACGAAGCTAGTGGGTTGCACAAACACCAATGGTTTCCCGTGGGCCTCACACATGCATGTTCCCATTCCACACCAACACCCACCTCATGTCCATCCAGGCACTCATCCGCTCATACCATTAACCATTCCTCTTTCCATATACACTAATGCATGTGGTTGTCCACGAGAACACCAAGAATAAAAACCAAACCTTTCTATTTTTTAAAACCAAAACATTCAACCCAATCTTTTCAAACCTTACACATCATTTTATTTTTAAAAGGATTCATTTAAAAATATTTTCCAAGACCAAATCATTTTTACTTAAAAACCATATTTCCATAAATCCAAAACAAAGAGATAAATAATAATTCAAGAGGGAACTAGAGTCAGTGGGTGACTGAGACATATGGTTGGAGACCATATGCCAATAACACCACCACCACAGAGAGTATTTTAGGATGGTGTCCCCGGCTTCACAAGGCTTTCCAGGCCCTATGAGCTCACTGAGACCACTGACCCTACTCTCTTTTCATTTCCCCTAAACAAGATTAACCACATGGACTAAAGACTCAAAAAGACCTCAAATTACCTTGGTAACTCGAGTCCCGTCATGAGGTGTGCTATCCAGGCACCTTACTCTTAGCTAGGGCGTCGAGTCCCGACAACCTTAAATCCATTCTACCATGAATCTATCCTGAAAGAACGCGACCCAAGAGGACAAAATCCCTCTGATACCATTTTCTCACGAACCAAGCCAGGTCGCCATCAGACTCGGTGCCCGAACTGGTCCGTGACATGGCCCAAAGGGCGTTCCCGATCCCCACAGGTTGGAACAAGTGCCCAGTTATCAAGAGTAACACGTGGGAACAGTTTACCTGAGATAGTAGACACAAAATCACTAAGAAGATAAATAAAATAAAACTGTAAACTGACAACCAAACAGACCCTTAAACTAAAATCAAATTTTAAGGGTTTACAACTTGAACCAACACCCAAAAATAAACGACAAAAAAAGAAAATAAAGCTCTAACTCAAACCTCCAAGCAACAAGAGAGGTGAAATATCCACATGCCACAAACACCAACATGTATGAGAAGACCATCAACGACCAAAACCACCATCACTGAGCACAATGCCTCAACCTAGAATACATAGAGAACAAGGTCTACATATACCCAAAGGTGTATGTAGGGTGTGAGACAAGAGACCAATATGATACCACCAAATAAAAAGGTTCCATGCCACAAAATTAAAAATATAATTTAAAATGCTCATTTAAAACCGTACTTTTAAAATGCTTTTAAGGAAAACATTTAAAAACTAAAAGTGAAAAGAAAATAGTACTAAAAGAAAAACCATTTCACAATACTAATTTAAAATGGAAGAGGAAATTTATAAATAACATTCACATACTCAAGTGGTCCTATGTATGCTGACGGAAGGCACCACTCCATGAATAGTAGAGAACTGCGGGTAAATCCCCTAAGGTTTATCTAGCTTGAGTGGGACCCTAGAACCTCTTGTCTTGGTGAAAAGTGGCTTAGAAACCATGACCCACTGTAAATGTGGCTTAGAAACCATGACCCTCAGTAAACATGGATTATAAACCACGAACCTTAGTCATTCATCAATTTAGTTAGTGTTGCAATCGTCAATCCAGTAAAGTGAAACAGGGACGATACCACTCCGGATCCCTAGCGCACTAGTTCTAGTTTTCCCACCTAGATACTCAAGGTTTTTCCTTGTGCTCAATAAAGTTCCAAATTCACAAAATATACCATTTTCACATATCATAAACCCAAACAAGACATTACACACAAAAAAGTCACTGCTTTCAAACCCAAACCCATTTCAAAAACACACACACACTAATCAGTTCACAAAAATACCTCGCATCTCTTTTTCAGTTTAATAGTTCACTAAAAAAAATTCCAAAATAGTTTGCAAAAGAACACCGCAAGGCTTTAGCTCGAAGGCATACCCAAAATCCACTTTTTAGACCAACCACACACCAAAAACCATTTCGCGCCATAATTCGGATCACTTGCATGACTTGATGAATCCTTTAAAAATTTTAAAGAACATTTCTAAATATAACAATAAGGATTTGAAAATAAAAAATGATTCGTTACACAATTTATAAAAAATTTAAAATTAGAAAACAAAGGTTTACACAAGAAAAACACACCTGATATCCATTTTAGAAAAAACCATTTTCTAATCCATAAACATAAAGAAACCATTTAAAAAGGGGTTTCTCACCACCCACACATTTTATAAAATACATTCAAGGTATAAAACACAAGGACGCAGGTGAAACACACAATGAATATAACCGATCTTCTCAAAGAGTCCATTTCTCAAAACCAAACCACTTTAAATATTTTTCGAATTCAAATTGCACCTTACAAACAACTCACACAACCCTTTTTTAAGAACCCAAGTTTAATACACACACACACACAACATAGCCATTTATTTTGTACAAAATCCAAACTCGACACATAATCACACCAATCCTTCAAAAAAACATTTTTCAACTTTCAAAATAATTTTATAATCCATTATAACAGTTTATAAAACAACCCCACTAAACACACCAATATTTTACATCAAAGGTGCACCCAAAAACCCTCTTGAAAATCTAACAAAAAATCCCCACCATTTAAAATTGTGCATTGCACCATCAACACAATTTAAAAAAGCCATTTCATAATTTATATAACACCCCAAAACCATTTACCTATTTAAGTAAACTAAGTTCATAAAAAGAAACCTGTTTCAAACCAAATTCGCATCACTTTTTTTTAACTACATTCACACCGTGTAACTAAATCATAGAACATATTAAAATTAACCAAACAAACAAATTAAATTATCTCAGAAATGTAAGGTCATGTAACCACCTACCAGTGTGTAGCAACTCTGCAAAATTGGTGTGCAAGGACCACCACACGCCAATGAAGATTAAACAAACTCAGATACACCCTAAAAAGAAATGAATCAACCCATTTGCATCAGAATCAAACTGAATGCAACCTAAAACCCCAACCCGAAAACTCCCAAAATCAAGAAAAAACTAATCAAAATGAAACTCACCTACAATGGGGATATTGGGGGGCTGTCTGATCATGTTGGAGAGGTACCGGAGGTACGCCGCGTCAGAAACATCCGTATAAGAAGGGATGTTCAGCCAAGGGGCTGTGTGCGTGGGTTTTGCGTGGGAGATAGGGGAGTGGAACATGGTTTTCTATCAAGGTGAAGGAGGGGTGCCAATCATTGTTGCCAGAAGAAGGCATCACTGAACAGAAAGGGGGAGGGGAGATCAGACCACACCACGACTAGCGTGGGAAGGTGCATCATGAGTAGGTTCTGCCAGACAGAAGGAAAATCGAAAGCCATGAGCGGGTGAGAGATGTGTGTTGGAGGGATTCTCCGGCTAGGGTGGAGGCGTGATAGATCAAAGGGTGGAGCGACACTATGCAAGGGAGATGGTGTGGTTCATTGGATAGAGGATCGATGAAGAGTGGGGCTAGTCGGGAGGGTAAGGGTGCGGCGTGACTGGAGGTGAGGATGGGGGGTGAGCGGTCTGGTGAGGGTGCGCCGACAGGGGCCACATCGGAACAGGGTGCGCCGGCAGGGGCTCTGCCGGGAGGGAAGAGGGGGGGGGGGATCAACGAGGGAGGTGCGAGCCGAGGAGGAATCCAGCTGTGCAAGCGGCTGGTCGGGAGAGCACTGGTCAGAATTTGCAAGAGGAGGATGGAGCGGTCGAGTGGCTCAGGGGGGGGGGGGATGAAGCAGCCCTCAAATTGGGAATGGGAAAGCAAAAAAAAAACCCTAATGCCATAGAGGAATAAAAAAAATACTGACAAAAATAAAACTAAAAAAAAATAGAAAAGAGAATAATATTAATAATAATTATAATAATAATGATAATAATAATAACTAAATTAAGGATAATATTAATAAATAAAATTACTTAATTATCATCACTAATATAAATAATAATACTCAATAATAATTAATAATATCATCAAATATTAAAACAACCCATTATATTTTATCACTTCTTATTTTATTTTATTTTCATTTTATTCCTCTTAAATTTTACTTCTTTATTAATAAGTAATCTTATTTAATTAGTTGACCATCAAGCAGGGCATGCGGTGAACCGAGCGAGGTCATGCGGTGACCCAGGCAAGGATGTGCGGCTTCGACCACGGTACGCTGGACGCAACTGAGGGAGAAACCTTCATTTCTAAATAAGAGCTCAAATATTTTAAGTTGAGACTCGACCCAAACTATCCAATGTACAATAAAAATAATAAGATAAATAATATAAAAAATATGGGTGTGAAAAGTTCTATCTACACCTCAAAACTAATACTGAAGGAAGGACATCGATGATACAGCCTAATTGGACCACCATGTGAACTGGCTAAATTCCCACCAAACCGACTTCTCCTATTCATTACTGAAAAAAAAGTGATCAGTAGACTTAGGTCTCGACTCCCTGAAGTAGAAGCATTTGGAAGAGAGACTGATCCCTCTATACTAGATACTCTCCTCTCTAGGTATATCATTATTCCAGACACACCATATCAGGAAATAGAACTTTGAAGGAAGATCCCGACACCATAATAATTCTACCCAATGATCCTGAGGAGATATAACCAATTTAATTTTATAATAATATCTAATATTGAAAGTACTAGATAAAGATCCAGTGAAAACACATCTTTCCAAATCATTATACACCATAATTCTGTCAAAGATACTCCTATGATTATCATACAAGGTGTCCTGGACAAAGTTAGGATGCTCACTCGCCTCCCTGAATCTAATATTCGGTGTGGGGAAGATCGAAAAACTAATAATATTCTCTATCCAACTATGGTTCCAATAACTAATATACCCCTACCAATTAACCAATAAGTATGCTAGTGGAGGATTGGAATGTAAGGCTGGATTATCTTCTGAATTTTGGAGGGTTTAACTTTGGGAAAACTCCCACCACTTCCATAAGTACTTTGGATATCTTTAACCCACAAGGAATTACCCTCTATTATCTCCCAGGAAAGTTTGGAACAAAGTCCGTTCATGGTTCTATAAATGATCTTTAAGTTGATACACCCTCCTATAATATGTTTAGAAAGTTTGTTCCAGGAGGCCCAATAGAACTTAAATTACAAGTGGTCATCCCACAAAAAGGATATCAGGGAGATATCAATGTCGAAAATCACCTTCATTGGGGAATTCAAAGTAGACAAGATATGAATGGGTATTAAGGATATGAAAAAATTGATCAAAGTGATCCTCCATATAAAATATAAGAACCTGATTTTCCAATTGATAATGTGACCCATGATTCTCTTGACAACCATATCAAAAAGTTTAATGAAATGAGTATTAGGGGACACTGGGGAACCCAAGTAGTTTATAGGGAAGGAGACTTTAAGCATGCAAAGACTTGTTTCCAAATCCTTTGTCCTCCTCTCCGAGAATTTATTGGGAACAAAAAATCTACTCTTCTCATAGTTGAAAACTTGATCACTCCAAACACAATACACATCTAAAGATTCCATAACCCTCTGAATAGACCTTATTCTACCATTAAAGAAGATAATAGTGTCATCTATGAACATAAGATGAGAGATACCCCCAACCAATTTCTTATTACATAAGGCGATAACATTTCCCACAAAAATGCGATGATTAATGAAACGATTGAGGAAATATTAAGAAATGAAAAAAGGGAGTGGGAGAGGGGATCTCCCATCCCCAAACACCAAACTGCTTTGAAAACCCCATGCTTTTACCATAAACAAATTATACAACCACACAAAGCTAAAATAATGAAATAGGATTTCAATGACCCATACAGATAACCCTATACAAGCAATGACCCTATTTATGAAAATCCATTCAACTCTATCATAGGATCTGTTCATATCCAGTTTGATGGCCACATTGCTAAAAAAGGACTTCAGGTTGATGTCACCTATCGCTCGAAAAGGCAATAACCCCCTAGATTGATCTTCCTTTCACAAACATGTGTTTCTCCTCATCCACCCAACTATGAAGGAAGGGATTAATCCTTTTATTGAGAGTGACAACAATGAAATTTATAGGGTAAATTGAACAAGTTGATGGGATGATAATGATTCAAATATTGGGGGTCTTTGACCCTGGGCATTATTTTGTTGTTGTTGCATATGCCAGTCTAGGGAGACTAACACCTTGAAAATAATCCTGCACTACATTAATCAAACTTCTCTTCAAACCATCCCATGTAGACCTATAGAAGGAAACTAGAAAAGCATCTGACCTAGGCGTGCTACAGGGATTTATGCACCAAACAAAAAATCAAATTTCTTCCTCATATTGTATTTCCTTCATCATTACATTCACTTATTCAGTCATAGAATATGGAATTACATAAAAATGATCAGACGAGTCACTCAGATAACCACCCTCCATGCTCGGGTTAGGAATTCCAGTAAATACTTAAAGTATCTAAGCACCATATTCCCAAAAACATACCTGTCACTAGTATAATATCCATCCTTTAAAAGAAAGTTGGGAGTCATGTTCTTGTGTTTTACATTGGAAAACCAGATTACATACATGATACCCATTTTACATTGGGAAAAGAATATAAAAAATAATACATAACAAATACAAATAAATTGAATCCTTGAAACTCATTCCAAGAATTCATATTCATATCCTGAGGAAAGGAAAAAAAATAAGGGTGAGCTCAAATTATTAGAAAGGGTAATCATACATTGCAAGTAATCAATAATCAATAAAAATAATCAATATATAAAGTTAAATAACTGAACACAATTTCCATTTACACAACTGGATAAGGCATAATCAATATGGCAATGTAAGTAACTAAAACACATGACACTTAATAAATAAATTAAGGATGTAATGAATTTATAGATAATTTCAAAGAAAAAATCTCATGGATAAATAATAACAACCAAATTATCAATAAAGACAATTCTTAATTATTAGACATTATGTTTTCTAGGCACATTATACCTTTACCATCATGATCTATTCTCAAGACAGTTTAAGCTAATCTAATTTTTCCAACTGATTCATCCCATGAGACTACCAATGTTTTGAGGGCCTTTCATTAACTGTTCCCCAAATCATGTCTTGCATGTACAAAGAATTCATCATATATAAAATAATATATTTAATTTAAAAACAATGCGCCTTATCAAATACTCATATTGAGTAAGAGATACAGATCTATTAATATTTCCCCAATGATTCAAATAAAATTAAAATAAATATTGTACGTAGATATAGTATATGGTTTAATTAATAAACATATCCATACTAAATAATATGGATATTTATGAAAAATTTAATGTCTAACAATCATAGAAAATTTAATATTTCAAAGGGAAAAAATAATCAAGGTAGTGAATGTTAATACTATCCTTGGTCAAATAAATTATAAACCATCTAGAGGAAGAATAAGGATGTTATCAATACAAAATATCCCAAGTGGTAAAATGATAAAGGTTTATTGTCATTGATGAATAGAAATACCATAAAAATAAATAAAAATATACATTTCATTTTGATTTTTTTTTGAAAATACCTTTTATTTTAAAATAAATTTTAAAAACATTTTTATTAAAATGGTCATTAAAATATTTCAAATGAATCTTCAAAGAAATGATGGCGGGTAATTCCATACATGTTATACAAGGTAAAAAGGTTAGAAAAGTGGATTGTTTAGAAATAGGCAATAAAATTCCATTGATTTTTTTTGAAATAAAAAAGGGGTAAAATTTTCATTAATTAATTATTTTTAAAAGATTAAAAACATTTTTGAATACATTTTTATAAAACATAGTTTTGAGAGTAAACATATTTTTGACCGAAGAGAGAAATAAAGTGGGGTTTTCTTGAAAACACTTTCTTAAAAATTTTGTGTACAAAAGAGTGGAAAATGGTATTATTACTTGAAAATGGTCATTAATAATCATAGGAGACAAAAATTAATGGTTTTATTGAACAATAATTATATAAATTGATTTAATTAAATTTCAAGAATATGCAATCTCGATTAAAATGAGATTGTGAAATAAACCCTTAAAATGATCATAACATTGAAGTGAAAATTAATCAATGAATTGATTATGTTTACCAACTATAAATAAAAATATAAGAAGTGTAAATAAATTAATAGATATTAAAATTTATTATACACATAATCATCTAATATTAACTACAATGAGGAATTAACATAACCTAATGAAAATTAATTGATTTATGAAATTATTTACCACTTGGTAACTTTTAATTCAAATCCACTTAGATGAAATAATTCAAATTGAAACTGAAAATACCAAGAATAATGAGTTATTCATGATATTCAATATCAAAGTGGTATTATATACACCATATAAAATAAACTAGTTGTATAACATTATAATACACCTCAATGAAATGAAATTGAGATGAAATCCCTTACCTTGAGTTTCCTTTTGGGTGAACATCCTTTAACCTCCTTTATAAGGGTTTTAAACATTTTAATAACTTATAACAGAAAAATAATCATATTTATAATGTCATATATGATATTAATATGATACCTTATTACCCGTTTGTTGGTAATCTTTCATTATTTTTAATATTTCAGGTTTTAATATTCTAGTTTTTCGAGTATGTCATGACTTATTATTTGTTGTTACTATTAATTAAATAATTATTTAATCATATAAAGAATGTAAATAATGATTTAATTATAATATATATTCATTATAAATGTATTTATAATAATCTATAATATTTGGAGATAGAAAATGAAATGCACCGTTCATGGTGACTGTAAGCCATATGTACACATAAACGCTTCTTCCATTTCATTATCGTATTTAAAAAGTAAGTGATATATATATATATATATTATCATTATAGTATCGTATTTATATCATATATGTCACATGTGTTTATTAAAACCATCCCTTAATACATTCCATGTATAGTGTAAACGAATCACATCGCTTTGAGGAGGCGGTAGTCCACATGTCCACAAACAAAGTTATCGTATTCTCTTGAAATGGAAAACATGATGGTATGAATTATATAATAATTAAATAATAATAAATAATTTATAAATATTACATATATCATATATAAACTATAAATATATCATTATTTCCAACCTTTAAATGTGGTAATGGAAGAATGAACGACATTGGTTCGTAAGATGGTAGTCCACCTTACCCGCGGACAATGATTGCGTATCCGATTTGATGGATTTTTGTGAAAGGGTAGGTAGAAATATTATCATAAAAAATATCAATATATTTTATATACTATGGATATTATATAATCAAGATATAAAAATAATTGAAGGGGTTGATAAGTAAATGAAACAAAAGTGATTGTTGAAGAATGTTACCTCTTATTCGGGCAACTCCTTTGGATTTATACCAAAATACTTCCTTGGTTTGATTTATATCCAAAGTGAGGATTATAGAATGAGGGTATGTATTTTGGGAGCTTATTTGGGTAGGTTTTGGATGATCCAATTGGGTTTAGAGGTGTGAATAAGTGAGGGGGGGGGGGTGAATGCCCTTTTATAGTGGTGGAGGAGTGACATTCTTATAAATATAAAAAGGTAAACACTATTGAGAGGTCTCCCTTAAATAACATTTCTCCAATAATGGACCATTTTATATAAAAGGGATTATATGGTTTAAATATGTACAACCAATTAATTTTAGGCACGTTTCTAGGTTATTTATCCCCTTAAGTTAAATTTTAACCACTAAGTAAAATCTTTTTTAGCTTAATCATTGTAATTAATTGTATTTATTTTCACTATTATTTTGGTAAAAAAATAAATTAAACTTATTATAAATTATAAATTATTATTAATAAAAATATATAATCCATTTTTACAAATTTAAAATAAATAATTGTTAGAAATTAATTTAAAAACAACCCCACAAACAGGATGGGATGATGAGTTTTTAAAGCTAAAAAGCTAAAAAGTTTGAAATGTTTTTATATCCAATTTCAACGTGAAATTGATTACAATGAAATAAATTGGATAAATTTATTTATTATTTATCTAATTATACTTTAAAACCAAATTAAAATATAATTTAACTATATAAATAAATTATATGAAAAACTAGTTTTCAATTAAAATTTCATATTTTCACTATTCATATAAAAATTAAATATTTCAGAAAAATACCAAAAATTCACCCCAAGTAGATTTATATATTATAATTTAAAAAATAAAGTTTATTTTTTAAAATATAAATTTTAAAAGTGACAAAAATTATATTTAAAATAAGTATTCTTTTAAAAGATGGTAAAATTACATTTTTAGCAAGATATAATTTTAAGCATAAAACTTGATTTATTATTATATTATGCCTATAAAATATATTGGAAGAATATAAAAAATATTTTATTTAATATATAATATTTATATATTTCATTAATACCATTCAATAATAGTAATTAATTTAATATATTAAGACAAAACTCCTTTAGAAGCACAAAAATAGTTTTTTTTATAGAAACATTTTCTTTATATTCAATTGGTTTTTATATTCATTTGTAATTAATTTTTAACCATTAAATTAAAACATATATTTTTATAATTTATTTAATCCTATTCATAACAGTAAATTTTATTACTAGGAGATAATTTTCATTTTAAATAATAATATTAATAGTATTCGGTAAGATTTGGTCTTGCGTGTAACATAAGCCATTGAAGAAACTCATTGAATTAAATGAAAGATAAAATGAATGTTTCATGCATTTCAATATATATAATATATTGAAGCTATTTAAAATATAAAATATACTGTAAATTCTCAAGATATTATATTCCCTTATCTGCTTGGCGTTGCCTGTTATATACACCATCAAATACAATGTCCTTATTTTAGAATTTTTGGTGTATTACATTATTCTACCTTAAAAAAATTGTGTAAACTAAATTTAAACTTGATCTGGGTAATTGAGGGATTTATATTTTAAAATAAACTAATTTTGAAAAACCCACATCATAAAAAGGGTTAATAAAATATCCTCTTAGTAAGATAGAAAGGGAAATACAATGGAATATGAATAAAAATAAGGAATAATAAAATGTATAAAATGGGAAAATATCACCCTTAAATCATAGGAGTGCGGAAAAAAACATATAACATGACATAAACATGAGTCAGTGCTAGCTATCAGGACATGGTGGACAAAGTCCCATAAAAAAATCGAGTTCACTCCCTGTCCCAACATGATGTCTCATGAGACTAAAAATTACCCAATGCATTGGAGAACTACATAGTAGTATCCATAATAACATGTTATTGAATATATGTTACACATGAATAATCATACATAATGAATCAATGATAAACATTAGGGTTACACATGGAAAGAATTACATAACATAATCATGTCAAAAGGAATAACATAAGGGAATATAATAATGGTGTCCATGATAGAAAGGATTTAAATTATATATGGAAATTAGTAAGGGAAATTGTCATATATCATGATAAGTTATGTCAATATTATGTAAATACACTAAAAATAGTGTTTAAGAAACTTTAGAAATGAAACATTTTAGTGTAGTTTAAGGAAAATATTAAAGATTATTTAAAAAAACAAGTTATAATTGTTTGTATAAAACCATAAATTAACCAAGATAGTTTTTCATGATAAAATTAGTGATTTTAGAAAAATAATTTTTACTTAAATAATATTATGGAGATAACCTAAAAATGGGTATGAAATTGGGAAGTTCCCTGGAATCGGGTTTTTGTATCGGGAAGAATTGAGAAAGGATAATTTTTAAATCAAGTATTTACCCATCAAATAATTATGATATGATATGGATAAAAGATTTTGTAACATATGTACATTATTTACTATAATTATATAACAATAAATAATAATTAAATTGGGTAAAATAGAGAGAAAGTGTAACCCGAAGGAAAAATGGAGGTTCAAAAAGATTCTATTACCTTATGTCCGAAATGGTTCTGCACATGACCTTAATGTATTTTATAATCAAATTAATTAATTAATTAATTAATTGAGAAAATTTTCAACACGTTTTTATTTATTATAATTTTATTAAGTTTATTCATGTTTATTTATGAGTTATAATATATAATTTTATCATTCGAGAGTGTTTGTTTTCTTAATTTTCATGATCGGTTCACTTATATATGAGTATGGAAGTTCATATAAAATGGGAATAGATATCTAGAATTGAATTTATATGTTATTAATTATTATAAATAATATTAAATGGTTATAAACATTTTTTTGGTGATGATTAATCATTAGATAAGAGGTTGGTGATAATCGTTGAGATTATTTTGGCATTTTTTCGATCATCACAAACTAGTTTTGTTTTATTAATTAATATAATGTATATATAATGGTAGCATAACATTAAATAGGATTTAATAAATACATTATAATCTTTTTTAACCATAAAAATTGTTTGATGTTCATCATTTACGGTAGTAATAGAAATTGAAAACTCGTCATCCTTGAATGCAATAAATTAACACATCACGAATGATGTTTTCATTTTTAGAATAAACAAGGAGGAGAAGAGAAATTATGATGGGTTATTACATAAACATAATAAAATTAATGTATATAAAATATAATATAGTAATCATTCCACTTGTATAAGTGGACATTAGGATAGGATAATAAGATAAAAATAAATTAAAAAGAAATTAAATGAAAAAGAAAGAGGGTTTTACCTCATGAATTCCCCCCTTCAAAACCTCCTTAGAGAAATGGTTTTGGTATTTTGTTGGAACCAAGGGATCCTAGACGTGGGGGAGAGACTTAGGAATATTATTGGGTAGAATTTGGACAAGGATAAAAGTTTGAGAGTTATGAGGAGAAGAGGTGGTGAGGGGTTGTGTTTATACTGGAGGAGCGTGGTATTTTCTGATTAATTTATTCACTAGTTTATTATTTTTCCTCAATAATATGAATATTTTGAGCATTATCTATAAATATATAAAAATAATGAAGTGGATTTATATATTATAGTTCTTACATCATCCATGACTCAAGGAATAGTGTATTTAATTTATAATGTATATATATTATAAATTACTATATTTTACTATTCAATAAGAGTTCAAGTATTTCAAAAAAATTATAATATTTCACCCTAACAATTTCTCAACATTTATAATTCAAAAATTATATCCATTTTATGAAAATAATTTTCTAAATATTATAAATTTATTTTTTAGTTTAAATTATCATTTACTTGGAAAATATTGATTTCAAAATTATAACTGATTTTATAACACTATGAAAAATTAATTAAGGTCTCATAAAATTATCTTGTTATAATAAGATAAGGAAATATAAATTTATTAATACATTTTATAAAAATTATTTCTCTTTTAAATCATTATATTATTTATATAATTGAAAATAAATGTTTATGTTTTATAAAAATATCAACACTTAATTAATAATTTTTAAAACATTTATTTATATATACTATGATATAATTATATCATAATAACATTTATAATATGCCTAAATTTTATTTATACATTCATGGGTGAGGTTACTATTTTGTTTTCTAACTTACTATTTATAAGGGTCATATTACTATTCCAAATTTCAAGTTACTATTCCATTGGTAAAAGTTCCTCAACATATACAAATACCTCTTATTACATCAATTATTCATTTATAATGATTGTATTGTGTTCTTTAAGTGATTTTTTATGATTTACAATTCAAGGAATAATTATAAGAAAGAAATTTCCATAGATAGAATTCTGGGTCGTTACAAAGATTGGATTATGATGTGAATGTTTACTATAGTTCAAAGTCACTATCTTATATTCTGATTGATTATTTATCATATATAGGATTGATATTTAAAACATCTAATGTTTCATGATACATAATTAATTAAATATCTCTTAATGTTACACTTTATTAATGTGACAAATGAAAATTGAGGAGAAGAATACATCACTTGAAGGAGACCACTTACATGGATTCCATGTCGAAGAATTACCAATGAATTTAGATAATAATAAACCGATGAAACCTTCTCAACATTTTCCTAAAACACCCACTCTGATTTGATAATTTTATGATCTGTGTGGACCGATACAGGATTACTAAGTGTTTTATGCAAGATTATAAGACAATTAATCACAAGATTATAATTATATAAATCAATAGTATCTTCATAAAAAAATTCAAAATTATTTTGGTAGAATAGTAAACCAAAAGTCAAACCCACATATAGTCAAGAATCAATAAAAATGGAAAAAATTGTCAATAAAACCAAATTTTTATGCATATAAAATCTATAAGCTCAATGAATTAATAAATTAGAATAAATATTCCCAACCCATAGAATCGAATTTAATCATCCACCAATACCATTATAGTCAATATTAAATCCCATGGAAAAAATGTTTACTTGTAGGTAACATAGAGGAAAACCAAAAGGATGAAGTGATAGTTGGGATATTTTTTAGTTAATGAGCTTTGGAGTAAATAAATAGAATTATTAATGTAAGGGAGGTCATAAAATAGATATTTAAGGGATAATGGGATGAAAAAATACAAGTGAAAATAGATCAATAAAGAATATATATATTTAAAAATTAATTTTAAGAGAAAAGTATACAAAAATAAAGGAATCTAAAAGCATAAAATCCCCATGTACCATTTTTTAAAAGCATAAGGAAATTGAGAATATAAATCCAATAGAAGAAAGTTCCACTAGATATTTATGTAACTATAAATTTACAAACCCTTCAACTATATAATATTTTAAATTTAGATATTTGTGAAATTTATATGGTTTTAATTTTTAATATAATGAAAATATATGTTAGTTGAGTAATCTTTTTGACCAAGAAGTTATCATTACAATTTCAATGAAAAATTTATATAAAGAAAGAACAATACATGATTCTTTTCAATTCCATGACCTTTTGGATCAATCATATTTTGGAAGTCAGTATGAAACTTGGTTAAAGTGTTAATTATAGTCTCCTGAGTTTTTTTTAAAAATTTTGGATTCAAATAACCTAAAATAATAATACTAGGTATTAATCTCACTGATCATTTTTTGAAGTACCCTAATTGAACACTTGTTGGTGTTTTGGTGATGATGGTGATGTTATTTTTTCCCACCAACATTTTATTACTCAAGATGAAATAAAGTGGGTTTATTCCAATTAATCTTAAGAGACCATTCCTCTCTATAAGGAATTCCTTGATTTATATAAACCAATGAAATATATTTATATATTTTTATAATGAAAAAATAAACCTCTTATTTATTGTATGTCATTGAGTATGGATCCCAATGCAGTATTATTATGCCATATGTAACATCCTAACTTTTCATAAAGGAAAGAACCATTAAATTTTTTGTTCTAATTATTTTAAAAAGCCCTAAATATGATTCCTAGTCATGTAAAGAACATCTCAGGGGTTTCTGAGACTCATTCAAAGCCAGATCCCTGAAACGGGAAGAATAGACTGGGCCACACAGTTTGTATGCAATTGTGCGACCCAGTTCACATGACCATGTGAGCGTTGTAGGTTTTTTGATAGTGTGTTTTTTCATGGTTTCTTCTTTGTTAGTCAATGCATGTGGGAAAGAGTGCCTAATAACCCTTATTAGGAGTGAATTTCACATAGTTGTAACATATTTTTCCAACCATGCAGCTAAACCATTAACATTGGGATTTTAAGGTGAAATTACCATTTTTACCCCCTTTAATGAATTAAAAAAATAATTTATTATTACTTCCTATTTCTCCAACAATAACCCCATTTAATGGGTATAAATCCTCTCATCCTCCTTTGGAAGGTTTTGGTAGAACTCCTTCAAGTGAACTCTAATTCGTGCATCGTTAGATCCATTAGAATGATAGAGATACAATATCTAATCTAACATAATCTATTTCAAGTTCTTCATCCCATCCATTATGCTATTTGGGTGACTAATAATTTCCAACATTTTCAGTTTATTTTATAGATTTGTAAATTTCTTATAACCTATATCAAATAAATGTTTTACAATAGATATGGAAAGCTCTCCGAGGATAAGGTTGGTAGCCTAGGCTTTCCCCCATCATCTCATTGCTTTCTATAATTTTTTCATTGTGGCACTCATCGGGACATTCCAATGAAGCCTCTAAAATGTGAATAAATTCATTCTATGTTTTTTTCCACATGTCTATCATGATATTAATTGATGAAAAACCACCTCTGAGGTGGATCACCTTGGTTTGTGTCACCCCTTTAGGTGAACTATACCATATAGGTCCTTATATACCTTATTGTAAAATGATATAACACCCCATTTAGGTGTGTTGTCATGTAATTAAAGTATTAAATAATTAATTAACTTGAATTGGGTATGGATTCATTCTTTTTACCCTCTATACCCATTCAATTAGTGAGTTGTTAAATTATACAAATTGGATAACGGGTTAGTCTATGTACCATCTTCCTTATGGATTATGTGTATTGACCAAATGACATGCCTTGGACATCATTATTAATGTGATCAAATTTATTAAATTAAATGTAATGTACAACCAATTACACATGTTATATATATGTGATGATTTCTTTACCGCTTTACCATAAAGATGAGGGAGAAATAAGGGGTTCTTACTTAAAGACCCCATGGACAGACTCTCATTGCTTTCAGTTAAAATTTTTTTAATGCTTAGTAAACATGTATGGAGTGAAAAAAACTATGATCAGAATGGGTTATTCGAGTGTTAACTATTATCACCTTTAGATGAGTGATGTTGGTTCCCTAGGAGAGACCCCTTGGATGGCCACTAAGGTAAGATTGGTTGAATAATTCCTATAGAGAGACTCTGGCCCCTTTGTGCAATACCAAACACAGACTCAGAGGCTATAATTTTACTTCTCTCACCATACTTGAAGTGAGACGTGAGACTTCATCCTTGGGTTACCATGTAAGGACTCCATGGAATTAGTTATGTGATGAATACCTCAGGCGATACACGGAAAATATTCTCGGATTTTCAAGGATGAGATCTATGAGTCTCACTATGTTCTATAATGTGTTTTTCAAATGAAATTGTAAAGGAAAATAAAGGTTTTGAAAATGAGAAATTTTCATTGGAATTAAAAATGTTGGGAAATGTACTAAAAATCAAAGAACAAGATTGGGGAGAGTCCAGATTCTATCACATTATACATCTCAACTTACCATTGTAGGTTATTTTGGTTCAGGCACATCATCTTAGGCCAAAGTAGGTAGTTGAGTGGGTGTCCAAATGGAACCCAATCTAATTATTTTATTTATTTATTATATCTATCATTACAGTACTATGACACATTGCTTATAATTACATTGCATGAAATGGATTTTCCTAGACACTGTGGGTGTCGGCCTACAAAGATTTTAACTCACACCCTACTTGGGTGACTTTAGTACCTGAGTAAACTTTGTGATCATAATAACAGACAAAGGGAATCATCCAAATTACAAATCTTGAGGGATTTACATTTCAATGAAGGAGTTGGGAGAAGAGGACTGATCCTATGCTCGAGATTTTATTCATAGCAGTTTTTTTCTTGATTTTGTGTATTTTTTCTGCATGTTATATATACAGGTACCCTACCCCTTCTTAGTCATTTTTACTGATATATAGCATATTTTCATCATCATATTGTATCTTATGATTATCTTACTTCCTGAAATTCACATAGTTTATCTTGCATGTTTATTTAGAATTTGTTTCCATAGATTTCATTTAGCTATCATTTATTTTAATGTTTATTATATATATATATATATATATATATATATATATATATATATTCCTGAAATATAATCTAATCAGTGAGGGAATAGTCTCCCCATAGTACCACTCAAGACCGTCGCTTTTAGTCGGCAACCTATGGCATTCAGGGAGGTGTTCTTGAGGTCTTTTGGACCACTATCTCAAGGAACCTTCTATGTGGAACCTGGGATATAACACTACAATGTGATTTTAGATCATTTTACTTTTTTGTCTTACTATTTGTGTTTATATTAGAGAATAGGACAATGGAATTTGTTTATTAGCCTATTCCTTAGAGTAGCTACCCCACGTACAAGGAAAACCCAAATTACCCAAGGTGCCATTTGTTTTTATTTCTTGCACTGTTACAATTTCATGGATTTCACTATTGGGTGACTCACTTTATTTATGTTGCTATCAATATTGATGTTATTTTATTGGGTTGTTTATCCCTATCCAGATGACATATGGGAATCATAAAATCATGAATCATCCTAAGAACCCTTTGAATTAAAATGAAATGCATCTTATCATTCCATATTTACTTTACACATGCATTTCCTATTTTTCATGTGGCTACTATATGTTCCTTATTATTTATGCCTTGTAGTGTGCTATTGATGTCAATGATGGAATAATTGGTGACCAATAATTCTACACCAGTTTCTTTAATTGATGAGTTTCAGGGGTAGCTCATCTAATTAAAACAAAAATCATGGCATGTAATACTAGTTGTGTTGTATAAGGGTTAGGATGTAGTTAGTTGATGTTCCAAATTCAATTTATAAGGTGTATGTTCCCTTATAGATTGGAATTGGTGACATAATTAACTGGATTTTCATGCTAATATCCAACTAAATAAGAATGAACTAAATAAATTAAAATGAACTTGATCCTTTGAAATTAAATGGTTACCTTATATGTGAGACTTTATCCTAACCCAACCTTAGTAGTTGGCTATAGGCCATGTCTCCTATGTTTTCCTCCATGAAAAGTTATGATAACCTAGACCTAGAACTAGGAGTATGAAGATGATTTTTTTTTCATATTTGGATGGATTAGTGCCATTACTTTCTTTCCACATTCCATATTTATTATAAATCCTATATGAGGATTTCACTTGGAATTTTTAGAGATATTAAACCAAGATAAACTCATGTTGTATTCCAGGAAATTGGTGGTGAGCATACCCCGTAGGGGGTGGTCCTTGAGCCACACATGATACCTCATGTAGTGCCACCCAAGGCACATTCTATAGATGTTCAAATGAGTTATGATTATTAGTTTTGTGATAGCTTTCTGTGATTCATGAAATCAGTTTAGGGTGTATGTTGACATGACCCATCTATGTCAGAGCTAACCCACGAGTTCCAGTAATAGCATCGTGCTGCCTTCTCATGGGATGACGGACCTCAGTATAATGAATCATGGTTAGAGGCTATGGTGTCAATATTCAATCATATTGAGACTCCTCCAAAGAGGATAGTCAATATTGTGACCTATATGCTATGTGACTCTTCCAATCGATGGTGGGACATTCTGACGCAAGTTGTTAGACATAAGGGTATGGTTTTGGAGGACTTCCAGACAAACTTCTTCGACTATTTTTTATATAATACATTGAGAATGGATCGTATTTGGGAATTCATGCACCATGAGTAAGGTTACAATCCAGTGATGGAATATTCAGAAGTATTCACTAAATTAAAGTGCTTCTCCCAGACCTTGAATATTGATGAGCTGACTACTACAAGGATATTTGAGGATGAGCTTGCTCATGCCATCCACTCATAGTTGAACATCTTTAGGATGACCATATTCTCAGAGATTGTAAACCAATTCCTCATCACTGAGTGTAACTTGAGGGAGAAAGGTGATGTGAAGTAGGGTAGTTCAACTTCTAGCAAGAGCATTGGTTTACCTAGAATAAGGAATAGACACTTTGAGGGCACACATAAGTTATAACCAGCCAGGTGGAATTCACATACATTCTTACGGTGTGTCACCAGTTCAGCATTCCAGGACACAAAAATCCACAGTGTATGAGGAACCCAATCGAGTGTTGAGATTGTGGTAGGATGGTTCACCTATAGCATTTATTCTAATCATTTTTGATAGTTCCTAGTGAGCAGGGTTCTATTCTAGCACCACATTTAGGTGTAGAATCAACGACACCTAATTAGGTAGGAATCTTGTCTTCTTGAGGCTGTTCAGGATGAGTGGGTGGTCGTGGATGAGGTAGTTAGGTTTCATATTTTTAGAGGCATCATAGTGGGACTACTTAGGCAACATAGGTAGAATATCAGAGTCATGTTTCAAGCCTTATCAATGCAGTTCAATCTACACTAGATGAGAAGAGTCCATGGTTATCTAAAATTAGAGGTACTATTATGTTATCCTCTACTTTAGTATATTACTAGTTTGATACAGATGCATCACACTCCTTTCTATATACTACAACTATGGGAAGTATATTCCTAGGGATAGAACACTCCAATGGTGTTATGTCCCTTGAAATGTTGTTAGGAGTTTAAGAAGAGGGTATATGGAAATGCAAGGAGTCCCCCTTTGAATTATGTGGGTATAGTCTTGTAGGGAGTTTCTTCATCCCCGATATAACCAGGTTTGATGTCATTATCAGTATGGGCTGGCTCATCCCTTATCAAGCCTACATAGATTGTTATTGATGACAATTATCTTTCACATCACCTGAGGGAAATTCATGTATCCATAAGAGTGAATGGAATCTCTAGGCCTATAGATCAGGAATCAAGTGTACTGGGCTTGGTGGGATGACAACCCAGCCAGCTAGTATCTTTATGAGTGAGAAAAGAATATAGTTAGAAAGATTTCATCCTATTTTGGATCATTTCAGGGATGTCTTCCCTAATTATTTCTCTAACTTACCTCCTAAAAGAGAGATATAGTTCACCATAGAGCTAATTCTAGGTGCGACACCAGTGTCCATTCATCCTTATATAATGGAACCTATAGAGATCCAATAACTCAAGAAGATGATTTAAGATCTTGAGAATAAGGGTTTTATTAGTCCCAACACATACCCATGGAGTTCACAAGTCCTTTTCTCAAAGAAGGAGGAAGTTACCCTCAGAATTTGTGTGGATTACCATCGTTTGAAGTAGATTATGGTGACGAACTGATATATGTTGCCTCATATATAAGACCTCTTTGACCAACTATGAGAAGCAATAGTTCTATCTATTCTCTATTTCAGGTCAGGATACCATCAGGTTTGTGTGAGTCCATTAGACATACCATATATAGAATTATAGAGAAGGTACGACATGTATGATTACTTGGTCATGCTATTCAGTTTGATGAACCCACCGAAAGTCTTCATGGATTTGATGGATCAAGTTTTCCAACAGTATCTGGATTCCTTCATCGTATTATTCATAGATGACTTCATAGTGTATTTCTTCACCAGACACAACCATGCCAATCATCTTGAGATCATGATAAATACACTATGAGAGAACCAACTACATGAAAAGATCATAAAATGCCTCTTTTGTATTAGAAAAGTTCACTTCTTAGGTCATATCATATCTGGGGCATGTGTATCAGTTGACCCAGAGTAGGTGATCATCATGGTTTCCTAGGAGAATCCTAAAAATATGATTGACATACATAGCTTCATAGGGATGTATATCTGTTATAGGAAATTCATATAGGATATCTAATGCCTGGTAGAGCCACTTACGTACTTGACCAAGAAATGTGTGAAACTACACTAGACTGAATCTTATGAGAAACAATTATAGGAGTTAAATGTAAGAATCACTTAGGATCCAATTATTATTCTTCTTGAGCAATGAAGATGTCATACCATTTAATTTAATGCTTCAGTAATCATGCTGGGTTCAGTTCTGATGTAGAGTGATTAGGTTGTAGAGTATGGTTCTTACCAGCTGAGGCCTCATAATAAGAACTATCCTACACAAAACCTTGATCTAGTAGTCATGGTTCATACACTATGATGAGGGAGGAACTACTTGTTGGATGAGTGGTGAATCATTTAAATACAACATAAAATTATCAAATAAATATACACAAAATGAAACTAGAATCTAAGGTAGAACATATGGGTGGAATACCTATAGTTAGTAAAATTTTATCTTTCTTATATTCCTAGTAAGGTCAATACATTAGATGATGCATTGATCCATAAGACTAAGATGAAAGCTTTCAAGTATTCCAGTAGTGATTGGAAGTTGATGGCTCTATTTTTTGAGATGCATCTTGAGGTTCAGGAAAAACACATACAACCAACTCTAGAAGCTCTAGCAGTGGTGTCCTCCCTTATAGAGTGGGTCTAAATTTGGTAGTTATCTGCTTCTAAGGACCTCATATTGAGGGAAAGAATCATAGGAGAGTACCCAACTCCTGGTTTGGTTTTGATGGTAGTGAGACTTTACTCTTCTATGGGAATTTTGGGTACCTTCTGATATATGGGATGAGCTGATGAGAAATTCACATTCCCCTGTTTGGGAATTTCATTCATGGATTTTCAAGATGTACAGAGATATGCATCGTTAGTATTAGTGTCTATTTATAAAGAAGAATATATAGGGATTTATCACTGAGTGATCCACCTGTCACTAGGTGAAGGGAGAGAACTAGTGACCTATTAGACTTCTATAACAACTATACATCCCTGAGTAGAAATGGAACAATGTCACCATAGATTTCGTGATAGGCTTGTCAAGATCCCCCTAAGGGAATGATATAGTATGGGTGATCATCGATAGGTTGACCAAAGTCAATCACTTTCTAATGATACAATATTACTTCTCTTTTGATAATATAAGATGGTTGTATATATAGGATATAATGAAACTTCATGTTGTACCCCATTCTATCATTTCAGACTAAGACGCTCGATTCACATCATAGTTCTGGAAAGGGTTGAAAAAGGAACTAGGTTCACATGTTCTCTTAAGTACTTAATATCACCCTAAGATCAATGGGTAGTCTAAGTAGACAATTTTTCTATTAGAGGATATGCTTTGGTCTCATATCCTTGATTGTGAAGTTTCGCGGGAAGAGAATATTCCTATGGTTGAGTTTTCTAACAAAAGATTTATAGTAACAATTCAAATGGATATGTAACAGGCCCTCTAAAGCAAAACATTATGTTCAACTTGATAGTGTATTAAGGCATGTGAGGAATCTCTACTAGGTCATCATCTCATTTAGGAGACTTTAGAGCAAGTGATACCAATTCAAAATCATATAGATATAGCTCATTCTATAAATAAGTCTTATACCGATTGTCACCTCAGACCTATGGAGTTCAATGTGGGACATCAGGTCATTCTATGGGTATTGCCTAGGCTTGTTCATAGATGAATCAAGATATAGGGGGAGTTATCTCCTATATCTTTTAGGACTTTTGATATAGTGGGGAGGTTTGGGAAGGTATCCTATCTGTTACTATTACCTTAGTGGTACCGCACTATGTACGATGCCTTCCACGTGCCTCATCTTCGAAAATATCATCACAAACCATCTTATCCATTTAACCCTGATGATATTGAGTTGGAGGTGGATGAATCCTTTAAGGAACATCTAATAAATATCATTAACCATAATACTAAGGTTCTACGAGGAAGGTCAGTTCCTCTAGTCTAAGTTCTATGTTAGAACAAATGTGTATATGATGAGACATGGGAACCAAAATCCAATGTGTGTGCACAATGGACAAAAATATTCGCAGATGACGTTCTACTACCCTCTACAGGGAAACATGAGGATGCGTTGTCTTAAGGATTAGATGTTATAACATACCATCTTTTTATAAAGGTACAAACCATTAAATTGATTATTCAAATTCCTTTAAATGACCCTAAACATGATTCATAATCAACTCAATGAGATATCAGGGGAGTCTAGGGTTCGTTCAAACCCTGGATCCCAAAATAGGAATAACGGACTGGGTCACATGATTTTTCTACAACTGTACAACCCATAGTGCATGGATGTTCATGTGTTTCAAGTTTTTTGACAATGTGTTTTTTCACAGGTTTCGCATGGTTAGTCAAATCGTGTGGAAAACCATGAAAGGTACCCCTTAGTTGCAGTGAATGGTTCATGGTTGGTTCATGATTTTCCAATCATGTGGAAAATAGTTAATATAGGGATTTTGGGGTGAAATTTAAATTTAAACCCCCTTTAATGAATTAAACAATTCTTTCTTCCTCATTCCTATTTCTCCAACATGCTCCCTCCTTCCATGCACATGAAGCCTCTCCTTCTACTTTGGTAGGTTTTGATATAACTCCTTTAAACAAACTTTGATTCATTTGACATCATATCCATTAGAAATATAGAGGTATGATCTCTAATCCTATCAATTATATTTCATGTTATTCATCCCATCCATTATGCTATATGGGTTTAATCTCATTTTCTCCATTTTCAGGGAATTTGATGGTTTCATCGATTTATTATCACCTAGATAAAATCAATGGTTGACACTAGATGATCGAATATCTATAAGGATATAGTATTTATCCTAGGGTTTTTACCACAGTTTCAACACTTTCCATAAATTGTGTCATTGTCCCGCTCACTGAAACACTTAAGCGAAGCTACTAAAATGTAAATAAATTCATTATGAGCTATTTATCATGTGTATTATGATCCCAATTTATGTAAAACCACATCTAATGTGGATCTTCATGTATTTTTTCACTCATTTGGGTGATCTATACCATACATTCCCTTATTACCCTTATTCTAAAATGAGATAATACCCACTTGATGTGTGTTTTCATGTAATTAAATCCTTAAATGATCAATTGACTTGAATTGTGTAGGGATCCATGCATTTAACCCTATATAACCATGAAATTAGTGAGTTTATTAAATTAGATTAATTGGATAATGGATTAGGCTATATACCTTATGACTTATGGATTAAGTTGATTAACACATTGATATCCCTTGAACAACATGAATAATGTGATCATGTTTCTTTAATTAAATGTAATTTTTTTATAATTATTCCTATTATATATATATGTTATACTTGATTGAATGCTTCACCTTAGACCTGAGGGTAAAACAAGGGGTTATGACTAAATGACCCCTTGTACATAATCTCATGACTTTTGGTTAAAAGTTGTAAATTCTTAGTAAACACATCGGGAGAGACACCAACTATGCCTAGGATGGGTTTTTCAAAGAATTACCTATTTTCACCACCAGAAGAGTGATGCAGGTTTCCTAGGGTAGACCCCTTGGATAAGATTTAAGGAATTATTGGTTGAACCATTCCTGGAGAGATACTTGGGCCCCTACGTGTGATACTAGGAACAAACTCAGATGCTATTATTTGGATTTTATCACCATGCCTAGAGTGATCCATGGTAATTAATCATTTGTTTACCATGTATGGACTCCTTGGCATTGGTTATGCGATGAGAACCTTGAGCAATACTTGAAAATTCATCTTATATTTTCAAGGATGAGCATTAGGAGTATCACTAAGATATATAAATTGGGTTTCAAATGAAATTAAAAAGTAATATGAATGTTTTAAAAATGAAAAGTGGTGATTTGAATTAAAAATTTAGGTAAATGGCCTCAAATCCCGAGCACAAGCTTTGGTATATTCTATCTTCTCAAACATTATACATATCACCTTACCCTTACATGTTGTTTTGGTTCAGACACACCGACTTAGGATGAAGAAGGTAGTTGGGTGGGTGTAAAAATAGAACCTAGTATAATGCTTTTATTTATTTATTCTGTCTTGCATTAAATTACTATGAAACATTGATTATAATTATATTTCATTAAATGTATGGGTCTAAACTCTATGGGTGCCTGCCTACTGAGATTTTATCCCACACCCTAATCAGGTGAATTTTTTACCCAAGTAGACTTTATGATCACAAGTACAAACAAAAGAAAGTAGCCAGCTTCTAATTATTGAGTGATTTAAATTTCTAGGATGGAGTTGGGAGCATATGACTGAGCATATGCTCAAGATTCTATTCATAATTTGTTTTTCACTTTTTTTTTGTATTTTGTCAGCATGCTGTATATTCTTGTACCCCTACCCCCGCATAGTCATTTTTGTACTAAATCATGACATACTATCATCATAATATTATATCTTTAGATTATTTTCCTTATACCAATTTACTTAGTTTAGATTTCATGCTTATTTATAATTACTTTTCGATGGTTTCTTTTAGTTATCATTTATTTTTATGTTTATTATATAAAATATATTGTAGCACCCTACTCTAATCATTGAGGACATAGTCTCCCCACATATACACCCTAGTCCTTAACTTCTAATCAATATCGTCTGGCATTCAAGGAGGCACTCTTGAGGTCTTGTGGCCTACCATCTCGAGGAACCTTCTATGTGGCATTCAGGGTGGGGCACTACATCATATATTCCATTGGGGATAATTTAACCACCATTTTTTTCTCAATAAAAATAGGACAACATTAGGAAACTCATTAATGAAATATTAGTCCAAAAAAATAGATGATGAAAATAATACTATAGATATCCAGGGTATTGAACACTAATCAAAGGACCCTTACTCGAAGATAATAAAATTGATCATATAATCCTCAAAACTAGAGTTAAAGAAACATACATAATTACTTAGGTATACGTTTTTTAGAGAAAAATAAACTATTATTGTGATTTTAAATGTATATATTATAAATGAATAAGATTATAATATTTTAAAAGTTTTGAGAAAAATAAAATAAGAAATATCTTAAGGTATTCCCAATATTAAAGAAAATAACCATGCAATTTTTACACACATGTTACTTCAAGAGGATGGAAGAATTTGAAGTCAAAAACTAATATTGTCATTCACATCACCAATAAAATAGGTGATTAAAAACTAAAATAAAATTTTTTAAGAAAAAGGGAATAATTAATATCATAAGGTATTTCCAATATTAAAGGAATTAACAATTAAATTTGAAAACACGCGTTACACCAATAGGATGGAAGTAGTTTAAGTCAAAAGATAATATTTTCATTCACATCACCAATAAAAGAGGTTATTAAAAAGTAAGATACAAAACATCATTGTGAAGGGATTATATTCTCAATTTTATGTATTTAATGGGTTATCCCACACCATGAAATGAAAAATAAAAGATACATGTATGTGATAAAAAATGATGGTAAACATTTTATCCCAATAATTACACTCATTGGATGGAGAGTATTCTTCCATTACCAAAATGTAAGTGAAATTAAAATCCTGACCCTATTTCTACTCTATTTTATTGATTAAATAATAGGAAGGATATACAAACATGAGTTTTATTATGTTTTTAATATCTATTTAAGATATAAAAAAGTATCTATTGATCTAATTGAAAATTACAAATTGAAATTACCTTATATATATGAAACATTTTCTTATTATTTCATGTCATTTGGAATGGTTAATTCTCTATGTACATTTTAATTGAGTATAGAACATGTTTTTATATAATAAAAGAGGATTTTTCGGAGATTTTTTTGGATGGTTTTTATTATAAGTGAAATATTTTAATATTTACCATCATATCCCTAAATTTTCACACAATGGATGTGGGAAAAAATTCCTATTACTTAGTTGATATATGTTTCATTTTATATATCATGTTGGAATCATACTTAATCATTAGATATTTATTCAATGAGTTGTGTATAAACCTACTAAAATTAAGGTGACATTCAATCTTCTTAATCCAAAAGGGTTAAGGATATCCATTTCTATAATGCCACGCATTTTAATAATGAGTTTTTTGTATATATCCACAATTTTTTACAAAATTTTAAAAAAACATTATATGGAATATTTTGAGTTTTAGTATCTAGGATACCAAGTATATAAACCATGATATGTGTGGTACACAAAAATGAACCAAAAAATTATTTTTAGCTCCCTCAAATGACTTCTTATTATCTATTCATTAATTAACTTACTACATATTATTTTTTAAGGAAATTTATGAAATGAAAGGGATGATCATAAATCTAATTAAGTTTTAAAACATAAAAATAAATCATTAATTGTCATCATGTATGAAACATGAGCCATACCATAAGATTATGAACATAATAACTCAATGAATAACATAGTTATATGAATACAAGAACCTGAGGAATAAAATGGAAATATGGATACAATATAAACATGATGCATTCAAAATCATATCACCAATGTTCATTACTAAGATTTCATAAAATATAAAATTATGGTTTTTAACCCTGGTATCATAAAATAATACCAATTAATATTTCCAATGTATCATTAACATTTCATCCTTAAGATTAATTTGTTACTAATATATTATAGTGATACCTGGGTGAACCCTTCATGTGTTTAACATTATATGGGTGACATTAAACAATAATAATAATTATATATCATTTTGTCCTATGAGTTTGGAATATGGGTGTCATTCATGGATTTCCCCATCCAATTATGGAAAGTAACATTTACATTAATACCCATTAATGAAAATAGGGTTGGGTATTCAAAATAACTAAATATATGATGGAAAATCAAGCAATTATTTAGTTAGCGTAATGGGAATAGGTAAGGGATTATGAAATGGGTTTAATGGGAGAAAAATGTAGTCTCTCATTGAAAATTAATCATATGTATAGTAAATGTATGTTTAAAACACACGAAAAATAAAATAAATTAAGAATAAAATGCTTATCAAAAATGAAATTTCTTGAATATAAAATAAAGAGGATAAAAAACTTAGATAATAATGTAGACTTTTTAAAGATAGAGTGATACTTCTAAACCCTTAGCAATATCATGGGGGAACTATTGATATTGGAAATAAAAGAGTAAATTTTCCCAAAGAATTTGTATTGGTGTGAAACGGGACAAAGGGTGGGTATTTATACATGAGGAGGGGTGGTTTTAAGGATCAATATATTGGTTATTTTATATTTGATCCAAAATATTATGTGTGAAATTATTTCCAATGTTTTTTTTGTAATTAGAGATTCAATGAGGTATAAATTACCTTTAAATCACTCTAAAACAGGAGTAAACCTCCCCACTACCTCACTAAACCTCTTGAATCCAAAAAATAAATTTTATAAATGGAAAATGTAATTAAGGTTCTAAAATTTAGGAACATTATTCTGAATTCAAATTAATATTTTTAAATTAATTATTATTCTCTATAAATTCAATTTTTCTTAAATAAAATATTTTATAATTTTTTATGTTATGATCATATTATAATGACTTTATAAAAACATGGTACTTGAAAATTGTAATTGTCTCTTATAAAAAAAAATCATATTTTTTTTGTAAATGAATAAAAAATAATCCTATTATAATATTGATGTTCTATGTTAAAAAATAATATTCATTTTATGAAAATAATTCTCTAAATATGAGAATTTGATTTTTTAGATAAAAATATTTTTTTTTGAAAAAAATATTTATTTTTAGGACATAATCAATTTTAAACCATTATATAAAAAAATTAACTTGGGAAATTGTTAAATTATATAACCAATTATATTTATATAATTTTTTTATAATACTAATTAATGGAAATAAATTTTATTTAAAATATATAAATTTATCATTATAATAATTTTAAATATATTTCTGAATATATTTTTTTGGTTTATTTGTCCTAGAAATATATTATATCATATTCATCTGATACTCGACTGCATTTTTTATTTTATATAATAGAAATTAAAATAAAGTTTCGAAAATTTGAATTTGAGTAGGGTAATCATTATTTCATTTCTATAAAATTACAACTTAATATTACTTAAGGTCTAGATGCATAACATATTATTACATTGGAATACTCCCTAAGGCTAAGATGTGAAATTGTGGTAGTATATTGGTGTGGTTCATCTAATAATTCTTGATTGGTGATATATACTATATTTAACTTCTCTAATAAATAACACCACTCATGTTTTATTTTATAATGTTTAGTTTGGTTTTTGTAAAAAGAAAATTCTAATGATTCCAGCTCACTTGAAAGCTCAAAAAAGTGAACTTCAAATGGGATGTTCCTATTAGTCGAAGCCTCGGTTTCTTCCTTATACATCATAAAAAATTACAATGGTCACTTAATAATTTATAAATAATCAAAATGCATACTACTAATGGCCATATTGACCGAAAACTATATTTCCCTACAACCATATTTACCAATGGTTATAATTCCCATTGACAATTATGGTCAAAATGAAAAATGGTTATATTTACATAAATGTATACACCAACAATCTTGTATATCATCATTCACTTCTTCACTTAGAAAGTTTCTTTTACAACACATGATAATTTATTTCATTTTGTAAATAATTCACTTCAATTTTAAAATAATCATGGTAACTGATATTTATTGTATAAATCAAGAATATGGAGTACACTTTAGTGATTTTCCTATTATTCGGTATTTATGCCCATGTGATATCCCTAGTTGTAGTACTAAATATTATTACATTATGTGAAATGAAATTTAATATTCTTACTATGTTATTCATTTTTAAAACTTATAGAAAAATAATTTTCAAAAAATAGGATTTATTTAATTAATAGAAAGAAAATTTGGCATGTTAACCCCCCCAAATTCACCCTAATATTGTCATCTAACAACAAAATTAATGGTGGTATTTTTCCATCATTAAATATTCATAAATCCATGTTTCTTCATAAAAAAATTAATTTATCTATAATACTTTCATGAGTATAGTTATAAGGTTCTTCAATACTTGTTCCCTTTCATTGAAAATATTTATTTGTTTTTCTTTATATAAATGGTTATATTAAAAGTTAAAAAAAATTATGTAAGGTATATGTGTTAGGACTGACATATAATTCCTTAATAGGAACACATTTAGTAACCATGAAAATTTTATGTATTTTTAGGTCGAGCTAAGAGATTATAAAAGGATTCAATTAGGTCTAAAATCTCAAATGGCCCAATGTACCTTAGGCTTAGTTTTCCATTAATTTCAAATCTCACAACTCCTTTAAAAGGAGGTAAATTGATGAAAACACAATCTATAATATTTAATTTTATATCCTTCATTAAATATCCATCATAACACTTTTTTCAACTCTGAGAGACATTGATATATCTCATAATTTAATATATCTTCTACATGGAACCATTCATAAGGTTTGGTAAAAATAGTGTTACTTCTCCATATTCATCCCAAAATGTTTTATTTATACACCCATTCCTATAATTATATTTATTTTTATCCATTTGAATACCTGAGTAGAAACTATTATTATTGGTGAATCCATTAATAATAATATACTGATCCTAAATCTAATGAAAACCATGTGCAATATCCCTTAACATGTCCTGTAACATTTTAATAGTCCTCTTAGACATCCCATCAGTTTGGGGATAATTGGATAATACTATGTTTACCTTTGTATTCAAAGAAATTAAAAGACTCCATCATAACATAGAGGCAAATCTCTCATCAAAATCATAGAAAATTGATACAGGTGTCCCATTATGTCTCACAACTTGTTTAATATATGGACACTAAAGGAAAAAATGGTAAATATACTCTCATTTAGAAATAAAATTGTAAGACTTTGTTAATCCGTCAAAGATTATCCATAAGGAATTTTTTCCCTTGTATTTCCTAGGAACTCCAATAACATAGTCCATAGTTATGTTGTCCCACTCCAATAATGTTATCAGTAGTGGTTTCATTACTATGGGTTGGCCCATAGAATATTTTTGGCCACTATATCTGAGTATAATGGTTTTAATTATCACAAACCATGTCATATATTAACATATACCTTACATCACAAAAGATCCTAAATTATGTCAAATATTATCTTGTATATTAGATAATATCAATAATATAAATAATTATGTTTGTTTAAGTCTAAATAAGATTATAACTAATTATCTATGTATAATTATGGTTATTAACACTTTCTAACTTTGCTGTACTATAAGATAGATAGAAAATCTAAAATTATATAAGTATGATCCACTGGCACCGATAGAAGAACTGACTCATCGATAGACAAATTAATTACCTATGCATATGACTCACCGACAGAAAAATGCCTTACCTATTCATATGACTAACTATAGGAAAAATAACTTACCTATTCATATGACTCACTAATAGATAGATAAACTACCGATGCATATGACTCACCAACATAGACGACCTATCGATGTAATCGACCTACCGTCAGTCCAGGTGACCTACCGATGCGTGGTGATACCGACGCAAGGAATCACTAACAGTTAAAACAAGTAATCAATATAATGATTCACCAACATATGGAAAGACCGACATAATTACATACCAATCGGTTTAGTCACCAATAGAGGGATATACCGACAGACGAGTCACTGACAGATGTATCACCGATGGACAACTCACCGATAGACTGTCTCACCAACAGAGAATTCACTAATAGACTGTTTAAATTTTCATTTATTAAAATTATTTCTAATGGATATATTTGATTCCTTTAATGATACTAAAATATTTAATAATATTTTGTAGGAATTTTAGCATATAGTATAAGGAACGATGAACCTATGAACGTGGAAATAACATGGTCTTTTTCGGCCCTCAAGAATAAAATGAATTTTTGAAGAGAGAAGAAAAATAGAAGAGAGGTGTGGCATGCACGTGTGTGATACATACAGAAGAACATCCATGAATCTCATGAACCCACTATGAAGTCAAGAAAAAAAGGAATAACACAGGAGGAAATACCAATTGAGTTATATATAGAATTTATAAACTAATTCAACATACTGAAGAAGGAGAAAAATATACCTATAGAACCATACTTGTACTTAGAATCCAGAATACGACACTCTATTTTTGTGTCAACTTCTTGAATAGGACTCAAACCTAATCTTAGCTACATTTTAAGAGTTTAGAGCTGTATCTCATGGCACACCGAGCCTTCTAAATCCTTTATCATATTTATTTTCTTTGTTGTGTTCATTTTTACATACTTTTGAGTAGTGTGTGTATCTGTCTTTAAAGCACACACTGTCTCCTATATCAAACTGAAGGATACAAGATATCCTTCCAATATTACCTTATTACACCTTTTTACTCCCACAAATAAGTGTGAAAGAGGTACTTGTGTGACCTGGTAGGTTGTACCCATGAAGAACTCTAGTAGAGGTCTTGTGACCAAGAAAACATGTGTGCTATTGTGAACCCTGATCCTGGGTGTGAATCAAACTGTTAATTAATTTAAACTTCTTTGTGGTAGGTGATCACCAAGTAGAGAGTATTAGGTCTCTTCATGATACTGAACATTTTGTTTCATTTCCACTATGTTTTTACTTTTTGTTTTACTCTACATATTTTATAAAACTAAATTGAACTTTGATAGTTAGTCTTAACAAGTGTTTATAACAATATTGAATTGTTAGGTTAGTTTCAAAAGTTATATTAATTATCAAATTGATATAATTGAGAACTAATAACTCTTTTGAGAAATTAATTGAACAATCAAGCTCTTATAAATTCACTACTGGATAACTGTCTAATTGATTTTTAAATTTAGGGGAACTTAAAATAATACTCTTTAACAAATTTTTTTATAAGAACCCAATTCACCCACCCTCTTGAGTGTCCTACTCTGACCAATGCTATATTTGGATATTTCTACTCTCCCATCACTTATTGATATTCCATAAATCATACAATATACTTATAAATATCCCTATTCATGTTATCCCACTAATAATTATCAAATATATATTTATAAATTTCAATGCATCCAGGATGTATAGAGAATGTAGAGATATGAGATTCATCCATTATTTCCTTCATCAACTGCAGAATGGATGAAATACAAATTCTTATACAGAATATCAGTACCCTATCTTCATCAAGTAAGAACATTAAGAACATCCCATTTTTCATCACCTATATATTCATATATATCATTTTTTCATCTATTTGGGATTTCAAGATCCTCTCTAGTAATGATGGATGGGAAATAAATTTGGATTGGATTGAGGATGTCCCTTACCTTATCAAATTAACAAAAATTTTCACGAAGTAATTGATCAAAGGATCGCCTTTAATCATCATAATTTTAATTAAAGTGGGGTATTTTATAATTATTGAATCTATGACATTTTTTCTTTAATAGGTTGAAAATAAATATAAAAATCATTGTCAATTAAAATCTTCAACCATATTCTTTATATCAGGATTAGTTCCTTCTTTGGGAATATGTTTTTTTATTTGGTGTTTTATGTATATATCACACTTATCCTGATAAATATAATTTCCATATATTTTTAATGAAATAATTTCAACAATAAAATCAATTTCAAGGTTAAGATAATTCTTCTTATTAGTCTTCAAATTTTGAGATGCATAAGAAGTGAATTTTTTATTATGCATGAGTACATATCCAATTCATTTAAATGTTGCATCAATATAAATTTAAAATCAATATCTATTAGTGGGTAATGTTCAAATGGGTGTTCTAAATAATCTATTCCTTATATCATGATATAATTCTACACACTCCTTTAACCTAGTAAACTTTACTCCCTTCCACGATTACTTGGTTAGTGGATTATAAATCCATGATTTTTTTTCAAAATCCTTCTATTATACCTAGATAAACCGTTGAATAAAAAATATTCATCACTATATTTTTTATTGATCCCACTTCACTAATGTCATAGTATTAAATGGAACAATGTAGATTATATTTAATGATATAATGTGTCCTAATAATTCCCCTTATTACAACCAGAAATCACATTTAATAAATTTTCCAAAAATACTATCTTTCCTTATAGTTTATAATATGAACCATATGTATTCCTCATGTTACAGATGAATTTTTTAGTATATTATAATATCATCAATAAATATAACCACATATCAATTAAGGCATTACATAAATATTATATTCATAAAATACATAAATATTGTTTGAACATGAAGAGAAAAATTTTGGGTCGACCCGACCCGTCACCCTACATTAAACTCCACATGGACCGAGGAGTGTTCTTGATCAAGATGGGATAATAATAAGCACTAGGAAAGAAAATAAATTTTTTAAAATGGTTTTACCCTTGGAAAATCAGCATGATCCATTCATAAATAACATGGACACACCAATTGAGTAAACAATATCAATTGATATAAATATATAATAGAGTTATCACAGTAATGAATAAATATAGATAAAAAACCATTATAACATCACCATATTTTACAATTCATATAAAAAATATATAAATTATATTTTTAGTATAAATCAAAAAAAATTGAATAGGGATCAATATCCAAATAGTTAATACATAACATACCAAGTACAAAAAACCCCAAAACAACTTCACATAATCTAATATGCATGAGGCCATGAATCCTTTATCCTAATAATTACGGATGAAGATAATTAATAAGAGACACTAAAATTCATAGTGTTATTACCATTACCTATTTTCTACAATATAATGTATGCATACACCCAATGACATATGCATTTTTTGAGTTACAAAGCATAGTATGATACCACTATGAATCAATATGAGGCTTTTAACCATGGAAAAAATTAATTCCAATTTTAAACTCACTTTAAAAACAATGTTCAGCTATAAAAAACTTCACTTGAAGAAATTTTATACTTTTATAATCCCATTAGTTTTTCTAAAAACTATACATGTTTTAAAACATGAGTAAAAAAGTCTTAAATAACTAGATAAATCCATCTGATATAACCATTCACAACACACCAAAATAATCATAAACTAGGGGATAAGAATAATATTTATAATATAACCAAATATGTGTAAATGGGAATGAAAAAAGATATATCCATAAAACAGGGCACTAATCTATTTAAAAAGGTATATAAATCATCTAGGAATATGAAATAATATAATGGTATCTAACCATAAGGGGCTTTTATGACATAGAGTAAAACATGGTTTTCTACCTGTATAAGAAATATAAAAAAGTTAGCTTCTCTATCAGCCTTCCACATGCCTCAACTTATAAGATATCACTCATTCTCATGGTAATAATTATGGAATCTCACTGAGTCTTCCTCCAAAAGTCTTATATAGTCTCCTAGAAAACATTTTAAGATCTCACATTGTCTTCCTCACAAAGGCTTAATTGGTCCCTTGGATCACATACACATCGGCTAATTCATGTACTCAAACACACCAGAGGTTCCCTATGATCTAATCAATTAAAAACACTCAGTGAATCAATAAGTGACAATAATAATGAATTTTTTTAAGCCAATTTAATTATAAAACATGACCATTTTTATAAAACACCTTCCTCAAGGTTAAAACAATTTTAAAACCCCATAAAAATTAATTTTAAAACATAAATTTTCATTGATACGTATTAGCATAAAAATAGTATGAATTAATACCAACTCCATTTGAAAACGATCTTTAAAAAAAAATTCCAATACAAACCAAGAAACTAAAAACCAGGGATAAAAATAAACCACAAATAAATAAAATGGAAATTAGATAAAAAATAAAGGTGATAATGAATTAGTGACTTTCTATAAAAAATGACCTTAAATAGGGACACCTACCTAGAGAGTAATTCCAATCATTGAAAATTATATGAAAAGTCATAAAATAGATAATTTTGGGTCACGATACACCCAAACCACAAGGAATAAAACTAGAACCCACATTAACATCATTAGAATTATCTATATGGATCTATAGGGTTTCACACATCAAGGAGATGATATATCAAAGGTATAATAATGAAAATAAGGGGAAATCATGAAGAAATATTATTAACTCAAGTTAAATAATAATTAAATAAAGGGTAATCCACAAAAAATGTGATGGGAAAAGCTCAAATTCCCTTGAAGAGATCCACACAATCATGATAGAATAAAATTTTCTAAGGTGAGTTAAATACTTAATGGTAATATTGGTAATTCCCCTATATTTTAATTTCTGAGATAAAACACACAATTTGAACACATGGTTAGACAAAATTTACACAATCTATGTGTGATATAATACCAAAAATACCCAGAAAACACATGGTTTTATTATAAATTTAATTGATTAAAAAAATCTCAAATAATGAATATTGTATATATCCCCCAAAAATCACCCCTATTTCACGATTAACTGCATAGTTAGAAAAATAATGTGCCATATATGTTCCAGGGTCTATTTTTCAAGATAAATATATATCAAACCATCTGTTTATGGGAACTATAAAAATAAAAAAATAGGTAAACAAAAAAGAAAATAATATATACCGCTGGCACTTAGGGTTTCACTAACCTTCCCACCATGTAACTCTCATCTTGTATAATGTATTCATATGTTTACATAAGAAAAAAGTTAAGTACACTACTCCCCCACCAAGGATTACCACTTATATGTAATTTCACCATCATCAAAATTATACCAAAGAAAATAGTCTAGTGGGATCAATTTTCAATGGAGAAACTTCTACTGATAATACAAGATAAAAAAATGTTCTTTACAATAGGGAGATATGGATCCACATCCATGTATTCCAACTATACCACATTAGATAGGTATGGATGATATCTCTTCAACTAAGATAAATGAAATATGTCATGAATTGAGGTTAGTCATGGTGTAAACTCTAAATGATGTGAATACTTATTGAGATGATACACAATTCAGAATAGCCTAACATAAGGTGGTTTTGACCTCCCCTAATTTCCCAAGTGATTGTATCCCAGTAGAACAGATACCCAAAGATACACCAATCATGAACTTAAAACTATAATAGGTGAGGGCGTCGATTGACTCATAACTTATGTAGACTCAGAGCTATTGCATACCTTATTTGAATCTATTTCACTTTCTATGTCATCTCGTAGATTAGGAATATATTAATAATTATTTTTTACCCATATAAATCCAATAAAATGGGTACTGGAATGGCCGTTCATATAATGGATCAAAAAAAGGTTCATATTGATTGAGGTTTTGTGACTGTTATTATAATAAAACTCATACAATGATATATTCCTTTCTCATATTCCACTAAAGTAAACCACAAATTCTTGGATCATGTCCTCAAGTGTATGCATGATCTGCTTAGATTGACCATCCATATATGGGTCTTACACTTTTCTCAACCACATCTTTTTTCCAATTTCTTCTTATATACCCTTCAATAATCAAAAAGTGAAATGATAATCCAAGTTAAAAACTATAACTGAGGGAAATCCATGAAGCCTAGGAACCTATAAGGAAAACATGTTCCAGAGCTCCTCTACCTATTTTTCCACTCCGGTAGGAAATAAATAGACATATTTTATCAAATGATTGACAATCACGCATATAACATCTTTATCACATGGATTACATGGTAGTTTGATCAAAAAATACTTTTATATTTCATCACACTTCAACATTGGAATGGTAAGAGGTTATAATAACACGACCAGTATGAGATTCTAATATTTCATTTTCTTGAATATATGACAACATGAAACAAAATTATCTACTGATCACCTCATTATGGGCTACCAATAAATACTATTAAAGGGAAATAAATTATTTTCACCCCTGAGGTGTGCATCCCAACTATTGCAATGACCATCAAGAATAAATAACTAAATCATGGTAAAAGAAACAATTAGTTAATATACTAAAAATGATATAACCATCAGGGATTTAGTCTTGTCACCAAAGGTATATACACTATTGAAATCAATTCTAATATACTAAAACACAAGGTTAAATTCATACTTGTAACAAACAAAATTGAAAAGATAAGATCTGATTTGTATATTGATAAAAACCCCCTACTCTCTATCATCCATCATCTATAACCATATATAAGAAAAAAAATCTAATCATACCCCTCTCATTCACTAAATATCAAATATCATAGAATGAATAAAACTTTCTTAAATAATTGGTGAAAATATTTCCCATCTTGGGGGTATAAGAATTATCCAAATCAATAGTATAAAGACACTCTTAGGAATGTATATGTTTGAGGTTCAAATAACACTAAGTGATGATATACTATGGGATATTAAAATTTGAGTAGACTATAAAATGTTTAGAAAAGGGTTATAGACACTACAATTTCAACACATGAATCAAAAATTCCAACTGAAGGTCAAGGGTGGGGTAATTTCATTCATGTAGACATATCTTCCAAGAGACATAGGCTAGTACATTTTCATCATGAATCGGTACGAACCCAAACCCAACACCCAACTAATCATTATACATAACATAAAATTTACTAAGCATAAAAGGGATAAAAAATGATGCAGATATAAAAATAGATTGAAACTCCTCAAAATAACTACTAACTTATCAATCCACTCAATTTTATCCCCTTTAATATTCATGTTCATCAAGGGAGATTACAACCTAGAGAAGTACCACATAGAATTTCTGAAATACCCAACTAATCCCTAAAGGATTATGATACCAAAAAAATTCTTGGGTTCCTCCTAATACGTAAAATCTTGGATATTATTTTAGTCAAAAACACAACTTTATTTTAAATCACAGTCCCAAGAACATCACTTCTTGAATCCATAAATGACATTTAGATTACATGGAAATTGGATAATTCTAAAAAATAAAAAATATAACCTCATTAATTACATTCCTAAATTACAATGAATATAAAATTAACCATAAATAAAACATGTAATACAATTCAGAACTTTAGAATATGTATCAATGACTACTTCAAAGAAAAATAATGTAAAAATATATAAATTTTAAACATTTTTACACTCTTCATGGTTTGGCTACATGGTTAGGTACACAATACACCTACCATTCATGTTACTCTAGAAGATAACATACAAGTCCACACTCTTTCTATTTGGGTTCTACTATCTGTGCACCTAAGCTATGTCCCTCCTATAATTCTCCCATATTGACCCTGAAACATAATATAACTCATATTTTCACCCTATAACTCATATTAAAAATATAAATACATAAAATCCCAATAAAACTAATCATAACCATGATTAGAATATAAACATAGTATATGGCCACCCTGGTAGCTTGAGGTTTAACATGAAGAGGCATATCTCCATTCTAGAACTGACTCCCAAATAAAGAGTCATATATAATACAATTTTGTAGTGAACATTCCCATGTTGACCCAACCCATCACATGAGTAAGCATTCTATAAGGACAGAGGCACAATCCTGATCACAATAAGATAGTGACATGAACTATGGAATCACAAATAACCATTTGAGAATAGTGTCTCCCTGGGTAAAATAGCCTAACCCATCCATGAATTGGACACTGACACCAACAGAATCAAAAATATCTAAATATTCATCATAGTAATAAATAAAAAATATATCAAAAACCATAATTACATGACCATATAAAACATGTCATGTACTATACATACACAGGATATATGTATTCAAGAACTCAAAATATAAAATAGTGAAAAATAACAAAATATGAAATAAATTTCATTCAATATATAAAAAAACTCAACACAGATCCACATGATATATGCTCTATCATACCAGACATCCTCCATAATAACACTCTTAGATAATGGCATTAAATAATATCCCTTAAAATTAATGGTTATCTTAGTGTTACTTGGGTCCTATAATTTTTTTTCATACCCCCTACAGAATATATAAGGTGTATTACAAGACTCATTGAATGATACCAGCATGAATCTATATTTTTTACTTTAAACATGCATACCAATAAATAAAATTTTAATTACACAATAAAATATAAGTTCACATTAAAAAAATTCAATTGATGATATTTTACCCTTTTGAAATACCTTTTGATTTTATCTATACAATAGATGATTCAAAACATGAGTGAAGAAGAATGGGATTTAAAGATAAATCCATCCTATATAACCATGGTCAACACACACAAACAAGGCATAAACCAAGGTACATTTTGAAGCTCTATCATAGAACCAAATAAGTGGAAGTGGGAATAAAACAATATATCTCAATCAAAATGGGACTAACATAAATCATGGATCACATAAATCATCTAGGAACAAAAAATAAACACCATTGGATCTAGCCATAAAGGTCAAAGGTAACTTATACTAAAACATTATTTTATTTCCAGATAAGAAATATAAACAATTAGGAAGATCTACTAGTCTTCCTTGGGGCCAAACATTCAAGATCACACTTGGTCCCTTGGTTAATGTTTTGGAAGCTCACTTGGTCTCCCTTAAAATGGCTTACCAAGTTTCATGTAATGAAATTTATAAGCTCATAGAGACACCCTCACAACAACTCACATGGTCAATTGTAAAATATATAGTTTTCTATGTTTTTTATTCAGAAACCCCATGGTTCTCTATGTCCTACTCATTTCCAGACACACAATTATTAAACAATTTCCAACTATTAATGATTTATAAAATATATTTTAATTAAAAACTGGACCATTTTGATAAAACACATTCATAATGGTTAAACAATTTCCAAAATCCCTATATAAATTCATTTAAAACCATAAAATATAATAGAGCCATTTTACCAGACACATGAAGTGAATTTAAGCCAAGTACCTTTGAAAAACCAAGTTAGAACAAATGATTTCAAACAAAAACAAAACATCATATAAAACAAGGATTTTAAATGAATCATAAATCAATTAAATGGAAATTTTATAAATAAAAACCAATGTATATAACTAATTAGATGTTAGCCTTGAAAAAATCCCATAAATAGTGACACCTACATCAAAACTAGTTCTAAACATATCTCCATAGATGATAAACATTAGATTCAAGAATTATTTAATATCATGAATCATAGAAAATGTAATATATTCACTTTTAAATAATTTTTTATAATGTTAATTAATTAATTTTGTTTTAGGATAAATATTAGCATTTAATGTAAAATACTATTTTGGTGTGTGTGTGTGTGTCTGTGTGTATAATATATATATAGAATGAATTTACTAAATGAAAATAAAATAAGAATCATTTAGTTAATATATTTGTTTTACATTTTATTCATATTTTGAAAATATGATCATTCAATAAATATTTATTGAAAATATATGTGTGTGTATTTCATGCCAAACAAACATAAAAAATGATGTATTTAAATACATATAAATTTATTAACTGGATTTGTATAATGAAGGAATATTTAAGTCAAATATAATGATCTATACTTATATTTATAAAATTAAATAATATTTTTTAAAAGTTATACCTTTAATTAAAATGTGATGGTGTTTCAATCACTAAAAACTTTATTTTATTTTTAATGTAAAAGATATTTGTCTAAATTTATAAAATTCAAAATTATATTAGAAAATCATATTTTTAAATATAAAAAAATTTATTTTAAATACTACTTATTGTTTTTCAGGATATGAAAAATGTATTCATATGTTTATTGAAACCATAATTTATGATAACATTAATAGTATTTATTTTTCCAAAAAATGTTATATTATTTTTTTTCTTCTGATTTATAATGAATTACTTATGTTTAAAATAGAATATATATATATTTAAAAACATGCATAGTAGGTAGATAAAATGAAATCAAGGTAATTTATGTCATATATTTTGTGAAATTGAGGACACATTATTACATGAATATTCTAAATAAATTATAATATTTTTATATTAATAGTGATGAATATTATAAGAAATATATTATTATAAAATATATATTATTTTGAATATTATTAAAAGTTGATATAAAAATTTTCTCTTATAATTATTGTTGTATTTATTTTATTTTAATGTAATTTTGAGTATTCTTATTATTGTGTTTTTAATTTCACAACCAAATCATTGCTGAACAAATTTTCAAGTGGATAATATTAAAAATTTCAATGGATAAATTTTTTATCAAATACATTTGTATATATTTAAGATAATGATAATGATGATAAATTGAAAAAATAAATTATAGTATATGAAAGAGTGTATATATATATATATATATCTATTTGATCATGTTAATCATATGAATGTTGTCATAAGGTTGATTTTTTAAAATTAGTTTTAGTTTTATTATAATATATATAAATAAATCTATATGTATGGAAAATAATAAATAAGATATTTACATGTACAAACACATATATACATACATATATATATATATATATATATCTGTGTGTGTAATAATGATAATAAAATCAAATAATAATAATAACATGATAAAAAAGAAAAAGTGTGATGGGGATTCATGTTTTGGGTTTAGGTGAAGCCGACACCCATCACCATCTTACTCACAACATTGAAGATGCTTCGACCCATCCTCCATGATCACAGTGAGGAATTTTTATTCCCCTAAATATTAGCATGGTTTATTTTGGACCTGGAACGATCTTATTGGATATCTCGTGATGAGTGGATGACTTGGATTGTGGGTTGAAGTCACCTCAGATGGGTTTTAGAGTATTTTTTTTAAAATGTTGTGGATGGATGTACATGGTATCCTTACACTACTTAAAATCAGTGAATATTAGTTTAGAAGTGTTGGTTAGTATTTTAAATGGAATAGGATTATTATTCCTGTGATAAAATCATAGGTTTCAAAGGAGTTTATTCAAACATGGGAAAATATGGATTATTTCTTTGAAGACCTTATTAAGGATGATCCATAAACAAAGATAAACATAATGCACTAGATACTATATAGGGATAAAGCTTATAATAAATATAAAAATTATTTTAATAGCTCATATATATCATACAATGTTTCATTCTTTGTGTATATGGTGTTTGGGGAATTTTTGATGAATTGGGTGTGGATTGTTGGTGCAGTTTTAAGATGGTGTCATTTGGTGAGGGCTATCACTTTACCCATAAAAGTGATCTATTTTTTTGAAATAAAAATATTGAATTGAGGAAAAAATCATGGTTTTAACACATAAAATAGATGATGTATATATATATATATATAGATTATTTTCATGGAGGGTATGGCGGGAGGGAGAGTTCAGTCAGGTATTATGTTTTTTTCCCTCCACTAATCTATTCCACTACTTTGAATTTTTTTTCCTAGCTATGATCGAGAGGTTTTGAGACCTGATAGTGTGGTAAATCAGTGCGAAATAGTGGTTTATGGGTAATGGTATTTTTCTTAATTTTATTCATCAAATATTCCAGTGTCTTCTGTATTTAAAAGTTAATATGAAAAATTATTTTAGTTCATCACTATTTTTTGTTATACAATGGTATTTTGGTTGATTATGTGATTTTAATTATATATTTATGATTGTAAGAAAGTGTTTTCTTTACATTTGTGTTTTAAGATTATGGATTTATGTATTATGATAAATTATAATAGTCCCAAATATTATTTATCTTATTGAAATTATAAAATAAATTTCTTTAATATGGATTACGTGTTCTAAAATGTTATTTTTTATAAAGTATTTTTTATTCAAAATATTATAATAATATATTTATTTAAAACTTTTGTTCAATGTTTGAAAATGTTATAATAAATTTATATAGGAAAAACATTATTTCTTCCCATGAGACTTGTTTTTTTATTAAAAAATATATTCTTTAAAATGAATATTAATTTTTCTTCTATGAAATGTAAGATAATTCATTGAACTTTCCAAAAAAATTAATGTTTAAGCTAAAAATGTTTTATTTTTAAATTATATATATATATGAATATATATATATGTGTGTGTGTGTGTAAAATTTCATGCTAATTTATTTTTTTTCTAATATCTAAAATAATATATATATATATATATATTATATCATTTCAGATGAAAAATGTCTTTATTTTGACATACATATGTGTGTATATATGTATATATATATTTCATTTCATGTGAAAAAAATTCACTTTGACCTATATAAATATATATATGAATATATATATATATATATCATTTCATTTGAATTTTTTTTTCTAACACAAAAATTATTTCTTCCATTGGGATTTATTTTTATAAAAATATTTTAAATATGTAAAATAATTATAATTCTTCTTATATTAATATAAGATAAGTGATTATTTTTTATAAATTATTATTTAAGGTAAAAGTTTTTTATTTTATAATAAGAATATTTATAAGAATATATATATCATCCCATGAGAAAGTGTTTTATTTTTGTTATATGTATATATATTTTTATATATATGTAAAATCTCACGAGAAAGTATTTTTATTCTGATATATATATATATATATATCTTTACATATAAAACTAATTTTATTGAAATTTATATATATAAATATATATCATTTCATTTTATATTTTTTGTTTCTGAAACAAAAATAGTTTCTACCTACAAAGTTCTTTTTATGAAAATATTTTTAAAATCAAAGGAAATTATTATTTTATCTTCTATGAATGTAAGGGAGGTTATTGAATTTCAAAATTATTGTTTAATTTAAAATTGTTTTATTTTAAAAAATGTATTTATATATATAGATATATAATTTCATGTGAAATGGTTTTGATTCTAATATATATATATATATATACAAATAAATATATATGTATATATATAAATATTTCATTACATGTGAAACTCATTTATTCAGATATATATATATATATATATATCTTTGTGTGTGGGTTTGTATATATCATCTTAGGTAATACTATTCTATTTATGACATCCCTCACTTTGAAAGCCTGAAAAACATGTGGATATTTCAAAGAAGTATTCCTCATTTCCAACAAAACCATATTTATATGTTTTAATTTAATGAACATCCAATTATCTTTATAAAATTATTAGTTATTATTTTTTCTTAGAAAATTAAACATTTATATATACATATATCATTATAATTCCTCCATTATGAATAAAATATAGATTCTTAAGGTTTTAATGGATGATCATGGTTTTTATGATGGAAAATATAAGATATAATGTTTTAATTATAAATAATTATACTTGGTAATTATCTTAATTAAGGAAGGGAAGGAGGAGTAAACCCAAAACCTTATGGGACTCTATCCAAATATTTGATGGGTGCACCTAGATAGTTTATGAAGATCTTGATATAGATTATATGATTGGTTCACCATGATAGCACTCCAATTCATTGGGTAATGTTTTAATTTTATCATATACCATTTATATTGGGAAGGAGGTTGTCCTAAGAACACTAAGGTACTAGGTAGTGAACCTAATACATCATGGGAATTTTTTTACCATGAATCTATTTTCACAGTAATAATTTGGGAATTTACATTATGATACAAAGATCAGTAAAAAATTACTTATGATTCACTCCCTCAGGAGGAAAGGACCTGAGACCAGAAAAATAAGAAAATTTCTAGCCATGTTCAATTGGAAACCCTTATTTTTCATTACATCACCCCCATAAACTCTCAGTTATTTATATCGGTTCATTTGTGTTATTTTTTACTCTTATAATTAAATAAATAAATACTATTTGTGGAGAATTTCAGTTTTTCCAAGGAATTAGTGTATTAAAATTCTCAGTAGTAAAATTATTTTTCCTTTAGATAAGAACTCATGAAATCTATTTAAGTTATACAATTCGAACTTATATTTAATGATGAAATATTTTAAATAGTTATAAACTACTCTTGTTTCCTCATGTTTAGAAAACCTTTACTGATATTTTTATCACTCAACCTATGTATTCAAACCTCTTTTCCCAGGTCATAAGGATGTATAGAAACAAGTGAGTGGTTGTGGTCCTTTTATGGTCCTTAACTCTCATAAAGATGATGAAAATTTTTATGGACTTTTATTTTATAGATGTTGTAATTAGAATGATTTGGTGTATCCAAACTCTTTAAAACTGAAAAACATTGTAGTCTGATGATGTTTTATAAAAATAATTGCTTGATAATAAATAATTAAAAAATAGATCAGGTGTTGGGATTTCATTATTGGTATCAGAGATGAGGTTTAGAAAACTATAGAAGTAAGGATATGGAGATACCCTTTGATCATTTGATACATTTTTTAAATGTCCATGGGTTTTACCATAAAGATAGATCTTGTGATCATAGTTTTCCTAATTCTAAAAATTGAAATTTAGATTTTCTGTATATTTGGTTAATGAATTATGAGAATAGAATTATTTTAAGGGGGATGAATGTAATATAATTAATCTTAGTAAATATAATGTTTTAAAATATAAATAATATTTTTGAGTATAATGTTAACTAATTACATTTGTTTTATGATAAATATTAGTATTTAATAAATAAAATAGTATATATATGGTATGGTTTGTAAAATACTATTTTGTTTTGTATATATATATATATATAAAATACTATTTAGAAACAATGTACTAATTTAAAATAATGTAATAAAAATTTAGTTAATATATCAGTTTTATACTGTATTCTTGTTTTGATGTTGTTATTATTCAATAAATATTTATTTAAAATATAAGTAGGTGAATTTCATTCCCAATTAACACATATTAAAAAATTTATTTATTAAAAACACACACACACACAAGATTTTTAATATTAATGAATATTTATGTTAAATCTAATGATATATATTGAAATGTATAAAATATTATAATATTTTTTTTCAATGTTATAATTTTAATTCAAATGTGATAGAGTTTCTGTCAAATAAAATTTTATTTCATTTTTCATCTTTAAGGTAATAATTTAAATTTTTAAAATTTACATTTATATGAGAAAATAATATTTTAAATATTAAACATTTTAATTTTAAATACTACTTTTTGTTTCTCATGAAATAAAAAAAATGTACATATAATTTTATAGAAATCACAATTTATGATAACTTTAATAGAATTTTAAAATAAATAATATTAATCATAAAATTATTTTCTAAATTACAATGAATTAATTATTTTTAAAATATAAGTTTATACATATATATATATATATTAGGTAGTAAACTTAAAATAAATGAATTATATGACATATATTTTGTGACAATTAATAGACACATTATGACATGAATATGATAAAAAATTATAATATTTGAATAATCATAATGATGAATATTAGAAGGAACTTATTATTAAAAATATATAATACTATGAAAATTAGTAATTTTTTTTTCAAAAATGAATCTTTTGATTATGTTTTTATTTCATTTATATGAAAAATAATTTTAGTAGTATTATTATTATTGTATTTTTAAGTTCCACAACCAAATATTTGTTGTGAAAATCATGATGCTGATGATAGTAAAACTTTCAATAGATTAAATTTGAATGAAGTTAATTTGTATATATATATGTGTATAGATATATAAGATAATTATAATGATTATAAATTGAAAAAATATTGAGTTTTGTTATATTAAAGAGTATATATATAAATATATATTTGTTACGGGTCGTATAACTCGAATGAATTTTGAAAAAAGGTTACTTTTTTAATTAGTTTATAGTTTTATATTTATGTATAAATGCATATAAATGTATATATAAAATAATAAATAACTGAGATTTATATATATATATAATAATGATAATAATATGAAATAATAATAATAACATGATGAAAAAGAAAACTGGAATAGGGATTCATGTTTTTGGTTTAGGTGAAGCTGACACCCATTATCATCTTCCTAAAAGCATCGGTGATGCTTTGATGTATTGTTCATGATCGAACCAGGGAATAAGAATCTTGTTGAAGATAAAAATGTGTTGTTTTACACATGGGGTGATCCTCACGAAGATCGTTTTCTAAGAGGTCAACACGTATTGTTCAATACAGCTGGCTCAAATGAGGGTTGGCATATTTTTTTTTAAAATGGCGAGGATGGGTTTACATTATGGAGTTACACGGCTTCAAATCAGTGAAGATTGGTTGAGATATGTATGTTAGTATTTTATATTTAATAGTAAGATTATTCCATTTATAAAATGATGGATTTCACACCAAAATAGGAGGATATATCTATATATATATATTGCAGTTTCATGGAGGGTGTGGTTGGCATGGGGAGTTCTGTTGTGTATTATGATGCTCTACCATTTGCTGATCTATTCCACTTCAACATAGTTTTTTACCTACTATGATGGAGTTGTTTTGAGACCCTCTTTTGTGGTGAATCATTGTACAGTAGTGGTTTAATGGGTAATGTGTTTTTGTTAAAATCATACTTAAAATTTTTAAGTGGTTTCTGAATTTCAAATTTTATATGAAAATTTGTTTGAGTTCATCACTATTATTTTTCAATATAAATATTTTTTATTGGTTAAATAATTTTTATTATGTATTTATAATGGTAAGAGGGTGTGTTATTTTGATTTATTTTATAATATTATGGTTTTATGTATTTATCTAAAATATAATAGTCCCAAATATTGTTAGTCTTATTGAAATTCTACAATAAATTTATTTTCTATGGATTATAGATTTCAAAATGTTATTTTTCTATAAATTATTTTTTTATGAAATATATAAGGGGATTACATTTATTTAATACCCTCCTTTAATGATTAAAAATGGTACATTAAATTTTCATATGCATAAAATATTTCTTCCCTTGAGTGCTCTTCTTTTATTAATATATATATATTAATAATAAACATTTTAATTATTCTCTTATAATACATAGGGTAATTCATTAAACATTCTGAAAATATTTTGTTTACTTAAAAATGTTTTATTTTTAATATATATATATATGTGTGTGTGTGTGTGTGTGTGTATGTGTGTGTGAATATATATACATATTTCATTTCATGCAAAACTATTTTTATTCTGATATCTATATGGATATATGTATATATCATTTCATGGTAAACTATTTTTCCTTTTATATCCATATATATATGTATATATATATATATATATCATTTTTATGAATCTTCTTTCACTTTTACCTACAACTATATGCATATATATCATTTCATGTGAAACTGTTTTGTTCTGACCAAAAAAATTGCTTCTTCTTACGAAATTTAATTTTATAAAAATATTTTGATTGTGTAAAAGAATTTCAGTTCTGCTTATATGAAAGTAAGGGAAGTGATTGAATTGTACAAATTAGTTTTTAAGGTAAACATGTTTTTTTAAATAAGAATATTTATGTATGTATATATATCAACCCTTAAAAAACTATTTTATTTTTTATATTAAAATATACTTGTGTATATATATATATTTCATCTCATGAGAAACTATTTTTATTTTGATATATATATATATATATATATCATTTCATGAAAACCTTCTTTCATTATATAATATATATATATATATATATACATAAATACATACAAACATACATATATATATATATATATAATTTCATACAAAATCATTTGTTTCTAAAATAAAAATTATTTCTACATATAGATTCCTTTTGATGATTTTTTACATATAAGGAAATGTTAATTTTGGAATCAATGAATATAAGGGTTTTTTTGAATTTTTATAATTATTGATTAAGTTAAAAAAATTATTTTCAAAAAAGTTTGTTTATATATATATATATCATTTTATGTGAAATCATTTTGATTATGTTATATATATACATACATATATATATATATAAGTATATATACATCCAAAATCTCATGAAAAATGCTTTTATTCATATATATATGTATATATATCATTTCTCGTGATACCGTTCTATTTCTGACATCACTTGTTTTGAAAACTTGAAAAAACAAATGGATATTTCAATGAAGTATTGTTTATTTACAAAAACACTACCATTATATGATCTAAATTACAAAATGCTAAATTTTGTTTCTAAAATTATCATTCATGAGATTCTCCTAACAAATTAATCATGTATTATATATCCAAGTAATTCCACTATTATGAATTGAATATTAATTCTCAGGGATATAAAATATATTCATGATTTTTATTATGTAAATCATAAGATACAATGTTTCAATTACAAAGATTTATACTTGGTTATGATTGTCACGACCCGTCCCCCGGGGCCCGCATCATGACTACCCCAAGTACGCCTTCCATAGGCTAGGGGCTGATGACTATCACCAAAGGCGTAATTCCCTAAAATTGGGAAGGCGTTGCCTTTATAAATCGTAAACACACACAACCAGAAGACAAGCAGAAGCAAAAACTATGTAAAAACTGTGTAACAAGTATGCTGAAAGTAAAGAGGGCTGGAAATACAAGCCCGACAGTAAAGTACAAGGAAAGGAAAAACATATACAACTAAAAGACAAATAGCTGGAAGGTGTCTAGCAGCTCCTGGATCGTCCACCATGGATCCTACCTGAAGGGTAGGTACGGAAAGCCTCCTCAGTGCTCTACACCCGTCTGTCTCCTCCGAGTACCGTCTCGTTGTGAGGTCCACTTTCGGGTACCGTCCAGTCCTCGTACACTCAGCCTCGGTCCACGCTGTCCGTCGTCTGCATCCAACACAATGAGGTGCAGGCATTGCCCGTGTGGGGGTGAGTAAAACGATACTCAGTAGGGATCCCGAGACCCTCAAGGTCACACAAAATCCAACAATGATAAACCACAAAGTATGATTTCAATAGATAACCATTACTTAGGTATATGCCCATACATATACCAAAGTTATCAAGTAACCCATCAAAATCATGAAGAAAACACAAAGGTCATTGAGTCAACTAAAAATGGGATTTTCATTCATGATGTTGAAACCACAGATGTTGGAGAACTCCTCCTCTGTCGAGTACAGTGGGCCTGCCGCTACAACCAAGCGCTTCCCACTAACCTTGGACTTCTGAAGTACTCCACCTGTCGAGTACTATGGGCCTGCTACTACAACCAAGTGCTTCCCACCATGGGTCTGCCGCTACAACCAAGCGCTCCCCCTCATAGCCTATATAGGTACTCTTTCTATCGAGTACCATGGGTCTGCCACTACAACCAAGCTCTCCTCTGTCGTGGTTCTGCTGCTACAACCAATCACTCCCCAATGGGCTATCATAATCACTCCGAGTCAATCGATCAGCAGTCGTCAAGTCTCAACCAGCTACTAGGTCTCTGCAATCTGCTCGCTCATCACCAAGAGGGTCCACTCCACGTTCCATAATCCGATACTCCAAGTGTCACGAAATCTCATGTGGAAGTATCTCAAAATAACCCCCATGTCATAGGGGTCTCAACGCAACAGATGATGTGTCAATCGGACGCCCGATCTGAGAGTTATTGGCATTTTAGTTCAAGGGGCCCGGTTGGTTTTTAGGCTCAAACCAACCCGACCGTACTCCAACAATGTCCGAATCTCAAGTGGAGTATTCCAAAAGAACCGTCTCATCAAAAGGAAACCAACTTAGTTGACTACACATCAATCGGACGTCCAGTCCTTAAGTTATAAGCGTTTCCACTCCGAGGGCCTGGTTGGTTTCGGTTTCGAACCGACCCATCTATTTTTCCAAAGTCGTCCAAAACTCACTAAGAGTATCGCAAAAGGACCTCCTCATCATGATAATCCCAATTCCATAGAAGGCGTGTCGATTGGACATGTGGTCTTGAAGTTATTCCCGTTTAAGTGAAACGGGCCCGATCGGTCAAGCCCGGTGGGCTGGCGGGTTGGCCCGTCCGGGATCGGCGGGTCCAACCCGGCTTAAGGGTTGGCCCGACCCGATAATGTGCGGCCCGACCCGGTGGGACATGACCCGGCCCGTGGTAGGCGGCCCGGCCCGTGCAAGGGCGCGACCTGACCCGATGGGGCGCGGCCCGACCCGGTGGGGCGCAGCCTAGCCCGGTTGGGCGCGGCCTGGCCCGCGGCTCATCCAGTTGGCCAAGACGGTGCAGAGGGCGCCCCCCCCCCCCCAAATTATCGAATGGACAGTGCCGAGCGGTTCCACCCCTCCTATCCGGCCGGTCTTCCCGGCGTGAGCGGCCCGCACGGGCGGGCCACTGTCCTCCCACGCGGCACCTGTGGGTGCCGCAACCTCTTCAACCCGACCAGCTGATGAGCTGGCCGGTTCACTGCCAAAGCAGCCCGCATAGCACGAGCTGTGGTTATCCGTAGCGCTGCGCCTTAGAGGCGTCGCGGTCCTCCAACCCGGCCGGCTTCAGCCGACCGATTCTTATTTGACCGAGCGGCCTATGGATGCGGGCCGCGGTTCCTCTCCACTTGGCCGACATACGGCCGCCGCTTACTCTGGTCGCCGCCACCTCTTCCGTCACCACCTCCATTGAAATAAAACGAGGATCAATCGGAGGGTCGTCGGGCCGTGTTCGTTCAGCCCGCACCCTCCGTGTTAGGCGGTATCATAGGTCCGAAGATAAAACATGGTTTCAACGAAGAACGAAGAACAATTTTATTCAATTAGAATTGAAGAAAACCCCCTACCTCGTAATTGACGTCGCATATCATCTAGCCGTGGAGGAAGAGCGTCGCGAAAGAATGGTGTCGTCCCGTCAACATTGAAGGAAGAGTCGTTTTCGTAGGGGACGCTTCTCGCGATCGGTTTCTTCTCCATTGACGCAGAGGAAGAAGAAGGAAGGAGAAGTCGTGGAGCATTCTTCACCGAGAGAGTATGATGTTCTTCATGGAAGAATGAAGCTCTCCTTTAATTCTACAAAGGTTCCCCCCAACCAAAATATTTTTCAAGGCAAATATTATATTAGGCCTCTCAATAAAATAGAATTTCCATGCAATTCAAAACAATTCAAATGAATTGTTTACACCTCAAATTAATTAATGAAGTCATTAATAAATTGTGTTGGCATACTTAATGAGAGGGAGGTGGAGAGGCTCCACCATAATAAATGAGGAGTGTTGTCAAAAATAAATAAAGGGGAGTTTAAGGGAGTTGAGGGGAGGTGAAAGGGTTTGGGTTTGTGTGGGCCCCACCACACTAAATACTCCCATGGAAGGCTATGTGGGTGTGGGCCCCACCTCAAACCCCCCTTATAGGAAATAAACAAATCTTTAAACAATAAAATTGTGTACAACAATTTTATTTAATTTAATATAAAACCCCCAAAATTAACTTCTCCTCCCGAGCAAACACAACTGTGGTAAAGGTCCCCTTAAGTGAATACCGGTGCTGCGAGTTCATCGATGCCCTCAGATTTCAATTTCAAGCACTGGTTCAAAATATAGAAAAAACCGCACATATGTTTACTGAACGTACCCAAAAAAAACTTCAGAAATTTATTTCGGGCACACCGGGCCTCGGAATCAGGCGCTGTCAGAAACCGCAAACTCGTAAAATTCCAAAGTATTTAAGAAAAAATTTTCCTTGAAATTTCTGGGTCTTTATAATGATATAAATAAAGTTGAGGGATATGGTGTAAATCCAATCCCTTATAGGAATTTATCCAACTATGTGATGGGTGTTCCTAGAGAGTGTCCACTGGTCTAGATATAGATTATACGATGGGTGCCGGTAGATAGCACTCTAAAGAATTTGGTAATGTATTTATATCATGATATTTCATGAATGGTGAACGAGTGATTATCCTAAGCACACTATGGGATTATAGATCGAACCTAATCCGTTATGGGACTAGGTTAACCATGATTATTTTTCATTAGACATAAGTTGTTACTTTATATTATGATTTGAAGATTATTTAAAAATTACATAAGATAGATTATGATATTTTTTAAAAAAATTATGATTTTATGAATGAATGAAATTTTATTTTTCTCTATGGAATTATTGTATTGAAATTTTCAATAGAAACATTATTTTCTTCTTATATAATAATTCATGATATCTATATAAGGTATATAATTTAAACTTATATATCATAATACACTCTTTTAAATATTGGAAAACCATGTATACTTCTCTCAGGTTTTGAAACCCCAAACCGAACTTTTGTCACTAACCCTCTATTTTCAAAACCAATTTTCACTAGACATAAGGATGAGTATAATAAAGTGACTGGTCGAGGTCATTCTATGGTGTTTAAATGTTGTATAGAGGATGAAATATTTTTTGGTCTTTTTCTTTTATAGTTATTTTAATTATAATTCTCTAGAGTATCATCACTCTATAAAACTCTAACCCTTTATAATATTAGTTTTTTAATAAAAATAAATGATAAATAATAAATAATTTAATAAATGGATCATTTCATGGGTTTAAATGAAGTATGGGTACTTACATACATAAAAAAGGAATCAAACCAAAAATACCATTAACAACACAATATTTAGAAATAAGGAATATAAGGTTTTCACACATCTATGAGAAAACTATAATAAATGTAGAATATGGGGATTAAAAGATAAACCAAGAAGAAATAAAATTAAATCAAGAAAAAACACCACAAAATCAAGGTTAATCCATCACAAGGAGAGGGTGGAAGCTCTAATTCCATGGGAGATACATATACACACAAGGTAGAGAAAATGAGGAAAAGTGGAGTTAAATCTATCAAAGTAACTTTGGTTATTTAAAATAATTTTAATATTTTGGACTTCTCATGTGTTTTTGCTTTACTATTAGAAAAACTATATTCCAACTATGTGGGATTAATTCCCTCCAAAAAACCAAATCCACACAGTTACTATAGAACCACTCATGGTTATACAAACCATACTTAATCCAAGAAAATAAAATTTATCCCCCTAACCCCTTTCACATGGTTAGCCACATGGTTATAAAAACCATGCTCCAACTTTTCAATGAAGTATGTTTTCCTTTAAAAAACATTTCTAACCCCTTAAAACCAGGAACTAAAAACATGGATAAATAAAAAAATACAAACTCAAATAATATATACCTATGACACAAAATGTATCAAATATTTGTAGTAAACTTGATGGAAATTACAATAAAAATAAAATGTTCCTACCATATTCAAAATTATGTAATTGATATATTATATTTCTTCTCCTTTTTTACTAATACCCCATTTAGAGATCAATCTTAAAATTTAATTGAGTATAATTAATCTAGTTTAATAATTCATTAATTCTAAAATGACGGTATTTTTATTTATTGATATCCCATTATGTTCTCTGTTATAAATTTATAGTTTCATTGATACATCCTTATTTTTCAAAAATAGAATATGTGCTCCCAAGGAGACACATTTATATGGATGAAACCCTTCTATAAAATATCCTACAGTTTCTTCTTCAATTCTTCGAGATTTGTGAACAACATTCAACATGGGGTATTTGATATAGGTCTAGATCTAGGTAAGGGTTCTATAGAAAATTATATCTCTCTTTCTAGGTGTGGTTTAGATAATTATTTAAGAAATATAACAATTTATTAATGAATAATGGGTATATATTCCATATTTTTTCACTTTCCTTTCCTTCCCCTTATTTACCAATCATTTCCTTAAAAAAGGTTATAGGAGGTAGTTATTGAAAAAATGTTATATGGGATATCTCTTATTCAATAATAATTATAGGCCCACATCCAATAAAATAAATATTTTCTTTCCACTATAATTGATATTGGAATTAAAATTTCTGAGTTGATCAATAACTATTATTACGTAAAATTCCACCATTTTAATGACAACTATATTTTGAGTGATAGTTTTCTCACCAAAGTTAATAAGTAGAATATCTATATACTCTCATAGAATAAAAAACCCTCTAATAGTTTTAAAAAATAACTATAATTCTATTATATTAGGGTTTTATATGATGTTATTTGAAACCAAAAATGAAATAATGGAATTCCTTGATCCAAAATCAAAATTTACACTAGAAAGATTTTTGTAAAAAACAAGTGTACCTTATACCATGAAATTTATATCCTTCATTTTATCCATCATGATAAAAAGTGTATGGATTTGGTCAATTTTCCTATACTCAGATTGATTTCCATTTACCTCTACCATTCTATATTTTTTTACTGGATAGAAATGTTTCAATTCTCTCTACAGTTGAATCATAACACAACATGATATTCTTTCACAATATATCCATTATCTTAAAATGTTATGATGTTAATGTTTTGTATCTCCTAAAATTTTTTCATTAATTTGTTTGACCGTTCCACTCTTGAAATACTCCCACTTACTTGAACACAAGTTTCATAGTTCCATTTTCAACATTTTATACTCATGTGACTTTTTAATTTCTTCCCTTCCCGTTCATAGTAAATATTTTTTAGAAAAATTTCAACATCCTTCTCTTCTTGTTTCTTTTAACATGGGACCAACAGTAACCTCTGAACTCCATTTGAAATTTTAGATAACACATCAATAACACCCCATTACTCCCAATGTCTCGTATTATAAAATAATTCCATTTATGGGTTATTCTTCCTCTATATATTCGACCAATTTTTCCATCAAAATGAATGCATAAGATTGAAATATATCATAAAATTTGTGTGTGGATCATCTCACAACTTCCCAATGATTCCCAATATTTTTATTTATCTTTATAAATATAATTTCTATTTTTATAGTGAATGAGGAAAATACTTACTTAAAATTACTTTTTTTATGTTTCCTAAATTTATAGCTTAAATTTCATCCTTAGGAATCATGTTTTTGACTAACATCCACAATTTATATGCTTCTCCATTTAGGAGACATATTTTTAATTTTACCTCCTCTTACTCAAAACAATAGAGTATAAATAATATCATTTCTATAACATTGATCCATTGTTCTATGATCAATGGCCCATAAGGTCTAATAAATGTTTGTTTTTGTTGGCGTATAAAGGATTCAATAACTATTTAATCCAACTTTGGTGAATCCAAATTCTCTATTTCATTTTAATATTTATAATATGGGATAGTTTATTTAATCCCATTTTAATGTTTTCTAACCTAGAATTCACTATTTTAGGGTTTTAGTCATTTAATTTCCCATTGTATCCATTGTTCACTTGCGCCATTATATTTCCCACCATTTTAAAAATAAAGAACACATGAATAATAAAATTGATGTTATTAATAATAATTTTTTAAGGGGAGTTTAATCATATTTTTTTCCTAATATTTTTCTTCTAGAATCATATACATTGACACATTATTTAATTATAAATTTAATAATTAATTTACATATATATCATTCCATTATAGTTTATAAATATCATATAATAACCATAGTATATACATCACGAATGTTTGTCTTAGTGTACAGTCTTATGCCTCTTTGTCATGCACCAATTGATTTTCTATTTAATACCCCATCCACCATTTTGTTTTTATGTTCCCTAGTTAAATATATTCTATATCCTCATCCACTTACCTATATATATATGTATATATTTTCCTAAAAAACCATACACTATGAAGTTTAACAAATTTTAGGGATTTTTTCCTTTAGTTATCCTGATTCCTTGGGTTTTCACTGAGGTTTTATTTTATAATCCTAATTTATATAAATAAATACACCCTATTGTGATAGAAACTATAAAAACACACATTATCATATTTATTTTCTATCATATTTAAATAACAAAATAAAACAATTATAATATAAATAGGACATTTTGAGGAGTAGTTTTTTCTAAAACTAGGAACATAATAAAAGCATGCATGGTACATAGAATAAAACATAAACTAATTTTCAACTCTCCTAAAGGACTAGATTATTATACCATCCTAGATCATTTCACTGCATAGGATTTCCTAGACAAATTTCTAAATGAAAATAGATCAGTAATGAACATCATTGGTGAGATATGATGTGTATCATAAGAAAATATACTTAAAATCTTGAAGAATACGATAAGTATATGAATATTAGAAGGTGATGTATGACATGGTAATGTGGTTGCAAAATAACCATGAGTCATTTTTAAGAATATCAGTATAACTCATCAATAAGGTGTGTACAATACATTAATATGTGTTTTTACCAAATTATAATAAATTGTACAAATGCATACTACAAATGTAACATTCTAGCTCGAGGTCCACCCAAATCATGACTTGAGTCGATGGGTCACATGAACACAAGAGAGCCTCCTCAAACGCTAAAGGATTAAAACTACAAGTGAGTGTCCATGGTTTTATTGTGGGGAGATTATACCCTAATATGAGTATAACACATCAGAAATAAGATAAATAAGAAATAAAGGAAGTATAAATGATAACTAAAAACACATGAGAAACATATGTCATAAATAAACAAAGAGGTATATGAAACATACAAGAAGTAATAAAAATGCCAATCTATAATATGAGTAATATACAAAATGATGTTGTATCACATTGATATAAAATAATGGTATACATGGTATACATATTATATGCATATAAAACATGTTATACATAAGTAAAAAAGGACAAAATACATCTCCACTAGATTCACAAGAATATACTTGGTTCTCTTCGCCAATGATCAATGTAATATGAAAAATAAATCAGGCATCTATGATAGGGTACTTTCCCTATCTACACATGTATTCAGGAAGTCTTCTCAGTTTCCATGGTCAGATCGGTAAGGTAATTAGATAAAAATAGTAGGCCACCACCAATGGTTGCTAGTATAACCCAGTTGGTGTATATAAAATAGTAGTGTAATGATATAAGATATAATTAAGGATTTTTAAAACTAAATACTTATTGGATCAAGATCCTATAGGACACCTAAAAGACTTTACCTTCATCAGCATAGAATGGGATACATGTGACCTCAGTTTAGAATGTATAGAAATTTATAATTAAATATATGTGATATGCATATATTTATATTAATTATGTATGTGAGGAAATATTTAGGAATATATATAGATACTAGGTTATATCTGGACCCATGGCATGAATCAATCATCCATGTAGAGTTAAATGCGCTATAGGCTCTATTAAGGGGACTATCCCTGAATCTCATGAGAATGAAAGATGTCATGCTTGTCACTCAAGATAGTGGGGTGATTCATCCATCCAATCAACTTATGTATGGGAACATGGAAAACCATTCCCATCATCCATGTAAATGTAAATGGCATGATATGTCATTACCATCACCCATCATAAGGGATCATGAGACACCATGCTCAACAGATCCCTTAACCGTTGTCCAGTGATGAATATCCATTTTCTAATCATAATAATAATATGTCATTTCTATTTAAATAATTTGAAAACATTCATTCCCATATATCCATGGGTATTAAAAAATATATAATTTCTTAATTAATTTTTAAACTTGTGGTGTGGCCTTTCCACTAACATTCAATTTATTAACATAATCATTTAATTTTCAAATTAAGTAAATTTAATTTTAAGGTCAAGAAAAAACACTTAGATGGTGTTTTTTTAAACTTCATCAGTTACATAAATGTGGGTATTTAATTCAACACACCCAAATGGGTGGAATCCAATGAGGTAGACATCCCATAAACATCTAACAAGGCTTGAAGGGGGTATATTAACAAAATTCATTAAATTTAAAAAGAGGAATGGAATTTTAAAAAACACATGGAATTTTGATCATGCAACATAATTGAAAAAATCTAATAACAAGTAGAGTTTTAGGGAAAATACTATACCACCTATCATAGGTCCACGAACAACCACTCATCCAATATCATCATTTGAATTGAAGAACTGTTGAAAATAAAAGTATATATAAATAACCTGAAATTACGGTGTATTATATCACACCAATATTGAGAAGAATATGGTGATAGTAACTAAAAAAAGATAGAAGACGATTACATCTCTTACCATTAGCTAAACATAAAAACATATAACATTCCGACCAGAGTTTGGACGGAGGAGAAATCAAGAATACTAGTTGAGGTAATAAGATAACTCACAATATGGGGAGATCTGTGAATCCTTTGGGGAGGAAAAAATAATGAGGGGGGGGGGGGTTTGGAATATTTGAAAAGAAAATTGAAGTTTATCATTATTTTAATGGGTCGTATGGTTTTGCTTCATGGTAGGAAAAACCATGCACTAACCATGCATAATATACTACAAATAATTCCCCTTGCATGGGTTGGACACATGGTTTAATTGACCATGTGCAACTCATGAAAACCCCCTCTATTAAGTGGTTTATAGAACATGCAATGTAGTACATCCAAGGTTGCATATTTAGAAAAAACTGTCCCTCCACAGACAGTGAACTGGACCACCCTTCACTATTTAATCAAACCTTATATATTTGGAAGCATGATTTCTACTAACCATGCATCCCACCTACTTATCCCTAAAACCATGGATTCAGGATTTGAACCATCCCCCAGAACCCCCATGAAACCTATACAACATCATTAAGAACTCACATTAGGATATAACTAGGTAATTAAATTGAAAAAAAATGATTTGTACCTTTATAAAAGTTAGGAATTACAAAATCCCCTATATAATAAACCCCTAACCCAAGTTGTCCTTTTGAGGGTATTAATGGATCATTTGAGAAAATATCTATCCACTAATTATGTATATTTTATTCTCGTTCCTTTGTGCCTTAATGTACTCAACTTTTCAACCATAACACCCACATGATAGAAGATGAACTACCTCAGGGATCCTTCATGATGTAATCCACAATACACATTAAACACTCCTAAAATAAATAATCCACATCTAAATTAACCTCCTCAGGCTATAAAACATGGATCAGGTATAAAAAATACTGATTGAATTAGGACACTTGATTTTTTTTTTCATTTTTGGGTATCTCTGATGAGGTGTTATCTTGTAATCCACTAGTCCAATTTTATTTAAAACCTCAACAAGTCCAGAAAATCAAGTCAAAATATTACCCTACCTATGAATACTTAGATGGACCTTCATTGTTGAAACATGCAAGAAAACCTGATTCTCAACCTTGAACACTAGAGGTAATCTATGACGATGGAGCATATGAATGATTCTGGAACTAAGATATCAACATGATATTCCAAATTAACTAGACTTCCTCTATTATCTCTGGAACAATATGTTCCCCAAGTAATGCTAGCTCTCCTTCCTCTTACTAGAACATATATTTTCATCATGGCATACCATATATAACCACATAAGGATCCTTCTATATGGTATACTAACAATTTTTATTGTAAGAAAAACAAAGGTATGTGATTTTCATAAGAACCCCTAAAATCAAGGAAACATGAAAAAAGAATGTCATATAACAACTTAATCAAATCTTCTATTTGAATATCATTCTAAGAGTGATAGGTCGTGGTTAGAAGAACCAATTTTCCCAAGGCCTTCTGTATCCCCTACCATAATAGCAATGTGAAATGAGAATCCCTATCAGATATGATAGAACATGGTGCTCTATTAAGGAATATGATCTCCCTAACATATAGCCCCCTAGATCCTTTACTATTATGGTTTCTTGAATAATAATGAAGTGGTAGACATTATTCAAATAGTTAATGATGACCCAAATTATATCATTTCCTCGACATGACCTAGGAAAACCTATCCTGGAGTCCATGGCGACATTACCCCACTTAAAATCAGTAATGTATAGTGTTTATAAATGTAAATCTAGTCTTATATGTTCCACCATCACCTGTTTAAAATTTTAACATTGATTCACAAATTCAACGATATTTAGTTTTATTCAAGGAATGAAATATCAATGATGTAGGTATCTATATATCATGATGATATTGGGATGCACTTCCCACACCAAGGAATGATATTCCCACATCAGTTCCTCTTAGATGTATGATGGAACTAAGAAAATCCCATGAAAGTATAAGGTCTCATCAAAATCTATAGTCCAACTAGAAAATGAGTCGTCATATGAAACATAATCTCTCAAGACTAGGACATTAGTATCTAAATGGTGTCTCATCTTTACCCATTTCAGAAGGGTAGAGGACATTGATAAGGTTGAGAGGAATGTCTTCCCATGAAAATCTTAAACCTAAACATGCATCTCTTAAAACAAGGCCATAAGCTACCACTACTCATTGACCTCCTAAAACACCTTTGTATGCATCTTCAAACTTAGTGCATCAGCTAATGCATTTCATATTCCAAGAGTATAAGGAAGCTCAATATTAATGTACTGTAGTTATTGGACCCACTTCCACTTCTTAATATTTATGTCACACTGTGTGAAGTTATATTTGAGGATTTTATGGTCTTCTAACACCAAAAATTTCTCTGGTAGCAAGTAATTTCTCCAGTAGTGTAAATCCTGCACCACCTTTTCCAACTTGAGGTTATTGATTGGGTAATTTCCATAAAGTTGTTTCAAACTAACGGGAAATATAAGATATGAATATCTCATACTGAATAAAAACTACACCTAGATCGATGACTAAAGAATCACATCAAAATGTGCATATTCTTCCTGGATCTAGAAGAATCAATATTGGTACTGAATTCATTTTTCCCTTTATCTTCTGAAAGGATTCCTCACAAGATTCTGACCATTAAAATTTCACACCCATCATATTAAGGCTAGTAAGATGTTATTATAGGAATGAAAAAGTCATGAATAAAGACTCTATAATACTTAGATATCCCCAAGAAACATTGTATATCAAAAATATTCTCATTATTCTCCCAGGAAACAACATATCTCAGCTTTACTAGGATTACTGATACTCATGCCTTTGAGATTATGTGAACCATTAATTGGAATATATCGATATAAATGTGGAATTGATTTAGATTATCATATAGTTAATGCTGACTTAGTTTATTCTGCATGATTTAATGTTTTCAATAATTATAATGTCAAGTGAAAGAATACACCAAGATATCATCCACAAAGATTACAATGAATGAGTCTAGATACAGGTGGAAAACATGATTCATTAGATCCATGAAAATAGATTCTACATTTACGAGGCCTGACAACATTACCATGTACTAAAAAATACGATACCTTCTTTGGAAATCTATAAGAGGTATGTCTGAAGGCCTAACATTAACTTGATGGAAGACCGAACTCAATTCAATCTTTGAAAAAACCCTCACTCATAAGAGAAGATCAAAAAGGTAATATATTCGAAGCACTAAATACCAATACATAAATTTAATTTGGTTCATCTATCAGTAATCTATGCAATGTTTGAGGGTACCATCTGCCTTCCTGAAAAAATGGACCAGTGAACCCAATGAATAGAAGATAACTCTTTTAAATCTATATCCACTAATTCTTCCAAATGCTTATTGAGATCCTAAATCTCTATAGGTTCCATATTATAAGGAATGATGTAACCTTGTGTCTCTCTAAGAAAAAGTAAAATTGTGAGTTATACCTCTCTCACTAGAGATATCCTAGAAAATTATTGGGGAAATAAATCCTTGAAATGATCTACTAAAGGGATCATACAAGAAGAGAATAGTGATATAGGATATCAATATACTCAATCCCTGATGCACATGACCATATTGATTTGAACATATGTCATGTTCTCCCTAGTAAGAATATAAACTAACATATATTTATGTAAAGTTCACCTTCTATAGATTAAAAAATATGGTCTTTTTTGGGAATCAACCAATCCATCCAGAGAATTACATCAAACCTTGGAATGTTGAGGAAAAAATTATTACGCATGAATAGATAACTACCTTTATAAAGGGTAAATTCCTTACATCATAGAATACTATCTAATTATATACCCAATGGGAAATCGAGTTTCATCATTCCATAAAATTACTCTATATCAAGGACCAAACTCTCCATAATTTCTACAGATATAAAATAGTGCGATTCACCTATGTCAAATAAAGTAAGAACTGAAGTAGTGGCTACCAAAATATTACCTTGAACTATAGAAGGACCTAACTTTTATCTTATGGAAAAGGTTTCACTGCATGTAATTGGACTGTACCATAGACCTGAGACACAAATAGACTCCTTTGAATAGGATCTTTTAACTAGATATATGAATCACGAGTCTGGTTTCTTCTACCTTGACCACAACCTTGGCCTGAGTGGCTAGTGGTACTCCATCTACCTTCCTAGAGAGGTGCTACCAACCCCTATCTAGAACACAGAGTCATTGTATATCTTCTCTCACTAGGAATATTAGAAAATTTATATAGAAATTCTAAACATTTCCCATCATTACGCATCCTCTAAACTCACTAGATCTCAAATGCATCAGAGCTTCAAGCTTCCTAGTTTTTGGCCCTGGTGAAATGTTACAAAAATTTCAGCACAACCTGTGTTAATACCACTTCCCCTATGAGAAACCTAAAACTGAAACTTAGGTCCTCTATAATAACTACTACCTAGTCTGGGTACTAAAAAAACATTTATCAAACCTTTTATGTCCCTAAATATTTGTTCAATAATAAAGGACTAAATGACTATCTAAGAAATAGTAGTCAATCAAAAAACATTAATATGTGATTGGATTGTGTATACAAACCAATCCTAAAATCATCAGACATTCATGAGCTCATACCCATCTAAAGTCAGTGAAAATTATTGAATCCTAGTTAAACTAAAATAATTCCTCATCCTAGACATAGCTCCCAGTTTCATGTTCATGAACTCTCTATATTTTTCATCTCTCAATGTCTATTGAATGAAGTGATCATAAAATAAGGTCTAGAAGTCCCTAAAAATTATATCCGTTGATGGTATTATTAGGTAATGACATACCAAAATCACTTAGAAGAACCAAATAACATATAAGCCCCAATCTTGACACTTCTCTCAAGAGGAATATTCAGATACTTAGATATAGAAACCATGGCCTCCATCCATTTCTCAAAAACCTGGGGGCCACTATCCCTTGAAAAAATATGTGGATTCTTTTGTAGGAATTCCCATGTCAATCCTTCTATACTATAGGCAAGTCAAGATACTTTCTACATATACTTTTTTATATGATGGAAATCCTCTCATAATTGGGCATCAGTTCCCAAGTCAGAAATAAAATGTAGTTCCTTAGGTGTCAATATAGGAGGTAATATAGGTGGATCAGGTCCCAACGCATATAGGGCATGGTCATCGCCACACTCTTACTATACAACATGAGGAATTCATGGTGTCATGGTTCTAAAATACCAAATTAATGCCTTAGAATAATTTAATACCAATAGTTTGACAAATATATAGTAAGATAGGTGAATAGACATTCTATGAAAAAAGGTGACACCTCTATGATTACTCCAAAATCCTGGTCTAGGTGATAAGGGGAAGACCATAATAGACCAAAACGATCATAAGAGAAACTCCCAACTCCCAACTACTATGTCTGGGTATGGGTCTAAGTCTCATATCACATAGAAAAGGATCTAGTATATAGAGCGTGAATTGTATGGTAAATAGGAAAACACTCTTTACTTTATAATCGGGATCCTTATATAGCAGTATCTATTTTATTTAAAAGTATAGTTAATTTAAATTCATACTATTAATATATATATATATATATATATATATCATGGTCCAATTTCATGTGTCACCATTCCCAATTTATAATTTCCATACACCTTATAAACTATAATTGGCATATTAAGAAACTACGACCTATCCCATACATTTGGTATCAAAATTTCATAGGTCATATAAAATTATTTGATTAAATGAATTAACATTCTAAGTTTATAGAAGTACATGGTTTATAAATTACAATTAAAATACATGAAATCAAATGAACTGAGGTTTTATCCCATGGAAGTAGTGGTTCATGGGTTAAACACTGTATAATTCAATAATCATGGTTCCATCATCAACCTATATGGGAAAAATATTTATATAGATTAATAAAATTTAATTAATCAAACTATTTTCCCCATAAAAAAGTGTTAGAAAATATCTAATAGATATCAAGGCACCAAAATATATATATATGGAAAATGCATGTAGTAAGTTAACAAAGAATTAAAAAATTAATGTAATATATGACCCATAGTTCCTATTATGATGCATGTTCCACTACCTCCATGTCATACCTATAGAAGGGAAAAAATAATCTACCATAAAATAATATTAACAAAAACAACAATAACACCACCACCACCACAAAACATGTGCACCAGCTAATGGTTAAAAAAATACAACTATAACATGCGTAATCTAATAATAGAAATAACTGATCCCAAGTTATTTGGGTTTACCTTGTACATTGGTTAGATCCTCCCAATAACATGATAATTACCAAATTTCTACAAGTCCTCAGTATTCATTCTAATACCAATTAATTATAAAAAAGTAAAATTAAACTTCTATGATAACACTTTGTAACATCCAAGCCCATGGCCACTAAAATGATACCTCATGCATGTGGGTCACATGGCCTCAGGTGAACATCCTCATATGCCAAAGGCTTACAACTAGTAGTGAGGGTCTATGGTCATATGTTGGGGGGACTATACCCTCGTATCAGAGTATTGTGACAAAAATAAGAGAAATAAAAGTAGCTAAAGAATAAAAGATAACTAACTGCACAATGGAAATAGATTCTATAAATAAACATAGTAGAATATGGAATGTACAAACATTAATAAAAATAAAAATCACTACTATGATTCATATACAAAATGATTTCTTGCCATGATGATATTAAAAAAAGGGATACTAGGGACATATAGTATAATCATATTCAACATTCCATACAAAAGTAAAAAATACCAAAAGACATCTCAACTTGAATCGTGAGTATATTTTCAATCCTCTTCTTCCATTATCCAATATATAAGAAAACTAGATCATGAATACATTACATTGTTCATTCCCTTATACATACCTATATTCATGATGTTTTCTCAGGTACCGTGGGTAGTATGAGAAGGTGTGAGATAAATATAGTAGACCACCTCCATCAGTGTCGAGAATAATCCAGTTGGAATATATTTCACAACATGGTGCAAATATAATAGATAATAAAAGATGTTAAAAAATATATACTAGTTAGAGCATGTTCATGTTGGAAAACTGGAAAACTCTACCTATATCAACATATACTAGGATATTTATAATCTCAATTTTCCATGTACATAAATTTTTAAGTAACTATAAATAATATGTATATATGTATATACACAGTGTATTTCATGACATATATAGAAATATACATAGATACTGGGTTCCAAAAGAAGCCAGGGTGAAACTCAGAATTACATCTATAGTCAAATTATCTATTGTCTCCTGTAGGGGTAATAGACCTAAATGTAATGAGAATGCAAGAAGTCACGATCTTTGATCGAGATAGTGGGGTGAGTAATAATACCCAACACCTGATGCAAGGGAAAGTAGAAAATAATTCCCATTATCCAAGTAAAATTAAATCGTGTGAGATTATATTCCCATCACCAAATATAATGTAGTGTGAAAATCCATGATCGAAAAATCCTTTAGCCATTGTCCAATAGCTAATATCAATGGTTTAATAATCATAATAATATGGAATTTCCATTTAAATCATTTACAATCATTCATTACCATCTATCCATGGCTATCAAAGATTATATAATTTTTTAATCAATTTAAAAAAATGTGACATGTTCTAGAATATTCATTTAATTAATTTAACCATTTAATTTTGAAAACAAGTAATTTTCCTTTTAAGGCTAATCCAAACCACTTAGACGGTGTTTTGGTAAATTCAAAAAATACATCGAGGATTGAATTTAATTTAACATGCCTAAATGGGAGGAAACCAATGAGTTTGACATAATATAACAATATAATAATTCACTAAGGGTGTATATTGACATGATTCATTTAATTAAAAAGGAGAAATTGAATTTTATGGCAACATGTGTAATTTTAGGTATGTAGCACAATAAAAAACAGCTATAAAAATGCATTAAATTTTATTTAAAATACTAGAACACCTACCCTAGGTATGTGGACGGAAATTATTTTAGTATTATCATTTTAATAAAAGTATAATGAATGAAAATGGAAAAATAGATAAATTTTGTAAATGTAGGCCATATTAGGTTGCACCAAAATATCATAGAATATGGGAAGAAAAACTATGAAAAGAAGGAATGAGATTAACGAACTAAAACTACTAAAAAACTGAGTTTATCCAGCATTAGATAAAAACTCTTGTAAATACCTTCTTCTCCAGCACTAAAAAAAGCGGTGTTAAAGGGGGTCTTTAACAACACTTTTTTTAACGCTGTTAAATGGGGTCTTTAATAGAGATACAAAAAGTTCTATTAAAAGGGAGCCTTCATCAGTGATTTTTTAAAAGTGATGATAAAGACCACCCTTTATCAGTGATTTTAAAAAAGTACTGGTAAATGTTGTCTTCTATCAGTGCTTGTAAAAAAGTGCTGATAAGGGGGCGGGGGCATCAGTGCTTTTTAAAAGTGCTAATAAAAGACCCTCTTTATCAGTGCTTTTTAACAAGAACTGATAAAAGTATTATTCCAAAAAATATATATTTCATTAAAAATAATATATTAATATAAATAATATATATATTTTTTAAAATATTCTTTAGATAAGGTAAATTGAAATTTATAATTAATATATAAGATATATAGTGGAAATAAGTTATAAAATAATTTATAAAAAAAATTTAATTAATAATATTCTTATTATTAACAATTATTAGTCATTTAATATCAATTTTCAGATAAAAAAATCAAAAAATGAAAAACAATATCTAAAATAGGTTGGGAATGTAACTCAAAATTTTAATAACCATAAATTTTGATCTCGATGTCCGTTTGGGATCTACCACATATAAAATCAAATCTTGTGATGTGTTTTATATAATAGATGGTATTTTACTAAGGTAAAAGATATTTTTCTAGTTTTTAATCCCCAGAAATGGCCAGAAGGCCACCAAAACTGAGTTTTTTGTCACCCACCCCAATTTCTTAAAATTAAAATGGCTATAAGTTTTGATAAGGGTGTTCATTAGGCCTATACCAACTATCATATCAAATATCATTTCATGAAATTTTATTTTACAGGTTATGAAGCAGAAATAGACTCTTTTATTAGAATTTATTGTCATTTAATGGTTTTTAGGGGTTTAGGGTTTTCAATGTTTCTTGACGTTTTTATTTATTTTAGGGGTTTTTAGAGTTAATATACTTTTAAAAAAATATATATAAGTAAATATGTATTTAAAAAAAATATATAACTATTTATATAAATATATATATTTATGGTTAAAAAAATATAAAGAAATATATATTAATAAATAGATATATTAGAAAATGTAAAACAAAACAATATAGTATATTGGAAAAGGTTCTGGTGTATTATATAGAGGTCTCAGGTTCGAAAACCATTAGAGAAAGGGGTGTGTGTTGGGGGTGATATTATCTAAATAACTGATAAAGGGGTGGGGGGAAGCACTGATAGGGGGGGGGGGTGAAAAAAATTTTATACCCTTTATCGGTGGGGCCTTTTTGAGAACTTTTTTTAGCACTATTAAAGGAAGCCTTTAAGAGTTCTAAAAAAAATCATTGATAAAGGTGGTCTTAAACAATGCTAAAAAAAGTGTTTATAAATTCCCCCATTATCAGTTCTTTATTTAGCACTTTAAATGGGGTTTTTATCAGCACTTTTTATGAGCTCTATTAAAGACAACCCTTTAACATCACTTACATTATCAAAACTGATAAATCCCCTTTACTAATGTTGTTAAAGGCCTGATTTTTAGAAGTGTTACCTTTACCTAACCAGTACAACCAATTTTGGTTCAATATGAGTCTATATAAAGGAGAAATAAAAATGACAAGGTGATATCTTGGCATGATTCGCACGAGAGGGGGAGAGCTGTGCGTCTACTGGAGAAAAAAAGAGAAGAGGTGGGTTTATAAGATTTTATGTAGAAATGGGAATTTAACTATAATAAATGGGGTATCATGTTTTGGACTCATTCATTTCCAAAATGTGCTTCATCCATGTGAAAAATATAGCCCAATAAACCCCCTTTCATGAGCTTGTTTCACGATTGAAAAAATACAATGTGCAACCTATGAAAAACTCCTATGTTAAGAGTTAGGTAGTACACACATGGGTGTGTAGACTAAGATGCACAATTAGAAAAAAAATGCATCCCTGTAAATATAATTGTCCCACTATTCATGGTTTAATGAAATTGTGTGAACTTGGTATCATGTTTTCTACTAGCTGTGCGGCCCACCAAATTCTTTCGAAGACTGGGGCTTCAACCTCAATACAAGCCCTAAAAACTCCCACTAAAAACATCTCTAATTCCTTAGGAATTCACATTAGGTTAAAAGATGGTAACTAAACATGAAAAAAAAGTATCCATAGATTCAAAAAAAGTTGGGTCATTACCTCCAAGGAATCATTACTATGCCATCTCAAGAGATTAATTTTATACCCAATGCATTGGAGATCTATTCGGGAAAACCTCCTATATATCTAAAACTATGTGTGAAACATTAATCAAAGATCATATGTACATATAATTTTAAGGATTGATTAGGTAATATAGGATTAATTTATAATAATGGAATGTTATAAATATATACAAACACCGTTAAATGAAAATAAGGTTAAGTGTTAAATATAAGAAAATTGAGTATAGAAAATAAAGGAATGGTTTCAGAAGCATAATGGTTATACAAATGTGATTATATAATATGTTTTATGAGAGATAATGTTATTTTCTCATTAAAAATGGATTAATGTGTAGTACATGTGTGTTTTAAAACAAATGAAATAAAATAAATCATGAATCTAAGGCTTATCATAAGGGATAATTCTTGAATGTAAAAATATGAGGGATAAAACACTTACATTAAAAAGTGAAATATTAAGGTTGGAGAGAGACTCCTTAGAAACATGGAACCACTATGGAGGGACACTTTAAAGTTTTAATGGGAGGGTATTCTTTCTAATTGGGTTTGAAATGGGTATTAAGGGGAGAAATGGTGGGTATTTGGACATGATAAGGGGTGGTTTAAGTGTTAAAATAACGGTTATTTTTTTATTTAATTTGAAAAATCATGGGTCAAATCAATTGAAATGAATTTTATGGATAATTAATTATTCAATGAGGTTTTTATTACTTTAAAATATTTAAAAACTAGAGGAAACATTCCAAATACCCCTCTTAAATAAAAAAATAAAAAAATAGTTTTTATTTTGGAAAAATATAATTAAGGTTCCAAAATTATAATGGAAATTTTTTAAGTTAAATTTTTAATTTTAAATATTAAATTATTAAATGAATTAATTATTCAATAAAATGTTTCATAAATTTTTTCATTATGCTCACATATTAATTATTTTCTAAAAAACATGCTACTCATAAAATGGTAAAGTTAACTTTTTCACAAAACAAATCATATTTGTTGGAAAATTCCCAAAAAAATCACTTTAAGATAATATTTATGTGATGAGTTCAAAAATAAAAAACATTTATTTAGAAATAATTTTTTAAATATAAGAATTTTAAATTTTAAATATAAAAAATTATTTATTGAAAATTTATAATTTTTATGAACTAAAAAACATTTTGAATGTTATATAAAAAAATTAATTTGGTTATCATTAAATTATATTATAATTTATATTTAAATAAATAATGTTTTATAAGAAAATTTCCTGAAAATAAATTTTACTTAAATTTTTTAAATTTATCATAAAACTAAATTTAATCATATTTCTAAAAATACATTTTTTTATTGAAAATATAATTTATCGTATTCATCACACAATAATGTTAATTTTTGTTTCACATAAAAAGATTGAAATAATATAAAAAACAATGGAATTCATGCACAGTAACCAATATATTATTTATAAATAATTACACAATAATACTACTAATGGTCTAGATACACAACCCCTTATTACATTATCATAATCACTAAGGGTATGATGTCTGATGGTGGTAGTCTGTTTTGGTGGTTCTTCTAATTTTTCTGCGATGATGATCTCCACTAACTTGAACATCTCATGAAAATGATCCCTCTCATGTCTCATCTGTAAATTTTATATTTGGTTTGGTCGAGGGGAAATTCCAATTGTGCCACCTCTCTCCCATGCTTTTACCAGTGAACCATATAAGGGATTTTACTATCACTAGGGGCTATAGTTTCTTCATTGTTCATTATAAAACAATACCAAACATCAAATTATAATAGATACATAACCACCTATCATAATTCCAAATGGTCATATTAAAAAACGAAAATAAATCTAAATAGCTATAATGAACAACAATCATAATGCCTAATGACCATAATTCTCAATTTTCATATTTCCCTATATATATACAACACTAATCTCATACCTCATTGTTAATTAATTCACTCACAAATTTTCTTACACATCCCTTGATAATGCCTATCATTTTCCTAACACATAAGTTTTTTTACATCAATCATGGAAGGAACGATACTTATGGTATAATTCAACCTTAAAGAGTTCCCCATAGTGATTTATCAATTCTTCAGTGTTTATATCTATGTACTATTCCTAGTTATATTAGTCCATATTATTTCATGATGTTCAAAGAAAAGTAGTAGTCATACTATGTGATTGTGTTTTAAAAAAAATACAATATTTATTATAAAATATTAATTCTTTTATTAATATAATCAAATTTTAGGGCATTACACCTACATTCATGGATGAGACACCCTTAGTTTCAGACATTTTCTTTCAATAAAATATATTTATATCATTCATAATTATTATTTAATATTTTATTAAATGTCTTTAACCTGATAAGGAAGTAAGAAATTCATTTTATGAAAAAATAAACATTTAATTCCCTCATAATATAAAATTACATCAAAATTACATGAAACCATTTATTATATGACAAGGATTTTTTCATCATTTAAAATAGAATAAATTAAAATGTTAATATAAATAGAAAACAATAATATTTTTATAACTACAGAATATATGGATCATCTTCACCCTTGTGAATAAACATTACTAGAACTAAACTATCAATGGAAAAACATCACCAATGGAGAAAAAAACTTATTAAATCCAATTGGAAAACTATAAAAATAATAACTATTATTTTTGAAAATACACATTATGTGACCATTATAAAAAAATGTAATCATCATGTATAATATTTCTAAAAATTTTATATATTTTTAATTAATTGTTTATAGTAGACCTAGATAATGTTTATTTGGATTTAAAATAATACATAATGCCCATATAATATTTTTTTATAGTAATAAATAAAAATTATAGACACATTTCGTAACATGTCATTGATTATAAATATTTGTTTACAAATGACTTACTTTTTGTAAATTTATTACCTTTACCGATTGATATCAATAATTTTTATTGAAAAAATTCAGGTAATTATTAGTTAAATATTTTAATAATAATCAAGAAATTTATAAGTAAATATAGAGAATATATATTTAATTTTTTATTTGTAACGAAAAATGTTTTATTAAAAAATAATTTTTATTACGCATTATATTTTTTCAATTAAAATAGAAATTTATATTATTTGGAGTATTAAATTTATTGATAGCTATTTTTTAAATATATATATTTAATAATCATTTTCACATTGATTTTTAATTAGTTATAAACGAATATAAATTAATTTAACTCTAAAAACATATATTTTTCAAATATTTGTTTTTTAATATGTTGTGTATCTTTATGTAATTAGAGTAATTAATCAAAATTAAATAATGATTTTAAATAAATTTATCATTTAAATAAATACTTAAATAAATTACTATTTATATAATTATTATTATTGGGTAAGGAATAAAAATCAAAATATTTTTATGAATAAAAATACATTTTTCTAAAAAAATATTTCTATTCCATAGGACATATTATATTTAAATTAAATATTTTTACTTTTATAAATTGAATACAATAAAATGTATTTAATTTTTGGAATGATCATGTCCAAACTTTTTAGCAAGCATAATTTCATGATTATCCATAAAACTAGTTGTTGACATAATAATCGAGTTAACACGATAAAGGTATAATTAGGTAAATGTGTCTAACTATGGGGTAAAGACATTAAATATCATAAAATATTATACCTAAAATAGTGTATGAGGAAATTATCAACTTACATTTATCTTATCTTAATTATTTAACCACTTTAGATCAATATTTGATGAGAAATGACATTCATTACTCAATACGTAATGGGTATCTATGAAAGTGACACTCAAGCTCACCTATAAATGGATCCTTCCATTATCCACATCAATGAATTATTTGACTTAAATTTATTCTTAAATCCAAACCCAAATTCCATGCCTAAAAATTCTAGTTCATATTTTGTATCATATGTGTCATGACCCCCTTCCTCCAAAGATACCCCTCCTGGGATGACAATGAAGAAAGGGAGATAATGACCCCTAAGTCCCACCTCCAGTAGAACCTAGGTTGGCGGCTAGAACCAATGGTATACAAATCTCACAATATGGGAGGAAATACCATTTATAAGGAAATAATATTAGTATATAAGATGAATCATCCAAAAAAACTCCAATACATATATAAAGGAAATACAAAAATCATCCCACATGCATGCATAAAATAGAATTAGAACAAATACAATACAAATCCAAAGTAAATACGAAAAGTAAAGCTAAACAACAACACATAAACTATCAAGATACAAGATAGTAGTTTCCAACATTATCCATGAAATCCTCTGGAAACATGTAAATAGTTTTACGTAGGTAGGGTTAGAAAACAAGTATACTCAGTAGGAAAACCAAAGTCTCTCATTCACATGAGAAAGAGGCATACTAATGCATCTGTGAGAAAACAACAGAACCAAAAAACACCTAAAAAGGCATACTAACCACCCAAACTCACCAAATAACACTCACCAAGTAACACAAGTCAAATGATATAATATAGAGCACATCGATAATATGGTACCCCACACCACTTTCCCACTGGTTATGCCACTCCTTCCCAACATCAAATGTCCTGGCACTCTCACCCCTTCCACATATCACAACACATCCTTCCTACACACACCTAATCCAAAAAACAAATCAAAACCCACCCGCACACACCTAGGCCTCACAACACATCACATCACATCACATCACATCTCATCCCGAAGAAACTCAGGAAACAGATCACATCTCATCCTGAATAAACCTAAGAAAGAACAAACCACCTCGCCCACAAACACCTTGGCTATCGCATCTCGCCCGAAGACACCTGGTCCATCGTAAACACCATATAAGGAAACTCACAAACCTCTATCCATCAAACCTATTCCATAACTACCTTATTTTGAAGAGAGAGTGAAAAAGAGTGGGCACCCAACCACCCCTACTCCTCACCTGATGTTGGGAAATACACCCTCCCCCATGATGATGGGGGTGTTAGACATATAGTGCCCAACTAGGTTGGGGTGTTATAGAAATAAAAAATAAAATACAAGTATATACATATATAATACCAAACACTAAGTCCCAACCAATGGGTCCTCTGACAAAACACTCACTCACAACACCATTACCTTTCCTGTTACCTCTAAATGCATAATATCAGACATCAAGCCACAAAATTGTTTTATATTCCCAACCAATTTTATTTAACCACCCCCTTATGTTAATCAAACCAAACCAATCTATTACAAGATTTATTAATCAAATATTTATTCAGTAAAACACTACATGAGAAAACACTAAGCACACCACACAAAAAGAAACACATAACACATTCACTGAGGGGAAAAGTGGAGAACCATAGAAAATTAATGCATTTAACATTCAAGAGAACCCCACAAACCTCATCTTATGGGTGAAATTTTTTGGATGTTATCAATGTAGAAGAACCCATACCAACCACTACCATAATTTTTCAAAGTCATCCCTCCTAATACATAATATCAACCACAACATCCACCAACTCATAACCATAACCAGAAACACACCAAGACACAACCAGATCTACAACCCCGCTGCACAAGCAAACCATGCCCAGACTACCATATCCACAGAACCAACCCCCTATACACAACTGTAACCATAACCATAAGAACCAAAAAAATTCATATTCAGATTTAACAAGGCACTCCTTATTTAATTTCACTTGTTAATTCAGGGGTTATCATAGAAACAATATGATCATAGGTAATCCATTTATAATCCAAGTGTACATGGTTAAAAACTTTCATAACATCTTGTTCAATAGGAAACAACAACATTCATTCCATAAACCATCCTATGTGCAAACAAGTTCCCCCAATGGCCACGATTTTCAGTGGGTAGTTAGCCTATGCAAATCACAATATCAACAAAATAATAAAACTAAAACATGAGTAACTTTTCCTAGAACCCTAGATCAATTATCTTTATTAATTTGAATTAAAATATCCTTGGAAACAAAATATCCACACACCCACCCCACATGATGTACAAATAAGATAGATAAACGAAAACCTACTTGGAATAATAAGGCGATATGCACCTCCTGGTTGTACCGAGATAGGGGCACACATGAAACAGGAAAAACTCTAGGAAAACTCAAACCAATTGTTATAGAACATTACTTGACACCTATGGGAATAAGAAATCTGGGTTCCCCATAGAAAGTAGAAAAAAGTAGTAACAAATGAAGGGGAAAGGATATCTTAGCTTTATAAAGATCTAAATAGAGGCATGTGTTTAGATATGTATTGATTTTACATTAAAGGAGGATATGGTCAAGATAACATTTTTTGACCAATTAAATTCCCTAAGACCCTTAGTAAAAATTAAGATAGTATTTATAGGCTTTAAATCGGTCACAAATCCTTTAAAATAAGGATTTGGGAGCTTTTTATGTCAAAGAAAATATAAAAAGGGAGAAACTGGAGGAAGCTAGAAATACTGTACACGAGTCACCATTGGATGAATCACCACTCAATGAGGCACCGCCCACAAGTCACCATTCTATGAGTCACTATTCAGGGAGACACCGCTTGCGAGTCACCTTTCGGCGTGTCACTATTCAATGAGTCACCATTCAATGAGTTACCATTCAATGAGTCACCATTCGGTGAGGCATCTTCAGATGAAACACCTAGCACCATTAGTGAGTCACCACAAGGTGGGACACTATCAGATGAGGCACTTTTAGTCTATCAAATTTTAGGGAGAGATTTCCAGTGAGTCACCACCAGCGATCCATCACTAACGAGTGACCTCTAGCAAGTGACCTCCCGTGAGGCACCACCAGAGTGCCACTGACAGTGAGCGACCTCCTTTGAGTCACCTCCAACAATTCAATGATAGCGAGTCACCACCAACAAGTGACTGTCAGGTTGATACACCATTAGAAAACATGGAAAAATTTGAAAATAAATTGGTAAAGTGATGAAAAGAGCAACCTTGATCTCCTTGAACACCTCAAACACTATATTATCATAAAGGAATATAATAGAGTGATCTGAAAAATTACATCAGATACTAATCAAAATATTCTCTCCCCTGAGAATCCAAAACCAACCAGGAAGGAAAAGAGAAGATGGCTCCGAACAACCATCCCTCGAGATACCTCTCAAGGACATCTCTACACTTGAGACAAAACTACTCACTAAACACATCAATGTTCAACGATAAACTACCACGTGTTGTTTGAAAGATGGAGTGAATCCTCCACATCCAAGAACAACTTCTTAGACATATGCAAACCCAATTGACCATAAGGCACACTATAAAAGCACAAAAAACATTCTGTCCCAAACACACAAATCAGGGAATCCCGTCCTCCATGTCAAGATACTATCTGCTTTGGGTGACACTGACTCGCCCGCATGGGTTTAATCACATCATAGTTAATGTGTCTCAATTAGTAATCATTTAATACCATTTTCATATGTCAAGGATCTACCACAAATCTCACCACACAGATCACAAACCAAGGGAAATAACTCATCTCATAAAACAACATGGTTTAAAAATCACATTAAAAAGTGAAACAAATAAAAAAACTCAAAACAACTCTGGGTACCGGGCACACATCTAAGTCTCTTGTTCCCAAGTACTCTCTTCCTGGCCACCATGACACCATAAATAATGAACCAAATGAATAATCCAACCATGCAGAACCTTATATCGAATATCCTGAATCTCCGCTAGACGCTCCATGAATTTTTCATCATTCTTGATATGTAAATCTCCCCATTCAATGACATGGGAGTCACCGTGAAGATACTGATGAACCTAAGAGATATAGAAGACTTCATGGATCCTCTTCAACCATGGTGGAAATTATAACTGATATGGCACCTCTCAGAATTTCCCCAACACCTCGAAGGGTCCAATGAACCTGGGAGAAATATTACTCCCCCTACTAAACCTTCACTACCCACATTGAGGTGAGAACTTCAAAAACACGTGGTCCCCAACCTAGAACTCCAAGGGCCTACCTATGAGATTATAATAAGACTTATTTCAGTCATGTTCTACTTTAATCCTTTCACAAACAAGATGAACCTTCTCTGTTGTGATCTGAACCACATCAGGGCCAAGAATAACTACGTCCCCAACCTCCATCTAGTACAATAGGGAACAACACAATCTTCCATAAAAATATTCAAACAATGTAATAAAAATGGAAGAGTGATAACTATTATTAAAGGAAAACTCTACCAGGGGTAGGTATCATACCCAAGATCCACCAAAGTCCAAGACGCATTCCCATAACATATCCTCCAATATTTGGATAGTCACTTAGTCTGCCCATATGTCTGATGGTGGAAGGCAGTGCTGAGGCATAAATGGGTTCCAAAGGCATGCTGTAATCCCCTCCAGACTCATGAGGTAAACCGTGCATCCCAATATGATACAATGAAACTCAAAACTCCATGAAACTACAAAACTTAACCTATATACCTCTTTTCCAAGTAATCCACTGTGCCTGACTCCTTGATTGATAATAATTGATCCGATTTCGTCAGCTGATCCACTACTACCCAGATAGCATCAAAGCCTCCCTGAGCTCTGAGTAACCTTATGATGAAATATTTAGAGATTTCATTCCACTTCAACTCGAGGAAATCCAAAGTGTTGAGTCAATAAGGTTTCTTTATGAATTTTCTATTTCTCTATGTTTTTAAAATCACTAACACTTTATCTTAAAGCAAATTATATTTTCCCTAAGGATTATTTTCCTAAGGGAAATTTCACTTCTCTAAGGAAATTTTTATCCTTACATTTGTTTTCATTATTCATTTCATAATATCTATAAATCCAACTCATTTTATTACTAAGGAGAAATTTGGTTTCACATATAAAACCTCATAATCCAATAAATACTTAGACTCTAAATTCTCTAAAATTTAGACTCTGAATTCTCTGAAATTTAGACTATGAATTTTATGAAATTCAGACTCCCAATTATCTAAAATTCAGACTCTGAATTCTATGAAATTCAGACTCCAAATTCTATGAAATTCAGACTCTTAATTTTCTGAAATTCAGGCTCCGAATTCTCTGAAATTCAAACTCTAAATTCTATGAAATTCAGACTCCAAATTCTCTGAAATTTAGACTCTGAATTCTATGAAATTCAGACTATAAATTATCTAAAATTTAGACTCTGAATTCCTCATAATTCAGACTCCAAATTCCTTAGAATTCAGACTCTGAATTCATTGGAATTCAAACTACGAAATCTATAGAATTCAGATTCCAAATTCTTTGTAAAACAGAATCTGAATATCCATGTCTTATAGACTTTGAATGTTTATTTGGTAATATTCTGAATTCTATTTTCCCTTAAACTTCAAAAAATAGATTTGATTATGTAACTTTATTTTTCCTTACACATGTTATAAAATGATTTTGTACAATCTGTTTCAAACTAACCATTGATTGAGTGATATGTGTAAAGGTCCCTATAAGATTTAGAAAAAAATATGACCTTTGGAGGAGGGAGAGAACCATTGGAGAAGAGACTATAAATATGATCTCATTTGAACGACCACACTACATGTTGATCAGTCTAAAGATTTCATGTGTATGAAGAGATTTATAGAGAGAGAGAGACTCTCATGCTTTATGCATACTGAACATCTTGTTCATATTTCTTAGTGCGACTTCAATTGTTGTTGAGTACAATCGAGAGATTCTGAGGATAGGAAGATAGAGGTGCCGAATACCTTAAAGATTGAGAGTTTTCAGGGATAACAAGACAGATTATGATATTACTATTAAGGGATTACCCTAGTGTGGGTAAGACATACTTTCTTGAAAGTATATATCAAGGGACCTTTTTCCAAGGTTTTTGGATACCCTAATCTTTGGGTTAAAAGATTTTCTACTTGTTACTTGTTTTGTTTCAAGTTTATTTCTACTGTATTTTAATAAAGGAAGAAATTATAACCTTTTTATACTTTCTTATCACTTTTATATACTCTGATAAGTAATATTCTAAACACATTAAGGTAGAATATTCTCTTTGTAAACTTTTCTTAAGTTTCATTTTCAGAACTATATTTTCGGAACCTATAATGTTTTTTAATAGAAATAAAAGTGGTCTTGTGAATTTACCTTATTTAACTTTTTTAAACACAGTTTTCCTTAAGGTTAAAAATCAAAGTTTTTAAACTTACAATTCGACCCATCTTGTAATTGAGCATCTACATCATTATTTCGATCCTACAATTGGTATCAGAGCATGTTTTTGAATTACTTATATTCACATATAAGTTTTCTTGATCAAGTTTTTCTTTTTCTAAATTTTATTTATTAAATTTTTCTTAGGTATTTTCATCTTTGTTTAAAAACCCTTTCTACTTACAAATTTTTGTGGAAATATATTTTCTTATAGAATGGATGGAATGAATATCGGTTTGATTGAAAATCTAAATCCTACTAGACCCCCTATATTTGATGGTAATGATTATGAATAATGGAGAGCCAGAATGAAGACTTTTGTTATTAATACTGGAGGAGAAAATTTTGTAATGATTACTAGAGATTACAAAATTCCTTATAAGGAAGTCAAAACCTTCACCAACTAAGAAAATTCAGAATATGAACTAAATTACAAGGTACACAATACTTTTTTTGTGTTCTATGACCCGAAATATATATAGTCAAATTTTTTATTATGAAGCAACTAACTGAATTTGGAAGAAATTGGAAGTTACACATTTTGGTACATCCAAATTTATAGAGACTAGAAGAGCTATCCTTAGATCAGAATATCATGGATTTCTATTTCCCTATAGAGAACCAGTTTGCAAAGTGCAACAAATATTTATGACTATTGTCAAAAATTTAAAATCTATGAAGGAGAAAGGTCTTGATGATGAAGCTCTTGTAGCTAATATTTTTTATATTATGCCTAATGATTGAGAATTTAAGAGAACAACTATTGATGAGAATAGGAAAGTATCTCAAATCACTCTTGATGAATTTTTGGAACTCTTCTTCAATATGAGACAAGAATGAAATGAGATGATAATATGAATAAGAAGAATAATAGAAATGGAACTATAGATTTTACTATTAATAAATCCAAGACTTCCGAAAGGGTTACAAGATCCAAGTCTAAGAAAGTCATTGTTTTATCTAAATTTAGTGGAAGTGAACATTCTGAGAATAAGCAACCTAATATTTCTTGAAGGATGAACAAGATAGTTGGAAATAAATAATTTTAGTATATATATAAGAATAAATAAATAAAAGACAAGAAATACTTGGAAGCCACTTTCTATGAATGAAAAAGAGCAGGAAATATAAGGCTAGATTGTCCTATGCTTAAGAAAAATGATACAAAGGAAAATCATTCTAAGAGGAATAGAAAGAAGTAGTATAAGACTAAAGCTAAGAAAGTTTGGAAAGCTAATGAAACCTGGATTGCCAGTGGTGGTGACTCATCTGATGAATCTTCAAAGTATGAATCTTTTGAATAGAAAAATCTTGGTTTACTAGCTAAACTACCCATTGAAAATAATTTTCTAATGGCTAAGGTACACAATGACGAATCTATTACTAATGTATCTTTGAATGAAAATTATACTAATGATGAATACTATGAATATTCTGATGATGAGTCCTCCTCATTAGAGGATAATACGTTACCATTTTATGAATAAGTGTCTAGGTTTGCTAATCTTATTGAGAAAGAAAATTCTAAACTCAATAAAAATATTGATAAGGAAAATTATAGATTATCTATTTTAACCAAAGAAGTATCATATCTTTCTAAAGATCATGATAAGAAAACTTTTTATTTTAATAGTATTTCCAAAAATCTTGAGGAAGTTAATTCTCAGAAGGATAAACCAATCTAAAGATATTGAAAATGTAATTTCTATGAAAAATATTTTAGAGGCTAACTCTAATGCTCAAACTAATGTTTTTGAGGTTAAAAATCTGGTTATTAAACTAAAGTTAGAAATATTTTCCTTAAATAAATGTTTGTCAAATTTTATCCCAGGTAAGGAAAATTTTGACAAGATGTATTCCTAAATCTGACCTTTAAGAAATAGTTCTAGATTTTTTTTATACTCATTATAAACCATTTTTTAGTAATAACTATTTTGTTTTCCAAAGTTATCCATTTTGTACTAAATGTCAGTGTGGTGGACATTGGGAAAAAATGTTCTTTAAAAAAAAAACTCAATCTTTAGGTTTTCATAATGACTATTTTTTTAAGAAAATGTGGATACCTAAAACTTTTTTTTTCTGAAATTTCCGTATCTAAGAAAGTTTGGATTTAGAATGTCTAATCCTTTTATTTTCAGGAAAACAAAGAAAGTACCAACAAAAATACATGGTACTTGGATATTGGATGTTCCCAACATATGACTAGTAACAAAAATTTCTTTGAAAAGATTATCAATATGAAAAGAGGAAAAGTAAATTTTAGAGATAATACTCAGGGAGAAATTATTGTTATAGGTAACATTGTTCTTCTTGGAAAAACATTAATTTCAAATGTTTTATTTGTGAATGGTCTTAAGAAAAACATCATTAGCATAAGTCAATTATGTGATTAATTTTACCATGTGAATTTTAGAAATGATAAATGATTAGTAAAAAATTCCAAGGATGAGTTTATTCTTTCTGCCCATAGGAAATAGAATGTATAAACACTAACCATAGAAGACCTTATAAGTCAAGATCTAACTTGCCTTAGTGCAATGGAAGATCAATATTGGTTATGGAATAGAAGGTTAGGACACTGTAACCTTAAGAAACTTTTCATAATTTCAAACAAAAGACTTGTTAAGGATCTACTAGAGCTTAGATTTGATTCTTCAAAAGTCTGTGATCTTTGTCAATTTAGAAAGAAACTTAAATCAAGTTTTAAATCAATATATGAAGTCTCAACTTCTAATTAATTATAGTTAGTTCATATGTATCTTTTCGGTCCAACACAAACTAGAAGCATTGGAGGAAAATATTATGTATTTGTCTTAGTTGATGATTACACTAGATTTACATGGGTCTATTTTCTATAAAAGAAGTTTAAAGATTTTTCTTATTTCAATTTTTTTAGAGCCCAAGTTAAAAATGAGAAAAACCTTACACTAATAACTATTCATAGTGATCATGGAGGAGAATTTCAAAATTCAGATTTTGAATCTTTCTATAGTAAAAAAGGAATTACTCATAACTTCTCAGCTCCAAGAACTCCTCAACAAAATTGTCTTATTGAAAGAAGAAATCAGATTCTTCAAGAGATAACTAGAACCATGTTGAGTGAATATTCTAAAACTTTTGGGCTGAAGTTGAAAGTACTTCTTGTTATAATATAGATTGAGTTTTGATTATACCTTTTCTTAACAAAACCACTTATGAATTGTGGAATGGTAGAAAACCCAGACTTTCATACTTCATGGTATTTGGTTGAAAAGTATTAATTCTAAATACTAAAGATAATTTACATAAATTTTCATCCAAATATGATTAAGTAATTATCCAAGGATACTCCACAACTTCTTAGGATTATAGAGTTTTTAATAAAAATACTTGTACTGTTGAAGAAACAATGCATGTTAAATTTGATGAAACTGATCATTTTATTTTTAAACAACCCCAACCTACATCCTTGAATGTTTTTCAGAAACTTATTATCAACCATTGATAGAAGACCCTTATGATAAGGAAAATGTTTAAGAAAATATTTCTGAAGCATTTACCTCATAATATTTCCTACCATATGTTGATGAAAAGGTTTAAAAAAATCCAAATAAGTTGTTTTTTAAGAATCATTCTAGTGATGGTATCATTTGTGATGTAAATCAACCTACAAGGACTAGAATTTCCTTAAGAAATGAGGTAGAACATCAATAATTCCTTTCTCAGTTAGAACCAAAAATCACTGATGAAGATTTAGGTGAAGATGATTGGATAAAGTCCATGCAAGATGAGCTAAATGAATTTGAAAGGAACAAAGTCTGGACCTTGGTTGAAAGACCTAAGAAGAATTATGTTATTGGAGTAAAATGTGTCTTCATAAATAAGTATGATGAAAATGGAATCATTTTAAAAAATAAACCTAGATTAGTTGTTAAGGCTATAATTAACAAGAAGGAATAGACTATGAATAATCTTATGCCCCAGTAGCTAGACTTGAATCTATTCATATTTTACTTTCCTTTTCAACATTCTTTAATTTCAATACTTTTCAAATGGATGTAAAATATTATTTCCTTAATGGATATGTTCAAGAGGATGTTTTTGTTGAACAAACTCCTAGTTTTGAAGACAAAAAACATCCTAAACATATTTTTAAACTTACCAAAGCTTTATATGGACTTAAACAAGACCCTATATCCTAGTATGACAGACTTAAAAGATTTTTATATAAAAAAATTATGTTAAGGGAACTTCTGATTCAAAAATTTTTATAAAGAAAGATAAGAAAAATATTTTTATTATTGAAATTTATGTTGATGATATTATATGTGGTTCATCTCAGCATTATTTAAATGTTTTTTTTATGAATATAATGAAATATGAGTTTGAAATGAGTATGATGGGCGAGTTAACATTTTACCTAGGTTTTTGAATTTCTAAAAACCAGAAGGAACTTATATATCTCAACATAATTATATTAAAGATATTCTTAAAAATTATGGATATGACAACACCAAAAGTATAATTACTCCAATCAGTACCTCAAATTCTCTTGATATTGATGAAGCTGAGAAACAAGTAGATCAAGAATTATTTAGAGGTATGATAGGAAGTTTACTAGACTTGAAAGTTAGTCGTCCAGATTTAATGTTTTTAGTATGCTTATGTGCAATATATAAATCCAATCCTAAGTAATTTCATTTAAAAATAGTAAAAATATTTTTTCTCTATTTAATAGAAACCATTGATTTAGGACTCTTTTGTACTTCTAGAAATATTTTTTTTAAAAAGTTTTTCGGATGCTAACTTTAGTGGGTGTAGAATGGATAGGAAAAGTAGATCCAAAACTTGTGATTTATTAGGAGATTCATTAGTTTCTTGGTCATGAAAAAAGCAAAATTTAGTAGCCCTTTACACTGCTGAATCCGAATATGTAGCAGCTGGAATTTGTTGAGCTCAGGTGTTGTAGATGAAAAACACACTAAAAAACTATGGAATGAGTTTAACCAAAACATAAATATTGAATGATAACACTAGTACCATTTCCATAAGCTAAAACCCTTCACATCACTCTCATTCAAAACACATTGATATTATGCATCAATTTCTTAAGGATCACACATAAAAAAGAGATATCATTCTTCAATTTATTGAAACATAAGAACAACTTGATGATATTTTCACAAAATCATTACCATACGATATATTTGAATACATTAAACAAAAGTTAGGAATGATAACCACTAGGTAATATTCCATATTAATTTTTTGTTGAAACCTATCTCCTTGCATTAAGAAAATCATTTTCAAAATGGGAGTACATTTTCTTGGTAGTTAAAAATTTTCATAGTTAAATTTTTTGTAGTTAAAATTTTTCGCAGTTAAAATTTTTCGTAGTCAAAATTTTTCGTAGTCAAAATTTTTCTGTACTTAAAATATTTATTAATAACAAAATTTCATAGTCTAAAATTTCTCAATATCAAAAATTTCATTTCTTTAAATTTTTTTAGGTAATATAAAGTTATTCAAGAATAATTTTCCTCATTACTGATAATTGTTTTAGAAATCCTGAAGGTATGTTTCCATACTTAAATTTTCGTAATCAAATTGTACTTGTTGTTATTTTACATGTTCATATTTCCTCTTGTTTTAAGATTTTTTTGGATTCACTTTCCTTAAATCTAATGTGTTATCTTATAAACCTCAAAAGATCAGAATTTCAAAAATCCTTATTCAGCTTTCATCTCAAACTTCAGATCATATTGAGCTAGTTTCAACTGTTGGATCAATCAGGGAATATGAACCTTCACCTCAACTTCTATATAAATACCCCCATAATTGTTTTCCCACATTGGTTTTCAAGCCTATAATGCTGAAGCTATGCCTCTCTACTTAAGCATCGTTCCATATTTCTGATCTGATCAACTCTGAATGTCTTTGGAAGCATCCCCGCAGAATCAAATGTCATCAACTAAGGAAATTTCTGAATGAAAAATTTACAGAGAAAGGTTAGTTGATCATACGTTCTTTTCAAAGTATGATTCTCTCATTTCAAATTATATCAAGTTGAATGGATGGGAAATCCTTGGCATAGAAAAACTAGAAGAACATGATTAATTTTATCCAGAGTTGCTTATTGAGTTCTGTGAATCTGTAAGTTTTTTAGTGAAGGTGGGAGAGATAAGTCCTCATTAAAAAGTTATGGAAAATTTTATTCTCTTTCTTACAAAAAGGCAGTGAGTATCATTGGAATTATGTATGAAGGAGAAACCATTTTCTATACCCAAAAAATACCCGATCAGGTAGGAATTTTTGATAAAGGAAAATCTATAGAGTGCCTCGGAATCAAAGGAGTGAAAACTCCAAATGTCAACCATCACTCTACTAACTTCAGAATATTAGCTTTATGGGTTCTGGGATTTCTCATTCTGAGAAAAAGAGATAATCACACCTTAAAGAAAAGTGAAATCTATGTTTTGGATTTTCTAGTCAGCCTGAGAAAGATAAAATTAGTGGAGTATATCTTGTTGATGATTGAAAATATCAAAAATGGAACCCTCAAATTGCAGATCATTATATATCCAACAATCCTATCCAATATTATTGTCTTATGCCTAGAATTGTTCAAAATCCCTTATATTTCAAATCCATGATCTTTCAAAGTCATGTTACTCCGTGATTATACTTTAAGGAGGATGAAAGTTGGTTTCAATAACAAATCCGGAGAATTTTATGACTTGTCTGAAATTGAGATCAAATCCTTATCTAAAAATCCAGAAGTAGCTGAGACTTCCAAGAAGTGTGGTAAGAAGAGAAAGTTTAAGGAAGAAAAAGAAAAGGAAAAAACTCTTATAATCCAGGAAACCCAATCAGCACCTCCAAAATCTAAGAAGCATAGACCTATCCGAATGAAGTTTTTCGTAAGTGGAGAGAAGATAAGATGAACAAGAAGTAAGTAGAGCCCAGTTTTGTCTTGGATCCTGCTGAGGCCAAAGCATTAAAGATTAAGGCTGCTGGGGAATTTTAGAAGCAAGAAAAAGAGAAGAAGAAAACGAAGAAAATGTATGAAGCTGATATTGTTCAATCTCTTCTCAAGGCTACTGAGAATGATTTTAAGTAGATTTAGTTACCAAAAAATTTTCTCAATGAACTAATATTAGTAGAGATTCTAGAAAAGAATATTATCATTGCAGAACCTGATGAAGAGGAAGAGATTATGTAAGAATATGAAGTGGATGGAGATGAAGAGGAATGAAGTGATGATATAGATGATATGATAAGGAAAGTGGAAGAATATCATGATAAAGAGATTCCTTCTAAGAAATTATCAATCTGGACTTCCCATGATGAATCTTCTAAACTTTATATCATAAGAAAAGGTGATGAAGGTCAGGAAGAAGTAAAAAAAATCTAAATAAGAGAGCATCAACCATGATTTTGTTCAACCAGAGGACTTAGTGGTAGATGCTGAAAAGGAAAAGGCTGAGGAATATAAAATAGTCCAACTATCAGATAGTGAACATGAATCACCAAAGGCTACTAAGATCATTCTGAGAGATGATAAAGGAAAATAGGTGTTAGCCGATACACCTAAGAAGGACGAGGTGGATAAGAAACTTGTTGGTGGATCATCTAAAAGAGAAGACGTTGAGGTAGATAGAGAATACTCACCAACAAGAGAATCTGATTCAGAATCGTCTTCTATATGACATAATTTTATAGTTCAATCCCTAAATAAATTGGTTAATACAATTTATTCATTTCCAACTATTGACTTGAGATGTCAGATGCTTCAACATTCTTTTAATTAGAAATCGGATTATGTTTCCATGATTATGGATTTTTTAGGATTGAGGCCAATTTTAAATCCTTCTACATTGGGTATGATGAACACATGAGGTCGTGAATATAAATTACTAAGTGGTCTAGGAAGACAATAAAAGAGCTCAAAATATTTTATGAATTTCAAGATAATGTGACGGATGCTGTTGATATCGAAGATATCAAGATCAAATACCTTATTACAAAGAAGCTCTATCTTGAACAAACACCTCGGAAGAAGGAAGATAAGTATTTTAATGGGAAACTTAATTCAGTTTCATTGAATCCAAAGAGGGAAATATATCTCAAAATTGAGTTCGAAGAAAAGCTCAATAAGCAAGAAGAAATTTTCAAGAATCAGGAAGAAATTCTTAAGTCTTAGGAAGAAAAGATCAATGTTTTGGAGAAGAAAAATGAAGATCAGGATGAATTGATGAAACATTTTTAATAGGATCATAAGAAGATTAAAAATTTAAAGACCATTGTCAAGAAAATTATTCCAAAAAAATAAGGATGATTTTTTCCTTAACTCTGATATTTTGTTGCATTACCTTTCTTGTACAATTTTTTCCAATCATAATGAAAATTTTGTTTGTTCTTTATGTGTTTTGTTTTATAGTACTAATATTTCAGGGACTATTTTTTCTTCCATTCTCTCAATTCATTTTTGAAAATCACAATGGGGTATAAAGGAATGATAAAAAGAATACTAACTAAAGAATAGAATTACCTAAGTAAGGGGGAGTCTATCAAAGGGGGAGTTTTATCAAAGAATATTTAATTATGCAAGAGAAATCAAAATCTTTTTAAGGAAGTCAAGAATATGATCCTTAGGGATTTAAAAACCTAAGGGGAGTTAGTCATATTCTTCATGATTCATAAAGTAAAGGGAGATAAGTTTTTCTTTTATGTTCATAAAGAAAAATTATAAGTCCTTATATTTTTTTCGTAGGTATGTTTGTGCTTTCCAAAAAGGGGGAGATTGTTGAGCCAATAAGGTTTCCTTATGTATTTTCCATTTCTCTATGTTTTGAAAATCATGAACACTTTATCTTAAGGAAAAATATAGTTTCCCCAAGGATTATTTTCATAAGGAAAATTTACCTTCTCTAAGGAATTTTTTATCCTTACATATGTTTTCATTGTTCATTTCATAATATCTATAAATACAACTCATTTGATTACTAAGGAAAAATTTGGTTTCACATCTAAAACCTTGGAATCCTATAAATACTTAGACTCTGAATTCTCTAAAATTTAGACTCTAAATTCTATGATATTTAGACCCCAAATTCTTTGAAATTCAGACTCCAAATTATCTAAAATTAAAACTCCAAATTCTATGAAATTTAGACTCAAAATTCTCTAAAATTTAGACTTTGAATTATCTGAAATTCAGACTCTAAATTCTCTGAAATTCAGACTCCCAATTATCTAAAATTCATACTCCGAATTACCTGAAATTTAGACTCCAAATTATTCAGAATTCAGACTCCAAATTAATTGGAATTCAAACTCTTAAATCTATAGAATTAAAATTCAAAATTATTTGTAAAACAGAATCGTAATATCTATGTTTTATAAAATTTTAATGTTTATTTGGTTAGACTTTGAATTCTATTTTTCCTTAAATTCCAAAAAATATATTTGATTAAGTAACTTTATTTTTCCTTACACTTGTTATAAAACAATTTCATACAATATGTTTCTAACTAATAGTTGATTGAGTGATGTGTATACAGGTCCCTCCGAGATTCAGGAAAAAATATGACCGTTGGAGGAGGGAGACGACCGTTGGAGAAGTGCCTATAAATAGGATCTCATTTGAACAAGCTCACCACATGATGATCAATCTAGAGATTTCATAATGCTGAAGAGATTTGTAGAGATGGAGACTCTCATTCTTTGTTCATACTAAACATCTTGTTCAATTTTCTTAGAGCGACTTCAATTGTTGGTGAGTACAATCAAGGGCTTCTAGGGATAGGAAGATAGAGGTGCTGACTACCTTAATGATCGAGGGATTTTGGGGATAGCAAGACAGATTCCGATATTCATATTGAGGGATTACCTTGGTGTGGGTAATATAGATATTATTGAAAGTATAAATCAAGGGACCTTTATCCAAGGTTATTAGATACCCTACTCTTTGGGTTAAAAGATTTTATACTTGTTACTTGTTTTGTTTCATTTTTATTTTAGCTGTATTTTGATGATGGAAGAAAGTATAACCTTATTATACTTTCTTATCACTTTTATATACTCTGATAAGTAAAATTATATATGATTTAAGGTAGAATATTCTCCCTGTAAACTTTCAGTATGATTCATTTCCAGAACCTTATTTCTGGAACCTAGAAAGTTTATTTAATTAAACTAAAATAGGTCTTGTGAATTTACCTTATTTAACTTTGTTAAACATATTTTTCCTTAAGGTTAAAAAATAAAGTTTTTAAACTTACAATTCACCCCTGTTGTAATTGAGCATCTAAATTATAATTTTGATCCAACACAATGGCTGCAAAAAACCACTAGGGACATGATGCTCGACCTTTATCTACTGGAAAACCAAGAACTTCTCCATAAACTCCACCACTACCCATTTCATTTCGGGCCACCAAAACTGTATCCTCAAACCATGATACATCTTAGAAACTCCCGGGTGTACCATTAAAAGTGATATTTAAAATCATGAAGGAATACCTCATTAATCACCACCATAACAAACAACTTCCCATTGTACAACATCTGATTCTGACCATCCCTCTAGATCATCTCCATAGACAATATGATCACACAACACCTATGAATCTGATTCCACCACTAAGACTCTTTCACCTACTACATCAGAGAAGATGACACTATTATCTTAAACAAACATCCTCTACTGTCATCCACTCCTGCATCCTAGTGAAAAGATTCCAACTCCTCCATCGCTCTCCAATCATATGATGATTTCCAAAAAATCTTCTTCTGTGACATCATGATTAAATCATTGGCCACAAAATTTCCTTTATTGAGGTGTAAGAGATCTAAAAATCATAGTCCTGAAGAAACTTCATTCACCTCCATTGTTTTAGATTCATATCTCATTGGGAAAATATGTACCTAAAAATATTGTGATTCGTGAAAACCAAAAAGTACTCCCCAATAAGGTAATGTCACCACAACTTCAGTGCAAACACAACCGCTGCTAGCTCCAGATAGTGGATGAAATAATTATGATTGTGATTATGTAACTTACTAGACTCATAATAGATCACCACTCACTACAACATCAAGACACATACCAAGCTTTGATATAAGCTTCACTGAACACCTCAAACATCACCCATTCCATAGGAAAATTAAGCACTGACCAACTTCCCCTTCATGTAGCTGAATAGTTCCTAACACTTCTCACTCCACACAAAATATTAGTATTTCAGTGTTAAAGATTTCAATGGGGATACAACTTGAGAGAAATTAGTTAAAAATCTCTCAGAATAGCCTATGAGACAAAAGAAACTATGAACCTATACCAAGTTGTTAGGTGATTCCCAAGAGACAACTAATTACACCTTCGATGGGTCTACTGATACACCTTGTAGAGACACCACATGCCCAATTAAATGGACCTCTCGTTTCCAGAACTTAAAATTGGACAACTTTCCATAGAGCTGGTGGCATCAAATAACCTGAAAGTCAGTTCTGAGATGCTCGGTATGCTCCTTATCTGAATTTGAGTAGATCAAGATATCACCGATAAATATAAAGACAAATCGGTCTAAGAATTCATGGAATATAGAGTTCATAAGTCCCATAGACTCAGCTAGTGTTCTCATAACACCAAATGGAATGAACACAAACTTGAATTTCCCATACTTGCATCTGAAGGCAGTCTTCGGGATATCTCCCTCTTTCACCCTAAAATGGTGATATCCATACTATAGATAGATCTTAGAAAACCAAATCACCCCTATCAGCTGGTTGAAAAAATCATCTATACCTCTGAGAGGGCAACCATCCTTGACCCTCACCCGATTCAACCTCCAGTAATATATGAACAAACTCAGACCACTATCCGCCTTCTTTGCGAACAACACTAGTGCACCCCATGAAAACACACTAGGCTGGATAAAACCCATATTCATTAAATAATATATCTGAATCCTCAACCCCCATAACTCAGAAGGTTATATTCGATAAGAATCCATCAAAATAAGAGAATCACCACGCTGCAAGTCTATCCATAACTCAACATCACGTCGAGGGGGTAGCGTCACAACCTCCTTGAGGGAAACATAAAGAAACTACCCGATGACCATATGAACCTATAACATTACATCATCCACTAATTCCACTGATAGATCAACTTACATGGAAAAAAGAGGCACCGTATACCGACTTCCCACATGACAAATCCACTCACCAACGAAAACCACACGCTGACCATCCACATTTGAAAACAAAAGTCTCCTATGAAGGAATTTGATAACAAAACATATATAATATAACCATTAAATTCCAATTATGACATCATATGGCTTCATATACCGTAATAAAATATCCCCACAAGACTGATGTGATCCCATCAGTAGTCTACACCCAGGAACAAATCAAACAAGCTGGTCTGGCCTCCGATTGGCATACTAAACACTAAGGGAATGGGAATCCTCTCTATGTATATTCATAGTGAATGAGATAGAGAGGGTTGAAAAAGTATTTTGAAGTTCCTGAATCTAACAAAGCACAAGAAATGGTACTAAACAAGTTGACCGTACCTTTGAAAATCTCTGTCTCTACTGTAAGTACTGCCTTTAATACGTGCAACTGACCATAGCTATCTCCTATGACTCTATGATGATGAAAACATAGAAATCCAAACTTAGGTCATGGCCCCTAAACATATAGAGTATCCTGAGGCCGACCTCTACCTACTCCATATCCCATAGGTGGAGAAAAATCCTATTACCCCTACTACTGAAAGAGCCACAATGGAAGCTATGGCTGGGGCTAGTGTAGAACCTATCCACCTCCACCAAACTAAGCTTGGGGAAACACTGGGTACTGGCTGTGGAAATTACCACAAACCACAAAACCAAAATAGACTGGTATGAATATCTTAGGAAAACCATGAAAACCACCAGCACCAGGAGGCTGAGATGGAAACTGTTGAGGCTTACTCCCTGCTAGTTAAAACCTCGATGGTCCTGGTGCTTGTGACCAACCATTAAAAAATACAACTCTTAAAGAAATATACCCCTCTCACAGAAGGCCTCCTCACAAGTTCATCTTCTCAATAACCTACCCCTTCTTCTGGACCCCCAGATATGTTGGCAATGTAAAAGGAGTTAAAATACACTAGATAGAAGGACAAAGCACCTCCTCAAGATGTATTTCATGAGACTAATCATCTGGAGATAGAAATAAGAATAAAATAAGAAGATCCTTGAACTTGATACCAAGACCCCTCACTAACATACTCCCATATTGAAGGGAGTGTATTTCTTGCCTCTTTATAGAATTCATGGTTGATGAAAGGAATTATGCCCGAAACTCCTTCTGGAAGTCAACTTAGAAAATGTCTGCCTCCTTTTGCTCCCCTTGGATACAGCATCCACCACTGAAACATAGATCCACACATCCGACTGACCGCAAAAGGGACCCTGTACTCTATTGGGGCCCATATCAGATTGAAGGAAATATCCAGCTCTTCCATCAAACCTTTTTTCTCCACATCAGAAACACTTCCCTTGTACTTTCCCAAAGCCTACTGGTGGAAGGCACACAACATCCTCTACCACTGGTAATCCTATTCAACCGGATCAACCCTCCGTTGATCAACCAGATTAGACTTCTGAACCTCTACATCCTAATCCACACACGGATGATGACCATAATCCATAACTGAAAATGTAAACAAATATTTCCTAAGATCAAGTAGCATGGAGTCTATATTAAGATTTATTTTAACCCATTTAATACATATTTATTTATTCATTACAACTCTTTCAAACCAACCCAATTCAAAAAAGAACATAAGTAATTATGATACATATATCATTCATAGGTTATCTTACCTCCAAATGGTGTAACCTAACTTGGTCGTTCAGTAGGATCAGAGTCCTTACGTTGGATCACGACCCCCCCTAAAATCCCATGTCCTAGCTGGTCTTCCCTAGCCTATGTCATACACCAAGTTCACCTGACACTATTTCCCTACTAACCCATGAAATCCTCACTGTACTTAACCCTGAAATCCATCCTATCTCTCAACTATAACCTATGATACCATTATTTCATAAACCCCTTACTCCAAAGATTCCCCTCCTAGGATGGAAATGAAGAAAGGGTGAAAATGACCCTAAGTCCCGCCTCCAGTGGGCCTCAGGTTGGTGACTAGCACTAAGGATTTATAGATCTCACAATATGGGAGGCATTACCCTTTATAAGGAAACAATATCTAAAGATATTATGGATGATCCAAAAAACTCCAAGACATATATAAAAGAAATTTAAAAACCATACCACATGCATGCATAAAATATAATTGGTAAAAATATAATACAAATCCAAAGTTAATACAAAAATTAAAGCAAAGTAGAAACAAAAAAACTCTCAAGATCCGAGCTATTAGGGTCCAATACTGTGCACGTAATCCTCTTAGAAACCTGAAAATTGTTTTATGTATGTAAGGTCAGTATATAAGTATATTTAGTAAGAACAAAGTCTCTCATGCACATGTGAAACATGCATACTAATTCACCCATGAGAAAAAAATAGAACAGAACAGCACTTAAACATGCATACTAACCACCCAAAATCACCAAGACACACTCACCAAGTAACACAAGTCAAGTAATATATTATAGATCACATTGATAATAGGGTACACCACACCACTTTCCCACTAGTTATGATGCACTTTCCCAATGTCAAACTTCATAGAACTCTTCTCCCTTACACATATCACAACAAATCCCACTCGCACAAACTTGGGCCACAAAACAGATTACAACTTGACCACACACACATTGGCCTCAAAAAAAATCACATCACTACATATCACATATCATCCCAATGATACCTAAGAAACACATCACATATCATCCTGAAGACACCTCAGAAAGCACAAACCACCTCGCCCGTAGTTACTTGGGCTATCACATCTTGCCCAAAGACACATGGGCCATCAAAAACACTATATAAGGCAAAAAAAATACCAGCAACCATCCAAAACTATGTTATACATAGCTCTTTTGGAAGATAGAGTGGAAAAATAGTGGTTACCTAGCCACAAGTACTCCTCACCGGATGTTGGGAAAGACACCCTTCCTAGTGATGATGGGGGTGTTCAACACATAGCGCTTAACTAGTGTGGTGTGTGTATAGAAATCACAAGGAATATAAAAGCATATAAATATATAATACCAAAAAATCAAGCCCAACCCATGGGTCCTCTTACATAACACTCACTCACAACACCATTACCTTTTCTGCTGCCTCTAAATGCATAACACCACGCATCAGGACACAAAACCATTTTATATTACCAACTAATTTTATTTATCCATCCCCTTACATTAATCAAACAAACCCAAGACATTACAAGATTTATTAATAAAATATTTATTCATTCGATCAAAACAAGGGAAAATACTAAGAACAACACACAACAATCAACACAGAACACAATCACTAAGGGGAAAAATGGAGAACCATAGTAAATTAACACATTTCACATTAAAGACAAGACTTTGACCCTCACCTTATAGGTGAAAATCTCTGAATGTTATCAATGGAGAATCACCCATACAAACCACTATCATCATTTGTTAATGTCACCCCTCTTTACACATCATCTCAACCACAACAACCCCCAACTCACAACCACAACTAGTAATGCACTAAGCCACAACTAGATCTATATCCCCACTACACAAGCATATTATGCCCATACTAACATATCAATAAAATTACCCCATATGAACAATAATACCCATAAACATACTATCCATGATAAATCGTATTGATATTTTACAAGGCACCCCTTATTTAATTTCACTTTTTTATTCATGGGTTATCACTGAAATAGTATGATCCTGGGGAATCCATTTATCATTTGAGTGTACCTGGTTAACAGTTTTCATAATAACCCGTTCAATAGGAAAAAACAAAATTCATTCTATAGACCATCCTATTCGCAAAAAAATCCCCCTAACGACCAAAATTTTCAGTGGTTAGTTTTCCAATGAAAACCATAATATTAACAATACAATAAAATAGAAACATGCATCACTTTTCATAGCCCCTATTTATTGATTTAAAACTGGTTCAATTATCATTAGTAATTTTAATTAAACTATAATTTAAAAGGAAACATCCCTAAAACCATAACAAATGATGCATAAACAAGAGAGACGAAGGAAAACCTACTTAGAAGAAAAATGAAACTTTCACCTTCTGGTTTCACCAAGACAAGGGTGTGCATGCAGTAAAAAACCTATAGGAAAACTTGAACCAACTGTTGCTGTACATTACTCAATACTTATGGGAAGAAAAACTTTGGAAACCCCATAGAAAGAGGAAACAAGAAGTAATGGATGAAGGGGAAAGGATATCTCATCTTTGAAAAGATCTAAACAGAGGTGCAAGTTTCGATACATTTTTATTTACCATTAAAGGTGGATCTGGTCAATATAATGTGTTTTGACCAATTAAAATCACTGAGTCCCTTAGAAAAAATTAATATAGTATTTATGGGATTTTAATTGGCCTCAAATCCTTTAAAATAAGGCTTTGGGGGTATTTTATGTCAATTAAAATATAAAAAGGGCCAAACTAGAGGAAACTGAAAATACTGTACATGAGTCACCGTTGGATGACTCACCACTCGATGAGGTACTTCCTATGAGTCACCATTCAGAAAGTCACCATTCAGCAAGGCACCACTTGCAAGTCACCATTCAATGAGTCTCCATTTGGTGATTCATCATTTAATGAATCACCATTCGATGAGTCACTATTTGGCGAGTCACTATTCAGTGAGTTACCGTTCGGTGAGGTTCAAACAAATGAAAAACCTTCCACCGTCAGTGAGTCACCATGAGGTGATACACCACCAGATGAGGCACTGCTGGTCAATCGACCACCAGAGAGCGACCGCCAGTGAGCCATCACTAGCAATCCACCACTAGCGAGTGACCTCCACCAAGACACTGCCAAAGAGGCACTGTAAGTGAGCGCCTACTAGCGAGTCACGACCAACGAGTCACCACTAGAGATCCACTACCAATGAGTGACATCCTGTGTGATCCACCATTATAAAACTTGGAAAATAGGGAAACAATTCACAAAGTGATGAAAAGAGCCACCTTGATCTCCTAGAACACCTCAAACACAAGATTCTCACAAATGAATGGACCAGAGAGATTTGAGCCATTACACTATGGTCACAAAGAGGATTCCATGATACCTAATTCCCAAGATGGTGTATAAAAAAGGTTTAATTCTTCAAAATAAGTGTTTTCCTCTCCATAATATTTCTTCCTTAACTTTATCCTCAAAATCCTTTTAAATTTTATTTTTATCTTCAATAAAACGTTTCTTAAATAATTAATCTACTAAAAAAGTGAATTACTACTATTAAATAACATTTTCTAATTCATTAATTAATTATAACCCAATGTTTTAGGGAAATTAAATTACCAACATGTATGATGTTACAATGGATATATCCTAAATGATTAAGAAGAATTAAATACAAGTAATATGATATAAAAATTATGAATTTAAGATGTTTTCATTACTCTATACTATATATATATATTCATTAAGACAATCAATTATTATTTTTGAATCAAAATTCAAAAAATGATATTTTGAATGATCTTGATGAGTTATGAAAAAAATAATAATTAATATATACATTTAAATGTTGAAATATATGATAAAAAAGTTCATCTATTAATATTTTATAGGAAATGAAATCATGATAAAAGAACCATGGACCGAAACCATGATACTTATAATATCGATAAAAAAATGCGACAATTAACACCAAAATATATTTTAATAAATAATGATTATTTAATTATAAATATGAAATTATAAATCTATAATATCAAGTGAAATAAATAAATTTATTATATATAATACTAATATTCATATTTTATTATATAAAATATTTGAGCATGTGTGACCAAAGAAGATTCCATGGTAAGGTTTTTTGTCTCATATTTCATTCTTTGAGATTGTTTAATAATACATATATATTTTAATTTATATGGACTATATAATACAAGATTTAAATATTTTATAATAATTAATTCATTATTAATGGGTTTTTAATTTATATTTTATGTTCTCTCTTTCAAGTGATTATAATTCAACAGTTATAAAAACTATAAGTGTTTTTTGTTATCTCAACATAATTTCATCAAGCGAGAATCATATTTTTAATTCATTCAAAATGATCAAATTTTACATACATAGAAATTATTTTTTATAGAAATTAAACTCTCAATGTATTAATGGGTTTCTAATGTAATTTATATTTTCATTTTTTTATAAAATATTTACTCATAAAATAAAAGCTATTAAAAATGTAAGTGTTTTTAACTCGTTATCTTTTGATTGATTCATTCGACGTATTATTTGACTATTTACTAATATGTAAGTTATTTATTTTTATTTTAATAATTTATATATTATTTTATCTACCTATTTGGTTAAATTACATTTTTATTTCATAAAATTTTTCCTTGGCAGATTTTATTATTAATAAAAATATGACGTTATTAAGAAAAAAATATTATCCTATATATTAGTTGTCTCCTCTCTATATTAACATTGATTTTTACAAAAAATCAATTTATTTTTTACTTTATAATCCTAGAATGTTGTTTCTTTAGAACTATTAGTCTTTCCATTTATATCTTTTCAATCCAAAATTTTATAACTCTTTCATCGATGTAGGTTTTCATTAATTCTTCCTAAAACGTTTAAAATGATTTTTTTTCACATACATATATTTCATATCATCAAATCAATATTTCATTACATAACCTTAATTTAATTTTATTATTTTTGTTTTGGTGATTATTTTATAATATAAAATTAAGAATTAAATTTTCACCTTGATGAAAATGATTTTTTAAATGACTTTCAAAATATTCATTGTTCAACGATATTATAAATGTTTATGATTTTATATAAATATTATTATCTATCAGTAATTGATATATATAATATGATGTTATGTCTCAAGAATGAACTTATAAATTCTATTATTATATAATTCTTTTGATAGGTCAAATTCCAGTATCAACATACAAAAATATATTTTTTTCATCTAATACAATACCATTTGAAATTTTTATCTAACCAATATTCATTTTGTAGGTGTTCACAATAAAAACTAAGACTAATTTAATGTGTCATCCATGTGTTTGATTTATCAAAATGATATTGGTAAATTGGATATATCCCATCAATTAATTGGGTCTTGTTTTGTTTCTTATGAGATAATTCATGGATAATTTTTTTAAGACATGTTCAAAAACCAATTCATAGGCATGATTGTAATAATCTAGGTCTATATCCTACTATTTTGACATGATTGTGATATTATATCTTCAAAATCTAATTTTTGGATATAGTTGTGAAATTCTATATTCACAACCTATCATGAGGACATTATTGCAATTATATACGTTCATAAGCTAATCTATCGACATGATTTTAACTAAATATATTAAGAATATTTTGATATTTTATGCTTATATTTAAACTATATTACTATGTTATGCCCCTTGGATATTAATAATTATCTATAGTATTTTAATTATTATATCATGGTATATATATAAACCATTTAGGTTATATTTTTTTATTATGACCTATGGGAAGCTTTTATAATTCCTTTTTATTTTTAATTATATATTTCTAACATGTTAATGTTTTTAATTGATTATGATAAAACCATTTATGAATCGTTGATAAGTTTTTCCATTGATTTCTCTTTCATCTAAGTCCTTATGTCTCCCATTTCCCCATGGAATTATAGATAAGAATACATTTAAAATGAATTTATGTGAGCATAATTTTGTGGGAGATTATGAAGAAATAAATGAACAAGACGTAATTTATGTAGCTAATATCCAATTAATATAAACCATTTTGTTATAGGATTGTGTATTTTTATATGTAATTTATAAATTATATAAGTGATATAAAATATAGGTTTATTATGCTCAGGTTATCTCAGTTGGTATTAGACTGGGGTATAATTATTTTTTTCATACTATTAAGATGAATAAGAGAACACATCCATAAGAAACCTTGTTTTAACTGAGTATATCAAAGAATAAAATGAAGTTTTCAAAGATTAATACATCTTAGGAGTGACTTTTATTATTTTTATTATAATTTAATATTATTTTCTTATGATATTTTTCTTTATTACTCATTTTAACAACTTTACTTTTATGTGAATACATATAACAAAGATTAATTGAGTTAAAAATTAGAGTCACAAACATTGTGGTAAATTTATTAATGAGAACCCAAATGGGATAGGATATATAGTGGAACTCTACATGGAAATGTGATATATGATTATGAATAATAACATGAACCATGTTGAGGTCCTGAATGCACCAATGATGGAGTAGTATGATACAATGTATTTCATACATCAGTGAACATGATATATCATTGGGTATTATTATATACTTTCTATCGAGAAATGGATAGTAATAATATAAAATATATTTTTAATTTTGTATATCATGGATCATAATGAAGGTTTTCTATATATTTATCAATTAGATTTTTAAGATGATAAATTTTGGACCCCAATAAAGAACACAAGGCAAGAATGAGAAAGTGACAAAATCAAATGATATGAGTGTAAGGATATATATATATTTCAATAAATATATCCCCAAACTCATCATAATAAAATAAAGAGATAATTATTTGAGATGATGTAAAAGGATAATGAATCCATTAATAACTATGAAGAAAAAAAATCACAATACATGCAATGTCCGATCCTAGTTTTATCATTGAACCAGAAATAAAAATAAATACTATCATTAATTGACTAAAACAAAGTCACTAAAAAGAATTATAAATAAGTTAATTTGGCATCTATAATAAAATTTATTATTGTGATCTTGAGGGGGAAATTAAAATTATAGACTCCCATTATCATTGAGGGGTTTGATTAATGAAATGGAAAATGCAGTGGTATGGAATCTTGAATAATAATTTGTAGGTATAAATAAAATTCAGTCACCTATATGAAAAAAATGTTAATTTAAGCAATCATGAAATTACCTAAATTGAAATTGAAAAATTTTAAACTATCGTATGGTTACTCATCAAGATCATGAATGTCAGATTCATGTAATGAAGAAAAATAATGAATTTGAAGGAAATAATTATCAACCAAATTCCCCATCCTCACTTAAAACATTTATATGAATGGAGTTTAGTAATTATAAATATAAAACCCCTAACTAAAGGGATATATTTTATAATTGAAATCGAAAATTTCCAAAATAGAAGGATGAAATGTAAGGGTTACATAATCTCAACTACTACAGTGGATCATAAATGAGAAGGGTGACTAGTAAACTCTACACCCACTAAAAAAATCTATAATTTTATTCTATTATTATCCAATTCTATATATATATAATTTTATTCTAAAAGCATAAAATAACCTTCCCACTAATTATATACTGAATTTTCATTGTAAAATTATAATGGTATGATTTTTGAATCATATTTTTATAACGTACCTCTAATATACATTAATGTGGACTTTGTTCCTACAAATTTTATTACAATCCCACTAGTTATACTAGATCTTATTATGGTAATGAAATAACTATATTTAGATAGAGTCCTTATTAATTTTCAGGATAGGGAAATCAGATTTGATATCCCCAATCAATCCCTATTAATCAATCATTAAAATGTTGAATATGAAATCCCAATTGAAATTTATTCTATTTTAAAGTTATTAATACCCATTCATGAGGATTATTTTTATTAAATTATTATTAAGAAATTCAATATATAGGATATGTTAATTGTGAATGAATAAATTTATAATTTTATTAAATTTAAGACTTATCTTCCTTAGATCATGACTTTTGTATCTCATTATAAATTTTACCTTGAGTGAATTATATCATTTGGATATCCTCAAATGTTTATATCATTGAGAGATAACTAAAATTGAGTGGAAAAAAATTATTTAGGAGAGAAAATGTTACATAATAGGTTTGAGGACATTTTTCACCCTAAACTATATATCGATCTTTCTTAATTATATTTATATATTTCATTGAAATAATTTAACTTGAGTGAATAATAAGTAATATATGATATGAATCATACTATCAACATTTTATTCACTAATAATTTATTATAATTATAAAATTACATGAAACCACATATTGTATACCATGGATGACTATATCCCATATAATGCATAAATTGAAATGGAAAATAAGTAAATAATAAAATTATTTTTACAAGGAAATACCTTAGATTATCTTCATCCATGAGTATCAATAATAGTAGAACAAAAATTAAAATGATAAAAAAATATCTTGAATGAGTAGGAATATTGTAAAAGTAAAAATAACAACAATTGAAATAAAGAATGTTCTTTTATCTGATTGTATTGGATGAATTCATAGGATGTAATGCAAGTAATATAACAATTATTTGAGCATTATAAAATATTTTGTAACCATCGAGTATAATTATAGTAAACCTTTTACCAGTTCTAAATTACTAGAATATAGTTAATTTACATAATATTCATTATATATATAAAAATATTAATTAACCATATAAATAATTATTTATGTAAAATTAATTAAATGATATTATTTATTTTTTTTAAAATATAATTTATTATAAATAATTTTTTATTAATTATATATTTTCGAATAAATTTTTACATTTATTGAATGATATTTAATTTTTTTACAAAATTCAAGGAATGATTATTTAAATAAGATAATAACATCAAACAAATAGTTAAGTTACTATAGGTAATATGAATTTAATTATTCACGAATATACCAAAAACAAACGAAGAACATTATTTTATTATATAGTTTATGATTTCATTTAAAATATATTTTTATCATAATTAGGGTATTAAATTTAATGAAAATTATTTCTTATAAATATTTATATATAAATTAATAATCAACCTTATATATATAATATATTGGTAAATGAAAATTAATTTTTTTTGTAAATTACTTTTGTGGAAAAGTGGGAAACTACACATGGACATACATAGGGCCATTTAAAAGAGAAAGAACTCAAAAAATAATTTATGAAAAGGAAGATATTATTAAAACTCACCACTCAATATAAAAATATTCGTTATAAATAAAGATAAAATCATTAAATGGTAAAGGGACATTTTTTCCAAATAATTTTTTTATTTGCTTTGTATTTTTATCTTTTTAAATTATATTGATCAATGTTTTGAGGGGTTTTAAATAAATATAGGGTTTATATACATTAAAAATTAATTTCCATATTTTTAAATTTTACTTAATGGTATTGGATAATAATAATGTCATTTTTATGATTAAAATACATTTTTAAAAAAATTTGGTCATATATTAAAATTATTGTTTAGTAGTTTTAAAATTTTAATCCAGAAAAAAAATTTATATTTTTAATTAAAACTGAAAAATTATATAATAAAATAAATTTCTTTTTATAAAAAAAAGTTATTGGGTTAATATATAATTGAGTTTTCATGGTAATCGTAAAATGATATAAATGTGTTTATCAAAGAGGTAAATACCTAAAATATCATGATGCATTAACCTTCAATGAGCGGATGAGGAAATTATTGATGTTACCATATATTATAAGAATTATTTATACACTATTGATCCACTTTCCATGAAAAAAAACATACCTTAACCCTTAGATAATTGGTATTTGTGAAAGTACCACTCAATCCCAGCTATAAAAGTATCTACTCACTATTGAACTAAGAGCATATATTCCCATTTTTTTCAAATTTCATACAATCCCAAATTATCTCTTGAACAATCGTCTCAAATTTTTGGTAACCTCTGTTCATAGGAAGGAGTCCCAAATTCATCTGTTCGAAGAGGAACTCTAAGATAATATTCAAGTCTTTAATGAAACAATTATCCCCTTTATAATCATCATTATTTTATTATTATTATTAATACATTTAAATATGATTTATAAATTTAATAATAGGGATTAAAGAACAAAATCATGAGTGAGAACGTGCCCCACGCGACGTTATATTTTTCAAATTTTTGGACCATTGGGTCTCTGTCGACTCGTCTGCTGAATGCCTCCACCGTTGGATTGGATCCAGTTCCGGCCTTTCAAGATGGCACCAGATATTCAGTGCCCCTTCAGAATGGATCATTTAAGGAGGCTATATGTTGTTCTTTTTGCGCTGCTCATCATTCATGCTTCTCGAACGTCTGTGTCTCATCCCTGAAGGTCTCGTGTGAGGTAGGAGGCATAACTCTAGATTTCCCATTAAAGAACTTTGATGAGGTAGAGGCAATACTGAAATGGATTCTTGTTGCTCATTTTGGCTCTGTGAAACCCTCCTTACCGGTGTTCCAACACTTCTTCCACTCCTGGGGCCTCCATTCTTCTATCCAGATCTCAGTTCATCATAGGAATTATTTTTGCCTTGTTATGTCCTCAGAAGATGATTTATTGCATTTCTAGTGTAGGGCCCCTCATGCCTTTGGTCTCTGGTGATTCAACCTATCTCGATGGTCCCTGGATGTTCACAGGGGTGAAGAGAACCCCTCGTGCAGCGGTTTGAATCCACCTCCTGGGTCTTCCTTTTCCATTCCAGAATGGAGGTTTCTTTAAGGTGGTCGGTGATGCTCTTAGTGCCATTCTGTTCTCTTATGGCATGAATTCTTGCGGGGAGGACATCTCGATGTAAAAAATTTGTGTAGAACTATACACTTATCTCCCACCACCGAGCAAGATCTCTCTCAGTGTGTAGGATTCCCTCTTATGAAATCAGGAAATCCTTTATATTGTCTTTCCCTAGTTTTGTTCTCACTACCTTCTGTAGGGGAATTCCATCTACGTCTGTTGAAGACGACGATAAGAAAAAGGGAGTCACCCTCCCAAAGTCTTTCCAAACAGGTATAGGATGATAGTGTAGCTTATCCACTCCCCTGCTGAGGTGTTTCTATGGAAAGTCTCGAACTATGTAGACTTCCTAGTCCAGGATCATCTCTTGGATTCAGAATTTTCTTTAAGCCCTTCTCTCAAAGATAGCTCAATGGAGTTCTATGCATTAGTTCCTTTCATTCCCAAAGGTGTGCCTCCTCTCCAAGTCAGTTTGGCCCAGCCCCCGCTTCTTTCATCTTTTCTCTCAAGGGATGTGTGCTTGAAGATGTGCTTGTATGGGGGTACGACCCTTTCTATCATCACTTATGACACTTGCACCCCCACCATACATCCTTCTGAAGGGATTTGTTGTAACTCTGGGTACTACCTCTAAGGTGGCTCATTCCTTTAGTGTCGAGCAGGATGAGCCATCTCCCACATAAACTTGTCAGTAACTGCCCATTTTATCCTCGTCCTTTTTCCACTTGGACTCAGAGAGAACACCCTCGCCTGAATCCAAGGGTTGACGTTGTTCTAAAACCTGCCCTGCAGGCCATGTTTCTTCATCTGACAAAAAGGTGGACATCAGAGAGGGTGTTTTCGCTCTATCAAAAGCACATAACCGCAAGGATAGATCTTTATTCCACTTAAAGAAAGCTATCATCTATGGGGCCAATTCCAGAGCTCTATCCTTCCAATGATCCCAAAACTCATCTGGAATTCTCACGACCTCGGTGCCTGGGATATGTCCAATTTTATCTCCTCAGAAATATGAAAAAACAAGGTTGATATCATTTCTACCATCGAACATAATAAAATCTTTTCTATAATTTGGACCTTCACTTGGAAGGTCAAGATGAATGGATTCTTTCATGATGAACCTATTAACAACCATATTTGGTTTTTTTTGGAATAAGAACACCTATGTGGAGCTAATTCAAGTGGGTAACCAATTCACCAATACCAAAGTGAGAATAGGATCTGTCTATTATTTAATGAACTTCATGTATGGGAGTTGTGATCCCCTACTAGGGACCAAGTTATGGAGTGAACTTAACGCTTTTATTGATGGATATTTAAATATCATTGATAACCTGGAGGAAAGGAAAGGTCAAGGACCTTTTCAGAGGAAATACAATAGGGAGTTTATGATGTTTATGGATGGTAGGGGCCTCATCGATATGGGATTCTCAGGTGACTCCTGTACTTGGTGCAACAACTGAAGGGGCCATTATCGGCCATGGAGCAGATTGGATAGATGTCTAACTAATATGGAAGCCATAACCGAGTTCTCTAAAACTAAGGTGCATCATTAGAATCATGAAATTTATGATCACTCCTCCCTATTGGTATTTATTTCCTCTGAGCAGGATCATAGGGATACGTTTCATTTCCTTCAACAATGGGCTAGGAAACAGGGATATCAGGACTTGGTGCATGGTATTTGGAATTCTCTAGCACAAGGTGGATAGTGGGTCAGCATTCAGAGAAACTGTGCCACCTTAAGTCTCGTATCCAGACGTGGGTGAAGGATATCCCTCTGGTTAATAGTGATTTTAATAATACCATGTATGAGGATGAGATCCTTGAAGCTCGATTAGAATAGGAGTGGGATGATCAAGCCTTCAAGAAGATTTCTACCAGGAAGGATGCTCTGGCTGTCATGTTACTGTCTCAGGATCATCTGACTATGGAATCTTTGAGAATTAAATGGATTCGAGAGGGAGTTAAGAACACACAATGTTTTCACACTTTTATCAAAGAGAGGAAGATACCAATTAAAATTAATATTTTTTTGGATGATGGATCTTATATGGTTGATAGGGATATCGTTGGAGGTATGGATCTCTCCCACTTTAAGGATTTTCTGGCTGGTCCCAATAGGCGTATGCCCACTGTCTATATAAGATGTGATTGTGGGATCTTCGACATTATTCCTAAGTCTGTCTCAGACTAGGACAATGAGGGACTGAGTTCCTTTCCAGATTAAAAGGAAATCTACAACGCTATGATGAACCTTCACCCAGAAAGTGCTCCGAGGCTGGATGGCTTCCCAGGATCTTTCTATAGAGCCCCATGGGATATGGAAAAGGCGGATATTATTTTATCCATATAGGATTTATTCTAGGGAGGGAGTCTTCTGTGGGCTTCATACACCACTACTATGATCCTTATTCCCAAAAACCAGAACCCCTCTTATATCTCACATTATAGACCAGTTTCTATGTGCAAATTCCCATATAATGTTCTTGAAAGTGTCATTAATTCCATATTTTCCATTCACCTTCAAAGGTGGATATCCCTGGATCAACATGGATTTGTGAGGGGTCGGTCTATCCAAGGCGCTACTTCTCTTTCCTAAGAAATTATTAGAGATATTCACTAAAAAACTCATGGCTCTAATGTGGCTCTCAATATGGACATGAACAAAGATTATGAACGTGTGGAGTGGGGATTCATTATCAAGGTGATGGAAGGTATGTGCTTTTCTTCCTGTTCTATTTATCTTGTTTTCAGATGTTTCAGCTCATCATGGATGGGGGTCTGGTTCTTGGGTAATTCCAATGGTTTCTTTAATGTTATTCGTGGCCTGAGATAGGGAGACCCATTTCCCCCAACATTTTTCATCCTCACGCAAGTGGTTCTCAGTAGGACCATCTATAGGAGCATCAGTAATGGAGATATTATGGCCTATCAGAGGAGCATGTGGGCTACGACCATTCTCTATTAATGTTTTTAGATGACACCCTGGTGTTTATTAATGGAGGGAAAAAATATATTTGAGGCTTGAACCGCCTCTTGGAGAATTACTGCCACTAGAGTGGCCATCTTATCAATAAAGAGAAGATCCAATACTTCATCTTTAACAATTGCTTTCCTAGAAGGATTTATGATATTCATATCTCCATTTCTATGAAAAGAGGATAATTTCCTATGAAATAACTTGGGGTGCCCATTTTTCCTGGAAGACTATAGATTCAGAGTTTTAACTTCCTTATCAGCAAGATCACATAGCACATCCAAAATTGGAAGAATAAGTTCTTGTCCTCCAGGGGTCATATTTCTCTGATTAACTGTGTACTATTGGAAACTCCAATCCATGCTCTCTCAGTGATCAATGCACCAAAGGGTTTCATCTCCAGTATTGAGAAGATCATGGCTAGTTTCACTTGGGATCCTCTTGAGGAAAAGTGAAGGCACCGGGCCTCACGATGAAGGGTAGAAAGGCCTGAACGGGAAGGTGTTATTAATGTGAAGTGTGTGGATGAAACCATTGGTTTCATGCATGCAGGATTGGATTGGGAAATCCTGGAATAGAGTATGTTGTGGTGGAGAGAAATGCATCCTCTATTGAGAAACTATTCCTCGATTTAGGGCCAGGTCTCTTCAATATGGCCTTATTTATTAAACATGATCTCAGAGCTTTAGTCACATTCTAAATGGATTATTAAGAGGGGGACATTTCTTTTTGGCACCACAACTTTGTAGTGCGTGTGCTCGGTTTACCGGGGTGCCCTTCTCCCACCGTCTCTTTCAGGGAGGATAGCATATACCCGAAACTCATCAAGTCTATGTTGGAAGAGGAGAAAATGGACATTTTAAATCTCATGATCTTGACACAAGATCTCAATCGTTTCGCTTTCACTCCATCTTCCTCAGGGGATTTCACTACTCGGGATTATTGTTGGTCTCAGGCCATCACAGAGGAGTAGAATAGCTAGTATAACACCCTTTGGTCCAAGGAGGTTCCATTTAAATATAATTTCCTATTATGGAGGATCATGTATCGGGACATCCCTACATATGAGAATATAAAATGTTGTGGAATCCCATACGTATCACGTTTTTCCTGTTGTAATGCTTGCAAGGAAGAAAGTGCCAACCACCTCTTTTTCCGGGGATGACTGGGCGTGTGATGTGTGGTGTTTATTTAGGGAGTTCACCAGCATCAAAGAAAATAACCTGGTGGACCTACCGTTCTTGGACATGTGGTTCTATGGCTCGAGAGACAGAGGGCTGAAGAATATGGCATGATTGGCGATCCTCCATGCTAGGTGTTGGTATATATGGAAGGCCAGGAATAAGCTTAGACATAATGGGATCCATTCAACAAGTAATTCTATCATCATTAGGACTAAGAGCATTCTCTTTGATTTGGCTCGACTCATTGGAAACTATAGGGATGTCCCCTCCCTACAGTGGATGATTCCTCACTCACATGATGCCCAGTTGGAGACCAATATTAACTGATACCTTTGGGTGATATGGAATCCCCTAGGGGGCTTAAACTCAATACTGATGGGTCTTGTAGGTCAGGAGTCTTTTGCAGGGATGGGGTTGTCCGGGACTCTTGAGGATTGGTCCTCTTGGCCTTCTCCTCCTACTTGGGTCATGGTTATTCTCTTCAGGCCGAAGCCAAGGCTATTCTTATGGGTATAAATCTCTGTCACTGGAATGGTTTAACACTATCTGAAGTTGAAACAGACTCTAAGATCCTACAATATGTCCTAAATGATATTTTCTCTCCCCCATGGTCTATAATCTATATTATTAGAAAGTGAAAAATCATGATCACTAATAGCATCTAAATAAGGAACTCCTGGCATGAGGGTAACCAAGTGGAAGATCATTTGGCTTTGATGGATTTCCTTGGTAATGATCAAGTATGGCTGCATGATATTTTCACTTTGAAACCTGAAGGGGTAAATCTAATTAGAGGGAATTCCCTTGGCCTTCACCATTTCAAACCCCCATTAGGTCTCTTTTTTCCTTCGTTTCCATTTTGGTTTGTCTGTATTGTCTCATTCCTAATAAAAACCTAAATTTGGTGATGATTTATAAATTTAATAACATTTATCTGTAAAAATTATGCTTCCAAAAATTTGATATTATTAATATATAATAAATTTTTCGCACTCATTTAGCAGTTATAACATATTCTTGTGAGGGTCTATTATACCACCTACATGAATGATGATATAATAGCTATAATAAGAATGAATAAAAAACTCAAATAATAATTATATGATATAAAAATAATTAATTAACGCTTTTTAAATAATCCTACAATTAAAATATATAAAATTATATTAATTAACAAAATCAATTCTTTTTATTGATTCAAAATTCAAAAAAAATAGGATTTTGTACGCTCTTGATGAACCGTATTAAAAAAATACAAATAATGTACATTTGGATTTTGGGAATATATCAAAATAAAATATTTTTTTTAAATTAACATTAATTGGGCGATGCACATATAATCAAAGATTAAGGTCTAGAACCATCGTACTGAAGCTAGCACCAAACAAATGGTTCAATTAAAACCCAAATATATATTTTAAGAAATATTTATTTATTAATGGATAATAATAAATTATAAATTATTAGTATCATGTATAATAAATATAGTTAAAATATAGATGTTAAATAAACACAAATTGATTATATACGAAGTTAGAAAATTTCTATCCAAGAAGGAATTTAAGGTATGAGGATTTCATCTTAATTTTACTTCTTTGAGAAATGTTTTGTATTATACACATACTTATATTAATATGTTGTGTATATTTCTTATTTGAAATATTTTTTCATAATTACCTATTTTTTAATATCATTTATTTTTCAATTTAATATTATCTTTTTCTTTATAAATTTATTTAAATGTAACCAAATCAGTAATGGGGTTTTGTAAACTAATTTTTTTCATTGAGTTGTTATCATTTTTTGATGCTTCCCATATAATCAAAATTTCTCCCATAAACATTAGTAATATCAATGAAGCTTTATCATCATGTATCTAGAGTTTCATAAATAATTTAATATTATCAATCTCTTTAGGCTATTTCTATTTAAAATAAAAGTTATTAAAATTACAAGGTCTTGGTTGACTAAATCTCTTTTTATTTAGTTGTACACATTAATTTTTGAATATTTTAATCAATGTTTGTTATATATTGATATATTTCCTAGACTATATGATATTTTTTACTTCTATCAAGGAAAATTACATTTTCATTAAATAATCTTCTTCATTTATGGATTTCTTTATTTGTAAAAATATTTTGTTGTTAGTAACAATTCACTTACTCTCTATTAGTTTTTTCCCCAACATCATTAATATTTATTACCAGAAATGTTTTATTTTTATTTTATTTTTAAATAGTGTTTTTATCATATGAAATATTCCTATTTAAATTTATCTCATTTCAAAAATTATTTTATAATAATTTTATCGATGATAATTTTCTCAAAGACCGCCTCAAATGCTTGAAAATTTATTTATATATACTATCATTTATTTTTTTATTCTACTAAAAATTTATATAAATAAGTTTTATTTAATCTCATGGTTCTAAGAGTATGTTTTAATTTATAATAAGTCTTATAAACTTTCTTATCACCTTTTGAAATATTATTATTTTTGAATGTTATATGTAACCTCAATATTTTTTGACAATACTAAAATAAATTTATGAAAACTATTTTTTTGTATTCATATCCATATTCATATTTATATATAAAATTTCACTATCTTATGGAGTTATGTTTGATTAAAAAACCTTAAAATTTAATTATGATAAACTTCTTTTAGTGAATGAAATTCTAGTTTCAACTAATCGAATTCATCATTCCATACTATGTGATATCATATAAAAATTTTATATATCCCAAATTATTTCCATGAGTTTTCATAACTACACATATGATAGATTCCATGTGGAAAAAATATATATGTTATATAATTATATGATGGGAGGGTCTTTTATATCCATAAAAGTCATTGAATAATTCTTTGTATCTCTTGATTAAATGAATGGAAATGATTGTGATAAGTTATTATAATACCATTATGTATTTCCAAAATCAAAATAATCCATGTTCAAAAAATGACATCTTAAAATTATTGGTAAATTATATGGTCATAATATATGATATTTAGATTATTATAATAATCTATTTTCACAACATAATTTTTGAAAATTATTGGCTTTATCACTATTCTCAACATAATGTCTAGAAATGATTATAACTATAAATGTTCAAAATGTTATTATTTTAAATGATTATGTTTATACCACAATAAATTATTATTCCTCATACCTCATAACTATTGTATTATGAATATTAATTCTTATTCCAAGGTATATTTATGAACCATTGAGGTTATATCTCTTTCTATCATGAAGTGAGGATGTCTATTTTGATTCCATGTTCTTTTTAATTTAATATATCTCCCAAGTTCATGTTTTCTTAGATACTAATGATAAAACCCTTTATGATTCATTGATAAGTTTTCCCCTTTTAGGAATTTGATCTCACTCCCTCTTATGTTTTACTTTTCAATATGAAACTAAATGCATTAGTATGTTTATGATGATTTTATTGGATTTAATTTTTTTGGGAGATGTTAAAGAAATAATTCATCATATGTAATTTATTTATTTATTTTACAAAGATATTAAACCATAGGATTCTATAAAAATGTGTTTATTTATTATATTTTTTGTTCAAATTATCCAAAAAAAATAATATATATATATATATGTTATGATCATGTTTTCGCATTGTACATGAAAAATTTTACTATAACATTTCCATGGATTTTTTAAAGATATCTTATCAAATTACACATATATTAAACAAAAAATTTGTATTAAAAATTTATTAATCATTCAATGAAATAATTTATATTGTATAAGTAATTATGTGGAATATATTTTAATGATCTCTAACCATTTGGAGAAAACATTGGAGTTTATGTGTAATGGATGTGACTTTGTTCTAGGATATGTTTTGGGACAACAATTTGATCCCATTTTCAAAGAAACATCCAAAAAATTTAAAATAAATTAAACTAAAATAGAGATTTATAATTTAGTATTTATATTTTCTTTTGATATATTTTTATCATATTTAGTAATTTTTAAGGGTTTTATCCTTAATAATCACAAAATTTCAAAATATTTTCTCAGAAAATATGTTATGCCTAGGATAATTCATTGTATTTTCTTAATATGAGGGTTTGAAATTATAATAATATATAAAGGAGATTTAATAGTTTTGTGATTATAAATTTATCAAGGTTTATTAATATAATATAAATGAAAAGGAGAATATTAATATTGATGATAGGTTGCCAAATGGGAAGCTCTTTTATTCTAATTTGCAGGATTGTAATTTGATTTATGGACATGATTTTTTTTGGAAAATTTTACCATTTAACCTCAAATAACTTATCAAAAATAGAAAACATTCCTATATGATTTAGTATATTAAAATTGGGAAGATTATATATCATTCATATTGAGTGGAGAGAGAATTATTTATATATGAGTAAAAATTTGAAAGTGAAATGTTTTCTGGAATATTATCATTCTTCAGATATCGAATGATGTAATGTACATGATAGATTAGTGGATGAAGTTTTATAATTTTGATTAATTTGGAACACTAATAATAATTATTCTAGATAAAAGTTTTATGGATACAGTCAATTATAAAGGACAAGAAAAATTTATAATAGAAATGAAATATCTTAAAAATAAATTCTGAAAGCCAATGTCTTTGATATATGAGAAATGATTTCATGCGAAGAATTAAAAACACATTATGTATAAAATATTTTCTTATAGGTTTGGATATCATTACTAAATGGATTTAATATATAGAAATTTCCATATATAATGTGAATGTGTTTATCTAATTCAAAAAGAAAAACATCAATGATCAGATTAAAATATTTTTATTAATAATCAATAATCTTGATTCTCATTTCAATAATCACTTATTATGGGGTATTTATGAAAATTATAGAGTTTAATAAAATACATAAACACCATATCTCACACAAAAAATTGAGTAGGTGTTATTATTAAACATGGAGATAACAAATTCTAGAAAAAACAAAGATCCTGAGCTAGGAGAATTGAATCAAGGTTCTTAATGATTTTTTGTGGTAATATTTTTGATATTTTAAAACACCAATTTGTACATTTCCATTTAATATAATCTGTGAGAATACATTACAATAACATATTTATATATAACATTTATTATATAGAGTAATAATTATGTCTAACATTTTATTAGAACAAATTTTAATGAAGATGTTATTATAGATTGATGATGTGGGGGAAATATAATGGTATTCTTATAAGAATACATTAATCTTGATGAAAGTATAAAAAATGGAATGATAAATTAATTAGCTAATGATTATTCATTATTAGGTACAATTATCTATTATTTTACTCATGTATACATTTTTTTATTTGAAATAGAAGACACATTGGTTGATACCCTATGTGGTGATCAAAACATAAACCCTAGTGAAATAGATATTTAAAGAAAACCTAAACCCCATTTCAAGGTCAGATTTTTTTATATTTATATAGAAAACGTTCAATATTGGTTCTTCTAAATTAATTAATTTAACCAAATAAAGAATGGTATGTCCAACCAATGGCCTAAAATGAGTCACTAGATGGGAGGAATCCTAGTTTTATTCTAAAATATTATATATAAATTCTATATTTTAAACATTTACTACAATTTGTTTCTTTTTATATTGTGAGATTTAGTTTTTCTTTAAGTAGATCCTGAATATAACCCCAAGAAAATATTTTATTTTATAGGAAAATCATTGGAGGCTTTTTAAGTCAAGTAAAGTCAATGGCAATGAAAATATAATTCTTTAGAAAATAATAAGGGCACTATGAAGTGGTGTTTACCAAAAAACATAAATGGGATGCATGTACTGCCCATGATTGTATTCCTTATGTAATCTAAATTAATTTATGGGTATTTAAAACTTTATTGTATGATCCTTATTTAATGGGATTTATGTTTCGTAATTCACCAAATCAGTAAGGGAATTTAAAATTTCAATTTCCACTCATTAGGATTTACGCATACTTCATTGATTATTTTACTCCATGATTATGTGTGGAATCACTATTTATTAATTTTGTAGTAATTTACACCCCCTTTCTGTTGATATACTTTTAATACACATATTCACTCCATTGATAAATTCTCAAGTCATCGATATGAACTTGATAAGAGTAATTTTAACTCAATCACCATTTATTGAGTTAAACATCCAATTCATTGGTGTTGTTTTTACAAGAGTATGTGTGAATGTCCTATGATTGATTTACACATAATATCCAATCATATTGATTGTATTTATATTTTTTTCACATAATTATGTTGTTGATTTATCTTTAACCTAAAGATACGGTCTTTATAAGAGATTTCATCTCAATTTACATTCCATTGAGACTTATTTGTTGTCATACACCAATTCAATTTTATATGGTGTATATAATGTAATTTGACATAGTATATCATGAATCCCTTCATTATAATAATATTATAAAGTTTTGATTACATCAATTATTGTTATTCAAGTGTATCTCTTTTGGTTAGGAACTCTAACTAAAATATCATTTTAAATGTTTGAAAGATTTATTATTATAAATCTTTCTCATTAATGTCCATGTTTTAAAAATGGTTTTAAGTATTTATTTATATGGACATTAAAGTTTTAAAATTAAAATTACTTTTAAAATTTTCAAAGTGGTATGGGACCCTTTTATTCAAAAATCAATTTTAAACGGATTCTTGACAAATAATGTAACTTTTAAATGTTTTCAAGAAAAAGGGGGATATTTCTCTCAAATAGTTTTTATGATTGTTTTAATATATGTCAATATCCTTCATTATTCTCGATTGAGGTTAATCTGTTAAAATAAAATCTTCCATATTGTATTGAATGAGTTATGTTTGACTATGGATGTGCTAGTTTTATACCATTCATGGTTTGTGGATAAAGTATTGACATTTTGTATGCTAGTTTTAATATGAATGTTTATGTTATGTTTCAAAATTTTTATATGAAGAATGCATTGGACTTAGTAAGTGACAGGTGGAGCCCGCTATATCTCCTCGATGCATCGGTAGGTCTCATGAGACAAACTAGTGTCTTGGCACAAGGCCTTGACAAATTATTATTTGTAGTCATGGAACAAGGCCTTGACTATGTGGTTATGATGTCTGACATTATGCATTCCATCATTATGAGATTAACTATTGATATTTCATGTGGTTATTAGACTAGTAGAATACCCATGACTATGTTTTATTAGGGAATTATTCACTCAGCTCATATTCCTACCATAAAGTGTTCATGTTAATTATTTATAAAGGCAAGTGTTTTCAATTATTCACCATGCCTAATGTTTATGTTATCTTCCACTGTACTGCTTACTCTTACTGAGAGTTTGAACTCACCCCTCTCTCATGTTTTATTTTCCCAGGATATGAAGAAGTTAGTTATGAGTGACTTGCAGGAATAATCTTGGAAGCATGGATGTTTTTAATGGAATAAAATAGTGTTGTTTTTATTTTCAAGTTGTATTGTTGAACATATATATGTATCTTGTTTCCAAGACTACTAAATGGATCGGTCCTCTGGGACTTGATTCCTTGTAATCATGCCAATGTATTAAAATAATGCACCGACTCTTGGATTCTGGGGTCGGGGCATTATAGTTGGTATTAGAGGAAGTTTAGTACAGAACTTGGAAACTAGATTTAGATAAACTATGATTAGAGCACATTACCCTAAGATAGAAATTGATGATTAGTATAGAATAACTTACTAGAATTTTGATAATGAAGAGATTTTTTGTATTTTCCAAGAAATACATCCCTGTCTGGATACGAGTAGGTAAAGACAGCTCTAGCACAGATGTACCTAGGAGTGAAAACTCTGACAAGGAGTTTCGGGCTTGAACTGGGGTATCCTGGTACACAAAAATGGGCCTTGCTGCACTCTTGGTGACGACACTCCCGGGGGATATGATTAGGATAATTTAAATTCTCTTTACAAACCAAATTGAAGGATTTTAATATAATATGAGAATAAATGACATTGGTTAATCCTAAGGTGTTTTAAATTGAAAAAATGTGTCATGATATTCTCTAAATGATTTTATGACTATTATTACTCACATAATGATTTATGGTTTTAGTCAATGGCTGGATTACAAGGAAGTCATAGTAACTTTGAGCATGATGTACAAGGTTTTAACTGTGGTGGAAATGAGCACCAAAATGGAATTTTGATAGGCGTAAAAGATTTCGTGTTCATGAAGAATTAGTTTTCAAAAAATATGATCAACAAAATATATATTAACCAACTCCCATACTCAAAAATGAAGAAAAAAGTGGTGAATGATAAGAGCTCCAGTAGTGAAGACCATGGAGAAAAGAAAGCTCATTTTACATCATGTAGTAAATGTAGAAGAAGACACCTAGGAAGGTGTCTTAATGAAACAAATAAATGCTTTATGTGTGCGAAAGAAGGTAATAAAGTAAATAATTAGCAAGTAAAAATGAAGAGTACTATGGAAGAAAATAAAAATGGTCCTAAGAATCCATTTACAGTCATTTTCCATAAATGTAGGGGACCTGACCATTACCCGAGTGAATGCCCTATTCTATACGATATCCTCTTTGTCAATGAAGAATCTATGTTGAAATAAATTGATGGAGAAATGTTTAAAAAGTATTAGTGCTCTTTTTTGATGGGATTACTTTGGAAGACTTTTCTCTTTTATTTGTAACCCTGCAATTTTTCATGTGAAAATGATATTTGAGGAAGCATTATATTTTATCTTGTGGATATAGTTATAAATAACCATTTGGTTTTATATGATCATTGAGTTTGAGGAAATTACATTTATTAAATTTTGGAATGAAAATGAGAGGTATGAGATAAAATTTGTGATGAAATTATGTTATAGTTATTTTGAGAAATCTATCTCATTTTTGGGAATATTATAAAATTATATAGGTTTTGAAAAAGGACAACACATAGACAACATGACAACCCGTCGCGTCGGACAAAGCTGTGGGAATCGAACCCACAACCATAGTGTGATTGGGATTTATCGCCTACCACTGGACTACATGAAGTCCCTGGTTAGTGTGACTAATTATTTTTAGTTAAATGATTTTATTGATCAATAATAAGTTTATTTGGGATCTTTTGTCTTATCAAATGGATATCATTAGTATATGAAAATGATTTGGTGATTAAGTGATAAATGTTATTTTGGAAGACGTTCGCTCTGTTGGGAACACTATATACCTAAGGAAAATAGAATACTATGAGATTTCATTTGAGGAGTAATGGTGGATTTTTATCTATATTTTGGGCTATTTATGGAAATTATTAACCTATCATAGAGAATATGTTATTAGGTTAATTACTTTTGAGTATGTGACTTTAAGGGTAGTCGATGTCATTTGGAGATACAATTTAAAGTGGAAGACTACATAACCAAATTCTTCTAGGTTTTGGGTTTCAATATTAGTTTGGATTATATTGAAGGATTTTAAGGAAAATTGTTTATTGAATGGTATTTATTTAACTTTGGGGCATTGTTGGTTTAATTTTAGAAATTAAGAGTAGTATTTCTTTATCTAAAGGATTAACCTTTTTGGGGATCATCTGATCTTGTAATAACCATTTTGGTGGGGGTTAATCTCTAAAGACATGGTAAATATATTTTTTTATCCTTTTTGGATCATTTGAGTCTCTAGAATTTGATTATAGCTCTTCCAGTGTGACCAAGTCATCTTGAATACTCATTATTTAAAAAAAAAAGATTAGTTGGTGGTAGAAATTTATTAAAGAATAAAACTCTACTTAAAAGGTAATTATATCTCTTTATGTTCTTAGTCAATCTCATAAAAAATTTCTGCAAATTTATGAAATAGAACATAAAACAAAAAAAGTTATCCATTTACTTTTCCAACTAGGAAACTAATAACCGTTTATCCCATCACAAGTTTGTGGTTTTCTTGTAGTTAACTTTCTCCTGATCATGTTTTCTATCCCTCTCCATAAGAACTTGACACTTAGTTTATATTCCATATCCATGTTTTCTTACATGGAATAATAGTATGGGTTATCTTGGGTGACCTTTTTAATTTTCTTTCTTTATTTTAAAGTGATAGTTTTGCTAACTCTTTTCCGATGTGGGACTTTTACTGAAGTTTCCAAGACAAGTTTTAAAATTGTGAGGACACAATTATCAAAAGGGGGGAAGGATATAACATCCCAGGTAAATAAATAACATGACATTTTTCATATTTATTAATATTTGTGAACTAATTATTAATTCTACTTTAATGGGGACACAATGTTCGATGGTATACCCGATATGCAACAATGGGTTTCTTTGAAATCTCACGTTGCACACTAAAAATATAATACTATTATTTTAAATGGTAGTTAAAACCTAGTCATTGTAATGGCAGGAATTAACAGAACTAACTACAAAATGATTATATTTGTTTGTTAAATGTTTTTACATTTATCTAATAAAACTCAATGGCTTAAAATGTGAATTAATCCAATTTTAAACATAATTTACTTTAAAGGGTTAATTTACCACCTTTTAATGGTGAACCCTCTTTAAATATATCTTTGGTCACTTTTATATGTTCCATTTGACAAAATAAAATTATTCTTTAAAATTGGGACATCAAAATTTATTTTGGGTAAATTTTTGGTATTTTTCTAATAATATTCATTTTTATGAATAGTGAGAAATATTGTATTTTAATTCAAAACTGCCATTTAATCTAATTTATTTATATGGTTAGATTATATTTTAAATTGGTTTTGAAGTGTAATTATATTATATTTTTACCCTTTAATTCAATTTTGGCCATTGGAATTAATTTCACTTTGAAGTTACACATAAACAAGTGTCAATCTTTTGATAATTATTGTTTCTTAAAAACACGTTATTTATTTTGACAACGAGAACTAATTTTAAATTAATTAATCCAAATTCTACATTTTGAATTTTGTAAAATAGACATAATTTTTTAATTTGGAATATCAAATACATCTTAGACTGATTTTTTGGTATTTTTATGAAAAACTTCAATTTTTGATGAATAGTGAAACCACTAAGTAGTAGTTAAAAATATGACTTTTTCATTTAAATGAAAATTTACCGCTTCTGTGAATTGAATTTAGAAAATCTGAGATACATGGTTGTTATTATTAAGTAAAATTTGGTTCAATAAGATGAAAATTATTTTTGGTGAATAGTAACTTTTGACTTTTATTTACCGCGGTTAAAGGTAAATAGGGTAATTCAAGGTAAAATGAATATTATAATAATAACAAATTACCTTAAAACTTATCCTACCCTTATTGGATGAGTCATGGAAGACCATGGGAATCGTTGGTTTAATTTTGGGGCCCCATGGATCCACTTAATAATGATAATGACACTTTATTTTAATTAACTTAAAGTAAAGACAAAAATGACATTAACAAATATCTTTTAGTATATCAGTTTTTACATGGGGTTATATAATTCATATTTTAGAATATAAAAAATAATTGTAAATATAAGAATATTTCCTACATTTTGGTAATTTTTTTATAATTTTTAGACATCAACAAATTAAATTATTTATGACACAATATTGATGTAATATTTAACTCATTAATAAATGATTTAAATAAATATGATTATTAATATTAAAATAATATCCAAAACCTATTAAATTCTTATTGGATGATTTTATTTCGACCATGAGTCATCTTATCTTTTAATTTAATTAGTTTTGGACCTTGCGAAACCAAATATCACTATATAATAAAATAATATTTTCATACTTTCTTAAAGAGCCCCTTCTCCCCCTTATAAAAGGACACTACTTATAACCCATTACACACACCTCTAAAACACCTTGTCTCATCAAAACCCTGAAAAAATAATCTCTCAAGATCCCCCTCTTCCTACTATAAGTCTAACATTAGGCATAAGTCACTTCAAGAAGTCCTTTTGGTTCAAACCAAAGGAAGTTACCCAAATAAAAGGTAATGCTTTCTCTTTAATTATTTTGTTTTATTTTGTTTTATTTTACTTCTCCAACCACCTAAACACTTTTTATTACTTTATTTTATAAAAAAACCAGTATCCTAAATATACTAGGATGTTTTTATGATAAGGATTCTAACTACACTTACTCACACCTCCATCTAATGTGTGAAGAACATACTGTTTCTGTGGATGACAAACTAATGCCTCACGAAACAATGATTGTTTGATTATCTCCTACTGCCTCTCATGGTGACCATTAAGATAGCATTATATTTATATATATATATATATATTATTTTTATGTTTTCTTTAATCTTATTTATTTTTCATTTATATCATTATTTTATAGGTTCTATTATGGGTAAAACACGATAATTTCATTTGAGGAAGTGCGGACTACCGGCCCCTCAAAATGATAGGACTCATTAATGACTTATGTGGAACATATAAAGGATGTAATTAATGATATTATATATTATATTATACTGTAATTATAATATAATTATGTATCATTATCTTTTAATTCCATTAAAATACAAAATATAAATGAAAATAGTGTTCATGCGTACGTACGACTTACCATCTCCATGAACGGTACATTTCATTTATTATCTCCAAATGTTATGTAATGTTACAAATAGATATATATAATGTATATATAATATATATATGATATATAAATCATGTGTATCCTTCTTTTGATAATGGAATTTTGACCACATGGAAAAATAGTAATTATAACAAGTTCATTTTTGACTCAAGTTCCGAACATCGATAAAATATCCATTATGAACTCAAATAAATAACTAATTTTTATAGCAAGGTAATAAGTGGTATAAAAGGAATAATAAACTTGAAAAATGTTCTTAATCAAGTTTAAATTAACTTAAGTTTATTATTCAGTAATAAAAAGGAACATACAAGACATGTCAAACTTGAGGTAAGGGGCTTCTTATCTCGCTTTTAATTCTGTGAGATTCACATTGTTCGCCACTTATTTATTGCATGTGGTGTATTTTTTTACTGCCATTTTATATATATTATCATTATTATCTTTATATTCATGGTATTATGTGATTAATTAGGTGGTTATTAACTTTTGGTCATACGACTCGATTGATTACAACATAGCTTTCATCTCACTTCTTATTTCTGTGAGATTCATGCGATATTGCCACTATTTACTTTTGTGTGGTGTATGTACTTCCCATGATTGTATTACTTATGTAATCTAAATTAATTTATTCTTATTTAAATATTAATTTTATGATCCTTCTTTAATGGGATTTATGTTTCGTAAGTCACTAAATCAGTAAGGGAATTTCAAATTTCAATTTCCACTCATTGGGCTTTACGCATACTTCATTGATTATTTTACTCCTTGATTATTTGTGGAATAACTATTTATTAATTTTGTAGTAATTTCCTCTCCACTTTCTGTGGATATACTTTTGATACACATAATCAATCCATTGATAAATTCTCAAGTCATCAATATGAACTTGATAAGAGTAATTTTAACTTAATATCCATTTATTGAGTTAAACATCTAATTAATTGGTATTGTTTTTACAAGAATATGTGTGAATGTCCTCTAATTTATTTAAACTGAATATAAAATCATATTGAGTGTATTTATATTTGTTACATAGAATTATGTCGTTGATTTATCCTTAACTTAAAGATATGGTCTTTATAAGATATTTCATCTCAATTTACATTCCATTGAGACTTCTTTGTTTTCATACACCAATTCACTTTTATATGGTGTATATAATATACTTTGATATAGTATATCATGAATCCCTTTATTCTCATGATATTATAAAGTTTTTATTACCTCAATTATTTGTATTCAAATGTCTCTCTTTTGGTTAAGAACTCTAACTAAAATATCATTTTAAATGTTTTAAAGATTTATTATTCTAAATATTTCCCATTAATGTCCATGTTTAAAAATGGTTTTAAGGATTTATTTATATGAACATTAAAGTTTTAAAATTAAAATTACTTTTAAAATTTTCAAAGTGGTATGAGACACTTTGATTCAAAAATTTATTTTAAACAACTTCTTGACAAATAGTGTCACTTTTAAATGTTTTCAAGAAAAAGGGGGATATTTCTCTCGAATAGTTTTGATGATTATTTTAATATATGACAATATCATTCATTATTCTTGATTAAGGTTAATCTGTTACAATAAAATCATTCATATTGTATTGAATGAGTTATGCTTGACTGTGGATGTTCTATTTTTATACCATTCATGGTTTGTGGATAAAGTATTGACATTTCGTATGATAGTTTTAATACGAATGTTTATGTTATGTTTCAAAATTTTCATATGAGGAATGCATTGGACTTAGTAAGAGATGGGTGGAGCCCACTATAGCTCCTCGATGCATCAGTAGGTCTAATGAGACAAACTAGTTTCTTGGCACAAGGCTTTGACTAATTCTTATTTTTAGTCTTGGAATAAAACCTTGACTATGTGGTTATGATGTTCGACATTATGAATTCCATAATTATGAGATTATCTATTGATATTTCATGTGGTTATTTGACTAGTAGAATACCCATGACTATGTTTTATTAGGGAATTATTTACTCAGCTCATATTCCCACCATAATGCGTTCATGTTAATTATTTTTAAAGGCATGCATTTTAAATTATTCACCATGCCTAATGTTTATGTTATCTTCTGCTGTATTGCTTACTCTTAATGAGAATTTGAGACCACAACTTTCTCATGTTTTATTTTCCCAGGATATGAAGAAGTTAGTTATGAGTGACTTGCAGGAATAATCTTGGAATCATGGATGTTTCTAATGGAATAAATTAGTGTTTTTTTATTTTCAAGTTTTAGTGTTAAACTTATTTATGTATCTTGTTTCCAAGAATACTAAACTAATCTGTCCTTTGGGACTTGATTACTTTTAATCATTCTAATGTATTAAAATAATGCACCGGCTCTTGGATTCTGGGATTGGGGCGTTACAAAAGGTAATACCCATTCTTGTTCGCTGATCAGACTATGGGTTGGCTTTCTGAGGGAGGAAAGTTTTCATTGTTTGTAGAATTGTCACATATCTATTTTTATTTTAAAATATTCATATATTTATTTTTTTTATTATATTTATTCTGTATTTTCCTTGGGATATTTTGGTTTAAAGTGGGGATTTTGGGTTTTGAGATATGTGGTGCATGATTGGCGCACGATTAGGGAAAATCATGTAACCTTACCTAAGAAAGCATGTGTATAGTTTACTCTTAGACATAGGATATTTTATGGTTGCCACACGGTATGAAAAACCACATAGGATAGTCATGAGGCATGTTCTTATTGGATACTAGGGGACCCATGCTTTCCTCATGGTTTGGAAAACCATGCGGGATAACCATGAGACCTATCCAAATCATTAGAAATTAGAAATTTACTCTTTTTACCTATTCAATTTTAACCCTAAATCCTCCATAGTCTGAACCAAAAAGGATTTTCATCCTTGGGAGATTCCACCAGTTCTTCTTTGAGATTTTGAGCACCAATATTTGTGTGGTTTTGGTGTGGTTTGATAAAAGAATCATTAAGGTCTTATTGAGGGGCAGTTGTGGTTTCGCAATGGTTTCCAGAAGTTTCCAAGTGTGAGGAAGGTTGTTCCATGATTTTACATTATTAGTTTATTTTTGAATGCTTTCTTGTATTTAAAAATGTGTTATATGGGATTTTTTTGTGTTATAAATTTTTTTTAAAGGGTGTTTTTGGGATGGTTTGTTATTACCATTCCATTATAGTATTTTATGGTTTTGGTTAATGTTGTAAAACATTGAATATGAAAATTATTATACCTTGGTTGGTTATGATTATCCGTTATGTTATGTTTATTCTTGTGGGTTGATTATTGTTATATATATGGGTGAAATCATTGTGAGGGTATATTGTTGATACCCAAGAACTAGTTTCCATCCCATGGGGATCGGTAATTCCCTTCGGGCCATGTCACATGCTGGGCTGGGTGTCAGGTAGGATGGAACTCTATCTTGGCTCATGATAGGAATTAAACTTGTTTGGTAGAGGTTGCATTCTTCCCTAATGATTAATTTTTTCTTGTGCTAGGGATTGTTTTTTTGGATTACCTCCCTTTTATTAAATTGATAATCATCAATTTCAAATATGATTAATTTTATATAATTTTTGTTCTTTTCATGAGCTAGGGTTTTTATAAAATTCTTAAACCAAATTTTTTACCTTTGTTCCACCTCTGTTTCAGACACTTGATTTAAAAAATTTATGGTTTTTGGTAGGGATCACATCATCCAATTATTATCTTACCACATTCTTATACATTTCCTACCGCTGTTCATGGTGTTCTTCTATATTAGCCCATGGGGTCATAACTTGACATGATAGGTCAAATTTAAGTATGATAAAACCCCAATATTCATGTTGGATTCATATAAAACATTATCTTTTCTGTTATGTGAATTAATTGAGGTGTTTTATGGGTTATAAAGTGATGGATTCAAGGATAGGGACCCCAAACAATGGAAAATGACACGATGGATGCCTATCGTGTATACATAATCTAGTTTTTCAACCTTAAGAGGTTAGGAAATGATGATCATGGATACAATCATTCAAATTGGGATGATTATTATAGAATATGAATGTGAAGGGTGGAAAAATAGAGGATCTAGTATCTCTTTGATGAATTTAATTGGTTTATGTTAAATTTGAGACTATGTGTTGTGTAACCTAGAGGAGTTCATGCCATGTATCATGGGTCTTTGTATTATCTAGTGTTTTTATTGAGTTTAATATTAAAAATCATGTGTCTAGGACCTCTTGATGTCTGACCCAAGTAAGATACCAACGCCATGTGATGAGAGTACACACCAATGACCCCAGGTGTGGAAACACTCTATGAACCCCTATGGACACGCCATGCATATGTACATGGAGTGGAAATCCGTATACCATGGGCATAAAAATAGGACCTTAGGTGATATTATTTTCCATGTACCCATAGGGACATGTTATGTTTTGAGACATGTCTTCCCGATCCATGTCTACGGATAGATAAGCCCATATATTTAGGTAGAGTCACATTTCTTATGTCCATATGTACAAGCTATGTATTTTTCTTGAAATTTATAACTTGCATATACAGTTCATAGAGAATAATATTTGGGACCATAATTAGATTATAATGAGTAGTTTTCCATGTGGGATTTGACTATGGTTTTCATTTTGGAAGATAAGATATGATGCAAGGTTATGTTATTGGTACACTTCATTCAATGATTCTTAGTTAGTGGTAGTGTTTGGGCATGATCATTAGAGTGTTAGTAGGGTAGTTACTCACTTGTCTCTCTAGGAAGAGGGTCTCCAACATAATTTATATAAGTAGAGATAGAAATCCCCCATATTACAGAGGGAATCAGTCCTTTATTTTTGGATTGTACTCTCCATAATTGATCTCTAGTGGCATGCATGTCTTCTATTGTGGTAGTTCTCTCTCAGATGTGCTACACAGTGGTGAGGTGTGGGTCCTCCACATTATAGAGATTTTATACAAGATTCAAGGTAAGGATATAATGATCACACGAATATGAAAGTCTTTGGAGAGGATAAGTACCTCCATACTATATCATTATATGTTGCAATGGGTGTTTAACTTCTATGATGAGACCATTATAACTACAAGAATACTCTTTAGTCTCCACAAAATGTGAAAATAGAGATTCACTTTCTCTCTTCACTTATGTTCTTTAATGAGAATATCTGATACTGGTTTCTCTTCAAGTTATCTCTTGGTTGAGATGAATTATTAATTTATTTTTCTTCCCCTTCCTAGTTTTGGGGGTGTCCTATTAGTTATATATATTCCCACCCATGAAATGGATTTACCGAAATGTGTTGTGTTCTATAAAGACAACATGCTGATTGATAGTGACTTCAGTGAGCCCGATATTAGAAGATTATAGTAGTAAATGGAGGTCCTGGCCATGTTTAGTGGTCATCTTGGAGATTTTCATTAAGCATATCTTTTATATTTTCCTTTCAAAAATAGTTTTTAGGTTATAAACTCATTTGTAGTCTGTTTTGTATTATTTAACTTTTTATTATTTGTATTACCTTGGTTCATTTTGATGAATTTTTATATAGGTTATTGCATGAATTTAATAAAATATTAGTGTCCCAGTCTTTCATTATATTTCTACATTATTTCATAGATCCAATTCTATTCATGAATACAGTTACATTAGTCTAGGGTGTCCCATTTTAGTGATATAAAAATTTGATGATTTTCTATCACCCCTATCATATTGGATATAGTCTTGGTGTGTCACCCTAGGATTAATGATGGACCAAGAGGGTCCCAATATGTTGGTTGAAGATATAGTGGTATTAATGGTGGTTCTTCCTTAGGAAATTGTTTTTAATTGAACATGATATAAGGATTTTTGGGGAAATTTGAAAAATGATATGAGAGTTTCTCATGTAAGGATCTCTAGACAGGGATATATCCATGCACCAAGACTCTAACTACATGTTTTTTTACTGAGCATACTGAGGAATAATTTTTAGTGAAACAAATTATATATATATAATGTAGTATTTGGTCATTTATCTTTAATATCATTCTTGAGATATATCCACCAATATGATAATTTACTATGGTATGTCTTGTAAACATTAAGGATGTCTCTATGATGATAGATAGGTAGGATATTTATATATGGTCATGAATATGACTAGTTTAGTAAGGAATACCCATCGTAGGTTTTTTTATGAAAAACATCATAGAATTGTGTCATGAATTTAAGATATAATTTGTATCTTGGTTTTTCTATTCAGGAAGAGATCATCATTTTTACATGTCGGGTATTAAATGATCAACCCCCCAGTGGGTCTATTTGGTTTCTATGTTGGTAATTGAATCAATTAGTTCAAACTATTCTATATGAAGAAACATATTGAATGGTAATTATTATATATTTATGGTATCATTGGATACCTATATTATAGGGTGAGATAGACCATAAAGTTCTAGAGGATTATTTGGGGTCTATAGTTTGAATTTTACATTTTTTATGAGTATCACATGATGTTATGTTTTTTCTTACTACCAGTGTCTTTAATAACATAGAGAGAAGTTGGGTGGGGGGTCCCATTAATATGATGAGTTTTCAATCCCTATGGAAGATATTGATAAAGTGATCAATAGTGAGTCTTAACCCCCTTCTAAACCCCAATGTCAAGTGCAATATCATCTAAAATTGGATTGGGTTATGGAAACATGGGGTGTTGATGGATTTATGTATTAGTAATGTGTACTATTTCTGAAAGAATGTAAGGAAGATAAATGATCCCCCCAACAATTAATGTTTTATATGAAACAATTTATTATTGTGTGGGAAAGACAGTTCTACCCAATGTGAATAGTGTCGAGGTGTGGTGGAATAATTCCTTAGATTTGTATGTCTGAGGACATTTAGGAGGTTCTCGGGTATCTATGATAATATTTGTTAGGGATAACTAGTGTATAAGTGGAAGGGTATCTTTAGGTAGTGGATACTTATGGACTGAATGCACTAGATTGGTCCAAGGTATGTCCTATGACCATTATTCAAGAGCTTGATCAACCCATTGAGCCTTTTTTCCATCAGCTATTTCTAAATGTTCCAATATATAATGAATATCATATATTACACATTTTATGATAATTTGATTTTACATATCTAGTGTTGTTCATGAAAAGGGAATAAATGATAATGAGGTTATCTATTAATTATCATCTCCTAAAATGGGTTATGATCAAGAAAGGGTACCCCCTATTGAGGATTTATGAAATTTGAGACCCGTTAAAAGGTAAATGTTGGCTTTCAAAAACTGATCAAAGGTACATCTACCATCAGATAAGGGTTTATGAGGATGATATCATTAAGACTTCATTATAATGTTCTTATAGTAATGACATGTTCTTAGTGATTCCTATCAGTTTTACTAATTCCCCCATGATTTATATGAATCTTATAAAACAAATCATCTAGCCACAATTATAGTAGTTCATAATAGTATTTATTAATGAATTTTTTATATTCTATAGGTTTCTGTAGGACCATGAAAATAATTTAAGAAAGTTCCTAGACATAATCATGGAGAACTAGCTATATGGTAATCTCTTGATGTGTCTTTTTTAGATATGATATGTTCAATTTCTATGCATGTCATCTCTGGGTATTGTGTAGTTGTGGATTTGGTGAATATTGATATTATTATTATTGGGATCCACCTAATATCATATTATAGGTTTATAGTTTTCTTTTTTTGGAAGGGTATTTAAGGTTTATCGATAAATATTTCAGAATAATATCCCCTTTGATTCACTTAAAATGGAAAGGGTAATATTTTTTTGAGGTAGGGATGTGATAAAGATCCTTTGGGGAGATGAGAAATATATTAACCAGTTCCCCTATTATGAAACTAATGTAGGAGGTTATTCGGTATGTGGTGTTTTTTCAAAACATTGGAACTAGGATCAGATGTATCTTTATAAAGATCCAGATGGTGATTGCTTCTATGTTGAGACATTTGAGACCTCATGAAAATAATTATGCAACCAATGACTTGGATTTGGGATATTATTTCCCTTGAATATGTGGAGGTATTATCTTTTCAGTGAGAAATTTTTTTGTATACTTAGACCAATAGGGTCTCAAGTGTATATTTACTTATAGAGATATCATCCTGAGATAGAGGCACTGGTCATATTTCCAGAAAAACTAAGACATTTAAATAGTATATCCTTAAATTAAGTGAAATGTTGTTTAAGTTTCCCTTCGAATGAAATCTCATTCTCTCTTGGTAGATGAGGTGTCAGAGTAGTTAGTCACATTGTATCTAACCCTTAACGAGGATGGGTTTCTCTTATCTTTAGTCAATGGTAGTGGCTCTATCACTCCTTAAAAATATGATAGGATCTCATATGAGAGATGCTAAATATGATATTTCATTTGACCAGATATCCTTAGGATATACAAGAGAAGAATATTATAATGGAAGGGATCACCTCATCCCTCTTTCACGGATGAAAGGTAGTTCCATTTTCATTGTGTGATGAGGTTCAAGGGAGTTTCATATAAACCCTTTGATGTACATTAGAGTTTTTTAAATATATAGAGGGAACTTTAATAACAATTTTGGTGATATGGGATGAGGTAGATAATTACCTTGTTATATTCTCGGTGTATGATGAGTTATAAGTTATATGATGAACATTAGGTTTGAGTAGGTTTGAATCATAATATAGTTTTTTAGTGGAGAAAAAAAAACAACTGGTGCCTCCCAATAGAAGGCTCTCTGGCTCCCCTAGGGTTTTGGTGGCCTTGTGGCATTGGAGACCTTGGTGCAGCTTGGAAGCTCTGGTGGACATTGGAGGTACAAGTCGAGAAGTGGGGGAGGTATGGGTTGGTGATATGATGAGAGCATTGTTGTCATGCTGGGATTCGGGAGATGCTGATCTGAAATGTCGGTCTTCTGTTTCATGGATCACGGCATCAGGATTAAACGTGTTTTTTTAGGTTCAAGTGGATGTTTCAGTGGGATTCTATATGGGCGATGTTGATTTAGATTCCATAGGGCTTGGGATTCTCTATAGCGGTGAGGGTTTCATTTCTGCGATGGTTGCATTGTTTCTTTGAGCAACTGATGCTCCCTTCCGCGCGGTGTCTCTAACATTGGTGATACTATGGAGGGTGGATTTTTTTCTTTTATTCTTTAGATAGAAGAAGATCTGTGCTACCTACAGTGATATGTCCAGGGTTAGGTGTGATTCTGGTTGCTGCAGTCCTTTGGAGAAGATGGTTCTGGTTTGGTAAGATGGATTTTTAAAGTTGATTTCTGGTTCGTTAGTCCATTTTTGGGTTCCCGAAGGTCGGAATGGACCTCTGCGGAGCTTTCTTCTGCTCAAGTTTCCCTGAAGGCCTAGTACACCACTCTCTTTCTAGTAGGTCCGGTGTGGTGGTATCCAAGGAAGTTTTTGGATTCTATATTTGAGTGGCCAAATGTTTCCAGAAGAAGTGCTTCCCTGATGGGTGTTTTTTCTATTACTATTTTATGGATGAATTTGGTTTTTTTGGTGCTGGTTTGATAGGGGTTGTGGATATAAGCTTCGTTGAGGGTTTTGGCCGCACACTCCTTTGCTCTTACTTTAGGATTCTACCACTCTCTCGAAGGCGGATCTGAGTGGTGGTCTTCATGGTGTTTTGGGATGTGAGGGAAACCGACCATTGACGTCTTGTGGTGGCTTCGTCTCTATTGTCTCTTGGTGTTGTTCTCGATGGATTTGAAGGATTTTGACGTGCCTACCCGTGCATGCATCCTCACAGTTTGAAACAACTTGTTTGTCCATGGTGTTTTTTATTCTGTTATGTAAAATCATCTTGAAATTCTAAAAATAACAGCTTCAAATGAGGATTTAGAGCATAAATCATTCACTACGGCTTGACCATTCAGATTTGGATGTTTGAGAGGGTATGGCTTTTTCCATTGGTACCAAGCTTGTGCGACCCTGCACGTGATAGCTTGTCGAGCGGTCATGCAATGGTGGAGGCTTAACATAAATATATAGTCACTGAGGAGGGGTGTTTCTTATAGTATTTGTTTGGGATGACTTTTCTTTTAATGGTTTTTATTGGATGAAGTTTTTTGGGTTCACAATTAGCCTTTAAAAGTGTCATTTGAAAATACAAAAAAATGGATTTCGGATCAATCATCATCTTGGGATAACATAGTGAGTGAGGGATGGAAAATAAATGTATTTTTTATTGGGATTCCATAAATATTGAGGGTCCACGATGAAATCTATGTGATTATTGAACAACTTACCACGTTAGTGAACTATTATTCCACCCTAGAGTTGATTTGGGTTAATTGTTTGGGGTGATTATACATGAATGATATTATACTTATTTATGGGGTACCAAGTTTGATCATATAAAAATACGATGTTTGATTCATGTCATGGTTGTGGAGGGGTTTTCAAGAGGATTCCATGGACAAATTATAGAGGATTATGAATTTTAATCCCAGATATATAGATAAACTAAGCAGAAAATCATGATTTTGGAGTATATGTTGTGATCCTCTGTGTTGTACTCCAGCCAAAGATCATAGGATTTGTTTCCATAAGAATATTTTTCATAAAATTATAGACATCACCCTACTATTAATATGAAACCATTCAAGGACTTGTATGAAAGACCTTGAAGGTCACCATATTGTTGTTCTGAGATTGGTTTAACATCCTTTATTAGGCTGGAGCTGGTGTAATCAATGACATGAATGGTTCTTATGATCCATAAAATTCTCAGAAAAACCTATTGTTGACCAAAATCCTTGGAATACTGACATGTATTCCATTGGAGTTCGAGCATGAATAATTTTTTCCTATGAGCCTCCCCATGATGAGGATTTTAGAGTTATAGCTAGAGAAACATGTTATTCCTGAGGTTGATCTGAACAGTATAGATCCTATAGAGGATTGGTGATGTTTCTTATTTCTTGGCCTTAATCCCATAGTTTAATTGAGTACTTTATGTCTTCCATGTGTTTCAGTTAAGTAGATATGTCCATGAAACATCACATGTTATTGACTAGGGTGAGCTAGAAACTGAGGATGGGGGATATTGTTGGAGTACCCCGGTGGTGATCCAGGACCAACATGAGAGGATCATACTTGGATGGAACATTACTCTTGTATGAGTTATTTGGTAGTATTTAATCATCCACGAGTTCTCCTTGGAATGTTTGAGTCAGATACGAGATCTGTACACCCACCATTATGAGTATATTATGATTTTTAGAAATAAAATATTTCATAGAGGGAATAATTTAATGACTCTAGTTTCCATAGTTTTATGTTTTTTATATTTATACATACATCTATGGGATTTTCCTGGGATTCATCACTATGTTTCGGTTTCATAGGACCCTTGTATTAATTTATTAATATTTTAATATATTAATATATTAATATATATTAAATCATTTTCACACATCTTATTAAAATAAATGTTTTTACCATGGATTGAGACCTTGGTTGGGAAATGGAATAAAATAGTTGTTTCTAAAATGACAGATTTACCATGGTTGTGTCATAAATTTGGTCTATATAGGGTGATTTATGAAATGATACAATTAGTGGGAATGTTATATAAATGAAATAATTTAATTATTTATTTTACTTAAAATATCAAAACCTAAATCCCCCAATATAACTATTCCATTTTGAAAAATCACTAAGGATAAGTACATAACGATGGAAGATTAGAGAGTATAATGGTAGTGTCATTGTTGTTGATGACCCAGGATCAAGGATCAATGTTTAGGGAGAATCATGAAACCAATGAGGAATATAGTGGAACCTTCACCTTTATCAGTAACAAATGCATTCCTTACCATTAGATTAATTGTTCTTCTAGTAGGGGCCACTTATTTTCTATTCCAACTCATTGATTAAATTTTTAATCATGGATTTCATATCTTCTGACTTCTATACTATTTTAATTATTTTAATTAGAGTAGTTTTATTTTTTGTTCTTTGAATAATTTTTTATCTTTATTACACTAATTTTTCATTGCATATTCTTCCAAAAATTTATGCTTACCTATGGTTTAATTTTATAATGACGAAAATACCTTGTTCATGTTATTTTTCCACCACCTATTGTCATGTTTTATGTTTTTTAGCACGTGGGGTCACGAGTTGAAATTTTCCAGTATGATTAGAGCATGATCAAACCCCAATATTAACGGAGAATACAATAATGACATAGATATTTGTGTTTTTATGATGGATGGATGTGTTTTTTGGGTTATGGATGATGCATTCAAGGATCATGACCTCTTATGGTGCCCAAAAATATAAAGGATACCGATAGGGTATCTGGAATCTTATTGTCCTACCAATGAAGTCTAGGAAAAAATGACTGGAGATGATATCCTTTAGATTAGACCATTTAATGTAATAAAATGGAATAAAATGTGGGGAATATAGTGGATAATATATCATCATGAAGGAAGACTTTAGTTTCTATGAAATATCCAACTGCATTCCATGTAACATAGAGAAACATATGTTGTTTGGTCTAGTTCCTCTCGATGACTAGGGTTTCTATTGAGTTAAATATCACATGTCATGTGGACGATACCACATTTCATATGATCCTAGTAGGACACACTTTCATTATACTGAGAGAACATTCCTAGGGACCTGTGGTGAAAAAAAATCATGTCCCCCTAGTGACACAGTGTGTAAATATTCATGGATAACATATATCAGGGGGGATAATCTTTAAGAATTATTTTTATAGTGTAAGTTTTTGGGTTTGATCATCAGTGTTTCACCAGGTTTTTTACTCTACCGTTACTCTTAGAGGCGGGTCCCTGATTTCATTTTTATATTTAGAGATATAAATCTTCCAATTTAATAAGATAACGAGTCCTCTATATATAGAGTGGAATCCCAATCATTGTGCTCTAGTGGTGTACATGTCCTCCATTGGAATTGTGATTTGTCTACTATGAAATCTAGTGTTAGGTGATAATAATCTACATTATTTATAGGTTATGTGATATTCTAAGTTAAGAGATAGTTCTACCTCACTATGGAACTATGTATTGAGGATCAGGCCCTCCAAACAATATCTTATGAGGATTTTCATGGTGTTTAGAACCTTTGATGGGAACATTTGAGATATATGAATAATCTTAATTCTTATCAGACTATGAAATGGATATACCCTTTCTCTATTATGAATAATTTCATAATGATCATATATAATTTAGGGTCTCTCTATCATATTTATTTGTAGGTTTAGTTGATAGATTATTTATTTTTCTCCCACTTCTTGGTTTTTGAGGAATCCTACTAGGTATGTATATAATCACACTAGCATGGGATTATCCTGAATGAGTTTTTTCTTATGATGAAGACATACAGATTGTAGGGGACATTAGTGGACCATGTATTGAAGGATTATAGTGATAAATATTGGTTTTTATCTTGTTTGGTGGTTGGGATAAATATTATGAGTCCATATCATTCATGTTTCTTCATTCCCCGTAGTTTTTAGGTTAGAAAATAATTTTTGGTTGGGAGTTTATTTTTTACCTTTTTATAAAATGTATTCCCATTATGAAATTTGATTTATTTTTGTAGATTTTTTTTTGAATTTATTACACACTATATTTCTCAGACTTTTGTTATATCTCTTAATTTTTTCATGGAACTTTTTGTGTAATTTTCTAGAGATACTTTAGGATAAGACCACCTATTTAAATGATATCAATACACGGTGGTTGTCTCTATCCCATGGACTTATAGATGTGGTTTGGGGATAATACATAATATTAATTCAAGAAAATAAGGTATCCTAGTTGGATGGATCATGACATCCTATGATGTGGTATGATTCAATGTTGTGTTGGACATCGATTCCACCAAATAAAAGTGGAATCAGGCTGAAATGATGGGGATTTTTCATTACATGGATATAAGAAATCCCAAAATGATAAAAACATCATGGTTCTCACTATTTAACTGAAGGTATGTCATTTTGATTTATTATTATTTATTTTTTACCAAATTGGAATAAACTTTTTAGGGATTAGGTGTCATATGATATGTATTATTTTCATATTAGTACTAAGATACTTTCATGGGATATTGGCATGTCATCAATCAGTTTTTGATGTATAGATTCATCCCAGTGATTTTTTAGTGATTATTCTATGTTGGTGTTAATTTAAAAATTAATTCTTAATTATTATAGTTAATTACATTGTATGTGATGGCCTCACATAGGGGCTCAATGTTGATAATATCTTTAATGATTCATGGATGAGATTGGCCAAGGATGAGTGGAGCATCATTATGATAGAAACTTCAAATGATGTATGTGGTCCCCAAACATGCCCCAATGTTTTTGAATTATGCTATATAGTATTTGATATTTTCCCACCACTTTTTTTCTACCAACCATATTTTTAAAAAATAATGTAATTAATTTTAATCATACATTAAACAAAACTATCAAATACCATAGTCTGCCCTTGAAAACTAGATAGATAGTGCTTCCACATATGGTCAAAATGCTGACTAGAAAGATGTTCTATGTGATTTTGGGAGGCATCTGGGGTGTGTATCAAGGAGTTAGGAATATTAAACTTGGTGATAGTGCATCTATGATCCTCATAGTTTTAATGATGGTGATTTAGTGATTATTGTGGGAGGTAGAGTCACAAAAATAATGGGTAGATAATGGAGAGAAGATGTCGGTTGAGGACATGAAAGACTTGATAAGGTTACAAAGGAATTATATGATATTATAACATACTATTTTAGACTTCAAAATTTATAAGTAAATTTGTAGAAGGCATAATCCTATTAGAGATAATTTGGATGATCGAATATCTCACATATGACATGACTCACCCTTTTGAGGATGGAATAGAGTCTTGATGGGTTATATGTGATGAATATGCCCCATAGAAATGGATTATATATGATACAAGTTTTTCCTATAGTATATTAGATCAAGGGATCTCCCAAGGAATATCTGATATAGAAACTAGTGAGGGTTGTGGAATTTGTTTGGGGGACCTTGTACTAGTATTCTAAGCGACATAGTTCATGTCACCTTGAAATAGTGTCTAGATGGTGGGACCAGGATGTGATGCATGATTGAAATTTGTTTTTGGACTATAATTTTTATTTTAGCATCAAATATGTCCTATGAGATAATGGAATAGTTTGTAATTTTTTTTACAACTTAGGTATAGTGAGTTAGAACTAGAATTTGTTTGAAGAACCTTAGTGGACACACATTATCTATGATAAGGAAATTAATGTGTTTAAAGTAATTTTATTAAATGAATAATAAAAACATCGAGGTATTGGAATAATTTAAAATATAGAAACATTGGAGTTCCTTGAGATGTAAATTTAGGTTATAGTGACTAGTTCCCATGAGGATGGTAGCTTCCTTTACGGGGAAGGTTGTGACGTCATTTTTCATATATATTATGTTATTGACTAGGGGAGAGTGTCTGCCCATAGAATATTTGATATGATAAAAATATGAATATACAGATTAGTTATATTCTTCTAGATATGTATTATAACTCTATCATGGGTTCCCAAATCAATGATGTGATATGTGATGCCTTGGTGGGGTGGAATTACCCCTGATGTGGTATGTGATTCTAAGGTGGGGTTCCATTCCACCATTATGTGATATGTGGTTCAAATGTGGGGCTATATTCCCACCATGATGTGATGGTTTTAGTTTTGTGATTCAACCCCCATGTGGATATAATATTATTATTCTATATAGGGGATGAAACAACTCAGGTTGATGGTATATGATAGTTTTGGGGAAGGTATGTGACCCCTGGGTGGATGGTATATGAAGGTTCAAGTTAGGGGAATTGGAAGCCTCGTTATATTGAATATAGAAATTAAATATAAGGGATAAATAAACCTGAGTGAATGGAGTATGATAGTTCTATCTAGGAGATGAGACCCCATAGACTGGATGATGTATGAACTAATTACAGGGCTATGATTCATTCCCCATAGATATTCTATATATTTATAGGGTAGGGGTCTATTCTCCCTAGTATACTATAATATTATGGGGTGTGGTACCATTACTATTTATGAACTATATTATTGTAGTTTGTTTCCCCTAATTATACTACATTGGGTGGTTCTAGGGTGGGACATCATCTCGATGATGGGTATTCATTATAGTCAGAGAGATTTGGCACTACAATGATTGACCTTGATATTAATATTAGAAACTAAGGATCAATAATTATTTATTATTATTATTCTTCAATAAATTAAAAATTATTAGAAGATCATTGAATGACATAATATTTTAATGTATATTTCCCTCTAATTAGGTAAATTTTTTAAATATCTTTATCTACACTCATCACCAAACATAAAAGAAACCAAGATATATTTAGATAAAATATAAAATTGTATGTATAACTATTATAACCCAATAATTAAATTTGTAGGAATGGGTAGAAGTAACCACTTTATGAAAAATTTAAATATATAAATTAAATTCTAAATTTAATATGAATGAAATACAATTACTTTGCCTAAAATGACTAATATGATCACTTATTTGTTATAAAAGCATTGTTTTTTAAAATTTCCTTTTTTATATGTTATTATTTTTAATGTTAAGAAATTTATGATTAATGATGATAAATTTTGATTGATATTATTAATTTTTTAACATCAATTTAGTTTTTAGATTTTATTAAATAATAATAATAAATAATATTTGAAAATGTTATTTTCCAATAAAACTGTTTTTCATTATAATTTATGATTTAATTAAAAAAATTGAATATATAAATTTTTAAATTTTAATTTGAAAAAATAAACTTCATTTTTGTATTTGAAAAATCTATATTATTTTAATATTATTTTTATGTTTGTTCTAATATAATTGGTTTATATGTAAATTGGTAGAAAATATAGATATGAAAAAATATCACTTTTTCGACATTGTCATAATAAAAAATTTAAAAAAAATTCTATCGAAACATTTTGCTATAAATGATATATATATTTATAAGTAAAATAAATCATTTAAAAATAATGTTTTTAATTTATTAAAACCATGTGTAACATTTTGGAAAATTCATTAAATTAATACTCTAAAAATATATGTATTCAATTATATTAAAAATATTTTTTCAATATATATATAAATTTAATCTATAAAAATGGATTTTATTTTTTACATCAAGATTAACACATATTATGTATTAAATTCAATTTCAATTTTTTTTTCAAAAAATTATTATTACAAATATTATAGTTAATGAACATGATAATGGAAAAACTAATATTTTTAAAGAATTGTTATATTTATATTGTTTAATTCTTATCTAATTAATTAAAATTATAAATTTTAAATGATAACACTAATATGATGATTATAACTATATGTAATTATATTATACATCATTCAATTCTTAAGTATTACTTTATAATATTACAAATACATAATGGTAAAATATTATTTTTCTACAAAGATTTTTTTTAATATATAGTACATTCTAAATTTTAAATTTGGATTTTTATTATTTTAAATTTTTTAATATATAATTTTTTAATTATATTTATTTTAAAAAATTATTAGTCTTTACATTATATTTTTATAAAAAGTATAAATTACGTAGTTAAAACTAGTTAACAAGGTACAAATTAAAATGTAAAAATGTAAAAACCAATGTGTTAAGACATGAAAGATGATTAAAAGATGTTTAAAAAGTATTGGATGGGGATATATCTACCTAATAAATAAATATCACTATTAATAATATTTAGATTCATTGACTATGGAAGAGGGAAATGTTATCATGGGTGTTTAAAAGGTATTCCAAAAAGTTTCATTTTCTTAATTTATTAACCGAGATCAATTATACGCCTCCATGGTTAAAAATACCATTATAATTTTCATTAAAACTATACCAAAAATACCTCTCAGAGTAGAAATTTTATCATCCTTAATAATTTGTTCTCTAAATGATATCTCAATGACATTTGTTCTAAGGATATTTCTAAGTTATGATTAAGTCTCTTATATAAGTTTTCTTTTTCTTTTTATTAATTTATCCTTAATATTAATTATCAATATATCTTATATATTGAAATATATAATTATATCAATTTCATTAATATAATTATATGTTATTATTTTAATAAAATAATCATTATTTGGTCCTCTATATCTTCTATGAAAAAAACCGTCGGTAGCGAGTTGCACGGACTACCACATGCACACATAGACGTCTTTCATTTTTAAAAACCAACTTTGGATAGTAAAAAGGATGATATGGATGAATAAATATGAAATATATAGAATTAATATTATTCTAAAATTTAAATATTATAATTTACCTTCATTCCATTCTATTCATAGAGAAATGGAAACACTAATCATGAATACGTGTGGACTACTGCTATAAGGAGAAATGAGTTTCATTTATCATCAACATCCACCATGAATAAATTTGAAAATATATTTAATATATCATTTTTGTTCTATAATATTAAGAACACTCTCAATATTATAAAACTATTATAAAATGATTTCATCCATGGTCAACATACATAAAAAGTTATATAGAATTCATAGAAGATCTTCAAGTAACCAATGTTGGAAAGAAAAATATATTTTAATTATATTATCCTGAATGGCATGAAGGACTTTTTTTTATTATGGATAATCCCCCTTTTAAGGGTTGAAGGGGAACCCGTACATGACCCATAGGCCCAAGGCACAAGGCCCTGACAAACCCGCAATACATGACCCGAAATCCCAGAGGCATACCATGCCCAATACATGACCCGTAGGCCCAGCCCACTTGAATTGCCCCTCCCCAGCTTTCTGCATCATTGATCACCTAGCTCCCCACCTTGCATTGCTGATCAGCTAATATTGCCTCGTACAAAGCTACACGGTGCCTGTTCCCGATGGCAGCTGTCATACCCTCTCATTATTCGAATCCGGTTAGCTCTGCATCTGGTGGCTACTACTCCTTTTGCTCTGTTCCTCTTCTAGGGCCTATTCTGTGTGAACTGTGCTACTCCATGGTCTACGTGACCCAAAGGCCCTGTGGCCCGAAGGCCTTTGATGACCCGAAGGCCCTGGAGACCCTGTTGGCCCAAACCAGTGGCCCGAAGGCCCAAATCGGGTGAATAGTTCCGGCTGCTACAGTAACTGCTACAATGAATGCTACAGTACTGCTACAATGACTACTACAGAACTGCTACAGTACCCACCGGAAATTCTCCTCCACTCAATTTTGAACCCGGGTCTCGTGGATGCCAAGTAGGAGCCCTTACCACTCAGGTACGGGCTCATTGGCTTTTAATTATATTACATTTGATGCTTTGAGGTACATAGAATATGTAATAGAGTTGAATAAGTTTCTTAAATATTTTTTTAATAAAGACAATAAGGTTATTTTGGATGTTATGTTCTAGTGTAGAATGAATCTTGACCAAGGTAAGGGATTCCGTCTCAATCACCCTTCATTGAGGAATACATTGATATTATGAAATAATCTTCCCATTTATGGTGTAAATAATTCCCCATTTACTAATAAAATAATAAAATAATTTCAAAATTACGAACTTTACTTCCATTCATTATCTTTACTGATGTGGGATATAATATATATCTTCAATAAAATATAAAGTTATTTTATAACTCAATCAAATTTCTAGAGTTATAATGTATATCCTTGAGTTTATTCTTTCATTTCATATGGTATAATCTATTTATGTGTTGGGATAATAACATTTCTTAAAATATTCCATATTTTTAGTCTTATGCCTTTTTTAATTTCAATTATGTTGATAATAATTCTCATCCACTTAAAATATGGCGTTTCTCCTTTCCCATAATTTCTATCCCCTCAAACGTTATCCTTTTTAATTTAAAAAATAATTACGAGTTATATGAATTTTCCTTAGAAATTACACTATTCTACTTTAAAAATGAAGATTCATAATCTCTTTTCTAATGTGATAATTCAAATGAATTAATTTAAAATGGGGTTCTTTCCAATATAGTCTGTTGGATATTTCAAACCACCCACACATTACACAATATATATCTTTTTATTGATTCTATGAAATCTTCATCACATGAAATATATATATATATATATATATATATTTACCTTTTATATATAATTTGTAAAAAGAAATTTTCATTTAAGTGGTTATATATTGTCTTAGTTCCCTTTGAAATTTACACTTCTAAGTAAAACCAATTTATCATAACTTTCTATTTACATGTCTCGTGTAAAGAATCACCATAGTCTAATGTTTTCAAACTATAAATTGATAATAAAAACCAAAATTATTTTATGGAAAAATATATTGGTTCAATTCTATTGTTATCAAATACAATAATTACTTTATTTTTTAAATGATCATTGACATATATCATAACGATTCTCCAAAGTGGTACACTTTTATTTTTTTCTCAAGGATAATTCTCATAAATTATCTATATTTTAAGTTGATAATCATGAAAAATGTTTATTTTTGAAATATGAACAAAAAAATGATTTAATTATTTATTATATAGGTAATCCTTTGGATTTTGCCTATGGTTATTCCTATACTTTGAATTATGAAACCCAATCCATACTCATGGGTATGATTAGGGGTGTGATTTATGTATGGTTTCTATTCTTCATGTGGGATGAATATTGTAATGTCCTTCCCCTTACCATTGGATTGAGAGGGTGGTGAGATGTTACTAGGCCTTAAAAGACATCCCCAAGATGCCAAAGTCTATCAATGAATGTCGAAGGGCTTTAATACATGTGAGGGATGATTTTACCTTTAGGAATAAAACAATTTACCAAACAATCCATAACCAATCAAACCACTATATAATTCATAAAAACAATGAAAGAGAACCCACCATTTCATTTATCAAAAGCATAATAAAATCATTTACCACATCAGAAGACTATAATATCAAAGTAAATAGCATAACACAAACTATTTGAACTATAAGACAACAACACTAATATATGCTTCACAAGTTTCATTATCCAACTTTACAAAATTGCATAAGTATCACAAGGTAGTGCTAAATATGTGTTATACTTCACCTTTACTCATGTCCCTGTAGATGAAATCTACAAAAGCACCAAAGTGACCATGTAGGGTTGGGTACTAAAACTGATTAGGTTTTCCCCAATGACTTCCCTACTCATTCCACTAGGATAGAAACGTTAGAAAGATTTATAAAAAATAGTTTGTATAAAAAAATTTCTAAAATAGTTTATAACTAAGTATAAACAAGTACCACATCAACTAGTTTTCCAACAAAATCCATTTTTTAATGAAATCAAACAAATAATGCCTTAAAACAATTTCACAAGTTCCCTTTGGTATATCCATTCCATTTCCCATATCCACACCACCAACCATGCATGCATATTTATGACTATTCCATAATCATGATAATTTTCACATCGATCTACCATGTCATCATCAGGTAATTATATCCCATGTTCCATTACAACTTTGGAACCGATCACAAGGTCATATTTCAACCAATCAAGGTAAATTAAATATGAGAACACACACCAAGTATGCCCAAAACCCATGCCAATAAAAATATTAAAAAATAATTTCAATAAAAAAACCTTTTTTATTGAAAACCTTTTTCCAACAAGCCATTTCAAAAATCCAACAAATCCACATTTTAAAATCAATATTTTAAAATCAAGAACCCAAACCACTTTCCAAATAAAAATCTTCTCAATTGTACAATTTCACCAAAAACCATAAATTATCACTAAAGAGGATTTATATCATGATTTTAACCAAGATTTAACAATAAATTAAAATAAATTAAATCAATTTGAAACTAATCCAATAAGTTCTAGCAAGGGGAGTTAAGCGTGAAACCTATTAGCTTCATAGTTTTGGTGAAAACAATAAAAGTTACAAAAAACATCACAAAATCAGGTTGAATCTCCACAAACCTGCTTTAGATATCTTCTACTATCATCAAAAAATAAAAAATGTAAACATATTTTGAATCCAATACATTAGATCTATACAGTGGGTGTGGATCTAAAAAACGGAGAGAGAGGTTCATGTAGATCTAAGAAAACTCACAATAAACAACGAAAAAAAATCCTTATCACAAGAATCAATCTTCAAAGAAACATGAAATGACTCCATATAACTTCTAATTTTATGGGGAGAGGTTCTATAACCTTTGATAGGAAACAATCCCAAGGTAGGGTCATTTTGGGAAAAAAAAGCATTTAGATATGAAAATGTGTTAGATCCACAATTTAAGGATCTAACTTTTGACCATTAGAAAGTTTAGTCACATGGTTAGGAAAACCATGCACAAACCATGCTCATTCCTCTACCTTAAGGGACACCTCACATGATCATCTTCAATAGCCTCCAAACAGTGCACCAACCATTCCAAAGCCACTACCTCAAAAAAGCCAAAACCAAAAATTCATAGCGCACAGTTTCTTCTTAATGAACACATGGTTTGGGAAAACCATACACCACTTATGCAACTTCTATTTTTATACTATCTAACTACTCATAGTTTCACGTAGGTTTTTCATGGTGTTTCATGGTTTCTTAGACAATTCTTTTCCCAACTAGTGAAGTATCACCTATTTCCACCCAAAAAAAGTGGAGAATGATAAGGACACACATACAATGCTTCAAAAGGAGCCATATGTATCATGGACTAATAGTTGTTGTTATACGATAACTCCACCAACAACACACATTCTTCCCATGATCCACAAAAATACATTACACAAGCTTGCAACATATCCTCCAACATTTGTATCATTCATTATGTTTGGACGTCTTTCAGAGGATAATACACCGTACTCATAGTTAGTTGAGTCCCAAGGTATTTATAAAAGGATTTATAGAAATGAGACATGAATCATGGATCTATGTCTGATATGATCGAAACTAGTATTCCATGTATCTTTACCACTTCTCAGATATAAATTTTTGATAGATCCCGCACTATAGGAGTTTCAAGAATAGGGAAGAAATGGGCTAACTTCGTGATCCGATCCTAAATCACCCATATGTCATCGTACATCTGAACCATTCTTATGAGGCTTATAACAAAATACATAGCTATATTCTCCCATTTACACACTAGAATAGGTAAAGACTATAACATAGCTATTGTTCAATGATATTCTGACTTAACTTTCTAATACGTTAAGCATATTGAAACAAACTCTACCACCTTCCTTTTCATACCGATCCACCAAAATTGTTCCCTAAATACCTTATTCATCTTCTGTATTCTAGGATGGACTCACTATCTAGAATAGTGGTAATAATGAAGAGTTTTCTCCAAAAAAGACATAGGTATGACCATCTAATATAGAAACCACAAAACTAAACTTCCATCCAGCTTCATACCCTCAATGGTCTCTATAATATTGAGTTTTGAACTCTTTGCAACACATTCTGCATTATATTTATCTGCCTCCTTTAGTGTCTTTACCAAATCAATTGCAAGAAAAATTAGAAATAAAACTGCAACATCACCTCAGTCTTCACATTCCATATGCATGTAGGCTAGGATTGACATCAATTACCACTCATCTGAATATTCTTTTTCCAGCTGAGCATATGAATTTCTTCTTAATGCATTGACTACAACATTGTCTTTCCTAGGTGTATACATTAAAAAAAATTCAAAAATTTAGAGATAATAAATCCATATTATTTTTATTAGATTCAAATCCCCTTTTGAGAAAATATATTTCAAGATTTTATGATCCATGAACACAGTAAATTTCTCACCGAAGAGATAATGACACAATGTTTTTAAAGCATGGATGACTGCAACTTACTCCAAATCCTATGGTGGGAAGTTCTTCTCATGAAAAATTAACTTCCTTGATACATAAGTAACAACATGGTATTATTTCATGAGGACACAAACCAACCCAGACCCCCAAGAATCACAATACACCACACACCCTTATACTTATTATGGAAAAATCAAGATTGGTGCATATGTAAGGTGAACTTTTAGATCTTAAAAAGATTTATGACATTCATTAATCCATTGGAATGGAATATTCATATTTTTAAATTCTTTAATAGGATAATATAGTCATCTTAATTCATGAAAAAGGTGTCAGTAATAACTATAGAGACCAAGAAAACTTCATATCTCAAAGATATTATTCAGCAGTTTCCAAGAGATAACCGCTTCTATATTATCTGGTTCCATTTAAACACATATTTCATAAATTAAATGTCTAGTAAAGAATACGTTATGTATCTAAAAATAAATCTTTGATAATTTGGAATATAGATTATGGTCTCTCATGATTCCCAACGTTATTTACATGTGCTTCTCATGCTAAACCCATGTCCTTGAATACACTAGTATGTCAACCATAAACACCACAAAAAAAGAATCTAGATATCACTGTAATATCTAATTCATCAATTCAATAAATAATTCTAGTGAATTTGTAAGACCAAAATGCATTACAACATATTAATAAAGAACATATCTACTTCTTAAATATGTCTCTATAATATCCTCCTTTCGAACTCGTAATTGGTGATATCCTGATCACAAGTCAATTTTGGAGAACCATTGATATCCCCTTAATTGATCGAACAGATCATCAATGTGTGGAAGTGGATACATGTTCATTATCATAACTTGGTTAAGCTTATGAAAATACACACATAGCCTTAGGGTTTCATATACTTGTTTCACAAAGAAGACTAGTGCTTCCCACGAAGACATGCTAGGTTGAATGAAACCTTTCCTTTTTAGATCTTCCAACTACACTTTCTGCTCCCTTAATTTTGTGGGTTCCATTTGATAAGATGGAAGTGAGATAGGACTTATACCCGATATTAGATCAATCATAAACTCTACTCCCTAAATAGTTATAACCTAAAGAAATTTTTGGGAAACACATCAGGAAATTGATCCACTATTACTGTAAAACTATTCTTGTCAATATTTTACATCGATACCAAAGACAATTCCACTAACTAGTAATAGAGCTTTCCCACTGTAGGTTCCAACAAGATTGTTTCACATATATTCATATTCCATTCTCCTCAAAAGTGACATTTGATGCCACCATAAGTTGTGAAACTAACTGTTCTACTATAAAAGTTGATGTGATCCCTGAACGTTGTAAAACAATCTATACCCAGGATTATATTGTAGAAATTTATGTCCAACAAAGATAAATCCCATTTTATCTTATCCCCATCATAACTTATACAACATTATTTACACACAAAGGCTTAACATTCTATTTGACTAAGAGGAGTTTGGAGTTTTATCACAGAAGGCATTATCTCAAGTTTTAAACTTAGAAAATAAATAACACACGAAGAAATTAAAGAATTTGATACCCTAGTATCAGTCAACAGTTGTATAAGGGTATAATTAAATAGAATTTAGCCTCTCACCATAGATGGTCTAGCATGATCATCCACAATCACCTGCTCAGCTCCATATAATTTCTTCTTCACTATAGTATGTTCACTGTTTCCTAGCTAATATTTCCCTTGCTGAGGAGTCATGGTTTTCCTAGAATCCCCATGGCTAGATTTGTTATGCTAATAATATTGATTATGTTGTCCTTGTCCCATAAAATTATACGATTCTTGTGATACATGATAATTTTCTTGAGTAAATGACCTCAGAGAACTGTGATAATAGTGTTGAAGATGCCCCATCTTATTGCAATTATAGCATGCTATCTGTGTTGTTGTACACTCACACTTCATGTGGTCAAGGTAACCACATTGGAAATATACCACTTTTGTCATGCGTCTCAGAATAAGTTTCACCGATCTAGCCATTTGATTTTGATTCATGCTCCCACCTTGGATGTTGGTTTCCCCCTTCCACTTTCCCCCAACATTGGAGTTCCCACCATTTCCTATGGGTATCAACATACTTTATCCTCCCCTAGATATTGAGATGTCCCTTACATCCACCATCTCTCTATTGATCATCTCTGTATATTTATTAATATAGATCAAAATAATATTTGATAGAATCTCATGCCTTGGAAATGATTCAATTATGTATTCCTTTAATGATGCACTAGCACCAACCTTGGCTATAAAGCATACTAAATCCATGAATTTAGCCACATACATAGTGACAAAGAGATTTTCCTACTTCAAGATGAATAAGTCCATCATTATTTGAATCTTGAACGTGTGAGGATAGAATTTCTTGCTCAAAAATTTCTTTAATCCTCCCAACCAATTCCTTGATCCAATTTATCCTACACCACTAGATCTCACCATTGGAGTGAAATATCCTCTATAATATATATCTCCAGACTGAATTTAAACTCAACTGGTGTGCTGATGAAATAAAATATATGATTCTTCCTATTCAGCCACACCTATTACTTTTTGGTATTAGAAAAACACTAGAAGATGGGCGAATTATACTTCTATAATTGGATGGAATTATCCACTGGTCTTGTCTCATCCCTTTAGTTCCTTATGTTCACAACATAGAATGCTTGGATGATACTATGAACCTGTTGTTGGTTCACCAGTAGCTCAGGTGCAACCACATCCTCCATAGATTCTTCCAATTGGTTTCTATGAATTATATTGGATTCCATTTTCTATATATATAATAAACACAATAAGTCTCACTCTCCATCAAATTGAGGCTTAAGATTTCCAAATATATCACATCAACTCTCATAACATTGCTTTCCAAAATCAACATTTTCCATACTCAACCATTTTTGAAAACTTTCAACATGATTTGTAAAATAAAACCATTTTCATAATATCCCAACCATGATCTATTCAAAATCTTGCATTTGAAAATAGTTTCAAAATTTTTAGAAATCAAAACTTTTGAAAAAAAATCATAAATCACTACTCAAAATGATCTATTCTTTCCTAGTGGGAATTCAATCCTCTAATTCATGTCATGCTAATATCATTCTCTAAACCAATGGAAATGATATTGAAAATCATATAAGTGTATCCAAAAAAATTATGTACCCAACTCCCTGGTAACTTGAAGTTCAACATAAAAAGGTTAGTTACCTTTTTTATGCTCTACATTTTAAGTCTAAAAAATCCTACTCCTTTCTACCAACTAGAAACAAGGAATAGACCCAAATGAATATCGACTCCATGACCAAGAAACTGAATACCACTTATTCAACGAAGTAAGGACCAAGATGATACCATTTTTCTCAAACATACTTTTGGACCGAACAAAAAAGATGTCATTTTTAACGCGAAACCTTTAACCACTGGCTTAAGTAGGCGGTGAGATGTTACAAGGCCTAAAGAAACATCCGCAAAATACCAAAGGCTAGAAATGAATGTCGAAGGGCTTCAATACATTTGTGGGAAGATATTAACTTTATAATTAAAACATCTAACCAAATAATCCATAACCAAACAGACCACTATATGATGCATAAAAAGAATGAAAGATAACTCAAAATTTCATTTATCCAAATGATACTAAAATAAAGTTCCACTATATAAGACCTTAATATCAAAGATAATAGTGGAAGGCAAACTATTCAAACTCCAACACAACTACATCACTCCAAGATCTAGAAGCTCTATGCTCCAACTTCACCAAAAAACCCAAGTATCACGAGGTAGTGCTAAAGATTTGTGATACTTTACCCTTTTCCATGTCCATATAGTTGAAATCTTCAAAAGAACTAAAGTTACAAAGCAGGGGTGAGTACTAAAACTCATAAGGGTTTTCCCAATGACTTACCTAGTCATGCCACTAGGATAGAAAAGTTAGAAACATTTATATAAAATATTTTATATCAAAAAATTCCAAAATATTTTATAACTAAATATAAACAACTACAATATCAACCAATTTTATAGAAAAAGACTTATTTCAAATAAATCATCCAAACAATTCCTTAAAACCAATTCACAAATTCCCTTTATCATAAAAATTTCATTTCCCATATCCACACAACCAACCATGCATGCATCGTTATGAAAGTTCCATTATCATGAGAAGTTTCTCATTGATCTACCAAGTCATCATATCCCATGTTCCATTACACCTTTTTCACTAAGCATAAGGTCATATTTTAACCAAGTATCATAAATTCAATATGAACACACACACCAAGTATGCCCAAAACCCATTCCAATAAAAATATGAAAAAATAATTTCAATAAAACTCCCTTATTATTTAAAAACTTTTCCCCAAAATTAATTTCAAAAATCTAAAACATAAACATTTTAAAATAAATATTTTAAAATCAATAACCCAAAGCACTTTTCACAAAAAATATCTATAATTCTATAATTTTACCAAAAACCATAAATCATCACTAAAGAGGATCTATATCATTATTTTTACTAATATTTCAGAATAAATTTCAATAAATTAAACCAATATAAAACTAAGATAACCAATTTTAGCATGGGGATTCGGAAGTGAATCCACCTACCATGATAATTTTGGTGAAAATGATAAACGACACAAAAAACATCACAAAACCAGGTTGAATATATATGAACCCACTTTAGATATCTTCTACTATCATCAAAAAACCAAATATAAACATATTTGGAATCCAAAACCTTATATCTAATCACAAAAGGCCTAGATCTATGACATTGAGATAGAGGGTAATGTAGATCAAAGAAAACTCATAAGAACTATGAAGAAAGAAGCCTTACCACAAGAATCGAGCTTCAACACACTAAGGAATGGCTCTAGATCTCTTCCAATTCAATGGGTGGATGTTAAATAACCTTTTGAGAGGGTAAAATCTAAATTTAGAGCTGTTTCTGGAGAAAAATATTTTAGAGGTGAAAATGTGTTTGATCCAAAATTGAAGGATCAAACTTTTGAAATGTGCATAGTTTAGTCACATGGTTAGGAAAACTGTGTGCTAACCACGATCCTACATCTTCCTTATAGGAGACATAACAAAGTCTTTAAATCATGCGCCAAACATGTAGAAGTGTTGGCCTAAAAAATTACAAATCAAAAACTTAAAAGCACACAGTTTCTTCTTAATGGATGCAATGTTTGGGAAAATCATGGGCCACCTGTGCACCTTCCATTTTTCTCCTATCTAACTATGAATATTTTCCTATAGGTGTTTCATTGTTTCCCCAAACCGTACACCAACCATGTACCTTTAGAAAATCCCCAAAAAACTCTAAAATTTCCCCAAAATCTCCCAAAATTCACCCATATACATTATAAACTAAAATAGCATAAATAAAAGGTCACTTACTTGAAACATGGGGTTCTAAACATATATAATATTTTCATTTATGATATGGGTTTTCCTAGAATTATATATCTTTCTAAAAAATTTGGAAAATATTTATCTCTCATGTGATGTTATGTAAGGTATTGGTGTAAAGACCCAACCCCAATAGTCTATATTCGATGCCTTAATTTATTATGTTGGTATTATTATAAGGAATCGAATCCTAAAGGACTAAATAGTTTAGTAGCATTGTAAAACCAGATACATATATAATTGTTACACTATAGCATGAAATGAAGTAAAAGATAGAATTTACTTTGGAATCATCCATAATTACTAGATTATACGTTTAAGTATCTTATAATATACCTCTTCTAATCATATAGAGAAATAAAACATAAAAAGGGGTGAGCTCAGATGCTCAGTAAGGTCAAGTAATATAGTGGAAGCATAAATAATAAGTCATGGTGAATTACTAAAAGTACACATGCCACTAAAAAATCTTGAGCATAGTATTTCAGGAATAAAATATGATTAAATAGTTCAATAATAAAACATAACCATTGATATTATACTAGTCTAATAATCTCATGGACAATCAATTACTAGTTTTATAATGAGGGAGTGCATAATGTCAGACATTATAATCATACTATCAAGGAGGAGACATAGCAGGCCCGACCCAAAAATTAATAATTCCAATTCATTACTCATGTGAATGGGGATAAAGATAAACAACATATATATATGAAATGTAAATAAAATTTCACAATCTATAAAGATAATCACTAACCATTCTGAGTAGTATGATGAATGGTATCAAGATAGCACATCCATAGTCAAAATGATCCTAAACCATTTAATAAATTTTTTGGACTATAATCATAAGAGATAAACCTCAATATAGAATAAAATTCAACATTAGTGTCAAAGTAGATGAAAATACTCTAATAAAATTATCGAGGAATTATCGAGGAATTCTCGAGAGAAATACCCTTTTTTACTTTCTAAAGAAGAGTTTTTTTTGTAAAAATCATTTTTATTTGTCATGATTTTTTGTATAAAACCCGAAATGAAAAAAATATAGTTTTTTATGAAAAATTTAGTAATTTTATAAATATAATGTAATATTAAAATATATTATGGATGGTACTTGTAAATGGGTAAGAGATAAAGACATTCCCTTTAATCGGGCTTGCGTATCGAGAAGAATTAAGAAGGGAACCTTGTAAAAAATTATTATCCCATCAAATAATGATGAAATGATCTAGAAATATGATTTTGGAACATATATATAGAATATAGAAGAAGTAAAACTAATAATTAAGTATTACATTGGGGTAAATATAGTGTAATAATAACCTAAAGGAAAAAAATAAGGTTTAGGTGGAATCCATTACCTTATATACGAATGTGTTCTGCGCTTGACCTTAATATCCCAAATAATAAAATTTAATCCATTGATTAATTAATTAATATACTTATATACATTTATTTTATTTATTATAATTTTATTAATCTTATTTATGGACTTTTTGATGAGTTATAAGATATAATTTTATTGCTCGAGAGAATTTGTTTCCTTTGTTTTCACGATTGGTATACTTGTATATGAGTATGGAAGTTCATGTAGAATGGTTATAATTCTCCATAATTGAATTTATATGATATTAATGAACATATATAAGTGTAAATGGTTATATATATACTTTTTTATATGTTATGAGGATGAATCATTAGATAATACATTTAGTGATAATTGTTTACATTATTACGGTTGTTATTGATCATAAAGATATTATTTTGTTTTATTGTTTAGTATTATGAAAATATATTTTGTAAAAAAAACAAGAAAGGATATAATAAATATATTATAGTATGTTTAACCCTAAAAATGGTATCATTACCAGCCTTGAAGGATAAATTTAAAAACAAAAACCTGCTGTCTATGAAGGTTGTAAATCTGTACCTCACAGACGATGATTTTGTTTTTAAAAATAAAAGAGAGAGAGAGAGAAAGGAGTTTGATGAATGATATTACATTAAAAAGATATAATTATAGTATATATATTATACTTGAGTTATCATGATAATTTTTTCATAGGAGGTGAGGGGAGAATAATAAAACGGAAGAACTTGAAAAATTAAAAGGAAAAGGAAGAGGATTTTATTTCTTGAATACTCCTCCTTATGAACCTCCTTAAGGGGATTCGTTTTGGTCTTTTGATGAGACCAAGATATCCTATAAGTGGAATAGAGACTTTGTTAAAGTCTTGAGAATAATGTTGAAAAGTATCAAAGGCTTAGAGGTGTGTGGAGAAGGGGTGGTGAGGGGTGAAATTTATAGTGGAGGAGTGGGGCAGTTTTTGAATATTTTATTCATTTGTTTATTATTTTGGATCAATAATATAAATAGTTTGAGGATTATAATAAAATATATTAAAATAATTAAGTGATGTTCAATATTATGGTTATTAAATCATCCATTACTCAAGGAATAATATATTTATCTTATAATGTATAAATTGTCGTATTTTACTATTTTCTAAAAATTTAAGTATTTAATAAAAATACCGAAAAGTCACCCTAACTATTTTTTGACATGTAGAATTAAAAATGAAATCCATTTTATGAGAATAATTTTCTAAATATGAGAAATTCAATTTTTAATAAAAATAATTATTTACTTGAAAAATACAGTTTTTTAAATTATAACTGATTTTATAACACTTTGAATGATTAACTAGGGTCTCATTAAATTATCCTAAAATCATAATAAAAAATATATCTATTTATAAAGAATTTTTATGAGAATTAATTTTATTTTAAATCATTTTATTAATTATAAAATTGTAATTAAATATTTATGACTTATAAAAATACCAAAAATTAAATAGTAATTTTTAAAATATTCATTTACGTACACTATGATATAATTACATAATAATTTCATTTATAAATACTTAGCTTCATTTGATTATGATTGTTAAATACACTATCACTCATTCTGCATTTATAAAGTTTTTATTCTCTTTTATAAATTATTTTATGTGATATATAATATATGAAATTAAAATAAGAACAAAAATACCATTCATATAATTTTAGGTCATTACATTATCCCCTATTACAAAATATTTCATACTAAAAATTTCTATATTGTAACCCCATAAAAAGAGTTTGGTAGTTATTCACCAGAGGCTCCTCAGGTTCCCACGTAACTTCTTCAGTTTTATGATTTTTACAAAGTACCTTTACCCTCAAAGTCATCTAATTCCTCAACACCTATTCTTTAGTGACCAGAATCCGGATAGGCTCTTCACAATATGATAAATCAGGTTCCAATTATAATTCTTCAGAAGTGAGAACATGTGTTGGGTCTGAAATGTACTTAACAAAAAAATCTGGAACACATTGTGATATTTGGAAAGGCTAGGCCGAATTTCTAAAAAATAATCCACATCTCTTATTATCTCTATAATTTGATAAGGAAAAATGTACCTGGGGCTCAATTTCACTTTCTTCCCAAATCTTATAACACCCTTCAATGGAGATACATTCATGAAAAAGTGATATCCCACTTGAAATTAAAAATTCTACCTTCAACTATCAGCATAAATCTTTTTATACTTTTATTTTCTCTTATATGGTTTTGAATAGTCTTTAACTTTGTTGTTGCTTCCTCCATGAGCTATGGACATACAAGCTTCCTTTCAAAAAATTTGTCCAAATAAGTTGGTGTATGGAATTTATTTCTATACAATGCTTCATATAGTGCCATTTGAATACTTTAATGGAAACTATTATTGTTGAAAAACCCCACTAAAGGTAAAAATTGATCCCATATACCTTTAAATTCAAGTGAAAATGATCTCAACATGTCTTATAATGTTCGGATCATCCTTTCTAATAAACCCTTAGTTTTAGGGTGATCAGAAGTACTCAAATGAATATCAGTATCCAAAGATTTATAGAAACTTTTATGTAATTTAGATGTAAAACATGGATCACGATTAAAAAAAATTGAGATTTTTTCTCAATTAAGTATTAAGAAATCATTAATATAGAGCTGTGAAAGGCACTCTAGTGGAAATTACTCCCTTATAGTGAGGAAATGTGCATATTGGTTAAGTCGATAAAAACTTACCCATATTGCATAATTCTTTCTTGGAATTTTGGTTAATCCATTGAGAAAATCCATAGTAATTTCATCCCATTAAAATTTAGGAATAGGTAATGGATGCTTAACTCCCCTAGGAAGTTGAATTTCAACCTTCACTAGTTTGCAACCAAAACATATTGATACATACTTAGTAATTTAATGCTTCATATTTTCCCACCAGAAATGTTCCTTCAAATATCTATATATATTAGTTCTATGAGGGTGTATAGAGTTATTCAAGATATGGGAATCATCCAATAACTCACCTTTTAGCTCGAGTATTGAGGGAACACATAGCCTCCTCCCAAACTTCATAATTTATCCTCACACATGAAGTTTTCCAACTTCCCCTCATACATAAATTTAATTTAATTTTGAATATTTTCATCATCACCCTGATAATTTTAAATTCTTTCCAACAAATATGGTTGGGAAACTAGTTGAAAAATTAATGATGCTTCACATTCCTTGATAATTCACATATCCATATTTTCTAGATCCATAAACATAGGATATTTGTTGATACTTATTTTTTTTGAACTTCATGATCCTTCTTAATCAAATCATCTACTACCTTATTTTCTTTCCTTGTGTGGTAGTTTATTGAACAATAATAATATTTGAGTAGCTAAAGCCATCACCATTGATTCATGTTGAGTTCTTTATATGAGATAATATATTTCAAACTCTTGTGATCTGTATATATCTCACATCTTTCACCATAAATATTGTGAATCCATATCTTCAATGAAAATATTACAACTTCTAACACAAGATCATGAGTTGGATAGTTCTTTTAATGAGTTTTTAACTGCCTTGACACATAGGCAATAAATCTATCATTCTGCATAAGGACACATCCAGATTATTTTTTTATGTATCACTATAAATAAAAAATCCACCATTTTTAGATGGTAGATTCAAGATCAAAGCATTCACTAATCTCCTCTTCAATTATTCAAAACATTCTTCACATTCTTCTATCTATAAGAACTTAAACCCTTTACATGTAAGCTTGGTTAACAGGTTAACTGACTGGGATAAATTCTAAATGAAACACGGATATTAACATTCTAAATCAAGAAAACTATATAACTTAGTTCTGTTTGTTGGTGTAGTACATTCCTAAACCGCCTTTGTCTTCATAGGATCAACTAAGATTCCATCATTTGAGAAAATATGGCCACGAAAAGAAACTATTTGAATTTGGAATTCACACTTTCTAAACATACCATATAACTCATTTATTCTAATAGTCTTCAGAATAATGTGCAAGTTATTCTCATGACCTTCATAGTTGTTAGAGTATACCAAGATATCAAAAATAAATACCCCAAAAAAATTCATCAAGATATTAATTGAAAAATCTATTCATTAGAATCATGAAAACAGAGGGTGAATTAGTCGATTCGAAAGGCATTACTATAAACTCATAATGCACATACCTAGTTAGAAATGTTGTCTTTGGAATATATTCTTTATTCACATGAAATTGATGATATCCAGATCGAAGATAAATCTTTGAAAAGTAATGGGCTCCATGAAGTTGATGAAATAAATCATTAATGTGATGTAGAGGTTACTTTTTCTTTATCATAATATCATTGATCTCCCTATAGTCAATGAACAGTCTCATAGATCTATCTTTCTTATTAACAAAACAAACAAGAGCTCCCAATGAAAAAACACTAGGGAAAATAAACCCCTTACTACTAAACTCCTATATTTGTTTCTTTAGTTACACTAATTCTAGTGTGACCATTCTATAAGGAGTATTTGATATAGGCCTTGCACCCAAAAATAAATCAATATAAAACTCAATTTACCAGTCTAGAGGATGTCTAGGAAAATGCTTTGGGAATACATCAACATATTATTACACAATAGGTACATTTGTAATTTTAATATTTCTTTTCTCACCCATAGATATTGTTTTCTCTTACTCACAAATAATTGCATTCAAAAAAGATGATAGGGGTTAATATAGATAAGAATCATAGGGAAATGTTTCTAATTTAAAGATAATGGACTCTACATCGTTCTCAAAAATTGTAACTTCCTTATTCTTACAATATATTTTTCACATCAGAATTTGAAATCCAATCCATACCAAGAATTGTATCAAGTCAATCCTAGGTATTATGGTAAGGTTAGAAACTAAATAATGTTTATGTGACATAAAGGTGGATGATTGACACATATTTTTTTTTTGCAATGATACTTCCATTAGGAGTTTTGACTGACAACTCCATTATTAAATAAAATTAAAATTTTCAAATTTTATTGGAAGATTGGGAAGATATAAAAGAATGAGATGATCCAGAATCAAATAAAGCATTGTCTAAGTTTGATTAAATGATTAAAATACCTACCACCACATAGTTTGGAACTTAAACGTCATTATTTTTGACTGTATAAGATTGGCCTTGATCCGTTGGCCTTCTTTGGGAAATGTTTCTTTAATGTATAAGAATTTCATGTGCCTAATATCCCATATATTTATAATTATAGCATTGAACATTGGTGGATTATTTATTTACCTTGAAATCACGATCTTGGTGACATTTTTTATCCACACTTGTAACAAACTCCCATTCCCTTGAAACAAGTATTAGGGTGTTTCTTCCCATAATTACTACAGGGTAGAAATAAAAATCTTCCCTTCTTCCTCGTTTCTTTATTTCTTTCTACAGAGTGTTAAAAAATATTATTATTCTATTGATTTATTTTTATGTTTATGACTTATAGAATTTTTTTCTACCTTGATAGCACATGACACTATATCTTCATATGATGTGAAATTTTGGGGGACCAGTGACCTTCATAGGAATAGTTCTAAACCATCGAAGAATCGATCAATTTTTTTTACTTGGATTATATATGTAGTATGCGACATGATTTTCTAACATTTTAAAGTTGTTTCGGTACTTTAAAATATTTTCATTCTCTTTTTATCTTAGACTCAATAGTTACCTCTCCATATCTTCTCACTGTTTGTAAGGAAAATGTTTTTCTAGGAAATTTTTTCTGAAAATCCCTCCATTACATATTTTTTATTTCTTCCTCTTTATTTGTGTTTTGAATTAGTGACCACCATTAACCTGTATCTCCTAATAGATGATAAACTACTATAAATTATTTTCCCTTTTGTTACTTCCCAAAATGAGAAATATCTTCTCTAAGGAACTTATCCACTGATTTTATACAAATGGGTTTGTAAACCCATTGAAATATGGATTTTATTGTCACATAAAGTGTCCTAACATTTCTCCTCCATGTTGTGGTTCAAGATGCTCTATAAGGGTAATGTTATTGTTTATAACCTGTGCTAGTTGTATCAGTATATTTATAAGATTCTCCAAACCAATCACAACTCCAATACCGAAATCATTATCATGCATAGGAGGGAAATTTATACATGGGATACATGAGTTGATACAATTTCCATTACTTCAACTAGGATCAATTTATAAAAAATGGTATACACAAGATTAGGTTATGAATCATAATTTATAATCTCAAAATATAAAAACACATAACACAAATTAAAATTCTATGCTTAATTATTATCATAATCATAAACATGGTTTCTTTGGGGACATATTTACTTTTAAATCCTTTATAATGGTTTGAAATGAAAATGTAACTTATCCTAAGCATATCCCATGGGAGTGTCAAACTAGGTGCGTAGTAAGGCCCATTTTCATGTACTAGGTTACCCCAAGTCATGCCCGAGACACCTTGTAGGAGTTTTTCCCATAGGTACATATGTGGAAGGACAACATCCACTTATAGTACCCATATAGGGATGTATTTCTAAGAAGACTCACATAATATGTACTTTACAAAAAATTTAGGATGTTCTTATATGGTTATCCTCAATGTCTATCTTAGAGCTACGTTCCTTAATATATGTTTTCTAAATCTAGTTTTATGGTTTCTACTAAAATTCATCTGATACCAACTATAAAGATTCAACCCCATTAGTCCGAATTTGGTGACTTACTTTATCACATTGGTATGTTTACATTGAAAAAAATCCCAAAGGACTGAATAGTTTAGTAACATTTGAAAACTAGATACATATATACTTGATACACTACAACATGAAATTAAGTACAACATAACAACTTATTTGGAAACATCCGCAATTAAAATATTATATCTAAAATTAATTCATAATATACCTATTTACATCCTGGGGAGAAATAAAACATAATAAAGGGATTATGTTATATTCTCAATAAGGTTAAGTAATACAATAGAATCATAAATAATAAGGCATAGTTAATAACTAAAAGTACACACACCACTAAAGCATAATCTTGATCATAACATGGCTGGAATAAAATACAATTAAATAGTTCCATAATAAAAAATAACCATACATATTATATTATTAGAATAATTGAATGGGAAATAAATTACTAGTTTAATAATGAAGGAATGCATAATGTTGGACTTCAGAATCATATCGTCAAGGACTCGTCCAAGACACTATATATAATGGGCAAAAACCTAGGCTAGTTTGTCTCCTGCGACCTAATGATGCATCAAGTGGCTACAGCAGGACCCACCCATTAGTTTCTAATTCCAATGAATTTCTTATATGATCTTGGATAATCATAAGCAACATATACATATGAAATTTTAATAACTTTCCCCAATATATAAACATAATCACTAACCATCCTGAGTAGTATGGTGAATGGTATAGAGATTGCACATCCATAGTCAAACTAATCATAAAACATTTAATAAAATATGGTGGATGATGAAAATAAGAGATAATACTCAATAAATAATAAAATTAAATAGATGTTTCGAAATAAATGAAAATAGTCTAATAAATCATCGAGGGATTCTTGAGAGAAATACCCTTTTAACTTTGTAAAGAAGAGTTATTAGGAAAAATAAATTTTATTTTTCATGATTGTTTGTATAAAACCAAAAATAATAAAATATAGTTTTTATGAAAACAATATTAATTTTATTAAAATAAATGTGTCTTAAAATATATTATGGAGGATACTTGAAAAAGGGTAAGAAATCAAGATGTTCCCTTTAATCAAGCTTGCGTATCAGCAAGAATTGAAAAGGTAACCTTGTAAAACATTTATTATCCCATAAAATAAAGATTAACTAATCTAGAAGTATGATTTTGAAACATATAAAAAGAATATATAAGACTTAAATAGAAATAAGGAATTATTACATTGGTGTAAAGATAATGGAAGAATAACCTGATGGGAAAAATGAATGTTTGGGTATAATCACTTACCTTATGTCCGGATGTGTTCGACACTTGAACTTAACATCATCCATAATAAAATTAAATCCATTAATTAGTTAATTAATAACCTATTATACATTTATTTTATTTATTTTAAATATATTAATTTCATATATGTCCTTTTTTATGAGTTATAAGACACAATTTTATTTCCCGAGAGAGTTCGTTTTCTTGGTTTTCATAATTGGTATACTTGTATATGAGTATGGAAGTTCACGTGGAATGGATGTAATTATATAGAAATGAATTTATATGATATTAATAAACACACAGAAGTGTAAATGGTTATATATATAATATGGTAATATTGTATGAGGATGAATCATTAGATAATACATTTAGTGATAATTATATACATTATTACGACAATTATTGATCATAATGAACTCATTTTGTGTCATCATTTATTATTATGTAAATATGTTACTTCTATAACATAATAAAGTTTATAATAAATATATTATAGTCTAATTTAACCCTAAATATAGTTTCATTACTATCATTGAAGAAGAAATTGAAAAGAAATTTTTTTTTGTCTACAAAGGTTCTAAATCAACACCTCACGAACGATGATTTAATTTTTTAAAATAAAAGAGAGAGAAGAAAAAGTTTGATGAAGGATATTACATTAACATGATATAATTATAGTATATATATGATAATATATTCATAATGAACATTTGGATAGAGGAGGTTAGGAGATAATAACAAAATGAAACAACTTGAAAAGAAATTAAATGGGAAATGAAGGGGATTTTACCCCTTGAATACTCCTCCTTGAGAACCTCCTTAAGAGAATTGGTTTGGGGATTTTGATGAGAAAAAGATATAATGGATGAAGGGGAGAGTATTTTGTAAATTATTGGGCATAAATTTGACAAGGATTAAAGGCTTAAAGGTGTGAAGAGAAGGGGTTGTATTTATAGTGGAGGAGAGGGGTGTTTTTTGAATATTTTATTCATTTGTTTATTATTTTGGATCAAGAATATGAATAGATTGATAATTATAATAAAATATATTAAAATAATGAAAGGAAGTTGTATATTATGGTTATTACATCATACATGACTCAAGTAATAGTTTATTTAGCTTATATTGTATTTATGCAGTAAATTACTATATTTGACTATTCGCTAAAAATTCAAGTATTTTAGAGAAACCCCAAAAATTAACTCTAACCATTTTTCAATGTGTTGAATTAAAAAAAGAACTCCATTTTATAAAAATAATTTTATAAATATAAGAAACTTAATTTTTAATTAAAATAATTATTTACTTGAAAAATACAGTTTTTAAAATTATAACTGATTTTATAACACTCTGAAAAATTAATTAATGTATCATTAAATTATCTTAAAATCATAAGAAAACAAAATATTTATTTATGAATAATTTTTATGAAAATTAAATTATTTTAACTCATTTTATTAATTATAAAATTGTAATTAAATATTTATGACTTACAAAAACACCAACACTTAAATATTAATTTTTAAAATATTCATTTACTTACACAACGATATAATTATATCATAATTTCATTTATAAGATGAAAAAAGTTTATTTATAATTTCATTGGTAAGGTTACTATTCTATTATCTAGTGTACTATTTATAAGGCACACATTACTATTCCTAAGGTCGTCTTACTATTTCATCGATATAGGTTACTTAACTTCTAGAAATTCCTCTTATTTCATTAATTCATTATTTATAAAGTTTGTATTGTGTTATATAAGTGATTTTATGAAATATATACTATATTAAATAAACATATGAAGGGAAATCTCATTGATAGAATTATAGGTCGTTACAAATGTGGTGTTAACCTAATCCACCATGGAACTTTTTCTACTTTATGATGATGGTATGGGGAGTGACCCTTGACTTATGATTGACAAGAAATGTTTTATATTGTTTCAAAATATTAAATTATTACATGATATTATATTTTTATTTTGATATTATGTGTTTCTATTCTTATGATCATTTTCATTATGATATCATATTATGCCTCTTGACACTCATTTTATACTTTATAACCATATTGATTCCCTTAATAAAATTTTTAGCTCACCCTTTTGCTTATTTATTTTCCCTAGGGTATCCTAGGATATTTTAAATTATATATGGGTGTTAGGATAACTATTTATAGTTTTTAATAAATTTAGTGCTTTTAAATTTATTTTGATGTATTTTTGTATCTAATCATCCAAACACAGAAAACATTCATATCCTTAGTTTGTATGTGTTGAAAATATATGTGGAATTTATTTAAAATAAATTATATTTTTGGTTTGGGTCTCTATATATGGTATTAGATGATTCACCGTTTTATTTTTGGATATTATTCTAGTTACATTTTGAATACATTTTAGAGAACAAAAGTGAAAACCCTAAAGATAAGTCTATGTATAGGAAGTCATTTGGAATTATTAGAAACATATTGTGTAATTGGATTTCCTATCAATACACCTTGCTCTGGATATTGGTATGTGGATACATATTTGAAATAGATACCCCTACAGTTAATCTACATGAAAATTCCTAGCTAAGTATTTACTCAATCATCACTCAAATGCACAATTGGCGGGCATATGACTAATTTTCTTGCTAGATACTCTTGAGGGATAATATTATGCTGATCATATAATCTTTATTAATGGATCTATAGGATTTAATTTATTGTTACTATGAAGGACTATTTTGATATTTATAATATAACCATCTAAATGTAAACTAAGTTAATCAAACGTGATTATAAGTTGAACTAAATGAATGACATTGTTACAACATGATGAAAAATGGTAAAAAGTTTTAAAGTTGAATCCATTTTATTTTATTTGTTATGATTATTAATTTATGATTTCAAATTTTGATAAATTTTTTTAGAACTTTTAGTTTTATTTATGGATGGAATAAGAAGGAAAATACTAAACCTTGTGTGTGAGGGAAATTGTGATGATTAACACAACGATCAACCCATTACAATCTAAATTCGATTGGAAAATATATTTATTATTAAAAAACATCCATCATATAAAATTTTTAGAAATATAACCAGAATTTAAATATAGAGTATAACTAATAAGTAAATGATGGTGTCTCGTGAATATTCTGCTAATAATGATGATGAAGGAAATACAACTCAATTTCCTTCATGAAAAAAATATGGTAAAAGGAACCATGGAAATATCCTCATGGGTAATATGAGATTATTGACTTGTGTAATAGGATATTATTGATAATTAAACTATAATATGAATTTTAAGAGACCAGTTACCCTTAGGGGATTTGAAAACATGCATCCAAAGGCACCACTAACTATCAAATTCCATAAGTGTGTAATATTTGGGGATTTTCTGAGTGAATTTTCAAATTTTAAGGGTAAGAAGGATACTATGGAACCATAATATCCAATTACAAAGGAACAAGAGAAATTATCTGAAATTAAAACTATTAAAGAAAGTTATTAAAATGATGTGGAGTGAGTAACATCAATCATTTACTCAGGAACTGCGAGTATTATATTTCAATTTTTTTCAACCAAATCCGTTATACATTGAATATTTTCCGCTAATGTAAAATCATCACTTATCTTAATAAATAATTAATTATTAATAAATATATATAGTTGTATACATATTTTAGCCTAGGTTTTGGTTTATGGGAATCTATATTTCAAAAACCATACTATCCATCATTGAAAAATTTAAGGAGATTTTGGTAATTGATTGGTTCTCTCTACTTAGTGTAAAATTTATTTTAAATAAGGATATAAAATTTATATCAACCATTTAAAGTCTATGAAATGATGAATTTGAACAAAACATATTCTAAATTTATACAAAATGAGTTTAACACCGAATAATAATAGGTTCTTTAATCAAATAGTTAAAAAACAATATTAAAGATATAATAGTTATATGGGAAAAATATGTTTCATAAGATTATAATATTGAATCACTTAAGAAAGTAAATCTCAATTCATTCCTATATTGAATACACCCTTATATATTTTCACTAACATGTTATAATTAAATTTTTAAGGATAGAATTTATCTAGGGGAAGAGTATAAAGGCTCAAAATATTAATAAGTGTTTTCCTCTCATTATTTCAACTAGTTCGATAGTTTTCCCCACATGAATTAATAAACATAAAAGAAACTATGATATGTTTAGAGAAAATATAAATATTTAATTATAATTATAGTTACAAAGCTATTAAATTAAATAGAATGAATATGAGTAATAAATTTTTTTAATTATTTTTATAATGAAAATAATGGATACTTTTAATATGAAAGAAATGTAACTTCTTTATCTAAAATGACTAATAATATCATTTAAGGATTAACTTTTTTCTAATAATTATATTGAATTTGATATAGTTCTTTTTATTTCAAGAAACATTTGAATAAAGATGTTAAAATATGATTTATATTCATAATTGGATAAAACCAATTTATTTTTTAAAAGGAATGATATAATAATAATAAAAATTATTATTTTAAAATGCCATTTTCCAATAAAACGAGTTTTCATTAAATTCTATGATATAAATCAAAAATAAAATTTATACATGTCTAAATTTGAATTTAAAAAATCAAAATATTTTATGTATTTTTAATGAAATTATTATCTTACCTTTAATTTGGATGTTTTTATAAAATAATAGGTTTTTAGGATAATTTTGAAAAATACTTATATTTATCAAACTTTTACTTTTATGAAATTATAACAATTGAAGAGTAATTTTTTTGAAAACATTTTATATAATGGCTATATATACATTAGTGAAATAAATAATTTAATAATTAAAAATTTTATGTTATTAATCCCTTGTGTAATTTTTTTGAAACTTAAGAAATATTTTTCTCAAAAAAATATTTTTCACTGATATTAAAATTTTACTTTCATCCTTTGTATAAATTTAATCTACAAACACTGATTCCATAAATTAGATCAACATGATCGTATTAGATAACAAATTCAATTTCAATTTTAAGTATAAAATTATTACTAATAAAATTAATGTTAATTATCACGATAATGGTAAAAATGATATTTAAAAAAAATTGTTTTATATTTATATAATAAAAAAATTAATATATTTTAAATTATAAATGTAAAAATATTTTTAAACAATTATATAACTATATTTATTTTCATTAATATTTTAATGAATTCTAAATATTATTTATAACAAAAAATGGTTAAAAATCATTTTTTCTACCAAACACAATTTTTTAATATGTTATATATTTTTATTTCAAAGATGATTTTAAGATATTTATAAAATTATAATAAATGGAGATAAAATATAGGATCAATAATCAAAATTATTTAATATGGGGTCACCTTATATTTTAAAATATAATAGATATTATGTAATTAAAAACCTGTTCCCATGTTAAAAATAGAAATGTTAAAGTTTAAAACCCTTGGTTAAAAGACACAAAACATATATAAAAAATTGATGTAAATTATTTTTTATGATTAATAAAATTAATTCCACCCCAAACTCCATTATTTTAAAATTTATGAGTCACTTAGAAATGTATAGTGTACTGATATCATGAATGTGTAAAGGGTATTCTGAAAAGTTCAATTATCTTAACTTATTAAAAGGGGTAACATCCACCAATCCATGGTTACACATACCATTTTAATTGAAATGGAACATCTACCCATACTACCTATCATATATTTTAACTTTTTATCCTTAAACCCTTTTCCTCATGAATTTATCTTATCTTTTTCACTTTTAAGGTGATCATTTAGAGAATTTCAAGTCTCCAATGTAAGTATTACCATTCTTGTTGTCATTTCTCATTAATATTACATTTCAAAATCCCTTATTTCAATAAAAATATAATGAAATCTGTAACATTATTATATTTTGTTTTTAAATATATTTAAAATCAAAATTATTTATTACTACCCATCAGTTAAGAACAAAAAGCATCATTAGAAAGTTACGAAGACTACCAACGTCACATGGTGAAATCTTCCATTTTCATAAATGTTATTCATTGATTGTAAAAATGATACAATGGATGAATAAACAAATAATTATAATATAAATTTTATTGTGAAATGTAAATTTATTTATTTACCATAATTCCCGCTCATTCATGGAGAATTGGAAACATTAATCATGTGTACGGGTGGACTACCATTTCCATGAGCAGTAAGTTTCATTTTATATCATTACCCATAATGAATGAAATAAAAAATATATTTAAAATTTTAAAATTATGTCTATAAAAATATTAATAATATATATATTATTAAAACATATTTCAACTATTTCCACTATGATGAACATATATTAGGATTTACAGAATAGTTGACTAAAGAACCTCTGGCGACTGATGTAGGAAAGAAAACAATACTATAAATAAATAACATATAATTATAAAAGGAACATAAAAAATGAATTATAGTTGAATAGTGTCATTAAATAGGCATTTAAGGAATTTAATTTTGTTACCTAGGATTTTATGATTGAGATCAGAGCATATCATGACTCAGGTATGGGTTTCCATCTCAATCACCCTCCATTTAGGCATGCTTTGATATTATGAACCAATATTTATTTCTATGTTGAAACTATTTCTGTAATGCTCCGACCCTAGTTACCCAGAGTCAGTGCATTATTGCATAACATTGGCATGATCACAAGAAAGATCAAATCTCGAAAGACCGATTGGTTTAGTAGCCTTGGAAACACTAGATATATTCATAAAGTTTTACATTACATCATAAAGTGAAAAACTACTACAACAACATAGTCTCCATATTCCACACTCATATCCCCACATAAAATCCCTGCAGGTCATTCATAACTTACTTCTTCGCATCCTGGGAAAAATAAAACATAGAAAAGGGGTGAGCTCAAATGCCTAGTAAGGATAACAATATAGCGTAACTTTCAAAAATAAGCATAAACACTTAAGGCAATGCATTACTAAAACAAAATCATTTTAAACTTGAACTTCAACATAGTATGGCAAAAGTAAAATGAAATAATTCCATTTACTTATTCACAAGGATATTCTACTAATCTAATAATCACATGCAATATCAATAACCACTTTCATAATGTTGGAATGCATAATGCCAGACTATCATAACCACATAGCCAAGGCCTCATGCCAAGACTACAAATAAGATTTTTCCAAGGCCTTGTGCCAAGACACTAGTTTGTCTCATGAGACCTACCGATGCATCGAGGAGCTATAGCGGGCTCCACCCGTCACATATTAAGTCCAATTCATTCCCATATGAAAAGGTTTAAACATAACATAAACATTCGTATTAAAACTAGCATACGAAATGTCAATAATTTCACCATAAACCATGAATGGTATAAAAATAGCACATCCACAGTCAAAAATATCACAAAACCTTCAATACAACATAAATCAACTTCACATAAGCGTAAAATCCAACAAAGGATGTTGACATAGATGAAATAAAAACTCTTTTTAGAGAAATATCTCTTTTTATTTTGAAATCATTTAAGAGTCATACAAAATAAAACATTTTCTTTGAAAATATTATTATAATCTTGTAAGGGAAGCTTTGAAGATTTTATAATGGAGGAAAATAGCCGCACCCGCCATATAAGTTAAAAAACATTCTTACCTTAATTCTGTCGAAAAGGTTAAAAAGGGCCTTGTTTTGAAAACGACGGAAAGATTCCTTAATAAACCACTTATAAAAGTCAAAAAGGCTATAAATGACTTTAACTAATATTCTAGAAAATAGTAAAAATGTTTTGAAATTCATTTTTAAGAAACATGGATGTGGATGATAAAGAGATCCCAGTAGATTATTACGTATAAACAACCTCGGATAATGAAGAGATTGTGAAATAACCCTTACCTTGTACTTTTCCTTGGTTGGGGTAGGTTAAACTCCTATATAATAGTGAAATAATTGTTATTAAATTATAAAAGAATCATATATATTAATATGATATCATATATGATCTTTTACCATTCCTTTGTTAATAATATCTTAGTATTATCGTCGTTTTGGGTGTTACCTTACTCGTTTTCTTTTATATGTTTTGTTACGTAAGCCATGTTTTTTATGGATAGGTTGTATCTTAATCATATCCATAATTATATCAAGTCCTTAAACATCATTTTTAAATCATCAAATGATAATTATACTTGAATGGATACGATGGAGAATGAATCTCATCGCGTTCGTGGAGACGGTAGTCCGTACGTACGCACGAGCGACAATATCATTCTTTTGATATTAAAATAATATATAAATGGATGTTATATCATATATAAATAATCATTAACATGTTATATTTATTATTTACATGATTTACACATCATTATTATACCCATCCAAACAATAATATATTGAATAACAATTACACCACGACGTGGAGACGGTAAGCTGTACGTATGCACGTATGGTGACATGTTATTCAAAGGGTGGATAGAATACTGAATATGGTTGTACCATATTTATAATAAAATCACAGTATATATAAGATACTGGAGTTATTATTTTAAAATGGTAATAACAAAGAAAGAAGAAGTGGAAGAAGAAAGGAACTTGGAAAAGGGTGGTGAAATCATTACCTCTTCTTCGAGGTCTTCCTTTTGATTTGATCAAAAGGGATCCTTAGGTTGTCTTTCTGATAAAACTAAGGCCTATAGGTTTTAGTGAGGGAAGTTGGGAGATTATTTGGGCAGAGTTTGGCCGAACCAAAAGGCTTTGAAGGTGTGAGGAAATGAGAAGGAGGAGTGCCTTTTTATAAGAGGGGTGAGGGGCACCTTTGGAAAAGCTAGAAATATTAGTTTATAATAAATTCATATTCGGTTTCTAATGGCTCCAAAGTTGATTATTTAAATTTTAAGGTGGGGAGGGGTCGAAAACAACTCAACAAATAGAATTTAGACAGGTTTGGGTACTTATATTAACCTTATCTGTAAGTATTAACTCTAAGTTAATTAGTTTCACTTTTACAATGTCTCTTTGTATTTTTATATAATATGGTTAATAAACTTACTATATACATCAAAGATACCCCCAATTGGTCAATTAATGAGACAACTATCATGATATAAGTCTATTGGTTGACCCTTAGATTTTTAGGAATTTAATACCAATTAATAATATAATATTTGTTTTAAAAACTCTTTTATGTCAATTCTGAGACTATTCAATAGTTGATTTTTGTGAAACTCATAACAGATGTATTACTTCGAACAAAGTAAATTGAATCAATCCTAATATATCATATTATTCTATAAAATTAGTTTAATTCATTTAAAGTTTCATATTATATTTATTTGGGTATTTATAATATCAATTATTTTGATTTTTCACTATTATAGCAATTACTGCATCATCATTGTGTCATAAATAAATTAAATTATTTAACGTATAAACATTTTAAATAAACTATAATTATGTAGGAAATCTTTTTATCTTTATAAGTAATATTTATAATCTAAAATCTAACATATATAACCCTATGTAAAAATTGTTTTTCTAAAAGATATATGCTTGTGTCATTTTTGTATTCATTTTAACTTAATTAAAATAAAGTGTCCCTATCACCTACAAGTGGCACCATGGGGTCCCAAAATCGACCCAAATATGCCTATGGGCAAACATGTATCAACCAATAAGGCTAGGACACATTTTAGGGTAATTATATTATTATTTGTTTAACCCTTATTTACCGGATTTACCCTTAACCATGGTAAATAAAATATTTACCGCAATAATTATTCAAAATGTCTAAAAATAAAAGTTACCTATTTACAAAATTTTAACATCCTGATTCCAAATATGGAATCCATTTTTCTAAATTCAAAACACAGAAGTGGCATAAATTAATTTAAAATTAATCCCTGCTGTCAAAACAAAAAGCGTGTTTTTAAGAGATAATAACTATCAAAAGATTGACACTTGTTTATGTTCGGTTTAATTGTAAAATTATGTCCAATGACCAAAATTATATTTAATTGTAAAAAAATATTCTAAATATACTTTAAAACCACTCAAATTTATAATTTATCACTATTAATTATTTTTATTAAAAAAGTTGTTTTTAATTGAAATTTAGTAATTTTCACTATTCATCAAAATATTAAAGTTATCCGAAAAGTACCAAAATTTCAGCTTAGGCTAAATTTGATATTCTGAATCCTAAAATGAAGTCCATTTTGAAATATAAAATATATATAATTTCAAAAAGTAGGTATTACTATTCATAACGGCTAGTTTGATTGGTTATGGTGTGTTAGAACTCGGTGTTGCGTACAACACACACTATCACATTATTCAAAGAGAACAGTACCGTAGAAGCTTGGGATGTTTCATTTTAAATTTTTGATGTCCCCATTTAGTCAAAAAGTTTAAAATATTGTATTTTAAAAGGTTTCACTATTAAAAGTTGATAAAAGTGGAATACTGAAAATGAATTGGTTCTTACATTATGTCTAAGAAACTCGTAATATGGATTCTAAAATTATAAGGATATATTAGTTTAAAATTTAGTTAATACTATTCATAACCTCTTTTAAATGGATTGTTTGGTAAGTCATGGTGCGATTGAACTCGGTGTTGCATGTAGTGCAAGTTATTAAATTATTTTGAAGAAATAACACACTATGAAATCTTGGGGTGTTACATTCTCCCCTCCTTCAATAAATTGCATCCTCACAATTTGAAATTGTTCTTCAAAAATAAAAGGTTGAAAATAGAAAGTATCTTTGTGGGAAAACCCACATCAGAAATTGGGTTACTAAAATTTTGTCTTAATATGAGGAAAAGAGAAATGAAAGGGTCACCACCAAATTATGATCTCTATTAGGAGAACATTGGTGGAAATTAGAGACATATAATTGGAGGAAAAATGTAAATATTTATAGGTAGTGATTGAGGTCATCAATCACAAACAAGCGTAAAATTGAGGTCCTTAAATTCATCAATCTATGATGATTTGAAATACCATCGGTTCAACAAAACATAGGGTATTAGGATAACACATTTTTGACATTTCAAAATATCTTAGTTGAAATCCCACATCGAAAAATTAATTAATAAGGCCTCTATTTAAAATAAAGAGTGGAAAGTATGAAGATTACCGAAAATAACACATACTAGGGTTCCATGTAGGAAAATATGGATATGGAAGAGAAATCTAACCATCAATTATCTGATGGAGTGTGGTAGAGAACATGGATATGAAAAGGCCAACAATCCCAAAGCCATAAATTAGTGATGATTTAAGGTACCATCTAGGACAACATTTTTGTTCAAAGTTCCTTTTCTTAATGTTGAGGAATTTATTTATGAGATTGGCTAAGATCATAAGGAGATATACTTACTTTATAATTAGAGTTTTATCCATTAATAAATATCTACCTCAAACTCATCTTTCACTCTAAAATATAATAGAACGAAATAATATATATTCTATTTATCCTATTCGTATAGGGTTCCAAAAAAAATGAATTTATAATTCATCTACTAGATCTTTAAATAAAACTACATTATTTAATCCCGAACATCACGTGGGTCAGTGGTAGGTGATACACCCTTTTCGCCCTTCAGTTGTGGGTTCAAGTCTCACGGCCTTTCCAGATGCGACGGGTTGTCGCCCGACCTCCAGGTTGTCCTTTTATGGAAATCCAAAATAATCTAAACTAGAACTATCCAAAATACTTTAGTCCAAAATTTATAAGGAAGGTAAAAACAATGAAGATCCTTTTTTTTTGCCGTGTAATAACATGTGATCACCCTCATCCTGTATTCTTTTAAAACACTGCAACATCCTAAATTATCATAAAACCTTATTGATTACATTCATGATCCCTTATTCCTTATAGAATAATAGATAAACTCCTTCAATCCAAAAATGTTGTAAACCACAACAATGATGAAATATACAAATCATTAATCATTTTCAAGGTAGTCAAGAATATATAATATAATTTATCCAAAACAATCGTGTATTATTCTAAAATCACTACCTCTGTATCAGAACCATATTATGGTTTATCTTTCTCTCAACCATATATTTTCCAAAAATTTGACCTGCTATTGAGTCACTTTTCTTTGTTCCACAAAATCTCAAGTCCATAATGAAATAGTACTGTAGTAAAATCCTTATATACTCCATAATTATTATAATAAGTACATTGTTGATACAACAATCAAATGACATAATCAACACAAGAACTCTAATCATTCCTCTTCATCTATGGTAGTATCATAACTTTATTATTATCTAATAGCATCATTTGAGACATAGTCTGATGACTGGGACAGAGGTTCGCGTAGTGTCCAAACTCCTTGCAAATGAAGCATTGTATATTTGAAACCATTTTATTACCCTTGCAGTCACGTACTTTGTGCCCTTTTCCTCCACACTTATAACAAACTCCCATTCCTTTCAGGCAAGTTCCAGGGTGTTTCTTCCCAAAGTTATCACATATAGAAAAATTATTCTTTTCCCTCTAACCTTTATCTATCTTTCTCTCTTCCATCCTTTTCTTCTATTGCTTTCCTTCAAATCCATAGGACTCAGTAAAATCTTTACTTATATTATCAACACATGATATTATTTCTTCATAAGATGATAATAAATGGGAGAATATTTCTCTTATAAATTATGGCTTAAGACTATGAAAGATATGATCCTTCTTTCTCTTTGGATCATGTGCATTGCTGGAGTTCTCATTCCTTCTACTGCGCGCCATTTCTAAACAATGGCATACACTAGATTAGTTTATGAATAACAATACCTAATCCCAAACTTGTAAAACACATAACATAAATTAAATAGTTTATGGATATAATCCATAATCATAAAAATGTCTCCTTTGAGGAAGTATATACTCATAAACCCTTCATAATGGTTTATAAAGAAAATGAGAATTATCCTAAGCATATCCCCCGGGATTGTCGTAACCAAGAGTGCAGCGAGGCCCGTTGTCGTGCACCAGTTCCCGTTCAAGTCTAGATCAAAGCGGTGTTTTCGGGTTTTACCCCTAGGTACATCTGTGCCAGAGCCGCCTCTACCTGCTCGTATCTAGACAGGGATGTATTGCTCGGAAAACTCACAAAATCTCTACAATACCAAAATTCTAGGATGTTCTTCTATACTAATCCTCAAAATTCATCTGAGGTCTACGTGCTCTAATCAGAGTTTATCTAAATCTAGCTTCCAAGGTTTTTACTAAACTTCCTCTGATACCAACTGTAATGCCCCGACCATAGTAACCTAGAGTCGGTTCATTATTACATAACATTGGCATGATCACAAGAAAGATCAAATCTCGAAAGACCGATTGATTTAGTAGCCTTGGAAACACTAGATATATTCATAAAGTTTTACATTACATCATAAAGTGAAAAACTACTAAAACAACATAGTCTCCATATTCCACACTCATATCCCCACATAAAATCCCTGCAGGTCATTCATAACTTACTTCTTCGCATCCTGGGAAAAATAAAACATAGAAAAGGGGTGATCTCAAATGACCAGTAAGGATAAAAATATAGCCGAACATTCAAAAATAAGTATAAACACTTAAGGCAATGAATTACTAAAACAAAATCCTTTTAAACTTGAACTTCAACATAGTATGGAAAAAGTAAAATTAAATAATGACATTTACTTATTCACATGGATATTCTACTAATCGAATAATCACATGCAATATAAATAACCACTTTCATAATGTTGGAATGCATAATGCCAGACTATCATAACCACATAGCCAAGGCCTCGTGCCAAGACTAAAAATAAGATTTTTCCAAGGCCTTGTTCCAAGACACTAGTTTGTCTCATGAGACCTACCGATGCATCGAGGAGCTATAGCGGGCTCCACCCGTCACATATTAAGTCCAATGCATTCCCATATGAAAAGGTTTAAACATAACATAAACATTCGTATTAAAAATAGCATATGAAATGTCAATACTTTCACCATAAACCATGAATGGTATAAAAATAGCACATCCATAGTCAAACATATCACAAAACCTTCAATACAACATAAATCAACTTCACATAAGTGTAAAATCCAACAAAGGATGTTGACATAGATGAAATCAAAACTCTTTTTAGAGAAATATCTCTTTTTATTTTGAAATCATTTAAGAGCCATATAAAATCAAACATTTTCTTTGAAAATATTCTTATAATCTTTTAAGGGAATCTTTGAAGATTTTATAATGGTGGAAAATAGCTGCACCCGCTGTATAAGTTAAAAAAAACATTCTTACCTTATTTCTGTCGAAAAGGTTAAAAAGGGCCTTATTTTAAAAAAGACGGAAAGATTCATTAATAAACCACTTATAAAAGTCAAAAAGGGTATAAATGACTTTAACTCATATTCTAGTAAATAGTAATTTTTTTTGAAATTCATTTTTAAGAAACATGGATGTGGATGATAAAGAGATCTCAGTAGATTATTACGTATAAACAACCTCAGATAATGACGAGACTGTGAAATAACCCTTACCTTGTACTTTTCATTGGTTGGGGTAGGTTAACCTCCTGTATAATAGTGAAATAATTTTTATTAAATTATACAAGAGTCATATATATTAATATGATATCATATATGATCTTTTAACATTTCTTTGTTAATAATATCTTAGTATTATCGTCGTTTCGGGTGTTAACTTACTCATTTTATTTTATATGTTTTGTTATGTAAGCCATGTTTGTTATGGATAGTTTGTATCTTAATCATATCCAGAATGATATCAAGTCCTTAAACATCATTTTTAAATCATCAAATGATAATTATACTTGAATGGATACGATGGAGAATGAATCTCATTGCGTTCGTGGAGACGGTAGTCTGTACGTACGCACGAGCGACAATATCATTCTTTTGATATTAAAATAATATATAAATGGACGGTATATCATATATAAAGAATGATTAACATGTTATATTTATTATTTACATGATTTACACATCATTATTATACCCATCCAAACAATAATATATTGAATAACAATTACACCACGACGTGGAGACGGTAAGCCGTACGTACGCACGTATGGTGACATGTTATTCAAAGGGTGGATAGAATAATGAATATGGTTGTACCATATTTATAATAAAATCAAAGTATATATAAGATACTGGAGTTATTATTTTAGAATGGTAATAACAAAGAAAGAATAAGTGGAAGAAGAAAGAAACTTGGAAAAGGGTGGTGAAATCATTACCTCTTCTTCGAGTTCTTCCTTTTGATTTGATCAAAAGGGATCCTTAGGTTGTATTTATGATCCAACTAAGGCCTAAAGGTTGTATTTAGGGAAGTTGGGAGAGTATTTGGGCAGAGTTTTTCCGAACCAAAAGGCTTTAAAGGTGTGAGGAAATGATAAGGAGGAGTGTCTTTTTATAAGAGGGGTGAGGGGCACCTTTGGAAAAGCTAGAAATATTAGTTTATAATAAATTCATATTCGGTTTCTAATGGCTAAAAAGTTGATTATTTAAATTTTAAGGTGGGGAGGGGTCTAAAAGAACTCAACCAATAGAATTTAGACAGGTTTGGGTACTTATATTAACCATATCTTTAAGTATTAACTCTAAGTTAATTAGTTTCACTTTTAAAATGTCTCTTTGTATTTTTATATAATGTGGTTAATAAACATACTATATACATCCAAGAGACCCCCAAGTGGTCCATTAACGAGACACCTATCATGATATAATTCTCTTGGTCTAGACTTAGATTTTTAGGAATTTAATACCAATTAATAATATAATATTTGTTTTAAAAACTCTTTTATGTCAATTTTGACACTATTCAATAGTTGATTTTTGTGAAACTCATAACAGATTGATTACTTCAAAAATAGTCCATTTAATCAATCCTAATATATCATATTATCCTATAAAATTAGTTTAATTCATGAAAAGTTTCATATTATATTTATTTGGGTATTTATAATATCAATTATTTGGATTTTTCACTATTATAGTAATTACTACATCATCATTGTGTCATAAATAAATTAAATTATTTAATGTCTAAAAATTATAAATAAAATATATTTTTGTATGAAATATTTTTATATTTCTAATGAATATTTATAATCTAAAATCCAACATATATAACCCTATGTAAAAATTGTTTTGCTAAAAGATATATGCTTGTGTCATTTTTGTATTCATTTTTACTTAATTAAAATAAAGTGTCCCTATCACCTACAAGTGGCACCATGGGGTCCCAAAATTGACCCAAATATGACTATGGTCGAACATGAATCAACCAATAAGGCTAGGACACATTTTAGGGTAATTATTATATAATTTTTTTAACCCTTATTTACCGGATTTACCCTTAACCATGGTAAATAAAATATTTACCGCAGTAATTATTCAAAATGTCTAAAAATAAAAGTTACCAATTTACACAATTTGAACATCCTGATTCCAAATATGGAATAAATTTTTCTAAATTCAAAACACAGAAGTGGCATAAATTAATTTAAAATTAATTCCCGTTGTCAAAACAAAAAGCATGTTTTTAAGAGATAATAACTATCAAAAGATTAACACTTGTTTATGTTCGGTTTAATTGTAAAATTATGTCCAATGACCAATATTATATTAAATGGTAAAAATATATTCTAAATATACTTTAAAACCACTCAAATTCATAATTTATCACTATTAATTATTTTGATTAGAAATGTTGTTTTTAATTAAAATTTAGTAATTTTCACTATTCATCAAAATATTAAAGTTATCCAAAAAGTACCAAAATTTCACCTTAGGCTAAATTCGATATTCCAAATCCAAAAATGAAGTCCATTTTGAAATATAAAATATATATAATTTCAAAAAGTAGGTATTACTATTCATAACGGCTAGTTTGATTGGTTATGGTGTGTTAGAACTCGGTGTTACATACAACACACGCTATCACATTATTCAAAGGGAAGCATACCGTAGAAGCTTGGGATGTTTCATTTTAAATTTTTGATGTCCCCATTTAGTCAAAAAGTTTAAAATATTGTATTTAAAAAGGTTTCACTATTAAAAGTTGATAAAAGTGAAATACTGAAAATGAATTGGTTCTTACATTATGTCTAAGAAACTCGTAATATGGATTTTAAAATTATAAGGATATATTAGTTTAAAATTTAGTTAATACTATTCATAACCTCTTTTGAATGGCTTGTTTGGTAAGTCATGGTGCGATTGAACTCGGTGTTGCATGTAGTGCAAGTTATTGAATTATTTTGAAGAAATAACACACTATGAAATCTTGGGGTGTTACAATTTCCCCTTATCTTTTGATATAATAAACCATTTTTTTAACTTTGAAAATTAACATTCATTCATTATCTTCCTTATCGTGGGCTATGATTGATATCTTCCCTAAAATATAAGGGTATTTCATAGCTCAATATTCTTTATTGAGCTATAATGCGTATAATTTAGTACAATATTTAGTTTTTTATGGTATAACCTATACCAATCTTGGTAGAATAAATTTTGATTAAAATAATATGTATGTATGTGATCTATTTATTCTTGAAAATTCAACTATGTTTATAATAATTCTCATTATCGTAAAGGAACATTTCTCATCTATTCTAATAATTTCATTTTCCACTAATGTTCCCATTTTTAATTCGAATCCTAATAATGAGTTATATCATGTTTAATTCGTAATTACCCTATAAATTTTCAAAATTATGTATGATAAATCATTTTATACTGGTATTTTTTTCAAAATTATTTTAAAACTAATTCCCTTCCATGATCAATCGTTAGATCTTCCAAACCACACTCAGATTACATATTCACTTTCTTGTTTTCCATTTGTGAAATGTTCTTTAAATGAAAATACTTTATTATTGTATATATTTCCCATAAATATATACCTAATTCAATATATTTTTTATTGATAGGGTTATACATATTCTGATTTCCGAAATAAAGTCCCACTTTTATGTAAACCATATTTATGGGAACATTATTATTATTTATCTTGGAAAGAATAAAATAAATCAAATGGTTTTAAAAATTAATAGCTTATAAAAACCCTAATTATTTTATATAGAAACATATTTATTTATTTTTATTTTTTAAATAATATGGACTCTCCTTCATTAAAATACCGTTTTCATTTTTAATAATGCTTTAACCGTGTTTTGTATTTTTATTATTTGATTACTCATATCCTTCTTATAATTTATCTTTGCTATAAATTAATGATAATTAAAATTGTTTCCTCAATGTGTATGGACATAAAATAATTAAATTCATTATTATCTTGGAAATACTCATAATTTTCCCTTCATTTATTCTTTTAATCAGAATTATTAAACACATATCATTCTCATGGGTGAAATCAGGATCATAATTTATATATGGTATGTTTCTTCATGTGGGGTTAATATATATGATTTTAGTTTATGTGATGGGTAATACTAGAATTATATATTCCCAAAATATAATGGGTAACACATTATATTTAATGACATGTTTTGTAAGGGATTTGAAAATGAGCCTAATCCACTATGGGACATTGTCAACAATATGGAGATGGTCTTTGGAGTAACCCTCATCTTATGTTTATCATGTCACATATTATGCTGTTTCCATATATTTAATGATTCATTGATATTAAAATATTTTAATATGATTATTTAATTTCTTTATTCTTATAATAATTCACTTTATGATATCAAGTTATTCCACATGACTCATATGTTATGATTTATTCCTATATTTATTCCCTAATTGGGATTTCTAGCTCACCCTTTTACTTATGTATTTTCCCAAGGGTATCTTATATTATTTTACATGATATGAGGGAGTTAATAGAAATATATTTAGTTTCAAATATAGATAATGTTTAAATGTTTATGATTATTCATTTATGTATATAATATTCTAAAGACCCTAAACCTCTAGGTACTAGGGTTTTTGTGATAGAAATATGTGTGAAAATAGTATGGAATAATTTTTTATTATGATTTTAGTTTATATATATAACATTAGCATAACCTATATTTACTAGTTATTTTATGGAAATTTGTTTTGGTGGCATACTTTTATTTTCCCCACACCCTTCCCTGGAAGCCTTGGAATGTTTACACCTGAATAGACCTCATGATATTAGGAAGATGTGTGGAAGGGGCTCATTGTTTCCTGGTAGAGATATATTTCATAGGTAGTGTAAATAGGGAAGGCTTGTGTGTGGTAGTAAAGCCTTCATGTATTAAATAATTTTGTTATTTGTGTATATTTGATTGAATTAGTGGGTGGTATAATAATGTATGATTCTATTATTGAATATTAATTTTCTATATCATGGTTATGTTTCTTTATTTTTATGTATTATGAAAATTTTGATAGAATTTTTTTGGGTATTTCAAAAATTTCTTTACTTAGATATGAAAATTTAGTTTCTGTAAGAAAAATCCTTAGGCCCCCACTTCATGTTATTATCCTTTATCACACAAGGCAGTGTGCTTGAGGCCATGTTACATACTATCATACACACACATTTTTGGACTTATATTAGTTCATCACACATGAGAATTTTATATGAATATTAAATATAGAAATTGTTTATTATTTATAAAATTTTAAATATATTATTCTTCAATTTGAAACTAAATGGTAAATATAAGGAAAATTATATCATTGAATTGATTTTAGTACATAGATATGAAAATAAATTAGTTTTTTAGAAGATAATGTTGTAAAAACCACACAACATTAGTTGTATATAAGATCACCATAATTTGATGTTAGGAAGCATAATAATTTTAAATTATGATTTATAAATTGGATTTTTTTTAATTTTTAGATAAATTATATACCTTTTCAATATTCCAAATCAATATTTCAGCACCCTTGGGTTCTTTAAAGCACATTTTCATTCCAAAACAAATTTTTTATTAAATTAAACTTTCATATAAGTATATTTAATTTTAATTCAAGTATATATAGTTATTTTTTGTTGATTTTAAAATTTTTAGTCAGTCATTAATTAGAAAACATATCTCTTTAGATAAATAGATAATTTATGATTGAATTTTTTTATCATGACTTATTAGTCTCTAAATAGGTTCTGAATAAATAGCATAAGTATATATGAATAAATTCTATATTTATTTTATTCATTAAAATTTTATTTATATATAAATATATAAAGACATAAATTCCTATCTCATTAACAAATTATAATTTTACAATATTTTTTAGTAGAGGATATCCATCATAATTGGGAGGATTTCCCAATGATTAGTAGTTTTTTTATCATTTTATTTTTATGTTTAAAGATAATTCACTTTATAAAAACCAAACATAGGGAACTAAATCCTTAGAATAAAAAAATATCATAATATAGAATAAATCAAATTAAATAAATAACTAGTGGTTTAAACTGGAGATGAGTGATAAAAAAACCAATGGGTAATTATTTTACCTCAGATTCGTTAACCATAATTAATATAAATTCACCTCAGATGTAATTGTTTTACTTAAATACCTAGAAAATTATGAGCGGAAATGAAAAATAATTTATAATATTAAAATCTTATTTTAAATAAATATATTTTCTTAAGGTAATGAATATATATAGATTATGTCTAATACTCATACTAAATTGAATTATCATACCATGACTCTAAAGTGGATTTATGGATCCCCATTGAAAATGCGTTAGATTATTTCTTTACCTACATCATAAATAATCATATATTTATATATTCACATTGAGATGTACATATTGGGTGTTTTTATTAACAAAATTTGATTTCCTTAAGACTCTAATAAATAATTATGAATGAGTAAAAACACCAATGAAATTACAATTAAAAAATATAAAAAATATTTTTTTAAACCAAAACATTGATTTATCAAAAATAATTTATAAATAAAATATAAAAATTAACATTATATAAAAACCATTTTCACCAAATATATATTTCATAGAGACCATAATGGATCTAAATCAATGATTTATTTTTATTAAAAAACATGGTTAATTTGTTTAATATATAATTTAAAAAAAATCTATTTTGGAAAATATTGAAAAATTCATCTTTCCTTAGATATCTACAATGAATATTCACCTCATAATAAGTCACTAAACTTATGGTATTAATGATATTAAACAAATTTATCTTAAATAATTTTTATCTATATTTATTTTGGGTAATATATGTCATCAACCATTTACACAATTCCGCAAAAAATTTATCTTCTCCATGATATGGAGTGAGTATTTTCTATTCATATATCACTCACCTCTGCACATGATCTCTATGTTCCCCCATTATACCATTGTAAAATACACGTGATTTCAAAAAACAAGTCTTAATTAAATGATTTCTAACTCACACACTCATGTCCCGAAATAATATTAAATAAATTTCTATAGAAACATGTAATAGAGAAAACCCTTTGATAATTTTATTAAATATTTTATCAAAAAAATAATTTATAAAAAATGTATTTGTTTATAAAAAACAATATATTTCTAAGTATATTCACGATCATAATCGGATAATAAATCATAAATGATTTAACCATAATAAATAATATTTCAAATCCACCAACTTAGATTAGATTTTGAGTTATCCATATAAAATTTCAATTGGATGATATTACCATGGAATGTCCCTGAATCATGTAACAATGTTCAATATTTATATCAATCCATAAGTTATCACTAATAGAAAAACAGGCTACGACCATGGACCTATAGCCATAGTTTTAAAATTGTGGCTATAGGTGGCTACGAACACAATTTTAAAACTGTGGCTATAGGTCTGTTTTATGGGCTATAGCCATAGTTTTCGAATCCGTATCTATAGCCCACACCTATAGCCACGGTTATGTTTCCTATAGCCACCATTCTGAAAATTGTGGCTATAGGCCTTTTTTAAGGGCTATAGCCATGATTTTGAAAACCGTGGCTATAGGTGTCCTGCCATTGTATGGTAGAAAAACTTTCCCACCAAAAAATGGCATCAAAAACTATTTCCACGGTTTTCAGGATATTTCCACGGTTTTTAATAATATATATAACATATTATATATATATATATATACACACAAAATATTATTGGTGGTGTAATGGTTAGGGAACTGAAACCTAAAGGGAAGGTGTTGGGATCAAATCTTGTTCAATACACATTATTTTTAGGCTATAGCTAGGATTTTCAAGGGCTATAGCCATGGTTAAAATTGTAGTAATAGGCCACCTATTTCTATGGTTAAAACTGTGGAAATAGGTCAAATTCCATGATTGAAAATAGAGAAACCTATTTCCATGGTTAAAACCATGGCCATAGGTCAGACCCTACTACCACGGTGGTAGCACTCATGGTTGGGAAAATATGAGGCCATAGCCTACAGCCACAGTTTTGGGCCCTATTACCACAGTTTTGAACTGTGGCAATATACCATTTTTCTAGTTATATAGAAATGACTATAGAAAAGTTTTCACAATGTATACCAAATTGGAAAAACATAATGAAACTATCTTGAAATTGTGTACATTCTCCCATGAATATCATGGTTACTATGAAATTTTGGAACAATCACACATAACTACTTGGTTTGGTGTTATATAAGAAGGGTATTCATGTGGAAATGATATATAGAGTAGAACAAAAACCATTCTATTTTGGAATGAACTATTCTTAATGTTAAAATAAATCTCTTTGATGATATATTTGATAATATATTCAATGTAGGTGTTTTGTGACATTTTTAATCCCTTTTATACTGATATATTCTTGAAATAATATATATATATATATATATATATTAAACATAACTAAATTTCCTTTCAAATCCACTAACTTATATTCACCACCCATTAATGATAAATTTAAAGTCCCACTAGTGTCCCATGATTATGATAGTTATCTCAAAATTAAAGAAAAATGATTTCAAACCCCCTCTATTTTATATAACTCTTCACAAAAAATTCCATCAATTCACAGTGGATAAAAAATGTAATATATCATCACATATTTCCATTTGTTTTATAAAATTTATTTAATAATTAATAAGTGAATATTATAAATAATAATCATTTTAAATAATGAAAACCAAACATTTATATTCTTATTTATAACCTATTTTCTTGGATTAAAAAGTTTTCATGTGATATATTTATAAAAAATATTACATAAAAGGTGTTCTATGATGAACGTGTGATATCTTATCATGTCATGTGAGGTCTTGTGGATTGAACCCAAGATTTATAGGTGAAATGATTGAGTATCCTACCACTATCATACATTCTGTTTTGTTTCAATTTTCATACTATTACATATACTTTTATATATTTTAATTCATAGTTTTATTAAATAAATATATTGTTTTATTATTTTTATTTTCATAAATTCATATTAATTAGGTACTTATACTCAAATTTTTAACATAGTATGATACATTATTTCAAATAAAAAAATTTATGAAATTTTGAAAGTATTTATTTATAGTATTTTATGTGAAATATATGATGAGTGGATAAATATAATTTTAACACAAAAATAATACTTTGTATTATATTTTATAATTATATTATTACTCATTTAGCTTTTATATGAGTTTTAATATATTATATGTACACATTTTATTAGTCCAAAAACATTCTTTTTAAAACTTAGAGTAACGTGTTTAATAATAATATATCATTATGTAATATTTTTTTTATTTTTATTATATCATGTTATTGATATTATTTATAGTTTATTATTATCAAAAAATGGTTATAATTTTTTTATAATGTGGTTTTAAATGTTAAATGGTAATTGATATATACTTTTTATTATATTGTAAATAATTTGTTTCCGAAAAACTTTTTTCTTGATTATTTATTTAAAATAAAATTCCATTTATTTATATGTATAAATTTGTAAAATATTTATTTTTAGAACTATAAATACTTAATTTTCAATAATATAATAAATAAGATATGATAAAAACTATAAATATAACAACTCAAAACAAAGGAAACAGTTTTATTTCAAAATATATTGATTTGACATATATATTTTTAAATTTTATTTCATAGTTAAAAACATTAATTTTAAAATTTTAATTTGAAAAATTATCTTCATTGTAAATTTAAAATTTCAAAATTTTGTTATGGTTAAATTTTAGGGATTTTTTGGTTGAATTTTTTATTAATAAATAAAAATATATATTATTCAAAAACTATAACTTTTTTGGAATAATTATTATAGAATAATGAGAAAAAAATATATGAATCCTTTTTGTTGAAAAATAAGTTTTAATATAGAAAAATTAATCATTTGAAAAGAATATCATTTGGAATCCCTTCTGAGGATTTTTTAATCATATATATATATATAATATGTATTTTTTTTCTTTCACTACATTTAATAGAGTATATGGAATGTTACAGTTAGTTCTCACCTTGTTATAATGTCTAAAAACATTAGTTTTTATTAATAATTGAAATTATATTTTTGGGATGTAACAGTAATCCAGTCTTTGGGAAACCTAATTATAGCTTAATTTTTACAGAAATAAAATTATCTTTTCCCTAAAATGAGTTTTATGAATTTTTTATTCTTATATTAGAATTAATTTCTACCACTTAAATAAATTATATATTATAAAATAATTTCCATACTTGGAATTATAAAATTTAATTTTTCTCATAATATAATTTCTATTTTGTTCATAAAAATAAGTTTCCGAGATAAATATTATTCGACACATTAAAGGTTAAATTTATGTAATTTTTTTAATCAAGTAGTATGTAAAAAATATCATAAAACATCATTATTATATGTGTAAATAAGATAGTTAATGACAAAATATAATTATTCCATAATTAATTATCTATTAATATTAATTTTACAAAATAATTCCATCATGTTTTTCAATAAATTATAATTATAAGAGTTTATTCCCTTATATTTAATTGGGAACTCCATCTCCTCACATATCCAAACAATTTTAACATTCTATAACAACCATGATCATCCCAATTATCTTACCAAAAATCATCTCCAAAAACTAGAGGTCTTGGTATAACCAAAATAACATCCTATGAATGCTTAAGCTTTTATCTGAATGATGATGAAAAATGATGAGGTAATCATCTTATCCAAGTTATTTTAAGTTTATTTGTTTTTCCACCACCTAATAATCATATAAAAACATCATAATATATTGATATATATATATATATATATATATATATCATAAAAAATGTTCATATATTATTGGTACAACCAGATTCTATCTCTTTTTAATCCAACAAAAATTGAAAGTGTCTCTTATGCACAACTACAGACTATAGTCTCGAAGAAGTGGAATGCTTCACTTAAAAAAAAACGAATCACATAGATATTTATGATTATATATTTAATATATATATATATATGTGATATTTATTTTATAATTATGAGTATATAATGATAAATTATTATAATCTTCCTTTTTTTCCTTTAAATAATGAAAACATCACTCATTCGTATGTATAAACTACTGTCTTTATAAATAAATTTATTAAATTATCATAAATACATTACTTATGTGGTTATAAAAGTGTATATGATGAACATATATTATATTAAAAATTTATATATGTCATTAATATGGTCATTGAGGGATAAAAAAGAAGTTCTGATCATTATAATGTAATTTCATGATATCATAAAATTACCAAAAACTAGATCATCAAGGATTTCATATTCATGAATCATAACTTAAATTATCATGAAATAATTTGGAAAAACTATAATTCATTATTTATATTCTATTACTTTACTATGAATAATCATTTAATGATGAAATTTTTATCAGATAATGGGTTTTTTGCACACTATTGCAAAAAATGCATGAAACAATCGAAATTACTACATTCAAATGATGAAAATAAACACTATCTAACTAATATATGCATAATAAATTATAATAATGTAATAACATAAATGGTAATATTTATGAATATGGTTCATTTATAAGTCACTAATAATAATTTTCTATTATATGGTATGTTATAAGGAATTCGTGAATGTTGAGAGAAAATGTTTTTTTAATCTCTCTTTACATTCTTTGATACATGTTCCATAGTCACAAATTGTTTCATATTTTGTAGTGTGTATACTTACATATGGATGTTTTTATCCAAATTTATTATTATTAATGTAGTATGAAAATATATCTCATGTTCTAACTTTCATGGGATAATGACCATGTGGTTCTATTTATTGATTGGTGAAATTGTTGACATTTCATTTATTAGTTTTCAAATAAATTATTGTATCACTAAGAAAATATTTTGTATTTGTTATATTAATTACTCATTCCATTCAAATTATGAATCCATTTTAAATAGTAAGGAAATGTGCGGGTCCAATAATTACATATCCACTTGATGCATCAGTGGGTCCCATGAGACCAACAGTATTTAGTATTTGGTGTATGTCTTACTTATTTATGTATGATGTGCTAGAATAATGACATAGCCGAATAATAATGTTCTCTATATATATGAATTATATCAATTATTAAATAAATTATTATTATCCATGTTATTTTCTATATTGTTATGTTATTCCTAAATATCTTCCGCATTCTTAAAATTATTTATATAGAATATTTTATTATTATTGATCCCAAATATATTTTTCATGCCTTATTTATTCTATTATATCTTACTATTTTTGATATTACTTACCGAGAATCATATCTAACCCTTATATATTTTTTCTTATCCTCAAGGTACCCAAAAGTGAGCATTTAAGGATTCCAGGGAAATATTATACGAAATAATAATTTTTTCACTAGAATTTTAAATCATAATTCAATGTTTAATGTAATTTTAAATTCATGTTTGTATCTAGTCTCTAATTTATAATAATTTTTTTATTCTATATGATTTTTAATCTGTTATATTTTACCAATGCTGTAAAGTGACCAAAGATACTAGATTACTAGATTTTAAATTTTAATTATAGTTATAACAGAAAGTTTTTTAGATACCGTATAAAATAATATATTGGAAAAAATATAATAGATAACGTATGACTTCTAAACATTCAATGGATAAGTCTATATAAAAGAAAAAATTCTAAAATTTTGATAATATATATGGTTTGTCAATTCCTAGCAACAAAATCCTACTTTAGATATAATGAAATGAATTCTAGCTCTAGAATAGATTAATTTAAGGGGTAATAAAAGAAAAAATGTTTAGTTGTGTAATAACTTTATATTAACTCAATGAAAAAATTGATCATAACCATACCCTTAGTTTTAATCTCTAGATAAATGTACTTATGATAATTCACATGATCTTTACAAACCATTATAGAGAAGATAAAAATATTTAAATAATTTGATGATATTACCAAAGACAATATAAATATCATTCTAGGATTCGTTATGCCTAAATTTTCAATTTATATTAACTATTTCATCAGATTCTAAATTATATATTATGAATTATAATTCATATTGGTTTTAGCTAATATATTGTATGTTATCCTTTAGAAATAACACCCATTATAAATAATTGAATGCATATCAACCATTATAATCTTAATAAGTATTTACCTTCATAGAATTTTTATATAAATTATGTTGGGTATAAGCAAGTTATTAATATATCATGGAAAATTATGACAAATATTCATATAAATATGGTTCAAACTATTTCTTTTTACCTTGATACAATGATTTTTTACTACATAATTAAGTATAAAGACATATATTTTATAGAAAATACTAATACATCAGGAACTGAATAATGGATTTAGTTGCTTAATGTGATATTTATTTCCTTGAGATGTAATAAAAGGGGGATATTTATTATTTTAGTCAATTTTTTAAAGGAATATATTAATCATAGTTGAAAGGAACAAAGATATTAGTAAATATATTTTCATTAAATAAATATCATATTAAGAAACTTTACTTATAAGTATCAATAAAATTAAAACAAAACCATGATAATTTAATTATGATTGATATATTTGATCCATTAAATTGGTGTGTTTCAAAATAGCTAACCACATTACGTAAACTATGTATAAAATACTATTAATAAAATAAAAATTTCATTTTCATTAATATTATTTGGTTTTCTGAATATTTTTTTATATTGAGATTAATTAGTACCAAATTTAGAACATGTGTATTATAAAATTAATTTTATATTTTAAATCTATCTATAAAAATTGTCATAAGATTATTTTTTGGGATTTTCCATAAAAATTCAATTTTATGTGAATTGTTTGAAATAATATTTCCACCAAATCCATAGTGTTTATGACTATATAATTAAGTATAATATAAAAATTTATAATAAAAATTTCAGGATAAAAAAATTATTATCGATCAAACCATTATATTTTAAAATACTGTAGTGAATTTAGAAAACCCATGTTTAATATTCTAAATTTATTGAAATATTTTTAATAATAAATTTCTATAGTCCTACTCTTTTAATTTATTTTTATTTTAGTGAAATTAGATTTAATATTTCTTATAAATTCCCATAACATACAATTTTTTAAATAGTATGACAAATAATTTAATTAAAATCAACAAATAGATAATATTATCCTATGTATAATTTTTATGATTAAAATAATTGTTTTATAAAAATATATTTTTACTTAATAAATGGAGTAATGTTAAGATTATTTTTTCTTATAAATATAAATTTTATTTGATAAAATTGATCTAATATTTGGAACAGGTATCTCTAAAATATTTAATCAGGTACCTTTTATTCGTATCAATGAAAATTAAATTACTTAGGTGAAAATTATTTACGATAGTAAAAACTAAAAAAAGGTGAAAGTGAAAAATCGATGCGTAAATGGTTGAAAAAATTTATAAAATAATTTTTAAAATGAATGGTTGAAGGATTATAAATCTTCAAAATTATTATTTCAAATTATTTTCTAATATTATATCTATTTTTTCCATTTATAGTTACTTTAATTTTTATACTTTAAATAATTCCCCTCTGTACACTTATAAATGGATACATCACCACCCCACTTGTCCTCACACCCAAAGCCATAACTGTTTTACCAAATTTATCCCTAAATCCCTCCACCAAAATTACTAAAAACTATATATTTTTTTTTGGTATTCTCAAAATTCCACCATTCAATGGATTGGTCTATTTTAAAAAAAGGATTTTTCAAGGGAGTAAGGTAAAAATTCATAATTACGCCGTTTCAATTTAATTTTTTTATTTATTCATAAATATAATTTTGATTAACATTTTCCATTATAGTATGATGAAATTATTATTATTATTATACGAAAATATTTTAATGATTATGTTATAATTATGAACTACACATTCCCTTTTATATAAAAAATCCTGTAATTCGTAAGTGAAGAATCCTACCTCCCTGGAAAATATATTTTTTTCTAGAACCACCTTGAATAGATGGTTAAAAACGGGGATTTAATTAATTAATATGATATTTATTAGTTTATTAAGTTTCTAAAATAAGTTACCATTACATACCTTCCTATCATTCTATTGATAATTACCATGTATCCTCTGCGTATGTGCAGACTACCACCTCCATGCAGGTCACATATACCATTTTTCACTCTTGTATTTTATTTTATATCCAACTAAGATAAATTATTGTTTAAAAAAATTAATAACATATAAATAATATCATTTATCTTTAATTATGATTTTTTTTTAAATAATATCTTTTTTAATTGTACTATCCCATCGATTATAGAATTTTTATATTTAGGTTGGTTTAAAAATATATATGAAAAAAACTATAAATATCTATCATTGATGAATATATAAACACAACTAATTTTATTATTATTAATTACTGATAATATAATTTTTTTATTGTTTTAAAATGTTTATATTATAATTTAACTATTTTTAATATAAAACCCTTTGTTCATTAAGACTATCGAAACAAGTTTGTTATAAATCTCACATATACACATAAAGACTAAATAACCCATTGTATGAACAAGGAAAATCATAGACTACCATGAAACATATATTAAATTACATTGAAGGTTCTCATAATTATGAATATCCAATCTATAACCATGCATCAATATCTCTATTATAAAACTTGTACTAAACGAACAATTGAATTTAAAAATATTTGATGGTTAGTATAAAATATAATAAACTAATATATTCAGAAAAAAATAATATAAATTATTCATTTAAATATATAAAAATATGAACAAGGTTATAAAAAAAGGTATTTTTATAGTTATTTTGATTTTAATTGAGATTCAATAACCATTATAGAAGTCATTAATTATGGTAAAAATGTTTCGTCCAATTTATATTTCATTGAGACATGTTTTTTATGCAAATTATTTCCTCTAAATTATGTGAATAAAAACTATAGGATTTGTAATATCATGTTTTTTCATATATTGATGATATTTGAAATTCAATTTCATTCTCTATCTCTCCAGGGGTTTTTATTAAATAAAAATAACCCATAAGGGGTTTCTTGTATCAATATTCATTCTTTGAGACTCATGTTCTAGACCACATTATTAGTTTTGTGTGGGGGAATACACTTCCCATGGATATTTTTTATCATGTTTTTTAAAATAATTAATGATATTTTGCATCCAACACATGTTTTATATTTCATAGAAATTTAGTTCAAGGGTTACCAAATCTTAAATGTTTCTTCCCAATATCATTTTCAATTTTACATTGCTTATGAATTTTAAAGTATATGGGATATTTACATATCCATATTCATTATTTTTTTAATGAATTTTATTATATCTAAATTTATGATTTCTTAAGCTCATTTTAAGTAAAAATTACTATTTTTTAAAATGAATCATATTTTATCATTTTTGGTGTGGCCATTTTCCACAAACATTTAATTTTTACAAAGTGTGTAATAAATCTTGTTTTAAAACAATTATTTTACTAACATATTTACCTATTTCCTTGATTATTTAATTTTACGAAACAAATTACACATTTTTTTATGACTCAATAATTATGTTTATATTCCTTTATTTTAATTTTTTTTCTAAAAAGTGGTCAAAAACCTAAAGACTATTTTTTATTCTTTCTCCAGGCAACATTTAAAGATCTTAAAAAACATTCATCGATGTCAACATCCTTTTATTTTCCATATATTTTACTAAGGGATATTTTCTTATTTTGCTATAAAAATTCATGTTATGGATAGATGATGAAATTTTCTATTGATTCTTTATGAAACTCATCTCTTTTCCTTGGGAAAATAAAATGATGATGGAGAAAATGAATGATTTTGTAATCTTGTGGTACACATATCTATGGTATTTCATTAGGATAATGTTTATAATTATATATACATCAAATGAATGGTGTACATATTAATATCTATTAATATAATGGGAAAATATTTTTGATGACCAATACACTAAAGGAAACAGGTAGTGAACCTTGTTCCACCAAGGGAAACATGTAGCAACGCATGATCCACTATGGATAATTGGTTGTGATTCCTGATCCACAAAGCTATGATACCAATGATTATGTTTTTACTACATTCTTATGTTTTTTACATATAAATGTTAATATGGATGATTTATTTTTTTCAATGTTTTATTGGGATTTGATATTATCATTCCTTGTTTATAGATATTGATTATAATCTATTACACAAATTATTATCTTATAATAAAATATGATAATCATTATTTATCTCTTCCCCTTCCCTTAAAAAAATCTGATATCACCCATTTTCTTTCTTTCTAATCTATAGGCAATAGAGATGAGTTTTTTGTCTCAGATATTTTTAAGTGGGTTTGGAGTTTTATGATAATATAGATATAGTCAAAAATATTGTGAAATGGTTTGTCTATATATATAATCTCCCAGAACAACTTAACCATTGTTTATTTGTATTATGTTACTATTTCTATTTTTAAAGGATTATTGATGTTGAATAATGAATTTTGTGTATTTATTTGGTATAGGTTGTATCACATGTTATAAAATCCTAATAGAGTTATTTTTTAATATTGGTTTAGTAATTTTTAGGTATTGGGATGAGTGAAATTAAGTGAAAATTATAGAGATAAGTCTAAATATAGGATACAAACCCAATTATTTAGTGAGTTAAGGATTGTATAGTTCTCCTATAATTTAAATATTTGTTGGGTACTAGTATGTGGTTGTATTTCCAGAACAAATTCATATAGTTCTAATCACATAGAAAAGGTTGGATGAGTATCAAGTTGATCTTTACTCAGTGAAAAATGAGTGAGCCTATAACTGCACACATATCTAAACACTCCAGCAGGATATTGTTTTGGTAAATTAACAGGTTATTTATGAACTATTATAGGTGTTTTGAATATATTTATTCTATATAATCAAATATAAAACAAAAATATATAACCTATATTAACTATTAAATATTCATAATATTAGGTATTAAAAATCAGTTATGAGTTATATATTCTATTCTTATAGATATGAATTGGTACATTTATAAATCTATATTATGATACCTTATTTTGAAATAATATATAGATAAAGGAAGAACTAGGTTAAAAATGTATGTGGAGCCTAGTTTGGTGATTATCTTAATGAACAACTATATTCGATTAGAGGTAGTATACAAAACCTCATAGAAATTCAAATCAATATATCACAAGATAGGTATAATAATGAAAACCAAATTGATATACTAAACTTAAAAGAATGGAAAAACATCCTATAGATTCTATAAAATAACAAAATACACCATCCAGAAATATATTTTCTAATATATTAATGGTTGAGAAATGGATCATTATGATAGAAATGATAGTTTACATTCACCAATGCTTGATTCATGAGAATGATTTTTTGACTGTATATTAATTATAAATAGAGGATTAAAAATATTTAAATCTCATTATGAATACAATAGAATATTAGTTAGTATATTAATTTTAGGACGTGATGAATGTATTCGTTATCATTAAATTTCTATGACCACATAGCATGCAGTGGGTGTGAAAATTATTAGAGTTGAAACAAAATGTGGACTAATATTTTTTCACATAAGAATTAAAAATCATGACACACATGAGGTATACATTTGGTTATATATCTAAATCTTAAAGAAATATCGATCATTTAACTGGTGAAATAAAAAAAAGTCTCTATATGGAATGAACCATACGATACATTTGGTGATACAATGAAATTATTCAATGTGTGCTAAAGGTAGAAATGTAAATTTTGGAAACTTATTATTATAGGGATAAAAAAATGAATTCTTAGTATCATGGAATATTAAATGATAATACTCATGGAGGGAATAAAAATTAACCCCTTACAAGCCAAAAATATGTGAGGAAGCATCATAGATATTTTTTGAAATGAAAAAGGAGGTGCTTCTAGTGGGGAAGGGTTATCCATTAATCTTATCAGTACCAAACTAGGATAATGAGGTAAACTGGTATAATTAAAGAGAAGTACACAATAAATATTCCACACTCACATTAATTCATCAAGTGAAAATAATTTTTTGAATGATCTAATAAAGATAATAATTCCCAATAACCATCCAAACCAATATAATAAGGGAGAGTGTATTCAATTAGGGTTGTTGATGTGGACTATGATAATTAAGAGGTGATATGTAAATTAATTATCCACAAAAAATTAAATTTTATTTATTTGATTCTATTTTTTACATTATTTATTATCACACATGGTTTCTAACAATATTGATTCACCACCACAAAAAATTGATGTTGAAATATCAATGAAAACCGGTGGTGGAATGATGATTGAATTTATGATATATATCACATCAAGAATCATGATTTTTTTGAGGAAAATTATAGAAAATGATTCCATTCTATCTTTGTTTGAATTTTATGTAATACTGAATATAGATATGTTATCCTTACATAGATCATAAATCAATTCTTTGTAAAATGATGTTAAATTTCATATCTCTATCCATATTGTGATATAATATCTATGTAAGTATGATAATGGGGTCCCCTAGGATGAAAAGTATGTTATATGGGTTCTAATACCCAACAACGAGGGAATTTAAAATCAAATTATTTAGAAAGAAGTCAATATTGATTACATGATTACTGTATTATTACATATTGATGTATTTAGATATTAACTACTTAAACTTCCCCAAATAATGAAGTTTTATTTTTAATAAATCTCATACCTTGATCTATTCCTATCTCAAAGAGTTTGGATATAATGTTCTATACGGAATGGATAAATTAAATAATTAGTTAACAGATAATATTGATAAGGGTTTTGTTTGATGGTGTGCTTTGTTGTATGGTGAACCAATTGTCATTATCAAAAATAGGTACAAATAAATTAATCATTGAATAAATTATCATAAACTTAATTAAATAATGACTAATAAGAAGTATTGTATACCCCATATTTAGGATTTATTTGATCAACTCATAGGGGATCAATAAGTTTCAAATATTGTCCTTTGATCTGAATTTCCTCAGTTATGGGATAAAAGGGAAGCTATTTATAAAAATATATTCCATATGAGGTATAAAAAATGAATTTATAATGATTCCATTTGGAATTATGAATTCCCTTTCTATATTCACATATAAAATAAATAATTTTTTAAGACTACCTTGATCAATTATTGGATTCCTTTATAGATGATATTCTTATAAATTTATTGAGAAAGAGGATCATGAAGATCATTTTCATATTTTGTAAGAGACCTCGAATAAAATTAAACTATATTAAAACTTTGAATGTTTAAATAATGTATGTAGAAAGTATCATTCATGGGCTATGTTATCGAAATAAAAATAATATCTGTATACAAATAAAATATAGATATTGTAATAAAATTTCTTAGACCATCCACTATAACCAATATCCATAATTTTCTTAGATTTACAAGTTACTATTGAGGATTTTTTTTGTAATTTCACACAACTTTAAATTAGAATGGCCAATATGACATTAAATGAATTTAAGTTTCTTTGGAAATAATAATGTGAAGATTGTTCCAAGGAACTAGAAAATTGGTTGGTCACCACTACTATACATACATTACCCTGAAGTTATTAGATGTTTTACTATATAATTATGCTTCAAAAAAGATCTTGGTTTGTTTCATCTTTCAGAATGATCAGACAACTGTTTATGCCTCATTTCAATTAAAAAATAAAGATAAACATTACTCAAAAAAAATTTTTAGTTGGAAGAAGTGATGTAGGAGTGAATTATTTTTTAGTGTTATTGCTATAAATAAAGTGTGATATATATATATATATATTGACCAAAATTTATTAAAATATATATTTACATAGAACAAGTTGAATATTCACCAAATGAGAGGGATTGAATTGATAAAAAATTATGACTACTCAATACATCAACCCTAAGGAAAGAAAATAAGGGGGAAATTATTTGAAAAGAAAAGAAATTTCTACCTTATCAATGATGAAGATTTAAAATGACATAATACTCATGGATTTTTAAAGGTTGAATAATATAATCATTTTTAAATGGGAGAACTATTGTCTCCCCCAAATGAATTAAAAACATTCCATTAATGAGATGATCAAACAATACTTGAATGATGGTGCATAGATATAGAAAATGTAGTGAGTATTTTGGAGTTCAACATGGATAAATATGGAATTATAAGATCTAGAACCCCAAATATGTGTCTGAAAAAAACTATAATTGTAGGAGGAACTTGTAAATGATGTTGAAATCCCATCGTTCTCTATTAATCCTGGAATCTAGAATATTTATATATGTTTAAATCAAACCATTCATTAGGATAATGTGAAGAGGGATATTAGAGAATACACACCTCGATGTGTGGAAAGGTAGAAGGAAAAACATTAATGAAAGTAGTCCAAGATTATGTTGAAACCATTTCACATAACATTATCAAAATTGGATAACATTACCATGGGATTTTTTTATGTGGTGCCTTGGGAAATATAAAGGAAATAATTTTCTCACGGTTATAGTCAAGTGCCTTATAAACTCAACACATTTTATTTCCATAAAAGAATATTTCTCTATTGAACTACTTAGCAGGATATTCATAAGAGAAGTGGTAATGTTTCTTAGAGTACCAATATCTATTGTATATGATTGATTTATAAGGATTACATGTAGTTTATAGATAAGACTTTGGAATTATTTGGAGATAGATAAAATCTTTATAATTTGTTATAATCCTTAGATGGATGGTCAATATGAGAGGAAAATTCATAAAAGTTAGGATGAATTTATATATTTTTTGATAATATTCCATGAATGTTAGGATTAAAACCTCCCCCTTGTACATTTATTATATAATAACCTTTTATATTTTAAATTTTAGATTATAGTATATAAGGATATTTATAAAAGGATATGTAATACTCCAACATTTTTTTGATGAAGTTGGAGATATGAAGATGATATGTCTAAACCGTGTCCAAGAAATAATTGAGAAGGCTCAAACTATTCAGTGACATTTGAATTATTCACTATGTTTATAGAATATTTATATTAAAAATAATCAATGAGATCTATAATTTGAAGTTGTTGACATTTTTTTCCTTTAGATATCTCATTGGAATTGTGTGTTGTGATATTTGAATAAGGGAATGATAGGACATAATGACATTGGTCCTTTCAGAATCCTTAATGTCATGACCTCCTATATAAAAATAATACCCCTCATATGATGACACCAAGAGAAGGGAGATGGTGATTGTTTGTGTCTCACCTCCAATATGACCCGGGTTGGTGACAAGCATTGAGGGTATAAAAAACATAAAATAGGAGGAATTACCCTATAAGAGAACATGTAGAAAAGGGAAATTTAAAAAATACACCAATTAAAACCTACTCAAATATATATAAATTAACCCCAAGTGAATACATGTAATTTCATATATTACTAATAAACTGAATGGAAAACTACAAGTACATAAAAAGGTAACTCGGAAGCAACCATGAATCTCAAACAACTCCGAAAAAACCAAGATCTAGTAACATCCAACTCGATCTCCAACTTAATCATGTTAACCAGAAAATATTATATATATATATATATATATATTTGGTGAGAATAATAGTATACTCAGTAGGATTCCCCTAGATACTCTCAAGAAAAATATAAAGAAAGAATGATAAGGCACAATGAACAACAATGAAACTAACTAGTTACCTAAATGTGTATAAAATGTTCCCAGCCTCAACACATCCCACTCTTATAATGTATTGAATACAATAGTTCATATATTATAATAATAATACATCATGGTAATTCCTCTACCACTTCCATACAAGTTTTATGTCTTTCCCATCATCACATTTTCTAATTCATCTCTCTCCAAAAGTAACCTAGCCCATAGACACCTGGGATAAGTATCATAACATGAAACTAATACATCACATCATCACATCATACCATATCACATCATAATATAATAAATATCTAGTTTTTAGGAGCCTCCATAACCCATAAGATCTATATCATACATAAGGTATTGTACCGAGATCCATGACAACCCATACACTGATTAAGGAACCTCAATCCATCATAGCCTTAACACGTCAGACAATTAATAATTCTTTGTAAAATATATCAAGAGATACATGTGCGTGAAATAAAATAAATCACCACACCCCCCTACACAAATATATGTAGGAAAATTAAACTTTATGCATACCATCACATAATCTACCAAGAAATGACCATGGGCCTAGAGTTGTAGTCAATTATTTATCCTCCAACTGGGATGTTGGGGAAAACACCCTTCTAGAGTCCACTAGATGTAAATCATCTTATATGACATTTTTGGGGTGTAGTATAAAATCATAGAATATAGACGATATAATACAACTAAAAACCACACTATGGGAATAAGCTATTCTTAGAATTAAATTCATCTAACGTCAATCAGACTCCCAATTGCAACTATTCAGAATGCATATCATATAAGCCAAAATGAAATTTGAATAGCTACATTAAATTATTTTATTTTCATAGAAAAATCATATTTATTTATTAATTCATTTTACATTAATTAAAATTATTCCATTTATATTAATTTTAACATGAACCCAATTCAACACCCTATCATCATAATCCAAATAGATTCCATGGTTTTACAAGAGTAACATATTAATTTCATTCCATCATCACCAACCCCATGGGTTAAGTATTGTTAAACATTAATAACTATTACATATTTTCAAGTGTTCTTAGAAAACCATCCTAATCTACCACCAAGGAAAAACATGAAACCAAGCACATAAAGTTTCCTCAAGCATAGTGTAATGTAATGTAGATAACATGAAACCCAACCATCATCCATAAAAATATTCATATCAAGAAAAGATCCAACTATATCCCAAAAATGAATCGGAATAGGTTGAAATTGTACCATTATATCTAGTTTTATCCTAGAAACCCACATGAGTATCCTAGTGCATCTCAACATCACAAGTTTCAACAGTTGATAATATCATCCTGAACTCCCCACCCACTTCTCAAAATCCATCCCAGGCTCACCCATCCTATGCTCATCCATCCCAAGAATATATAATTTCACATAGAAAGGATCACAAACTGAGAACACTAGAAGGAATAAAAAACAAACAATAACAATTAATAGGTAAATATAGGCCCTAAAAACGTGGAAATCATCATTCAAATACAAAAAATCTTACACATGTAGTGAACTGACCTGAGTTTCCCTTAAAACCAGCACCCGACCCAATCCGTCACATACCCAAATGACGTTCCTGATCCCCATAGGATGATGAAAAGCACATGGGCATCAAACAAAAACAATAGAGGGAAATTTTTTACCAAAATGGAATAACCACATGGAATATATATATATATATAGAAATAAATAAATAGTGGAATAAGAAAAACTATATATTCCATAACTTTAAGAAATTCATCAAAAATAGAAAAACTATAAAAGAATAAAAAATCAAAAAAGACAAGTCCAACTGCAAAGGACTAACACCAATGGATGCTCCACGTGATGATGTGGAAAACCCCAACCATATCACCACCAGTTACCCAACCAGCTAACACGAACCGCACTGCTTCACTATGACACCTTTCATTTCCTTTCATTGGAAGACAAACAAAGATCTATGCACCGTTGAAGAGGTGCGCATGGTGTGATCTTATAGGATCAGTAGGATCCAACCCAGGTGTTCCACAACAAGTCTTGGTATAATAAATCTTATATGATAATTTTAAAATAAAACATGGAATGATAAGTATTAATTTATTTTTTATAGAAAAGATGGTAAGAATTTCCTTTTTCCACAGCTCTAAACAAAAGCAGGTATATCAGTTTCAAAGTATATTTTTCTATATCACTTTCCACAAGAATAAAGATGCATATCAAGGATAAATAAGAAATCCAAGAAATAAAAAAGAGAAGAAAAGGTCTCACAACACCAATGAATGATATAGTTCTAGGCCATAGACTACTCATACCACAATAATCAAGTGCACAAAAACTGATCCTAGAACAACAGACATAGGCAGCAGAGGAATATCCTATGAGTAGACCCCCCAAAATGTCAATATTGGTCCCCTAGAACAACGGGCCTAGGAAACCGAGGAAAGACCCAAGACAAAACCCCTTTATAATGATAAATAATAGATGTTGGACTCAAGCTAAACCTTCCACCTAAGTACCCAAGGTAACCCATGCTCTCTTTTTTCACAAACCAATTTCAATTATTTGAAAACCATTTCAATGCCTTATCAAAACCATTTCAATGCTTCAAAAATACCTCGTTTTTAATTTTCAAAATCCAAGGAAAACCATTTCTCATTTCAAAACCCTTTTTCAACACACACAAACAATCATGACAATTTTATAAATCAATTTATAAAAAAATAGCAATCAGGATCATTATCATTAGCTAGATACGGAACCACCTAACTCAAAGTTTGGGTTTCACATTCTCGTAATGGAATCTAAAGACAATGAAACCCAACAATATCGATGAAATACCTAGAATCAAATCCCAACATCTTAGGATTGATCTAAATATAAACCCAAGAGGTTAGAAGAAGAGAGGAAACCCACATACCTCTAAGTCGAATTCCCACCACACCATGAATAATAAAGGAAAAGGCCTATGAAATGATATCTCATAATAGATGAAGAAGAAGACAACAATGATCATCCAATATAGATCAACAGATCTGATAACGCAAAGATAGGGTTCTATCGTGATCATCCACAATGAAGAATTTGAAATAACACTTACCCGGAGAGATGAATTACATACACAATGAAGATAAAAATCTAGTCGGATCAATTAGGAAGGAAAGAAACCTCTAAAAAAACCTAGGAAGGTTTTTGGTTCTAGAAACAAGAGGTTTGAAAAGAATTGATCGATAAAAACTACTAAACACATGAATCAAATTGAGGTGTGGGATGGGTCATGACGTGTACCGCAGGTACTCGATGTGTAGTCTAGGATGGATAAGTTATGGCAAAAAACTCTTCACCTAGGGTTAAAAACTGACATTTAAATCCTACACGATGTGTTCCTCAAGTACACGACATGTACCTGCTCACATCGCAATTTACCCATTCACGACTTGCATTTGACAATAAGTACATGATATGTACCTCTAGTACAAGGTCTGTACCTACAATACACAATGTGTACCTATAGTAAACAATGTGTACCTGCCATACAGTCTACGAAAAATCTAGAAAACCACTTATAAGGGATTTGAACCAAAATGTAAATTAGAAAATGGGAAAAACTTATCAGATCAGGGAAATATGATATTACAAAATCCCCACCATAAATACTTTCCATCCCCGTAAGGTCAAGTGTAAGATGTAACTCATGGAAAAAGATGAGGCCATAACTCCCTCATCAATGACTAATGTTCCCATGTCTCATGAGAATCCGATCCTTATTTCCATAAAACTATGACCAACAAAATTTATTTCCCATGCAAGACTTTCATATGAGAGTCAATGATCTAAACTGGTTTTTCCAAAACAAGATCATATAGCTCTAACTCAATTTCTTCCCAAATCAGAATGTGAGTGGGATCCGGGTGATATTTCATAAGCTGAGATATATGGAAAACATCATGAATACCTGTCAAATGATCCAACGATGCTGACCAATAAGAAAACATCCCGAGCCGTTCAGTGATCTAAAATGATCCAACATATCGCTGATATAAATTTATCTATTTTCCAAGATGAAGATGACCCAAATGAGGAGAAACTTTCATGAAAACCCAGTCACCTATAAAAAACTCCGAAGGTCAATTTTTCCCATCTGAATAAGATTTCTATCGACTCTGTACTATAACCAGACATCATTATATATCCTGAATCTTTGCAGATATCTCCTGACCCAAACTTGGTCCCACCAAAGCTACCTTGACCACCTCTTCCCAACAAAGAGGTGATTTTCATGGCTAAACATACAACACATTTAAGGAGGAATTCTGATCTATGAATGATAAATCTTTTTTTAAACAAACTCAACCAGTCCCAGATGGCTATCCCATGATCCACTGAAATTCATGATGTAGGCACAAACCATATCCTCCAAGATTTGAAATGTATGCTCCCTATGACCATATTTCTATTGATGGTAAGCTGTGATCAACTTGATCTTATTCCCCATTTCCTCTTGTAGACTCCTCTAGAACCTTGTGGTAAATCTAGTATCTCTATCTAAAACAACGACATAAGCCTGAATGGCCCGAAGGCCTTCATTTTTATTGATTTTTCGATAACCCCCATTTCAAGGGAGGAGGGGGAACCCTTACAAGTCCTGTAGGCTCAGAGATTACATGGACCATATGCTTAATAAATTACATGACCCAAAGGTCTTATCGAATTCAACAAGACTATCTACAAGAAACCGCCCCTCCCCAGCATCTGTATCATGATATTATCTATCCACCTTCGCATGGCCGTCTGGCTAGGCTTCCCATGCATGCATAGGCTTCTCCTGATGGAATAGCCATAACCTCTCATTCTGAAAAATCCATTTGGTTCTGCTTTGGTGAGTGAACCTACTCTAAATCCTCTTATGGGGCTACTCCTTTTTTTAGTGTGTCTGGGGAAACTACATGTGGCCCGAAGGCCTTGAGGAGGCCCGAAGGCCTTAAAGGTGGCCCGAAATCCCTACTGACACGAAGGCCTGGGTGGCCCATAATCCTTAAGGACTTCAAGACAAAACCAGTGGCCCAAGGTGAATAGTTACAGCTGCTACAGTACCGAACATTACCTGCAATAGTAACTACTATAGTGCCTGCTACAATACCTGCACAATGTACAGTTCTGCTACAATACATGTACATTGTACAGTTCTGCTATAGTACCCGCACAGTGTACAGTTCTGCTATAGTACTGCTACAGTACCCCTGGAAATATGCCTCTACCTGGTTTTGAACTTGGATCTCTTGGACCCACTTAAGGATACCTCACCAATTGGGCTAAGACTCATGTGCAAAAACAACAACATAAGGACTACCATGTAACCTCACTATCTCATGCACATACAACTTACCTAGATCCTTAACCTTAGTGTTGTCTTTGATCAGAATGAAATGAAAATAATTCATCAACCGATCGAGAACCACCCATATATAATTTTTCCCTTGGGGTGTCCATGGAAATCCAACAACAAAGTCTATGAATACCTTTTCCCATTTCCAAACTAGCACTAGAAGAGGTTTAATCAAACTATATGGTTTTAAGTGCTTTGTCTTTATTCGTTTGACGGTGTAACATCGGGTCACAAACTCTACAATGTCACACTTCATACCTGACCACCAAAATCATCTTCTCCTACCATAATACATATTAGTAGTGCCTTGATGAATGGAACATGAAGAGTTATGAAAATAAAACAACACTAAACTTCTCATAGGTGTTGGGATGACAACTTACTTTCCAAAGCTAGGTATGCCATCTGAAGAAAGAGTACAACCAGAAATGGTCTCCCCACAATAAAGGCTTTCCTGAATTTTTTGAAACTCATCATCTTATTGCTGATTTTGAAAAATAGACTCTAGGAGAGATGATGATAACTAAGTATATCTCATAACCATACCTGAAACATCCTCTTGATTATCTAAGTGGAACTCAGTGAAAATACCCAGAAGATTCCACTCCTCCTTCAATTCCAAAACATCCTATGATAGTACCATCATTCTAAGAGCATCTGTAACAACATTACCTTTCCCCAAGGTATAGGTGATGTCTAATTAAAATGGTTAAATGTATTTTATCCATCATATATTATTGAGATCCAAGTCCTTCTGATAAAAGATATATCTTAGACTCTTATGATAAGAGAATACCATGAAATTCTCTCCAAAGAGATAGTGCCACCAATATTTAAGAAAATTCATAACTAGAGAAAGATCTAAATCATGAGTAAGGTAATTCTTCTCATACAGTCAAAGTTGACAAGATCCATAAGATACCACATTATTATCCTACATCATCACACATCCCAAACTAGCACCAGATGCATCAAAAAACACCACATACCCCTTACTGGGATCTGGTAAGATCGGAATAGGATCCAATGTCAGAATTCATTTTAGTTCATCGAAAGAAGACTAACACTTTAAATCTAATGTTAATTTCACCTCTTTCCTGGTAATATCATTCAACGTGATTCCTATTTAGAAAAATCCTTAACAAACTATCGGTAGTATTCCATAATACCATGTAAGCTTTGAATTTCAAAGATGTTTTGTGCTTCCTTCCAAGAGATATCAACCTTTACCTTCTCTAGATCAACTGATAATCCATGTTCATAAATTATGTATCCCAAGAAATTTACTTTTAATCTAGAAGATACATTTCAAGATATTTTGATACAGATGGTGACTTATTAGAATTTCCAAAACCAAACTCAAATGGTGCTCATGCTCATGCTCGAATTATGAATAAACTAGAATATCATCCATAAACACTACCACAAAAGTGTCAATATATTTAGGGAATATATGATTCATAAAAACCATTAAAACTACAGGATCATTAGTCAGACCAAAATACATCAAAAGAGATTCATAATTGACATACCTGCTTCTGATGGGTGTCTTCAGTATATCAGAATATTAAACTCTGAGCTGATGATAAATCAATGGAAGATCAATATATGAAAACCACTTTTCCCCCTTTAATCGATCAAACAAATCATCCACACAAGGAAAAATATATTTGTTCTTAACTATTAACCAGTTCAACTTCTGATAGTCCACAAATAACCAAAGTGAACCTTCCAATTTCTTGGAAAAGAGAACAAGGGATTCCCAATGAGAAACACTAGGTAAACAAAACCATTCTCTAACAGTTTATCCAAATGAATCTTGAGTTCTTTCAAATTCGCCAGTTCCATACATTAAGAATGCATCGATATCGATTGCATACCCAGAATCAGGTCAATCTTAAACTCTAACCCTATCTCTAGAGGAATACCAACGAAAAAACCTAGTAAAATGTCAGAGAAAATTCAAAAAATAACAGGAAGGTTATCAACAGAAAAAAATTCATCAGGATCAAACACAATAGTAACCAACAAACTCCTGAGATCTGGGTGGGAAGGTCCTGAATGACCAGGACTTGAGTTGCACTCTCCCAAAAACACATGATACCTTCCGTCGATAGTAATAAATGAAACACACTGATGATAACAATAAACCTCATCTCGATTAGCGACAATTCAATCTATACCGATGATGACATCAAATAGATCCAGATCAAGAACAAGAAAATCCAAGACGAAATCCGCATCGGCTATTTTTAATGAACAAGGACACTGAAACCCCCTACTATTTCCCATTGCCAAGAGGTGTCACTCACTCTATTGTAAAGGTAATAAGTTCAATTGGAATTTTAAGCACATCAAAAAAGTTTGAAAATATAAATTAATGGGAGGCACCAGTATCAAACAAAAAAAATTATACTTAAGATGCAATAAGGATCGTACCTATCACTATTTCCAAACCTACATCAAATTCCATTGGAAACTCATCTACTACATGTAAATTATTCACTCTTAAGGCCTATGGCTGGAGCCCTATAGTCTTCTATGCTTCTTACTACACTGTAGTAGCCTTTATAGCCGACGAACCCTGACCATAACGAGCTGTATTCATAGCCTAATAAAAGCTTTGTAGATGACCAACACAACTATAGATATTGAACGTCTTCATGGTAATATGACAAGAACGTATAGTGTTTCCTTCCCTTTCACACTAATATCAAGTCAGAGGCACATTACCCGCCGTAATAGATAGTGTAGAGAAGGCTCACTGTTGAGACCCACCTCAACTACTTATGCAATAGTCCTGCTACTCCCTATTCTTCCCATGAATGCCACTGAATCTATAACTAGTTGTAAGAGAAGAGGTGGTAACACCAACCTTTCTTGCCATATTAATCTCTCCAATCATTTCTCTATCTACTATCTCTACATAGGTATAAAGTTAAATCATAAACAACTATGATCTGATATGCAGTCTCAAACCCTACAGGTACTTATGTGCCTTCAGTTGGACATTCATTACCATGTTCATAGAAAAACTGACAAATCAACAAAATGATTGGTGTATACCGACACTGAATTATATCATTAATACAATGATAAGAAATCCAAATAGTTTTCCAACATCAGAGAATCTGAAAAAAAACTATTGAAAGAACAGGGTTTTGAAACCCTTCTAATCCAAGTCTATATGTTTGTCTTCCTAGACCATAGAATCCCACCAACGCATTCCAGAACCCTCAAGTACGAAAATTGCACACTAAACCCTAACACTATCAGGTTTCTCCGAGAATTTTAATGTTTGATCTATCATGTCTATCCAATCCTCCGCCTACTGAGGTTCAGTCATTCCTTTAGAGGATGGTGGATTCTCATGAAAGAACTCTTGCAATTGATCTCTCTCCACCAAATCCTGGTTGTACCTTAACCACTACATTATGAACTTGTGGAACATCCTAATTGATAGCACGAACTACCTATATGATCTTATCCACAATATTATGACCCATAGGTGGATTTATTAGAGGTGTATCAACTACACCTTCAAGAGGAACCTATAGAAGATGTCTCAGACACATACTAATGCACACCGAAACATCAAAATGATCATCCAACAAAACAAATCTCATTCCAAACTAGATGTCTCATTAGAAAGAACTGATATTTTTAAAATAATAACAAATACTAGATACACACTTCCCAACATCCCATGAAAACTTTAGTCTCATTATGATAAGATCTAGCTAGACACTTATTGCAAGAAACCTCTCAATTCCCGACATTCCTATATCTAGTCTAATAGATGTCCCTAGAAAAATATTATTGAGGACATACCTCCTTTGATACAAAACTATAATGAATCAACCGAGGTTTCCCTCAAACCCGACACCCTACCAGATCCGTCACATACCCGAAGGGAGTTCCCAATCCCCATGGGCTAGCGACAAGCACCCAAGCATTGAATGAAAACAATAGAGGGAAAACTTTTATCCAACCTAAACAACCACATGATACAAACACACACACACACACACACACATATATATATATATATATCAAGGAAGAAATAGTGGAATACTAACAAATATATATTCCATACCTGTAAGAAAGGCAATAAAAACATTACAACTGTAACAGTAGAAAAAATCCCAAAAGACAAGTCCAACTGCAAAGGACTACAACTAAAAAATACTCTAAGTGATGGCGTGGACAAACCCCCACCATCTCACCACCAGCTAACACAAACCTCACCGCCTCACTACGATGCCTTGCCATTCCCTGCACTGGAAGAAAAACAAAGGTCTACACACTACCAAAGAGGTGTAAACAAAAGAATGAATATTAGTTTCAAAGAATATTTTTTCTGTATCAATTTTCAAAACAATAAACATGCATTTCAAGGCCAACTTAAAAATCCAAGTAATAAAAAATAGAAGCACAGTTCTCACAATACAAAGGAATACTATAGGTCTTGCCCATAAACTATTCATACCACAATAATCACGTGCATAAAAACTGATCCTAGAACAATGTGACTAGGAACTAGAGGAATACCCCATGAGTAAACCCCCCAAAATGTCAATATTATCCCCCTATAATAACAAGCCTAGGAAACAGTGGAATTCCCCAAGACAGACCCCTTTGATAATCACAAACAATGGATGATGGAATCAAGATAAACCTTCTACCTAAGTACCTAAGGTAACCCATGTGATCTTTTAACAAACTAATATTAATGATTTGAAAACCATTTCAAAACCATATCAAAAAAATTTCAATATATAAAAAATACACTCTTTTCATTTATAAAAAGCTAGGGAAAAACCATTTATCTTTTCAAAACCCTTTTTCAACACACACAAACAATCATGAAAATTTAATAAATCAATTTATAAAGAAATAACAATCAGGGTCATTATCATTGGATATAGAAGGAACCACATACCTCAAAGTTTGGGTCACACAAGCCTGTAATATAATCCAAATCCAAAAAAACCCAACAATGTTAATGAAGGCCCTAAAATCAACTCCACACATCTTAATATTGATCCAAATCTAAACAAAAGTGGTCGGAGGAAGAGGGGAAACCCACATACCTCGAAGACGAATGCCCGCCGCACCATAACCAACAAAGGAAAAGGCCTCCAAAACAAGATCTCGCAACAGATATAGAAGGATACAATAAGGATAATCCAAAATAGATCAACAGATATGATAAAACAAATCTAGGGTGATATCGCAATCAACTATAATGAAGAACCAGAAAGAACAGTTTCCCAGAGAGATGCACTGTAGACACAATGATAATTCAATTCCGTTCGGATCGATCAGGAAGGGAAGGTTACTTTGAAAATAACCTAGGAAGGGTTTTGGTTTGAGATCCAAGAGGTATGGAAAGAATAGAATGAGAAAAACTGCTAAACGCATGAATTAATGTTGGACGCGGGCTGGGTTATGATGTGTACCTCAGGTACACAGTGTGTAGTCCATTTTGGATAAATTACACCAAAAAACTCATCGCTAGAGGTTAAAAAATGACATTTAAACCCTATACAATGTGTACCTCAAGTACGTGATGTATAGCTAAGGTAGGCTATGTGTACCTATTCAAAACATTATTTCCCCATTTATGGTTTGCATCCAACAAAGAGTACATGACATGTACCTCTAGTACATAGTGTGTACCTATAGTACACAACATGTACCTCCAATACACAACATGTACCTCCAGTACAAAACATGTACCTACTCCTCAACTTGCATAAAATCTAGAAAACCACTTCTAAGGGATTTTAACCAAATTGGAACTTAGAAAAATGGAAAAATTACCTGATCATGGTAACAATATGTTACAACACAACTCTTAACAAAATTAATTCCTAATTTATAACAAATGCGATCTCTTAGATCAATAGATATATCTTTAAAAAACAACTGGTTTTTACTCCATCATGAATTTAATGTTTCATTATTCATAGGTTCTAAACTATTGGAATCCTAAGGAATGAATCTAGAGAAATATATCAAAAATGTAACATGATTTTAAAATTAATTATAGTTTCAAAAAACTCAGATAACAACTAGTCCCATGAGATACCTCTCAAGAAAATCTCAAGCGTAGGTGCTCAACCATATAATCAAAAGAGTAGTAGAAAATAATGCAAAAAATCAACAATATCGAAAACACTCTATAAGGGGAGATACATGTCAAATTATAGTAAGTTTACAATAATAAATAAATATGATAAAACTATATCATAATTTCAAAATTCCAGCAACCACTATTGGAAATAAAACTATAGAAGTGATAAAAATCATGGGATACAGAGTATGTATCTTTGAATACCATTCCCAAGTACTCTCCACCACACTATTGTTATTCCAAAAGACATTAACCAATGTAATATCACGTTTATGCACCTCCTTCTCCAAGTTGTCCTAGATCTCTACATGCTTCTCATCGAAGGTCACATTGTCATCATCATTGATCTCACACCAATCAAAGACATATGATTAATAATTGAGGTAAATATGGTGATAAAACTTATGAAAAAATTATTTATCTACCTAATATATGGGGTGAAGTTTAATCTAATATGGAATATCATTAACATGAGACAAAACCTCGGAAGAACCAACAATTTTTTGATAAGGCTTAGTCCCATGACCAAAATTTCATTTATCATGATTAGTAATCACCTTTAAAAACACAGGATCTCTATAATCAAAATCTAGAGGTCTCCATTAATGATCAGCATTGGATTTGTAAAAATCATGTACTATATTCATCCTCTCATGAACTACCCAAACAATCTCTTTCATATATTGTGCCAGTTTTGGATTGACAATTTATGGATCTCAGACCAGAGCTCAGAACAATGGAGAGTGTCATGGTAGGCCATACAAAGATTCAAATGGTTCAATACTTATGGGGGAGTGAAAAATAGAGTTGTAAACAAACTCATCCAAAGGTAGGTTCTTCATCCCTGAACCTATAAAATCCAAGACTCAAGAACAAAACATGTATACTAGATTTTGGATATTCCCTTACATCTGGACATAATTCAACAAATATAAAGTTGTTTTAAGACATAATTGAGATTTGAAATCATTATGGAGACCTCTTCACATGATGTGGGAAAAATAGGATCTTGATCAAATATGATCATCCTATGAATGTCATAAAGTCTCACCACCGCTTTTAGATACTACCATGAAAAACCCTCCACTGAGATCGACTCCCTGATCACTATAAAGCAGGATGATTTTTTCAAGTTGTCCACTATCACCAATATATAACCATAGGACCCATTAGATTGGGGTAAACTTGTAATGAATTCAAACAATATGCCCTATCATATCTAATGGAGAACATCTATTTTATAGGTAAATCCTTTAATAACACTATACTCAACCTTCACCTTCACATGGATGAAACTTTGATAAAAAAACTCGGTAATAATTCACTTCATCCTAGGATATTAAAACTGATGAATATGTCAGTATATATTTCCCATTCATGGATATCTTGAAAATGGTGATTTAGGAAATCATAGAGAACCATATTATGCATCAGAAAACAGAGAAAATTATTCCCTTAAATAACACCCAAAGCTGATTGTCCTCAGCCAAACAGTAGTCATCACTAAAGACAACTATGATATTCTAGACCTCCAAATCATAATCCCCTAGATATTACTCTTACACCCATTACAGTAAAGGTAACTCCACTTTAATCTAGAAAAAAAAAACTTTTTCCTATAATCAATCCCATGTCTGTATTCATCATTGATATCTCTTACATAACACTATATGAATATCCAGATTCAGATATGGAATCACTATGTCACTCCCTACTCATTGGATCAGTAATATAATTTCCCTTTCCTGGTGAATATTAAATATCCATATTATAGTAATACCAGTGTTCCATCTACCATCAACGTCATAAGTTCATGTAATTCTTGGGGAAGACATTACATATGATCTTATTTTTGGTGAAAACAAAAACAAAATTCTTGCTGATGAGGTATTTTCACCACAACATCAACAAAAACAGATGTTCTAGAAACTTGAGATGATGGGTTACATAGTTACAATCATCGGGACATAACTATTAGTACCCATAAAAATATGTACTATATTAAAACATAGCTCAATGCAATACATGATGCTTCATATAAAATATTGAACTGATGTCCCTCTATTGGAAAACAAATGACTGGAGAACTAGGAAACTTCTCCCCAAGATACTCAAAAGCTTCCCAAAACTATTCAATCCAAAAGGGAACACAATCCTTATTATTAAATGTTTTCATATAATTAAAAACATAATAGAAATAATATATGAACCTCATGTAATATCTTGATCGACCAAAGAAACTTTTCACTTCTTCTACTATCTTGGGGGATTGCAAAGAAGCCACTACCCCTTTATTCAAATTACCCACATCTACTCCCTACTAGGACATGATATGAAATCATGAAACAAAAATCAAGATCCTATAAATAAAAAATATAAAACTTTTCAAATAGATTATCAAGATGAATAAAAACTAAAATGGTATGGTGATGTTCTATAATCTCCTCTTCAGATTTGGATTATATGAATATTTTTTGATGAAAACTACCACAAACATATCTAGGAACTTTTTGAACACTTTGTTCCTGAACCTCGTGAACATGGATGAATCATTCATCAGAAATAATGACATCACAATGAACTCATATTGTCCATGATGATAATAGAAGTCTGTCTATGGGATATCCAATTCCTTCACTCACATATGATGATATCCTGACTGCCAATCATTTTTTTGAAAAAATATTCATATTTTTAGTTGTTTGAATAAATAATCCTTCCATGGAAGATGATAGGGGTTCATCACTATAACCTAATTCAAGGAATTATAATCAATGCAAAAATGAAAAATTCCATCAACCTTATTTGTAAAAAATAGGTGTACCCATGGTGACACACTCAACAAAAGAAAATCTTACTTCAACTGATTATTGAGCTCCACACTCATATCTTACAACTCATAAAGAACTATCCTATACATAGACATCGAGATATGTGAAACTCCTAGATATATATCTATCCTAAATTAAATATCCCTTCAATGTATGTAACACTACAACCTCCAGATGAAATACATCAGGTTACTCTTCCACAACCCTTCGAAACACTGACTGATAAACCAAAAGAAAGATTATGTAAGATAAGACATCATGAAAGAAAAGGTTGAAATAATACTTTGACCCATACAAGGATCTCACTCTCAAATGAACTCTTCTATCTTTATATCAGCATCATATTACAAAACATTTATATCGAAGAAATCTGTGATAGCTTTCATTAAGAAGAGATAATCCATTTTAAGGATGATGTAGTGTGGATGTATTCATAAACATATGATGTCACCCAAGGAGTGATATTTCCCTTGAACTAGCTCATCTTTTTCTATACTTAAAATAACTTAGATTGATCACTAACTTGTGTATTCAATGCCAATATAAATGGAATCTTCTCAACTTAAATTCAAAAATAGAGGACAAGGGAAGGTTATATGAATGATTATGTCACTTGTAAATCAAAAAAGAATACCCCCATGTAGAAAGCTAGAAAATAGTACCTAAAATGATTTCTAGCATGCTTGGTGCTGGAAATGCTAAAGAATGAAGTTGAACACAACCTGATTCATAGATTCCATGAGCCAACTAAAAACCACCTCCATGGTCATGCTCTACTCTCTAAGGATGAGAAGACTCTAATGATTATACTCTACCTACCCCATATTCCCTATACTAATAAAAAACATGAAATACCTAATAATGATGTCTTATCTGAGACTACCACAATAGAGGAACCTAAATTGGAACCACCAGAATAGAATGAATACATAGAATTGTCGGGCACTCTCGCTATCGATGACCTTAACCTAAAAAATAAAAACACTCTTATAATCCCTAGGAATATAAGTAATAGAAACCACCAATGGATAAATTAGATTATGAGGGATGATACATACCCCTAGTAGACTAATCTATCTTCTATCTAGGATAATGGGATCATTGAACCACAACACTTATTCATAAGGAATCATAATGACTCCCCTATCCTGATGACTGAGTTCATATCAAAATCCTATTAATAACCCCCTATATTAGAAACACCTTCAGATATATCGACGTCATTGACATGGTGACCTAGTACTGGATATATTATTAAAAAGACTCAACAAAATTCCTCACCATGGCCTCCTCATCTAGTAATAAGTTTGAATAATTTCACTAAAGGTTCCTAAAATAGATCAAAAAATCCTATGCATCAGTACTCCCCTATTGAAGGGTAATAAAATTATAGAAATTCGATGACTTCATGGTCAGAGAATTATAATTTACTAGAAACTGATCTTTTAACATATCCCATGAGAGTTCCAACTCCTCATGATCCTAAATGAACAAGATCTACTATTTCCTTACTACTCCATGGAGAATTATCACATCCAACAAAACCCATTGCTCCTTCCATGAACAAGTTGAATTGAAAGCTACCTCATCCTCCTCCATCTAGTTTAATGTGACTGAATTTGAAATGGATCACTTATACTTCTTCAAAATCTAGTGATTAAACTCTTATTGTTTCTTCCTTCAATATTCATCATCAGCACCATTTACTATATGGAAATATGCTAGCACATCCTACTAAACATATCGATAATGAACTTGATTAGTACATCGACCTAGATACATAAATGAATTAATAACAAATGGTTAGACTCCTAAATCTAGAAAATGGAATATTTACCATTATTTATTTATTTTTATCTTTTTTGAGGTTTTAACCTATCCCAAACTCTCCCATTTGAAACATATACATAAATAATAATGAGGAACGATACATTCCTAGATATCTACCTCATAACTAGGATCACTTAATTAAGTAGGATTTGTAAACATAAAAGGTATATGAATCAGATCATTGAGGGAATTAAATACTCATGTATCAGCTGGTCTCTCAGGTTTACATCACTTCCAAAATATAGTTCACATCATTTCCCTATCATCCCATGAATCCTCACCTATTGCTAGCTCCAAAATCAATCCTATCACCCAACATGAACCTTCAATACAAATCTATCATAATACCTTCCACAAAATATTACAAATCCTGGTTCCACAATGACAGAAGGGATATGGTAACTACCAAAGTCCCACATCTAGAAGTCCCTGTTTTTGGGACTGGCATGAAGGGAATAATAAACATACAATGAGAGGAATTAACCTCTCGAAGAACATGTATAAGTGATAGATAATATACATACAATAATAAAAGAATGTTCATATATAAATAAAATAATCCCAAGTGAATACATGCAATGTCATATAGTAAAAAATAACAAAAAGGAAAAATCAAGTACCAAAAAAGGTGTCTTGATAGTGACCATGAAGCCTAAATAGCTCACACAAAACTACTAGATAGTAAAATATTGCATGATCTTCAACATGATCCTATATAACTAAAAATGGTTTAAAAATATTCATGAGATGATCATAATAGTATACTAATAAGGATCCTATTTTGATCCTCTCATGAAAAAGATAACAAAATCATGCTAATTCATAGTGAACAATAATGAAACTAGCTTGTTGCCTAAACATATATATTAAGTTCCTAAACTAATAAAAGATAACTATAAATATATATAACATAAAATAGATCATATATCATAAGTATAAAACATCAGGGGTGCTTCGCTACTACTTCCCCACTAGTTTTCCACTCTACCCTAACATCACACATCATATGCCATATCTCTCCAAAAGTAAGACATCCTAAAGACACCTGGTTTAAGCCTAAAAACCAAAACCTCATGCATTAAAACATATCATCATCCCACATCACATCATCATATTGTAACTAGGTAGTTTTTAGGAGACACCATATCCTATGTCAGGTGCATCATACATCATATATTATACCTCAAGCCATCACAACCCATACATTGAGTAAGGTACCTATAGACGTAACTACCTATATTAATCATATGTATAACAATCCTTTAGATAATATATATAGAGATATGTGTTTTTGATATAAACACAATCTATCATATCCCTACACAAAAAAAAATATAGGGACACTAACCTTTGTGTATACCTGCACATGATCTACCAAGAGAAGAGAGTGTGGCTAGAAGGGGGTTGTCAGCTATCCATACTACCACTAGGATGTTTGGGAAAACACCCTAAAAGAGTCCCATAGGTTTCATTCTACATATCCACCATGTGTGGGGTATAATATAAAATCATAGAATATAAAAGATAAAGATATATCACAACCATACAATAAAGATTAAATAATCATATATTCAACTATAGTAAAAATCACTCAGACTCTTGACTACCACTGCTAAAATAGTATATCATACAAGAACCAAAAAATTTTAAAGATATAAGTTAAATTAATTTAATTTAATTTAATATTTGACATTACATAAATTAATTCATTATACATTAACTAACATTATTTTGATTATGTTACTTTAACCAAAAATTATTGTCCACGACCTCTATGTATAATCCAATCCAATTAAATGGTTTTTGAAAAGTAACATTGTTTTTATTCCATCATCAGAAAAATAATTGGTTAATAATTATTAAAATTAATTTACTATTTAATATTTATCAATACTCTTGGAAACCCATCTTAAGCTACAAACATTAAAAAAACATGTAATTAGGAACATCCACCTACCTCAGTCATTGGGTAATTGAACGTAGAAAATAAGAAAAATGCCTATCATCCATTAAGAAACTAATAACAAGCAACAATCCAACATTATCACCACAATGGGTAATCACATAATCAACTAATTAAATCATCTCTTATTCCATCCCCAACACCAACATTTATATCCAGATGCATCTCATCACCAAAAATATAAACTATTACCTCTTATTCAGGCCTCCCCACCCATATCTCATTAGCTATATTAGGCTCAGAAATCCAAGGATCATATAAAATCACATAGAAAGGCTCACATAAATAGTAAATCAGAAGGTAGAAAGAAAAAACAAGGATAATAAATAGATAAATCTAGGACCTAAAAACCTGTCATTCATCCATCCCAGACAAATGTGTTCACACAACTCCCAACAAAAGGCATTTAACCATTATTAAAAATGAGCACTCATGACCCCAAATATTTATCTTTAATGGTCAAACAATTATTATTCCATCTTGAAATAATTGATATATTATTCATGGGTTCTAACTATGGGAAACCTAATCCATGAACTTGTAACAGGATTTCAGTACTTTAACAAGCTATTAATATAAATTCCAGTTTCAACAAACTTAGAGAACTAACATTATCAATTAACATGAATATTTATTATTACCAATAATAATTAATATGATTCACATTCATTATCAATTACATTTACCCATGAAAAAAATCAATTAAACATGCACATTTTCATTAATTTGATTATCATCAATTAAAAAAAACATCAGATAAAAAATATACCTCTTAATTAGATATTAACATAATAAATCAATTAACTTTTTCGTCATGTTATTTATCATTTTCCATTAAAAGGGATGTGCTAACCTGAGAATAACAACATGAAACACAAGCACATTATTGATTAAAAGCTATCCAAAAAAAGAATATACAAAAAATTATCATGGTATAGAATAAATGAAATGAAATTGTTTAATGAATTCCTTATTAATTTAGTTCAATTTTTATTTGGTCAACACCATCACTATCCAAAGGGATAAACCATGGTTAATTAATAATTTCATGAAACTATTAGAGAATCAATGAATCCCCTACCTCAAAAGTGTGATTTTTCTTTATAATAAAATGTACCAATGTCTTGGATCCCAATAACCTATCCTATGACTACTTACCTCTATGCATATTTCTCCACAACCACACTAAAAGAAAAAACTCCATTAAAACATGGGGATGAACCATTATCTCATAGAAAATGAAATGGGAGGTACAAAACGAGATATTTACAAGTGAATTACAGAGAATTAACCTTATATCACCATGGAACCATCAAAGAAATAAGGGAATCAATACCCATAGAATGATTCCTAAAATTACTGAATAAACTTTACTTTCAACCTAGGGTATTGAGAGAAAAACGTATGGTTTTTAGTGGATGAGTGGTTCTTTTAATTATTAAAAATCATTTTCTGGGGAAAATTAATTGCATAAAACCCTAGTTTACATTATAAATATGATAAATATTATATTACACTAAAAAATTCATCACCTCAAACCTAAAGGCATGTATTTAATTTAAATTATAAAATTTATGTTTATGATGTAATTCTAACAGGCCATAATCAGAAGTCATAAAACCCTTAAGGTAATATGCCAAGGTTATGTCTTAAAGAACACTTGCACCATAAACCACATGTTATAATCTAAATTATATCTGCTTATATATTTTAGCATCCAAACACCTCTATATCCCTACTAATCTTTTTCTAGAACAATGGGATTTGGAAACACACATAGGTTTAGACTATAGGGATATAGGACATTACACTTAATCTTTTTGGGGTGTATCTTATTTCAAAGCACTCCCTCTAGGCCTCTCCTAGGTATATGATGTGATCTTTGAATTGGTTTTGAGTAAGTACATACTAGGACCTTCTCATGAGATGATCTCATAAGACATGTAATTATAAAAATATCCTTCAAATCAAGAATAACCTATGGAAATATTCTATTTAATAGATAACATGTTAGGGAAAAGGACCCTCATATGGTAAAATTTCGATGATGGAATAATATATGCAGATAAGATACAAGGTGGTCAAAGGATGTAATGATATAAAAGTATCCTCCATTTTTTCCTTAATATTAGTAAAAAAATCAACAATGGAATTATTTTAAGGGGGTTAGAATGTGACGACACAAAATTTAAATCATTAAATTTTCCTTAAATAAATATATTTTTGAGTATATTTTATTACATGAAAAAATAAGATAAAATAATATTGTTGATATGTTTACTATGAAATATATATTATACCTATTTAATTGGAATCTATTAGTAGATGTAACCACCTTATGAAAACTATATATGAAATTATTCTAATATAAGATTATTTTATGTTTCTTAAAAATATTTTCTTCCACATATTTTTTTATATTAAGATTAATTCATATCACATTTATCACATTAATTTCATAAAATTAACTTAATATTAAATTATATCTAGGTGGATAGTGAAAAATATAGTTTTTACAAAAAAATGTATCCTTTGTGATCATATAACAAAGTATGTATGACTTACAACCATAAAATAATTAATTATATAAAAATTTATTTATGGATTGATATTATGCATCTAAAAAAAACTCTATGCCGCATTTAGAAAACCTATGTTTAAATTTTTTGAAATTAATTAATATTTTTCCGAATAAAAACTATTTTTGGACACTCTCTTTATATTATTTTTCTTATAGGTGAAATTCAGTTTGAAATATATTTTAAAAAATTATAACAATAATAATATTAATAATAAACAATTTCATGTAAAAAAAATTAAAAAAAATTACAGTTATATTTGAAACATAATTTTCATGCCTATAAATACGAAAAGGGTCCAGGATCCGAAAAAAGATAGTCCCCCAAAATTTAAAAAGTAAAAATAAAGGTGATATAGTTTATACGATACAAGTGAACTTAAAAATATGATAGTATATTGTTACCTTCATATTATAATCCATGAATTTTGTACAATAATTTGATACTCTAAAGGACCAAATCATTCTCATATCCACGATTTCTCTCTTTGAAAATGCATCTTACACTTGATTGGATTCCTTATAGACATGAAAGACATTCAAAGTAAGTTTCTTGATCTGACCCATGAAATCAATCTAATAAGGAAGAATCCTCCAAGGAACATCTATAGTCCTATATTTTAAATCTTTAATTGAATTCTCATAATCATATTCAACCAATAAATGATTCCAATTCTGGTTGAAAACATGCTTAATGGCACATATCATAGCCCACAACTCATATTCATAAGCAGATCCAATGCCAATATAATGGTAGAATTAACCTTTCACAAATCCTTGATAGGTGTAAAAAACACCACCGCATCCTAACAGACCTGGAATTCTAGATGTTTCACCAGTAGTGTTGAATTTAACCCATGAATTAATGGGCAAAATCCATTGTACATAATTGAGACCTAGTGTCCTCCTGGGCCTTCCCATAACACCCAAAGATCCCAATGTTATCATGTCTCCAGTGTTTTTTCCATGGACCTAGTATGAAATTTAGAGGCTGTATAAATTTCCTTTTGGATTTAAATTATTATGTTATGAATATAGAGTGCTGAATTTTCAAAAGTAGCATCATTTATTTCTCTCCATATAGCTGCAAAAACAGTAGAAACTGTAACCATAAATAGTTTTCCCACCTGATCACTTTTCCCAGTCGAGAATACCTACAATAATAAGTGCAACAGCTATATATTAGTAGAAAATTGAATTCTAAATAGATTTAAAACATACCTCCAAATAGCATGGGCAAAGTAGTAGTCCACAAAGTGGTGTTGTAAATTTTCCTCATCCCTCAAACACAAGTGAGAGGCTGAGATAATGTATTACCCAACCCTCCTCATCTGATCATTGGTCGGTAACCTATTACTCCATATCCTCTAGAGTAACATAAATCTTGTAGTATACACAAAATATACCTTTAATTTTTTCATCCAAGATAGTTGAAGATAGAATCTCTCGCATTCCAGCCTATAGAAATCCTTAACAGTGAAAATTTCAAATATTTTAGGATTCCAAACCAAGGTGACAATGTCAATAAATTTTTAATATTGAATATTATCTATAATATTAGTAGGTACAAGGCCATTGTTTTTTAAACTATAAGAGAAATTCATAAATACGCATCTGTAAACTATTTGATGGAATAATGATGGAGTCTTTGAGTAGATTGTTTAACCACCGAGAGATAAAACAATTCAATAAAGATTATAGGATCAATAACAACATTGTGTTCAGAAAAAGAGCATTATCTGATAACTTAATTTATTTCCACATAGAGGTGGAAATATAACAAGTATAATTATCCAGAAGATTCAATTTAAATCGGTTCAAAATAATTTCGCAGGAGGGATCATGGACTGTTAAAATATTCCATGTGTACATCCAATGAGCCCATAATTGAGGATTCTTAGATCCATAATTCCAATTTCTCTCATATGAATATACTTAATGCAATCCTTCCATTCCATAGTTATAAGATTCCTTTCATGAACTGGCCATGTCTTGAATAAATTCATTATAATGCCTTGAAGGTCTTTGATAAGACTTCTTGGAAACTTTTAAAGGGAGAAATAATAAACAATATTAGATGTAATAATTGAGTTAACAATTCATTCCATTCAAGACAAGAACATTTCATTCCTTTTCCAAGTATCCATTTAATTAATAATTGCAAAAAAATGTTCCCATGATATATATGTTTCACTTTTCTCCACAAAAGTGGAACACCAATGTAGTTAAAGGGAAATGACCCCTTATTCACTCTAAGATTCCTAGTAATCTTGTTTTACCTCATGACAGTCATAACCTCTCCATTATTTTCCATTATTGGATTTATTTGAACCTTTAATAGTTACTTTACCTTTTATATTAAAAATCCCACTCCCTCGACATATAAAAGGAGCTTACACCACTCCATTTATTTAAAAAAAAATACACTTAGTTTGTAAAAAATATTCAAAAATATCTCCCAAATATTTTTATCCATTTCATAGTGGGGTTTTTCTTTTCAAAATGCAACCTTTTAAAAGATTCGTATATTTTTCAAATGTATTTTTACAACAAATAAGGAAAACATTCTTATTTACTCCTTTTACATTTCAATTATTTTTCTTTCTCTTCCACCTTATTATGTCATATTTTATCTATTTTCTTATAATTAAATAAGTGTTAGTATTATAATTTTTTTGGTTATTACTATGTAATAATCATTAATAATTATTTTCATTTTAATCAATGAAATGAAAACGTCGCCATGTGTGCTTGAAGAGGACCACCTCTATGAATGACTTGGTTATTTTTTTAGTACGATCTTTAATGAATAGTTAAAAATGGGTTTCTAATGGATTAATATGATATTTATAAAAATATTAAGATTCTAAAATTATAAAACATTTTCAATCTTCATAAAATTCTATGTGAAATAAATACATTGCTCAATCCTATGTACAGACTACTACCTCTGTAAAAATAACATATTTCATTTTTCACTCTAGTATTTATCTATATACCCAACTATAATAAAATTTAATTCAACATATAAATAAAATATTTATAATATAATTATTTTTATTTAATATTGATATTATTAAAAATGAATCACTTTCATAGACATAGTCACCCATCGATTATAAAATGTTCTTGTTTGGGTTGGTTTAACCACATATTTGAATAATGTTGTACATATTTATCATGGATTTAAATGAAAAACACAACTACTTGTAATATAAAAAATTATTTATAAGATAATTAAAGGTTTATTATTTAGGAATTTTTATATTGATATTTAAATAATTATAAATTTAAAACCCTTAGTTCATCAAAAATATTGAATCAAGATCATTATAAATCCAACCTATATTCATCATGACCAAAATACTTTTTACTAAACACATAACATTATATATCGTATTGAAACATCTATTCTTGTACCTTGAATAATAATTAAATGATTAAATTTGACTCTATTAACATGAACCAACATCACCATTACAAGACTATTTTAAACAAAAAATCAAAACTAGTAACATATGATGAAGAAAATAAACTATAAATAACAAATATATTAGTCATAAATGAATATAAATGAAGTTACTAAAAGGTTATATCAATAAATATAGTTTTTAAATAAGTTATTATCATTATTTTTTTATTTTACAAAATATTTAAGCACTAACTTGGGAGTTTGGAATTAAATTAATGGTGTTTCATCTCAATTTAATTTCTTTGAGATATGTTTTTTATGAAAATAATTTCATTTAAATAATGAATATATAACATATTGGGTATATAATATAATAAATTTTTTCCTAGTATTTTAAATTTTACATAAATCTTTCCCTTCTAAGGGTTGTTTACTAAAATGTTTCTTAATCCATAAGGGGTTTCTCATATCAATCTTCACTATTTTAGGATTTTGTGATATAAACCACTTTTTATATTTTTATGGTGTATAAAATTATCATTTATATGAATTTAACATATTATTAATGTGATTTAAATGGATTATAAATATGTCACATATTCTGACTTTCAATGGATTTTTTAAAGCTTACAAAATCCTTAAGGTTTTTCATTGTAATATCATTTTAATGTTGAGATTACTTATTAATGATAATGAATATGGGGAATTTTCGTCTCCATATTATTTATATGTTTAATTAATGTTATTTTCTTTAATTTAATGATTTATTATAGTCTTTTCCAATTATTTATAGTCTGTTTTAAAAATTAATTCAATTTTAATATTTTTATCAGGATCGTTTCCTATATAGTTAGACATTTTAAAAAATGTGAGTGGAATATTCCTTTTAAATTTATTTTATAGAGATGTATTTTCCCACAACCATATTTGACTATTTTTATAAAACTCCCACTCTAATTTTTCATGATTCTAAAACTAATTTTTTTTCAATTTTTTACAAACATTCTCTCAAAAGTGATAAAAACATAATTAATATTTCTTATTCTTTCTTTAGATAACTTATGAAATATTTTATTGATGTTTCCATGAAACCCATATCTTTTCAATGTGTTAGTTATGTGATTATGTAAAAATGAATGTTTTTATGATCTTGAGGTACATATATGTATGGTATTTTAATATGTGAATGTTTTGGCCTATATATACATGTAATGAATTGGGTAAAGTTTTATATCTCATTTTATAATAGGGAAAATGCTAGGATGATCGATCCATAGAGGGAAACATGTAGTGAGGCATGATCCACTAAGGAAAATATGTTGTGATATCAAATCAATTATGTTATATTACCTATTATTATTTTTCTTCCACATTATTTTGTTTTATAATATACCCATGTTAGGATGTGCCATGTCATATGCTCCATGCTTCATTGAGGTATGTTTTCCTATGGTTGAATTCATATACCATGATAATTATCTTATACCCACATACATATAATTTTCTCACTTATTATCATTTATGGTTATCACATATGTTTCTCATAGTGAGAAATTTGTATCAGCCCTTTCTTATGTTTCTATTCCATATTTTATATTGATGAATTCAATACATGATATTTTTAGAAGGGGGTTTAAGTTTTTAATATTATAGATAAATGTTCAATATTATTAAAAAATATCTTATTTGTGTAGAAAATATCACATGACACTAAACCATGAGTTATTAGGAATATATGAATATTTATATGATTAAATTATTAATGTAGTGAAATAATTAAAAAAGTGCTTTTATCTAGCTTAGGTCACCCCAATTATTATTATTGACTCAAAATACTATAGGGACCATAGAAATAAAGGGTGTGTAATATGTGTATTTGGAAAATAAAATATTTGAAAAATAAATACCTCATGAGAAATGAGTTTATTTTGAAAGAAAATTATTAAATTGAGGAAAAATGAAAGAATAAAATGTTTCTTTAAATAAAGCATACATTTCAATGATAGAAAGGAATGCTACAAACTATGTTTGTATTATAGAATGTATGATTGATTATTTGTTTTATGGGATAAATCTAATACATTAATGTGTGTTACTCTCTCAATCAATTTCAATGTATTATAACAAGGAATAAAGTTACTTAAAGGATAATAAGTAATTCTCCATGTATTATATTTTCAATGGAAAAATTGATAGGAAGAGAACTATTGGTCATCATTTAAATGGAAATGTGTACAAAAAGGAAAAAGTGAATGGTGGAAATTATAAAATATAAAAATTATGGAATGAAACACCATGGGTTTTTCATGAGTGGAATATAAGTATATTACGATCTAAAATATAACTTCCATCATGATCATGAATAAAAAAGAAAGATAGAATACTTCAATTTTATGAACATGCATCACTAATAATACAAATACTCCATGTTTCCTAGGAATTTAACACAGAAAATGAAAAGGGACAAAATTCATGCTCATGAAATCAATAAATTTAGGGTTCAATTCCCAAATTACATGATTACTAGGTAATTTGATCATTAACATGATGTTTCATAATTCATTATATAATTCTATATCTATGAACATCTTTATATTTTCTAAGAATATTAGGACCTCCCTTAACACACTGGGGATGATGTTTCAAATAATGAAACATAGTGGGAATTTAACAGTAAAGAAAATATATCTGGATGTCTCTATTAAGATGAAAAAAATATTCCTTAGTTGAAATCATAGTTGTTATATCTTTAACTGAATTTTAAATAATTTGAAAATTTACAGGTCAAAATGTTTTTTAGGATTAAAAAATTAGTAGATTAATCATAAAATAATCAATATTTATTTTTTATAATTGTTTTAAATGGAAATGTTTTTATCATTTCTTTGAGGGATATAATTTATGTTTTAGGAATTAATGTATTATATCATCACATGAAGGATTATTAATAATTGAGTATTATTTTATATTGTGATAACAATTAAAGTCTTTGATAGGTAGAATAAACTACAATTATTTTATGGATATTATGATACATTAAATGGATATTTTTATTTTTTTGGCTTGAAAAAATGCTCATAGTCGTTGTTAATAGGAATCCTAATTGGTAATTTTTGAAAACACTAAATTATAGATTGAAACTTCATTTAAAAATTTAAAAAGAATAAATTATATTTATTTTCCTAATAATTATTAAATTCATGAGGACCTAGTTTATGTAGAAATTTTTTATATTTTTTCACATTTTGAAACTCATTCACAATTATAAATCTTATAATGATACATATATAACTTAAATAAATATTTTTGATATATCTCCCAGTTTTAACATAGAGAGTGTAGTTGATATTTTAGTAGAAATTATAAAATGATTAATATGAATCTTATGGATACCCTTAGAATGTTTTATTAGTATGTAACTATTTAAATTTTGAGGATGATATTTATGTTAATGGTAATATGAAACATCCCACACTTCCAGTTAATATTTTTAAAATATTTTTTTTCTTAATTCATAAATGATAATTCTAATTGAATTTCTTTAATTTTAATATTATAAACCATACATACATGCAATTATTTATGAAAAATTTATTTTCATATATAATTTAAATATATGATTAAATTTATTTTTTAAAATGAATTATTAATAAAATATCCCCCACATTCTGAGATACAATTTGTCACTTCAGGTGACCGCGTGGTCTCAAACCCACGATGGATGGGAAACATGGGTTCAATCCCTATCACTAAACAATATATCATCCTACACCAGTTTTCCTTAATATATATATATAATTATATATATTTAAATGAAAATTATTATTTGTTATCTTTATTATATTTTAGTACCTTTTTTATAATCATACTAATTAATTAATTTTAATTTAATAGATAAAATAGTATGATACATGTATTGAAACTTACAGAGTTGTAACATACTAAAAGAAATTCCTAAAAAATTATATGTTAAACATAAGATGAAGGATTAAATATCTTTTTTTATAAAAAAATAATAATTTATTATTTTTTTATTTAATTTTATCCCATTTATGTTTTTATATAGTTTTATCATATTCAATATCCATAGTTTTTTGTCACAAAATATCCATTTTAAAAAATTAAGTAAACATTTTTATATTAAAATAATATTATGTAATATTTTGTATTTTTATTAGAAATTGCAATCCATACTATGTATAGTGACTTGTTTTAGAAAATATTGATAAATCATTGATAATGTTTTTATGTAAATTGGTCATAGATATATAATTTTAATCCAAGTGTATAAATTTTGTTACATTAAAAACCTTTTCTTGATTATGTATTTAAAATTTAAATTCCAGTTGATTATAAAAATAATTTAACAGAATATATATTATTAGAACACTAAATAATAAATTATCACTAATATAATTAATAATATATGATAAAAAATAAAAATATAATCACTCAACACAAAATAAATAGTTTTATTTAAAAATAAATTATTTTTTTTCATGTATTAAATGATTTTATTAAAAAGAAAAATAAGTAATTTTTACAATTTTAACCTGATAAAATAAACATCGATTTTTTATTAACCAAATCATAATTTTTTTTGGGATACATTTTGAGATTTTTCTAAATAAGTTGATTTTTAATTACTAGTGAGAAATACCGATTTTATAAATATCTTAATGATTATTGAATCATTATTATATAATAATGAATTAAAAATAAATAAATACTTTTTATCAACCAAATATGCATTCAAGGAGAAGATTTATTAATTTAAAATTACTATGTTAAATTTTAAAACCCACAAATATATTTTTGGAACCATGTTATATTTTAATTTAACAAAAAAATATTTTTGGTTTAGTGCATTAAATAGTGTGTCTTGAATGATTTATTTTTTATGGAAAGGTTATAATCAAAATTAAAAATTATTTAATTTACTAATAATATAATAAATTCATTGTTTTCACCACAACAAAAAAATTATTTTTCCAAAATAATTAAAAAATACTTTTTATAGATAAAAAGTGTACTTAAAAAATGGTTTTTAGGTTTTTTTTGTACTTATATATGGAGTTAATTTCTAAAAATTATAGAAATATAATCATATAAAATTTATTCTATATTTGGAATCATAATTTAAATTTTTTTACCATCCTATTTCTATTTTTTCACTAAAATAATTTATGAAGTTAAAAATTAGTCACAACTATAAAGAGTAAATTAATAAAAAAATAATTAGTCAAGAGGAACGTCACACCCTGACCAAGGTATTTTTATTTTTAATTATTTTTCAATTTTGAATATTTGATTAAAGTTCAGGTTTGAGTCCCGACTTAAAATTTTAGAGGTTTGATGATTTTTGTTGGTTTTGGACTGGTGCACGGGTACAGAACGGTTGGCGGTAACTATGCAGTCGGCACGGGTTCCCCTACGGTTCCCCACTACAAAAAATAATAAAATTTTATAAGAATAAAATAAGGTAATTATTTGATATATAATAATAACAATAATATTATCTTATTGATAATAATAATAATATTATTAAAAATTGTTAAGAATATTTTTATCAATGAAAATTATTATTAATATAATTAGTATTAAATTGTTATTATTGTTAATGTTTTTAAATTTTTACTATTACCATTTATAAATAAATGAATAGGATTATTATCATAATTATTATTATTTTTATCATTAAAATTTTTTCATTAATATTTTTATGATTAAATTATTATTAATGTGTTATTATTTAAAATGAAATGAATAAAATTGTGATTATTATTTTTATCATTTTTATTATTAGTATTATTAAATTGTAGTAATACTATTATTTCTAAAGTGATATTAATAGTATTATTTTTTAAATTTGTTAATAATAATATTATTATTAAAGAAATGAAAAAATGGGATTAATGTGATTATTAATACTATTATTATTATTAGAATTTTTATTATTTTATTATTGGTACTATTATTATAATTATTATGATTGTGTTATTGTTACTATTATTAAAATTATTATTATTATTATAAAATGAAAAAAGAGAGGAAGAACCCTTAGGGGAGTCACCCCCTCCCCTTCTCCCTCATTTCCGACTTACAGTGCACCAAACCTTCTCCCTATGAACTTCTCCCTTTCTCTAGAAAAACCCCCCTGCTCCCCCTCCTTGTGTCGCGTTCCGGCGGCCCGACCTCCTCCTGCAGAATGCCTCTTTGGGAGGCACTCCCCCTTCTCAGCAGAACGGACCCCAACAGGCCCACTACCACATTTCCCTCTCATCCAGCTGCACTCCTCCCTTGCGAGCGACCTGCTATCAGTGCGAATACCTACCGACGACCACCCTGTTTCAGCCGCACCACCCTTGTCAATGCCCTCCACCCTTGGTAAAATTATCATTCAATTGTGTGGGTTTTCCTTCATGTTGTAAAAACCCTAGTCATGGGGTTTTATATGTGCAGTTTTCTCATTGTTTAAGGTGTGTGGTTGGTCCAAGAGGTCTCTCTCTTCCTTTTTCCAAAGCGGCATTTTGTTCGCACACAATTTATGTAAGTGAACCTGTGTTTTTCTTTTACAACGCATTCCTTTGACACTTGCACCATTCCAATTATTTTATTTACTCGATTCACAGCTTTATTATCCCCTTAATTGGTTTGCGATGGTGTTGTTAAATTTTTAAGAGTTGTTAAAAATAGTTTTTAATGTGTTTCTTTGAATATTCTCATCTGTGTCAATGCGAAAAGTGTTTTATTAATGTCCAATTTTGTTTCAATAAGTTTTTATTTTTTGGTTCGTATTTTAATAATTTTCATTTCTATTTTATTGGGTTTTTTATGGTAATATAGTCTAATAAAAAAATAAACTTGAAGGTAAATATTTAATTATATCAATGTCTATATGTACTCAAGGCATTTGATAAAATGCCATTGTTCTTGTAGTGTGGGATTATGGGTATTTATGAACTGTTATTTTTAATTATGTTGTGATCGTAATTTCATCTCGGTGAATTTGGTTTGGTTTTGATGGTTTGAAAATGTTATATATTTAAAATTTTGTTATAATGTTTTTGAAGAGAGTTGTATGAATTTAAGGGAATTGTTTTGTGTTTTCTAGAAATGTGGATGGTTGGGTTCAGTTTTAATTTTTTTTGTTTTTACAGAAATGGTTTTTGAGTATCCTCTTGGATAGTTGGTGTGTCATTGGATGTTTGAATATCCATGGGTGCACTACATGGACACATGGATGCGCCCACAAATGAAGATGGCATTTCAATCAGTCTTTTCTTGAACTCTCAGATTCCTAAATGGTTCCTTTTTTTCCAAATGAGTTTGGGTCCATGATGTTTTTCCTAAAGATGGTTTTCAAAGTGTTTCTCAAGTTTTGGACCATTTTTCCCTGAATCAATATTTGTTTTGAGTTTTGAAAAATGTAAGGCCCCCTTTGGTAATTGTGTATTGTTTGGTGTCTATTTTGAAACTTAATGGCCCGTTTGACTTGGTGAATATAAAATAGGTGTTTATAATATGTTTTGGGTAAATACATTGAAAATGCTAAATTAAAGGCCCATTTGGCACCTCCAACTCAATGATAATGTTTGTATGAACTTTAAGAAAAGATTGAGTTTCGAAAAATGTGTGAGCCAATTTGGAAACTTAAAGTGATTTATAAAATGGTTTAAAAGTGTATGTGACGTGACAGAATGGTTGGAACCTTGAATGATATGACATATGAATGTGTATACAGACACACACACACACACAAATAGCTTTATTGGGAACCTTTATAAGAGGGACATCCTTTTATGGGTTATCATAGAGGTTGTCTGTGTTTGGTGTAGGCAAGTGCGGTGACGACATTTAAGGTTAGTCATGTGTGCGAGGGCCTCCCACTTATACAGTAATGTTACACAATGGGTTCTTGGGAATATTTTAGATGATCGAGTGATAGTTAAATTCTATCCCTAACTAGACAGGTTAGTACCCCCTAAATTTTTAGAGAGGCCAGAAGGGATGTTCCACTAGTTAGGCCGGGTAGTTGGTTATTGACTTATGGGTTTCACCATCCACTGGTAGGTGGTTCCAAACCGTGTATATCCAAGGTTTTTATAAGAATGTTTAGGATCAACCATGGTTATTTTCTGCATCCACTTGTTTATTTCTTTTGATTTTAGTTTTTAGCCTGCACAATTTATTTATTTACATTTGAGCGTAGTTTTTTGTCTTCTTGGGTTTTGGTTTTGGTTTGGGTTTCAAAATAGTAAAATTGTTTTGAAAAAAAAAGGTGTGGCATGAATTATATTTTAAAAATGGAATGATTATGTTTTCAAATTAAAAAGTGGAAACCATATTTTTATAATTACATTTCAAACTGGTGTTAGTTTATTGTGTTGGGAAAGGAAACACTTGGATTCTGTGGTTTATTCATGGCATCCCTTCTAAGAATTTTAGTGATCACACTTATTTTATCATTTTAGTTGTAGGTTATCTTTTATTAGGTTCTCCTGGATTAGCTTCTCATTTTTAGTTCAAGGATGGTCCTTGGTTCGGTGGTGACCTAGAATGTCGCATGGAGGTACGTAAATTTTTCTTTCTTTCTTTATGTTGTTGGTTTTTATTTTTATCATAAGTCTTTATTTATATTTTTAGCTATATTTTGTGGGAAAAATTGTTCCCACATATTAGTTTTGATGCCCTAAACTAGTTTTTAGCCCGTGGGGATTGATAATTCCCTTCAAGCCTTTCCACAAACTAGTTCAGGGGCGACCCATGTTGGTTCACGACAAAATGTTATCAGAGGAGGCCCTTATTATTTGGGGTGTCTGGTAGATGGAGATTAAGATTGTCAGGACTCAGGAAGTAAGGTAATGGGTTTGTTCCAAATCACCACCACTCGTGAAGAAACCTGAGATACCAAGGTTAGTCTGAGAATTGGGTCCTTATCTTGTCTTGTTTTGTTTTGGGATTGAGGGATGAAAAAGGAGGAAATTCGTTGTCACGTCGCGACATCATGTGGGGTAGTTACCCATGTGGCATCTGAGTTCATGGTTCAAGTACCTCCTAGTTATTGATGCTTGCTTGGGGAATGACTCACTGACATGTCACCGAGTTAGGGATACTTAATAGTTCCTCATTATGGTGGTTTGGTGTAATTTGTGCTTTGTTGTGGTTTTGGTTTTGTGTGATTATGATTTTAAAATGAAGGTGGTTTTGAAATGGAAAATGATTTTTTTTTCAAATGGTTTTAAGATCTCTAAAGTGGGATTTAATATTTAAATGAAAATGGTGGATTTTTAAAAGAAATTTTTTAGATATGTTTATTTATGTTTGGTTGTTTATAGATGAAGTTACAATTATTTATGTTGTTTAGGATTGATATTGGTTTTGGTTTTGTGTTTTATATGTTGTTTAGAAAATTCTTCCCAAAAAAGTCCCTAATGTTTCTGATAAGTCATTCCCAGTTTTCAGTCCTTCTCAATTGTTGTTTTTTCTTCAGAGTGATCGGGGTACATTAGAGTCTGTGGAGTGGCTTGAAGAGGTCGAGCATGTCCTTAGGGTATTGGTAACTCCCGAAACTGTCAGAGTGCATGCCATTATGGGTCTGTTCGAAGGTCCAGCTTTGGATGAATGTGATTTGTTCATCCTACCATCAATACAAGTTGGTATGACATGGGTTGTATTTAAATTTGTCTTTGTCCGATAGTTCATACCTAAAGAGGTGAATATAAAGAAAAGGTAAGAACTAATGCACACTTAACAAGGACAATATACGGTGAAGACATATGTTGACCATATCATGGAACTTGTGTCCTTTTCTTCAGAGGTAGTGTCGTAGGATTTGATAAACACTTATCTCATAATGGGGGTCTTTTCCCACATATCAAGGAGTGGTCCCTTCCTTCCAAGGACTATCGTTTTGAGAATCTGGTGGATGAGGTGTTCCTAGTTGAGTTGGTCTCCGAAGCGTAGATGGTTAGAAATACATCATATCCAGTTGTTCGTGAAGGTTCCCTATCTGGAGAGAAGGGTATTCTCAAGGGACCAGTTTTGAAAAATCTCTTTCATCGATTCAGAATTATAGTTATTAAAACCGTTCAGTGGTGTGCCATTAGTGTGGCTGGTTCGGTAACTTTAATCCATCATGTTGAATCCCTCCAAAGATGTGTCGTTGCTATAGTTTTCTGGGTCATCTGGAGAATTGTGTAGAAAGCATCACCTGAAGAATACATTCAGATTAGGGGATTCTAGTACTAGACTGTGAGGTATAAGATTCTTTGGATATCAGATCCCCAGCCTCAAGTCTCTGGGTAAAGTTCACACATAGTCACGAGTTGTCGGGGGTGTGAATCCTCGGTTTGGGTTGTGATTTCTATGTTGGTACTAGAACATCTAATGAATTTTCATTCTTGTTTTTATGCTGTTAAAATTTTACCATCATTGAAAGTTTATTATTTAATTTTAATAGTGTGATATACTTGTTCCATTATAATCTATTCATTTATAGCTATTTAGAAGTGGCCCTTTTAAATCGTTCATTTTCCTTGAGTGTTTCATTTGTTCTCATTTGGAGATATTTATGTTTTGTGTAATTGATGGATAATGTTTCGGTTCATCGTTTGGTTTCAGTTTATTTATGGAAGGTACCCCTGGTGTTGGGGGTTTTTGGTTGGCGTGGAATATTTCTAGTTCCGATAATGGTGTTGTTTCTGGCATGCTATAGAATTTGGTATGGATTGGTTAGGAGTTCTTTCATTGGCCCCTCCCTAATGTGGTGTGTTCAAATTCTAAAGTTTCTATGTCAGTGGAATTTTTTGTGGTGGGGAGAACCGCCTTATGTTCTCCCCTTATTGTGGGTTATGGTTTATTCCTGATTGGTTAGGTGTGACATGTGGAATAAATAGTTACCTAAGAATGTATTGTTTCTTGCAATGGTGTTTGGGAATCAACTCAATTCCCAACTAACCTTCGACTTGGTGACTTTATAGGGGCAGAAAGTGTCTGTGGTGGGGAGAATTTTCATACCTCAAAATCGAGTTTCTTTTATTATTAATTATTTTTCAATGTTGAATCTTTTATTGATGTTTGGGTTTGGGTCCCGATATTAATGTTTTGAGGTTTGATGATTTTGGCGGGTTTTGGATTGGTGCACAGGCACCACACGGTTGGAGGTAATTGTGCAGTCGGCCCGTGTGCCCCTATATGTGCCCACTACTTAAAATAATAAAATTTTATCATAATAAAATAATGTAATTATTTTAAATATAATAATAATAATATTATTATGTATATATTATTATTATTATTAAAACTAATTATATATACTAAATATGTATTCCTCTTCACCTACGTGTCATTAATTCATCACTTCACATCTCCCCTTCCCATAATTTTTTTATTCCCTCCCTTCAATACACCCCCACCCACTAAGGATTTACCACCGCTTGGGGTTCGAATAAATTTTATCGGCTCCCCAACACCCCTCTCCATCCACTCCTCCAGGTTTGTCTCTACCTTCCCATCCAGCTACTTCACATCTGACTCCTCCGGCTCCGGCTCTGGATTCTATACTAATGGATCCCACCCCTCCATCTACTATGACATAAGTTCCTCCTCTTATTAATGCTCAATGTCTTACACACCACTATTACCTATGTCTTCTCTGCCTCCAGATTCTACACCGGCAACTATTCCGTCTCTGGTTCCTCCCACCACAACTCCTCCGCCTCCATCTCCTCCCACAACGTCTCTTTCATCTCTTTCTCCTCCCATCCTGACCAAACCATCATGTCACTTCTCATGATACTGACCATATACCTTAGGGTTTGGGAAATATCATTCTTCTCCCTCATATTTCATTCTTCTTATACTGTTTCTTTAGTTAATATTCTCAAACTAATATTTTTATTTCCAAGGCCTACGATTTGTTAGTATCAATTGTTATTCTCATTTTTTATCAAATATTCCTTAATTTTCAATTTCTCTTAGGCTACAGTTTATTTAAATTTTCTTTGGAAATAGTTTATTTTGTTGAAGTTCGCAACCAATTTTCAAAATATTAACTTGCATATTTAGTGTGTTCTATTTCAAGTGACGAGATTAGTCTTCCTGTTGGTATGTTTTTATTTTTTATTCATTGTCTTATTTTATCTTTCTTATTCTATATTGTTCTCTATTTTTGGATGAATTTATGTAATTTTCTCTATTTTTTTCGATTATAGAAGTCTATTTATGTGACTAGGATATTTTTTTATTGGAAATTATCTATTTTAATGTCACCTTATTTTCTAAATAACATCTCCTTATTTTCTAAATTTAACAATTAACGTCAATATTTTTGGCATATTTATTTTAATTTTCTTTTGGAAATGATTTATTTAACTAGTTATTTCCATTTTTATGCACATTCAACATATAAGTCTTATGGTCTCTCTAATTTCATATATATGTTTCAATTTTTTGAACATCAATACACCTATTCACTGCTTGCAAACTAGCCACCTATATGAACTGGATTTATAGATTACTAAAAAATACACATATTACTATTTAGCAATTAACCATGAATAAGATTATTCTTTCTTATGATTTCATTATGAAACTACCTTTTCCAATTGATCATCCACTTGGGATTATTCAAAATGAAGGCTTATTGAATATATAGGTTTATTGGATGAGAAATCTTATATTTGTTCTTTATTATACAGAAATTGTAGGCTTGTATTTGAATTAAGTGTTCCTTAATTCATTTTAGACACACAGTTGTCCTATAATGTTAGTTACGAATAATTACTTCATAATACCTTATATCCACACTAGCCTAAAAGATTTATGAAATTAATATAATAATATCACACCTATGATCTATAGTATTGCAGTCATCCCCTTTCCTTGAAACCACCAATTTTATCATATATGTTAACATGTTGTATATGTGTTTCCCTTTACATATGTCCACTATCCATTCATGTTTTCCACTTTAGGATTCTATCTGCATCGATCCCAATCTTTTACTTCATGAATAAGTTTTCCCAATTATAGAGTTTTTCTGGTAATATTTTTCAACTTAAAATAAGTTTTATTTAATTTCTATAAACATTTGATAGCTTCCTCTATGATATATTATTTCCCAATTTTATACTATATCTATTTCAATTTATTCTTATTAACTTTTGATAAGGTTTAACTGGGGTTTTCTATTACAATATATCAAAATATTATTGGTAGTTAAATTATTTATAGGTACTTATGAACCACTATGCACCAGATTAAATAATGATGGGGACACAAAATAGTTTTTCTTGTATTGACATTTTCAGTTGTCTTTTTGATCAACTATCCATTCAGGTTTTCCACTTCAGGTTTCTGTCTGCACCAGACCTAAATAAATAAATTTTTAGGTATGATATTAAAAAAAATTATACATATATAAAATTCATTTATATAAATAGAAAAAACAATTTCATAAATTTCATGCATAACCTAACATATGAGACCCATGGTTATAATTTACAACATCCATATTTTTATTCATAATAGGACCACTATACCAATTTTTAATATACTAAACCTTGATTTTATTAAGTTAATAATAATTTTTTTTGTAAATAGTATTTTATTTACCCAAAAAATATCCCCATGGTGTGTCAAAACAGATATGCAGTAAGGGTTATTTTGATTGTACCACATCAATATCAAATTAATAAAAAATATGCTTTTTAGGATTTCTACCACTAGGGGTATGTTCTAAAGTCTATATCCACTTCATTACATCCATATATGGATATCATTACTAGGAAAATAATAATTTTATACTTTACCAAAATATTAAAATTTTAACCAACACTTAAAAATATATCTAGGGTTTTTACTAAATTTTTGTTATCTTATTCCCTAAATAACTAAAATAACTCAAAATAAAAACAACTAAACATTTTTTGAATAACAATTGAGGACCCCAAACCCACAAATTTTAAAATAGATCCATAAAAATAAATTACTTTTAGGCATCGATACCTATTGTGATGACTGATACAAAATAAAAAATTACTGACAGGATAACCTCTATATCTGGTGGCCCGATCCTGGTCGTCACATGAACTTTTTTCCACCTACCCATATACCAAAGGATGCTGACTATCAATAATGATCTAATTGAAAATATAAGGAAATTATACCCTCTTTATTAGATTCTCCCAAAATAGATTAAATATGAATGAATGTAAACTAGTACATATAATCATCCATCATCAATTCCATATTTCAAAACTGGGTATGATCCAACAACCAAATAGAGAATATGATATCTCATGTCATACAGTGCTAATTGTAAGGGATTCCAAAAAAAAGACAATATGAGAATTCCCCAAAATGGTTCCTAACTCTTTGTCCTTATCCATCAGCCAATAACATCCCATTCCCTAATCAAACTTCTAGTACATGGCCTTTTCCCTTTTTTGGACATGAAACCTTGAATTATTCTCGAGTACCCAATGGAAGCCTGAGTAGGGTGTGATTAAAACTCAGTGGGCCACCACCAATAATGTCTATATAATATCTAGTTCCAATAAAAAATATATAAAATTACATAATGAATAACATGAAAAAATTTAAACCAGGTTCAATTATTTAAAAAAGTCTACTTTATCATCTTTTACCATTTTTCCCATGGGATGAAAATTTTCATCAAAGACAATTCACCATGGAATTGTCATATAAAATATTCATCATAGAGTAGAATAAAGTTCCCTAAATATCTAGGGAAAACATTACCCTAAAATTACATTAATCCTATCTCGTTGTCTCAGTCCAGATAATCATTTTCCAGGCATTCGTTAGGGGCATATAACCTCAGTCCGACACCATAACCCATGCATTACGTGTGTGGTTCATATAGACTCCATATGAATTGACCCATGGGCATAGATTTACATGTCCAATACCCCACATACCTCCAAGTAAAGTTCACAGTATTATTAAACTATTAAACACATATACCATATAAAAACCATCACTCATTGGTCACATTTCCTATTTACATTCCTTAACCCATTTTATAGATTCATTGTTCTCGATTCACAACTCATTAACATATATACCATTTATATGCCTTAACCCATTATCACACATATAATTTACAGAAATAACTCATTCAGACCATTTACATGATACCAAAATCCCCCTTATTCCATAAGAGAAACTAAACCCAATTAGTATCATCTTCATTTCAAAATTCACGTTAACAAGATAAACACAGTTCTCATTTGGTGTCCCTTTATAACCCGTGATAACATTGAAAAAATAAATACCTTAGGTTCTATATCATGAACCTTACCATTTTACATTTAATAACCCAATTCCATGTACACAAACGTGGTACACCAAATGGGTGGCCTATATCCTTCTCTAATAAACCTCAATTCATCATATAGGGATCAAGAGGAGTTTAATCCATCATTTAGCCAATGTGTTTATCATATCCTACAAAGGGAATAAAATTCACAACTAAAAGTTACCATAACACAAACACAATAACATAAACCAAACCTCAAGAATATGTGATATAACTTTTAGACCACCTAAATAATTTTTTTAGATGAATTCTTTCTAAACCTTAGTTTTAGTTTTGATCAAAGATCCAACATAGAAACCACTAGATAGGTTTAATGTAATGTTTGGAATCACCCTGATCATTGATCCTCACCCAATAGCTCTTGAAATGGATTTTAAGTGAGAGAGATCAATTCTTTGAAAGTATAAATGGAAGGGTCCATCTCTATTAGATGATGTATTATGAATGCAGTTCAAATACGAGTAAGAAAACATAATGCCAGAGGAAAAAAATGGTAAATTTACTAACTTTTATTGAGGCACATAGTTTTTTCACATGATTAGACTAACTATTCACAAACTACATTCCAACCTCTATTCAATAGGGTTCCAGGTCACACAACCACCTTGGAATCCTTCATGTATCTAAAACCCTTGTTGTAACCATGCATGATGGATTTTTCCAAGCCCATATTGTTACACCTCCCCCTTGCATGGTTTCACCACCTTGGAACCCTCCATCTGAAAATCATGGTTATGGCATAGAGTTATCACTGACTATCCGTCAACCTTGAAACATTAATTGGATGGCTCTTTATTCCATTCATTCATATTCCAAACCCTAGGGAAACCCCCGAGCCTCATCACATTCTTGGGAAACATTTCATTAACTAAAATAAATGGTTTTAAACCAAAATATAATCAAGAACGTACCTCATTAGATGCAATGGATCTTACAAACTCTCCAAACTTATAATATCTTGTCCTAAGTCTCACTCCCAAACCTCAATGAGTCTCTAATGTAAAAATATCATAACACTAGGCCTTTATATATGTCTTCATCTCCCAAGGATCTTACTAATTATTACCATGCATCCATAAAACTCCAACCCAAGGCATAGACTATCCTCATAAGGATTTATCATTATGATCATCAATACAAACTAGATACTCATAAAGGGACACATTATCCTCAAGATAAACATCATCAACATCTATCACACTTGAAGGGTCGAGGTCGTACTTCTAAAGCTAGGATACATGAAAAACATCCCGCATGACAACATACCTTTGTGGAAGATCCAATTGGTATGTCAAGGATATGATCCTCCCCATAATCTCAAACGAACCAATGTAACTGGGCACCAACATAACATTTGTTTGAATCAAATGGTGTCCCATCCTTAGAAACACCCAAAAATACATATGATCTCCCACCATAAACTCAAGAGGTCAGAGAAGTCATTCAATATACAACTTCTTCATGCTATTACCTGTATCCATATTTTTCAGAATCAACTGAACCTCCGATGAAATCTTTCTATGAGGTTTCATCTTATTAAGTCTAATTACCCAACATCCATCCATCATAAACAAGATCTATATCTCATACCATATAGAGACTCATATGGTTCCATCTGAATAGTCTCATGTTAAATTTTTTTATATGAAGATTCAACAGGCTCCAAGTTCTTATCCAAAGATCCTCCAAAGTCTAGGAAACATGCCCTCAAAATCTTATATAGAACATGAATAGTACACTCTGGCTACCACTCAATTTGTGGGTGAAAATCCATAATAAAAAACACATAGGTACTAAGAGCCTTTTGTAACACTTTCTTGAATCGTGAAGTAAAACATAGATCATGATCCAAAAATATTTTTTATGAAACCCTTGAAACTGAAATATCTCTCAAGTGTACAAACTCATCCAGCTAGTCAATGGTTAATGTAGCTCGTATTGGAATGAAATATGCCACATGAGTCAAACAATTCACAACTACCCATATCACATTATTATCCCAAGGCATCCTAGGGATACCTACTAAAGAATATATCATGACGTCATCCCACTTCTATTTTTGAATCAGAAAAAACTATAACAAACCATCTGATAGATAATTCTCGACCTTCACTTGCTGAATAGGGTAACATCACATCACAAACTTAAACCTATTTCTTCATCCCTAGAAAAAAATAGTTTCTAAGAATATCATTATATATTTTTGGTCTATCTAGGGTTCACTTCCAACTTCGATTCATGAAACTCGTGCATCAATTCTTCCTACATGAATGTTTGATCGACAACAATACCATAAACATAATTTATTTCATAATTATCAAAATCCAAATCAGAAGGTGACTCCCCACCTTCAAGACATTCCCTCATGTATAAAAACTCTGTATCTCATATTTCCTTTCCTTGATATGGTTTAGAAGCATGGAGTAAACATCCAAGGATACAAGGTTCATCTACCCTTGTCTATCCTAAACCAATAGATGAATCTCAGAATATGATATCAGGATACTCAAAATAGAAATGGATTCTTGAACCATGTGACTGTGTGTATTTTGACTCAAAGAATCTATGATAGTATTTCCCTCCCATGATGTGTATTTCAGCTCAAAATCAAACAACTGCATGTAATTGAACCATATTATCTACTAGATATTAAAATATCAGTTTTTGAATATGCACATAATAATTATATGATCAATATATACAATAAAACATTATCCCTACAAGAAATATTTCTAACACTATAAAGAATAATCCAAAAAAAACTAACTCAAGATCATTTATAGGGTAATTTCGTTCATGAGGCCTCAACTATAATGAACCATATGCCACAACACGATTAACTGACACAACACTTCCCTCAGATCGACACCATATGCATAACAAAATATGGTATACTACTTACCTAGCATGAGTATGATAAAAATCAATGTAGTAGTAAACTGCCTCAGAATGTCCTTGAAAAAATCATTAGATTTCACAAAATATTCAAATTTTATTCCCTTCTTAGTCAAGATTGAAAGTGGTGATTCCAAATTGGAAAAGTATTTTATTAACCTTTGGTAATATCCTATTAAACCCAAAAATCTTCAGATATCAAAAACATTTTTTGGATGATCCCATGATACAATAGTTGTTACTTCATTCTGGTCCACTGACACAACTTCCTTAGAGATTATGAAACTTAAGAAAAGTACACTTCCAAAATAGTAAATACACTTTGATAGCTCCATGTATATCCTATGATTTTTAGTGTAATCAAGATGATTTAAAACTTTTCTTTCATGATATTAATGACTCCTGGAGTACACCGTGATATAATCCATAAAAAAATTGCAAACTAATCCAGGATTGGGTAAAATATTCAGTTCATTAGGTCCATAAAAACTATTGGAACATTCTTCAACCTAATTCGCATAAAAAAAAACTCATATAAGGCATAAATGATCCTAAAAGTATCCCATGATATATAAGAAGGTCTCACACTCAACTAAGGTTACCATAATCACCCATCAATTTTGGAGAAAATTGAAGTACCTCTCAACTAGCCAAGAATATCATCAATTCATGGAAGAGGTTATCGATTCTTAACCTTCATCTGATTCAAACTATGATATTTGAAACATAACTGTAATATATCTTCATCCTTCTAATAAAAAAATTATGGATACGCCCAAGGTTGCATACAAAGGTAAATAAGCCATTTAGTATCTAATTCCTCTAAGTGAGATTTATTTTCATGATGCTCTGTCGGTGACATCCTATATGGTGGAATAGAAATAGGTTCTTCTCCATTAAAAAAATCAATCATGAACTCAATATCTCTCTCAGGTGTTATCCCCAAGAATTAATCAGGAAGAAAATTTCGAAACATATTCATTATAAGATAAAAAAAATATACTCTACTCCCCCATTATGAACCACAAGACATGCCGCTTGGCATATGATCTCACCCACCTCCTTACAAATAGGCCCTACATAGCCTTACTGGATACCCTATTCCCCATATTCAAAATAAGTATCATGCTGAAGTTACTTTAATGTTACTATATAGAGGTAACAATGAATATGATATACGTTCAATATTAGGAAATACATCCCCAAAATAAGATCAAAACCTAACATCTCAATCACAAAACAATAAACAATACTCGCTATCCTCAAGGGTAGAGTCCTTATGTGGACATATATTTTTTATCATACAACTAATGGGGTATCAATAGACATAACCAACACATATGTTCCACTAAAATTCCCAAAATATTCATATATTGTGAAGATATAAAGAGCATGTGGTATGTGTATTAAACAAATCACTAGAAGCCATGGAAGATATAATAATTGTACCTCGATCTATAGATGGTCCAAACTATCCAACTCTAGTGGAAGGAAGAACTACATGAAGCTAACATGTCCCACTACCTTGGGATCTGGTCTGATTCCCTCGTACTATACTACCCTGCTGATAAGTACACCCTTGTGTTGGAGCACTATATCTACCACCTCTTCTGGTATGGAATATAGAACTACAACTACTTTCATGGTATTTGGTGTCTAACGCCATGAATATTCTCTACATAATCCTAGATCCTTCATCCCCACACATATTTTGAGGGTTCATATAGAACCTGTACCCATGCCCTATCCCTCTGTATGCTCAGCACTAAACTAATAGTTGGGGAAACTGAACATGAATCTGTCTTAGAATGCCACACTATTAAAAAACCACTTTATCACCATCCTAATGGGTTAAAAATCTTCCCTTAGTATTATTTATACCACCTTCCTAGATTAAACTCTAAAAATAATGATTCCTACCATCAAAATTCACACCACTAGATTTCCCAACAGGAGCCACATATCCACCACTAGGAGCCTCATTAAGGTTATCTTCTAAAATAATGTAAGGATCCACAACCACAAAAGAAACTTTAAAATGGAACATATTCACAAGGGACATGATGTAATGTTTATGTTCATCAGAAAAATATCATGAAATAGATGCCTCATCCCATGCTAATGTTTTAAATAAGCATTGCATGTAAATAAAGTGGATATTATAATCCATCACATTCATAATCCCTTGGGCCAGCCACAAAAACTCATGTTTTCCTATCCTATGTCATAGTCTCCAGATAGAAATGTTATATAAAATTTTCCTATAAATATTTCAATCAAATACCATCTACCTCCTCATTTTGAACTAAAATATCCCACCAACACTTTTCTTGTTCCCATAACATATAAACCCCCGAATTCAATATCTTAAATGAAGGATTCTATAAGTGATCCAAAAAATATATAGATAGACTCTATACATAACTCAGCTACCTTAGGTCCACTGTATCTAACAATAATCGAGGGTGGCACAAATGAAATTCACTAGTCAAGTCAAACATACCTGGTACAACACTCCCTAAGTCTCGTTCCATCATCTGCATAAAATAAAAAATGTTCTCATGGGAATGGTCCTCTCACATGAAAATGGGGTTTCTTGGTCTTCTTATGGAGGATCACTTTTGGGGGTATCCTCATGTAACTTAAATTACACATGTCATCAAGGTGACATCTTTTTATAATACCAATCACACATATCTAAACACGCAACATACTTCTTCCACTAGTTACATAAAAAGACTATCTAGAAGCTACAAAATACTTATTATTCATACACTATTCCCAATTATATCTCCAAGTTTGAAACAATACCCTCAAAAATCCCCAAAAAGGGTCATGGTCAACATCGGATGAATCAACTTACACAATACAACTGTTTTTCTAAACACCATTGTTTTACTATTTCACTTTAACAACATAAATATTTGTTATTCAGAATACATCCAATAATTATAGATAACCACAACCAAAATTTAGATATATTTCATCACCCATTTATGACTCTTTATTTTTAATTAATAATTAACCATTATTTTATATTCTTTTCATTTACCTGATTGAATCATCTTTACAAGACACTGTTTCCTTCAAATTCAAGGAAAATAAAAGCAGTCTACCCCTCAAAACCCAAATTTCATTCTAGTGTGTGCATATCATGATGAATTTCACATATATATATAGGTTTATAATATGATTAATGTATGAAAAACCTCACACCATTTCATCCATGAGGAAAATATCATAAATTGTCACATCTCACAACCTTTGTGTCATCGAAGGTGAAATATCATCCAACCATATCAATATAAATCATAAAAAACAACCCCACCCTAGGTACTTATGTTTTCCACAATACATGGGTTATCAACTCAAAAGCATGATCTCATTTCCATGTCTTAACACATCCTAATTCATTATCTATCATTCCCCAATTAGTAAGACAACAAAGAAGATAAACCACTATAATACCTCTTTGTAATGTCCCAGACCTGGTAGCCACTATATCCAGTTCCCCGATCTTGGTCACCACATGAACTCAGGGGCACTTCCATATATGCTAGAAGATACCAACTAGAAGTGATGGTCTAATAGTAAACATGGGGAGAAAATACCATTTTTATCAATGTTATCCACATCAGATAAAATATTAAAGGAAACACATTAAAATAAAAATCCATCACAAATTACATTCCCAAAATAGGGTATGAGACCTAAACAAAATAGTAAATATTCTATTTCATTTTATATAATTCTATGTGTATGGAAAAAAATAAAGGCATGATGAAGAATTCCAAAAATGTGTTCTAAAACTATGTCTAGACCCCTCACCCATGCACATCCTAGGCCCAAATCAACCATCTAGCATTGGGAATTTAGATTTTTCTTAAAATGAAACCATGCAGTATCCTTGGGTACCAAATGGTTTTCAATGTAGGGTGTTAATAAAACTAATTAGGCCACCACCAATAGTGTATACAAAATATATAGTCAAAAAATACAACGTATGTAAGTAAATAACAAATAATATGATAAGAAAAGGTAAACTATGTTCCATTATTTAACAAAGTTTACATAAACTGAATTCAATAATTGTTCCATAGGATAACCATTTTCATCAAATACCCTTCATCCTAGGATAGTAATATAATCTATGAATCACTTTATAGATTCCAGTTCACTATATCTATAGGTAAAACATTACACAAAAAAATACATAACACATACCTTCAATCCTTAGTCTAGGTATTCATTATCCAAGCATTCATTAGGGGAATAGAGCCTCAATATGACTCCCTACCAATGAATTATAGGGATTTGGCCTAGAGCCTCAGTATAACCTGGACTGTGGGCATTGATCCTCTTGTACAATACCCCACAAACAACTAAGACATGTGAAAGTGATTTTTAGTCCATTTAATAAATATATCATGTATAATGCATCGATCATTAAACATATTTCACATTTACCTATGCTAACCCATTTAATAAATTTTTCATTCATAATTCATAACTCATTGAAATATATAAAATTTATGTTCCCTAACCCATTACCACACATATCATTTACATAAATAAATCAGTCACCCAATTTACATTATTCAAAATAGCCCCTTATTCCATAAGATTAACTAAACACAATTATCATCAACTTTATTTCACAATTCGTGTTAGTGAGATAAAAAAGATTCTCTTTTGGTTTCCCTTCATAATCCATAATAACATGCTAGACACAAAAACATTTGGTTCTGTTGGTTGGAGTTGATTACTCAAGAGGGGGGGGGGGGTTGAATTGAGTATCTGTAAAAATTTCTATCATAAAATTCACTTAAAATGATTACACAATAAAAATGAATACATTCTAGTTAATCATGGTAATAAAGTTGTAATAGTTTGAATTTTCAAATAACTTCTCATAAGATTGATTAATTCTCAGTAATATCAATGTGAGTTATTGATACAACTTTTTAAGCTATTATAATAAGTCAAAAATAGTTATAACTTCTATCCAAGACTAACTACAAAAGTAACATTTAGGTTTCTAAAATATAATGTAAAATAGAAAAAAGATAAATCAAAAGAAACATCAGATAAAAAATGGTTAAGTTTCAAGATGATACTTAATCCACTCCACTTAGCGGCCACCTACCACCAAAAAGTCTATATAGATAATAGATTTATCCACACCCTAGATCGGGGTAAAACAATAGTACACAGGATAGTCCAGGTCATAGGACCTCTTCCACTGTTCTTCGTGGGTATAAACTACCAGGTTACACAAGGACCTCTTCCACACTTATTTGTGGGAGTAAAAAGATTCAAGAATATGTGATAGGAAGGATGTATTATATCCTTCAGTTTAATACAGGATTCAATGTGTGTTTTAATATAGACACACATACACTTCTTGAAAGCTAAAAATAGTACACAAAAGATCATAGATGATGAGAAAGGGTTAAAAGTGCTCTGAGTGTTGTTCTATGTAGCTCTAGACTTTTAGGATAAAGCATATTCAAGTTTTGAGTCCTATTGTAAAAAACCGAGTAATAAAAATCTAGTGCTCTGGTTTCCAGTTCGATAGTGTATGCTATGTATCTTGTATTATTCTTTGAGTTGGCACTGTGAAGAGGTTTTTGGATCTGATCTATGGTAGTCCATCCATTAGGAATAGAGAGTGTTTTGTGTGTTCTTCAGCAGTATCTTGTTTCATGTATCAGTTATCTTTTCAAAATTCATTCCTATACACATTGTTCAAGTGCCTTACTTTCCTTTTTTTTATGGGGTGCATGTGTTGGAGCCGACAAAATGCATGTATTCTACACCTCGTACCTCATACTGTCAGGTGACATGTCTACATAGAAACATTAATTATGTTAGTGCCTTTAAATAAATAAAATATGATAGTTAAGAATTTTAATTGAAAACAAAAAAAGATTAAAGAACGGTGTCACAGTTTTTCACAAAATAGTATCACTAGGAAATGGTGTCTTCTTATTTACCTTTGATTGGTGAGACAATAATGATGCTATAGTTGCATTGAGATCAGGAATTGGTAGCACAGATGCAGTGTCAGGATCACGTTGTCTGGTCCTTTTCAAAACTTTGAAAGATGTCTTGGTGATGGTAGCAAGGAACCAATGTCACATACTTCATGAGATCTGAAACTATTTATGGTGTCCGAGTCACGGTGTCAGGGTCATGGTGTTAGGGTCACGGTAGCAGGGAATTTTCCAAAATACAGAATTGGTGTCAGACTTATGGTTTCTCAGACTTATCTAGATATCTTTAAAGCTGTCTTTGGAAATAATATTCACAGAATGAATTAGAGTTAAGAATTAATATAATAAAAAAATATAGAAGAAAATATAGTTTATAACATTCAATCATGATTCAAAAATGATTTATAGAAATCGAGATCTTGTGAAAGTGTATACCATGAGTTTTAAACATTAAATACTTGAGAAACAAACCATCTCTACACATTATTTGAGATATATTGAACAAGGTTAACATGATTTATGATCATTAAAACATGATTAAAACATGGGGAGTCCAACAATCTCCCCCTTTTGATGATCACAAATCATAAGAGTTAAATGTCTGTTCATAGTGTTATTTCTCCCCCTTTTGGGATAATCAAAAATATTATAGTAAAAAAGAAAAATAGACATGGAATGAAGGTAAATAATATAATAGACAACAAAGTGCATATTGCATTAGATGGAAAGAGACGTGTCATTACAAGCATGAGGAAGAAGTACAAAATATCCCTATAAAAAGACATTGTTCACTTATCTTCAACAATATAAGTCTTCTATTTTCCTTTGAAAACAACATCATAAGGAGAAACATGAGAAAAATTAGAGGTTGAAGAAGGGATTGAACCAACTGTCAGATAAGGAAGAGGCAGCGCTTCAAGAAACAGAAGGTGATAGGGTGGGTTTGGTTGAAGACCAAGGCATGTTTTAGTCAAGGATAACAGTTTTGATCTGGCTCAGAGCTAGAGATACAGACAATGAGGTAGAAGCAAAATCAGTGGATGAGGAAGGAGTTAAAGCAAACTGCAAAGGTGCAACTACAGGAGCCACAATGGCAGTGCTTTGTGCATGAAGGTAAGGCTTCAAAAATTGAATGAAATTAGTAACAATCTCACAACCATACTACATTTCCTTCTCAAAATAATCTTTTTTCTCCATTAACATGTCCAACAGAGGAGTGAAATATTTCATCTTTTGGACTTGAGTCTTGAAGTCTTGAGTGACAAGAATAATTTTCAAATTCTCTACAAGATATTTGAAATGATTTGGCATATCATTCTTAGAGAAAATCCTATTAAAGTAGAAATCCACTTTCTTAGTAAATTCTTCCTAAGCATCATTGGAAATATTTGAATCAATCCTCACTATTTCAAGTTCTCTTTCACTATTATTGAAAACCGTATATAATATTTCCTTTTCAAAACCAATTAACATTGATTGGAATTCCTCCACAATAACAGTTTTGAGCAGATCACTGTCTATGGGTTAAGATGACTGTCCAGAGGCATTAAAAGCTATAATGGCTGATGTGAGAGACTTAAGATGATTTAGAAATTTCTGTAGACATCCTTTAAACTCATAAATGATATTGTTGTGAACAAAAAAAATCTCACTCATCTCATTGACTATCTGGATGTTTGTCTCAGCCACTTTTTCATAAATTGAAGTCTAGTATGGTTGTATCAAAGATGCAACTTTCTATGGAATCTGATCACTAAAATCCTCAATAGGATGAGCAGTAGGAATTTGGCCAGTTTGCAACACTTTTTTCATATATTAAACCATAGATATGATAGATTTAACCGCCTCACTCAACTGCTTGTTCTCAATTCTAACCTATTGTATTTCATGAAGCATTTTTGAATGAATTTTCCAAATGATTTTCTCAAACAGCAATGCATCATCTCTTTCACTATGATTTGTCATAGGATCAGGCTGAGAGTTCATGAAATTTTCAAATCTAGATAAAAGAGTATCTTTGAAAGCTTTCAAATCATTGTGACTCACATAAGATAAAGGTTCTTGTGTAGGTTCAAGAATAGGAGTTGAGACTGGTTTAGGCTCATTTGTAGAGATTAGTTCTAGAGCATAAACTGGTTTCAATTGAAACATAGTGGAAAGGTATGTGCCATTAGCCGAGGCCTCATGGGTATTATTCACATCAAGGTATCTAGGAAACTTATACCAGGTATCCATAGTGATTTGATCAATAGGATTGGGATCTTCAATACTTTCTAGAATGGAGTGATGCTCCCCCTCAACAGGTGCATCTCTTACAGGGCAAAGAAATTTAGTCCCTTGATCTGTTTCTAAATCTTCATCTCTAATAACCTCACCCATTTCTTTTCTAGACATCTGAAATTCTTGTACCATTATTTCCTCAATAGATAGGATAATTTCAAGATTAGATTGTTCCTATAAATGTTCCTCAATAACAACCTCTTCCTCAATAGAAAGTTCTTCTTCCAAAATAACACTTCTTTCTGTAACAGGTACATCATTCTCAACTACATTTTGTGGAACAGGTAGACCACCGTATTCTTTAACCAAAACAGTTCCTTCTATAGGTGCAACAAATGCCTCTTCTTTTTCTTTATCAGGATAATTAAAAACTTCATTTGGTTCCAAACTAGAATTAGATATGTTTTTAGGTCTTGAAGGATTCTCAATCAGATCAAACTTTTCATAAAATCTTTCATTGTCCTCCACCCAAGACTTTTTATAAGGATTAAAATATATTTTCTTTCTTTTGAATATATCCTTTGAGATACAAAACTCATAATCTTTGATGACTTATTAATTCGGTCCAACCACTCCTTTAAAAGAAATCACTGTAGAGATTAATCTTGTATAGAACAAAGAGGTAGACTTTGAAGTTTTCTTAATCAATTCCCACATGTGAAGTAGAATATAATTACACAGATTAATCTTGTGACCATATTTCATATGATTTATCAAGAATTCATCTTGATACTTGAGAGTAGACAAATCTTCTTTCCTTGGACTAATAATAGTCTGGATAAACTTAAACAATAAACTCATTACAAAATCCAACTCACCAGCAATTTCTCTTCTTTTCTTCCTATTTCCAATTAAACTTACTAGGGATTCTTCTAAGACAAAAAAATCACTAGGAGGAGGAGGACCTCTCTGGTAAACTTAAAATATTATTTCATGAGGTATTCCTTGGTAGGCATCCCACAAACTCGAAGAAAAATTACACTTTTGACCATTAATACATCTTCTTACAACAAAACCATCTTCAGTATTGATTGAAAACTGTACATATTGATAAAAATGGGAAACGAGTTTTGGATAGATTGGGCTTGTATATTTTTTGATCTAGTTCATCCAACCCTGCTCTTCCAGTACTTTCAAAAATAATGAATTACTTGTCAGCAACCACTTTGGACAAATTTCCTTTTCTAGTACTACTATTCTATTAACAAGAGTCAGGTTAAACGGTCCTTCAGGCACTAATTTCAGTTTCTTTTTCACTTACTTTTGATATTTTAACTTTTCTAGAGTTGATTAAGATGGGATCTTCATTTTGGGAATTTAAAAAGGGTTTGAGAGAGATGAAGGGATGAAAGAGGACTTACGGTTTGAAATAGGGGGATTTTGGTTTCGAGAGAAGATATCTCGAGTGAAGAAAAGAGTGAAAGATATTCCATTTTTATAATTTAGGGATTTCAAGCATCGCAAATTCAAAAATCCAATGATATAAAAATAAAATAAACAACATAGTGATATGATAAATAAAATTCAAATACAACAAAAACTGAGTTATTACAGTGATACCAGAACATATTATCACAGTGAGACCAAAATAGATTGTCACGGTGTCATCCTTACAGTGTGACTCCAAACAGTGTGATTGTATCATTTGAGACCATAAGTGCAAGACAGTAACCAAGAGACAGTAACTGTGAGACCATAACCACGAAACAATAACTTCAAGATGAGTAACTAATAAAAATGTGAGTGTGAGAGAGTAATTCTAATACTGTGACTTATGAAATTGTAAATCATGAAACCATAAACTGTGAAATATTAAGATGTAAAACAGTAAGCTGTGAAATAGTATGTTTTGAAATTGTACGCTTTCTACTTGAGATTTATCATTCATAATTCATGTATAATGTAATTTATCCTCTAAGAATTTAATGGTTTAGAGAATATATCAGCAAGCTGACATTCAGTTCCAATGAATTCCAAAGTGATATCACCTTTTTGATAAGGGTCTCTCAAAAAGTGATGGATTATATCAATACACTAATACAAAAATGGGTAAGGGAAGCACTCCCTTATATAAGCACTAAGCAAAAACCACTGATAAAGAAACCCTTTATAAGCACTAAAAAGTTTGTGCTGATATAGGAAGGATTTATCAGTGATTTTTTAGCGCTGATAAAGAGGACCATTATCAGTGGTAAAAAAAGTTCTGATAAAACCATAGTCCATTTTTTTATAAAGTCAGTCACACAGTGCCCTCATTTCATCATGATGTAAAGCTCTCATGGTACTGGAACCCTACAACTCCCCTCCGCTGCCCGCTAAGCTTCACATTGCCGGAACTCCGCCGACCTCGACCTTCTCATTGTCGGACCTCTGCCACCCACTGAGCTTTGTGTTTCCATACCTCCGCTTCCCTCGAGCTTCGCTTTGATGAACCTCCGCCACCCGCTGAGCTTCACGTTGCCGGACCTCTGCCGCCCTCTAGCTTTGCGTTGCCGGTCCTTCGCCTCCTACTGAGCTTCGCATTCTAAACCTCCGCTGCCCTTTGAGCTTCACTTTGCACGGTCTAAAAAATCTATGAACTCCCTGTAGTGGATTATCATAGGATGAATAGTTTATTTAGAGCAATAACATGATTTTCCCTAACAATGATCCAACCGTGAACACCCCCCAAAACCAGAAAAATTTCTCAAAATTCACTCAAAACATCTTTAGATAATCTCCAAATATAAGGAGACCAAAACAAGGTTCTAGATATACCTGTAATAAGTTAATGATATGTTTAAGGCATGTTTTCCAAATCATTTTTTGATTTTGGGATTTTACTATTGATGATTGTGATGAATACTTTTCTTTATGTTTGGTAGTTGGTACATGGGAGACCTTAGATTTGTGAGTAATCAAATGGGTTCTACTCTAGTTAGCCTTTATGTGATCACTTGAGTCTATTTTTGATGTCCCCAAGAGGCCTCATTTATATTGATTGTCTAGTCACATAACCAGGTGGTGTTCCGTGAGTGAGTCAATTTCCATTAGAATCTATAGGTCAGATATCATCCTATGTTTCCCCAATTAAAATTAGTTTCTTTCCCATAATTATTTTAATGGATAATTTTGTGATTATGAGTTACTCCCATTTATTACCTTTATTATTTAATTTTTATACAATTTATTTTTTATCTTACCTTGATTATTTATTTTTTCTTTTATCATTACTCTATTATTCTAGGATTTTCTATTAGTATAGTTTTTTACTGTAAATAAAAATGTGGAATCTTTGGGGAATGTTTGACATGGGTTGATTTTAATTAAAAGGGATTTCTTAATATGCGTGTTGTTCTTTTTATAAAAGTATATTAAGTTAGGAAAATAGAATTCCTTGTGAATTCTTTCATTTATAAAAAATGAGATATATATTTTAAAAAATGGTTCACCACAATGTCTTTTTAATAGATTGAATATAATTTTTAATAGATGGAGTACATCCGTGAGTGAGAGAAAAAATTGTTTTCATTGATGGAAGTGTAGAGGTAGTTCAATGAGTGAGCTGAGCTAATGATATATAATTTTTCAGTCTCTTGATATCCCATGATATTAAATGGGAATGAATCCTTATTTAGTTCTTCAACATGGTGTGGTAAGTGATTGACATCAGAAAGAGGGAGCCCTCTTGGTTGAAGAATAAATTAATTTCAATGTTTTATATCATACAATAGGGACAAGAACCATGTTTTTTAACTTCATGCAATAAGAACATTAGGCACACATTTTAATATCTTGTGATTAAGATTATGATAATGTATTTTAGGTTGAATATATTTTACCAAAATGTCACACAGTTTCATATAATGAAACTAGAACATATAGTGAGGGTGAGGTGAATTTTCCATCCATAAAGTCCCTACACAATGTGAAATATGGGTAGAGGATGAAAAATATTTAAGTTCATGATTCATGGACCAAAGGGGGTGTGTCCCAGAATTTTTCACATGTCATGCAAGAATAACGACATGATGTGAGAAAGGGCTTGTGTCTGCTCAACACCACACAAAACAACATATAACTAGGATGTTGGATTTTTAGTAGAAATACATATATCTCAGACTAAAGGGATGGTTTATTCATGTAAAATATCTCTTGAGAAACCTAGTATTGGTGGAAATATTGATATGCTCATCATCAATGGTGATCAATGAGTTTACACTATTAGAGTGAAGTTTATGAAAAATTTAAGGTCCTTCACACTTGGATTCCATTTTCACTAGATTCCTCCTAGGTATCATCGATTCCCTTAGATCCAACACCATGTCACCATAAATTAAGGAATGAAGGATATATTTTTTCTTTAAGGACAACACCACCCAGTTCTGATGCATTTCTAGGTCATCCAATGCTTGAACCCTATTTTCATCGAGGGGTTCCCCCTTCTTTCCTTCATGCTATCTAAGTGACTTTGTCTGGCAGTGAAATTTTATGGCATGATCCCCAGACCAACAAGCTTTCTAGCCTTGCCACCCCTACCTCAATCTATGTCCTTCTCCCTCACTAAGGTTACTGACTACTTCTCTGTAGTGGTCATGCCCCTTCCTAGTAGTGTTTGCTATGTATCCCTTGGCTTTGAGCCTGTCATCCAGCTCCAAATAATTATTGATCTAGAGAGAACTCCCTCACCATCCCCCAAATTTCATTACCCATCCTTCCTCTTCCCCTTTGGATCCTCATCTCCCACTCATATGAAGCTTACCAACTAGAAGGGATTATGAACATGTTCAAAATCAAGGGACCTCAATGAGAGATCGTCTTCCCACTTTAATAAAGCTACTAACTCTAGATCCAATGCCAGAGCCCTGTCCTACCCATCATTATTATCTTCATATGTAATTCTCATGGTTTTAGTGCCCATGTTAAATCAGACTTCCTCACTATAGAAATAAAAAATCATAATGTCGTTGTTGTTGTTGTTGTCAAACAACACAAAAAACCCTATAATAATCATAGAATTCTCCTGGAAGATTAAGTTGCATGGATTTCTACACTCTGACCCTTCAACAGAAAAAATGGATATTTTGGCACAATAAATATGTTCTTGAGATTGTTCATGATTGCAATCAACTCATCACTACCAAGGTGTCCAATGGTGACACCTCCTTCCTTATGAATTTTTTTTGGAAGCTATGACCCTCTTCAAAGGGAATCTCTATGGAGTGAACAAAATACCTTCGATCCCAGCCACCATTCATTGTTTGTTGGGGGTGAATTTAATGTCATTTCCAACCGAAAGGAAAGGAAAGGTAGAATCCCATTCTAGAGGAAGGCCATCATGGAGTTTGTTCAGTTCATGGCTGGGAAGGGCCTCATTGATATGAGCTTCTCAGGTGATAGTTTCACCAGGTGCAACAACTGTAGGGGCCATCAATTCTTGTGAAGTCTATTGGATAGGTGTCTAGAAAACATGAAATCCACTAACCTATTCTCAAATACCATGTTTTTTCATCTTGATTGAGGTATTTTGATTCAATCCCCCCTCTTGGTTTCCATTTCTTCTTGGAATGATCATCAGGAATGGTTTCACTTCCACCAGTAGTGGGTTAACATCCTAGGGTACCAGGAAATTATTTGTGAAATATGGAACGAAACCTTGTATGAGTATCAATCCACCTTCAACCTCAGTGACCTGACCTCGAACCCCGATAGGTGCGTGTTCTCTCCTTCCTCCTTAGGAACCTCCACCACCTGGGACTACTGTCACATATGGGCTCCTTTAGAGTATTATGATAAATGAAATGATACCTTGGGATTATTATATTATTAACACTAGTTTGAGATTTATGTGTGACTATATACTTATTATATTTTCTTTTTATTTCTTACACACCACCACTTGACTCAAGTAACCTGATTGAAATCCATATTGGTACTTTGGTTCTGATGTGGATATGGTTTTTTATGTGTTTGTGACATGTGTATGTGTGGATATATGGGTATTTAGGCATGATGATATTGAATGTAGGGCATAGACCTAGGAGTGGTAGATGTATCATTCTTTATTATTCTTGTGTTTGGTCTGGGGTGATTTGAGGAAACTATAATTAATCTAAAGTAATTATATTTAATGAAGATAAATAAATATTAATGGTTAGGATCTATTAATATATATTTTTATAAGGAATTGGTTCTCTTCTACTGTATTTGAAAGTCTTGTTTTCTGTACTAGAACCATAAATACTAATATTTGAGATTCAAATAGGATGAAGATGAATACATATTGAATGGATTATAATCGTTTGACAATAGAGTATGAGAATAGAGTAAAAGAGTTCATCAAGTTTGTAAAGGATCACGCAAAGGATCCTTCTCAAATCCTTTGTCCGTGTTTACATTGTTGTTATTCTAGACTACTTACTCCAAAAAAGTTGGAATAACATTTGATATGTCATGAAATAGATCAGAGTTATAAATGTTGGAATAAACATGGAGAAAAAGGGAATGTAGCTAATGGCTGGGATAAAACTCTGTTTTATGGATCATCAGATATGAATACAAATATGGATAATGAAGAAGACCGTATAGAGGATGTGATTACAGATGTCAATGATGATGAAGATCATATTGAGGAAATGACATAGAAAATTGAAGATAAACTTCATGATTTCCCAAAAATTGTTTGAAAAGTTAAAGAGTTGTGCAAAGACGCCATTGTATGATGGTTTCAATAAGTATGCAACATTTTAAGCTGTACTGAAGTTGTATAAATTGAAAGCAGGAAACGGATGGAGTGATGTCAGTTTTATGGAATTACTTGCTCTCTGAATGACATGCTCCCGGATTATAATGAGGTCCCAAGCTAGACATATGAAGCTAGAATAATTCTATGCTCGATGGGTATGATTTCTAAAAGAATACATGCATTCTTGAAAGACTGTATATTGTTTAGAAAGGAGAAAAAATCAATTACAGAATGCCCAAAGTGTGGTGCTTCTTGATACAAGAAAGATAAATTCAATCCTATGAAATTTGTATGGTACTTTCTAATCATTCCAAGGTTTAGGCGTCTATATATAAGTGATGAAACTGCAAGAAAATTGTCATGGCATGAAGATAAATGAAATAAAGATGGGAAATTACGTCATCCGGATGACTCCCCTCAATAGAAGAAATTTGATTATGAGTATCCTGAATTTGGAAAAGAGCTGAGAAACCTTCATCTTGCGTTATCTACATATGGAGTGAATCCTTTTGGTTTTCAAACCAGCACTCATAGTACATGGCCTGTTATGTTGGTAAATTATAACTTTCCACCCTGGTTATGCATGAAGCAGAAATTCATCATGTTATCTATGCTTATATCAGGACCAAAACAATCAGGTAATGATATTGATGTTTATCTGGCTCCTTTGATCGTGGATTTGATGTTATTTTGGGATTCAGGTGTTATGTTGTATGATGCTTATAAAAGTGAATAATTCACTTTGAGAGAGATGTTTTATGGGACAATAAATGATTTCCCTACTTATGTAAATTTTTCAGGCTATAGCATTAAAGGAACTCAAGGGTGTCCCGTGTGTGAAGAAGATACAAAATAAATTAGGTTGAAACATTCATCGAAATCTGTGTTTCTAGGAAAACGTAGATTTCTACCTCGTCGGCATAAGTAATGATCTTAGATGATATCTTTCAATGGAAGTTCAAAATAATGCACATCACCATCTCCACTAACATGTGATCAGCAATTTGAGAAAGTAAAAGATCTGAACACTGTTTTTGGTAAACCATTTTCAAAAAACTTTACGAAAATCGGTTGGAAAAAGAGATCAGTTTTTTTTGAATTACCATAATGGAATTATTTGTACGTCAGACATTTTCTTGATGTGATGCATGTGGAAAAAAATGTATGTGACAGTGTTATCAGAACATTTCTAAATTCCCTTGTCAAAACAAAATATGGAATTAAGGTAAGTTTGGACATGGTTGACATGGGAATAAGAGAAGAGTTGGCTCCTGTGAAGGGTAAAAATCGATTGTTTCTTCCTCTAGCTGATTATACTCTTTCTAGGGAGGAGAGATATCAGTTTTTCAACTTATTCAATGATATAAAGGTTTCATAGGGGTATTCATCAAATATCGAGAACATTGTGTTAATGTATGATTTGAAGTTAAAAGGTTTGAAATCACACGATTTCCATGTTTTCATGAAAGATCTAATCCCTATAGCTTTACGTCGCATTTTGCCCAATAATGTTTGTCATATGTTAACCAAACTTTGTTTCTTTTTCAAATCTATATGTAGAAAAGTTTTAGACCCGGAGAAATTGCTAGCTATGGAAAAAGAAACTCTCATCATATTATGTGAATTAGAAATGTTCTTCCTGCCAAAATTATTTTATATGATGGTTCATTTGATGATTCACTTGGTGAGAGAGATTTAACTTTTTGGTCATGTTCACTATAGATGGATGTATCCTGTTGAACGGTATATGAAGATTTTGAAATGGTATGTCAAAAATCGAAGTCGTCCAGAGGGTTGTATAGTGGAGCGATATATTGTTGAGGAAGCCATTGAATTTTGTACCAAATACTTATCTGATGTGGAAATCATTGGTCTCTCGAAATCTCGTCACACTGGACGCATTGAGGGTGAGGGAATTTCTGGAAAAGAAGTTGTGACAATCAGTATTATAGATCGGGAACAGACCTATCTTTATGTTTTACATAATAGTTGGGTGGTTTCTCAATATATTGAAACTCACAAAAAAATTCTTAACTAGTTGAATCCATCAAGGGATGAAAATGGTTATCAAATACAAATAATCACCAATTTATAGGATGGTTTCAGGTCCATATTTTTAAGCAATTGGATGAAAATACGAATTCAATTTCAGAACGACTTCGATGACTAGCCGCTGGACCAAGTGTGTATGTATTATCTTACAGTGGTTATGTAATTAATGGTTATACATTCTATACAGATGAACATGATGAAGACAGTACCATGAAAAATACTGGAGTTACACTTGTGGCTGAAGCGATGCATGTTTTTGGTAGTAAGGAAAAAAATCCAATTTATGCAAATATGTCATACTTTGGTATTATCAAACTAATATGGGAGTTGGATTATACAACATTCCAATTGCCGATATTTCAATGCAAATGGGTTGATAATAATAGTGGTGTTAAAATAGATGAATGGGGATTTGTGAAAGTTTATTTTAGTAAAGAAGGGTACAAAGACAAACAGTTTATAATGGAATCACAAGCGGTACAAGATTTTTATGTTCCAGATCCCGCAAACCGAAAGTGGTCGATTGTTCTGTTATCATCCAAAACTACTGAAGGTTCTGATGAAAATTCAGTTGAGGTTGATCCTTTCAGTGGTATGTCACAATCATTCTGGAGTGGTCCCAATGTAGATGATGTTTTGTATGTTATAGGAGACCACAATAAAGGGATTTGGATAATCGATAGAGGTGTCAAATCACTTCAACCTTTGAAAAACAAGAAAGAGAGTTCAATAACCAGGTTATATTTTGTTTGTAATATAGATCTTGTTATCTCATGTTATTATCTTATCATTACTGAATTTATGTAATCTAAATTAACTATTAAACCACTTTTTTAGATAATGACTTTTGCACATTCTGGTGCTCCTAACCTTGAGGTTGAACAAGTCTCTCAAGCTGCTGCTGCTGAAACTGCTGCTCCTGCTGCTGCTCTTGCTGTAGCTCCTGTTGCTCCTATTGCTCCTCCTACTGCGGCTCCTGCTGCTCCTGCTGCGGATACTGCTGCTCCTGCTGCTGCGGCTCCTACTGCTCCTAGTATTGAGGTATAACAACCACCATCACATACCGCCGATACCATTTCAGATGAACATATATATGATGTTGATATCGATGAAATGGTCGGGAATGAAGGACCGACGTCATAGAAAACACAGGTGCGTCATAGTTTGACAGTGTTAGAAAAATTTCTTAAGGTGAAAAGTAAAGGAATCAAATTTGAAGTCAGATGGAATGCATGAGTCCAACATGTGAATCCCAACAAGGCTATGTTTAGTAGCTACATTGGAGTTGTCACTCGACAACGCGTGCTGATTGACATAGATTCATGGCACCATGTTGTGTTTGGGCTGAAGGCTGTGATCCAGGAATAAATTACAGTAACATTATGAATTTATTTATTTAATTTACTAGAAAATAAAATAATGAAACAAGGTCTTACTCTTCTCAATCTCTTGAATAGTACATTTATAGTAGATGATTCACACAAGGATTAGGTACTAAGTCTTGTAGAAAGGATTCATCGAGGTTTTCACACAATTTTAACAAGATGTCACCTGAAAGATTCCAAAGGTAAAATAAACCCGCACCCACCCATTGTATACGCTCACCTGATATCCCAAGAAGCATGGGATGCATTTATTGGCCACCATGGGGATGAGAAGTTTAAGGTACATTGTGGGTGATAATACGTTTTTGGAGGATACCTCTATTAATCACTTTGATTGTCAATATTTCAATTGTAAAACAGAAACTCTATACTGAAAATAAAGAAGGTGAATCAAAACCAACATACCCCTATCGTAAAGCAAGGATGGGGTATGATTCATTAGAAAAGAAAATGGTACATATTTTAAATTTACAGTAATATTGTTAGGTTCCAATAAACAACATCATAATTATCTTTCTATGTTTATATGTAGATTGATGAGTCTAAAACCAAATACACTTCCATCCCACATCATGTGCTATGGAAGGAGGCACATGTGAATAAGGAAGGGAAGTTAGTAGATGAGAACACACAAAAAGTGTGGGAAATATGTGTAAATATGAAACGACGATAAAAATATTTGTTTTAAATTGCTATTACATTAAAATAATTAGTTATTTTCCTATATATGACAGTCACAGGAATCAACTACTCATATAGTAGATACAGACATATTATCGACAGCTTTAAAGCAGCCAGAAAAATACGTCTATGTCATAGGTGCGAGGTTTGGGGTGACACCCCGAGTATATTTTTAGAAGAAGAAAAAAATAGATGATACATATGAAAAACTGGAACAAATGAGAGAAAAAATAGCAACCCTTGAAGAACGATTTCAATGTCAGGGAGAGTTGCTAGAAACATTTATGGGTGGGAAGCAAAGGGAATACACAACTCAGGATCAACCAGACCGTGAACATCCCACCCCACCCCCACCAGCTTTGAGGAGAGACATTCTCCTCAAAGAACTGTCTTAGACGTGGTAATTAATATTCTAATAAATGTTCCATTGAAATGTGAATCAGACAAACACTGATAATTTTTCTGTATTGATCTCTTAAAGGGTGATAATGATTGTGATTTATATCTGTCAACACCCCCATATCACCTTGTAGCGAGGGATACAGTGTTCAATATCCCAGATTCCGTGCTGCATAATAGACCACTTGCAAAAGATCATCTGAAAGTGATGATTACCGTAACCCATGAGCCAAATGCAAAGCTATCTATTCCACTTGATGACGATGATATTCATACGGTCGGAAAGGATATTGGGACATTCATTGCATGGTCTTCAAAACTTGTAAGAGTACATGAAGACAAAGAGGTATTTATTTCATTTTTTTTTCAAGCTAAACCTTTAACAATTAATGAAAAAAGGGTCTGAACCAATGAATATTGTTATAGACGGATAAAGGGAAGGGGGTGAAAAACATCGACTCAAAACCATCTAAAGGATCGAACAAACGATCCTAAGGAGATACTGAAAGCACAATATCACCACTTGTTCTATATCCACATTTACTAGCATTGAAGAATCATGTGGATACGAAGATAAAATATGGTAATAATCATATAGTGGTTTTCGAAGAGAATATATATAGAGATGAAAGTCAAGATTTCATTGCTACTGAAAATGTAAATGAGATCCTTGAAAACGGTTGGATAGGCATCACAGTTGTAAATGTATATATGAGGTATGTTTCCATGAATTGATTTTCTAAAAGCTGATCTAATGTGAAAATTATAACTAAATTCATTTTATGTTGTTGACAGACGTATTTATGAAAAACAGTTGAAGGAATTTTCCCATGACCCAAGATTTGGACTCGTTAGTCCTCATACCACATCAACACACCCAACAAAATTTGAGCCATCAAAAAGGGATGCAATAGTGAATGAATTGATGAAAAATTTTGAAAGCAAGATTACAGATGACAGACTCTTCCTAATACCAACCATGTAGGAGTAAAACTCTACAATTAAAGCATATCAATTATATTTTCACTTCTTTTATTACTTATTCTTTTTTGGGTTTTTAGGAAACATTGGTTGCTAATTGCGGTGAACTTGGATACTCCAAAGATTTATTTTCTGGATTCAAAGCATGGATATCCATCAAACCAACCACTAATGATGGAGTTTGTGAATCTATAAGACACTACATCTTACGTTTTAGGTATAAACATCAAGTAATATAATTTATATTATCTTCTACTAAGGATTATGTTATGATAGGGTGGTGTATCATTATCGTCTAAAAAATGAATGAGGATAGGGGCTAAGCATTAGGAGGAGATCAAGTACTACGTCTGGACAAATATCAGGGTATATATAATAAATTTTCACTATCCAAACACATATCAACACCAGTTACTTATTCTCCAAATGATCTATTTTTTTGCAGTGTCCGAAACAAACAAATGATAATGATTTCGGTTATTATTTTTGTAAATTTTTTAAAGAGATCATTTTTCATCAACAAACTAGCATCCCTAAAGAGGAATTTTCAAAAACAACTACTAGTTCATTTAATTTATTTATTAATTCTTGATTTTTATATTTTGAAGTACTACTATGACTGCTGGAAAGGATAATACTCACAAGACGGTATAGATGTGTTCAGAAATGAGTGGGCTACATACCTGATGGTGGATTGTACACAAATAACATGATGATCTGACTTGGGGGCATGTGCAATTGGTGGTCATTTTTTGAGAGGGGTTAAGGGTATAAGAAGGTGAAACATTGTTGTATGTAAATGTTCGTAGGAAAATTGTAATTGTTATTAAATAAAATATCCTCTATCCAATGATTAATTTTCCCATTTTAACAGATGATATGCACTGGCAACATGTAAGACTACTGAACCACTCAAAGGGTCTCTCTTTTGTTTAAAATGGACACAATTTTAAGTGAAAACAACAACTGACGTACGAAAATCCGACCAAACTCAATAGGATTGTATTGATCCTTTAGGAGAATGATCCAAGGGTCCTTTTTGATGTGTACGAGTCATCTCTGCCTCAATCCGAGTCACGGTGTGACCGCTATCACTCAAAGGGTCTCTCTTCTGTTTAAAATGGACACAATTTTAATTGAAAACAACAACAGACCTATGAAAATATGACCAAACGAATTCTTATTGTCTTTATCTTTTATAATAATGATCCACGGGTCCATTGTGACATGTACGAGTCATCCCCACCTCAATTCGAGGCACAGTGTGGCCAGTACCACTCAATGTGTCTCTCTTTTGTTTAAAATGGACACAATTTTAAGTGAAAACAACAACTAACCTACGAAAATCCAACTAAACGCATTCGGATTTTGTTGATCCTTTAGGAGAATGATCCAAGGGTCCTTTGTGATGTGTACGAGTCATCCCTGCCTCAATCTGAGGCATGGTGTGACCGCTATCACTAAAAGGGTCTCTCTTTGTTTTAAAATGGACACAATTTTAATTGAAAACAACAATTAACCTATGCAAATCCGACAAACCACATTTGGATTGTCTTGATATTATATAATAATGATACACGGGTCCTTTGTGATGTGTACGAGTCATCCCCACCTCAATCTGAGGCACAATGTGGCTGGTACCACTCAAAGGGTCTCTCTTTTGTTTAAAATAGACACAATTTTAAGTGAAAACAACAACTGACCTACGGTAATCTGACCAAACACATTCGGATTGTGTTTATCCTTTAGAATAACGACCCAAGGGTCCTTTGTGACATTTATGAGTCATCCTAGACTCAATTTGAGGCATGGTGTGGCTGCTATCACTCAAAGGGTCGCTCTTTGGTTTAAAATGGACAAAATTTTAAGTGAAAACAACAACTGACCTACAGAAATCTGACCAAACGCATTTGGATTGTCTTGATATTTTATAAGAATGATAAATGTGTCCTTTTTGATGTGTGAAAGTAAACCTAGCCTCAATACGAGGAATGGTGTGGCCGGTACCACTCAAAGGGTCTCTCTTTTGTTTAAAATGGACACAATTTTAAGTGAAAACAAAAACTGACCTATGGAAATCTGACGAAACCCATTATAATTGTGTTGATCCTTTATAATAATTATCCATGGGTCTTTTGTGACATGTATGAGTCATCCCTGCCACAATATGAGGCATGGTGTGGCCAGAGCACTCAAAGGGGCTCTCTTTTGTTTAACATGGACACAATTTTAATTGAAAACAACAACTAACCTATGAAAATCTGACCAAACACATTCTTATTTCCATTATATTTTATAATAACGATAAAAGGGTCATTTTTTACATGTAAGAGTCAACCTCGACTCAATACGAGGCACGGTGTGGCCGGTATCACTCAAAGGGCCTCTATTTTGTTTAAAATGGACACAATTTTAAGTGAAAACAACAACTGAGCTATTGAAATCTGACCAAACACATTCTTATTATGTTGATTCATTAGGAGAACGATCCACGGGTCCTTGGTGACATGTATGAGTCAACTCCGCCTCAATATGAGGCACGGTGTGGCTGGTATCACTCAAAGGGTATCTATTTTATTTAAAATGCACACAATTTTAAGTGAAAAAATTGACCTACGGAAATTCAACCAAATATATTCAGATTGTGATGATCCTTTAAGAGAAAGATATTAGGGTCTTTTGTGATGTGTAATAGTGACCCCACCTCAATCCAAGGCACGGTGTTACCACTATCACTCAAATGGTCTCTCTTTTGTTTAAAATGGACACAATTTTAATTGAAAACAACAACTGACCTATGAAAATCTGACCAAACGCATTTGGATTTCCTTGATATTTTATAATAACAATAAAAGGGTACTTGGTGATGTGTAAGAGTCATCCCTGCCTCAATCCAAGGCATTGTGTGTCCGATACCAATCAAAGGGTATCTATTTTGTTTAAAATGGACAAAATTTTAATTGAAAACAACAACTGACCTATGAAAATCTGACCAACGCATTCATATTGTCTTTATCTTTTATAATAATGATCCATGGGTGCTTTTTGAAGTGTATGAGTCATCCCCACCTCAATTTGAGGTATAGTGTGGCCGGTACCACTCAAAGGGTCTCTCTTTTGTTTAAAATGGACACAATTTTAAGTGAAAACAACAACTGACCTACAAAAATCCAACCAAACACATTAAGATTGTCTTGATCCTTTAAGAGAAATATCCATGGGTCCTTTTTGACGTATAATAGTCATCTCTTCCTTAATCCAAGGAACGGTGTAGCCGGTACCACTCAAAGGGTCTCTCTTTTGTTTAAAATGGATCCAATTTTAAGTGAAAACAACAACTGACCTACGAAAATATGACCAATCGCATTCGGATTATGTTTATCCTTTATGAGAATGATCCAAGGTTCATTTTTTATGTGTACAAGTCATATCTACCTCAATATGAGGCACGGTGTGGCTAGTAGCACTCAAAGGGTCTCTCATTGGTTTAAAATGGACACAATTTCATGTGAAAACAACAACTAACCTACGGAAATCCGACCAAACACATTTGTATTGTCTTGATATTTTATAATAATGATAAATGGGTCCTTTTTTATGTGTATGAGTCAAATCCGCCTCAATCTGAGGCACAGTGTGGCCAGTACCACTCAAAGGGTATCTCTTTTGTTTAAAATGAACATAATTTTAAGTGAAAACAACAACTGACCTACGGAAATATGACCAAAAACATTCGGATTGTATTTAATCTTTAATAGAATGATCCAAGAGTCCTTTTTGATGTCTAAGAGTCATCCCCGCCTCAATCTGAGGCACGGTGCGTCTGGGAGCACTCAAAGGGTCTCTCTTTGGTTTAAAATGGACACAATTTTAAGTGAAAACAACAACCGACCTACAGAAATCTGACCAAACGCGTTTGGATTGTCTTGATATTTTATAAGAATGATCCGTGAGTCCTTTTTGAAATTTACGAGTCAACCCCGCCTCAATCTGAGGCACGGTGTGGATGGTACCACTCAAAGGGTCTCTCTTTTGTTTAAAATGGACACGATTTTAAGTGAAAACAACAACTGACCTACAGAAATCTGACCAAACACATTTTTATTGTGTTGATCATTTAGTATAATGATCCACGTGTTCTTTTTTATGTGTATGAGTCATCCCTGCCTCAATATGAGGCACGGTGTGGCTGGTAGCACTCAAAGGGCATCTCTTTGGTTTAAAGTGGACAGAATTTTAAGTGAAAACAACAACTGACCTATGTAAATCCAACCAAACCCATTAGGATTGTGTTTATCCTTTATGATAACTATCCAATGGTCCTTTTTGATGTGTACAAGTCATCCCCGTCTCAATATGAGGCATGGTGTGGCCGGTACCACTCAAAGGATCTCTCTTTTGTTTAAAATGGACACAATTTTAAGTGAAAACAATAACTGACCTACGAAAATCTGACCAAACCCAATTGGATTGTGTTGATCCTTTATGATAACGATACATGGGTACTTTTTGACATGTAAGTGTCATCCCCACCTCAATCTGAGTCACGGTGTTGCCGGTAACACTCAAAGGGTCTCTCTTTTGTTTAAAATGGACACAATTTTAATTGAAAACAACAACTGACCAATGAAAATCTGACCATACACATTCGGATTGACTTGATCTTTTATAAGAACTATCCATGGGTCATTGGTGACGTGTATGAGTCAATCCCGCCTCAATTTGAGGCATAGTGTGGCCGATATCACTCAAAGGGTCTCTATTTTGTTTAAAATGGACACAAATTTAAGTGAAAACAACAACTAACATACTGAAATCCGACCAAACACATTAGGATTGTGTTGATACTTTAGGAGAAATATACATGGTTCCTTGGAGATGTGTACGAGTCAACCCCGCCTAAATCTGAGGAATATTGTGGGTGGTATAACTCAAAGGGTATCTATTTTGTTTAAAATGGACACAATTTTAAGTGAAAAAAACAACTGACCTACGGAAATCTGACCAAAAGGATTCGGATTGTGTTTATCCTTTATTAGAACGATCCAAGAGTCCTTTGTGATGTGTACGAGTCAACCCTGACTCAATCCAAGGCACGGTGTGACCGTTATCACTCAAAGGGTCTCTCTTTTGTTTAAAATGGACACAATTTTAATTGAAAACAACAACTGACCTATGAAAATCTGACAAAATGGATTAGGATTGAAGTTATCTTTTATAATAATGATAAAAGGGTCCTTGGTGACGTGTACGAGTCAACCCCACCTCAATCTGAGGCACGGTGTGGCCGGTACCACTCAAAGGGTCTCTCTTTTGTTTAAAATGGACACAATTTTAATTGAAAACAACAACTAACCTATTAAAATCTGACCAAACACATTCATATTGCCTTGATATTTAATAATAATGATCCAAGGGTCCTTGGTGATTTGTACGAGTCAACCCCGCCTCAATCCATGGCATGGTGTGGCCGATACCAGTCAAATGATCTCTCTTCTATTCAAAATGAACACAATTTTAATTGAAAAGAACAACTGACCTATGAAAATCCAACCAAACGAATTAGGATTGCCTTTATCATTTATAATAATGATCCAAGGGTACTTGGTGACATGTAAGAGTCAACCCCGCCTCAATCCGAGTCATGGTGTGGCTGGTACCACTCAAAGGGTCTCTATTTTGGTTAAAATGGACACAATTTTAAGTGAAAACAACAACTGACTTAAGAAAATTCGAACAAAAGCATTAATATTGTGGTGATACTTTAGAAGAATGATCAACGGGTCTTTTGTGACATGTAAGAGTCATCACCGCCTCAATCCGAGGCACGGTGTGGCCGCTATCACTCAAAGGGTCTCTCATTTGTTTAAAATGGACACAATTTTAATTGAAAACAACAACTGGCTTATGAAAATCCAACCAAAACCATTAGGATTGTATTGATATTTTCTAAGAATGATCCATGGGTCCTTTCTGACATGTATGAGTCATCCTCGCATCAATCCGAGGCATATTGTGGCCAATACCACTCAAAGGGTCTCTCTTTTGTTTAAAATGGACACAATTTTAACTGAAAACAACAACAGACCTATGAAAATATGACCAAATGCTTTTGGATTGTGTTGATCCTTTAGGAGAACGATCCATGGGTCCTTTTTGATGTGTAAGAGTCATCTCTACCTCAATAAAAGGCACAGTGTGACCGGTATCACTCAAAGGGTCCCTCTTTGGTTTAAAATGGACACAATTTTAAGTGAAAACAACAACAAACCTATGGGAATCTGACCAAACACATTCAGATTGTATTGATCTTTAATAAGAACGATCCAGGGGTCCTTTGTGATGTGTACGAGTCAACCCCACCAACCCCCTAGACCGCCCCCACCCCCTGGACACAAACCCACCCCTTGGACACCCCCACCCCTCTGGACACCCCCACCCCTATATATCCCCCCTTGACACCCTGGACACCAGTCCACCCCCTAGAAACCCCCCCCCCGGAGACCCCCATCCCCCCGGACACCCCTACCCCCCCTTGGACAGCCACCCCAAACCCTTGAACAGCCCCCAACCCCTTGAATTCTGAATTGAATTCGTTATGTACTTAATTAACGTATGGATTATGTGTTAATGGTGTTTGGGTATACTTGGTCTAATTAGCTTATGATTTATGTGTTAATTTTTTATGGTTATACTTGCTCTAATTAACTTATTGAGATGCTGAATTTTTTTGTAGGTGTTTGGGTGTGCTGCTGCAAATTTTTCATAGTAGCAGACAAGGCATTTATCAGCGCTTTTATAGAACTGATAAATGGAGCTTTTATCATTGCTAAAAAATCACTGATAAACTACTCCATTATCAGCGCTAAAGAATCACTAATAAAGGATCAATTTATCAGCACTAAAGGAGCACTGATAAAACAGGCATTTATCAATGCTCTTTTAGCACTGATAAAGGGTTGTTTTATCAGCGCTCTTTTAGCTCTGATAAAGGTACCCTTTATCAGCGCATTTTTAGCGCTGATAAAAACTGTTTTTGTAGTAGTGATATGTTTTTTCCTAGAGTGTGAAACATGATTCTTTGAAATGTAATAGTACTTGTATTATCACAATTTATAGGTACATGCCTAAATTGATATCAATAATCAAGTAATGTGTATTTCATCCAAAATATTTGTGAACAATAACTACCAGAATATATATATTTGACTTTAGTAGTAGATAATGCAACATAGTTTTGTTTCTTACTACACCATGAAACTAGAGACTTTCCTAAAATGTGACATGTTCTAGAGGTTCTATTTTTTTCTATATAACTTAGAACCACCAAAATCAACATCAGAATAGCTAACTAAATCATATGATTTTTCTCTAGGATAGAACAATCCTAGATTGGGTGAATTTTTGAGGTATTTGAATATCCGTTTAACAACATTTAAATGAGAATCCTTATGGTTTTCTTGAAAGTGATCACACATACATACACTAAACATAATATCTAGTCAGATATCAGTTAAGTAGAGTAATCTTCCAATCATTCCACTATAAGTGGTTTGATCAATATATTTTTCATCTTCATCAAGATCCAAATTTCAATTAGTACTCATTGGAGTATCGCTACTTTTATTGATATCCAATCCAAAACGTTTTAGAATATATTTAGTATATTTTATTTGATTTAAAATAATACCATATTTATTTGGAAGGATTTAAAATCCAAAGATGAATTTTATTTTACTCATTAAACTCATTTCAAATTAATTTTTCTTTATTTTAGAAAAATAAATACAGAAATAATTTTTTGATGATCCAAAAATAATATCATCTACATAAATTTGAACTACCAAAACATCATTGGTAATTTATTTTATAAAAAGAGTAGGATCATATACACCTATTGTAAAACCTTTTGAAATAATAAATGTACTTAATCTATCATACCAAGATCCTGGAGTTTTTTAAACTATTTTTTTGTTAATTTAAAAACATGATTTGGAAAGTGTGGATTTGTAAAACCAGGGGGTTGTTCAACATAAAAATCTTCATCTATATACCCATTAGGAATTAACTCTTGACATCCATTTGATGTAGTTTGAAATTAATATGTGTAGCATAAGAAAGGAGGAATCTGATGGCTTCAATTCTATAAATATGTGAAAATGTCTCCTCATAGTCAATTCCTTCTTCTTGACTATAGCCTTGAAAAACCAATCTAGCCTTGTTTCTAACTATGTTACCATCTTAAAATACATTATTTCTAAACACCTACTTGTGCCTATGGTAAAAATGTCTTTGGGTCTATCAAAAAGTTTTAAAGTTTTGTTCCTTCCAAACTGATTATGTTCTTATTGCATAGACATCACCCAAAATTCATCATTATTAGCATCATTGATGTTTTTATGTTCAAGTTGTGACAAGAAAACTTGATGTTAAACCTGATTTCTAAGAGAAGATCTTGTTTGTATTCCTTTATCTAAATCTCCTACAACAACATCTAAAGGATGGTTCTTAAGTGTTCTAACAGCTCTAGAAAAAGATGGGCTAGTGATTTTAGGTTCTTAAACAGGTTTGGGTTCATTATGTCTTTAATTTGGAGAATTTCCAGAACTGGAATTTTTTACAGATTCCTTTCCAGGATAGTTAGAGGATTTATCATTGATGTCTAGATTTAAAATATCATCCTCAAGATTCTTTAGAGAGGAATTTGGATCATGTGGATCTGTCTCATCAAACATGAAATGGAAAAATTAATCTACATGTTTAGTTATTTTGTAAAAAACTCTATAGGATTTACTAGAGATTGAATATCCTAGAAAGATTCCTTCATCACTATTGGATGATTTTTTTTTCAAAATTGTCCTCATTATTAAAGATGTAGACTTTCAAACAAAATACTTTAAAGTAGTTTACTTTGAGTTTTCTATTGTTCCAAAACTCATATAGGGTTATATTAAGAATAGGTCTAATAAAAAAATATATTAATAATGTAGCATGATGTATTTATAGTTTCAACCCAAAAATAAATAGGTAAGTCATATTCCCTAAGCATGCTTCTAGAAATTTCTTACATGGTCTTATTTATTATTTCTATAACTCCATTTTCTTGAGGTGTTCTTGGGGTAGAGAAATTATGAATATAGCTATTTTTTGAGAAAAATGATTCAAACTCTTGATTTTCAAACTCATGTCCATGGTCACTTCTTAGAGATTTAATTCTATGTCCACTATGTTTTTCTACAATTTTAGAATATTTAGTGAAATGAGAGAAGGATTCAATTTTGCGAGAAAAGAAGAAGGTCGAAGTATACCTAGAAAAGTCATCCACAAGAACATAAACATAGTGCTTCCCATTTAAACTAGAAACTATAGATTGTCCAAAAAATACATGTGAACCAACTCGATAAGTTGAGAAGTTGAGACATATTTCTTTGGTTTGATGAAAATTGTGTGTTTCTTTCCCTTTTGAAAAGGATTACAAACTTTATCATTTGCAAACTATAGTTTGGGTAAATCTTTAACTAAACTTTTTTTCTTTAGCTTTCTAAGTGAATTAATGTTGAAGTTTTCTAGTATTCTATACCAAAGACAAGAATCTTTGTGAAATACACTTAAACATGAATCATATTGATAAGCTAAAGAATCTAAGTTAACAGAATATCATTTTCATTTGTTAATATTGAAAATAATAATTCTTTTTTAGAATTAAAAACATTGAAATCATAATTTTCAAATTTAACATGAAATCCATCATCACATAGTTGTAAAATACTAAGCATATTATATTTCAGTTCATCAACAAAATGTAATTCGGAAATTAAAACCGAGTTAGAGTTACCGATTTGGCCAAGGCCAATGAGTTTTCCTTTGGCATTTTTATAAAAGGTTACTTGTCTGCCATAAATATTTATTAGGTTCTTGAAACCAGAATAGTCTTTTATCATGTGTCTTGAACACCCACTTTCCGAGCACCCTAAGATTTTAATAGAGCTCTTAAAAAAAATTTCTTACAAAAGAGTGAAATAAAAAAAGAATTTGGTGCCCATATTTTTTCAGGTCTGGTAATATTAGTAACTAGTGCTTTAGAAACCCACATATGTCTCATAGGTTTCCTATAATCATTATATAAAGTATTTGAGAAATAAACTTTATTTGGTCTAGAAAGACTCTAAATAGTATAAGATTTATCATATTTTTAAGTAGAAGAATGTTTTTATAAACTTGGAGTAAAGCTGTATGTTCTAGATTTAGAAACAAAATTGGTTTTTCCAAAATTTCTTTTACCATGACGATAAACAATATCGGTAGTGTATTTAGGGGAAATATGTTTATCTATAATTAATACAAAGGTATATTTACCATTAGAAAAACTTTAAAGGTCCTTTTTCAATTTCTCATTTGATGGATTTAATTCATTGTTTTCTTTGAGTAATTGAACATTTTTTTCTCTTTCTACAGTAAGTTCAGATTTAATAGTTGAGGTTAGAGCATATTTTTTCTTTAAATACTTGTATTTATCTTTTATTTTATCACATGTCTCTTCAAGAATATTGCAATACTCAAAAATTTCTTCTTTAGAAATATTTTCAGAATTACTCTCATCTCTAGAATAATAGAAATTGTGTACATGATATTTCTGTGTTACTTCAAATGTGTTCATCATGAAACCCATATTGTCTTTGTTATCCTATTCATCATGTGAAGATTGTAAGTCACTTGAAATATCATCAAAATCACTCCAAGTTTATTTTATTTCCTTTTTATACTTTCTATATTATTCCTCATATTTCTTTTTATACTTCATCTTAGGACAGTAAGGAATTACATGTCCCTTTTTATTACATTCATAACATACTATTTCATCTGACTTGTAATTTCTTTTAAAAACATCCTTCCAGCTTCCCTTTTGATCGTATCTTCTTTTTTAAGTTCGTATTTCTAAAAAATTTATTCCTTTTGAAAAATTTCTTTAACCTTCTGGATATTTGAGTCACTCACTCATCACTGTCAGGTGATGATTGTTCACTACTGGAACTTTCTACAGAGACTTTCAGTTTCTCATTTTCTTTGTGTTTAGAGGTAGTGGTCTTAAATGACACATATTTTATTTTGGGTTCACCCCCTCATCATTGTTGAATTTCATATCTTCTTCTTATATAATTATTTTCCCAATGAGTTCTTTGACAGGTAATTTGGTGATGTCACATGACTCTCTATTAGATATAGAATTTCCTCTCCATATATTAGGTAGGAATCTGAGAATCCTTATAATTTTTTCTTTGGATGTAAATTCTGTTTCGAGAGAGGTCATTGTGTTAAATTTTTTTTAACCTGAGATACATGTCAGAAATAGGCTCATCAGGCTTCATTTTAAAGTTATCATACTTAATGTTATATATATTAAGTCTCATTTCATTAACACTATATTTTCATTCATGTGAAATAGACAAATTATTCCAAATTTCATGGGTTGTTTTACATGAATAAATTCTCTTAAATTCTTCATCTCCTAAAGAGAAATATAAGGCATTCATGGATTTTAAATTATTATTATAAGAAGTATTATTTGGGCCATATCAATTAGTTCTATCAATAGCAATAATCTTTTACTCATCTACAATTGAAGACCAAATTTCAAAACCCATACATTCAAAATGAATTTTCATTTTAATCTTTCATTGGGCATAATTAGTTCCATTAAATAATGGAGGTCTATTTGATGCAGCACTATAGAGTCTATTATCCATAATAAAGAAGTAATTTTAAAGATCTATAAATTTAGAACTAATAAAAATTTATAGAACTTTAAAGTACTACTAAAATCATAGTTTATAAGATTTTACAAAAGATTCTTAACTAGAATAAAATCTTATGATACAAAATGTTGGTCAGAGTAGATTACTCAAGAGAGGGGGGGATTGAATTGAGTATCTATAAAAATTTCTGTCAAAAATTTAACTTAAAAGGATTCCCCAATAAAAATGAATACATTACAGTTAATCAAGGTAATAAGGTTTTAATAGTTTGAATATTCAAATAACTTCTCAGAAGATTGATTAATTCTCAGTAATATCAACATGAGTTATTGATACAACTTTTGAAGCTATTCTAATAAGTCAAAATAGTTATAACTTTATCCAAGACCAAATATCAATGTAAAATTTAGTTTTTTGAAATATAAATTAAAGAATAGAAAACCTAAATCAAAAGACACAGTAGATAAAACAACTAGTTCAGTCTCAAGCTGATAATTAACCCACTCCACTTAGTGATCACCTACAACCATGAAGTCTATATAGATAAAATATTGATCCACACCCTAGATCAATGTAACACAATAGTACACAGGATTGTACAGGTCACATGACCTATTCTACTATTCCTCGTGGGTATAAGCTACCAGGTCACACAAGGATCTATTCCAAATTTATTTGTGGGAGTAAATAGATGTAAGAAGTTGTGAGAGGAAGGATATCTTGTATCCTTCAGTTTAACACAAGAGACAGTGTGTGTTTTAATACTGAAACACACACACTTATTGAAATATAAAAAAAGTACGCAATAGAAAAAAGATGATGAGAAAGGGTTAGAAGTGATATGAGTGGTATTCAATGAATCTCTGGACTTGTAGAATGAAGCAGATTCAAGTGTTGAGTCCTCTTGTAAAAAACAGAGTATCGCAAGTCTGGTGATCTGGTTTCCAGTTCGATAGTGTAATCTATATAGCTCATGTTCTTCTCTGAGTTGGTATTGCAAAGTCATTTTTGACTCTGATCTACGGTAGTCCAACCTTCATGAATCGATAGTGCTTCATGTGTTCTTTATTTGTATCATGTTTCATGTATCTATTTGCTTTTCAAAAATCGTTCCTCTACACAATGTTACAGTTCCATGCTTTCCATTTTGTTACGGGGTGAATCTATTGGAGCCGACATGATGCATGTATTCCACACCTCATACCACGTACTATCAGGTGACTTGTCTACAAAGAAACACTAATTATGTCAGTGACTTTAAATGACTCAAATATGACCGTTAGAAATTAAATTTAAAATGAAAAAATAGATTAAAGAACAATGTCTCAGTTTTTATTAAAACAGTATCACATGGAAATAGTGTCACCAGGAAACCGTGTCTTCTTCTTTGACTTCAGTGGTGAGATAGTCATGATGGCATAGTTGCATTGAGATCAAGAATTGGTAGTGTAGATGCGGTGTTAGGATTACGGTGTCTGTTCCTTTACAAAAATTTGAACGGTGTCTTGGTGATGGTAGCAAGGAATTGGTGTCACAGACTTTATGATATCTGAAACTGGTTACGGTGTTAGGGTCACGGTTCCTAGGTCACGGTGTTAGGGTCATAGTGTCTGGGTCATGGTGTCTGGGTCATGGTGTCAGGGTCACGGTGTCATGGTCACAATGTTAGGGACTTTTACAAAATCCATAACCAGTGTCAGACTTATGGTTTCTCAGACATAACCATATATCTTTATAGTTTTCTTAGGAGACAACATTCATATAATTAATTAGACATAAGAATTAATATAATAAAACATTATAGAACAAAATTTAGTTTATAATATTCAATCATGATTCAAACATGATTTATAGAAATCAGGATCTTTTGAAAGTGTATACCATGAGTTGTAAGCATTAAAGAATAGAGAAAAAAACCCTCTATACACATGATTTGAGATAGATTGAACAAGGTTAACCAGATTTGTGATCATTAAAACATGATTAAAAAATGGGGATTCTAATAGGGTCTATCTAATGAACCATACCATTTCATTTTTAATAACACAATCCCATGTTCATGAATGTGCCACACCTCATGGGTGGCCTCTATCCCAATATAATCAACCTAAATTCGTCCCATACATATCATGAAGGGTTAAAGCCATCATTTAACTAACCATTTTATCATTTATTACTAATGATCTCAAATTAAAAACAAAAATATACCATAGAACAACCAAATATACATAATTGAAACCTCATGATAATGGGATATAACTTGTATACCACCTACCTCAATTATGTTGAAAAATTCTCGCTTAATCATTTCCTTTGATTTGATCTAAAAATACCATCAAATCCCTAACTTGTAAAACACTGGAAAAAGGGTGTTTAAGTGTTTCATAAGTATAATAATGAATCAAAAAGTGATAATCTAGAAAAATGAATTAATAGGTGTGTTAGACTCACCTAGGCCATCAATCCTCACCCAACGACACTTCGAATGGCATATAAACTAGATAGATAGATCCTTGGGATGTTTGAGAGGATGTGTTTATCTCACATATATACTTTAATAGGAATGGGGAGGAAATATGGTTAAGAGAAAATAAATACAGAGGGAGGAAATTTTAAATTTCAACAATTTTAATGAGGATCATAGTTTGTCCACATAGTTGGCCAAATCATGTTCCAACCATGAGATAACCATGCGCCACCCTCAGTCCAATAGGGGGCCAAGTGTCACAGCCTCCAATGAATCAATAATTTTTGAAAATAGAGAGCAGTAAATGTGCTAAAAGGATATGTCCAAGACCACAAGTTTTCATCTCCCACTCTTCACAGTTTTACTAACCATTCACACCTCCTGTAGGAAATCATGATTATGGTACGAACTTACTACTAACCATGTGACAACTATGAAACCTTCACTTGATGTATCATTTTCCATCTATTAACATTCCAAACCCCAAATACACCCTTGAGCCTCCTCATAGACTCATGAAACATTTCATTAACCAATATAAAGGGGTTCAATCCAAAAATTAAACAAGAATTTAACTCATTAGAATCTTGGGATATTACACTAAATATATATTTATTTCGATAATTTTAGTATTACACATCCCAAATAATCATAAAATCCTATAAACTAATGTTTCAATTTCATTTAATATTAGTGATATAAAAATACAATTATAAACATTTATCTTAAATCTCACCATATAAGATCACATTCTAGACATCCCTGGGTGATACTCATCTTTATGGACGAGAGAATAGAAAACATAAGAAAAGGGGTTATCTCAAAATAATTATAAGGGGTAGAGATATCAACATGTATTCAAGGTTTAGATAACAAGTATATGATATAAATGATTATAGTAAGTATATCTTATTAAAAAGAACATGGAACAATTGTATTTTTCCAAATTTCATGATAACAGGACATGTAATATCAAATAACTAAATCTATACCATGGTATATTATTTTGAAAATAAATATAGAAATCATGTTTCATGGTATATAAAATAGGCATATCAAAATAAAATGTGGAATAAAAGTAAGCATAGGAAGACATGGCATTGTGGACATCACTACCCAGAATCATATCAAGAAACACCATAATTATATCATGGGATATAAAACCATCCCCAATGCATTGTATGGATTTAATGGACTATACCATTCATAGGGATTTAATTGACCCAAACTATATTGTGGATGTAGTTAATCCAACACATCTTAAAGATTTAACAAAAAAATCCCATATAAATGATTTAAAAGACATAAATAATCTCTTAATAATGATCCATACACATGTTTTCTTAACAAGAATAAATATAGTAGAATATCTCGAGGAACCCACAGAAATAAAATAGGTTTTGTAAAGTTTATATATTTATTACATAACATGACTTAATAAATAAGGTCAAATGATACAAAGTATTTAATGAAACAAAACTTCAATTTGATAAAAATAATTTAGAAAGTTTCCCATAAAAAATAACTACATGGGAGAGAGATATTTTCATATCAAAGAGGATATTGGAATTGAAATGTAAAAGTGTATTTATGAAAGACATTGGATTATTTTTAAATAGAGATGACGTTTCAAGACACATTCAAAAATAATATACTTTAAGTTAACATGATTTTTTTAATATCTCAATTTAGTGTATAATCGATAATTGGGATCTTTTGAAAATATATAAATGATTTCCAGATGAAATGTACAGTAGATGAAAAAATATTAGATTCTTCAAATAAAAATTACATTGTAATTTCAAATTATCATTATTCAAATCAAACATTGTTTAAAAGAGTATTAAATCTTCCTTTTGAAAATTGGTAGAGATTTATTAATAAAACCAATGTATTAAATTTTTAGATTTCAAAATAGAAAAAGGGAACGTTGTCGGTAATTAAAACTTGGACTAGAAAAAAAGATCCACTAAAATGGGTACAAATAAATAATAAAAATATATATTTATTAGGAAGGATGAAATTGGAAAAATAAGAATTTTCTGATGAGAAAATGTAAATTATGAAGATAATATATATATATATATATATATATATATTGAATAATTATTGAAACTTAAATTGTCTTAGTCAATAAAAATACTTTATGACGTAATGAATGAAAATTGAGTAGATGAATACCCTTACCACAGATTACATCTCTTCCTAAATCATTATAAATTCATATATTGTAATAATAGATTCATTAAATATATATTCTAGAACTAAATTATTATTTAATACATTATTTAATAAAATTTTATATCTTTTTATTACATAATTTTCACTTATTTTAAGTCAATAATTTTTGGTAATTAGTGGTTTTAACTACCCCATGTTTACCCAGGTAAAACAATTATTGTTTTTAATCAATTTATACATGATTTTCATCTACATAATGGAAATGGTAATATAATATATGTTATATATTTATTTAGGATGTTAAATATTTATCCAATGAAACATTGAGGTATGAATTGTAATGATAAAATTAAAAAGTTGTTTGTTTTATCAACCATTAGCGTAAAAATGGTTGTTCATTAATATTGAGTTTAACTATTATCATTACCATTGTATAAAAAATTTATTTATACCAACATAATATATTACGATAATTAATTTTTCAATAAAACCAATAATAAAAATTCATATCATAACTCATGTAAGTGGTTTAACCGACCAAAATAAAGGACATGCTAGAAGTAATTGGATTTGTATGATTATTGAAATATTTTTTTACAGAATAATAATTCCATAATCATGATAATAATTTTTTTAATTATTATATAATTTTTCCATTGTTTGATATGTATTTATCATTAATGATATAATCATTATAACACCATTTTGTAGGTGGTAAAACAACCCAAAATAGGACCACATTACAATGATGTAATGAGTAAGAACAACATATTTAATTATGGTAATATTAATTTCATCAAAATATTATTTAAATATAAAACTAGATAAAAAATCATATAGAATATATAATAATAAGTAGTATAAAAATAATTTGAGGAATGATATGAGGGGAGAAAATACATACATTGAAGAATTTAATCTTATCTTAGAAACTTTCTTGATTTAAATGGGATATGGGAAATCTATATAGGCAAAAATCACTAGAAAATGGGAAAGGATTATTTTATAAGGAAATAAGGTAGATTATAGGGGATTATTTAATTTTTTGAGTGTCATTGAAGGTGTAGTGAAAGTATATTTTTATAATTGAGGTGAGTGGGACTCTTATAAATATTTATAACTTTTAAATAAAGTAAACGCATTCAAAAAGAATATTGGAACCAATTTGGTTAAAATTTGATTATAGTATAATGTGAAATATATATCCACTAATCGAATTAAATTAGGGAAGTTTTTGTGATAATTATGTAATTATAACTTTGTTTAACCCAACTTTTAACAATTTTAACCATTATAGTAGTGGGAAAGTTTCGCTATGGCCAGTTATATCTATGAAAATAAATTTATTTTATCTTATTACAAAATATTGGTCATGATGATTTCAACTATGGAATGAATATTATTTTATTCATTATTAAATTTTAAAGAAGTAAATTCTAGTATAATAATGAAAAAATGGAAATTGTGTTTATGAAAAATGGATTTTTAAGCATAAAAATGACTTTACACCAAAATCATGTGTAAATTTTATTATCTTTACAGTTAATGGTGTAAACAAAATAATATTTATATGACTTTAAAAAATTCATAAATTAATGAAAATGTATAACTGAATATTTAATTGAATGGATCAAATATAGTTTTTTAAAATACATTACATCATATGTCTCAAAGTGTTATTCAGTGATTTATAAATCTAAAATAATATTTTATAATAATTTATTTCACACGACTGAATATCTATTTTTTTAAAATATGTTATTATAGACATTAATGACATTCTTGTATCATGATGATATATTAAAAGGGATGATATTTGTAAAATAGTGTTTTTTACTATTCTTGTTAAAATCACCCATTTAGATAAATCCAAAAATTTATTCATAATGTTATCAAATCAAAATCTTTCAAAATGTTACATAAATTTCTTCAAATTAAAATTAAAAAATTATGATTTTACCTTTTAGGTCAAAAAATATAAATTATTAATATATATATATATATATTTATTTATAAGAAAAATACATTCTAAAATATTAACTTCTCTAATTTGAATTTCCCTTCAATTATTAATCAATTTGGTTTCAATATATTATTTTTTTAAAAAAAATAATATATAATAATTTATTGTTAATAAATTAGTTTTCTTAAAATAAAAAGGAATAAACCATAAAAGGATATTATTTAGAAAAGTATATTTAAAACATAAAATAAATTTATTATTTCTTCCTATATATTAATAAATCTATGAGAATGATTTTAATTTGCATTCAATTTAAGTAATATCAACATATTTCATTAAAATCGTTCCTCAATATATATAAATTAAAAATAAAAACTCTTAAAAATATTATTCAAAATATAACTTTTTTATTTTATTATCAAATTCTAGTAAGTATTTATTTTCTAAAAATAAAATTCCACTAATCCATTGATAGTAAAAAAATTCTTTAAATATTATCATTATATCCCATAATCATAATATGTGACTGATAAATAAATAAATAAATATAAAATAAAACATAGAAATTAAATATTATTATTATTAGATTATCATTATGTATTAAATCTTATAATTCTTTGAAATATTTTATATCAATAAAAAGTAATAATATTTTTGTTTTAGATTGTTATTGATTTTGAAATAATTTATCCCAAATATTATTTATATAATGTGAAATTAATTATAAAATCTTATGGTTTTTAATTATGAGAACACTCATTATATATGAGATGATGAAGAATTATAATGATTCATTAACAAAGGGTATATATGAAGACGTTTTGTTCAATGAATTGAAGAAACTAGTATTGGAAGATGATCCCAAATATTAGATTGTTACTGAGTCTATGTATTTCTATTACTCCAACTTGAAATGTTGAAAATTCTTATTTAATCTTTCAATCATATAATTTTAGTGTAAAAATATAAGTTACCTTAGTATATATTGTCATAAAACGTTTTGATATTGAGATGAACACTAATCAATCAGGAAGAAATAAAAATTTAAGGGAAAGAGGTATTTGGGGAAGAAATTCATAAAAATAAAAACACACTTTCTTATGGGGATGCTATCTTAGAAGGGATGGATATGGAATAAATTAAGGTCTATAAATACATCAACAATGTATTCTATATTGGAATTATATAAAAATAATAATAAAAGTACATAAATGGTGGTAAATATTATTTTCATAGATGATTAGGCCTCAAGGTAGATATCAATGTTGTTGTTGATATAAATGTATTTTTTATTGCCAAAACATGGAACTCCAATATAATTGTTTGTGAATCCAAAATGTTTATTTTATTATATATAGAGTAATAGTTTGAGTTAATTAATAAAATTGAAAGTAATAAATTTATAAATCCAAAAGTATCAGAGAAGGATGGTAAAAAGATATTCCAAATTGGATAGGAGTCATGAATCATTGATATATTGACTAATATAGTTAAGGATAGATTCAAATGAATCAAATATAATGATTAATTTTTTTTGATTATAATGATATATTAAAGATAAATCATTGATATTGACTCTCTATATAATATTGATAGAAACTACAATTTAGTTTATAGATAAGTTAGAGAAAAACTTTATAATCCAATCAATAGTTTGAGTATTTCACTTAAATTTAGTATTTTATCAATTAAAGAAAAATTATTATGTTTTATAACCCTAAGAAAAAACTAGTGATGGTTAATTAAATGCCTCAATCACCTAGACCACAATGTAAAACATCTTACGTATCTCACAAAAGAACTAAAAGGATGAATATTTGGTAAATAAAATTAAAAATACACAAAAAACCAACTGTTATTTTTGTATAAGGATGGGCCATACTAAATAAATTTGTGTTATAATAATATGGTACTTCAGGGAATATGAGAAAAGGAAATAGAAAAGAATAAATTTTTATACATGGTATGTTTTTATCATCTATTGTTTGTTTCTAAAGGTTATGAACAAAAATACAGTGGTTTATTATAAAAATTGTAATTCTCTGTGACAAAGAGACCAAAATGGATCATCTTATTATCTATAATGAAAAATCTGAAGAATATAATATATATATATTGAAAAAATTAGATTAATATTAAAAACATTTCACTACAATACATGAATAATGATCATAAAGTATTATTTTATATAGATAATAAATACAAAACCATCTTATTTCAAGATCAATATTCAACATCAACCACAAAGATCTTACAACCTGGTATACTTATTAAACATACCATACATGTAAAATTTTCTCTATAACTTAAGAATTTAAATATTAGAAAGGGTGAGATCATATGCTCAGTGAGGGTAAACATTGAAGATATTAGTCATTAGAGGATAATATGGTTATAAGGGTATGCCAACATGTACAAGTTCATATTATTAGTATAAAGTTTTCATACCCAAAAGAACATAGATAAAATTATTTGAAATGAATTCATTTCTAGTATCATGATCATTAAGGGTGTTTATATAGTAACCAACATCCAATAGTAATAATATAGTGAAGTGGAACCATAATCATAAGAAATCATTATCCTTTAAAAATAGATAAATTTAATAAAGTCCACACATAATTTTGTTATATATAGGAAGCGATCATTCTGAAAAATCTAAATGTGAACAATGATATTACATTTCATTTCAACATATTTTCCTATGAGGATAAGTTGAATGTATTCACACTCATTCATTAAAATGTGATCAAATCTATTCAGAATCATTTGCATACATTTTCTCACGAGCATGGTTAGAATGAAATCATACACAAGCATAAATATGTGAACAAATATATTTTCAATAATTTCTATATATGTCATCATCAACACATGAGATAACCATATCACTTTACCCAATGCATTGTGGGGCTATAACAGACCCAATATTCACAAAATCATAACTCAGACATATAAATTTCAAAAGAGAAAAAACATTCTTCATATCACCATAACATTAACCATAGAATATAAATGGATTTTTTAAACATAAAATTATCATACTCATAGAACATACATAGAAATAATAATTATTGTATCATTAGGTCATATCCTCAGTGAATAATAAGTAACATCAAAGGATATCTTCTTAGATAAAAATTACTTTTGAATATTTGTTGAGAAAAAATATTTTTCACATTGAAATATCTTATTTAAAATATAAATAATTTTATAGTAAAAATTTTATTTTAAAATATCCCTAAATACTTTTAATATGAGATTCCTGAGTTGAGTGATCAAGATTTTGAAAAATTCAATACATCCAATATAATTTAAATGACAAAATTCCTATCATACTTCTATAAAAAAGTCAAAAAGTGACTTGTTTTAAAAATGACTGGGAGATTCCACTAATTTTTATTATAAAATGTAAAAGTGGATAAAATATACATTAAATAACTATAGGATAATATTGGTACAATTTTGAAATAATTTTTGATAAAACATTGATATAGTTGAAAAATAATTTTGTTCGAAGTAAGAATTAATGTAAGTTTTCCTTAAAAACATTCCATTCATCTCATGAGTAATTAAAGATAAAAAAATTAATGAAACATTTAATCTCTATAATGTTCCATAGGAGATTAAAATTCATTATATTCTTGAAATATGTATCATAAAATGGTTATCATCAAATACATAATCATAAAAAATCATGATAGGCAATGAGATTATATCAAAATCCCTTTTTCTTTAGTAACTCTTGAATCATAATTCCCATGAAATAAATAACATTATAAGGATATGTATATCCCATAATTTTATTAATATATATCATAAAACACATTAATAGTTAGTATATGGACACAATAAAATAAATAAATCATGAAAATAGAATATGTATCACAAAATTAAAAGTGATACGAAATTACCATACCTCAAGTTTGACTTGATTTAAAGGAACTATAAACTCACGTAAACATAAATATATTAAAATTATACAACATAATAATTTTATTACTTATAATATCATATATGATCAAATTATAACATTTAAAAAACATTTTTTAATTAATATCATGTTAAAATAATCATTTCTGGGTATTAACTGTTATGTTTTTCATTAGAATTCCGCTAAGGTAGTAATAGTCTATATAAATTGATCATGGTTAAATAATATCCATAATATTAATAATTATATTAATATTATATACATTCATTAAATATATGTAATTTCCTGATACTCATTTCAACTACGCCCTTGTTTCTTCTTTGTCTATCAACTTGGTTTGGGTGCGTTTGTAGGATTCTTGGGGATGGACAGCCTTTGTTGGAGGAAATGAACTAATTTTTCAAGATTGTATTTTTATTTTAATTCATGTATTACAGGTCAAAATTTTTTACTTTATTATAAGGGTTCTACCCATGTTCGGAGAATTTTTTAGGTACTTTAGGGGTTTTCTTCTTAAAGATACAATTTCTACAGTCTTGTGGGGATTTACAAGTTGTGTGAGGGGTTACACAATGAGTAATATTTTCCTTACTGATGATGTGAATTGATATAGTGTGTGAAATATTTACTTTCCATGTAATAGGTTAATTATTTTTAATGGTCAAAAATAGGATTTTAATAAAAAGTTGACACGTTTTTTGGAAATTTCAGCCATCGTGGAATAGAATAAGACTAGTGTGATTACACATCATGTAATTCATGAAGCTTGGGTTATTCATGTGTTTTGAAGGCATTTAATTCATTCATTCCATCTCCAACATCACTCTCTCAACCCATAGTTAACCATATGTTATTTTGTGTGGTTTCTCCTCTTTTGGATTGCATTGTTCGGTGATCGATCATTAGGGTTGTTGTGGTGTGCTTCTCCAGGTAATAATACCATATGGTTTTTCTTTCCATTGGTTTTGGTTGAGGTTTTGGGAAGAATATGTGTTTGGTTTCATGATTGGAGAGTGTTTTCTATCGATCCTCAACAGTTTCTTGTCATACATTGTCTTTTAAAGGCTGATATCTTAGTTTCCAATCACCATTGTTGATGGTTGCTAGGTGTATATAGTATTGAGGTAGGTGTTGCTATACAATGGGTTAATTTGTTGAATTGATTCTTTTTATGGATAAATTCTAGGTTCTTGTTCATTTAATTGATGTGTTGTGAGGTTTTAAAGGTCTCATAGGAAAGGAAAATGTTTTAATGTAATTTTATGATGAAAATAAATTTTCTTTGCCTAGAAATGAGGTTTCCATCACCGAAGAAGATTGGAATAGACATGGGTATCCTTCATGCGTGTGGCTACACTAGTGGATATCCTTTAAGATATAGATGGACTATAGTAGGACTCGATATTGGTTAGATCCAAAAAATTTCGGTTTAGGATCTTGAGTGTCAATTATGAATTTTCCTATATGATAGGGCCTAATACGAGGTGATTTATAAATTATTGTTTTTATCGCATGATTTTTTTTAGTATGTATTATTTATCATAGGTTTTTATACGGGGTTTCGTCACATTGATTCACATGAAAGTATATCATGGCTATGTGTTTACTTTCATACCTTATGATTCATGGATATGATTTCCTATTATATAAGTTATACTTTTCATATTAATATTTTAATAATATGAAATTATTCTATTAAAAAAAGGGAAAACTATTTATAAATCGATTTCGTATTTATGAAAAACACTTTCTAAAACTATTCTGTTTTGGAAAATAAAACTGTTGCATTCTTGAAATTTATGATTTTATATACTCTATGGTGGTACCGTACTTGGTATTATTATCTCACCCTACTTTTGACTTTGGGATTTTTTTAGATGTTGTATTGTAGGATATAGGTAAAGGGAATGGCATCTTATACATGTTAGATTCACCTATGGTGATTTCTTTCATATCGGGGTGGTTTGGAGGTGACTGTTGGTCACATGTTTTTCTGTACCACTTTGTGGTTTATCCAAAATTGTATTGGATTGTTTTATTTTTGGATAAATCCATTTTATTTTTCTTTTTAATCTGGTTTTATGTCATGTTTTGGATATATTAATTACTTTTTCAGTTGTTTTTTTATACATTACCATGTGATATCCAGCTTGGGGGTATGGTTTGGATTACACTAGGTGGTCTGTTACAATTTGGAATCAAAGGGAAGGCTCAGACTGAAACGTGTTAACACTATCTAAGTTTGGTTTTGTGTCTTGGGTAGAAAATATTTAGGTTTGTCAAAATTTTGATATTATGTGCATAAAAGGGTCTTGGACAACACACATCTGTGACTGAACATGCATTACCATGGGTGGTTAGTGAAATCTTACCGGTTTGAGGATTGGGTATTGGGGTAGTTTGAATGAAATGTGTTATATTTTTATCAAAATTGTACTATTTATATTGGAAATTTCTATCATTGACAATAACTATTAATTGATTTAAATTAATATAATTTTAAATCCATGATATTAATTCTGAACATTGTTCTAATATTTTTGGAATTTATTCATGATCAATTTAGTTATTGTATTATGTTTACTAAAAAATCCCCATAGAATCTATCTTCCAAATATGATATAAAAAGTTACAAGATAGGTTCTATAGGATAATCCTCATTTTGATCCTTCATTAGTAGAAACTATAATATGCACTATTTAAACTCTAGGTCAAGTGGGTGTCGTGAACCCAATACGTGTCGTGGATCATGGAACTAGGTATACAATGAAGCTTAAACCCATATTTAGTGGTGAAAATAGTGACAAAAATACAAGGACTGGCTTGAGAGGATTGAGATGATGTAAAATTTCTTGAATACTTCTAAATACTCAAAGGTGGGTTTTCAAAAATGTTCTTGAGGGACCGAGAAGTAGATGGTGGGACTATATTGTGCAAGCTTTGTTTCATGAGGTCCTTACATGGTATTATTTCACAAAAATATTTAATAATTATTCTTTCCATGATATGTTACATGTTGTAATGACCACTGTGTTTTTGACCATAGATAAGGGGGATCATGTCATTCTGTAGTATTCTACCAATTTTTTAGAGCTTGTGCATCTAACACTAGAGCTTGTCACTAAAGATTACCTAAAGGTATGGAGGTTTGAGTTAGGAATTTGGCCTGATAGTAGATTAATGTTGATTCTCATGTTCCTTCCAACCATTTTTGAGGTGTTTAACAAATAATCTTTATATGGGGAATAAATTTCTAAGAGGATGGGTTTCGGTGGGGCTTTAGATGGTGCAGGTTTTATCCAGGGTGTATCTTTTAGCCGAAAAAGAAAAATTAAGGGCGGTTTGTTCTCTTCAGGACCAATTTTAGGTGCTTTTCATATCAGAATCTTATTTTTTTTCTATAATTAAGGGTGTTCTTGTCATAAGAGACATAATTTTATGAAGTATCTTAGGTATTGACATCATTTTAGATTAATGGTCCATCTAAAGTGTTTCTATAAAAATATATTCGAATTATGTAAGGTAGGATCTACTATAACCAAGGTTTTGTAGGTTAATACTGATTCTTCCAAGGATGGTGGGTCAAATACATAGTCCCAGGGTGATGGTCATGTGACTAAGAATATATTCCTTTATGTGACTGAGTATACACATGCGGAATATGAAGCAGTTCTAGCTATTGTTATAGGTACAATGATTATTTTTTCTTCTATAATGTAAGATTTGATTATTATAGGTGATAATAATTCTACTATATCATCAAAGTTAGCTGACATATTGGAATTTCCTTCACAACTTATTTAGTACTTTTTGGATCTTTCCTTGTCATTGAGAAAAAGGTACGAACGAGGTTTCATGTTTCCCATGTTTTGTGTGATGATAATTGACTTTGAGTTAAAATGGGTCCACTTGGTGCTTGATATTGAAATATTCGACTTTATTTTGGGAATTTATTGGATTATTAGTGTTAAGGCCCAAATGGACTATTATCACTGATGGGTACAATTCTTATCTATCAATTGGGTAACTCATGTCTTTTAGGGTGAATAGGTACCTAGATTGGGAAGGACATGGAATGTTGTTACTTATACCGGAGTAATATCATGTTAGTTGTCAAATACATTTCTTGATCTTCTTGAACATTATTTTTATGGTCGAATTACGGTAGTGCTAAGTGAATACCCTAAAGACATTTAGGATTATTTTTATTTTTTACCTCCCTATAGAAAGGTTGAGTTTACTATTGACCGGATCCCTGGTATGACACCCATTTCTATTCAATCTTATTGAATGGAACCTACTGAGTTGGTATAACATAAGTTCCATCTTGTGGATCTAAAGGCTAAAGGATTTATTCATCTAAGAATTTTAAAATGTGCTTCGACTATCTTATTTTCTAATAAGGTAGACAGGAGTTTCATTCATTGTATTGAATATTCGAATTTAAATTACGTGATTGTTAAGAAAAAATACCATATTCCTAGGATATATGATATTTTTGGCCAACATAGAGGAGAATTTTTGTTTTCAATGATTGACCTGTAGTTAGGGTACAAAAGGTTGAGGGTACGATAAGAGGGTATACCTAAAACAATGTTTCATACCTAGTATATGAATATTGAGTTTCTAGTTATTCAATTTTGTTATACTAATTCTCTTATAGTGTTTATGGATTTTATGAACCATATATTTCAGTGATTCTTAGACTCGTTTTTAGTTGTGTTTGTTGGTGATATTTTGGTGTTATAAAATTAATAAGAGGAGTATATGAAGGATAGACTTGTGGGGAATCATTAGTTCCCTAAATTAATATCAAACTGGAGTTGTTTCTGGGGACAATAGCCTTTTAGTTTTAGGATTTAAATTTTTCTATCTACTCTTGGTGTGTTGTGAGTTCAAATTTTTTTATTTTTACATGTACTACAAAAACAATTGGTCAACGAAAAAATATATAATTGATTCAAAAAAAAGTCAGAACTAGTTTTAGAGATTAAAGTCACTACAACCATGGTGGGTTCTAATCAAAACCAACTCACCAAGGAACTTCAGAGAGATTAGGGGTAGAAAATGCTGGAAAACCCTATCCGGCCATCGAACATAGGATTGCAACCGAGCATTCAAACACCCCCGTCACTTCAAATAACTTTGAGATTAATCTTACGATCATCTCAATAATATCAAATAGCGTTCAATTCATGAGACTTCTACACAAAGATCTGAACAAAAATCCGGGAAGCCTCTCCAAGCTCTGTGATACATTCCAATTCCATAATGTCTAAAACATGTGGTTAGACTTCATCATTTCTGGTTTTCATTGTGAGATCGAGATCAAGACTAGATTTAGAGCCTTCATGCAACTTCCATCACTACATGGGATGATCTTTCACAAAACTTACTCTCCCACTTCATTCTAACTTCTAGTTCTATGGAAATACGAGTAAACATTTTTAACTTTTTTCAATTTGAAGATGCGTTACTATATGGTGTATGGAAATGTTACAAAGATATGACTCGAAAGTGCCCTCATCATTGAATAGAGTTGTGTCTACTAAATAAAACATTTTAAAAGGGTTTTTCCGAAGAAAACAGGTCAATTATTGACACTATAGCTAGAGGATAATTAATGAGGAAATCACTAGAAGTGAGATAGAACCTATTGGATGAGATGGAAAGAAATAGTTTCTAATGGTAAGGAGAAGGGATGAAGTGGAAATGGATTCATGAAATAAACAATAATAACTGGATGATAGTGTAATTGGAGTCACTGACCAATAATATGGACATCATGATGGACCATCACCAAAACCCCCAAGTTATGCATATTGAAGATGAAAACGATTCTGATTATAATAAGGGTAATCAATTTTAGGGTTACATACCACAACAACAAGTACTGGGATTTCAGAAAGGACCACAAGGGTACAAACAAAAAGAACCTCAAGGGCCCACACTGATGAGCCATGTCCATTAGTTGGAAGAGACACTAGAAATATTTATGTCTACTTCTAGGGATACACTCAAGGAAATAAGTGAAGAATCATCAAACTAGAAGGCTGAATTAAGGAATATAGAGCTACAGGTTGGACAAATTGCTGATAATATTAGATAGAGACCTAGAGGTATACTATTAGGATTCACTAAAGAATGTAAACATGAATATTTGAAATCTATAAAACTGATAATTGGGAAGAATGAAAAGGATGTAGTGTATAATTTTCTTAAAATTCACCAGAGTAAGAAGAAGCAGAAAAATAACTAATAGATAAAGAAGTAGAAGAAGAACCACCTTAGTATAATCCAATAATGCATTTTCCATAGTGAATAGGGAAATCAAGAAATAATGTGCAGAAATTTAATTTTCTATAACACTTTAAAATTTTCATATTAATATACCTTTTTAAGAGGCTCTTGCGAACATTACATCATATGAAAAATTCATGAAAGAGTTTGTAAAAAAAACAAGATGGAAGAGAATATAACCATTCCAAACACATGAGAGTGTTTGAAAGTGATTTCAAATGGCCTACTTAAGAAGAAAAGAAACCCATGTAACTTTTCAATTTCTATATTTATTAGAGCTAAAAAACGTGGGAATATTTTGTGTGACTTAGGTTCGAGTGTCAATATCATATTGTACACGACATTCAAGAGTTTGGGACTAGATGGACTAAAACCTACAATAGTACTTATTCAATTAGTATATTTAATTGTGAAATCCTGAAGAGGATTCATCAAAGACATCCTAATCAAAGTAGATAAATTTTCATTCCCTATAGACTTCCTAGTTTTTGATATGGAATAGAAGTATAATACACTCATTTAGGGGAGGCCATTTTTATCCACAAGGAATGAAATGATTGATTTTAAAAATAGAGAACTTTTTATAAGTGTTGGAAGTGATCATGTAAGTTTCAATATCCATAAAACGATGAAGAAATTTTTTTAAAAGATAAAAATGAGTTTAGAGAAAGGTAAACATCTGAATATAAGGATTTCACTGATATTGAAGAGTTATATGATTTAGATGATGTTGTGAAAGAAGATATTCAATTGAAGAAGAAAGAGAATCTGAAGAACTATACCGCTAACACTATATGAGAGACTTACTGTACTAAATTTGAGAAAGTAAAATAGATATTGATGATACATGAACGTAGATTTAGTTCATAGATATTGAGGATGAAATGGTGGGTTGGTCCAACAGAGATAAATAAATTACTACCATTTGGAAGAATCAACTTGTTCGGAGAAGAAGGAAAGGTGCTGACATATGTGGATAAGACACAACTGAGACCATTTATGGACACCAAATAGGTACAAAATTATAAAAAATATATCATGTAATATGGTGCATAATTATTTAAGTTCGACCCAACAATGTTAAACATAAGATCTTTCAGGAGGCAACCTGAGAATTTTGTTTTTCTTGATTTATTTTATATTTTTAGAGGCATTCATTATCACACTCCATATATTTTAAAATTAATTGATAATGGACCATAAATTCACTTCTTTATGTTTAATTTTCAGGTCTATAAAAGGCAATGGAAATAATAAGTAGCTTGAAGAAGGAAGAGAAGAGGATGTGATGGATTACACGTTGTGAAGAAAAATTACATGTCGTGAGTCTAAGGGCAAGAAGAACCTGAAAATACATGATTGAGGAAAATAATTACAAGGAGAGTAAGAGTTTCCATTATATAATTTTCTACTGTGTTCCCCAAATTTTTAAATGTTTTAATTTTTTTACAATTCAATTGCATGCCCACATTTAATTGATTCTGTACTCAACTAAACTATAAAACATAAACTACCTAGAACCATTAACATGCCATGTGTTTAAATTTCCTTGGCAATAAATTTGAATGATAATTATGGGAGAATTAATTAGTAAAGATAATCATGTGTATTATAATTTAACATATAATGATTTAGAGGAGCGTGTCGAACATGGTAAATAAAGTCTATCTGAGATTTATCTATGCTTTGAATTTGTGATGTTTTTATTAATTGATTATATTATTTGTATGAATTTCCATTAGTTATTGTCCTAACCATTCATCTCATTCCTGAGACATCCACTAGGACTATATTTACTATTATTTATTTTGTATATTTTATGAAAAATGTGGCCATTCTTTCTTTTAGATTTATCTTTGCATCTTATTACAACTATGACTGAACATAATCAATTTTAAAATTATTGAGGCCTTATTTTTTAGCCCTTATTCAGAGACCTACCTTATATTAATCCTTTTAAACCTGTAGAATCCCTAAAAAATCTTTTTAGTAAGAGATCCTTGTTATAAGTCTATTTTATCCATTCTCACATTCCTTTAAATATTTTTCAAGATTATCAAACATAAGAGTGGGGGAAGCGACAACTGGTGGAAGTGATTCACATTTTTAATGAGTAATTCTGGGGGAAGTTTCTTGATATTTGGGGATGTAACATATATTTTAATTACTAAACAAACTCTTGAAAAAAGGAAAAAAATAGGTTTTCTTCTAAGGAAATTCAAAAATCACCATTTAATTGACCGGTGATCTGGTTATAACTATTTCAAATAGTTTTTTGGGGAGATCACTAAGGGTTGGGTGGTGGATCAGAGAATTTTCCCTAGAAAAACTTTCTAAAAAGGGAAGAAAAATAATAAAATAGAGTGTTTCATTTAGGTCATTTAATCTTCCAATAATCCTACTTTGAGATACAGGGGGAGAGGAGACTTTCATTGAGTTATTTTTAAAACCACTCAAAATGATTTAGATTTGAAACTCCTTTTTGAGCCTTAATTTTTTCATTATTTACCAACCTACCCTGAAGCCTTAGAGTGATGTGATCCTAAATAGTAAATCTATCTTGATTAATTGTGATTTTTAATCTTAGGAGGTGAAGATTTTAGATTTCTTTCATGCCTATTGTAAGTTACATGTTCTCGAGGTATGTGTTGAATTCTATTTACAATTTGAACCTTGATTATGAGGGGAAAAAAATTCATGTGAGGTAGATTACAAGTGGCATTCAGATTGACAATGAGTTGAAATATTAAAATGGATGAATGAAAAGGCTTGGTTGAGTGAAAAGAGGAAAATTAAAATACAATGTTGATTTGTATTCTTTTAAAAATGAGGCATGAAGAAACTTCATGTGTGATGATTGAAATTTTAATTTTTCATTTGATCAAATGCATTTGTTCAAATTTAATTTAAAGAAAGGTAAGGTAAATGTACTTTGTATTATGTTGAAATTCTATCCTTGAAAAAAGTATGAATTCAAGTGTGGGTGTATTTGATATGTTTATTTCATTCATATGTTTTATAATGTTTAATGTATTGAATTTTGTATTTAAATGAATATTATTTCCAATTTTTTAAACATTCTACTTATTTTATGTTTTATTTTAGGAATCAATAAATTTATAAAAAAGGAATGAAAATAGAGGAAAACATTACCTAAAATAAACTTCACACCATGATCTTCAATTGCAGTGTGATATTTTATTTTTGAGAGATAAGAGGATCTGAGAAAACTAGAACAACATGATTACACATCATGTAATAAAGTCACATGTCGTGCCTTATTCAAAAGGAATTTCCCATGTAGGACAAGTCATGAAGTAGATACACACTGTGAATGAACATTACACGTTGTGTAACTACAATACATGATGTGACATTTTTTAATATTTTTTTTGGAGAATAAATACATAGATATTTGTGGTACTTTTAGATTAAAAGGTTACATGTCTTATGTCCCCATTACACAATGTGAAAGGAGTCAATGGTCAAAATCCATGTACAATATTCACATGAGATTTGAAGAGATTTAAAAATCAATGAGGAAACTTTGGATCAGGATTACATGATGTGTAAACCATTTAAATTTAATAAAAGTGATAGGGTAGATCTCATAGAAAGCATATAAATAAAGGACTTTACTGCTACTAAAAAGGCATCAAGATGCAGGGAAGACAAAAGCTTAGAGCGAAGCTAATACACCCTATTTGACTTATTTCTATTTTATTAATGTTTTCATTTTATTTTATCTTTCCCTCTTAACCTATAATTGCTTGGATGAAAGGGTAATCCATCCATGTTCTTGGGTTATGTAACCAAAGGGGGAAGGTGCGTTGGGTTTAATTACTTTTATTATTCATTTTTTTGGTTTGTGAAATTTCTTCAATAAACTTATAATACCTTTCTTTTTATTTTATCATGAAAATTGATAATTTAATAAAAAAGGAACTTTAAAATTGCACAACTAACAACCCAAAAGAAGTCATGAACAATGTTAACTTTTGGGAAAATCAGTTTTAAAATTTGTATCGAGACAAACTTGAATCATCAACACCATAAATTACGAAACCATGGGAAATAGAGTTCTACCACATTGAGGAAGGGATACCATGAACATTTGATCAAACTTTTCTTAACTCCGATGTCAATCATGAATTAATCAATCTATATCTAAAATCTAATTTGAGATGAACCCTGAAACTACAAAACCCAAACACACTTTTCAAATATGTTTTCATAGAAACCAATCAATTTGTTTTTGTCTTTCCATTCTCAAAATCAATAAAATGAATATATTTCCACCTTTTTCATCAAGATAATAGAATTAAATATTTGTAAATTATTATCAAACTAATTTCAATATCTCTGTGGGTTCAACCTAGAACTTATGATTTACTACATTTTAAGTAATTGAGTAGCATTGTTTGAGTTGTTATATTTATTTGGCATAGTACCATTGGGAATTAATAACACCCTACGGGGCTATCTATGAACCATTTGTAAATAAGTTGTGGAAAATTGATGGAATATCATTTGTGAGGTATGATTTACATATATGAGTTTTGGATTAGGGAAGTGAAGTTTCTAGGTCATGTTGTATCTGATATTTGCGTCTTAGTGGGTCCTAAAAAGGTAAAGGTTTTTATATATTGGGAGTATTATATAAATTTGTTTTAGATACGATCTTCTTAGTTTTGGATGGTTACAATAGATGGATTATTCAGAGTTTCTATGAGATTTTACCTTTTATGACTTCTTTATCCCATAATGGTGTGATGTTTTATTAGAGAGTCAACTTAAAAAGATATTATGAGTAGCATAATATAAGGTTGAATTAGTCACCAGTTTTGATTATTCCATAATTTAGTTTAGGTTAGGTTGTTGTCAACATTGCTTCTTGTATAGGTAGAGGATGTGTCTTCATGGAGGGGAAATAGGTGGCGTCTTATATCTTTTTCCAATTAATCCCTTATGATAAGAATGAACCTATACAGGATCTTGAGTGGTCAACAATTATGGATTAACTAAAAAATTGGCATCACTATCTCTTTGGGGAGGGGTTTACAGTGTATTCTAAACCTAAGAGACTGAAATTTAGTTTTACTTAAATGGATATAAAAATATGACACTAACTTTGGGAAAATTATCTTTATACTTTTGATATTAATATAGAATACACCCCTATGAAAATAAATGTGGTTGTTGATGCACTCAATATAAAATTACTGACACAAGATATGAAGGAATCAGTCGAGGAGTGGTTTATGAGGATTTTTTTCTGAGATAAGTTTGGGAGTGGAAGAGGTTAGAGGAAATGTGTTCCTAGAACCGTTTAAATATGACTCATAGGTGGATGAGGATATTTTTATTGATTAACATACATAAACCCCATTTAATTTATTTATTAATCTCTTTAATAGTGGGGAGACCTCAGGTAAGTTGTCTCAGTCTCCTACTAGTGCTTTGTGCTTCCTTAGTAGGTTGGTTCCTCAGTTTTCTATGAGGTATCAGTTGATGGATAGTGTAAACTGGTCTTATTTGTTTATTAATCATAGAGATATGAAGATTTATCATGTCTTGAGATGTTGGTATTGGTAGTAAGTGGAGATTCATTTGACTATAAAATTTTGTAGTGTGGTGTCTTACGTGTTAGAGAGTTAAGGAATAATGTCAAAGACCTGCTAGTTTTTTGAACCCCTTTCCCATTATGGTGTGGAAGTGGGATGATATTTCTTTATATTTCATCATTATTTTTCCACAAAATACAAGTGTGAATGACGAAAATTTTATGATCTTTGATTGACTCATGAAATCATCATATTTTCTTCTTATCAAGAAGATGAAGAATGTGGAATAGCTTGAGGACTTGTATTACTAAGATATTTTGAGACATCATGGGGTTCTCTCTATGTTTTTATCTAATGGGGACCCATGGATCAAATCTATATTTGGGTAGGTTTATATGAGGTTATGGGTTCCCTAATTATATTAACTACAACCTATCATCTACCATTGGATGAGAAAACAAAGAGGACAGTTTGTGTTAATGAAGAAATGAAATGGCCTTATGTGCTTGATTTTGAATTTTCTTGGGAAAATAATTTGTCTATGGTAGATTTTTCCTTGTATTATAGTTATCAAGGGTAAATTAGGATGGATCCATTTGAGGCTTTATATGGGAGGCTATATAGTTCCCTCTTATGCAGGGAATTGTTAAGAGACTGGTCCGTGGTTGGACAAAGATTGGTTCAAGAGCAATAATGATGGTTTAGTTGATCCAGAATGGATTGATCAAATTAAAACCATTATTGTATGCTTCTAGATTTTGAGTATGGTGATCATGTTTTTCTTATATTTTTACCTCACTTGGGATATTACTAGTTGGAATATAGGGTATGTTGGAACCAAGGTTTGTGGACACAATTGAGATAGTTGGATGAATGGGAAATTGTGGCCTGTCAGATTGAATTTCCATTTGGATTGGCATATAAAAATGATTTGTTTCATGTTTCTCAGTTGAGGAGGTGTATTATAGATAGTTACCATGTGATTTTAAGGGATTATGTTGATCTTGATACAAAAATACCATTGATTGAATAACTATTTTAAATTATGGATCTTTGATAGAAGGTACTTCATAGTAAAATTATTCCTATAGTATGCGTACTTTGATAGTGTGGATAGAAAAACAATGATACATATTATAGGAAATTGTTTATGAGTATATGGGGGACTTAATTTGTTTGAGTATATGGGTTTGAGGGATTTCATGGGGAAAAATCATTATTGGTGGGGTGATTATAACACCCCATAAATCTTCTCATGTACTCATTTGTTTGTGATTTATTTATCATCCTAGTTTAAGAGCATTTATAGGCTTATATGAGATTGATATTATTTTCAAGGGAAAATAACCTAATGTTCAAGGGTATACATTTTTTTCAATTAATGGAGTTTATTTACAAATGTGTTAATGTATTAGAAGGGATATCTGCAAGTGTGGATAAAGTCCTGGGTTAAATGGGGGTTTTCTCCTTACACCTATAGTTTTTGTAGTCTTTTAGGGATTTACATGCCCTATAAGTAGGTATATAATTTGTATTCAATGCCAGACTAATTTCATGGACTGATATATGGTGTGAATGATTTATATTCCATGTAACTATTTCATGAAATATATTGATTGAAAATTGGATTTTAAGAAATAAGCGATGTATTTTTCATCTATTTCATCCTTTATTGAATACATGAAGTATAATTGGATTACATGCCATTTAATTCATCTAGATTGGGGTTTTAGAGTTCATTATGGTAAGTTAATTCATTCATTCTACCTAAAACCTCTGTATCTCAACAAAGAAATCACCCTAGGATTTTTTTGTGGTTTCAACCCTTTTGGATCACATCATTCGCTAATTGATCATCAAGGTTCTTGCAGTGAACTTATCTAGGTAATAATTCTTTATGGTTCTTATTTATTTTTGTTGAGTTTGTGGTTTTGTGTATTAGTTGTGGTTGGTTTCATGATGGGATAGTGTTTTCTATTGATCCCATACAATTTCATGTCGTGCCTTATCTTTTGAAGGATGATCTCTTGGTTTCCAATCAACGTTATTGAAGATAGCTTGATTTATAACTTTTTCAATTATTTGTCTCTATATAATGGTATATATTTTTTAATTCATAATTGTTCTTGATAAATTACTCATTGTTGTTAATTAGAGTTAAGTGGTATGTTGTTTGAATAGTTTTCATGGAAATGGAAATGTTTTTGGAGATTTTTTATTTTAAAATGGATTTCCTTGTTTTGGAAATGAGTTTTCTAACATAGATGAATATTGAATTGGTTTTGAAAACGTATTATAAATTTTTTAGAATGGTTTTGAAATGTATTATGAAAATTGGAACATTAGGAGACTCAGGATAATGGGGAAATGGTCACAGGTATCCTTAGTGTGTGTGGAAACATTGGGAGGTAACCTTTGAGGTATCAATGGGATCTAGTTGGAATAAATATTGGTTAGATCCAAATTTATGCATGTTTAGTCTATTAAGTGTCTAGTTTGAATTTTCCCATAGGATGGGGCCCGATGAGAGATACTTTTTCATTTAAAGTTAATTATCTCATGATTATTTTATCATGGATTGTAGCTCACAAGTTTTTATATGAGGTAGTATCACATGGATTCACTTGACGGTATTTTATGGATATGTGTTTAATTTATTAACATATGATGAAAGGATATGATTTCATATTATGCCATTCATACTTATCATAATTTTGGTATGGGAATATGAAAGGATTCTCTGAAAAATAAAGGGAAAATGATTTAACAATTAATTATGAATTCATGAAAAAGTCTTTTAAAAAATGTTTTTTTAAATCTAGAATAGTTTCATTATCGGTATTAGACCTTGTATAGATTTTATGGTGGTATCCTAATAGGAATTGTGATTGCAACCTAATTTTTCCTTTGACTAGTTGTAGATGTTTTATTTTAGGATAAAAGTTAGTTGAATAGAATATTATATCATTTCAGCTTCCCCTTTTGTATTTTCCTTCATAGTAGGGAGGATTAGAGGTGAATGTGACTCACATAGAGTTTTGTGACACTCTTTGGTAGACATCATTCACTTAAATTGTTTGGTTTTTTTATCCCTTTTCTTATGTTATTCCCAATCATTATATGTCTTATTTTTTATATATTAATTAAAATAAATAGTAGTTTTAACGTTAATTTTATGGCATCAGTTTCAGTAAATCGATGGAAAAGATAGTATTTGTAATTTTTTGGTGTATATTTAGACATCAAATAATGCCAAGAATTTTTTTGGTTTTTATCATCAGTTATTTTAACAATCTACACGAAAATCATTGTCATGTTTCATTTATAGAGTTGGTTACTAGATAAAAAAAATGTTGTAAATGAAAATAATTCAGTGTCGGTTTTATGCTAAACCGATGCCGAAAATCTAAAAAAATACATCAACGTCGGTTTTCCTAATAACTGACTTTGAAAAGTTTTAAAAAATTATACCAGATCATGAAACCCTTATTTTTTAAAAACATTGAAACCATATCTCCCCCTCACAATGAAATCGACAGTGGAGACCCATGATCCCAATGAATATTGTTGATTATTTTCTTCTATATTTATCATTATTTCATGATTTGTGGTCAGATTACTCATTCTCTATCATTATTGCATCATCTACGGATGTATTTCTCTTCAAAAACTATTTTCTAGGCGACATTAAAACACAATTTGATTTTTTTTCGTGTTTATTTTTAATTTCTATAAACATTTTTTAGTTTTTTTATTGTTTATTCTTCCAAATAATTTGAGGAAGCAATTTCAAATTAGGTCTCCATTTTCCTTGGTGAAATCCTAAAATTTTAAGTTATTATTTAATTTTGAAGTAAAATTAATTATAATTTACTTTTATAATTGAGTTATTGGTTCAATTATTTGTATGTAGTTGATTAATATTTATAAACGGTGTTATTAAAGCTTGTTTATTTTGATAATATTTTTTTATTGATTAAATCACCAATGTGATGACATATATTGATTAATGTGTTTTTTTATAAATGATATGTAAAAATATATTTCTTTCATAATTTTTTTGATATTGTGATGTGTGTTAAATATTGATTAATGTTTTCATGAAACTTATATGATAAATTTGTTAAAGTTGATCTATTATGATGATATACTAGAAAAGCTTATGGATAAATGTGTTATTTAAATTTATTAGATATCCATGGATAAGTGTATTTTAGTTAGTAAATAATGATGATGAATGTAGATAAATTTATACAAGTAAAAAGAGAAAAATAGTTGCAGTTGAATAAATTCACCTAAATCATGTGATTTGAAGTAGAATTTGTGTATTTAGATATTTTCAAAATAATGATGATATAAATAGTTGGAATGAAATTTTGAAATTATAATGTGTCTTGGTAAATAATATTATGATAATTTTTTATGGTTGGTCGATGTGATTTTATATAATTATATGGTAATGTTTTTACAAGGTTATTCAATCATTGATATGATATTGTGATTTTGATATAATTTGATAATGTGATCTGTAAAATATCATTATATTATATATTACTGATGTAATTATTGTTGTATATCATATTGATGTTTTATTTTGATATTTATGTGGTATGAATACATGTATTATTCCTTGAGATATGTTGTATTACCTATTATTGAATTTGTGAGAACTAAGACTTTATAATTTGATTACCAATCATATTTATTGAATTTTTAATTTTTTTTAATTTAGCTGTTTATATATATATATATATATTTAAAATTTTATATGTTTTAATATATTCATCTATCATATTATGATATCAGGTATTAAATAGATCATAATTGGATAAATTTACGAAGAACCACTAGTGAATATGAAAAAAGAGTTAATGAATTATTGGAATGTTTAAATGAAATCTTCAAGATATTGATTTGATTTTTGTCAATGTTTGAAGTGTTTGAATATGAGAAAGTTAAACTCCATAGAAATCAAGGACCATCTCATTTTCTATGGTTTTAGCCTTAATTTTAAACATAGGATCTAGCATGGTTAAAGAACTGAATATTCATCATCTAATGTTGATAACAATATTTATAATGAGCCAGATGATTGTATTGAATAATTAATTTATGGTATAGGTGTTCAAACCGTAGAAAAAATAGTAACTATTGAACAATTATATGCATATTATAAGAAACCATTATTTTTAGATTGTAGTAAATTTATAGTGTTAGCAGTAGTTTTTAGATTATTTAACTTGAAAGCAAGAAATGGGTGGAGTGAAAAAAGTTTCTCCAACTTACTTGATATTTTAAAAGAGTTACTTTCACAAGGAAACGTGATTCCAAATTCAAATTATGAGATGAATAAAATATTATTCCATAAGGAATTAGGGTATAAAAAGATATATTCTTTCCCTAATGATTGCATATTGTATAATAAATAATATGAATATTGATCAAGTTCTCCAACATGTGGGACATCACACTGTAAGATAGACGAAAATGTCAACTCCAATTCATTGTCATGTATTGTCATCTATCCTCATGAAAAATAAATTTTGTGCTTTTTAATGATATAATCCAATAATCATTTCATACAATTCTAATAATTCAACTGCAATTCATTATTAGTCTCTAGAATCAAAGCTCATGGTGTAGAAATTTGGTACCTTCCAAAAACTCCTCTTCTGAAACATATATTTTAAAATTCAATTTACCAAAAAAGGTTAAGTTGACATTCAAATGAGGACATATGTAATGGTAACTTATGTCACCCTACTAATTCACCATAGTGGAAGAGATTTTATAAAGAATTTTTTGATTTTGGATGTGAATTTAAAAATTTTATAATGGCATTTTTTTACTAATTCAATGAATCTCTATCGGAGCCATAGTAGCCAAAATAGTTCATGGCCTATTTTTCTAGAAGTTTACCAATTGTCCCCACATCTATATACGAAGAAAAAATATGTAATGATGATCTTGATACTGATAGACTAAAACAACCAGTATATAATATTGATGTGTATCTTTCACAATTGATTGATGATTTGAAACTACGACGGGAGAAAAGTGTTAATGTTTTCAATGCATACAAGAAAGTGTATTTTAATTTGTGTGATATGATAATGTTCACTATAAATTACTTTCCCGCATATGGAAACTTCTCTATATATAGTGTTAAGAGATATAAAACAAATCTGATTTGTGTAAAAGATACTTCATATTATCAATTTCAGAATGGAAGAAAGAAAATATATATGGGACATCAAATATTTTTGTGAATTGATCATATTTATCACATATTTAAAAAAGCATTTAATGGTTTATAGGAATATAGACTTCCCCCTTGAACATTTTCAGTTGAATAATATTACAATAGGGTGAAAAATATTGATTCGATGTTTGAAAAAAGAAGAAGTTCTGGTCTTCAAAAAAATATCTGGAAGAAACAGTCTATCTTTTTCAAACTACCTTATTGAAGATTTTTAGAGATAAAACATAACATCGATTTTATGCATGTTTCAAAAAACATATGTGACAGCTTGATTGGAACTTTGAAGACATAAAAGAAAAAAAATATGGATTGAATGATATATTATACTTGATATCAATGGAAATACGTTTGGAGTTAGATCCCACTATGAATGGAAACATAACATATTAACCTCTGGCTTATTACACATTAGGAAAGATTGAAAAAATGAGTTTTTGTCACTATAGTCATGGTATGAAAGTACCCAGTGGTTATTCTTAAAATGTGAATAATTCAGTGTCATTGATTGATTGTAAATTAATAGGTATGAAATCTCATGATTGTCATGTATTAATGAAATAAATTCTACCAATCAGATAGTGTGGTATATTGCTGATAGCTATCAAAAATGATATCATTAGGTTATGTAATTTTTTCAAATCCATTTATAGCAATATCATTGATCCAAATTTGTTATATGTGTTGGATAATGAATTAGATATTATTCTTTATCAACTATAAATTTATTTCCCACCTATATTTTTTGAAATAATGGTTCATATTTTGATTCATTTGGTGTGTGATAAGAATACATGGGCCTATTTATTTACGATGGATGTATAATTTTGAAAGATATATGAAAGTTTTGAAGGGAGATTTTAAAAATCCTTATCGATCATATGCCTCTATTTTCAAAAATATGTATCGAAAGAGGTGATTGAGTTCTGTACTGATTATTTATACCAAGTGGAGCATATTGGTCTCCCTATATCTCAACCTATGATACTTTATAGTGAAGGTAGATGGATTAAAGGCTTAAAGTTAATGTTTATTCCACATGACGAAGTGATGGAGACACATTTATACATTTTTAACAACAAAGATGAGGTTCAGTCATATATATCATCCCATATTTCTGAATTAAAGTTATTGTTGGTTGGAGTGGATACCTAAGAGGGGGAGGGGGTGCGTTGAGTTCCAATTAAAATTTCTGTTTAAAATATTTCTTTTAAAACCTCCCAATTTACAAACTAAGATAAACTGTAGTGGATTTGTAAAACTATAAGGGTTAGATTAGGTTCTCAAAAGATTGATTAGGTCTCAGTTACTTTAATCAGAAGATTAAATTATCTTTTGAAACTAATCTACTGATTTAAAATAGTTACAAACACTTGCTAGATTAACTATAAAAGTAACTATAAAACAAGTTTATATTTCAAAGTAATTAGTAGCGGAATATTCAATATAGGTTAAAACCAAAACAAATAAGCACAACCGTTTTAACCAAGTTATTCAGTCTCAAGAAAAGACTTAGTCCTCTCAAACAATTTATATAAATTTTGATCCACACCCTGGTTCGGGGTAAACAACAGTATTGGTACTGTCCAAGTACTACGACCACTACCACAGTTATTCGTGGGAAACCAGAGCAACAACACACCGGATTTCCAGGTCCTACTTGACCTCTACCACTATCCACAGTGGGATACAAATGAGTTTTATAAGTTTTGTATGAGGATATAGAAATCCTCCAGTTCAGCACAGGATTCAGTGTGTGTATGAAATGTACAGAGTACACACACTGCCCAAAGGTAAGTAAGAGAATCACTAAGAGAATACATAAGATTTTAGAATGCTCTAGTTATTTGAAGTGCAGCACTGGTCTCCTTTTTATTGAAGATAAATGCTTCTGATTCCTTCTCTGGTTTTTTTCTTGAAAACAGAGTGTCATTTGCTTCCTTGATTTTCTGTTTTAGTTTGATCAGCTTGAGTGTATGAAGAGATCATTGTAGTTCTTCACTCCTTGACCAAGATTCATCTTGTGTTCTCTTTATGTATGAATGGCCTTGTTTATGTCTAGTGTTCTTCAAGTACACAGGTGTATGGATGTCGCCTTTGTTTTCTGTGTATATGCACTACTATTCATCCCCCTTTGCCCAAATTTTTGTCTTTCCTTTTATAGCTTTTAGCTCCGGTAATGGGAATGATTACCTTTTCATAGGTACGAGTTACGGTTCCGGACAGTGCCAACATCTATCATTAAATAACATTAATTGTATTGAAATCATCAAATATAACCGTTTCTAAATAAAAAAATAGAAATATAGATTAAGGCAACAATGACTGGTTTCCAATCGGTAGCTCCTTATAAAAGTGAGCTTATAACGGTGGTTCCTCTGTATCAGTAGTTGTTATTACTTGTAAGGGTAGCTCCTTGTATCAGTTAGTGGCTCATTGTATCAGTGAACTTCTATCGGTAGCTGTAGCTCTTCGTATCGGTAGCACTTTGTTCTTGTATCAGTAGATGTTTGTCGGTAGCTCTTCTTGTCTATCAGTAACTCGCTTGTACCAGTAGCTACTAATATCGCTGAATATCTCTATCGGTAACTATACTTATCAGTAGACTTGGTAAATGAAGCTTATTATTGGTGGAATTCATATTTTTAGCTTGTCTATATCGGTAGACTTGATCTATTAGTGGCATGTACTTACTAATGGACTTATACAACCCTGTAGCTCCGTGTATCGATGGACTTTCTGTAACGGTAGACTTGCATACCGGTAGACGTATACATACCAGTAGCTCTGTTCTGTACCAAAGACCAAGTGTCTGTTTTTCTATATTAGTAGCTATGAGCATACTGGTGAAATTATGCATATCAGTGGACTTAACATTTGTCTGTTCTATGCAAAACATGTCCAGACATAGTTAGAATTATTTTAAAGTATGTATAAACATAGATAAACATTGATTTAAATATTCCAAAGATCATTTTGATATTATTATCAACTCAATAGTTGGATGAAAAAGTAATTAATATATGAATGAACATTATTTGGGATTTTCAAAGTATATTAAAACATAATTTAGATTATCAAAACAGGTGAGGTCAATAATCTCCCCCTTTTTGATAATCACAACTTATGATATTACAATCCCAAAATTATTAGTAATGTATCAGAGGATATAGAATTAAATCCAATTGTATCAGAGATAATAAAAAAAATAAAGTACTAGAATTATAAAACAAATGTATCAGAGGTAAAACAGCAATGTGAAATATTAAGCTCATATTTCTCCCTTTGTCCTTTCATATTTTGGCACATCGAGTCTGTTCTCCCCCTATTTTTTCATATCAATTCTATTCCCCCCTTTGTGATTAGAAAAAAGGACACAATAAAATAGATAAATAACAAAAGGTAAAAGGGAATAAGGTAAATTTTATTAAATGGTTAAAAAATATACAAAGGAATACAAAGAGGAAACAAAAGGAATAAAAGTGATTCCTATCAAATGCCTTATAAACTATTCAATCCACCTTCTGAACGGCCTTGTGGGATTTTCTTTTGGGATATGAGGTAGGCTCAGGCTGTGTGGATGCAGGTGGAGGTTTAGGAACACCAGAAATGACCAGAGGAGGCTGAGCTACTGAAATTGTTCCTGGCCTGTACAGTGTAGCTCTCTGAGTGATCATAGGAGTAAGGATGCAGATGGATTGGACTGGTGTCATCTGAGCAGGGGCAGATACAGGTAAAGATGGAGGTACAATCACTGGTTGAGCATCAACATGCAAGAAGTGAAATAAGAGATTTTTGAAGTCCATTATAATTCATCCTCCTATTTCCATAGCAGAAATGAAATCACCCTTGTTCTCCATGAATTTGTCTAGTGCAGGGGTCAACTCTCTGAGCTTGCTGAATTGTTCTCTGAAGGCTTGCTTGAAAGGAGGTAGCTTCATGTTCTCTAACATAATCTTGAAATGGTTGTTGAGATGACGCTTGGTGTAGAACCTTTGGAAATAGCAATCTACCTTGTCTTTCACTTCTTTATGAGAATGAGAATCTTATCTCATATAATCCTGTACAATCTTCATTATATCTCTAGTGGTAGACACAACTTGGGTCATGGAAGATGAGTCCACAGAGCTACTGGTTGAAGCTAAACCAAGATCCTCCTTCATCATAGCTTTAATATGATCCAATTCTATTGAAGGCATCGAAGAAAGAGAACCAATAAAAAAAGTCATAGTTTCCTTGACACTCTTAGTTAGACCATCAATAAGATTTTTCACTGCAGAATCTTTGGCACTAACATTCTTTGTTATGGATGCTTAAACTCCTCAAAAACTGAGACCATTTGGCTGACTACACTCTTCACATAAGACAAATCCTTGTCTACTTGAGATTTAGAACTCATATAGTATTCCAGAGAGACAACTGATATTTTTAGAAATTCAACATCCTCTACCAAGCAAGAAACCTGATTTTGGAAAACTTTGATTTCATCCACTATCTCTGCCATAAAGGTTGACACATTAAAACCAAGAGAGAGTTCAAAAGACTTTTCCATTTTTCTAATCTCTTCAAAAAAGCGACTCTTTAACTTGGTAATAGAAGTACTCAAAAAATATTTCATCTCAGCCTTTAAAGATTCTAAGTCATCCCTAGTGACTATATTAGCCGGCACAAAAACCGACGCTCTTTCAGACACAATACTAGCCACTGAGTCATTCATAATAGACAGAATTGATGAGACTAAGGATGCTTCCATTTTTCATATCTCTTCCACAAATCTAACCTTTATCTTAGACTTTAACTAATCCATATCCGGTTTTCTGACTACATCCTTAGGTAAAAATTCATATGTGATAATATAGTTGACTTGATGTCGGATGACAGGTGTTTCATCCTCAGAGTTAGGGTAGTCCAAACCACAAACTACAAACCCTAGGTCCTCTGACCAGTCTTCAATCTCAACAGCCACTAAAACACTGCCAAATATGGTTAGATTCTCCCCCTCTAATGGTGAATTCTCATGTATATCAAGAGCATCTTCAGTTGCTCGGTCTTACTTAGAAGAATATTGCACAACAATCTCCATTTCTCCAATAGTAGAAGGATCCTCCGAAATAGGAGCAGGTCTATCAACTTCAACAAGAACAGCCTCTAAAGGTACATCATAAATTCCAATCATAGGTCTCAAACTCAAGGTGGCAGAAGCAGATGCTTCAGTTTCAGATTCTCTTTCTTCTTCCTCATTATATGGGGCATCCTCTTTCTGATCTGATCTATATTATTCTTCCTCAACTACAGGTGCCTCTTCATTTCTTACACCCCAATTTTTTTTTTGTACTAGGTAAGTTAAAATAAGAACTTCCCTTTTCTTGTGATACAATTTCAGGAGTTGGGCTAGGATGCAAGTCTAGATCTCCTCCATCTGCTATAGATGACTGTTCCTCTTATGAATCATCACTATATTGTGGCTCCTCCTCATCATGTCCTAGACCTGGATCCCTCACATCCTTAGGCATAGAAAGATGATCCAAAGGACTAAACTTATCATATAACTTCTTATCATCAGTAACCCACTCGGTTTTCCATGGTTTCCAACTTATCTTCATGTACTTACACACTGTAATTGTGATACAAAAGTTGTTTCTTACCACTACTGTCTCATCCTGAGATTCAGATACTCCCTTTACTTTAATCATAACCGAAATCAACTTGACAAAGAATAAAGCATTAGTCTTTGATTTGGGTTTGGTCATATCCTCCATTTAAATCATTAGCAGCCTACATAGATTTACCTTCACACCATGTTTCAAGAGATTTAATAGATAGATATCTTGATATATCAAATTTGAAAAGTCCCCTCTTCTTGGACTTAGAACATGTTGCACAAATTTGAACAACAATCTATTTTCTCCATCCATTTCAGCAACCACCACCTTTCTCTGCTTGCCATTACCAGTGAGCTCCTCTAAGGCAGTCTCATAATCAAATTTGTCACTTGTAGGTAGTACTGTCTTCGATGAATATCCAAAAAATCCTTCATGTGGTACTCTCAGGTACTCCGCCCCCTCAACAGATGAAAAACCTATTTCCTTGCTATTTACCAATGAATCCATTCTATTTTCCTCATCATATTTCTCAAAACTATCAAACTCATAGAACTATTTTACTAGAGTCAGATAGTAGGGGCCATTGTTATTTGAGAATCATTATACCCATTTCTGATCTTCCAGCACCTCTAGAACTAACGATTTACTAGACATCAGCAATTCGGCACATAGCTTTTTCTCTATTACAATATCTCTATTTTGTAAATGCGGGTTCACTGGACGCCTCCCTGACCTTGTTCTACTAAAACTGCTACTTTCTTCAGGCCATGTCTTCTACTTTTTCGCATTCGGATCATCAAAGTCATCTCTTACAGTCGGAAGTTTGGTTTTTTCCATCTCTGGTTCGAGGAACTTAGGGTTTTTGCGAGATTCATGGATTCAAGGAGTTGGGTTTGAGAGAAGAGAGTTCAGTGGATTGAGAAGTAACTAAGACTTAGTTTTATGATTTAGGAATCATAAAATAAATAATTAAAATATAACAATTAAAGTATAAATGATACAAATTCCTATAGATAAAGACAGAAGTTTAAAACATCACATATTAACAGTAGGGTATACCGATGAGAATTCCTAAAAGTGAGGTCCACTAAAAGTGAGGTATATCAGTGAGGTTTCATCCCGGTGAGGTATAACAGTGAGGTTTCATACCGGTGAGGTATAACAGTTAGGTTTCTTACCGGTGAGGTATAACAGTGAGGTTTCATACCAGTGAGGTATAACAGTGAGGTTTCATACCGGTGAGGTATAATAGTGAGGTTTCAAATTGACAGAGTCTATAATTCCTAATTCATGTCTAATGTACCTTAACCTATCCAAACTTAAAGTCTTGGTGAAAATTTCAGCTAATTGATTCTCAGTACCTATAAATCCAAGAGTGATATCACCTTTTTGGTAATGATCTCTCAAAAAATGGTTCCTTACATCAATGTGTTTGGTCCTAGAGTGAGACACAAAATTCTTAGAGATGTTAATCACACTCGTGTTATCACAATTTATTGATACATGTTTAAAATCATATCCATAATCCAACAAAGTATGTTTCATCCATAGAATTTGTTCACAACAACTACTAGCAACAATGTACTCTGCTTTAGCCATAGACAATGCAAAAGAATTCTGATTCTTACTACACCACGATACTAGGGACTTACCTAGAATATGGAATGTTCTAGAAATTCTCTTTCTATCTAACTTTCAACCAGAAAAGTCATCATCTGAATAAGTTATTAAATCAAAAGATTGTACTTTTAGATAAAACAAACCTAAATTGCAGTATGTTTAATATATTTAAAAATTCTTTTGACAAAAAGAAAATGGGATTCATTTGGATTAGCTTGAAATATTGCACATATAACACACTAAAAATAATGTCTGGTTGACTATAAGTAAGGTAAAGTAGACTTCCAATCATACCTCTGTAATTGGTTTGATCAACTGGTTTCCCAGATTCATCAATGTCCAACTTACCGATAGTACTCATGGTTGTGTCACTTTACTTAATACTATCTAAACCAAAACAATTTAAAAGATCCTTTTTATATTTACTTTGATTTAAAATAATACCATTTTCATTTTGAAAAATTTGAAATCCAATAAAATATTTGAGTTCTCCCATTAAATTCATTTCAAATTCATTTTGCATACTCTTTGAAAAATTAATACACAAATTATTTTTAGAAGATCCAAAAATCATATCATTGGCATAAGTTTGTACTATCAAAACATCATTAGAAATTCTTTAGATAAAGAGAGTTGTATCATAAATTCCTTTTAAAAAACCATTTAAAATAAGAAATTTTCTGAGTCTATCATACCAAGCTCGTGGAGCTTATTTTAGACCATATAAAGCTTTAGAAAGCTTCAAAATTCGATTTGGAAAATGAGGATTAGTAAATCTGTGTGGTTGTTCAACAAAAACATCTTCAATTATAAAACCATTTAGAAAATCACTTTTAACATCCATTTGATATAACTTGAAATTCAAATGAGTAGCATAAGCAAGTAGAATCCTAATAGCTTCTAATCTAGATATAGGGGAAAAGGTTTCCTCATAGTCTATTCCTTTCTTTTGACTATACCCTTGTGAAAATAGCCTTGATTTGTTTCTAACTATGTTTCCAGACTCATCAACTTTGTTTCTAAAAACCCATTTAGCGCCTATGGTCAAAGTGTCCTTAATTCTATCAACTAATTTCCAGACTTTGTTTCTTTCAAATTGATTTAATTCTTCTTGCATATCCATTACCCAAAATTCATCATTGATTTCATCATGGATATTTTTAGGTTCTAACTGTGAAAGAAAATCTTGGTGTTCAACCAAGTTTCTTAGAGAAGCTCTAGTCTGTGTCCCTCTATCAAGATTACCAACAACAGCATCTAAAGTATGATTCTTTAGAATCCTAGTCGACCTAGTAAAGGTAGGACTAGAAATTTCAGGTTCTTCTCTAGATTCAGACTCTATAGAAACAGGTTCTGGAAGGTTTCAAGAATTGGATTTCTTTACAACAGGTTTGTTTATTTTATCATTAAGGTTAAAAATAGACAAATATTCTTCAAGATTTTCAAGAGAAGACTTAGGTTCATGTGGACCAGTTTCATAAAACTTGATGTGAATAGATTCTTCCACACATTTGGCTCTTTTATTAAAATCTCTATAGGATTTTCTAGTTATAGAATAACCAAGAAAATTTCCATCATCACTTTTAGAAGCAAACTTGTCAAGATTATCTTTAGTATTGAGAATAATGACTTTGAAACCGAAAAAATTAAAGTAATTAACTTTAGGTTTCATATGGTTCCACAACTCATAAGGGGTATTTTAAAGAACAGGTCTGATCAGGACTCTATTTATAATATAACAAACTATGTTCACAACTTCATCCAAAAAATAAATTGGAAGATCATACTCATTATGCATAGTTCTTGCAATCACTTGAAGGGTTCAATTTCTTCTTCCAACTACACCATTTTTCTGAGGTGTTATAGGGGAAAAGAAATTGTGACTATAGCCATTGTGTGAGCAATAAGATTCAATATCATGATTTTCAAACTCATGAACATGATCACTTCTCAAATTATTAATCTTATGCCCACTATGGTTTTCCATAGACTTGGAATATTTAATAAACTAAGAACAAGCTTTACTTTTTTGAGCTAAGAAGTATACCCAAGTTTACCTATAATAGTTATCTACTAAGACATAGACATAGTGCTTCCCATTTAAACTAGAAACTCTAGAGGGTCCAAAAAATTATTTGTGAACCAACTCAAGAGGTTGAGAAGTTGAAACTTCTTTCTTTGATTTAAAAGAAACTTTATGCTGCTTTCCCTTTTGGCAGGGATTATAAACTTTATCAGCAAGGAATTCAAGGTTAGGTAGATCTCTAACTAAGTTTTTCCTAGTCAATTTTCAAAGATAATGAACATTACAATGTCCTAATATTCTGTTCCAAAGCCAAGACTCTTTATGAACAACATTTAAACAAGTAATATTTTGTTTATCCAAATAATTCAAATCAACAGCATAAACATTTTCATTTCTCAAAGCAGAAAATACTAGAATATTTTTAGAATTAAAAATATTACATGAATAATTTTCAAATTTAACATTGAAACCATCATCACACAACTAAGAAATACAAGACAGGTTATACTTAATTCCATCAACAAATAAAACTTTGGAAATTAAAATTGAATCAGTGCTACCAATTTGGCCTAAGCTGATGATTTTTCCTTTTGAATTATCACCAAAGGTGATATGGGCTCCATCAACATTGATTAAACTCTTGAAGCATGAGTAATATCCAGTCATATGCCTTGAACATCCACTGTCCATGTACCATACCATCTTATGGGAACTTTTCAAGTAATTTTCATACAAAATAGGTTTAAACAGAAAATGATTTTGGTACCCAGATTTTCTTGGGTCCAGATAGGATAGAAAGCAAAACTTTTGGTACACAAATTTGTATAATGGGTCTCATACAATCAATAGATTCAAATTATTTTGAAATATAAACTTTATTTGATCTATATCCATGTGAATAACTAGTTGAAGTATATGAATTTTCAAAACTAGAACTAGCATCATTCTGTCCAGATTTAGGAATAAATCTATTTTTAGTAATCTGTCTCTGTCTAGGATGATAGCATATACCAGTGGTATATTTTGGTGCCACTTTTTTACCTAAATTTTGAGTTAGAGTATTATTTCCATTCGTGAATTTATCTAAGTCCTTCCTTAATTGCTCAATGGACAATTTTAGATCATTATTTTCTTGAAGTAATTGAGCATTCTTTTCCTTTTCTATATCAAGTGCAGATTTAACAGAGCTGGTCAAAGAATTCTGTTTCTTTAAGGACTTATACTGGTCCTTATGCTCATTAAAATTTTCTTCTATCATATGAAAATATTCAAATAACTCTTCACTAGACATATTTTCAGAATCAGAATGAGAATGAGAATCAGAATCAACTCCAGAATAATAAGAATTTAAAGCAAGAGTATCCAATGTTACCTCAGATGTGTTTGTCATAAAACACATGTTAGCTTTTTTATATTTTTCATCCTGATTAGAATCAGAATCACTTGAACTATATTCTAAATAACTCCAAGTTTCTTTCATAGCTTTCTTGTACTTATTTTCCTTGTCGTCATGTTTCTTCTTGAACTTTAACTTTGGACAATCTGCTTTCACATGTCCTTTCCTTTTGCATTCATAACAGAAAATGTCATCACTTATATCAGACTTTTTCCAGTCCTACCTCCAATGACTTTTGTTGTCATACTTTCCCTTATAATTTGATTTTCTGAAGAATTTCTTCTTCCTTTAGAACTTCTTAAATCTCCTGGCTATTTGAGCCATTTCAGCATCACTGTCAGAATTTGAACTTTCACTTGTTGAGCTTTCAGTAGGTATGTGAACTTTCTCCTTATCCTTTCTCTTTAAGGCAGTATATTTAAATGCTACTAACTTCTTCCATGGTTTATCATATTCTTCCTTATTTACTTTATGTTCTTCTTCATACATCATAAGCTTACCAATTAATTCCTTAACAGTTAAAGCACCAATATCATAAGATTCTCTAATTGAAACAGATGTGCCTCTCCATTTGTCTGGTAAACATCTTAATATCCTTCTGATATGTTCCTTTGCAGGAACATCTTTTCCAAGTGAGATCATCGTGTTGACAATCTCATTGAACCTGAGATACATGTCAGAAATAGGTTCATCATGCTTCATTTTAAAATTATCATACTTAATAGTATAGGTGTTTAGTCTCATTTCTTTAACATTGGTTGTTCCTTCCTGGGAAATAACCAAAGTGTCCCATATTTCATAAGAAGTTTTACAAGTAGATATTCTATTAAATTCTTCATCACCTAAATCACAGTATAAAGCATTCATTGCTTTATAGTTATTATTGTAAGTAGTCTTAGTAGGTTCATCCCAAGTAGATCTTTCAGTTTATGGAATTTTATATTGAGTCTCTATAGCAGTCCAGATATCAAATCCCATACTTTCCAAATGAATATTCATTTTTAGTTTCCATTGGACATAATTTGTACCATTAATGAACGATGTCATGTTGGTAGCAGCACCTTCTAGTTTATTATCCATAATCAGATTTTAGAAAATATATTTAAAGAGATAAAATTTAGAACTAACAGAAATTTATGATCATTAAGATACAACTAAAATCACAGTTGAAAAACAGAGTATTTTGAAATCCTTTATAAATAACCTTCCTTTGATACCAAATGTTGGTCGGAGTTGATACTCAAGAGGGTGGGGGTGAATTGAGTTCCAATTAAAATTTCTGTTAAAAAGATTTCTATTTCAATCCCCTAATTTACAACTATGTTAAACTTTAGTGGATTTGTAAAAATGTACGGGTTCAGTTAGGTTCTCAAAAGATTGTTTAGGTCTCAGTTAATTTAATCAAAAGATTAAATTAGCTTTTGAATCTAACCTACTGATTTAAAATAGTTACAAACACTTTCTATATTAACTATTAAAGAATCTTTAAAACAAGTTTATATTTCAAAGTAATTAGCAGAATAATATTCAATATAGGTTAAAACCAAAACAAATAAGCACAAAAGTTTTAACCAAGAGGTTCAATCTCAAGCAGAGAATTAGTTCTCTCAAACAATTTATATATATTTTTATCCACACCCTGGATCGGGGTAAATAATAGGACTGAGACTTTCTAGGTACTAAGACTTCTACCACAGTTATTAGTTGGAAACCAGAGCAACAACACAGTGACTGTCCAGGTCCTACTTGACCTCTACCACTATCCACAGTGGGATAAAAATGAGTTTTAGAAGTTTTTTATGAGGATTTAGAAATCCACCAGTTTAGAATAGGATTCAATGTGTGTATGAAATGTACAAAGTACACACGCTGCTCAAAGGTAAGTAAAAGAATCACTAATAGAGTATATAAGAGTTTATAATGCTATAGTGATTTGAAGTGCAGCTCTGGACTCCTTTTTATTGAAGAGAAATGATTCTGAGTCCTTCTCTGGTTTTTTTCTTGAAAACAGAGTGTCATTTGCTTCCTTGATTTTCTGGTTTAGTTTGACCAGCTTGAGTGTATGAAGAGATCATTGTAGTTCTTCACTCCTTGACCAAGATTCAGCTTGTGTTCTCTTCTTGTATGAATGGCCTCGTGTATGTCTAGTGTTCTTCAAGTACACATGTGTATGGGTGTTGCCTTTATTTTATGTGTATATGCACTACTATTCAACCCCATTTTCCCAGCTTTTTGTCCTTCCTTTTATATCTTTTTTGCTCCAGAAATGGGAATGATTACCTTTTCATAGGTACGAGGTATGGTTCCTGAAATTCCAAAAACTATCATTAAATAACATTAATTGAATTAAAATCATCAAATATGACCATTTCTAAATAAACAAATAGAAATATAGATTAGGGAAACAATGACTGGTTTCCAATCAGTAGATCCTTATAACAGTGAACTTTTAGTGCTGGCTCCTCTGTATCAATAGCTGTTATTCCTTGTAACATTAGCTCCTTGTATCAGTTAGTGGCTCATTGTATCAGTGAACTTCTATGTGTAGCTTTAGCTCTTCATATCGGTAGCTCTTTGTTCTTGTATCAGTAGCTGTCTGTCGGTAGCTCTTCTTGTCTATCAGTAACTCGCTTGTACCAGTAGCTGCTCATATCAGGGACAGTCTGTATTGGTAACTATATTTATCGGTAGACTTTGTAACGAAAACTCTTATCGGAGGACTTCATATTGGTAGCTTGTTTATATCGGTAGACTTGATCTATCGGTGGCATGTACTTACCGATGGACTTATACATACCGGTAGCTCTGTGTATCGGTGGCCTTTCTATAATGGTAGAATTGCATATCGATAGATGTATACATACTAGTATCTCTCTTCTGTACCAAAGACCAAGTGTCTCTTTGTCTGTATCAGTATCTATGAGTATACCAGTGAACTTATGCATATCAGTGGACTTAAAATTTTTCTGTTCTATGAAAAACATTTCCAGACTGATTTAGAATTATTTGAAAGTATGTATAAACATAGAAAAACATTGATTAACATATTCCAAAGATCATTTTGATATTCTTATCAACTCAATAGTAGTATGACAAAGTAATTAATATATGAATGAACATTATTTGGGATTTTCAATGCATATTAAAACATAATTGAGATTATCAAAACAGGTGAGGTCAACAGTTACAATATTAGAAAATAAATGAAAGTGTATGATGATTGAGCATAAAAAGACATTTGTTTCATGGTTTGAAGAGAAAGTCACCATAGATATATCTACACCAAAAACATTAAAGTGGTTTGCAGGGGGACCATCTCATAATGTGACCACATGTTCTGGTTTTGATATTAATGGATACACATTTTATACAAAAAATCTGGATGACAATATTACCATTTAGAATAGTGGTGTAATGGTCTTCGATGAAGCACTGCATTTTTTGAGTTCCAAAGATAAAAACCCAATTTCTGCATCAATGACATATTTTGGAGTTATTGAATACATTTGGAAATTTTATTATATAAAATTTCAAGTCACCATGTTTAAGTGTAATTGGTTTTCAAGTAATAGTGGTGTAAAACACAGTGAATATGGGTTTAATCTAGTTTATTTAAAAAATTTTGTTGCAATGTAAAACCATTTAACCTGGCCACACATGTTAAAAAAATATTTTATGATAACGATAAATAGAATGATTCATTTTCCATAGTTTTACAAGGGAAAAGAATCCATTTAGCATATGAGGATGATAACGATGTTGATGTTATTGATTTATAAGATGCTTCTTCATATATTACATCATTTTTAGATAATAATGATTACAAAACAGGCATAGTGCATTCAGTATGAAATGATCATGTTATAGGGATTTTAGAAAACAATAAATTACTCTCAAAAATAATCTGTTAATTTTTTAAATTATGTTTCTTTTTTAAAATTTACATTTGTAAAAACTGTATTATTTAATAAATATTCAATATTAAATTTATAAATCATTCTGTAATTGTAGAATTCATCTATACATTTAATAGTATACGTTAAATATTTTTTTGGGTTAATAATCATGACATCATTTTTTTCTTTAACTGACACATGTGTGTCCTTTTTTACTTATATTTTTCAATTTTTCAATTTTCTAATTATTCCATTGGATAATAAAATAAAGGTCCCCAAAAATTTCATTATAATTGTTTATTTCAATGACAGACACTAATACAGAGATAGAGGAGAATGTACCAATGTATTTTTATTTTTTTATATGATTACATATCCATTAATTTAGTTATTTAATAAAAAAATTTAATATAAAATAATAATTGAAGAACAATTGATGAGACCCCAGCGGTGGAGTCCTCTTCTTCTAATTTTATGAAACTGAGTTCTTGATTTGGTAAATGTGGAATTACACGTTTACAAAAACATTAACTTGCTTGTGGATACGAGTGATTTCATATTAATTTTGATGATTATAATAATACAACTCGACCAAATGAAGCAAAATTTATCAGCTATATCTCAATTCCGATCCATTTTTGGATTAGCATATTATATCCTCATTGGAAGGTCATCAATAAGATGGTGAAAGATCATCTTTGGGAGGCCGTAAAGGTATAATATCTCAATTTGTTTATTTTTCCATATTTTTTGAATATAATATATTTTAAATAACTATTTTTTATTTTTTTTCAATTACATATGACATTTATTTTTTAAGAAAAAATATCAATTAAGAAAATATGTCTTACTTTGGTCACAGTTAGATGGAGATATTTCAAAATGAAGTTGAAAAAAATATGTTTCTGGAAAAACAAAAAATGAAAACCTATGACTAAATTATTAGTTTATAGATGCAAATACGTGGAAGAAATTTGTTTCCAGTCGACATGAAGAAGACTTTCTGGTATGATAATTATATTAAATTATAAAATTTCATATATATGTACCTATTTACTTATTAGTTTACATTTTTTATAATAGGCCTCTAGAAAATTCCATCACGACATTCATTTGTAGAATGTATACCCTCGCACTTTATCACATGGAGGGTAACATTTTTTAAAGAAAAAATGGTTGAGGAAAAGATTTAAGAACTAAGAGCTCACTCCACTAGTGGTTATGATGAGGTCCAATTTTTCCATCCATCTCCCCCCACTCACTATGAAAAATTGAAATGAGAAAGAAGAAAAAAAAATGAAAAGTATCTTATAGAGAAATATAAATAAGTAGCTGATAAACTTGTAAGTAAATATTATTTATTTTTCATTAAATTTTCAATTTTATAAATTATAAACACTAATATAACCTTTATATTTTTCATTTCAAGATGAACCTCCTGAAAAAGGGATAAAGGTCTATTTTATCCCTGAGGGTAGGATGGATATCCTAGCCACTACTTTAGGAAAGGAAGAGTACCCCGTCCATGTTAGAGGATTTCAGGTGGGTTTTAGTATTTGGAAAGTTTTTTGTTAGAGTAAATAATCAAGAGACTCGGAAATAAAATCCCTAAAAGCTAAGTCGAAAGATATGAAACAATCTATGGGTGAGAAAATTCAACAATTTGTGTCATAGGCTTTGTTAGAACACTTGAAAAGACTATCACACTCTCTGCAGCCTTCCCATCCTTCTCAGCCCACTCAGTCGGTTGTACAACCTCTATGGCCATCCCAATCAGACTACCCTGACCAACCTACCAACTTTGATCCTCCACCACCTCGATCAGACCAAACGTATATTGTGAGTTTTTTGATGGAGATCCCCATATACATATTGTTGTATTGGGAGTCATTATTATTTTAGGGGATTATATACATCAATATCCAATGAATATAGGCCATTTCAGAGTATCAATACTTGATATTATTGATCCTAGTGATTTACTACCATTTCCTACTAAGGAGATTACCAGAGTTGGGGATTTTTTGGGTCATTTTTTATATTGGCCAACTGGTCTTGTTTTTTATATTTATAATGAGGCATGAATTTTTAAAATATTAATTACATAAGATTGAAAATTAATTATATTTTTTTCTGAAATTTAACTTATATAGGATTATCTTAATGAAAAATAAATTTCACAAATGAATCCAAACACTCAGAAACAACTGACTGTATATACTTCTGATATTTCTTGTGGGATACAAATATTATCTCTGGATTATTATTCCTTGAATAATATTTATATATTACAGATATAATCTATTATATATAGAAGATATTATCCATTGAGATTAATAAAATAGGATATCACTCATCTAGTTTATTTTTAAGAGTTCAGTATGAATGTGTTTTAGTTGTTTTTCATGTAAGTAAATTGACGTTTGAATATTTATTTCATTTATAAAAGATGGTTTAAATTGAATAACAATATTTAGTTTTTTAATTAGGTATCTATACATGCTTCTTTTAAAAAATTAAAGCACATGAATTTATAGTTTTATAGATCAAGAATAAATTTCCATGGAAGTGAAACTTGTGAAGAATCCCGATAGTGTTTCATATATATGTGAGAGTTTATCACATACTGAGATTGGGTGTTGCTTTTTTCAATTTCTTAATAAGTAAGAATAGAAAAAAAAATTATGAACTAATGATAATTATAATGTAATTAATTATGAACATTTTTTATTTTAGGGGGAATTGGATGTTAGTCATATTTTTCCCAACTGAATTCACCTTATATTAGTTTTTCTCTTTATGAGGGAGTGTTCATAAAAGATTTTCCACCTTATTAGATTGTTATGTTTTTTTTGTTTTTCAAAATATCATTATGTTTAATTATTATTGTTTATACATTTATTATTAGTTTATATATATGAAAATTCAGTTCATGGAAAAAAGTTAACAAAGAACACATGTCGATAAAGAAACCAAATGAAATCCAATATGTGGAAGTATAGGTACTTATTTTTTATATCATATATTATTATAATTTTTTCATATATATATATTGGTTTTTTATTATATAGATAATGTTTTATGACCACATAGTCCTCGTTAGCAAGGACATGTTGAATGTGGTTATTATATTCTATGATTCATGTATGATATAATCACAACTGGGGTAACTATTGAATTTGATAAGGTTAGTTATATTAATTAATTTATATTTTTTATCATAGTAATCTATTTTTTAATCTCCCATTATTCAATGTTTTTTTAGACATTAAATGATGACCTGACTTATAACAAAATAAAACTTACGCATATTCAATATTTTTTGGGGAATTATTTGTCAAGTCTGATTATGATTTAACATATGTATATTCTAATGTCTATAAATAATATCACATTTTCTTAATAACATGTGTTCAATAAACTAATTCTTTTATTATAATTGGTGTTTCAATATAATGATATCCAATGATTTTTTTAATAATAAACAACAATGACCATGTTTTTAATTTTAGGTATGTGTTTTTTAAATCTACTTTATAGTAAAAATGTATAGATATTTTTTTATTAACAACATAAAAGTATGTAATTTTTTATATAGGTATAATCAATGATAAATTGGTTTTGGTTGCTGTATACTATGTTTTTATTATATGTACTTTGATTATTTTGGAAGTGTAATATTCTGAATCTTTTAATTTTTTTTAACTTTTGACGTCAGTATTTTTTAAAATCGATGATGAATCATTTTTATAAAAAATAATATGTTTTCAGCATCAATTTTTATTAAAGAAGACACCAAAAAAATTCTTTTTAGCATCAGTTTCATTATTAAACTGACACCAATAACTGGCCTTATGCAGTCTTTTGTGTTGTCTTGTAACAAATGAATGCAGAAAACAATCTTACACTAGATTTTTGACATCGGTTTATTTATTAAACTAACATCGAATACTAAGGAAAATATTATTTTCAGTGTTGGTTTTGAAAAACTGATTCCAAAAAGCATATTTTTTATGTCACCTTTATAGACATCAGTTAAAAACCAACATAAAAAAAACTGACGTTAAATCCAGTTTTTTCACTAGTTATTGGAGCCTTCTTTAAGTTATTTCTATTTTACCTTACCATGTTATAAAAAACATGGGTTTTTGGTTTTTTTTCCATTTAGTTTGTTAAAATATATATTTATTTACATCTATAACAGATTGAGATATAAATTAAATGAAAAAATTCATTTAGACGGTAAGCTAAATGTACATATGAATGATGTTTTCACTCTCAAATGGATGAATCCCAAGAAAGGTAAATAATAAATCATCATTGAATAAACATTATTAAATAATATATATTATATAAATCCATTAAATATATATTTATTACCATCCATGTATAAAGTAATAAAAAATGAATCACATCACTTTGTGGAGTTGGTAGTCCACACATACATATGAGCGATGTTATAATTTTCAAAATGATTATAATGTAAGAGGGATGATATGTTATTATAATTAAATAAGAATATTTACATGATAAATATCATATAGAAACATTAATATCATTATATTAACTATCCATAAAATACAGTGATGTAAAATGAATTGTATCGTTATGTGGAGACAGTAAGCCATATGTACGAATGAGTGATACTATCAATTCCAATTTGATGGAAAATTGGTTGAAAAAATGGTGGTTTCATATTCATAATAAAATTATATTGAATTGAATATACTAAATATATTGTTTAATGATGATTAGATTATATTGATTGGAATTATCAGATGAAACAAATTGAAAGAGTCCGGGTAAGATGATTACCTATTCTTCGATTTTCCTTTATTAGATACCCTATTAAATACTCTTGGATTTGTGTTAAAAAAATATTAAAATATATGAATCATTTATATTCAAGTGGATAATAGAACTTGGTAGGGGTTGTTCAAGATATAAGGCTCATAGTTGTGTCATGAGGATAAATGTGTGGTACTCATTTACAATTGAGGGGAGGGGTACTCTTTGAATTTCTTAATAGATTAAAATATAATAAAATCATTATCAAATGACATGCTTCCAAATGAATATATATTAAAATATAATGTATTATATTGTTAAAATATTATTATCCAATAAACTTTTGAATGGATTGAGTTGTATTTTTAAACATTACTTTTTATTTAACCCCATAGTTATACTTATTTAACCATAACTATGATGACTCTTCCACTCTTATAGAGTTATAATACTTCTTATATGGTGAAAATTGGATCACAATTCCACAAGAGATAACTTTTTAGACCAAATCATTTCCACTTAGTCCTCTGTAAATATTTTAATTTATATTAAATAATCTATAAAATTATTGTTTTCATAAAATTTCATTAATGTGATTTTCGATGATATTCATTTAATTTTAATTTAATGAAAACAAGAAAAATATGGAATTAGAATCCAGTAATTTCATAAATCTATAACATGTTATATTTATCAAAAAAATCAAAAAATATTAATTCATCTAAAATTTATTACTTGTAATATTTTTAAAATTTATTATTTTATTTTTCTATTAATAAAATAAATATTTTTAAGCGTTTCATAAGAATATTGGTTAATTCATCAATCAGAAAAAATTAAAAATAAGTTAATATGATTAATAAAATAAATTTTTCTTTTAAATAACCATTAATAACAAAACAGAACCTCTTTTTATAATTATGTTAATTTATTAGATATATTGAAGTCAAGACTGTGACATTTTTGACATTATCTTTTACTTAAAAAAATATAATTTCCATAATAACAGAAATATGGCACAATGTGGACATATATTATATAATTTGTTTCAAATGGACAAACTCAAACCTTAAAATATGTTAAAGGAAAGTGATAGAGAAATTTTATTGTCTTATCCCAATGTTTTAACCCTACTTTACTCATTTTACCCTTACCAAGGTGACACAAATTTACTATGGTTTATATTCATATGGAAAAAAATAAATGGTATATATTTAACAATTTCTTACCTCATTATTCAAAAGATGACGTCAAATATTTATGATTAAATCTGAAAAAGTGGGAAAATTAATTTAATATGAAAACACAAAACACAATGAAAAACATTTTTTTCAGAAAAATACCTTTTTTGTATTAAAATGATTTTATACCAAATTGAATCATATAATTGAATAAAATGAACATAATTTGATTATTTATAATATAATATAACTAATTTCACTTTTAAACCATTTTATATTGAAATGTAACTTTTTAATTACGTGAATAAAAAATACTAGAACATTATATCACTGTCTCTGGGTACTTCTAAACCCTCCTTTTCTATCTTTCCTACAACAAACCATAATTTAAAAACATATATATTACATCAAACATGAATAATATTAATTAAAAAAATAACAAATCCATGATAGTACTGTATAGGTATAGTGTCTTTAGAAACTGGGAAATATAAACAACTGGTTCATAAGACATCATTATTATCCCCCACTTATTTCTCCATAACTAGAGCCCAATCTAACATATCTTATTTAATACCCTTATTCATGACATGGGGAAAAGAAACATATGAGATGGTGAGATCAAAATATCAGTAAGGGTAAACAAGGGATATATAAATCATATCATAATCATAAGATATATGAATATAACATTTGAAAACCTTATCCTGTATATAAAAGATCACGATATCACATCATGGAATAAATCATAAAAGTTCAAAAGAATAAATAATAATCCTAAAAGTCATAACATAAGACATGAAATTTTAGTCTTATTCATAAGCATAAAAAATCATTTCATTTTAGTCAAGGATCATTACCAAGAGCATATTTGTAGAAAAATTCCATTACTAAATCGAGTTTACTCCTCGTTCCAACATTGTACTAATAAACTGAGATCATTTCTCATATTGGCCATGAATATATCATGAGATATTAATATTTACCCAAATAATTGGAGGTATATGTTGCTCCCACTGATGTAATAATGAAATCATTCTTACGTGTTCCACAAAAACATAAATTATTCATTATAGTATAACCCAAGGCATAAAATGGGTTTCTTAAACATCATTCAATCCTAAAATAATCCATATAAAACAAATGGATTTAAAAAAATTATTCCATAATAAACATATTAATACCATAGCAATAATTTGGATAGTATACTTGAATAATAACCCTATTAAATAATTTCATCACATATGGAAAGTAATTTTGATGAAATACTTGAAATTAATTCTTGAAGAAAATATCCTTTATTCTCCAAAATTATTTCCTTTTCTCAGGATGCCAAAAAAATTTAAAATAAAAGAATTTATCTGAAAATAAACCTTAAATATGGTAAATTAAAATTCATATAAATAATGTGTTATGAAATCATAAAAATATATTCATGTCATACAAGTTAAAGGAAAACATTCTTCGCATACTTTTATCGAAAAGTCAAAAAGTACCTTGTAACAAAAACGAAAAAAGATTACTTTCATACCATTTCAGGAAAATTCACTATTTTTTAACATTGAAATTAAAAAATATTTGAAGAATATAAATAATATTTTATAATAAATATGTATAAAACATGGACATGGATGAAAAATATACCCCAGTAAATACTTATGTAGAAACAATCTCAGATAAAAATGAGATTGAAAAATTATCCCTTACCTTAAGTACAATATCCTATGAATGTATCAAAACCTCATATATAATGATTTAAATAATTTCATTGACTTATTCCAGAATCATGTTCATTTTTATAATATCATATATAATCATATTATCATTTGTTTGTTAATAACATTTCATATTACTCGTTATTCAGGTATAAATGGCTTTATTTTTTTACGCTTGTTTTGTCAAAAATTTTATGATTATTATTTATAGGTTAGAGTTATATAATTTAAAAATTTATATTAGTATATCATATTTATTCATTATAAAAATTTATTAAATCAATATTTAATGGATATCCTGTAGAATGAGTCAAATCACATTGGGGAGATGGTAGGTCATACGTACAGACAAGGAATACTATTATTTCTTTAATTATGAAATGGTATGGAATTGAATGGAATATAATTTTTACAGAATCTATATCATGTTATAATAATAACATATATTTATTATTATCATCATTATACCCATCCAAGTAAGGTGGTGGTCAAAAACATATTACACCACGACATGAAGATGGTAAGCTGTACGTACGTACGTGTGGTGATTTCATTTTTTGTAGGATGCATAGATGGTGAAATATGGTTTTTAAATAATCATAATAATATCTTAGTATATTGTTGATAACTTATTTATTACTTTATAATGGAAACAACTCGTAAAGAGTAATTAAAAGAAGAAATAAGCTTGAAGGAATCAGTAGAGGAGATTACCACTTCTTGTACAAGCACCCTCTAGATATCATATTAAAGGCACTAGAGTTGTTCTTTATAGAAGCAAAAAAATATATAAAACATGAATAGAAAATTTCATAAGTTAAATTTTCAGGCGATGGATGAATTTGAAGGCTCAATTTGATGTGAATAAATGAGGGAGGAGGTGCCCTTTTATGGTTGAGGTTGGGGGAACCTTTGGAATTTCCAAAAATATTAATTTATAATAAATTAAAACCACATCCAAAAACCTCAAAAATGTACCAATTTCAAATATGATATGATATAAGGTCGTAATATCATAAACCAATAATGTTTAGACATTTCTTTCTATCAATTTAGAACTTATCATTTTAATTATCACTTAGATCTTCAATTTAATTTTTAATTAGGGTAACGCAGATTTCAATATTAAAAGGGTTAAATATTTACTTATTTGATGTCAATTAGAATATAAATGAGTACCTTATATAATTTTTGATCATATATTAATTATTATAAATTTTTAAAAATGTTTTTTTATTTTTAAATAATTTAATAATAAGTTATTTTGATAAATAAACAATTGTTTCAATTTTGAAACTATTCAATTCATTGATTTTTAAAAATATGAAGATAACACCTTAACATCGAAAAAAATATTTTATTATACTCATAATATTTCAAGGTAATCTAAAAAAATAATTTTATATATTAACTATCAAAAATTATATTTATTTTCATATTTTTATAATATTTATTTTTTATCTTCCTTAATAAAATAATTACTACATTAGTTTTGTGTAAATATTTAATATACTTATTTATTGAATATAAATTCAAAATAAAATACAAAGATTAAGATAAATCATCAATATTTAATAATAAAACTTATAATAGAATATATATTATGTAAAATGCATCATTAAAAATGTTATATTAATTAAAAGATTAATGTGACATCTTTAATATCAGTTTAAATAAAATATTATAACTTTCATAATAATTATCATATGGCACTAAATAATCAATAAATATACACTTGGATGATTATGGTATATATATAGACTAATAGTAATATTTTTTCATGTGTTTGGGTCTTTAAATAGTTATTATCATTTTAATAATTATTATTTTATTGATTTTTCATCAATTTAATAATTTCTACAACATAAAAGTATAAGTATTTAGTGTAATTATTTATTTCTTAAAAATTAAAAATAAATTAACATGATAAAGTAAAACATTTTATCTTTCAGAAGAGATTTTATAGTCGAATTTATCTTCTTTATAACCTTATATTAAATAATATACAACTACTAAAATTTGAGTAAGACATAATTAACTTTTCCTTAAATAAAATATATAAAATATCCTAATCTCATTCAAGTGGTTTATAAAGGATACCATTTCGACCAAAAGATAATTTAGGTAAAAAACACTCGTATAATGATATTAGGACAAGTTTAGGGTAATTTTATAACTTTCAATTTACCCTTAATAACATGATTTACCCATTTATTGGATTAATAAAATATTAATGAAGTTGCTATTCAAAATTAAAAAAAATAAAATAAATTTATGCAAATTATTTGTAACTAATGATTAAAAATATGGAATCTATTTTCAAGATTCAAATCACATAATTTTTAGTAATTATTTTAAAATTAATCTAATTTTTAAAATGAGATAATGTGTTTTAAAATTAAAACATTGTAAAAGATTGAAATGTTTTTATATCTGAATTCAATGTAAAATTAATTCTAATTAAGTACATTATATTAACTAATAAAAATAATATATTTATACTGTAAAACCATTAAATAATAAAATTTAACCTTATAAATTATTTTGATCAAAAAAATTATTTTCAATTAAAATTTAGTATATTTTTACTATTCATCAAAACATGAAATCTTTCAGAAAAATATCAAAAACTCATTAAAAGTAATTTTTATGTCTTAAATATAAATAAGAAAATTATTTAATCATATAAAAAATATTAATATGTCGAAATTTTAATTTTAAATGGTTTCTCCATTAAAAGGTGGAAAAATTACACTTTTGCAAATATAGGTTTGTATACATCAAATCTGGTTTATTCATACCCTATGACTAAAATATCTATTGAATGAATACCCAAAATATTTTACTAAATATATAAAAAATATATTTCATTAAATTCATTTAATAATTGAAATTCACTTAATTTATTAATACAAAAATACAATTTTCTTTAATTTTTCCTTCACAATACATTTTCATAAGTTAGTTCTATTTATTACTGCTAAACTAATAGCTTATAATGGTCATTTTATACCAAGGGATTCTTGAATTTTTTTTAAACTCATTATTTCCTATAATGCAAGCTATTCAAGAAAAAATATTTAAAGAAAATGTTTCATAAAAACATCCAGGTGTTACATTATACCCCCTTAAACTGAATTTATTCATCAAAATTGGGCACTTGGATACCTATGTCTCATCACATTCTAAAGTTCCCATATAGCTCCATAAAATTGGGGGATACAACATAACAATTTAACCAAGTGAGTGGTCTTGTTTTTTAGTCCTTTTTCATTACAATCTAGAATCTATATCGATTGTTCTTCATAATAATGATCTTGCTCCAGAGGTACGACTTCTAAGTTTAGTACATGTGAAGGATCATGTATGTACTTTTTGAGGAGAGATATATGGATCATATCCAGAACATGAGATAGATTCGGTGGAAGTTCCAATCGATAAGATACCTTCTCAACACGATCTAGAATTTCAAAAGGTCCAATATACCTAGGGATATAAATTACCTTCTTTCCAAATCTCCTTACTCTCTTCCATAGAGATATCCAAAGAAACACATTATCATCCCCTTCAAACTCTAGATATTTTCATCAGTTGTGGGAATAAATTTTTTGTCAAATCTAAGGTCCTATTATATGTTGTTGAATAAATCTGACCTTCTCTACATTTTCATAAAAAATATCTTGTCCTAATAACTTTCTTTCCCTATCTTCATCCCAACAAGTTGGAGTTTTGTACTTATTTATATATAGGGATTCATAAAGAGCCATCTAAATACTAGAGTGAAAGATATTTTTGTAAGAAAATTCCACGAAAGGTTGGTTTTGATACCAACCACCTTTGAAATCCATATATAAATCTCTCAACATGTCTTCTATAGTTTGAATTATGCTCTCAGACTAACCATATATTTGAGGATGATAAGCAGCACTGAAACATAACATTGTATCCAGAGCCTACTGAAGAATTCTCTAGAACATTGAGGTAAACCTCAGATCCTGATTAGATATAATGGAAAGTGGTACTTCAGGATATCTTACATCTTCCTTTACATATATTTTGGAAAACAGATCACGAGAGAAATCCTGTATAATAGAAATTAAGTGTGCTAACTTTGTAAAAATATCAGATATATCCAAAATAGCATTTTGTCCTTTAGATGTTTTGGGAAGTCTGATGACAAATTCCATAGTGATATTTTCCAATTTCAATCATGGTAAGGGTAATGGTAGTAACATCCCCTTAAACATTTATCAATTATCCTTAACTTGGTGACAAAACAAACACCTAGAGACATATTCACCAACATCTCTTTTCATTCCTACCCATTAGAAATACTATTTTAGGTCCCTGTACATCCTTGTGCTTCTAGGAATAATAGATAATGAGGAAATAACAACATCATCCAACAGATCCTTATTTAATTATGGTATGAGAGGAATACAAATATGGTTCCTAATTCTTATTATTGCATCACAATCAAGGCTGAATTCATGAACATTTATCTCCTTGTTTTATAGACTTACACCTTCCTTCTACACCTCCTTAATCTTCACTTGTATATATGGTTGAAAATTCATTTTATAAATATAATATTTCACTTATTCCTTTAAAATTTCAATATCTATCCTTTGAAAATCCATAAATATTGTATATTTTTTTATCCTCATCATAGATAGGCTAGCATGGTCCTTTTGACTCAAAGCATTTTCTACCTAATTCAGATTCCTAGGGCGGTAATGTATTGAGAAATAATAATATTTAATCAACTATAACAACATTATTTTATTAATATTAAACTTATTTTGTGTGAAAATATACTTTAAACTTTTATGATCAGTATAAATATCCAACATTTCACAATAAATATAATGCCTCAATATATTTAATGCAAAGATTACTGCAGCTAACTCCAAATCATGATTGTGTAATTTTTCTCATGTATTTTCAATTTTCACAAGGCATAATCTATCACCATATCATTTTTCATGAGAATACATCCCAAACCCTTCTTGGATGCACCACTATAGATCAAAAACCATTCTCTACTACAAGGTAGTGTGAGAACATGTTCACTACCTAACCTTATTTTTATCTCTTTTACATTCTCTCCAAATTCCTCTATTCATATGAACCTAACTCCTTTTTGAGCCAAATTGGTTAGTGGATTATATAGTCATGAAATATTTTTCAAAAGATTTCAATAATATCCATCCAAACCAAGAAAACTTTGGATCTTAGTGACTATAGTTAGTCTAGGTCAATTTTTAATAACTTTTGTTTTTTCTGGATCCAAAGATATCCCCTCTATTGAGATTATGTGACCCAAAAATGAGTCTTTATGAAGCCAAAATTCACACTTGGAAAATTTTTCATAAAGCTCCTCCTTTCTCAGGGTCTTTAGTACAATTCTCAATTGATCTTCATGTTCTTCCTTGATTGACAAATATAAAAGAATATAATTTATAATGAGTACTAAAAATTGACCAAGATAGTCCGTAAAAACACTATTCATTAGATCTATAATGATAGTGAGGGCCTTAGAAATACTGAAAGGTATAACTATAAATTTATAGTGTTCATACCTTTTATGGAATGCCATATTTGGTATATTCCTTTTATTGACCCTTAATTGATGATATCCTGAATGGAGATCAATCTTGGAAAGGAATTGAGCTCCATATAGTTGGTCTAGTAATTCATCAATGAAGGGAAGATGATATTTTTTTCTTCAAAGTGATTCTATTAAGTTATCGATAATCAATGAAGAGTCTCATTGATCCATCTTTCTTCTTAACAAATAGAATAGGATCACCCCAAGGTGATTCACTATGGTGTATGAATCCCTTTTCAATATTATCTTGTAGTTTATTCTTCAAGTATTGTAACTCAATTTGTTTCATTATATAAGGTATCTTTGAAAAAGGAATAACACTCAGCATGAGTTCTATTACAAACTCAACTTCACAGTTTGGTGGAATACTTGGAAATTATTTCGGAAGGACATCAATAAACATCCATAAAATTGATGTATTCTTAATAGTGAGATTCTCCTCAGACACTTGACATATATAAACTTCATTTATATAAATCAATACCCATTAGATAGAAGAAATTTACATTGGAAGGTTATATTTATCTTTTCATCGATAGATGATCATAGATTGATTCATAATATGAAAAGTGACTTCTCTTCCTTGGAAATTGACATTTGATCTATATATAGAAAGGAAATACATTCTAAGTATCACATAAAATTCTACCTAAGGAAGAATCACATAATTTTATTGAATAACTTTCCCACAAACTTTAATTTTAGAAGAATTATAAACATTTTATTGGGCTATTGTGTCATTAGGAGTTTTCATAGCTAACCCAACAATTAATTATTGAGGTAATATGGAAATACACTTAAAGAAATTCATGATAAATAATAGATTGGGTGGATCTAGAATCCAATAAAACATTGTATAATTTAGATTAGATGGTAATTGTACCTTTCATATATCATTATTGTACTCCACATTGCCGATAGTGATCACATGTGACTTGCCTTGTCTTTGTCCTTTTATTGACATTAGTCATCATATATAAAACTTACATTAGGGAATTGATTTTCATAATGCTCCATTTCCTTTCCCTTGTAACATTTAATTTTAGGAGGTGCATTCTGTGTATCATTTTCTATATTATCATCATTAGACATCTTTTTCCCTTTACTTCAGCATTCAACTGCCTGATGACCTTCTCTCCCAAACATAAAACATTTTATAGTCTCTTTAATAAAATTTTATTGTTACCCTATCCTTTATCCCCTAATATTACATGATTTTAAGAATAATTAAACATAAAATTAAAAAGACAAGGACAATAAATTCTAGTGTCTTAGAAGACTAGGCACATAAAACTGAAAACATGGGACTAAATAAAACATTTCTTTATTTAATCTTCATAAAGAGCTCCTATCATCCATTATGATCATATATCTACATAGGAAAACATGGGGATAACATGAAAAAATGGATGATATTAAATCCTAGTAAGGTAATAAACATAATAATAAATCTTTTCACATGTGTTAGAAAGCATAACATAATGGTATAAAAACACATGTAATATTATTAAACTTAAGGAATCATAACATTTAGAACATGGGATCATATAATCATGGAATAATAGTATTTTGGTAGCACCATTAAATGTGAATTTATCATGATTCAAATATCTTCATATAATTTAGATCACAAATCAAGGCTCGTCTCACATAGAGAATCATGAGTCAAGGCTCGTTTCACATAAAGGAGCACAAGTCAAGGCTGACCACCAAGACCATTGCACATAACATATCTTGAGACTAAACTTTACCCAATTCATTGGAGTTATATCTAGGTTAACCCATCACAACATGCTTATGAATTTTCATTCCACATAAATATTAATACATTATTAATCAATCATAACATAATGTTTACCCATGGCAAGAAATGGGTATCGTAATCATGTCATAAGGCATTACAAAGGGTAATATCATAAAAGTGTCCATAAAAGAATGGATTTTGAACATTAATGGACATTAATAAGGTAAAATATTCATATATTATGATAAGTGATGTAAAACTGAAGTCATAACATTTAAAAAGAGTATTTGAGAAATTTTATAATTAAAACATTTTAGTGCGGTTTAAGGAAAATATCAAAGATCATTTAAATTAGAAAAAAGACATAATTTTCTTATAAAACCATAAGTTAAACAAGAATGTTTTCATTATAAAATAACTTGTTTTATAAAAATATATGGTGGCTCAAAATATATTATAGATTACACTAAAAAATGGGCAAGAATGTTTGAATTTCCCATAAATCAGGCTTGCTTATCCGGAAGAATGGAGTATGGAAACTTTTTAAAACATGTATATCCCAAAAAGGAAAGAGGTAAAGATCTTGATACATAATCTTATAAAATATAAATATAATTTATAATATGTACATAAAAATAAAATAGAATACTATTTGGGTAAAAACAGAAAATATTAATTTGAAGCAATAAAGGAGGTTCAGGTATAATCCCTTACCTTAAGTCTAAAGGTTTTTTTTCACTTGATCGTATTTTATGGAATAATAAAATTAGATTCATTAATTAATATTTAAATAAACAATTTTACATTTAATTTTTTTATTATAACCATGTTATTTTCATTTATTTCCCTTTTGAGGAGTTATATTGTTCAATTTTATTATTCGGGAGTGCTTGTTTTCATAGTTTTCATGATCAGTTTTCTTGTATAATGATATCAAAATTCATGAAAAATGGGAATGTTTTTCCAAAAGGGTAATTATATTTTATTAATGAACATTCATAAGATAAAAATTGTTATATAATTCATTTGATTATGTGGGATGAGGATGAACCATTACATAAACTTTTAATGAAAATTTCTTGGATTAATTTGGGAGTTTTTCGATCACAACGAACCGATTTTACTTAATAAATTAATATAAGGTACACAATGTGATTCAAAAACATTAAATAAGATAAAATACATATATTATTATCTGGTTTAACCATAAAAATGGTTTTATGACCAGCCTTGAATATGGTAATATAAATTGAAATCTCATCATCCCTGAATGAAATAAATTAACACATCTCGGATGGTGTTTTCATTTTTAGTATAAAAGAGGGGGAAAGAGAGATGATGAAGAATTATTAGATTAGATTAATAAAATTATAGTATAATTAATGTACTATAGTTATCATACTATTTGGTTGAGGGTAGTTTATTAAATAAGAAGATGAGAAAGGAACTTGAAAATAAAATAAAATAAACAGAAAGAGGAATTCGCCTCATGAATTTATCCTCCTTGAGAGCCTCCTTGGGAATGAGATTTTGGTATTTTGATGAGAAAAAAATATCCTAGACTTGGGGTAGAGGTTTGGGAACTATATTGGGATGAATATAGATAAGTATTAATTATTGAGAGGTGTGAGGATAATAGGTGGTGAGGGGCGGTATTTATAGTCTAAGAGTGAGGTGTTTTCTCATTATTTTATTCAATATTTTATTATTTTTGTGATGTATTAGACCGAGATTCCACTCTACAGGTTCCTTGAGCTCAGTGATACACATGGACTCACGCACATCTCCCCAAACTCTAGAGTTTTTTTACTAGTAGTGAGGGACTAGGGTGTGTTAGTGGGGAGACTATGCCCTCCTTACAAAAGTGTTTCACAACAGATGAGAGTAAATATAGGAAAATAGGGGATGAAATATAAGTAAACATAAGGAACAACAGAAAATATAGAAAATAGTAACAATAACTGAAACAACTGGAATAACATTCAATAAATGATGGTATGTCATGTCACTAGAAAACTGGAAAACATGGATAAAAAATAGCAGACAAAACATGTTCCAAAAAAGTATAAAGTAATAAAAATACTATCCCAATCATCTCAAGCTTTTACTTAATCATGTTCTATCGAGATTCATAATAAATAGAAAGAAATAATTTGTTTTAAGCTGTATGCTTCCCTTTACCCACACCTGGAACCATGTAATCTGCCACAGGTACAAAATAGAACTCGGAGAGGGTGTGAGATAAGTCTCAATGGGCCACCACCAATAGTGAATATAACATCCAGCTCATATAATGTAATTATAATTGTGTACATACTATCATATATAAAGTAAAACAAAATAATGGAACTAAATACCAAAGTACCTACTTCATCCCTCGGCTAGTGTCTGAACATGTAACTAGTCCATTTAATTAAGTAATTACCAATTTTATATAGATAGGTCTCCTAATACTTATCCAACACTGATACCACCTCGTGATAGTATAAATAGTGAAGGTTCTAAGATGTAACAAGGAAAACATGATTTATGATATTTAATAATGAGTCCCATGGTAATAACCAAGGAAATGTAGACCTCAAGGGTCACCAACTCAGTAATAACTATAGCCTGGAATATGGTAAAGTGTAATCCAAGGAGAATAATCCAAGGCATTCCACAATGAGGTTCCTAGTGAGTCCAAGGTGATCGACCAAGTTAAAACATGGCTACGTAAAGATTGGGCCCGATGGGATTTAACCATGGCACTTACATGTCAATGCTAGATCAAAGGAGCGTATCCAAGGCATCCTGTAATGATATAGAAGGGATCCAAGGACTGTATCCATGAAATCATGTAGTACTAAATGATGGATCCTACAGTATCATACCATGAATCCTAGAACAACCAAGTATCGGGATCTAGGTGGGTATCAAACTATGCAAGCCGTATCCTTGAATTGAAATGCAGTTCCTGGGTGCTCATGGAATTCTCCGATCTAAATCCAAGGTGAGCTCGAGTCAGGCCATTTATGTTTAATTATGAAGTCATGTAATATTTAATTCAGTTCAAACCTTACCTTTCATGAATGTGATAACAAAAAGTATCATGAAACCTTTTAATCAAGTCATTTGGTTCAAGCCTTTCCTTTCATTAGTGTGATAAGGCCATGTAGCATGCAACCTTTCAATCAAGTAATTTGGTTCAAGTACTTCCTTTCATTAGTGTGAAAAGTCCAATTAGCATGAAACCATTTAATGCATTTAAGGAATATTCCATATTCAAGGTTCATTCCACTACCATCCATTAATTCGGTAATGGGTGCTATGAATATGAAAAAAATTAATCATTCACATTCAATAAGGTCAAGTCATAAACTCAATATACTTTCCAAATTACATTTCACATTTAAATATAAATTTGAAGCACTTACCTTAGGTAGGTAAAGTGGTACATATACATGTCATAATAAATTATCAAATCCACAATAAAAATCAATCTAATTAATACAGAAATGATTACCCTTAAATTGGTCAAGCCAAGGCACACTCGAACGGTGGCTCAAACATGTCAAAACACTAAAAACCCAATTATGGAATAACCTTATACATGGAAGGGATGTACTTTTGGTCATAAAAACCAAAAATTTATAACATATATAGAAATATATATCCATAAGTTTGTAATTATTATAACATGGGTATATAAATTCAATAAACGTCACCCGATGAAATTGATGGGCTTTACATGACAAATACAAAATCAACAAAATTTAGGGACAAGTTATAGACCACCCACCTTAGGCTTGTACAACTCTCCTCCTAAGGTATTGTCCCTTGATTTGAATCGGATCAGAGTATATCTAAGAAAAATAAAAAAAACAATCATACCCCTATATCTCGATCGAGAGAAAAAAAATAAGGAGAAAGGATCAAGAGGACTTTAGTACTTATCGTTGTACATCCAACGTGACAAACGTAAGCTCGATCAGATCCTAGATGAAGGAGATATTTTAATACCAAAATGTGGCCTTTAAAAAGATCCAAATGGTTGAAAATAGAGGAAAATACCACTGGTTTAAGAGTTGGGGAAGGAGAGGTGGATTAATAGATCATAAAAAAACTGGAAATTTACCCAAAAATTATCCTATGCATGGTTTTTTCGCACGGTTTGAAAAACCCTGCACTAACCGTGAAAGATAGTTCTATATAAAAAACCCTATGCACGATTTGGTCTACCCATGAACAAACCATGCATGGTTACCTGGAAATAAAGGGATCTCTCATGATTAGGCCACACAGTCGTGCACTAAATGTGTGAGGTGGCCATATCTGAAAAAACACAATCCGCATGTTTTCCAATCTATGTGAAATTCTTGCACAGTTCACTCTAAACCGTGTACCCAGCCTATTGTTCCTAAAAATATGGGTTTTGGGCTTTAAAACTACCCTAGACACCCCTGATACCATTTCTAACTCATTAGGTATCCAGAATAGGTCTAAAGTGAATATTTAGATTGAAATTTAAAATATACATACTTGAGTGAAAAACCATGTTCTTACAGTCTTCCCCCCTTAAAAGAACTCATCCTTGAGTTCACCTTCCAAGGGTGGAGAAAAACGTTTTGAGAATAAATTTGGCCATTGGGAACGTATGTCGGCCTCCCACTCCCATGCCTCATCCTACATGCGGTCGTGCTGTCATAACACCTCCACCAAAGGAACAGACTGGCCTCAGAGAACCTTTGTACTATGGTCAATGATGCATACTGGATACTTCTCAATGGTACCATAGACATCTAACTAAACTTATTCAGGATCAGCAGTATGATATGGATCATCATGATATTGGTGATGCTTTGAAACATGAAATACTTCATGCATATCATGGTACATATGAGGTAGTAGAAACTGATAGGCTACCAGACCAACTCTCTGTAGAATCTAAAACAGACCTGAAAACAAGGTGGCAACTTTTCGTACTTTCATATCCGTCTATAAATTATCATGGGAGATACCTATAGGAAAACATGATCCCCAACCTCAAAATCTAGAGGTGGTTGATGAAAATCAACATAGGATTTCTTCCTTGAATGAGCAGTAGTCATTCAATTCCTGATCAAATGAACTTTCTCTGAAGTCTCCTAAATGAGATGAGGACCTAGTAGGGCTACATCACCTACCTCTATCCAACACAAGGGTGAATATAATGGAATACCATAGAAGGATTCAAAAGGATCCATCTGAATTGTCACCAAAAAATGTTATTATAAGTGAACTCAACGAGAGAGATATGCTTCTCCCAAGAACCACTAAAATCAAGGGTACATTCTCAGAGCATATCCTCTAGAGCATGTACTATATTTTCTGATTGTCCATCGTTCTGAGGGTAGAAAACTGTTCTTAGAAGCACCTGTGTTCCCATAGCCTTCTGAAATCCATGCTAGAACCATGATGTGAAATGAGCATCATTATTTGAAACGACATTATGTGTAACCCCGTTTAGTAATATGATCTCACGGATATAAATTCTTCCCATCTCATTGATTGAGAAAGTCTTCCAAATAGGAATGAAGTGGGGTGATTTTGTTAGTCGGTCAATGACTACCCAGATAGCATTGCTACCCCTTGGAAACCTAGGTATTCTGACTACGAAATCTATAACAACATCTTCCCATTTCCATTCCAAGACTAGAAGTGACAGTAAAAATACCGTAGATATATGGTTCTCTACCTTCATGTACTGATAGGTGGAACACCTAGTGATAAAGCCAGATATCTCACATTTCACCCTCGGTCACCAATTATAGCATCAGATATCTGGATACATCTTCGAGATGCCTTGATGAACTTCCCACTGAGAAGCAAGGGGATCTTTCATCAAATCCTCTCTCATGTCTGTGGGAACCCAAACATGTCCACATATGCATAGGATGTTGTCTCTGTCCATAGAACAATTTGGAGGTGGGTTATCTTCTGATATACTCTCACAGAGAACCAAAACTTTAGGATTTGAAAACTATCTAATATTCACATTCTCAAGGAGGGAAGATGTTACTATTAAGTATGAGAGGTAATACTTCTCATGACTGTCGGGAGACTCCAAATACAACTCAAAAATAGGTCCATCAGTCTCCATTCATCACTGGATTCCCGTATGTCTTGTGCTTGAGTTTTCTGACTAAACACATCTGCAACCACATTTCCCTTCCTAGGCTTATAGTCAAGCTAAAAATACAACGATTGTAGATATTCTAGCCATATATGCTTCTTGAGGTTGAATTTATGCCATGAAAATTTATATTTGATTCTCTTTTGGTTCGTGTACACCACAAAGTTCTCACCCATCAGATAATGTCTCCATCAACGCAAGGCATGGACAACTACTTCTAGCTCAAGGACGTGTGTTGGGGATTTTCTCTCATGAGTCCCCAAATACCAAGATCTATACACAAAATTTTTTTCTAGTATATCATCATTTATCCTATTCCAATTCTTGATGCATCATAAAAGATAGTATAGCCTTTCCAAGCTCTGGAAGAATCAAAATGGGTGCAGGGACAAGCCTTCTTTTCAGATCCTGAAAGGATTTCTCACATGATTTTGAGCACACTAACTTGACACCCTTCTTTTTAATACAAGTAAGAGGTGATAGAAAGAGTGAAAAGTCCTGTATGAAATGACTGTAATATCCATCTAGCCCCAAGAAACTCTGTATATCAAATATGTTTTGGGGCATCTCCCAAGAAACTACCCCACTAACCTTTTTAGGGTCAATAGATACTCATAATTCTGATATTATATGACCTAGTAAGTGTACGTTTTCAATCCAAAAGTGGTAGTTAGTAATCTCCACATACAAATTATGCTCTTTTAGTGTACTCCAAATGATATCAATATGTTTGGAATGGTCGCTACGAGTGAGGTAATACACAAATATGTCATCCTCAAAGACCATGAAAAAAGAATCCAAATAGGGGTGGAACACCCTATTCATTAGAGCCAGTAAAATGGAGGGAACATTCATAAGATCAAATGACATAACAAGGTACTCATACATACTATACCTACTATTGAAACCTATATGAGGTATGTAGGATGGTCTGACTCTTACACAATGATAACCTGATCTTAGTTCATTCTTGGAAAAGGCCTTTTCTCCTCATAGATTCTCAAAGAGATCATCTATTCACAAAAGTGGATATTGGTTCTTGACCATAAGCTAGTTCAAATATCTGTAATCCACACATAGATGTAAGGTTCCATCTACCTTCTTGGAAAAAAACATAACTGAACCCCAAGAGGATGTACGGGGTTGTATGAAAGCTTTGGTCTCTAAATCCTATAACTGCCGCATGATCTCTTAAAGCTATGTAGGTTCCATCATGTACAAAGGAATGGACACTAGAGATGCTCCTTGAAGAATCTAGATTTTAAACTCTACACCTCTCTCTGAAGGTAATATAGAAAAATCTTCGGGGAAGACAACCCATAAATGATCCACTACTGGTTAAAAATCATCTTTTCATAATCCCTGATCCTCTATGAAGAGATTTTAAATCTTTTAGGTCACTCCACCTATCCCATGATGCTATGGTCTTACTATAGTATCCTAGAAATCCCAATCACCCTTATGTAGATAACTAATGCCTTATGGTGAGGTAAAATATACCCTACGGAGATATAATTCTATAGAAGTGTTATAGTGAACCAAACGGTCCATTATGAGAATAATATTGATGCCTGTCAACTCAAGAACGAAGAGGTTCCATAAGAAAGGGTAACTACCTACCTCAAGTTGATAGTCCCTAAATTGGCATATGGCCACTGTCCGTACCCCTAATAGTGTATCTATGGTCATTACACCATACTGATATTGTATATCTAGTTCATGACATTCCAAAATGGATACAGAGATAAAAGAGTTTGAAGAACCTGTATCAAATAAAGAAGATACTATAGTAGAGGATACTAGAATAGTACCTTGTACTATTGATGGTCCCAAAACCTGATCCTCGGGTATTGGATGTAGTACATGCCACTGACTAGATCCATGACCATGTTCAATAGTGGGACTACCATGTAAAGACCCATAAATTTCAATGGAATTTTTTTTAATTTTGTTTGGGATTCTACGAGTGCGCAGTTTCTGACGGCACCTGATTCTGAGGCCCGGTGTGCCCGGAATCAATTTCCGAAGTTTAGCTCGGGTACGTTCATTGAACGAACGAGCGGATTTTTCTAACTTTTGAACCGGTGCTCGGAATCGAAATCTGAGGGCATCATTGAAACCGCAACACTGGTAATTGCATAAGAAGACCCTTTCTGGAGTTTCGTTTACCCGGGAGGAGTTGTTAAAAATGTGAGGAATAAAAATTAAATTGTTTTACAAATTTATTTTTATTTCATTACTATTGAGTTAAGTGTATGGGAAAGGAATATGTGAGGAAGCTGGGGTGGGGTCCCCACGAGCCCCCACCTCTTTAAAATTTCCAACACCCATTAAACACCCCCTCTAGATTTAATGTGTAACTCATCCTCTCTCCCTCATTAATTGAAAGTCAACTCTCTCATTATATTATTTGATTAAGTTATTCAATTAATTTAATAAAGAGTTGAATTTTGAATTCTTTGGAAGTCATGGCATAATAAAATAAGGATGAATCTTATTTTATTTTGGGTTGGTGGTGGTGTGAGGAACCTTCCCTCCCTCTCCTTAATTAAATGCCAACGTGTCGAATTAATAAGGATCATTCCTCCCTTTTTTTAATGATCCACCTCAGCGGATTAATTGAGTGGGGCCCCATGTCATAAATCCCCCAATTATGACTTGCGTGCCAATGACAAACCCACCACTCTTATTTAAAGGAGGCTAGGGGGAGGAGTTCTGGACGGCTTCTTCAAGCAGAGGAATGCTAGCAGTGAAGAACGGTTCCCAGCACTTGGAGAGTTTTCCACTTCCTCCAACGAATAACGAAGAACGCTGATGCCACCCTCGGCTTCATCCTTCTCGACGTTGACGGAACGACGCCCGTCTATCGCGACACCATCTTCCGCGATGTCATTTTCCCGCGAAGATCCTCGTTCGAAGACTTCTTCGAGGTAGGGGATTAATTTGTGAATATTAATAAACCCGTGGTTTTTTCCTTCTAAATAAAATAGCACGGATCAACACAATAATTAGCTGATTCGTGAAAAAATATGTTTGCGGGTTGGGAATATTTGATTGCGGGAAACAACGTAGGGGTTTAAAGCTCAAATTTAATGGATTAAATTTGTGCTCGCTTGACAATGTTGTTTTAATTTTGGGCCACCTTTTATCAATTTAACGGGAGGAGGTCGGACTGCCCGAACATGACCGATCCTCTTCCCCCTCTGTTGTATTCGTTGTGGCTCAAACGAAGGCGGCGCGATGCAACGGCACCACGCAGAAACAAGGTGGGATGCGACGAAGAAGCATGGCGTCGTCGTGCCACGCCGTTGAGGCCGAAAGAAGCCACAACCGGAGTCGGGCCGCGACAGAGGGGCACGGAGCCATCACGCCACGCCAGTCTGACCAAGGCTACGGTCTTTGGCTGCGGCAGAGTAGGGAGCGGTGGCCGGAACCGCCGGCTTCCGGCGCATGGAGGGCAGGACCAACCGGTCCCGCATGGTACACTGGCAGGCCATTATGGGCGGCCAGATCCGGAAAACCTTGGGTTTGAACCCCCGGTCAACACAGCAGGGCGGAACCCCCCCGCGGGTCCGCCGTCCGGTTCGAAGGTAGTGGCGGTCCCCCCCTTCTGCGTTCACGCGGCGCGCGGCACCCTCGCTGGGCTGGACCGGCCGTGACGGGCTGGGCCGCCCATGCCAGCTGGGCTGGACCACGCCAGCCGGGATGGGCCGCGCCCGGATGGGCCAGATCTGAGCCCAGTTCGGGTTGATCCGGTTCGGGCCGACCCAGGGGGTCTCGGGCCGGGTCGGTCCGGGCCCAAAACCCCCTAAAAACGGACAGGTTCGTTCAAATGCCTGTAAAATGGGATAAAGACCTCTGATCAACACACCATCAGTTGGGATTCGATCCTTTCATCGAGGCGGTCGTTTCAGTATATTACACTCATGGTTTCGGAGAACTTTGCGTACAGCCAGGTTGGTTCGAACACGAAACCAACCGGGCCCTCAGAGCTGAAACGCTTATAACTTGAGCTCTGAACGTCCGTTTGATGTGTCGTCGACTTTGTTGGTTTCCTCTTAGTGAGACAGACCTTTTGGCTTACTCTTCTCGAAGTTTGGACGCATTTGGAGTACAGTCGGGTTGGTTCTGACTTAAAAACCAACCGGGGCCCTGGAATGAAAAGGCCAATAACTCTCAGACCGGGCGTCCAATTGACGTGTCGTCTGTCGCCTTGTGTTCCTTTTGATGTGACAGAACTTTGCGATATATCAACTCTGGTCTACATGACAGTTGATGTATCGACCTCTTGGATCGTGGAGCGGACCCTCCCGGAATGAGCGTGTTGTGTGCGGAAACTCTAGAGCTGGCTGAGACTTGACGACTGCTGATCGATCGACTTGGAGTGTTTCGATAACCCAGTGGGGAGCGCTTGGTTGTAGCGGAAGACCCACGGTGGAGGAGTGCTTGGTTGTATCGACAGACCGGCGATACTCAACAGAAGTATTACCTATGTAGGCTATGAGGGGGAGTGCTTGGTTTAGCGGCAGACCCATGGTGGGAAGCGCTTGGTTGTAGAAGCAAGCCCATAGTACTCGATAGGTGGAGTACTACAGCAGACCAAGGTTAGTGGGAAGCGCTTGGTTATAGTGGCAGGCCCACTGTACTCGATAGAGGAGGAGTTCCCCAGCAGCTATGGTTTCGACATCATGAATAAAATCCTGGTTTGAGCCGAGTCTTGAATTTCAATCATTATCTTTGATGTGATTGACTTGATATCCTGTGTGGATTGGATTATGCTTTCCTGTGTGGATTGAGTTGTACTTTCCTGTGTGGATTATGTTTTACCTTCCCGAGTGGACTGGATTGTACTTGAGCTCATGAGTTGGAGATGAACTAGATTTGATGACTTGGGTATATGTATGGGCATATACCTAAGTAGTGTTGGATCATACTTCGTGATTGTATCTTTTCTTTGTGGATTCAGGGAGACCTTCGGGGGTCTCGGGGTCCCTACTGAGTATTGTATACTCACCCCTGCACGGGCTTTGACCGCACTACATTGTGTTGGTTGCAGACAATGGATATCACTGATCGTGGTTGAGGCTTGTAAAGCTGGACGGCACCCGGAGGAGGATCTCATGACGAGTCGTTGCCCAGAGTTGGATATCACGTCGAGTTGGTGCCCGGAGGTGGATTCACGACGAGTTGGTACCCGGAGGAGACAGACGGACGTGGAGTGTTGGGGAGGAGATCTGTACCTACCCTTCAGGTAAGAGACTGGAGGAAGATCCAGGAGCGGCCTATCATCTTTCAGCTATTGTTCTTTGAGTTGTACTTTACTTTCAGTTGTAGTTGTACATTTCAGTTGGGTTTGTATTCTGGCCCATTTACCTTTCAGCACTTTCTTTTGTACCTAGTGTTGCTTCCACTTTTACTCTGTGGTGTTTGTTACTTTTGTAAGGGCAATGCCTTCCCTTTTTATCGGGATTTACGCCTTTGGTGCTAGTCTCCAGCCCCTGGCCTATGGAATGCGGGCTTGGGGTAGTCACAACACGGGCCCCAAGGACGGGTCGTGACAAATTGGTATCAGAGGAGTCGGTTCTACCGCAGAACTTAGGACTCTGATATTTTCTTTTCTGTGAAGAAATAGTGTTAAGGGTACTGAGTGTGGTCTTCAGTTCAAGGAGTCTAGTGTTGGTGCGGGCAGCCGATGCATCCATACACCAGGACCCTGACTACTGTTTTCCTACTCAGTGCACGAAAACACTGATTGCGTGTGTGTTTTCAAGAGTTTCTTTTAAATTAGCTCAAACCAGGTCATCTCACCCGGTGTAATCGTCGTGTCACGTCTGTTTCTTACAGGATGTCCCCACAACGACAGCTAGTTAGGGTTCCGAGAGTTGTATGAGATGATAGCCCACTGAGCAGCGAGGCCTCAGTACAGGGCCCTCCACCAGTTGAGACACTAGCAGAGATTTCACGTCGCTTGAGCGCGATGCACGAGTTCCAGCGTCAGAGGCCTCTGAGGTTTTTGAGGCGAGTCGGATTTTCAGACAACTGGGCACTGGCTAGAGTTTGTGCCACGAGCTCTCCACACAACTGGGACACCCACAGACTTGATGGTGTAACTAGCTGTTAGCCTCTTCCAAGGAGCAGCTAATAGGTGGTGGAGCCACATGTTTCAGTTTTGCAATGGGATGACCTTCACCTGGGGAGACTTCGAGACCTTCTTCAGAGTGGAGTTTATACCTTAGACTCTACACTCGGAGCATGCTCAGGAGATGCTGCCCTTTCCGCAGGGTTTTTCGTTAGTAGATGAGTCATTTGTAGGCAGGAGACAGATGATGCAGAGGTCCAAGAGGACCAGGCCAACAGGTGGGCGACCTCGGGTTTTAGGTTCGGTTGTGCGAGGCAAATGAAACAGATTCATTCATACAAGGAGCAGGAAGTTCTATTCATGCGGCAAGCAGGGTCACATGGCACGTGACTGTCCGACTCCCCGCACAGATGATCCACAGGCGTTGGAGGAGCCACCGAGACAGAAGCAGCGGCGAAATCTTGAGCAGCAGCCGAGTGGTGGAAAATTATGTGGAGCTCTGGAAGCAGGTGTACAAGAGCGGGACTAGTTCCAGGCATGGAGGCCTTTGTTATTGGTGCTTCTAGCTTTCTTTTTATTGATGTTGTGGTTGTATGTTTCTTTTTAATTTGAGATGCAGTAATAAAAGACACCTTTCTTTATGGAATTTACTTTCCTATCCTCTCTTTATGTTGTTACTAAGAGGTTCCGGTTTAAAAACCGTTGACTTGACCCTCACTTTTGATATACCTACTAGAGGAGACCTAGTGACCACACACTGATGCCGACAATGTAACTCAACCCTTGGAGGTGAGAGTAACAGTTGGATCTCTTGGTAGTAGCGTCGAGGCCGTACGATGTCATCCTTGGTATGGATTAGTATCATCCATGTCGGGATTGACTGTATTAGGCAAAGAACATGGTTCATCCTGGGGATGAGACCAAATTTCTCTAATTGACAAAGATGAAATCTTACCAGCTCTTGTAAGACTAGAGAAGGTCCAGGTCATCCAAGAGTGGGTGAGGACAGATCAGAGCCGACAAAAGTCTTATCTTGATAGGAGGCCGAGACCACTAGAGTTCGAGAATGGCGACCATGTTTCCATACGGGTCTCACCGCGACTTGGATTACAGAGTATTGGTTGGGGCGGCAAGTTATCTCCACGCTTCATCGGACCCTTCTAGGTCCTCAATAGGGTAGGCGATGTGGTTTACCGCTTGACCCATCCACCTCAGTTTCACCAGGTGCACGATGTTTTCCACGTATCTCAGCTGAGAAGATACGTGCACGACCCGACGCATACCATCCACCATGGGGAGCTGAACATCGATGACGGGGCGACTTTTGCGGAGGTACCAATGGAGATCGAGGATCGACAGGAGAGGGTCCTACGTGGATGGTTGATTCCTCTAGTGTGCATCGTATTTCAGCACTGGAACCTTCAAGAGAGCACATGGGAGCGGGAGGATCAGATGCGTGCACAATACCCCCTTTTGTTTCCCTAGTTTTTGATGTAGCTTTACGGGGACGTAAATCCCTGAGGTGGGAGTAATGTAAAGGCCTGTAAATTTAAAGGGATTTTTTTTAATTTTTTTTGGGATTCTACGAGTGTGCAGTTTCTGACGGAACCTGATTTCGAGGCCCGGTGTGCCCGGAATCAATTTCTGAAGTTTAGCTCAGGTATGTTCAGTGAACGAATGAGCAGGATTTTCTAACTTTTGAACCGTTGCTCAGAATAAAAATCTGAGGGCACCATTGAAACCGCAACGCCGGTAATTTCTTAAGAAGCCACTTTCTGAAGTTGCGTTTTCTCGGGAGGAGTTGTTAAAAATGTGAGGAATAAAAATAAAATTTTTTTACAAATTTTTTTTATTGTTGGGTTAAGTGTATGGGAAAGGAAGATGTGAGGAAGTTGGGGTGGGTCCCCAATGAGCCCCCACCTCCTTAAAATTTCCAAAACCCATTAAACACCCCCCTATAGCTTTAATTTGTAACTCATCCTCTCTCCCTCTTTAATTTCAAGTCAACTCTCTCATTAAATTATTTGATTAAGTTATTCAATGAATTTAATTAAGAGTTTAATTTTGAATTCTTTGGAATTCATTGCATAATAAAATAAGGATGAATCTTATTTTATTTTGGGTTGGTGGTGGTGTGAGGAACCTTTCCTCCCTCTCCTTAATTAAATGAAAATGTTTTTAATTAATGAGGATCCTTCCTCCTTTTTTTAATGATCCACCTTAGCTAATTAATTGAGTGGGGCCCTATGTCATAAATCCCACAATTATGACTTGTGTTCCAACAACGAACCCAACACTCCTATTTAAAGGAGGCTAGGTGGAGGAGTTCTAGATGACTTGTTCAAGCGGTGGAACGCTAGCAACGAAGCATGGTGCCCAGCACTTGGAGATTTTTCAACTTCCTCCAACGAAGAATGAAGAACACCGATGCCACCCTCGGCTTCATCCTTCCCGATGTTGACGGAACGACGCCCGTCTACCGCGACGTCGTCTTCCACGATGTCATTTTCCCGCGAAGATCCTCGTTCTAAGACTTCTTTGAGTTAGGTGATTAATTTGTGAATATTAATAAACCCTTGGTTTTTTCCTTCTAAATCAAAGAGCGTGGATCAACACAACAATTAGTTGATTCACTAAAGAATATGTTTGCAGGTTGGGAATATTTGATTGATGGAAAAAATGTAGGGGTTTAAAGTTCAAATTTAATGGATTAAATTTGTGCTCGCTTGATGAAGTTGTTTTATTATTGGGCCACCTATTATCAATTTAACGGGAGGAGGTCGGACCGCCCGAAAACGGCTGATCCTCCTCCCCCTTTGTTGTTGTATTCATTGTGGCTCGAACAAAGACAACGCGGTGCAACGACACCGCGCGGAAACAAGGTGGGATGTGGCGAAGAAGCGCGGCGCCGTCACGCTGTGCTGTTGATGCCGAAAGAAGCTGCGGCCGGAGTCGGGCCATGGTGGAGGGGCGCGGCGCCGTCGTGCCGCGCCGGTTGGACCAACGCCGTGGCCTTGGGTAGCGGTGGAGCATGGAGCAGTGATCGGAACCGCTGATCGCCGGCGCATGGAGGGTGGGACAAACCGGTCCCGTGTGGTACACTGGACGGCCGTAACGGTCGGCCAGATCCAGAAACCGGGGGTTTGAACCCCCGGTCAACACAGCAGGGCGGACCCCCCCACGGGTCCGACGTCCAGTTCGAAGGGGGTGGCAGCCCCCCCCCCCCCCTTCTGCGGTCACGCGGCGCCCTCGCCGGGCCGGACCCGGACCCGGGTTTGGTGGACCCGGTTCGGGCTGACCTATGGGGTCTCGGGCCGGGTCGGTCCGTGCCCAAAACCCCCTAAAAACGGACAGGTTCTTTCAAACGCTCGTAACTTGGGCTACGTACCTCCAATCGACGCACCGTCAGTTGAGATGCGATCCTTGGATCAAGATGGTCGTTTTGGTATATTATAATCATGGTTTAGGAGAACTTTTGGTATGGGAGGGTTGGTTCGAACATGAAACCAACCGGGCCCACGGAGCGAAAACACTTATAACTTGAGCTCCGGACGTCTGTTTGACGTGCCATCGACTTTTTTGGTTTCCTATTAGTGAGATAGACCTTTTGGCTTACTAAAATCAAAGTTTGGATGCAGTTGGAGTACGGTCAGGTTGGTTTTGACTTAAAAACCAACCGGGCCCCTGGAACGAAAAATCCAATAACTCTCAGACCGGGCGTCCGATTGACATGTCGTCTGTCGCGTTGTGTTCTTTTGATGTGGCAGAACTTTGCGATACATCAACTCTGGTCTACGTGACATTTGATGTATCGAACTCTTGGCTCGTGGAGTGGACCCTCCCAGAACAAGCGTACTGTGTGCGAAACCCTAGAGCTGGGTGAGACTTGACAACTGCTGATCGATCGACTCGGAGTGTTTCGATAGCCCAGTGGGGAGCGCTTGGTTGTAGCGGCAGACCCACGACGGAGGAGCGCTTGGTTGTAGCGGCAGACCCACGGTACTCAATAGAAGTAGTACCTCTATAGGCTATGAGGGGGAGCACTTGGTTGTAGCGGAAGACCCATGGTGGGAAGCGCTTGGTTGTAGCAGGAGGCCCACAATACTCGATAGGTGGAGTACTACAGTAGTCCAAGGTTAGTGGGAAGCGCTTGGTTGTAGCAGCAGGCCCACTGTACTCGATATAGGAGGAGTTCCCCAGCAGCTATGGTTTCGACATCATGAATAAAATCCTGGTTTGAGCTGATTCTTGACTTTCAATCATTATCTTTGATGTGATTGACTTGATATCCAATGTGGATTGGATTATGCTTTCCTGTGTGGATTGGGTCGTACATTCCTGTGTGGATTATGTTTTACCTTCCTAAGTGGACTGGATTGTACTTGAGCTCATGAGTTGGAGCTAAACTGGATTTGATGACTTAGGTATATGTATGGGAATATACCTAATTAGTGTTGGATGATACTTTGTGATTGTATCTTTTCTTTGTGGTTTATCCTTTGTGGATTCAGGGAGACATTCAGGGGTCTCAGGGTCCCTACTGAGTATCGTATACTCACCCCTGCATGGGCTTCTCCCACACAACGTTGTGTTGGTTGCAAAAGTCGGACATCACTGATCGTGGTTGAGGCTTGTAGAGCTGGACAACACCCGGAGGAGGATCTCACGATGGGTCATTTCCCGGAGGTGGATATCACGTCGAGTTGGTGCCCGGAGGTGGATTCACAACGAGTCCATACTCAGAGGAGACGGACAGAGGTGGAGTCCTGAGGAGGAGATCTATACCAACCCTTTAGGTAGGTGACCAGAGGATGATCCAGGAGCGGCTTTTCACCTTTTAGCTGTTGTTCTTTGAGTTGTACATTACTTTCAGTTGTAGCTGTACTTTTCAATTGGGTTTGTATTCTGGACCATTTACCTTTAAGAACTTTCTTTTGTACTTAGTGTTGCTTCCGCTTTTACTCTGTGGTGTTTGTTAATTTTTTTAAAGGAAATACCTTCCTTTTTTATCGGGATTTACGCCTTTGGTACTAGTCGCCAGCCCCTGGCCTATGGAAGGCGGGCTTGGGGTAGTCACGACATGGGCCCCAAGGACGGGTCCTGACATACCAAGATGATAACTGCTCTAATGGTGATGATGGTGATCATAGGTATTGCTACCATGACCATGAACTCCACCTCATCCAGACCAATCAGTGTTATTCCAACTCCTCTCCTGACACGGAGTAAAAGAACTTTCTCTTGATGGTGGATATGGTGTGAATCATTTTCCACTAAAAACTAGTGTAAAGGTCCTATATAATTTCTATAGATTTTTCATACAGAAGCAAACTCAACACTCTAGTGGGTCTATATCAAACTAAGGCTTTGAATTCTACTATCGTCCACACTAATGACACACTTTAGAGCTATCAAAGTGGACACTCTATTTCTCACTACTCTGATGGGAAACTTCGAAGGAAAACTTCTATCCACCAGAAGAACTATTGTCCTGACATGGAACTGGTCCTCTAGGCCCGATACTATTTTTGTTCCTCATGTTATAATCAGTGATATGATCCTGATAAATTATTTATGAAAAGGTAGGTAGGAGAAATACATTTACCAATGTACAGATTCTGTAATGGATCCCATCCTCAAAGTGTCTAGCATACGAAATCACATCACCAGATAGAAGCGATGCAAAGAACAACAACTCCGTGAGATGTAATGAATATTTCTTAACTAGCATAGAAACCTTTTATAGATGCATGGAATCTTTGGCTCTGTAAGCTCTCAACATATAAGGAAATAACTGATCATAGAATCTAGTCTGGAAATCAACACATAACATGCCCTGATGACAACCGACCTAGGTAACCTTGTCCCATGAATTCTTTTCCAAATCTCAAAGCATGTATATGGAAAGATCAACCCTACACTCTAGAGGAATATCCAGATGCTCAAAGATAGATAGGGTAGATTATAGAAAAGAAATAGTATCCTATAGACTGCAATCCCTTGAAAATGTAAGAAGGATTTTGCTACTAGAACTCATGAGTTAGACCAACCATTGTAGGTGAAAGCCGTGGAGAATCATGCATAGACTGCATCAGACGTAGGAAACTATCACGAACCTGAGAATTAGTTCCCAAATCAGGTACAGTAGGTGGTGCATTGAATGTCACTTCTAAAGATAAGACTGGTAGCTCAGGGCCCACTATGTTAGGAGCATGGTTGTTGGCACCTTTCGGATATACGATACGAGGATGTTGTGGTGTCATTGGTCTACAATATCCAAGAACACTCCTAAAAATAAGTTTAAAATAAGTAAGAAAACATCACTAGTGGAATATTAACATACTAAAACTCACTACCCAAGGAATACATCCCCGTCTACCCTCTTAGATGGCTAGTTATTTGTAAGTTCTCAAGTAAATGTTTAAATTCCTTTTACATTAATTTTCCAGGTAAACTCCTTTACCTTTCATAAATATTACAGGAGAGAAAAATATGTTAAACCATTTCATTTTAGATTTCATGATTCACTATATATTGTATATCAATTTCCAATGAATCAGTTCCATACACCTATCACCAGAAATTAAACCCATTCATTTATAGTATAATAGCTCGACTCGGTAAATTACTAATCCAGACCCATGATGTCCCATAACACCACATTAATTGTGACATGAATTCAATCAGTCGTAGCCAAGAGTAATACAATAATAACCTAACTATCATGACATTACTCATCAATCACATGTTTATCAAGCAATGAATACCAGTTAAAGGCACCAATATGGAATGGAAATATTCCTGACATGTGAAATCTAGCTGCCTAATATAATTCATGTAACAATGATGCTTTCCATCATATCATTGGTCCAAGGATGAAATAAAATCCTCAATTAGTGTAATAATCAACAACTCCACAAAACATATGCGTCACCCAATGATGAAATAATATCAACTGTAATAGGAAAAATCATAACAACAATTATAATTTAGGAAACTTGGTTTTTACCCTGAACATGGGTTCACGACGACCAAGAACAACTTATGACTAAGTCCCAAGCACTATTAATCTCAAATATATTGTCTCCAAATAGTAAATAATGTAAATAACATCCTATGATGCCACTTTGTGACATCCCAGACCTGGATTCCACTCAATGGATGCCCCGAGCATGGTGGGCCGCATGTCCTCAAGCGCATCTCCCCAAATGATAGAGGCTGCTGACTAGCAGAGAGGACGTAAGGTTTGTCCTTAGGGGGACTATTCCATCATTACCAAAGTGTAGCACATCATATGAGAGTAAAAATAGCTAAATAGGGAAAGAAATATATGTAAACAGACGACACAATGGAAAACAGATACAATAATAACAATTACTGAAACAACTAGAATATGATTCAATAAAAGATGGTATGTCATGTCACTAGATGACTAGAAAAACTAGATACAAAATAGTAGGAATAACATGTTCCAAAAAACTAGGAAGAAATCAAAAGACTATCCCAAGAATCCTGATCTCTGTCTCATTTATCTACTATCAAGCTTCATACTAAATAGTAAAAAGTCATGTGTTTTAAGTCATATGAGTATCTTTGTCAACACCTGCAACCATATAATCTGTCCTGAGTAAAAAAAGATTCCCATAGAGTGTAAGATAAGTCTTAGTGTGCCACCATCAATGGTGTCTATAACATCTAGCCTATGTAATGGAAGTGTAACAATGTGTTGGAATTCATATATAAAGTAAATCAGAACAATGTCACTAAATACTGAAATACCTCGTTCAGCCCTCACCTAGTGTCTAAACATGTTACCAGTCGATTTAATTAAGTAATTAAAATTTTTATATGGATAGGTCTTAAGAGGAATATCCAACACTAACATCACCTCGTGATATAATAAATATTGAAGGTCCCAAGATGTAACAAGGCAAACAAGATTTATGATATTTAATAATGGAGTCCCAAGGTAATAACCAAGGCAACGTAGACCTCAAGGGTCACCAAATCAGTAATAAATATAGCCTGGAATGGGGTAAGAGTGTAATCCGAGGATAATAATCCAAATCATTCCACAATGATATGCCTACTAAGTCCAAGGTTATAAACCAAGGTAAAACATGGCTAAGCATTGACTAGGCCTAATAGGATTTAACCATGGCACCTACTTGTCAAATGATAGATCCAAGGAGCATATCCAAGGCATCCTATAATGATAATTAAGGGATCCAAGGAGTGTATCCATGGAATCTTGCAATACTAAATGAAGGGTTATACAGTATCATACCGGGTATTCAAGAATAGACAAGGATTGGGATCTAGTTGGGTATCAACCTATGCAATCCATAACCTTGAATCGAAATGGGGCTCCCGATTTCTCATTGAATTATTCGATTAGAATCCAAGGAAATATTGAGTTACACCATTTCTGTTTAATTAAAATGTCATAAAATTTTTAATGTGGTTCAAGCCTTGCCTTTCATTAGTGTGATAAGGTCAAGTATAATGAAACATTTTATTCAAGTCATTTAGTTCAATCCTTTCCCTTCATTAGTGTGACAAGGCCAAGTAGTATTCAACCTTTTAATCAAGTCATTCGGTGCAAGCCTTGCCTTTCATTAGTCTGATAAGGTCAAGTTGCATGAAACCATTTAATTCATTTAAGGCATATATCATATTCGATTTTCATTTTGATACCTTCCAGTAATGGGGTAAGGGGTTCTACATTTATGAAACCAATTAATCATTCACATTCAATAGATTCAAGTCATACACTCAATATACTTTCGAAATTTTACTTCACATTTAATCATAAATTTGAAGCACTTACCTTATTCAGGTTATGTGGTATGCATACATGGTACTTACCATTATGAAATTTGCAATATAAATCCAGCCAATTAATATATAAATTATTAGCCTTTGAAAGGTCAATCCAAGGCACACCTGAATGGTGTCTCAAACATGTAAAAATATAGAAAAACCAATTATGACATAACCTTCGACATGGAAGGGATAATGTTTTGGTCATAACCATCAGTAATTAATCACATAAATGGAAAGATCATATCTCTACGGTTCTAATGATTATAATAATGGAATAAAAATTAAATAAACAATACCTGATAAAATTGGTAGGTCCTAAAAGAAAAATCTGAAACCAAAAAACATTAGGGATGAGTTATAGACCACCACATTAGGCTTGTATGAATCTCCTCTAATATTGGCCTTTGATTTGGATCAAATCGGAGTAGATCTATGAAAAAGAAAAAAATTCTCATAACCAGATATCTTGGTCAAGAGAAAAAGAGATGGAGAACTGCTCAAGAGGACTCAAGTACTTACCATTTAACATCCAATGCACTAAATGAAATCTTCATCAGATCTCAAATGAAGGAGATATTTGAATCCCTAGATTTGGACTTCAAAAAGCTCCAAATGGGTCAAAATGGAGGTAAATCCCATTGGTTTTTGAGTTAGAGAAGAAGAGGTGTCTTAATAGGTCATTATGGGAAAACTAAAAATTTACCCAAAATTATATTTTTCATGGTTTGTTCACACAGTCTGACAAACTGCACACAAAACGTGTGAGATGGTTTTGTCAAAAAAACACCCTTCGCACGGTTTGGTCTAACCGTGTGCAAACAATGCACATTTACCTGGGAAGAAAGGTCACTTAAACGGTTAGGCTGAAAGGCCGTACACTAACTGTGTGAGGTGGATCTATCCAGAAAAACACAATCTACATGGTTTTCCAAACTGTGCATAATTTTTTCATGGTTTACTCTAAACCGTGAGCCAAGCTTGTTTTTTCCAAAAATATGGGTTTCAGGATCTAAACAATCCCTAAAAACCATTGAGAAATTTTCAAACTCATTAGGTATCCATAATAGGTCCAAAGTAAATATTTAGACTAAAATTTAAAGGATCCATACCTGAGTGAAAAATCAGGTTCTTACAATTTTTATCAAGACAAGCAATAATGCAGAATCTTGAGGTTGAATAAAGTAATGTGCACATGTGAACCTGAAAAATGGTTAATTAAAACATCCATGACTCAAGCATGACTCAAAAATTCATTTATTTACATATACTGTAAATTACCATATTTCTCTATTCATAAAAAATCATGTATTTAAGAAAAATCCCAAAAATTTAGGAACAGTATCAAAAAGGATGTTCTCAAAGTTAGGTGGATTCATGAAGGGGATAGAAATAAAACGTTCTTAAATGACCTACAAAGGGTTAGAATAGTGAATAAACCACTTTCCCTTATCATGGATAGTGATAGAATTCTGGAAGACAAATAAGAGCTTGTAGACCATATTGTCTCATTCTATTAAAACCTCATTAATGAGGTAGCTCGAACTGAACTGGTGAGAGACAAAATCCTTCCTAACCTTATCACTGATGTGGAAAATAAACTTCTTACATATATTCTAATGGACTTTGAAATTAACGATGTTGTGTTTTGTCTCAAAAAGGACAAATCTCCCAGCCTTGATGGTTTCACCAATTTTTTCTTCCAAACGTATTGGGATGTCATTTAGAATGACGTTTTTTTGCTTGTTCAACACTTTTTCAGAGGTGGGAAATTCACTATAGGGTTTAATGCTCAGTTCATTAATCTTATAAATAAGGTGGAAAATTCAAGTGAAATTGGTCAATTCAGACTAGTAGCCCTAGTGAACACTATTCATATTATCATTACAAAACTCCTTGATAATAGGCTTACTCAGGTGTCTAAAAAAATTATTCCTGGAAGCAGTTTGGTTTTGTTAAATGTAGGATTATACAAGACTATATTTTCACTATATTAGAGTTCTTTAATATTCTTAGGAAGAAAAATCGGGGAGGAAATGTGGCTTTGAAGCTTAACATCAGAAAGGATTTCGATACTATGGACGAGGGCTTTATGGGAAAAATTATCCTCAGATTTTTCTTTAGTGAGGTATTTGTTCAGTAGATTGAAAATTTGATGGAGTCTTCTCATATTTTAATTCTGATTATTGGTTAACTTGAGGGATAATTCACATGTTCAGGGGGTGTGAGATCGGGGGACCCTCTCTCTATCATTAGTTTTTTCAATTGCTGAAGACTACATGAGCATAATTTTCATTAACATGGTGGAAAAAGGAAAAATTGACACTTTAAAAGTGGCTAGAGGTATCTCTACCCTTTCTCACTTATTTTTATCTGATGATATTTTTATTTTCACACTTGGGGATAGGAAAAACATCAATCATCTGAAAGAGGAACTTCTACATTATGAGAACGTTTCATGACAGGAATTGAATTGGATAAAATCTTTCATATACTTTGGAAAGAATATCCAGACTACAAGGAAGACCCAACTAATGAAGTATCTTGGTCTTAGGGAGGGATCCACACTATTTATTTACCTTGGTGTTCCATTGTTTTGGGGAAATCCTATAGAATTACACTTTTCAAAAGCCTTATCCGAGGTCAGGAAAGCTCTTTCATCTTGGAAGGGAAAATCTCTCTCAATGGTAGGACATGTATGCCTTGTTAAACACATAGTTATCTCCCAAATAGTTTATTCCTACATGGTATACATGAGGCCAGCCTCTATTGTGCAAAAAATCAATTCAATTTTGAATAATTTTTTTCTGGAGTGTGAAATTGATGGAAAGAAAACTCATCACTACCAAATAAATAAAATGTTACATGCCCACCACGCAAGGAGTACTAGGCATTTAAGAATCTGAGTTGTTTTAATCAGGTATTGCAAGACATATTATTTTGGAATCTCATTCAAAAAGAAAACTCCCTATCTATATTTCTTAATAAGTGGGATTATCTCAAGGATTACTGATGAGAAACAGGGGTACATGGACTCATCAATCCGATCTAGACTATGTTCTATGTTCCATATCATTATGAGGCATTCGCGCTGGGTGGTAAATGATGATTCATCACCGAAATTATGGTATGATAACTGGACTGGAACACCTCTTATTAATAGTTTAAACACTGAAGATGAGAATATTGATAGAAAATTCACTATTAAAGAACATCTTGAGAATCAAGATGGCTTTCTGGATGGAATTTAATCTATCATTGAAAGCAATGAATTTGTTAATCAGGATGACATGATGCTATGGGAAGGATCTTCGAGTGAAACTCTACATTCTAAATGCTTCAATAGGAACTTGATGTAGGGAGGCTGTAATTGGATAGGTACATTAAGTAGAAATTGGTTACTCCCTTAAATATTTACACTTTTTTGGAGACTATTTTATTAAAAAATACCTTTGGATTAAAGTAAATAGAGGGTCGGGATTTCCCTCTGCTCAATGTGAATTTTATGTCCTCAAAATTTCAAGGATGTTGATAATATGTTCTTGTTCTGCAACTCTACTTCATCACTGTGGAAATCAGTCCTCAACATCTTTGATCTGAACATGGCTAACACCACTTCTGTTTATATTTTTCGGCACACATTGTTCCAAGTCCAACATTTCAAGAAGATCAATGTCCATCTTCAAGTGGCTTGTGCTGAAGTCCTACATGCTATCCGGAAATCCCATAACAACTCAGTCCATAGCTAGACAAGATTTCATGAAAATGCTGCTGTTATCAGCATTATTCTCTCAATATAAAATGCCAACTCTATGATAATTTAGCACTGAAACACTTTGGTTAAGGAATTCATGATACTTAGGAACTTAAAAGTTTCAGGTTTTTATCCCAAACCAAGGGGCATGATGATGGATCTGTGGTATTCCCCCTTTAGTAGATGGTTAAAATGTAACACACATGGGGCCTCCAGGGGAAATCCAAGACCATCAAGCTTTAGGGTAATTTTCAGGGCCCACCCGGGGGATGTGCTTGAATGAAACTATGATCCTTATGGGCATGCTTCTTCCTTGGAAGCTAAAATAATGGTGATTATTAGCATGGTGGAAATTGTTTGTCAAAGAAACTAGAATAACATTTGGTTGGAGTGTGACTCTACCACAATTGTTCACAGAATAAGGGTGCATCAGAATCAATTGTCATGGAAATTGGTAGGTAAATGGATTAATTTACTTGAAAAGATCTCTTCTCTAAACTACTTCATCACACACACTTTTTGGGAATAAAATTACAATACAGATGGTATTTCTAAAAAAGGGGTCGTGGAGGAAAGAAGCATCCACCTTAACACTATGCCTAATGACATGGCACCTCTTCTTGTTCAGGAAAAATGTAAAATTCCTTATTTTCCCCTTGTGAAACTCTTTACTCTTTTAAATATAAGAGTATCTATGATCATTTGTTTGAAAAAAATCTTATAATCATAATACATCAAAATATTATAATATGAATACATTTTACAAAAAATAATTTTCTTTTAATTTATTTAATTAATCATAAAATTGTAATTAAATATACATGACTTACAAAAATACAAACACTTAATTAATAATTTTTGAAAATATTTATTTAATAATACTATGATATAATTATATCATATTGAAACCTATAAGATGGTCAAATTTTATTTATACCTTCATTGGTGAGGTTACTATTACATTGGTCAGTTTACTATTCATAAGGGTCACATTACTATTCTAAAGGCTAAGTTACTATTTCATCAGTATGTGTTCCTTAACTTCTAGCGATGCCTTTTACTTCACTAATTATTTATTTATAATGTTTTTATTGTGTTCTACGTGTAATATTATGTGATTATACTATAAAAAATAATTACAATAAAGGGAAATACATTGATAAAACATTTGGTTGTTACATTCTTCCCCCCATATGAAATTTCTCCCTCGAAAATTCGTTTTACATTCATAGATAAAAACAAGTGTGGGTACTTTTCCTTCATCACTTCCTCCAGTTCTAATGTTGCCTCTTTGTATATATGGTTCTACCATAATACTTTGACCAGGCTTGAAGTCTTGTTGCGTAGAACATTATCTCTACAAACTACTACGAAACACGCCTTTAACAACGGTATTTATCAACACTATAACAAAATGATGATAAAAGGCACATTTATCAGGACTAAATAAATTGCTAATAAATTTAACCTTTTATCAGCTTAGTTTTTTTAGCATTGATAATGGAAACCTTTATCAGCACTTTATTTTTAACGCAGATAAAGGGTATCCTTTATCAACACTTTAATTTTAGCGCTGATACAAGGTATTCTTTAAGATAACTTTAATTTTAGAACTAATAAAGTGTATCCTTTATCAGCACTTTTTTATGTTGATTAATATTTATATAAATAAAATGAAATAATGAAATAAATAAAAATAAAAAATTTGTTTATTAAAAAAATATTAAAAATATTATTAATTAAATAATTATTGATAAAAATGAATAGATTGATTATACATTATAAATTATTAAACATTTTTTTAATTAGAGAATTATGATAATTAATGTTATTAAATTTTATAATATATATATATATTAATTCATATAAATATGATTTATATATTACAAAATATTTATGTGCTTTACATTAAACAATCATGTGTTTATTGAATAATAGTTTATAATTAAAAATTATTATGTATTAGAAATATTGACTATAATTGCATAGTACTCGACATATAATTGAATGTCATTTGATTTTTCAATTTAATATATATCAAATCTGTGTTATATTTATTTTACGTATACATATTTAATGCATTTTTATATAAAATGGACATACACCAAACTTATCCATTTTTCAATATTTTTAAAGTGTACTTATTCTTAATTTATTAAATTTAACTTAATTTTGACATTAATGCATGCACTTAAAAGGTAATATTCATTAATAATGTTAAAAATATATTTGTAAAAAAATATTTATAAATAAATATATTTATAAATATATATTTACTATATTTATACAATTATACATTTATAATTATAAATAAATAAATATTTTTTTAAAAGTATTTATATAATTATAAATAAATAATTATATATATTTAAATAATTATTAAATTTATAATAAACTTACTTATATCAGCGGGTACTGTAGTGGAACTATATCAGCGGCGACACTATAGATTGGCGGGTACTGTAACGGCGACAGGGCACTGTAGCAGCGGCGGTACTGTGTGGGTACTATAGTAGTCAGGTTACTATTCACAGAATGGAAATTGGGCCAAAAAATTGGGCCTACGGGCTATGTAATGGACTACAAGCCCACTGGGCCTTCAGACTATGTAATGGGTCTCCCTCTACCTAGTTAAAAGAGGTCTTTGATTTTCTTTAATAATAAAATGAGGCTTCGGCCCCAACCTTTTAAAAAATATATATATATATATATAATGAATATATTTACTATATTTATATTTATATATATTTATTAAATACTTATATATGTATAATTATATGAATATAATTACATAAATATATATAATGTTATAAATATTTTTTTAAATATTTATATAATTATAAACAAATAATTATAAAATTATAATAAATATATTTAAAAAGGAATACATTTACAATATTTATATTTATATATATATTTTTAGTATATATAAATATTTACAATATTAGTATTTATATTTATAATTATAAATCTTTTATCAGTGCTTTATTCATGTTGAAAAAGATGAGGATTTATCAAGGCTTACCAACACGCTGATAAAATTAACATTTATCACTGCTAAGAAATCATTGATAAAGAGTCATTTTATTAGTTCTTAATTAATAAGTTCTGATAAAATGGATCTTTATTAGTTCTTACTTGTAAGTGCTGGTAAATGTGTCTTGATCTATTTTAAAAACCTATCCATTTTGAAAACTTGTCACGATATCAAGAGATTTCTGTATAATCCACCCACTACTGACGCTCTTCCTTGGCGAATTGAAGTTCGAATCACACGACTCGATTATTGTCGACAGTCCAGTTGCATTAACATGTCATCTTACATATGGTTTTTTATTACAGTTGTGATGTAGATGGGGGTTTGTATCACTTTCTAACAATTTCCTTTCCCGTGGTAGGTGATTTCATACCCTAACAATTTTAGATAATTTAATCTGCATGCTTGGTTAATTTTATCATTCTCTATTGTTTATTTTGGTGGTGCGAACATGTTTTGGAAATGATTTGGCATGAATTTGTGTTGAAAATAAATGTTATAAAGAGAAATTTTTATGTTTCTATATAGTCGTTATTGTGAAAAATCAGTGGAAGTGTTCAATTAATTGTTGGAGTAGTGAGAAATGTGTTTTTATGGGTGCTTAAGGTGTGTGTGTGTGTTGAAAATTTATTTTTGAAGGGAAATGGATCATTTTGGGCATGTTATCCTTGTTGTGTGATTTTGAGTCTGAGTTATGAGGTGTTTAAATAATGAAGAATTTATTTTAGAAATGGGATCTGGGATGTGGAAATAGTTTTTTAAATGGTGCGAGTGATGAAAAAAAAATCGAAGGGTTTGGTGTGCTTTGTGTTCGGTTTGGGTTTTGTAATGTAAAATGGCAATGATGTGTGTCTGTGTTTTAGTGTACTATTTCGTGCAATGGTTATATGGGTTTTCAAAAAGGTACAAATAATGTTTTCAAAGGTGCATACATGCAGATACGTTTGGATGTATGTTCTTAAAGTTAATTACCATACTTTTCCATGTTTAACATATTTTACCTTTTTTTAATTTGAATTGTAAATTGTTTTAAAGGGTGGACGACATGTTTTGGAAATGATTTCGGGTTGTGTACAAATTTGTAAAAAAATGGACTTGTTATAGAATTGGTGCGAGGAATGTTAATGAAATGACTTGGTGTGTATATGTTTTTAAATGGCGTTTTGGTGTGCAAGTAGTGGGGAATTATTTGTACTTTGTTTGGCATGATTTGTGTGTGTAAATATGCTATATTAGTGACATGTGAATGTGAAACTTGATTGAACACAAATAAAAGGGAATCCAGGGTAACTAGGTATTGTGTCGTGTTAGATAATATTGATGTATGAACATTAAAATAATTGTCCATAGAATTAATATATAATTTTATATTTATGTTTAATTCATTTCTTTTTAGTATTACTCACAAAATAATTGTTTTATTACACAAGTGCATTCTTTCTTTTGAGTTGGGGTGATTTATCCAACTTCCATGCTTCTTCTCCCTTAAAATCTTTTCACCCATTTAGAGATGCATTTATCAATTTATTTCAAGTTACCTCCACTTCCTTTGTTGGAATAGTAATATAGTTGCATTTGCTCAATCACAAAGGTAATCTTGATGTTTGAACAGTAAAATAATTGTCAATATAATTAATGTATTGTTTCTTATTTATGTTTAATTCATTTTTTAGTGTTACTCAAATAATAATAATTTTTTTATACATGTGTATTCTTTAGGTTGAGCTGGGGTGCTCTATCCAACTTTAATGTTTCTTCTCCCATAAAATATTTTTACCCATGTAGTCCTTCATTTATCACTTTATTTCAAGTTACCTCAACTGACTTTGCAAGAAGAGAAATGAAACCACCTCTTCTCAATCAAAGAGGTAATCTTAATGTTTACAAAGTAAAATCATTGTCCATAGAATTAATATACTATTTCATATTTATGTTTAATTTATTTCTTTTTATTATTACTCATATAATAATTATTTTTCATATATAGGTGGATTATTTTGTTCATGTTGGGGTTTTCTATCCAACTTTCATGATTCTAATCCCTTAAAACTGTTTCACTCAATCTGTAGTGAATTTATCACTTTCTTTTAGGTTACATCCACTACCTTTGTAGGAAGATAAATGACGCTATCTATGCTCAATCATAGAGGTAATCTTGATATTTTCATAGTAAAATTATTGTCCATATAATTAATGTATTATTTCATGTTTATGTTTAATTTATTTCTTCTTAATATTACACACATAATAGTTGTTTTCTTATATAGGTGGATTTTTTTTCGATTGGGTGTGGTTTGTTCGGAGATGCTCATGAAACGTTGGCAGTTCAACAAATAATGTCAATGGAAATCATGGTAACATTGATAGATAGGATTGTTTTTTAATGTATGTAATAATTTTTATTTATGTAATTATATAATGAAATGTTTGAAATGTATATAATATCATGTTTTGTTTTTGGTATTTGTATTGTAAATATCATTTCATTTAAATTCTATAGTGGGACTTGTTTTATTGATACATTTGGTATTTTTTGGTGCTTCTTAGGGATGCGGTGTGCTGCTATATCAAACTATAGTATGGCCTTTTATCAGAACTTTTGAAAGAACTGATAAAGAAAAACTTTTTTAATTCATTTAAAAGTGATGATAAAAACACATTTATCATCACTTCTAAACATGGTGATAAAGGTATACATTATCAGTTCTTCTACAGAACCGATAAAAAATTATTTTAGTGGTGCTTTAAAAATAACTAATAAATATGTTCTTTATCAGTTCTTTTTTAGAACTAATAAAAGTCTTGGTCTTTTAACAAATCTCATGTTGTTAACACTTTTCTAGAATTGATAAAGACATTTTTCTAGCACTATTAAATGTATGTTTTTTTATTGTGATGATCCAATATCTTTACTGTTTTCTCCTTATAATAAATATCATTCTCAAACTCTACTACCTCTAAAGATAGTGCATTTGAAGGATTTGTTATGTACTTCTATTAGAGGGATAAGTGGAATACATCGTGTAGTTGAGACGTGGTAGGTGGAAGTGCTTGTCGATATTCCATAACTCCGACAAGATGAAGGAATTCAAAGGGGATGATGTACCTATGACTTAGCTTCCCTTTCTTCCAGAATCTCATTATCCTCTTCTATGGAGATATGATGAGGAATACCATGTCCCCAACTTTATACTCTAGGTCCCATCAATGGTTGTCTGCATAACTCTTTTTTTGACTTCGGGCTTCTTTGATGTGATGCTGAATAGTTTTTACCTTTTCAACCATTTATTATACTATTTCAGGTCTTAGTATCTTATTCTCAGTGACTTCATCTCATCATGCTAGTGTTCAACATCTTTTCCCATAAAGGGATTCATATGGATCCATTCAGATATTGGAGTGGAGACTATTGTTGTATGAGAACTCAACTGGAGGCATATATTGGTCCCATCATTCTTTAAAGTTCATATAACATGCTATAAAAATGTATTCTAATATCAAAATAGACCAATTATATTACCCATCAGTTTGAGTATGATAGGCCGTACTGAAGATCAACTCATTACTTAGAGCATATTAGAGACTTTTCTTGAAATTCAAGGTAAATCATGGATCTTGATATGATACAATCAATATTGGTACCCCATGCATGCTTAACACCAAATTGATATATATTTGTGTATGTTTATCTAATGGTAATTCTTCTCAAATTTCGATAAAGTGATATTTCATTGTAAGTTGATCCACAATAACCCATATAGCATTGTTTTCTATGGATGTCCTTATAAATCCAGTGGCAAAGTCATTGGTTATGTTATCTCATTTAAATGTCGGTATAGACAATGGTTGCATCAACCCTTTATAATTTTTCTTTTATCATTAACTTTATGAAATAACAGGAACTTTGATGTATGTTCAGAGATCTCCTTTTTCATATTGTCCCACCAAAAGTTCTCTCAGAGATATCGATACATCTTTGTGCTCTCTGGGTGAATAAAGAAGTTTGAGCTATGTGGATCATTCAAAATATCTTTCTTTATCTCTGGATTGGATGGTAAAAATAGTTGCGACCCAAATATTATGACTCTATCCTCACCAATCATGAACTCAAAGGATTCCCCATTTCAGATAGCTTCCACTCATTTTTGAATTTCTATGTCATTTATTTTAGCATTCATTAATTTCTCCATATGGGATGGTTGAGAAATAATTTGAAAATGGATTTATTATGTTCCTTTATTAATGATCCCTATTCATATCCTTTGAAAATCTAAGAAGATTGGGTCCTTCTCAATTATTATCATTGATAAAGATGCAGAATCCTTTCTACTTAGAGTATCCACCACCTTATTTGCCTTATCATATGGTATTAGATTGAGATGTCATAATCCTTGATGACATATAACCATCTTCACTGGTGTATATTAATCCCATTCAGTGTGAATATATATTTTATAATTTTTTGATATATATATATATATCACACTTTTTCCCATAGAGATAATTCCACTAGACTTTCAACACAAAGATCATAGTTTTTAACTCTATATCACGTGTAGGATAGTTTTTCTCAGTAATTTTCAACTACATTGAGGAATAGGAGATTAGTTTTTCATTTTTCATCAGTACATAACCTAATACTTTCTTTGAAGCATCACTATATACCACAAATAGTTCTATAATTTTCAGAAGTTTGAGTATTGGCGTAGTGATAAGCCTCTTTTTGAGTTCCTTAAATATTTCCTTTCATTTTCGAGTCCAGAAAAACTTCACTCCCTTCTATGTCATCCTGATAATTTGGTTTTATAATCATGATAATTTCTTCACAAATCATCGATAATACCTTTATAGACCAAGAAATCTACAGATATCCATTACAAATGCTAGTTGGGGCCACTCTTCGATAGCATTTGTCTTGGAAGGGTCCAAAAATATCTCTTTGCAGGTGATAACATGCCCTAGAAATGATACCTCCTCCATCAAGAACTCACATTACTATAATTTTTATATAGTTTCTCCCTTCACAAAATCTTTATCATAGTATTCAAATGCTCATCATGTTCCTCCTTTCTCTTGGAGTATATCATAATACCATCGATAAAGACGACAAATGTTTTTCAAGGTAATATATAAAGAAACTATTAATTAAATCCATGAACATTTTAGGAGAATTAGTGAGTCAAAAGGGAATCACTATGAACTAATAGTGTCCACACCTTGCTTAAAAGGGAGTCTTGGGAATATCTTCCTTCCTCACCTTTAATTGGTGATATCCCGACTGAAGGCCCACCTTAAGGAAATAAATGGCTCCACATAGGTGATCGAATAATTCATCTATCCATGGTAGGGGATACTTGTTCTTTATCATGATTTTATTGAGCTCATGAAAATTGATTTAGAGATGCATTGATCCATCCTTCTTCTTGACAAATAGGACTGGCACACCCCATGGTGAAGCACTCGGGCATATAAAATCCTTATCCAGATTCTCCTATAAATGCTTCTTTAGTTCTTCCAGCTCAATTATGGAAATCCAATAATGTGTCATTAATATAGGCAGAGATCCAGTAATAAGATCAATTGATAAATCAACCTCTCGATTAGGAGTAAGACCAAGTAACTCTTTAGGGAATACATTAGTGTAATCCCTCACAATGGGAATTTCTTCAAGCATGATCATCCCCTTTGTCTCAATCATTTTAGTGAGAGATTTTTTCATATAAGAATGTAATATCAACACTTGAATATTCATCTTCATCCTTACACTTGTATAGAATAGAAGGTTGCTTCTGGATGTGAAGAGTGATATCTATATCCCATCAATTTATGTTATATTTGTATAAAGACAACCAATCCATGAAAGAAGAGCATTGGAATCCACCAAAGGAAGTAAAACATGACATTCTGGGAGGTTCAATCCATAAACATTAGTCGTGGAGGAGTTCTGTACTTGGGATAAAATAATTGACCCATTATCTATTCTCACATATAACTCAATCTCCAAATTTTGAGGTGGTGTTTGAATAGTTCTTCCAATCCTTCAAGATATGAAAGAATTCATAAATCTAGAATCAAATAGTATTTTCTCTATTCTTGAATGAATAACTAGCATACCTGTCACCACATCATTGTTCGACTCCATATCAGCCGTAGAGATAGCATATGACCTTCCTTATTGCCTAGGAGGCTGTTGTTGATTGCCTTTGACAACCCTGGGATTATAGAAATGATTTGAAAAAATACCATGTTCCTTACAGTTGAACACTGAATGATAGGTTGTGTGTTGATATTAACCTTACTTTATTCCTCCGAATTAGTGAAATTATTTATATCCCTTCAGCATTTCTTATCCAGATTCCATACTCTGCCACATTTGATGTATTTCCTGGTTCCCTTTAAACAGTCCCCAAGATTCTTCTTCCCAATATTTTGACTCATGGGATGTTCGGTATTCTTTCCATCGTGGGATTTGTTTACTGATCCGCCCATTTTAGACTCCATTTCCCTCCTTTTGTCACCAGGCCCATGAGACCACTAAGAGTCTCTGATATCCATTTCAACATTAAGGGTATAATGGAAAATATCCTCATAGCTTTTAATGAATCAAATCACTAACAATATTCATAGAATCAATATTAGTCCACAAAATAATTTTTCCATATTTCATTCGGTGTTCATAAAAAATCTGAAGGAGTACCAAGCATGCCTCACATATTTTTCTTCATACGACAAGATATACTCGTCTAATTGTTTTCTTAAGTCTGAGGAATTACCTTTCCACCTGGAGACAGAGGGTTTGAGGAAAATATTTATTGAAAAATATTTTCTTGAAATATTCCCATTCCATGGAATTAATTTCTTCCTTAGAATTTGTGTTATTGATCTGTTTCCACCACTGATCAGCTTCTCCATCAAAACTATAGACCTCAATCACAAATCTCTCTTATTCTGAGCACTGTAGGATAGAGAATATATTTTCAATGTAGTTAATCCATTGTTCCATGAGAAGGGGAAAGAAGGTCAACTAAACATGGTAATACTTTGGTTCTTGAAATATTCAATGACAACTTGATGTTTCCTTGGAGAAGGAGGGTGTTCCACATGATTCATGTTATTATACATAACTTGAGAAAGTTGAGCGAGTGTTTTCATAAATTATTGAGCACTCATTCCCATCATATCTGGTATATCATTAAAGAAATCATAACAATGTCTATCACATTTATTTTTATGATTTTTTATTGTATTTATTTCCACTAACAAGGAAAAAAAGTTCAATTATAGGGATTGAATACTTATATAATAGACATATAAAAAGGAAACATTAAACATAAAAGGAAAAACTTGTAAAAGAAAAGTATATCCAAACTTTTGATTCTCAAGGTTTAAATCTAGGTTATCCTTGATAAGTTTTTTAATATATATTATTATGGGATCTTTTTTTTTTCCTTAATAATAGTTCATAATGAGCTCATGAATTTAGAAAATAATATCCCCTAGGAGTGTCAAACTAGTTGTGTGGTAAGACCTGTTTTCGTGTATAAGTTTACCTTGAGTCCGTCCCGGAACACCTTATCAGAGTTTTTATTCCAAGGTACGTCTATAACAGAAAGACATCCAATTGTAGTGTCCATATAGGGATACATTTTCTTGATAAAAGAATTACTCTATACTTTTCCAAAATTTTGGAAAGAATTATCAGACGTAGTCTTATCCCTATGGTTCGTACTAAAGTTATCTATTCATAGTCTCCAAAAATAATTGAAATTGTGCTCTGATACCAATTATAGTGACCCTATCCATTATCATATAATATTATAGGATATTAATAATTATTAAACATTTAATTACAAGATAAGTATCATATATCCAGGAGTCTTGGAAGATTAGGTGCATAAAACTGAAAACATGGAACTAAATAAAACATTTCTATATTTAATATTCATAAAGAGATCTTAATGTTCATTGTGATCACACATCTACACAGAAAAACCTAGGGATAACATGAAAAAGGGATGATCTAAAATCCTAGTAAGAAAATAAACATAAGAATAAAGCTTAGCACATTGGTTAGAAAGCATAAAATAATGACGTAAAAAGGCATGAAACATGATTAAACATAAGGAATCATAACATATTGAACACGTGATCATATAATCATGGAATCATAAAAATGTTAAAGCACCATAAAACATGAATTTACACAATTCAATTATTTTCACACATATAGGAGCATAATTCAAGGCTTGTTTCACATAGAGAAGCACGAGTCAAATATCATTGCACATAAAGGAGAACAAGTCAAGGAAAACCAAAAAGACTATTTCACATAACGTCTCATGAGAATAAAAATTACCCAATGAATTGAAGAAATATCTGGGTGCACCGTTCAAAACATATTCATGAATATTCTTTTCGTATAAATATTCATACATTGGTAATCAAACATAATATAAAGGATACCCATGGAAAGAAATGGGTATCGTAATCATGTTATAAGGCATTACAAATGGTCAAATCATAATAGTTTCCATGAAAGAATGGATTTTGAACAAACATGGATATTATAAAGATAAAATAGGCACATATTATGATAATATATTTCAATCCTAATTTATAACATGTAAAAATAATATTTTAGAAACTTTATAATTAAAAAAATTTAGTGCGTTTTAAGGAAAAAATCAAAGATCATTTAAAATGAAAAAATGAATAATATTTTCTATAAAACCAGAAGTGAACCAAGAATATTTTCATAATAAAATTAATGTTTTTATAAATATATATTGTGGATCAAAATATATTATAATGTGAACTTAAAAATGGGCAAGAATTTGGGAAGTTCCCTTAAATCAGGCTTGCTTATCGAGAATAATTAAGTATGGAAACTTTTTAAAAAACATATATCCATGAAATGAATGAGGGAAATATCTTGATACATTATTTTGGAACATATAAATATCTTTTTAATATATACATAAAAATAAATGAGAATCTCATTTGGGTAAAAATAGAGAAATATTAACCCAAAATAATAAAGGAGGTCTAGGTAGAATCCCTTACCATAAGTACTAAGGTGTTATTCAATTGATATTAATGTCAAAGATAATAAAATTAGATTCATTAATTAATATATAAAGAACCCATTTTATAAGTAATTTATTTATTTTAAAATAATTAAGTTCATTTTTGGACATTTTGATGAGTTATAGTGTTCAATTTTATCATTCGGGAGTGATCTTTGTCTTAGTTTTCATAATCGGTTTGCTTGTATAAAGGTATGGAAGTTCATGTAAAATGGGAATGGTTTTACTGAAGTGTAATTAGATTATATTAATGAAATCATAGAATATTAATTTTTTTATAAAATTGATTTTTTTATATGGGATGAGGATGAACCATTATATAAACTTTTAATGATAATTTCTTAGATTAATTTGGTGGTTTATCAATCACAACGAACTCATTTTGTTTTACAAATTAATATCATGTACAAAATATGATTACATGAGATTAAATAAGATATAATACATATATTATTGACTTTTTCAACCATAAAAATTGTTTCATGACCAGCCTTGAATATGATAATGGAAATTGAAACCCCTTCATCCTTCAATGCGATAAATTAACACATCTAAGATGGGGTTTTCATTTTTAGTATAAAAGGTGGGGGAAAGAGAGATGATGAAGAATAATTAAATTAGAATAAAAAATATAGTATATTTAAGTTACAATAGTTATCATACCATTTTTATTAGAGGAGTTTATGAAATAAAATGATGAGGAAGGAATTTGAAAAGAAAATAAAAGAATCTGAAAGAGGAATTTACCTATTGAATTTATCCTCCTTGAGAGCCTCTTTAAGGAAGAGGTTTTGGCCTTATGATGAGACGAAAATCTTCTTGATATGGGGGAGAGGTTTTGTAGGAGTATTGGGTAGAATATAGACAAGGATCAAGGCTTGATAATTGTAAAGAGAAGTGGTGGTGAGGGTGGTATTTATAGTGGAGGAGTGGAGTGTTTTATCATTATTTTATTCAATATTTTATTATTTTCCAAATAAAATAAATAGTGATAATTCTTGAGACTAAATACAGTGATTTGTGCATGTTAAAACGAACAAATGGTCACTTACATCATCCATTAATCAATAATTACTTAAAAAATCATTTATTTACATATACTGTAAATTACTATATTTACTATTAAAAAAGTATTTTAGAAAATCCCAAAAATTAAACCTAAACATTTCTTGGAATCTGAAATTAAAAAATGAACTCTATTTTTAAAAAATAATTTTATAAATATTAGAAATTTACTTTTTAATTAGAATCATAATTTACTTGAAAAATAAAAATTCTAAAATAATTTTTTTTTCTAACACTTTGAATAAATTAATTAAGGTATCATAAAATTATATTATAATAATAATACATAAAAATATTATATTATGAATACATTTTATGGAAATAAATTTTCTTTTGTGTAATTAAATTAATAATAAAATTTTAATTATATATATATATGATTTAAAAAAATACAAAATTTAATTAAAAATTTTAAAAACTATTTAGTTACTTATACTACAATATAATTATATCACATTATCACTTATAATTTTTTAAAATAATATTTATAACATAATTGGTGAGGTTACTATTAAAATTTTCATTTTACTATTAAAAAGGGTCTCATTACTATTCTAATGGTCTAGTTATTATTTCATCTGTACGTGTTATTTAACTTCTAGAGTTACCTTTTATTTCACTCATTCTTAATTTATAAATTTTTATTGTGTTATATATGTAATCTTATGATATTATAATATAATACATAATTATAAGAAGGTAAATTCATTGATAATACATTGGGTCATTACAAATTTCCTCCATGTTTCTTTCCACACTGTGAGCATAAGGGAAAACTCATCTTCTTTTTAGTGTGGTCTTTAGATTTTCCTTTGAATTCCATTTTTTATTATTATTATAAAACACATAGGACTAATGGGTTACTCTAATATCCATCTCAATGATGAGATCACATTAAATTATTTCCTCATAGTTATTGAAATCCTTTATGGATAATTCCCATATGAGGCTCGGTTTTAAGCCAATCAAGAATTGACCAATTATACCCTCATGTTGGATTATAATTCAAGAATTGTACCTTGAAAGTCTTGTAAAACATTATTTGTAGGTACCAACAGATTCATCATCCTTTTTTTTAAGCTCAAAGAACTCACTTTCCATCATTGTTCAAATAATAAAAAGAAAATACTTATTAAAAAATAAGTTGTTAAACCCATCCCATTCTATGGATTCAATCTTATCTCTTTACCTCGTCTTATTGATAAGGTTACACCATTTATCATCTTCACTTTCCAAGCGATAGAATGATAATATTAATTTATCATTTTCTGAACATTGGAGGACTGGAAATATCTTTTTAGTGGTACTGTTACAATTCTTAGCCCCTAATGAATCAGAATACCTGTTGAAAGAAGGTGGACTCTACCTCATGAAGGAATCAATAGATTGTGGTTCCCTAATTTTCTTATTTGGAAGTCTTACATGATTCATATATTGAAAAAAATTTGTGAGAATAAATACATTAATTTTCTTTCCATCTCCTGTGATATTTAGATCCTTAGGAGGACAATCAAGGAATTTCCCATCACATTCGGTATTAAAGAAGTTCCTTCAGGTTCCAACCATTGACTAAAAACAATAAGCATAGTATGAAAAACACTAATCATAATGGTAAAACCACATAATCAATAATAAAATTTAAATTTAGGACACATTGGGTTTTATCCTATGTTATTCATGATCATTTATAAAACAATATAATTTTAACCTATACTTCAACATATCTGTAGGGTTATTACTATGTTTTTATCATCCTCATTTCCAAAGGTTAACTTTACTTTTTCTATGATAACAACTATAACGACCAATAACTTACATACATAGATATTACTTAAAAATTTAAGAAGATTCATTAAAAATATAACAATTCCATGATAAGACTATATAGTTATAGTGACTTTAAAAACTGAGAAAAATAAAAAACTGGTTCTTAATATATCTTCATTATCTCCCACATATTTCTTTATAAATATACTTCCTTTTGACATATCTTAATTAATACCCTTATTTATGACCTGGTTAAAATAAACATTTGAAAGGGTGATATTAGATTCGTAGAAAGGGTAAGCAAGGGAGATATCTATCATATCATAATCATAAGACATAAGGACATAACATTTGAAAATATTATCCTATATATGAAATATCACAATATCATGTAATGGGATAAATCATAAAAGTTAATAAGAATAAATACACGTAATCCTAGAAGTCATAACATAAGACCTGGAATTTTTTGGCATACATATAATCATAAAAAAATCTTTTTATTAAAGTCAAGGCTCATTTACAAGACTAACATAGCAGACAAAGTCCATTGCTAAACCGATTTCACTCCTCGTTCTAGATATGTACTACTAAACCCAGATCATTTCTCATATCATCAATGTATATCTCATGAGATATAAATATTTTACCAGTGAATTAGAGGGAGATTTAGGTCCCACCCATCTCATAATGAAATCATTCTTATGTGTTCCACAAAAACATGAATTATTCATCATAGCATAACCCAAGGAATAAAATGGGTTTATTGAACATCATTCCATCATAACATAATACATATTAAATAAATGGAGTTCATAAATAGAATTATATCATAAACATAATAAATCCATATGAATAATAGGGATAATGTACTTAAAACATAACCCTATTAAACAATGTCATCCTAGATGGAAAATAATTTTGGTGAAGCACCCGAAATTAATTTTTGAAGAAAATATCATTTCTTATACAAAAACATTTTATTTTCTAAAAATTCCACGTAATTTTAAAAGAAAAAAATTTAATTGAATATAAATCAGAAATTTTTTAAAGTAATCTTCATTGAAATAAGTCTTTATTAAAGCAAAAAAATCTTTTCATGTCGTATGTGTTAAAAGAAAACATTCTTCTCATCGTATTAAAAATTACAAAATATTTCTCTCATTCCATTTCATAAAAATTCACCTCTTGTTAAAATTGAATTTAAAAAATATTATATGAATATAAAGAAAATTTTATAATACATATATATAAAACATGGTCATGGATGCTAAATATACCCCATTAAATAGTTACTTATAAACAATCTTAGATAAAATTGAGATTACAAAATTATCAATTACCTTAGGTCTGATATCTATTATATGTATCTCTAACTCCTATATAATGTTTTAAATAAAGTCATTGAATTATTCCAGAATCATAGTTATTTTTATGGTATCATATATGAACATATTATCATATATTTATTAATAACATTTCATATTACTCATTATTTGGGTATAAATGGATTCATTTTCTTACGTATGTTTTGTCAAATATGTTATGATTATTATTCATAGATTATAGTTATATCATTTATATAATTATATTAATATATCATATTTATTCAATCTAAACATTTATATAATCATGCTTTAATAAATATCCAGTAGAATGGATTACATCTCATCATAGAGATGGTGGACGTATATACGCATGAGCGATGATATCATTCCTTTAATTATAACATGGTGTGAAATTGAATGGTATATAATTTGTTCTAGAATCCATATCATGTTATAATAATCACATATATTTATTATTACCAAAATTATACCCATCCAAGTAAAGTGGCGGTGAAAAACATATTACACCATGATGTGGAGACGGTAATCCGTATGTACGTATGCGTGGTGATTTCATTTTTTGTAGGATGGGTAGAATGTGGAATATGGTTGTTCCATAATAATAATAACATATAAGTATATAATTTATACTTGAGTTATTAATTGATAATGTAAAAAACTCATGAAGAATAAGTATAAGAAGAAAATTTTATTAAAATCGGTAGAGGAGATTAAATCTTCTTTGGAGAGGACCCTCCAGATCTAATCTTAAGGGCACTAGAGTTGGTATTTGGAGAATACCAGAACCTCTATAATGTGACTAAGGAAGTTAATAAGGTAAATTATCAGGGTATGGATGAACTTCAATGCTCAAAGTGAAGTGAAGAAATGATGGAGGAGAAGCCCTTTTATAGTTTAGGTTGGGGGAACCTTTGGAATTTTCAAAAAATATTAATTTATAATAAATTCAATCCACATTTAAAAACATTTAAAATTTACCAATTTCAAATAATAAATGATATAAGTATGTAATATCATCAGATAATAAATTTTATACATGTAATTTATACCTTATCATTTTAATGAACACTTTGTTTTTGGTTTTAATTTTTAAATAGGGTAACAAATATTTCAATATTAAAAGTGTGAAATATTTACTTATTTGATGTAAATTAGATCATAAATAAATAACTTATATAATTTTAGACCATATAATAATTATTATATATATTTTAAAAATGTTTTATGATTTTTAAATAATTTAATTATACATTATTTTGATAAAGAAACAATACTGTCAAATTTGACACTATTCAATTCATTGATTTTTAAAAATATAAAGATAAAAAGTTAAATTCAAAAAATATATATTTTATTATACTCATAAGAGGTAAATATCATCTACAAAATTAATTAGATATATTAAATATCCCAAATTATATTTATTTTTATATCTTTAATAACATTTATTTGTTATCTCTGTCAATAAAATAACTACAACATTAGTTTTGTTTAATTTTTTAATATACATATTTTTTCAATAAAAATTAAAAAATAAAATACTATGATTAATATAAATCCTCTATATTTCTAAAAATACTTATAATAGAATATATATTTTGTGAAATCCAACATTAAAAAAGATATATTAATTAAAACATGAATGTGACAACTTTAACATTACTTTAAATAAAATATTATAAGTGTCATCATCATTACCATATGGATCTAAATAGTCATTAACTAGACCCTTGGATGATTATTGTCAAGATATAATCAAAAAATAATATTTTTTAAGTTTATTGGGTATTTTAATTGTTATTATAATTTTAATATTAATTATTTTAATGATTTCTCATCAATCAAACAATTTATACATCATCAAAGTATAATTCTGTAAGGTAATTATTTAATTCATAAAAATTAAATATAAATTAACATGATAATGAAAAACATTTTAGATTTCTAATGATCATTTATAGCTGAATTTATATTTTGTATAACCTTATATTAAAAATGATATAACTATTAAAATTTGAGTAAGACATATTTAACATTTCTTTAAGTAAAATAAATTAAATGTCCTAATCTCACACCAGTGGTTTCCACATAATACCATTTCGACCCTACGATGATTTAGGTAGAAATAAACTCATCCAATGATATTATTAAAAGTGTTTGGGTAATTTTATAACATTAGTTTTACCCTTAATTACCATATTTATCCTTTTACCATATTAATAAACAAACTTCGAAGTTACTCTCCATAATTCTCAAAAATAAAATAAATTTATTTACATAATTTGTAAAAAATGACTCTAAATATTGAATAAAATTTTGAAAATTAAAAACACATAAGTTGCAGTAATTAATTTAAAATTAATCTCGTTGTTGGAATGGGATAACGAGTTTTAAAAGATAAAATATTACAAAAGAATAAAATGTTTTTACATTTGAATTCAATGTAAAATTAATGCCAATGATGTAAATCATATTAACTGATAAAATATATTCTATTTAAACTTTAAAACCATTAAATAATATAATATTATCATATAAATTATTTTTATGAAAAAAGTTAATTTCAATTTAAATTTAGTGTATTTTTACTATTCATCAAAACTGAAAGTTATCTGAAAAATATCAAAAATTCATTAAAAGTAATTTTTTTTATCTCTTTTACAATGAAGAAGATTATTTCATCATATAAATTTTATTAATGTTTTAAAATTTGGAATTAAAAATGGTTCCTCATTAAAAGGTGGTAAAATTACCCTTTTAAAAAATATAGGTGTTTACATTTCAACTAGGGTTTATTCATACCATATGAATAAAATATCTATTGAATGAATATAAAAAATTTATTTATTATATATATAAAAATATATTTCATTAAATTCACTTAATAATTTTAATATACGTTGTTTATTAATAAAAAACATAAATATAAAATTGATTTATAATTTTGATTCACAATACATTTTAATAAGTAATTTATATTTATTTCCGCTAAACTAAAAGCTAGGTTATAATGGTTAATTTTTACTAAGTAATTCTCAAGGATATTTTAAACTCATGATTTCATTCAATTCAAGCTATTTAAGAAACATTATTTAAAGAAAATATTTCATAAAAACATTTGGGTGTTAAAATGCATTGGTTGGGATTCGTCTCGGGATTTTTCATGTAAAAAAGGAATTTTTTTAAAATTCACGTGCTACTCATGGTTGCGGCATAGTTTTACCAAACTGTAAACCCAACCAGTGTAAACCATGAAATACAAGATAGTGTAGGTTTTCATGGTTTGTGCATGGTTTAAAAATTCGTGCCCCCAACAAGTATAAATCATGAACCGGTTTAGAGGGGTGCATGGTTAGGTTGCACGATTTGACAAACAGTGTGTCATAGCCTAGATAACCATCCACAGAAGAATTTTTAATTCTAAAAACTCTTTAAAAAAGTTCCCAAACCCCATTTTTACCTCTCTATTAACCAAAAATCCCCATATTTAAATTTTATTAGGTACTTGTGGATATAAAATACTATTCTCCATTACTCTAAACCACTTTCTATGAAGATTGAAACTTGGAGAAACTCATTCGAATCCTCTCTTATAAGTGATATTCTTCCATTCATTCAATGTTTTTTCATTATGATTTACTCCATATGAATTTTTATATCATCTTATTGTATATTGATCTAACCTCCACAGTTTTGGAACATGAATCCATGTTTGATTTATATATATTTTTGTGATTGTTCTTTGTTGGAAATGCTCGTTGTGGGTGTTGTGATGCATGATCTTCGTGGTAATGTTAGGTGGTTCTCTTGAGATTTTCCATGCTATAAACCCTTTATTTGACTGATTTAAATTAAATTTATTTAAATTTACTTATGAAAAAACCATTACAATTAAAATTGGGAATTTAATTTATTTGAAATTAATTTTCCAGGAAAACCACTAATTCTAATGGAATTAGAAATGGGGGAGTGATTTTAAATTGATGTATTTAAAAAAAATTATTTCTAAACAGATTTTGATTAAAATGGATTAAATTTATTTATAATAACCTATATTAGGTTTCATCTTGAAAAATTTATGAATTGATTAAAAACCGTTGTTTTATTTCTTAAATTGAAATTGGCATATTGAAATTAGAAATCAGTCGATTTCATTTTAAAATCTTTTGAGATAAATTTCCAATTATCGATTGATTGTTTTGATAACATTTGAGCATGGTTAATTAGTGGGTTATTTGGGGAAAATATGATATGATGGTAACGACCTAGATATAAATTTATTCTTTACAACATTAATATAACCCTAATTTTTGTGATCATATCCCTAGTGGGATGTTTATGGGACCTATTTGTACTGATCCCAAGGGTCATATGTGTATATTGACATGATCAACAAAATATGTGTGTAAGTATGGTATAACATGGAACTATCTTACCAAAAGGTATATTATGATGTTTATTGTTTTTATTATTTTGATATATAATCCATTTTTCGTGATACTTCTTTACTCATGCATAATAATTTATATAAACTCTATTAAATAATATTTTTACTAAATAATTTTTTTGGAAATTTTTTCATTAATTGAAATGAACAAAAATTTTTGATTTAAATATAAAATTATAGTTTCATGACAGTTTTATTTGAAATTGAAATAATGTTTTGGTTTATTTTCTATAAAATATTGTTATGTAACACTTGGTGAGACTCTACTATGATTACTGATCCCACCAAACCATTGCCTTTGGTAATTTTTAGATTTTTATCTTCTAGGTTTGAGCAAGGGGAATGTGCCACTAGGATGTACTGGTTGTCATCGATTCTTTGGGCATAATGTGATGTGTCCGTTGGAATTTGGTTTAGTTATCTTGTTCTTATAGTAACTTGATGATATGTTTTTTTGGTTTTGTTATCAGCGTTGTACTTCATGTACTATATCCTTCGGGATTTTTCTTTGATAATACTAATATGAATTGGTTTCTTCTACAGTTTCTGTAGAAAAACTATTCCCATTTCTATCTTGTTTGATGCCAGGTTCTAGTTGTCAACCTGTGGGAATTGGGAATGCCCTTCGGGCCATGCCACAATTGGATTGGGGGTTAGGGTACCTAGGTATCCAGTCTGGTTCATGAAAATTTGGCCGAAAAAGTGTAGGCTTGTAATCTTTCATTAATCTCATTATGTTTTTTTGAAATATTTTCGGGACTTAGGAGCTAGTTACGGATGAGTACCTAACTAGCACTCATCATAATGATCCTTAAGTACCCAGGGGTTATTTTGGAAAGGCATTTTAAAGAATAGTTCTATTGTTTTTATAATTTTTATTTTAATAGTTGAAATCTATGTATTTCTTTCTTATCTCATAGGGTTAATTTTCTTTTTACACTTTTTTAGTTGTTGATCAGAGTAATCTTCTAAAGTCATCAATTTTGTGTAATTTTATTTTGTAGCATCGTGACTCTAAGAATACATATAAATAGGATCCAAGCGGAATATGTTGATGAGTGAAAATGATAAAATTATATTGTGGATTAGAATCTATTTTAGTTTATTTTGCATGATACCCAAGCTCTAGGACATGAACCTACACCCATTCCCATTACGGCTATATATGTGGAACCTTAGAGGTATGTTTTTTAGAATCATTCATAGGGCTTACTTCACCAGTAGCCTCCAGTGCCCCATGTGTCATACAATCCTCAAATGGTTGTGGATTGGTTGAGGAGAATTAATCTTTTGATTGTGTTCTTATAGATACCTAATAAAATGACAGAAAAATTTTACACATTCAAGATGGAATGAGAGAGGAGACAATGGGATATGATGATGATGATGATGATGAAAATGACCGAGTTCTTAGAGTGGCTATAATTTAAAATTATTTTCACAAAAACATTCTATCTAATGTATATAGTGTTGTCTAAGGCTACAGAGTTGCTCTAAGTTAAGAATTATAATAGGACCGTGACTGAGTATGTGAACCTTTTCCCTGAGATATTGTAGTTCACAATTGACATTGTATCAATGAGAAGATGAATACTTGACAATTATAGATAGGACATCAATCTAACAACCATTCTCATGTTTTCATGAAAAATATGTCTTCTCTTGCTGGGGTGATGGATAAATCATTAATGGTTATGCTTGACCAGGTTTTAATGTAATGGTTGACCAGAGTTCCTTTATCTCCTAGTACTATTTTTTTTGAGTTCTTTAAAGGAAATATAAACTGTGATAATTCTTTTAGTATTTCTTGGTATCAGGGTTATTCTACACCACTTTAAGTGCATGGAAGATGCCCTTTTATTTTCTATTAGTGTGGAAAGCTTAAGAATTCAAAATGGGTTTTCACTGAGGCACCCAATATATGTGTTTCATGTGGATTCTTAGGTCACTTGTAGATGTTCTAACATTTATATTATTCTCCTTGTAGTGGAACAAGGTCATCAGAACCAAATAGTATTAAGATATAATCAGATTCATCATGACCTAAAGGGTTCCATCCATATGCATCTAGAAAAACGACTCTTCACACAATGGATGAGTCTCTAGAGGTAGCAGATACAGGTCCTATGACTGAGATAGGTACAATCACTATTTATTAATCTTTAGTTACTACTTTATTTGATATAGGTGGTTCTCATTCATTTATTTTGACTCATATTGTGAATATAAAATAATATTTATATGAATATTTTACCATATGGGAGGGATATTAACACACCCCTCATAATGAAGAGAGGTTAGGGGATTCATTGTCCTATTTTTGTTTTCTCTTTATTGGATATTGATTATACATGTTATTTTCTAGTTCTCTACATTAGACAAATTGATTTCAATTTTTGGATTGATTGACTCCTTGTTAATTAAACCTGAATTTATTTTCCCCTTTGATGGGTCTCCTTTACGGTGTCCGATGGGATTTTTCATATCATTCAATGGGAATATGGCCCAATTTCAAGAATAGTCAAACCATCTTATCCAAATATAGGTAGATTAATATGATTTCTTTTTATTTTGTTCTATGTTGATAATCTTTGAGTGATGATCTCCCTCCAGTTTTCATCGTGTTTCCCAACCTCTTTCCATTTGAATTATCTAGGTTTTCACCAACAAGGGAGGTAGATTTTTATGTTTATTTTGTGTCAAGTACAAAACCATTTTCTATACATTATTATTTTATGTCCCCAACTAAAATGAAATAGTTGAAGGCTCAGTTGGATGATCTTCTAGAGAATGGATTTATAAATCCAAGTGTATCCACATGGGAGGAACATGTCCTCTTTTCTAATAATTCTTATGGGTCACTTCACCTTTATGTTCATTACTAAAAACAAAACCAATTTATGGTAACGAATAATTATCCATTTCAATAGATTGATAATCTATATAACTAATTTAAATGGGAGAAGTGGTAATATAAGATTGATCTCTAGTCTAGTTACCATCAGTATAGAATAAAGGAATATGGAATTCGGAATACCATCATTTTGAGTAGGTATGGTCATCATGAGTATTTTGTCATTCTATTTTTATAACAAATTCTCCACCAGTCTATATGGATTTTAGGAATAGGATATTCTATGAGTATCTGGATACTTTCATGGTGTCCTTCATGGATGAAATCCTAGTTTAATCATTTTTCGAGGTGGATTATGTGTATCATTTAAGAATAATTCTATAATTTTTGAGAAATCATTAAAATTATGCCAAGACATCAAAATTTGATTTCTGGATTTGGGAAGTGATGTTCATGGGACACATGGTTCCAAAACATGGTATCTTAGTTAATCATAATAAGGTGAAATCTATTGTGAAATTAGAACAACCAAATATTGTTTTGGAATTTTGGATCTTCTTGGATTTATCTTGATATTTCCACCAATTTGTTAAGGGTTTATTTAAGATGGATTCTCCATTGAATTCTCTCACTCATAATGGTGGGAAGTTTTCTTGGGATAGGAAATGTATGAGTTGTTTTGTTGATCTAAAATGTCTTTTGGATACTACACCTATATTGATTCTTATAGTGGCCATCTAGGACTATGTTGTCTTCTGTGATGCATAATGATCGGGTTTGGGATAAATTACTATTTATGGTTACTATGTTATTTTTTATGGATCATGAATGATTAGTACAAATGAGAAAAATTACCAGACCAATGACATTAAACTCATAGATGTGATGCATGCTCTTCCGAGTTATAGGAATTACATTTTCAAAGAATTTTTAATTCATTATTTGATAATAAGAGATTGATTTATATCTTATATAAAAATTATTCGTATCACCACCAGAAGAATATGATGGAATACTTGAAATAATATGATTTATAAATCTCCTATACCCTGACCAATATGAATTTCATTTTAGATGCTTTGAGAAGGAAACTTTTGATCCACTCCGGGAAATAATCATCAAATTTGTGGATTTAGATGGATCTATTTTCATAGTTTCATGTTGGAGTTCATGAAAATGGGGATGTGGTTGTTTTGGACAATGTTCATTTCACCTCCGCTCTTCCCATGATGATTCTTCAGGAACAGAATATTGGTGATGAATTATGTGTCATTAGAGACTCTCATAATGGCGAGGGAGACAGTAGTTGAGTGGTAATTCTACATGGAGGGTATTTTATGTTTTTAGATTTGTTTTGTTGTAACTTTAACTGTAATAAAATATGTGATGAGATATTTCAATAATTCACAGGGATGATGCCTAGAGTGGTGAGATGCATAATTTTAGAGTTGTTTTGTTGTGGGGGAAGGGAGGCCTATTGGTTTTGGTGGCAGTTGATGCCTAGAGTGGTGAGATGCATTATTTTATGCATGTGGGTATCGAGGATGACAGCAGGGATGAGGGAATGAGATGGATGTGATTATTGGATGCTTTCTGTTTCTTTTTGGTTGATTATATGTTTTAATTTTCCCCACTGCCTAAGTCAGCTAGTCTTTCTTACCCTTCTTTCGAAATAGGAAAAGATACATGGGGTATGCCATGTGCTTTCCATGTTTATCTTCTCAATGGAGGATGGTTCTACGCTCCTGCAATAGGCAGAAAATACTCGACGGGTAGTACATCTACTCACCATGTTGCACCCCCTTGGGTTTAGTAGAATAGAATGTTATTATAGAATTCCTAGGATTATGGGAAAGTAATTCTATATGGAATAATTGAATAAATGGTGTTAAACCATGGTGTTAGAGTTTTCTATAATATAATGATGAGGTTGTAATTTTAAATGGATAGTGGACTTTGGATGTGATGCTAATAAAATTTAATGTGGAATTGTAAATGGTTAATTAATGTTTAAAGAATTAATTAATGTAAAGTGGAACTGATAAAAAGAGAATTAAGTAAGTCAATAAAGCTTTTTAAATGGTTGTGTGCTTATAGGACACCTTGTCTTAGAAGTGGAAGCCGGGAGTCTGAGAGACGTTAGTTATAGTTGAGTCTAATACTAGGTTATGCCCATAGTATGGTTATGAACTATAGTATATTTTATATTTTTGTGTTTCTATACACTACTCCACCCTGCCAGTAAGGGAAACTAACACCCTGGGGGATTTTGAGCCCTGGGGGGGGGGTGTTTTCCCAAACATTCTGGTGGGAGGATGGATGGATGAATACCCCCTTTGTCCTCGCTCACTTCTCTTGGTAGTTACTTGTACTGGTAGGAATAGTGGTTAGTTTTCCGCATATATGTGTATAGAGGGTTGTAATGGATTATGGTTGTTCATACACATATATTTTGGATATAGTATCCTATGGAATAATATAGGTGTAACGTGTATAGGTTGTGATGGCTTGAGGATCCTTACCCGATGTACGGGCTGTAATGACTTGAGGAATAATACCCGAGGTATGATACACGTTATGCGAGATGTGGTGGCTACTGATAACTACCTGGTTACTTTCTTATGTGGACGTGGTGGTTTCGTTACCAAAGGTTCATATTGTGGTGCTCTTCCTATGTGTCTTTGGGCAAGCCTTTTTGGAGAGAGATTCTTAGGACGTATGATGTTTGAGAAAAGCGGCAAACCAGTGGGGAAGTAGTAGCAAGGTACCCTTGATATTTTTTATTATATTATATACTCTTGTATGCATTACTTGGTGAGAGAAGCCACGGTGAGGTTGGGAAATTAGTATACTTGTTTAGGTGATGAGTTAGTTTCACTTGTTGTTCACTATTCTTTAGCAAGATGTTTTTAATTTTTCATGAGAGGCTTCAGGGAGGATCCTACTGAGTATTCTGTTATACTCAAACCATTTATATATAAACAATTTTTTAGGTCACTTGGAGTAGGTTGGAGATCAAGATGGTTTCTACTAGCTTGGGGCTGTAGGAGCTATTCAGGCTGGTGGTTGCATCTGTTTTTACTTTCTTTTGGGTACTTTATGTTTTCCACTCCCAGTTGTAGTAGTTTTGCATGACATTACATATGTGCACTTGGGTTTTCTTTTATATTTCAGTTCTGAGTTGGAGTTGGTTGGTGTCTATCTTATCTCTCTCTTTTTTCATGTGTTCTCTTAGAGGGGAATGCCTCCAATTTGTGTGTTTACTATACCCTCAGTGCTAGTCACCAACCAGAGGCCTACTAGAGTTGGGGCTCAGGGGTCATTACCTCCCTTCTCACATTGTTGGCCCAGGAGGGGTACACTTTGTGTGGAGGGGGTTGTGATATAGTGGTATCAGAGGTCTGGTTGGGGGATATGATGGAGATTGGTGTTAGACACAAGCGAGGTTGCATGGGTTGGTAGGGAAACAATGTCATTAATGTTTAGAAAGTGATGTAAACCATAGAGACAGGATGAGACATAGGCATTTAGTCCCCCCTATGATCTGATGTATGGACCTTTACGTTTACAGTGGCTACTAAACAAGGTGATACTAGTTACAGGGTAGAGACCTAGGAAAGGATCATGCATCATTCTTTTTTGTTCCTGTGTTTGAATGGGTACACCTTGTGATAGGATAACCTAAAATGAATAAAAGAAAACAACTAATTAATTAATGCAGAGTATTTCATATTCTAGTTTTAGGATCTCTAACTATTTATTATTTTATAGGTATGGCTCCAGGTTGATGTCCTCATCAGGTTTGCGCAGAAGACATCCAGCAGGTTGTGCCATCATATCATCCCCAGTTAGAGGTCAACAACGACAACACATGGAGGAGGACACTCTGAGAGTTTCAGCACCAGAGTCTGTAGAAGTATAAGGTCTTCGTTTCAGATGTAGTCACAGAATACTGTTTAGAGGTGGTCGAGATCAGCTTCAGCTTGATCTGTGCTTGGAAGGAGCCCTGGGTTTCCTTGGTTGTGACGATGCTGTGTGGAGCCAGGAGGCAGTGGTGGTTCTTATTCCTTGAGGATTGCAACGAGTCAGCAATCTCCTTGGAGGAGTTCCAAGACAAGTTTAGAGTCTAGTTTCTTTCTTCGAACCCGAAGGTGTCCAGTCTCCAGGTGCTTCTTACCCTTTGATAGGGTAGATCCAGTGTGTGAGAGTTTGGAATCCATTTCAGGAACCTTTTACGATATGCTTTGGACCTGTTTCCAGATGAGGAGGCCAGGGTGAGGCATTTCGAGGAGGCTTTGTGTCCAGAGATCCAGTTCCAGGTCACCCCATTTATGCTTAAGACATATCTTGAGGTGATGGCAAGGGAAGAGGTTGTCGAGAGGAATTTATCTAGAACTGGATCATAATGAGAGTGGAGTCATCGTGATTCCTCACGAAGAAGAGATGTGGTATGGGGTTCCCGGTTTTCAGGGCAGAAGAGTTTCCGTTCATCCAAGGGTAGGTCCTAGCGCTTCACATCTCATTTCTCTGGAGGCAGAAAATCTCAGGCATATGCCAAAGGATCAGGCAATTTTTTTTGTGGTGGTCAAGGTCATCAGTAGTGGGACTGCCCGACCTTTCAGAGCAGTCATTATGCACCAGGTGCTCTGCTCCAGGTTCCTCCGTTGAGGCAGTTCTGGTTGAGGCAGCAGTAGCAGGTTGCACCATCTTTAGATCAGTAGAGGGTAGATGGGGAAGGAAGAGGACAAACTTGTGACGCTCCCCATCCTCATAGAGCAGAGCACGACCATGGTGGGGGTCATCATTAGTGTTAGTGAGGTCATGGAAGAGGTCGTGGTCAGCTTCATGATCTAGCATTGCCAGTTCTAGGTGAGCCAGATATCGTTCAAGGTACCCTTTACTTATTTTCAACCATGGTGTATGTGTTGTTTGATTCAGGAGTGACATAATCCTTCATATCACCTACCCTTGTCCAGGATTTGGGACTTGATGTAGAGAGGCTTCCATTTCCCTTAGTGTTGACTACGCCAGTTGGAGGTCGAACTGACTTGTTTGAAGTATGTAGAAACTGTGATCTAGTGTTGGGGCATCACTACTCTTGGGGAGATTTCCAATTTTTACGGATTCAACCATATGATTTCATCCTTAGCATGGATTACTTGTATTCATTGCAGGCTATAGTGGATTGCTTCAGGAGTCAAGTTGTGTTCTTCGATGCAGATGGAGAGCCAGTGGTGTTTTTTGGAGATAAAGACCCTCAGATGGGTCAGAGGCATGTTACATCCTTATCATCCACAATGGATGAGATGATTCTGAGTTATTTAAAGGTTCAACAGTGGGTGTTTCCTAGGTTTGTAGAAGAGTGCCCTGATGTCTTTCCAGAAGAGGTTGTAGCATTACCTCATCAACGAGAGATCGAGTTTGGGATCGAGATACAACCAGGAGCATATTCTATCTCCATGTATCCATATAGGATGGACCCTTATAAGTTACAAGAGCTATGTATACAGATATATAGTTTTTTATAGTGCAATTTTGTTCGTCTGAGTTTGTCACTGTGGGGTGCACCAGTTTTGTTCGTGAAGAAGGCTGACGGCAGTTTTCGATTGTGTGTCGATTATCGTTGCTTAAACAATGTGACAATAAAGAATCGCTATCCTCTTCTATAGATTGATGATTTATTCTATCAACTGAAGGGTGAATATTGGTTCTCAAATATCTACTTGTGGTCAGGATATCATTAGATGCTTGTGAAGGATGAGGACATCCCGAAGAATGCATTCCTTTGTCTTCATGGGCATTATGTGTTCATTTTAATACTGTTTGGTGTGACAAATTCTCTATATATGTTCATCAGATTGATGAACTCTATGTTCCATGAGTTCCTAGACAAGTTCATGGTGGTTTTCATTGACGAAATCCTTGTGTACTCCACATATGAGGAGGAGCATGCAGATCATCTACATTCCATTCTGGGAGTTCTTCTTCAATATGAGCTATTTGGAAAGTTGTTGAAGTGTGAGTTTTAGGCTCAAGAAGTCAGTTTCATAGGGCATGTTGTGTGTCCAAATAGGGAGTAGTTGTGGATCCATCGAAGATAAAATCAGTTGTGTATTTGGAAACCCCAGGATAGTGTCAGAGGTACAAAGATTCCTTGGTCTCATAGGCTAATACAGGAGGTTCGTAGCCAATTTCTCACGAGTTGCGACTCCTATGAAAGATTTGACCAGGAAGGATCAGGAGCTTATATGGACTGATCATTGGAAAGCAGCTTTCAAGTATCTAAAGGAGAAGATAGTAAGTGCTCCAGTTCATTGTCTTCATGCTGAGGTAGTTCAGTTTGATGTTTTCTACGATGCTTCACATCTGGGTTGGGATGTGTTCTGATGCAGAAAAGACCATTTGTTTCTTATGGGTCTCGGTAGTTACGTCCCCATGAACGTAACTATTCTACTCATGATCTTGAGTTGGAATCCATGGAGTTTTCTTTGATGTTGTGGAGACATTACCTCTTTGGAGTGCGCTTTGTGGTTTTCACCGATCATAAGAGCATGAAGTATGTTTTCTCCCAGCATGACATGAACTTAAGACAACGTCTATGGATAAAGTTCTTATAGGAATTTGACTTTGAAATATCATATACACCTGGTAAGTGGAATTTTGTTGCTGATGCGCTGATTCGGAAGTCACATAATGATGCAGTGCGTGAATCTGGTGACTCCTGGAGATTAATGGAAGAACTGTCAGCATTACATCTCGATATGGGAGAAGTTTGGTGTACAGGTTGTCTTGTTAGATTATGGTGCAGTTATCTCTCATGAATCAAGTTTAAGATTCCAAGTTGGGTGATCTTGAGGTGGAGGTATGGAGAGACCAAGTTGTTTGTGGTGAGGCCCCTGATGGTTGGTTGGAGGATGAAAAACACTAAGTATTGTATCACAGAAGGCTTTTTTCCTTTGAAGATGCACGAGATGGTTCTCAAAGAGATTCATAGTTCACCTTTAGCAGTGCATCCTGGTGTGACAAAGATATACCGAGACTTGAGGATCTAATTTTGGTAGCCTGGGCTGAAGCGTGAGGTTTCAGAGTTTGTGTCTCGATGTTTTCTCTACTAGAAGGTGAGGGCCGAACACCATGTTCCTGGTGGTCTTCTCCATCCATTAGAGATTCCTCAGTGGAAGTGGGAGGACATCTCAATGGTCTTTGTTACTGGATCACCTAGAGCTCGGGAAGGACATGATACTATTTGGGTGGTAGTGGATCGTTTAACAAAATCATCCCACTTCATAGTGATCAGGGAGTCTAGCTCAGTGGAAGTTTTGTCGAGGTAGTACCTAGAGAAGGTGGCGAGACTTCATGGAGTCCCAAGGGTGATCATTTCTGATCAAGATCCTCACTTTACTTCTAAGGTGTGGAGAGGTCTCTAGCATGGTTTCGGTACTTAGCTATGCCTTATCACTACTTTTCATCCTCAAATAGATGGTCAGACAGAGCAAACTATCCAGACTCTTGAAGACTTGTTACGCTCTTGTGTTCTTGATTTTGGTGGCTTGTGGATGAGGCACTTACCTTTGGTGGAGTTCTCTTACAATAATAGTTTTTACCCCACCATTGGTATGGTGCCATTTGAATCCTTGTATGGTTGACCTTTCCATTCTACGTTGTGCTGGACTGGGGTCAGAGAGTCAGCAATTCTCGGACCGGAACTAGTGCATAATACAACAGAGATTGTTTAAGTGATTCGTTAGAGGATGAAGACAACGCAAGGTCATAAAAAATTATATGTTGATCAAAGGAGGAGACCCTTAGATTTTAATGTTAGGGATCACGTGTTTCTGAAGGTGACTCCCCGTCATGGGCAGCGAAGGTTTGGTCATGGGAGTAAGCTTTCTTCCTGCCTTTTTAGGCCTTTCGAGGGGTTAACTCGTGTTAGAGATGTGGCGTATTGAGTAGCACTTCCCCCATAGATAAGTCAGATACATGATGTTTTCCAAGTATCACAACTCAGTCGTTATCTTCATGATGATACTCACATCATCTATTGGGCAGAGATCTATGTTGATGATGATGCGACCTTTAAGGAACAAATTGTGGAGATCTTAGAACGCAATGAGAAGGTGTTGCGTGGGCGTTCTATCCCCTTGGTTCATGTATTGTGCAGACACAATGTCATGGAGGAGAGTACCAGGGAACATGAGTCACATATACGTTCTCAGTACCCAGAGTTTTTTGATAGTTAACTCTTTTCATGTATCGATGTAGCCTTTGTGGTTATAGACCTTCCATGTTTATAATATGTATATCTTTTGTTGCTTCTTGGGGCTTGCTTTATTTTGATAGGTATCTCGATGGGTAATTGTTCGGACCCTGTTTCGTTTTCCCTTTAGGTGGGGTTTGAATTCTCGAGGATGAGAATGTTTTGAGAGGTATCTAATGTAATATCCCAGAACACTCTGGTCCATTTCATTGTGAAATCAGGTGTACGAGGTGATTCGGGAGGTCAATGTGACTTATCCCCAACACTTTTCTAATTTTCTAGTTCTGTGAATAGTTCCATCAGTGAACAATTCCATTGGTGGATAGTTGTGAACAGTGCAACGGTAAACTTCTATGAATAGTGCATCGGTGACCTTAGGTGAACAGTGTCATCGACAACCTTCTATGAACAGTGTCATCGGTGACCCTCAATGAACAGTGTCATAGATAACCTTCTATGAACAGTTCCATCGGTGAATAGTTGTATCGATGAGGTCTAACGGTAACCTATCTTTCCTTTTACAAATTTCCAATTCTATGAACTGTTCTATTAGTGAATTGTTCTATCAGTAACCTCTAATGATAACCTCCATTTCCTTTTCCAAATTTCCAATTCTATGAACAGTTCCATCGGTGAACAGTTCTATCGGTGAGGTCTAATGGTAACCACTCTTTTCCATTGCCAAAATTTGAGTTCGTGAACAGTGTTTCTAGAATGGTGAGGTCTATGGGTAACCTCTATCGGTAAACTCTATTTCCTTTTCCAAATTTTGAGTTCGTGAACAGTGTTTCCAGAACGGTGAGGTCTATCGGTAACCTCTATATCCTTTGCCAAATTTTGAGATCATGAATAGTGTTTCTAGAATGGTGAGGTCTATCCAAAACCACTATCAGTAACCTCTATTGGTAACCTCTATTTCCTTTGCCAAGTTTTGAGTTTGTGAACAGTGTTTCCAGAATGGTGAGGTCTATTTGTAACCACTATCGACAACCTCTATCGGTAACCTCTATTTCCTTTGCCAAATTTTGAGTTCGTGAACAACGTTTCCATAATGATGAGGTCTATCGGTAACCTTTATTTACTTATCCAAATATTGATTTCATGAACATTGTTTCCATAATGTTGAGGTCTGTTAGTAACCTCTATCAGTAACCTCTATCGGTGACCTCTATTTCCTTTTCTAAATTTTGAGTTTGTGAACAATGTTTCCAACTTCCTATATTTTTTCCCCTTTAACATTTCCATTGACATAAAATACATTTAAAGACTTATTTTAAGGACTCTAGGGTAGATTCAAAGGCCATAACTCATATATTAATTTACCCTAAGGCTCGTGATGTTTTTACTTGGACAAACAGTGTGGTTTAATGCGATCCACTTTTAATGGAAAGCCTAGTGTATCTTAAGCCACACCATCGTTAAATCCTTTAAAGGGACGAGATATCTTCCTCATTAGTTCTTCCTCCTTGTTCAAGGCTATGAGACGCTAGAAAATTTCATTGTATTTCGTAGGGGTTGTGCAATTAAACTTTCCTCCTAGGATTGGTTCCGGTAAGTTTTGATGCAACCAAGAAGTATCGATCAATCTTCGTTATAAGGTATGATCTATCACCATTCTTTTGGTTCGTCTCCTTCTGTTTCTCCTTCCATGTTATGGTATGTGATCTATATAATTATAATGGATTTTTCTTGGGTTTCTGTTGGTGTGGTCGTACAACAACTTCCTCTGGTGGATAAAGATGTCATGGGAGGAGGCGATCATGATTCTTTGTGTGGATTATTCTTGTATAAAGAATGACTAGAACCATTTGAGGTAGGGGATTCATTACTTCTATCTTATTTTACATGAAACTGTATTATTCGCATGTTTTATCCCACTGGATCACAATGTAATTGACTTAATAAATATTTTCACCGGATAAAAAAATTGATATTGACTGAAACTTCTTTTTTTTCAAATAAGTCACTTTTTGGGTTAGGGAGAACCTACAAAGAATAGAAAAAACACCATTTTCATCACCAGTTTCCAATCCCTTCCACCTCTCGATCTCATCATCGACATTCACCACCACTATTGTGCTAGGAACTCCAACCATAACGGACCACAAACTAGACAGTCGTACATTATATCACAAATTCACAAAGAACCAACAGAAAACCAAACCACAATCACAGAATCATCCAACATGCTACAAAAATGCCACAGAAAGTCCGAGAAAATATGATCCGCCACCATGAGGCCATCACAGAACGCCGAACATCACTCGAAACTAAGATTTTGATCACCTAGAATGCATCACTGGTCCCCATAATCGGATTCGAGTCCACACCGTGCACTGCAAAAACCATCGCACCGTGAAACAAAGAAAAACACACATAAAAAATCATAAAAAACACAAACTAGGCCAGATATGGCTGTTAGGGGACCCCTCTGCAATCTTATGCCACAAATCCCATTGCTGCCTTCAAAACCACACATGGGGCCAGATCTACCAATCACACCTGCAGAGGACGCGAATCGCAACGTCAACCCCCAGACCGCAACATCTACCACTTGGGACAAACATCGTGGCGCCATGGGAAGCCCTATACAGAGAAATGGATAAGATCTCACGCTGTAGAAAGGATTTTCACCAGAAATGGAAAGCCACCGCCACTGGAAGATCCTGTGAGCCACGAGTGCACCGAGCAGAAGGAGAACAAGGAATATCTATAATGGGGGAGAGGAAGGCAGCAGTGAGGGAAAAAAATTGATAATGATCATATGTTATTGCCTCTTATTTTGATAGATAGTGTGATATCTATTCCTATTGTGTTTATCATTTCATTCTTGATGTAAATCGGTAAACAACGTAAAGTTGGAATTAATCGATAATTTTTTGGCTAAAGAAAAAGACGCATATAAACAAATCTGGTTCTTTTTGTAATTTTATGTTAATTGAATTAGTGCAGTAAGCATGTTTATTTATTTATGATAGATTACAAGTTAGGTTTTCCAAATTTGGAACCAAAAAATAATAAATCGGTTAATCCAAGATGGATTAAAGAACTGGTGGTTTGATATAAGATAATTGCTTGTAGGGTTTTGAGTTACCATCTTGTTTATTTAAGGGACAAGAGCCCAATTGATATGATGTTTGTTTTCCTACTGCTTGTTTTGTGATGTGATCTTGGATGGATATTGTGGTATGTTGTGGTAGGAAGGCTTGTTGGTTGTGGCGGTAGTTGATTCCTAGAGTGGTAAGATTCATCAGTTTATGCAGGTGGGTGTCTGGGAGGACACCAGGGATGATGGAATGGGATGGATGTGATTGTTGGATGCTTGCTATTTCTGTTTGGTTGATTATCTATTTTACTTTTACCCACTTCCTAAGGTAGTTGTTCTTGATTACCCTTCTTTCGAAAGAGGTGAAGACATGTGGGTTATTCCACGTGCTTTCTGTGTTTAGCTTCTCAAGGGAGGATGGGTCTGTGCTCCTGCTATAGGCAGAAAAGACTGGACAGGTAGTACATCTACTCACTGTGTTGAGACCCCATGTGTTTAGTAGCATAGAATGTTATTCTATAATGCTTGGGAATATGGTAATGTAATTTTATAATGACTAATTGAATAAATGAAGTTAACCCATGGTGTTGAATTTTTCTCAAACATAATGATGAGGTTGTAATTTTAAATGGATAGTGGACTTTTGGTGTCATGCTAATGAAATTTAATGTGGAATTTTAAAAAGTTAATTAATGTTTAAAGAATTAATTATGTAAAGTAGAACTGATAAAAAGGGAATGAGGTAAGGAAATAAATTTTTTTAAATGGTTGTGTGCTTATATGATACCAATTCTTAGAAGTGGCATCTAGGAGTCTGAGAGACGTTAGTTATTGTTGAGTCTAAGAATAGGTTATTCCCATAGTGTGGTTGTGAGATATTTTATATTCTATACTTTTTTTGTTTCTATATGCTACTTCACCCTATCAGTAAGGGAAACTGACACGCCATGGATTCTGAGCCCTGGGTGGTGTTTTCCCCAACATTCTGGTGGGAGTATTGATAGATTAATACCCGTTTTGGCCATGCTATCTTCTCTTGGTAGTTACTTGTACTGGTAGACACAATGGTTAGTTTTCCCCATATATGTGTGTAGAGGGATATAATGGATTGTGGTTATTCACAAACATATATTCTGGATATAGTATCCTATAGACTACTGTAAGTGTAACATGTATAGGTTGTGATGGCTTGAGGATCCTTAATCGATGTATGGGCTGTAATGGCTTGATATATAATACCCGATGTATGATACATGTTATGCAAGCTATGGTGGATCCCAGAAACTATCTGGTTACTTTTTTGTGTGGATGTGGTGGTTTCGTTGCGTGAGGTTCATATTTTGGGGCTTTGGCTTGGTGTCTGCGGGCAAGAATTTTTGGAGAGATATGCTTAGGACGTACGACATTGGGGAGAAGCGGCAAACCAGTGGGGAAGTAGTAGTGGGGTACCCTTGATATTCTTTATTATATTATATAATCTTATATACATTATTTGGTGAGAGTAGACATGGTGAGTTTGGGAACTTAGTATACCTATTTATGTGAAGAGTTAGTTTCACTTGTTGTTCACTGTGCTTTAGCATGCTTTCTATAATTTTTCACAAGAGGCTTTGAGGAGGATCCTACTGAGTATACTTTTATACTCACCTATGTATATACAAACTATTTTCAAGTAACTTGGAGAAGGATGGAGATCAAGCTTGTTTCTACTATCTTGGGGTTGCAGGAGCTGTTCGGGCTTGGGGTTGCAACTGTTTTTACTTTCTTTTGGGTACTTTCAGTTTTCCCCTCCCAGTTGTATTAGTTTTGCATGGAATTACATATGCGTACTTGGGTTTTATTTTATATTTCAGTTATGAGTTGGAGTTGGTTGATTTCTATATTATCTCTCTCTTCCGCATGTGTTCTCTTAGAGGTTAATTCCTCCCATTTGTGTGTTTACGATACACTCGGTGCTAGTCACCAACCCGAGGCCTACTGGAGGCGGGACTTGGGGGTTATTACCTCCCTTCTCACATTTCCGGCCCAGGAGGGGTACACTTTGTGTGGAGGGGGTCATAACATTTGTATAGAAAGTAATAAAATATTATATTTACATTAAATAATCATCAGATAATAGTAAAACAATTTTGAAAATATTTTATAGAAATCATGGACTTTTAAGAATAAGGATTTTGATTGAAGAGAGAAATAATCCATAAATATTATCTTTCAATATCATGAGTAAATAAAGATATAAAATTAGGGGAAGTATTTAATATTTATAAAAACAATGGGATAATAAAATTTAAGAGATAATGGAGATATATTTCATAAACTTTCATCGTCACAAGCATAATCATAATTAATCCCTAGGAAAAATTATATTTTAACGTAAATCCCATAACGATTTAGAATCTTGTGAATCATAAGACCTCTTAAAAAATTAAAATTTTAGGGATATCTATATTCTATAATTTTAATGAGAATAATATTTAAAAATAATTCATGGAAATTATATAATCCATATAAAAGAGACAAGTGGGAAAAATGTAATGGGCCTCACAAAATTAACAGTAAGATGAAAATCCCTTACCTAAAGTTTGACTTACTATGATGGAATGATAAATTTTTGTATAATAAATTTAAATTAATTTTACATATATAATATAAATATTATATTACTTTTAATATAATATATCATTCACTTATTACATTTCAACACCTATTTATTAATAATTTTTTATTAAAATTCTTTTGGTACTAACTGCTTTTATTTTCGAGTGAATTTTGGTTCGGTTGTTCCAACACACGTACATTGATAAAAGATGAAACAAATAATAAATCTTAGTCATGATATATTTATCAGATAAATTTATTATTTATATATTTATTATCATTTATAAAGTATATATATAGACAAATAAATTAAACTATTCATGTAGATGATAGCCGTAGATATACATGGATGTTGTTTTCACTTTTTGACAGATAGAGATAATGATAGGTAAATAATAAATCAACTTTAAATACTAATTATTATACCATATATATCATATATATTTATTATATTTATCTTTTTTACCGTCCGTTTAAATCATAATTGAAATATTAATCAAATCGCACCATAGTGTTGGTAGTCCACATGTAGACTCGAGGGACGTTATCATTTTCCCACAGACTGTAAAGTAAGTAGTTGGATATATTATTATAATCATGGTGTCATAATTATTTCATTAATATCATACATTAACATGAAAATCATCATAAGTACCCTCCATGAATTACGATTATGGAAAATTAATTGTATCTCTACATGGACATGGGATGTTGTATGTAGGTAGAAGAAAAAATCACTTTCCATTTGATGATAAATATGGATCATAATGGTGGTTTCACATTGATAATAAAATTTAGGTATATTTAAGATAAAATATTTATTATTTTATTAATAATATAACATATTTAGAGGATGTATACATAGATAAAAATTGAATGAGTTCGGGTAAAATGATTAACTCTTCTTTGAAAGGCCACCATTAGATGTCTTCCTAAGGACACATGGACAGATATTTTATAATTTTAATCACCAATAAATAATGTATAGATAAGCTAAGAATCTAATATGATTGGTTTTGGTTGATATATAATCCCTAATGTGGTGTAAACAAGAGAAATGAGGGGTTCCCTTTTATAACTTAGGGGAGGGGTACTCTTGGAATATGTTAAATGATTAAAATATAATAAATTCATTCTCAAGAGAAATTTATCAAAAAGTACATAGATTCAATAAAATGTGTTATATGGTTGAAATTAAAATATAAAATAAAATTTTTATAGTTTTATATTATATTATCACCATATAATTTCAAGCCTGTAAATCATTGTAATCTCAGAATTTCGTTAACTAATCATTATTTAAATTACATTAAATTAAATTATAGTTAAAACCAAAGTATTAATGATATTCCCATAAAAATATCATACAAAATAATATGATGAAAATTTCTTTGCTATCTTAATTATCTTTTATGGTGGTGAGTCAAGAATGATATGTACAGGTAATCCCTTCAGTTATATGCCCTAAAGTGAAACCATTTTCTTATAAATAATGAAATATGATACACATATATTGAATAAATAACATTATAAAGAAGAAGATACCATACTTGTACAATTAATAGTATAATTCCCCACTATATTTTTAGTAATGGAATACTCTATGATATATATGCAACCTAAACCCTTTTATTACCCTAATGTGTAAATACCTAAAAAATATATTGTACACTAGTTAACCAGACCTTTTTTTCTAAATTACTCTTCAACGTAATCCCCATTATGGTGGATTACTACCATTGGTCAACTGAGTAACTGAATTAGCATGCAATTCATTGTTTAGTTATAGTTACTGTAGGGAAATTTTAGATGCAGTACATCAAAACCCCTCATGTGATGAAGAAATTCCCCATGAGAGTGAAAATAGTATAGTAATGCATCTAATCAAAAAATCTATAATTGTTTTACTATCCCATGTACTATGGTGAATCAGTGAGACAAATTTTCTTCATCAGTCATTTCTATGTCATAAATATCACTCCTCTAAAAATTTAGTTTAGCTCCAATGGAATTGAAATTCTTTTCATAACATATTATTAGTTTCTCCTATATCATCATTAATGTCTAGATACCCATGGACTTTTTTGATGACCATCGCTAATTGAACCTTGAAAATTTAATTTTGAGCCTTTTAACATAACACCATATTTTACATATCAACTTGTTTCATGGAAGTATCATCTATAATCAGTAGAAAACCCACTATTAAGGCATATGTAACTTCCACACCATGTTATAAGAGATAGGGTAGAATAATATTTCTCTAGATATGATAATTTATCCTATAGGTTATGGGAATACAAGTCCTATTGATTTATTTATTACACATCATTTATCATAAATATTCATGCATATCTAGAGGTATATATTTATCTATTACCACTTATAGATCCCCAATACTGATTTACCACTGAGTGGGGGGAGGTGAATCAAGTTTTTCGTTTTGTGAATTATCTTTCTGTAAATTAAACCAATCAAACAATTTAGGTTTATCAATATAGTCAATATTATATTTAAATATCAACTTTTATGAAATTGTATCAATAGAGAGATCAAAAAAATGAGTTTTACTTAGTTCAAAATAAAAGCTTACTCATTTCCACAACTAGTTATTCCCCCTAGTTATATATTTTTCACTTTTAAAAAAGTTAATATATCCACTTATAGCACTAAATAAATGTTTCTACTATTATAACATCATTTGAAAGAAATTTTTTTATCCAAACAATAACTAAGATACTTCTTCTGCATCTTTCCTGAATAGAAAGACTTCTCATACTCCCTGCTCAAACTGAGATACTTTTTCTACTTCCAGAACCAACTCAAATACATTTACTACTTATAGAACTAACTAAAAGACTATTTATCTTCATTGGGATTGATAATATATTATAAATATATTAGAACTTCTTGATGAAATCATTACTTAATGAGCCTGAAGAATTGGGTTTTCTCATGAACACTTCATATACCATTAACAACCACTAATAAAGTATATAAGTCTTTTTAAATTATTCTAACTATCCTGGTATGATTTAGTTTCCTCAGTGAAAAAAAATTCCAAATCAATTATTCCTTTTATTTATAAATTCATAACCATTATAATTAGGTTTAAGAGGTGAAAAGAAATTCTACAATATTATACTATATAATATATAACTTAAATAATTTAATAAAACATTCTTCATGAATTTTTAATTCATATATCTCAATATTACTTCATGTAATAATTTTATGGGATTCTCAAATTCAAAAACCCTAGAACATAAAAAATTATTACTATTATCATTTAATTTTTTAATTTAATTTTTTTAGTGTTTCTCAAAAACTCATGCATTTACATATAAATTAATTTATTAATACAATTTTAATTAATTCACCCACATGAACTTGTTATTCTTTGTGAAATTTAGTTTGAGGCCTTCTCAAAACACCACTCTTTGAAAATAGTGTAGCTAATCGATGTCCATATTTTTCACACATGATAATAATGTGAACCTATATTCCTCACCAAGTGATGTGAAATTATTCATCTTCACAAATGATCTGGTATGACTCATGCTTTACAATGACCCGTTTTACTTCAAACATTCTCAATATATTTGAATGACTAGTGATTCTCGTTGTCACATTAGCTACAGATTTTTATTAAAACATATTATTTGATAAAATCTTTAGTGTCGGATTTTTACGATGAGAGGCCATATGTTATGTTATTCTTATTTGAAAAAAAAATTATGCTCATGTATGTTATGTTTCTCTCAGTAAATGATATCTCCTTTCAAACATGGGTAGTAGTGAATATTATCATCTCTATATCAATTTATATAAAATATTTCACAATTAATTTTCTCCATGATTCATACAACATCAAATAATTGATAAAATATTTCTAGTAAAGGATGTTTTTTAAACCAGAGAGATATTAGTGTATAATTTATTTCAGATTGTTTTCTATATTATAAGATGCTGAAAATAATGGTTTCATCATAATGAAGTCTTCACATACATGTTATGATAATAACTTGCACCATATTTTTTAGATTCATGATTATTTAAATGTATTAACAACATGCTAAAAAATTATATGATCATTAGTTTGTATCTTTTTCTTCAAATTGATTTATGTATCCAAGATATATAACACGTTTATAGAGTTTATTTTCCTCATCGCCTTAAAATATCATCCTCAGAACTACTATAGAAACCTTAATTTAGATCATTAGAGGTTTATACATGATTAACATGATGAACAACACTTAAATCATTAAGGGATGGAAAATAAGATGAGCGATGTAATCAGACGGTCCAAATATATGGGATATAATGGTCGATGATCAATCAAAATATTTTAATTAATGCTGAAAAATATGCCACATGCACTCAGTCCCTATTTAATATCCTCATGTTTGATTAAATACATATAGTCGTTGTAATTCCTATTGATACTCAAGCTAACATCAGGGTTAAATAGCTGAAACACATTTCATATACATTATAACCTGGTCATGCCACACATGTACATTACACCCAGGAAACTCCATGCTTGTGCCATGGAAATCCTATGCATACTCTATGGGAACTATGAAAAACAAAAATTATTATAGATCATAGTTTTAAATTTACTCATCCAATAGTTTTTTGGATAGAAGTCAACCCTTCCCACAAAATAAGTGCATGCAGTGTGCTTTATACTAACTAGGTAGTGGGTATTTTTTTCAATCACTTAGAAAATATGTATGTAAAAATCCAAACCGTATAAGAATTAAAAAAAATCTAGATTAAAAAATATTATTCATTAAATACATATATATTTTTATGTAATTTATACTCTTTATGAAATAATGGAATTTTTTATGGCTATCTTCAACTCCTCTTCTTTATCTTGTTATACATAATGTTTCATTGTTAATAAAAGACATTGTATTTAAAAAATAGATCTTCTATCCTAAGAATAAAACGGGGTAATTTTGTAAGTATAAAATACAATTACATAAAATGATTCCATAATAACTATATATTAATCCACACATAATTTTAACTCACCAAACACATATTGCAACATCAATTACAACCAGTTTAATACTTGGTCTCAACGGTAAGAATCAATGAAAAATAAAATTTTTGTAATGAGATTTATTTTCCCCAGAAATAATAAAAAAAATACCACATATGATATATACATGGCAGAATATAAAAACCTAATATTAAAATAGTAATTTAATATACAATATCATCCATTTAAAGGAAAATTATGTAAACAGACTTCTTACAATTCCGTATTTTATGAAATATTATTAAATAAGAAGGGTGATTAGGAATATGAAATGAAAAACCCTATAATAATAATGCAAGTAAATATAACACCAACATAAATATTAATTTTACCAAAATCGAATGATTATGTTCAATAAGTATGAATATGTATCAATTAAATGGAATTTAGGCAATAATAAACCATTAACATGGTTTTCTACTCGGAGAAAAGGATCTAACATCCTGTATAATCAAAAAAAATTATTAATAATTATAAAATATTTTAATATTTTTTCTATAATTTTTACCATTTATACATAATTTAATATTTTTTTATTAACATGTATTTCTAAAAATTAATATTCAGCTATTAAATTTCCTATTTTCTCTATGCTATAATCGATATGAAAGATGTTATCCTTAATCCTCAATAAATTTTTAAAAAACATAATAATTTACAAGGAGGTAAATTGGTTAGTTTATCAGAGTCCTCAACTCTAATGATTTTTTTGGATATTTTTATTATAGTTTGAAAAAGAAAATTTAAAATCCAATTTTTCTTATTAATTTTTTTAAATAAAAAGAATTTATATTATTAATGAAAATGTTATGAGGGTTGATGGTGGATAAGGAAGGGGAAAATGATTTTGAAAAGCAAGAAGGATATGAAGTTATAGATTCCACCCTTTATCATTTGAATTATGATTCCATGGATTTTGACAAAGGGATATCATATTCTTATATAGTGTTATTTGAAATAAGTACCAGTGAACTCCTAGAAGTACAGAAAAACTCAACCACTACATAGCTAATTTAAAAAGAAAATATGGAAGTACCAAATGAGACTAGATCAGTTCGATATAAATTTGGAAGATTATAAATTGAATCTATAAATCCATATCCACGTCAAAATGTACATATTGTATTAGAGATATCAAAAAGTGTCTACCCAAGAAACTTATAAGTCCATAAAATTATATAATAAAAAACATAAAATTTATATTATAAAATAATTTGATCCCTAGGGGAAGTTATATTCTAGTATTTATTGATTGAAAACATGTGATGCCATATTGGTTGAATTAATTATTACTTTACAATATTAGAGACCCTATGGGTTAGTACTCACTCTTCATTAGAAAATATTGATATCCATATAATCGGGGGTCATGTTACTACGTGTGATGATAATTATCCTATTATTTAAAAAAATTAATTTCTTTAATTAAAATATACCATGATAGAAGAGTGAATGAAAAAGAGTTGAAAATTTTCAACAGTAGGATTTAAATTTATTGGATTATCTTCAGTGACTTCAATACCATCATGAGTTCAAATGAAAATATTAGTTACAATTATCTTGTTACATCATCCAAATATTTCATAGTATATATGGTAGAAATGATCCTATGGATATTAATCACTAATATTCCAAATACAGTAGGAATTGGAGACAATTAACTAAAATTATATCTATAATTTTAGATATGGCATTTATTAATGTACATGTAGATGATAAAGGGAACACTATTTCCTAAATCAATCTTTCAGAGACAAACTTGGACCACCACCAATGTTTTGGTCATCATCTAATATAGAGATACAAAACCAATCCTCCAATTATATATAAATAATGAATTATTAATTTATTTATATATTAGAAATATGGTTCTTTATTTATTGAATTAGGATCCCAATGTGAATGGGTTTTTTCTTGTGTCATGGAGCTAAAATTTCTAAAGATAATTCCCAAAATAAGGAACAAAAAAATATTAAACTCTATATATATAGGGATATCACACCTTTTGAGGAAAAAATAGGTAAATATAGAAGGTAAACACCAGTAGTGATTTTTTTCTTGATGTCACCAATGAAGATTATGACACCACCAAACTCAACTCCCTTGATAACATGAAGGATAAAATTAAAAGGAAACATTAATTATTAAATGGATCTGGGGTATAGATATAAATAATATGATTTAAAAATCCCTCCAATGATATATAAATGTCTTTTGGAATCTTTATTTTTTAAAATAATGAGGCATGATCATTGAGAACTGAGGAAACTTTTTTTTATTTCATTGTTGAATACTATCTAAACATCTTCAATGGAACTAGTTTATGAGATTATATTATAGAAAAAATAATATATATTTCTACCATCCTTGAATAAAATATTATATAAAAAAATTCCTCTTGAGAAAGTTATTAGGGAATTGATATTTAGATTAAACTCTAGAAGTTTCACTATCCATAATGAAATTTCTCTATTTTTTTCTATAGTTTTTTTGGATGTGATCAAAAATTATTTTTTTAGGATGGTCAACGTCTTTTATTATAATGGTATCTTTCCATAGGGGAAAATTTCCTACTTTTTAACCATAATCCAAAATGATTAAATTACATTCTATATAAACCCTTTCAAGTAGATTTTATACTATCAAAACTTTTTACCAATTCATTATCATGATTACTTCTAACCATCATGATTTCATCATACAAAATAGTCTCATGAAATATTTCTGGTTTTGACATGGGTAAGACTATATAATATTGTATTTAATTGGATTTATAATATGTTATCCTAATTAGGAACCCCATGAGGGGAGTACGCATTGAATTGAATATTTATTTTAAAATTTTCATTGACACCATGGAATGGGGATTAATGTTTATAGTTTTAATGATATTTGTGTTCAAAATAACTTTAAATAAACTAGATAAAGATCTATTAGAGTCTATATGTAATTTCATTCATAGTAATGAAACATTTAAGGGGTACCTATCATGATCAAAGTGAGTCAAACAAGTTGGTATACTATCTAATATTATATTCATTATTTCCAATGAATATCTCATTAAGATTCCAATAGATTCGGTGGAACACGGTATATAGGAAAAATTAATAAATCTATAGGTTTAGACTCTCCCAACCATATCATATATGATGATGACATAATACTCTTAATTAATAGTTTAAAACAAAACATTTCCTTACAAAAGGAATCTATTTCTTAGTATAAAATAGTATCATTCTAGGAAATTTCTGGGAAGAATCATTTTCCAAATTTGATAATAGTATATTTATATCTAAAAAAACATGTTTTTTGGTTAATATAGGTATAAGATATGGTGTAATGAAATTTTTTTAATTTTATGGTCCCATGTTATGGTTAATATCTAAAGAATATTACATCAATGGTATTTCTAACTTTGTTAAAAATAACTTATTTCTTGAAAAGGAAAGACTATTTTGTTGGCTGGAAGAGTATTTCTTATTAGGTAAATAATTATGTAAAATATTATCAACTACATCATGGTTTGTATAAATAACCCTAATCTAATTTTTAAAATAATTTTAATATAAAAAAAATCTATATTGGGAGTATTTTAAAAATGGGAATGGTTAATATTCATTTTAATAAATTATATAAAACACTCAAATACAATATATTGGTAATAAATAATCATAGTATCTTTAATTAATTTATTCTATCCCATCACCTTAATTGACTTTTAAATAAAAAATTTGAATATTTTTTACACTCACAAGTCTATAATTTAAATGAAAATCATGAGTTTCAACTTTTAGTACATTGATTCTCTTATATTCCTAGATTGAAAACATCTTTACTATATATTTTATCACATATAAGATTAATTTCTGAATATAATTACTCCCATATGGGTTGTATAGATAACTGTATTGGTTCACCCCTTTTTAAATATTATCAAAATATTCCTTGCTCTCTTGATATCCATGAATTTGTTAATTATTTCCTCATTGACGCACACTTGGGAATACATGATGAGATTTATAGAACTATTAGTCATGAAACTTTTTCTGCATGTGATGACCTCATTATATGGGATCCTTATAGAACTATTGTGATGACCAAAAATATATACTATTAATCAATCATTTTATTTCCCAATATGGATTTCTCCTTCAACAAATATTCGATCAAAATATTGATCAAGACCTCAATACATACAATGATCTATATACAATTTGAAAAACTAATTTCCATGAATATTATCTATAATCCTATAAACTTTTATTCAGTTCCAAATGTGCTCTATGAAAATGTCATAAGAAATCTATGAATCACCTTTTTGGGCTATGTTATTTACTCTTCCAAATGAATTTCTCATTATGTTATGTTTGAATATCTCTATAGTGGATATACTACAATTGAAAATCAACTCAAAATCTATTAATTTTTCTATGATTCCATTCAACTATTGAATTTTTTTTATTTCATATACATCTGATATTTTTCACATCATTTTTAATGGTAATAATAATCTCATTCAATATGAAATACTTTTTAGTATGTAGGTTATGCTCTTGAGGATTTTCACATTCATAAAGTAATATAATTCCCTCTAATATGACTACTAATTTTGCTCTATACATTAATTCATAGTCATGAAGTGACTTGTAATCACATGTATGTTCAAACCCCATGAAATCATGCATAATTTTATTTGAAAAACTCTTTTCTCAGGATATAATATGTTTTATATGGATGGTGATTCAAAAGAAAATCCTAGTCCATCAGGGCATAGTGAAAATTTCATGGATTGCAATGGAGATGTGCTCACATTCTTCTATGGATCTTATAGAACAATTTTCCATTATTATTTTTTTTGAGATTATAAGGGCCATAAATTTTCTAATCTTTAGAAATCAGAGGATATTTTATCTAAATTATTTCTAAAACACTATTATTAAATTCATCATAATAAATAAAATCAATCCTTCATTGAGTTAAAATGCATATTGGTTTTAATGGTTATACCACCTCTCCTATAAGGATTTTTTCTTCACCAACAAATATCAAGTGTTATATTCATTAACAGACAAACTTCTGATTAGAAAATTTAATGAATGTAATCCCATTTAGTCTAAAGATTAACATACTGATATGATTTATTTTTTGTAAAAAGATCATTATAAAACAACTCAATTTCGAATCACGTAACTATTTGTTACTTAATTTAAGAAACATTCCCAATTTTTCCAAGATCTCATCTTCATTAATATATTAAAATTAAAAAATTATTAAAAAAATCCTAAATTAAATATTTTTATATCATATTACATTTATTTAAATTTTCTTAATCATTCATGAAATAACTAATATACAATATTTCATTTTTGTGGTAGAAATTACCCAAAAAAGAAAAAATTATAGTGAATAATTGTTTAAGAACATGTTATTGAATAAAAATAATATTATAATCATATATGAATAACTATTTCTAAATAAAATTATTAATGTGAATAAATTAATTCTTATGAATCAGTTTAATTACAATGAAAAATTAATATGATTATGGATAAGAAAACAGTTACAAAAAAACTTAATTCATCACATTGAAAGCATATTAGAAATTAAGTAATTGAGGATTCTTCTTTTGACCAATAGTGACCAAAATATTGATAGTATTTTTATAGTTAAAATCTATGAATTCATTCTGGTGGAAATATATTTCAGGGTGTAATTTAGGGATAATAAAGGAGGTTCCCTTTTTTAGGTGAGTGTGAGTGGAATTTTCACAAATTTCCATTTCTTAATGAATATGGAATGTAATTTCTCATTTAATTTGGATAAAAGGTGGATATAAAATAAATATAATATATGAGGTCATTGATTTTGAACTCATACACAATTTTAGAGATAAATTTTATGAAATTTTCAGAAATAATAACTTAATTTATCCATTTACCTCATTTAACCACTACCGTGGTAACTCAATTTTAAAATGTGTAATATTTCATTATAAAAACTTAATTGTAATTATTAACAATTTTATAAATATTTATTTAAATATAAACCTATTTTATATTATTAATTTTCTAAATAATATAAAATTTCATTTTTTATAAGAACACATAAGGCATAAAACCCAATATTTTGAAAATTTTACTTTTAATAATTCTTATGAAATTATTCTTATTTGTCACCAAGTAATAATTATTATAATATTTAAACATTTATTTTTAATATATAAGTGTTTTAAATTTATTTCTGTATAATCATTTCCTAATAGAAATCAATTTAATTTATTAAAATAAAAATACAAAACATATTGAAAAAATAATTCATTGAGAAATATACTTTTTAAACTTGAGTGATATTATCTATATTTTTATATAATTAAAAATAAATGCATGAAATTTTATTCTTTAGATATATGAAAAATAAATTTCATTATGTTTCATTATACATATATGAAAACATTTACCATTAATTCAAAATAAAAAATATATAATGAACATAATATTTAAAAAAAATGTTTTCCGTACAAAAATAATGAAATAATTATTATTTATATATCATTAGTTATTTTTAGAAGTTATTTATTAATTTATCTCACTAAATATTAATTAAATTTATTCATTATATTTTATTGATATCAATCTTTAATAGTAACAAATTTTATTTAAATATTTAATTCATAAAAAAACTTCATCAGAATCTATGAAATTGTTATATATTAATATGAATCATTTAATTAAATTAAAAAAATAAAAATTTTAATTAAAATAAATTATTTATATGAAAATAAATATTTTTAACTTTTTAATATATTGTTTATAAATTAACTACATAATGATAATTTCCATGTGATAACATGATTGCTATTATTATAACCAATAGTTATAATCGCATTTATAGTAATTAAATAAAGAATATATTTTCCCCTTCACATTCTATAAAATTATTCTATTCTAACAGAACCAGTCATTGGTTTCATTATTTTAATTCACCTTTGTGTTTTCACAAAATTCATTCTCTATTCATTGCATTCTACATCATTTTAGATATATTTTCACTCTCTGTGATTCTCATGGGTGTAGATTATCTAAGGTACCTAAAAGATAAGAAGAAATTACTCATTTATATTTCCTATATAATTTTATTTTATGCATTTTTATGGTACATAATCATCCATGTTAATTAATATATGGTTTCTTATACTCTTTTTATATTGCTCTATTATGATTGAATAAATTATTGAAATTTAACTCATTTCTAAAATAAATTTTTCCTTCCATATGTTTCAATTCACTATAAACTATAAAAAATATAACATATTGAAATATAAAATATAATCCAATCATGAATAATTTAATGTTACTCAAATGATTAAAACATCTTAATATTTATTTATTATTGGGTGATGATTTATTTTAGGGTCTTAAGGTCCCTAAAATGCACAAATAAATTATTAATAGACAATTCCTCAGACATTTTAGATCATGAAATGTTAGTTTTAGTTATAAATCCAGGTAATTCCATTTTATTTCATAGGAATTATATTTTCTAGAACCATATTCAATTACCCAATGATATCAAATAAGGAATAATATAATTCCAACTATTGATTCATCATAGTAAACCTCAAACCCCTTTTCTAGTTAGGGTAAGATAAGAATAATAGATTATGTTAACATCCTATAAATTCTATTAAAGTATGCTTAAATTTAATTTTAATATATGAATTTAGTCCCTTTATTTTTCCATGTGGTCATAGGGGACGGTTTCCTTTAAATTTTATAGTAATTATAATCATAATATATTGGGATCCTGATAGCTCTCTTAGAATTGAATTAATTTTATTTAAGTTCACAAGACATGTAAGAACCCGGATCTTCGTTCTAGGTATGTCTTTTTTTTTCTGGATTTTTGATAAAAATGAAGTTTCTAGAAATTTTCAAAGTACACATCGTCACCATTATGAGTATACACCATGTACTGTTTTCCCGCTCGAAGTCGTCCTCTGGTCGTGTCCAAGCCACACACATGGTGTGTAGGGGTGATGTGGAGGTCGATTTTGGTAGAGTACGGAAAGACCTAGTACACGCTGTGTACTCTAAAAATACACGTTGTGTACTTTTTTTATTAAATAGACCGGGGTCACACCTAATCGCGATAAACGTCTTCTTCTAGGTCTTGTTCATCCGAGAGCGTTGGGAATCTGCGAATCTTCGATGATCCACTGTTCCTCTATCCATTCTCCAATTCTATCACTGTCGATTTCATTGGAATTGCAGCTGTGAGTTCTCCGTTCTTCTTGAGCCTTGTTTTCCAATTCCTACTCCTTATCAAGATGTTGTGGATTGAGAATTTTGGGCGTTTTCTCAGATCTACGACGTTCAAGGGAGAATCAATCGACATGGTTCAAGTATGTCGATCTCCTAGGATCGAGTAGGTGGTTTGTTCATTTCCGTAGGAAGTATGTGAATATTTTGTGCAAATTCCACCAATTTCCATAAGCGGGGAATTGGGGGTTTCCTGTTTTTTTCCCATGTTGTTTGTCTGTTTTTCTTGATTTCTTGAGTAGAGATCATTGCTTGTAAATTTGTATATTTTATTCTATATTCTTGTGCTTCACCTTGCATGTTTTTCTTATTAGGTGTTTCTCCAGTTTCTATGCCTAGTTGTATGATTGTGGGACTATTGTACTGTTATGCTCTTGTGCCTTAGAATGGTAGCCAATTAGTTCTTGAGGTTTACTTCTTATGATATGTTCACGCTGAGAATTCTTATTTCACACAGGACTGTGAGAAACTAGTGTAGTAGACCATAGAGAGAATGGACGTAAGGGCTTCTCCAGAGTGTCTTTTAATACGATGCAAGACCACAAGGGGGAGTTGACGATGAGTGCTTCCTCAGAGATTCTGTAGTTCCTCGACGTGATCCACAGGGGGAATGAGACGTTTAGTGCTTCCCCAGAGAGCCTTTAGTAAGATACGAGACTATAGGGGGAATTGACGGTGAGTGCTTCCTCATATAGTCTACTCTTAGCTGAACCAGAGAGGTGAGACTGAGTGTGCCTCCTAGAGGGTTGCTAGTACTTGTATGTTGAACCATGGGGGATAGGCTGTGAGAGCTACCCAGAGGGTTACCTGTTTTCTAATTTTTGTTGGTTGTTTACTTGTGTACTTTATATGCTATAACTATGGATTGTAGCTACTGTGTTATTTTCTGTTTACTACTTCCTACACATTTACTTTCCTTGTATTCATTGACTGTTAGGCACTGTTATTTGGGTGATTTCCTACTGGGATTTTATCTCACACCCTGTTTGGGCCATGCTTTTGGGCCAAAGAAGACTTTGTTGTTAAAGGTATAGATAAGTGCAAGCACCCTTCGACTTCCGGTACTTGACTGCTTGGAGCTGGAGAGAAAGGGACCAAGCCAAGGATTGCGATGCTGAGGAGTCACTCATCTGTTTTCCTTTTTTACTTTGTCTTAGTATTGTATTCAGCATTGTGACTTGTTTGGCTATTTTCCTAGACATATATGTATCATGCATCATTTACATATATTTCTACTCCAGTTGTTTATTTGTTAGTCTTCCGTTGTTTATCATTTACTAGTGTATGTATGTCTACTGCTTTTGCTATTGTTGTTATTTGTTTTCTCCTGTGTTGTGTACTCTGTCAATGAGGGCATAGTTTCCCCACAATCACACCCAAGGCCCTCACTACTAGTCGTCAGCCTCTGGTGTTTGGGGAAATGCTATTGAGGCCGTGTAACCAACCGGGTACATGGCGCCTCTAGGTGGCTTCTGGAACCGGGATGTTACAAAGTGGTATCAAAGGTGTTCTTTTCTCTTGATTTACTGTTTGGAGCCTTTAGCTAGGGATAGAATGAATTTTGTACTTGGTGTTCAAATGTGCCTGGGAGTAGCTAACCCGTGTATAGGGAAAAGCCATACTACCTCGTTTATTGCAGTTTTCTGGTTTTGAGATTTACGGTTGATATGATTTCACCTAGAGTGATTTAGATGTCCTGTGTTGTTGTTGTTTTTCTATTGCGGTTCTATTTCTGTCGCAACCCGATGAGATGAGGGTATGTCATCTCATTCATCATATAGACACTTGTTAGAAATCACATGCCATGCATTCTTTCCATGCTATCTGGGGTGCATTAGCGATTGCATGTTCTTTTGATAGACTTGTGTAGATTTACAATGCTGTTGTGATAGATGCTTTGATAGAATCTCTGCTGCTTGATAGAGGACTGTTGTATTGTACTTTGCTTGAATGAAAGCCAAATTTTTGTTCTTGGGGTGTTATGGGCCCTCTTGAATCAGAAATTGGAGGATCATTGACCTGTTTTTCTTTGTATATAACTGTATAGGATGCCAAACATTGATTTGCGGGGAGTATGGGCCCTCACAGATCGGAATTTGGCACCATCATGCCTTTTTTTCAGTGTTTTCTAGGCTTCGGTACAGTTTTAGAGCTACTGCCTGGAAAAACCCAGAATACACGTCGTGTACATTATATATACACGCCATGTAGTTTTAAACCGTGTCTTTGACTATGTGAGTAGAAACACGGGTTGTGAAAATCACTAGGAACATGCCGTGTATGGTAGGTACACACCATGTAGTAGTGTGTATGTACCCGGTCTTGTAACTAACAACACGGGCCGGGGAAGCTCGAGTAGAACATGCTGTGTTGGATAGCAACATGTTGTGTAGTCTTGTTCTAGGTACCCAGCCGTGTCGCGAGCAACACAAGTCGATGTTATCTTCTTCCATACACGCCGTGTTTGTTCGGAATACGCCCTGTAAGGGTTAGCCGTTTACTTGTCCATGTCGCCAATAACACAGGACGGGAAAAGTCTTCGAGTACATGCCGTGTTTGTTAAGAACTTTCCGTGTAGTCTTAGCCATGTAGCCGGCCATGTATCCAAAAACATGGGTCGTTGCAACTTTTTCTACTACATTTCGTGTCCACCAGCCACACGCCATGTAGTCTCAGCTTAAGAAAACCATGTGGGTTAGCCGTGCAAGGAGACACGGGCATGGGAAACAGAGTTAAGTACACGTCGTGTAGATTTTATACACTCCGTGTAGTCTTGTTTTGTAAATATTGTGTGTTTCCTTCTCTTGTTTTCATTTTGTACTCATTGGTTCTCTATCATTGTTTTCCTAATCTAAGGTATGTTTTGATCTTTCAGAACTACGCCTCTGATACATCCTCCGGTAGTACATCAATTGTCAGGCAGTAATCAGACGCCAGATATGGCTGATCAGGGACTTCCTGCCGATCCTCTAGTTGGGCCAGCCTTGGCACCGGCTGTCATACCATTTGTAGGCGCTGATGCGTAGTTCAGAGAAGGTTTCATGAGTATGATGGAGACCTTTCAGGGAGCACCACCTCCTGCCATGTCTATGGGTGACTTGACCCGGGTTTTCCAGCAGCAGCATCCTCCCACTTTCTTGGGGGAAGGAGGACCTTAGGCTGCAGAGTCATGACTGGAAGCCATGTTGACTATCTTTGAGCATATGGAGACGCCTCCAGAGAGGCAGGTCAATCTCACTAACTATATTCTGCGAGACTCCTCCAAGAGGTGGTGGGACGTAATCTCACAGGCGGTTCATCAGTAGGTTATGGCTTGGGAGGAGTTTCAGCACGTCTTTTATGACTACTTCTACCCGAAGACCATGAGGGCCGACCGAGCCCAATAGTTCATGAGCTTAGAGCAGGGTAATATTTATATTATGGATTAATCCTCTCATTTCACCGAGCTGCAGTGTTTCACACCCCTCCAGGGTGGGGATGGGATGTTCTTAGCGAGGAATTTTGAGGATGGTCTCAGGTGGGAGATCTGCTCGCAGGTGAACATCTTCCAGTTGAATTCCATCTCATCCATTGTCAACCAGGAACTGATTGCAGAATGCAATCTGAGATACTCCAAAGCTGCGAGCTAGGGCAGTTCTGCTTCCAGAGCTATTATTCCTCCAGATGACAGTAAAAAGCGATGTAGGGGGTCTACACGCGGTGATTCGAGGAAGCGAGATGCATCGTCAGGAAGCCAGGTGATATGCTACCGGTGTGGCCGGTCCGGGAACATGAGGCTGCAGTGCTAGAGAGACCCAGTGGAGTGTCGATCCTGCAGCAAGATGGGTCACCTTCAGCATTTCTTCCATGTTTTCTCACCAGAAGCTGGTGACAAGAGTTCTCCTATGACTCGTTCAAGAGCAGCACCACCAGTTTCTCACCAGTTGGGGAACTGGAGTTCTTCCGGCCATTCGTGCTGAGGTGGAGGTCAAGGCCATTGTTGTCAGCCACCAGTCCTTCAGCATCAGCAGGTTGGATCAGCTTAGAGAGGTCAGGCAGGGTCACAGGGCCGCGGTGCAGGCCAGTCTTTCGCCGTGGAATAGACCCATCAGGAGTAGGATCCCAGACCTTCTACAGTTCGAGGTACGATTTTAGTGGCCTCAGTTTTATCATCAGCTCTTTTTGATACTGTTTTTACGCATAGCTTTATCTTTTTTGCTGTCAGGGAGAGCCTTAGGCTCTATATCTTTTCTTCTACCGACTCGTTGACACTAGACACACATTTGTGGACAAGGACATATAGGGTTCGTCAATGTAGAGAGTTCCCTCTCAAGGTTGTAGGGTATCGTTTCTTATGGGATCTCTACGTCCTAGAGATGACAGGCTATGATGTCATTCTCGGGATGGAATGGTTGGTTCCCTTCGAGGCAGTCATCGACTTTTATCGCCGCATGGTGAGTTTCATCTCACCTGAGGGTGAATCTTTTCTTCATAGAGGTGAATGGGATGTCCGATCGAGTCGAGTAGTACTCGAGCATCATGGGCTAGGATGGGTGACGACCCAGATTGCTAGTCTTTATCTAGATGATCAGGGGACTTCACAATTGGACTTCCCTCCAGTGGTGGATCGATTTAGAGATGTCTTTACAGTGTACTTTTCAAGTTTTCCTCTAGAGCGTGAGGTAGACTTCTTGATTGATCTCATGCTAGGTGTGGCACCAGTGTCCATTACTCTCTATAGGATGGCTACACCTGAGTTGTAGGAGCTCAAGAAGTAGTTGGAGGAGTTGCAGGAAAATGTTTTCATCCAACCCATTACTTCTCCTTGGGGTTCGCCTGTCCTATTTGCAAAGAAGGCAGATGGTACCCTTAGGCTCTATGTAGATTATTGGATGCTGAACCCGTTGACGGTCAAGAACTGGTATCCTTTGACTAGGATTGATGACCTTTTCAATCATATTCAAGGAGCCCGAGTGTTCTTGAAGATCGATTTGAGGTCCAGTTGTCATTAGTTGGGCATTAGACCATCAGATATACCTCTGACAGCCATGAAGAGTAGGTATGGTCTCTACGAGTATACGATCATGCCGTTTGGGCTCACGAATGCACTAGTAGTTTTCATGGGACTGATGAACCGAGTGTTCCATCCTTACTTGGACTCCTTTGTTGGGGTCTTCGTGGATGATATCTTGGTGTTCTCTCACACTCGACACGACCATGCTACCCACCTTGAGATAGTTCTGAGTACACTGAGATAGCATTGAATTTATGCTAAACTCTTGAAGTTCCACTTTTGGATAGATCAGATTCACTTCTTGGGTCACGTCATTTCATAGGCAGGAGTATCTGTGGACCCAGAGAAAGTGAGAGTTGTAGTTTCCTTGGAGAATCCGAAGAATGTTTTTGAGGTACGGAGTTTCATAGGGTTGGATGGATACTACAGATGCTTTATTTTGGACTTTTCACACATAACAGCACCTTTGACAGGTCTGACCAAGAAAGGGGCGAAGTTCTCATGGTCAGATTATTGTGAATCATCTTTTCAAGAGCTAAAGGGAAGGTTGACGTCAGCACTGGTACTAGTCTTTCCATATCCATGTAAAGGCTACACTGTTTATTGTGATGCTTCAAGTATTGGGCTGGGTGTTGTGCTTATGCAGGGAGATGGAGTCGTTGCGTACGGGTCTCAGTAGTTGAGGCCACATGAGAGGAACTACCCGACACACGATCCGGAGTTGGCAGCCGTTGTTCATGCCTGACGATGTTATAGACATTACCTTATGGGAGATCAATTTTTGGTTTTCACTGACCATAAGAGTCTCAAGTACATCTTCAATCAGTGTTATCTGAATCTGAGACAGCGCAGGTGGGTTGAGTATCTTCAGTCTTTTGATTTCGAGCTTGCCTATACGCCGGGAAAGGTAAATGCAGTGGAAGATGCGTTGAGCAGGAGAACTCAGATTCAAGAAGTTCATGAGGCTGGCAGTGAGTGGCAGCTGATGGCTCTGTTCTCTGAGATGCATATGGAGGTGCACGACAGACAGGGACAGATTTACCGATATTCTTTAGTGGTTACCTCTGCACTACTTGATCGGGTACGGATGAGGAAGCTATCAGACTCCGAAGGTTTAGTCTAGCAGTAGAGTGTGTCAGGAGAGGACCCTCTTCCTAGATGGACAATGGGAGAGGATGAGATCTTGTGTTTCCAGGGATGTATATGGGTGCCAGCAGACATACTCGAGGACATGCTGTGGGATTTTTATTCCTCAGTTTGGGCAGTTCAACCTGGCGTCACCAAGATGTATCGGGATCTACACTACCAGTACTGGTGGCCAGTTATGAAGGAAGATGTTGCTGGTTTTTTCATGATATGTTCTACTTGTCAGCAGGTGAAGACAGAGCATCAGCAACCAGTAGGGCTTTTACAGCAGTTACCCATTCCCAAGTGGAAGTGGAACGATGTCGCAATGGACTTCGTGATCGGGTTGCTGAGGTCGCCTCGGGGGAATGATGTTGTTTGAGTTTTCATCGACAGACTCACGAAGGTCGCACACTTCTTGCTGATTTAGGAGACCTTCAGTGGTGATGATCTGGGATGGTTTTATATCCAGAAGATTGTACGTCTACATGGAGTTCCACACTCCATTGTTTCAGACAGGGATGCGCGCTTTACTTCTCGATTCTGGCAGGGACTTCAGAAGGCTTTAGGTACACATATACTTTTGAGTACAGCATACCATCCCTAGACTGATGGCCAGTCCGAGCGCACGATCCAAGTGCATGAGGATATGCTCCAAGCTTTCATTCTAGACTTCGGCAGTTCCTGGTAAAATCATATACCTCTTGTTGAGTTTGCCTACACCAAAAGCTTTCAGGAAACCATTCAGATGGCACCTTACGAGGAACTGTACGGTAGGCCATGCCGATCACCCTTATGCTAGCTGGAGGCAGGAGAGGTAGCTTTGCTGGGGCCTCGTCTTGTTTAGGAGACCTCTGAGCAGATAGATTTGATTCGGAAGAGGATGTCTACAGCACAGTCTTGACAGAAGTCTTATGCTGATCAACAGAGATGATCCTTGGAGTTCGAGGTCAGGGATCAGGTTCTCCCGCGTGTTGGACCAATGTCAGGACACAAGAGGATTCAGAGATAGGGTAAGCTTTCACCATGGTACGTTGGGTCATTTGAGGTTTTGGAGAGAGATGAGCCGATTGCCTATCAGTTGCAGCTACCTCATAGGTACTGGACCATGCACGTCGTCTTCCATATATCTTAGCTCCAACATTACCTTTCAAACTCGTCTCATGTCTTTCAGCCCAAGGAGGTTGAGATCGAAGCGGATGAGTCGTTTGAGGAGCATCCTATAAGGATTGTCGGTCACAATGCGAAGGTTCTCCATGGGAGATCTATTCCTTTAGTACGGGTTCTTTGGAATCATGGGCGAGTACAGGATGAGACCTAGGAGAGGGAGACTAATGTACGATCGCATTGGCCAAAGTTGTTCGGGGTTTCTTCTTCTATGCCTCGCGCGGGAAATTCGGGGAAAATTTTGTTTAAGGGGGGATGTTTGTAAGAACATAGATCTTCGTTCTAGGTATGTCATTCCTTTTTCTAGAGTTCTGATAAAAATGAAGTTTCTGGTAATTTTTGAAGTACACGCAGTGTACTCTTTTCCCGCTCAAAGCCGTGTTTTGGCCGTGTCTAGGCCACACACACGGTGTGTAGGGTTGATGTGGAGGACAATTTTTGTGTAGTATAGAATGACCTAGTACATCCCGTGTACTCTAAAAATACATGCCGTGCACTTTTTTATTATTTTTAAATAGACCGGGGTCGCGCCTGATCGCGATAAACGTCTTCTTCTAGGTCTTGTTCGTCCAAGAGTGCTAGGAATCCGTGAATCTTCAATGATCTGCCATTCCTCCGTACTTTCTTCTATTCAAGAACTTTCGATTGCATTGGAATCACAGCGGTGATTTATCCCTTCTTCTTGAGCCTTGTTTTCAAATTCTTCATCCTTCTCAAGATATCGTGAGTTGAGCGTTTTGGGAATTTTCTCAGATCTACGACGTTTAAGGGAGAATCAGTCGACATGGTTCAAGTATATCAATCTTCTAGGATCGAGGTAGGTGGTTTGTGCCTTTCCATATAATGTCTGTTAATATTTTGTGCAAATTCCACCAATTTACTTGAGCGGGGAATTGGGGGTTTCCTGTTTTTTCCACTATTGTTTTTCTATTTTGCTTGATTGCTTGAGTAGAGATCATTGCTTGTAAATTTGGATATTTTATTCTGTATTCTTGTTCTTCACCTTGCATGTTTTGCTTATTAGGAGTTTTTCTAGTTTCCATGCCTAGTTGTAGGATAGTGGGGATGTTGTACTGTTATACTGTTGTGACTTAGAATGATAGCCAAGTAGTTCTTGAGGTTTACATGGGATTTTACGCGTGCGATGAGCATGCTTATTTCACACAGGACTATAAGAACCTAATGTAGTAGACCATAGGGAGAATGGACGTAAGGGCGTCTCCAGAGTTTCTTTTAATACGATGCGAGACCACAGGGGGAATTGACGATGAGTGCTTCCTCATAGAGTCTTTAGTTCCTAGACGTGGGCCACAGGGGGAATGAGACATTGAGTTCTTCCACAGAGAGTCTTTAGTACGATACGAGACTATAGGGGGAATTGACAGTGAGTGCTTCCTCAGAAAGTCTAATCTTAGCTTAACCAAAGGGGTGAGACTGAGTGTTCCTCCTAGAGGGAATCTAGTACTTGTAGGTTGAACCATGGGGGGTAGGTTGTGAGAGTTACCCAGAGGGTTACCTATTTTCTACTTGTTGTTGGTTGTTTACTTGTGTACTTTATATGCTAGAACTGTGGATTGTAGCTACTGTGTGCTTTTCTGTTTACTACTTCCTACACTTTTACTTGCCTTGTATTCATTGACTATTAGGAACAGATGTTTGGGTGATTTCCTACTGGGATTGTATCTCACACCATGTTTGGGCCATGCTTTTGGGCCCAAGAAGACTTTTTTGTTACAGGTATAGAAAAGGGAAAGTGCCCTTCGAATTCCGGTACTTGACTGCTTGGTGCTGGAGAGCAAGGGACCAAGACGAGGCTTGCGATGGTGAGGAGTCACTCATCTGTTTTCCTTTGTACTTTGGAATAGTACTGTATTAAGCATTGTGACTTGTTTGGATATTTTCCTAGACATATATGTATCATGCATCATTTATATATATTTCTACTATAGTTGTTTATTTTTTAGTCTTCCGTTGTTTATTGTTTACTCGTGTATGTATGTCTACTAATTCTACTATTGTTGTTATTTGTTTTATCTTCTACTGTGTAATCTTCCAATGAGGGCATAGTTTCCCCACTATCACACCCAAGGCCCTCGCTGCTAGTCGGCAGCCTCTGGCGTTTGGGGAAATGATCTTGAGGCCATGTAACCAACCGGGTACGGGGCGACTCTGGGTGGCTTCCAAAACCGAGACGTTACAAAGTGGTATCAAAGGTGTTCTTATCTCTTGATTTACTGTTTGGAGCCTTTAGCCAGGGATAAGAGGGATTTGGTACTTAGTGTTCAGCTGTTCCTGGGAGTAGCTAACCTGTGTACTGGGAAAATATTTTTTTTGGGATGGCCATCGTTCCATGCAGAATGACCACATTCTAACCATTTCAATACGATATTTTAACTCTTAAAAATGAAACCATAAAAATGTGACTTTTCAGAAAATGAAATGCTAGAAATAAAAAATAATGAATATATAAAATATACCAAATAATTTATTCTATATACTAATAAAATACATTTTATTCTCAAACCACCAATTTCTATTGTTCACAATGTCAACTAGTATGGAAATATGGACATAGAATAATTAGTTCATAATTAAATCCATAAAATTCAATCCATCTATGTACACTAATTTGAATTCCCTCTTTTAAAATTTTATTTTTTTTCTTCATAAACTATAATATCATATCTCTCTCTAAATCCTCTCATTTCATAATTTTCCAAAAAATTTTCCAATTTCAACCTTTTGAACCCATAATTCTCCAACACATTCCATATTTTCTAGTAATATTAGAAACCCTAATTCAATCACATAATAATAAAAAATAATCATAGTAAATAAAATAATATTTTTGAATTAAAACTATTTATATTAAAATTACACTAAAAAAATAACACTAATTTTCCCTATATTTTATTAAAAATCTAAAAATGTAAAAATCATATAATTATCTTCCCTGAAAATAATGTTCATAACTTATACATTATTATAAACTATAAAATTCTCCATATATTTTTTCTATAAGTTATATTTTATCACTAAAATAATTTATTAGATTTTATCACATTAAAGAAACACTTAGACTTTAGGAATTAACAATTTCCATGAAAACCTTTCAAAATGTTCATAAATTTTATACTAACATTCATTGAAACTCGTATAATGTTTTAAATTAGTTGATATCTAATTGAGAACATGATATGGATCTTGTAAATACCATCCTAACAGAAATTCATGCATATATTTATGGACTATATCATGTTATGATGCGATGGAAATAGATATTCCACTTCATCAATCCTTTGAAAATTTATAATTTGGTCAACATATAATGGTGAAAATTTTATTTTATTTTTCATGTATGTAGTATACAAGTAGAGTAGGAAACAATAAAATGACATTCTTACCATCATATACCATCATCTATCTTCATCTTCAATCAATTTAAGATTTTTTTCAAATTAAACTTATTCTATTCAATTTCATATTACCATAATTTTAAATAATTTGTGTTATATATAAATATACATAATATGTGATTTTAAATTTATTCCAAATAATATAGTAGTGATAAAAATGGTGTTTTTATAAAGACTCATATGAATCCATATATATTAATGATTATAAAATTTTATTATAAAAAAATTAACCAATTGTAAATGATCATTCTATGATATATCAAAATGAAGAAAGAATTCCTGAAGTATATACCTTAACATTTATATAATATTTTACAATTTTACATCATTCTATGGTTGTACGTTCTCAATCAACCATTATTTATCAACAAAAATATTTTTATCTTCAATATATAATTTACGTATAAAATAAGGACCTCTAAAAAAAATAACATACTTTGGAAATTGATGAAGTTTAAAAACATTCTTGACATATACCCAACCAAGATACTCAAATGAATGAGTCTCCCATAAAATTAATAATTATTCTTTTTTTCATTAGTTAATATACCACCGCACAAACAATTTCATTGTTTGAAGGTGATTTAAGTAATCCTTGTATAAAGTCTGTAATTTTTTTAATTCTCTTTTGATATAGGTTATCATTTCTCCAATCCATCTGAGTATTAATGTTCTATAAACACCTACTATGAAACAAAGAATTATAAAACATAGTTATTAATATATTATTTAATTTATCTACACCAAAACAACTATGTTATGTCATGATACATCCTTGAAATCACATGATGTATCACCCAACATAGATAACTAAAGATCATTGTAACTTATTTCCTCAAATCAATGAAAACACCCACTTCATTACCTCTATGAAATATTTTTTGGATGGTAACAAGGTCTATATAAACTTCATATCTTGTTCACACTGGTTGGATATATTTCTAAATAACACCACTTGGAAAATGATTCTTTCCTTTTATGTATTGTAAAGTAAAGAACATGGAGAAAAACTATGTGATTACCTTCTTCTATACTGACTACATGAATTGGTGATAAACACCCCAATACATATTAATGATTCTCAAATATATAGCCCATTGAGATAATTGATACTGCTTTATTATTTCCTCATGTATGCTGGTTAGAATGACAATTCATCCATGTACTTATAAGAAAAAATAATTTTATTAAAATCAACCATCAATGATATCTCCATCAATAAATTTTTATCAAAAAATTATATAATCAGATTAATATTTCTATGTGATATTGAGGCTCTCCATAAATGATGATGCGTGTTTGATGTTTTAGAAATGTGTACCACATAGATCCTCAAACACATCTATGTGGAGGTCTACTATAAGATACATTTTTCTCCACTCATAAATTTATTCTTCCATTCTATGTGGGTGAATATTCTTCATAATAGTATTGTAAACTACATTTAAGGTCCATTTAGAGTACTAAATATCAAAATAAAATGAATGGAAATACTTTATTCAGTTGTAATGTTTATATTTAAATATTTTTGAGAAATGATGTGTTGGATTTTTTTTGGTCCATGAATGCCTAATTGTATTCTCAAAACAAGTGTTTTTTATAACCCATTAATATTTTAATAATGGAAACCAATTAAATTTCATGGTTAGGGTATTTACTTTCGTGATAATGTGGTTTTTAGAACTATATAACACTGTAACATTCTGACATATCTCAATCTGACTACTGGTCAGACTATTGGTTCCACATGGCCTCAATCATGCCTCTCCAAATTCATGAGGATGATAACTAGTGTCTAGGTTGTATAATAATACTATGTTGATACTATACCCACTGCTGAAAGTCCCATTATCAGGGGAATAAAAATATCATTTGAACTAGAACAAGGGATACCCTATATAAGAGAGGGAATTTTTTATAATAATAATAATATAGAGATGTTTTAACGAAGAGTATGTCCTATATTCCACAATATATCCCCATATGTGGATCATGAAAAATAATAAATTAAAAAACGAAAATAGATATAATATCTCATCCCCAAACTAGTCTCGAACTCTACCCATTCTTGACGTCCAAACTACACTCTAATAATACCACAATCAAAATTCAACATTAGGCATTCCACTAAACCATTAAATGAAAACAGAAATACTTCTACCCAGATACCCAAGATCTATCAAAACCCAAGGGTGTGAGTAAAATTTAGTAGGCCACCACTAACATGTTACCAAAAACTAACCACTCTATATAAAAATCACAAGCATAAGTGCTACATATAAAAAATTAGTTTTCTAAAAAATAAATAATTTACATAACACATGACCCTAGTCTCTATGGTAACACCATAGGTTAGGCCTACACTATTCATACCATACTAGTTTATCTCAATCTATGATATTCAATATGAATCATATGGTTATATGTTATACCAATAATTTAACTACAATCATAATAACTCAAGGTAATATATGTGGCTCAACTAATAATTCTCTTCCAATAAAATCCTTAAGGAATCTAAGGGGTGACCCTTGGAATTCAACTAATCGAATTTACTAGTCTGATCCCAAGTAACCTTACATAAAATTAATGAGCACAAATTAATGAGAATACCCTAATCAAACCATATAAATTCTACCAAAAATAAATCATGTCGAATATGTGGATCACATCTTACTTAATTCATCATGTGTCCTATAAGAATCCAAGACATTACAATGTGGCTTCAATAAGTATAAAAATTATCGAAATCTAAAGGGGAGACACCCCAATACATTTCTTATAATTAAAATAAGAATAATCTAATGTATTTATAAAGTAATTCCATAGTATCTAACCTCTAGTAATTTAAGGTTTCCATCACACTTTGACATTTTGGTGAGTCCCCTAGTGGATTACATGGATCTATCACAATAATACACACAATTATAGGTCCATAAAATATCAAAATGATCATAAAATGTATTCTAAACCATAAATATTTAAATAATATCTCAATTAAAAATTTATTATTTACAATGAAAGCATTCTTTATCAAATAAAATCATTAACTAATAACAAAACCCATGTAGTGATCTTCACAGACCATTTCTTCCCAAATAAAAATACAAATTCAATTTTTCTATATATAACATTCTTAAGGATATATTAAATAGGGTGGAAATAAAATTCATTATAAGATAATTACACATATATTTTTTATTGGAACATTATTTAACCAATACCATCATTTTAGAATTCACATCTAATCATAAGTTACAACTCACATGACAATGTTCAATAGCCAATTTATTACCATAGTTTTCTAATTTATTCTATATTAGGTGTATTAAATAATATAATATTCTAATCATGAAATTAAATTTGATAAATAATATATAACATTTATAATAAAAACATTAAATTCAATTATATTTAATTGAAATGTAAATACCATTTATAATTATTGGTGGTTGTGAATTCCCATATCACAATCATCAATTCAAACCAAAATTTCCTCCTGAAAAATTAAAACATAACTATAAATTTATATCATCAAGTAGCATTTAATTTTAATCCAACCATTTAATGATTTCCTTTGAAATTCCTTTCTTAAGGTTCAGTTCATGTTAAATGGGGTATTTATCCAGTGAAGACTCAATTTTAACATTTAATTGAGAACTGGCCAAAACATGACATAGATGGATTAACCACACCATAAATAAACAAAAAAAAAGTAGTGAGGATATAGTTTAAATTTATTTTACCACCTTCCTCATGCATATATAATCCAACACCTCATGAATCATTCATTGGTTCAAGATAAATTAGATCAAATCGAGAACCCTGAAAAAAAAAGATAAAAAGGGCATATATGATAAATAAAGAAAAATAACAACTAACGGTGGGATAATTCTAAAATATAGAGAAATTTAATTGTAGAATAACATTAGGATCTTTAATAGAAGTGAAAGATACAATATCTTCAATACCACAATCCTTGAACTTGTTCTAAAAGAATAAATATTAAATTTCTAGTTTTGATACGAATAAATGTGACCCAATTTCAACCATCCAAAACTTACAACATCCAATATAAATATGATATCACTTAAATACTGAAGGAAATTTTATATTTTAATTTGGGAGTATTAGGACATACTCTTACAAATAAATAAACATGTCTTTAATATATCTTATTCCCACAATACCCATCATTTATTTTTCCATATTAAGTCTTCATTATTGTTCCCACCCATTCTTAAGCCCTGTGAAAAACACATAAAGTTGTGTTATGAAAAAAAATCTCAAAAATGGACATATAATATAATAAAAAATTATTTTACTCCCATTTTAGAACTAAGAAATTTTAAAAGATATTTTTTCATTAATATAATAATACTTGAGCCCTATTAATCACTTACTTACATATCAAATAAGCTTTACTACCCAATTTTTTCATAAATAAACTTTGTAAGAAAACATGAAGGGAAAAAATAATCTTAAGGATTTATTAGAAGAATTATAACTCATGAAATGATGTTTCCTAAAAACATACATTATACACTAAAAGGGAATAATCCTTCCTTATAAATAGAATATCATTATGTTTTAATTGGAAATAAAATGATATCAATGAGTCATCATTGTAAATCACAGAAAAGTCACTTATGTGACTTATAAAATCATATTCATTAAACACATAAAATAACCCTTACATGTTTAATAACTAATATAATAATTTTATAAAATAATTTTTTATATCATATAATTATTAACTGATACATTGTTAATCTATATCTGGCTCACCTGTCTTCCTGATAAGTTTCGGGCTCACCAATCATCATGAACTACAACATGATGACCCATCATCATAATCAATATCCAAGGACCATATCATGAATAATATAGTTTATGATACACTATTTTCATCACAAATCTCTTAAAAACTTCTTTACACATATGAAAACACTTTTCAATATAGAAATAAATTTTCCATTTCAAAACAAAATTTAAAAAAAAGACTATAAAAAAGGGATAGAGGTGTTTTCATTAAAAAAAATAAGGAATCATTAAATATAATAAGAAAATCTAATAATTTTTGTAGTGTAAAAAAATTCATTGATGATATATATTTTAAAATATAGAATTACTTTTCTTTTTTATAAAATAAATAAAAATGATCAATAAAATTATTATTTTGAAACCCATTATATGAAATTTAATAGTTTTAATTACAATTAATTCAGGTATATATAAATACATCGATGAAATAATTTTGACAAAATTTATATTGAGGATATAATTTAGAAAATAAATTTTTAGTCATTTGAAATGAGGTTTTTAATGTAACATTTCTCTTAACTCAAGTTTTAATCTTCACATATGCTTGTTATCTACATAAATAATAAAATTATGAAAATAATATATTTTTCCTAAAAATAATTTTCAACATTATTATTCTTTTTAATTATAAATAAACATATTTTTTAAATTTTTTCCTAGTTATAATTAATTTCCTATTCTATAATATGATTTGTATTAGAGTTAAAATGGACTTATGTATCGAAAGTTATGGATGTAGTAAGGTGAATATCTTTAAGGAAAGTCTTAGAGAAGTCCAAATTTGAATGCCCTTAACATTTGATCCAGAACTCTGTTTGAGCTCCACAACCAGTCAAATAATTTATTAGAAAATATAAAAAATATTTTTACAAATTATTAATGTCATTTTTTTTAAAAAAAGGACATCAAAAGTGACTTTTAAATTAAGTTTATGAAAAACAATGATGTTAAAAGATATATTTTTACGTCGGTTATCATAAAACCTACATGAAAAAATAAGGTATGTTTTAATATAACCAACATTAAAAAATATGATTTCATTTTTGTTTCTTATAAAATCGATGTAAAAGATAAAATTTAATATCCCGCCAATGTGTAATTATAATTTTTTTACAACAAATCATCAAAATTTTTAATTGCTACCTAAAATTTTAGATATCGTATTTGATCATACCATTCCACTTATATTTGTTCACACTCTACATATTTTAATTTCATGATAAAGTCTTATGATCATCATTGTTTCCTTGCCTAAAATAAGTTTATATTTATCATTATTTTACTCATTCTTCTTTCGATAATATCATCATGGTATTTGTAATTATTTTTACATGATTTGATTTTTTTTATGATTTTTTTTATAATTGATATGTGATTTAATGATTACTTTTTTATTATAATGAATAATCATTCATCAGATCATGGTAACACTAAAAATATTCTATTAGATTATAACATGCATTTTCAGTCAAATCTTTGGTTCCCTCACAAGATCTTTCCTATGAATAAAATTTTATCGACTAAGAATTCTATATCCTTGAAATTTTTGTCAAAGATTAATGTTTTTTCTATATTTAATATTTTTTATGTGATTTTTTTTAGTTCTTATATTTTCCATAGATTGAGTAATTGAATATTTAATAAATATTTATGTATTATTATCATTATATCATTTAATGAACCTTATTTATTCCAACTCTATAAGTGTAAAATATTTATTTTATCATGTTGAGTAATATTTGTTCTTATTGATTCTAGAAATGAACTATGTGTAATGTTTTTAAATAATCAAATAATAATTTTTAAAACAAATAGTTCTATAGCTATTTTTTTTAAAAATGACGCCAAAACTGAACTTTAATATTTGTTTATAGAAAAAAAACATTTCAAACCTACTTTTCTGGTCAGGCTTTCAAAAACCAAAGTCAAAGATTCTCTTTCACATCATTTTTTTAGACTGATGTGAAAAATAAAACAAAAAAATACATTTTTAAGGTTGGTTTTAATAACCTACATTAAAAAACTTATTTACAACATTTTCTTCAAAGACATATCCTCGAGAACCGACATTAAAATATAAAAACCCAACGTGAAAAACTTAATTGTTTACTAATGATTAGAGTTAATATATGTTTTCATAACCAATAGAACTTATGAACTCACAATGGATGGCATGATGTGAGGTCGACCTCATTTCACCCTTTTGGGGGAATTTTTTTACTATTTAGGGACACATTTATAGATTAAATACATGCTTGTGAATCTCTTTTAAAATCCCAATACTTGATTGGTTACCCTAATAAAATGGTTAGGTCCTGGATCCTTGGTGTGTAACTAGGGGTTCTATTAATTTGACCATCTATATGTATTCAAGTTTCTTTATATTTTTTCCAATATTGCATAGAAATGGGTATATTATTATATTTTTAATACAAATAATTGAGAAATATAGAATTTATTTCCATATTGGGAGGTGGTCAGTGTTTAGGGGATCTTATATAACCTTAATAAGAAATATTATATAACCTATTTATAACATAAATCAAAACCCATATATATCATTTTTATCATACATTTTAATAACATATAGAAAGGTAATTTATGGGGGTATAAAGGATTTGGGTATAGAGATCAAGCCTTAGGAAGGTGTACTATGTATCCTAATTAATGAATGAATCAGAGTCATTGTACTTAATTTCTCCCCCAACACATTTATGGGTAGTGACATATTATTAATTATCATTGGGTTTATTACACCAAGGTTACCAATATGGGAATCTCTTAAGGACTTATTCCAAGTTGGATTCCCAAGTGTGGAGGTGGTTGTGTCATGATAATAAACGGTACTTACACACTGTGTTTTCCAAAGATAGGGATATATATGTTTGAATTGATATGATAATTGTAAGTAACTAATCCCAAATGATCAATGATCAGTGTGATAAAAAAGGGATAAAAATTTATCAGACTTTTCAAAGATGGATTCAAGACTTATACACTGTGGAGGACCTTATGGGGTGTTTGATTTTGAGATTGAACCCCAGAAAGGATTACTACATATCTAATTTATTGATAGAATCAAAGTCACCATAGTTCAGTTCATTTTTAAAACCACTAATAGATTAGGGATAATGATGAGTCTATATAGGAGTTTGGGTCTCAAGGGTTATTGTGTATGAGACACAGAGAGACATACACATGGGTGTATGCCCATTGGATATCGATCCATAGGAAGGTATCCTAGAAATAATATTTGCATAGGAATCATATTCCTCATAGATCAATTTTGATAATTTCCAAATATGACTAATGGAAAAGGTTATCATGTCTTAATGTATCTTCCCAACATTCTTGTAATGTCGGAGGTTATACACCTATCATGTCCATATTTTATACCTGACATGTCCGGAGTGTCTCTCTAACATGTCCTAGGGTTTCTATGAAACAAAGAAAATATTTCCTAGGGTTATTTATAGGAATTACGTAGACATGTTGAGGTTCCCTCACATTATCTAACTAAAATATATTTATGAAATATAATGATTGAATTATCCATGTTTAGGGTCAATTTCATGATATGATTAACATATCAGATGGACTTTGCACAATATAACTGACATGTACGAAGGAATTATTATAATCAAATCAGGCATCTCGAGGGTCTATCACATGATATTAATGAAATTTCTAGTTGACATGTTGTGATCTTGATGACATGTCTAAAGGACTCCACATTATGCAGATGACATTTCTGGAGGATTCCATATAATCAAGATGACATTTATAGAGGAATTCACATGATATGAATGGAATGTCTATAGGACATCTCTTGATCTGGATGGTATGTAAATAGAAAATCATGTGATTTGGATGGAATTTATGAAGGACTTCACATGATCTGAATGGAATTTCTGAAGGACTTTACATGACCCGGATTTCATTTCTAGAGGACTTATCATGATCTTGATGGAATGTACAAAGGAATTCACATGTTCTGCATGTCATTTCTGGAGGAATTATCGTGATTTTGGTGGCATGTTTGGATGACTTTTCATGATCTGGATGGAATTTTAAGAGGATTTACCATGATCGAGATGGTATTTCCTGAGGAATTCTCATGATCTAGATAATTCATGTGAAGCACATTACTTGTTCACAATAGAACTAGTGTATCATATCTTCCCATAAGGAATCTATTTTTTCTAGTTTTATTATACCCTAGGTTTCCCAATGTTTGAAATGAATTAGTTTGAGAATGAACCTTATAACCATGTAAACAAACTGAAACCATTATAATAATCTGTAAAACACAATGAAGGTTCATTATGTGGTCATGTGAAGCATATATACATTCTGCATAACCCCTTATTTCGTTCCCCAAATTTTACCTAGTGGGATACCCTAACAATAATATGGAATTTTACTATGAGATGTCTTCTCATATGCAATAATATCCACCTTGGTGTGTATTTTTTATGCTGAGGGGGTGGATATATTATCCTCACCTCCTTGGTCCTACACAACCTTGTGCTTCACGTATATCATAAATATGTTCTTGCATTGGAAGAGCATCATGCACTTCTCAAGAACCTCACAATGATTCATTCATGAAGTAATCTATGAGACATAGGATAAATTGAAAGCAAGATATAACTTTGTCAATTCCATTTTATTGGACCCCATCTTGTAAAATACATTTCATATAATCATGTTTACATATCAAATGACCATTGCACCATTGGGAAGAAATTTCTGACAATATTTGTGAGATCAACACACCTTTATAAAAAATTTCATGTGAACAATGAAGACTTGTCTGGGGTCATTTGTGAGATGAAGATGGATTGTCAAGGGCCTCTCACAATATTAAAAAGTACTGATGAATGTTCTTTGTATGATCATGATGTGCATAACCCCTTCAAATTAAAATCAATGTATATAACCTTCATGAGTGGATTCTATCTTTTCCATAATTTATTCGTTATTTTAAAAGTATTTAGGCCTTTTTCCATTGTTTTTATTATAAGTATTTTAATAATTAATAAAGTATCTCATGAAACCATGAGGGCATTGAGATAGAAAATCATTCCTCTAATTTGTGGTGCATCACATGATCAATGATGAATCTTGTCGTGATATTTGAGGGTCTTTTCTTGTATAAGGTGACATGTATAAAAGATTTTACCTGCCAATATAGACATTTCGCAAGGGATATACATGGGGTCTCATGAATCATATAATAAAATCACAAAAAAAATATAACATAGACTGCATGGGGCTTCCACCTTTTGTATCTTATAACCTTAATTTTACATGTTTTTTCTGCCGTTTCCCATAGATTATTTGTCAGGGAATCACATGATTGAATTATCATTACAAAGAAAATTAATAATACTAGTATAACATGCCTAGTAGTCATCACATGATCATGAGGGCCTAACTGGGGGTCTTTGTAAGAGAATAAGGTCTTTTATGGTGTTCATCACAAAATCTGGAGGGTTTCTCAGGGGTCTTCAAAGGATCATAAAGTTTTGTATATATGGGATTCATATGATCATCAAATGATCAAACATTGTTCATGATTCATCACTATAACCTTCCTAGGTTCATGAGATCACGTGTCTCATTGTGGGTCATGAAATTCTCATAAAATATCCACATGTTTTTTAGGTAGTTTTCCACATCTTCTATTATTTTTATAGACAAAATAAAATGTATGATTTGAGTATTTTTTTATCCTAGAATCTTCAATAATCATTTGGAGGGCATAAAAAAATCACCTAAACCATATAATATAGATCTTAAGGAACAAGAAATTGAATCAAATTAACTTAATTACCCTCCTGGTTCAATGAGTCTTCCTCTGGTTGGTGTTAAGAGTGATATTTAGCCTTTTGGATGACCTTTGGTATTTTTTAGGGTGACTAATAAATATGGGAGTAGGTGAGACACACATTTATCTAGATTAAATTGTCTCCAATCCTAATATATATTGTGTCATCTACTATTTCATGTGATCACTCAATAATACCTCTCAACAATTACACTTCACAAAACTACTTTAAAAGATCTGATCGTGTGATCTGACTATGTGATATCACTATGTGACTTCTTTGTGAGACTGCTTCATCTCAAAAAGTTACTTGAGAAATCTTGAAACCAATTCAAGATAATCATTTATAACCATGAAACATCCCCTTAACTTCATAACTATCATATAGGATTCATATGATCTACTAGCTATCTCACATGATCACATGACCGTTATGTGGTACACATGACCTCTTCATTCTTACGTGATTAAAAATCTTGCAATGGGTCATAGGATTACGAGACAATTCTAGAGTCATGTTATTCATGTGACCTTTTTTTAGTCATTCATTTGTGAGATGATCTAGGGATCATACGATTCATGAGATGTTTTTTGGGTCATGTGATTTTGGGATGCTTCAAGGGTCATGTTATTCGTGAGACCATTTTCAGGTCATACAATCAAAAGATACTCAGAGGTCATACAAATCATGAGACATTTTTCATGTCATTAAATTTCAAATATTGATGTATTTCATATGAGTCAAATTATGTTTTCCATTTTATAAAATACTTTTAACTGACCCCCTTTCTTATCTGACATATGCTTATTTCACTATACATATCAAATTTATTTTTCATAAGACTTCAATGAAATAGCTCCCAGCAATGGTGAATATTTTGAATTTCATCATCATAGGTGTGGATCAAATCTATTTTTAGTTATCATGTGATCATAGAAAAACATGGTAGAAATTATTTGGATGAGTCTTTTATAATATCACATTTTAGTTTTTCTACATATTTATGGGTTTGGTCTTACAAATAATGCTTCTATCATTTCCCCATATTCAGAGATCACACATCCTTATTGAATTTTGAGAACCTATAGTACCATTAAGGCCAATATTTCTCATATGGTTCATTTTATCATCAAGGAAAACTTCTCGAACTTGTACATGCTAATGTTTATTCCAACAGAATTTGGAAAGAATCACCAAAAATACAATTTGGACATCCACATGTACCACTTAATAATGAATAAATATGTCGCAAACCATAGGTTTGGATGGTTTCCTATCTAGGATTTTATATCATGAGGTATCCTTTGGATGTATTGGGGGTTTCCCTTCGAGGTACAATATATTGATTCTGAATTCTCGACAAAGATGAAAAATATTGGGATGTATGAAGTTGTCTGAATCCCTAAAACCTTTGACTACTATAATAAGGGATTGATTGAAGGCTTAGTTAGTTGATGGAGTTCAAACAAAAATATGTTTTATCTGATTCACATCCAGGTTGGAATGATTCTTTGGTAGGTTGAGCATATTTTTTGTGCACTAGTTTTAGGATAGATATACAATGTGATTCTACCTTCATCATCTAGCTGGGATGATGTAGAGATGAACAATCATATTTTAAGGTAGTGGATTAAGCTGGAGGAGAAGGCTCTAGAGATGGATTATCTTCCTTTAGAATACATCCCATTTAATTAATGGGAGGGATATTTTATCATGAATGTTCGTTTTGAGCTTCAATACCAAAGGTCAAAGGATTTTCCCACAATTGATTATCACAGTGTTGAGGGTTTATCTTTTAGTGCAGTAAAAGTGGTTTTATTTACCAACCAAGGATGAGAGGTTATTCCTAGCTTTTAATGGAATATTTTTTTAGTTCTCTATCGATATACCTAAGTAGTTACCTACTCCTAGAAAATGAGGAGGGTGGAGTTTGAGTTACACTTTTATAATGGTGACCTCTATGGAATGAGGGAGGTATATTGGGTTAGCTAATACTATTTTGGAAAAACTATATCACCTCATGGACAACATTAACATTGGAAGGGCCTCAAACAAAAATTTTGTAATGTTCCTGTTGCTATGGAGCTGGATGAGAAATTTCATTGGTGAATATTAATATCTGAGCATCCCCAAAATTCATGGAATTTATTTCAATAATTCTCATCAGTGTATCAATGGGTTGAGGACCATAAAATTAATGTTCTAGGATATCAGGGCCTACCTGATCCATCATGAATTCATCTATTTCAAACCCTGCGAGATGTCCCTGTATACATGAAAATAGTGGGGGAATCTTTAAGGCTCGTTCAATTTTTTTGTCGAATTGTGGGGGAACCCTTTATACCTAAAGTTATAGTATTATTTTTTGTGAATGATAAACACATTTTCAATTCAATTTTTAGTTTTAATTCATTCACAAAAAAAATCTTCCCAACTATACATATGATCTAAAAATAATCCCATATAATCCCGACATTTATGGCTGTTGTTTATAAATATGGGACCCATGTTCAGCTAGACACTCCTATGAATGATGTTGGTATAAAATTATCTCAACATAAAACTAAGATTTGGGTTCACTTGTATATGTATAGGAAATTATTAACATCAATACCTGTAGATGAAAATTTTCAATAAGTCATTGAAAACAATCCAAGGACCAGTAAGTCGCTTTCTTCTAGAAAATCGAAAACCTCATAGATTTCCTACAAATATGTGACCCATTTACTATCTATATATTTAGCAGGATAAGTATCAACTAGTGATACAATGGGGATCATATTTATTATATATGAATCCATTATTTTACTATTATTTCTTATTGCATTCCAGTACTAGAAGAGATAGAGGGAAGTGAACTCAGATGCCAAGACCTGGGGAGTAATGTGCCAGGTGGAAATTTGATTGGAAGGATTTTAATGTGTTTATTCTCTAAATGGTGTTCTTTATAAGAATATCCTATAAATTATGATTATTTACTTTGAAACCTCGATACAATTATGGAATACATGACGGGATAGATCTACTGCTCAACTTTGGTGCTGAGGATGGTGATTTTGGGAATGATGGAGAATTATATGGATAAAAGGGATACCTTTCATCTAAGATGTGGAAAGAATATCCTTTTAACACATTAAAAAAAATTTATTGCATTAAATATGTATTGTATACTTTATATTTTCATTGGTATGGAAGTAATTTGGAAGGGATGATTCACTCCATTTGTCCCCAATATTTTTTTCTTAGGGGTACAGCTGCCAGAGCTAACTTATGCATTTACCAGGGGATTGGTGATGAGGGTCCTTAAGGTCAATTGGATATAATGATGATGGTGATTAACAACCCAGATGTGACACAATATACACTTCCATGAGTTCCATTATCAATTCCTTCTGTTTTTGCACCTCCTAGGCACCTCCCCACATAGAGGAATGGGAAAAGGAAGCGCTATGAATTGTAAAATCCATCTCATGCCGAATTATTAAGAAAGAATTTTATTTATAATTTATTTCATATTCCATACCACTTTATTAGTCCATTTTGGTCTTCCAAAAATTTTTAGTTCCCCATAGATCATGTTGTAGGAACAGTCATCTACCCCTGACCATATGGGTGAGCATTCGTTTCCTTTGGATGAACCTTCACTACTGGGTTTGGCCCATCAATAAGTAGTGATGGTTGAAGTTTCATGCCAGTTTATCCTAGAGCCTAATACTGACATTCCACTAGTCATTCCATTTGGAATGGCATGTATGAACACCCTTCAAGAGTTGGATAATTCCAGTATCTATTCCGATATGATTTTAGACATGATGGAGGCATATTTACGAAAAGGTGATAAATTTTTAGAAACTCAACACATGGTACACATTTTATAATTTATTTTAAAATTTATTTTACTATTTTATCCCTTAAATGTGTAAGGTAATGTATAATGGGAGAGAGAACATTATTGGTGCCACCAATATACTCATAGAAAGAGGTTTTTTCCTCTTCACCTAATGATAGGGATAGGGAAATAGACATTTCTAGTGATGAAAACTAGAAAAGTATGTTTACAACATTAATCACAACAGTTGGTTTCTTGATACAATCATATAATTTTCTTTATAAATGATAACATTTTTTACCTCTTATTAAGTACCTTCACCTTGGAGTTCAAAAGTTCCGGTCCCTTCTCCCTTGGTAATTCCCCTGACTGATTCAACCAATGCATTGGCCAGATTCATACCCTCATCATTAATCACCATGAGCACGAGTCCCTCATTCATAACTTAGTCCAATAATATATTCATGATCCCATTTTTGGATTTATTCAATGATCAGTTTCTATATCACTATATATGAATATGTGGTGGTTAGTGTGCTTAGATAATTAAACCCTTATTTCAGATTCCCCTTTAAAAGAGGTGGATTACCAACTAGGATTTCTTAGGTTTATGATTACCACCTTATGTTATGTGTATTTTGACTATACTAATCTTCATAACCATATTAATGAAGTGATATCCCTGAGGAAGCAATGGATAAACCTTAGAATAAGGTTAGTAGTGGAAAAGGATTTGTTATCAGTGAACTGATGTCGGGTCGAGGCCTTGAATGAGTATTCCCATCCTATGATAGAGGCGATGGCTCATCAAAACATAGTTAGTGATAATAAGTCTGAAATTGGATGATTATAGTAAGAAATAATACTTATCTAGGAATAGATATATCAGTTGCAGCATGCACTAAAAATATCATAGAATATTGTATTGGGGAAATAATGGACCTTGACTTGGTGTATAATTCTACAATTGATGTTGTTTCCAGAGAGGAGGAATTGCAGTGGATTTTAGAGTAAAAAACTACATCTCTTTAGAACATTCTTCAATCCATTACCTCCTTGGGGTAGAAGTTTATAGACTTAATGGAATTAACTGAGCACATACTGTAATTGGATTTTAGTTTTTTGAATCTCCATCTATTTTCGTATTCAAGGGAGATATTATAATATTTTGATATTCTTCCTTCTTGTGAACCTAGATAATGAAAAAATGTTATAAACTTTATGTGTCATTTTCTATTTTTATTTCATTCAAAATATATATGAAACATCATTACATTTATATCACATTGATCGTAAATGATAACTATCCTTTGTATAAAACCAAGTAAATCAAAACTCCTGAATTTGAGTGATTAAATTATAATAGATTTCTCTTGATATTTTCACACAAATGTCCACCGAAATGAGACTCCTCATTGATATACCAAATCTATATATCTTAATGTCACTTGACATAAAAGGATTTTTTGGTTAAGATATGTCCCAGAGAGAGAGGGCCCTAATATCGGCCAAATTTTGTGGAATTTGAGATAGTGACAACTTATGATCACTATGATTGTTTTATCTTATTTTTTTAATTTTCATAACTTTTACCTAAGATTTATATGTTCAAAAAATAGTGTAAATGGTATTAAATTTTTCTTAGGCCTCCCTCAATAGGTTTACAATCAGATAGTTTTTGCGACTTATTTATTTTTAAGTGTTCAATATTTTATGGGTCACACAGAGTGCATGTACAGTGAGTATAGACTCATCATTTTTATAGGGTTCCCTTTTGGGGTTTCAACCTGTCTAGTATTTTTTCACTTTCAATTCGATTCTTATGGGACTTTTAAACTAGATCATTGTTTATGTAGCTTACAGACATCTAGATCCTACCATATACTATTTTAGTTTATAGTATTTTAGATCATTACACGAGATGATGTTCAATTTAGAGTCTTCCGGTAAGGACTTGAGGTGACATGAAGTTTATAGGCATGGAACTAGGACATTATCGATGAATATGAAATGGGTGAGACATTCCCAAGATGACCCAAAAACCATAAGTTGTTGAGTTCCACCATGTTGTTTCCCAAGTTCATGAGGATTATAGATCCTTTTCTATAAAGAGTACATGCCCTTAGATAGAAGGATAGAGGCCCTTATGCATGTGTTGATAGGTATTACATTAATGTTAAATAATAATGGATCCACACTCTTTTCCAAGGGCCATGAAATATTTTTTAATGCAGTATTGGTGAATGCACAAATATATGGTAATCTAACTCTACCAGGATACTTGAAATATGGGTTTTGTAAATAATAACCCAAAAGTTTTAATCTATTCATGTGGAATGGGAAAAAATGGTAGGGATGACCCAAAACACCCTAAGTTGTTTTGTTCTTCCATGATGTTGCCAAGGATCATGAGGCTTTGAGTTTTGTACCTATAAAGAGGATATGCCTCTAATTGGTAGGTTATAATCTATTATGAATGATCTCATATGTGATTAATAAATGATCATGTAGAGGTGTCCCCACTTACTTCCATTTTCCATTAATGATTTATGATGACTCCAATATATGTATGATTAAGTGGGTCATGGATAAATACACTATCCAGAAAGGGTTCTAGAACCATAGGTATGTTAAAAAAAAAATCGGGAGGATTAAGTCCTAAAACATGTGGTTTAAAGATACTTTTTATGGGCCATAAAATGGGTCTGGAATATAATAATGCATTCTTCAATTGATAATAGGGTATAATACACAGTGATGTAATGTCGATAATGTCAAATCCACTTCAATATTCTATTTATAGAGATTATAATTCATGGTCTAGAAATATATGATATAGTTATAGGTGGGAACCAATGCATACAATTCAACCATTAGTAATGGTGTTGACCTATAATGTTCCACACAGTTATGAAAATAACCCCAAGATCGATGGGGTGCTTCCTGATACCAAATGGTTTGTATAGATCAACCAGTTCTTGTTACCATATTTTTATATGGATGAACCAAGAGAAATAGATCCCAAGGTATGTGGGGTTATAATATATGGATATAGATATGAGGAACTAGTTCTATCAGATCATACTATAATGACATTAATGAGATTTATGGAAAAATTAATACTTCAAAATGGTTCGAGCCCAATAAAATTTGTGTTTCATACTAATTAACATGTTATCATAACTATGTGATATGAAAATTCATTACGCTAATTTTTTATTTGACCAGGTGGTCCAGTGAGTGTGGATAATCTTTTATTAGGGCCTAAAAGTGGACCATATGAGCTTTATGCCTCATGAATTCATGCTTTAACTTTTTTTCTAAACTATAGAGATGAAGATTTTTGTTACTAGAGACTTGTATTTTTTTCTTTACACCCTTTGTTGGTATTAACATGAAATTTTTTGTGTCTATTTAAATATTATTTTAGTGTGTTTTAAAGTGGAATTTCACAGTATAAATGTTTTCTCCATATATCTTTAATAATGTTTTATGCAGTTTATGTTCATGACACACATGGACCGGTTATGATAGGAATGTTATACAACATCATAATTAGGATTCCTAGGGTAAAGAGTACTCTAAAATCCTTTTGAGTGAGATATGGAAATTTTTTTTTCAAGGATCTTGATTTTAGTTCATGAGTAATGATATAGTACAATCATGTTGGGGATGAACCAAATCACTTGATGATGTTGAGTTCTACCACAGCTATATCAAGGATGACCAAGATTAGAATTCCATTCATGAAGGTCCAAGATGACTCTAGTTTTTGACTCATAGACCTTATTCATATCCAAATCTTTTATGGTCAGATAGAGAGATATATTCTCATTTACATTTTCTATGATTTTTTGGAATCAACCTCATGCACTCAAGATAAGAAGTTTGAATTATGTGTTAAGGTGGTTAAAAGATAATGAAATCACCTCATACTCTTGTTCAATGGGTTTATTATATTGTGGTCCTTTTATAAGAACATATTATGGGTGATGTCTAGATCATTTTCATATCTTTTAGTGTGAACATATCTATCATGTAGTTTAATTTGATGCGATAATGTCATTTCCCTTATAATTTATGATCATGTGATATGATCATAGAAACCGGCATGAAACTGTTCAAGATATCCAAGTGGGAAATTTTCTATATAAGAATGAATTTAATTAAAGTAAAAACCTTTTATCCCTACAAATGACGGTTGATGGGTATCCATATTCTAATGTTTTTTTTGGTAGATTTACTTCATGTGCAAGAAATCCATATATATATCAAACTCATGAATAAACTAAGTGATATTATATAACCCAGCCTTCTTTTAAAAGGGTTATATGCTAATCTTATGGATAGTCTTCCATGGGATTCCCAATGAACATTTTAAGGGAAGGAACCATTCCATAACTAGATCCATTAAAAATTATCCTATATATAGATCTTAAACTTTTGTAGGAGATGTGATTGGGAGTGATTGAAACTTTTGGCTAGGCCCAAAATGGGGGATCCAAGAATCACTACATATCATGTGTTCATAGAAATAAAGCCACATATAGTTCTTTAATGGGAAACTATCCATGCTAGTATGACCAATATATAGTGAGGCATTGATCTAGTTGATTATTATGGATGGACCTGGGATTGGAGATTCAGATATCACTAAATATCTTATAATTGCAGGAATCAATCAACACATAGTTCCTGAATGAGAAACTCTTCACAAAAGTATGAATCATACATAGATGGAGAATTTTTCTGATTTTTTATTAGGACTGGACCCTGGATTGGATATTTTGGGGTCACTACATATCATTTTCTGGAAGGAATGAAGCCACGTGTAGTTCTTGAATAAGAAACTCTCTATGTAGGTCTAACCCATATAGAGAGATTGGTATTTTTTCACTAATTATTGTTGCTGGACTAAGGATTCGAGATCTAGGTGTCCCTACATATCATATAATTGACGGAATCAATCCACACATTTTTATTTAATGGGAAACACTCCATGCATGTCTAACACATATACAGATGTGGGAATCATTCCTATCTATTATTGAAGATAGACCTAGGATTAGAGATATTATCATCACTATGTATCATGTGATGGAAGGAATCAAGACACACATGGTTATTTAATGGGAAACATTCCATTTAGGTCTAACCCCTATGCATAAAAAGGAATTGTTCACATTTTTATTATTTATAAAACTTATATTAGAGATTTGGGTTTCAATACATATCTATTATTATAGGAATAAATCCACATGAATTTCTCGAATGGAGGTATGGTGGGAGACCAAAAAAATGATAATGGTTCTCTTAGGTGAGCTCTATAGTAATACATAGTTTTATGTCATCCAATAGACATAAATCATGAATTTTAACATCATATGATAAGGAATTATTGTGTGAATTTAAAGGATTTTCATCCAGGACTATGCAAGCATTAATATGAACTATTATTTTTTGATCATATGGTGAAGCCCTTAACAAAAATCTTAAGCCCACATTATCTATGCTTGGTGTGAGAAACAAGTAATTGATAGGATTTCTTTCACCCCACATAAGAGATGAAAATAAAGGATCATGGAATTTTTATCTTATAGTTTATGGGACCATATATATAATATATGTGTCTCTACATATCTCATTGTAAATAGAATCAATCTATATTTATTTATGGGAACATTTTATTATAAAATGATAAGAACATCAATATTCAGTATAATGTCTTTTAGTAAGGATGAATCGTGTCTTGTAATTATAGTTTATATGATTAGGACCATAGATGTTGTATAGTTTATTGTCTTTCAACTATTAATCCTTCAATGTAGTTCAAAATATTACGATAATGATGTATCATGAATTTTAATATCATGTGACCAGGATGTATTGTTCATTATAACATCATGAAAATAGGATGAATTTTGTAGTTTAATGTTTTGAAATTAGGATGAATCATTCATTTTAACATTATGAAACCCAAATGAATCATTCAATTTAATATATTGTGACTAAGATTAATTGTGAAATTTAATTTCATTTGATCAGGTTGTTAGAGACTTGACGATGGCTAAGCAATGTACTCTTGGAGAAACAATGGCTTTGTGGGGGCATAACACATTCCCCATCAATTCTATCCAACGAGTAAGCTCTATTAGAATATAAATTATGTTTTACATAAGGACCTTACTATTTGAGTTCCAATATTAGAAATTTCATTCCCGGTATCATTGGTGTTCTTATAGACAATAACAATTCTCCATGAAGATACGATTAGAGGATAACCTTTTTATTGAAGTCTCATGTGATTCATTTCTAATGGACATCAAGTTTATGTAGTACGCATAACTATTTCTCATCAAGACTTTCCAACTCATCCAGCCTCTTTTAGGATTTATCATTGATTGTTTTTAGTCTATAGATCTCTATTCGATGTGAGGGAAATTTTAATTCTATGGGCTACACTACCTTCGTTCCATAAACCATGGAATACAGAGTTTCATGTTTTGTAGTGCGCATGGTGGAAAGTAGGCCCATAAATAATGAAGGATCTTATCTAGCCACGAATTCTTTTCCTTATCCACCATATTCTAGAGTATCATTGAAAGTGTCCTTTTCAAAGACTCTATTTATTCCATCCTTTCTGTATGATATTGGGATGAATGGTTGGAATCGATGTTCTGCTCCTAGTAAAAAACCTTCAACATGGTAGAACATAATTTGGTGTTGTTGTCTGTTAATATCATTTTAAGGACTCTAAACCTAATAGATATGATAGATTTTATGAATTTAATGATATTATTCATCCTCCCTTTATTTATGGGTATTTCCTTATCCCATTTGTACATGAATTTAGTAGTAATAAGGATGTACTTAAACAGATTAGATTTGGTAGGGGATATTTCCCCAGAAATCCCACCCCAGTTATGGTAAGAAGACATGATTATTTTTATTCATATATAAACTTTTAGGGCTTATGGATTAAGTTTTCTTGGATCTGGAATGCATGAATTTTTATGGTGAATCCCAAAAATTCATTTGACATTATTTTAAAGTAGTAACCATGACTCCTACTTTAATGGGAGAGTCTGGTCCCAGACCGATGAGTTTCGTATGAACCTATGTGGACTTCTTCTATGATGGTAGGAATCACTACTTATGGTATTCATTTGAGGAGGATTCCATCATATCTACATTTTTAGAGTAATTTATTCCCATTTGAACTATATAGTGGGTAAATATTACTAGTAGACATCAAGTAAGTTTCATTTTGTCTTAATTTAATGAGAGGGTCCCATTTGGGGGATAATCATATATAGTATCTATCTATATAGTGGTGGATATAATTTCATTAGGATATAGGGAATTTATGATCTGATTAATTTCCTCTATGTCATAGATGATGAATGAGATCATACACCAGTGAATGATGTGGAATACCATCTCATCCTGATTAGGATTAGCCAGGACCGTGGCTACATTATCCAGTTCACCGGCTCGAGCATTTTATGATCTATAGACATGATGAAATGTGGGATCAAAAGGTAAGTGTACCATTATATCACTAACATAACCAATGTGATGTGACAATTATTCCTTTTTGAAGGTGTTCTCATCATTGCTTTGTATGAACTCTAGCTCTGAATCAACTTTGATTTTCTGGTAGACAGTCATTATCTATAGGACTAGTTCTATGCCTTCATTGAGGGCTTATTATTCTAAATCATTATTATTTCATCCTTCATACGATGAGAATGTGTAGAGAAAATTTTATTTTTCTGAGGAAACAAATACAATACACATGAAAACATGATTTAGCTCTGGGTTTTCTTACCTCTTTCAAATAGGACTCTGGGAGGCCCATTCGAAATACATCTCCCATGTTCAAAGAGTTTCATATAAATTAAAAACATATTAATCTATAAGTTCAATTTTAACAAGTTTTATTTCTATTGGTGGATATTCTAAAAGGAAATCATCCAGATAATTCACTTTATCCTCCTTATATGACCTAAACTGGATGTCATATCACTGCAGAAAAACCACCCATCAGGCTAAAATTTTATTCAACATAAGTCATATAAGGATTTACTTGATCATGTGGATATAATAGACCAAGTATAATTTTTGATACTACAAGTAATTCCTAATATTTATGAGAAAAAATAAGTAGATGAGTCAATTCTTATCAATATTGGAATGTAGGTTCTACATATGTACTATGGTTTAACTAAGGTAGTAGAGGTTGTTTTCAAACTCTGCATGATTTTTCAGTGTGAGGATAAAACCATGTGATCATTAAATTATCACCACATATAATATGAGCAACATTCTTTCCAAAGAAAACATCCAGGATAGTGGGTGAAGTAGTTACTACTTCATATTCTTAATGGATTTTTAGTTTCCCTAATCTCATCATTAGGTTACTCCCTTATCCATTAATTTAGTGAATGGATAGATTTTCTATCCATGTTAACTATGATATTACTAATGTAATTGAGGTTCTGTTAAGTCACCCACTATTACTTGAGATTCCAATGGGGTGGAATTTCTAGGAGGGAACTAGTATTTTTTGGGTTGATCTGAATTCCATGGTGGAGTAATAAAAATCCAATGATTTTTCTAACATTACCTATAAAGTTAACTTCAGTGGATTCATCTCCAAACTGTGCTACTACAAATTTTTGAACATTCATTGAAGATTCATGAGGTGATCACAAAACTGTAAATATTTGATTACCTAGTCATAAAAATAAAAATCATCTATTCATTATAACAAGTTCATAAATATAATATGGATGGAACATTTTTAGGTAGCACCTATGTTCATTAATCTAAATGGCATGTCCTGATAGAAAAATATCCCATGAGGTTCTCTAAAGAAGGTGGATTCCTTGTCTTTATGAGACATATTTATTTAATTATACCCTTAATACCCATCCATAAAGTAAATGCCTTGGAATCCAGAAGTTTAATTGATAAAAAATTATGTGATCTGAAATAGGAAATCATCCCTCAATAATTGTAGATTAAGGTCTCTTTAATTGATATAGACCTTAATCTAGATGTTCTTTTTCATGACATCGATGATGTTGGAGATCTATTTTGGGTATTACACTTCCTTAAAAGGTTATATTTGATCAAATTGTTAACTTATAATTCTACATTAGCATCATGGGAGGGGCTCATGATAACACCCTAATATTTTTCTGAAATGGATTTCTAAATAATATGATTTCATTAATAAGATATTTTTCACACAATATCATGTTTAGATGAACCGTGAAATATTATATATTAGTTATAATATAACCATTAAATTGGTGAGAATAAATATGAATAACTAAATTATGAAATAAATATAAAGATAATAATGATTAATAATGTATTTTTATGTTCGTAGAAAAATGATCACACAAATTTTAGAAAGTCACATTATTCTTTAGAAATACATTTTCCTCAAAAATGATTTTTCTCTTATTTTTATGAGTAAATATTGATTTGTAGAAGATATATAAACTTTAATTGAAAAAATTAATTACAAATATTAATTAATAATGTCAAAATTTTCTTAAAATTATATTATTATAATTTTACAAAAACATTTATTTTTTAATGAATAGTGAATATATAGTTTTTAATGAAAATTGTATTTTATTTTAAAGTATTTACACGGAAAAATTACATTTTGGATTAGTTTTAAATTTTCATCAGTAAATTTTTATTTAATATATTCCAATTTTGGTTTTTAAAATTATTTTATACATGAAATTATATAAAAACATTTTATGTCTAAAAGGCCATTTTTTATGAAAAGCTTTTTTCATTGAATTTTTTGATTTTATTTAAAATTAAATTATATAACATCTGTGCTATGAATTTTTAAAAATAGATGCCATATTTGGATTCATAAAGTCCATATTTATTAAATAGGTCCCTTTTATTGGCCAATATGAATAGTAATCTTGGTAATTTTTATTACTACAATAAAGGGTAAAGTGGGTAATTTAGGTAAAAATAAAATGATATAAAATATAAAATGATTCTAACACTAGAAAAAAATTAATTTGAGGAATATAATTCAACCCTTTACACCTATGTATCTAAATTGAGATGATTAATGTAATTTTTTTTTGAAAATTGCTTATATATTATATAAATCATTGAAAGTCTCAAAATGTCACTTTCTTTGTCTTAAATATCTTTTATGTTCCCACATGGGGAAATGGTTGTTTATGAAAAAATATATACATCCATTATTAAAATAATAGACATATTTTCATTGTAAATATATATTTATTACTTTTTGGGCCACATGGATGAGATTATGATGTTTAAAATATTTTATTTAACAAAGAGTAATTGATGTCGCATACATGTTATTAATAAGAATTTAATTTTGTATATGGTGTTATTCGGGAGATATATTCAACTATAAATATTATTTTTAAATAAAAAAGATTTATCTACATCATGAAATTTTATTTTTAATTATTAGTGAAGAAATTATTACCTTAAATAATGACATAAATATGATGAAGCAATTATTCAATTAATCAAACAAATCAAATAAATGTTATTAAAAAATAATAAAATAAATGTAATATGAATTAATTTAGGTTCTCCATAAATTTTATAGACAATTATGACATATTATAGGTGTATTAAATTAATTTTTTGAGGATAACTTCTATTCATGATTTTCTAAATGACAAAGTAATCAATAGTGTCAAAATTGTCACTTATAATATTTTATCAAAGTAATATTTGATTAAGTTACATAAAAATTATAAAAATTCGTTAATAATACAAAGAGATTATGATATGGTCTAAAATTTTATAAATGTTTCATTTATGGTCCAATTTAAATCACATAAGTAAAAAAGTAAAACCATTTAATATTGAAAACTTTTTTACTATAGTTAAAATTAAAATAAGTTAGCTAACTGTTAATCAAAATGATAAAGTTTAAAATAATAATAAAATATGTCTAAACTCTATTGGATGATGATATTTAAAAAATATAGTATGTTATATTATAATACATATCATTTTGGTGGAATTTCAATAAAATGTGAATTTATTGACATTTAATCTTTTAGGAAATTCCAAAATATCCCCTCACCTCATTTATAAAAGGGAACCACCTATATCACTTATTTATACCACATTAAGCCATCTAGATCAACCATGCCCTGCATATTTATCTTTTAAACTTCTATAGACACATTATATAGGTTTTTTTTCTACTCAAAAGACCAAACCTACATACCTTTAAAGGAGATCTAAAGGATATGTTTCAAAGAAGAGATAATCACTCTAACTGATAACTTTTTTCTTCTAATCTTCCTTTCATCCTATAAATCAATTTTGTTTATCATAAAATAATAAATTAAGTATCATAAATTTTATGAAAATTTATTAATTATTAAAAAACCATTTTCCAACCTCTTTCCTGTAAAAAAAAATTGAATGTATCACTCGTGCGTACGTACGAATTATCGTCTCCACGTATCGATACAACAAATTTTTCATAACCACTATTTATAGATGGGTAATATGATGGGATTAATTAATATATATGATATGTATGATATAATAATTATATTTTAAATATAAATTATTAATTTTATTTCTTTCATTCCATCAATCAAAAAATCAAAACAGAGTTCATGCGTACGTACGACCTACCATCTCTAGGAATGGTGTAATTTATTTTTATATCTATATTTTCTATTAATGATTAAAAATTTGTATATAATGGAAATATATATTTTTTAAAACATTATTAAATTTTTTTAAATTATATGAAAATGATAAAATTATAAGTACATGACTACCAAACTAAAACATGTTGGGAAAACAAAGTAATTATCACTCAGAACATTGATTTTAATAAAAAAATATTAATAAGAAGATGATAATGTGTTATAAACCAATCATACATGATATTATGGATATATTTACATGAAATAAATTATTAACAAATCCATATTTATTATAAATTATGTTTTAAAGTGAAAAAATAAATAAAATACTTGATGTAAGGGAATTCATTACTCTGTTTCCATTCATTGTGTTAAACTACTATTTAATTTCTTATGTCATTTTTGGATTATGTGTGAAATGAATTTTGATTAACTTATATTTTATTTCCAATTTTTCTAGAATATTTATATTTAATACACATAAAATATTCATTTCATTAATCCTCACATCATTGATATGATATTTGTAAGGGTTTATTTCATAATCTCATTATTATTGAAGATTGTTTATGTTTATATATCATATGGAGAATATTTTACATCCACGTACATGCTTTATTAAAATGTTTTAAAAAGGATTTCTAAATATTCTAATAAAAAATTTAACGTCATTTTAACCCATGTTATTCTTTTTAGTAAATTGTTTTAATTGAATATTCTTATCATTTTTTCAAATGTGGTAATTTATGTCATTTCTGAAGAAAAAAATGGATGGAATGTTTTTTATACATCTTGAATGGATATTATTGCTTTCATGTGGACATAATGTTTTTAAGATTCCTATGCAAAATTAAAATCTTATATTTGATGATTTATTTTTTCAAATGGCACAGGTTTTAAAAAATGTTCTCAAAAATAGAAAGGATATTTTCATCAAAAATTATTCCAAGTGTTTATTCAAAATCATTTTCCATCAAAGAAAAAATTATTTGATGTTTATTATGTTTTATTATGATATGAACCAAGGATACACTTCTTATTCTTTAGCTGAATGGTTTTTTTATGATGGCATGATTTTTATGAATTCCCTTTCTTTTTCATGAGTTATGTTATAAGGAAATTTTTTTCAAACCCATTTATTTTCATGGGTTTTGATATAATAAATGATTTATGTTCCTATGGAACACATATGTATGGTTTTCATTATGTTATGGTTGGGACCTATATCTCCCTCCAATTAATTAGGTAATGAATTATATATCATGATATGGTTATGGGAAACAAGTAGATGTGATTGATTTGTTATAATTAACAAGTCAATGTACATATTCCATTATTGGAAACAAGATGGTTTTCTTGACCTGTTTTTGGAAATAGGTTTTGGTGCACAATCTGATGTTCTTGGTAGTTAACATTGACATATTATATGGATTTTATACTCATGATGATTCGACAAACATTTATTAAATGAACATATGGTTCATGATTGAGTTATGACGAATTCTCATTATTATTATTCAAGAATTTTGTAATGTTAATGTTTTATGACATAACCCCTGATTATGATCTTTTCATATTTGGGATAAATTTTTTCTGTTATCATCAAGATATTATTTTTTTATTAATTTATTTTGTTTTTATATGATCATAAATTTGGTATTTTCCATGTTCACCCGTAATGATCATCTGAGATCACACTTTTCATATGTTTCTTTTACCCAGGATATAAAAAAAGGTTTTTATATATATTATTATGAAGAGAACTAATTAGGAAGACCTCTAATGGATATGTTGAGGATCATTAAAATAATTATAAGATTGTATATCTAACCATAATGACTCTAAAAATATTATGGTTATAGCATGGATTATATTTTTATTCATCTAAAAAGATATAATTTCTATGTATGAAAATCATGGTCCATTATAGTTGGTATTATAGTAGGTTTTAGACCATCATTAGAGATTATGGTTCGAAAACACTTATAAAAACCCTGGGGATAAGACTATGTATAGGAAAAAGTCTTAATGTTTTAAAAATGATCATTATTGACCTAGGTTAAACCTAAGGTTTCATTTATTAAAAATAAGGGTTCGAGATTTAGACATCATCTCTCATGATTATGTGGTTTACCAAATATGATTAGTGTTTCTCATAATAAACTTTTTGCTTTTACTCAATGACTAGAACCCGATGGAACCGTGATAATGATTAATGTGATAGTAAATTCAATGATTTCTTCCTCAGGAACCATGTTTTATGGGAGTAGGAATACAAAATCTTGTTGTTTTAATCCCATAAATTTCTCATGCTATGATTTCTGAAGGACATACAAATGAGTAAATGAGTGAACAACATTCTGTTAAATTCTTCATGTGGAAGTGTCCACCTTCTTTCATTTGGTCTTCTAATCCAATAGTGGTAGAGGAATGGATTAGTAAAATTGAAAATATATTTTCAGTTTTCCAATGTTCAAAACATGATAAATTCATTTTGGATATCTATCCTTTGGTAGGTAAAGTGAAAAAATGGTATAATTATATAAAAAATATAAGTAAAAGGGGTGAAATTGACTCCATTAAATGGGAAAATTTCAAGAACATATTTTCAATATTTACATGCATCATAATCTTCATAAAAAATTGACATTCAATTCCTTAAGTTAATAAAAAATGTGATGAATCGATTGGGACCTTTGAATAAAATTTTACTATAAATTCAATGTACTCTTAGAGTATTATCATCCAACCTGAATATAATGGTGACCCATTATTTAGTGGATTTATACTAAGTATAATAATGGTGTCAGACATAAGATACTTTTTTGACTATAAAAAAATTTATGTGCACTTAAAGTAGAAATGAAAATTGTAGATACCCACCATTTGCATCATTTTTATAAGAAATAAAAGATTGGGTCTCATGAAAAATCAAATAAATATCATGAGGGAAAGAAATTATAGCCATATATATACCAGAAATGTTGTAATAAATATCAAGTAAAGTATTTTAATATACTTGTGTGGTGATATAAATTTGAAATGGTAGGACATAAATCTCATGAATATCTAAAGGCGGTGAATATGTTGGTTAATGTAATGGAGGAAAAGAGGATTCCAACTAACATACCTATAACACTTTAGTGCTTCAAGTGTAAATAAAATGGGCATTACACTAACCTGTGTCCAAATATGAGGGTTAATGATGTTGATCTATAATAAAAAAAACTATTAAATCCAACAAAAATGGGAAATTTCATGTGGTAACCATTGGGGATGTGGAGTACAACAACAATGTTGTGTAATGGTTGAGTGTTAATGTATTGGAATTATAGTATAATTTCATACAAGTACATTTATGTTATTATGAAATAATTATACATATAAGGATTGGTTCAAAGTAGTTTTTGTATGAGGATTTAAAATCATTTTTGGAATGGTACCAAAACCATAAAAAGTTATTGAGGTTTTATTTTTGGAGAACATAAGATTAACGGAAGGATAATCCTTAATACGTGCATAATGTTGGAATAATGAGATAAATAGATATTCAGTTATGATAAAAGAAATTGGATAATATTGATGAACTAGTAATATATTAGTAATATTATGAAAATGTGGTTTATTATATCATGGATTGATTTTATTGAATTTTTTGATTGATTGTATAAGGAATTAGTTAATTTTTGAAATCATTAATGTTTTCACTAAGGTTTTATGGTAATTTAGGTTATTACCATGTTTCCAGAGAATAAATTATAATTGTATTCACATGTTGTGTATGTAAAAACTAATAGCTATATTATATTTTTTGGGGTATAAATGATAAGTTGATATTTTGAATTCAGTGACCTTCTTTCCAATTTTTTGGATGTTAATCATTTAGAAAGTTCATAAGGGTAACAATTTATGAAATTGTTTAATTTTAATTTTGGATGAGGTTATGAAGATTAATGTATTAATTCATCATTTGATGATTTATTAATATTGTATAACATGTGTTTACCATTTTTTTATAATGATATCTAGAGATATATGGGGTGACTCATCATCCCATTATGTATCTTATGATCCACTACTTCTTAAGGAATTATGTATGATCCCGGTTTCATGGAGTTATGGATATGTGTAAATTTTGGTTTTTGTCCCATAATTTTGGTTAATTAAATTTTCACTAGGTTTATGAGGGACCTTTGGGGTGTTCTAGGGGTTTGAGAACACAAAATGAAAGAAAATTGGGCCAACCTATGTAAGTCGCACGATTTGAGAAAGGTTTAGTAAAAAGTACAACATTCCTAGGATAAATTTTCAGCCTTAGATAGTTTAATTATTCATGGTTGGGGAACTATTATTAAACCCTTGTTGAGCTCCCTAGGAAACCATGAGACCCAACATCCCTTAGAGAGTTTCTTTCACATGCTTTTCACACAGTTAGGAAAACTGTGAGAACAAACCGTGCGGCCCCTTAAAAGTTGGAAACATTACAGTTTTCTATCTTATTATTTTTATATATCTGCCCATTTTCTTCTTTATTTACCCCCTTTCAACCTTAGAGATGAAACTTCTCCCAAAAATCTTCTCAATGACTGATCTCTTCATTTCATGGCCGTTTGGAGCACCGTTTTTTGAAAATCAAATCACTGGTTAAGTCTAATCTCCCTCTAGGTTCTATTTCCTAGATTAGAACTTTTATATTTGGTTATCTTATTATGAATCCCTAAAAACTTCTTTTCTCGATGGATTCAGGTTAAGGATTCAAGGGATTCTTCAATCTAGATATAAGGCCATATTTGGAGTGAGTTCATTGTCATATTAAATATAAGTGATCTATAAGTTATATCCCATAGTTTTTATATAGATTTTTGCATATTGGTTTATGTTCTTGGTTATCTCTTGTTGTGATTATTTCATCATTGGTGTGATTTAGTAAAATTATCATTTAAAAGATGAATTTAACACCTCATTATCCCTATAGGATTCATTGAGGATGATTTAAAAAATTTAGGGCCACCCATGGGGTGTGCTGGAAATCCTAAACCTAGACTTTGGTAATGTTAAATGTAGATTTTACATGTGATAACATAAATCCCATGAATAACATGTTAACATATATTGGTTGATTTTAAAATGGAATAATGAAAGTTATTCCTAGGGTTGATAGTGGAATAAAGATATGTTTGGCCTAAGGTTAATCAGTTAATTGAGTTACGAATTGATAAGGGGTTCTGATTGATTGTCTAGGGCGTGTTAATGATGAATGGGAAAATTGGGTTAAGGCACATGAAATGGTTAAAATGTAAAAAAAATTAATTCTTAGGAATTTATATATGAGTTATGTGGGATACCATATCAAATGTTTTATAAATTGTTCATGAAATGAATAAAATGATTAATACATGGGAATGAGGAATGTCTTAGTTGAGATAAAATATATAATGGTTTAATACATTATATGGATTAATGTATGAGAATTATTGAATATTCTCAATCAGTTAGGCATAAAAATGGGAGTTAGACGAAATGGGAATGTAATGTAAATGAAAATGTGTTAATTCATTTTGGAATAATGTTTATTCCCTTGTTTATTTTGGTGGATTATGATTTCTATTTGTATTGGTAATGATTGGTTGTGATATGGTATATGTGTGGTGAATGGGTATATAAGAATGTGCACATGGATTGGTAGTGTGGGGGCATTGACTTGATGTTCTATTCCCACGGGTTAAGTTAGACTGAGGCTTTAAACTCCACCCAAAAATTCATGGGTTAGGGATGAAGATGGATGATCTATTCCCCAAATAGTTTCATTGTATTAGACAACCCGAACTAAGGCTTCGAGGTGAGTGTAATGTATTTGTTGTGATGTTTTTACCCCTAGTGAAATAGGGATGTGATTTATTCCCTTATAAATAGTGATTTATTACCTTATTCCCTCGTGTATATGCATTAAATTCATAACCCAAGAAGTACAAGTTGAAAATAGTTAAAGTAATGATGGTGGGATAAGTGGTGAAAATGATAATAGTAATGGATATGGTTTTAGTGTACCTTGTTACCCAATGGAACCTGATTTGTCTTTTTTTATTTCCATGTATTTTAGTTCATTATTACATGCACTACCTATTAACCATTGTATTTTGTAGACACTATTAGTGTTCGCCTACTGTGTTGTACTCACACCCTGTTTGGTCCGTCGTTGGGTACCCAATCATATTTCATTCTTGCAGGTCGGGATAGGGGTAAAGGTATTGTGATTGGCAGTTGATTCGGTCTTGAGAATGTACGCAGATGAGGTTCCAGACTTTGAGTCATAACCATTTTGTGGATTCATCTACTGTCTTTATTTTTTGGTTTTTTTCACTTGGCACTACATAGCATGACTTGACATAATTATTTTTAGTTTCTGGTTTGTACCCATTTTTGGGAGATGGTTGGTCGTGCATGTTTTTTTATTAAATATTGTTTCTGTTGTTATGTAGTTAACCAATGTTGATTAATCTATTGAATATGGTATAGTCTCCCCACATGACTTATTAGACCCTCGCTACTAGTTATAAACCTCTGGCGTATGGGGTGTCGTGCTTGAGTTCATTTGAAAACACGCCTCGGAGCACCGTTTTAGTGGATTTTGGGTCGGGGATCTTACAAAGTGGTATCAAAGTGATTCTTTTCTTTGGTATTATTGTTTTTGATGGTATATGGTAGAATATTATGTGTATGGTCTTGGAAATGAGCTTGTTCATTGGAGAATCTAAACCAAGTATGAGAGAATACCCAAGTACCGAGGTTGTGAATTTTTGTTCTTATTGTGTGTTGTTATAGTTGAATGATATTTCACCATTGGGTGATGCACTTTTTGTGTGATGTGATTATTGGTGATATTTTATTCATGGATTAAATAACTTATAATATTCATTTATGCATCATTATAGGCACCTAGGGATATAGGTGTCATACATCTTGGTAGGAACACATGGGATAGGTGTGTGAGATATGAAAGGTAGAAAGAATTTTTACTTTTTTGTGAATTTAAAGAAAATGGTGTCTACTAAAAATGATGAAAATGAGTAAAATGGAAGAAATTTTAGATAATGGTTGAAGAGTTATTCTTATTGATGGGTTGTAAATGAGTTATAATTTTTTTGTAATAATAAGTAAACTTAGAAATGTTCCCAAGAGGAAGGATTTATGTCATGAGTGTAGAAATGGTTTAAAAAATGTGTCTAGTGAAAGATTGTGGATATGAAAATTAGTTTACCCCATTTTGACCATGACTCAAGTTAGGTATGGTAGAGGTTAGTGTTCTAAGTGTGACAATATCCATTGGTATTGTGTATGTGGATGGTTTATTTATTTCTAGTCAAGAGCCTTCTATTGTATAAATTTTTGGAAGCTTTATGCAATATATTCTAAAGCTCGTGTTTGGAAATTGTATAGAAATACCACCACGAAGATGTGTTCCAGAAGAAATAAAATAGAATGTTACTGAGAATGGTCCTTTGGTAGTGGATAAATAAGACCTAGTGATTTAGGGTAATAGATAAGATAAGTTTCATGAGAATTTTTCTCATTTTATGAAGATGATGGAATGAAACCCAGGGCGGGTTGTATCGGGTATGTTTGAGCTGACTAGAGAGTTTCATCTGTAGTATCCTCTGAACATTATTGGAGAGGGTGGGATAGCGGTATTCTAATTATTAATATACTCCATCCAAATAATTCTTTACCATTTTGAGACTCCTTCTGAGAAGCGATTCAAGTTCATGGCCAATATGCTGCGAGGTCAGGAAAAGCATTGGTGGGACCTCGTGGTTCAGTTTGAGCATACCAAATGAAGGATATGAAAATATTTCCAGGATAAGTTTCTAGAATACTTATATAAAAAACATCTATGTAGAAGAAGGGTGTAGATTTTATGAGTTTGAACCAAGAAGTTTTGTCAGTGATGGATTATGTTATCCATTTCACTCACTTTCCTCGCTTCATTCGATCGTTGTAAGGGGATGAATTGTTTCTAGGAAGGGATTAGACATGAGATCAGGTCCCAGCTAAATATCCTTAATTTGAATAGGTTTATAGAGGTATTGGATCGGTACCTTATCTCAAAGGGGAACATGAAGGGGGATTTATGTAGTGAACTTCTGATTCTAGTTGGATAGATGAGGGGTGCAGCTTATGAGGGAAGGAAGCATTGTTTCGGGAGTTTCCATCAGGGTAGTAGTGTATAGAGTAGTCAAAATTGGTGATCATCCTCTTAGTTTAGTGATTAATTGTTCTATTATCATTTTTTGTGTTAAGGAACATTCAGTTTTAGTGTCCCTGACCACCAGTTTGTACGAAAATGTAAGGAATGTGAAGAAGTTGTATAGGAACCCTCAATAGTAAGGAATAGATGGAGGACCATGAGAGATGTTGAGTGCAGGAAGGGGGTTGCTTTCCCCATATAAGGTAAGTAGTTGGAGTTCCATGGGTCGTACTAATTGGGGTGGTGGATGTGGTACTTTGGGGAGAGAGTGTCAATATTACTATATTAGTGCAGCACCATGGAATTAAATCGGAGTGTAGGGCAGACGTACATGTCATCTTCATGTAGTTCAGTCTACACCTGGAGGTGGAGAGGGTGGACCATCAAGTTTTTGACTTATGTGTAATATTTGGGGTCCTAGAACCAACTGGTTGTACTTTGATTACAAGGATATTTAATGTGTTTAAATCTTAAACATCTTATTACATATTTTTCATTGTTCTGCATTAATATTATGTAATAATGTCCTAGATTATTTGTTTCATTGAAAAGGTCATGCTAGTTCCCCGCCATGATAAGAACCTTGAAATTCCATAACAATATTCTTAAATATAGTTCTACAGTCGGATGACATAATATTATGGGACACATAGCATGCAGACTATCAGGTGTGAGTACTCATAAGCATATGATACTTCCTCTCATGAAGTTCACACTTGGTAATATCCAAGACATGAGATTATGAGAACAAACCCACCAGTAGGAATTCTGCATGTTTTGGTGTCATCGGATATTTCTATTTGTGATTGTGTGTGTAATGATCATTAGACTTTAAGATTATCATTAATACATGTCAGGACTCATGCACTTTGATTTACATATGAAAACCATCATGCATAAAGTTAGTGGGAAGTTGGGTACGTTTGATACATCATGAATGGAATGTTATTAATGGATAAGTCAAGGAATTATTTTTTCCTTCCATTTATGGAAGTTGATATCAGGTCCCTTTGATTGAAATAGAATTGTCACGTGAAATTCCATGGCCATGGTGTAAGAATGAGTTTATTTCAGGTAGTCAACAAATTACATATCAAGCATAAAATTTGATGATACTATCATGAAACCCGATTGATGAGATATTGAGACAAAGGTATTATATTACACAGTGAGTGTTCGTATATGGATGTCGTTTTAGTGAATTTAATTTCTTTCTCTTGTGTTCTTTAACACATTTCTAGACAGTGCTCTTGGACTTTAGGCAATCACATCTAATTCCAATGAGAAATAATCCTAGAGGGTCACACATAAGTGTGTCTAGTGGTCTCGGTTAAATTATATTTGAATTTAATTAAAAAATATTATTATCAAGACAGTGGAATAATTTTATTTAAGTTAAAATTATTTCATAAATTAAATAAATATTTATTCACTGGATTGTTGGTAAAATATAATGATTTATTTTATTGAAAATTTAATAAATATTTATTTACTAGTTTTTAAATAGAATATTTAAGAGAATAAATTATTTATTTATTTATTTAGGTGTTCAATAAATGGAAGTGAAGTTCGAGCAGACCAATGCTGGTCTGGTATAAAGTAATTATTTTCTAGATGATAAATAATTATTAAACTAGTTGGCACAAATTAAAATAACATTGCTATTATTTTGTGATGCGGAATTTTATTTATAATTCTACATTTTGAGAAATTTGGCACACCATAAATAATGATGCGATATTATTATTAATAGCATGGGTTTTCTCTAATTTTATGAATTTATTTAATTGTGGTTATTTAATTAAATATTTTAATTGAATCCTCATGTCAATAAAGAGACACATGCATCTATTATTTCATGTACCGAACCACACACCCGGTGAATTGAGAATTGTTGAGGTAAACAATTTCTCTCTCAAATCCTCTTCCCACCCCTCTCAAGAACGAGATACGTTCTTCAAGGCCAAAGAACAAGCAATCAAGAACTACCAACACAAGACACTCATTTCACCATGCTAACACCCAGAGAACTAGTGGTGTCGATCGGAGGCCATCAGAGCACATTTGGATCACCGCTAGTGGTATTCTAGTTTGGATCCTTGTAATCCCAACAAGATAATCTATAAGGGTCATTCCAGATGATCAAAATCATCAATAAACAAATATCGAAAATTCAAGTATTATTTTCTTTATGAAATTAAATAAATTAATTATAAACATGATGCACAAGATCATATCTAAAGGTTTTGGGAATCTTCCTAATTTATCTAAATCTTTGATTATATTCCATGGAGACTATATTTCATCATCGTGTTGATCCCGAAATAATCATTGATCATGGTAAAAATTAAAGTTGGGTGTTAGCCCAACCGTGCTTCTTCTTCTCCCAGAACCTTCAAGTTGTATCAGATCGGTTACATCATAATTTATAATTATTTAAATAATTTATTGATGATTTATAGTTTAATAATTTATTTTTTAAATTCAATATTAATCGTTCCTGTAATCTGGATTTCGAGATCTGTTCTCCCTCTTTTCATTTCTCGTTCACCATAGAGAAGTGTTCTTTTATTTTAATTTTGATTAAAATAAAATAGAGGATATCATCTGAAGGTGCCAAAGGTTCCTGGCCGTACAACACCAGAATACATAGCATGTGGTTAGGTTCACACGTCGTGTATCAAGGTTCAATTCATCGGGACTAGTTCACTAAACCAATCCATGTCATTGGAGTTTGTCTAACCCTTAAAGACTCGGTGTGTTGACCAGAAACATGTGGCATACAATTTCCATATTACATGCCATGTGGCCCACTGGACACGGTGTGTAGTCCCTTCGGTTTAGGATTGGAACATGTACCCCAAACACAGCTTTCCCGGCTGGAGACTGTGTAACGTGGATACAACACAGTGCATGTCCCACTGGACACACCATGTGCTCCGAAAAATTTTGAAGTACATTCACACGTCATATCCCTGGGTGTGTACTTTGGATGGATGGTGAATGATAGTACATGTTGTGTAGTTGGAACTACACACCATGTACTCATCCAAATTACACAGATTTATTAAAATTTATTATTATATTATATAAAACCTTGAGACGTGTACCATGGTGCAGGCATAAAGATGAGGCACAACAGGTGATGGGTGTTTTATTTATATGTGTTTAATTTAATATATTCATAATGCTCATTTCTACTCATTGGGTAGCTATAATTGGAATTCACTAGGTTTTATCCAAGGTACAAGTTACGTACAAAGATAATTTTAAATGAATTTATTTGTTTAAAATTAGGATGGATGAGAATCTCAAGTAAATTCAGAAAAGGATTGAGATAAAATGATTGATTAATTAATGATAATAATTAATTAATTTGAGCATAATTTATCATAATAAGAATGCTTAAATAATTTAAAACTAGTTTTATTAGATGTGTAACGCATTGCATGTATGTGGGTGATCATGATCTAGAACAAGACCTTTGTATGTGATTGGTTTCCTTTTAATTTATTTATTAAATTAATTGTTGACATGTGATCCATCTCTCCTCATTAATATGTAGGTCCTGTGTGCCCGTGGTTTGTAACAGCCCAAGATTTTATAAAAAAATATTCTTTTTAATTTTATTAATGTTGTACGCTACACCAAAAGGAGCTTTCACAACACGCATCCTTGACTTGCCTTGCATTACACGCAATCACAACCTTCCTCGATAGCGTGTGTTGTACGCAACGCCAAGTTTCGCTAAACAACGATATGCTATTAAGATATTATTAAAACTAGCTGTTGTGAATAGTAATAACCACTTTTTGAAATTTTGTAAATTTTATTTTTCAAAATGGACTTCATTTATGGATTCGGAGTATCGAATTTATCCTAAGGTTAAATTTTGGTACTTTTCGGATAACTTTCATATTCTGATGAATAGTGAAAATTACTAAATTATAATTAAAAACAACTTTTTTAATCGAAATAATTAATAGTGATAAATTATTAATTTGAGTGGTTTTAAAGTATATTTAGAATATATTTTTACAATTTAATACAATGTTGGTCATTGGTTGTAATTTCAGATTTAAACCATACATAAACAAATGTCAATCTTTTGATAGATATTGTTTCTTAAAAACACGCTATTTGTCTTAACAGCGGGATTTAATTATAAAATTAATTAATTCAACTTCTATGTTATGAATTTAGTAAAATAGACTTCATTTTTGAATTCGGAATATGAAATATAGCTTAGGATGAAATTTTGGCATTGTTCTGAAAAACATCAATTTTTGATGAATAGTGAAACTACTAAGTGATAGTTAAAAAAACTGAATTTTTCATAAAACTTAATTTTGCCGCTTCTGTTAATGGAATTTCGAAAATCCGAGAGACACGGTTAATATCAGGGAGTAAAATGTGGTTCAATGAGATGAAAATAATTTTTTGGTGAATAGTAACTTTTTACTTTTTTTACCGCGGTTAATAGTAAATAGGGTAACTAAGGGTAAATATGATATTACTATTACCCAAACACATGTCCTAATTCTATTTGACAAGTGTAATTCGACCAAAAACAAACTTAGGAATAAAATATGACCATTTAGGCCCACTTGGATTAGATTAGGACATTTATTATTAATTTATTTAAAGAAAGGTTAAAATAGTTAAAATCAAAGGTTAATAAGTAAATCATTTTTAATATGGGGTTATACATAAGATAAATTCGATTGTAAATATTCATTAGAAAGATAAAAAGATTTCCTACATGATGGTATTTTATTTTTAATTTTTAGACATCAAATAATTTAATTTATTTATGACACAACGATGATGCAGTAATTATCTTTTTAATGAAATATTGACATAATTGATGTTATAAGCACCAAAATAAATGTAATTTGAGCTTTTTTATGAATTCCACTAATTTTCTAGGTTACTATGATATATTAATGTTGATTTAATCAACTTGGTTCGAACATTTAATTCTGTTATGACTTTCACAAAAATCATATATCAAATAGTGTCAAAATTGACACAAAATAGTTTTTAAATCAAATATTATATTACTAATTGTTATTTTATTCCTAAAAATCTAAGGTTCGTCCAAATGACTTAGATAAGGATATATATATTAATAATAAACAATTTGGGGTTCGTTTGGCATGTTATAGTAAGTAACCATATAGTGAAAGAAAACAAAAAGACACGGTAAAAGTTAAATTATTTAACTTAGAGTTAAATCTAATTGATAAGGTTTAAAATAATATCCAAACATGTCTAAATTTGATTGGTTGATGAGATTACAACCCTATCTCATCTAATCTTCGAATATGAGTCATTTTTGGAGGTTTTTAAGTGTGGTTAGATTTATTATAAATTAATATTTTTAAGAATTCCTAAGGTGCCCCTCTCCTCCCTTATAAAAGGACACCTCCTCCCCCTTCTCCTCACACCAATTTGAGCACTCAAGCTCGGCCAACCTCTGCCAAAATCTCTTCTCCACTTCCCTAGAAACATCCTAGAGGTTCTGGTCTTACTCAAAGACCAATTTTAGTTCCCTAAGAGGAGGTCTCAAAGAGGCACTTCAAAGAAGAGGTAATTACCGTTACCAATTCTTTCATCTTTATTTCTTCTTCCACTTCTTCTTCTTAGGTTGTTTCATTATGAAGTAATAACATCAGTATCACTCATATACTGATATGTTATTATAAGTATGAAACAACCCTATTTCACCATCTATCCATCCTACGGAAAAAGAAATCACCGCGCGTGCGTACGTACGGAATACCGTCTCCACGCCGTGGTGTAATCTATTTTCCACCACCACCTTACATGGATGGGTATAATGGTGTAAAGAATAACTATACATAGTTATTAAAACATCATATTGATTCTGATATATTGTATAATCCACTCCAATTCAATTCAATATTTATAGAAATGATATCATCGCTCGTGCGTACGTACGGAATACCGTCTCCACGACGCGATGAGATTCATTCTCCATGTTAACTATTTAAGAATGATTATAAAGTATATATAAGAAATAATAATGAAATATATGACATTTTAAAGCTACTGGATTTATGTATAAATATATATGTATGTCATCTACTTACTTCCATTTCAAGACAATAAGGAAAGTAAAACAGTGTTCATGCGTACGTACGGACTACCGTCTCCATGAACGGTGTTTTTCATTTTATTTATCTATCTATTATATATATATATATACTGAATATATATGATATATAAATCATATTTTATATTCTGGAAGTAAGTAAATCATGATATAAGTAATAATGATGTCAAGAACAACAAGTCAAAACACCTACGGTAAATGAAACGATTTTACCCAAAACGCTTCTTTAACATGGAATTTACAAAAGAACGGGTAATATAATGTCATAAGTGAACCATATATGATATCATAACAATGAATATGATTCTGTAATAAGTCAGTAACATGATTTAAATCATTATACAGGAGGTTCGGACACTTACAAAGCAAGTCGTACCTAAGGTAAGGGAAAATGTCACAATCTCATTTTTATCCGAGATTGTTTTTACTTTGGCATTTACTGGGGTGTATTTTATCATCCACATCCATGTTTCCTCAATATGTAATATTATTTCCATCCACCTACAATTGTTTAAATCCAATTTTACCCTTCGATGAGTTTTTAGTAAAGGATATGAAAGGAATCTTTTTTTCGTTTTTCGTACGAGGTACTTTTTGACTTTTCCGACAAAAGTACGAAGAATGTTTTTCTAACTTAAACGGAACGAATGGATTTTTATGGTTTTATAAAGCCTTATTTTCATGAAGCTTCCTCCAAAAGATTTCATGACTATTTTTAATAAAATCTCTTTCTTTTAAAATTGCATGATGTTTTGTGGAAATAAATTGATTTTGAAGAAGAAAGGATATTTTCCTCAAGAATTCATTTCAAGTGTTTTATCAAAATTATTTTCCATCTAAGATAATAAAGGGTTCTGTTTCTATCCATATTTTTACATTGATTTGACTATGTTGTGATGGAATTATGTTTATGAATTCCTTTATCTTATATGAATGGTTTTATGATGTCATGTTGTTTAAGAATCCCATTTTTATTACATGGGTTATGAAATGATGTATGATTTATGATTTTGTGGCACACATAAGAAAGGATTCATTAAGAGATGGGTGGGACCTATATCTCCCTCCAATGCATTGGGTAAAGATTTTATATCTCATGAGATAGACATGTCTGGAATGGTAGTTATACCGGTTCAGTGAAACAGGACTGAAACGAGGATTACTCGATTCAGAAAGGGACTTTGTCCACTAAGATAGTCTTGGCAATGAGTCTTGACTAACAAGAAATGATTCTCTATGATTATGTGTGTATGCCACAATGAGTAATGTTTTAAGTTATGATTTCATTTTCAATTCTATGATTTATCCCATGTTATGATATTATGAGCTCTTTTGCAGGTTAAGATTTCCAAAAGCTATGTTCTTATGTATATGATGTGATTGATATTTCTTTTGTTTACCCTTACTGAGCATTTGAGCTCACCCTTTTATGTTTTCTTTTCCCCAGGATATAAAGAAAGGTTTTTAGGTAAAAAAAAGGAAGATCTTTATGGGAGATATTGAAGATCTTTCACCACGATTAGAAGAATACGTTCCGAGTTTCCAAAGACACTAAACTATTACGATCCTTGTGTGTGTGTTTTTGTTATGTACTAAGTATTCCGCAAAAGTAATGTAATGTCCATGTACGTCAAGATACGGGTCTCTACATGGTTTATTTTATTTAAAACCCCTCTTTTACCCCTCACCTATGTGTGAGTTTAAAAGGATATGTAATGGATGTAACTCCCAAGATAAAGGAGGAAGTTCAAGATGGAACCAAGATGAAACCAATCCCAAGAGATACATAGGTGGACAGGTGAAAAGCTGTAAACATGAACCCAAAAGGTTCAAGGTGTTTCTCCCCTAGGTTAGGGTTAGTTTATCAATCACTAGATAAACTAACCATTACAAAATCTCATGATCATGCCCTTTTATTTATTTTATTTCTGTCAGGGGCATGGTTAATCATTATGGATGTGTTTTCATAATCACATAATTAATTTATTAAACAAGCATGCAATATGAAACTAAAATAGGCTTATGTGTAAATATTATCAAGACATGGTTAATCACTAATGTAAGTTCCACTTAATATTAACAAGAATGTGATAATGATAATAATAAATTCACACATAAGAGATAAAAATCCATCAAAGATAATATTTAGTCAGACCAAGCCTTTTGTTACTTGATTAAGGGAAAAACTCAATAAAACATTGTGTTTGACTAACCATTGTTGGGAAACTTACTTTTATACATTAAGACCATATGAAAAGTTTTGGGTTGACTTAACCATATTACATCAATAGGATCAGACCTTTCTAGACTTGGTGTAATATTGGAGGCAAGAGTTGAGGAAATCCAAAGTCATGATTTTGGGATTGGAGAGTCTACTCAGCAATCAAGGAGTTTCAAGACCGCAGTTGGCAAAGACCTGCCTACCTAAATACCTTTAAATAGCTTGACCAACCCTTGTTGGGGTTATGAGAAGGGGAATATGGATCCTTTCCAATAGTATGTCATGAAAATTGGACATTTATATTTGAATGGTGAGGGCCATTGGGACTTGATAAAATAGTGTGAGACTTAATAAAATTAATTTATTATTTCTCATAAAAATCAAGAAAGTAATAATGATCTAATTTTTTAATTATAGAATAAAAATGAAAATCTCATCAACTACATTATCCCTGTGATAAATTTAATATAAATACAACATACTCACCATCAGTAACTTTTATTAATGGTTTAGATGCATCTGGGTCATCCTATCCCATGAATGGAATTCTTATATGTTGGAGTTATTATTACCTGATCTTCCTGCCAAAGAGGTGAGTGATGAGGATTTCCTAGTTTACGAGAAATATATGAATGGAATGATAGACATTCAATGTTTGATGTTATCATCAATGTATAGTGAGCTCATTAAGTCTCATGAAAACATGGATGCTTATAGCATGCTCAGTCACCTCCATGTCATTTACTAGGAGAGAGAAAGACATGAATGGTTTGAGATCTCCAAGGCACTCTTTCATAGTAATCTTGGAGATGATGGAATATATGGGACTTTTGTAGTCAATCTCATTTTCTAAATCAAGTTCCAAGAGGTTCTAGGGTTTAATCTCCCTAAAGAACTACGAACCAATCTCATTGTCGCATCACTACCTCATATCTTCTCCAACATTGTTGTCAATTTCAACATGAACAACATTGATAAGTCTCTATCTAATCTTATTATCCTCATTCTTAAAGTGGAAAAAGATATGAAGCGCGAAAATACTTCTGTTCTTATGGTGAATATGAGGAAAGGGAAGGAAAATAGATTTAAGCCCAAATCTTCTTCGCAGCTTTACAAGAAAAGGAAAATCAAAGGAGAGGAAAGGGAATAAGAGGCTGTTTGTTTCACATGTGTAAAAAATGCCACTGGAAGAAGAATTGCACCCAACCTTAGAAGAAAGGGGAGGCTTCAGGTGCATTTGTTATAAAATTCAATCTAACTGTTTCTAAAAATTTGGTATTAGATATAGATTTTGGTGCTCACATGTGTATCCAAATAAAGTAACCAAGTATATTCAGAAAGATATACTGAGGGGAGGTAGATATATGAGTAGCCAACACAGCCAGACTTACTAATGTAGCTATCAGGGAATACCACTTCATGTTGACAATTGGGATGATGTTGGTGTTAAAGGGGAGTTATTATGTGTCATCTATTACTAAAAACATTATTTTTGTATCCATATTATATACAGATGGGTTTTTTTCATGTTTGGAAATGAATGTTGCTTCTATTACAAAGATATCATTTGTTTTGATAGGGCACATTTATACAGCGGTCTTTACGTATTGGATTACACAAACCAAGTAATGAAAATCGATAACAAAGATACTTCTCATGAATCATACCACACCCAACTTTGGCATCACCGACTAGGTCATGTAAATGAGAAATGCTTGAAAATTTATAAGAAGATGGATATTTAGATTCCTTAAAACTAAAACCACTTGGCATATGTAATTCATGTTTACAAGGAAAAATGACCAAAGCCCCATTTATTGGGAAATGTGAAAGGGATAAATAACTTCAGGAATTGGTTCATAATGATGTGTGTGGACAATTTTCTATTGAAGAAAGGGGAGGGTACTCATACTTTATAACTTTTACTAGTGATTTTAGTAGATATATATATATCTACTTAATGTGGTATAAGTCAGATTATTTTAATAAGTTCAAAGAATACAATAATGGATTTGAGAACCATCTTTCTAAGAAGATTAAGAAAATATGCTCAGAATGAGGTGGAGAATATCTTAATCAAGACTTCATTGATTAGTTACAGAAGTTTGGGATCCTATCCCAACTCACTCCTCCTTACAAGACCTAGTGTAATGGTGTGAGAAAAAGGAGTAACCGCACCATGTTGGACATGGTGAGATCAATGATGAGTCATGTGATTCTTCCATTATCCTTGTGGGGATATGCATTACAAACATTGGAACACATAATAAACCAAGTACTAAATAAATAAATAAATGGTTTTCTATATGATTTATGGAGTGGAAAGAAATCCATGTTATCAAATTTACATGTGTAGGAAAGGGATGCATTTGTTAAGGACTCTTCAGGTAATGAAATTTCACCCCAAGGAAAAAAGTATACCTTTATAGGATTCCCCGAGGAAACAAGGGGATATTACCCATAAAATCCATCAAAAAAAGGTTATAGTGGAAATATATTCCATATTCCTTGATAGGGAGCACATCTCCAAAAGAGATAGTGGGAGCGAGATAGACTTCAATGAAGTTGAGGCTCAAGGTACAAAATAGTTGGTACAAGAGAAGATTACACAAATCCCCATGGAAGAAATAATTGTTCTAGAGACACAAGAACTGTGTAGGAGTACAAGAGAGGTTAGAGAACTGGAACGGTATGATTTTATAGTTATCGAGGATGGTGACTCATTATTGGTTGATAATAATTATCCTCTAACCTACATGGAAGAAGTAAGTGGAATAGATGTTGACAAGTGGCAATAAGCCATGAATTCTAAAATGGATTCCATCTATGAAAACCAAGTCTAGATTTTGGTAGATTCTCCAGTTGATGTAAAGCCTATTGGATTAAAATGGGTATTCCGGAAGAAACTAGACATGGAAGGAAAATTCAGTACCTATAAGACATGACAGGTTTCAAAATGGTTCAAACAGCGTCAAGGCATTGACTACGAAAAAACCTTTTCACTAGTTGCAATGCTGAAATACATTATAATTATATTGTCCATTACCGCTTACCATGACTATGAGATTTGGAAAATGGATTTCAAAACAGTCTTCCTTAACGGGAACCTTTAGGAAGATGTCTACATGACACAACCTGAAGGTTTTATGACTCCAAAGGATACCAATAAGGTATACAATTTACAGAAATCCATTTATGGATTAAATAAATCATCCGAGTCATGGAACATTTGTTTTGGTGAATTCATGACGAAATTTGGTTTTATCATGAATGAATGTGAGAAAAGTGTCTAAAACCGGTTTAGTGGGAGTGTAGTCATTTTATTAATAGTATATATTGATGAAATATTACTTATTGGAAATGAGATACCAGTCTTATAGTCTTTTAAGGCATTTTTGAATCAATGTTTCTCCATGAAGGACTTGGGATAGGTAGCATATATTCTTGGGATCAAGATCCATTGTGATAGATCCAAGAGATTGTTGAGCCTAATTCAAGGTACATACATTGATAAGATACTAAATAGATTTGGTATGGAACAATCCAAGAGGGGATTATTTCTAGCATCACATGGAATTCATATTTCCAAGAAAATATGTCCTCAGACAGATGATAAAAGAATGATAATGGAAAGGACTCCATATGCATTAGCGATTGGGTCAGTCATGTATGTCATGCTATGTGCTAAGCTAGATGTCACCTATGCATTGAGTGTGGTAGGCAGATATCAAGCTAACCAATGTGACTGCCATTGGATGGAAGTCAATACTATCCTAAATTATATGAGGTGTAATAAGGATATGTTCATGGCTTATGGGGGAGATGAGGAACTAGTCATAAAAGGATATTAAGATTCTAGTTTCCAAATTAATCAAGATGACATGAAGTCTCAAATGGGATACAACTTCATTTTAAATGGGGGTGAAGTGATCTAGAAGAGCTCAAAGTAGAGTGTGGTTGCAGATTTTACAATAGAGTCTGAGTATATCATAGCTTATGAGGTAGCTAAAGAAGCAGTTTGGATGTTATCCTTCATCCAAGAGATTGATGTGATACCTAGAATTAAATATCCCATCACACTGTACTGTGATAATACTGCAGTGGTGTCTCTTACAAATGATCCAACGTCACATCAGTAGACAAAGTACATACTTTGGAAGTATCATCTCTTGAGAGATTTTTCTTAGAGATGTGAAGTTTCAGTGAGAAGTATTTCCACGAAAGACAATGTGGAAGACCCCTTGACTAAAGCCTTGACTCAGGAAAAACATGATCACCATGTGAATTCTAGAGGACTAAAAGTTGTAGGCAGTTGGCTCTAGTCCAAGTAAGAGTTTGTAATATTTGGTGTCCTAGAACCAACTGGTTGTACTTTTATTAAATTTATATTTAATGTATTTAAATGTTTTACACCTTATTACATATTGTTCATTTTTCTACATGAATATGATGTAATAATGTCCTATAGTATTTTTTGCATTGATAAGGTCATGGAAGTTCCCCACTATGATGAGAACCTTGAAATGATATAGAACTATTATTAAATATAGTTCTATGGTTGGATGTCATACTATGATGGGACACATACCATGTAGACCATCAGGTGTGAAAACTCATAAGAAGATGAGAATTCCACTCATGAAGTTCGCACTTGGAAATCTCCAAGACAAGATATTATGAGAACAGACCCACCAGTATGAATTATGCATGTTTTGGTGTCATTAGATTTTTATATCTACGAGCATGTGTAATGATCCTTGGACTTTAATACTATCATTAATAAATGTCACAACTCATGCAATTAGATTTACTAATGAAAAATATCATGCAGACAGTTGGTGGGAAGTAGGGTACGTTGGGTACGTCATAAGTGGAATGTTATTAATGGATAAGTCAATGAAGTATTTGTCCTCTCCATTTATGGAAGTTTATATCTCATCCCTTTGATTGAAATATAATCTTCATGTGAAATTTTGTGGCCATGGAGTAACAATTAGTTTGTTTCAGGTATTTAAAGAATGACTTATCAAGCATAAAAGTTGATGAAACTATCATGAAACTTACTTGATGAGATATAGCGACAAAGGGATTATATTACATAGTGAGCATTCGTATGTCGATTTTTTTGTTGCGACTTTAATTTCTTTCTCTTGGGTTCCTTGACTCGTTTCTAGATATTACTCTTGTACTTTAGGAAATCCCACCTAATGCCAACAAAAAAGAATCCTATAGGGTCACACAGTAAGTGTATTTGGTGGTCTCGGTTAAATTCTATTTGAATTTAATTACTAATTATTATTCTCAAGATAGGGGAATAATTTTTTTAATTTAAAATAATATCATAAATTAAATAAATATTAATTCATCGGATTGTGGATAAAATTTATTTATTTATTTTATTAAACATTTAATATATATTTATTTACTAGTTTGAAAATAAAATTTTTATTTAAGAGGATAAATTATTTATTTTTTATTCGAGTGTTCGATAAATGGAAGTGGAGTTCGAGCAGACCAAGGTTGGTCGGGTAGTAAAATAATTATTTTTAAGATGATAAATAATTATTTAACTAGTTCGAATAAATTAAAATAGCACTTTTAATATTTTGTGACGCGGAATTTTATTTATAATTCCTCATTTTACATAAGTCAGCACACCATAAATAATGATGCGGTATTATTATTAATAGCATGGGTTTTCTCTAATTTTATGAATGTATTTTATTTTTGTTGTGCCATTAAATATTGTAACTTAAGCCCCATTTCAATAAATAAACACATACATCTATTGTTCCATGTACTGAACCGCACACCTGGTGAATTGATAATTGTTGAGCTAAACAATTTCTCTCTCGAATCCTCTTCCCATCCCTCTCAAGAATGATAGGCGTTCTTCAAGGCTAAATAACAAGTGGTGAATAACAACCGACACAAGACACTCGCTTCACCATGCTAGCACCCATAGATCGAGTGGTGTCGATCAGAGGCCATCGGACCATGTGCAGATCACCACTAGAGGGATTTTAATTTTGATCCTTGCAAGCACAAAAATATAATCTAGAAAGGTCATTTCGGATGATCAACATCATCAATGAAGAAAATACCAAATATCTTGGAATTATTTTCTTTATGAAATTAATTAAATTAATTATAAACATGATGTGAAAGATCCTATATAAAGGTTTTAGGACTCTTCCTTTTTTATCTAAATCTTCGATTCTATTTCATGGAGACTGTAATTCATTGTCGTATTGATCCCGGAATAATCATCGATCATGGTAAACATTAAATTTGGGTGTTATCCCAACCATGCTTTCGTAGCACTTGGAACCTTCATTATAATCCATGTAGCTTCCATACTAACTATTGCATTAATTGGCATAGTCTCACATACTCTTTTATCTCTGCTCAATTTGTATTTTTGTTGGGACTAGTAGTGGAACATGTGTGTGTGGTTATTCTAATTAATAATTCATTTGGTGTGTTATATGAGGTTATTATACAATTTAAGGTTTTTTCTTTGCAGGTTGGTGGATACCATTTTCTATGGGACTTGTTCATCCTTGAGATTTTAGATTTTGAAATAATTTTGGTGATGGATTGGATGGTGTTATACCAAGACCATATTGACTTTTACCATCATTAGTAAATTTTCACGTCTCTTGGGGAAGACACATATGTGCATCATGGGGAGTGGGATGTTCAAGAAGGCCATACAGGTCCATTTTAAAAGTAGTTGGGTGAACTAGTAACCCAAGTTTCTTTTATAATGCTTGATGATGGGGAGGTAGAGAGATCAGTCTTACCTTTTGTTGTGGATCGATTATAGGATGTGTATTCTGATGAGTTCTTAGGACTTCCTCCCAAGAGAGATATTGAGTTTATGATCGATTTACAGCCTTGGGTAGAGATCATTTCTTTCTATGGTATATAATAACCCCAAAAAACTCCAAGATATTAAGGATAAGTTTGATAAAATGGAGAATTAAGGGTTTATTCGTGCTAGTACACCACCTTAGGGATCACCAGTGTTGTTCACCAAGAAGTATGACCGGTAATTGAGGCTATATGTCAACTATATAAAGCTAAATCAAATGACAGTTAATAACTCATACCCTCTTCTGAGAATTGATGATCATTTTGACCAGTTGAGAGGTAGTTTAGTGCATTCAAAAACTGATCTAAAATTAGGGTATCACCAGTTGAGGGTGAGACCTTCTGACATACAATATATTGATTTCAGGAGTAGTTATGTGTTGTATGAGAATTTGGTGATGTTTTTTGGTTTGGCCAATGAACCAGTGGTGTTTATGGATCTAATGAACCAAATCATTCACCCTTACCTGGATTAGTTTTTAGTTGTCTTTGTCCATGACATCTTAGTGTACTCTAATAATCATGATGATCATTCCAACCATTATGACATCATCTTGAGTATACTACGAGAGCACAACCTATACACCAAGCTATCCATTTGTCGTTTCTAGATTGATTGTGTGCATTTCTTGGGTAACATTATTTTTATGGAAGACGTGTTAGTGGACCTCAATAAAGTACAAACAGTTCTATCTTTGGAGAAACCCAAGAATTTTTCTGGTGTCTAAAGTTTTCTAGGATTTTGGGGCTATTACCGATGGTTTATCAACTACTTTTCTCATTTGGAAGTGCCACTTTTGAGATTGACCGATAAAGGTATCATGTTTGAATGGTAAGAAACATGTGAATTTTTTTTCCATGATTTAGAGAATCTATTGACTATCACACTAAACCTGATCTGACCTGAGATGGGAAACATGTATACCTTTTTTTTATGCATTTGGTGTTGGGATAGGAGTAGTGTTGATATAAGATGATCTATTTGTTTTGAATGTTTCATGGCAGTTGAGGCCTCATGAATGAAATTATCCCATGCATGATCTCGAGTTGGCTGCAGTGGTTCATGCCTTAAAATGTTAGCAGAAATAATTTTTGGGAGAATGGTTTATGGTGTATACCAATCATAACAATCTTAAGTATATTTTCTATCATTATGATTTGAATCTTCAACAGTATAGATGGGTTGGGTACATGAAATCCTCTGATTTTGAGTTGTTTTATACTCTAAGAAAAGGAAATTCTATTTTAGATTCTTTGAGTCAGAAAACTTAAATTCAGTCAGTTCAAGAATCTACATCCATGTGGATAATGATGGAATTGTTTGTTGAGATGCATCCTAAGGTGAAGGATGCTAAATTTAAGATTTTCCTTGTATCCTTGGTAGTTGATTTGTCAATTTTGAGCTAGATTAAGGAGAGAAAACTTGAGTACTCATAAAGTTTGACTATGAAGGAAAGTCTTAAAGGTAGTGAGTCACCTTCTAGTTGGGATTTTAGAGGTGATGAGACCATCTATGTTTGTGTTCATGTTGTTCTACCAATGTGTATGTAGTAAGAGTTGATGAATAATTTTCATGAATAGAAGGGGAAGTGCATCTAGGTTTCACTAAGATTAATCATGATCTTCATAGTAAGTATTTGTGTCCAAGGATTAATAAATAGGTTGTGGGTTTTGTGGAACAATGCCTTACATGTCAATAGGTGAAGACAGATAATTATCTCCTAGGTGGTTTGTTAAAGTAATTTTACATTATATAGTGAAAGTGGGATGATGTAATAATGGAATTAATAGTAGGTCTTCCAAGTATGCCTCAAAATAATGATGCAATCTAGGTGATTTTTGATCAGTTGGATAAGGTCTCCCATTCTTGATGATTTGAGAGACATTCATTATTGACCATTTGGGTGAGTTGTATGTTCGAGAGGTAGTAAGGTTACATGGAGTACTGAGAACTATAGTTTTCAATCATGCTCTATATTTTATCTCACTCTTCTGGAAATGATTTCATAAGGCACTAGGTACCAAGGTGTTCTTTAGAGTAGATTTCCACAAGCAAACTGACGGGCAGTCAGAGTCTACCATTCAGGTACTAGAGGTCATGTTGAGATCTTGTATCCTAGATTTTAGTGGATTATGGGAAAACATATAGCGCTCTTTGAATTTTCTTAAAATAATATTTTTTTTAGGAAATTATTCATATGGAACCATTTAACGAACATTGTGGTAGTCCATGTAGATCTTTGTTCTGTTGGTTATAGGCTGGGGAATCAAAGTTGCTGGTATTGATTCTCATGTAGAAGATGTCAGAATATATTCATTTGATCTCAAAGAGGATGTAAATAGTAAAAAGTATGTAGAAATAATATACAGATAGGAATCGTATACCTCTTTAGTATCTTGTGGGTGGTCATGTGTTTCTTTGGGTTTCACCCAGGTTGGGTCACCTTCAGATTGGGAAACAGGGAAATATGGCGCCTAGGTACGTGTGGACGTTTGATATTGTGGATGGGATTGGTCTAATGGTGTATCAATTGGATCTTCCATATTGGTATAGTGTTATACATGATTATTTTCATGTGTCACACCTTCTACAGTATCACCTTGATCCTTTTTATGTATTTTATGTTTATAATGTTGAGCTTGAGGCAGATGCATCCATTGTGGAGCATCCAAATCATATTGTGGATCACCGTGAAAAATTATCGATGGTAAAGACTATGCCATTGGTTCTTGTTTAATTTAAGCATGGTAATGTTCTAGAAAAAACATAGTATAATTATTTAGATGTTCACTCTCAGTGCCCAAATCTTTTTACCTTGGAAGCTCAGTGATGCTTGGGAGGGGCAGCTCAAGGATGATCCATTATAATGTGGGGAGTTTGTATAGTTCCAGATTCATGGAGGTGTGTACTTGTTTAAATTTTGGTTTGAATACATTGATTTTGGTTAATAAAATTTCCACATGGTGTATGATGGGTTTTAGGGGTGTTTAGGGGATTCGGGACACAAAATGCTGGAAAACCGGTACAACCTACGAAAGGTGCACTATTGGGTAACTGTTAAGTTAACCGTGCAACTTTCCTATGAAAAACATTAAACCGTGGATAGTGGAATTACACACATTTGTTGAATGGTTATTAAAACCGTTTATATATCCCCAGGTAATCGTGTGACACAGATTCCCATAGATAGAGGCTTACACATGGGTTGCACATGATTTTTCAAACCGTGCAGTCAAATCGTGTGGCCCATTAAAAGTTAAAAAATTTACATTTTTTACATCATGATATTTTCATATCTCTATCCATTTTCCTTCCACATTTCACCCCATTATAACCCTATTGATAAACCCTGTCCCTAAAATCTTTCCAAGGATCGATCTCCCTTATTTCATGGTGGTTTGGAGTTTCGCTGGTTGCGGATCGAAGCTCCGGGTAAGTCTAATCTCCCTCTTGGTTCACTTTTCTAGATTAAGTCTTGTATCTTGGGTTATCCACTTATTAATCCCTAAAAAATAGTTTTCAGTGCATTATAGGTTGAGGCTTCAATGGGTGTTTGAATCTAGATCTAAGGCTACAATTAGAAGTGTGTTCATCGTCATATTTGAGGTAGGTGGTTTACAAGTTATATTCTATAGTTTTGATGTGGATTTCTGCATGTTTGATTTTGTACTTGTTTATCAATGGTTTTTATTTTGATTCCTTTGGTGTGATTTGGTAAAATGGTAATTTTAAAGATGAATTGAACTCCTTATGATCCCCTTAGGATGTGTTGAGGGTGATTTGACCAATTTCAGGCCACCCATGGGGTGTGCCGACATTCCCGAACCTAGACTTTGGTAAGGTTAAATGTTAAGTTGACGTGTGATAATGTAGATCCCATAAAGAACATGTTAATATGGATTGGTTGGGTTTAAAATGTAATAATGAATGATTTTTCTAGGATTGATAATGGAATAAGGAGTCAGTTGGCCTAAGGTTAATGAGTTAATTGAGTTGTGAATTGAAAATGGGTTCTAATTGGTTGTATAAGTAATGTTAATGATGAATAGTCTAATTGGTTTAAGGCATGTGAAATGGTGAAAATGCCAAAATTTTAAATTATTTGGAATTTATAAATGATTTAAGTGGGTTACCATATCAACTGGTTTATAAATTTTACACGAAATTAATAAGAGGTTTAATATGTGGGAATGAGGAACGAGTTAAGTGAGTTAACATATAGAATGCTTGAATATGTTTTGTGGGTTAATGTATGGGAATTAGTGAAAATGATTATTGATTTAGGCATAAGAAATAGGAATTAGGAGAAATTTAAATATAATGTAAACAAAAATGTGTTAATGGGTTGTGGAATAACATTTATTCCCATATTGATTGTTGAGGATTATGATTTCAATTTTTATTTGTTGTGTTTGGTTGTGATATGGTATATGTGTGGTGAATGGATAAATAATAATTTCCACAAGGCTTGGTAGTGTGGGGTATTGAAATTAGGTTCTATAACCATGGTTCAAGTTATAATGAGGTTCTAAACTCAAACCCATAATGTATGAGTTAGGGAAAGGGGTATAGGATCTATTCCCCTAACAGATTCATTCGATGAGACCATCCGATTAAAGGCTTTGAGGTGAGTGTAATGTATTTTTTGTGATGTGTTTACCCCTACTGAGATAGGGATTTGATTTATTTATTTATGAATAGATATTTTTTTCTTATAACCTTGTGTGTATTTTTTAAATTCTTAACCCACAAATCAAAAGTTTAAAATGGTTAAACAAATAAAGATGGGATAAGTGGTGAAAATAGTAATAATTATGGAAATGGTTTAAGTGTAATTTGTTACCTAATAACTCCCGAGTTATATTTTTTTTCCTATATTTTATTTCATTTTTGAAATCACTATATATTAGACTTGATACTTTTTATACACTATTTGTGGTGGCTTTCTAAGTTGTACGCACACCCTGCCCAGGCCACCATTGGGTACCGGAGTAGATTTCATGCTTGTAGGACAGGATAGGGGAAAAGGTCACATGATTGGGTGTTATGTAGGGGTTAAGAATGTGTATATATGAGGTTTTTGACTTGGAGTGAGGAAACTTTTTGGGATTCGACTGTTGTATTTGTTTTGGGTTTTTTTCACTTGTAACTTCTTATCATGACTTTAAGTAATTATTTTTTGTTTCTAGTTTGTACCCAGTTTTGGGAGATGCTATCTTTTCATGTTTCTTGGCTATTATATATTTTTTCTACTATTATGTTGTTAACTATTTTTTATTACTATAGTGAAGAGAATATAGTCTCCCCAGGTGACTTATTAGACCCTTTCTACTAGTAAAAAACATCATCCATATGGAGATGTGCGCTTGAGGTCATGTGACGACTTATCTCACAGCACCAGTTTAGTGCCTTCTAAGTCAGGGATGTTACACATTACAATTTCATCTTCATTTCATGGAGTATAATACAAAGATTAAATTGATCAACGTACAACCAAAGAGTTATACTATAATTATGAAATTAAATTAGGTATGTATATATTCTCAAAAGAGTTTTTTTAAAAAAAATTGTATCTGGTTATCATCATTTTTTGATGATATCAATGACCTTTTTCAGACCTATTTGGTCTATGGTTTTGTGTTCACTAACCTTATATTGACCATGTTCTATATCAATATCTACTAGTCCTTGAGGATTTTTTTTCAATCCCAAATCCACATTTTAATGTTTTTATTATGAGGAAACATAGTTATTAATTGCATCATGTGACCTCTATGTTCCCAATATTCCTTTTTAAAAGAAATTTTATTATTCAGTTTTAATTTCTTGGTTTTTATGAATAAATGATAAAATGATAAATAATTTGATGACCAGGAAGCATTTAAAGAGTTAAAACTTATTTATTGGGGGTAGAATATAACACCTCAATATTTTTATAAATTATATTTTTTAATAATGTTATTTCATTGATATCTTTTGTGGTACGCAATATCAAGTTTAGATGAAATGCAAAATATTATATATCTGTTATAGAATATCCATTAAATTAGTGGGAATAGTAATTAGTAACTAAATTATGAAAAAAATATATAAAGGCACAACTCAATACTAATTTGTTGTTATGTTCTTATAAAAATGATCACACAAATTTTAGTAAGCCACTTTATTCTTAAAAAATATGTTTTCTTCAAAAATGAGTTTTTCTTCTTTTTATGAGTGAGTATTATTGTATTGAACGTCTAGATAATGTATTTAAAATTTTTAATTTATATTTTTAATTAATAATGTAAAATTTCTCTTTAATTGATATTTTATAATTTTTTGAAAACTTTTCTTTTTCATGAAATAGTGAATAGACTAATTTTTATTGAAAAGCGTATTTTATTTTAGTGTCTTTTCCAGATAAAATTATTTTTAGGATTAGTTTAAAATGTTTATTTGTTCACTTTTATTTAATATAATACAATTGTATTTCTATAAAAGATTTTATACAAGATTTTATTATAAAAACCTTTTATGTTTAAAAAGGGAATTTTTCTGAAAAACTATTTTTTATGGGATTTTTTTTTGTTTTAATCCAAAATAAATTCTAAAACTTATGTGTTTTGAGTGAAATGGATAATATATATGAATTTATAAGGTCCATATTTAGTAAATATGTCCCTTTTTCAATATGAATAATAACCGTTGTAATTTTTGTTACCATGATAAAGGTTAAATTGGGTAATTTAGGTTTTAAATAAAATCATAAGGATTATAAAAGGACCATAACACTCATAAAAATTTATTTTAATATGTTAATTCAACACTTCACACCTAAGGATCAAAATTGAGTTTTTTTATTAGAGTTGGTTCCCGAGAACCATCTTCTATGTGTTTTATGATAACATGTATTCATGATTTTGAATGTTAATAAAATACTTATCATGTCATGATTTTTATTCTACGTAATATTGGTTGTGATAATGTCCCAAGAGTAGTTTTCACACTAAAAGGTTATAGTAGTTCCTTTCTATGATGATAACTCTAAAATGATATGAAACTATTCTTAAATATATATTCTATATTTGTATGATATCATTTGAGGGACACAAATGATATAGGATATCAAGGGTAGATACTCATTGGACTTTGAGGTGCCTTCTCATGGTGCATTCCCTTGGTAATATCCAGTAGGATATTATAAGAACAAGACCCACATGTAGAAAATACATATTTATATGTTTCATTGGATGTTCCTATCTTTGGACGTGTGTATTGGTCTTTATAATTTAATATTATTATTAATTAGTATTATAAGTCACGTACATTGATGTATTGAGGAAAACTATGATGACAGAAGTTCGCGGTGAGGTAGGATACTTTGGGTGCATCATGAGTAATATTTCATTAATGAATAATGTGAGAAAGGATTTTTCCTTTAGGTTATTTAATAGAAGTTAATATCTCAGGCCCTTTGGTGTAAATCATATAGCCTAATTAAATCCATTGCCATAGTTTTCTATTATCATGTTCTATTTCTGAAAATTCAATTAGATAGACATCGAGCCCATAGGTTGATGACACTGGCATGAAACCTAATCAATTTGAGATATTGATATAAAGGGATTATATTACATAGTAAGCATTCATATGAGGTAACCTGTCATTGTGACATTAACTTCTTTATTTATGGGTGCCTTTGCATGTTTCTAGATGATAACATTGGAATTTAAGTTGTTTCACCTGATGCCATTGAGAAAGATGCCAAGATCATCATATACTAAGTGTATCCAGAATCTCAGTTAAATTATATATTATTATTTATTATTTTTCATGTTTAATAAATATTATTTCCATTCATGGTATAATAATTATTTATTTATAATTAATCGCATATATTCTGTCACCAGTTTTTTGAGATAATATAATGTGAGAGGAACGTTTAATAAAAATTCATTTTATATTTAATGAATATAATATTTATTTATTTATTGGGGGAAAATGCAGTAATATTTATTTAATAAATAAATATACGTTATTCAAGGCCTAATAAATATTTTAAAGGAATAGAGAACCGAGTTTAATGGTCCAATGAGAAATAATAAATATTGAATATTATTTAATTAAATAATATTCAATTTTAATTCACATGTTAAGAACATGTCGATAAATGGTAATATTATTATTATTATTAGACATTGGTTTTTTCTAGGATTAAATAAATAATTAAGGGAACTTGTGAAATTATTTAATTTTAACACTAGAAATATAAATATACAATTGTGTTATTTTCTCAAGAGAGATAATTCATTTGTCTTTGTTGTGCACAATGGATTTGGAAAATACTATCAAGCCTAGAGAGATTCCTTCCCCAAGAACGCTCCCAAGAACTGAGAGTAATCCTTATCCACCAGATCAATGAGAACTCTATGGATGCAGTTCTCAATGTGATCAAAGTTAGATAATGAAATCATGAGGATATATCGTACTAGAACATATATATTCCTTCAGCATCATCTAGAGATTCATGGAACACATGTGCATCACTTATAGAGGAAATATACACTTGGTTTCTACAACACAATTAAAGTGGACTGTAGATCTTTCACCATATCCATCAATGGATAAATAATTCCAACAAAGGTAACTCTTTATTTAATTAAATTAATTATAAATAATATGTGATGATCCTATATTTGGTTCTGGTATGATTGACCTTTTCTGATCTCATTGATCCAATTATTTAGATCATTGTGTTTATCGTCATGTAGATCTCGGATTGGTCATCAATCATGAAAAAAAGCAATATTGGGCACCACCCATCACACGCTTCCTCTGCACTTAGAACCTACAAGTGTTATCAGAGAGGGAAAATAATTATTTATAATTATTTAAAGATCTTTGGTGATTTAAACCTTTTAATTTAGTTTTTTAATTATATTTTAATCATTCTTTTAATCTGAATTGTGAGATATATTTATTCCTCCTTCATTTATCATGGATCTAATCAAGATGATAAATTTTCTAATTAAAATAAAATTGGTGAACTCGTTTGTAGGTGAAAAGGTTTCTGGATAGATAAAATAGTAGTACATGTTGTGTAATCGGAATTACATGCCATTTACTCTTGTTCAATGCACAATGAGTAAATTAAAAAATGACACAAATTGTGTGCATTGATTACACACGGTGTAGTAAATTCTTACACCACATCTTGACTAGGGTATACTGGTGCATGTTCAGCTGGAGTACATGTCACCAACCAAACTGGGATGCCATCTGACCTGACACCCAACCCGGTCCGCAACGTGGCCCGAAGGGCATTCCCGATACCCACGGGCTGGAAACAAGTGTCGGGAATCAAAATAAAACAAGAGGGAATGATTTAGCCCAATAATAATAGAATCAAAATATAAAACATAGAAAACGCAGCAGAGCTAACCACAACTGAATCTCAAAAAAGAACAATCTAGTCCAATATGAATACTACTAAATAAAACTAACACTGAAAGAACCATAAGATACAAAAAAAATGACCATCCACTAGCACGATCTCCATGTGATCTATTGACCACCTCCAACCATAAGACCACCTTGCTCCAAGAGATACTTGAACCAGAAAAAACCTGAAAAAAATATGAACCTGGAAAACAGTTCGGGTCTAATGACACTGAATGGTACAAGTAGGGTGTGATCTAGATAGCTCAGTAAAAAATCACCAAATATTCCATGTGTTTCCTTTCCCAACACAATCCATTAACACTGGTTTGAAAATAAGGCTATAAAAATAGGTTTTCTATCTTTTTAGAAATAAAAAAATTTCATTCCCTTTTTACAAACGATGCACACCGTGTTTTCACATTCAAAATAGACATTTCATTTTAAATAAAAAAAATCAACAACATCAGGGCTATGCTGAAAATAAATAAACTGAAAAAAAACATTCAATGTAGCAAAAAGTAAACAATCAATACAGATAGTAACCATGGGTGATCCTAAACATCTCTAGAAGACCCCTTGACGTACTCGGTTTCGGAACCACCTGCCGGCGTATGGTGAAGCTCCTAAGTCTATAACCAACTGGCCGCCTTAACAGACCAATCCAGTGGAAAAGCCCACCTGGCCTAACAAAATCTAGGGGGTACCAACCCGTCTAATCGGGGTTGATCAGAAACCGTCACTCGATCATCTAAAAGATGCCCAGGAACCCATGGTGGTTATAATAATACTGTGTAACTAAGAAGGCCCTCGCACGCGTGACTCATCTCACCACACTTGACTTCCCCAAACATAGATGCTTCCTATACATTAACCCATAAAGGGTTACACTAGATAGGAGCACCTCATATGCACATCCAATCATCTCACATTAACAAAGTGCCAACTGGGCCGTCATGCCATGCAAATCATTAAAACTATTTGAAACCCTTTTCAAAATACTTAAGTTGTTAAGTGGTCATACAGTAATCAAAACATCTTCATTTCAAAGAATCAACCCAAACATTACAAAGTTCCCCCAAATACTCATCTGATCATTTCATATCAACAAAGTTCCAACCATTCCATCACACCATTTAACATTCAAACCATTTCATAAAATGTTCAAAGTTTCCCACCGGGCATTCACATTTTTTTGAATCACATTCTTTTCTAAAATCAACACAAAACAAAACCTTTAAAATTATAATGCAAAATGGGCCTTCAATATTATGCGCCCAGATAAATTTACCAAAGCAATTCTAAATCATTTCTAAAATCATTTCTGAGTATACAAAGCCAAACGGTCCATTATACCATTTGAAACCAATTGTGTCCCAAAATGCCTCACGGTTCAAATTTTAAAGAAACAAAAATAAATTTAAAGGAACATAAAATACCAAAACACTTTTTATAAATCAAAGATTCATTTTATAAGGAAGATAATTGGATAGAGATAAGAGAAAACATTTGAGAAATCAAGGTTTATGTGTAATACCCTTTTTTTAAGTGTCATTTTCACTTGAATTCTATTCAATGTGCGCTTCTAGTGCACACGTGGATGTGAAAACATCCAATGACACCACATGAAGATCCATAAGAATACCCAAGAACATTTTTATAGAAATACCACTTCCCTTTAAACAAACACAATTGTAACATCTCTCATAAACATTTCAAAAACCCGAATAACTTTTCCAAAACATTTATCTATAAATAATCAAGCCATAAATAGGCACCCAAATCATATTAAATTCTCTAATTAATGTTTCAACTAAACCAATATATAAAACCAAGTCCAAACAATACAAAAAGGGCTCAATTTCCTTTTTATAAAATAAAAGGCATTTTATCAAACACTTCCAAGGCACCAACACATAGACATAATCAAGGAATCCTTTCAAAAGATATTTTTAACAATTGTAACCAATGTAAATAAACCACAATAAGTTAAATATAATACATATGTAGGTGTGAATCATGTTTAAAAATTAATCCAAAGCATTCAAGCATCAATGGTTTGCAATGGAAAGGAAAATCAAGGAAACACCTACCTCAACGGTATGAGAATGAGATGAGACTTAAAGGAAGGAGATATCTAATCCCCATGGACCATTCACACACACTATATCCAAATAAAAACAAAAAACATAAAACCTAGACATTAGGTTTTGCCGATAAAAGAAAATCCCCAAAGAAAACCCTAGAACAAAGAGGGAAAGAGAAGGAGAGAAGATTTGAAGAAGGAAACAGGAAGAATCACCAACCTTTCTTGAACAATCGCCCCAAAATAGTCCCAAAACGAAGTAGGAAGTAGGGGAGGCTGCTCTGGTCGATTCCTAATAGATAGGGCATCATTTTGGAGGTAGAATCACCCAAATCAGAGTTCCACATCAAAAGTTATAAAGCCTGCAAGTGGTTGCACGGTTTTGCTGCAAGGTTTTTCAAACCATGCGCAAACCGTGCGAGGGATACTGGAAAACTCCTGAAACTTCACATGGTTAGGTTTCACGGTTTGGGAAGGCCGTTATCAAACTATGAAACCCCAAAAATTGGCTAAAAACCCCCAAATTACACCCCAAACAGTAGGGAAGTTCACCCAATGATCCTTGAATGTTTTAAAAACAATATGGAGACACCGACGACATCATAAACTCTCCAACATGCCACTTTCATCTCACATCATTCTCAATAACCAAGAATATGTTTAGAAGAAAACCAATTCCACAAAAACTCAAGGACTTTTGTTGGAAACCCAAGCCGAACCTCAACCAAAAAATCTAACATCGAGAAACAAATAAAAGGAAGGAGTATCTGAGGTCAGGGTGTGACAATTATCCCCACCACCGACACTTTCTGCCCCCATAAATTCACCCAGCCAAAAGATAACCAAAACTCAAATCCATGCCCAATAAATACTAAGAGAACATGTATTATAGGTTGAATATTCACTCCACAAGTCACACTTGGCCGATCAAGAAGAAACCACAAAACAAGAATGAGAATGAGGGGAGAACATTAGAGGGTTATCCCCACCACATGAACTCAACTAATATGAACAACATTTAAACCAAAAACAACACCCTCACCGCAACCCAGTCGAGAGGTTTCAATATTTTAAATTTCGGAACAAATTTCGTGGTTTGTATGCACAATTTTCCAAATTGTGAGCCAACCGTGTGCGAGATACTTGAAGAATGGGGCACCCCACACGGCTTGGCCACATAGTTTCAAAACCGTGTTCCAACCGTGCCAACACCTCTGCCCAAAAATGACACAATTCCACATGGTTATAAGACCTAATGCATGGTCATGTGCTGGTCATGTAGTTGGTTCTGTCCACCTAGCTAGGTCCACACGATTTCGATTAGCCGTGCGGTAACTGTGCGGTAACTATGCAGTAACTGTGCTCCACATGTAAAAATCTCGCAAAACTCTAGAAACCAAAAACCTCAATCGAGGTCAAACCTGAACTTCCACATCTAAGTTGGACACTACCACCACTAAAATTGGGAACCTCCCAAATAAACTGAACCCACAATAAACTAATTCTACAAAACTCAAGCATCTCCAAATGAGCATTGCCGAATGTTAAAACCGAAACCGGCCTATACAAAGTCAAGACACACTCAATGGAGAATGAAAATTTTCAAGGGTCACATTTAGATTAAATCAACTATTTTAGTTACAAGAGATCTAGATCATTGCACCATTACCACAAATGGTTAACTTAAAAACTCAAGGCAACAAGAACAAGAAGATGTTAATCATTTCCATCCCAACATAGAAAAAAAACTAGGTTGGGTTTCACACCCCCCCCCCCCCCGTCACTCCTGACTATGCGCGAGCTTCACCCCAAGACCTGTGGTTGGGGCTCTGAAGGCTAAAGCATCTCCTGCCTCATAGTCAGGCAACACATCCTCCGATCAAGACTTCCTTTTCAGACAACACCCCTTAAAGGACTTATTCAAATGACCCCAATGGCCATAGCAGCGACATGTCTTTGGAGGAATACAAAAAGATGGGTCTGAGTGACCCAATCAGACACACTGGAAACATACGAGAAAATGGTTTGAAGAACTGGAATCTAGAGCCAACAAATGATGTTTTTCAGAAACTAGTTCCCCTGGAACACCCTACTCACCAGATGAGGAAGCTTCATGAGAACCAACAACCACTGGTTGTACCCCAAAAACCAGCTCATCTATGAATTCCTCATCCACCAACCTCTCGAAACAGGTTTCACCGAATGAGAGAACATTCTTTGTAATTTTAGGACGAAGACCCCAAACAAAGAGAGGGGCCTTCATTGGATCTTCTGATGCTACTTCCAAAGAGAATGGAACCATCTCTATGAAATTTTCAACATAAGACTTTACTGATTGCTGGCCCTGCCAAACATCCTATAGCTCTGCCACCTTCCTCTACTTACCCACCTCTGGTATGAACCATTGGGTGAAAGTGGCCATAAACACCTCCCATGACATCTCACCTTCTATAAATGATGGGGAAACCAACCCCCACTAGTCCAAGGCTGGGCCCTCAAACAACCTTTGAACTGCACAGACTCTAATAGCATCGGGAGTTCTCAATGACAAAAAGACACGCTCGACTTCCTCAAGACACTCCACAGCCTCAAGATAATCTTGATCACCACAGAAAAAAGAAAAACTTGTGAAGGAAAAGAAACCAGGTATGACTCATTAGAAACTTTGGGGACCTTTCTGGGCGGCATTTTCTGAACAACATGAAAAGCAAAAACCAAATCCAACATCAAACCGAAGCACAAAAGAAGAGAGGAACAACTCAAACCAAAACCAACAGGCTTAGAATACAATTAAAAAAACACCAACATAATATCCTTTTTTTAAACCATCATTTTCTTTTTAAAACTCAAAACTGCCTTCTTCCAAGGCTAATTCCCAAGTACCAATAACCCTTTTTTCAAGATTTTTTTCCAAAATCATTTTCTCATTAAAATACACTTTAGGAAAGAAATGTTAGGCATTTGATTCTAAAACCCAACCCATGGTATCCCATGAACTGTTACATGTGCGTTCATCTATTCCCATTCTCACGTGCCAACACACATACCCACACACATGTCAACGTCTATAAGAAATACCAAGGGCCACATTCCACTAATATTCTCAAACCCAAAACACCCTCAATGTTTGAAAACCCACTTTACCAAATTAAAACCATTTCATAGAAGACACTTACTTTTTTTAAATCCATTTTCATTTCAAAACCCACATTCATTTTCAACATACACTTACAACAACTAAAACCAAAATGAAATCCAAAAAACAATGGACCACCAGAATGAGGGACTAGTGCCTATGCCTAGCCCAGAAACATGGTGGTGAGCCATGCCCCAAGTAACGCATAACAGTAGGAGGGCCTTAAACCGGGCACTTGGACTTCACATGGGTCACCAGCCCATGTAAGGACACAACATAACCTGACTCGCCTCCATTTTCATACCTCAATTCCAAAACAACACAAGACATAAGACTCAATACCAGACTACCCCTATTGACTCGAGGTTTAGATTGAGCAAGGGTTCATGACGCCCTCCCCGCACCTACCTCCCGAGTCCCAACAACCCTAGTCTCCATCTATCAGACAGCCAAAATATCAAGAACCTCCCCTGATACCATTTTTTCACAAACCAAACTGGGATTCCATCTAACCTGACACCCAACCCAGTCTTCGATGTGGCCCGAAGGGCGTTCCCGATCCCCACGGGCTGGCAACAAGTGTTGGGAATCAAAATAAAACAAGTGGGAATGATTTATCCCAATAATAATAGGATAAAAATATACAACATTGAAAACGCAGCAGAGCTAACCATAACTAAATCTCAAAAAGAAAAATCTGGTCCAATATGAATACTACTAAATAAAACTAACACTGAAAGAACCAGAAGCTACAAAAAAATAAAATGACCAGCCACTAGCATGATCTCCATGTGATCTATTGATCACCTCCAACCATAAGACCACCTTGCTCCAAGAGATACTCGAACTAGAAAAAACATGAACAAAATATGAACCTGCAAAATAGTTCGGGTCTACCGACACCGAATGGTACAAGTAGGGTGTGAGCTAGACAGCTCAGTAGGCAATCACCAAAGAGTCCATGTAATGACCCGCCAATTCCGATTGTATTTAGATCTCAATCAGTCATTACAATGCCTTAAGTGACATCCCCAAGACGCCAAAGGATAGTAATAAATGCTGAAGGGTTTATAATACAAGTGGGGGATGATTTACCCTTTAAGAAATAACCCAGTAAATCGACCAACTATACCCAAACATTCACTATATGATGCATGAATGACTGAGATACAACTAAACAAACTTCATTTATGTCAAACAACATCAGAGTACACAATAGTGGAAAACCAAACCAGGTATCAAAGTGCACAATAGATAAACAACTCAAGAATCTCAAAAGACACTAAGACTTCGTGCTCCACAAGCTCCAAGCTCCACAACATCTCCCAAGAATCACCACGATCCACTAGAAATAAGATGCTTTAGCTTTACCTGTGTCTCGGAACATGAATTCTACAAAAGCACAAACGTGACAAAGCAGGGGTGAGTATAAATCTCAGTAGGTTTTCCCCCAATTACTTTCCTACTCATGCCACTAGGATATAAGAGTTATCAATAATTATATAAAAACATTTTATATAAAAAAAATTCTCAAAATAAGTTTATAACTAAATATAAACAAGTTTCCAAAACCATTCATAACCAAAATCATCCAAGAGCAATTGAAACCAGTTTTCTAACAAGTCAATTTTTCATAAAAATAACCAATCCATCTTTAGAACCATTTCACAAAATCCCTTTTTGGCATACCCAACCATTTCACAACATGTGGAATCAAGAATGCATGCTTCGTTATGACAGTTCCATACTCATGAGTGATTTCTCGTCGATCTACCAAGTCGTCACAAGGTAATTGTTTCTCATGTTCCATTACACCTTTGGCACCGAGCACAAGGTCATATTTCAACCAAGCCTCATACTTAAAAGTCTCATGTTCCATTAAACGTTTGGCACCTAGCACAAGGTCCTATTTCAACCAAGCCTCATATATGCAACATGAACACACACCACGCATTCACAGCAATCATGCCAAAACTATCCTTTCAATAAAACGCCTTTTATTGAAAACCATTTCCATCAAAATCAAGTGTGTTCAACCAATTCAAACCATTCCAATAAAACCGTACTTTTATTGAAAACCCAAGAATGAACCAATTTCATCAAGCCATTTCAATACCAAACCATTTCAATAAAACACCCATTTTTATTGAAAACCCATATTTCATCAATCCATTTACCATTCCATCAAATCCATAATTTAAAATCAATATTTTAAATTCAAGAAGCCAAATCACTTTTCACAACAATTCACCATGATTTCACAATTTCATCAAAACCATAAATCATCATTAAATAAGATTTATTCTATGATTTTCACAATCAATTTCATTTAAATAACCTAATTTGAAACTAATCCAATAAATTCTAGCTATAGGAGTTGAGAGTGAAGCCTCTTACCTCAAAGGTTTTGACAAAAACCCTAACAAACGGAGAACGCACAAGAAAACTGGGCCAATTCACCAAGGATCCTCCTTATATTTCTTCTCCTAACACAACAAAGACCAAATCAAGTCATATTTGGCATCCACACACATATATCTACCCATAATGGGCGTATATCTAGGAATACAAGAGAAGAGGATAAGTAGATCTAAGTAGATCTAAGAAACCAAACAAGAACTATCACATACCTCAAGAATCCGGCTTCGATTCGCCAAGAGAAGCCTTTGGATCACCTCCGGAATGATAGGAGAACCCTCCTTGAACTTAGTAGAACCAAAATCCCAAGTTAGGGCCTCTTAGAAGGAAAAAAATCCACTTAGAGGAAAAAACGTGTGAGATCCACCTTTATAGGATCTTGTTTAAGTGGCTGCACGGTTAGTTTGCACGGTTTGACAAACCATGCGCTAACTGTGCATTAGCTACTGCTTCGGTCACCCTTCTTACATGGTTTTTCCGCACGGTTAGACAAATCGTGCATCGACCATGCAGAAGCTACTACCTCCAAGACCCACTGCGCACGGTTTGTCCACATGATTTAGATAAACTGTGTGTCGCCCGTGCGACTTCCCTTTTGCCTCAAAACATCATTCCAAGTTCTCCCGACTCTCCCATTCAACACCCTTAACTTTAAAACCATGAAAATCATCAATTAAGGGCTACATAACAGAAACCGGGGGTATTACATTCTCCCCACCATTGGTATTTCCATCCTAAGAAAGTAGAAAACCTTCACCCAACTGAAAGAGTTCTGGCCGCTGCTCTTTCAATTCCTTTTCATGTTCTCAAGTCTCTTCTTGAATCTAACCATGCTTCCATAAAACCTGCACTAGACCGATGATTTTTTCATGCAAGACTTTCTCTTTCCTATCCACAATCCGTACCGGGATATGTATCAACGAAGCATCCGGCTCTAGGTCAACGTGATCCCATCTGATCACATGGTCAGGATCAGGCTGATACTTTTTCAACTGAGATACATGGAACACATTATGCACTGAACTAAACCATGGTGGTAATTCCAACTGATATTCCACCGCTCCAACCCATTCCAGTATCTCAAAAGGGACAATGTATCTAGGAGATAACTTTACATGCTTCCCGAAATAACAATGTCCAAGTCTTAGAGAGATCCTCAAGAATACATGATCACCCACAAAGAACGACAACGGTCTTCGACGGTGATCTTCATAATATTTCTGATGACTCCGAGTTGTCTCCATCCTCTTTCTAATCAACTGGATCTTCTATGTTGTCTCTTGTATAAGGCTTGGCCTGACTAGTGAAGTTTCACCCATTTCCACCCAGCATTGTGGAGAACGACAAGGACACACATACAATGCTTCAAATGGAGCCATGCGTGTTGAGGCTTGATAGCTATTATTGTATGATAACTCCACTGAGAGTATATTCTCCTCCCATGAGCCACAAAAATCCATTACACAAGCCCGCAACATGTCTTCCAATGTTTGTATCATCCTCTCGGATTGCCCATCCGTCTGAGGATGAAACGTCGTGATCATAGTCAACTAAGTCCCAAGGGTTTGCTGTAATGATTTATATAAATGAGATGTGAACCTCAGATCTCTATCTGAGACTATAGGCACTAATACACCATGCCTCTTTACCACTTCTCGGAGAAAGATTTTTGAAAGATCTTCCACCGTATGAGTTTTACGAATAGGGATGAAATGGGCCGACTTGGTTAGATGATCCATTATCACCCAAATGGAATTGTGTTTCTAGAACATTCTTGGAAGACCTATAAAAAAATCCATTGCTATCTGATCCCATTTCCACACTATGATAGGTAAATATTGTAACATAACAGCTGGTCTCTGATGCTCTGCTTTAACCTGCAGACAAGTTAAGCACCACGAGACAAACTCGGCCACCTTCCTTTTCATGCTGCTCCACCAAAACTACGCCTTCAACGCCTTATAAATTTTCTTTGTACCTGGATGTACAGCCCATTTATAATGGTGGTAATCATGAAGGAGTTGTTCCTGGAAAACCATAAGTACAACCATCTGATCTATAAAACACAAAACTAAACCCCCATCAAGTTTCCATCCATCAATGGTCTCCCCACCATTGAGTTTTGAACTTAGAACTAGACATTCTGCATCAGATTTTTGTGCTTCTTTGATCATCTTTACTAAATCAGGAACAAGTTTAGATGAAAATAAAACATCAACATCACCTCGGTCTTCACATTCCACATGCATGTCGGCTAAGACCGACATCAACTACCATTCATCTGAAACTTCTTTCTCTAACTGAAGATATGACTTTCTACTCAATGCATCTGCCACCGAATTCCCTTTTCCTGGTGTGTACATCAAGTCAAAGTTGAACATCTAGAGACACTCCATCCACCTCCTTTTCCTCAGATTAAAATCTCACTGTGAGAAAATGTGTTTAAAGCTTTTGTGATCTGTAAACACAGTAAATTTCTCACCAAATAGATAATGTATCCATGTTTTCAAAGCATGGACGACTGCAGCCAACTCCAAATCATGTGTTGGGTAATTTTTCGGATGCACCCTCAACTGCCTTGATCCATAAGCAACCACATGGTCTCCTTGCAAGAGAACACAACCCAACCCTATTCCCGAAGCATCACAATACACCACATACCCCTGTCCTGATTTAGGAAAGATCAAGATGGGTGCTGATGTAAGACGAACCTTCGGTTCTTGGAAAGACTTCTGATATTCTTCTATCCATTGGAATGGAGCATTATTCTTTGTCAGGGCTATCATTAGTGAAGCTAGTCATGAGAAATCATGCACAAAGCGTCAGTAGTAACCAGCTAGACCAATAAAATGGCGTATCTCAAACACATTCTTCAGTTGTTTTCAAGAGATAACAGCTTCTATCATTCCAGAATCAACAGAAACACCTTTCTCAGAAATGACATGGCCAAGGAAACGTACTTCCTATATCCAAAAAGCACACTTTGATAATTTTTCATACAAACGATGATCTCTTAGGATTTGTAAGAGTATTTCCATGTGCACCTCATGATCAGCCCTTGTTTTTGAATACACCAAAATATCATCCACAAACACCACAACAAAAGAATCTAGATATCGCTGAAATATCCAATTCATCAAAGCCATGAAGACCGTTAGTGCATTCGTTATAACAAAAGGCATGAATACATATTCTTAGTGGCCATATCTACTTCTGAAATTTATCTTTGGAATATCCTCCTTCCGAACCCGCAATTAGTGATATCCTGATCGCAAGTCAATCTTGGAGAACCACTAATCTCCCCTTAATTGATTGAATAGATCATCAATGCGTGGAAGTGGATATCTATTCTTTATCGTAACTTGGTTAAGATTACAATAATCAACACACAGCCAAAGAGTTACATATGCCTTCTTCACAAACAACACCGGTGCTTCCCATGGAGAAGTACTTGGTCGAATGAAACCCTTGTTTTCCAGCTCCTCTAACTGCACTTTCAATTACCGTAACTCTATTAGTGACATCCTATAATACAGAAGGGAAATAGGACTGTTCCCCGGAAGGATATCAATCGTAAACTCCACTTCCCTTAGAGGTGGTAACCCTGAGAAGTTATTGGGAAAGACATCTGGAAATTGATCCACAATGGCTGGAAAACTATTTTCCTCCATCTCTTCCATTGATTCCAAATTCAATGCTTCTATTTGGTAAGATATTGTTCCCACCATTGGTTCCAACAATCTCTTTGCACCTTTCTTTACCATCCTCTATCCTCTGAAGAGATAGTCGATGTCGTCCTTAGTCGTAAAACTAATCGTTCTCCTATAATAGTCGATGTGAGCCTTAAACATTGTCAACCATTCCATACCCAGGATTACATCATAGACATCCATGTCTAACATCAAGAAGTCCTATTTTAACTCAGCTCCATCAACATTTATAGCACATGCTCTACACACAAAGGCTTGACATTCTCTTTCACCAATAAGAGTTTTCAGTTTCAAAACAGAAGCCATAATTTCCAGTTTTAAACATAGAAATTCAACAGCACGAGAAGAAATGAAGGAATGTGATGCACCAGTATTGAAGAGAACTTGCACAAGGGTAGAATTCAAAATAATCGTACCTCTTACCATATATGGTCCACCCTGATCATCGACCATTGTCTGCTCAGCTCCATACAATTGCTTCGTCACTGCACTGCTCTCCTTGTTGCCTTTCTGAGATTTCCCTAGTTGAGGATTCATGGTATTTCGAGAATCACCATGGCTAGCTCAGTTATGCTGACGAGATTGATTCTGTTGTTCACATCTTATCGAAGCATATAATGCTTGCAATGCCTGAGGAGTGTCACGCGCACCTGACCTCAGTGAATTCCTACAATAGCACTGTATATGCCCCATCTTCATGCAATTGTGACAGGCTCTAGGTTGTGTCGTACACTCTTTCTTTATGTGGTCAGTCGAACCACATTGAAAGAAACCTTCTTTGCTCTAGGGTCATGGATGAAGGTTCACTGATCCCGCCATCTGGTTCTGATGTGCACTCACACCATGGAAATAGGTATCCCTTTTCCTCTTGTTCCCAGTGGTTGAGTTCCCACCATTTCCCGTAGGTATCATCATTCCTCCTCCCATAGATCTCGAGATATCATGTTCAACAATAGTCACTTTGTTCACTATCTCTGTATAATCCTTAATACAGAGCACCACAATCTTTGATCGAATCTCTTGCCTTAGCCTCGATTTGAAGATGTGTGCCTTCAACGACCTACTTATCGCAACCTCTGGTGCAAAACAGACTAAGTTCATGAATTTAGCCACATAATCTGTGACAGAGAGACTCTCCTACTTCAAGATGAAGAAGTCCGTTGTTTTCTGGATCTTGAACGTGTGAGGATAGAATTGTTTGTTGAACAATTCTTAAAAATCCTCCCAGGTGAGGCCTTCATCCAATTTCACATGCACCGCTAAATCCCACCACTGACGTGAAAGATCCTCAAGCATATACATCACCAACTTGACCTTGATCTCTGATGGTGTGCCAATGAAATCGAAGATACGATTCATCCTACTTAGCCACACCTCCGCCTTTTTGGGTTCAGCATCACCCTGAAAGTTCGGTGGATTCTGCTTCATGAACTGAATGGTATGATCCATATGTCATAGATCATTCCTCCGGTTCCCTGTATCCATATCTTGAAAAGCTCGGAAAATACTCTAAACCAGCTTTTGGTTCACCCATGGTTCAGGTGCAACCACATTCTCTACAGCCTCTTAGGGTTGGTTCTGACGACGCCTATCGGGTGCCATTTTCTAAACCAACAACAAACTCTGTCAATCTCACTCTCTAGAAACTGATGGATTAGCATTCAAATTCTATCACATCGATCTATCACAACATTTTTTTTCTAAAGACAACTTTTTTCCATGTTCAACCATTTTTGAAAACATTCAGCATGATTTTTGAAAATCAACCAATTTTTAAAATACACCAACTACCCTGTTTTCAAAATCTTTCACTTGAAAACAATTTCTACATTTTTCAAAAATTCACACCTTTCACAAAATTCTTACTCATTCGTCACAATGAGATATGCAATCCTAGTGGTAATTCATTCCTCTACTATGCATGTCATGATCATCTCATTGGCTAAACCCATGACAATGAGATTTACAACATTCTAGAAGTGTATCCAAAACACTTATGTACCCAACACCATGGTAACTTGAAGTTCAGAATAAATGGGTTAGCTACATCCTTTTATGCTATACATTTCAAGTTCGGATAATCCTACTCCTGTATAAGATTTCAACCCAAGGAATAGACAAGAATGAATTTCAACTACAAGACCAGGAACATCGATGACTACTTATTAGGCAAGGACCAAACAAGATGATACCATTTTTAATGACCCGCCAATTCCCATTGGATTGAGAGCTCAACGAGTCATTACTATGCCTTAAACAACATCCCCAAGATGCCAAAGGCTTGCAATAAATGTTGAAGGGTTTCGAATACAAGTGGGGGACGATTTACCCTTTAAGAAATAACCCGGTAAACCAACCAACCATACCCAAACATTCACAATATGATGCATGAATGACTGAGAGAAAACTAAACAAACTTCATTTATGTCAAACCACATCAGAGTACACAATAGTAGAAGACCAAACCAGGTATCAAAGTGCACAACAGATAAACAACTCAAGACTCTCAAAAGACACTAAGACTATGTGCTCCACAATCTCCAAGCTCCACAACATCTCCCAAGCATCACCACGATCCACTTGTAATAAGATGCTTTACCTTTACCTATGTCCCAGAACACGACATCTGCAAAAGCACAAATGTTCCAAAGCAGGGGTGAGTATAAAACTCATTAGTTTTTCCCCCAATGACTACCCTACTCGTGTCACTAGGATAGAAGAGTTAGCAACAATTATATAAAAACATTTTATATAAAAAAATTTCTCAAAATCAGTTTATAACTAAATATAAACAAGTTTCCAAAACCATTCGTAACCAAAATCATCCAAGAGAAATTGAAACCATTTTTACAACAATTCATTTTTTCAGAAAAATAACCAATCCAGCTTTAGAACCATTTCACAAAATCCCTTTTTGGCATACCCAACCATTTCAAAACACATGAAATCAACCATGCATGCTTCGTTATGACAGTTCCATACTCATGATCAGTTTCTTGTCGATCTACCAAGTCATCACAAGGTAATTGTTTCCCATGGGCCATTACACCTTTGGCACCGAGTACAAGGTCATATTTCAACCAATCATCGTACTTAAAAGTCTCATGTGCCATTAAACGTTTTCCACTGAGCACAGGGTCCTATTTCAACCAATCCTCGTATATGCAACATGAACACACACCACACATTCACAAAAATAATGCCAAAACCATCCTTTCAATAAAAAACCTTTTATTGAAAACCATTTCCATCAAAACCAAGTGTGTTCAACCAATTCAAACCATTCCAATAAAACTGTACTTTTATTGAAAACCAAATAATGAACCAATTTCATCAAGACATTTCAATACCAAACCATTTCAATAAAACACCCCTTTTTATTCAAAACCCATATTTCATCAAACCATTAACCATTCCATCAAATCCATAATTTAAAATTAACATTTTAAATTCAAGAAGCCAAATCACTTTGCACAATAATTCACCAAGATTTCACAATTTCATCAAAACCATAAATCATCATTAAAAAATATTTATTCCATGCTTTTCATAATCAATTTAATTCAAATAACCTAATTTTAAACTAATCCAATCAATTATAGCAAGAGGATTTGAGAGTGAAGCCTCTTACCTCAAAGGTTTTGACGAAAACCCATACAAACGGAGAACGCACAAGAAAATCGGGCCGATTCACCAAGGATCCTCCTTATACCTCTTCTCCTAACACAACCAAGACCAAATATCATCATATTTAGAATCCACACACTTAGATCTACCCATAAATGGTGTAGATCTAAGAAACCGAGAGAAGAGGAGAAGAATATTTAAGTAGATCTATGAAACCAAACAAGAACGATCACATACCTCAAGAATCCGGCTTCAATTCGCCAAGAGAAGCCTTCAGATCGCCTCTTGAATGATGGGAGAACCCTCCTTGACCCTAAGAGAACAAAAATCCCGAGTTAGGGCCGCTTAGGGGGAAAAAAGAGCCACTTAGATGCAAAAATGTGTGAGATCCACCTTTATAGGATCTCGTTTATATGGCCGCACGGTTAGTTCGCACGGTTTGACAAATTGTGCGCTAATCGTGCGTTAGCTACTGCCTCAATCACCCTTCTCACACGGTTTGGCCGCACAGTTAGACAAATTGTGTGCCGACCATGTGAAAGCTACTGCCTCCAAGACCCACTGCGCACGGTTTGGCCGCATGGTTTAGAAAAACCGTGCGCCGCCCGTGCAACTTCCCTTTTGCCTCAAAACATAATTCCAAGTTCTCTCGACTCTCCCATTCAACACTCTTAACTTTAAAACCAAGAAAATGATCAAGGGTTACATACCAGAAACCGGGGGTACTACAGTCCATGTGTTTCCTTTCCCAAAACAATTCATTAACACTAGTTTGAAAATAAGTCTATAAAAATAGGTTTTATGTCTTTTTAGAAATAAAAAAATTCATTCCCTTTTTCCAAACTATGCACACCATGTTTTTACATTCAAAATAGAATTTTCATTTTAAATAAAAAAAATCAACAACACCAGGGCTATACTAAAAATAAATGAACTGAACAAAATAACATTCAATGTAGCAGAAAGTAAACAAGCAATACAGATAGTAACCATGGGTGATCCTAAACATCCCTAGAAGACCCCTGAACGTACTCGGTTTTGGAACCACCTGTCGGCGTATGGTGAAGCTCCAAAGTCTATAACCAACTGGCTGCCCTAACTGACCAATCCAGTGGTAAATCCCACCTATCCTAACAAAATCCAGGGGGTACCAACCCGTCTAATCGGGGTTGATCAGCAACCATCACTCGATCATCTAAAAGAAGCCCAGGAACCCATGGTGGTTATAATAATACTGTGTAAGTAGGAAGGCCCTCGCACGCATGACTCATCTCACCGCACTTTCCTTCCCCAAACATAGACGCTTCCTATACGTTCACCCATAAAGGGTTACACTAGACAGGACCGCCTCATATTCACATCTAATCATCTCACATTAACAAAGTGCCAACCAAGCCATCATGCCATGCAAATCATTAAAACCATTTGAAACCCTTTTCAAAATACTTAAGTTGTTAAGTGGGCATACAATAATCAAAATGTCATCATTTCAAAGAATCAACCCAATCATTACAAAGTGACCCCAAATATGCATCCGATCATTGCATATCAACAAAGTGCCAACTGGTCCATCACACCATTTAACATTCAAACCATTTCATAAAATGATCAAAGTTTCCCATTGGGCATTCACATTTTTTTGAATCACATTATTTTCTAAAATCAAAAAAAACACCTTTAAAAGTACAATTCCAAATAGGACTTCAATATTATACACCCAAATACATTTACCAAAGCAGTTCCAAATAATTTCTAAAACCATTTCCAAGTATACAAATCCAAAGGGGCCATTATAACATTTGAAACCAACTATGTCCCAAAATGCCCCACGGTTCAAATTTTAAACAAACAGAAATCAATTTAAAGACACATCAAATACCAACACATTTTTTATAAATAAAAGATTCATTTTATAAGGAAGATAATTGGATAGAGAGAAGAGAAAACATTTGAGAAATCAAGGTTCATGTGTAACACCCTTTTTTTAACTGTCATTTTCACTTGAATTCTCTTCCATGTGTGCTCCTAGTGAACACATGGATGTGAAAACATCCAATTACACCATTTGAAGATCCATAAGAATACCCAAGAAATTTTTTACAGAAATACCAATTCCCTTTAAACAAACACAATTGTAACATCTCTCACAAACATTTCAAAAACCCGAAGAACTTTTCCAAAACATTTCTCTGTAAATAATCAAGCCATAAATATGCAACCAAATCACATTAAATTCTCTAATTCATGTTTCAACTAATACAATATATAAAACCAAGTCCAAAAAATACAGTAAGGCTCAATTTACTTTTTATAAAACAAAATGCATTTTATCAAACACTTCCAAGGAACCAACACATAGACATAATCAAGGAATCCTTTGAAAAGATATTTTTTACAATTGTAACCAACATAAAAACACCATAATAAGTTAACTATAATACATATGTTAGTGTAAATCATGTTTAAAAATTAATCCAAAGAATTCAAGCATCAATGGTTTGCAATGGAAAGGGAAATCATAGAAACACCTACCTCAACGGTGTGAGAATGCGATGAGGCTTCAAGGAAGGAGATATCCAATCCACATAGACCATTCACACACCCTAGATCCAAAGACAAACAAAAAAAATGTAAACCCTAGACATTAGGGTTCATCCACGGAAGAAAATCCCCAAATAAAACCCTACAACAAAGAGGTAAAGAGAAGGAGAGAATATTTGATGAAAGAAACAAAAAGAATCACCAACATTTCTTGAAAAATCACTCCAAAATAGTTCCAAAAAGAAGTATTAAGGAGAGGGAGGCTACTCTGGTCGATTTCCAATAGATAGGGCTTTCTTTTGGAGGTTAAATCACCCAAATCGGAGTTCCACGTCAAAATTTATAAAACCCTCAAGTGGCTTTAAGTTTTTGCTGCACGGTTTGTCAAACCGTGTGCAAACCATGTGAGGGATGCTGGAAAACTTCTGCAACTTCACATGGTTAGGTTGCACGGTTTGGGAAGGTCGTACTCAAACCGTGAAACCCCAAAAATTGTCCGAAAACCCACAAATTACACCCTAAACACTAGGGAAGTTCACCCAATGATCCTTGAATGTTTTAAGCACAATATAGAGACACTAACGGCATCATAAACTCTCCAACATTCCACTTTCATCCCACAAAATTATCAATAACCAAGAATATGTTTAGAAGAAAACCAATACCACAAAAATGCAAGGACTTTTGTTGGAAACCCAAGCCAAACCTCAACCAAAAATTCTAACATAGAGAAATAAAAAAAAGGAAGGAGTATCTGAGGTCGGGGTGTGACAGTACATGTCGTGTATCCCATGTACATGGAATGTAGTCCCTTTGTGTCATATACGGTCCATGTATTACCATACACATCCTACCTGACTGGTGAATGTATAATTTTTATATCACATTGAATGTATCCCATTAGACACACTGTGTAATCCTTTTTTTGAGGTATGACTTACACGCTGTGTCCCTAATAATTTTCCTCAGATAGACGGTGAGAGATGTATAGGCCATGTAGATTGGATTCACACACCATGTACTTATACTAGATTACATAAAAATTTATCTAGTTTACTATGTAAACCTTGATACTTGTACTTTTGTGTGGTTGTAAAGATTGGACACTCCATGTTATAGGTTTTAGTCTAAATAAATATTTAAATTTTTAATTAATATCATTATATTGTTCAGATTTTCATATCATGTATGATTCGTATTACAATTTGTTACTCTACGTGCATTAAAGAAAAACATGTGACCAAAAAATCACGTGATTCATGTAATCATCCATGAAGTGCATGTTGTGAAAGTATGTGATACATTGTGTATTCCTTATTTCACAAGAGTAAAATATTATATGATTATAATACATGTTGGGCAGAATCAAATGGGTATTCACCATGTTTTCTCCAATGTTAATTTATATACACAGTTAATATTAATGAATTTATTTAAATTGTTTAAAATTACAATGGATGAGAATCTCAAGGAAATTAAAATAAGAATTAAAATAAAAGAATTGATTAATTAGTGATAATAATTAATTGATTTGAGTGTGATTTATCTTAAATAATAATGATTTAGAATTTAATTATAGTTTTATTGAATTCATAATTTGTTGCTTGTATGTGGATGATCATGTTCATAGAACAGACCTTTGTATGAGATCGGTTTCATTTAATTTATTATTAAATATAATTTTTGTCATGTGTGTCTTATCTCCTCTTGTTATGTAGATCCAGTGTGCCCATGGTTTATTAAATGTAAACCCTTTTCCCCTCACCTATGTTTGAGTAGATGAATATTTAATGGATGGAGCTACCATTCTAGTGGAGGTAGTTCAAGTTTGAAGCTAAGGAGAAACCAATCCAAGTACATGCACATTTGGATAGTTGGAAATATATAACACAAACCATAATTGGTTCAAGGTGTTTTTCTCCTAGTTCAATGGTTACTTTATCAACATCTGGATAAACTAACCATTATTAAAGGTTATGATCATACCACTTTATTATTTTATTTCTATCAAGTTGCATGGTTATTTTATTATGGATGTAGTTTCATGATCACATAATTTAATTAACTAACGATCATGCAAGAAATAACTAAAATATATTGTATTATGCATAAATATTGTCTAAGACATGGTTAATCACTTGAGTAAACCCACTTAATATTAATAGGTATCAGATAAGGATAATAATTTAAAATTTATGCATAATAGGTTAAAATCCCACAAGAAAATATTAATTCGACTTAGCCTTCCACTACTCCAGTTAAAATATAACAATAGTTCAAATTGATTGACCAGGGCAAGTTCCAATTCTTTTAAATATCATGGAATTATAATGTGAAGTTTTGGGTTGACTTAACTTATTTCACATCAAGGGTTGACTGCCAAAGTAGGACTTTGTGTAACTGACCGGAAAAGGTTGAGAAAATCCATTTTAAGAATTTCATGATTAGGGAGTCCACTCGACATGTCAAGGAACTGTGAGTTAATGTAGTTTCAATTTAGAGATTATACCTACAACCATTCAATTTGATTGAGAAACCCATGTTGGGGTAATGAGAAGGGTAATCCAGATCCTTTCCACTATAATGTCCAAGAAATATGATATTCTGAAGCCAATGGGGATGGATATTGGTTTTTGATAAAATAGTGGGAGACTAATAAATTTAATATTGATTTATTTGTCTAAATTTTATTGGATAAAGTAATGAAATTATTCTTATCTTATTTTATATAAACAGTATTAAAATTAAATAAAAAATATCATTGTAATCCATAAGTGATAAAGAAAACCTTATCACTGGAATAAATTTCCAAGAGTATGAAAGGAACCTACATGTCATTATTCACCATGAAAGGAAATTATATATACAGAAATAACCTTTTCCAATTGTGCTCGATAATATGGAAAGTGATGAAGATATATCTCTCTATGAGAAACATCGTAATGATGCTACAGATGTTCAGTTCTATATGAAATCATCCATGTCCAATGATCTTTTGAAGCAACATGAGGATATCGATTACTATAGCATGATGTCTCACCTTCGAGATATCTATCAAGATAAGGAAAGATAAGAGAGGTATGATATCACCATTGATTTGTTAAAAACTAATCTTGGAGTGTCTTCTCTAGATGGGCCTCATGTATTCAAGCTTAATAGATACATTGAACACCTGGACATCATAGGGATTAAATTCCCAGATGAGTTGCATACAGATATCATACTCTCATCACTACCAAAGAACTTATCTATATTTATTATTAATTAAAATTTTATCAATAATGAGAAAAGTCTTTTGGAAATTCTTAATTTATTTCTCTATGTCGATAAGGACATGGTTTGTAACAAACCTGCAGTTTTTATGGTGAATAAGAAAAGGAAAAACAAGGAAAAGGGGACCAAGACCTATAAATAGTCTAAATCTATTGAGCACTATCCTTACAAGAAGAATAAGATCCAGAGGTAGTAAAAGGAAAGGGAGAAAGTATGTTTTGGGTGTTGCAAAACAGGCCACTGGAATAGGAACTACACCCAAAAGCTATTGGAAGTTAAAGGTGTGTTCATTATCAAGTGTAATATTTAAATATCTGCACATTGGGTATTAGATACAACTTTTGGAGATCACATATGTATCCAAATTCAATAAAAAATTAAATTCCAAAGCAAATTTAGAGGTGATGTGGATCTGAGAGATGCTAGTGGTTCAAGTCTATATGCTCTAGCCATTGGTGACTATCACCTATCATTTCCAATGGTATTTATTATAGTTTTGAAATATTGTTATTATGTACCTAATGATACCAAAAACATAATTTCAATGTCATGCCTAGATACATATGGTTTTATTTTCATGTTTTAAAATAGAATTTGTTTCCTTTATAAGTAAAACATATGTTATGGAATGTAACATTTAAATAATGGTCTATAAGTATTAAATTACATAAACCAAGTTTTGGAAATTGATAAGGAATCACGTCCACATGACTCATATAACACCCAGCTTTTTCATCACCATCTTGGTCATGAAAACAAGAAGAATTTCACAAATATCTATCAAGATAGTTATTTAGACTCATCTGAGCTCAAACCACTTGAATGATGTCATGATTTTTTACAAGGTAAAAAGACCAAACCACCATTTGGTGGTCAGGGTGAAAGGGCCACATAGATTATAGTATTGGTACACATATATTTTTTCAGACCATTTCCAATAGAATCTATAGGGTGGTATTATTACTTCATAACATTTAATGATGTCTTGAGAATATATGGATATTTCTACTTAATAAGGTGTAAGTATTATTCCTTTGAAAAATTCAAGGAATTAAAGAATGAAGTAGAGAATCATCTTAGTAAGAAGATAAATAATCTATGATCGGATCAAGGTGGTGAATATATTAACTAAGAGTTCATAAAAGTTTTATGAGAGCTTGGAATTTTATCTCAAATCACTCCACCTTACACACCACATTGGAATGGTGTTAGTGAAAGGGGGAAGCATACCTTGTTATACATGGTAAGGTTGATGATGAATCATACAGACCTTCCATTATCCTTTTGGGGATATGTATTATAAACTATGGAATTCATATTAAATCAAGTTACAACTGAAGTGGAATGTATAATTACCTTCGAGTTATGGAGTGGAAAGAAAGTAGTTTTATCATATACACATGTATGGGGTTGCGAGGTGTTTGTTAAGGCCTTGTCAGGAAATAAACTTGCACCCCGGTTCTCAAAGTGTATCTTTATAGGGTATTCTAAGGAAACAATGGGATACTAACTATACTACCCCTAAGACAAGAAAGTGATTGTCTCTATACAATACATATTTCTTGAGAGGGAGCACATACTTAAAAAGGATAGTGGGAGAAATATTGACTTCGATGAAGTTGATGCTCAAGATACACAAGTGTTGGTACATGAACAGATTTCATATGTACCTATGGAAGAAGTATTTTCTAAAACACAGTACTACATTGTAGCATAAAGGATGTAAGATAAATTGAAATATATGGTTTTATAGTTACTAAATATGGTGACTTAGTAATGGTTGAAAATGATGAACCTCTCTCCTACAAGGAGGTAGTAGATAGCTCAGAAGCTGCGAGATGGCAAGAGGAAATGAATTCTAAAATGGATTCCATATATCAAAACCCTATTTGTATTATGGTCGATGCACTAATTTATGTAAATCCCATTTGGAGAAAATAGGTATATAAGAGGAAACCGGACATGTAAGTTAAATTAAATACCTATAAGGCAAGTCTTGTAACTAAAGGGTTTATACATCGTTAAGTAATTGACTATGATGAATCATTTTTGCCAGTTTCTATGTATAAATCCATCAGAATTATACTTGTTATATTAGCTTACCATGACTATGTGATTTAGAAGTTGGATTTAAAAATTGTATTCCTTAATGGGAACCTTCTATAAGATGTATATAAGACACAACCATAACGGTTTGTGACTCCATGTGATTCCAATAATATTTTCAAGTTGCGGAGATAAATTTATCAATTGAATCAAGTATCCAGGTCATGGAACATTTGATTTGAAATATATATATATAAATTTTGTTTAATTAAGAATGAATTTGATTCATGTGTCTAAAATAGTTTTAGTGGAAATGCAGTCATTATCCTAGTAGTATATATTGATGACATATTACTTATTGGAAATGACATACCAGTCTTACAATTAACTGAGGAATTTTTAAAAAAGTGTTTATTCATGAATGTCTGAGGTGAATCATCCTATATTATAGGGATCAAGATCATTCACGATAGATATAGTATGATTATTGGATTAAGTGAAAGTGCATATATTGACCAGATACTAAAGATATTTACTATGGAACAATCCAATAGGGGATTGGTTCCATTGTCACATGGTTGACATCTTTAATTGAAAATGTGTCCTTAGACACAAAATGAGAATGATATAATGAGTAATATCGAATATTCTTAAAATACAGGATTAATCATGTATTATATGTTATGTACTAGACATGATGTTGCCTATGAATTGATCATGGTAGGAAGATATAAAGAAGAACGAGGATAAAAGCATTGGACTTCTTTCAAGTATATCCTTAAGTATCTGAGAAAAACTAAGGATATGTTTCTGGTGTATGGAGGAGACTATGATCTGGTCATCTGGGGTTATAATGATTCTAGTTTACAGACAAATTTTAATGATATGAAGTCACAATCAGTATAAGTTTTATATCTCAATGATGGAGTTGTGAGCTGGAAGATTTCAAAGTATCCACTTTTCAATGATTCTATAGCGGAGTCTGAGTATATAACAACATCTGATATAGCCAAGGAATATGTTTGGATTTCTAAAATTGTATAGGATATTGTTTTTATACTTAGAATTGAAGACATTATCACATTGTATTGTGATAATACTACAGTAGTGGATCTTGAAAAAGAGCCAATGTCACACCAATAGACAAAGAATATATTCCATAAGTACCACCTATTGAGGGATTTATATCAAAGGGATAAAGTTGTAGTAATAATATTACACACATAAGAGAAAATAGTAGACCCATTGGCTGAAGACCTATCTCAGCTGAAGCATGAGTATCATGTGAGAGCTAGTGGACTAAAGGTTGTTAGCAGTTGGATCTAGTGAAATTGGGAGTCTGTTGGAGTTGTTTCCCTAGAAACAACTTATTTTTACATTATGATAACATGTACACATGGTTTTCAATGTTAATAAACTACTTATAAAATAATGAATGTTTTTCTGCATAACATTGTATGTGATAATCTCCCAAGATAATTTGTCTCACTAAAAATTTTTAGTAGTTCCCCACTATGACGAGAACCCAAAAGTGCTATGAAAATATTCTTAAATATATGTTCTATAGTCAAATGATATCATTTGAGGTAAAAATGATACAGGATATCTAGGGTGTATACTTATAGGACTTTGATGTACCTTCTCATGGTGTACTCCCTTGGTAATATCCAGTATAATACTATGAGAATGAGACCCGCCATTAGGAAATCCACATTTATATGTTTCATTGGATGTTCCTAATGGTAGATGTGTGTATTGGTCCTTAAAATATACGATTATTATTAATGAGAATTATGAGTCTCGTACTTTGAATTATTGAAGAAAAATGTGATGACAGATGTTCACAGTGAGGTAGGATATGTTGGGTGTGTCACAAGTAATATTGTATTAATGAATAATGTGTGAAAGGATTTCTCCCTTTTGTTCTTTAATGGAATTTAATATCTTAGGTCCCTTAATGGAAATTAAATAGGATAAATAAATCCATGACCATGGTGTTCTATAGGCAAGTTCTATTTCAGGAAAGTCAAAGAAATAGACATTGAGCACATAGGTTGATGACACTAGAATGCAACCTGATCGAGATGAGATATTGATATAAAGTGATAATATTACATAGTAAGCACCCATATGAGATAACATGTCATTATGACATTATAATCTTTCTATATGGGTGCCTTGGCATGTTGTTAGACGGTAACATTGGATGTTAGGCTGATTTTACTAATGCCACTTAGAAAGAGGCCTAGATGGTCGCACACTAAGTGTATCCATAATCTCAGTTAAATAATATATTATAATATATTATTTAACATGTTGAATAAATGTTATTCCCATTCATGATTTAATAATTATTCAGGTATTCATGATCGCATGCATTTCATCATAAGTTATTCGAGAGAATATAATATGAGCGGAATATATAATAAATATTTATTTTCTATTTAGTGAATATAATATTTATTTATTTATTGGAAAATAATATAGTAATATTTATGTAATAAATAAATTTACATTATTCAAGGCCTGATAAATATTGTAGAGGAATGGAGGACCGAGATAATGGTCTAGTCAGAAATAATAAATATTGAGTATTATTTAATTAAATAGTATTTAATTTTAATTTACATGTTTAGCACATGTCAAGAAATGATATTATTGTTATTATTTGAAATAGGTTTTTTTGAGGATTAAATAAATAATTAAGGGTACCTGTGCATTTATTTTGATTTATCACAAGAAATATAAATACCCAATCATGTTAATTTTTTAAGATATCTAATTAATTTTTCTTGGTTGTATATAATGGATTTGGAGAATCCTCCCATGAATAGAGATATTCCTTATCCAAAAATGCTCCCATGAATGGAGATAAATCCTCCTCACCTATATCTTGGATAATTATTTGGAAGCAGTTCTCAAATAGATCAGAGGTGGACGATGCAAGTGAAAGGATTTGTCATGCTAGCACCCAGATATTCCTTCGAATATGTATGTAGATTCATGGAACATGTGTGGATCACCTATAGAAGAAATATACACTTGGTTTATACAATGCTATGACGATGGACCATAGATCTATGACCAAATTCATCAATGAATAAATAATTCCATCAAATTTAATTCTTTGTTTAATTAAATTAATTGTAAATAATATGTGATGACCCTCTCTCTAGTTATAATGTGATTACCCTTGTCTGATCTCATCGATCCAATTCCATAGATCACAATGTTTATCATTGTGTAGATCTCATATTTGTCATCAATCAAGAAAAAAATAAATGTTGGGAAATGTCCATCACACGCTTCTATTGCACCCAGAACCTATTGTTTAATGGACACATTTATATGAAAATTAATTATATATTATTTAATCCAAAGAAGTCACAAATTGTCAATTTATTTGTCTTAAATATATTTTATGTTCCCACATGGGGACAATAGTAGTTTATGAAAAAATATAAGTTTAAATTTTAATATTAATAAAAATATTTTCATTATAAAAATTTATTTATAACTATTGGGGCTACATGGATGAGATTATGATGCTTATAATATTTTATTTAATGAAAATTAATGATGTCATGTTTTTATTATTAATAAAAATATCAATTTTAATATTGTATTATCCAAATATATATTCTAATATTAATATTATTTGAAATATAAAATATATATCTATGTCATGGTATTTTTTTAGTTATGAAATTATTACATTAAATAATTACACATTGATGATGCAGTAATTATTAAATTAAAGAAAAAATAAAATAAATGATATTAATGATATTAAAGCAAATATAATTTGAAATAATTTAGGTTCTCTAATAATTTAATAGATTATTATGAAATATTCTGGTTGTTTTAAATAAATTGGTTCAAAGGTATCATGTTGGCTTGATTTTCTTATTGTCAATGTAATTAATACTGTTAAAATATATACAAATGATATTTTATCAAAATAATTTTTTATTAATGTTTTTAAAAATCATTAAAACAATATTTAAAAATAAAAAATAAATATTATATTGTAGAATATTAAATAAGTTTTCTAGATATGGTCCAATTGACATAAAATAAGTAAAAAATACAACATTTTGATATTAACAAAATTCTTATCATAGTTAAAATTAAAATAGGTTAACAAAGGATTAACCAAAAATGATATGGTCTAAAATAATATAAAAATTATCTAAAATATATTTTTTGATGATATTAGAAACTTATAATATATTATATTCTAATCCTTATCCATTTTATAGTATTTTGATGGAAAATGAATTTATTGTAATTTAATATTTTAATAAATTACAAAAGTTCCCCTCACCTAATTTATAAAATGGCACCTCATCCCTCATATATTCACTTCATATTGACCCTTATAACACAACCATCCCCTTCCATTTTCTATTCTAAACTTCCCTAGACACATTCTATAGGTTATGTTATTCACAAGAGACCCACATTATATTCCATTAGAGGATATTCAAAGGAGACATTTCGAAGAATAGGTGATCACTCTAACTGATCACTTTCTTTTTATACTATTCATTAACTAATATAAATATTTTATGTTTATAATATAATAATATATATATAATCCAAAATATTATTAAACATTATTATCATTCAGACATGATGTGAATGTAACGCTTATTTGTACGTACGACTTACCATCTCCACATAGAAATAAAATTTATTTTTCATCACTATCTTTTATGGATGGGTATTATGTGGGGTTTAATGAATATATATGATATATATGATATAATAATTATTCTTGAAATATTAATTATTAATTATTATTATTTCATTCCATCAATCAAAAAATCAAAAAAGTGTTCATTCTTACGTACAACCTACCGTCTCCATGAATGGTGTAATTTATTTTTCTTTCTCTAAATTTTATGATTAATTATAAATATATATATATATAATAAATTAATATATATATGTTTTTTAAAACATTATTAAAATTATGGAAATCATGGGAACTTGATAACATTATAAGGACCAGGACTACCAAACCGAAACATGCTTGGAAAATGAAATAGTTATCACATAGAGCGGTGATTTTAAGGATGAATTATTACTAAATAGATGATAAGGTGTTATAAATAAATCATAAATGATATGGTGGATATATTTTTATGTAATAAATTTATAATAAATTAATATTTATTATAATGGGGATTATAACATGAAAAATGAAAGAAATGACTTGAGGTAAGGGATTTCTTAACTCAATTTCCATTCATTGGATTAAACTACTAGTTATTGATTATGTCATTATATGATTATGTGTGAAATTATTTTTGATTATATTAAATTTTATTTACAATATTTTTATGTGTATATACAGTGAATACAAATAAATTATTCATTTTATTAATTCTCACTTAAATGATATGATATTTCTAAGTTTTTTTTCACAAACTCATTATTGTTCGAGATTGTTTATGTTTAAGTATCCTATGAGTAATATTATTATTCCATATCCATGTTTTATAAAAAAATAAAAATGGGTTTTTACTAATATCCTATAATTGTTTAAATTCATTTTTAACTATGTTTTAATTTTTTTAAAAATGGGTTTAAAGGAATATTTTTTTCATTTTATCAAACGAGTTACTTTTTGAATTTTATGACAAAATATGAAAGTAATTTTTTTATACAACATGAATTTATTTTTAATCTTCCATATACCTTAATGTTTTGAATATTAATATACATGATTACAATCTTATTTTCAATGAAATTGTTTTCATTTTTAATTACATGTCTTTAAAAAAATGTTTTCAAAACTGGAAAGGATATTTTCATCAAGAATTATTTGTTGTGATCATTAAAAATAATTTTCCATCAAAGAAAACATTATTTTATGTTTCTTATATTTTAATGGGATATGATCAAATTATACCCTTCTTATTATTTTCCTAAATTTTTTTAGTTTATAATGGAATGATGCTTATGAATTACAATTATTTTTTATAAGTTATGTTATAATGAAATGTTTATGAAACCCATTTCTTTTCTAGGGTTCTGATATAATGAATGATTTATGTTCTTGTGGCACATATATGTATAGTTTTCATTATTTTATGGATGGGACCTTTATCTCCCTCTAATTAATTGAGTAATGAATTAAATCTCATGATATGGTTATGGGAAACAAATGATGGGTTGTATTATTTATAGGAAACAAGTATATGTACTTAATCTGTTATGGGAAACAAGATGATGTCCTTGATACATTATGGGGAAATGGTTTTTATATCTAATATAAAGTTATTAATAGATAATAATGGAATATTATATGGTTTCTATACTCATGATGATGCCACACTAATTTATGACATAAACTAATGGTTCATGGTTGAGTTATGATGAATTCTCATTCTTAGTAAACAATAATTTTGTAATGTTAATTTTTTATGAAATAACACATGATTATGATATTTTTAGATTGGGTTTGAACTTTTTATGTTATATTCAATATCTCATTTAATCATGCTTTTATTATATTTTTATATTATCATAAATTTGATATTTTTCATGTTTACCATTATTGATCATCTGAGATCACCCTTTTCATATGCTTATTATCCCTATGATATGAATGAAGATATTAGTAGGTATTCCTATGATGGGTACTAAGTTTTAAGGTCTCTATAGTGGATGTTAAATACCTTTCATAAAATTAGAATATTGTATATCTAATCTCAAAAGAATCTAAAACTTTACAGTTCTTACATGTATTATATTATTATTTTCCTAAAAGATGTAATATCTATTTATGAGAATCATAGGCTATTATACACATCCTCTTGGATGTCTACATGAAACCAAGATGTTCATTGGGTAAGACTTTTTGGTGCGTAACCACATCAGGGTTCAATTAGGTCACTTCTATATAATTACAAGTTAACACGTATCAATTCTGATTTATAAATGAAATATATATCTCTTCTAAATAAAGATGAATGGATGCGCTAATCAACATTAGACGTGGGTCTTTTTATATTTCTATATTCACCATCCTCATCTCATTGATGGTGGTGAAGATTCATTCCTTTAATGTTTGAGGGATGTTTATGATTTCATATTGTTCTTCTTCCATCTCTAAGGCTGTGGAGGCATTTTCTAGACATGGTAGTTAATCTGAGGGAATCTGTATAATTTATGTGGTAATAGAATCCATGGGAAGAGACATTGTTATTTTGTACTATCATATTCATTTCAAACAGACCATAGAGATTCTTTTTTTCTTTTATGATATCACTAGGGATGGGAGGGAACAATACATCTGGTATTAAGTATATTTCCTATGTCAGTTTTATGGGTAGAACATAATCATCATCGAGAAATCACTAAGGATTTGAAGGGGATGTCCCTAATCCATTGAGGGTTGTAACATGCATATTAGAATCCACCAATGGTCGTATCCTTGCCATTTTATATAAACCAACATTAGGATATATGTATTCTCTAAACTAGAAGGGTAATTTTCAACATGAAGTATGTCGAACTTCCAATCAATTTGGTATTTCAATCATTTATGTAATGTTGAAGGTACCACCATGTGTCTATAATGAAAAGGTATCCTGAGTAGGACATAATATGGTAAGTATTGTTGGATAACGATGAACTCAGCATTATATGTGAGACCCCTAATAGATCCTTGATCTTGATCTTTCTGATACATCATTTCTCACTCTTATCATTACATTGAATGGTTATATTTGTAGGAGATAAATTCTTCTTGCTATATCATAAACATTAAAGGGTTCGAATTAGGATGAGGTTGATCCTAGAACCATTATAAATCTAAAAACATTGTATTTAGACATTTTCATGTTTTATATAAACATATTGGTGTCTAATATTTACATATAAAACATCATCCAAATATTATTATATAAAGGAGATAGTGACATGGAAATATTATGGAATAGTATCCATTTGATAAATTGTGGATGTAGTTCCTTTTGTGTCAAAAATATGTGGGCTCTGGAGGGATTCGATGTGTGCCTCTCTCATTTTTTTTGAAAGATAGAGGGAATTTAGGATTGAAATTTTGGAATGTAAAACCGAAAACTATTTCAGAATATTGTACTTATGTTATAGAGTAAAATTATTTCTAAGGTGGGGTTTCTCCCTATTATGAGGCTCAATAGATGAGGTGTTGGAGGTGGAAATTCCCAGTTCTTTGGAAGTGGTTTGAGGACCATATTTTATAAGTATAATGGGTCACGATGACCATCCCATTTTCCTAGGAAGATCAGACAATCACAACCCATCCACCCGGTCGTGTAATTTGACTGAGCTTAGATGTCCACTGGAGGTCTCTGAGGTATATCCATGTTTATTTTGGGATTTATAGAGTTCAAGCCCAATTTTATCATATAAATATATTAATATTGTTGTGAGGTGACAAAAATATTGGGTTAGACCACACCGGTTCTATCCATTGTATCTTTTCCTAATACTTCTTTGGCATGTATATCCTCAGTTAGGTATAGAGAACTCATACTTGGAGGCATATTCATCATCAGATAAAGGACCTATTAAGTGTAGTACATTAAAAACATATCTCTTAATATGAGGAGGATTATGTTTGGGTGGTTCTCATTCTCCATATGTTGATGGAATATAGTCTACAAAAGATAGAGCTTACGTAGGAGATGTATATAACTTCCCTTATTCTTTATTTTCCTTTATATGATGATTATGTCTACCATAAAATGGTGTTATAAAATATTCCCAAAGTAACTAAGACTATTCTTGGTATATGAATCTATTTTTTTAGGGTTTCAGGTTCTCGGTCAACTGTCATTTGGGTCATCCAATTATCGAACTTCTATTCACTCCTGAACATAACCTCCTTTTAGCAACTATATTATTTTATTTGGGTAGATACTACATAATTCACATGTTCCAGGTAATTCTCCAACATCACATTTATAAAATCATCCATTATATGGAGAAATTTGTTTGAATAAAATGTAATCCTAGCTGGAGAGAACTATTCTCATATGAAAAAAAAAGAATTAGCTAGGATGATTAGTGAGGTTGAACTTATGGTAATTTTTGTTTTATGGTAGATTGAGTATGTTATTTCCATTTATTCAAGTAAATAACTTGGTACCTACTCATTTTATAATGATTATTCCTTATTCATCCATTCCTAAAATTTTGGGAATCCATGATCTCATTTTTTATTTGTCTTTGGCCAATTTTGTTTCTTTTTCCATTCATTATGAGATATCGAACAATTTTGGGATACTCCAAGATATTGAATGGGAACATCAATTGGTTTGAGAGTAAAAATGATAATCTATTAATTTCCAATCCATTTTCCCTTTTCTTTAGGCATGAGATGAGATTTTACTCTAGTCTGTTGAATGTCATCTTATAAGAATTATATTATTTTTTAATCTCATGGAATCCTCCAGGATACTTCATTAGGATCAAAGGAATTTACATCTCATCCTAATTATTTTCAGCCCATATCTCTAGTAGTTTATCTTGTGGGATAATGATGTTTAATGAATATTTTAAATCATTAAATCTTTCAATGGAGTCATAGACCCTCTAATTTTCACATTGTTTTTAGTTTATGAGGTAAAATATTTCCATTTCCCATAGTGTAGAGGTGAACTGATAATGGAATTGATGATGAATATCTTATCATATTTAAATTAATCCTTATGGAAGGATAATTAACCAAATTAAGGTTGGCCCTATCAAATTATGTATAAATAATCAATTCTTAGTCACCTCCTATTGATCTTGAGGGCCCATCATCAGGTGGAATTTGGACACAAAGTGCAAGATGCGTTTTTCTGGATATCCTATTCTGTCAAAGGTTGAGACGTTATGGATGATAAAATTGGGTGGGAGAAAAGTTTCATCCACCCATTCAGGATATAGATTCTTCTATGGATACAGAAGTAAACGTAACCCTTCCAGGGATTCCATTTGATAAGTCATGGATTCAATGGAGATGAGAAATTTTGGAGGTATCGCTGCCTAGGTTACCTCCCATATGTAGGTACCTTGTGAGGTTTGATGATGTGGCCCCATTTTTTTATCTGAATGATTATCGATCTGTTCTAAGACTGAATGATCACCATGAAGGGGGAGAGTTTTCACCTTAATAGAGGTAATTCATTATTATATTTTAATTCCTCATTTACATAGACCTTTTTCCTAGATCTAGATATAGCATGATTCTCAAATGTTTCTATTTAATGAAAATAGATTGTATTATTATGTTCGGAAGAAGGTATATTCATTTTTGTTTAAATATTTTTTCTGAAATGAATGTTTCCCCTAATTAATTCCTCATTGATCTATTTGATATTTTTAATCTCATTCCCATATTCTTCCAGCCATTCCTCCATGTATAGAATTTATTCTCTTCATGGTGGTGAGTGGGATTCAACCCAAAAATTCCCTTTATCCATGTAATTGTTCCTATATAGAGGTGGAAATTCATTTTTAATAGGTTCTAATATTTTTCTCCCTCTCTAATTCTATGTATGTGCATCCATAATTGTTGCATGAAAATCACCCTACTCTTTAGGTACAGTTTCAACACTATTTCCCTCTTCATTTTCATCTTCATCTATACCATCTATTATGTTAATGGTGTTAACTTTTACTTAGGTGTATTGGTAAATGGAATTTTCCTCGTTACTCTCAACAAAATAGGTTAATTCTACACGACTTACTCTTTCAAGGGTTGCATCAATGCAATTTCTCTTACCCCATTTCATATTAGACCATTTTGACTTACAAACCCTATGGGGATTTATAAAATTTTACATACATACCTCCTTTATTGGAATATGAATAGTAGAATTAAGGGAGTTTCCATCATTGTTTTCCAAATGGGCCCCAAATAGAAGAGGTTTTTCTTGTGACAGGACAAATGGATGGGATGTCAATAGTGGATATTTACCTCCCATCCTAGAGAAGAAAAATTCCTTATAAGGAGGAAATAATGATTAAAATTCATGTATCTATAAGGGAATGTGGTGATCCAGGGTCACTATTGACATTTTTTTTGAATACATGATAGTTCTAGTCTAGGATATGATGACTCCTAATACAGAAATTATGATATAAATAACCCCATACATATGGGTTGGGGATGATGTAGAACATACTCTAATATCTCCATAACCCTCTCGGGGTGTGATGAACCAAGTAATGGTGATTGATATTAAAAATTTACCGACATCTATGGGTTGGGGATGGTTTGTAGCCACCACCGATATTTCATGGATGTTCTCAATGATTTATGAACAGAGGGGTAGAGGCAGTGGTTAATATTACACCAACTCTATGGGATGGGTTCACTCCTGGATGGATACTATGAAAGATTCTATTGTGATCTATTTTTTAGAGTAATTGTGATCATGTATTATCTGGGTGAAATGTAGGACCATTATGGGAGTCATTTTCTGCAAGAAGTCATCGGTATAGCCACATATTTGTCTTCTATATAAGAAATGAATTACCATTTTTTTCAAGGGGAAAATCTTAGAAACAATTAGAAATTCAATCCCTCCATTATTGATGTATTTGAATATTTTACGTGTGGATGCTTTTTTGTATTGAACAACCAGGACATGCATTACCTGGTCCCCTAATTTTGATGGAAGTTACGACATTACAATATGAAATGTCTAGGGAGTTATTCAATTATGGAGACATAGTAAAATACAATTCTCCAAATATTTCTTATACTCGGATATATATTTCTGATGGGGATCAAGAAATTATTATTTGGAGAGTTATTATGTTATAGATAAAAACACTATGTAGGAATTTTTCATTCTCTTCTATCCAAGAGTTTCTTAAAATGTATAATTAAACCATGTATAGTTGAAAATGAAGTCTATTTATGGTCTGAAGGTGACCCTTGTAACCAAGAGAGGATAGATGCATAACCTTTAAAGGATGATTATTTTACAACATATTTTTTCATAGGTAATATATGCACTCCTTTTCTGTCTCAACTGTGATTGAATATTCTGAAGTGGAAAGGGGATGAAACATGGTCAAAGGTTTTTTCAGATAACTCTCTCCATATATCCATGTATTCCTCTTATATATTGAATTTATTCACCCCACGTGCTCATACTATAATGTTTGTTTATAAGGGTATCCTATTGACCAAAGGGATGTGCTGCTAGTACTTGATGGGGTACTATATATATTAAAACCTAGTGTTTTAAGAACCTCTATATATGAAGGTGATTGATTCTTGATCACTAATATATACTGAGGTGTCTGGGAAAGGGGATCATTTACATATCAGGTAGAGATATCACCATGTGGAGGATGACCACGAGGGATGTCAGGACTAGAGTCTCTGTATTCCATATCTCTACAACCCAGTACAGGACTATCAAGTTAATGGGTTCCTTATAATTAATTTAAAGTGTCTATAGAACCATGAGTTATTGAGGATATGCATCAAGAATCCTCAAGTATAATTGTATTGATAATATCAATGATATTAACCACACTCTACAACATGTCTGGAATATGTCGGCCTACATTTTGGGGTTGTCCAGGGATATGACCTGGTATATGACATATTTTATAATATGTTGAAAATGTAATGGTCTTATGGGGATATTATTCCACTAGTAGGAAGATACTAGAGTATTTCAATGAGCTTCTACATTATCAGCAAGAATATTAGCATTCATGTGGGTGGTTGGTGTAATATAATGGTCAATCTTGGTAGAAGTAGGGAAATGAGACCGATTCAAATATTGAGTCCCCATTGAAATATTCCAAAAGACCCTTAAAATGGGATAATGGATATGATCCTCCTCTTATATTTCCTATGAAGGATTCTAGTGTAGTCATTCATTATTTAATATAGGGTTATCATCCTGGATTTCGTGATTTGTTGGAATATACTGAGTAAATTAATTGGTATGGATAAGAGCCTGATCTGATGTTATTTCCATTTTCTTCTATAAAAACTCATTAAGAGTGGGGAAATAAGAAAGATACTATTAATTTGGAATATACCACCAGTATTTTTCAACAAGAATATATGCCCATCCCAAGGAATGTGATGCTCCCACATAGTGAGGCCCGGTCAAAATGGGTGTATGAGCCTGGTCCAATGCCTTTGGAGTATGCCATTGGTCTTTTTTGACATGAATGTGTTCCTCTCATAAGGATTGTTGAACTATCACTTGGTGAGACCCAGTTGGAATGGGAATTTTTCAAAGTTCATCTTCCTCATACACTATCTAAATATGCTGATAATCCTCTTTGATGGGAGCAAGAATGTGATCTTTCTCTGAAGTATCCACCTATTCTTACTGATAAAGGTGATATTCTACTCTGAATAGCGGGATAGGAATTTGTTCAATTCCTTGTATATTTTATAATGCTTGAATATTACAATGGAGTTCATCATTTATTGATAGAATGTAGTGACACTTTATAAAGTTATCTGTGGGAATGTAGGCCTATACATTTTTAGTCTCCAAAATATACTCAATGGTATATTCAACTAATGAAATGATATAATACCAATCCATTACTCCTTATTCCATTGGAATATACCAATTTTATTCATGTATGGGGGCAGTTATATGTTCCACCCCCATGATTGGGGTAGGAATATGTCTTTAGACCTGATTTGAGTGGGAAGGGATGTGGCCTTGCTTGTAGAATTTCAATGGTGGCATGATGATGTACTTCATCAGAATAAGTTTATATATGATACCACTTTCATTTATCTATAGTTTTATTCTCTTGAAGTGACTTCTTTAGTACCCATGAAGGAGTTTCTAAAGTTGTGATGTTTTTGGTAGTACCCTCAGTAGGCGATTTGTGGGTATCAGTGTAATGATTTCATTGATGAAGGTTGATATAAGACCTCCTCAGAAGCACCTAAATTGGTATAGAGTCATAGTTAACTCCTTGATCAACCCTTATTAGATATGGAATGTTTGTATTGTCATTCCATGGGGATAAGAATCCAAATTAGTTGTAGGTGGAAACCAATAACACTAGTTTCACTGCAAATTTTTTATGTTGATATAGACTTTTGGGTTATAGGATCTTGAGACCATCATGTGTAGTCTCAAGAGTAAGGATAGTACCATGTTGTTGGTATTCTTGGACCATTGAATTTTTTTCCCAATATGAATGAGTTCAGTAGGTGAGTTTTTTTGAAAATTACAGAAATTTCCATACATGGATGAGTTTTTGAAACATTTTATTGATGAATACATGATCTCGGGTCAATGTGTTGTTTCTGAGAGTAGTATCTGTAGTAACAATGAAAACACATAACAATGCCACTAATTATTTCATCATCTATATTATGAAACTTGTATAATTATCTATTCACAACTAACACAATTTTCCTTGCTTGTTTCTGGTTTGTTGATTTTACTTGCATGGAATTTTCATGGTGAGAATGTACTGTTTCATGGGAACCTAGATATGCTACATTTCATTTCTAGCATAACTTTTTTATGGAAACCTCATATTCTCATTCATGGATATTACATCTTTTTAGATGAATATTCATTACATTATAAAAACAAACAACGAAGGACCATAATATTTTAGTTCCTTTAGATACATGGAAACATAATCTTCTAACTTGGTGAATAACCTTCAATATCTCACATAATGAACTTACCCTTTAGAACTCTTTAGAATAATACCCTACATAAAAAAATTATTTATATCCTATATAAAAAAACATAAGAAAGGGTGTGATCAAATGCTCAGTAAGGGTAAACAGGAAATATATTTGAGAATGATATAATCATAAGGGTATAATAACATGATAATGACATTGGAAATTCATACCCTACATCTCAAATATCATAAACATGAGTCATAAAATAAAAATTGGTATTTCAAAATACATGAATCATACAGAAATTAATGAAATCTAGTAAGGAGATCATACCATTGGAATATAAAATAGACTTATGTAATACACATCGACTTATAAAATAGTGATCATGTGTAATTAGAAATAGGTTCACTCATTATGATAAGGACATCAGATCAGACCCTCATGTAAAATTATGGAAATGAAACTAGGTCCATGCATAATATTTTAAAATTTTGATTATGTTGATGCATAACATTTTTAATATGTAATAAGCTTCATTCATAACATTATGGTAATTTAATTAGGTTCATGCATAAGTGACTAAACCACTTTTGGGGGACACACCATTATCCCTAGTGGAATCCCTATCGTACTATAACAGGTTTACTATGCATTCCATACATGCCTATCTCATGAGATATACATATATTTATCCAATTAATTGGAGGGAGATATAGGTCCTAGCCATCACATATTGAAAACCAAATTTATGTGTTCTATAGGATCCTAAACAGTCATTATATCATAACCCATGAAATGAAATAAGTATCATAAAAATTTCACTATGCCATAACCTATGAAAATGAGATAGTATTCATAATCATTTCATCATATAATAACCGATGAAAATAATTTGTTTTTGTAAGAATTCCCTCATAGTACAACACATGGAAGAGAAATGGGTTTCATAAAAAAATCATCCTAAACATAAATCATTCATAAAAATAATAATAATGTTATACTTGGATAATATCAATAGTAAAGATTAACTAACATCAAAGGATGTCTTATTAAATGGAAAATAATTTTGATCAATCATTTTAAAAATTCTTGAAGGAAAATATAATTTCATGAAAATTAATTTTTAAAGCATTAATATTTTTTGAAAACCCATTTATTTGAAAATAACCCTTCAAGATAAAGGAAAATTTTAAAAAACCCCATTTTAAAACATTTCTTAATGAAAATATCTTTTGCAGTTTTAAAACACTTTTTAAGACATAAAACATATTGAAAAAAATATTTCCAAATAAATTTGAAGATATTATAAATAATCTCTAATGGAATGACTATTCATGTAATTATAAAATTCCATTCATGTCATATATGTTAAAACAAATATTCCTTTAACATTTTCAATAGTATCCAAATGGTCCATGTTTTGTAAAATGACACGAAGATTCCTTTCAAAAAAAATTAAAAAAAATTAAACATGGGTAGAAATTTCTTTTAAACTTCATAATAGAGTAATAATAAAATGAAATAATTTTTAAAAAACATGGTTTTTGAAGAAAACATATTTCTAACCAAAGAAGGAAATAAAGTAACATTTTCTTAAAAACTTTTTCTTATTTAACATATGTACCACAGAGTTTAAAAATAGTACCATTGCGTGGATATATAATAAATTGATAGTGTATAAGAAAATTCATGAAAAATATTGAAATGTGGATAAAAATATTTCATCAATAGAGCATAATCACAAGAAATATTGATAAACTATGAGATTGTTGTAATAATCCCTAACCACTTTTGTAATTTTGAATCATAATAACCAAGAAACAATAATGTTACATTAATATTAAAATATAATTAATAGGAATATATTCATGATATAACATTTCAATGGAGTAGTATATACACCTCTTAAAAGAATACATATGCATAACATAACATCTATGTAAAAGAAGAAAAAATGTAACAAAATTATATTATTACTTTGGTAATATCGAAACCATAAACCCATGGAAGAGAGATCCTAAAATGGATATATAAATACCAAAAATCATAAATAAAATATTCATAAATTACATTCCTTGGTATTATATTCTCAAAATTTAAGAATAATCTGTTGAATATAGTATGTGAATCACAAAAGTAAAAAAGTGAGATGAAAATCCCTTACCATCAGTCTCGAATTACATCGTACTTGATGAAACATCATTTATAGTAAATATAAGTATAATATATATATTATATAACCATATTAGTATACTTAAAACTATATATTATTTACTTATGCCTTTAAAATACTCATTTATTAATAATCACAGGTTAAAGTTATGCTTCGGGTAATAATCATTTCGTTTTTTTATATGTATTGATTTGTTATATTTTATGTCCTCTTACATTGATCATGGTTTCATAATATCCAAAATTATAACCATGATAAAATATAATATATATTCATTATATATGTTTTTATTGTAATTCATTAAAATTTAGAGGTAGAAAATAAAATACACCGTTCATGGAAAAGGTGGGCCTTACATACCCTTGAAAGTTGTTTCTATTTTTATGTCGGACTGAAATAAATAAAAGTAATATATATATATATATATATATATTAATTATTGAACCATGTTTATTTCATGTATATAACATATTTTTATTAAACCCATTATTAATATATTCCATTTAAATCGTGAATAAATCACTTCGTGAGATGGTAGTCCTCTATACACACATGTGAAGTTATCTTATACCCAAAGAATAAAGAGAATAAGATATGCATGAAATAGTAATTCAATAAAAATATTAATATCATAAGTATAATAAATATGATATATAAATAGTATCCCAATCATTGTTCCCAACCTTTTGATGTGGTAATGGAAAAACAAACGACATCAGCACATAAGGCAGCAATCCACCGTACACACGAACGATGATTTCGTAACACATTTTACAAAAGTGTGTGTGGTCTAAGGCCATAAAAATAACATAAAAACATATTATTATATATGATATTATAATTTTATTATATAATAATGATATAATAAGAATTTAATGGGGTGGATGAAGACATAGAACAAAAATACTCATTGATTTATGTTACCTCTTCTTCAGGTAACTCCTTTTGGGTTTCACCAATGGACATACTTTGATGGATTCAAGATAAAGTTAAGGAATCTAGGATTATAATATGGAATTTTAGAATTTATATTTGAATTTATTAGATGATACAAAGTGTTTTGAAAGTGTGAAGTGTGAAGGAGAGGCGGTGGCCTTTTATAAGTGAGGCCAGTAGAACTCATGTAATATTTGAAAATAGAGAATTGCACCCACATTTTTTCATGGTATTTTTTCTCTAATAATGGAAAAATGTAGATACTAGAAGTAATAAGGTAAAAATGTGGATGTATAATGGGGTTTGTAAATTTTTTTTCTTCATTTTTTCCCTTAGGTTTAATGTATTTTCCTTTAGAAATCTCATTTTTCTCTAAATCTATGTGATTAAATTTAACAATTTTCTCTAATAATTATGTTCAAGAAAATATGTTTTCATCAGAAGATGTTATATATTATTCTTAATCCAAGTATATATTTCATTTTTTATAAATTCAAATCACATAAGTGGAAATAATTAATTTAAAATCAATCCTTCAAATGTAATGGGAAAGCGGGTTTTTAAAGATAAAATGTTCGAAAGATTACAGGGTTGTTATATCCAATTTCAATATTTAATTGATTAAAATGGAATAAATTGGATTAATATATATATATAATTTAAATAATTTTACTTTAAATCCAATTTAAAATATAATTTAACAAAAAAATAAATTAATCAAAATCCAATTTTCCATTAAAATTCTAGTATTTTTTTAATATTCCTCAAAAACTTTTACTTTTTAGAAAATTCCCAAAAATTAACTATAGGATACTTTTTATATTAAGATTTTGAAAAATTATTTTTATTTTTAAAAATAAATATTATTATCTTTTCAAAAAACATTTTTAAAATAAGTGGTCCATAAAAAGGTGACAAAGGGTTTTTTTAGAACAATATAATTTTTAAGCATAAAATTTGATAGATTATTATACTCTTGTCTGAAAATAGATAATATGAATGTTAAAATTTTTATTTAATATATAATATATATTCATTTAATTCAAATCATTATCCAGAATTGATTTTTTTAATTTCATGACACAAAACACACTTGTGCACATAGAAAGAAAATCAGAAAAATATTACCTTTTATTTTTAAAATTGTTTTATTTTTATTTATAATTAATTGGTCACAAAAAAAATTAATTATATAAACATAATAAAAAAACATATTTTTATCATTTTTCAATCCTATTAATACCATATAATTCAACGGCTAATTGAAAAGTATCATATTAAATAATAATATTTTTATTTTAAGTTATGTTTGGTTTAAATTTGATGTTTCATGTAATAAAAGTTTAATGTGGAATTATGTGTAACAGAAGCCAAACATATTTTTTTCTATAAATCAAGATAAAATCAGTGTTTCATATAGTGTAATCTAAACTTGGTATAGTGTGTAATGAAATCCATCAACAAAATTTAATTTATTAGAGAAAAAATAATTCATTAAAACTTGAGGTGTTACATTATACCCATATTAAAATGAATTTCTACATACAAATTTTTCATTATTATACAAAACATTTGAGGATAATTATACCTTATAATGTTTATATAATCCTATGTAGCATCCTCAAACTAGTGTTTTTTCCACAAAACTTTGACTTGGTGAGTCGTCTTCTTTTTTAGAATGTTCTCTATATGATCTAGAATCACCATATGTTGTTCCTCATTAGTAATATCTTTGTCTAGTAGTGTGACCTATGAATTTAGTACATATCAAGGGTAAGGTATGTACATTATTAGGAGGGATGATTGTAACACATTATGATTTTGAGAGAGTTTCAGTGGAATATCTAAAATATAAGATACTTTCTTGATACGATCATGTATTTTAAATGGGATCGATATACATAGGGATCAGTTTTACCTCCTTTCATCCATGTATACATTCATTGAAAGACCTTATCAACAAGTTCAAATTCAATATTTTTTCTGGATTATCAGTATAAAATCTCTATCATATTTCTATATTACATACACATTTCTGAATTGATTTAAAGATCTCTGTAATCAAATAAATTTCCTAATTTCCAAATAGCTTTGTTTATACAACTTCATTCCACTATGATGGAGTTCTAAAAATATCTCCATAAAGGGATTAATAAAGTTCACAAGTAAAATATATCATTTTATGAAAACTCTAATTCAGGAAGATGTTGATCCCAACCACCTATGAAATCCATAAGATGAGATCTTTGAGTATTCATTAATCGTATTTCAATAAGTTGTAAAGAAATTATTCCTCAAATAAAATTTTTGATATATATATAATAGAAAAGGGTTTCATTACTATAAATTTCCCTTCCAATATCCTTAATATTGATGAACTACCATCACATAAAACCTCAAAAGGGGTGTCAATCACTATGATCTTAAACTTAAACTCATAAACCCTTGATGGTATCCATAACTCTTAATGTTTTTATACCCGTAGACATATATTATTCCAAAATATAATTTAACCTTTATTCCTCACATAATATTTTATCTTATAAAAAAATTTCCCTTATAATCATAGGTTCATCATTATACTGAGAGAATATTTTTCCTTATTCCGTATTCCATGTCGAGGGAGATAATAACATAAAATTTCACAAAAGGATGAACAATATGATTATAATTGTTCTTATTCATAACAAATAAAATAAAAATCACAAATAAGGATGGGAGGAAAATTCTTCCCTAATTATCATGATTCACTTCATCCATTGAAATTACATAAGATTTACCTTTTTCTTTTATCCTTAGAGGTTTTTTGTGTCTTATCATTCATGTTAGCCCTTGTATTGGGGCATTTATTCTCATAATTCCCAAAAATACTTGCACTTGAAACATTTAAGTGTGTCTGGTGGATTCAGTTGAGCTCTCCCTCTATTAATTTTATTGACTAGAATATTCACATCATATCTATTTTGGTTGATGGTCAGGCCTCCCACACTTCAAACACATTCTTATTCCTTTTAGGAACTCACTAAATTGACCCTTCCTGTAGTTTTGGAAAGTAGGAGTTTGAAAGTTTATCTTACCTCTATGTTAAATATTATTGGATTTTCCATAGAACCCCATTTTATATATTTTATCACCATATCCAAGAGGCTTTTAATCTTCCAATTCAAATTTTAGTGCACATATAATGATTCCTTCATAGCATCTAATGTACATTATGGGTAATGACCTTTGGAGACTTGGTTTCAGGACACTAAATAACCAATAAACCATATTTTCATGATGAATTATAATACCTTAAGAGTTCCTCATATTTCATATGAAATTTTCTTCATATGCACCAAAATATTAATCTTCCTTCTACTTAGTCTACAGTAATTCATTCTTTTTTTATGAAGAATATGATGAAATTTCTGATAGGAAAATAATCTTTTAAACTCATCCCACTTCATAGAGTTAATTTTTCTCGATTAATTGTATTCATAATATGATTCCACCATTAATCTGCTTCACCTTATATATAGTAGACAACCAAGGATAAATTTTAATTATATAAACACTATATTATGGAAAATATTTTTTCAATGGTATGAATCCATTGTTCAAAATCTAGTGGTTTAGTGGTTCCACTGAAGGAAGGTATAAATTTCCGGATGAAAGAATCCATAAGAAATTTTTTCCCTCTTTTACTCATTTGGATGTTCATCATGATTCATAGCTTGAGAAAGTTGTGTCAAAATAGCTATGTGATTTTTTCATTCCATCTCCCATAAAATTAGGTTACTTAGGAGGAAAATCATTTCATTGTTTATTAAATTCCTCATTATCATGGTTCTTTCACATTCTATAAAATTAAAAAGACCATAAATAATTGTGTGAGAAATGTTAATAAAAATGTAAAATCATATATTTTTTTAAATCAATTTGGATTCCATAAATTAAGAAACATTATTTTTAATCTATAACACCTTAGGTTTATCCTAGGTCATTCATAGTAATCATATATTTAAATCCTTGATGATGTTTTATAATGAGTTTTTAAATTTACAAATCATATCCTCGGGGAGTGTAAAACCATATGTGAAGAAAGTCTAATTGTCATGCACCAGTTCCCAATCGAGTCCAACTCAGGGTGTTTTCAAGATTGTTACCCATAGGTGCATATATTCTAAATACACACCAACTTATAGAATCTAGAAAGAAATATAATTTGTTATAAATGAATCTCTCAATATTTTAATAATATTCCATGACATTTTCCTAAACTTTAACTCATCCTTAGACTTATCTTGTAGACATCCCTATACATAACTATATAAATATCCCTAGGGATCTCACTAATTTTTTCTAATCCTAGTTTTTAAAAGGTTAACTACACCTTTATATTGACACCAACTATAGCAATTAGGTATTCTCATAAAATTATATTAAATCTTTTTAGATGAATATAAATTACATTATAAAAACACACATTGGAGGACTGTAATAGTATAGTGCCTTTAGAGTCTTGGAAACATAATATTTTAGCTTATTGAAATATCTTAATCTTATCCCATAAAGGTATTCCATTTTAGTAATATTCATAGTCATACCCTATATATAACCTTTATTTATAACCTATGTAAAGTAACTTAAAAAATTTAAGTATAAAATCCCAGTAAGGATAAAAAAAGATATGTAATCATAACATAAGAATAAGGGTATGAGGACATGAGCATAGAATTGTAAAAACATACCCTCCATATCATAGATCATAAAAATGAATCATGGAATAATTATTAGCAATTAAAAATACATGAATCATAAGGAAATAAAATAACATGATTCATGAGAGCATAGCATTGGCATATGACATTCAACTTTGGCATACACATAATATTATAATATATAAAATGTGTAATTAGAAACAAGTTCACTCAATAAGTCAAGGACCTAAAATTAGGTTATCGTATAATCTTAGGGATAAGAAACCAAGTCCACATATTATATTTTTGGCATGTAATCAGGTTCATACATAACATTGTGAACATGTAATCACATTCACACATATAATTTTAAACATGTAATTAGGTTCACGAATAGGAAATTAAACCTCCTGGGTGGGACACACCACCATCCCTAATGGAATACCTATATTAATGTATAGGTTTCACTCCCCATTCCATCCATGTCTATATCTTAGATAAATAAATTTTTACACAATTCATTGGAGGGAGATATAAGTCCCACCCATCATCTAATGAAATCCATATTTATGTACATCTCAATATCATAAAAATTCATCATATCATTACCTATAAAATGAAATAGGAATCATAAACATTTCACCATAACGCATCATCTGAAAAAGATATAGGATTAGTAATCATTTCATCATTGAATAACCCATAAAAAGAATCATGTATCATAATCATTTTCTCATGGAAAAACCTATGGAAGAGAAATGGGTTTCATAAAAAACATGTCATAATAAACAAAAACCATTCAATTAATGAATAATAATGGTATACTTAGATCATATCCACAGGTAATGAATAAGTTACATCAAAGTATTCCATCTTAGATAGAAAAAATATTTGATCTATAATTTAAATAATTTCTTGAGGAAAATAATATTTTTTGGAAAATCATTTTCAAAACATAAATCCTTTTTGAAAATACATTTGTTTGAAAATAACTATTGAAGATAAAATAATATTTTAAAAAACAAATTTAATAAATATCTTGAGGAAAATATCATTTCCGATTTGGAAAACTATTTTTAAGACATAAAAATAATTTAATTATTTTTTCTTTTCAAATAAATTTAAAAACTGATAAGTGACTCTTCAAAGAAATGATTGGTCATGATGTTGGAAAATTTCATTCAGGTCATACATGTTAAAATGAATATTCCATTCACATTTTTAGTAAATTACAAACAAGCAATGTTTTTTATAATGGAACAAATATTCCTTTAAAAAAATTAATATATTCAAAAACAGGCAAAAATTTCATTTGAAAATCATAATAGAGTAACAAAATAAATTTAATTTTTTTTTCAAAAACATGGGTTTGGAAGAAAATAAATTTCAGGCCGAACTAGGAAATAAAGTCTTATTTTATTTAAAAAATATTAATTATAGTATGTACCAAAAAGTGGGAAAAGGGTACCATTACTTGGATAATTCAATAATAACCACAGTAGAAGGAAAATCATTATAAATTTTGAGAGGTGGATAATAATATTTTTTCAGTGGAAGCACAAGCATAAAAAATCTAGATAAAGTATGATATTGTAACAATAAACTCTTAACACTGCAGTAATTTTGAATCATAATCCTCATGAATTAATAATAGTACATAAAGCATTCAATATCATTGAAAGAATGTTATTCGTGATATAACATGTCAAAGGGGTGGTATATACAATTTTTAAAATAATATATTTTCATAACATAACTTATGTCTCAAATAAAGAAAATTGAGACTAAATTATCATATCGCTTTGGTAACATTGATTCCATAACCACCTGGAAGTGATATTAAAAAATAGATATATAAACACAAAAAAAATTATTAGAAGAATCATAAATCACATTCATGTAAATTATATACACCACATCAAATAATGATATGGTGAATATAGCATGTGTCTCACAAAAGGTACAAGTTGAGATGAAAATCCCTTACCTTACATCTTGACTTCCATCGTACTCATTGATTATTCATGTATAATAATTATAATTTTATTAAAAATATATAACAGAACTGTATCCATATACTTTAAAACATATATAATTTACTTATTTTCTTTTATTACCTATTTATTAATAATTCAACGGTAAAGTTACGTTTTGGGTAGTGACCACCATGTTTTTCATATATGTCTTGATTTGTTATGTTTTTGTTATAATTACTTTGATCATGGTTTCAACATATATTTAAAGATAACAATGATATAAATTTAGTATATATTCAGTATATATTTATTTATATTAATTCCTAAAATATAGAGGTAGAAAATAAAATGCATTGTTCATATATATGGTAGGCCATAACTACACATGAACATTATTTATATTTTCTTACCAGATTGAAATAAAAAAAGAAATTGATATATATATTATCATTATAGAATAATATTTTTTCATATATATCACATATTTTTATTAAACCCATCATTAATAAATTACATGCCAAGTGTGAACGAATAACTTCATGAAGCGCTAATCAGCAGTACACACGAGCGATGTTAACGTATTCCAATAAAATGGAGAGTATAAAGGTATGTGAGATATAATAATTCAAGAATCAAAATTACATCATAAATATAATAAATATAATATATAAAAATTATTTCTATAATTATTACCAACCAGGATAGGAGGTTATGGAAAAATGAACAACATTGGTTCATGAGGTTGTAGTCTATCTTACACATGAACAAAGATTTCTTAACCTATTTGAAGGAAGTGTGTGTAGTTTTAGGTTATACACATAACATATAAAAATATATGTATATTTAAGATACTTAGGTAATTATATATTCATTATATAATAATAATTTAATGTAATGGATAAAGATAAAAAAACAAAAATGCTCATCGATGAACAATACCTCTTTTTCGGGTAACTCCTTCTAGATTGCATAAAATTCTTTCCATGCTTGGATTTTTTTTAATTAAGAAATATTTCATTATATGAGAGATTTTAATTAGTAATTTTCATAGTTATTGCCCAAAACAAATGGTTTTTAAAGTGTGTAAAGTGGATGAGAGGTGGTAGCCATTTATAAGTGAGGTGAGTGGCACTCTTGTAATTTTTGAAAAGAGATAATTACACCCAAATTTTTTCTATGTCATGTGTCTAAAATAATGATAAAATATCAATAATATAAGGGATAATTTCTAAATAATACCATAAAATATGTGTTTGAAAAGTTTCTAGGACATTTTACCCTTATGTTTAATGTTTAGTCCCTTGAAAAACTCGTTTTTCTCTTATCAGCGTGATTAATTTTAATTTTTTTTCACAAATAATTATGGTAAAAAAATTAGTTATCCATATTATAAATTATAAATTATTATGATGAAAAATCTTAATTCTATTTTTCTTAATTCTAATCACACAATAGGAAAAAATTAATTTAAAATTAATCCCATAGACTTGACGAGAAAACGAGTGTTTAAAGCAAAAATGTTCAATATTGTACAAGGTTTTTATATCAAATTATAGTATAGAATTAATTAAAATTACATAAATTTAATTAATATATGTATAATTTAACTAATTATGCTTTAAATAAAATTTAAAATAAGCTTTACCTTTATAAATTAAAAAAATGCGCTTTTCAATTAAATTTTAGTATTTTTTTACTAATCATCAAAAATAAATATTTTTTGAAACATCCCAAAAATTTACTGTAATATAATTTCAATATTAAACTTTAAAAAATGAATTTTATTTTTTCAAATTATTTTTAAAAACATAGCAAAAATATTTTTTTAAATAAATGCGCTATAAAAAGGCGACACAACTTATTTTTTAGAAAAATAAAAAAATTTAAGCATCATATCTGATTTAGTATTGTATCTTGTATAGAAAAAATAAAAGAATAATTTTAAAATAATTATTTAATATATTATATATATAAATATATCATTAAAATCATTAAAAAAATATTTTTTTAATTTATTGATATAAAACACACTTTTTTCATTAAAATAGTTTTTTTTTTGTAAATTGATTTCATTTGAATTTAAAAATGTTTTTTCATTTATATTTAATTAGCCGCAAAAGAATTTCTTCTATAAACATGTGTAAAAAATATTTTCCTAATTTAGTTAATCCAATTCATACCCTCTATTTTAATGGCTAGTTGAAAACTGTCATATTAAATAATAACATTTAAATAACATGTAATGTTCAGTGTAAAATTTATGTTGCGTGTAACGAAAGCTGAACTATATATTGTGTGTAATAAAATACATATTTAGTAATGAATGTACCATAAGCTAAAATCATTGTCTCATGTAGAGAGATATTAATTTTTTGTAGCGTGAAACACATCCCATCAAATAATTTTAATTTATTTGGGAAAAAATAATTAATTCATAAAAAATCAAGGTGTTATAATTGTTTGTTTTAATAGGAGTTAAAAATAAAATATCCCAACACAAGGTCAATAATTCATTTTTATTATTTGAGAGATTCACGTTGTATTCACCATTATTATTTCTATCAGAAATCTATGGTAACCATGGTTTGGGAGACAAGGTACCAAACGCCTATAATGATATAGTTATTTTGTCATTAAATGCATTCGTGATAGGTTTTCCAATTTATTTTCCTTATTGTTGGTTTATTATTTTGGTTCCAAGTATGGATGCATAATCATATTTTACCGATTCAGCATTTTTATCTTGTAAAAACTTCCAAAAACTCCTACATCCATAACAAAGTACATACCTTCTTTCCAATAGAAAGCGGTTTTCTGGGGTTTCATACCCAATAGAATGTAGGAATTAAAATTGGTCAAGAAGATGGGAGGTATGTCTCATTACACATTTTGGGGTGAATTGTTTTCTTATTCCAGGTCTCTATTATAGATTTAATATATTTTCAAGATTCTCTTCCAAATCCCGATATGGGTCCTCTTACACTAATAAAATGATCAGGTGTCATATCCATTTGAAAGAAATGAGGGTTATATTAATGTTACATCTGTATGTATCTATGGTTATTCATATATATATATATATATATATATTTATCATAATTTCTTATGAATAGGTAGTTTCATATATTTTGAAGCTAAATAACCTAGGACTATGGAGTTTACTACCATCCAAAGAGTCGACTAGTGTTTTGAGGATTGGATTGAATCTTTATAAGGCATCACATCTATCATGTTTATAACAGGAATAAAATTCAACATAGTTATTTTGATCTGTGAAATTTGTTATCATGTGTAAAGTATATTTATGTGGGAACTTAGGAACTGGATATAAATATCAAGCCTTGGGAATGAATCGTATATATCATTATTATATGAAGAATAATAATTATCATTGTTCCATTTTTCCTCAACCCATTGGTGTGAAGTGAGAGATAATTAATTCTTATAGGGGTTATTTCCATAGGGTTTACAGAAATTAGAATACCTTTAAGACAAACATCACAATGGATTCCCATTAATGGAGGTAGTTTTATCATTCCACTAAATGGGGATAACACACTAATGTTTTTCTACCTTGGTAAATTTAGTATTTAAGTGATATGAGAATTACTAATCCCTAATCCCATTAGAGCCTTGATCAATGTGAGAAACAAGGGATAACAAGTGATTAGAATCATCACAGATGGATTTTATACATATTCACTAGGGTGGATTTTATAGAGTGTTTGATACAGATCTTGGCCTTGGAAAGGTTTCCTATGTATTCTATTTATAATAGGATTCATAGTGTTTTTACCTCAGTTCATTTCTCAATCCACTAATGGATGAAAGATAATTATGAACATATTGTGGAGTTTGGGTCCCATAGGTTAGAGTGTAGGAGACATGGAGGGAAATATACTAAGGTGGATTCCCATTGGATCTCAAGACATAGGAAGGGTTCATATATATCCTATTTGTATAGGAATCGGATAAATCATATTTCAGTTCATGGAATGTCCAAATATGTCTAATGTACAGGGTTATCATGTCCTGGGGTGCCTACCTGATGTGAATGACATGTTGGAGGTTCTATGCCTGACATGTAATGATTTTATATCTAAAATTTTCTAAGCGTCTATCTAACATTTTCTAGGATGTCTTTATGATAAGTATGAAATGTCACAGGGTTTTTTCATGATTTAAGAGTACATGTCAAGGGTTTTTCGCATGATCTGACTGAAATTTCAGGAGGAATACACATTATTGAAGAAAAAATATTGATGGTCAGCCTCATGATCTAACTGAAATTTTCAAAGGACATTTCACGATCTCAATGACGCTATATTAATGACTTCACATGATTCAAGAAAATATTTTTACGGTTGGTCGCAAGATATTTCTGACAAGTCCAGAAGGATTTTCATGATTTTTATGACAAGTTTGGTGGACCTTACATGATCTGGAATACATTTTCGAAGGACATCGTGTGACCTAGGTGACATGTTCAAAGGATTTCACATGATTAATATGGAATTTACATAAGACATTTCATGATATGGATGGAATTATCAAAGAACATCACATGATATTGATGGAATGTCTGGAGGGTGTTACCTAATCGGGATGGCATTTCTAAAGGACTTCACATGATCTGTATAGAATATTCGGAGGAATTTCTATGATTTGGATGGAATGTCCGGAGGACTTCATATGATCTTGATGTCATTTTTGGAGGACTTTAAATGATATGAATGGAATGTTTGGATGACTATGAATGATATGGATGGAATATGTGGAAGACTTATCATGATCTGGATGGACTGTCTGGATGAATTCGCATGATCTGGATGGCACGTCTGGGAGACTATTCATGATTAGGATGGCATATAAGGAGGAATTCATATGATCTGTAATGTTCATGTGAATCACATTACTCATTCCCAATAGAATCAACATATCCTATCATTATGTAAGTCTTCCATAATAATTCTACTTTTATTATCACAAAAAAATACCATCATTTGTCACGCATTGGATTTCGAAGTCACCTTCTGAGCAATTCAACCTGTGGAAACCACTTTGCATGATTTTTCTAGAAAACTAAAGGTCCTTTGTGTTATTAACAATTTTATCTCATGAATAATATATATATTCTACATAACCCCTTAGGTTATTCCTCATATTTCACATGGTTGAATATCTTGATGGTCATGTAGATTTTCTCTTTGTAAAGTCTTCTATTGTGTGATAATCATTACCAATCTATGTCTGTTTTTTGTGTTGAAGAGGGAATATATTGGCCTTGTTACCTTGGATCTATTCTTCCCTGTATGGATTATATATCACTGATATGGTATTGATTTAGCAGATAATCATGTGCTTCATGTTAACCTTACTCTGGGTTATCCATAACAGCATCTATTTGTCACATGATAAATAGGGACCATGATATCACTTTCTTCGTTTCCATTTTATTGGACCCCAAATTTTTAATGTGATTTATTATAATCATGTTGACTTGTAAAATGACCTTTTCACCATTGATTTGACATGTTTGGTAATCATTAGGCGATCAAGGCATATGTAGAAATTATTTCCCATGATTTAATAATATGTGCCTAGGGTCCTTCTTGAGATCATGTTATCTTGTTAGGGGCCTCCCATTATATTAATATTGCTTGATTAATTTCCTTCACAAGATCATGATATGTATAACCTATTAACAATAAAATAAATGTATATCCCCTTCGCAAGAGGCTTTATTATTTTCCAGTTTTATTACATATTTTATAAGGAATCATTCCTTTATCCCTTGGTTATATACTAGGGGATCTCATAATCTATAGGGAATATCATAAAGACATATATTCATTTTCATCGACAATTGTTCAACATGTATGTGGAACATTGCATGATAAATGATGGATCTGACAGCAATGTGTGAGGGGATCTAAATGATGGATGTGACATGTCCAAAGGCTTTTGCATTAAATGATAGAAATTTCATAAGGGGGTCCATGGGGTCTTGAAATTTTAATAACCATGTTACATTAAAATCGATGTAAGATTTTCCACATGGGGCTTCCACATTTTTCATTTTTTACATATATTTTACAGGGGTGTTTATCCTTTTAACAACTATTGTTTGTTGGGGCATTATGCGATCAAATGGTTATTCCATAGGGCCTTTGTAAGATCAAGTGAAACACATGGGATTATTATTAATATCATGAGGTCCTATTTTCAGGGGTTTCTCAAGAGAATGATGTCCTTTATAGGTGTTATCATAAGAGAAGGAGGGATTTTCAGTGGGTCTACACCAGAGTAGAAGGAATTTTCTTTAGGTACTTCATGTGATCATCCACATATCATGTAGAGAACATGGTTCTTCCACATAACATTATATAGGTCATGAGAATAAATGTCTCCATGGGGGTTATGTTATCCTCATAAACTATCCACCTGATTTACTATGTTGTATTGTTCTCCTTCCTTCTTTTTATTGAGAAAATAAAACCTATTAATTGAGTATTTCTTCGATCATATAATTTTTTATTATAATTTTGAAGGTGTGAATATTCTAACTCATATAAAATGGTTCCAAAATGACATGGATTCAAATAAAAATATTATATGATATTAATATAATCATACAATCAAATTTAGAAAAGATTATGTAATGAACCTGGCCCTATTAACATGGACCTGATGTGTATATTATTACATTCTCATAAGATACGAGGAATCACATCCCGAAGGAATGTATATTTTAGTAGCCTTTTTAAAATAAATATATACATGATTTCCATATAACATTTTAATACAGAAATTAAAGAATAATGTTTTCCAAAAATATCATTATTCCCTCTAGTATATCCAAGCATAATATTTATAGTATAATTTATGGATTCTATGGAAAGGTAATAATATAAGGGTGAGAACAAATTCTAGGTAAAAGTTATATAAATAGGATTCAATCATTAGTAAAAGAAGAATTGTCAATAATTCATAATCATTGTGACAAGGTAAATATATGAACAAACATTACATTTCATCAATATCTTAACTATCATGATTAGATAAGTCTTAATCAATATTTCAATGTAAATAACTAAATAAAAATTCTATTAATCAATAAACTATGAATGAAATGCATATAGAGATAATATTATTAAAAAAATACAATATATAATAATAATAGAATTATTAATGAAGGAAATTATTAATTATTATAATTAATAATTGTAGGTATCATGATAACTCTATTGTCGTGACTATTGATAGGATAGTCTAAATCTGATGGGTTGGTATAAACTAGAAATCCATTTAACTAAGGCTAGAAAATTGATTTTTCCTATGAGACTATTGATGCATCGAGGGGATAACTATATCTAGTTTCCACTTGTATCATTATGCCCACATATTCCCTGATATATTGATTAATCAATTTAATTCATAAAAAATATTCCGTATCAACAAATATTTGAATTGTGTGAAGGATACAGATTTATCAATATTTCTATAGTTAATAAAATACTTTTCAAAGTAAACACCATATGTAAAAAATGTAATATGGTTTTTGGAATAATCATATACATCATTCAATAATATGTATTTTTAATATAAATTTATTTTCCAATGAAAAATTATCACAATAAAGTGAATGTTTCAATAGAAAGTAAACAATCGAAAAAGAATGTGAGATTGTACGTTAATTTTTTACCCATTTGGTAACATTTAAATTATAACCCCTTGAATAATAAACATGAAACCAAAAATTAATCATCATGAATAAATTTATATTCCTTTCAAACACATAAATGGTTTATTATATGAACCAAACAATTGTGAATAGGTTCATATTAAAAAATATGTCTCACTAAAATGGAAATTGAGATGAAATATCTTAAAAATATCATACCATTATAGAGAGGATTAATAAATGTATTGTTTAGGTATATAAAATTTAAATCCACATAAATCATGGATAAATAAAACATCATATATTTAAAAGTCCTTACACCCATAATTTAATAATATCAAATACAACCAAGAAGTAATATAACTACATGTAAATAAATTGAGTTATGAATTTCTTTAAAAATGGGTAATTTTCAAGTCAAATCCCCATGGATGAAATAATTAATATTGAAACTTAAATTATTCTAAATTATTTATGAATCATGATATTACATGTTAATGGGGAATTATATACACCATATAAATGAAATCAGGTGCATAACGTTACAATATTCCCTAATGAAGGGAATTTGAAATGAAATCCCTAACCTCACAATTCATTTTGGTTGAACGTTCATTAAACTCATGAATAATTATTTAAATCAAGTTATCGGTTAATATGTTAAACATATAATATCATATAAAATCCTATTATATAATTTTACTACGAATTTGTTAAAAATATTTCATTATTTTCATTGTTTTAGGTGTTAATTGACTTGTTTTCGCATGCGTGTTTTGTCATCAAAGATATTGTTCATGAGAATATTTTATAGTTCCATAATCACCAGAATGATATTAATTTTATAAAAATAATTTTTAAAATTATATAAAATTTTGGAATCAATACTGAAATTTCATCATGGGGAATGGATGACATTGCTTCATGGAGACAGTAGGCCATACATATGAATGGTCGAGATTATCATTTATTTAATGGTTGAAAGGGTTTTGAATTAGGTGGTATGTTAATTTTATAGAATCAATATCATTATATATATCACATATATTAATTAAATTTATCTTTATTACATTCCACATAAATCATATGTGAAGAACTAATCACATCACTTCGTGTGGCGGTAGTTTTCTATACACACGAGAGACATTATCTTAATTTAAACAGCATGGAATGTAGGAAGGTATATATGATACTATAATTTCATCTATAAAATAATATTATATATATATAACCAATAAATATAAACAATCGTGAGACGCGTTGATGGAAAATGATTTACATCGGTTCGTGAGATAGTAGTCCGCCGTACAAATGATCGATGATTTTGTTTCCCATTTTATGAATCATGAGATGGATAAATGATATTTAATTAACATAATAACATATAATTATATTTTAGATACAATTTTAATTATAATATCATTATAGAATAATATTTGAAGGATATGGAAGAGTAACTAAAATATATATGATTTTTTAAGAATGTTCCCTCGTTTTTGGATGACCTCTTTAGATTTGAACCACACTAAATCATTGGATGGGTTTTTTATCAAAATAATTGAAATATGAAATTCTTATGGTACTTGAGAAGTGATTTATGAAGGTATTTTCTAAACCAAATTTCTTTTTATTTATAAATATGGGAGGAGAGGGGTGGCCTTTTATATATTAGGAAGAGGAAAAATATGGAATTTTTTAAATAATTCTATAAAATCCACATTTTTATAATGAAACAAACCTCAAATACTAATCATTATAGACCCTTAGATATGATAAGTTATAAATATGTCCCTAAATGGGTTTTGGATAAGTTTTTATTTTATTTTAATCTTTATATATTTAGTTTAACCACTCAGAAAACATGTTTTTACCTTAACCGCAGTAATTAGTTTTAAATTATTTTACTATTTCTAAGGGAAAAAGATTAATTTTTAAATATTAGATAATATAAATTATTTTTATTCATAATATGAAATCCATTTTTTAAAATCTAATTCATATATTTTTTAGAATCCAAATTATAATTATACCCATAGATGTGTCGAAAAAGTTGGTTTCTAGGGAGAAACTTCTCATAAGTATAGAAGGTTTCGATATCAAAATTTAAAATAAAACTGATTAAAATGACCTAAATTAGTTAAATTTTAATATTATTCAGCTAATTTTACTTTTAAAAAATAAAATATAATTTTAAATTTTAAATTTTTTAAATGAAAATATATTTTTCAATAAAAATCAGTATTTTCACTATTCATTTAAAAGTGATAATTTTCAGAAAATAATTCCCCATAAGATAGTTATGGTATTCTAATTTAAAATTTTATATTCATATTGTCAAATAATTTTTCTAAAATTAGAAAAAATTGATTTTAACTTAGGTATGCAAAGGGAGACTAACTCTTTTAGAATAATATTTTTTTTCAAAAAATATTTCTTATTATTTTAAATGATTCTTATTTTATTTATAATCAGTCAATAACCATAATTTTCATAATTTATTTTGTATTATTTATAACCAAAAATTTAACAACTATGTTTAAATTTTATACTATCTTATGGTTCATTTATACTCGATTTGTTGTATTTCAAAATCTATCAAAGATATCACCTTTATTTAAAAATAGATATATCATAAAGTTTCAGGGTGTTATATTACCTTATAATATTTTTGTTGAGTTACATATATGACATAGAAACCAATTATCATATTATAAAATCTTAGGATGTTACATTATCCTCACCTTTAACAAAATGTTTCCTCTTAATTTGAACATGATCTTAGTAATCAAGGGTTTAACATTTGAAAATTCATTTCATGTAAACTCCAGATGAGGGATAATATATTGCGTGAAAGTATGTTTTCTTAACTTGAAGAATTTTTTGATTGGGCTTGAAAACATATATGAGATCACTCATTCCAAGTCCAAAGTTAAGTGAATGGTTGATAGTTATCAATTATTTATTTTTTTTATGGACCTATGATTCCATATGAGGTGTGACTGATCAACTACATAAATTTGGGTAAGCCTTCATAGTTTACCACTGACTTTTCAAAATCCTGGTATTCTATGTATGATTGGAAATTTAGTTGGTAAATTCATGTGCTTAAATAAAAGGATGGGTTTTCGATTTCATCTCAATTCTCTACATATCTGCATGCTGGTTTATGTATGGAAACAACTGATTTATTATATATTTATTGAGGTTGAAGAGAAATTCATATGTACTTAGGAGGTACACTTTGAATCATGCTTTGATTTTTTTCATCCAGCAAGAGGTTGGGCCACCTTAGATAATAATTTCACCATTCTTCAAAAAAACCGAATTCATTTTCTAATTTCCAAGAAGATGATCCTCATATCAGATCCATTTTTGGTTCCTGGTTAAAGGTAAGTCATCTCTTCCTACCAAAATAGTTTCTAAAAATATAATATCATCTTCATTGAGGATGGAGGTGGTAGATGACTTTGTTACTATAGGTCCTTCACTTAATGATGTTGAATCATGTCTATTGAATTAATCTAATAAGGTTTTCTGACCGTTTTAGTTCCAATTAGTACTCATGGGGATAATTCTACCCAGCCCAGAACTAGTCTTGGAAACATGTATAGTCTACAAATTCTTCCCCCATATCATGATAAAGATGAATGAAAGAAGATGAAAGATGAGTAAATGGGTTAAATGGTTCCCATTAATGGATATACATACATGTTTAATCATAATAATACGTCTATAATTGACATTCAGAACAACTTTATGGAGTAATATAATGATGTGTATAATTTAGAGGAGGTATGGAACAAAGAAGAAGAAAAATATGAAGCAGGGATAAAATGAATTTGGTTATATCAATGATAACGATAATGATAAGGAACTTGATACTCAAATAAGAAATTATGATTGGATGTAAGAGACTCAAGTAGAGTATTTTCTTTGGGACACTGCAATTAAATGCAAGAAATGATTTGTAGACTCATATTGATCTACCGAGATAGTGAAGAGGGAGCATGCAATGAAATATTATTTTTTCTATTCACAAGCCTACAGTCTCATGATCATCTGGTAAAGTTCTCCACAATATAAAAATAGACCTTGGATTATATAATGATTGTATCCTATTAATTCAAGTGCAACCAAACTAGAAGATCTCTATCCCTGGTAAACTTAATAAGGAAATTATAATGATGTAAAAAGTGGATAATTCATTTCCTGAGAACATCTCTATGAAAATCAAGTCTTCGTATCTATAATTTGGTAGAGCTTCTTCCATGTAATTCTATGTAGATCATACCACCAACAAAATGACTAAGGATTATTATGTTATATTTTTTGATGAGATATGACCTTAGGGACTTGATGAATCTTGGGATAAGTGGTTATATTTAAATATTAATTACATTTTCTGGGATACTAATCATGTATAGTTCTATATAGATGATTACATGGTAGATTTGGATATTATCAGCTAATTTATTGACAAGGGTATCTAGAATTATCCTGGAAAGAATATAAGATACTAATTATGTAAATATAATAGTGAACTCTCTATATCAATGATTAATGAGGAACATTTAATTTTTTCATCATCATCTAGAGCATAAGATCTTGAGGTGTCATCTCCCTTACTCATTCATGATGAATAATGTGTAGTTTTTATCCTAGGTTTTTATCTATTTTTCTTGAGAGAATTATATACATACGATTTTTTTTATTTTTTCATTTCTTGTTTGATGTATTGTGCTAGGTGATTTTGAAAGGGTTCCCACTTAACCCTCAAAAAGTTTCTTATCTTGAAAATAAAAAATAAAAAATTATTTTTGTGATGATTTAAAAGACAATTTGATTCAATGGACACGATGTTAATAGGATAAATTTTTTGTTTCAAGATCATTTTCCTAAATTTGTGGAATTAATTTACAATCTTGAATATGAACATAAGGAAATATACTTACTTTATATCTTTATATTTTATAAGAAAAAAATATCCTTTGGTCGTGCTTCGATCAATTTCCACTTCATCTCTTACTCTATGAAATGAATATCAAAAAATGAATTGTGTTATTCCTTAAGACCTAAAGTTAACCTTTAATAGGTCATAAAATTAATAAAAAGGTTAAAAGTCGACCATAGACAAAATTCGGGCTACGTATTCAGTCACTCCAGTATCGGGCCTCTCTATACTCATTTTATCACAGCTTTCAAAAGGTTATAAAATATCTGACTCTTTAGGGTAAGGATTGGAGGGAGCTGATAAGTCTAATACCTATATTATATTGAATATATATCTATAATTTATTTAGTGAGTTAAATTTTAATGAGAAATTTGGAGAAAATGGATTCTATCTTGGGCGTCTTGTGCAGAATAATTTTTAGGGTTTCCAAAACTAATATGATTAGCATAAGTTATCTAATATAATGCATTAATATCTAAACATACATTGTAACACCATTGTCTATACGTTAATATTTATTTGTAAATTTATTTATATAAAAAATATGATATATTAATTATACCATCACATAGGATAGTGGTTGTCATTCAACCCTTATCAGCATTCAGTTGTGGGTTCATGACCCATGGCCTTGTCAGATTCGACTGGTTATCACCTGATATACGGGTTTTCCTTTTTCTAAAACCATATTTATATAATTCATAGAACCTTACCAAATATTAATTACATATAATTACCACAAAATCTATGATAAGATAAACCCTAAAGGTCACCATTAAATTTAAACATATTATAACAAAAGTAAGGAAATAATTTGTTAAATAACTTTTTCACTAAAAAGTTATTAAACTAATGGGTAGTATTTCTATAACTATCTCCCAAAATATCCTTATTCTTAGTATAATCCCATAAAATAAATCATAAAAAGAGGATTTAAAGACTTTGAATTTATGATAAATCATAAAATCATAAACCCATGATGGTATCCATATATCTTATGTTGGTGAAGATATTTATGCTTCTAAAATTTTACAAATTCCTTAAACGTTTCATGATTATTATAACAAAAATACCATTGTTAAAAATACTTCAACAATATAATTCTAGAATCGAAATACATAAATACATAAATATTTATTTAAACATATGTCTATCCTTGGTATAGGGTTTTACCTTTATAAGAGATCATTGACTCATATAATTCCTAGGTTCCCCATATTTAAAGAAATGAAATATAAATGGATCCTTATGATGTTATTTATTTCCCACCATCATACTCTTCATTTTCATCAGAAATTCATTTCATTATTCCTTTTTTCATACAAAAGACAGTTTCTCATCTCATTAAGATACTTTACTGGTTGTCACATTCCACATTTCTGACATGAAGAAAATCAATCCTCCTTTCCCCCATGGTCTACATCACCCAATCTCTTACCAAACTCTATCCTTCTCTTTTTTGGTGAGTTGGAGAGTTAGTTTAGGTATATGTTGTTAATCATATTTTTAGATAACTAATTAGGCATAATCATAATATATTTCACTAATTTCATCAACCAATTTGGTTTACTATAGTAACCACATTTTACTTCATGTTTAATGTAAACATGATTCCTTTAAGTTTCATCCATTGACTAAAACCAAAAAGAAAAGTATGAGAAACAATAATTGTACTAGGAAAACCATATAATAATTTATTGGATTTCTAAATCAGGAAACATTGTTTTCAATATAAGACACATTTGGTTTGTCCTAGGTTATTCATTGTCATCATCTTTTCAAATCCTTTGTAATGGTTTAAAAAAATGTGAATTATCTAATGAATATCCCTCAGGAGTGTCAAAAAAATTGAGCAAGAAGGCCTATTTTAATCTACCTGGTAATTCTTAAGTCAATTCCACTGTTGCCTTTTCGAATTTAGTACCCCATGGTTGTAATGTAGAGACCCTTACTTGACGTACATAGACATTACATTACTTTTACGAAATACTTCATACATAAAAAAAACAAACACACAAGGACCGTAATAGTTTAGTGTCTTTGGAAACTCGGAACATAATCTTCAAATCATGGTGAAAGATCTTCAACATCTCCCATAAAGATCTTCCCCTTTTTTTTCTTACCTAAAACATTTCTTTATATCCTGGGGAAAAGAAAACATAAAAAGGGTGAGCTCAAATTCTCAGTAAGGGTAAACATAGAGAACATAAAACAATCCATAAACATTTGAATGCAAAAAACTTGAACATAAAATCTAAACATCAAAATCTTGAGCAAAGACATAAATATTGGAAGTACGTAAGGCACATATATCATAAAGAAACATAAATCATGATAAAATAAAATGGAAATAAAACATGTAATTGTAGAAAACCATTAATCATATGATATGATTTCCATAGTAACCAAGGCATTACTGCTAAGACCATCTTAGTGGACAAATTCCCTTTCTGAATCGAGTTCACTCCTCGTTTCAGTCCAGTAACACTAAACCGAATTATCATACCATTCCAGTCATGTATATCTCATGAGATATAAATCTTTCCCCAATGCATTGGAGGGAGATATAGGTCCCAACCATCTCATAATTAAATCATTCTTTCATGTTCCACAAAATAAACATACATCATTCATAATAACTCAACGAATAAAATGGGTTTCATAAACATCATCCCATCGTAACATAATCCATATAAAATAAATGGATATCATTTCATCATAATAAAAATAAAACCTTGTAAATAATAGATACATTATACTTTAAACATAAACATTCTTAATAATGTCATATTATATGGAAAATAGTTTTGATAAAACACTTTAAATGAATTCTTGAGGAAAATATCCTTTCTTGTTCAAAATCATTTTCTTTTCTAAAAATGCCATGAAATTTTAAAAGAAAAGGATTTTTTTGGAAATAATAATGAAAACTTTTATAAGAATCTTCATGAAAATTAGGCTTTATGAAACCGTAAAAATCTGTTCATGCCGTATAAGTTAAAAAAACATTCTCCCCATACTTTTGTCGAAAAAGTCAAAAAGTACCATGTATGGTAAACAAAAGAAATATTCCTTCCATAACACAAAGTAAAAGTAAAAGAGGGGTAAACATGACTTTAAACATACATGGAAGAATATTAAACACTTTATGAAAAACATTTTTATGGGCATGGATGAAAAATATAACCTTAGTAAATACTTACGTATAAGCAATCTTGAATAAAAATGAGACTGAAAAATTGTCCATTACCTTAGGTATCATATGCTTCGTACGTATCCAAGCCTCTTGTATAATGATTTAAATAATGTCATTTACTTATTACAGAATCATATTTATTGTTATTATATCATATATGGTTCTCTTATGACTTTATATTACCCGTTCTTTTGTAAATTCCATGTTAAAGTAGCGTTTTGGGTAAAATCGTTTTATTTACCATACGTGTTTTGACTTTTAATTATTAATATGATTACTTAGATAATGATTACTTAATTCCAGAATATAAAACATGATGTATATATAATATATATTCATAATATACATATATATAATAGATCGATAAATGGAAATAAATACCTCGTTCATGGAGACGGTAGGCCGTACGTACGCATGAACGTTGTTTTTCGTTTACTTATTGAATTGAATGGAATTAAGTAGATGACATAAATATATATATACATAAATTCAGTAGAATTATTATTTCATATATTTCATGATAACTTATTATATATACTTTAAAGTCATTCTTGAATTGTTAACATGGAAAATGAATCTCATCGCGTCGTAGAGACGGTAATCCGTACGTACGCACGAGCGATGATATCGTTCCCATATTTATTGAATGGAATTGGAGTGGATGATATAATATCTTAGAATAATTATGATGTTATAATAATCATATATAGTTATTATTTACACCATTAAACCCATCCAAGTAGAGTGGTGGTGGAAAAACTGATTACACCACGGCGTGGAGACGGTATTCCTTACGTATGCACGCGTGGTGATTTCATTTTTCGTAGGATAAATAGAAGGTGAAATAGGGTTGTTTCATATTTATAATAACATAACAGTATATAATTAATACTTATATTATTACTTTTATGGAATCCCACCTTTTTATAACATAAACTTTCATTACATTACACAAAACTGAAGATCTTTAAGGTTTAGTGTCTTGGAAACCAGGAACATAAAACATGAAAACAACATAAAACATTCTTATTAAACACTTGAAAGTATTATACATAAGTTCATACTAGTTTCATTACTGCATCTCATAACCTGGGGACATACATCGAAAGAAAGGGTGATCAGAAGGCCCAGCAAGGGAAACAAGAGAAACATTTAACATGTGAACTTGAGATACATCAACTATGTCATGAAAAAGAACTTTAAGGCATGAGAAAGAAATCATGTGGAATATCATAAAAAAATAACATTTTTCACAAATTTAAGATGTGGTTACATCATTTAACATAGAAAATCATGAACATATCACCAAGGTCCATCCCCAAGGTGTCATTTGAAAATTACCAAGGTTATTCACCAAGTTATCGTGAAAATTGTAATCTCTAGTGGTTACATCATTACCCAATGCATTGGAGCGCTATCAGGGCACACCCTTATATTTTACTTTATTATCATGTGATACACATATATCATCATCAAACATTTCATAAATAACCCATATAGCATAAAATAAATGGGTTTCGTTTCATAATCATAACGTTTTAAAAACTGCTTTAAAGACATGATCTTAATGTCACTTTAAACCCACGGAAAGGGAAAGCGGGTCTCATGTATGTAAATCCAAGAATTTAAAATAGAAAATTTTGATATATATGTGAATACCCTTGTATAAATAAGATATTTGAGTATTCACTTTATAACATAAAATAATTTTGAGAAAGAGAGAGGCATTTTGAGACGAAAATTCTGCAGCATAACGGCTATGTTTCAGGGTTTCAAAAAACATTGAAAGAAGAGGGTACATGGGTAAAACATTAAAAATGACCCATAAAACAGTAGAGGGACAGAATAAGAAGGATATATGAACATGGTAATGAAATTTTAAGGACATACCATTTGAAATGAAAACATGGATGGAAGACAAAAATTAGATTTCTCTTATGAAAATTCGGCAGCCTAACGGTGTCACTTAAACTTCAACAAAATGATTTGAAAAGGTAAAATAGGGTCTCTCATCATGTGAAAATAAGAGTTAATTATGATATATATAGAGATAATACCTCAAAATAATAAAAAAAATAACTTGAAAGACTTTCCATGAAAGTATAATTTTGAAAAGAATGAGAAGGGTGAAAGAATCCCCTTAAAAATTCGGCAGCCTAACGACGTCACTTAAACATTCTTAAAACTAATTGATGAGAGAAAGATGGGGTCTCTCATCATATTAACATGAAAAGGGAAGTAATATGAATATATAAGAACATCCTCCAACATAATAACATGGAGTATAAAAGAAATGACATAAAAGAGATTACTTGAAAAGAAAGGGAGAGGTCGGATCTCTTACCTTAAAACGTAACTCTTAAAACTCAACGGTTTGGACCTTGAGGGCTTGGGGGCACCTTGTGAGGACTCCTTGGGAGGTAAGGAGACCCTAACTTCGTTGAGGATGGTTTTGGAGTCGAATGGATGAGAGGAGGGCTTGGTATTTATAGGTAAATTGAGGGGACAAGGCATTAATGGCCAAGGGACACCTCACAAGTGCTTTTTTTTCAAAACCATGTGCTCTCCCGTGGCACTTACCATGGAGTTAGGCCACATGGGGCCCCCAATACAATAATTCATCACCTTGGGTCGGATAACCCTTAAAATATCTCATGACATCATCATGACACAATTATGATGTCATTAAACATACCGAAACCCTAAAACTGTATTTTTACTATTCACTGAAAATTCAACTTTCTCAGAAAAATCCCAAAATTTCACCTTAACCAAATATTGATGCTCTAATTATAAATATGAACTCCATTTTATAAAAATAATTTTCTAAATATTTTTAATTTAGTTTTTAAATAAAATATTATTCACCGAGAATTCATTTTTCTCATAAAAATCCCCAAAAATTACCATAACATAATATCGATGCTCTGAGTTCAAAAATTAATTCCATTTTATAAAAATAATTTTATAATTATTTTTAATTAAATTTTTAATTAAAAACACTATTCACCCGAAAAAACTAATACTTGACTATTGATTTAGGAAACTGTTATTTACCCATTTTATTGAATCTCATTACTTAATCAAGGTGTCTAAATTATATTAAAACTTTCTTTAAGTGAGATTACTAATCCATTTGGTCACATTACTAATCCTAAGCGTAAAATCACTATTCATAATTTACTATTCATTAAAAATTAAGTTGATCTTATTAGACTCCAAATTCCTTACTGAACACTTTTGTAGAAGACCATTTTTTAAAAATCATTACACATCATTAATTATTTAAGGTTTACATAAATATTTTAAAATATCTATTTTTTCAAAATTCATCAATAAAATACATCCTAAAATTATCTGAACATTTGAAATTTCACAAACATCACTAAAAGAAGAAATCTCAATTTATTCATCCCAAAGGATTACACAAAGAAGCTACGGTCTCGTCACATAGCCCCTTATAACACCAGCATATGACCTAAGTGTAAGGTGTGCTATGGTGAGAGAATTTGAGGGAGGCTCAGATAACATTGCCCTAGTAGTAATCTCTACTAACTTGAACTTCTCCCACAAGCATTTCCGTTCAAGCTTGACACGCTGGAGTTCATCTTGGGCTTGGTCCAAAGCGAAGCCCAAAGATGTTACCTCCTTCCCAAGCTCTGATAAGTGGGCTTCATAAGGTTTGAATCTACTGGATGAAGCCATCGACTCCTCTTTATGCATTAACCATTAACATCTCTATTAAATCGTTAAGAGTAAGTTAATATACTATTTAAAAAGTTTGGGTTGTTACATTCTTCCCCCCTTAAGAAATTTCGTCCCTGAAATTTTAAACCTGAGGCCTAGTCGAAAAGGTGAGGGTACTTTTGCTTCATTGTTTCCTCAGGCTCCCAAGTTGCTTCTTCAAACTTATGATTCCTCCACAACATTTTCACAAGGTGGGTAGTCTTGTTTCGTAGAACCTTGTCTCTACAGTCTAAGATCTCCACTGGCTGCTCCTCATAAGAGAGGTCATGTTCCAGTTGTACCACCTCTGGGTTCAGTACATGCAAAGGGTCGGGTATGTACTTCCTCAAGAGAGATAAATGGAAGACATCGTGAACTTGAGCTAGGTTCAGTGGAAGTGCTAGACGATAGGCCACTGCTCCTATGCGATCAAGGATTTCATAGGGGCCAATGTACCTAGGGATGATCTTCCCTTTCTTCACAAACTGCACGACTCTCTTCCATGGAGAAATTCGAAGAAAGACTTTGTCGCCAACACCAAACTCCAAGTCCCTTCGACAGTTGTCAGCATAGCTCTTCTGCCGACTCTGAGCAGCCTTTATGTGTTGTTGGATGGCATGAACCTCTTCTGTCATCTCTTGCACAAGATCAGGCCCAAGAAGATTTCTCTCACTATTTTCATCCCAACAAGTAGGAGTTCTACATCGCTTTCCATATAGAGCTTTCATAGGGTGCTATCTGAATACTCGAATGGAAGTTGTTGTTATAGGAGAACTCAACTAATGGGAGGTGTTGATCCCATCCACATTTAAATTCCATTGAGCATAATCTCAGCATGTCTTCGAGTGTCTGAATAGTCCTTTTAGATTGGCCATCAGTTTGAGGATGATAGGTCGTACTAAAATTCAATTCAGTATTCATAGCATGTTGAAGACTTCTCCATAATTTTGATTTAAATCTTGGATCATGATCAGAAACGATGGATAGTGGTACCCCATACAGCCTCACCACTTCCTTTACGTATATCTTGGCAAGTTGATCCAGAGATAAATCTTCCCGAATAGAGATAAAATGGGCGGTCTTGATGAGACGGTCCACAATAACTCATATCGCATTGTTTCCTTTGGATTTTTTTGGGAGACTAGTTACAAAGTCCATGGTGATATTATCCCACTTCCATACTGGTATGGGGAGCGGTTGTAATACCCCCTTAGGAAGTTGTCATTCTGCCTTTACTTACTGACACACTAGGCACCTTATAGTGAAATCAGCGATCTCCCTCTTCATGTTATCCCACCAATAATGATCACGAAGGTCTCTATACATTTTAGTGCTTCCCGGATGTATAGAGAAAGTAGATCTATGAGATTCATCCATCAGTTCTTTCTTTATCTCCAGAATAGATGGAACACATAGTCTTGTATGAAATTTAAATACACCTTATTGATCAATATTGAAATCAGGGAACTTCCCATCCTTTACAGCCTCAAACTTCTCCTGCAGCAAAGGATCTTCTTTTTGAGCCTTCTTGATCTTATCTAGTAATGAAGGTTGAGAAATAATTTGGGATAAGGTTGATGATGTCCCTTCCCTTACAATTCCCATGTCCAGTTTTACTAGATCTTTAATCAAAGGATCTCTTAGGTTCTTCATTGTTTCCAGAACAACAGGATATTTCCTGCTTAATGCATCCGCAACTTTGTTTGCTCTTCCAGGGTGATAATGAATTGAACAATCATAGTATTTAATAAGCTCCAACCATCTCCTTTGTCTCATGTTTAATTCTTTCTGCGTGAAAATATACTTTAAACTTTGGTGGTCGGTGTATATATCACATTTATCCCCATAAAGATAGTGCCTCTATATATTTAGAGAAAAAACAACTGCTGCTAACTCTAGATCATGCGTAGGATAATTCTGGTCATGAATCTTAAACTATTGAGATGCATAAGCAATTACCTTGTCATTTTTCATGAGGACACACCCAAGCCCTTTTAGAGATGCATCAATAAAAATAATGAATCCTTCTCCGATAGAGGGTAGATTTAACACAGGTGCAGTAATCAATATCTTCTTCAGTTCTTGGAAACTTTCCTCGCATTCCCTTGTCCAAATGAACTTAACTCCTTTTTGAGTCAACTTGGTTAGCAGATTAGAAAGCCGTGAAAAGTTTTTCACAAACCTCCTATAATATCCTGCTAAACCAAGGAAACTACGAATCTCAGTTACTATTGTGGGTTGAGGCCACTCCTCCACAACCATTGTCTTTGCAGGGTCAATCGAGATTCCTTCATTGGTTGTGATGTGCCCCAAGAAAGCCACTTGTTGTAACCAAAACTCACACTTTTTGAACTTTCCAAAGAGCCTCTCCTTCCGCAGAGTTTCCAAAATAACCCCCAGATGATCTTCATGCTCCTCACAACTTTTTTAATATATCAAAATATCATCAATAAAAACTACCACAATGTTATCAAGGTAGTCGTTAAAGACTCTATTCATCAAATCCATGAAAATAGCATGAGCATTAGTCAATCCTAAGGGCATAATAGTAAACTCATAATGCCCATATCTTGATCGGAAGGCAGTCTTTGGAATATCTTCCTTCTTCACCCTCAGTTGATGATAACCAGATCGAAGGTCAATCTTGGAAAAGAATTCAGCCCCACAAATTTGGTCAAATAAATCATCAATTATTGGAAGAGGGTATTTGTTCTTCACTGTGATCCCATTCAGTTCTCTATAATCAATTCATAGCCGCATAAATCCATCCTTCTTCTTCACAAAGAGAACTGGTGCTCCCCAAGGAGATACACTCGGTCGGATAAACCCCTTCTCCAACAAGTCTTGGAGTTGTTTCTTTAACTCCACTAATTCCACATTTTCCATTCTATAAGGGGACTTTGATATTGGTTGAGACCCAGGTACGAGTTCAATGGAGAACTCTACCTCTCTTTCTGGGGGAGGTCCAGGTAACTCCTCAGGGAACACATCCATGTATTCTTGAACAATCAGAACATCTTCTATTTGTATACTACCTTTTACTTCTTCATCCTCACCTATTAACTCCATAAAGAAGGCTATAAAAGGTGCTTCTAGACAAGGATCGGGTCGGGACATCTCTCCTTGGAAGATAATTGTAGGTCATTCATTCAAGACTACTGAGATTTCCTTACTTCTGCATTTGATCTTAGCATTATACATTGAGAGCCAGTCCATCCCTAGTATAATGTCGAATTCCATCATGGGAATGACTACTAGATTTGCGATAAGATTGTGCTCACCAAAGTAAACACTAGAGTCTCTAAATACTGTTGATGCAAGGATAATCCCACTTGGAGTATTGAATGACAACTCTACCTCTAGAAGTTTGGGGATTGATTCTATATTCCTTGCAAACTTGGAGGAAATAAAGAAATGCGTAGAACCAGAATCAAACAAATTATTTTCTAGTTTTGAGAGGACAACAAGAGTACCTTCAACCACATCATTCGGAACTTCAACTTCAGTTGTTGTGATAGCGAAAGCACGACCCAGCTCCCTTGGCCTCTACTGAGGTTGATGGTGATTCCCTTCCACTGCCCTCAGATTTGGACATTGATTAGAAAAGTTCCCAAGTTGTCCACACTTGAAGCATGTGACTTCGGGTAGGGCCAGAACTATCTTTCCTCTGTCGTTAGTGTTGGGAAGTTGAGGCTTTACATCACTACAACAATTCCGAGAAATATGGCTTTCTTTTCCACACCTGTAGCACTTACCACTTCCGATCAAGAAGTTCCCCGAATGCTTCTTCCCACATTTATTGCATGTGGCATGTTGCATATGCTTTCCACCTCTTTCCTGATCAAAAATTCTTCCCAGGCTTGGTTCTAGAGTTCTCTTCTTCTCATTAGATTTGTGAGGCCACTGTGTCTCCCCAAACTCTAGTTCAACTTTCATAGCACTTTGAACTATTTCTTCATAGCTATCATAGTTCCTTTTGGCTAGATTCTTCCACAGATGAGGTCGTAGTCCACCAAATAATCTATCAACCTTCCCATTAGGGTCCATGAAAAAGCTTGAGGTATAACGGGAAAGCCTTGTGAAGTTCATCTCGTAGGTTCCAACTGATTCATTGTCCTTCTGCTTCAGCTCGAGAAATTCTTTCTCCATTCTCATTCTCATCGAAAGAGGGAAATACTTATTAAAGAATATTCCCCGGAACTCTACCCACTCCATAGCTTCTATCTCTCCTCGTGGTTTCATGTTTTTGATCAGTGACCACCACTGATCATATTCTCCCTCTAGTCGGTAAACAGTAAGGGTGACTTTTTCTTATTCCGAACAATGAAGTACAGAAAAGATCTTTTCAATGGAGCTTATCCATTGTTCTGCAACCAATGGGTCAGTAGATCCACTGAATGTTGGTGGTCGTTGATGCATAAAGGACTCAACAGAATGTTTTTCCCTTCGTGGTGAGATCGGCCTCTCAGATTGATTCAAGTTATTACTCATAACTTGAGTCATTTGGTTCATCATTCTCATGAATGTTTCCATTCTGGCTTCCATCGGAGGGTCGTCAGCACATGGTGCATTGCGGTCACCATCTGCATAGTTCCTCCTATTGCCCGCCATTTTCTAAAAGAATAAAACCTTAGAGAGAAACTTATTTCATTTATGAATCTTTTAACTAAGACTTCATGCTTATACAATTACACTTCTCTATAATTCCTTCATAATGATTCATAAAAATCTTTTGATTAACCAAACATATCCCTCAGGAGTGTTGTAACCAATAGTGTAGAAAGGCCCGTTATCGTGCACCAGTTCCCGTTCGAGTCTAGCTCAAAGCGGTGTTTTCGGTTTTTACCCCTATGTACATCTGTTCCAGAGCCGCCTCTACCTGCTCGTATCCAGAAAGGGATGTATTTGTTTGATAAACCACTTACTCAATACTTACCAAAATACCAGGAAGTTTTCCTATATTTAACTTTTATATAGGGTTCTTCATAAAGTTTTTATATCGTAATTTCCATGAATAACTAAACCGTCCTTTGATACCAACTATGGAATCCCGCCTTTTTATAACATAAACTTTCATTACATTACACAAAACTGAGGATCTTTAAGGTTTAGTGTCTTGGAAACCAGGAACATAAAACATGAAAACAACATAAAACATTCTTCTTAAACACTTGAAAGTATTATACATAAGTTCATACTAGTTTCATTACTGCATCTCATAACCTGGGGACATACATCGAAAGAAATGGTGATCAGAAGGCCTAGCAAGGGAAACAAGAGAAACATTTAACATGTGAACTTGAGATACATCAACTATGTCATGAAAAAGAACATTAAGGCATGAGAAAGAAATCATGTGGCATATCATAAAAAAATAAAAAATTTCATAACTTTAATATGTGTCTACATCATTTAACATAGACAATCATGAACATATCACTAAGGTCCATCCCCAAGGTGTCATTTGAAAATTACCAAGGTTATTCACCAAGATATCGTGAAAATTGTAATCTCTAGTGGTTACATCATTACCCAATGCATTGGAGCGCTATCAGGGAGCACCCTTATATTTTCCTTTATTATAATGTGATCCACATATATCATCATCAAACATTTCATAAATAACCCATATAGCATAAAATAAATGGGTTTCATTTCATATTCATAACGTTTTAAAAACTGCTTTAAAGACATGATCTTAATGTCACTTTAAAACCACGGAAAGGGAAAGCGGGTATCATATATGTAAATCCAAAAATTTAAAATAGAAAATTTTGATATATATGTGAATACCCTTTTATAAATAAGAGCTTTGAGTATTCACTTTATAACATAAAATAATTTTGAGAAAGAGAGAGGTGTTTTGAGACGAAAATTTTTCAGCATAACGGCTATGTTTCGGGGTTTTAGAAAACATTGAAAGGAGAAGGGACATGGGTAAAACATTCATAAATGACCCATAAAACGGTACAGGGGAAGAATAATAAGGATATATGAACATGTTAATGAAATTTTAAGGACATACCATTTGAAATGAAAACATGGAAGGAAGACAAAAATTAGATTTCTCTTATGAAAATTCGGCAGCCTAACGGCATCACTTAAACTTCAACAAAATGATTTGAAAAGATGAAATAGGTTCTCTCATAATGTGAACATAAGAGTACAGTATGATAGATATAGATATCATACCCCAACATAATAAAAAAATAACTTTAAATACTTGACATGAAAGTATAATTTTGAAAAGAATGAGAAGGGTGAAAGAATCCCCTTAAAAATTCGGCTGCCTAACGGCGTCACTTAAACATTCTTAAAACGAATTGATGAGAGAAATATGGAGTCTATAATCATATGAACATGAATAGGGAAGTAATATGAATATATAAGAACATCATCCAACATAATAACATGGAGTATAAAAGAAATGACATAAAAGATATTACTTGTAAAGAAAGGGAGAGGTCGGATCCCTTACCTTAAAACGTAACTCTTAAAACTCAATGGTTTGGACCTTGAGGGCTTGGGGGCACCTTGGGAGGACTCCTTGGGAGGTAATGAGACCAGAACTTCGTTGAGGATGTTTTTGGAGTCGAATAGATGAGAGGAGGTCTTGGTATTTATAGGGAAAGTGAGGGGACAAGGCATTAATGGCCAAGGGACACCTCACAAGTGCTTTTTTTTCAAAACCATGTGCTCTCCCATGGCATTTACCATGGTGTTAGGCCACATGGGGCCCCCAATACAATAATTCATCAACTTGGGTCGGCCAAACCTTAAAATATCTCATTACATCATCATGACACAGTTATGATGTCATTAAACATACCGAAACCCTAAAACTGTATTTTTACTATTCACTGAAAATTCAACTTTCTCAGAAAAATCCCAAACTTTTACCTTAACCAAATATCGATGCTATAATTACAAATATGAACTCAATTTTATAAAAATATTTTTCTAAATATTTTTAATTTACTTTTTAAATAAAACACTATTCACTGAGAATTCATTTTTCTCAGAAAAGTCCCCAAAAATTACCATAACATAATATCGATGCTCTGAGTTCAAAAATAAAGTCCATTTTATAAAAATAATTTTATTATTATTTTTAATTAATTTTTTAATTAAAAAACACTATTCACTTGAAAAAACTAATACTTGACTAATAATTTATGAAACCGTTATTTACCCATTTTATTGAATCTCATTACTTAATCAAGGTGTCTAAATTATATTAAAACTTTCTTTAAGTGATATTACTAATCCATTTGGTCACATTACTAATCCTAAGCATAAAATCACTATTCATAATTAACTATTCATCAAAAATTAATTTGATCTTATTAGACTCCAAATTCCTTATTGAACACTTTTGCAGAAGACCATTTTTTGAAAATCATTACACATCATTAATTATTTAAGGTTTACATAAATATTATAAAATATCTTTTTTTCAAAAATTCATCAATAAAATACATCCTAAAATTATCCAGACATTTGAAATTTCACAAATGTCACTAAAGGAAGAAATCTCAATTTATTCATCCCAAAGGATTACACAAAGAAGCTACGGTCTCATCACATATCCCCTTATAACACCAGCATATAACCTAAGTGTAAGGTGTGCTATGGTGAGAGAATCTGAGGGAGGATCAGATAACATTTCCCTAGTATTAATCTCTACTAAATTGAACTTCTCCCACAGGCGTTTCTGTTCAAGCTTGACACGCTGGAGTTCGGCTTGGGCTTGGTCCAAAGCGAAGCCCAAAGATGCTACCTCCTTCCCAAGCTCTGATAAGTGGGCTTCATAAGGTTCGAGTCTACTGGATGAAGCCATCGACTCCTCTTTCTACATTAACCATTAACATCTCTATTAAATCATTAAGATTAAGTTAATATACTATTTAAAAAGTTTGGGTCATTACAACTTTATAATGAAACAATCAAAGAAGAGGAAGTAGAAGAAGAAAGAAACTTGAAAGATTCGGTAGAAGAGATTACCTCTTCCTTGACGTACCTCCTTTAAACTTCTTCTTAGGGAACTAGAGTCGGTCTTTTGAGAAGACTAGAACCTCTATGATATAACTAGAGAGATTTAGAAGAGGAATTGTTAGGGGTTGGCCGAGCCTCAATGCTCAAAAGGGTGTGAAGAGAAGAGGGAAGGGGTGCCCTTTTTATAAGGGAGGAGAGAGGCACCTTTGGAAAAACTTAAAATATTATTTTATAATAAAGTCATATTCGCTTAATAATAGCTCCAAATTGATTTATTTCGAAGCTAAAGTGGGTATGGGTCGAAATAATCTCTACCAATAGGTTTTAGACAGTGTTAGGTTACTATTTTAACCTTATCATTTAGATTTAACTCTAAGTTAAATAATTTAACTTTTACCGTGTCTTCTTGTTTTCTTACACTATATGGTTAATTAACTTACTATAACAAGACAAATGAACCCCAAGTGGTTAATTATTAATATATATAACCTTATCTAAGTCATTTGGCCGAACCTTATATTTTTAGGAATATAATAACAATTAATAATATATATTTTTTAAAAACTATTTTATGTCAATTTTAACACAATTTGGTAATTGATTTTTGTGAAAATCATAACAACATGATTAGTTCTAAAAAAGTTAACTGAATAAATACTAACATGATATATTAACCTATAAAATTAGTGTAATTCATAAAAAGTCTCAAATTACATTTATTTGGGTATTTATAACATCAATTATGTTAATATTTCATTAATAAGGTAATTACTGAATCATCATTGTGTCATAAATAAATTATATTATTTAATGTATAAAAATTATAAATAAAATAAAATTATTTAGGAAATATTTTAGATTTCCAATGAATATTTATAGTCGAATTTATCTTATATATAACCCTATATTTAAAATGTTTTAGTTATTAAACTTTGATTTTAACTATTTTAAATCTTCTTTAAATAAAATAATAATAAGTGTACTAATCTAATCCAAGTGGACCTAAATGGTAATATTTTATTCCTAAGGTTGTTTTTGGTCGAATTACACTTATAAAATAGAATTAGAACATGTTTTAGGGTAATAATAATATCATTTTTACCCTTAATTACCCTATTTACTTTTAACCGTGGTAAATAAAAGTAAAAAAGTTATTATTCACCAAAAATTATTTTCATCTTATTGAATCACATTTTACTCCTTGATATTAACCATGTCTCTTGTATTTTATAAATTCCACTCATAGAAGTGGTAAAATTAAGTTTTATGTAAATTTTCAAATTCTCCTAGGAGGTGGGTAAAAGACGGTGAAAAGTTCAATAAAATTTTTATATATCTAAAATTTTTATAAAATGACTCAAATGAATTACATTGAACTTATAAAGGTATTATATATCAATTTTTACCTAAAATAAACTTAAATAAAATAAATAATTATTTAAATAAAAATTTGGTTTTTAAATAGTAACCCAGTGTTTTCACTATTCATCAAAAATTGAATGTTTTTAGAAAAATACCAAAAATTTGCCCTAGTCTAATTTCGATATTCCAAATCCAAAAATGAAGTCCATTTTGAAAGATAAAATTTATAAAATTTAAAAAAGTGGGTATTACTATTCATAACGGCTATTTCATAATTATAATAATATTTCGTTTAGTGAAACTCTATATTGCATACTATACACGCTGTCGAGGAAGGTCTTGATTGTGTGTAATGAAATCCAAGTCAAGGCTTTGTGTAGTGAAATCTCAGTTTATTGTTGCGTATAACATAATCAAAACTTATTTCATTTATACATTAAACAAAATCTATACTTAATGTTGCGTAGAATAATTTCCACAAAATGAACTTGAAATTGTGTGTAACACGAGCCAAGAATAGTGTTGCGTATACTGCAAGCTAATACGGTGTTGTGTATAGTGCAAGATAATCTTGGTGTAGTGTACAATAGAAGACATGAAAGAAATTAAAAAGAATATATCTCATAAAATCTCGGGGTGTTACATTCTACCCCCTTAAAATGAATTTCGCCCTCGAAATTCGTCGGTGTTATAAATCGTTTACTACTTGAAAGTTTCATTCATTGAAACTCACATCGTAAAAAGGAATACTAAAACTTCATTTTTAAAAGTAAAGTAATAAATGTAATGGTTACCCAGATTACCTCATCACTGGGTTTCCACATAGGAGAACATAGGTGGAAATATGGATATGGAAGAAAAATCTAACCATTGAGTTCTAATGGAGAGTGGTAGAGAACATGGCTATGAAAAAGACCACAATCACAAAGCCCTAAATTTTTGATGATCTAAGGTACCATCTGATTCATTAGTTATAAGAGCACTAGGACAACATTTTTGGTTTTCAATATCATTTCCCCAAATTTGAAAATTTTGAATTAGAAGAAATACTTACTTGATTTTGGTACAATATCACTGTTGTTTATGCCTTGAAAAATTTCCACTTCATCTCTTAAAGAAATGAAGTTGAATTTTTCTTCCGTGAAGTGTTACTAGATCATGCGATAGAATGATAGGTCATTCCATCTGTCTCAAACATAAGTTTAGAAAAATTTATATACATAAGTCCATATATGGAGATATTAATCATATATGGTTCCTAAAATGGATGTATACTTCGTATATCATACCACATAATAAATTGAAACTAATTTATAATAATTAGGGACTTCCTGTAGGCTAGTGGTAGGTGATAAAGGCATGTCGCACTTCGGTTGTGGGTTCGATTCCCGCATCCTTGTCCGATGTGACGAGTTGTCGACCATCCTGTAGGTTGTCCTTTTTCTAAAACTACATTATTATAACTTTCCATCAATAATATCAAAAAATTTCTAGCCTTAAACAATACTAAATTATGTCCAACATAATCCATTCCAGTCTTTAGGCTTATCCAAAATACTATTGTCCAATCTCATATTATAGTGAAAAATATTACCAAAGAGTTCTTATAATAGGCATGTGAATACCATCATTTATCCCCATATATCATAAGATATGTCTTTTTGGTCACATTCCAAACATTCAAAGGCTGTAATCATGTATTCTCTTGAAAAATGAATACCCATTGAACCTTAGTGAAAACATGAATACAGTTAAAAGTTAACACTTTCCACATACCAAAATCCCAAAAATTCTATATACTCAAACCATGATATCACTTAGTCCTTATATCAATCTTGAGCTCGTGAATACTATCAAACATATTATTTTCTCCTTATCCATTCATTATGTGCATATCATCTTCTTTCCAAAATATTAGAATCGCTTTTCATGGTTACCAGTACCATAAAATTATTGAAAACCACAATAGACTAATACAAAAATATTCCAATATACCATAAAAGTACCTCAACAACATTGTTCTTGAATACCAATACATAAAAATTTCAATCCATCTTCTTTAATGATTGTCATGGAATAAGTCCTTCCTTGATTTAGAAGTAACCTCTTATGTCATGGCATTGAGTTGGGTAATTCCCATCTTCTCCACAAATAAGACATTGAACTCCATAACAGTTTGTCACTCTATGGCCCTTTTCTCCACAAAGATAACATCTTCCCCTCCATTTGAAGTATTCCTCAAGGTTCTTCTTCCCTTCTTTAGAAATCTAAATCTTCCTTTCTCTATGCTCCTCACCATGCGAACATGCATAAAATTCCATATTCCTCTTATTTGATGACTTAGGAATACCACCAAATTTCACCTTGTTAATCATATATCGTGATGACTGATTTGGCATAATCACAATATCGTTCTCTCTAGGCATTAGACAATTTTGTTGATCACAGTCACCAATTTTTCCATCGGAATCAATGTTAACTGAATTCTTTCTCGTTCCCTCCATCGACTAAAACCAGAAACTATAGTGTAATAAATAGTTAAAATAACGAGGAACCACATAATCATTAAAAGTCACTTATGGGATGTCTAACTTATCACACATTATTTAATCCATGACACCTTAGGTTCACCCTAGGTTATTCATGATCGTCAACATAACTCTTGTAATTTAACCTACAGTTATACTAAACCTTAGGTACATCCCTTGACATACCTTAGAAATATCTCTAGGGATCTCACTAAAGTTTTCACATCCTAGTTTCCAAAGGTTGACTAAACCTTTCCTCTGATACCAACTGTAGAGACCCGTACTTGACGTACATAGACATTACATTACTTTTGCGGAATACTTCATACATAACAAAAACAAACACATAAGGACCGTAATATTTTAGTGTCTTTGGAAACTCGGAACATAATCTTTTAATCATGGTGAAAGATCTTCAACATCTCCCATAAAGATCTTCCCCCTTTTTTTTCTTACCTAAAACCTTTATTTATATCCTGGGGAAAAGAAAACATAAAAAGGGTGAGCTCAAATGCTCAGTAAGGGTAAACATAGAGAATATAAAACAATCCATAAACATTTGAATGCAAAAACTTGAACATAAAATCTAAACATCAAAATCTTGAGCAAAGACATAAATATTGGAAGTTCGTAAGGAACATATATAATAAAGGAACATCAATCATGATAAAATAGAATGGTAATAAAACATGTAATTGTGGCAAGCCATTATTCACATTATATGATTTCCATAGTATCCAAGGCATTGCTACCAAGACCATCTTAGTGGACAAATTCCCTTTCTGAATCGAGTTCACTCCTCGTTTCAGTCCTGTAACACTGAACCAGATTATCATACCATTCCAGCCATGTCTATCTAATGAGATATAAATCTTTACCCAATGAATTGGAGGGAGGTATAGGTCCCAACCATCTCATAATGAAATCATTCTTTCATGTGCCACAAAATAAAAATACTTCATTCATAATAACTCAATGAATAAAATGGGTTTCATAAACATCATCCCATCGTAATATAATCCATATAAAAGAAATGGATATCATTTCATCATAAGAAAAATAAAACCATGTAAATAACAGATACATTATACTTGAAACATAAACATTCTTAATAATGTCATCTTAGATGTAAAATAGTTTTGATAAAACACTTGAAATGAATTCTTGAGGAAAATATCCTTTCTTCTTCAAAATCATTTTCTTTTCTCAAAATGCCATGAAATTTTAAAAGAATAAGATTTTGTTGAAAATAATCATGAAAAATTTTAGAAGAATTTTCATGAAAATTAGGCATTATGAAACCGTAAAAATTCGTTCATGCCGTATAATTTAAAAAACATTCTCCTTGTACTTTTTTCGGAAAAGTCAAAAAGTACCACGTATGATAAAAAAAGAAAGATTCCTTCCATAACACAAAGTAAAAGTCAAAGAGGGTTAAAAATGACTTTAAAAATACATGTAATGATATTAAACACATTATGAAAAACATTTTTATGGACATGGATGAAAAATATAACCCCAGTAAATACTTACGTATAAGCAATCTCGAATAAAAATGAGATTGAAAAATTATCCATTACCTTAGGTCTGATATGCTTTGTACGTATCAGAGCCTCCTGTATAATGATTTAAATAATTTCATTTACTTATTACAGAATCATATTCATTGTTATTATATCATATATGGTTCACTTATGACTTTATATTACCCGTTCTTTTGAAAATTCCATGTTAAAGCGGCGTTTTGGGTAAAATCGTTTTATTTATCGTACGTGTTTTGACTTTTAATTATTAATATGATTACTTAGATCATGATTACTTAATTCCAGAATATAAAAAATTATTTATATATAATATATATTCAGAATATACATATATATAATAGATCGATAAATGTAAAGAAATACCCCGTTCATGGAGATGGTAAGTCGTACATACGCATGAACGCTGTTTTTCGTTTCCTTATTGAATTGAATGGAATTAAGTAGATGACATAAATATATATATACACAAATCCAGTAGAATTATTATGTCATATATTTCATTATTACTTATTATATATACTTTATAATCATTCCTGAATTGTTAACATGGAAAATGAATCTCATCGCGTCGTGGAGACGGTAATCCGTACGTACGCACGAGCGATGATATCATTCCCATATTTATTGAATGGAATTGGATTGGATGATATAATAACTTAGAATCATTATGATGTTATAATAATAATATATAGTTATTCTTTACACCATTATACCCATCCAAGTAAAGTGGTGGTGGAAAACTGATTACACCACGGCGTGGAGACGGTATTCCGTACGTATGCACGCGCGGTGATTTCGTTTTCCGTAGGATTGATAGAAGGTGAAATAGGGTTGTTTCATATTTATAATAACATATCAGTATATAATTAATACTTATGTTTTTACTTTATAATGAAACAACTAAATAAGAGTAAGTAGAAGAAGAAAGAAACTTGAAAGAGTCAATAGAAGAGATTACCTCTTCCTCGACGCACCTCCTTTAATCTTCTTCTTAGGGACCTAGAGTTGGTCATTTGAGAAGACCATAACCTCTATGATATAAATATAGAGGTTGATAAGAGTAATATTCAGGGTTTTTCCTAGCATAAAGGCTCAAAAGGGTGTTAAGAGAAGAGGGAAGGGGTGCCCTTTTTATAAGGGAGGAGAGGGGCACCTTTGGAAAAACTTAAAATATTATTTTATAATAAAGTCATATACGGTTAATAATAGATAAAAATTGATTTATTTCAAAGATAAAGTGAGGATGGGTTGAAATACTCTCAACCAATAGCTTTTAGACAAGTTTAGGTTACTATTTTAAACTTATCATTTAGATTTAACTCTAAGTTAAATAATTTAACTTTTACTATGTCTTCTTGTTTTCTTACACTATATGGTTAATAAACTTACTATAAAAAGACAAAAGAACCCCGAGTGGTTCATTATTAATATATATAACCTTATCTAATTCATTTGGCCAAACCTTATATTTTTAGAAATATAATAGAAATTAATAATATAATATTTGTTTTACAAACTATTTTTTGTCATTTTTGACACTATTTGGTAATTGATTTTTTTTTAAAATCATAACAACATGATTAGTTCGAAAAAAGTTAATTTTAATCAATAATAACATGTCATATTAACCTATAAAATTATTTTAATTCATAAAAAGTATCAAATTACATTTATTTGGCTATTATTAATATCAATTATGTTAATATTTAATTAATAAGGTAATTACTATATCATCATTGTGTCATAAATAAATTATATTATTTAATGTATAAAAATTATAAATAAAATACCATTATGTAGGAAATATTTTTATCTTTCTAATTAATATTTATAGTCGAATTTATCTTATGTATAACCCTATATTAAAAATGTTTTAGTTATTAAACTTTGATTTTAACTATTTTAACTCTTTTTTAAATAAAATAATAATAAGTGTCCTGATCTAATCCAATTGGACCTAAAGGGTAATATTTTATTCCTAATGTTGTTTTTGGTCGAATTACACTTATAAAATAGAATTAGGACATGTTTTAGGGTAATAATAATATCATTTTTACCCTTAATTGCCCTATTTACTTTTAACCGTGGTAAATAAAAGTAAAAAGTTACTATACAACAAAAATTATTTTCATCTTATTTAATCACATTTTAATCCTTGATATTAACCGAGTCTCTTGGATTTTTGAAATTCCACCCACAGAAGCGGTAAAATTAAGTTTTATGTAAATTTTCAAATTCTCCTAGGAGGTGGGTAAAAGACGATGAAAAGTTCAATAAAATTTTTATATATCTAAAATTATTATAAAATGACTCAAATGAATTAAATTGAACTTATAAAGGTATTATGTATCAATTTTGACCTAAAATAAATTTAAATAAAATAAATAATTATTTAAATAAAAAGTCGGTTTTTAAATAGTAACCCAGTGTTTTCACTATTCATTAAAAATTGAATATTTTCAGAAAAATACCAAAAATTCACCCTAGGATAATTTTGATATTAAGAATACAAAAATGAAGTCCATTTTGAATGATTAAATTTATAAAATTTGAAAAAGTGGGTATTACTATTCATAACGGCTAGTTCATAATTATAATAATATTTCGTTTAGTGAAACTTTGTATTGCGTACTACACACGCTGTCGAGGAAGGTCTTGATTGCGTGTAATGCAAGCCAAGTCAATGCTGTGTGTAGTGAAATATCAGTTTAGTGTTGCGTATAACATAATCAAAACTTATTTCATTTATACATTAAACAAAATCTATACTTAATGTTGCGTAGAATAATTTCCTCAAAACAAACTTGAAATTGTGTGTAACACGAGCCAAGAATAGTGTTACGTATACTGCAAGCTAATACGGTGTTGTGTATAGTGCAAGATAATATTTGTGTAGTGTACAATAAAAGACATCAAAGAAATTAAAAAGAATATATCTCATAAAAGCTCGGGGTGTTACATGTAAAGACCCAGATTTTTTCATGTAATTTTTTTTTAATTATTTGGGATTATTACAAGTCTGCGAAAATTGATGGCACGTGATTCTAAGGCCCGGTGTTCTCAGAATATATCGATGAAATTTTTTTAAGGTATGTTAAATAAATGTGAGTGTGATGTTTTCTATCTTTCGAACCGGTGCTCGGATTAAAAATCCTAGGGCACTGTTGAATCTGCAATGCTGGGATTCTCTTAAGGGAGACTTCACTTCGACCGCAGAAGTTCAGGAGAAAAATATAGTTTTTGGACATTTAAAATAATAATAAAATAAAAATGTTATTTTATTTCTCTTTTTCCTTTCCTCCAACGGAAGACTGGCGGTGGCGAGACCGATGACGTGTCAATCCATTAAATGGCTTGACTCTCCTTTACTTGTAACTGCACCGTTGGGAAATTGGGTGGTCCATTAATTAAATGAACCTCATAAATTCCTCGGATCATTACCCACCTCTTCCCCATATAATTTATATGGCAGTCGGAGTGGGTTGTTAGCATGACTTCACCAAGCGACGAAGCTCTGTCAAAGTACCATGACACCAACCACCTGGAGGATGAGACCGGTTTCAGCGAGCGGTGACGAGCACCACTGAATCATGCACCGATGACAATGACGAACGAAGTTTTATCTATTGTCATCAGCGAACATCTTATCCAGGTAGGGGGATTGTTGTAAAGTTCATCTTTATGAGATAACTTGTTGACCTCCTGATACGATGCTAACGTGGAGGGTGCGGGCCAAACGAACAGGGCTCGGACCCTTCGCCTCTTCGATAATTGTCTCATTTTTCTGGAATAGTTTTCCAAATAGAGTAGAAGGATGAAACCGGAGGACATGCAGTGGCGACGATGACCCGAGAGCCTCATAGGTGCTGACGGCACCAAAAACGGACCATCGGAGCGCGTCTGGTGGCCCACGGAAGAAATCGTTGGCGCGCCATGTCTGTAGTGGCCGGAGGAGACCCACAACAACCAGTCGTGGGTGGTGGGAAGCGGTGCCCCATCGCGCACCATGATGGCAAGAGGTGGCCGGCCCGAGCCAGCCACACGGGACAAGGGTGGCACCCGTAGGTGCCGCCGGCGGCAGGAGGGTGCAGTGCGGCCCTGCGTTGCATCGCGTTGGCAGAAGTCGGTCAGCCAAATGGTCAACCATTTAATGCGGTGGGGCAGTGCCACACCAGCTGGGTGAAATGACCCCGCAACCATAGGGCCAGTGGAAAAGGTGGTCCGCATTCTGGAGAACTGGGCTGGACGAGCGGGCCAGACCCACCCAACAGGTCGGGCCAGTGCAGGTGGGCCGAGCCCCACCCGGCGGGCCGGGCCAACCGTGGTTCGGGGCTGCGAACCGATGGGCCGACCCCGAGGGGTCGGACATAGTGAACCGGGCTGACCCTAAATAGGCCAGACCCAGGCTGGGTCAGGTAGACCCCGAGAACGGTTGCGTTGGGCCGGTCAGACCAAGTCAGACTGGGCCCAAACCCAACTGGCCCCCGAATAAATAAATGCCTATAAATGACAAACCAGGTTTCTGTTTGACATGCCATCAGTGGCGTTGGGACCCCTTTTGGGAATCGGTCCCTTTGGAATATTCTGGTGGGCCCGACCGAGCTGGGCCAGACCGAGGTGCGATCGCCCCCATTTCATAGAAAGGGATGTAACTAACAGACTGAGCATCCGATCAACACGCCGTCTGTGGCATAAGGACCCTTGTAAAAAGGTGGTCCTTTTGTGATATTATAAAGTGATATTTTATTAATTTTTATGTGCAACTTGGGTTGAATCAGACTTGAATCCAACTGATCCCTTTTTATAAACGTACCCATATCTCACAGACCGGGCATCCAATTGATGCGTCGTCTATCATGTTGGGACCCCTATAACAGGTAGGTCCCTTGGGTATATTTTTTTGTGGGACTTCACACTGGTTGAAATATGGCCAATGGTTTGAGGAGAGGTTCTCTCATAATCAAGCGTTCTATGAGTGGGAATCTTGTGACCAGCTTTCTTTGAAGTAGCGACCTTGTGTGGGTCAATATCTAGTGAACTTGTGTGGATCAGCATCTAGCGACCCTATGTGGATCAGCATCTACTGACCCTTTCTGGATCAGCATCATAGTGACCCTATGTGAATCGCCATCATAGGTACCCTGTGTGGATCAGCATCATAGCTACCCGACGAGGACCAATTTTAGAGTGGTTCGTCGAGGATCAGCATTCTAGAGCCCCTGTGTGGATCAAAATCTAGTGACCCTGTGTGGATCAGAAGTAGCGTGACCCAATGAGGGCCTACCTTACAGTGTCCCGTCATAGAACAACGACTTATGTACAAGAGTGTATTGATAATAGAACAACTTCTTTGTGGATTAGTTGTGGAAATTCTAAATGGAATAAGATGACATAGCTTGAGACTAATCATCTATTTTCCTGATCTCTGAGTTGTATACCTAGTGTTAGCTGACTATTGCTTCGTTATTTGTAATTGAGTTCTTGCTTTGTGGTTTTTACTTTCTGGAACTCTGGGAGACCTTAGGGGGTCTCAAGGTCCCTACTGAGTATTGTTATACTCACTCTTGCAAGGGCTTCGCTCGCACCTTATTGTGTCTTGTGCAGATGACGGACAACTTTGACCAGGGATTAGGAGCCAGGACTGGATGGTGCTCAGAGGTGGACCTTTAGACGTGATGTACCGTAGTGACGAACGACCATGAGTTGTACCTACCCTTCAATTAGGAACCTTGGAAGATGATTCTGGGAGCTGTTTTTCTTTAATTGTTCTACTTTTCAGTTGGGATTGTATTTCGGCCCCCTTTACTTATAGTACTCATCCTTTTTACTTTCATTACACAACTTTTTACTACTTTAGTTTTACTATGTGGGTTGTCCTCATTGTATTCTTGGACTGTGTGTTTGTAGGTTTAAAGGTAATGCCTTCCCCTTTTTCTGAGATATTCCTTTCGATACAAATCGTCAACCCCTGGCCTATAGAAGGCGGGCTTGGGGTAGTCATGACACGGGCCTCGGGGGATGGGTTGTGACAAAGTGGTATCAAATGAGTTAGTTCTACCGAAGAACTAGGAATCTAATATTTTTAGTGGAGCAATAGTGTTAAGTGTTTTGAGTGTGGTTTTCAATTTTGGGAGTCCAGTGTTGGTGTGGCAGCCAACGTATCCATACACCAGGACCTTGAATTCTGATTTCTGACTCGGTGCACGAAAACACTAATTGTGTGTGTTTTGGAAATGTTTCTACTTTGATCTCTTTGAGTCAGCTCACTAGGTATAACTTATTGACCATGGTGCACCTGTTTTCTTTCAGGATACCTCCAAGTAGACAACCAGCCATGATTCCTAAGAGAGTACATGATGATGGACCACCGAGCGATGAGGCTTCGGTGTAGGGCCCTCTTATGGTGATAGTACCATCTGGTGGTGTACCAGTAGAACCACCACGTGTTGGGTAGAAGATTCCACCATCCCTACCAGGAGATGGTGCACACCGATTGAGCGCGTTGCACGAGTTTCAGCGGAAGAGGCCTCCGAGGTTCTGAGGTGAGACAGATCTGTAGGCAGTTGAGGACTGGCTAGAGGCTGTGGCCAGAGTTTTTTTCCTAGTTGGGACACCAGCCAAATAGATGGTTATCCTATCTTCTAGACTTTTCCAGGGCACAGCAAGTAGATGGTGGATCCTGAAGCCCCAGATGCACGACGAGGCGACCCACCCTGGGCAGATTTTGAGGGACTATTCAAGGAAGATTTTGTTCTAGTGACTCTAAGCTCTGTGTGTATATAGGAGCTGGTACACTTACAGCAGGGCAGCCTGACTGTGGCCTAGTAATTGGAAAGGTTCACCGACCTCTCACGCTACTCTACCAACATGGTGCTGAACCCTTTCTTCAGGGCCCTGACCTTCGAGCAGGGACTCCGATGGGAGATCAGAGCTTCGATGGTATCTCTTAGAATTATAATGCATGCTGGAGTGATGGAGAGAGAAATCTTGGTGGAGATTTTCCTTGCAGAGAAGACACTGACAGCGAGATCCATCACTGAGCGATACGTAGTAGAGTTATCTGCAGCTGGTAGTAGGCAGATGACACAGAGGTCCAAGCGGACCAGACCTTCTGGTGGACAAACCCGAGACGTAGGGTCAGAGGTGAGTGGATCACAAGGTAGAGTAGGCCAGTAGAGGGGCATATTGGGCTTCACATGCGGCGGTCAGGGTCACATGGATTGCGACTATCTGACTAGCCGTACTCAGGATCAACAGATGGCCGAGGTACCTCTATGGTAGATATTTGAGTAAGGATTTCTGCAGGGCGGCTGATGTGGTAGAGGATTAGGTCGTGCAGTAGGTGGTGGACGATGGTTCGAGGTTGTACCACCACCACCTCTAGGTGGTCCACCCCGACCATAGGGAGCAGGTGGATAGGGATGAGCTCAGCTCCAGGAAGCTAAGGCCTATGACCACGGCACTCTAGAGATGATTCGAGGTACGATATGTTTCAACTTCAGCCTAGTTGTAGTACTTATAGACATAGGTTCCAGTCACTCTTTCATTTCCAGTACACTTTTTCGGAGCTCGGAGATTCTGGTGGAGCCATTGGCTCGATCCTTGCAGCTAGAGACTCCTACGGCAAGGTATTCGATGATTACACAATGGTTCCAGCAGTGTGATCTTACTGTAGGAGGCGATATCTTCTGCTGGTATATTCTAGTAGTGGTGTCAAGGTCTTGAGATTTCATCTTGGATATGGAATGGTTATCCACAGTCCATGCTCAGATTGACTACACTAGGCGCAAAGTGTGGTGTGTTCGCGAGGATGGGACCAGGTTTTCCTTCACCGGTGATAAGGGAACCTTTACAGCATGGGATGGACTTACCTGGAGGAGGGTGCAGTCGATCACACATCAGTTGGCTAGTCTTATCCTCATAGTAGTTGATGTTAAGAGTCTGAGCTATCTTGTAGTGGCGGACTAGTATGCTGATGTCTTCCCCAATGATGTTCCGAGATTACCTTCTCGTATAGAGGTGTACTTCTACATTGACATGTACCCCGGGACGTCACCGATATCTACACCAGTATATCGGATGGCTCCCACAGAGCTTCATGAGTTACAGGTAAAGCTGGAGGATTTGCAGAGGAAGGGGTTCATAAGGCCCAGTGTTTCTCTATGGGCAGCCCCGATTTTGTTCTCCAAGAAGGAAGATGGGAGTTTGAGGATTTGTGTGGATTATTGGCACCTGAACCAGGTGATCATGAAGAACAAGTATTCACTCCCGAGGATTGATGGTATCTTTGATCAGCTGAAGGGAGCTCGTTGGTTTTCAAATATAGACCTCAGATCAGGCTATCATCAGCTCAGGGTATGAGATGAGGATGTGTAGAAGACGACCTTCAGATGTTAGTATGGCCACTATGATTTCTTGGTTATGTCATTCGGTGTGAACAATGCCCCTGCAATGTTCATGGGACTCATGAACAGAATATTTAAGACATACCTCGGTCACTTCATGGTGGTCTTCATCGACGACATCTTGATATACTTGGCAACGGAGGAGGAGCATGCTTGTCATCTATAGATAGTTCTGGATACACTCTGAGAGCACCAGTTTTATGGTAATCTCTTGAAGTGAAAATTATGGATACAGGCGGTCCAATTTCTGGGACATGTTATCTTGGAGGCTGGAGTTTTAGTTGATCCGATGAAGATAGAGGTTGTGCTTGCTTGGGATCCACCTAGGAGTGTGACCGAGGGGCAGAGTTTCTTGGAGTTGGCTGGGTACTACTGGAGATTCATACCTCACTTTTCTAGAGTTGCGGCACCCTTGTCATCATTGACGAAGAAGGGACATCCCTTTATATGGATAGAGAGATGCCATTAGAGTTTTCAGGAGTTGATGCAAAGACTAGCTAGTGCCCCCATATTGAGGATACTAGAAGAGGGCATTGGGTATGTAGTCTACTGTGACGCATCAGGGACCGTACTTGGATGTGTCCAAATGAAGGAGAAAGAATTGATCGCTTATGGTTCACGACAGCTAAGACAGCATGAGCAGAACTACACTACCCATGACCTGGATTTAGTAGTAGTGGTATTCGCCATGAAGATGTGGTGACACTACTTGATGGGTGAACAGTTTATTGTTTACTCTTATCACAAGAGTCTCAGGTATATCTTCTCACGGAAGAACCAGAACCTGAGACAGCGACGTTGGATAGAGTTCCTCTAGGACTATGACCTTGAGATTTTCTACTCTCCTAGGAAGGAAAACATAGTAGCGGATGCACTCAGTAGAAGGTATGGTCTACAGTTTCTGAGTGAGGTGACAGAGTAGCTAGTCGCGTTGCAGATATCCTTTGTGGATAGAGATTGAGAAGCTTACCTCCAGTCTATGATTGTCACTCCCCCACTTCTTCATCAATTTCGGGAGCCACAGCTTAGGGAAATTGACTACGAGGCTCGATGTGCTCAGATATCCCCAGGACAAGCACCTGATGAATTTTCTAAAGGTGGGGATCACATCATCCTCTTTAGAGTATGCACCATGGTACTAGTGGCGTACAGGAGGAGGTGTTGAGGGAGTTCTATAAATCCCCTCTGGTAGTACATCCTGGTGTAGCGAAGATGTACCAGGACCTCTAGTGTGAGCACGGTGGAAAGGGATGAAGAAAGCAGTGGTAGAGTTTGTTTCACAATGCCTCACTTATCAGCAAGTGAAGGCCGAAAATCATGTTCAAGCAGGCTTAGTGCATCCATTAGAGATACCAGAGTGGAAGTGGGATGGTATTTCCAAATATTTTGTGACAGCTCTACCATGTACGTCTAGGGGCCATGATTCCATATGGGTGATCGTTGACCGGCTCACCAATTCGGCCCACTTCCTACCAATCTGAGAACAGGGATCAGTAGAGGGATTAGGAAGCCTCTACGTACAAGAGATTGTAAAGCTTCATGGGGTTCCATCGATGATCGTCTGTGAGCATGACACATGTTTTACATCTCAGTTGTGGAAAGGATTACATGAGGTGTTTGGGACTCAACTATGTTTGAGTACCGCCTTTCATCCACACATGGATGGTTAAACAGAGAGAACCATTCAGAAACTAGAGGACATTCTTCGTGCTTGCGTCCAAGATTTTGGTCGTAGTTGGGAGGATCACTTTCCCTTGGTGGAGTTCACATACAATAATATCTATCACTCTACCATCGGTACGGCACCGTTTGAGGCCTTGTATGGTCGACCATGCAGATCAACTCTATGCTGGAGAGACCTGGGGGAGTCAGCACTTATGGGTCCAGAGTTGGTACGGGCTACCACTGAGAAGGTGTAGATCATCTAGGAGTAGATGAAGACTGCACAGATCATACATAAGTCTTATGCTGACAAGGGGAGGAGGCCTTTGGAGTTCGAGGAGGGAGACCATGTTTTCCTATGGGTCTCACCTCGATGAGGTTTGCTGAGATTTGGCTAGGGCGGAAAGCTATCTCTGAGGTTCATCGGACCCTTTCAGGTTCTCAGTAGAGATGGTGAGGTGGCATATTTCCTAGATCTTCCCCCACAGATGCATCAGGTGCATGAAGTTTTCCACGTGTCACAGTTGAGGAAGTACATTCATAATCCATCACACGTTATTAACTGGGGCGATATGGTCATTGATGAGGGGGAGACATTTATAGAGGTTCCAGTAGAGATTGGGGATCGACAGGAGAGGGTCTTTCGCAAATAATTGATCCCTCTGGTGTGCATTCGCTGGAAGCACGAAAACCTCCAGGAGATCACATAGGAGCGGGAGGCATAGATTCATGCTCAATACCCTCATTTGTTTCCTTAGTCTATGTTGTGGCTTTCAGGGATGAAAAAACCTAAGGTGGGGAGAATGTAAAGACCCTGATTTTTTCATGTTTTTTTTAATTATTTGGGATTATTACAAGTCTGTGAAAATTGACAGCGCGTGATTCTGAGGCCTGGTGTTCCTAGAATGAATTTTTGAACTTTTTTAAGGTACATTTAGTAAAGTCGTGGGCGCAGTTTTCTACCTTTTGAACTGGTGCTTGGATTAAAAATCTCAGGGCACCGTTAAATCCGCAGTGTCGTGATTCACTTAAGGGATGCTTCACTTCAACCGCAGAAGGTCAGGGGAAAAAGATAGTTTTTGGACATTTAAAATAATAATAAAATAACAATGTTATTTTATTTCTCTTTTTCCTTTCCTCTAACGGACGAGAGGCGGTGGCGGGACCAACGACGTGTCAATCCATTAAATGGATTGACTCTTCGTTACTTGTAACTGCACTGTTGGGAATTTGGGTGGTCCATTAATTAAATGAACCTAATAAATTCCTTAGAGTGTTACCCACATCTTCCCCCTCCTATTTATATGGAGCTCGGGTGGGGTGTTGGCACAACTTCACCAAGCGACGAAGTTCTGGAAAAGTACCACGACGCCAACCACCTGGAGGACGAGACCAGTTTCAACGAGCGGTGATGAGCACCACCTAATCACGAACTGATGACAATGAAGAAGGAAGTTCCATTGATCATCATCAGTGGACGTCTTATCCAAGTAGGGGGATTGTTGTAATGTTCATCTTTATGAGATAACTTGTTGACCACCTGATACAATGCTAACTCAGAGGGCTCGGGCAAAACAAATAAGGCCCAGACCCTCCGCCACTTCTATAATTGTCTCGTTTTTCTAGAACAGTTTTCCAAATGGAGCAGCGGGATGAGACCATAGGACACGCAGCAGCGACGGTGACCTGAGAGCCTTATAGGCGCTAACGGCACCAAAAACGGACCACCGGAGCGTGTCCGATGGCCCGTGGAAGAAATTGTCGATGCGCCATATCAGCGGCGGTCGGTGGTGGCCGCAGGAGACCCACAAAAACCGGCAGCGGGGGTGGGAAGTGGCGCACTGTTGCGCGCCGCAGCGTCCAGAGGCGGCCGACCGCGCGGGACAAGAGCGGCACATGAAAGCGCCGCCGGTGGTGGCAGGAGGGTGTGGCGCGGCCCCATTCCACATCGCGTTGGTGAAAGTCGGTTGGCCAAACGGCCGACCGTTTCATGTGGTGGGGAAACGCCCCACCAGTTGGGCAAAACAGCCCCACAATCGCGGGGCCAGTGGAGAAGGTGGTCCGCCTTCTGGCGAACTGGGTCGGACGAGGGTCGGCTGAGCGGGCCAGAGCCGCCCATCGGGACGGTGTGGGTGGCTCAAGCCCCACCCGGTGGGTCAGTCCAACCATGTCCCGGGCCCGTGAACCAATAGGTCGACCCCGACAAGCCAGACCCGGGCAGGGTTAGCTAGACTCTGGGAACCGTTGCGTCGGGCCGGTCAAACCAAGTCGGACTGGGCCCAGACCCAACCATCCCCTGAATAAATAAACGCCTGTAACTGACGAATAGGTGTCTGTTTGACACATTTCCAGTGGCGTTGGGACCCCTTTTTGAAAGCAGTCCCTTTGGCATATTCCGGCAGGCCCAACCGAGCTGGGTCGGACCGAGGTGCTATCACCCCTGTTTCACAGAAAGGGATGTAACTAACAGACCGGGTGTCCGATCGACGCACCGTCTGTGGAATAAGGACCCTTGTGACAAGGTGGTCCTTTGGAGATACTCTAAAGTGAGTTTTTAAATAGTTTAACGTGCAACTTGGGTTGTATCAGACTTGAATCTAACCGGGCCCTTTTTATAAAAGTACTCATATCTCACAGACCAGGTGTCTGATCGACGTGTCGTCTGTCACGTTAGGACCCCTATGACAGGGCAGTCCCTTGGGTATATTTTTTGCGGGACTTCATACTGGTTGAAATATGACTGATGGTTTAAGGAGCGGTTCTCCCAAAATCAACTGTTCTATGGGTGGAAATCTTCTGATCGGCTGTCTTTGAAGTAGAGACCCTGTGTGGGTCGGCATCTAGCGATCGTGTGTGGGTCAGCATCTAGCGACCCTTTGTGGATCAGCATCTAGATACCCTTTGTGGATCAGCATCATAGAGACCCTGTGTGGATCAGCATCATAGAGACCCTATGTGAATCAGTATCGTAGATACCCAACAAGGACCAGTTTTAGAGTTTCCCATCGAGGATCAGCATTCTAGCAACCCTGTGTGGATCAGCATCTAGCAACCCTGTGTGGATCAGCAGTAGCGTGACCCGATGAGGACCCGCCTTATAGTGGCCCTTCATGGAACAACGACTTACTTCCAAGAGTGGATTGATAATAGAATAAGATGATATATCTTGAGACTAATCATCTATTTTTCTGATCCCTGAGTTGTATACCTGGTGTGAGCTAACTATTTCTTTGTGCTTTGTGATTGAGGTCTTGATTTGTGGTTTTTCCTTTTTGGAACTCTGGGACACCTTCGGGAGTCTCAGGGTCCCTACTGAGTATTGTTATACTCACCCCTGCAAAGGCTTCAGCCGCACCTTGTTGTGTCTTGTGCAGATGACGGACAGCTTTGACCGGGGTTTGGGAGCCAGGACTGGATGGTGCTCGGAGGTGGACCTTTAGACATGACGTACCGCAATGACAACCGACCATGATTTGTACCTACCCTTCAGGTAGGAACCTTGGCGGACAATTTCAGGAGCTATTTTTCTGTTACTGTTGTACTTTTCAATTGGGCTTGTATTCTGGCCCCCTTTACTTACAGTACTCACCCTTTTTACTTTCAGTACACACCTTTTTACTACTTCAGTTTTACTATGTGGGTTGTGCTCATTGTATTCTTGGACTATGTGTTTGTAGGTTTAAAAGAAATTCCTTCCCGTTTCTTCAAGGATATGCCTTTTGGTGCTAGTCATGAACCCATGGCCTATGGAAGGCGGGCTTGGGGTAGTCACGGCACGGGCCCTGGGGGATGGTTCGTGATAATGGTACATTTTTTCTATAACCAAATCCACTTTTAGTATCTATATAGAGATGTAGTTATAAGAAATACAACATAATCTCTATCGTACCAAAACATAATATGTTCTGTTATACGTATCCTTAAAGTTTATCATTGGGTTATGTTCCCTATTATATGTTTTACTAAATCTAGTTACCAGTGTTTGTACTAAAAATAATCTAATACCAACTATAATGACTCTGACCCCTGTAACTGGAAGTAATTAAATGTTTTAATACATCTACATGTGATATAAGGAACTGCACCCTGAAGGACTATGTAGTTTAGTAGTCTTAGTAAACTATATATATACATTATTCCCCTATTTCATTTAAATAAAAAGATTGAAAATTATTTTTTTAGAATATCATTATTCACCTAGCATATCCTTATACATCATTCATAGTACACATTCTAGATTCCTGTGAAATGAAGAAAAATATGGGTGAGTGGAAATGCTCAGAAAAAGTTATGTAAATTTGAATCTATCATGAGTAAATGAAGAATAATCAACATGGAATAATTAGTATTAAAATTTTCATCTTTGAAAACACTTTATATTTAATGAATAACTTGAATGTGAAGATTATATAATTCTTAAATAATATTTCAAAGTAAATAACTAAATACATGTGAAATTTAATTAATAATATGAGAATGAAACTCATCCTTATATAATATCATTGTGAGAATATCATGGATAATAATAATTGAATTATTAATTAATTGATTGATTGATTATTGGATATCATGATTATAGACATTATGATACCTCTACTATCATGACCTTTTACAAGAAATTTTAAAACTGATGGGTAGGTATACACTAAAACTTCATTTAATTAGTGTTGGAAAACTACTTCATCTCATGAGACTACTAATATATTGAGGGGATATTTATAATTGTTTCTCACCCATACCAGTATTTCCAAATCATTCCTCATATATTGAATAATCAACTTAATTCATCAAAAATACTCCTTAACATAAAATATCCCAATTGAGTAACAGATATAGGTTTATCACTATTTCCCCAATTAATCAAATTCATTAAATTTAAAAACATTTTGTAAAAAATTTATAGGGTTAAGGTAATAGTAATATACATTATATATTAATATTAATATTTAAGATAAATTTAGTTTCTAATTAAAAATGATCATAAGATAGTGAATGTTTTAAGAGAAAGTAAACAATCACAAAATAATATAAGATTGTGAAATAATTTTTTACAACTTTGGTAACTTTTAAATTGTAACAGATTAAATAAAAAATGTTGAAAAAACATAAATCATCATGAATAAATAGGTACTCATTTTAAATACATAAAATAGGATGTATATAAAACAAATAAATGTGAATATGACCATATTAACAAATATGCCTCAATGAAAACAAAATTGGGATAAAATATCTTACAATGATCATACCATTTAAGTGGTGATTAATAAATTGATTGTTTATATGTATAAAATGTAAATATATATAAAACATGTTTTAATAAAACATAATATATTCATAATTCATTACAAACATAATCTAAGAATATCAGAAATAGTGAAGATGGAATATAACCCAATGAAAATAAATTGACTTATGAAATTCATTAAAATTTGGTAATTTTCATGTCAAAACCCCTTAGATGAAATGATCCAAATTGAGATATAAAGTAACATTAATTATTAATTATTAATTATATTACTTTTCAAAGGGGAATTATATACAACATATAAAAAAATTAAGTGTGTAACATTACAATATGCCTCAATTAAGGGAAATTGAGATGAAGTCTATCACCTCACACTTCCTTTTGGTTGAACATGTTTTAATATAAAATATAATAGTTTCAATAATTCTATTTTACTATAACATAACCATATAATATTATATATGATCTTATTATTACATTTCACCTCCTATTTGTTAATAATACTTCATTATTTTCATTTTTTGAGTGTTAATTACCTTGTTTCCTCTTTCATGTTTTGTCATGAAGGTTCTTATTCTTGAGAATATAATATAGTTAAATAATATACATAATGATATTAATGTTAAAAATATTTTTATTCACTATATACAATTTTATATGAATAATTGATATTTTGAACATATAGAATGGATCACATCGCTTCATGGAGACGATAGGTCGTACATACAAACAAGAGACATTTTCATTTTCATTTCGGCTTAAAGGGTAATGAATAAAGTGATATATTAATTTTAAATAATAATTATCATGTCATATATATCTCATATATTCATTAAATTTAATATTATTACATTCCATGTAAAGAGTATGTGAAAAATTAATCACATCGCTTTGTGGGGTGGTAGTCTTCCACACACACGAGCGATGTTCTTGGAATTTAAACGGCTTGTAAAGTTAAAATGTATAAGTAATATTATGATTACATAAGCATAAAAATATAATAAATACTTTATATAAACAAAATTAATCCCTAATTATATACAATAGTTAAATATAATGATGGAAAATGAGCTTCATCGGTTCGCGAGGCAGTAGTCCGTCCTACACACGATCAATGAATTCGCTTCCCATTCGATGGAGGATGAGATGGAAAAAAGTTTTGAGAATAACATAATAACATGTCACTATATGGGTTATATTCATTATATTATAATTCCATGATTGAATATGATTTAAAGGAGTTGGAAGAGAAATAAAATAAATTAGATTGTTTAAGAACATTACCTCTTCTTCAAATGACCTCTTCTGGTTTGCACCACAATACTCACTATGATGGTTTTATGATTAAAAAATATGATCTAGGATATTGTTATGGTAGTAATTAATTCACTATATTATGTCTTGTTTAAACAAAATAACATTTAATGTGTGAAATATAGGAGGAGATAGGATGACCTTTTATAAGTGGCAGAGAGGTCATACAAGGAATTTAAGAAAAGATTCAATTACACCCATGTTTTTTTCTTGAATAAATCCATAATAATTGGTCATTAAATACACATAGAGGTTTTCAGTTGTAAATATGGACAAAAATGGTTGTTGTGATGATTCTTATGTATTTATAACCATAATATTTTTAGTTTAACCCCCAAACCATCAGTTTTTATATTAAACCCGATAATTAATTTTTAATTATTTTACTATTCAAAATGGTAAAACAATTTAGCTAGTTTTGTTAGATAATATAAATTATGATCATTTAAAATATTTAATCCATTTTTCATAATTCAATTCATAAAAGTGGTAGAATATAACTCAAAATTATACCTGCAAACGCGATGAATAGGTGGGTTTCCAAAGAAAAAATTTCTATAAGTTTAGAATGTTTTATTATCAAAATTCAAAATTAAATTTATTAAAATGACATAAATTAGTTAAATTTTAATATTATTTTAATAATTTTACTTTAAAATACATTTTATAATACAATTTAACCTTGTATATTATTTAAATGAGATAGTAATTTTCAATAAAAATCAGTATTTTCACTATAAATAGAAAAATAACACTTCTAAAAAATCCCAAAAACACACCATAAGTTGATTTTGATATGATAATTTCATTTAAAAATTTAATTTTATAATATAAATTTTCTAAACATGGTAAAAATGATTTTAAATTATATGGGCAAAGTGAAACTAAATAGTTTTTATAACCATTTTAAATTATTCTTTTTCATTTAAATGATTTTTATTCTATTTATAATAAATATAGAATGATAATTTTCATAATTTAATTATTATTATTTACACATAAAAATTTAAAATCTGGTTTATAATGGTATATTATCTTTTGTTTCATTTAGAATCAGGGTTTCATAACCCACAAGCTATTAAAAGGAAAAAAATTATTAAAAAAGAAATATATTATAAAGTCTTGGGGTATTACATTCTCATCTAAGATCGGTGTTTAATGTCATATACACTATGAAACCAAAAATTAAAATTTTAACATTTTGGGTGTTACATATTAAATATTTTTTCAATCTTATCTTTTGGATTAAATCCATCGTTAACCAATTCTCACCATAACTGTGGTCATATTTTTTTCAATATTAAAGGGTTATAATTTTTCATATAAGCATTAAATTTTCTTTTGAATGTACAAGGGATGAAACATTTGACCAATTATGATCATATTTTTTCCATTTCATGATTCTTATTGTTTTTAATTAATTTAATAAAATATTATTTAGCCTAAAATGTCCTTAATATTATTTTAGAAACTAGTATTATAGTTTGTCATTAAATACCAGAAAATAGTGATATATTTAGAATATAAACCTCTAACACATCCCATACTATGTTATATTGATATTTAAAATTCATGGAACACTATAAATCACCCAAAAAATATTATATTTAGTGTTTTTTAAATAGTTTTCTTGATTTTTCCACTACTTTCACAACAACTGTATCGACATTGCAAAAGAATTAAAGGTAATTATTTTACAAAAAAAATTAAAAAAACTACCATATTAAATAAAATATAATTAATATTTGAAATACCCATTTATAACTGTACATATATTGTTTTTATCCCTATTACAAAATATCCTAGATATTAAATGCCATATAGTGACATTGTTTACTTTATGCTTTAATAAAAATTATGCGTGTAAAAATAAAATGTAAACAGTAAAAAAATTGTCATATTTTGTAGTTTGGATGATTTTAGAAAAAATATAACAATCCAATGAAATTGGGTCTTTTTTTTTGAAACCTTTTAACATTATATTTAACCAAAATAATCCCATTTTACATTTACTATAGTAACTAAAATTTACTATCAAAACTATTAATAATGACTGAAAATTAAAGGAATTTAGTTACGCAATTTTGACCTCATTATTTAAAATTTTGAATAAAGTTTTCAGGATTCGGTTTCCTAAAGTGGAAAATTTTAATTAAAAAGTAAACCCACAAAGTGCGACAATAAGTTTTTTTTTAAAAAATCTTGTTAAGTATACTAAATGTTTTTTTTCTAAATTCCAAAATAAAATTCATTAGATTGGAAAATAATGAATTATTTTTCATAAAATTTAAATAATTACATTTTTCAAATAATCAGAAAAATAATTTGACTTTATAAAAACTTGAAAAGAGAATACACTTTCTAATAAATTTTTTTTTCACTAATCATTGAAAAACCAATCCTTTCATATAATTATAAAAAATTCAATGTAATATAATTTTGACATTAAGAATTTAGAAATGATATCCTTTTTATGAAATATTTCAAGAATTTCAATAAATTAATTATAATACAAAATCAGTAAAATTTATTTGGAAGAAAACGTAATTTTGAATAATAGAATGATTTTACTAAAAATTAAATAATTAATTCCTAATAATTAATCACTATTTTTTTGATTGCAAAACATATATATATATATCATAAAGGAGTGATTCCTATTAATACACATGAATTCAATGACTAGGTTATAACAACCCTATAATAATATTTCATAGTTCATTTGAGTTTGGTGTTGCATACCTTTTTCACTATATTCCTCTTCTAAAATCTTGGGATAATACATTATCCACCCATTTAATAAATTGTAACCTCATAATTTGACCATAATCTCAATAAGAAATGTTATTACATTTTAAAATAACATTTTTGAATTCTAACATTTTAAAAAGAGTTAATACACTTTCTTATAAAAAAAGTGAGAAAGGGATATACAAAGGTTGTCTAGAATAACAAAAAACTAGGATTTCAAATAGGGGAACATATTTGGGAATTTAAATCCTGGAAATGGAGGAAAAAATTTAATCTCCAATAATTATGGAGAGTGATAGAAAACATTGATCATAATATAGTGAATGATCATGACACAATTAATTACCAAAAAACCATAAATCAATGAGGTGAGAAAAAGATCTATTTATCAGAAATGAATATAATTGGATAACAATTTTTCTAAGATTCTTTTCCTAAAGTTGAGGTAATTATTAAAATAAGTAAATATACTTAATTGATAAGTGTAATTTCATCCATTAACCATTCTCCACCACAATCTCAAATGTTTCTCCAAACGATGAGTATTGAAGATAATTTTGTCTTGCCTGAAGCACTAAAATAAATTTATAACGTATCAAAAAATTCTAAAAAAGGATAAAGTTATATTCCTAATATATTTTGAAATTAATAAATATGAAAATGGTTATATTAATATGACTAAAAATTTACTAAACCATTATATGAATAAATACATCATTAATCTTTAAATCCTCAAAAATAACACTCAATGTTCAACTCAGATCATTAGATAAATAAATAACAATAAAATTCATCAAAATATTCCCAACTATGTTTGAATAAAAAAATAAAATGGATTTGATCACATATTATTCTAATATTAATATAATATTTATCTTCAATCAACATCAGTCATTCATGAAGTCATATAACCAAAATCTATATGCCTTAATCATATAATATCTAAATTATGATAATCATTTTCATAAATAACATGAATCACCATAATGTTGTATTATAATTATATATGATTCTAAAATATAATTCAATCATTATTACTCATATAAAATACCATCCCAACTAATAATATTGTATTTTCCTAAATCATTTAATGTTCCCAAAAATTATAATGATCTTCTTCTGATATAACATTAACAGATTAATCACCAAATCAATTTTCAATCAAATGGTTATCTATAGAATGAAACATATGGTACCAAAATAAAAATAATCATTATTTTTCAAATAATTTAATAAAATAATCATAATAACTAGGATTTTAGTGGGTTAGTGGAAGGCACTACACCATCGTCGCCCATTGGTTGTGGATTCATACCCTGTGGCCTTTCCAAATGAAAAGGGTTGTTTCCCAGCTTATGGGTTGTAATTTTTCTAAAAAATATCAATATAATTCAATAATAATCGAAAACTAATATGTGATAAACATATTCACAATTAATATTGATCCTATAAAATTCCAAAAATGCAGTAACCTATTTATCCAGTATTACCTCAATAACTTCAATATTAAAGAATCTTTAAACATAAAATGTTATATCATACTCATCAGTTCAAATCCATAGAATTTAATGGAATTATTCTCAGAAAAATCCTTCAAATTAAACCTATAGGTTACATATGGTTCAACATAATAAACTTCCCCAAAAATATCAATTGGCACCTTAAAATCCCATCACTTAAAACCTCAAAAGTGGTGTCTAAGCCTTTGAAATTATGATCAACCTTAAACCTATATACCCATGATGATATCCAAAACTCTTAAGATATCCTTCCATGAGAACATATTGATTTCCTAGTTTTTTTATACCTTCTTTAATAAAAACTCTAATATCCTCAATCCCACACTCCAGTATCCAGTTCTAAAAACATAATCATTAAATTTCTCATTTTGATACTAATAATTATGAAAAAAAATCTTTTATATTAAACTTACAACATCAAGAGGAAATACTATATCACTTACATACCTATTAATATTTTAGTATGAGAGATTTATGTAATTAGGAAGAACTCATACATAATAATACACATGTATTTAACTGGTCATTATTACAACTATACCCAGCTTTTCTTTATCCAAATTAAGACTTAATAACTCTTCCTTATCATCCATAAAATGAATGAAAAATATTTAAAAATGTGGTATGAGAAAAAATTTCTCATTAAGGGACATATAAATGACTAAATAAACTCATTAGTACCTTTTTAAAACCATGAAATCAGAAAAAAAAAATAATTTGTCTTTAACATAACAAACATTGAGCTCTAGTTATCATTTATATACACATGAAATAAAAATTACTCCCCAAATTTTTTCATAAAACATATTATAATAAAAAATAATTGTGGAATAATAATCATAAGGGTTTCATATAAAATTATAACCCATGAAAAAAATTATTAAAAACATTCATTTTACCTTAAAAGGGCCTAATCCATCCTTTAAAACAATAGATCATTTTATATCCTTTTAAAATAAAATGATTTCCTGCAATAATTATTAGGAAGAATATAAAATTCATATAGGTTCCATATGATATCACCTTTATAAAACCCTTATAATAATACTTACATGTTGAATTACCAGTATGGTCATCTTCCATCTTAATTTTCTAAAGAACATAATCATTACCAAATTAATTGGAGAGCTATGTTGGGCTCACTCATCATCATTAGATATATCAAGATTACATGACATCATGATATATTTCAAGATCACCCATAACCATAATAAATGTACATGGACCAAAATCATGAATGAAATAATTTAATGTTGCTTCTTTTTCATTATTAAGACCATGAAAAAATCTTTTGAACTCAAAGGCAAAAATAATTTAGATATAAAAATAATCATTCATTTTAAAAAACCATTTTCAAAAAGAAATAACTAAAATAATGGTAGGTGGTTTTTAATTGAAAAAATAAATTAATATTAAAATGAAATTAAGACTTTAAATAATGGTTGTGCTGATAGAAATTTCTATGAGGTCGTATACCATAAAATAAAACATTCATTTTTTTCTTTTTTAAAAAAAGTAAAAAAAATCTATAAAAATATTCCTTTGAAGTATTTTTTAGGAAAGTTAAAAGTTTACTTCATAATTAATTCATGTCCATTTAAAAAATAACAAAATAATTTTAATAATATGAAAATTTAATAAAATATTTAAAAAATGAATCATTAAATCATTTAAAATATGGTCTTTAAAGTATAGTGTCCCTTTCATTGAGTCTGAATCATCTATTATGTTCATTATCATAATGAATTGGTAATTTATATTAAATATTTGCTTCAATAAGAAACATTTTAAGGATTATTGGTCCCTTTATTTTATTTATTATCATGTTATATACAATTACATAATCAAGTAAGTTCACATAGAATGTTTTGATGATATTCGGATCATATGTCCAAATTGACGTTGGTTGGTTGATTATAGTAAAAGTGGTCATTATTAAATCATATATAGAATAAAAAAATTTATATAATTATAATTTAGATACATCATTTATACTTTTATAACTTAATATTAACGTTTTATATGATAAATAAAGTATGTTATAATAATGGAAATGGTAGTACATACATACTCATGAGTAACGTTTCTATTTTTTAAAAAAAATTGATAGAAAGAATGTATATATAAGTTTATCTTTGTATAATTGTGATTATATAATAAATATTATATTATTTATTTAAATATACTTATATATAATATATGTGGGATTTTTCCATAAAAATGAATCAAATTTATTCATGGAGGTGGTAATCCACAAGTACTCATAAACAACATTATCATTTTCAATTGATGTAATGTTAAGAATTTAGATGATATATTATAATTATATATTAATTAATATTTCATTTATATCATATATATAAATTAAATAAATCATTATAACCATCCATAATAGGTTGTGGTGGATAAAAAATTATATCAATTCAAGAGACGGTAGTCTGTCGTACTCATGAACAATGGTTTTGTTTCCCATTAAATAGATGAACGAGATGGATATAGGATATCCCATTAACATAAATATATCTCATTATATCGAGGTTATTAGTGTTATTATTTTAGAATGTTTGAAATTTTATTTTATGGAGGTAAATGAAGAAATAAAACTGACACATTTGGTTAAAAGCTATACCTCTTCTTCAAACATCATCCTTTTCATTATACCTTAAGCCCAATATGGTTGGTACTATGTCCAGTATAAGACAACTTTAATGTGGGGAATAATATTAAGAATTCATATTTTTATGGATTGAACTATCCAAATGGATTATTAGAGTGGATAGAAGATGATAAGTGGTTCCCTTTTATATGTGATGGAAAAGTAAAATCTTGAAATTCATTAATGTATTATATTAATATAAATTAATTTTCATGATAAAAGTCTAAAAATTGATATAATTATAATATAATATTATTATGATTTTAAATAACCTCATAAAATAAAATCTTTATAAGTTTTTTTGATGTTTTAACCCTTATCTCTATATTTTAACAACGCTTTAACCCTTTAGAAAATTATCTCAATATCAACATTTTTTAAACATTGTGGGAAATGAAAGTTACTATAAAAGGAAAAATGACCCATTGATGACACCCACTAAATGAGAATTGAAAAATAAACAAAGGAAAAAATACCTGAACATGGGTATTATTTTCCCAACAAAAGAAAAGAAAAATGAGGGTGGACAAGATCAAACAGATCACGTGAACCTATATATGACACTTGATCACATGACCATCAGATGGTCATGCGGATGATCACGCACAACGTAGAACCTACAGAACATCTCATGGATCCCCTTTAATGAGTTATTATTCTCTCGTAAAGGCATTCATGACACTCATTTGTCATGTCACAGCTTCTAGATGAGATCCCCCTGAGTCACGTTACTTTTCAGGCGATGCACATCGGACAAACCATCCAAAAATACTTATAAGATAAGGTAGAAAATACCCAAAACACAGGAGCCTCTTATTGTCATAATCTTTCATATGACGCACCCATGAGGTTCACAAGATGTCACATAAGTGGTGGTGACATATCTTCCTTGTCAATAAATAGCATGTTGGTATGTCACCCACATAATGAAAGGGGATTTTGAAATGTCCAAGTCGTCATGTGCTCCCCCTTTGGCTCTATAAGAAAACAGAATGATTTGTTTGTGATAATGGTCATGCATCACCATAATTCCATTTTTTGGTCATGTGATGCATCATTGATGGGGAGATTTATTTTCTTCGACGACACTCACACAATATCGCAAGATCTCTATCCTTTTTGAAATAAAAAAATTTAAAAGGGAAATAATGAGAGAATTTTGTTAGGGATTTACATGTTGATGTCATGTGAAATGGTTTGTGCACCCCAAGTGGTCAAAAATGATCATGTTATTCCCCCATTTACAAGCCATCATAGTTCCACAAAACTCGTGTTAATATCAGCTTGATCTCACGAAGGCCCCATATAAAGCCACCACAATCTCACGAATGGTCCCGGGTAAATCATCTGAAATCATGTGAAAGCCTTTCAACAGGTGTCCTGATCTCATGAAAACCTTTGTACATGTCAGCATATCCTTGTAAAATCACCTTGGAATTTATACAATATTAGGAAAGACACATTTAATTGGTAATAATCCAATAAATGGAGAATTTCCATGATGGGCTTTCGGTCGCTGAAAATCATGCAACACACCTGATATGACCTATCGCAAGACCTTGTGAAGATATTGACACTTAATCTCTCCATAAACTATAGACTATATATGAGAGATACATGCCACAAAATTCATCATATAATTTTGGTGGAGAGGCCTACAAATCCCCCACCACGATATGAAAAAATGAACACATAGATCCTCGCACCGGTAGACCCAACCATCAGAGCAGACTTCTCGGAGTAGAAAATCTCACAATTGTAATGTCATCTACCAGATAAAGATATAGGGAAAACCTGAGAGATTAGGAAGCATTCATAGATACTTTTCATGGTAACATAAATCACTTAAAGTACCTATTGCATGATGATGGGTTCATGTGATATATATCTAACATGATAGTAGGATCGTGAAAAACCTAAACAAGATAAAACATTAAAAAAAATCGAAGGAACATATGCAATAAAATTTAGAATTAAAGACTAAAAATGGGATAATTATGCAAAAAAAAAAATACTATTTTCCACATGCACTTCATATGAACCACCCAAGTAATACGACAATAATTAGACATATCGGCTAGATCATGCGATGAATCCCTTGAAATATTATTTGGAACACACGATTTCTTATGGACTTGTCAAATAAAGTCACATGGTGGCCCCAAAGAATGCCACCCAAGTCTCGTGAAAACCTTCAGGCATTCCATCTAGACTTTTAGATGTCCTATAGACATGTTCACCAAATCATATGGTAGCACCAGTGTATGTCATATGGGTTTCTAAATAACAACATGGTGTGTCAAATGGATCTTGGGATGTCCTACGGACAAGTCAGTCGAGTCATGTGGTACCCTCCAAATATGTCATTCAGGATCATGATGCATCTTCTAAGCATGTTGGCATGGATCATGAAATTCCCTGCAATTATGTCAGTCATGATCATGCACTTCCCTTGAAGACAAGTTGACTAGGTCTTATGATGTCCTCCAGAAATGACACCCTTGATCACGCAATGTCCTTCAGATATATCGTCCAAATAATGAGACATAATTTGGAAAAGTCAACTCATCCATTTGCTTTTTATTTTAACATGTATGAAATTCATATATAAATTTCCAAACATCCTTTGACATGTCAATTCAGACAATCAAGAAATTCCAGGCAGACAATCATGTAGGTCAGGCAGACGACTAGGCCATGTTAAGCAGGAATCTCAAGACATGATAGCCTTATTCAGTCTCCACATTAGGGAAGCCTTAATGTGTAATCCCCAATTTGTAGAATAATTTGATTTTTCCCCTATATTAGGGAATCCTCAAAGTGTAAGCCCCTACCAAAATAAACTATGAAGACTCTAATTCCTACTATAACTATGATACCTTGGACGCCTTCTTATTTCCCAAACTCCGTGTCAATCTACCAAATGGATGTCACCATAAATAAGTCATGAATCCTTATGCAATGAGATTTATTACATTCTATCCCTTGTTTCTTGCACTGAACATGGATTATGTGGGCTTAGGGACTTGTAATGGTCATATCATTCACATTATGAATCTCCAGAAAGTCAAGGAATACATCCTGGTATAAAACCCTGTTATCCCTAAAGTCTATGGATAAAAATATGTATCCGAGTGTGATCACCCACCTTATCTCATTAGCGTGTTAGTTGGTAACTAAACTATGGGAACTCTGGTTCATGAAATAATCAAGATACATAGGATAACTTCCAAGGGATTGAGATCAAATAGGCATCTACTCTAGTGTAATCCCCCGTGTATCTAACATTTCAACCATTAGGACCCCATCATTCCTATGGGATGCCCATTCTACCTCATCCATCAGTGTACTAAGAAGTCAACTAAACTATGATGACTATGATTCCCTCCATAACCATGATACATAGGATTCCCCCCTAAGGCTCGAGCTCAAATTTCTAGTACCTTAGTACCCACATATATGTCATATCCACAAGAAATTAAACTTCATTAGTTTAATGAACTATGTGGGATTTGATTCCTCTTATAAAATAGGATGCACAGTATGCCTCATAATGTCTCATTCATATCCTCGATATATTGATTTCCTCCCTTCATGGTAGAAAAATATGAAGTTTCTACCAGTATGTCTTCAATATATAAGAAATGTCCCAATAATGGGAAATGGATGGATAACCTCGATTAAATACATATGGGTCCACTAATAAGATTCCCCTTTTCATATAAAAGGGTTCAACTTATGATCATTTTGTTAGGGTAGTTGGTCCCTTATTAGTTTTAGGAATAGATTCTTGAACATATCTTAAATCTATAGAAGAGTTCCAGTTTAGGAAACAATTCCCCCAAAAAGGGTGTGATGATCCTAACCTCTCATCCTCTCAGCCAATGCGAGTTTATAAATTCCATTTGGTTTGAAACCCTGATTGGCCACCTGAATTTGGAAGGTAGGTCTGTATGTAGATATAGAAGTTGGAACCGTTATTAGTTTCTATGGAGAATAAACATAAATGGTGAACCCAATGTCGATGATTATATAGACATCGAACCCCCTAAAATAACCCAAAATTAAATTTCCCAGTACAATGTCATTTTCTCTAGATGAAATAAAAATGTTGATGATGACATCTCCTTCAAAATATAGAAATGATAAAATACCCAGTCCCTGTCAGACTGATATGTTCCTATCATAAGGGTGCTCCAAGGCATGTCATTTTCCAAATGAAACAAAAATGGTGAACCCAACATGAATATATCAAATAATAGAATGACCATTTTACCATGTGTCATTCCATGTTTATTTCATGTCCTACTCAATCATGTATGAATTGAATATTACAGTTGATCCTTTGTAGTGAGGGTCCTCATGAAATATTTTCATCCTCACTTTGACAAGTCCACACAAGAAGAATGGATGGATCAGGGGTAAAAGGATAATCATGTTACCCATGCATATCTAATTTAACACATATCATGCCTATAATGATGCACTATTTGGTGACCTTGTTCCATTTTAACTGTAGAAACTCTTATTCAAAAAAACCTGATATGTCATGTCTTCATTTAGAGACCGTTTAGGAAAACCAGTTGTGACTGCAACCCATGCGGGAATCAGAATTACCTAAGCCACTTGGATTCTTCAGTGTAAGGTGGAGAATGTAATGTTCTGAGAATACCATATTCATAGTACAATCCTAGTCCTTGAGGAGTCCCATGAGGGTCTTCAAACATTGAAAATGATGATTCCACGTCGTCTAAAGAATGTTGCGGTGAAGCTAGTGGAACTCATTTCCACTGCCAACTGCTTTTTGAGGTTATCCCCAGAGCACAAAAATCACCACATTAAGTATCTGATGTGGCTGGATAAGGGAATCAACTACGGAACCCTTCCAATTTAGGTCCTACTGAGGAGGTCTCTTGTCAACCGGTATCGCCAGACTCATCCAACTAGTACCCTATAGTCACCTACTAAGAGTACCACCCGACACACTCCAACTTATGATACCTATGCATAGAAAACAAGAATGACACATAGGTTGTGAAAGGCTCTGTATAACTATGAGTGGGAACATATTTACACTCCCGCAAATAATATCTACCGACATATTCTGGCAGTAACTAGTGAGCATGCTCATATCCCTACTCACTCAGAGAAATTTTTCATGCATACTCCAACAGGAGGCATGGGATAGGTGCATATCTCTACCCCACATGCATGAATCCCATCGACATATTTTGTTGGAATAAGGAGAACTGATTTGGGATCATATTCGCACATCAATTAAAGATGTTTTCTAGTACATATTGGAGATAGATAATGTAAAGGATTATATTCTTACGCACACTTTAATAAATTGGTATTACATATTAGAAATAACTGATGAACTCCTCCAGTATATTCATACACTGGTATAGATACAGGGACAGGCACACATTCCCATACCTATAGACAGGGCATCACAATACTTTGATAATCATGAACAAGTGGTTTCTCCACTACAACCACACATTCTTGCATTACTCTAGGATGATTTTCAATATATTCCAAAAAAGAATGACTAACTATACCTAGATCATATCCCCATTTTAACTAGGACTAACCAAGTGAGAGTGGTAAATGCCTCAAGATTGGGGAACACTCATGTCGAAAAAGACATGTGGAATATTCCAAATGCCACATATCGGGCCCATATCCCCATTATGGCCAGGTCTCATCAAGTGAGAGAAGAACATGCCCCCATATAGACTCATGTCACTATCTAAGAAGAGAATAGGCATATTCAAAAGGCCTAGGATTGGTCTCATATCCCGATTCTGGACAAGGCTCAACAAGTGAGAGTGGAAAATGCCTCAGGTTAGGCTAATATTTCTATAAGTAAATATTTTTGGCATATTCTACCAGATCCCAAAATCCACTCTCGTATCCTACTTCTGTTGAAAAAAGACCCCATAAGCATCCTTTTAATTCTATATAGGAGGATTCCCATATCCATTCTCCCATTCTAGAGGTCATTTAGCACATTCTGATGGATAATTCATATTTAGATTGGTCTTATATTCCCACTCCAAATGGGTCTCACCAAGTGAGAGTGTCACATGGATTGGGGAATTCTTAGATTTCTACCAATAATGAAGAAGACCATTGGAATATTCTACCAGATTCATAGCAGCAAGATCATATTCCCACAACCCCAGACGGTTTTAAACATGGTTCGGAAAGCATCATAGAACAAGCTCATATCCCAACACAATCCCAAAATGTAGGTCAGAATCTTCTATCCATGATGCAGAACAAGACTCGTATCCCTAATATTCTCAATGTCAGTGTCCTTGAGGTTTTTGGAGACATATTATCAACACCCAAAGTGTATATTAACTCTTAAAATAAAGAAGGCGATAATTACAGTGCTAGTCATCCTCATGGTAGTGTGGTGATGGATTGTAGGGACTCTACTCTAGAAATCCTCCATGGTCTAACTCCCAATGGTGATATCTCCCACAGAAAAGGAAATCATCCCCTTTCCCAGAAACCTCCATATAGAGAGGTGTTCAAAACTCAAATTTCTTTGTATAGAAAGGTGCTCGAAACTTTGGGGTCAACTGGATATTGTTCCCCATCAACTTCTTGAAAGACTTCACTCTATTCAGCAGGTGACCCTAAGAAGAACCTTCTATGGATTTACTAGATGAAGGCATGTAAGTCTGGATAAGAGGAGGCTGACATTGATATATGGGGATAGTTATCCAAAAACATCCTACCCAACATATTTTGTCCCCTTTACACTTCTCACTATGATGTTATGAATGAGATAGAAAAGGAATTTATTCCTTATCTACACACAAATATATGGGATACTCATCAAAGAAATAAGGATAGACGCATCCCTTATGTAGGATATGAGGGTCACCTCTAAACCATCATGATAAACTCTTCTTAGTTGGACCTACCTACAATATCCATGGCTTGGGACCCAAAGCAGGAGAAGCACAGTGAAAATTTGGAACATTCTTCCCTCCATTCTATCAGAACTCTTCTTCAGTTTATCTTTGATGCCACATCATGCATCTTTATTTGGGTATGGGTATTGTATGGAGAGTTACACTTAATCATTCCCTAGTAACAACATAATCCATAATATATGGCATCCTATAATGGAATAGACTCCAGTGAAATGATGGTACTAGCTAACATGCAATCCAGTTTGTCACTACAACAGAATTTCCCCGCTTCAACGGTGCCAAGACATCGCAAACTGAGGGAGAGGATAGGACACAGAACATTGAAATGGTCCCTTCAAAGTAATGATAAAACATTTTAGACATAGAGTCCAATGTTTTGACTGAATCTACAACTTCCCCAAAAAAATAACTCCCACCATGGTATTACATTGCACCGTACTCCTACAAGAGCACAACTATGCCACATCAAATAGTCATAGTATCGACTGTTGTAGCAACTATCTAGTAGCTAACCCAACCCAATGGTCTAGTGGAATATCTATAAGTGCCTCCACCCCTTATATAATCAATTACTGAGAGGATTGAGGACATTTAAACATCATTTTCAAGAAAAACCTAGCCCACTGGGATGGGGAATTTATATCTTAATCTTCATCACAAGATTCATCATCCTCCAAGGAGATCCTAGAGAAATCAATGGTGGTTTTAGATCAACCCAATCCTAGTAAGCTGGTGGAATTTATACAACAATGTATATCCCAAGATTGATAAAATATTTGAATGGAATCACTGGATTCTCATCAATAGATTCCATCGATGCCAATTGTGGACCCAAATATGCCCCATCCCGTATGGTTGGTGGAATTTTAATCATCATAATCACAGTAGAGGGATTCAGTATTCTCTAGATTGGAAGGTAAATATAAATATTTGGAATCCCAACCATTCCTCCCCCATAGAAAACCCTCTACTATTCGTGGCCCATTCATAAGTCATGATCAAAAAAATCCCTCAAGGTCACTACTCACAGACCAAGATGGGAGGAGCATGTGGTGATGGCGAACAAACCTTGTCAGGGTCATAATTCAAAACAACCCAATATGTTTAGGGTTTGAGGAATGACCCTAGTATAGGCACTGAAAAATCAAATTTTTGTATCGAAAGTGATGGAATAACTACCATTTCCCAATAGAACACTATGAATTTCTTCACCATCAATACAACTATAATGAGGATCAAGATGCAGATGGAGGGGGATGTGTAAGAACCCGGGTTTTTAGAACGGGTCAGAATCCTGACCCTGTTTGATTTTTGACTTGTTTTTGAGAAAAATGGGAAAATCTGGGAAGTTCTGGAAATTTCCATACTATACGCCGTGTACTCTAAAGTACACGACGTGTATGGGTTAGGAAAGTATCGGTCATGTGCTCGTTGAGTACATACCGTGTTATGACCATGTAATAATTACTACTACACGGCGTGTAGTGTTCCTCGACACGTCGTGTATCTTTCTTTCTGCGTACCGGCTGAGTTCTAGTCATGTGTCAACCTGTGTGGAGGGTCAAAGCCGTGTGGCTACCTCCGCTTAAGTTGGAGTATGGATAAGGCCACTACAGGGCATGTAGTCCTTAATACATGTCGTGTAATTTTATTTTTATTTCCTTAAATGAAAGAGCGTTTTGTCTTGTTTCGAAAACTATCTTCTTCTTCCCCAACTTCAGAACAGTTCCACTCTGAAAACCCAAAGAACATCCCTTGCCCTAGAATCATCATCCGGAGTCTGTTCTTCAAATCTGTTGGTGGTTGTGGGATCACAACCATGAGTCTAAACCCGCACACCCTATTTTTTCTAGTTTCTTTGCCTCACACGTCACAGTTTCCATCCGAGTGGAATTGCTGGGATTTGACAGAAATGTAGATCTACAAAGATCATCTTCGAATTGGAGCTCGATATCGGACGTGCCTACGTCTATGAGTCTCAGGTAGGTGGTGCTTTCCTTATTTTGTGTTTTTGCAGACCTTTGGGTGGCGTGGCTTAAAGTGCGTATTTGGGTATTTTGGGAGAGACCATGTTTATTCAGCTATTGTACATTCAATTTCTTATTAGACCTATATAATGTCTTTGGGTGTTTCCTTTGTCCTGTTTTCCTTGAGTGGGGTCGGGTGAGGGTTCGTTTCTTATTTGGGGAATTTTGACCAGGGGTTCCAAAATGGTATATGTTGATTTTTTTTGTTAAACTGGTGATTTAATTTGTTAAGTCATGGTATGATTAGTTAGAGGCTTCCAAGACCATGGTGCTGGTTTGGGACAACACATAGTTAGTGCAATTCAAATATTTAGTTTGTTTTGTCTGTTTAATGTATTTCTTTTGATTATATATGTAATTGCTAAATTGCATATGGTGGAACCCTTGTGGTTGTGTTGGGCATGGCCCGGATATTCTTGAGTGATGCTAATCACAGGTTAGGCTTGGCTCGGGTTACATTGGGTGGTTCTGACCACGGGATTGGGTGTCATGGATGTCAGCTTGAGGTGGGGTGACTGTCAAGTTGGGCATGGCCCAGGTTACTTGGATGGAAAGGCCGTCGGACTTGAGCAGCATGGTCACAGGGACATAAGGTATCAGAGGTTTTGTGGATTGGGTACTATTTTGGTGATTACCGCTCACCCGGAACTTGAGTAGTATGCACACAGAGACACTCCATGATGAGGTGGTTTTGACCACTCGTGTGGGTAGAGGCACCTGATAGTTGCAGTTTAGGTACAATTGGTTTGGGGGTACTTGTCGTAGGAAGCCACGTGGAAGGTGAGTAGCCTTCAGGGGATAGCGTTGAGGATATCGGGTTGGGGGCAGAGGCTCGTTGTTATTTGAGGGAATACATCACTCTTCCTCTGATTACCTTATTTGAGGGCAGACATCATTGTTCCTCCAATTACTTTATTTTAGGGCATACATCGTTGTCCCTCCGGTTACTTATTTGAGGACATGCATCGTTGTTCCTCCGTGTTACTACTTCCTGGGCATGCCTTCGGGATGTCGATACTTGAGACATGCGGTGTTAGGGGGCACATGGTGCCAGGTTACATGACAGAGATTTCGGCATTGGCCGAAGTAGGTGACACTTCATGGGGGCTTCTGAGCACCAGTGTAATTTATGTTTATTTTTGAATCATATTGTTTACTGTTTTTCTTATACTGCATGTCTGCTTAAACACTTATATTAGGTACGCACCGTTGGGTGGTATCCTAATGAGATTCGGCTCACACCCTGCACGGGCCCTTCGGTATGCATGCAGAATTGGATTTACGTGAAAGAAAGAAGTCATCTTTAGGAGATGGACTGTTTTAGCTGTCGTATAGAGATGTTCGGGACATTGAGGTCTTTCCTAGCTAGATTTTACTTCGTTTTTCTTCTTTCCTGTATCAGCGTGCTTACTTGTTTTGTAGCTACAGTTTGTTAGTCATTGCGCCTTTACATATGGATATGTATGACCTGCTTTGGATGCTTGTTTGTTGTTCAGTAGTAGTTACAAGTGATCAGCATGTTGTTGTGTTTACTTTATGATGTTGTTGTTTATATTTATTGCTTCTGTTGTTTATTGATATTGAATGTGCTTCCTCTCAACGGGTCTAATTCAAGTATAGTGAGTCATTTATTCTACTGCATATTTATTATTACACTCATACTAGTGACATTATTATCCTCTGAGAGGGTATATCCTCCCCACTATACCTATAAGACCCTCGCTACTAGTCGGCAGCCTTTGGCGTTCGGGGAGGTGTGCCTAAGGTAGTAACACCTGACCCATTTTGCACTGTTCGAGTGGCTTCTCGGGTCCGGGTCATTACAAAGTGGTATCAGAGGAGTTCTTGACAGGGATTTAGTAGCAGTGTTTTGTTGGCTACTAATGAGATTGAGGCTTCTATTTTTATTTCTACTGGTTTTAATATTTGGGATATGGTAAACTGGAGATAGGTTGTGACTGGAACTGGGTTTCTAGCTTGTGCTTGGGTTCCTACAGCCCCAGGTACGAGGGATGGACCAAGTTTCCATGGGTAGGAATTTCAATTTTTCTTTTTCTCAGATTACAGTTTATATGATTTCCACCTCGGTGGCTCACTTGGTGTGTGATGTTATTGATTGTGATATGTAACCCTTAACTGGTGCGGTAAGGGAGAATTGTACCTTGTCCCGGTATGGAAAGGATTATTTTCTTGTCTTTTGATAGGCACTTTTTTAGGGTATTTCAATTTCATAACTGCATGTATGCCTTGTGAAGTGGTAATGTCATGTGAATAATATCAAATTTTCATGATTTGTATGCTTTGAAATGTGAATAGGTTTAATTCCTGATATAATTTCTTGTTGATTTCAATGTGTTATGTCGTGCTTTATATATTTGTAGAATTGCATGTGGCAAGGTATTTGGGTCTGGCTCTTGTACGAGCAGGCGGGTACTATGGTTGAGGTGATTTTGATCGCCAGGATTGGGCGACTCAGTTGTCGATTTGAGGCAATGTTGGTTGTCAGAACGAGCATGGTCTAAGGTACTTTTGATACTTGGCTCTGTTGAGGGGCGGGTAAGGAGCCCATGAAGTCGGGATACCATGGGCATGGGTTGCGGTGGGGGATAGTAAGGGTAGTAGTTATGTGATTCCTTGTACTGATTTTCTTATCTGCATAAATATATTGTTATATGTATATATGGGATGTCTGACCATTTATGGTATTCAGTGGGTTCCTTTTTGACAACTCAGATGTAGCGTCAGTCAGGTGATGGTATGGTGCTGCAGGAGCATGATCAGGTTCATAATCCTGAGGGGCAGGCAGAGCATGAGCCGCAGGTATAGGCTTAGGGACAGGAACAGGTCCAGGATCTAGTGCAGGCATGAAAACAGCAGGGTTTGGCAGTGTTCGGACCGTGGCTCGATGAGCAGCTCTGAGCTAGCCTTGTACGTGTCTTGTAGGGGATTAATAGAGGCGCGTAGGGTACAGAGCCATCTACGGCATATCTGACGTGAGAATTTGAGTCGTAGCACCCACTACTTTTTCAGGGTGAGGGTGGTCCCCAGGTGGCTGAGAACCGGATAGAGAGCATGTAGATGATCTTCAAGAAGCTCGAGACGCCTCCAAGGTGGAGGGTCAAGATGGCGATGTACATGCTGTGAGGACCAGCAAAGTGTTGGTGGGATGTGCAGGTTTAGACTCGCAGGCACGAGGGACTATCTTGGAAAGACTTCGAGGACAGGTTTTTCAAGCACTTTTACCCAGATACACTGAGGGCAGAGAGGGCTCGGTAATTCTTGAGCCTCCAGCAGGTAGACATGTTCGTCATGGACTACGTAGATACCTTCACTAATTTGTCTCACTTTGCACCTGGTATGGTAAGTGATGACTCGGTGAGGGTGAGACACTTCGAGGATGGCTTACGACATTCCATTTGGATCTAGGTAAATATCTTCAGGCTGGGTTCGTTCTTAGAGGCGGTAAATCAGGTGATCATAGAGGAGGAAAACCATAGGGATAGACCCCAGGTTGGTCGGGCGATGGGTTCAGGTGATGGTTCGGATAGCAGGAAGCGAGGACAGGATGAGTTCCAGCAGGGCAGTTAGGCCAAGGACTTAGCTAGGACACCTCATAGCAATTATTCAGTGGTTTTCTTTCAGTGTGGACATCTAGTACATGTTAGGACTCAGTTTGATATACCTCCAAAGAAGTGTTGGGCATGTGGACAGGTTGGTTGTCTGGAGAGGTTATGCAGGCAGCCTTCTCAGATAGCTTGCAGGCAAGGACCAGGACAGACTATGGCATCTGGAGTTGGTTCAGGTTCGGTACCAGGAGAGGGTAGCTGAGTTTCAGCTGCACACGGAGGACATGATAGAGACAGAGGGACCCATCCGATGGGTCAGGGTCCGGTGACTGGAGCAGCACCACAGGGAAGTCAAGCATCGGGCAGTCGTACTTCAGGCCAGGTGCACGCCATGAAGCTGCAAGGGGCTGAGCAGGCTGGTGAGATGACGACTGTTATAGGTACACTATGAGTTTGGTCATGACTTCTTGTTTCTCTTTGGCATGACCGGTTGAGGCATGTCTGTTTGAGTGCACGAGGTGCACATGATATTTGTGGATTTACTAGATGCTGGTCAGTGGGATTGGCACCATATCGGATGCATGATATATATTTATATATATGAGGTGCTTCGTATCAGGAGCATCATTAGATGCGGATTACTTGAGGTGTCATGGGCATTGGGGCATCGAGGATGCGGGTTACTTGAGGTTCTAGGAACCGGGTTTAGCTTTGAGCGTCCATGGGATGCAGGACCTCGTGGAGGCGGACACCGATACGGTGCGGGATATGTTTGGGTGTTGAAAACGACACGGCAGCACCAATGAGGCGCAGGGGTGACGATGCGTCACAAGACTACCATGAGTATGGAAACAGGTTAGTGAACCCTTTCTTTGTTGAGTTTTGTAGGGTTTAGACTGAGTTAGTCCATTCCTAAGGTGGGGATCCCCTTGAGGAATTTAGCCAGAACCTTTGAGATCGGGGTACTCCGGGTTACTTTGATCAGAGTGGTATGTTCGGTGTCATCTCTGGGTTTCGTTTGATAGCTCGGGGAAGATATATGTTAAGGTGGGGAGATTATAAGAACCCATGTTTTTAGAATGGGTCAAAATCCTAACCCTATTTGAATTTTGACTTATTTCTGAGAAAACTGGACAAATCTGGTAAGTTCTGGAAATTTACAGACTACATGTCATGTACTCTAAAGTACAAATCGTGTATGGGTTAGGCAAGTACTGGATGTGTGCTCACCGAGTACATGTTGTGTTATGACCGTGTAAGAATTCCTACTACATGGTGTGTAGTGTTGCTCGACACGTCGTGTATCCTTCTTTCTACGTACCGGTTGAGTTCTAGCCATGTGTCAACCTATGTGGAGCGTCCAAGCTGTGTGGCTACCTCCGCTTAAGTCTGAGTATAGACAAGGCCACTACACGGCGTGTATTCCTTAATACACGTCGTGTGCTTTTATTTTTATTCTCTTAAATGAAAGAGTGTCGTGTATTATTTCGTAAACTCTCTTCTTCTTCCCCAAATTCAGAATAGTTCTGCTCCAAAAAACCTGAAAAACATCCATCGCCCTATAATCTTCATCCGGAGTCCATTCTTCAATGCGTCGGTGGCTGCGGGATCACAAAAGCGAGGCTAAACCCACGCACCCTGTTTCATTACAGTTTATTTGCCTCACACGTCGCAATTTCCATCTGAGTGGAATTATCAGGATTTGACGAAAACATAGATCTATGAAGATCATCTTCGAATTGGAGCTCAATATCGAACGTGCCAACGTCTACGAGTCTCAGGTAGGTGGTGTATACCTTCTTTTGTGTTTTCGCAGACCTTTGAGTGGCCTGGATTAAAGTGCATATTCGGGTATTTTGGGAGACACCCTGTTTATTTTTCTATTGTATATTCAATTGCTTATTAGACCTATGGGATGTCTTTGGGTGTTTTCTTTGTCCTGTTTTCCTTGAGCAGGGTCGGGCAAGGGTCGTTGGTCATTTGGGGCATTTTTGTTGGGGTTCCAAAATGGTATAAGTTTATTTTTTTTGGTTAAACTGCTGATTTAATTGGTTAAGTCATGATATTATTTTTTAGAGTCTTCCAAGACCTTGGTGCTGGTTTGGGACAACACATAGTTAGTGCAATTCAACTGTTTAGTTTGTTTTTCCTGTTTAATGTATTTCTTTTGATTATATATGTAATTGCTGAATTGAATATGGTGGAACCCTTGTGGTTGTGTTGGTCGTGGCCTAGATATTCTTGAGTGATGTTTATCACAGGTTGGGCTTGGCCCATGTTACATTGGGTTGCACTGACACGGGATTGGGCTTCATGGATGTCGGCTTGAGGCAGGGTGACTATCAGGTTGAGCATGGCCCGGGTTACTTAGATGGCGAGGCTGTTGGACTTGTGTGGCATGGTCACAGGGACATGAGGTGTCATAGGTGTTGTGGATTGGGTGTTATTTTGGTGATTGTCGCACACCCAAAACTTGAGTAGTATGCACACAAAGAGACTCCGTGATGAGGTGGTTTTGACCACTCGTGTGGGTAGAGGCCCCTGGTAGTTCCGGTTTAGGTACAATTGGTTTGGGGGTGCTTTCCGTAGGAAGACACATGGAAGGTGAGGAGCCTTCAGGGGATAGCATTAAGGCTATCGGGTTGGGGTAGAGGATCACCATTATTTGAGGGCAGACATCATTGTTCCTCCGATTACCTTATTTGAGGGCAGACATCATTGTTCCTACGATTACCTTATTTGAGGGAAGACATCGTTGTCCCTCCGGTTACTTATTTGAGGATAGGGATCGTTGTTCCTCCGGGTTACTACTTTCTAGGTGTGCCTTCAGGATGTCGGTACTTGGTACATGCGGTGTCAAGGGGCACATGGTGCCGAGTTACATGACAGAGATTTCAGCGTTGGCCGAAGCAGGTGACACTTCATGGTGTCTGCTGAGCACCAGTAGAGTATATGTTTATTTGTGCATCATACTGTTTACTATTTTCCTTAAACTGCATGCCTACTTAAACACTTATATTAGGTACGCACCGTTGGGTGGTATCCTACTGAGATTCGTCTCACACCCTGCACGGGCCCTTCAAAACGCGTGCAGATTTTATGGATTTACGTGCAAGAAAGAAGACAAATTCAGGAGCTGGACAGTTTTAGCTATCGTATGGAGATGGTCGGGACTTTGAGGTCTTGTCTGGCCGGTTTTTACTTTGTTTTTTTTCTTTCCTGTATCAGCATGCTTACTTTTTTTGTAGCTACAATTGGTTATCCATTGGCACCTTTACATATGGATATGTATGACCTTATTTGGATGCTTGTTTATTGTTTAGTAGTAGTTACAATTGATTAGCATACTGTTGTGTTTACTTTTTGCTGCTTTTGTTTATATTTATTGCTTCTGCTATTTATCGATATTGAATGTGATTCCGCTCTGAGGGTCTGATTCGAGTCTGTTGAGTCGTTTATTCTGCTGCATATTTATTATTACACTCGAACCAGTACCATTATTATCCTTCGAGAGGGTATAGCCTCTCCACTATACCTATAAGACCCTCGCTGCTAGTCGGCAGCCTTTGGCATTCGGGGAGGTGCGCCTAAGGTAGTAACACCCGACCTATTTTTCACTGTTCGGGTGGCTTCTTGGGTCTGGGTCGTTACTGGATGCAACACAGAAAACATACCCTGAGAGGAGTATCTAGATTCACCCACTGAGGATACATGCACTATAAACCATAAGAGACTCCCAAGTCTAGAACCCTCAAATATTGAGTTTCCACCTCTATGGTGTAACAATCCAAAGATAAATGGAAAGGTGTGGCTATATCCCAATAACCACCCAGAATAGTCGATGTTCCTTCCATAGTGGAAAGAATGGAACAATATGAGAATTATATCCAAACTCTTAGAAAAATCAATGATGAGATACTTATGGGAAACAATCCCAATGAGTATCATATTTAGGAAAAGACAAATATTCTCCCTCCCATTGTTGATCCTCCATCATTAGTTTCATCTAAGCATCAAATCGGATCTAGATCCAGGTAGTCAGTCTGCAATTATGTGGAAGTTGATGATGATCATGAATTCTATCCAATATGGTGACAGCCTCTCCCTTTTCAGGTTAATCATTCCATCATTTAAATAATTGATAATCAGTAGGAGACAAAAATAGGGCCACCTCATTAGGCCCCACCCACTCCCTGTATTTGGGAGGCGGAACTGACTACAGTACATCAGAAACTAATCAATACCATCCATTCTCTGGATAATCAAATGGAAGTAATGGAAGGGAGATGCATACCTATATATCCTGAGAAGAATCCATATCCTGAATGGGTGGATGACACTTTTCCCATACCCAATTTAGTCATCCCTTCCTTATCCACCATTAATGGTGCGGTAGACCCATAATAGCATCTCACACACTTTGTGTCCTGATGTGGTCTGATGATGGGACCTCAAGATCAATAAAAGGCGAAAAAGATGAGGTTTTTTATATAGAATATGGTTGGTACAACCTTTGTTTTGAACAATATCCATCTAGCGGGATTCGTTAAAGGATGGGAAGATCTTCGTCATCAATTCCTTTACCTGTTCATCTCCATGATGAGGAAGACGATGGTTGTCAACCTAACAAACTGCAATAAACATGAAAATTATAGGGTTTATAAATTCATAGATAGATGGAAAGGTTTCCCTATTTACTCAACATCCCTATCTCATAGGAACAATTATTGTAACCCTATGTTGGAAACCTTCAAGATGAGTTATAGATGACCCTGATCACAATGAAACATCTGGACAGATTCCTTGAGTATGCAGAAATGGCACAATGTCTAGAAGATGTCATTCATTGGACATTAGCCAAGTCTTGACTCATTACATAATCATATAAAAAAGGTTCTGCAAGGTATAATATACCATTGATATCCTCAAAACAGTTGTGGTTCCCATTCAAGCACCTAAGAAAGTACCAAACCGCCTAGCACCTCTTATTGAGAAGTAGCAATAAAAAAATCCCTCAGTAGGAAGAAGAAATAGATCAGGGTATCTGGAGATTTGAACAATGTATTAATAAATTATACACATTCCAAAACAATAAAGTCCCCAGTTTTTTAATTACAGACATAGACAGTGACATGCCTATGCTGCAACAGCCCAGGAATCCCATTGAGTTCAACCTCACTGATCATCCCGACTATTGACCTTTTTAGAGGAGGTTAGGTTATAAGATCCATAATTTCATTACCTTTAGAGACATCCTCCAGATCATGGTTGATTATTGAATGGTGATGTTAAAAAACTCCATAGAGCAGGTGACCAGTATAATCATCACCTAGTCAGAAGAAGAAGTTGATTGGAAAAAAAATTTGGCCAAGAGTGGGAAGAAGTTCAACAACTGGATGAATCGAATGATAGTTGACCAATCTCATGACACCTCAAGAGTATAGCTTCACAGATTCATAACTATTATATTATAATGGAATGAGACATTAATTATCACTCTTTTTGGTGAATGTGACTAATGGTAGGAAGAGACAAAATAGGAAGAATCATATTATGCTCCGATGTAAGATCTGACTCTTGGATATTTCACCCTTGTGACATCTAAATCATGGGAACTTCCCTCATAAAATTGAACCCTCATCAAAAGAAGAGATCATATTGAGTTATGTTAACTAGATAAACATGGAATTTCGCTTCTCTGATGATGAAAATGCATCCGAGTATGAGTTCTATGCACTTGACCAAGGAACATGAGGCCACGTTTTCATAAGGCGGGGATACATGGGACATCACATACATGGTTGAAAAAAATATTTTCATCACGTACCCTCAGGGGACATATATGTTGTACGGACCCATGAGAAATTACTCCAGCAATCCCAATAAGGACGTGGAGGTGTCCCAGAACCCTCCATTGGTCGTCTGTGACCAGTCGTCTTACATGATGACCAAGAAGGGGTGCGATTTTATGATTTTCCTAGAAAATAAGGATGTCTGGAACAACATGATCCACTGGAAGAACATAATCCCTCAACCTTTTTACAAGGAATAGACCCGTATACTTCAAATTCCATAGCTCCTATGCCACATGATAATGAGAAATCCCACCTCGGGGAAGTGCCAACCTCTGTAGCAAAAGTGTGACATTCTAAAACATCTAGTGGTTGTCCCATCCAATTTGAAAATCATAGATGTGCTCCATATCTCAAAAGAACTCATGGAGGAAATCATTTAATCCCTATAAATTACATAGTAATTCAAAATATAAGTCTCTACAGGCGAGGTCTATCGAGTGGATACCATTCTACCAAAATGCTATGTCACCATCTCATTCAAATACTATGATCAGGAAAAGGTCATCCATGGACACGGTAGGCCCCTATATGTTTCTTGTAGACATAATAGTGTTGAAATATGAATGGTCATGATAAAAAAATAGTTATGAGATCAACCTCACACCAATTCGGACACTCTGACTTTTGGGATATATCTAATGATATTTTTCTCCAAAAAACATTACCAATCAAGGGTATGATAATCATGATCAAAGACCTCTTGGGATGATCAATCTCAAAGAACTTCTTGGATATCTCAAATATAATATTGTGTTTGTTGTTATCCAGTAATACATTACATACATTTTCCTACTCAGGAGACCCTTTCTCCATATCCATGTGGATTTACCCTCAATATTCCATCAGTTTTTGTAATACCCTATCAATGGAAAGGTCAAGATACTATATGGTGATAGTTCACCATTCGAGAATTTTGAAGCCACGTATTATAAGGAATGATTCTACAAAATAGAATTCCAACAACCATTATTGGATGATGATATACAGGTTTCATCCACCAACATCTTGGGGATCTCCCCTACAAATCCATGCATTTTCCTCAATAGTGAAAATCTGCTCCCTATAAATATAGTTGTGGAAATAGACCTGATCTCATATGTGCGATACCCTTCTGCCACCAGTGAAAGTATAAAATAAAATGACATTTGGAACCTCTCTGTAATGAATCTGGTAGTTGGGGATGATAATGTCTTTTCTTATGGTCTCTATCACCTCAATAGTGACTGGGATGTCCCCATATTTCCAACTCTATCGGAAAATGTATCCATAAACTCAGTGGTAGAAGAAGAAGAGTATTACCTATGGAATTCCTCTCTATCATTCAATGAAGGCATATCTACCACAATTGATTAGCTCGGGTAGTTAAATCTGGGAATAGAAAAAGGCGTACACCCTACACTAATTACTGACAAGATGATTCTCGAAGAGAAAGATATATACATTACATTTTTTTTAAAACGATGATATGTGTTTTATTTGAACTATACATAAATACCTAAACTAAATCTAGATGTGGCTACACACCGTCTCAAATTACTAGTTTACTATCAAGGTTTCAAGAAGGCATCCCGGTGGATGCACCCCTCTCATGCTACCAATATAGAGGTGTAAGTTGACAAGTTAACCAAAGATAACTTTTATGAGAAGTGAAATACCCTAAGATGGGTCACCAACATCATCCTGGTCAAAAATAATAATGGACATATTAGGGTCTTTATCGATTTTAGAGACCTTAATTGACATTTTCCAAAGGATGACTTCCTATTAATGTTGAAAAAACTCTTGATAGACACAAATTATAGCCTCCAAGACATTTCCTTTATGGATGGGTATTTAGGGTACAATCAAATAAATATGACCCATGATGATGTGGAATTCATTGCCTTCAGAGCACCCCGAGGGATTTTATGCTATCAGGCCATCCCCTTTGGATTAAAGAATAATGGCACTACATATCTAAGATTTATGTATCATATCTTTAAGCCTTTCTTATGAAGAATATATTAATGTTATATCTATTACCTAGTGGTAAAATATTGACATTAATGTGATCACTTCACATATCTTCAAGTAGTCTTTGAAAAGCTACGACAATACAATTTGAAGATGAATCCACTAAAGTGACCTTTTGAGGTGACATCATGGATGTTCCTTGTATTTGTAGTATGTCATCATTGCATTGAGGTCGACCCATAAAATACTAGTGTTTTTTAGCAATGTCACCTCCCAGAATCTCAAATAACTAGGGTGGGTGGCTCCAGGGGCACCTCTCTTGCATTCAACGTTTCAAAGACAACTTGGCCAGAATATATCTCACCTTCACAAATCTAATGGGGAAGGGAGTCGACTATCAATGGGGTAATGTTTTCCAATAATGCTTTAATGATCTCAAGAAATGTCTGATGCACCCACCGGTCCTAAGGAATTAAATGGAGGGAATTGCATTCATATTATATATAGCCACCATGGAACTCCCACATGTCTCTCTCCTCACACAGAAAAATGATGTAGGGAGCGAAAAAAGTATCTACTACCTCATCTGAATAATGATATGTACTAAGACCTGATACACTAATATTGATAAAAACTATGTCTCACTCCACTTTGTAGTATATAAGTTGTGGCATTAATTTTAGTGCCATGAATTCCATTTGGTCTCTCATATTTATCCACTCAAGTACATCCTTTTTCATACCATGATGATTGGGAAATTGGACTGATGGAAGGTTATTCTGCAATAGTAATCCATTCAGTTCATGTCACGGATGTCTGTGAAAGGGAAGGCCCTGGCTGATTTCCTTGTGGAAAACATTTCTCTAGATAGCACACCTGTGGACACCAAACATCCTTACAATGAGGTTTTCTACACCAATGACACTCCATGACAAATGGGGATGTATTTTGATGGTGCCTCATGAAGTCCAATCGGTATGAGACAGGAAAACCTAATACTCAATTTGGATTTCTTGGGGAATGTGTTTGTCTCTCTGAACAAATCTGTTTTCCCTACTCTTTCTCACTATCAAAAGGCTTCACAAATAATGAAGATGAACTCCAAGCCCTCATCACTAGCTTGGAGTTTCCTATACAACTACAAATAGACTACCTAAATATCAAAAAACATTCATAGTTAGTGATAAAGAAGATCAATGGAGATTATGTCATAAAAAAGGAAGAATCGGTACCTCTCATTGGCTACATCATAGAAATAATGGAGGAATTCCATTTTGATCCCACATTACATCATAACCCCCAATCACAAAATGCTCATGCAGACATATTTTCTACTTTAGACACAGTCCTTATTGACCCTGATCAAGGGGAAACAATCTTCTGCATTACACTCCTTAGAATGGACTTATCAATAATAGTCTATGATATGGAATAAATCAATCAGTTCAACATATCCCTAGATTATGATGAACCAATATCCACCCCTAGTTAGATGAAGCCCATAATTAGTTATATACAAAATGGTATCCTCCCAACAGAACGATATGGAAGGGAATATATTTGACGCTGGGCTGCAAACTTCACCATGTGGGACAGTCTAAATGAAAAAAAAATCCCTTTAAAAGCGAGGCTTCGATGGAATCCTCCTTAGATGCATAGTGTAAATAGAAAAATAAAGGACTTTAAAAAGAATATTTCAAATATAATCTAATAAATGGTGAATTATGAGAATAAGTCCTTGATGGACAAGCTCCTCCATGCCTTATGGGCCTACTATACCACCACGCATACGGATACACAATCATCACCATGTTCATTGGTGTATGGGATCGAGGTAGTGTTACCCATAGATGTCTAGTTTCCTTTACTCTGAATATAAATTTTTTTAAAACTCTCAAATTATGATCAATCATAAAATTAGTTGGATGAATTAGAGTGGCTCGATGTGAGATTTCTACACACATTTCACAACCAAGAATTCCCTCAGAATCATATTGCATGATCCTTTAATAAAAAGGTTTGACTCCATTAATTCCCCAATGGAGAATTAGTGTTGACTCTCAGAAACCCAATGATACCTAGCACGAAACCTATTAAGCTAGAACATAAATGGGAATGGACATATATAATACAAATGTTCTATCACATTGGAGCTTACTCATTGGACACAAAGTACATATAGCATGTCATAGCCCTGAAAAATGTGAGGTTTCCTAAGAAATAATTTGCATAGTTTCCCTCAAATATCACTCATCCTAGTAGAAATAAGTTAATCTTCACAACAACTACTATCATGGTCACATCACGTTAAACTACATAGTCATGTCCTAGTAGAAATATGTTAAATTGCACAACATCTCTTATCTAGAAAGTAAGACCTTAAATAGCACAACATCCATCATCCTGACCGCATTATGTTAAACTATATAGAACCAATCCAACAACATGTCGTTAAAAAACAATTCCTACAGTCATATTCTCATGAATTTAGACTACACAATCACTTCCTGGAAGAAATACATTAAACTATATAGCATCTCTCATCCTGGCAGCAAGACATTAAACTACACAACATCTCTCATCTGGCCATATGATTTTAAATTATATGGAACCAGTCCCTGAAGAAAGATGTTAAACTGCACGGTGTCTTTCATCATAAATACATATCGTTAATACTGTATTGAATTTTTCCTCACCACATGATGATAAACTTCATTGGAATCATCACCCCATTGATGATTCACTGCACATGAGCTAGATCTATGCGAAAGAACGATGGAATGCACTAGTCCCTGTGTGAAAGTTAAATCCACATAGGAAATCTATTTTTCAATTAACTGTGTGTGGATTTATTTCTACCATCATAGGAAATCTAGTTATGCATATATCTCCACTCTTGGTCCACTCCTCAATATTCCATTTCATTCACATTAGTCGACTCATGTCCTTACCACAAGACATTGAACTACACTATTGATGTCCTCCCAGCATGACACTAAATAGAATGGATTCCATGAAATAAGTATGGATTGATTCTTTCCATAAAATGATATGTAATGATGACTAGACCCCCATTGTTGGGCCCATCCATAAAATATTTATTTCACATCAATTCACCTATGTCCTCACCACATGACATTAAACTGCATGACTAATGTTTTCACTGCATGACACTAAATTGCATGGGTTTCCAGAACATCATACAACATGATCCTCTTTTTAATGAGACAAATAGGGATACCCTGATCCAATTTATTTTCCATGCCGAAGCATGATATAAAATTCCCTTCTATTTTCTCTAATTGCCTTCATATTGTGAGGAACTGTTATCATTCATTGTTTCCCACACTGATCAAGGCTCACATGAGCTTAGGAATTTTGGAAAGGGCTACCCTACTTGATTGATACATATCAGCTCAAGATATGGGTATCATGTCCTGAATGAAAGACCATAAAAGTCACACTAATATTCTCTGTTGCATGACATTGAATTGATCTATTGATGTCCCTTACATAACACAAAATTGTGCATTACTATCAAACTCACCCAAGAGAACAACTACCCATGGTGTTGGTCTCACACCACACTTATAATCTAGAACTATGTCTCCATTGGATTCTTAGATATGCCTATATCTCCGATTCTGGGTCCATCCATAAAAAATTAACATGAAAATTCCCCCCTCTATGCATATAGGTCAGACATGCGTAAATAGTTTCCCTTTCAAGAACTATGTGTGGCTTGATTCCTATCATCACATGATAAATAGTGATGCAAGTATCTCCAATCCTAGAACCATCTACAACAATAATCAAAAAAATCACCTCTTCATATGGGTCAGACCTGTGTAGAGAGTTTCCCATTCAAGAACTACATGTCACTTAATTCCTTATATCATAGGATATGTAGTGATATATAGAACTTCATTATTGCACCCAATCAAAAAATTATCTTTTTACATCGGGGATACCATGTCCTTACCTTATGCTGATAAATTTCATGGAAATAAATACATCATTAATGAATGATATTAAAATTCAAGGCAATCATCCTAGTCACATAACATTAAAACTGTATGAAAAATACACCCCCCCTACATGATGTTAAAATATGGAGGTCATCACCCATTATCATCCCTTATCAAAGGATAGCAAGAGCCTTTCCCTGATTAACCAGAGTACAAAGTTCTTCTATCATCTTTTTAAGAACCTCAATTCATAAATCACACATTATGTCTTGAATTCCTCAGGTTTACACAAACCTTTCACAACCCTTGGAATAGAAAATAGGAATCTATGTTTCACCATGCTACCAATGAATAAGGGCTCATACCTACCAAGTATAGAAATCTTAAGCACATAAAAATGTCTTTCTAATACATATGAGCTTTACATCACTATGATGCAACTAAGATCCTTAGGTTGTTCTAGGACATCCATGGTATGATTTCCCCATATCACTACTCATGACCTCAGAAACTCGATCCATGATTAACAAAATTTTCATTGCTTAGAAGAATATTGGAGTACTCTTGACCCTAGTTATCCTAATTGGGATCTTGTGTAACATTCCCCTAATATTACCCTCATGTACATCATGCCCTTAAATTGCCTTTATTTTAGTCAAATATGTAATACCATAAACTCTTGGCATTGACAGTCTAAATCATAAGACTCTAAACTGCTATCAAAATATACACAAAAAACAGCCAGGATGAAAACTCATAAATAACATCCTGAGTGAAATTCAAGTCTTCCCTCACTAAAATCTTCATCTCTAGATTTTAGGAAGAAATGAGGGTTTAAATAAATAAGGCATAAAGCTCATATAGAATAATTATTATCCCAAGTAAAATATAAGATATGCTTAGTGGGCCCCCTGTAATAACTAGGCCCCTATGAAAGCACAAACAACCTTCCTTAACATGGATGTCGGGTCCTGGCCCACCATGTACTGCTAGTTTCCCCACAAACACATGGTCCCCTCTCTAGGGCCCACCCACATTCCTGAACGGGTCATCTGACTAATGATTGTCCCCACATGTAAACACTTGTTCTTTCAACTATGTTTTTTTCTCACTCACACACCCTAGGAAACATCTCATAAGGTCACTCATCTTGATCACAACTCTAGGCCAAGAACCCTTAACTCTGGAAATATAATTAGGTAGCCTCCTAAAAAGAAAGATTCACCTTGTTGACATGAGTCTTAACATTTATTCATTGAACCCTTTATCATTATGGGGTGTTACATTCACCCCCCACCCCCACCATTAGAGCACTGACTGGCTGAATGGCATGAAGGCCATTTTTTATTATTTTTTATGATACACTTTTCAAGGGGTGAGGTGGAACCCTTACAAGGCCCGAAGGCTTAGATACAATTACATGACCTTTAGGTCTTAGAGGGAATCACCCAGACAATAAAACTTGGAACTTCTCATCCACAATACATGTCCTGATATCAGCACTCCATCTTCGCAGGGCTGGTAGGCTAGCTGTCATGTGCAGAGCTTCACTAGCCCGGTACAGATTGCAATGAAATACCGTCCCATTCTTCCAATTATGGTTAGCTCTGCTCTGGTGAATTTTTCGGCTCTGAATCCCCATCTGGAGCCTTGTCCCTTATAGTCTGACTGGTACATATGCATATTCATGTGGAATGAAGGCCTTAGGGTGGCCTGAAGGCATTGAGGTAGCCCGAAGGCCTTGAGAGACAACTGGCCCGAAGGCCTTGGGTGGCCTGAAGGCCTTGTAGGACCCGAGGACCAAACCGGTGGCCCAGAGGCCCAGATGGATGAATAGTTATGGTTTTTACAGTATCGAACAATACCTGCTACAATTACTGCTACAATACTGTTAAATATGCCTCCATTCAGATTTGATCTTAGGTCTCTTGGATGCACTTGCCGAGTCCTCACCGTACTTAAGGCTGGGTTCATGCTCTGATACCAAATGTATCATTTGGGACCCACTGACAGTACAGACACCCCGCCTTAACATGGTTTTTGGGTCTTGGCCCACTATATACCACCAATTCCCCACAGACATGTGGTCCCCTCCCTAGGGCCCACCCATGTGCCTGAACGTGTAATATGACTAATTATTGTCCCCACAATCCAACACATGTTCTTTATAGTGTGTTTTTTTCTCACTGACACACACCATAGGAAACTTCTCATAAGTTCACCCATCCTGATCACTACTCCATGAAAATGACACTTAACTATGGAGTTCTAATTAGGTAGGCTCTTGAAAAGAAAGGTTCATCTTGTTGACATGAGTAATATCATTTTGTCATTTAACCCTTTATCATTCTTTGGTGTTACACCACCAGTCCAGGAAAAAGATACAATTATGGTTCTTCGTATCTCCTCACCACATTAATGTGTTCTCTAGTTAGTGTAACATCCCAAGGTTTTCTAAAAATAAATTGAAAATGCTTGAAATTTTGTATAAGGTATAATAATTTTATTTCTTCTATGTTTTGAATTTCAAGAAACTGTCATCTACAATTGTGTTCAGTATGTTATTTAGAGTCTGATGGAACAAACTTGTTTTTTTGGTGAATAGTAACATGCCCTTATGAATAGTAATATGAATAGTAATATGACCTCATGAATAGTAAATAATAGTAATATTTTATTTTCCCATGGCAATAGGATAATGGGATCTTAATTAATTTTCCAATGTCACATAAAACTAATTGCACTTCAATATTGTTATTTTTCGAATTAACTGTGACCTTATTTAAAAATTAAATTAATAATATTTATAAAATTATTTTTGAAAAATGGAGTTCATTTTTGAATTCTACACATCGAAAAATGGTTGGGGTAAATTTTTGGTATTTTTCTGAAACTCTTGAATTTTCGGTGAATAGTGAAATGCGGTAAAATACCGTATAATCAATTTATCAATAAAAATGCACTATTTATGACATCATTAGTGATGCAAGGCCACTTTCTTCGAACTCACTTGATATTTTCACTAATTAAGGCCACTTGATTTGAGATTATTCATAGTCTTGATAAAAATATTATAATAATGATTAAAATAATCTAAAATACCTCCCCTCCTCCACAATAAATACCACCCTCACTCCCCTCTTCCTCCCACACCTCTCAAGCCTTGAGTATTGTCTAATTTCTGCCAAATTCCCTCCTCAATCTTCTTCCCCACGTCCTAGAGCTGCTGGTCTCACCAAAAGACCAAAATCAAAGCCCTTAAGAAGGATCTCAAGGAGAAGAGATCAAGAGGTAAACATCCTCTTTCATTTTCATTCTTTTCTTCCATTTTATGTTATTCTCTTCCTTTCCCTTTGTCTTTTGTTGGGATATTTCATTAAATATTTCCCCTTACTGTCCAAATTTTGTATGATTGATGAGATATTCCATTCCTCTCATCAATCTTGTTTTTATGAAATTTTAAGAGGCGCCGTTAGGCTGCCGATTTTTTGTAAGAAATTTCTCATGTTTTCTTCATTTCAAGATTCCCTTCTCTTCGTTCTTCACCCCCTCTTATCCAAGAGGCATGAAATCTCTAGAATCATGTATATTCTGGATGTTGTCATGTTTATTGAAAATTACAAATCATTATTCCTCTCCTCTCTCACTTATATAAAGAATCAAAAAGCATTGTCCATTTGTGTCGAATTACCGATATCGTGGACGATGTATTTTAAATCTCCATTAATTCTTTAAAGTCTGGTCATGAAACCATTTATATGGTTGAACCAGGTTATAATATATGTTTTATGAATCATATAAGGTTCTGGAATTCTTTTTTACTCATGATTCAAATTTATTAGACTAAATGAGGTTGTAATTATCAAGGAACCACTTAAATGATCTAAACGAACATAATTAATGTTTTAACTTATAAATCATCATCATATAAAGCATCAAAGTGATAAATGGTATCATTTATGGTACTGTAAATATGTAAATACTACTCCATTCCAATTCTGGAGTTTCACTTCCAATCAACAAGAATGATTCATCATGAACCGATCGTGAAAATCACAAAAGAACTCACCAAAAATAATCTAAGGAACAAAATACTAACAAATAAGGGGTGAAATGAGGTTACGAAATGACCATATAAGATGTTATAAAAATGAACATGTTTCTTTAAAATACTAATAACAGTCTTTTAACCATTATACAGGAGTTTTTAACAAGTTTGAAGTAAGACAAGATTAAGGTAAGGGTTTCTTCATCTCACTTCCATTTTTGTGAGATATTTCGTAATCACTATTATTACTTTGTATGGTGTATGTATACTGCCAATTATTGTCTCATATCATGAATATATTTATTTTTATGATATTAAATTTATCATTTGACAATCATTAATTTTGGGTCATACAAATCAATTGATTACAAAGTTGTAAGGGAATTCTTAACCCGATTTCCATTCTTTGGGTTAACATTCTACTTTATAATTTATGTGTTATTTAAATTGATTGTGTGATGGGTTCTGTTTATATTATGTTTCATTATGTGTATTTACATAGTATATACATATTCCATCCACTCAATTATGTATCACTTCAAGTATATGATGTTTATAAGGGACTTTTCTTCTAAAATCCTCTTTTAAAATTCTGTTTTATAAGATTCAAAGGCACTGTTTTTATGCTATTGTTTATGTTGTATGATTATGTTTTGGTTATTGGGCATTGTTTATGATGAAGGGTGGGACCTATATTTCCCTCCAATGCATTGGGTATGAGTAAGTTGGAGGTCGGCCGTATGGTTACTCCAAGTGTAACTGTGATGGTTACACAAAGTAAGGTAGTCGTGAGGGTTACAAATTTTAAGGTAGCCAAGATGGTTACAAGATTATGTAAGTAATGCCCCAATATACCTCTATGATTATAATTATGTTTGTGTGGATCTTTTGTAAATCTCATGTTACACAAAGTAAGATTTTATGGGTGTAAAGCATGTATTTTGAAAATGTTTTCATACGTCATGCGTATTCATGGACTAATGTGATTTTTCCATCTTTTTCATACCTTACTGAGCTTTTGTGCTCATCCCAAGTTTTTAAATAATTTTTCACAGGTTAATGGATGAATAATACAAGGAAGGAAGAAATGTTAAATGTTGAAGAATTGTCAAGGAGTCTTGTTTTATGTTTTAATGTTTTATATTTTGAGGAAAATGGAAACTGATTTTATGGTATCCACTATGTAACAATGTGTAATGTTATGAATGTTTTGTCTTAATTCTCTAAAGCTCTAAACTTGAAAAGATCCTAAATTTATAATGAAGTGTTTTCTTGAATAAATTCAAGATTATGTATGAAATAAGTTCGGGTCCTTATAGTTGGTATCAGAGGTCGGTTTAGACAACTTTAGGGATTAGGAGTTCTTGTGAGACACGTGATTAGTCCCTATATCTATTATTTCAGTTAAATCCTTGTTTTATAACTTTTTTTTTCAGGTCAAGTAAAGTTGGTTACGAATGGAAGGAGAAGGATCTCAAACGACATTCCTATCTCTTCCTGATGACATGCTTGCAATAATTATTGCGAAGTCATCTTTGGATGATTGTGAAACTTTTTCTAGCATACAACTCACTTGCAAGCAGTTTTTTGAGATATCAAACACCTCCTCTATACCTAGTTATCATCGTGGATCATGGGTTGTTTTTAGACAAATACTATTTTCACAATATTCACATAATTTCAAGAAAGGTAAATATTATCAAGGTATTTTCAAATATTTTACCTTATCACAAGAATTTGAAGCATATTATGATTTTAAAAATGGTGCTGAGGAAGGAGACCCTTATGCAACCTATTTATATTTTCTTTTAAAATATAGTCTCACATCACATACTTATGGTATTTTAAAAGGACCAATAATAGAAAGTTTCAACTCAATTTCGGTCCGACTATTTTATAGAAATCATGTTTTATCAGATGTTTTGGAATTATATGTCATACATGATTATTTTCCAAAACTGTTTTTCTGTGAACACCCATATGACCCATGTTGTATGAGGTGTATTTGGATGGAGGAAGCAAATGATTTTGAAGGATCTCTAAATCATTGTTTTAATGCATGGGACTTCTACCTACGTGAACAACATGACGTTGAAACCGAGTGGACGCCTTGATCAAGGTACCCTCACTTGTTTAATAAGTAAATAAAATTGCGAGGATGCAATTTCAAGAAGGTGGGGATAATGTAACATCCCAAGGTTTTCTAAAAATAAATTGAAAATGCTTGAAATTTTGTTTAAGGTATAATAATTTTATTTCTTCTATGTTTTGAATTTCAAGAAACTGTCATCTACAATTGTGTTCAGTATGTTATTTAGAGTCTGATGGAACAAACTTGTTTTTTTGGTGAATAGTAACATGCCCTTATGAATAGTAATATGAATAGTAATATGACCTCATGAATAGTAAATAATATTATTATTTTATTTTCCCATGGCAATAGGATAATGGGATCTTAATTAATTTTCCAATGTCACATAAAACTAATTGCACTTCAATATTGTTATTTTTCGAATTAACTGTGACCTTATTTAAAAATTAAATTAATAATATTTAGAAAATTATTTTTGAAAAATGGAGTTCATTTTTGAATTCTACACATCGAAAAATGGTTGGGGTAAATTTTTGGTATTTTTCTGAAACTCTTGAATTTTCGGTGAATAGTGAAATGCGGTAAAATACCGTATAATCAATTTATCAGTAAAAATGCACTATTTATGACATCATAAGTGATGCAAGGCCACTTGCTTCAAACTCACTTGATATTTTCACTAATTAAGGCCACTTTATTTGAGATTATTCATAGTCTTGATAAAAATATTATAATAATGATTAAAATAATCTAAAATACCTCCCCTCCTCCACTATAAATACCACCCTCACTCCCCTCTTCCTCCCACACCTCTCAAGCCTTGAGCATTGTCTAATTTCTGCCAAATTCCCTCCTCAATCTTCTTCCCCACGTCCTAGAGCTGCTGGTCTCACCAAAAGACCAAAATCAAATCCCTTAAGAAGGATCTCAAGGAGAAGAGATCAAGAGGTACACATCCTCTTTCATTTTCATTCTTTTCTTCCATTTTATGTTATTCTCTTCCTTTCCCTTTGTCTTTTGTTGGGATATTTCATTAAATATTTCCCCTTACTGTCCAAATTTTGTATGATTGATGAGATATTCCATTCCTCTCATCAATCTTGTTTTTATGAAATTTTAAGAGGCGCTGTTAGGCTGCCGAATTTTTGTAAGAAATTTCTCATGTTTTCTTCATTTCAAGATTCCCTTCTCTTCGTTCTTCACCCCCTCTTATCCAAGAGGAATGAAATCTCCAGAATCATGTATATTCTGGATGTTGTCATGTTTATGGAAAATTACAAATCATTATTCCTCTCCTCTCTCACTTATATAAAGAATCAAAAAACACTGTCCATTTGTGTCGAATTACCGATATCGTGGACGATGTATTTTCAATCTCCATTAATTCTTTCAAGTCTGGTCATGAAACCATTTATATGGTTGAACCGGGTTATAATATATGTTTTATGAATCATATAAGGTTCTGGAATTCTTTTGTACTCATGATTCAAATTTATTAGACTAAATGAGGTTGTAATTATCAAGGAACCACTTAAATGATCTAAACGAACATAATTAATGTTTTAACTTATAAATCATCATCATATAAAGCATCAAAGTGATAAATGGTATCATTTATGGTACTGTAAATATGTAAATACTACTCCATTCCAATTTTGGAGTTTCACTTCCAATCAACAAGAATGATTCATCATGAACCGATCGTGAAAATCACAAAAGAACTCACCCAAAATAATCCAAGGAACAAAATACTAACAAATAAGGGGTGAAATGAGGTTACGAAATGACCATATAAGATGTTATAAAAATGAACATGTTTCTTTAAAATACTAATAACAGTCTTTTAACCATTATACAGGAGGTTTTAACAAGTTTAAAGTAAGACAAGATTAAGGTAAGGGTTTCTTCATCTCACTTCCATTTTTGTGAGATATTTCGTAATCACAATTATTACTTTGTATGGTGTATGTATACTGCCAATTATTGTCTCATATCATGAATATCTTTATTTTTATGATATTCAATTTATCATTTGACAATCATTAATTTTGGGTCATACAAATCAATTGATTACAAAGTTGTAAGGGAATTCTTAACCCGATTTCCATTCTTTGGGTTAACATTCTACTTTATAATTTATGTGTTATTTAAATTGATTGTGTGATGGGTTCTGTTTATATTATGTTTCATTATGTGTATTTACAGAGTATATACATATTCCATCCACTCAATTATGTCTCACTTCAAGTATATGATGTTTATAAGGGACTTTTCTTCTAAAATCCTCTTTTAAAATTCTGTTTTATAAGATTCAAAGGCACTGTTTTTATGCTATTGTTTATGTTGTATGATTATGTTTTGGTTATTGGGAATTGATTATGATGAAGGGTGGGACCTATATTTCCCTCCAATGCATTGGGTATGATTAAGTTGGAGGTCGGCCGTATGGTTACTCCAAGTGTAACTGTGATGGTTACACAAAGTAAGGTAGCCGTGAGGGTTACAAATTTTAAGGTAGCCAAGATGGTTACAAGATTATGTAAGTAATGCCCCAATATACCTCTATGATTATAATTATGTTTGTGTGGATCTTGTGTAAATCTCATGTTATACAAAGTAAGATTTTATGGGTGTAAAGCATGTATTTTGAAAATGTTTTCATACGTCATGCGTATTCATGGACTAATGTGATTTTTCCATCTTTTTCATACCTTTCTGAGCTTTTGTGCTCATCCCAAGTTTTTAAATGATTTTTCACAGGTTAATGGATGAATAATACAAGGAAGGAAGACATGTTAAATGTTGAAGAATTGTCAAGGAGTCTTGTTTTATGTTTTAATGTTTTATATTCTGAGGAAAATAGAAACTGATGTTATGGTATCCACTATGTAACAATGTGTAATGTTATGAATGTTTTGTCTTAATTCTCTAAAGCTCTAAACTTGAAAAGATCCTAAATGTATAATGAAGTGTTTTCTTGAATAAATTCAAGATTATGTATGAAATAAGTTCGGGTCCTTATAGTTAGTGACATGACTGTTAGGGTTATTGAACCCTTCCTTGAATATTCCACATTTCACAAATAACACATGCTAATTTGTGTGTCTTGGGTCACCTTAAATCTTATATGTCCCTTGAAAATGGATACACGACTTCAAGGGACCCTTTGTTTGACATTCCATATATGTCTATGGATCCTGAATTCACACCTATAGTTGTCAACCAAATGTATTACTCTGTAAAAAGGTCTTTTTTATCCTTGTGAGACCTGACGTCACCATGGAATAACTCAGCACCTTAGTTTGTTCCAGGCCATTCCTGAAAATATTGTTTTATATCATAATCATGACCTGAGCACTTTGGACCATGATTTACAATCCTCTTAACCAGAAAATTCAATAGGATTCAACATCCATGATGTTACATCACCATTTATTTTACCCTTTATTAAATTAGGTGTACAACACTCCATTCTCGAACCTTTTTATGGACCACACCTCATTACTCAAAATCATATGGCATAGGGCTAGAGCTTCAAATAAGATATAAACTTCCCTATTGTGCTACAAACCTTCCCGGATATCCCTTCACTCCATTCCAAACCTCATCATCTAGAAATTTTAGTATTTGAAAATCTCTCATGGACCACAGAAATAGGTGGATGGAATCTTTAATTTACCTAACTATTGATGCATAAGGTCTTTGACTTACCAACTAAAAGAATCTCCTCCTTGAAGGAAAGGAACACTAATACATGTGAGCCCTGGTAACACCATGGAGGAACCTAACACCTCAGGGTTTTATGGGCCATCCCCGACATGTCTACCCCATTCCATATTCCTCAACATAGACTTTTGGTTATAATTTACATCACCCACTTTCCAACTATCAAGGTTGGCTCAACTTCCCTATTATTTCTCGCTCAACTAATATTACCCCCATAAATCTTCCATAACCCATTGAATAGAGTAAATACACCTCTGATTGACAATGATACCAATGCATAAGGGATTTGACCTACCACCTAGGGACATCACCTCCTTGCAGGAAAGGTGATCTAATCCTCATGATCCTTGGAAACACCATAGAGGTACTCAACATCCTAGGTTATTCTGGGACATCCCCGGCATGTCTACGCATGATTCAAATATCATAGATTATGTCTAGGTAGTAAGACTTCAAACATCATGGAATCTCATGGTCTGAGCTAAAAGACCCTAAACTACAACAATAGAAGGTCCGAGCTAAAACACTCTAAACTACAACAATAGAGGGTTCAAGAAAAAATATAATAAAACACGATAATAGAAGGTACATTTTAGAAGAACCTAAACTATACAGATTGAAAGTCCTAAATTAAATACCCTTAACTAAAACAAATTTTCTCCATTTCTTTCCCTATATGAAGCTTAGGCAAGAATTATGGAAATATAAACAAAAAGATACAATGCATGTGATCCCCCTAAATGGCTTCATAAAAAAATCAAGCTATGCTCCTCGGATCTATTAAATTTGGAAATAGACATAACATTCCCCCCACTGAGAAATATAATTTGACCAAATTATCCCATTGTGAATCAGGTAATCTTAAGATAACTGGATCAGATACGTCAATGAAGAATCTCATTTTGGTGGGAATTCTTGTTCTTTTCTCCAGAATAATCTATTATGATTTAAATATTTAAATCTAGACATTTAGGATGACATGATATTATTAAAAGGATGGGTATCATTTAAGATTCATACTAAATCAGATAAAAAATGTAATTCAAATCATGATTTAATGAAAACTAGACCACAAAATATAATGTTCAGTATATCTATTCATTGATAGCATACAAAAGTAGAGATCTCCACATTTCAGAGCCCCTATGAAGGTTCAATAAAAAAAATTACATATCAATGATTGATCTATAATAATATTTGATCAGATGAATTGGATAAGTTGGCATGGTTATGGAGAGAAACGTCAATTGAACATTAAAGTTCCCCTTACCCCATTTCTTCTGCTTCCGCCCAAGGAGAAAGGGAATCAATCAAAGTTCACTACTCATGAACTCTTTTCTGAGTCGATGCTAGAGAGGATGATACTATTGAATGGCCAGACCTTGATAGAGATAAGATATCCTCATGTCACCATGTCTACATGATCAAGACGTCCATATAGGCATGTATCTCAGATATAAAATGACTCCTCTATTCTAGAGCCTCCAAAGCTTACTTCATCAATTTGGCCAAGGAAGTCTCGATGTTGAGGTCAGAAAAGTCTCTCTTGCTGGTATCCAGTTCTTTCCACGTCAGGATGATTAGTCCCATGATTTTGTATAATGATTGGTATTCAAAGTCTCCCACCATTCCCCTTATTTATAAGAAATTCTACAAAATGGAAAATGTTTCTCGGATGACCAAGTGCCTCCCAAAGTGCCAATTAGATACAAATCCATAGCCTTAAGTGTGAATATATAATCCCCAGAACTGAACCTTTGTCCCCAGGGAAGTCACTCCAGAGGGGAGTGGGGAATTTATTGACACCCGCCTAATGAGAATTGTAAAATCCATAAAGGAAGAAATACCTAAATACAGTTATTATTTTCCCCTAAAAAGAAAAGGAAAAAATATGGTGGCCAATATCACACGGATCGCGTGAACCTATAGAAGACACACGATCCCATGTCCTTCAGAAGTTTATGCAGACTATCATGCATAGTTTATAACATACATAAGATCTCACAAATCTCCTTTGATGATTCCTTCTTCTCTCACAAAGGCATATAAGAAACTCATTAGTCATGTATCAGCTGCAAAAGAGATCCCTTGAGTCATGTGATTTGTTAGGTGATGCATGCCTGAAAAAAAAATTCAAAAATCCTTGTAAAATAAGGTGAAAATACCCAAAATACAAGATCCTCTAGTGGTTATAAAATTTCACGCGCCATTCCCATGTAGTTTGAAAGACGCTATAAAAGTGTTGGTGTCATATCAGCCTTGTCAGGAAAGATCCCTCCAACATGTCACCCTCATCATCACATGAAGGGCTTCAGACATGCCCAAGCAGTCATGTGCTCCCTCTTCAGATCAATTGGAAAACAAAATGATTTTTTCATGATAATTATTTCACATCACCGCAAGAACATATGTTGGTCATGCGATGCATTATCGCTGGGGAGAGTGACTTTCTTCAAAAAAAACTCATACAAACTCACGAGATCTCCTGCCTTTGTGAAATAAAAAAAGGAAATAAAAAGGGAAATGGCAAGATCTTCATGAAATGGAATGATGCATTGATGTAATGAGAATAGGGTTGTGTACCCTAGGTGATCTCCAATGATCATGTGAGGCCCCCCATGACAAGCAAGAATAGTTCTGCAAAACTGCCTATCGGTGTTAACTTTATCTCATGAAGGCCCCCTGACAAGCATGTTGGAGTTGGTGGCCTATAACCAACTACTTTGTACTTTATTCATTAATAAAAGCCTTATCGCATCTTGTTTGTTCTTCTGCGTGACAATGCATGTGATAATGTCCTAATGACAGCTGTTGCATTAAAGGATCATAGCGGATCCCTGCTATGATGAGAACCCGGATGTGTCATAACACTGTTCTTGAATATATGTTATATGGCCGGATGATATTATTTGAGGGACACAAATAATACAGGTCATTAGGGGTGAGGACTCATAAAACTTTGAGGCACCTTCTCATGGTGTGCGCCCTTGGTAATATCCAGGAGGATATTATGATAACGAGACCCACCAGTAGGAAATCCATATTTCATAGTGTCATTGGATGTTCTTATCTACGGAGGTGTGTATTAGTCCTTAGACTTTAAGATTATTATTAATGGGTATTACCACTCGCGCACTTAGATGTATTGACGAAAACTATGATGACACACTGTTCGCGGCGAGGTAGGATATGTTGGGTGCGCCATGAGTAATACTGCATTAATAGATAATGCGAGAAAGGATTTGTCCCTTCTGTTCCATAATGGAAGTAGATATCTCAGGCCCTTTGATGGAATTGATATAGCCTAAATAAATCCATGGATATGGTAAGGTATGGGTGAGTTCAGTTCCGGGAAGTCAATGAAAGAATAATCGAGCACATGGGTTAATGGCACTAGCATGCAGCCCACATGATTAGAGATATTGATACAAAGGGGTTATATTACATGGTAAGCATTCGTAGGAGATGACATGCCATTGCGGCGTTAACTTCTTTCTTTATGGGTGCCTTGGCATGTTGCTAGACGCTAACCTTGGACTTTAGGCAGTCTCCACCTAATGCCATTGAGAAAGAGGCCTAGAGGGTCACACACTAAGTGTGTCCATGTATCTCAGTTAAATATTAGTTTAACAAGTTAAATAAATATTATTCCCGACTGTGGTTTAATAATTATTTAAGGATGTCTGATCGCATTTATTTCAACACTAGTTATTCGAGAGAATATATTGTGGGAGAAATAATATATTTATTAGCGAGTAATGTAGTTACATTTATTTAAGAAATAAATATCCATTACTCAAGGTCTAATAAATGTGGTGGAGAAAAATGGAAAATAAAAGTACATGTCGTGTATATTAAATATACACGCCGTGTAGTTTTATGGAAAACAAGTACATGCCGTGTATTAATTATTACACGCCGTGTAGTTTTCTAGTCGGGATTTTGAGGATATAATATTGTTTTATTAAATGATATTTATTATAATCAGTGTGGGCACATGTCAAGGAATTAATGATTCGACGTGGGGGTTTTCAATAAGAGTTAATGAAATAAATAAAACGTGTAACGCGTTTATTTATTGTCATAACTCTATTAACCTCAATCCCAATTATAAATATCCTCACAACCCCAAAACTTTTGAAGAGCCATTGTTGTGCACAAGGGATTTGGAAATACTATCAAGCAAAGAGAGAATTCCCTTTTTACCAAGAATGCCCTCAAGTTACGAGAGCGAGATCCTCCACCGGATCAAGGCGGTCGAAGGCGGACATCGCAAGCGAAGGTTCCTCCGCGCTAGCACCCGGAGATCGCTTCAGCGACATCCAGAGATACGTGGAGCACGTTTGGATCACCGCTAGAGGAATCCTATACTTGGATTCTACGACGCAACGACGGATCACAGGATCGTGACCGAAGACATCAACGAAGAAAGAATTCCAATGAGGTAATTCTTGTGAATTAATTAAAATAATTATAACCAATATATGATGATCCTATCTCAATGGTTCCAGGACTCTTCTTTACTTTTTCGTTCTTCGTTCCATTCTGAAGATCTGGCGTTTTATATCATCACGGATCTTGGATTGAATGTTGTTTAACGCTAATATTAAAGTTGGTCAATCCCACCAACGCGCTTTCGCTGCACCCGGAACCTCCAAGTGGTATCAGAGGGGGTCATATCGTTGATTATAATTATTTAGTTTTTCTTTGGTGATTTACGCATTTAATAATTTAGGTTTTTTAATTCATGTTTAATCATTCTGGAAATCTGAATCTCGAGATCTGTTCCTCCTCCCTCGTTTCTCATTCACCTCACAGAAACGAATTTTTCTTTTAATTTTGATTAAAACAAAATATTGGAACTCATTCGGAGGAGCCAAACATTTCTGGTCGTACAACACCAGAATACATGATGTGTATTCAGAAGTACACGCCTAGTAGTCTAGGTTCAATTCATTGACTGATCCACCAAATCAGGCCGTGTATTGGATTCTTTCTAAGAATTTAAGACATTGTGTGTTGACCAGAAACTGGTGGCACATGGTTTCCGGATTACACGTCGTGTGGTCCAATGAACACGACGTGTGGTACCTTCGGGTTAGGGTTGGGCCGTGTACCCCGTACATGGCTTGCCCGGCTGGAAACCGTGTAACGCAGAAATTACACGGCGTGTGTCCCATAGTACACGCCGTGTAATCTAAAAATTTCTGAAGCACATTATCACGTCCTATCCCCAGGCGTGTACTTCAGATGGGTGGTGAAGAAAAGTAAACGTCGTGTAGTTGGAACTACATGTCGTGTACTCACCCAAATTACACCGATTTATTAAAATTTATTATTATATTATTCAAACCCGTGAGACGTGTACCATAGTGCAGGCATAAAGTTGAGGCATAACACGTGATAGGTGTTTTATATATATGTGTTTAATTTAACATTTTCGTAATGAACGGGAATTCACCGGGTTGCCTCCAAGGTACAAGTTACATACAAGTATAATTTTAAATGAATTTATTTGTTTAAAAATTATGATGAGAATCTCAAGGAAGTTCAAAAAGGGTTTAAGATAAAAGGATTGATTAATTAAAGATAATTAATTGATTCAAGCATGATTTATCTTGAACAAGAACGATTAAAGAATTGAATGATAGTTTTATTTATGCATAAATATCGTTGCATGTATGGATGATCATGAGTTAGACCGAGACCTTTGTATGTGAATGGTTTCTTTTAATTTATTTATTTAAATTTTTTGTCCTGTGATTCATATCCTCATTAATATGTAAGGCCTGCGTGCCCAAGAATTATTTTATGTAAAAACCCCTTTTACCCCTCACCTGCGTGTGAGAGAAATTCATATGTAATGGATGGAGATCCCAAGCTAGTGGAGGTGGCTCAAGTCAGGAGCCAAGGTGAAACCAATCCAAGGAGATACAAAGGTGGACAAGTGGAAAGCTGTAAACACAAACCTGAAAGGTTCAAGGTGTTTCTCCCCAAGGTCTTGGGTTAGTTTATCAATCACTAGATAAACTAACCAATAGAAAAATCTCATGATAATAAAATTTATTTTATTTCTATCAGTTTCATGGTTTATTTATTGTGGTTGTCTTGTCACGATCACATAATTAATGAATTAAATGAGCACGCAATATGGAACTAAAATAAAAACCGACTTATACGTAAATATTATCTTAGACATGGTTAATCACTTAAGTATATCCCACTTAATATTAACAAGCATGTAATCAAAGATAATAAAATGGAAATTTATGTATAAGGATAAAATCCCTCAAAAGAAATATTAAGTCGGTATAGCCTTCTATAATCTTGGTTAGAATCGAACCATAGTTCAAAGTGCTTGAACAACCCTAGTTGGGGTGCTTTCAATTATCGGTTAATTATAATTCAAGGTTTTGGGTTGACTTGACTTGGTTCGCATCAAGGGTTGACTGCCACAGTAGGACTTTGTGTGACCAAGAGGCAAAGGTTGAGGAAATTCAAAATAAAAGGATTTTAGGATTGGGGAGTCCACTCAGCGGATCAAGGAGTTGCGAGTTAATGCAGTTGGAATTTGTAATGCCTACCTAAAACCCTTCAAGTTGCTTGACCAACCCTAGTTGGGGTAATGTAAAGGGAAATATGGATCCTTGCCGCTATAATATTCAGGCAATAGAATATTCTGAAATCAATGGTGAGGGATATTGGATTTCGATAAAATAGTGGGAGAATAATAAGTATTAATTTATTTATTCGTATCATTTTTGTAATAAAGTACCAAACCTTTGCTCATCTTAATTTGTAGAAACGACAAGAAAATGACTTTAAACATATCATTGTGAACCATACTCGAGAAGGAAAACCTTCTCACAGGCACCAATTTCCAAGAGTGGCAGAGGCGTTTATGCGTCATCCTTCGCCACGAAAGGAAATTGTATGTGCTGGAAGAGCCTATTCCAGTTGCGCCTGGGAAAGAGGCCAGTGATGAGGAATTATCTCTCTATATGAAACACATGGATGATGCCACATATGTCCAGTGTTTCATGCTATCGGCCATGTCCAATGAGCTCTAGAAGCAACATGAAAACATGGATGCCTATAGCATGATGTCTCACCTTAAGGATCTCTACCAAGAGAAGGCGAGACAGGAGAGGTATGAGATCTCAAATGCTTTGTTTACAACTAAGCTTGGAGAGTCTGCGCCAGCTGGGCCTCATGTAGTCAAGCTTATTGGATACATTGAATGCTTGGACATCTTAGCGATTAAATTCTCGGATGAGTTGCGTACAGATCTCATCCTATCATCACTGCCCAAGACCTTCTCTAGCTTCACTGTCAACTATAATATGAGCAGCAATGAGAAGAGTCTATTGGAGCTTCTGATCTTGATTCTCCAGGTAGATAAGGACATGGGGCGTGACAAACCCGCGGTCTTTATGGTGAACAAGAAAATGAAGGACAAGGAAAAGGGGCCAAAGACTTATAAACAGTCTGAAGCCCCCAAGCACTGTCCCTCTAAGAAGGGGAATATCCAGAGGCAGGGCAAGGAATGGGAGGAAGTGTGTTTTTCATGTGGCAAGCAAGGCCACTGGAAGAGGAACTGCACCCAGAAGCATGGGGATGCTAAAGGTGTGTTTGTTATTGAGTGAAATCTTTCTATTTCTACACATTGGGTATTAGATACAGCTTGTGGGGCTCACATCTATATTCAAATGCAGGAACCAAGTAGATTTAGAAAGATCGCCAGAGGAGAGGTGGATCTTTGATCTGCCAATGGCGCAAGGCTAGCTGCGTTGGCTATTGGAGACTATCACCTCTCATTGCCAACTGGCGTGATTTTGGTTTTACAAAACTGTTATTTTGTTCCTAGTGTTACCAAGAACATAATTTTTGTATCTTGTTTGGATATGGATAGATTTTTTTTCATGTTTGGAAATAAGGGTTGTATCTTTTATAAGAACAACGTATGTTATGGTATGGCACATTTGAATAATGTTTTGTATGCATTAAATTACAAAAACCAAGTGTTGGAAATCGATAATGAAATAAACTCACATGACTCGTACATCACCCAGTTGTGGCATCACCGCCTTGGTCATGTAAACGAGAAGAGCTTGACAAAGCTCTGTCAAGATGGCTATTTAGACTCTATTGAGCTAAAACCACTTGATAGATGTCATGCTTGTTTACAAGGTAAAATGACCAAGCTTCCTTTTGGTGGATAGGGTGAAAGGGACACAGAGCTTCTAGGATTGGTACACATGGATGTATGTGGACCATTTCCAGTAGAAGCTAGAGGTGGATATTCTTACTTCATTACTTTTACTGATGATTTGAGTAGGTATGGATTTTTCTACTTAATGAGGTATAAGTCAGAAGCCTTAGAGAAATTTAAGGAATTCAAGAATGAATTAGAGAATCAGCTTGGTAAGAATATAAAGAAGCTTTGATCGGATCGAGGTGGAGAATATCTGAACCAAGAGTTCATCGATCTTCTACGAGAGTCTGGGATTCTATCTCAGCTCAATCCTCCTTATACACCATAGTGGAATGGTGTTAGTGAAAGTAGGAACCGCACCTTGTTGGACATGGTGAGGTCAATGATGAGTCATGTGGATATTCCATTATCCTTTTGGGGGTATGCATTACAAACTGAAGCATAAACATTAAATCAAGTACCAACTAAGGCGGAAAATGGAATTCCCTCTGAGTTATGGAATGGAACGAAACCCATTTTTTCACATACATGTGTATGGGGATGCAAGGCATTTGTTAAGGCCTTCTCAGGAAAAAAAACTAGCACCCCGAGGCACGAAGTGTATCTTTATAGGATATCCTAAGGAAACGAAAGGATATTACCTATATAACTATAAAGACAAGAATGTGACTGTCGCTAGACAAGCCGTCTTTCTTGAGAGAGAGCACGTCCTCAAAAAGGATAGTGGGAGCAAGATTGACTTCGACGAAGTTAATGCTAAAGATACACAAGATTTGGTACAGGAACAAGTTCCACAGGTCCCCGTGGAAGAGGTTCCATAAACACAAGTACTACATAGGAGCTCAAGAGAGATAAGGGAACCAGAGAGATTTGGTTTCCTAGTCACTGAGGATGGTGAATCATTATTTTTGGAAAATGATGAACCTCTCTCCTACAAAGAAGTAGTAGAAAGATCAGAAGCTGAAAGATGGCTAGAAGCTATGAATTCTGAGATGGATTCCATGTATTAGAACCAAGTCTAGGTTCTGGTCGATGAGCCAGTTGATGTAAATCCTGTTGGATGCAAATGGGTATTCAAGAGAAAATTGGACATGAAAGGTCAATTTAGCACCTATAAAGAAAGGCTAGTGGCTAAAGGATTTAGATAGTGTCAAGGAATTGACTATGATGAAACCTTCTTGCCAGTTTCCATGTTTAAATCCATAAGAATCATACTTGCCATAGCAGCTTACCATGACTACGAGATTTGGAAGATGGATGTCAAAACAGCATTCCTTAATGGGAACCTTCAGGAAGATGTCTATATGACACAACCAGAATGGTTTGTGACACCAGGTGAAGCCAAACAGGTTTGAAAGTTGCATAAATCCATTTATGGATTAAAGAAAGCATCCAGGTCATGGAACATTTGATTTGATGAAGCCTTAAAGAAATTTGGTTTTATTAAGAATGAATGTGAGCCATGTGTTTATAAGTGGTTTAATGGGAATGCGGTCGTTATCCTAGTAGTATATATTGATGACATATTGCTTATTGGAAATGACGTACCAGCCTTACAGTCAGTTAAGGAATGGTTGAACAAGTGCTTCTCCATGAAATATTTAGGTGAAGCAGCCTACATTCTAGGGATCAAGATCATTCGTGATAGATCCAAGAGGCTGCTTGGACTAAGTCAGGGTACATACATTGACCAGATACTAAAGAGATTTAGTATGGAACAATACAAGAGAGGATTGGTTCCAATTTTACATGGATTACATCTTTCTAAGAAAATGTGTCCTCAGACACAACAAGAGAAAGATAGAATGAGTAAGATCCCATACGCTTCGACTATAGGATCCATCATGTATGTCATGTTATGTACCGGGCTTGATGTTGCCTATGCACTAAACATGGTGGGTAGATATCAATCAGATCCAAAAGAACATCATTGGACTACTGTTAATACTGTCCTTAAGTATCTGAGAAGAACTAAGGATATGTTCTTGGTGTATGGAGGATACGAGGAGCTTGTCATCAGAGGCTATGCTGATGCTGGTTTTCAGACAGATCATAATGATCTAAATTCGCAATCTGGATATGTTTTCTGTCTCAATGGAGGAGTTGTGAGCTGGAAGAGTTCAAAGCAGCCAGTTTTCACCGATTCTATAGTGGAGTCCGAGTATATAGCGGCTTATGATGCAGTCAATGAAGTTGTTTGGATTCGGAACTTTGTCCAGGAGCTTGATGTGGTGCCTAGCAGTAAAGATCTCATTACATTGTGTTGTGATAATGCTGCAGCGGTGGATCTTGCAAAAGAACCAAGGTCACATCAACAGACAAAGCACATACTCTGGAAGTATCACCTCTTGAGGGATGTCTATCAGAGGGGTGAAGTTACAGTGAGCAGAGTGTCCATGGAAGAGAACGTGGCGGACCCGATGACTAAAGGCCTATCTCAGCAGAAGCATGAATATCATGTGAGAGCTATCAGGTTAAAGGTTGTTAGCAGTTGGCTCTAGTCCAAGTTGGAGTCTGTTGGAGTTGGTGGCCTAGAACCAACTACTTTGTACTTTATTCATTAATAAAAGCCTTATCACATCTTGTTTGTTCTTCTATGTGAAAATGCATGTGATAATGTCCTAAGGATAGCTGTTGCATTAAAGGGTCATAGCGGATCCCTGCTATGATGAGAACCGAGAAGTGCCATAACACTGTTCTTGAATATATGTTCTATGGCCGGATGATGTTATTTGAGGGACAAAAATAATATAGGTCATTAGGGGTGAGGACTCATAAAACTTTGAGGCACCTTCTCATGGTGTTCACCCTTGGTAATATCCAGGAGGATATTATGAGAACGAGACCCACCAGTAAAAAATCCACATTTCATAGTGTCATTGGATGTTCTTATCTACGGACATGTGTATTGGTCCTTAGACTTTAAGATTATTATTAATGGGTATTACAACTCAGCACTTATACGTATTGACGAAAACTATGACGACACACTGTTCGTAGCAAGGTAGGATACGTTGGGTGCGTCACGAGTAATACTGCATTAATAGATAATGTGAGAAAGGATTTTTCCCTTCTGTTCCATAACAGAAATAGATATCTCAGTCCCTTTGTTGGAATTGATATAGCCTAAATAAATCCATGGCCATGGTAAGATATGGGCAAGTTCAGATCTGGTAAGTCAAAGAAAGAATAATCAAGCACATGGGTTGATGGCACTAGCATGCAACCCGCTTTATTAGAGATATTTAGACAAAGGGATTATATTACACGGTAAGCATTCGTAGGAGGTGACACTTCATTGTGGCGTTAACTTCTTTCTCTATGGGTGCCTTGGCGTGTTACTAGATGCTAACCTTGGACTTTAGACAGGATCCTCCTAATGCCACTAAGAAAGAGGCCTAGAGGGTCACACACTAAGTGTGTCCATGTATCTCAGTTAAATATTATTTTAACAAGTTAAATAAATATTATTCCCAGCTATGGTTTAATAATTATTTAAGGATGTCTGATCGTATTTATTTCGACACAAGTTATTTGAGAGAATATATTGTGGGCGAAATAATATATTTATTAGTGAGTAATGCAGTTACATTTATTTAAGAAATAAGTAGTCATTACTAAAGGTCTAATAAATGTGATGGAGAAAAATGGAAAATAAAAGTACACGTCGTGTATATTAAATATACACGCCGTGTAGTTTTATGGAAAACAAGTACACGCCGTGTATTAATTATTACACGCTGTGTAGTTTTCCAGTTGTGATTTTGAGGATATAATATTGTTTTATTAAATGATATTTATTATAATCGGCGTGGGCGCATGTCAAGGAATTAATGATTCTACATGGGGGTTTTCAATAAGAGTTAATGAAATAAATAAAACATGTAATGCGTTTATTTATTATCATAACTCTATTAACCTCAAACCTGATTATAAATATCCTCACAACCCCAATACTTTTGAAGAACCATTTTTGTGCACAACGGATTTGGAAATACTCTCAAGCCAAGAGAGAATTCCCTTTCCACCAAGAACTCCCTCAAGTCACAAGAGTGATATCATCCACCGGATCAAGGCGGTCGAAGGCAGACATCGCTAGCGAAGGTTCTTCTGCACTAGCACCTAGAGATCCCTTCGGTGATGTCTAGAGATACGTGGAGCACGTGTGGATTACCGCTAGAGGAATCCTATTCTTGGATTCTATGATGCAACGATGGATCACAGGATCGTGACCGAAGGCATCGACGAAGAAATAATTCCCCCGAGGTAATTCTTGTGAATTAATTAAATTAATTATAACCAACATATGATGATCTTATCTCAATGGTTTCGGGACTCTTCTTTTCTTTTTTGTTCTTCATTCCATTCCAAATATCCGGTGTTTTATATCATGACAGATCTCAGATTGAACATTGTTTAACGCTAAAATTAAAGTTGGGAAATCCCACCAACGCGCTTCTGCTGCGCCCGGAACCTCAAAAGCCAACTATGTATCATGGATGGTGCCAGAAAAAGCATTTGATATCATGAAAAAACCTTTCAATAGGTGTACCTATCATACGAAGGCCATTATACTTGTTGGAATCACCTTATAAAATCCACTTGGCATATCCACATAATTTGTAAATACCCCTTTAATTGGTTATTATCCAATAAATGGGTTGTTGATGGGATGGTCTTCCAGTCATTGAAAATCTTGCGATGCCTCTGAGATAACCTATGGTAGGACCTTGCGAAGAACATGACACCTAATCCCTCCATTGACTCCATCATGGGTTTTTGAGATACATGTCGTGCAAATCATAGTATAAGGCCTATTGATCCCCCACCCCAACAAGAAAAAAATGAAAACTTGGATCATAGCACCGTTGTAACCAACCATTAGAGTGGACTTCTCTGAGCAGCCAATCTCAAGATCGTATAGTCTTATTCCATGTAATGATCTGGGGAATGACCTGAGTGATCACGAAACATGGATAGACACTTCGCCTAATCACTTGAGATCACATGAAGGACTAATGGTATGATGATCAGTCCATGTGAAGGACTTCCCACATGCCTGATGGATCACATGAAACCTAAATAAGATAAAACTCTAAAACAATCTTAGGCACATATGCAATAAAATATAGAATTAATGACTAAGGATGTGATACTTATTCGAAGAACATATATGTCGATCCACATGTGCTTCTCCAGGTCATATGAAAACACCGTGACATGTCACCCAAATCAATTAACAACTTCCTTGGAATACTATTTGGATCATGTGATATCCTATATACATGTCAAAGTAACTCACATGGAGCCCCCCGAGCATGCCACCTGAGTCTCATGAAACCCTCTGGGCTTTCCATCTAGACATTGTGATGTCCTATATAAATATCATCCAAATCATATGGCAGTACCAATGTATGTCAGCTATGTTTCATGATAGCACAAGAGCCTATCAAATGAATCTTGTGATGTCCTCCAGACAAGTCATCCAGGTCATGCGGCACTCTCCAGAGTTGTCAGCCTAGATCATGAGACACCTTCGAAGCATATCATCCTGGATCATGCAACGCCCTCCAAGAATGTCAGTAGAGATCATGTGATGGTATCTAAGAAAATATGTACAAGTATTGTGATGTCCTTTGGAAAATTCATCCTTGATCACACGATGTGCTTCAGACATACCATCCAGATTAGGCGGTGTATTTGGGCATGTCAACTAGGCCACAAAACTTTCTTTGAACATGTCCACAATATTTCCAGACTTGTCCAGTCATATTTTGAAATTTAAACTCACATGTCAAGTAGACAACTCAGAAGACAACCAAGCCAGGCAATGGAGGAATCCCATGACATGTTGACATTTTCCAACCTCCATATCAAGGAAACCTAAGTGTGTAATCCATTATTAGTGACACAATATGATATATCCCCCATAATAGGTAATATTCATATTGTAATCCCCTACCCAACTGGACATCGATGTCTCTGATTGCATCGATAACGAAGATTTTTAGGATGCCTTTCTAAGGCCCAAGCTCCATATTAAACTCCTTAAGGGCTATCCCAATACATAATTCCTGCATCCATATGAAAAGAGACCGATTAATTTTCATCCCTTGTTTCTCACACTGAGCATTGCTTACATGGGATTAGGGAGTTGAAATTGTGATATCATTTGAATTATGAATCTCCCCCAAGTCAGGGAATCCATCCAGGTATAACCCCATGTAATTCATAAAGTCTCAAGGATAACCAAAATTTCTCCAAGTGTGATCACCCACCTTATCCCATCAGCAGGTTATGGGGTAACCAAACTATGAGAACTCCAATTCATGTAATAACTAGGATATGTAGGATGTGTTCCTAAGGACTAAGCTCAAATAGGCATCCACTTCGGTGTAAGTCCCACCATGGGTCTGACATTTCAACCATCGGGACCTAATCATTCCCATGGGCTGATCATTCTACCTCATCCATCAGCATACTGAGAAGTCAACTGAACTATGATCAATCCAATTTTTTCCATAACCAGGATACATAGTGTAACACCTGAGACTTTTATGAGAAATATTTTGTTTTTATGTTATATAAATCATCAAATGAATCTTTCGCTACACGCAATCGCGACCTTCCTCGATAGCGTGTGTAGTACGCAATACCGAGTTCCACTAAACAACGATATATTATTATAATATTATAAACTAGACGTTATGAATAGTATTAACTGAATTTTAAATTTTACAACATTATTATTCATCTTACACATTTTCTAGAACATGGTAAGAGAACAAAATAAATTTTTTTGGGTAAAATAAGTATTTATCAAAAAATGCAGTTTTGCCGCCTTTTGATGGCGCACCCACATTAAATCTAGTTTTTGACACGTTTATAAGTTCAATTTGACAAAACAAAATTCTTCTTTTGAATCAGGATATAAAAATTTACTTTGGATAAATTTTTGATATTTTTCTGATAACTTTCATATTTTGATGAATAGTAAAAATACGCTAATTTTTAATTAAAAACAACTTTTTTCATTGAGATAATTTATATGGTTAAATTATAATATTTAATGTTTTTAAAGTATAGATAGAATATATTTTTACCATTTAATATAATTTATGTCATTAGAATTAATTTCACATTGAATTCTTAGGTAAAAACATTTTAATCTTTGGCAATGTTTTAACTTCTAAAACTCGTTTTCTTAACAACGAGATTTATTTTCAATTAATTACTGCAACTTATATGTTTTGAATTTTGAAAAATTGATTCCATATTCAGAATCAGTGGGTCCAAATTATGTTAATAGGCTACTTTTTATTTTTGGGCATTATGAATAGTAACTACGGTAAATTTTATTTACCATAGTTAAAGGTAAATCGGGTAATTAAGGGTAAATATATGATTATAAAATTACCCTAACACCTGAAAAATCCTATTGGATGACTAAAAGTCGACCCATATCACCTAAGGGTCAGATTAGATTCATTTAAGAGACTTTTTTCCATGAAAATAGTTTAATTATTATTAAAACCAAAGAATGTGACAACATGTCACTTTCTTAAATCTTATAAGTATAATAATTTTAATTTGGTGATAAACTTAATGAAACTTCAAAAATGAATAGTCTCCAGAAAGATAATACAATTATCTACATCATAGGAATTTATTTAGAATTTTTAGGTATTAAATAATTATCATTAATTATGACACAATAGTGATGTTGAAATTATTTTATTAATTAAAATATCAAATAAATTGTTTTAAAAATATTAAAATAAATATTATATGAACTATTTAATGTGCTAAACTAATTTTCTAGATACATATGAAATTTTATGAATCTATTAAATCTTTTAGTTTGAACATATCTTCTGTATATATTTTATTTAAATTCAAATAAATGAATAGTGTCAAAATTGACACTATTGTTATTTTATAAAAATAACATATTATAAAATTGTTTAAAAATCACAAAAATATTTAAAAATTATAAATTAAAATTTATATGGTCTAAAATGTCATAAAGTGTCAAATTATGGAAAATTCACAACACATATGTAATTATTTATAATAATTTAAAATTTAGAATATTATTACCACAAATAAAATAAAATTGATAAATAAGGATAAATCAAGTTGATAATGTTTAAAATAAATTCCTAACATGTCTAAATTTTATTGGTTGATGAGATTAAAACCCTATCTCATCTAATATTTGGATATGATTCATTTTGGAAGTTTTTATGTGGGGAAGGGATTTAATATAAACTAATATTTCTTATATTTCCAAAGGTGCCCCTCTCATCCCTTATAAAAGGGCACCTCCTCCCTCTCCTCCTCACACCAATTTGAGCCTTCAAGTTAGGCCAAACCCTGACCATTTCACTTCCCCACTTCCCTAGAATCATCCTAGAGGTTTTGGTCTTCTTCAAAGACCAACCCTAGTGCCCTAAGAGGAGGTTAAGAAGAGGCGCGTCAAAAAAAAAGAGGTAATATCCATTACCGATCCTTTCCAAATTCCTTCTTCTTCAACTTCTTCTTATTTAGTTGTTTCATTATAAAGTAATAAAATCAGTATCACTCATATACTGATATGTTATTATAAGTATGAAACAACCCTATTTCACCATCTATCCATCCTACGGAAAACGAAATCACCGCACGTGCGTACGTACGGAATACTGTCTCCACACCGTGGTGTAATCTATTTTCCCCCACCACCTTACTTGAATGGGTATAATGGTGTAAATAATTACTATATATGATTATTTTAAAGTTATATTGATTCTGAAATAGTATACATACACTCCAATACAATTCCACGATCATGGGAATGATATCATCGCTCGTGCGTACGTACGGAATACCGTCTCCACGATGTGATGTGATTCGTTCTACATGATATTCATTGTATAATGATTATATAAATGAATTGAATGAATAAATATGATATATAGTAAATTAATACCATTCTGTAAATGATGTATCTATAACCTAAAGAGAAGAATAAGAATTTATTCGACAAAACACACATAAGAACAAAAAGTTATAAACACCTGAATAACAAGTAGCAATGATATATTACTACTAAGAAGCTAAGAATATGACCATATATGATATCATAACAATAATTATGATTCTTTAATAAGTCAATAACATTATTTAAATCATTATACAGGAGGTTCGGACACTTAAGAAGCAAATCAGACCTAAGGTAAGGGAAATATCACAATCTCATTTTTATCCGAGATTGTTTATACTTTGGAATTTACTGGGGTGAATTTTATCATCCACATCCATGTTTCCAAAATATGTAATATTTACATCCTTCTACAATATTTTATATCCAATTTTACCCTTCGGTGAGTTTTTAGTAAAAGATATGAAAGGAATCTTTTTTCGTTTTTCATACGAGGTACTTTTTGACTTTTCTGACAAAAGTACGAGAAGAATGTTTTTTTTAACTTATACGGCATGAATGGATTTTTAAAACATTATTTACAAGAATATTCCTTTACAAGTTTTCAAGTTTATTTTTAATCAACTTCTTTTAGTTTAAAATTGTATGACATGTTAAGAAAGGAAAATGTTTTTGAAGTAGAAAGGATATTTTCCTCAAGAATGGAGTTCAAGTGTTTTATTAAAATTATTTTCCATCTAAGATAATATAGGGTTCTGTTTCTATCCCTATTATTACATTGATTATGTTGTGATGGAAATATTTTTATGAATTCCTTTATCTTATATGAATTGTTTTATGATGTCATGATGTTTAAGATTCCCATTTTTATTACATGGGTTATGCTATGATGTATGGTTTATGATTTTGTGGCACACATAAGAATGGTATCATTATGATATGGTTGGGACCTATATCTCCCTCAAATGCATTGGGTAAGGATTTTATATCTCAGGAGATAGACATGGCTGGAATGGCAGGTTATACCGGTTCAGTGAAACAGGACTGAAACGAGGAGTGAACTCGGTTCAGAAATGGACTTTTTCCACTAAGATAGTCTTGGAAATGAGTCTTGACTAATAAGAAATGATTCTCTATGATTATGTGTGTATGCCACAAAGTTTCATGTTTTAAGTTATGATTATTGGGATTTCATTTCACTACTATGATTTATCCCATGTTATGAAATTATGCTCTCTTTTGCAGGTTAAGATTTCCAAAATGTTATGTTCTTATGAATATGATAGGATTGATATTTCTTTTGTTTACCCTTACTGAGCATTTGAGCTCACCCTTTTGTATGTTTTCTTTCCCCAGGTCAGGAAGAAGCTTATTAAGTAAGATATTCTAAAAGGGACTATAGATATGATGAAATAAATGGGAGATAGTGTAGACGCTTTATGAACCAGTTGTTTATGTTTCCCAGTTTCTAAAGACACTATACTTATACGGTCCTTTCATGGTTTTGTTATATGTTGTAATAAGTATGCTTCAACTTTGAAGTAATAACAATGTATGTAAATTATGGGTCATTATAGTTGGTATCAGAGGAAAGGTATAGTCAACATTTGGAAACGAGGATGTGAAATCCTTAGTAAGAACCCTAAGGAAAAGTCTAAGCATAGAACACAATCTTTGTGTTTTAGAAATGACCATGAATAACCTAGGATAAGACCTTAAGTGTGAAATTTTATTCTTGATTATGTGGTTTTCCTATTATAATTAGTGTTGCTCACACTATTCTTCTTGGTTTTAGTCAATGGATAGAATCTGAAGGAACCGTGTTAATGCGGAATGCGACGGGCAATGCAATGATTTTCCCCCTGAGCAACCAAACGTTATGGGAGCTGGAATGAAAAATCTTGTAGCCATGATCACACAACTTTTTCAAGCTATGAATCATGCAGGACTTCCAAACAAGCAAAGGAATGAGAAACATTCTATTTAATCCTTCATGAGGCAGCGTCCACCTTCTTTCAGCGGGTCTACTGATCCATTAGTTACTGAACAATGGATTAGTACTACTGAAAAGATATTTTCAGTTCTTCAATGTTCTGAACATGATAAATTCATCCTAGAAGTGTATCGTTTGGAAGGAGATGTTGATCAATGGTGGAATCTTATTAAAAATACGAGGCAAAGGGATGAAATTGAGTCCATGGAATGGGACGATTTCAAGAACTTATTTTTCAATAAGTACTTCCCTCGTATTCTCCGAACAAATATGGAGAAAGATTTTCTTGAACTGAAGAAAAAGGATGATGAATCTATTGGTACCTATGAAGAAAATTTTACAAGACTTGCAAGGTACGCTTCTGGTATTATTATCCAACCTGAGAGTAAGATCGATCGATTATTTAGTGGATTAAAACCAAGTCTTCGAAGGGAGTTATCCATAAGGGACTTCAATAGTTACGAGGAAATCGTTCGATGTGCTCTCAAAGTCGAGATGGGGATTGGAGTAACCCATTAGTCATATGGGTTTGATAAGAAGAGGAAAATGGAATTCAAAGGAAAATATAAAGAGCACACTGAAAAGAAGATGAGCTTTCCCTTATGCTCAAAGTGTGTAAAGAAACATGGAGGGAGTTTTCTTAAAGGGACAAGTAAATGTTTCAAATGTGGAAAGGAAGGTCATCGGGCATTTGAATGCCGCAATGATGGGAAGAAGATATCTAATGATGCAAACAAAGGAAGGGACACACAGAATGAACCTACTACACTTCAATTTTTCAAGTGAAAGTAGATGGGGAATTATGCCAATCAATGCCCAAATCCAAGGGTTGATGATGATGGTCAACGTCAACAAACTCTTAAGGATAAAGACAAAGGAAAGTCACATGCAATTTCTATCAGCGATGTGGAGTACGATAATGATGTGGTGAAAGGTACACTTACCATCCACTCTAAAGTAGAAAATGTTTTATTTGATTCTGGATCCACCCACTCCTTTATTTCTGAATAATTTTCTAAGGATATCACCATATTACCTCAACAATTAGATGTTGAGTTAGCTGTGACAACCCCTAATGGCACAACAGTCGCATCAAAAGTTTATAATTCTTCTCCGATTAAAGTTTGTGGGAAAGTGCTTCCTGTAAATCTTGTGGTCCTTCCTATAGTGGAATTTGATGTGATTCTTGGCATGGATTGGCTTTCTTTATATGGATCTCATATCAATTGCCAAAGAAGGGAAGACACATTTCATATTCCAGATCAATCTATGATCGTCTATCGATGCAAGGATGAACATAACCTTCCAGTGGAAATTTCTTCCATCTTATGGGTCTTGATTCCACTTAATGAAGGTTATTTATCTCAAATGCTTGGTGAGAAACTCACAATTAAGAATATGCCCATTGTACGGGAGTTTGATGATGTCTTTCCGGAGGAATTGCCGGGTCTTCCACCAAATCGTGAAGTTGAGTTTTCAATAGAACTCATACCGGGTGCTTTGCCTATTTCAAATACACCTTATAGAATGGACCCAATTGAGTTGCAGGAATTGAAGAAGAAACTCCAAGAGAATCTTGATAAGGGATTAATACTCCCTAGTGCATCACCTTGGGGAGCACCTGTTCTGTTTGTTAAGAAGAAAGATGGATCAATGAGACTCTGCATTGATTATCGAGAACTCAACAAGATCACTATCAAGAACAAATATCCTCTCCCACGCATTGGTGACTTATTTGACCAACTACGAGAAGCTCAATACTTTTACAAGATTGATCTTCGTTCAGGGTATCACCAATTAAGGGTCAAAAGGGAGGATATACCAAAGACGGATTTCCGTACATGGTATGGACACTATGAATTTATAGTGATGCCATTTGGTCTTACTAATTCCCCTGCTATCTTCATGGATCTGATGAATAGAGTCTTTAGAGACTATCTTGATCAGTTTGTGGTAGTCTTTATAGAAGATATTCTTGTATATTCAAAGAGCAAGGAAGAACATGAAGATCACTTGAGAATTATATTGAAGACCCTGAGAAAGGAGAAGCTTTATGCCAAATTTACCAAGTGTGAATTTTGGATTCAAAGAGTTTCATTTTTGGGTCACATAATCTCAAAAGAGGGGATATCTGTGGATCCAGCAAAAACAGAGGTTATCGAAAGATGGTCGAGACTAACAACAGTAACTGAGATCCGAAGTTTTCTTGGTTTGGCTGGATATTATCGACATTTTTTGAAAGATTTTTCATGATTATCTAATCCACTCACCAGGTTGACTTGAAAAGGAGTTAATTTCGTGTGGACAGACGAATGTGAAGAGAATTTCAAGGAGTTTAAAAGAAGGTTATCCAGTGCACCTATACTCACACTTCCTCGTAGTGGAGAAAGGTTTGTGATCTACAGTGATGCATCCAAGAAGGGGTTGGGATGTGTTCTCATGCAAAATGATATGGTGATATCTTATGCCTCACGACAGTTGAAAATCCATGAGAAAAATTACCCAACTCATGATTTGGAGTTAGCTGCGATAATCTTTGCATTAAATATTTAGAGGCATTACCTTTATGGTGAAAGGTGTGACATTTATACTGATCATAAATGTTTAAAGTATATTTTCATACAAAAGGAGCTTAATATGCGTCAAAAAAGATGGTTGGAGTTGATTAAGGATTACGACTGCTCAATTCATTACCACCCTGGGAAAGCAAACAAGGTGGCAGATGCATTAAGTCGACAAGACCATGCCAGTTTATCCATGATGAGGATCACAAAAGATCCAATATTTATGGATTGAAAAAGGATGGATCTTGGAATTATAATGGAAGGGGGAAAATCGTATCTTTCTCAAATTAATGTTCAACCATATATACATGTGAAGATTAAAGAGGCACAGAAAGAAGATGTAGAGTTACAAAAGAAGGTGAGAAATGTTCCTAAATTCAGCCTTGATTGTGATGGGATAATAAAGTTCAGGAATCGGGTTTGTGTTCCTCCCATCCCAGAATTAAAGAAGGAGCTGCTGGATGAGGCTCATAGTTCTTCATTCTCTATTCATCCTAGAAGCACGAAGATGTATAGGGACCTGAAAGAGTACTTCTGGTGGGATGGCATGAAAAGAGATGTTGCTGAATATGTCTCTCGATGCTTGGTTTGTCATCAAGTTAAAGCTGAGAGACAGAAGTCTAAGGGGATGTTATAACCATTACCCATACCCGAATAGAAATGGGAAAACATCAATATGGACTTTGTCATAAGACTTCCTAAAACATCTAAAGGCAATAATGCTATCTGGGTCATAGTTGATCATCTTACAAAGTCGGCACACTTCATCGCTATTAGAGAGGATTTCTCTCTGGATCAGCTTGCCAGGATATATGTAAAGGAAGTGGTAAGATTTCACAGAGTACCACTTTCTATTATATCTGATCGGGATCTAAGGTTTACCTTAAAGTTCTGGCGAAGTCTTCAACATACTCTGGATACAGAGTTGAGTTTCAGCACTGCTTATCATCCTCAGACAGACGGTCAGTCTGAGAGGACAATTCAAACTCTAGAAGATATGTTGAGAGATTACTCTATAGATTTCAAAGGTGGTTGGGATCAACACCTACCTTTGGTGGAATTTTCTTATAATAATAGCTTTCACTCCAGTATTCAGATGGCTCCTTATGAAGCTCTCTATGGAAAGAAATGCAGGACTCCAACTTGCTGGGATGAAGTTGGGGAAAGAAATCTATTAGGAGCTGATATTGTTGATGAGATGGTAGAAAAGGTCCAATTTATTCAACAACACATAAGATCAGCTCAGAGCTGACAGAAAAGTTATGCCGACAACCGAAGAAAAGACCTAGAGTTTGAAGTGGGTGATAAAGTGTTCTTACGAATATCTCCCAGGAAGAGGGTCATGAGATTTGGAAAGAAGGGGAAGTTGAGCCCTAGATATATCAGTCCTTTCGAAATACTGGATCGTGTTGGAAAGGTAGCTTACCGATTGGCGCTTCCACCGAATCTCTCTCAAGTTCATGATGTGTTCCATATATCTCTCCTGAAAAGTACATACCTGATCCTTCGCATGTACTCAGCTTAGAAGTTGTACCGCTGGAGCAAGATCTTTCTTATGAAGAACAACCAATAGAGATTCTGGATCATAGCGAAAAAGTCCTATGAAACAAGACCACTCGCTTGGTGAAAGTTTTATGGAGGAACCACCAATTAGAAGAAGCTACATGGGAGCTTGAGGATATGATGAGGGAGAGGTATCCTCATCTGTTTGTTACAAAGTGACGAATTTTGAGGGCGAAATTAATTTTAAGGGGGGTAGAATGTAACACCCAAGACTTTTATGAGAAATATTTTGTTTTTATGTTATATAAATCATCAAATGAATCTTTCGTTACACGCAATCGCGACCTTCCTCGATAGCGTGTGTAGTACGCAATACCGAGTTCCACTAAACAACGATATATTATTATAATATTATAAACTAGCCGTTATGAATAGTATTAACTGAATTTTAAATTTTACAACATTATTATTCATCTTACACATTTTCTAGAACATGGTAATAAAACAAAATAAATTTTTTTGGGTAAAATAAGTATTTATCAAAAAATGCAGTTTTGCCGCCTTTTGATGGCGCACCCACATTAAATCTAGTTTTTGACACGTTTATAAGTTCAATTTGACAAAATAAAATTCTTATTTTGAATCAGGATATAAAATTTTACTTTGGATAAATTTTTGATATTTTTCTGATAACTTTCATATTTTGATGAATAGTAAAAATATGCTAATTTTTAATTAAAAACAACTTTTTCATTGAGATAATTTATATGGTTAAATTATAATATTAAATGGTTTTAAAGTATATATAGAATATATTTTTACCATTTAATATAATTTATTTCATTATCATTAATTTCACATTGAATTCATAGGTAAAAATATTTTAATCTTTGGCAATGTTTTAACTTCTAAAACCCATTTTCTTAACAACAGGATTTATTTTAAATTAATTACTACAACTTATATGTTTTGAATTTTGAAAAATGAATTCCATATTCAGAATCAGTGGGTCCAAATTATTTTAATAGGCTACTTTTTATTTTTGGGCATTATGAATAGTAACTACGGTAAATTTTATTTACCATAGTTAAAGGTAAATCGGGTAATTAAGGGTAAATATAAGATTATAAAATTACCTTAACACCTACCAAAATCCTATTGGATGACTAAAGGTCTACCCATATCACCTAAGGGTCGGATTAGATTCATTTAATAGAATTTTTTCCATGAAAATAATTTAATTATTATTAAAACCAAAGAATGTGACAACATGTCACTTTCTTAAATCTTATAAGTATAATAATTTTAGTTTGGTGATAAACTTAATTAAACTTCGAACATGAATAGTCTACAGAAATATAATACAATTATATACATCATAGTAATTTATTTAGAATTTTTAGGGATTAAATAATTATCATTAATTATAAAACAATAGTGATGTTGAAATTATTTTATTAATTAAAATATCAAATAAATTGTTTTAAAAATAATAAACTAAATATTATATGAACTATTTAATGTTCTACACTAATTTTATAGATACATATGACATTTTATGAATCTATTAAAGCTTTTATTTCGAACATATCTTATGTATATATTTTATTTAAATTCAAATAAATGAATAGTTTCAAAATTGACACTATTGTTATTTTATAAAAATAACATATTATAAAATTGTTTAAAAATCACAAAAATATTTAAAAATTATAAATTAAAATTTATATGGTCTACAATGTCATAAAGTGTCAAATTATGGAAAATTCACAACACATATTTAATTATTTATAATAATTTAAAATTTAGAATATTATTACCACAAATAAAATTAAATTGATAAATAAGGATAAATCAAGTTGATAATGTTTAAAATAAATTCCTAACATGTCTAAATTTTATTGTTTGATGATATTACAACCCTATCTCATCTAATATTTGGATATGAGTCATTTTGGAAGTTTTTAAGTGGGGTTGGGATTTAATATAAACTAAAATTTCAAATATTTCCAAAGGTGACCCTCTCCTCCCTTATAAAAGGGCGCCTCCTCCCTCTCCTCCTCACACCAATTTGAGAATTCATGCTCGGTCAAACCTTGAACATTTCACTTCCCCACTTCCCTAGAATCATCCTAGAGGTTTTGATCTTCTTCAAAGACCAACCCTAGTGCCCTAAGAGGAGGTTAAGAAGAGGTGCGTCAAAAAAAAAGAGGTAATATCCATTACCGATCCTTTCCAAATTCTTTCTTCTTGAACTTATTCTTCTTTAGTTGTTTCATTATGAAGTAATGACATAAGTATCACTCATATAATGATATGTTATTATAAGTATGAAACAACCCTATTTCACTATCTATCCATCCTACGGAAAATGAAATCACCGCACGTGCGTACGTACGGAATACCGTCTCCATGCCGTGGTGTAATCTATTTTCCCCCACCACCTTACTTGAATGGGTATAATGGTGTAAATAATTACTATATATGATTATTGTAAAGTGATATTGATTCTGAAATAGTATACATACACTCCAATATAATTCCACGATCATGGGAACGATATCATCACTCATGCGTACGTATGGAATACCGTCTCCACGATGTGATGTGATTCGTTCTACATGATATTAATTTCATAATGATTATATAAATGAATTGAATGAATAAATATGATATATAGTACATTAATAACATTCTATAAATGATGTATCTATAACCTAAATAGAATAATAAGAATTTATTCGACAAAACACGCATAAGAACAAAAAGTTATAAACACCCGAATAACAAGTTGCAATAAAATATTACTAATAAGAAGCTAGGAATATGACCATATATGATATCATAACAATAATTATTATTCTGGAATAAGTCAATAACATTATTTAAATCATTATACAGGAGGTTCGGACACTTACGAAGCAAATCGGACCTAATGTAAGGGAAATATCACAATCTCATTTTTATCCGAGATTGTTTATACTTTGGAATTTACTGGGTGCATTTTAGAATCCACATCCATGTTTCCTCAATATGTAATATTTACATCCTTATACAATAGTTTATATCCAATTTTACCCTTCGGTGAGTTTTTAGTAAAATATATGAAAGGAATCTTTTGTATTTTTTCGTATGAGGTACTTTTTGACTTTTTCGACAAAAGTACGAGAAGAATGTTTTTTTAACTTATACGGCATGAATGGATTTTTAAAACATTATTTACAAGAAGATTCCTTTACAAGTTTTCAAGTTTATTTTTAATCAACTTCTTTTAGTTTAAAATTGTATGACATGTTAAGAAAGGAAAATTGTTTTTGAAGTAGAAAGGATATTTTCCTCAATAATGGAGTTCAAGTGTTTTATCAAAATTATTTTCCATCTAAGATAATATAGGGTTCTGTTTCTATCCCTATTATTACATTGATTATGTTGTGATGGAAATATTTTTATGAATTCCTTTATCTTATATGAATTGTTTTATGACGTCATGATGTTTAAGATTCCAATTTTTATTACATGGGTTATGCTATGATGTATAGTTTATGATTTTGTGGCACACATAAGAATGGTATCATTATGAGATGGGTGGGACCTATATATCTCTCCAATGAATTGGGTAAAGATTTTATATCTCATGAGATAGACATGGCTGGAACGGTAGGTTATACCGGTTCAGTGAAACAGGACTGAAACGAGGAGTGAACTCGGTTCAGAAATGGACTTTGTCCACTAAGATAGTCTTGGAAATGAGTCTTGACTAATAAGAAATGATTATATATGATTATTTGTGTATGACACAAAGTTTCATGTTTTAAGTTATGATTATTGGGATTTCATTTCACTACTATGATTTATCCCATGTTATGAAATTAATCTCATGTTATGAAATTATGCTCTCTTTTGCAGGTTAAGATTTCCAAAATGTTATGTTCTTATGAATATTATGGGATCGATATTTTTTTGTTTACCCTTACTGAGAATTTGAGCTCACCATTTTGTATGTTTTCTTTCCCCAGGTCAGGAAGAAGCTTATTAAGTAAGATATTCCAAAAGGGACTATAGATATGATGAAATAAATGGGAGACAGTGTAGACGCATTATGAACCAGTTGTTTATGTTTCCCAGTTTCTAAAGACACTATACCTATACGGTACTTTCATGGTTTTGTTATATGTTGTAATAAGTATTCTTCAACTTTGAATTAATAACAATGTATGTAAAGTATGGTTTGTTATACATAGGATATCTCCCCGAGGATCATGCTCAAATATATTGTGCTTAAGTTCCAACATATATGTCATTTATGAATGAAATTAAACCGACTGAGTTTAATGAACTCCATAGGATTTGATTTATGTTATAAAATAGGATATGTTGGATGCCTCATAATGGCTCAATCCCATCCTCGACATATTAATTACCTCCCTTCATGGATGGAAATTCCGAAGTAACTGGTGATTTAGCTTTAATATTTAAGCAACTGACCAATAATGGGAAATGAATGAAGAACTTCAAATACATACACATGGTTAAACAAATATGAATCCCCTTTTCATATAAAATATTTTAACCTATGTTTAGTTTTGTAGGTTACCGGCCCCATATCGATATTAGGAAGAGATTTTTAAACATATCAAAAATATATGAGTGTCCTGGAGTAGGAAATAATTCCTATCAAAAGGGTTTGATGAGCCTGAACTCCAGTAATCTCGACCAATGTGAGCACCTAAGTGCCACTGGGTCTAAATCCCCAATTGTCCACCTACCTTTAGAAAGAAGGTTTGTACCCAGTTATATATGTGGTAACTATTGGGGGGTTTCTTTGGAGAATAAACATAAATGTTTAACATAATGAGGATGATTGTACATTCATAGAACCCCCTACAATCAACTGAAATGTAGATGATCAGCACAATTTCATCATCTCCAGAAAAAAAAAATGGTGACCACAAAATCTTCGTTTAAATATAAAATTGATATTCTAACCAATCCTTATCAGACCATCTTGTTTATGTCATAAGGGTATGCTTCATGTCATTTTATAGAAGAAACACTGGCGATTAAACAATGGTTTATATTTTAAACTTTATATAATTCAAATGAGTGAATATAGAATTTTTATGATTTTTAAATCATTTAATAAAATATTTTTTTATTATCAATGATCATTAATGTCAATTTTGAAAAAACATGAAATATTATAATTTAGTTGGTTTTAAACTCATGTAAATTGGATCCAAAATTATATTGAATAATATATAATATGTATATGGTATTAATGTAATCACCCAATAAAATTTATATTGTTTTAGATATTTTTTAAGATTATCAATTGGATTAAGCACTTGGATAACCAATTTTATCTTTATCCATGGTAAAGGATTTTTCAGTAATAAAGGGTTATAAATTAACTTATTTGGGGAAAATTAGCTCATAAATGTCAATGGGATGAAATTTTATACCATTTACCTTCCTAATTGTCCTATTCAAATATTTTTATAATTTTTATATAATTTAATAAATTATTATTTAACATAAAAAATCATTAATATCATTTATGGCTATTAATTTAGATTGACTTTGAATATAAGAGGATAATGATGGATTTATAATATAAACCATTACAACATCCCATAAGATGTAATATTGATTTGTAAACTTTGTTGGAAACTATAACTCTCCCAAAAAAATATCTCACTTGTGTTTTTAAGATCATTTAATTTATTTTCCTGCTACATGAACAAGAACTGTGTTTATATTGTGTAAAAATCAAAGGTAATTATTTGACCACTATAAATTAAAAATAAATTGCCATAAAAAATATTATTATTTCAAATAAAAAAAATATTACCAAACATAAGATGTTTTTATCACTACCAAAAAATATTATAGATATTAAAATAAATAGTGACATTTTTGACTTTATTATTTACTTAAATATTATAAAATTCAAATTCAAAGATAAATTGAAAAAAATGACATTTTAATTTTTTTTACTATAATGGATGAAATAGGCTCATTAAATTAAATTAAGTAATGTTTTTCAAGCCTTATCAAATTAGTTTTAACACTAATTAACTCATTTTACCATTACTGTGGTAATGAAAATTTAATATGGTTGAAATATCATGCATTTTTATGTATTTTAAAGAGGTACAAAGACACCAGAAACAAAATAGAACACCGGGAATCATGAGGGTATGTAGTAGTGAAGGCCAAGGGAATCCACTTATACAAGGTTAATGCCCTCATCTAGAATTAAACCAAGACCGGAAGAACAAGAAAATTGCTCACCAAGATTCACTCTTGAGGCCAAGAAATCAGAAACCGGATTGTCGTCATGCAACAAATGACATATATCAATGCTTCTCTTCAAGAACCCTTTGAATTGGCGGATAAGATACTCGATGGACCATGGGGTACCTCCAATCCCATGCGAGGAGTTGTAAATAATAATAGAATCTATTTCCGTAGTTGTGTGGTGAATGCCTTTTGGCTACAAATATGTAACCCGATGAGCAGTGATTGAGCTTCAGCCTGTAGGGAGTTGACTCTACCAAATGAGGCCTCAAAAGCTATAAAAATTGATCCCCTAGTGTCCTTGACCACACCTCCTCTATGAATAAACCCCATGCTACAAGAATCATTTGTGTTCATCTTGAGACTCGAACTGTGGGGGAACCAGCAAAGTAGTTGAACCATTGTTGTGATTTGGTGTACCTAAAAGGTAGGGTCTGAATGAAGTAGCTTCCTCACAGTCCTTACATAACCGTGCCAAGTCAATAAAAGTGTTTTTGATTTTGAGGATCAATCCAAGATAGGAACCCTAGGGTCTGCCATGCCTCGTTACATTTTTCTTTTTCCATATACACCAACACCTGATCGTGATGATGAGGTCTCTCACCTTTTTTTCTGGTCCTGTGTTTCCCACCCCCTCGAACCCCATGCTGAAGAAGTCCATGCTTGACGTATCTGGGGGCACCCAACTAGTGAATACATCTGTAGAAGGTGAATTCCCCTTACCTCAATGTGAGGTGGGGATACTCTTTTATAGATGAGTAAATCTAATTACAAGGAGGGTAAGTCCGATGTGGGACTCAGAAATACCCATTTAAACTTAAATGGGGCCCAACACTCCCCCTCAAGCTGGACATGCCCAGATTGGATAGAGTCCCACAAAGAAAAAAGATGACAAGACACAAGACCAGCTCATACTCCCCCTCAAGCTGGGCCATGGAGGTTGTGAATACCCAGCCTGGTAGTAAGAGACTCAAGGCGAGCTCATGGGAGACCTTTGGTGAAGAGATCGGCAAGCTGATCTGCCGTCAGGATATGGCCGAAACTGATATGGTGCTGCTCCAGATGGTGGCAGAAAAAGTGACTGTCCACCTCGATATGCTTTGTCCATTCATGGAAGATTGGATTCGAGGCAATATTCGTGGCAGCCTGATTGTCACACCAGATATGAGCAGGAGTCGATGCTGGGAAACCGAGCTCATGGGGGAGATGACGAAGCTAGAGGATCTCAGTAGTGACTGTGGCCATGGCTCGATACTCGGCCTCGGTACTCGATCGGGAGACGATAGTCTGCTTCTTGCTGCACCAAGAGATGAGATTACCGGTGAAGAACATGGCGAAACCCGAAGTAGACTTGCGGGTAGCAAGGCAACTGGCATAGTCCGCATCACATAAGGCCTCAACATTCATGTGATCATGATGTGAGAACTGAAGGCCACGTGCAGGGTCTTTCTTGATGTATTTGGCAATGCGAAGGACAGCATCCCACTGAGATCTGATAGGATGCTCCATGAACTGGATGACTTTTCCAATGACACAGGCAATGTCGAGACGCGTCATGGTGAGGTAGTTGAGTTTACCTACCAGGCATCGATAGCTCTCGGGATGAGGAAATGGTTCCGAGTAGGAATTAAGGGAGCGTTCCCCAGGCTCAAGCGGAGTGTCCACTATAGTGGATGTGCTCAACCCGGCATCCTGCAAGATATCAAGAGCATACTTGCGCTGGAAGAGATAGATAGTTTCTGCAGTCCGAGAGACCACGATGCCAAGGAAGTAGGTGAGGGGACCAAGATCTTTGGTGTGAAAGTGCTGGTGAAGATGTGTCTTGAGGCTGGCGATGCCTCTAGAGTCGCTCTATGTGATGATGATGTCATCAACATAAACCACAAGCAAGATACAGTCATGCGTCATCGTATGAAAAAAGATTGTGTGATCTTTCATACTCCGAGAGAGGCCAAAGGTTGTGACGATAGTGCTGAAGCGGACAAACCATGCTCGAGGAGACTGCTTGAGGCCGTAGAGGGAGCGACGGAGACGACAGACATGGGAGTCGGCACCAAAGGTAGAAAAACTAGGGGGCTGCTGCAGGTAGACTTCTTCATCAAGAAAGCCATGGAGAAAAGCATTCTTAACATCCAGTTGATGAAGTGTCCAGTGATGATGAGCATCCAGAGAGATGAATAGGTGAATAGAGGCCATCTTTGCAACTAGAGAGAAGGTATCAATGTAGTCGATGCCATATGTCTGAGCAAATCCCTTTGGGACAAGCCGGGCTTTGAGGCTCCAAAGAGAGCCATCGGGATTGAGACGGATCGTGAAAACCCATTTACAGTCAACCGCCTGTTTGCCCGCCGGAAGTGGAACAAGATCCCATGTATGGTTGTCATCCAGAGCTTTCAATTCATCCCTCATTGTGGCTAGCCACCTGGGGTGAGATTTGGATTCACCAACTGTTCGAGGAAGCGACACGGTCTCCAGAGCTGACAGACCCCTGTATGAATATACAAAGAAAGGATTAGTCTTACACGAACGAGTACCTTTCCGGAGTGCAATCGGCAAGTCCTCGGGAGCTGTGACAGGAGCATTGGACGAAGCAGAAACAATTTTGTCCTCGGCCTAGATGGGAGGTACAGTGGAAGGACGACGAGAGTAAGTCTGTCCAAAGAGATGACCGGTCGTAGGAGACACCAGAGGCAGGTGAACCATGAGCGGAAGACAGTCATCTATGGTAGTGTCGGGATGAGAAGAGGGGAGAGTGAAAGGAGAGCTCTCGACAAACGATACGTCGGCAGAGGTGATATACCGGCAGAGGTCTGGAGAGAAGCATCGGTACCCGCGCTGAGTGCAGGAATATCTGAGAAAAATACATCGAAGGGATTTGGGAGAAAGTTTGGAGAGATTGGGGCGAGTGTCCCGGACATAATAGAGACATCCGAAGACGCGGAGTGGAAGGGAGTGAGGAGGAATAGAGGAGAACAGGGTATGAAAAGGAGTATCCCCCTGAAGGATAGAGAAGGGAAGACGATTGAGAAGGTAAGTAGCAGTGAGGATGGCATCCCCCCATAAGAGAAGTAGGACCTGACGGTGGAAGAGGAGGGCATGAGCATTTTCCAGAATATGCTGGTGTTTCTGCTCGGCCACCCCATTTTGCTGAGGGTATCAGGAAAGGATGTTTGGTGGATGATGTCGTGGGCCCTCAAAAACTGCTGAAAGTGAGTGGATAAGTATTCCCGCCTATGGTCAGATTGGAGACATTTCACAGGGATAGAAAACTGTGTCTGGATCTCATGGTAAAAAATCTTAAAGGTGGAGAGAACCTATGTCTGATCTCGAAGAAGGTAAAGCCTTGTCATACGGGAATAATCATCAATGAAAGAAATGTAATATTTATACCCAGATTAACTCGAGGTGGCACAGGGACCCTATACATCGGAATGAACCAAATCAAAGGGTTTGGCGGCCTGTGTGTCAACTCAAGGAGAATATGATGTGCGATGGTGTTTCGAAAAATGACACGACTCACAAGGAAAATATAAATAGGGACTAAAATCGGGATAGAGCTGATGAAGTGCTGAGGCAGAGGGGTGTCCCAACATAGAATGGAGGTCTACGGCACGAGCAGGGACAGACGCGCAGGTGATGGAAGTCTGGCCATCGAACATGTACACCCCATCCCGAATCTAGCCTCTACCAAGTTCCTGGTTCGTTGTCTGCTCCTGAAACAAAATAGAAGACGAGGTAAAGATAGAATTACAGTTGAGATCCTTGGTCAGTTTGCTGATGTAAAGAAGGTTAAATAGACTGCGGGGTACATGAGCCACCGAGGATAGGTGAAGGGAGGAGGTGAGGGAACAGGTGCCAAAGCTGGCTATGGGGAGAGTGGAACCATCATCAATAGTGATGGCTGAGGATCCACTATAGGGACGATATTTGGAGAGTACACCTGCATCCCCGGTGAGGTGGTCGGACGCACCTGAGTCAAGCATCCATGCAGGGGAACGATGACTGACAAAAGTAGTGGGACCACTGGAATGGGAAAGAGAAGCTGATGAAGAGCTCGGCATGGAGGTGGTCCGTTAATCATGAATCAGTTGGATCTCATCCAGGGAGAGATCCAAAGATAGGGGAAGAGCAACAGCAGGTGAGGACGAATCGCTTATCGTAGTCTGGCCCTGTTAGGGGTGAAAATCAGGACGACCATAAAGGACCCAGCAGTAGTCGACCAGATGGTCGAGCTTGCCGCAGTGCTGGCAGAGGGGGTGAGGTCGGTCGTCTCCACTACCGCGTCCTCGAGGGCCGGTAGGGAGGCCACCGCCACGGCCCAGGAGCGTAGTGTGATCAGGGATGGGGACGGGTGGTGCAAGGGCCCGATGAGCCTTCTGCAGGTGATGATAGACCTATGAGATATTTAGCATAGACGGGCTGGATAGCATCTCAGTGGTCGTCGTGGCGTAGTCTGGTGCGAGGCCATTCAGGAGATTGAATAGGCAGAGCTGGTCCCGTTGAGTCTGCGCTTCTGCCGGAGTCTGAGGAATATGTCAGAGTTCTTGCAGTTTGTCGCGGAGACCCTTCCATTCCATGAAGTAGTTGGGAAAAGTCTGATCCTGCTGGAAGATGTGGGAGAGACACTATAGAACGTCTGAGACCCGAGACAAGTTATTGGTCTCAGAGAACATGAAAATCAAGGAATCCCATAGCTCTTTGACAGTCTTAGCAGTCCTGGTGACATCTTTCACGGATCGGTCCATGGAGTTGACTAGTAATGCAAATATTTTGTTGTCCGCCAACTGCCAAGAGTCGAATTTGGGGTCAGTGATTGCAGGTGGGGGTTTCTCAAGATGAGAATGAAGTCCCATGCCACGTAGGGATATCAAGACCGTCTTCTGCTAGATGGATAAATTTGTGGCATCCATCCGGTCATCGACAAGCCGGGAGGAGGTCGTGATCAGGGACGATAGAACTGAGGAAGTGTCCATGGAGGGCGGGCGCTGGACCTGGTTGCTGGGAGTCACGCGGTGGAAGGGAGGCGGCCTGGAGATGTCGCCGGAGGGAGCAGTGAAAGGGGGTCGCACTCAGGAGGAAACGTCGGGGCGAGTGTTGTCGCCGGGGGAGGGCGCCGATGGGCGAGGGCTGTGCGGGGGAGAGGGTGCAGCCGGGGCCAGGGCGCGGGCGCTGGGCGAGGGCGGTGCAGAGGCGAGGGTGCCGCCGGGGCTAGGGCGCGAGCGCTGGGCGAGGGTGCGGCTGGGGCAGGGGCGCCGTGTGGGCGCGGGCGCTGCGAGGGCTAGGACGAGGGCAGCGGGGCGAGGCGCTGGCGAGGGTGCCGCTGAGCGAGGGGAGCCGCGCTGGGAGAGAGGTACGCTGGGAGAGAGGGCCGCCAGGAGATTAGGGCAGAGCCAGAGGGGGGGAGAGAGGTGGGGCTGGACAGAACTGGGAATCCGCTGGGAGGGAGGGTCAGGATTAAGATCCCTCTGATACCATGTAGAAGGTGAATTCCCCTTACCTCAATTTGAGGTGGGGATACTCTTTTATAGATGAGTAAATATAGTTACAAGGAGGGTAAGTCTGATGTGGGACTCAAAAATACACATTTAAACTTAAATGGGGTCCAACAACATCAAATTCGCATCAAGCTATGTTTTCCCATTCTCCAATGATAAATAAGTGCTTAGAGGTTTCGATGCTTGGTTCCCTGTAGCAATGGCATCGAGAAGTGAAGCTCACCCCCTGGTGTTTGATATTCTCCTCAGTAGGTAGTGAATTCTTCCTTACCCACCACGTCAAAAAATTATACATCAACTAAATTTCTTTTTTCCCAAATCACCTCAACCCATTCATCCCATTCATTAAACCTCATATTAAATTTATAGAAGTCATAAGCATAGAATGCACTCGAAGAGGATCCCGTGAAGACACATCTTCCTGGTTCTGAATTAATCAATATACTGTCAAAACTGTTTTGTTTCTCTACATTCCGAATAGCTTGAATGAACTGTGGGTGATCACTTTCTTGTCTGGACGTGATGATCAGGGAGGGACATCCAAGAAAGCCAACCCTCGACCCTGCCCAGTTGCACTGCCAAAAATGAATATAACCTATTCCCACGATCCAAAGAGAGTGTTGTTGCAGGTTCTTCATGTGGGGATGAAACATAGAATAGATGGCTAATAGTATACCTATTTATATGCATATATCAACCTTCCCCATAGTGTCTTCCACTCCAGAATTTCCCATTCCAATTTAGCATGCAGGCTCTGCATCATGTCCACAACCCTCCTGACATTGATACCACTCTCACACAATGGTTTATCCATCTTCACCCAGGAAACCCAATGGTTCTTCCCCTCTGATTGGGCACCCCATAAAAATGAGGCCACTAGCTTCTCAATTCATGAAAAGATCCCTTTAGGAACCTGGAGCGCGGAGAAGATGTGCACAATAATAGAGTCCAGCATTATAGCGACCTGACCTTTTCTTACTTTACTATTACATCATTTCAAAGGTAAACAACATAATAGTATTACAAATAGAGGATCCAAAGGTTTAGTGTCTTGGGAAAACTAGGACCACACATAACAAATACAACATCAACCATAAACATTTATTTAATTTCTTCTTCACTAGCTTCTTAGTGTCACTTGTCCTCTCCTTAGTACATGTAGCCACCTGAGGATATACATCAAAAGGGGTGAGCTAGAAGCCCAGTAAGAGGATAGATAAGAACAATATATCATGGGGTGAGCATAATCATAACATAGGCAAAAGATCATGAACATGAGAGAAGCATAAATAACATACTTGAAAAGTGGCAATGCATAAAAATGAAACATCGTGTCTTAGTGGTTAACTACCACACATACTTGTGAACAAAGCTAGCATCATGTTCACACGTCATTTCACATTTACTCATGAGATTCATCACTTTACCTAATGCATTGGAGCGCTGTATAATTTCAAACGCTCCCGTCACATTTAAACATTCATATTGCGCTATATAATTCCGGGCGCACCCGTCACATCATAACATTATCATTTATCATGCTTGCCACAATGAACATATAACATAAATTAACATAATGAACCCATGAAAAGTAATGGGTTTTATCTCATTATAACATATTCATAAGCTTTGGGTTCCCAAAAGAAAGAGGGAATAACATACATGTTACAAGAACCGTTCACTTTGAGTGAGAAGTAAAAAGGGTGCTCTTAAAGGAAGAGTTCTTTTGGAAAACATTTTGATAGACATAAAAACCAGTGACAAACATGTATATCTCATAAAAGTAAAGGCAATGATTAACAAATGATCTTTTAGGAGTAACCATATCCAAAAAGGGAGTGAAAGAGGGAGAACCCGAAGGATGAAAGTTGGGTTCGAGAATTTCCCCTTACCTTGTACCAGAATGCTTCCTTCTCTTTAATGTCCTGTATAATGACATTATATTCATTAATTAGAAATCCAGAACCATGTGTACATTAATAGGGTTAATTATGGTTTCATTATGTCATATTATGTTCCTTTTGATGACTTATAGAGTTTAAAAACTTTGTTCGGGGATGTTCATTTTTATTGTTTTTCTTGGGTGGTTCACTTGTATTCTTAAATTGAAGTTTGGGTAGAACATGAGTAAACATCCAGAAATAAAATTACATTTCATTAATTATATTACAGGATATTGAATGATTTTATAATGAATTACATTAGATCCATGTGGATGAATCATTATATAAGAATTAAATGATGGTTATTTGGGTCAATTTGGGCGGTTTTTGGATCACAACGAACTTGTTTTAATTTATCCCTTAGTAATATGTTCATAGGTTATTTCCAGAACATTAAATAGAACATAATACACATAAAATATTCTGGTTCAACCATAAAAATGGTTTCATGACCAGATCTGAAGGTAGAAATGGAAGAAGAGAGCATGTCGTTTTTGAAGGTGATAAATTAACACCTCATGAACAATGTTCTCTTTAATAAAATAAAAGGAAGAGGGAAAAGGTGTGGGGTGATATAATATCCCATTAGAATAATAAAATTACATTATATGTATAATACTAGAGTTACAAAACAATTTGGATGAATATAGGTGGGGAGAGATCAAGAAAGGAACTCGAACTTGAAAGGGAATTAAAGGAGAAGAGGGAAGGAAATTACCTCTTAAATCTTCCTCTTGAGATCCTCCTTAAGGAAGCTAGTCTTGGTCTTTTGATGAGACCAACAACTTTTGGACGTGGGGGAGGGACTAGAGAAGGTGTTTGGGCAGAGTTTAGAGAAGTCTTGGAGCTTGAGAGGTGTGAGGAAAAGAGGGAGTGAAGGGTGGCTTTTATAGTGGAGGGGAGAGGGGTTTCCTTAATATAAAATTCATTAGTTTATTATTTCCCCACAAGACAAGGAATAGTGAGTCTTGAATGACCAAGAATAGTAATTTTATAATGTAATCACAAACCAAGTGGTCTTACATCAGCAGAACATCATTGATGACTCAATTAATACATTATTTAGCATTTATTGTGAATTATCGAATTCTACTATTCATCAAAAATTCAAGTATCTCAGAAAAATCCCAAAACTTTCCCCCAACCATTTTTCGACGTTTATAATCCAAAAATGAAGTCCATTTTTCAAAAATAATTTTTTAAATATTATTAATTTAATATTTAATTAAAATCATAATTTACCTAAAAAACTGTTTTTAAGATTAAAGCTGATTTTATAGTTCTTTCAAAAATTACGTAGGGTCTTATAAAATTATCTAAAAACTATTTGACATTGATTCAATACATTTTAGGGAAATAAATATTTTTTTAAATTAATTAATTAATTATAGTTAATTATTTATGACTTATAAAATACCAAAACGTTTACTAATGTCAAATTGTCACTTTCTAAGATGTCTAAAATTTATTTAATTATTCATAGGTAATGTTATTCTTATGTTGGATGATTTACTATTCATAAGGGTCATATTACTATTCATAGGGGTATGTTACTATTCTTAAGGGTACGTTACTATTCACCAAAAATTATTTTTGTTTCATTAGACTCCAAAAATCATCTTGAACACAACCGTGTATGTCGGAGTTTCAAAATTCCAAACATAGGATTGACAAACTTATGTTTAAAGGTCACTTATCACTTAGTAGTTCATTATTTTGTGTTTTCATGTTATGTTATGACATAAATATAAGAAGGGAATTTTCCATTGAAAAACTTTGGGTTGTTACATTCTTCCCCCCTTAAGAAATTTCGCCCCCGAAATTTCACTTTACACAAACAGGTGAGGGTACTTCTCCTTCATTGCCTCTTCTAGTTCCCAAGTTGCTTCCTCAAACTTATGGTTCCTCCACAACACTTTGAAAAGATGGGTTGTCTTGTTGCGTAGAACCTTATCACTTCGGTCCAAAATCTTTACCGGCTACTCCTCATAGGAGATATCATCTTCCAGCTTCACCACCTCTGAGTTTAGTACATGTGAGGGGTCTGGAATGTACTTCCTCAGTAGTGATACATGAAACACATCATGAACTTGAGCCATATTCGGTGGAAGTGCAAGACGATAGGTCACGACTCCTATGCGGTCAAGGATCTCAAAGGGGCCAATATACCTTGGGCTTAACTTCCCTTTCTTCCCAAATCACATGACTCTCTTCCATGGAGATATTCGAAGGAAGACTTTATCTCCAACGTCGAACTCCAAGTCCCTTTGACGGTTGTCAGCATAGCTCTTTTGCCGACTTTGAGCAGCTTTGATGTTTTTTTGGATGACTTGAACCTTCTCTGTCATCTCTTGAACAAGATCAGGTACAAGTAGCTTTCTTTCTCCAACTTCGTCCCAATAGGTTGGAGTTCTACATCGCTTTCCATACAGAGCTTCATATGGAGCCATCTGAATACTCGAGTGGAAGCTATTGTTGTATGAGAACTAAATCAATGGGAGATGTTAATACCAACCACCTTTGAATTCAAGAGAGCAGGCTCTTAGCATATCTTCAAGCGTCTGAATAGTACTTTCAGACTAGCCATCAGTTTGGGGGTGATAGGCCATGCTGAAATTTAATTCAGTACTCAAAGCATGTTGAAAGCTCCTCCAGAATTTAGATGTAAACCTTGGATCACGGTCAGAGACAATTGAGAGTGGAACACCGTGCAGTCTCACCACTTTCTTCACATATATCTTTGCAAGTTGTGCAAGTGGGAGGTCTTCCCGAATAGCGATAAAATGAGCAGTCTTGGTGAGTCGGTCAACCACAACCCATATCGCATTATTTCCATTTGATGTCTTTGGGAGACCCGTGACAAAGTCCATAGTAACATTTTCTCATTTCCACATGGGTATAGGCAATGGCTGCATCATACCCTTGGACTTTTTTCGCTCAGCTTTAACTTGCTGACATACCAAGCACCTTAATATATATTCTGCAATCTCCTTCTTCATGTTATCCCACCAAAAGTGTTATCGGAGATCACGGTACATCTTGGTACTCCCAGGATGGATAGAGAAAGTTGAGCTATGTGCATTATCCAATAGCTCCTTCTTTATCCCAGGTGACGAAGGCACACAAAGCCGCGTTCCAAACCGAATCACATCATCATCGTCGATATGGGACTCTTGCAGCTTCCCTTCCTTTACTGCATTCACCCTCTTTTGTATCTCCACATCATCGCTTTGTGCTTCCTTAATCTTCTCTTGGATGGATGGTTTCGCAATCATTTGGGAAAGGTAGGATGTATCCCCCACCCTTATGATTTCCAAATCCATTCTTTGCATATCCAAGAAGATAGAGTCTTTCTCAATCCGCAACATGGATAGAGTAGCAGGTTCTTTTCTGCTTAGAGCATCAGCTACTTGGTTCGTCTTTCCAGGATGATAGTGAATAGAGAAATCGTAATCCTTGATTAGCTCTAACCATCTCATTTGACGCATGTTGAGATCCTTTTGTGTGAATATATACTTTAGGCTCTTGTGGTCGGTGTATATGTCACACTTCTCGCCATAAAGGTAGTGTTGCCAGATTTTCAAGGCAAAAATCACGGCTTCCAGCTTTAGATCATGCGTCGGGTAGTTATGGTCATGGATCTTCAACTGTCGTGAGGCATAGGCTATCACTTTATCATTTTGCATTAGTACACAACTCAAGCCTTTCTTTGAAGCATCGCTATATATCACAAAATTTTCTCCACTTTTCGGTAGTGTGAGTACAGGTGCAGTGATCAGCCTTCTCTTTAGCTCCATGAAGCTTCCCTCACATTCTTTCGTCCAGACATACTTTACCCTTTTCCTTGTTAACTTAGTTAGCGGGTTTGACAATCGTGAAAAGTTTCTCACAAAACGTCGTTAGTACCCAGCTAATCCAAGAAAACTATGAATTTTTGTGACACTATAGGGTCTGGGCCATTCCTCAATCGCCTTTGTCTTTGAAGGATCCACATAAATTCTCTCACTTGTGATCACATGTCCCAAGAACGTGACTTGATTCATCCAAAAGTCACAATTAAAGTACGCAAAGGTGAAGAATAAGCATTGACTGCCTGGAGAGATTTTTGTAGAAAAATGTTGGTGTAAGGAGGAAATAAAATCCACTTTAATACAATTCTTCCAAAAATAGCCATATGTGGAGGTTCTGCGGGCTATCATGAAGGTATCGTTGAACCCTTTCTCGAAATGCAAACCCCTTAATTTTCGAGGCATTTTTCTTCGGCTCCAAAACCGCTGCAGGAGATACTGAATGGCTGGACAATTCATTAGCTGTGAAATTCGTTTTGACCTAGACCCCTAGACCCGAGAGTTCTATATGAGCTCTGATATCATTGAAGAGAGCTATGTCTGGTTTTGGTCCAAGACGCAAGACCATTTGAACTTGGAGAAGACATTAAAGAGACCTTGAGTTTAGATTGGGACCTGGTACAGACTCCTTGACGAAGCGGCGACGAGGCTAAAACAGCTGCTCGCAGACAACCTTTCACCACCGTCTGCTAAGGCCGAACATTCGGAGACAAAGGGTCCCAAGATGGGGAGGTCCTTGATTCAATAACTTTATACGCTGAAAGCATAGAAACTGAAATATGGAGGGGAGAGGCGGCCGAGCATGGAGGATCCTCTTGACCTTCGATAGGAGAGACTGTAGGAACCCGATCCTGCTGAGACGAACCTACAGGAGATAATACACTGTTGTCGCTAGAAGGCATGGGAGAAGATGCCCCTCCAGAGGGGCCCGGGTCGCCACGAATTGAATAGAGATCAGAGAGGGGGGACGAACAGTAAGGAATTAGGGCTGAAGATTGGGGTCCTCCCAGCCGTTGATAATCGACCTTGGAATCCGAGCTGAGATTCAGCTGCGGGGGAGGAAGAAGAAGCTCTGCCTCCCCCAGAGAAAATCCTTCGTATCAAATCAGGCCAAAGAAAAATTACATTTGTTATATTTATAATTACATATTCATTATAATTGTGTATTTATATATATAATTGTATATTTATTATATTTATAATTGCATATTTATTATATTTGTTATATTTATAATTATATATTTATTATAATTGTATATTTATTTATAATTGTATATTTATTATATTTATATTTATATTTATATTTATTATATTTATAATTATATTATATTTATAATTCTATATTTATTATATTTATAATTATATTTATATTTATAATTGTATATTTATTATATTTATAATTATATTTATATTTATCGTTGTATGTTTATTATATTTATTATAAATATAATAAATATATAAATATTTATAATTATAATAAATATATAATTATTTATAATTATATTTATATTTATAATTGTATATTTATTATATTTATAATTATACATTTATTATTATTGTGTATTTATAATTATAATTGTATATTTATTATATTTATAATTGTATATTTATTATATTTGTTATATTTATAATTATATATTTATTATAATTGTATATTTATTATATTTATATTTATATTTATTATATTTATAATTATATTATATTTGTAATTATATTATATTTATAATTATATATTTATTATATTTATATTTATATTTATATTTATAATTGTATATTTATTATATTTATATTTATATTTATATTTATAATTGTATAATTATATTATATTAATAATTATATTTACAATAAATATTTATAATTAGAATAATATTTATAATTGTATTTATATTTATAATTTTATATTCATTATATTTATAATTGTGTATTTATATTTATAATTGTATATTTATTATATTTATAATTATATTTTTAATTGTATATTTATTTTATTTTTCATATTTATAATTGTATATTTATTATAATTGTATATTTAGTTATAAATGTATATTTATTATATTTATAATTATATATTTATTATATTTATATTTATATTTATAATTATATATTTATTATATTTATATTTATATTTATATTTATAATTGTATATTTATTATATTTATAATTATATTTATATTTATAATTGTATATTTATTATATTTATAATTATATTTGTAATTATATTTATAATTATATATTTATTATATTTATATTTATAATTATTATATTTATAATTATATATTTATTATAATTATTATTATATAATTATTATAGTTATATATTTATGGTAATTGTATATTTATTATAATTATATATTTATTATATTTATAATTATATATTTATTATAATTATATAATTTTTATAATTACATATTTATTATATTTATCATTATATAATTATTGTAATTATAATTTTATATTTATTATAATTATATAATTATTATATTTATAATTATATATTTATTATTATTATATATTTATTATTTTTTTTAAAGGGTGGGGTCGAAACCTCATTTATTATTAAAGCAAAGCAAATAACTCTTTAACTGGGTAGAGGGAGACCCATTACATAACTTGAAGGCCCAGTTGACATTTAGCCCATTACGTGGCCCGTAGGCCAATTTTTTTTTGCCCAAAGCCCATTCCGTGAATAGCACTGCTACAGTACCCGCGCTGCTACAGTACCCTGCCACTGCTATAGTGTCTGCCGGTGCTACAGTGCCTCCACTGCTACAGTGTGCTACAACACTGCTACAGTACCCTACGTCCAATGGGTTTTGAACCCCCATTTTCCATGTAGAATTAAGGGGTGTTTACCACTAAGCCAAAACCACAACTACTATATTTATTATTATTATTATTATATTTATAATTGTATATTTATTATAAATACACAATTATTATAATTATATATTTATTATATTTATAATTATATAATTATTGTAATTATATATTTATTGTGTTTATATAATTATAATAATTATATTTATTATTGTTAAACATTTATTATAATTATATAATTGTTATAAATATAATTATAAATTTATCATATTTATTTTAGTGATTATATGTATTATAAATATATTTATTATAATTATAATTATAATTATATATATATATATATATATATAAGATATGGGGGTTGGGGAGGGGTGGTGTGGGGATATAGAAAAAAAGGGGTTGAGCGCCAATTGAGTTGGCGTTGTAAGGTATTTGTGAGAGCCCCACTTCAATTGGCGCTCAACAAACCCAGTTTCCTAAATAAATAAAAAGTAAATTCCTTAAATTAAAAAAAATAAAAAGCCCCATATAACCAATTTTTCCGTGACGATCCTTCTCATCATCACGGGGAGGAGGGCACACACTGCGTCATAGAAATGGTCGAAAAAGCTTGAGATCGAGGCGGTGTGTTCGACACGTTCTTTCCATTCAAAAACTTCATCCTCTTTTCTATGGTCATTATTCAAAATGAACAAAAATAAAATGTACCTACTTGAACACATGATTAAAAATATGTATTCCAGTTTTTATGTTTAAATTATTAAAAGTGTATCACTTTAATTTAAAAATAAAACCACAAAAATTGGATGAAAATTGGTTTTTCAGAAAAAACGAATCATTAATTTTGAAAACTCTTTTTATTTCAGATTCAAGTATAAAATTCAATAAGAATAGCATAGTTGGATAATGGTAAATCAAAAGGGACTAATTATGTTTTAAAAATAATCAAATATATAATTTTAGTGTTTATATTCCTGAAAATAAAATAAAATATCCAAAAAATATCAATATTTTTCATTATTCCTTGAATAAACAAACATTTCAGAAAATTCTCAAAAAAATCACTCAATGATAATTTTAAAATGAAAATTTCAAAAAATATTTCCTTTTTTATAATAAATAATTTCTAAAAATTCTTTTAATTACTCATAATACAATAATTAATAATCATCATTTGTAAAGAATGCGTATTTTTAATGAATAAAACAATTTCACTGAAAAAATTATTTAATAATAATTAATCGATACATTTTTATTGTATATGAACAATATATACATATATATTTCTTAATTTTTTTAAATCCACTTTATAACCTCTATTTCAACAGTTATGTTATAGCAGTGATATACAAATATTTTCATGGTTCGTTTGATCTCGGTGTTGGGTATCTTGCACTCTATAGTCTTCATTTAAAATCTTGAGATATTACAAAATAAATCAAAATGACGAAGGGATGCCGGAGATAAATCCATAGGAAAATAGTAGGAGGAACAAGGTGTTTTGGGTCTAATACCAGGATTTTTTTTGGGGGGGGGAGAAAATTTTCTTAAGGGTTCATCAGGGAAAAGAGGGGGAAATATATTTTTGCAGCTATTTAAATAAAAAATTTCTATGAGACTATCAGCTTGTCGGTAGCCTCCAACTTGCTCCCCGATAGTGCACCGACTTTCAATTGTAAGGATAGTGGATCCAATCTGAGGGCTTTCTACTCCTCTTTTCCATAGGCAAGCAAGTGGTACCAAACTGTCTAGTTGATGCAAATTCAGCTTCGTGGTTTCATGCCATTTTCACCACCTAGATCCTTCAATGCACACCTGATACCCTTGGCATACCTCCCGAGCCACATTACACATCTATTTAAAGAAATATGGGTAGATGTAACCATTGAAACCTTGTTTCTACGCCCAATTCTAAATCTGACCATCCATCATAATCTAAATTATATTTTCCTCATGATTTCTAAATTTTAAATGAACATGGTGTTTTGTTGTGATACTCTATGGTATTGTGGTTAACCTTTCCTATTCTCTTGTTAAGATTCCTCACATTGATCAAACCAAATAAACAACACCTTTTCATTAAAAAGTGTATCATCAAGGTATATGTCTTGGAATATTTTTCAATAAAATGATGATAATATCATTCTTTCCCAATGAAACATCTTTCACAGTACAAATTCAAGGGAACTTTCTTGGTTATCATCGACTCCACTTTCTTAGGATTAATGAGATTAATAATTTAGATTTTACAAGAATGATGAACATAACTTCATGGATCTAAAAAATAACATTTAGGTAACTCGGTATATAGATAATACTGTTCAAATGACTCCTAGATTATGTGAAGAAGTTGACCATGATAATTATAAGACATTGAATATAGATGTACTTCATCCATAAAAGCTACAAATTGTTTAAAAGGCATTGCCACACCCGAAATTTTTTAATTCCATGCTTTGTTTCAAATCATGTTTCGGTTCTTAGCTTTCTCTCGATTTCCTGGTGTTCTGGGTTTAAATTTTTGGCATCTCTTGTGTTTTTGATCTATGACCTTAGTCTTGGGGTCTATCATGGTCGGCCTCCCCATTTGTAAAGGGATGGTATGAGGTTGTGGTGGTTTGGAGTTGGATTTGTGACACTCATTGTGGCACCCCTTGTGGGGTAAGTTGTTGGGGTGGTTTATACCCTTGAGTTGGATGAGTCTTGGGGTGGAAATGTGGTTTGTTTTGGGTATTATCCCCCATATCCTTGGCCTATCTTTCCCCTAGGTTTCCCCCTTGGACCCCCCTGAATTTGAAGGAGTTTGGACACTTTTTGAGTGGACAGAAGGGGGAACATGGTTGGGGCACACAATTTGCTAAACCGTGCAAGAAAACCGTACGACCTTTTTCAGGCCATTAAAACATTTTGAAATTCCAAGTTTTACCTCCCAGGATTTATCCAAACTCGCCCCTTTCTTCCCCCATTCGATCATTTCAGCCATGACATCCTCCCAATCTCCCCAAACCTCCCTTGGATCTCATTTTTGGATGGGATTTTGATGGGGAAACTTCAAGCTCTCTTCAAGTAAGTGCCTCTATCTTTGATTTATCTCTATTATTTAGAGTTTCTTTCCCTATCCATGAAGTTCCTTGTTTCCAGAAGGTAGGGTTTCGAACCTAGGATTTGATCCTCGTTTTCTTGGTCCAATCCTTTGATTTTAGGCTCGATTTACCTTCCTTGAGGTGCGGCGATGGTGTGATTGGATTTTCGCACAAAGATTCAAGGGTTTTCATTATTTTGGTAGGTGATTCCATGTGTATGCAATCATTGTGACTTATATTGCTGTGTTTATAATATTTTCACATTTATATCATTTTATTAATCGTCCAAAAATTGGTTTTAGTGGTGTTTGTAAAGAAAATGAAGTTTAAGTGACATTTTTATGTGAAATTCAAGATTTTTCATAGAAATCTTTATTGTTTAATTTGGGGATGCCCTATGACTACTTAGTTGATTGTATTGAAATGTATTAGGGCTTAAAATAATGTTTTGAATGTTTATCTCCTTTATTTGTTGTTGCGAAAATTTGTTTTAATGGTGTTTGTGAAGCATATGGACATTAAGTGCCATGCTTGTGTGAAAATGAAGGTTTATAAAGATATCACTTCTTGGTTCATATGGGGCTTCCCTATAATTTATTTTTTGGTTTAATTGAAAGGTATTGGACTGCCACTTTTTTTTGGTGACTTATAAGTGTGCACATAGTGTGTAAAGTGGGGATTTCAAGGACTTTTGGGTGCAAAACAATGCGAGATTTTGAGAAGTTGTTTTTATTGAAAATCAAAAATGTTTTGTTGTGTGTTTTAAGTGGTAAAAAGTGTGTATAGATACTGTATTGTTTTTTGTGAACAAAAGTTTTGTTTTTATATGAAAAGGGATGTGTGTAGCATGCTGTAATTGTTTGAGCACAAAGGGGGAAGCCCGGGTACCTAGGTGGGTGGATATGTACTAGTACATTAGTGGTCTGGATGGGTTTTGTCCCTGTTTCACTGAGAAAAATGGATAAAGACAACATAAAAAAAACTATACTGATTATTATTGGGGACCACTAGGTTATGGTTATGTTCCATACTAGTGGATTGTGCACGAGAATGGATTTTTCTATGGTTACTTTACACTGAGATACGAGGTACATGGGGCCTGAGACTACCTAGTGCCTAGGGGTGTTCCTGATTTTGGTGATCATTGAATTTGTGGTATTTACCCTTTTCATAGGGTGTGTTTGGATATAAATTATAGTATCTAAGATTTATTATCCAAACGTGTTAACATTATTAAAGTTTTATTTTGAAAACTGTTTACAATTGAAAGTTTCATTTCTTGGAATTTATCACCGCTTTTCCTTGCATATTAAAACTGTGTGCTTTTTCACCTTGTATTGCATAATATTTGGAATCTTTGGGTGGTATCCTATTGGTACTAGGATCACAACCTACTTAAACCCCTTGGTTTTAAGTATACTCGATTGTGTTTGACGTAAGTAAAGGCAAAGCCTTGGGTGAAGGCGGTTCGGGTTGTTAGTCCCCTCATATGGTGCGGTATTGTGGAGACGACTCGGGGGTGATGACCCCTTGTCATGTGGAGTCTTTGTGGATGATTTTATGTTGTTTTTATTTATATTTGGACCTATTGTACTATGATTAGACCTATTTATTCAGTTCTGGATTTTGTATGAACCTCGTTTGGTATGAATTTTTCAGATTCATTTTATCAAATGTTTTGATGTTTCATGTATCCATATTCTGGAAAATCATTCCCAAACCAAAATAGATGATACCTTGGAACTTGTTCCAGCCCATGGGAATAGAGAACACCCTTAGGGCCTTGTCATGGACTGGGTTTGGTGCCATTTTTGATTGCGACCAGATTCGGTTCGTGACAAAATGGAATCAAAGGAGGTTCACTCTTTGGGTCATGTTATTTGGGGAAGAGTCGGGATAGTCTGGAGCTAGGGCTATCAGAACTTGACATTCTAGTTATGGGTAGTGTTTGTAACAACCCGATATTTTATGATAAGTATTCTTTTTAATTTATTTTATGTCATGTGTTTTATGCTACAACAAGATTATCTTGTGCTATACGCCACACTGTATTATCTTGAAGTATACACAACACTATTCTTAGATTCTGTTACACACAATTTCAAGTTCATTTTATAATAGTCATTCTACGCAACATTGAGTGTATATATATATATATTCAATGTATAAATGAAATATGGTTGGATTCTGTTATAAGAAACAACGAATGATTCTTTCACAACATGCAACCCTAATTTGGCTGCATTACACGCAATCACGACCTTCCTCGATAGCGTGTGTAGTACGCAATACCGAGTTTCACTAGACGAGATATTATTATAATATTACTATGAACTAGCTGTTATGAATAGTAATACCAACTTTTTGAAATTTTATAAATTTTATCTTTCAAAATAGACTTCATTTTTGGATTCGGAATATCGAAATTAGATTAGGGTGAAATTTTGGTACTTTTCGGATAACTTTCATATTCTGATGAATAGTGGAAATTACTAAATTTTAATTAAAAACAAATTTTTTAATCGAAATAATTAATAGTGATAAATTATTAATTTTAGTGGTTTTAAATTATATTTATAATATATTGGTCATTGGATGTAATTTCACATTTAAACCAGATATAAACAAGTGTCAATCTTTTGATAGTTATTATCTCTTAAAAACACGCTATTTGTTTTGACGACGGGAATTAATTTTTAAATTAGTTAATGTAACTGATATGTTTTGAATTTGATAAAATAGACATAATTTTTGAATTCATAATATCAAATATAGCTGAGGCCTAATTTTTGGTTTTTTTCTGGAAACTTTCATTTTTTTGATGAATAGTGAAACCACTAAGTGGTAGTTAAAAAACTGAATTTTTCATAAAACTTAATTTTACCGCTTCCGTGAGTGGAATTTAGAAAATCCGAGAGACACGGTTAATATCAAGGACTAAAATGTGGTTCAATGAGATGAAAATAATTTTTGGTGAATAGTAACTTTTTACCTTTTTTTACCACGGTTAAAAGTAAATAGGGTAATTAAGGGTAAAAATGATATTATTATTACCCTAACACATGTCATAATTCTATTTGATAAGTGTAATTCGACCAAAAACAACCTTAGGAATAAAATATGACCATTTAGGCCCACTTGGATTAGATTAGGACATTTATTATTAATTTATTTAAAGAAGGGTTAAAATAGTTAAAATCAAAGTTTAATAACTAAACCATTTTTAATATAGGGTTATACATAAGATAAATTAGACTATAAATATTCATTAGAAAGATAAAAAGATTTCCTACATAATGGTATTTTATTTGTAATTTTTAGACTTAAAATAATTTAATTTATTTATGACACAATGATGATGCAGTAATTATCTTATTAATGAAATATTGACATAATTGATGTTATAAATACCCAAATAAATGTAATTTGAGACTTTTTATGAATTAAAATAATTTTCTATGTTAATATGACATTTTAGTATTGATTGCATTAATTTTTTTAGAACTAATCATTCTGTTATGATTTTCACAAAAATCAATTGCCAAATAGTGTCAAAATTGACATAAAATAGTTTTTAAAACAAATATTATATTATTAATTGTTATTATATTCCTAAAAATCTAAGGTTTGGAAAAGATACTTATATCATGATAGGTGTATCATTAATGGATCACTTGGGGGTCTCTTGGATGTATATGGTAAGTTTATTAACTATATAATATAAAAATACAAAGTGACATGGTAAATGTCAATCTAATTAACTAAGAGTTAAAACTAAAAGTTAAGGTTAATATAATGACCTAAACTTGTCTAAATTCTATTGGATGAGAGTATTTAGACCCATACCAACCTTAGCTTATAAATATATCAGTTTGGAGCTATTAAAAACCGAATTTGACTTTATAATAAAATAATATTTTTAGTTATTCCAAAGGTGCCCCTCTCCTCCCTTATAAAAGGGCACCTCCTCCCTCTTTTATTCACACCACTTTGAGCCTTCAAGCTCAGCCAAACCCTGCCAAAATCTCTTTTCCACTTCCATAGAAACATCCTAGAGGTTATTGTCTTCTTCAAAGACCAATTTTAGTGACCTAAGAGGAGGTCTCAAAGAGGCGCTTCAAAGAAGATGTAATGTCCGTTACCAATTATTTCAACTCTATTTCTTCTTCCACTTCTTCTTAATTAGTTTTTTCATTATGAAGTAATAACATCAGTATAACTAATATACTTATATGTTATTATAAGTATGAAACAACCCTATTTCACCATCTATCCATCCTACGGAAAACAAAATCACCGCGCGTGCGTACGTACGGAATACCGTCTCCACGCCGTGGTGTAATCTATTTTCCACCACCACTTTACATGGATAGGTATAATGGTGTAAATAAATAACTATATATGGTTATTGTAAAGTGATATTGATTCTGTAATATTATACATACACTTTAATACAATTCCACGATCTTGGGAATGATATCATCGCTCGTGCGTACGTACGGACTACCATCTCCATGACGCGATGAGATTCACTCTCCTTGTTAACCATTCATGAATGATTATAAAGTATATATAATGAATAATAATGAAATATATGACATAATAATGATAATGGATTTATGTATATATATACATGTATGTCATTTACTTAATTCCATTCAATTCAAAAGGGAAACGAAAACAGCGTTCATGCGTACGTATGGCCTACCGTCTCCATGAACGGTGTATTTATTTCCATTTATCGATATATTATATATATGTATATTCTGAATATATATAATATATATATCATGTTTTATATTCTGGAATTATTTAATCATGATCTAAGTAATCATATGAATAATTACAAGTCAAAACACGGACGACAAATGAAACGATTTTACCCAAAACGCTCTTTAACATGGAATTTACAAAATAATGGGTAATATAAAGTCATAAGTGAACCATATATGATATCATAACAATGAATATGATTATATAATAAGTCAATGAAATTATTTAAATCATTATACAGGAGGTTCGGATACATACGAAGCATATCAGACATATGGTAAGGGATAAAATTTCAATCTCATTTTTATCCGAGATTGCTTGTACGTAAGTATTTACTGGGGTTATTACTATCATCCATGTCCATGTTTTATAAAAGTGTATTCATGTATTTTTAAAGTCCTTTTTACCAATTTTTGACTTTTACTACATTGTATGTATGGAATCTTTCTTTTATGAGGTAATTTTTGACTTTTCCGTCCAAAGTACGAGAAGAATGTTTTTTTAGCTTATACGGCATGAAAGGATTTTTACGGTTTTATAAATCCATATTTTCATGAAGATTTCTCCAAAATATTTCATGACTATTTTCAAAAAAATCCTTTTATTTTAAAATTGCATGACATTTTGTGAAAAGAGAATGATTTTGAAGAAGAAAGGATATTTTCCTCAAGAATTCATTTCAAGTGTTTTATCCAAACCATTTTTCATCTAAGATGACATTATTTCATATGTGTATGTTTCAAGTATCATGTCTCTATGATTTACATGGTTTCACTTTTCTTATTATGAAACGATATCCATTCATTTAATATGGATTATTTGATGATGGGATGATGTTTATGAAACCCATTTTATTTATTGGGTTATTATGAATGATGTATGTTTATTTTGTGGCACAAGTAAGAATGATTTCATTATGAGATGGGTGGGACCTATATCTCCCTCCAATGCATTGGGTAAAGATTTATATCTCATGATATAGACATGGCTGGAACGGTAAGTTAATCCGGTTCAGTATTACAGGACTGGAACGAGGAGTGAACTCGATTCAGAAAGGGACATTGTCCACTAAGATGGTTTTGGCAGAAATTCCTTAGCTACTATGGAAATCATTACATGTGCTTAATGGATGCCACAATTACATGTTTTATTCCCATGCTATTTTATCATGATTTATGTTCTATTATGATCTATGCCTTATGTACTTCCATTTTTTATGTCGTTGCTCAAGATTTTTAATGTTCATGTTTTTTTTAAGTTCAAATGTATATGGTATGTTTTATTTTATCCATTCTTACCCTTACTGAGCATTTGAGCTCACCCTTTTTATGTTTTATTTTCCCCCAGGATTAAAAGAAAGATTTTAGGTAAGGAAACAAAAATGGGAAGATCTTTATGGGAGATGTTGAAGATCTTTCACCACGATTAGCAGATTACGTTCCAAGTTTCTAAAGACACTAAACTATTACGGTCATTGTGTGTCTTTTTTTGTTATGTACAAAGTATTTTGCAAAAGTAATTTAATGTCTATGTACTTCAAGCTCCGGGTCTCTACAGTTGGTATCAGAGGAAAGGTTTAGTCAACCTTTGGAAACTAGGATGCGAAAAAGTTAGTGAGATCCCTAGAGATATTTCTAAGGTATGTCTAGGGATGTACCTAAGGATAAGTATACATATAGGATATAGTCCTAGAACTACAGTAACGATCATAGAATTTAAACTAAGATTTTAGATATTGATGGTACTTCCCCTTTACTATGTTGTTTTCCCTAGCATGATTTTTTCCTCTCACAGAATTTTTTTTTGTGTTTAAGTCAATGGAGGGAACCAGAATGTATTCGGTTAACATTGAATCCAATGGACAAAATGGTGACTATGAGCAACAAAATTTCATAATGCCTAGAGAGGAAGATATTGTGATTATGCCGAATCAGTCATCGCGATATATTATTAACAAGGTGAAATTTAGTGGTATGCCTAATTCATCAAATAAGAGGAAGGTGGACTTTTATGCATGTCCGCATGTTGAGGAGCATAAAGAAAAGAAGATTGAGATTTATAAAGAAGGGAAGAAGAACCTTGAGGAATACCTCAAATGGAGGGGAAGATGTTATCTATGTGGAGAAAAGGGTCATAGAGTGACAGACTATTATGGAGTTCAATGTCTTATTTGTGGAGAACATGGGCATTACCCAACTCAATGCCCTGACCTAAAAAGTTACTTCTAATTCAAGGAAGGACTTATTCCAGGACAATCATTAAAGAGGATAGACTGAAGTGTTTATGTATTGGTATTCAAGAAAAATGTTGTTGAGGTACTTTTATGGTGTATTAGAATATTTTTTTTGTATTAGTATATTGTGGTTTTCAATAATTTTATGGTACCGGTAACCATGAAAAGTGATTCAAATAATTTGGAAAGCAGATGATATGCGCATAATGAAAAGATAAGGAGAAAATGAAATGTTTGACAGTATTCATGAGCTCATGATTGATATAAGGACTAAGTGATATCATGGTTTGAGTATATAGAATTTTGAGGATTTTGGTATGTGGAAAGTGTTAACTTTTAACTGCATTCATGTTTTCACTAAGGTTCAATGGGTATTCATTTTTCAAGAGAATACATGATTAAGGTAGTCACATGATTGGAATGTGACCAACAAGATATATGGGGGATAAATGACGGTATTCACATGCTTGGTTGATGACATTTCAAGTAATCGTTTTCTTTATACTATGAGATTGGACATATGTATTTTGGATAAGCCTAAAGATTGGAATGAATTATGTTGAACATAAGTTAGTATTGTTTAAGGATAGATTTTTTCCTGATATTATTTATAATGTAGTTTTAGAAATAGGACAACCTGCAGGACGGGCGACAACCCATCGCGTTGGACAAGGCTGTGGGAATCGAACCCACAACTGAAGTGAGACTGGCCTTTATCGCCTACCACTGGCCTACAGGAAGTCTCTGTTTAGTAGAAACTAGTTTTATTATATTAAGCAGTATGATATATGAAGTATAAGTCCATTTTAGGAGCCATATATGATTAATCTCACCATAGATGGACTTATGTATACTTGATAACTTTTGTTAACCTTTTGTTTGAAACAGATGGAATGACCCATCATTCTAACACATGATCTGTTAACACTTCACGAATAACAAATTAAACTTCATTTCTTTAAGAGATGAAGTGTAAATTGTTCAAAGCACGAACAACAGTGAGATTGTACCAAAATCAAGCAATTATTTCTTCTAATTCAAAATTTTTAACTTTAGGGAAATGATATTGAAAACCAAAAATGTTGTCCCAGTGCTCTTATATCCGATGAATCAGATGGTACCTTAGATCATCACAAATTTATGGCTTTGTGATTTTTGGCTTTTTCATAGCCATGTCCTCTACCACTCTCCATCATAACTTGATGGTTAGATTTTCTTCCATATCCATATTTTCACCTATGTTCTCCTACGTGGAATCCCAGTGATGAGTTAATTTGGGTAACCGTTACGTTTCATACTTTAGTTTTTAAATCCATGTTTTAGTATTCCTTTTTACGATTTGGGTTTCTATTAAAGAAACTTTCGTGTAGTAAACCATTTATAACCCCGACGAATTTCGAGGGCGAAATTCATTTTAAGGGGGGTAGAATGTAACAACCCGATATTTTATGATAGTATTATTTTTAATTTATTTGATGTCATGTGTTTTATGCTACAAAAAAGAATATCTTGTGCTATACGCCACACTGTATTATCTTAAAGTATACACATAACCATTCTTAGATTGTGTTACACACAATTTCAAGTTCGTTTTATAATAGTCATTCTACGCAACATTGAGTGTATATATATATATATATATATTCAATGTATAAATGAAATATGGTTGGATTATTTTATATGAAACAACAAAGGATTCTTTCACAACACGCAACCCTAACTTGGATGCATTACATGCAATCACGACCTTCCTCGATAGCGTGTGTAGTACGCAATACCGAGTTTCACTAAACGAGATATTATTATAATATTATTATGAACAAGCCGTTATGAATAGTAATACACACTTTTTGAAATTTTATAAATTTTATCTTTCAAAATAGACTTCATTTTTGGATTCAGAATATCGAAATTAGCTTAGGGTGAAATTTTGGTACTTTTCGGATAACTTTCATATTCCGATGAATAGTGGAAATTACTAAATTTTAATTAAAAACAACTTTTTTAATCGAAATAATTAATAGTGATAAATTATTAATTTGAGTGGTTTTAAAGTATATTTAGAATATATTGGTCATTGTATGTAATTTCACATTTAAACCAGATATAAACAAGTGTCAATCTTTTGATAGTTATTATCTCTTAAAAACACGCTATTTGTTTTGACGATGGGAATTAAATTTTAAATTAGTTAATGTAACTGATATGTTTTGAATTTGATAAAATAGACATAATTTTTTAATTCATAATATCAAATATAGCTTAGGCCTAATTTTTGGTTTTTTCTAGAACCTTTCATTTTTTTGATGAATAGTGAAACCACTAAGTGGTAGTTAAAAAACTGAATTTTTCATAAAAAATAATTTTACCGTTTCTGTGAGCGGAATTTCGAAAATCCGAGAGACACAGTTAATATCAAGGACTAAAATTTGGTTCAATGAGATGAAAATAATTTTTGGTGAATAGTAACTTTTTACTTTTTTTTACCACGGTTAAAAGTAAATAGGGTAATTAAGGGTAAAAATGAAATTATTATTACCCTAACACATGTCCTAATTCTATTGGATAAGTGTAATTCGACCAAAATCAAACTTAGGAATAAAATATGACCATTTAGGCCAACCTGGATTAGATTAGGACATTTATTATTAATTTATTTAAAGAAGGGTTAAAATAGTTAAAATCAATGTTTAATAACTAAAGAAAATTTTAATATAGGGTTATACGTAAGATAAATTAGACTATAAATATTCATTATAAAGCTAAAAATATTTCCTACATAATGGTATTTTATTTTTAATTTTTAGACTTAAAATAATTTAATTTATTTATGACACAATGATGATGTAGTAATTATCTTATTAATGAAATATTGACATAATTGATGTTATAAATACCCAAATAAATGTAATTTGAGAATTTTTATGAATTAAAATAATTTTATATGTTAATATGACATGTTAGTATTGATTTAATTAATTGTTTTCGAACTAATCATTCTGTTATGATTTTTAAAAAAATCAATTTCCAAATAGTGTCAAAATTGACATAAAATAGTTTTTAAAACAAATATTATATTATTAATTGTTATTATATTCCTAAAAATATAAGGTTCGGCCAATATACTTATATCATGATAGGTGTATCATTAATGGACCACTTGGGGGTCGCTTGGATGTATATGGTAAGTTTATTAACTATATAATATAAAAATACAAAGTGACATGGTAAATGTCAATCTAATTAACTAAGAGTTAAAACTAAAGGTTAAGGTTAATATAATGACCTAAACTTGTATAAATTCTATTGGATGAGAGGATTTCGACCCATAACCACCTTAGCTTCTAAATATATCAATTTTGAGCTATTAAAAACCGAATTTGACTTTATAATAAAATAATATTTTTAGTTATTCCAAAGGTGCCCCTCTCCTCCCTTATAAAAGGGAACCTCCTACCTCTTTTCCTCACACCACTTTGAGCCTTCAAACTCGGCCAACCCCTGAAAAAATATCTTCTCCACTTCCATAGAAACATCCTAGAGGTTCTGGTCTTCTTCAAAGACCAATTTTAGTGCCCTAAGAGGAGGTCTCAAAGAGACGCTTCAAAGAAGAGGTAATGTCCGTTACCAATTCTTTCAACTCTATTTCTTCTTCCACTTCTTCTTCATTAGTTGTTTTATTATTAAGTAATAACATCAGTATAACTAATATACTGATATGTTATTATAATTATTAAACAACCCTATTTCACCATCTATCCATCCTATGGAAAACGAAATCACCGCGCGTGCGTACGTACGGAATACCGTCTCCACGCCGTGGTGTAATCTATTTTCCACCACCACTTTACATGGATAGGTATAATGGTGTAAATAAATAACTATATATGGTTATTTTAAAGTGATATTGATTCTGTAATATTATACATACACTTTAATACAATTACACGATCTTGGGAATGATATCATCGCTCGTGCGTACGTACGGACTACCGTCTCCACGACGCGATGAGATTCACTCTCCTTGTTAACCATTAATGAATGATTATAAAGTATATATAATGAATAATAATGAAATATATCAAATAATAATGATACTGGATTTATGTATATATATACATGTATGCCATTTACTTAATTCCATTCAATTCAAAAGGGAAACGAACACATCGTTCATGCGTACGTACGACCTACCGTCTCCATGAACGGTGTATTTCTTTCCATTATAGATATATTATATATATGTATATTATGAATATATATTATATATAAATCATGTTTTATATTCTGGAATTATGTAATCATGATCTAAGTAATCATATGAATAATTACAACTCAAAACACGGACGACAAATGAAACGATTTTACCCAAAATGCTCTTTAACATGGAATTTACAAAATAACGGGTAATATAAATTCATAAGTGAACCATATATGATATCATAACAATGAATATGATTCTATAATAAGTCAATGACATTATTTAAATCATTATACAGGAGGTTCGGATACATACGAAGCATATCGGACATATGGTAAGGGATAAATTTTCAATCTCATTTTTATCTGAGATTGCTTGTACGTAAGTATTTACTGGGGTTATTACTATCATCCATGTCCATGTTTTATAAAAGTGTATTCATGTATGTTTAAAGTCCTTTTTACCCATTTTTGACTTTTACTACATGGTATGTATGTAATCTTTCTTTCATGAGGTACTTTTTGACTTTTCCGTCCAAAGTACGAGAAGAATGTTTTTTTAACTTATACGACATGAAAGGATTTTTATGGTTTTATAAAGCCATATTTTCATGAATATTCCTCCAAAATATTTCATAACTATTTTCAAAAAAAATCCTTTTCTTTTAGAATTGCATGACATTTTGTGAAAAGAGAATGATTTTTAAGAAGAAAGGATATTTTCCTCAAGAATTCATTTCAAATGTTTTATCAAAACCATTTTTCATCTAAGATGAAATTATTTCATATGTGTATGTTTAAAGTATCATGTATCTATTATTTACATGGTTTTACTTTTCTTATTATGAAATGATATCCATTCCTTTAATATGGATTATTTGATGATGGGATGATGTTTATGAAACCCATTTTATTTATTGGGTTATTATGAATAATGTATGTTTATTTTGTGGCACTAGTAAGAATGATTTCATTATGAGATGGGTGAGACCTATATATCCATCCAATGCATTGGGTAAAGATTTATATCTCATGATATAGACATGATTGGAATGGTAAGTTAATCCGGTTCAGTATTACAGGACTGGAACGAGGAGTGAACTCGATTCAGAAAGGGACTTTGTCCACTAAGATGGTCTTGACAGAAATGCCTTGGATACTATGGAAATCATTACATGTGCTTAATGGATGCCATAATTACATTTTTTATTCCCATTCTATTTTATCATGATTTATGTTCCATTATGATCTATGCCTTATGTACTTCCATTTTTTATGTCATTGCTCAAGATTTTTAATGTTCATGTTTTTTTAAGTTCAAATGTATATGGTATGTTTTATTTTATCCATGCTTACCCTTACTGAGCATTTGAGCTCACCCTTTTTATGTTTTCTTTTCCCCCATGATTAAAAGAAAGATTTTAGGTAAGGAAACAAAAATGGGAAGATCTTTATCGGATATGTTGAAGATCTTTCACCACGATTAGCAGATTACATTCCAAGTTTCCAAAGACACTAAACTATTACGGTCCTTGTGTGTCTGTTTTTGTTATATACTAAGTATTCTGTAAAAGTAATGTAATGTCTATGTACGTCAAGCTTCGGGTCTCTACAGTGTTCCTGGCCAGCACACCTCATGATATGATTCGAGTCACCAGGGGAAGTCGTGTTTTATCTAAGTCCTTTGGTTTTCTCAGTTTGATGATGATTAGGGGAAATGAAAAGAAAGTTAAGATAATGATATCAGTGAGATCGTAGGGCCTGACACGCCATGTGGATCCAGGGATATTTCCCTAAAACACTCTCTGTGATTGTGAAGTGATTGGAATATGGCCTCCAACCATATGTCCAAGTCACCCACCAAAACTAGTTTCCTCTCACATTGTATTGTGTCTCTTTGATTCGGAATCTTGGAAACTTGTTTTTTAAAGAAAAAATGAATTGACTTTAAGGAGTGTGAATTTTTGTGAAGTGATTTTATAGTAAAGTGAAAATAGTTTTATTTATAAAATTATAGAAATAAAATTTTATAATTATTTCAAAATGGTAAATTATGTGTTTACGCCTCTTTTGAAAGTATGAATAATGTTAAAGGGGGTTTTGAAAATGTGTTTCGAGTAAGATTTTCTAAACCATGTAAAAGTGTTTTGAATTGAATTAAGTGTTCTAGAATTTATGTGTGGGGGTTAAATATGGATTCTTATTTGTTAAATACTGAGCATTTGAAAAGTTATATGAAATTTTAGAATCATGTTTTGAAATGAGAAGTGTTGAGTTCTTAAGTAAATGGAGATTTATGAAATGGGGGTTTTCATGAAATTAGAAGTTTTTTTTGAATGGGATGAAATGTTTTTAAATGGTTGTTCAAGGAATGAAAGTGAGTTTTATTGAATTATGGGTTCTTTTCTAAATTGGTTTGTAATATTTAAATTGGGTTCTGGTTTTATGGTTAACGGTTTTGAGAAAGGAAAAGTGTGGTTAAAAAGGTTTTTATTTTGAAAAGAGGAAAGGTTTGATTTTGGTCTTTGGTGTTCTCAAGGGTGACCACACGCATGGGTTTATATGGGAATATGGATTCATATGAGGTGGGTGCCCGGTATGGCATGTAAACAAGGATGTGTGAGTCTCATGAGATACCATTGGTAAATGAACAACCCACCAACACTGTTTTTTTGAATGCTTTTGAAGAAAAGTGTTGTGTTTTGATAATCTATGGTTGGGAGGTGTGGCTTATGTGTTTTCATGATTGTTATTGTGGGATGTTTCGAGTTCAAGAACCCCTCTTTTATAAACTATGTTTTGGGTTGGTGCTTTGTCGATAAGTTGGAATGAAGCGTTGGTCAGTTGTCTCTTTTGATAAAATGTTTGGGAGGCCAATGTGGTGGCCCCCCTCATGTGTTCTGTTCAGGTTTGTGGTATGTTATGACCAAATGACCAGATTGGTTGGGTCATTGGGTTTTCTTTTTGGCTAGGGTACACCCCCATAAAGGGTTATTGTATGATTCATGTGTGGCCTATGGTGATTCACCGTTGGATGATCCTACAATTGATCAACATAAGGACTTTCTTAATGAACTTTGGAGATTTAGTTTACCCCTCTTCTTTTCAGTTATGTGGATCCCCTTTTAGAGGGAGAGTGGTTGTGGTATATTGAAATATACCTTATTTTCTTATATTGTATGAGTCGTCAAAGGTGAATGAAGTTAAGGGTTGTTATTGTAGAATGATGTATTCAAGGGCCTTTGGGTCTTTTTTTAGTCTCATCGAAGAAAGAGTTCATGTTAGGCCACTGGCATGGAAAGTCTGGCCACAAGTGGCTATTATGGACACTTTCTAAAATCATGTTCTGTTTGGGACTCAGCATAAGGTCCCTCTTCTAGTGAGCCGCAATGGTCATGTTCGGTGACACCTTGTGATGTCGTGTGTTTGTTTTACTGTAAGGGCGAAGGTTTTGCAATCTTATGAGAGTATATATTTTGTTGTATGTGTGTCTTTCTTTAGGGAATTCCAGAATCCTATGTTCTAGAAGAAGGTGTTTTTATGTGTCCTTTTATTCTGATGTTTCCCATCCGAAGAAACAAGGGGTGACATGTGCACATCCTCTAAGCCATTTTTTTGGTTAGATGATGGGTTGGGGTAAAGTGGGTTGAAGTGTGTCATGTCTCATCGAGACCATATGAGATCATAGTGTAATTGTTTGTGGAACTGGAAGAAGAATTTCCATTCAGGGGGTTTCCAAATACTAACTATGAGGCCGAAGATGATTCAATAATTTGATCTCTATCCATAGGTCCTGGAGTGAAGATGGCGCGTAGTTAGGGGAAATCTCAGAGTTATTCAAACCTTTGGTCAAAGTCCTATCCTCAGTATGAAAGATGGGGATAGTTCAAACCTCTGGTGTCGTCGTATTGTTCCAGTTTTTCATGTTCGGTGGTAGAGGTGGGAGGACCTTGTTCCCATATTATAGCCTAATTTCATGTTATTCCCTTGGGTTTCCTTTAAATTTATAGAGAAAAGGAAAAAATTTGGGCTAGTCATATTGAAGACCACAATTTGCAGACGATTAGTAGCAACCATGAACCAAACTAAGAAACCGTGTGATAAGAGATAGAAGCTACCACATGGCCTCTGCATGGTCGTGCGCCTTGGACCATGTAATTGTGAAAATATTTCCCTTTGGACAGAATTATTTTCATGGTTAGCTCATGGTTTCCTAAACTGTAAGGACTAACCGTGCGGTTGTGACAACTCTTTAAATTTTGGGGTCTTTTCATGTTGGACCATGCTGGTCAGTTAAGATGGTTGGTTCTTATGGTGGGGTGACCCATCATGGGTCTCACTTAAGTTCTCTTGGAAAAAGTCTAATGTTAGTTTACCCCTTATGTTGAGGAGACCGTTCGGGCCTCCCCCAATTGGTGTCTTGATTCTATATTAGAAATTAAGTGGTCCCTTGTGGTGGGAAGTCCATTTGGGTCACCCCGTATCAGTGGATCAGTTTTCTCCTTGGTGTTTCCTTGGTTGAAGGTAGTCTCGTTAAAGGCTATATAGACACCAATTTCTTACTTATTTAAATGTGGGATTGGAGCACGCCCAATGGTTTAGTTTAAGTAAGGTTGTGGTAGCGTTATTCAAGTTTGTTGTTCGTTTTAGGTGGATTGTTTGAGATTCGTCTTGTAGTTTTTGAGGTGTTTTGTTTTGGTATTTAGTTTGAATATGTTTCATCATTTCAGGAAAGTGGGGTAAGTTTTGGTTGGTGAGAGTATTCTCTTACTTTGTTTGATCAACTAGAGGTGTTTGGCCTTTTTGAGACGGGTAAAAACATGGAAAGACAATCCATCTTGGTCTATCATTTGGGATTTGTTTTTACATCTGGTGTTGTTGTGGATTTCCAAGGGTGGAAATATTTATGGTGGGGATAATTGTCATTCCCGGAATTTTTTAATTCCATGCTTGGTTTCAAATCCTCTTTCGGTTCTTAGCTTTCTCTTGGTTTCTGGGTGTTTCGGGATTAAATATTTGGAGTCTCTTGTGTTTTTGATCTATGAACTTAGTCTTGGGAGTCTTGAATGGTACTTGGCCTCCTCTTTTTTCAAAGGGATGGTATGATGTTGAGGTGGTTTGGAGTTGGATTTGTGACACTCCTAGTGACACCCCTTGTGGGGTAAGTTTTTGGGGTGGTTTATACCCTTGAGTTGGATGAGTCTTGGGGTGGAAAGGTGGTTTTATTTTGGGTATTATTTCCCCTATACTTAGAATATCTTTCCCCCTAGGTTTCCCCCTTGTATCCCCATAATTTTGAAGGAGTTTGGAAACTTTTTGAGTGGACAGAAGGGGGCGCACAGTTTGGGCACATGGTTTTCTAAAACGTGCAAGAAAACCATGCTGCCTTGTCGAGGTTATTAAAAAATTTTTTAAATTCCAAGTTTTCCCTCCTGGGATTTATTGAAACTCTCCCCTTTCTTCCCCCATTTGAAAATTTCGGCCATGTCTGCCTCCCAAGGTCCCCAAACCTCCCTTGGATCTCATTTTTGGATGGGATTTTGATGGGGAAACTTCAAACTCTCTTTAAGTAAGTGCATAAATCTTTGATTTATCTCTATTATTTAGGGTTTCATTCCATATCCTTAAAGTTCCTTGTGTCTAGAAGGTAGGGTTTTGAAACTAGGGTTTGATCATAGTTTTATTGGTCCAATATTTTGATTTTAGGCTTGATTTACCTTCCTTGAGGTGCGATGGTGGTGCGATTGGATTTTCACACAAAGATTCAAGGGTTTTCATTATTTTGGTAGGTGATTCCATATGCATGAAGTCATTGGGACTTATATTAATGTGTTTATAATATTTTCAAGTTTATATCATTTGATTATTGGTGCAAACATTGGTTTTAGTGGTGTTTGTAAAGAAAATGAATTTTAAGTGCCATTTTTATGTGAAATTGGGGGTTTTTCATAGAAATATTTTATTGGTTCATTTGGGGATGCCATATGACTACTTAGTTGATTTTATTGAAATGTATTAGGGATGAAAATAATTTTTTGAATGTTTATCCCCTTTGGTTGTTGCTGTGAATTTTTTTAAGGGTGTTTGTGAAGCATATGGACTTTAAGTGCCATGTTTGTGTGAAAATGAAGGTTTTATAAAGATATCAATTATTGGTTCATATGGAGATGCCATATAATTGATTTTTTTGGTTTAATTAAAAGGTATTTTACTGAAACTTTTTGTTTTGGTGACTTATAATTGTGTACATAGTGTGAAAAATGGGGATTTCAAAGAGTTTTGGGTGTAAAACAATACAATATTTTGAGAAGTTGTTTTATTGAAAATCAAAATGTTTTGTTGTGTGTTTTAAGTGGTAAAAAGTGTGTATAGATAATTTATTGTTTTTATATGACCAGTAGTGTTGTTTTTATATTAAAAGTGATTTTTTTATAATTCTGTAATTGTTTGATAACAAATGGGGAATCCTGAGTACCTAAGTGGGTGAATATGTACTAGTACGCTAGTGATCCAGATGGGTTTTTTCCATGTTTCACTGATAAAAATGGATAAAGACAACACTAAAAAACTAAATTGATTATTATTGGAGACCACTAGGTTATGATAATGTTCCATACTAGTGTCTCATGCATGAGAACAGATTTTTCTATGGTTACTTTACACCGAGGTAAGAGGTACATGGGGCCCGAGACTACCTAGTGCCTAGGGGTGTTTCTGGTTTTGGTGATCATTGTATTTTTAGTATTCACCATTGTAATAGGGTGTGTTTGGATGTAAATTAAAGTATATAACATGTCTTATCCAAATGTGTTCACATTCTGAAAGTTTTATTTTGAAAACTCTTTACAATTTAAAGTTGCATTTCTTGGAATTTATCACCGCTTTTCCTTGCATATTAAAACTGCAGGCATTTTCATCTTGTATTGTATACTCTTTAGAATATATGGGTGTTATCCTATTGGTCTTATTCTCACACCCTACTTACACCCCTTGGGTGTAAGTAGACTCGATTGTGTTTGACATAGGTAATGGAAAATCCACGGGTGAAGGCGGTTCGGGTTGTTAGTCCCCTCCTATGGTGCGGTGTTGTGGAGACGGATTGGGGGTGATGACCCCTTGTCATGTGGAGTCCTTGTGGACAATTTTATGCTATTTTTATTTATCTTTAGACATGTTTTACTATTATTATACCTATGTATTCTGTTATGATTTTTTTATAAACCTTGATTGGTTTTAATTTTTCAGATTCATTTTATCGAATGTTTTGATGTTTTATGTATCAATATTTAGGTAAATCATTCCCAAAAAAAAATAAATGATACCTGGGAACTTGTGCTAGACCGTGGGGATAGGTAACACCATTAGGGCCTTCACATGGGCCGGTTTTGGCGCCGATTTTCATGGAGACCAGATCTGGTTCATGACAGGCATGAAATATCCAATGTATCTAATCCATTTACATAGATAAAGAATTGATCAATCTAAAATAAATTACCAGGTAATCAAAATTATTAAATAGGATATAAAAATATATATTGAACATTTACTTTATTCTTACAAAAAACTTATAATAACCTGAGAAAATATCAATCATAGAAAACTACTTTCCCCACATTAATTAATCAAATAGATAATTAATTCTTGGAAAATGGAATCAGTTCTTGACTTGTTTCTGACACTTTCACCGGGGCGCGCATCTGGCTCTTTCAGAGGACGCGTTGCTTTTTTTTTCATGTATTACTTCTTTCCAAAGGTGGGCATTATCCGTCTCTTATTCAAGGATGTTTTCTCCTTGATCGAAATAGGATGATGGGATGTCCGTTCCTTCTTCCGTGGATTCCTCCTTGGAGCTCGTAACCTAGTTCGGGTCTCCCTCATAGGCTTAAGAAGTTGTTTGTGAAACTCTTCTCAGTGACATGTCTTCATGGATGCCGGTTAATTACACTGCTTCTGTTAGGTCATTCTAAGGGGTCCAGTCAGGGTAGCAACCTTCGGTTGGGGGACTAGTCATGTTGGACATCGCTGGCATGTCTGGATGCTGGAACATTGGCACGTCTAGGTTTCTTCCCCTTATTATAGGACTTCTTGAGGGCATATAAGCTCGAGGAATCCCACGTCGAATAAGGGGAATTATATTCCATAGGCATGTCTCTAAGGTTTTTCTCAGCTTCCCTTGTTTAACACAAGGTATGCCGTGAGTTTAACATCTAGCAGAGATGGATCAGACTGATCAGAACACTAATGAGAGTGGATCAGATGGGTGCAACCCCTAGAGGGATCGCCGATGTTGGGGCTAACATGTGGTCAATTACCCGATTACTGCCAGGAGCAGTGAGAAAGTGGGTGACATGATCTCATCAGGATGTGGCGGCCTGGATAAGAATCAATATGGATATGGATTGCAGAGAGTGGATGGAGAATGATATGGAAAAGTCATAAGAGTGACGGTGATGTTGGGCTTGAATCTATAAGTGACTTCCTACGTATCCCTGTGGAAGGTAATTAAAGTCCACGTAGTTCAGTATGAGGGCATAGAATTGGGGTGTGCGTATAGAACAACGACCCGAAGATATACGAGGGATTATGCATAGTTAGAAGCCCGATGTTGGTCTAACGCCATGGGGGTGGACCGGAGATACAGGTCCTAACAAAGGGGACTATGAAGGCTTACCGTTGATTGCAGACAACAACGACTTACATTTGTTTGGGTGAAAACAGCGGCTTTCCGTCGATCGGGGAACACAACCGTTTACCATCGATTGGGGAAAACAATGAATTACTGTCAATTAGGGATCAAAAAAGCTTACCAATTGATGGGGTACAATGTCTTACCGATGGTTGGAGTACAACAGCTTACCACTAGATGGGGTTCAATGGATTACCACTGGTTGGGGTACAACGGATTACCGTTGGTTGGGGTACAACAACTTACCGCTGGATGGGGTTGAACCCCAGGAAGGCCTCCTACATACCCTGCCTAGGAGATAGGGATAAAAGCCCACGTAGTTCGAATGGGAATAGTTTAGCGCTATGAGAGATGAAAAGGGGCATACAGTTTAACATTATGCGGGAAGAGGGTATACCGACGTGAAGTGGTTGGGATTGTTTGGTGAACCGACATGAAGGTGACTAGGACCATTAGGTGTCGGGATTGAACCTTAGGGAGGCTTCCTACGTACCTTGCCTTGGAAAGGATCAAATTCCACATAGTCCGGGAGGAGGAATGCAATTTAATGTCATACGGGATGAAGGTGAACTGACGTGAAGGGGGTCATGACAAGTAGGTGTTGGGATTGAACCTCAGGGAGGCTTCATACATACCTTTCCTTGGAAAGGATCAAATTATACATAGTTTGGGAGGAGAAATGTAGTTTAATGTCACATGGTGTGAAGGTGAACTGACGTGAAGGGGGTTGGGAAAAGTAGGTGCTGGGCTTGAACCTCATGGAGGCTTCTTACGTACCTTGCCTTGGCAAGGATCAGATTCCACGTAGTTTGGGATGGTATGGGGTTTACATGCTAAGGAGACCCAAAGAGGATGTCATGGTCCCTACATACTCTAAGCCCACGTGATTCATGTTTAGTGTGAGAAACAAGAGGAAACAAAAGACCTGACGATCACTTTGTGAAAGGTACTTATATGGGAAGTGGAGTGGGGCTTACATGTGGTTAGCATCCCAAAGAGGAAACAAGGTCTTATGTGTGGTTTGCAGCCCAGGGAGATGGATATTGGGAATTATTCCAGGTTGGAGGCTTAATGAATACAAATCTTAGAGGGAGAGGGACAAGGTATTAAGGATCCCTATTCCCCTCTCACCTCTTAGTCTTTGGCACCAAATAAGAGAGGAGGAGCAGGGGTGCTGCCTCCTGCAAGAAAGGCTAGGGGATTACACCGATATGATTTCCCTTCCCCGTGGAAAGGTGCCACTCCAGAAAAGAGGATCTCATTCTATGTGGGAAATATATCACTCCTGTAGAGATGAGCAGACATAGATAATGTCCGAGATAGGGCACCCTGCGTATGATGCACAGGGTGAGGCCACATTTTAACATCATGTGATGAGGACAATGGTGCTTGGCAGTTTAACATCCTGCTACTCAGATGAGTCGGGTTCACGCCGCACCCCTAGGACTTACATAACTGATACCTATCCACCCTTGGGAAAGGGAAGGCATCAGCAATGCCGTGGTGAGGGTGTGTCATGGAGTGATCCACTGAGGGCCCCATGTTAGCGTGGCTATGAGAAGAAGAAATAGTCATTAGCATGCCTATGAGAAGAAGAATGAGACTAATCAAAACAACGTGAATCACCACCCAAGGGACCTTTAAATCACTTCGTACGAACCTGTAGGGTCGTATGAGAAAAGGGGTTGCAGAGAAAAGGGGTTCACAGGAAGAGGTCTTGTGAATATCTGGTGCTCCATATAATGGAGGGGCTTCACAAAGGGGTATGATTCGGGAAGTGGGGTGGCCTAGCCTAGGAATAGGTAATAAGTGCACATGGGGGGTGCTTCGTGAAGCAGAAAGGCTCTCATGGAGTATGGATTCTCAAGGCAAGGGTGCCTTACAAAGCATAGCACTGCGAAGCAGTGTACCTCACGAAGCATAGTGACTCTTTCTTAGCATACGGTTCACAAGTGCATAGAGGGTACTTCACGAAGCATGAGTTATTTTAAAAGATCCAATTCCCCTTAGGGATATCATTCCTTTTTGAAGGCCCATGGGGTTCATAAAGGGAATCCCTGCTTGAAGGGGGGTTGTGATTAAGGAAAAGGAAAGAAACTTTGTGATGCTAAAGTACCTTGAAGAGCTCATTTTTTGTAGATCCAAAAGTGCTTCACGATTTGGGAGATGAGAAGGATAAATGTCAGAGTATCCATCCTTTTGGCTTAGGGGAAGCCAAATATTTATAGAAAATAGGTGGCGTGAATTAGGGAGTGTGTGATGTGAAGCCACGTGGGGCTTTGTCATAACCGTAGAGCCTCTCGCCTCTTTGCTTTGCGGAGGCTTCGTAAGAGTATTTCAGATCACAGAGCCTCCCACCTCTTTGCTTCGCAACGACTTTGCAAAAATCTTTTGGATCACGAAGCCGAGAAGAAAATGGGGGTCTAATTCTGAGGGCCCATCACCAAGCAAGCTTTCCAAGAAGGGTCGCGATATGGAGAGGTGACGCACGGGTTGAGAGTGCCGCAAATCTCGCTACGGCCGGGCACGCCGTGAGGCACAAGGGGTCATCACCTATAAATAGGGGAGGCAGACCTCTCTTTTTTACTTTCTTATCTCTGCGTTTTGGAATTTGTGCTCTCGATTCGTGAAGCTCCGTGCTCTATACCATTGTTTTCAGTGAATCAGGGCTTTTTTCTTCATGGCGCATAGCGAGCCTTTTGACTCCGCAAGTGTGCACTCCATGACTTAAGTTTGAAAAGTCTGTGGAAGGACTCCGTGAATCTTCTTTGTGATCAAGCTTCGCGATTTGATCTTTTCGATCATGCTCCATGATCCAGGAGAATTTTTTTCAAAAACTTAAAGACTGAATGGCTCATCAGGAAGCTACCAGGGGGTCCTTGCGGATGCTTCCTATAGGGAAGAGATGGCGAACAGCTCGGGTATCAAGGAATTCATTCGAAGCCATTTAGACCCTGATTTGTTGGTAGAACTGTTGTTAGAGGGAAAGAATAACTACCCACTCTGCAAAAGGATCCCCATGTATAATTTTTGTTTGAGGGATGATGTCTTCATTCTGAAAGTGAGCAGAGATGAGTTGACTTATTGGTTCAGGAGCATGTCGTGCCAGCACCAGTGGTTCAGGGTGGACAACGGCCATACTTGGGAATATTTCACACCCATCCACACTAATTTCCTATAAAACCATGTGAATAACGTCGAAAGGAAGGCGGTGCAGCCAGATACATCTCCCCCACTGTACCACACCATCCTAAGGGCGGCCCTAGGGAACCCGGAGAAAGGGTGGAACTATGAGTGGGATCTGTTCTAGGGTGGAAATTTCACGGATGATTGGGCCTGAGCCTACTGGGTATGTGCCTCGTGTGAGGAGTTCGGGGCAGAATTGAGGTGAGTGGGACTCTATGAGGAAACATGGGGATCTCAATTCCATATCTACCAGCCGAAGTAGTTGATGCCAGAGCTACTGAGAAGATGGTTATTGAGGACCAACACTTTTCATTTTCACCATGGAGAGGTCAGCATCATACTATAGGGATTTCACCAGATCTCGGGGGTCTTGATACTGGGGGAAATGTATGATGAGTTCCTCTCCGTCATGAATGCATGGGAGGACCCAGAGCATATGCCACCACGAGAAAAGGAACTGATAGACCTGGTCCCAAGGGAGGACAAACAGTCGGTGAGGGACGTCCATTTCAAGCAGTGGTTCATACAGTTCATGAATTTCTTTAAAGATGAAAAGTTTCTTGTGAGGCCCCAGACCTGCCCAAAGGAGGATCAATGAAGCAAGGAGCACTTGTACTAGTGGATCTTGGAGGATAACCAGTGGAAAACCTGGGGATTCAGTGTCAGTACTGAGCAAAAAATGGTGGTTAGGTTAGCTTCATTTATCACGGTGCTCCAGTGAGGGACACGAACATGGGTGTGCGACCGAGCACGTTCATAATGGAATCCTTGTTGGTGATAGGGGGACATGTGAACATTGGGATCCCGATGCTTCCCAAGTTGTATAATATGTTGTGGCATATCAGTGAAGGGAAGAAGTCGTAGAGGATATGCAAGACGTTCCACCTTCTGTATGGGTGGATAGCAGTGCATGTCTGGGGTATCTACGAATATTTGAACCCCATTTCCCCTACAGGATCAAATTTCAGCCCGACCATTTTGAATGTTGTGGGGAGATTTTCGACCAAGATGACCCCACAGTTAGTGCTGAATCGGGTTTGGAAGGCAGACGAGTTCAAATTCCACCCATTCCCATTACCAACAAGTGTGTTCACTGATGAAGGCTATGGAACAAAAGAGCATCAATCCTACCTCTTGGCCTTTTGGGGTAGAGTCCTGGTGGTTCGGGTTGATCGCGAGTCTCTCTGTGAGCCATACACCTCACACCGCTTTTCGAGGCAGTTTCGATATATGCAGCAGTTGACCCCGTGGTCTACTTGGAGGTGATCCACAAGGATCACCCGTGTGTGATGAGGCAGATGTGGCTCGTGGCAGATGTGGCTCGTGTTCACATGGGAGGATGAGAAGATGCAGAATGAGCTACCTCTACCCACAACCATCTTTGGGCTGGTGAAGGAGTATGATTAGACACTAAAAGGGTCTAATATTCATTGTTTATATTATAATATTCATGCACTTTATTAATCAAAAACACCATTTTTAGTTCATTTTACACTTTGAACATTATTTCATATTATAATTGTAATTCCTTCCTAAAATGCACTATTACATGGTATATTTTTTAACACCATATAAAACACCCAATGATCTCAATTTTATTTTCATATTTTATTTTTAGTTCTCCCATTCTATAAGGAATAATTCACGTTTTTCGAGCACTTGAAGATTCAAATTAAAGACCACCAAAGTTGGCCTTGAACCAATAACATTTTGGGTAAAGTAAACTAGACAACAGCCCAATAAAGAGACTGTAGCGGCCACAATACAAGCCCAATAATTCTAAAAATTGAACTGAACATAGAGGAAATCAAGGGGAAAATTTCATTCACTATTGGACAAAGATAATTATGATGTTTGACTAGATTTCCAAGCAGCCCAAGTTGAAGATGCAATATTGGGACAAATTCAGCGGCCTTGAAAAACAACCCATAGATTTAATCATATATCGCAAACCAAATATCAATTTTGGATGAAATTTTACAGAAAATCAGGGGACATACATATATTCATAGTTGTCTTCAATGGATCACCATACTTCAGTCATTTTGATGCTCGTTTGGACACACCTGTCAAAGGCATGCAAGTTGGCTTGGATTTTTTGTCAAGGGTGGAAAAGTCCACTCTCCCTCAAATTTCCACCCACCTTGTCCTACCACCATTAATTGAGGAGACTTGGATGGGGGCTCGACCCAAGGCTCCAAAAATTCCTATTTATGGCAGTATTGTTGGATGATTTATCATCTTTAGTGCTTTATCTCATTGTAATGCTATGCTGTAATTTTGTTGTCTCAAGTTTGTCTTTCACATGTAGGTTGTTCTAATTCATCTTAGTTTCTTAATAAAAGTTATTATTATCCTCTTATTATGTTTTTATTCATATCACGTTGATACCGTTGGCTCATGGGGTGAATTTATTCACACCAAACCTTGTGAAATTATCACACAATGGTGGAGTGATCATTATTTCATTGTCTTTTTTTACTTCTTCAATTATTCCCTCATGAGTCTACTTCCCGCTTCCATTGAAACCATAGCATCAATAGAGGGATAACCCGCTTATGGGTTGATCCAAGGGAGTAGAAAGGGGCTGTATTGGATGTTATTTATCACCCCATTAATATCTAATCACTTATTTTAATTGAGATTTTTATTTGATGATTTTAGAACTTCTTCGTCCTAGGCCACATACTTCAAGAGCTAATACGAACCTTTACCTTGGACTGATCATAAATTTGATCCTCGAAGTGTATAGGTGATTAGTATTATGATGTGTTGGTATTAAACCAGTAAGTGATAAAGTTTTTTGATCTTCTTGAATAAACCCATCTCGAATATAAGAAATTGAAACCGTTAAAAAAGAATTTCATCCAATCCACCCCAAGTGATAACCTAGGATCAACTCATTCTTTTAAATTGAATTCACTTAAGACTATTAGAGTTAACTTGAACCCATCTAAAATCAACCCACGTTTTCCACTTCATATCCAAAAACAGTCCATATAATGTACATGTTTATAGGTTTCTTCTTAGGTCTATGAGGATTCAATAACCCAAACTAAACTACAAGAGACCGCTTAAACCTAAAATCTTGGGTAAATTTGGGCGAGACCAAATTTTGGCACTATTTCAAGGGACCCAAGTAACTCATCTCAAAACCCATTCTATTCTCCCCAATTTCTTCTATTCTCATCCAAATTCTCTTATCTTTTCCCTTTCTCATTTTTTTCTTTGGTGCATGTCTGCCTACACTTGTGACCAATCAAACTGTATAGTTAAGGTGGATAGTACTAGGGTTGGGGATTCAAGTAAACCAAGGGAACTATTTAAATTAGATCTTATTCTTATTAATACTCTAGAGTCAAAAATTGATCCCATTTCAATGGAAGGTCTTCAAAGAAACTGACTTATAAACCCAGGTGGGAACCAAAATGGAAATCAAAATGAGGCAGCCCCAAACTTGGGGAATGTAGTCTATACAACCATGAATGACTACCTCACACCTTCCTGGATCAATGCCCCCTCATGCATTAAACACAATTACCTAGGATATGACAACTACATCTTTCAACCCAATGTACTAAATCACCTTCCCACATTCCATGGAATGGAGTCTGAGATTCCTTACCTTCACGTTAAGGAGTTCAATGACATTGTAGAAACCATGTATCCCCCACATCAACTAGAATAATATAAGATGATGCCATTTACTTTTTCTTTAAAGGATAGAGCTAAAAATTTGCTAAAAAATTTGAGATCATCATCCATCAACTCTTGGGGCCAATTAAAAAGATAATTTTACAAAAAATACTTCCCCCAACACAAAACAATTGCACTTAAAAAGAGAATCCAAAACTTTTTTGAAAAAGAGGGAGAGTCATTCTACGAATAATGGGAGAGGTTCAAAGACACCCTAAAAATGGCTCCACATCATGGTTTTTCTATTCCAGAACAAGTGATAATTTTCTATGAAGGGTTGGGCTCGGGGAACAAACAATTCATTGACATGATGTGTAATGGGACCTTTAAAAACAAATCCCCAAATGATGGTTACGAGTATCTAGAAAGCCTTGCTGAAAAAATCCAACATGAGAAATATCACCTTACTCTGAGAAGCCACCTAAATCTGGTGGAATTCACACACTTAGGGAGGAGAAAATCCTTAGGGAGAAACTTGCTTCACTCACTAGGAAGGTCAAAGAGATATACCTTAGAAAAATCCATGAAATCCAAACTATAGACCCTGTTTGCACAATTTGTGACAAAAATGACCACAAAATAGACAACCACTCAACCATTCCATCCATCAAGGACGTTCTTATAGGAGTACCACCTACTGAATTCAATGACCTAAACTTCCAAAAGCCACAATACCGAAACATATTCAACCCAAGGTATAATGACCACCCAGGCATCCGCTGTAAAGACAACCAACAACCAAGTCAGCCATAAGGACCAAACCCCTAACCTACACAAAATTTCCAAAACCATAACCAATTCCAACCACAAATAGTACAATAAAAACTTCCTCCTGTCCAATACCAATAACCCATCCAACAACCAAAGTATCCTCCTGGGATAAACCAACCATCACAAGCCCCTACCCAATCTGTCCCTCTTCCAATCCTTGAGCAGTTGTGTAAACAAATGGAAAAAATGAACATAGAATTCTATTCCATTAAACAAGAACTTCAAACCATCAAAACTGGAAAATAAACCATGCCTACTCAGGCGGTACCATCCTCAACTTTAAAGTGAGAGTCAAGTTTCACTCAAACAAATCATGAACAACTAAAGGCTGTGACAGTTTTAAGAAGTGGGAAATCAATTGAGAAACCTGAACAAATAAGTCATAAACCATAGGAAGATTCAAACTCTAATGAAAATTCAAATGAACCACGTGATCAAACTAAGAAAATTGATAACAATGTGAAATAAACAACCCTTTAACAAACAAACCCACAACATGCACCATTTACTCAACACATGAGGGGGAAAACCAAGCCTAAATTGAATGAAACATTGGGGGAAATGTTCTCACAAGTCAAGCTGAACATTCCACTCCTTGATGATATTCAAATAATTCCTGCATACTCAAAATACCTAAAGGACCTATTCACATTTTAAAGGAAATTATCACATAAGAAAAAGTCCTTCTAGCATCAAATGTTATCACAACAATCTAAGGAACCCTTCCATCAAATATGAAAGACACAGAATGCCCTTAAATCAATGTTGAACTAGGAGAGAAAAAAGTTGTCAAAGCCTTGTGTGATCTAGGTGCCAGTGTCAATCTCATTCTCTTTGCTGTGTACTACCAGTTAGTCCTAGAAGAGCTCCAACCCACATCTGTCACACTTCAACTTACTAATCGTAGAATAATGGTTCCCAATGGGATTTTAAAGGAAGTTCTGGTAAAAGTAGAAAACTTCATCTACTCTACTGAGTTCATTATCCTTTAAAATAATCCAAACTTAGGAAACAAGGAGCAAACCCAAATCATCCTTGGTTGTCCCTTCCTTACAACAATCAACTCTGTTATCGGAGTTTGAAATGTGAACATGACCATCACCTTTGGAAACATGATTCTAGACTTGAACATATATAATGCAATCTAATAAATAGGGGATGATAAGGATATTCATGAAGTAAACATGATAGGAAGTGTTGATAATTAATCCATTGAACATCAGGGAATATTTGAGGAATGTTTAAGTCAGGAAGAGATTAATTTTTTTTATTCACATGAAGAAAGTTTATCTCCTTGGCTAGAATCACTTTCAGATTGCTCCTCTGATGAAATCTTAAGACAAAAAATTAGTGAAATCTTTCAAGAAACCACATTCATAGAGACCACTCCAAATCCATTCCCTAACACCGATCAAACCAATCTAGTAACTGAAACTTCTACACATGGGGAATCAACCCTATCTAGAAATCTAAAAAAAGAAATTGATTTTGAGCCAATGTCCCAATATTCTACTGAAATTTTAAACAAACCTGATCTTGAATTGAAAGAACTTCCTTCTACACTTAAGTATGCCTTCCTAGGAGAAAATGGAACACATCTTATTGTCATTTCTTCTTCTCTTCAAGAAAATCCTTAGAGGATGATTCTAGATGTCCTTATAAAACACAAGAAAGCCATTGGATGGACCCTGTCTAATATTCATGGGATTGGCCCACTTATCGGGACTCATAGGATTATTCTCGAATCTGATTCAATGCCATGTCATCAAACTCATCGGCGACTCAATCCTAATATCATAGAAGTAGTGAGAAACGAACTTATGAAATTGTTAAAATCTGTTATCATCTATCCCATTGGTGAGAGTGAGTGGGTAAACCCAATTCAAGTTTTACCAAAGAAGGCTGAAATCATAGTGATAACCAATAAGGATAGAGAGATTAGTCCAACTAGGGTGAGTAGTGTATAGAGAGTCTGCATCGACTACAGGAATCTAAACTCATTTACCAAGAAGGACCATTTCCCCTTACCATTCATTGAACAAGTCCTTGAGAGAGTTGCAAGTCACACCTTCTAATTTTTCTTAGATGGGTACTCGGGGTACAATAAAATTGAGGTGTCTCTAGATGATCAAGGGAAGAATACATTCACCTGTCCATTCTGCACCTTTTCATTCAAATGCTTGTCCTTCAGGTTATGCAATTCCCCTAGAACCTTCCAGCGGTGCATGATGGGAATCTTCTCGAACATGGTAGGGTATTTTCTTGAGATCTTTGTGGATGAATTATCTGTGTTTGGGGATACATTTTAGGGACATATAAGGAATTTGGAGAGTCTTGTCAAGATGTAAAGAAAATAATTTGGTCCTAAAATGAGAAAAAATTCCATTTCATGGTTAAAGAGGGACTAGTCCTTGGCCATATAATCTCAGGTAGGGTAATTGAAGTTGATAAATCCAAGGTTGGAATCCTTCCTAAACTTACATCACCAAAAACATTCAAGGAAGTGAGGTCTTTATTAGGACATTCTGGTTTCTATAGAAGGTTCATTAAGAATTTCAGCTCTATTTCTTGACCACTTTGTTCTCTATTGGTGAAAGATGCTCCATTTTTATGGACAATAAGCTATGAGGAATCATTCTCTACAATAAATTCAGATCTTATCTCTCTACCTACCATGAAATCTCCAAATTGGAAAATTCCTTTTGAGCTCATGTGTGATGCTAGTGACTTCACTGTAGGAGAAGTCTTAGGAAAACAGTGTAAGAAAATTCCACGTGTCATTGCTTATGCAATAAAATATTTAAATGATGTACAAATAAACTACACAAATTCTGATAAAGAGTTACTTTCTGTTGTGTTTTCCTTAGAAAAGTTTAAGTCCTACCTCTTAAGATCCCCCATCACTGTGTTCACTGACCATTCTGCACCAAAATACCTCTTCCAAAAACAAGATGTTAAGGCTAGACTGATTAGCTGGGTCCTTCTCTTACAATAATTTGACCTCACAATCAAGGATAAAAATGGTGGTGAAAATATTATAGCTGATCACCTCTCTAATATGGAATTCAAAGACAAATCAAATCACTTTTCTGTGTCTGATTCATTTCCTGATGAGAACCTCTATTCAGTAAGTGATTTCCTATGGTATGACTACATATCCAACTTTTTAGTTACATGAGTCATTCCAAAATTCTTAGGGACTCAATCTCAAATGAAATTACTTTATTATGTTAGGAACTATGTGTTTGATGATCCATACCTCTATAAGTTCTACCCTAACCAAGTCATCAGGAGGTGTTTCCCAGAATCTGAACAAGAGTCCATCCTTAAATTTTGTCACAGTGATGCATGTGGAGGTCACTTTTCCTCTAAGAAAACTTATGATAAGGTTCTTTAGTGTGTTCTTTTCTGGACCACCCTCTCAATGGAATCCTACACATTTTGTCAAAGCTATCCTAGGTGTCAACAATTAGGGTCCATCATAGAAAGGAATCAAATTCCACTCACTCCCATCTTAGCGATTGAAATCTTTGACTGCTGGGGAATTGATTTCATGGGCCCTTTCCAAAACTCTAGGGGATATCTGTACATCCTTTTAGTTGTCGATTATGTATCCAAATGGGTTGATACCATTCCTAAAAAAATCCAATGATCATAAAACCGTGATTAGATTTCTTAAGGAAAACATCCTCTCTAGATTTGGAATTCCTAGGGCTATCATTAGTGACCGTGGAACTCATTTTTGCAATCGTCTATTATCAGCACTAATGGAAAAGTATGGAATTTATCACAAAGTGTCCACTGCTTACCACCCATTTACCAATGGTCAAGATGAGTTAGGAAATCTAGAAATCAAAAAAATTCTTGAGAAAACGGTTAATCTATCTAGGAAAGATTGGTCGAGAAAACTCTTAGATGCTCATTGGGCATATAGAACTGCATATAAAAATATTTTAGGAATGTCCCCATATAGTTTGGTTTATGAAAAAGCATGCCATTTTCCAGTGGAGATTGAACATAAGGCTTTTTTGGTAATTAAGAAAATGAATTATGACCTCTCATTGGCCAGAACAAAAAGTAAATTAGATCTCAATGAACATGAGGAACTTAGGATGATGGCTTATGAAAATTCAAGGATAAATAAAGCTAGAGTTCAAGCCTACCAATCTTGAAATATTAAAACCAAACACATTGTACCGGGTAAACATATTCTTTTGTATAGTTCTAAACTTCATTTACACCCAGGAAAGTTTAGTTCTAGATGGCCAGGTCCATACATAGTGCATAAGGTGTACCCCCATGGGGTTGTAGAAATTCAAGATCCCACCAATGGTCAAACCTTTAAAGTTAATGGTCAAAGAGTAAAACCATTCATTGAACCATTCCAAAAAAATGAAGTTGATGAAAAATTGTGTGAAACAACCTTAGATGAGGAAAATACTTAAATAATTAAGGGTCTAAGTCGATCTAGATACATTAAAAAAAAGCGCTGCACGAGAGGAAACCCGTGATTTTCATCTTTTTGAATCATCTTTATTTTAAAATAGGATTAATGAATCAATTTTATATTTAAAAAAATACTTAACTCTACATATGATAGTATCATAAACTGTTGACTTGTTCTTCTATTATGAGTATGGATGGGTGTTAAAGGGTACCTCTATATTCATCCATGTCACATGGTGTGATCCTTGAGTAATACCTTACCCAAAAATTTAAAAAGAAGACAATGTATCGTCCGTTTATTTTTATGGGTTTGTAGGTTAAAATAAAAATACCAATATATATAAAAGGACACGTCGTAGGTCGTGGGGAAAACCCCGTCACAACTAGAGAATCCACGAGGACTCGAACTCGAGACTGAATAGAGACAGGGAGTGTGCTTACCCCGAAACTACGGGTTATAGTACTTCCTTATTCTATATTTTTTGTATATATACTTATATTTTACTTTTTTTATTTTATAAATAAAAATATAAATATATATATATTGTTTTTTTGTTTTTCTTTTTCCACTAGGGAATTATGTGAGTGACATGAATATCAATGGATTAAATGGGTGCAACATGAACTTTAACTTCAACCACCAGGTGAACTCATTCCATGATCCTCATTTTCAATTTCCCTTTTGAACTTACCTTATTTTCCTCTAACCCCTTCTAAATTTTATTTTCTTCAAACACTGGGGACAATGTTATTTTAAGTTGGGGGGATATGAAATAAGAAAATTTCTTTTGAAAAAAAAAACTAAATGTTTTGGAATATAAAAAATACATGTAAGGAAAAATTACTTTAACCTTGAACATGATAATACAAATTGCATAATTTCAAATTGAATATCAAAAGATTTTTCCATGCCTTGATTATGATTTTAATGCAAGTTTAAGTTCATGTGCATAGATTTTGGAAAGTGTGGTTGTATAATGTGATATTTCATTTTTTATATTTTCATCCAAAAAAATTACAATGCATGTCCTTTGGATAGTGGGGTATTAGTTTGAGTTCATGGGGTCTCACAAATAAATAACATAGGTTTGGTGATCATTTTAGTTTTAATATGAGTATTAAAAAAACAAAAAAAACAATAAATTTGCATGTAGAGCAATGAAATAACCTAATGTGTGGCTTTCAGCACTTGGGGATTGTGACTCCATAGTTTTCTGGCCCAGAGTTAGTAATTTTATCTCTATTTTTGGTAATTTGACTTTGTTTTCAACTGAGTTAACTTGAGATGATTCCTGAGTATGTGGGCTTCACTTGGTGCCCTAAGGTCTTTGAGCCTGGGAGTCATCGGCAAAGTCTCGCTACATGGGTTGACTCTATTGAGTGCAATTTCAATTACCATGGAAAAATTGCAAAAAAAATCAATAAAAAAAATATATACAAAAAATTGAATACTCATCTTAATATTGAAATGTGATTCTACCTAGAGATTCCATCATTTTCCCCATGAATAAAAATGAACCCCATGTCTTTTGTGACACACAACACATCATCATACTTTATTGAAATTAGATGAAATGTGGTGATGAATTTGAAAAAAGGAACATGTTTGGGCTTGGGATATGATTATGGGCCTATCTTATTTTAAATGATTTTGACAGTTTTCATAATGTTTTTGTATGATGTATTTTGGTAAGAATTGGGTATTAATTTTTTTTGAAAAATAGAATTCTAATTTCATATTTTTGAGATACATTATGCTCAGGACTAGAAAAAATCTAGTTGAGGGGTGTGATTAGCCACTAAAATAGGCTAATATTCATTGTCTATATCATAATATTCATGTGCTTTATTAATAAAAAAACCATTTTTAGTGAATTTTACACTTTGAACATTATTTCATATTATAATTGTAATTCCTTCATAAAATGAACTATTACATGGTATATTTTTGAACGCCATATAAAATACCGAATGATCTTGATTTTATTTTCACATTTTATTTTCAGGTGTCCCATTATATAAGAAAAAATTCTTGTTTTTGGAGCACTTTATGATTCACATTTAAGACCCCCAAAGTTGGCCTTGAACCAACAATATTCTTGGAAAAGTAAACTGTCCAACAACCCAATAAAGAGACTGTAATGGCCATGATCCAATCCCAATAATTCTGAAAATTGAACCTAAAATAGAATAAATCAAGGAAAACATTTAATTAAATATTGGAAAAAATATAATTCTAATGTTTTACTGGAGTTCCAAGTGGCCCAAGTTGAAGATACAATATTGGGCCAGATTCAGTGGCCTAGAACATAGCCCACAAATTTAATCATATCTCTCAAAACAAATATTAATTTTTACTGAAATTTTACTCACAGTCAGGGTAAATCCATATATTCCTATTTTTCTTCTATGTCCCACCATAATTCGGTCATTTTGATGCTCTTTTGGACACACCTGTCAAAGGAATGCAAGTTGGGTTGGATTTTTTGTCAAGGGTGGAAAAGTCCACTCTCCCTCAACTGTCCACCCACCTTGGCCTACCACCCTTAATTGAGGAGACTTGGACAGATGGGGGATAGACCCAAGGCTCCCAAAATTCCTATTTAAGGTATTAGTGTTGGAGGATTTGTCATATTTAGTGCTTTCTTTCATTGTAATGTTATGCTGTAATTTTGTTGTCTCAAGTTTGTCTTTCACATGTAAGTTGTTTTAATTCATCTTAGATTATTAATAAAAGTTCTTATTCTCCTCTTATTATATTATTATTCATATCATGTTGATACCATTGTCTCATGGTGTGAATTTATTCACAGCAAACCTTGTGAAATTATCACAAAACGGTGGAGTGATCGTTACTTCATTGTTTTTTTTACTTCTTTAATTATTCCCTCATGAGTCTACTTACCAATTCAATTGAAATTATATCATCAATGGAGGGATAACCCGCTTATGTGTTGATCAAAGGGAGTATAAAGGGGCTATATTGGATGTTATTTATCACCCCATTAATATCTAATCACTTCTTTTAATTTATATTTTTAATTGATGATTTTAAAACTTCTTCATCTTTGTTTAATTTTAAGGCCACATACTTGAAGAGCTAATACGAACCTTTACCTTGGAGTGCTCAAAAATTTTATCCTCTAAGTGTATAGGTGATTAGTATTATGGTTTGTTGGTATTAAACTAGTAAGTGATGAAGTTGTTTGAGCTTCTTGAATAAACCCATCTCAAATATAAGAAATTGAAACCATTAAAAAAGAATTTCATCCAATCCACCCCAAGTGATAACCTAGGACCAACCCATTATTTTAAATTGAATTCACTTAATTATCTTAGAGTTCACTTAAACCCATATAAAATAATCCCACATTGGCCACTTCATATCCAAAAATAGTCCATAGAATGTACGTGTCTATAGGTTTCTTCTTAGGGCTCTGAGGATTGGAAAACCCAAGATAAACTACAAGCGATCATTTAAACCTAAAATCTTGGGTAAATTTGGGAGAGACCAAAGTATACCAAGAGATGGGAGGCAACATACCCAAGGTAGATTCTAAAGTGGAAAACCGTATATGTCAGGGATGTGGTGCCTCCCCAACCTCGAGCTCGGGGCTGGAAGGTGGTGAGGACATCTCATGGCGGCGAGGTTATAGTAGTTGCAAGACCCACACCAGTAGAGAGGCAAGTGGTGGAGGTGGACCCGATGGTCCCAGTGGGACAGAGTCATCTGGAGGGGAGGCCTCCAAGGGGATTCTACAGGATACCCACCGATGCTCCAGGGAAGCGGTTGTGCCACATAGACATTTCTAAAAACGTTGTCTTCCTGGAAGCTTGGGACATCTGGGACGTCAATAGACAATTCCTTAACCCATTCGAGATGTGGAATCATTTGAATCACCTCAGGATGGATTTTCCAAGGATCTATTCTGTCAGGGCCGGCTTTGCTGTATCCCAGGAAGAGAGGGTGCGATACCTTACCGAGATGGAGGACTTTGTGCACTCTCAGGGTGCTCCACGTCCAATGACAAATCGAGTAAAGGTGTTGCTGGATCGAACGACCCCTCCACAGTTTTTGGATGCCTAATTGAGAGAACACTTCCCTCTTCCAAATGAATTAGATGAGTCCTCCTGGGGGGGAGGAAGCCGGTGGAGGGATCCCTCTAGAGGAGGTTGAGGTCAGTGATTCAGAATCAGATATGTTGAGTCAACAAGATTCTCTTATGACTTCTACATTTCTTATGGTTTTATGTTATGAAAATCACAAACATTTTTTTTCTTAAGTTCCGTTTTACTTACAGATTTTTCAATCTGTTTTACTTATAGACTTGTCAATATTTTTTACTTAAAAATTTTTCATTCCGTTTCACATACAGATTTGTCAATCCATTTTACTTACAGATTTTTCAATCCATTTTACTTATAGATTTTTCATTCAGTTTTACTTACAGTTTTTTCATTCTGTTTCACTTATAGATTTGTGAATCTGTTTTACTTACAGATTTTTCATACCATTTTACTTTTAGATTTTACATTCTGATTTACTTACAAATTTTTCATTCAGTTATACTTACAAATTTTTCATTACATTTTACTTACATATTTAACATCACAGTGTACTTAAAATTATGATGTATTATTTTAGTTAAACTTACATGATACCACTTTTCATGATACTGATACCGTTAAAAATTTCATACCAATTTTATGATACCGGTACCCAAAAATAGTGATATAATTTTCTCGATCCGATTTTCATTTTCTTAAGAATATGTTTTCTTGATAATGTTAGAGTTGTTTAATGTATCATTCCAATATTATCAGATTCTAAGATTTCTTATTCTTAACATTTATCTTAAACTTAACATCATTTCTTATACATGAAACAATGTCATACAATTTGTTATAAACTACCCGTTGTCTGTTTGACACATGTCTAGGTCCCTCCGAAATTTAGGAAAATATGACCATTAGAGTGGAACTGAATGTTGAGATGTTTTGCCTATAAATAGGGTTCATTTGAATGAGAAAATATACACAGTAAATAGAAAAGAGATCAAAGTTTGTGAAGTGATTTATAGAGATATAGGCTCTTACAACTCTCAGATTTTCATACAGATGTTGTGAACAACTTGTTTAGGTGTGAACAACTAGTTCAGACTTTCTTTGTGAAGACTCCGATCATGATGATTGTGGGCTTCTAGGTTTGGAAGACAGAGGTTCCTATTTCCTTCTAAATCGAGGGCTTGTAGGGATAGCAAGACAGCTACCGATCTTCAGATTGAGGGCATACCTGGGTTTGGGTAATAAAAACATTATTGAAAGTATAAATCAAGGATCCTTTATCCAAAGTTATTGGATACCATTCTCTTTGGGTTAAAATAATCTTATTACTACTTTTTTTTCTCTTTCATGTTGTTTTTATTCCGCTGCAATTTTAACTTTGTTAAAGTCAGAAAGTCTAACTTTATTATACTTTCTAATTCTATTACTCTGATTATATTAAATATTCTATATGCCTTAAGGTAGAATCATTATTTTAAGAAAATATTCCTTAAGTTTTCATCTTAAGGTTGTAAAGGTTAAAAAAGGATTCTTTAAGAGGGTTTGTGATTTTTTGTTTAACATTGTTAAAATAAGTTTCCTTAAAGTTAAAAGATAACTTTAAGAAATAGATTCCCTTAAGGTTAAGAAACTTTCCTTAAGAAAGTTTTATACCAACTTTAAAGGTTCCAAAGGAATTTTTAAAGTATACAATTCACCCCCTGTTTTTTTTGAGAATCTCATTATAATATTAGATCCTAAAATTTGTATCAGAGGAGGTATCTGAAATAATTATATTCACATATAAGTTTTCTTTCCCAATATTTTATAATTTTTTTTATTTTTAATCTTTGGTTACAAACTTTTACAGCTAACAAGTTTTGTGGAAAGAAATTTTATTTTAGTATGGAAGGCATTCATGTTGGATCTATGGACAATATCAATCCTACTAAACCACTGATCTTCGATAGAAATGACTATGAGTACTAGAGGTACAGAATGAAGACCTTTGTAATAAACACAGGTGTAGATAACTACATTATGTTAACTTGATATTATAAGATTTTTGATAAGGAACTTAAAACCTTCACTAATCCAGAAAAGGTGGAATACTAGCTGAACTTTGAGGTATGAAATACTTTGCTTTGTTCCATTACTGGAAATATATACAACTAAATTTCATCTTGTGAAGATTCTAATAGAATTTGGAAGAAGCTCAAAGTAACTCACTATGGAACTTTTAAAGTCATTGAAACTAGAGGAGCCATGCTCAGAGCTGAGTATCATGGTTTCTGGTTTCCTTATGGAGAACCCATATGTGAGGTACAACAAATATTTATGACTATTTTCAATAGATTAAAATCTATGGGTGAGAAATGTTTAGACGATGAGATTCTTGTAGACAAGATTATAGAAATCATGCATAATGAATGGGAATCCAAAAGGACAGCTATAGATGAGAATAGGAAAGTTACATAGATTTCTATTAATGAGCTATTTGGATTTCTTCTCCAACATGAAACTAGAATGAAGAGAGATGATGATAATATTAAGAAGAAGAATGGAAATAGATGTGTTTCTTTTAAAACTACTTAAAATCATATGAAATCCAAGACTCATGATAGAGTTACTAGATCTAAAACTAAGAAGGTTTTTACTCAATCTGAATCTAGTGAAAGTAAAGCTTCAGAAAATGAGTTAGCCAATATTACTTGGAGGATGAGCATAATTTTTGGGCAGAAGAACATTCAATATAGGTACACGAAGAAAGATGTAAAAGAAAATAAATATGGAGAAGTGACATGTTATGAATGCAGAAGAACTGGTCACATTATACCTGATTGTACCTTGATTAAGAAAAGAGACAAGAAAGACAGAAATTATGAGAGGAATAAGAAGAAGTTATATAGATCAAAGCATAAGAAAGTATTTAAATCCAATAACACCTAGAGTGCCAGTGGTGGAGACTCTTTTGATGAATCTTCAGAATATGAATCTTCTGAGAAAAATAATAATGGTCTAATATTCATAACTCCATTTTAAAATCATTGTCTTATGTATAAGGTACGAACCTCTAAATCCTTAACCAATATGTCTTTAAGGGAAAATTTTCCAGATAAAGGTTTTTCTTTAGATGAAGAAACCTCTTCATCGGACAATAATAATGATTTACCTTCCCATGGGGAAGTTTCTCGATTTTATATGTTTCTTGAAATAATTTTTTTTTAAAATCTTTAAGAAACTTGAAAAAGAAAATTCTAGAGAATTTATTTTAACAAAATAACTTTCAGATCTTACCAAAGATCTTGATAAGAAAAATGATATTTTATAAAATCTTTCTAAGAAAATTGAGGAAGTTAATTATAAGAAGTAAAAACTTTCTAAGGATCTTAAAAATCTATTTTTAGAAAAATATTCTTTAGAGGATAAACTTAACTCTAAATCTATTATTATAGAGGATAAGAATTTAGTCTTGAAACTAAAGTCTGAAATATTTTCCTTGAAGAAACTTCTTTCAAATTTTACTTCTGGTAAGGAAAATTCTGAAAAGATGTATTCTCAGATCCAACCACATGGTAATAATCAAGGATTAGGTTATTCTCATGAAAAACCAATTTTTAGAAACAATTATTTTGTTCCTTCAAGAGCACCCTTTTGCACTAAATGTAAAAGTGGTGCGCATTGGATAAAGAACTGTTCTTTAAATAAAGTTCAATACCTTGAGTTTCATAAAGCTTATTTTTCTAAATAAATGTTTATACCCAAGATTTTATTATCTAACAATTCTAGATCCAAGAAAGTTTGGATTCAAAAATCTTAACTCTTTATTTTTTAGGATAATGAAGGAAGTAACAACAACATATGGTACATGGTTAGTGGATGTTCCCAGTACATGACTGGTAACAAAGACTATTTCAGAAATATTTTAAAGACTAAAGGTGTAAAAGTAACCTTTGGAGATAACTAGCAAGGAGAAATTTTCGGTATAGGTAACATTATTCTTCTTGGTAAAACTATTATTTCAAATGTTTTTTTGTAAAAGGCCTTAAGCACAACCTCATTAGCATACGTCAATTATGCGATGAAGGTTTTATAAATGATAAATGTTTAGTTCAAAATTCCAAGTATGAGTTTATACTTTCTGCCCTTCGGCATGAGAATGTGTACACCTTAAACCGATAAGACCTTAGAATTGAAGATCTACCTAGACTTAGTTCCATTTAAGATCAATCTTGGATTTGGCATAGAAGACTAGGACCCTGTAACTTAAGGAATCTTAGTAAACTTTCTAAGAAAGGACTTTTTAAGTATCTACTATAACTTAGGTTTGATTATTCAAAAGTCTATGATCCATGTCAATATGTAAAGGAACATAAATCTAGCTTTAAATTTATAAGTGAAGTTTCAAATACTAATGCCTTACATTTGGTGTATATGGAATTATTTGGTCCAACAAAAACTGGAAGTATTGGAGGAAAATACCATGTGTTTGTCTTAGTTGATGACTATAATAGATTTAATTGAGTCTATTTTCTTGCAAATAAATCTGAAGATTTTTCTAATTTCAAAAACTTTAGATCTCAAGTTAAAAATGAGAAAAACATACATTCGATAACTATTCATAGTGATCATGGTGGAGAATTTTAAAATTCATACTATGAAACTTTTTTTAGTAAGAAATTTATTACTCACAACTTTTTAGCTCCATGAACTCCGCAACAAAATGGTGTTGTCAAAATAAGATATCATATTTTTCAAGAGATGACTAGAACCATGTTGAGTGAATATTACATAGTGAAACATTTTTGGGATGAAGCTGTAATTACTTCCAGTTATACTATAAATCAAGTTTTAATACAACCTCTTATTAATAAAACACCTTATGAGTTATGGATTGGCTGAAAAATAAAAGTTTCTTACTTCAATGTTTTTGGTTGCAACATATTTTTCTTGAATACTAAAGATAACTTACATAAATTTTAACCCAAATCCAATGGATGAATTTTATTAGTTTACTCTACTAACTCTAAGGCACATAGAGTTTTTAATGAAAACACTTGTACTGTGGAAGAAATAGTACATGTTAAATTCGATGAAACTGATCCTTTTTTTTTCAAACAACCTAAACTTATTTCTAATATATTTTCTAAAAAATATCACCAAACTTTGATATAAGATCCTTCTGTTAAGGAAAATTCTCAAGAAAATTTTTCTGAGACATTTACTCTTGAATATTTTCCACCCTATATTTATGAACAAGTTTTACAAAACCCAAGTCAGTTGTTACTTAGGAATCATCCCAGTGATAATATCATTCAAAATGTTAATCAACCAGTAAGAACTAGAAGTTCCTTAAGGAATGAAGTTGAACATGTTATCTTTTTTTCCCCAATTTGAACCAAAGACTCATGATGAATCCTTAGGTGATGAAGATTGGATAAATTCCACACAATATGAAATCAATGAATTCGTAAGGAATCAAGTTTGGAACATGGTCAAAAAACCTAAGGAAGCTTCTGTTATTGAAGTAAAATGGATTTTTAGAAATAAATGCGATGAAAATGGAATTATTGTTAGAAATAAGGCAATATTAGTTGCTAAAGGCTATAATCAACAAAAAGGCATAGACTATGAAGAAACCTATGCTCCTGTAGCAAGACTTGAATCTATCCATATTCTTCTATCCTTTGCAGCATTCTCTAATTTCAAAATTTATCAAATCGATGTGAAGCGTGCTTTCCTCAACAGTTATGTACAAGAAGAGGTCTACGTAGATCAATCTGCTATTTTCGATGATACAAAATATCCTAATCATGTTTACAAACTTACCAAAGCTTTATATAGACTTAAATAATACCCTAGATCTTGGTATGATAGACTTACAAGATTTTTGCTTCAAAATAACTATGCTAAGGGAACTGCTGATCCAACCCTTTTCATTAATAAAGTTAATGAAGATGTTTTGATTGTTAAATTTTATGGTTATGAAATCATCTTTAGATCAACTTAGCAATACTTAACCAATTCCTTTGTGAATCTTATGAAATCTGAGTTCGAGATGAGTATGATGGGTGAGTTAACTTTTTTCCTAGGTTTTCAAATTTCTCAAAAAACAGAAAGAACTTACATATCCCAACATAAGTATATCAATGATATTATTAAGAATTTTGGGTATGACAACACTAAGAGTATAAGTACTCCTATCAGAACCTCTAATACTATTAACATTGAGAAAGTAGGGAAACCTGTAGATGAAACATCTTATAGAGGAATGATAGGAAGTTTAATTTACTTAACAGTTAGTCAACCTGAATTAATGTTTTCTGTATTTTTATGAAAAAGACATCTATAAAATCCTAAAGAATCCCATTTAAAAGCTATGAAAATATTTTTTTGGTATTTAAAGGGAACTTTAGATTTGGGACTATTTTATTCTTTTAGAAATTATTTTTAACTTAAAAGTTTTTCGGATGCTGAATTTGGTGGTTGTAAAATAGATAGGAAGAGTACATCCAAAACTTGTAATTTCTTATGAGATTCTTTAGTTTCTTGGTCTTGTAAGAAATAACATTCTTTAGCACTTTTCACTGCTGAAGCTGAATATATAGTAGCTGGAAGTTGTTGCGATCAAGTATTGTGGATACGACACACACTCACAGACTATGGTATGAGTTTTACTTAAACTCAAATAATGTGTGATAACAAAAGTGAAATTTCCCTAATTAAAAAACATATACATCACTCCCATGAAAAGCACATATATATTAGATATCACTTTCTTAGGGATCACACACTTAAAGGAGATATTATTCTTCAATTTATCAGAATGCAAGAAAAAATTGCTGACATTCTTACAAAACCTTTACCTTCCGATATATTTGAATACATTAAAAAGAAGCTAGGAATGATCACTATAAGGTAATCATTCATATATACTTCTTGTTTATATCATCTCCTAACATTATGATACTCTTTAATTTAGAGGAGTATATATTCTTCATTTTTTTCTTTCTTTCTTTTTCTCAATATAAGAAAATTTTTCTTTCTTAAATAAAAAATATTTTCCTCTAAGAAAATCTATTTTTTCTTACCTTATGATGATTCTAAGAATGAAAATTCTAAGAATGAAAATTCTCAGAATAAAAATTCTTGGAATGGAAATTCTCAGAATCTAAAACTTCTAAGAGAATTCTTATAATACCGATAAATTATTCAGAGTATCCCAAAAGGTAAACTTTCTTACTCTTAATTTTATAATTTTATGTTTCAATTTTTGGTATTTTAAAATTTTCAATTCATGGTTTACCTTACCTCAAAAGATTTAAATTCATATTTTCTATAATCATTCTCAACCGTTAGACCAGATCAAGTTATTTTCAGCCGTTTGATTATCATGTAGAAGCTGAAAGGTCACTACTATGTCTATATAAGGAGTGATTTTTTTATGAGTGCCACACCATCTTCTCTGATCTCTTTGCAAAAGTTCTATTGCCTTCAAAGTCTACTCTTTGATTCCTCAGTTTCTTACACTCCGAATGTATCCTGAATCCTCAGCAGATCATACGCCTATTAAAAAGGAAATAAAATATTGGTCGATCTTTAAAGAAAGACTAGTATTCCCAAATTTATTTGCAAAGTATGACTCCCTCATTTATATGGTCATAAGAACTAACAGATGGGAAAGTGTATGTGTGGCTAATGAGAAAAGTCAGGATCTGGTTTACCCTGACCTGGTCACACATTTCTAGGAATCTATTATTTTCTTTGAAAAGGATGGCAATGATATGTTTAAGTTCAAATGTTATGATAAGACTTATACAGTTCCTTACAATAAGGCAGAAAATTTTCTCAAGATACCTTATAAAGGAGAAGCTATTCTATGATCTCACAGACTTCCCTCGAAGGAAGGTTATTTTGAAAAAGAAAAGGATCTATATTATCTTGGTCTCAATAATATTAAGAATCCAAATATTACTAACCTTAAAACAAATCACAAGATGGTATCCCTATGGATTCAAGGCTTTCTTATTCCAAGGAAATGGGATAATGACTCTTTAAAGATACGAGATATCTTTTTATTAGATTTTCTTGTAAATGTAAGGAAGATCAACTTGATCAAGTACATATTCCTCACCATCCATGCAGTAAAATGTGGAACCATCAGGTCTCAGATTCTTATGTATCCGGCAACCATTTTAAGGATAATCATAATGTGCCTTCAAGAGTTGAATGTCCCTTATCGATCAATCTCTAATTTGTTCAAGATTTTGTTTCTCATCGATGATACTCTTAAGAGAATGAAGGTAGAGTTTTTACTGGAATCCAATTTTTTTGAAGAAATGGTTGTATAGAACAAGGTTGATGTTATGGAATCTTCCAAATAGATATCGAAGAAAAGGAAACATGAAGAACCAAGCTTACCAGTACTGGTTCCTGATGATCTGGTATCAGCACCTCCTCCTGTAAAGAATCCAGAATCCTATTACAATGCAACGATTAAAAAATGGAGAGAGATGGTATCTACCAAAAAGGAAGGTGTTCCTTCCCTTGGCATAAACCTTGTAGAGGCTAAGGAATTAAAAATTAATCAAGATGAAAATATTGAAAAAGAAAATAAGGACAAGTTGTTGAATAAGAAATCCTCAAAAGCTCAAGTATGTCAGTCTTTACTTAAAGCATTAGATAATAAATCTCAATAAGTACTGGAATCTCAAGTTATTCATAAGAAAGTGGTGGTCACGCTAGAAATCCAAAAATCAAAGAAAGTATTAACTATTTCAGAACCTGTTCAAGAAATGGAAGATCATATTATTCATTAAGAAAGCGATGATATTCTAAGGGAAGTGGAAGAGTACAATGGAACACCTCAGACTTCAATTTATTAATCCGTTTATGAAGAAAAAGATATTGTAGAAGATATTGAAGAAGAAGTAGAATTTGAAGTTAAATAAGAAGAGGAATAAAAGGTCGAGCACGAAGATAATAAAGGGGAAGAGATCCAGGAAGAAGGAAGACAAGAAAGAACTCAAGAAGAAGAGCTTTAAGGGGAAGAAGATGAACAAGGAGATCTTAATGTTATCCAAGTATCCGATGAACAAACCCCAGTTCCAAATTATGACAAAGGAAAGAGTGTTTTGGTTGCCTAACCTAATAAATAAATGCCCCCAAAGTCTTCCAAAAGGATAGAGAAACTGAATTCCTTAACTCCAAGAGGAGTTGAGAAATGAAAAGATGATTCAGATTCTGAATCCTCATCTACTATTGAGCATGACTTTGTCATGTTGACTTTAAAGAAGTTGGTCAGAACTATTCTGGTTCTTGCAAATATAGATGCTCGGAGTCAAATGATGCAAGAAACCCTGAATCAAAAGATGAAATCTACTAATATGTTGATGGTCATGGTGGTTAAGCAAGAAGTAGATTTTAAAAATGTTTTGATTGATTATAAAGATCAAAAGGTAACTTTCAAGAAATTATTTAACTACACCAAAACCATCAATGAAGAGCTTAGATAGTTCAGTGAATTCATGGATTCAACAAATAGAACTTTCAATACTTGTGAATCCGAGTTCAACAAAGTCAGAGCATCCATATCTAAGAAAGTAAGCCAACTAAATTCCATTGCTCAGTCTGTAAGCAGTGAAAAAGAAGTTAGAGCCAAATTAGTGAAAAAGGTGGATGCTCAAGAGGATTTCATTAAAAATCAAGATGATAGAATCAAATTTCAAGAAGAAAGGATCTTGTACATAGAAAATAAGAACCAGGATTAGGATATATTGTTGAAGAAGCTTCCAGAAGATCATAAAGAAGTGATGAAACTTAAGGTTTTGATAAAGAAAATTCTATCTGAGCAAAAGAAGGATGGATGATTTTTTTTCTTACATTATGATGTTTTGTGGTAATATAAACTTCATTTCCAAAATTTCATTAAGAATTTTATTTCATATCCTTCTATTGTTTTCGCATGTATGTCTCCTTAAACTTACAGGTACATCCCATACTTATCCATTCCTTTTTTGAAAATCACAAAGGGGGAAAATTTATTTGAAGGAAGAATTTAATGAAGACTCCAAAGGGGGAGAATCTATTAAAGGGGAGTATGGTAAAAAAGAATAATGCCTATGTAGGGGGGGGGGGGGTTTATTTTAAGCAGATATGTTTATCTAAGCGGGAGATATTTCCTTAATAAAGAAAACAGGATACTAAAGATCAAGAATAAGATCCTTGGGAAACATAACCTAAGGGGTAGTTAGTCGTATTCATCCTAAATTTCTTTCAAAGGGGGAGATAAGTTTTTCTTACTTGTTTTTCTAAGACAATATATTCTTCCATAGAAAATTTATTTGTGATTTCCAAAAAGGGGGAGATTGTTGAGTTAATAAGGTTATCTTATGACTTCTCCATTCCTTATGGTTTTATGTTTTGAAAATCAATTTTTTTTCTTAAGTTCCATTTTACTTATAGATTTTTCAATCCATTTTACTTTTAGATTTGTCAGTCCATTTTACTTATAGATTTTTCATTCCATTTCACTTATAGATTTTTCAATCCGTTTTGATTAAAGATTTTTCAATCCATTTTACTTACAGATTTTTCATTCCATTTTACTTACATATTTTTCATTCTGTTTCACTTACAGATTTTTCAATCTGTTTTACTTATAGATTTTTCATACCATTTTACTTTCATATTTGACATTCCGATTTACTTACAAAATTTTTATTCCATTCTACTTACAAATTTTTCCTTATTTTTTACTTACATCTTTAACAATATAGTGTACTTAATATTCTGATGTATTATTTTACTTAAGCCTATGTGATAATGCTTTTCATGATACTGATACTGGTAAAAATGTCATACCATTTTTATGATACCGGTACCCAAAATAGTGATACCGTTTTCTCAATCTGATTTGCATTTTCTTAAGAATCCATTTTATTGATAATGTTAGAGTTGTTTAATGTATCATTACATTATTATTAGATTCTAAGTTTTCTTATAATTAACATTTATCTTAAAATTAACATCTTTTATTATACATGAAATAATGTTATACAATTTTTTATAAACTAACCATTTTCTATTTGACACGTGTATAGGTACCTATAAAATTTTAGGAAAATATGACCGTTGGAGTGGAACCGACCGTTGAGAAGTTTTTCCTATAAATAAGAGTTCATTAGAACGAGAAAAGATACATAGTGAATATAAAAGCGATCAAAGTTTTTGAAGTGATTTCTAGAGAGAGAGTCTCTTACAACTATCAGTTCTTTGTGAAAATGTCATGAACAACTTGTTCAGGCATGAACAACTTGTTCAGACTGTCTTTGTGCAGACTCCGATCATGCTGATCGTGGGATTCCGGGTTTGGAAGACAGAGGTTCTGATTTCCTTCTAAATCGAGGGCTTATAGGGATAGAAATACAGATACCGATCTTCAGATTAAGGTATTACCTGGGTTTGGGTAAGAAAAACTTTCTTAAAAGTATAAATCAAGGAACCTTTATCCAAGGTTGTTGGATACCATTCTCTTTGGGTTAAAAGAATCTTATTGTTACTTGTTTTCTATTTCAAGTTGTTTTTATTCCTATGCTATTTTAACTTTTTTAAAGTTAGAAAGTGTAAATTTCTTATACATTCTAATTTTGTTACTCTGATTTTATTAAATATTCTATATTCTTTAAGGTGGAATCATTATTTTAAGAACATATTCCTTAAACTTTTATCTTAAGGTTGTAAAGGTTAATAAAAGGTTTCTTTAAGAGGGTTTGTGAATTTTTGTTTAACTTTGTTAAAATAAGTTTCCTTAAAGTTAAAAGATAACTTTAAGAAACATATTCCCTTAAGGTTAAGAAAAATTCCTTAAGAAAGTTTTATATCAATATTAAAGGTTCTAAAGAAAATTTTAAAGTATAAAATTCACCCCCTCTTGTATTTGAGCATCTCATTATAATATTCGATCCTATAGGATATAGAAGAGTTTGCAGAGGCTCTCAAGGTAAAACCCTAGACCACTTCCCTGCAGTCTTCATCCAGGTCATTTAGGACTCCTTACTAACATTTGAACTATGCAGAAGGGCCTCATACGCAAAACCCGCTCCTGCCCAGTAGTAGATGCAACTGCGGGGACTTCGAGATTTGTGTCCATAGCTAAAATGATCATCGTGTCGGGTGGTGCCGCGACACCCAAGGTGGTCTTCCAGAAGCCTTCAGAATTTCCAACAATATATGGAGGGCCACACCTTAGGGTTATGATGGAAACTACTCAGGAAAGAGACCATCCGTTTGATCATTGTAAGTATTCTTCACAGAATACATAACTGTCACCCATCAATCAGGTTAACTAATGCTTGTGTGCCTCTTTTATGCACAATTATTCAAATGGAATGTGTTTCCTTGGATTGGTTGGCTAGCACTCCTGGCGGCGCCTTTTATGGGGGAATTCCGATGGTCTTAGAAGTAGACACTCGAACTAACCAAGATATAGCACTTTTGATCACTGGTGCGACCGTTAGCTGGACAAGTCCTGATATCATTGAGGTGGGATCCAATGATGAGGATCAAATAGACAACATGGGTCTTGACATACCAGATTAGTCACCAGATGCAGATCCTGCTGATGAGTTCCTAGAGGCGTTCCCCACATACGAACCTGCCAACCCTGCAGACCAAGATGATATGGCCTCTGACGAAGAAGACAAAAAAAATCATCTGTTATTGGTGTGGGGACTTGATTTAATGAAGTTCCCACAGGGTGGAAAATTAGTTGAAACTGATGCATAGTTCCCATGGGGAGATCTTAGTTTAGGGTCATAGAACTCAGACCAAGATGGAGAGAGACAAGGAAGAAACATGGTGCGGTTGTCGTAAAATCAAACGCGAATGGGAACCCAAGTGGTGCTCCCCACACCACATGCTTCCAAAGGAGTTCGGGCCAAAGGAACAAAAGGGGGGGGGCAGGATTTAAGATTCCTAGGTTTGGACCCATGGATGGGACGTCCAGGCATTCCTACATATCCCATGTGGATGGAAATCAAGTCATACGTAGTTCTGGAGGATGTCTCATAGTTTAGTGTCTTGCGACCAAGACAGTTGGATATTAGTTTAAAGGTCTTAGAGCTCAGACCATAAACGGAAAGGGGGGGGGGAGACATGTGGTACAGTAATTGAAAAACCTGATGTGAATGAGGAGATAAGCCCACATCACACCATGTGCTTCCTAGGGAAATTTTAGGTCAAGGGACCAAAAATAAGAGTTGGGCTAGGCCTAGGGTCAAGTACCTGGGAATTCTTACGTACCCCATTATGGTGGGGATCAATCCATACATAGTTCTAGAAGCGACGTGGTAGGGTACCCGTGCTAAGGACAATACTGTCATGCGGGTCTAGCCCGCACACCAAAAGAAGCGGCATTTGATAGATCTTGTTTGTTCTTTATGATGGATGTGTTTTTTTTGTGAAGCGATAAACCTAGGACGGAGAATCTAGGTGTCTCTATAGAAATCAATCCATACGCAGGCATTTAAAAATGGTATGGTGGATGATCAATACCCGACATGATGTCCCATAAATTGAGGACATCACAATGCAGTGTCATTTTTCATCGTGCGGCTAGGACGATAATGTCATAGTTTAGGGTTGTATGATAGGACCTACCAATGCATTTTAACGTCGCTCAATAAAGACGCAATAGTTTAAAGTCACGTGGGACTAGCTAGTACAGTTTAAAGTTATATGGCTTGGACACATATAGAAGAAATGAGGTTTGGGGGGGGGCATGACATGGTGAAGCATACCCGACGTGAGTGAGGATGAGGTCCACACCACACCACGCGCAATTATAGGGAAGAAAAATCAGGCCAAGGGGCCAGAAAAAGGTTAGGGAAATATGGGGATGGACCTGAAGATGAAACGTCTAGGTGTTTCTACGTATCCCATGAGGATGGGAATCAAGCCATACGTAGTTATGAGGGTACAGTTTAACATATTGAGGGACGAGGGGAATGAGATACTAGCTCCTAGAAAGGAAGTACGTGGTGCAGCTTATTGAAAACCCAACGTGAATGAGGACGTAAGTCCTATGCCACACCACATAATTTTGTAAAAGTTAGGTCCACAAGACCGAACAAAAGAGGTAATTAGCGGAGCCTAATCTGGACCCGAAGACGAGATGTTTGGGCATTCCTACATATCCCATGAGCATGGGAATCAAGATATATGTAGTTCTTAGAGTTACAGTTCTTACACCTTACAGAAAGGATGTAGAAGGAGATCTTAGTTTAAGGTCTTAGAGCTTGGGCCATAGAGAAGTGAAACCCTTCCATGTGGGTATAAACCTCAAATGAATCCCTATGCCCACATGTGATATTCCTGATGTGGGAAACAAGGGAGGAGAAGGTCTTTGCAACACACGGAATACACACAAATGGGAAATTGGTGCAGAGTCCCAGACAACACCTCACTGTGACACTGTCCTTCTAATGTGCCAATGTGCACTGAAGGACATTAACAAGAGTGTAGGAATTCCACTTGGGCATGATAGAGTGGAAAAGGATTTGAATCATGCAACCAATATTTAGGTCTTGATGGGGGTGGTGTGACGATGGAGGATAATTATTGACCATGTTCAAAACACAACATCCATATCATGTGACTTGAAATGGGAACAACAAATGAGTGTCTACTACTGACCATATTTGCAACGCGGGACTTGTACCAATTTTTCATTTGAGGTCCTTGAGGGAGTTGGCCCGAAATGATAGGATAGCCCTTGGGCTGAGCATCCATACCGTTCGGCGGCCCTTTTGGATGTGAAAGATGATTAAAGCCCAAATGAAGGAGAAAATGAAGCCTAAAAATGGGTGTTAACATGTCTTGTAGAATCCCAAACTCTTGGTCCCGAACCAAAGTGCTCCTAGGAACATAGGTGGACTACTAAAGAGGGTAGAGGGGCCCAAATCAAGAGAAACCAACTCGAAAATATCAATTTAAGATAGGAAGAAGAAGAAATCTCAGGAGAAAGAGGTATGTGGCATGGCTGTTACAGACCTATCGTGAATGAGGATATAAGACCATACCATGCCGCATGACCCTCTATTAGGAGAACTCAGGCCAGGGGGCTAGGAAGATAAGGGGGGTTTCTAGGAAATGGGGATGGAACTGAAGACTAAATGTTCAGGCAGTCCTACGTATCCTATAAGGATGGGAATCAAGACACACGTAGTTCTGGAGGACGTTGTGTAGTTTTACATCATGCAGAAAAGATGCAGGTTGGAAAAAGATATCTCAACGAGGGAAGTGTATGAAATGGTGGGCAAACCAAAGTGGATGAGAACATAATCCCATGCCACACCGTACGATCCCGAATGAGGACTTGGGCCAGGGGAGCCTAAAAAGTCGAGGGATCCAAGACAGGAAGTCTAAGCCAGTTTGTAGTTTAACGTCTTGCTGTGAGGACGATAATGGAGGGGTGTCCCAAGGGGATGTATGAGGCATGGAAAAAATATCCTAATGTGAACGAGGATATAGAGTCCAGGCCATACCACACAATCCTAAGTGAGAACTTGGGTCAAGGGACCAAAAAGGGGTGAGGGACCTGAGACAGGAAGTCCTAGACAATTTGTAGTTTAACATCTTGTAATGAGGACGATTGAGATCTTATTTTAAGGTTTTAAAGCTCGGACCGTAGACACACAACCCTTCATGTGGGTATTGACTTCCCAAAATTCCTAATCCCACCTTAGCAATGCTTAGTGTGGGAAACAAGGAATAAGACCAGGCTCTCCCCAACATATAAGGGTACAATAACTAGACTCACACTCCTACCCGAGGAAGACTGATATTTGAAGGGATAATGGGACAACATGAACCACTACAACCAATACTTGGGATATATGGGCATGGTGAAAATGATGAAGGATAGTTGTTGACCATGTTTGAAACACTGCATCCATATTGCATGACCTGAAATGGAAACAAGAAACGAGTGTCAATAGATGACCATATTCGCAATGCGGGACTTTTATCAATTTTTTGTTTGAGGTCCTTGAGGGTGTTAGCCCAAAATCATAGGATAGCCCTTAGTCTAGGTATTCGTACCGTTCGAGGGACCTTTTGGATGTTAAATGTGATGGAAACCCAAATAAAGGGGGGCATGAAGCATGAATGTGCCCGTGCAATTTAACGTCAAGTATGATGGTGAAAGAGGTGGAGATCTCCAGGAAGAGGGATATATGGTGTGCTCATGATGGACTCGATGTAGATGGGGGAAAAAGCTGGCACCACTCCATGATTTCTGACCTGAAGTGAGATCTTGAAGTTTGGAGCTGGACCGAGAGACAAAATGTCTGGGCGTTCCTATGTATCCCATAAGGATGGGAATCAATGCACTCATAGTTCTTGAAGGCCATGAAATTTAGCGTCGTGCAGCGAGGATGTGGTAGAATAGAATAATGGGGGGGGGGGATATGGGGTGATCATAGTAATCCTAACATGATTGGGGCCAAATAAGCCTACAATACACCATGAGAGATCCTCTTAGATAACTATACCCAGGGGGATAGTCAAATAGAAGTCTAGGTGTTGGACTCAAGACGAAGCGTCCGAGAGTTCCTACATATCCCACGAAGATGGGAATCAAGACATACGTAGTTCTCGAAGGTGTTGTGCAGTTTAACAACATCTAGCAAGGATGTTGGACAATTTAAGGTCGTGCGTGACCGTCTATAGTTTAACATCGCACGAGAAGACATACAGTTTAATGTCATGCAGTACAAAACAGTTTAAGTTCATGAAGGACCGGATACAGTTTAACATCCTACAGGATGACATACAGTTTAATTTCATGTGGGACATGACAGTTTAAGGTCATGTAGGACCCATAGGATTAGGAAAAGTATTTCTTGAGGAATTTGTCATTGTTGGGAGGAGTTATACGCTCACCATCCGTGGTGACCAGGGAGTACGCGCCATTAGGGTAAACCTTATGAATGATGTAAGGTACTTCCCACTTGGGATCCAGATTTGGTGGTTTCCTACCAGGTATCATTGGTGTTTTCAGGGCCAACACCAAGTATGGAATCCTGCCTTTTTATTACATAACTTTTCATTACATTTTACAAACAGATGATCTTTAAAGTCTAGTGTCTTAGAAATCAGGAACATAAAACATGAAAACAACATAAAAAATTATTGTAAACCACTTGTAAGTCTTCATAATAGGTTCATACTATGTAAAATTACTGCATATCATATCCTGGACACATACATCAAAGGAAAGGGTGAGCAGAAGGCCCAATAAGGGTAAACAAGGGAATCAATGTACTTGTGATATCAATAAGAACTTGAATAAAAACATAAAAACATGAGCAATGGAAGTATATGAATATCATAATGAAAATAACTTGGAAAATAACTTGAATATGTGGCTACAACATTTTATTTATATATTCATGAACATATCACCAAGGTCAATCCCCAAGGTGTTATAAAAATTACCAAGGTTATTCACCAAGGTATCGTAAAACTTGTCATCTCTAGAGATTAATTCTTTACCCAATGCATTATAGAGCTATCAGGGTGCACCCTTAATATTTATTTACTTTCATGTGATTTATATAGATTATAATAAAACATTTTATAAATAACCCATGGAGAATAAAAGAAATGGGCTTTATTTCAAGATCGTGATGTTTTAAAAGTTCTTAAAAAAATAAGATCATTATGTCATTTATAACCCATGGAAATGGAGTGAGGGTTATATGTATGTAAATTCCAGAATCAAATACATAATATTTATATATTTATGAACACCCAAAGAAACGAAATAGGTCTGGGTATTCATATAAATAAAACAAGATAATTTCTGGAGAGAAAGAGATAGAAATTTTGAGGCGAAATTTCTGCAGCATAACGACTATATAACATGGTTTTAGAAAACATTGAAAAGAGAGCGTACAAGAGTAACCAACTCATAAATAAATTATAATACAGTATAAATATATAATAACATGGATATAAGAACATTATATGGAAATTTGAATGACATGACACAAGAAAAGGAAACATGAAAGGAAAGAGAAGACGTGATTCCTTTTATGAAAAATCCGGCAGCCTAATGACATCACATAAAAATTCAGAAAACAAATTGATGAGAGCAGAAAGGGTATCTCAAAAATTAAACATGAAATGAACATTAATTAGAACATATATGAACATACCCTCAACAAAAAGTGATGGAAACTAGAAGACACAACATAAAGGAAGTCATGGATTAAAAGATGAGGGTGAAAGATCCCTTATGATGGTTGGTGATGGGTTTTTGATGTTTCATGTTCTTGGATCTGATTATTGCTGTGATTCGTTATCTTGTGTTGAATATTCTGTGCGATTCTGGTTGAATCTGCTTATTGGTATTCTGATTGATTCTGTTGGGTGGTGTTTTCTATTGTGCGGTCAGAGGTACAAGGGTCTATGATTCCGTTTTTTCTTTAGGGGTTGTTCCAGATGAGGTTTAGAGCTTGAGTTTTTATTAGATCATGGCTATTTGGAATCACACATTTGAGAGGGTATGGATTTTTCCATCGGTACCAGGCCCCTGCATCATTGCACGGGATAGCTAGCCGAGTAGCGATGAGAAGGTGGAAGCTGGACTGATTGTTTTATGCTGGGGAGGGGATTCCCTTGTTGTTTTGATTTGGTTTTATAGATTTTTATCCTTTGGGGCACAGTTTAATGTCTTATGTCATTGAAGTCATGTTAGGTTCCTCTTCATCCTTAAAAGGGGTTTATGATATAATAAAAATAATAATTTTCCTCCCTTACCTTGAAAAGTAACTTCAAAAGCTTGAAGCGCGGGACCTTGGAAGGCTTGAGAGCACCTTGGGAGGACTCCATGGGAGGTAAAAAAGACCATAACTTCTTTAGGGAGGATTTGTAAATGAAATGAATGAGGGAATGGCTTGGTATTTATAAGAGAAGTGAAGGAACAAAACATTAATTGCCAAGGGACACCTTATCGGTGGTATTGGAAAAACCATGGGCTTGCCCATGGTATTTTCCTATGGTATTGGACACTTGGGACACCTCATAACTTATCTTACTATTCATAAGTCGACCAAAATGATTGCATAATTATTACATCCTTAATGATGTCATTAAACACCCGAAACTAAAAACTTTATTTTCACAATTCACCGAAAATTCAACTTTTTCAGAAAAATCCCCAAAAATCACCTTAACCTAATATCGATACTCTGAATTCAAAAATGAACTCCATTTTATGAAAATAGTTTCATAAATATTTTTAATTTAATTTTAAATAAAAACACTATTCATGGAAAATTCAACTGTTTTAGAAAAATCCCAAAAATTCACCTTAACCAAATATCGATGCTCTGATTTCAAAAATGAACTCCATTTTATGAAAATAATTTTCTAAATATTTTTAATTTAATATTTAAATAAAAAACACTATTCACTTAAAAAAAACTAATACTTAACCAATAATTTCTGAAACATTTATTTACCTATTTTATTGAATCATATTACTTAATCAAGGCACCTAAATTATATTAATACTTTCTTATGTGAGGTTACTTAATCCATTTGGCCACATTACTAATCATAAGTGTAAAATTAATATTCATAATTTACTATTCACAAAAAATTAAGTTGATCTTATTATAATCTAAATTTTATACTGAACACAACTGTAGAAGACCATTTTTTGAAAATAATTACACATTTTTAATTATTTAAGGTTTACATAAATATTTTAAAATATCCTTTTTCCAAAATTCATCAATAATATAAATCCTATATTTATCCGAACATTTTTAATTTACCAACTTCACTATAAGAAGAAATAAAATTTTTATTTATATCAAAGGGTTACACAAAGCAGATAAGGTCTCGTTACAAAGCCCCTTATAACACCAACATAGGACCTAAGTGTAAGGTGTTCTAAGGTGATATAATCCTGGGGTGGCTTGACCAACATTTCCTGAGTGGTGATTTCTATCAGCTTGAAATTCTTCTGAAGGCGATTCCATTCCAGCCTCACACGATGACGTTTGGCTTGGGTTTGGTCCAGAACAAAGCCCAGTGGTGCTACCTCCTTTCCAAGTTCTGTCATATGGGCTTCGATCGGCCCGAGACTATTGGATAAGGCCATCAAATCTTCTTTCTATATTAATTAACCAAGATCACTTGTATTTATAGACAGTAATCGCAATATTTAGTTTCCTACGGTCATATTGACCAATGGTCATATAATAGTCGAAACCTAATGGTCTCATTTTAATTATACTCATTTCATAAAATGAAATAGTTTTGTTGAGTATAAAATAAAATAGCACACAAAATTAGGAAACACAAATTTATTCAAAATTTTGGGTTGTTACATTCTTCCCCCCTTAAGAAATTTCATCCTTGAAATTTTTAACTCATACCCTTAGAAGAGAAAAGATATGGGTACTTCTGCCTCATAGACTGCTCTGGTTCCCACGTGGCTTCTTCATATTTGTGGTTCCTCCACAACTCCTTAAAAAGGTGGGTAGTCTTGTCACGTAGAACCTTGTCTCTATGATCCAAGATCTCCATTGGATGCTCCTCATAAGAGAGGTCATGTTCCAGTTGTACCACCTCTGGGTTTAGTACATGTGAAGGGTCAGGTAGGTACTTCCTCAAGAGGGATACGTGGAAGACATCATGAACTTGTGCTGGATTTGGAGGAAGTGCAAGACGATATGCCATTGCTTCCACACGATCAAGGATTTCATAGGGGCCAATGTACCTAGGGCTGAGCTTCCCTTTCTTCCCAAACCTCATGACTCTCTTACAAGGTGATATTCAAAGAAATACCTTGTCACCAACATCAAAATCCAAGTCTCTTAGATGGTTGTCGGCATAGCTCTTTTTCCAAATCTAAGAAGCCTTAATGTGTTGTTGGATGGCCTGAACTTTTTCTCCCATCTCTTGCACAAGATCAGGCCTAAGAAGCTTTCTCTCACCAGTTTCATCCCAAAAATTAAGTGTTCTACATCGCTTCCCATAGAGAGCTTCATAGGGTTCCATTTGAATGCTTGAGTGGAAGCTATTTTTATAAGAGAACTCAACTAACGGGAGATGTTGATCCCATCCACCTTAAAATTCCATTGAGTATGTTCTCATCATGTCCTCGAGTGTTTGAATATTACTTTCATATTGTCCATTAGTTTGGGGGTGATAGGCCATACAGAAGTTTAATTCAGTGCACAGAGCATGTTGAAGACTTCTCTGGAATTTTGATGTGAACCTTGGATCACGATCAGATACGATAGAAAGTGGAACTCGATGCAGCCCTAACACTTCTTTCATGTAAATCCCGGAAATTTGATCAAGAGAGAAATCTTCCCGAATGGAGATAAAATGGGAAGTCTTGGTGAGACGGTCTACAATAACCCATATCGCATTGTTTCCTTTGGAAGTTCAGAGAAGAACAGTGATAAAGTCCATAGTGATATTGTCCCACTTTCATGCTGGTATGGGTAGTGGTTGCAATACCCCTTTAGAAATTTGTCACTTTGCCTTCACTTACTGACATACTAGGAACCTTAAAGAGTAGTCAGAAATCTCCCTTTTCATATCATCCCACCAAAAATGATCACGAAGGTCCCTATACATTTTTGTGATTCCAGGATGTATAGATAAAGTAGATCTATGAAATTTATCCACCATTTCCTTCTTTATTTCTAGAATAGATGGAACACATAGTCTTGCATGGAATTTCAGTACACCTTCTTGATCAATATTTAACTCAAGAAACTTCTCATCCTTTATAGCCTCAAAATATTTCTGTAACAAAGGATCTTCTTTCTGTGCTTTCTTGATCTTATCTAGTAATGATGGTTGAGAAATCATTTGGGTTAGGGTTGATGATGTCACATCCCTTATAATTTCTATGACCAACTTTAATAGGTCATTGATCAAAGGATCTCTTTGAATCATCATCATAGAAAGAACAACTGGGTCTTTCCTACTTAATGCATCAGCAACTTTGTTTGCTCTTCCGGGATGATAATGAATTGAACAATCATAGTCTTTAAGAAGTTCCAACCATCTCCTTTGTCTCATGTTCAATTACTTTTTTGTGAAAATATACTTCAAACTTTTATGGTCTGTGTATATATCACATTTCTCCCCATAAAGATAGTGCCTCCATATCTTCAAAGAAAAAATGACCGCCGCCAGATCCAGATCATGCGTAGGACAATTCTTCTCATGAGTCTTCAACTGTCGAGATGCATAAGCAATGACCTTTTCATTTTGCATGAGGACACACCCAAGCCCTTTTAGAGATGCATCGATAAAAATAACAAATACTTCTCCATATAAGGGCAGAGTTAACATGGGTACAATAACCAATCTCTTCTTCAGCTCTTGGAAACTTTCCTCACACTGCTTTGTCCAGATGAACTTGACCCATTTTTGAGTTAACTATGTTAATGTATTAGAAAGTCATGAAAAGTTATTCACAAACCTCCTATAATATCCTGTTAATCTACAAAAACCACAAATCTCAGTTATTGTTGTAGGTTGAGGCCACTCCTCTATAACTTTTTTCTTTGCAAGGTCAAATGTGATTCATTCATTGGTAACAATGTGCCCCAATAAAGAAACTTTTTGTAACCAGAATTCACATTTACTGAACTTTCCAAAAATCCTCTCCTTCCATAGAGTTTTCAAAATAACCCTTAGATGATCTTCATACTCCTCGTGAATTTTGGAATATATCAGAATATCATCAATAAAAACTACCACAAAGTTATCAAGGTAGTCCTTAAAGACTTTATTCATAAAATCCATAAAAATAGCAGGTGCATTAGTCAGTCCAAAGGTCATAAAAACAAAATCATAATGCCCATATCTTGATCAGAAGGTAGTTTTCAGAATATATTTTTTCTTAACCCTCAATTGATTATAACCAGATCGAAGATCAATCTTAGATAAGAATTGAGCCCCATGGAGTTGGTCAAATAAGTCATCAATTCTTGGAAGAGGGTTTATTGGTGCTCCACAAGGAGACAGACTTGGTCGGATAAAACCATTCTCCAAAAGATCTTGGAGTTAATTCTTTAATTCCTCTAGCTTCAAATTTTCCATCCTATAGGGGGTCTTTGATATCTAATGAGATCCAGGTATGAGTTCAATGGATAACTCTACCTCTCTTTCTGGGGGAGGTCCAGACAACTCCTCAGGAAATACATCAACGTATTCCTGGATGATGGGGACACTTTCTACCCTTAAACTATCATCTCCTTCTTCTTCTTCACCAATCAACTCCATAAAGAAGGATACATGGGGTTCTTTTAGAAAAAGACCAGATTGAGATATCTCTCCTTGGAAGATAACAATAGGTTTTACATTCAAGACTACTGATATTACCTTGCTTCTGCAATTGATCTTAGCATTGTACTTTGAGATCCAGTCCATCCTTAGTATGATGTCGAATTCTAGCATGGGAATGACTACTATATTTGCGATAATATTGTGCTCACTAAAGTAAATACTAGAGTTTCTAAACACTGACAATGCTTGGATAGTCCCACCAAGAGTCTTGACTGATAACTCTACTTTTAGAAAATCGGGGGTTGAATCTAAATTCATTGAAAACTTGGAAGAAATAAAGGAATGTGTAGAACTAGAATCAAACAAAGTACTTGATAGGTTTGAGAGGACAACAAGAGTACCTTCTACCACATTATTCAGAGCTTCAACTTCAGCTGTTGTGAAAGAAAAAGCACAACCTTGATCCCTTGGCCTTTGCTGAGGTTTATAGTGGTTCCCCTCCACTGCCCTCAGATTTTCACAGTGATTGGAAAAGTTCCCATGTTGTCCACACTTGAAGCACTGGACATCAGGTAGGGCCTGCACCATCTTCCCCTTATTTTTTGTGTTTGGAAGTTGAGGTTTCATCTCACCATGAAATTTCCTTGCAATGTGGCCATCTCTACCACACTTGTAGCACTTCCCACTCCCAAGCAGGCAGTTACCTGAATGCTTCTTCCCACATTTATTACACGTGAGAAGTTGTACTTGCTTTCCTCATCTTCCTTGATCGAGGATCCCCCCTAATCTTGGCTCCAACGATCTCTTCTTGTCGTTTGATTTATGATACCACTACGTCTCACCAAACTCTAGCTCGACTTTCATCGCACTCCACACGATCTCCTCTTAGCTATCATAGTCTCTAAAATATTAGACATGAAATGGATATTAATTAGAACATATATTAACATACCCTAAACAAAAATATATGGAAACTATAAGACACAACATAAAGGAAGTCATGACTTAAAAGACGAGGGTGAATGTTCCCTTACCATGAAGAGTAACTTTGAAAGCTTGAAGGTCGGGACCTTGGGAGGATTTAAGGAACCTTGGGAGGACTCCTTGGGAAGTAAAGAGACCAGAACATCATTGGGGAGGATTTAGAAATGAGATGAATGAGGGAATGTCTTGGTATTTATAGGAGAAGTGAGGGAACAAAGCATTAATTGTCAAGGGACACCTCATCGGTGGTATTGGAAAAACCATGGGCTTGCCCATGGAATTTTCCCATGGTATTGGCCACCTGGGACACCTCATACCTTATCTTACTATTCATAAGTCATCCAGAATGATTTCATAATTATTACATCCTTAATGATGTCATTAAACACTCGGAACTAAAAACTGTATTTTCACTATTCACCGAAAATTCAACTTTTTCAGAAAAATCCCCAAAAATCACATTAACCTAATATTGATGATCTGAATTTAAAAATGAACTCCATTTTATGAAAATAATTTTCTAAATATTTTTAATTTGATTTTTAAATAAAAACACTATTCACAGAAAATTCAACTGTTTCGAAAAAATCCCAAAAAATCACCTTAACTAAATATTGATCCTCTGATTTCAAAAATGAACTCCATTTTATGAAAATAATTTTCTAAATAATTTTAATTTAATATTTAAATAAAAAACACTATTCACCTGAAAAAACTAATACTTAACCAATAATTTCTGAAACAGTTATTTACCTATTTTATTGAATCATATTACTTAATCAAGGTGCCTAAACTATATTAATACTTTATTATATGAGGTTACCTAATCCATTTAGTCACATTACTAATCATAAGCATAAAATTACTATTCATAATTTACTATTCACCAAAATTTAAGTTGATCTTATTAGACTCTAAATTTATTACTGAACACAACTGTAGAAGACCATTTTTTAAAAACCATTACGCATTTTTAATTATTTAAGGTTTTAATAAATATTTTAAAATATCCCTTTTCCAAAATTCATCAATAATATACATCCTATATTTATCTGGAAATTTGAGATTTACCAACTTCATCATAATAAGAAATAACAATTTTATTTATATCAAAGGGTTAGACAAAGCAGCTAAGGTCTCGTTACAAAGACCCTTATAACACCATCATAGGACTTAAGTGTAAGGTGTGCTAAGGTGTTAAAATCCTGGGGCAGCTCGACCAACATTTCCCGAGTGGTGATTTATATCAGCTTGAACTTCTCCCGAAGGCGATTCCTTTCCAGCTTCACATGATGAAGTTCTGCTTGGTTTTGGTCCAGAGCAAAGCCCAGTGGTGCTACCTCCTTCCCAAGTTCTGTCAGATGGGCTTCGATCGGCCTGAGACTACAAGATGAGGCCATCAAATCTTCTTTCTGTATTAATTAACCTAGATCACTTGTATTTATAGAAAATAATCGCAATATTTAGTTTCCAACGATCATATTGACCAATGGTCATATAACAGTCAAAACCCAATGGTCTCAATTTAATTATACTCATTTCATCAAATGAAACAGTTTTGTTGAGTATAAAATAAAATAACACACAAAATTAGGAAACAAAAATTTATTCAAAATTTCGGGTCGTTACACCAGGTCACCTTGCAAGAACGACGTGAGGGACTCCAAATTGGGAGATGATGTTGGAGCTCACAAATTCAATGATAGAATGGGCCTTGACCTCCTTGAGTAGAACCGTTTCTGCCCACTTAGAAAAGAAATCCGTAGTGGTCAGGAAGAACCTGGACTGGCAAGTTGTCGCTGGTGGATATGGTCCCACAACATCGATTCCCCAGACTGCAAAGGGCCAAGAGTAATTGGTGCTGTAGAGAGGCCCTGATGGCCTATGCACAAAGTTTTCATGAATTTGGCATGCATGGAATATCTTGGAAAACCCGATGCAGTCATGGATCATAGAGGGAAAAAAATACCCCAACCTCTGGATCTGGTGAGATAATTTTGGCCCAGTCTGTTGAACTCCATAGGAACCAGCATTAACCTCCTAAATGACTTGAGAAATCTCAACTCCTTTAATGAAAATGAGGATAACCCCATCAAAACCGTTCTTGTAGAGTATCTTCTCAAGACCGAGACCGCTCAATAGAGTAAACTGCAATGCGCAACATCAGATTCAGTCGTTCTTGGATCGATCGGCCGGGAGATTTCCGTGCTAGAGGTACTCGATAAAGGGGGTCCTCTAGTTGGTATTTACTTCCAACACTACGTCAGTGGGACCTAAGGGTCCTGAAGTGGAGGCACCAGCGGTAAGGTGGCTTACTTGTGGGATATCATCGTCATCTGGAGTGATGGGGGAAATGACTCTCCAGTGTGATACATGGATAATCAAATCATCCGATTTAGGCTCTACAAGTGATGCAGCTAGGCTGGCCAAGGTATCAGATCGACCGTTCTGGGATCGAGGGATATGAGTAACCTATGGCCGAGATGAGAACTAAGCCCTCACCTAGAGGGTGCATTCCAATAGTGGTACAAAATCTGGATTTCTGAAAAAAATAGTCACTGTTTATTTTATTGATGAATAGTTTGGAGTCCCCTTTCATATGAAAGTGGGGAATTTCAATATCAAGGGTCAACTCAAGGACAATGATGAGATAATGATACTCCGCCTCATTTTTGGTGCGGCCTTCTGACAGCAGGAATGAATATGTCAGAACGACCTGTGTTGGGGTAATGAAGATGATACCCATGCCTACTCTGTTGAGTGTGGGATCATTAAGCCTTCTGCCGGTAGGGCTTTAGGAAGCACCATCAAAGTGAATTTTCCAACACAAAATGAATTGGTCTAGCAAGAGGATTGCCTCATCAGGAAAATCAAGGTCCAGAGACTGGTCCATGGGAGATGGATGGGTGACAAGAAAGTCTGCCAATGATTTCCCCTTAATATCCTTCTAAGGGACGAACCTGATGTCGAACTTCTATAGGATCACCCCCCACCGAGCTAGACAGCCTTTCAACATTGGGCAGTTCAGGATGTACTTCAGTGGATCCACCCAGGACACCAGCTGTACCTCATGGTGCTGCAAGTAATGATACAATTTATATACTGAGAATACTAGTGCAAGAAAACTCTTCTCGATAGGGGAGTATATTTTCTCCGTATCGAGGAGCATGTGGATGATATAGTAGAAACTATCCTCTGTTCCCTCATTGTTCTTCTAAGAGAGAAGGGTTCCAAGAGATCATTCCAGGGTGGTCATATAAAGGACTAGCAGATTTCCAGATACAGGTGGCATCAGGACTGGAGGTTGGAGTAGATACTACTTGATTTCCTCGAAATAAATCTAACATTCCTCATCCCACTAATAGAGAGTGCCTTTATCCATGAGTTGAGAAAAGGGTTTACACTTTCTGGCCAGATTCGCGATGAATCGGCATATATAGGCCAAGTAGCCTTGAAAGCCTCAAAGATACCGAATGTTGCATGGAGAAGACATCTAGCCGATGGCTTTGATCTTATCTAGGTTGATCTCGATGCCCCTGTATCTGACAACGAAGACAAGAAACTTCCCAGAGGTGACCCCGAAGGCACACTGCAATGGGTTTATCTTCATATGGTGAGAACGAAGGAAGCCTAACACTTTATCAAGGTCATTGAGATGATCCTAAAGCTAGATATATTTGACCACTAGACCGTCCATGTAGCATTCCACCAATTTTCCAAGGATCAGATTAAATATGCGATGCATGGAATGCTGATAGGTGGCACCTGTATTCTTTAGACTGAAGGGAATGATTTGGTAACAAAACGTACCTTGTGGTGACCAGAAGGCTGTAGACTCATCATCTTTGATAGAAATTTATATTTGGTTATACTTGGAATAACCATCCATGAAGGAGAGGGTCTGGAACCTGGCTGTGGAATCGATCAATAAATCTATCATGGGAAGGGGAAAATCATCCTTCAGACAGTGATAGTTGAGATCCCAGAAGTCAATGCAGACTCTGATTTGTCCGTTCTTCTTCCTGATGGGCACAATGTTGTCTAGACATATAGGGTACTATAACTCCTTGACGATGTTGGCTCTAATGAGTTTGTCAACTTCGGCCTTGACCATGGAACAATGAGAAGGGTGCATCTTTCTAGGATTCTGCTTAAACCCATAGTGATTTTCAGGAATAATGAGGCGATGTACGACTACTTGGAGATCTAGTCCCAACATCTCATCATAAATCCAAGAAAATACATCATGATTTTGTTTTAGGAATTCCACATACTTTTGTTTCTCTCCAACTGGCATAGTAGCACTGATCAATGTGGGTTTCAGATCCATCTCGCTATCAAGGTTCACCTGTACCAATTCATCGACCGTGGAGGAGACACCCTCTTCGAATGCAGGTATATCATCCTCTAAATCCTCTTCTTAACTTATGGGGGAGGGATCCTCGGTGGGATGAGCTTCATCTAAATCAATAAATCCTAATGAGAGGCTGGTGCCAGCCTGAGCGGCGGTAGACACTGCATCGGGGGACTCCTGTGCTGTCGAAACCATAGCGATGAAAGTTTTCGATCCGATCCCATCTGGTCTTCAGACCAAGGGTCCATGCTTGATGATATCGAAGCAATAGTGATGCATCGTCTTGAGACAGTTTATCCCAGCCTGGTGAAACAAGAAAGTATGACATATTTCCATTACCATGGGGTGGAAATCCCGATACCTTATATGGGTAGGGGGATCTGGGATCACCCGAGCTTGATTTGTGTAGGAATATGAGGTGATATTCCAGCATCACTTAGACTTGGGAATGTGATTCCCCTCGCTCCATAAACAACAAAGTATTTCCCCATATCTAGGGTTGTAGACTCCAATCGATGGATTAGAAAAAAGTAGGCATCATCCAGGTCTATCCAAGGGTCAGTTGCAGCCGTAGAGTGTTCAACCTCATTAGCCTGAATCTTCTTGTCTTTTCTCTTTTAATAGTTGGAATCCAGATAATGGGATTCACAAGAGGAAAAGGGAGACACATCACCTTGGAGTATGACCACTCAACTATTAAGGTAATACTTAAGGCACTGGTGATATGATGAAGGGACCACTACATACAGGTGAATCCATGGCCTACCCATCAATGCAATGTAGGTGGTTTCCTAGGATACAACCATGAACTCGGTACTAGAAATTAGTCCACCGAATTGGGTCTTCAGGAAAATCATGCTGACCAGTGTCTATTCCGTTCTATCATAAGCTTGGATTTTTAGTTCAGAGGGACTTAGGTCACCATTTGATAGCCCCATATTTCGGAGGGTCTGGGTTGGGATTAGGTTGATCCTAGAGCCTATTTCGACAAGGCAGTGATGAACCTCCATGCCATTGAAATGTATGGTGATGTACAATGAGAAGATATGACCATGTATGGGAGAGATTTAATCTTTTACATAGAAAGAGATAATGGCCTAGAATTCAGCATGCTCAACTACCTCAACATGGAAGGCTTATGCAAATGCTACCTCCATCTCAAACTGGAGGGGGCTTCTTAAAGCCTCAGTGATGGCTTCACACATATACAGTGACAAGAGAAGGGAATCTAGGATAGAGAGCCTCACAGGAATGCTGGAAATATTCTTTAGAACATCATAGTTTTGTTCAAAGCATGAAATTCTTCTTACAGGTGGTCGTTCTACGGTAGGGGGAATGACTGGCCCTGGTGGATGAACCGGTGGCTGACTGGTGCTGGGAATATCTCGTTGCTCACTAGTCGAAGCTCATGGAGTGACTAACGGGTGTTGATCCGATGACTGGGGCCAGTATGTAGCAGAGCGTGGATGATCATGGCATAGTCGAGGTGTCTCTTCCTAATCAAGAAACACAAATGGTGGTGAATGTGGACCTTCTGACGCCAGATGAGGAGGCTGTGCATGCAGAGCTCTACACTGGACCTGCTATTTGGTTTTGGTGGCATGAACATTCTAGATGAAGGTACTGAACAAGGCACTCCTACGAACCATATAGCCATGAACCCGTCGATGCTGGCGATGGTTGGGGACGTTGGGAGGATCCTTCTGGAATTCTTCACCGTCAGAAATCATGTATGGGTTTACCAGCTCTACAGTGTTAACCGAGGTGTACCCTTGACTGTTGCTTGAAGAATACTCCACTAATGGATGGAATATGGGGGGAATTTCCATCTATGGGTCCATGAAGTCTCTGAGAGTATGGGATGACGATGGTGTTAGCGGGGGACTTTGTTTTCCCTTGCATCGCTGACACCTTCTCTTCTGGGAAGGGGAAGGCTGATCTGTTGATGTGAAAGTACAGACTGTGAATGACGCGACATATTCTGAAGGCTCAAGTTGATTAATACATAAATGGATAATACCATGGGAATGTGTGAATACTTTATGAGCCATCCAGTCATCGAACTTTTGGGACCCATGGTTAGAAACCTGATTCCACTCACATTCGCTGTCACTACCACTGTTTGGCTTCACAAAAACACATGCTACATCTGACGGAGCTGGGCCTAACCTGACTATGTTGTTATCAACCTGTTCTTGATGCAAGTCCTTAAAAACATAGCACTGTTTGAGGGTGTTCCCTAGGATCCAGTGATAGGGGCAGTAATTGGAAAGATCAGTGAGATCCACTTCTTCTGGTCTTCTGCATTCGTACAGCCGTACAATTCACTGTTCCAAGGCACTTCGAAAATAATTAGGGACTTGAGACTCATTGAATGAGTAGGTCAGATTTCTTATATCTCGAAAGGAGGATCTAGGGGCCTGGCCCCGATGAGGGGTTGGAGGATCATGTCAATGAGGTGGGACCTGGTTATCTCGCCTGGGTAATGACGGCGTGTTACACGGGTGTGCCTGTTGATTCTGAGGCGGGTGCTGCTGGGCCGGAGGCTGCGCCTGAGGTGGAGGGCCTCTGCAAGGTTGTGGAGGTGGCTCCACTGGTAATAACTTCAGTTTCTTGGGGGATTACATCTATGACACCGTAGTGGGCTCAGCCTTAGTATCCCTTCTTGCGTAAATTGTAGGAGGCAACAACCATGCCTTCTTGGCCGGATGCAAGGCTTCCTATAGGAACTGGTCCTTATCAAAGAAGTCTCAGAATCCCCCAGGGTAATTTTGGGTAATAAGAGAGGGGACCAGTTCGGTCTTGAAATTCCCCACACACATTATCAACAGCCGTTCTTGAGTCAGCAGCATATCCAAGGAGTAGGTGAGACCTTTCCACTGGGTGAAAAAGTCTGCGATGCGCTCGTCAGGCCTCTGTTTTCATTTAAAGAGGTCTTCAATACTCGTCTTCTGAGTGGTGGAACTGAACTAGTAAAGAAATTTCCTACGAATATCTTCCCATCTAACTACTGACTCGATGGGTAACTGGATATACCAGAAAAATGCATGCCCTTCCAATGTCAATACGAAGAATCGGAGTTTGGTGGCCTCCGGCTACGTTGGAGTTCCCAACATAGGCCCACACCTTGAAATGAATTGGGCCAGATGCTGCAGTGGGTCACCCATACCATTAAAGGGGGAGAAGGTGGGATTTCTGAAACCTGGGGGTGCTGGAATATCATCCACCCATGCCAGATACAACCTGACATTAGGCGGGATTTCCACTTGTCTAGTTTCCAATGCCTCGAGTGGAGCGATGAGTGCTGCCATCAGGTCATCTGGGTTGGGGTTCCTATCTTGACGATGATCCCTGACCACTAGTGCATTGGTGGGTTCTTCAACATGATAAGTAGGCCCGATGACTCATGGAACAGCTAGTGGGATGACCTGTGGAGTGGCTGGGGGAACCTGAGCTGGATCTTGGGGATTATCACGCCACTCAGGTGGATTTGGCGACACATACCGTGACCTATTTCCATAAGTCCCAACCTCTATCTTGTCTGTGTGGGAAGGATTTTTAGGGTCACATGGAGGTAATTATCTAGGGTAAGTGGTTCCTTCCTCTACTAACTCGGCCTAGGATCACCGTAGTCTGGTTTTCACTCCATGGCACCCTCAACAAGGAGGTCATAAACCATCTTCTTATGCTCTGCGAGCTGTTGACACAACACAAACTTTTCAGGATCATCCTCTGTCTTTTTTACTGAGCCAGAAGGGTCTGAGGGTTTGATGGATCTGAGGTGCTCTTTTACCTTATTGGGATTCCAGATGAGGACCAATGCCTCAGTGGGCACGAGAAGAACCATTAGGTTTTTCTGCTGGTGAGTAACCCTTCCTAACAGATCCAACAGTTGTGGAACTCCCTCGAGGGGTATGTTTTTTCCAAGGAGTTCTATCTCCGTCTCTTCTTCTGATAAATTGGACATGTCAACTGTGGATCTACCTGGAGGAATATCCTCGATATCTCCTGGAAAGTCAGATTGGCACCAGATAGAAATGAAATGGAGGGCTGCGTAATGCTCCCAACCATGGATCTGCACATGGGGAGAAGCCTCATTAATAATTCTGCGGAGCACTTTAAATATCTGAATTAATCATTGTTAGAGGGTCCTATGGCGGCTTGGTGACTCAGGATTTTGGGCCATGGGGAGTGCGGCCAAATAGATCAAACAACATTGTTGACCAACATCTTCAAAGTGTTCCTGACTCTTGGGGTATGACACTCGTCAGTGACAAAGATGAAAGTGAGTCACCCAGAGGGTCTGGAGATATAATCCAACCTCCTCCTATGTGAGTGATTCTAGTGTAATGAAATTTGGCGTTGTGACAGGCCAAAACATCTCTAGGAAATGGTCTACTGCAAGAATGTCCCACAAACTCCTTGTCTTAGAATTAGGGTCTGGCCCTTAGTTTCCCCACTTGTTGACTGGAGATGGATGAGGAACCGATAACTGTATTGAATTAGACCACTGAGATTGTAAGCTGGACAGTGGAGAATATGGAGAGTGGGATGACAAGCTGCCACATTTTGGGATATCCTTCGAAGAGAGCAGTGACTTAGCCACCACATCATGATAAGACAAGATGGTGACAACAGTTTATGGAATAGGGACTATGGCTGTTGGAAGTGGACCATGTCATTGATCGTCCACCATCGATCCCCAAAATAACTCTCTGTGATATCTGGTTGAGGTAGAGAGTGCTCCTGGTGATGAAGGTGAGGATTGCACGACTAGAACTTAGGGAGATTCCAAATCATTTTCCTCCTAGATGTATCTACGAAGGGAGGTAGGGATCTGGTGGACCTCACATTTCGGAAGTATGAGGCTGATACACCTTGTCCCTAGCCTAGCCCCCGACACAGAGGATCAAGGTGACGGTTCCCTTACTGAATCATATTCCACCTTAGAATCGAGGAAGCATACAGGTTTAATCTCAGTCTGAATCTTCCCAGCATTCTTTTTATGGCGGTGGCAACACAACCTCCTGCCACGAGATGGATCTTTGGTACATGGTATATTTTCGTCTCGAGGAGGTCCTTCAGCCGAACTGGTGCTGGGGCGGAGAGGACTTCCTCTTGGGTGAGCTGGGGTGCAAGGAGCACCTGAAAATATATCAAAGGGAACACGGGGAGGACCTCCATGTCCACTGGATGATGCACATAGGGTAGCTCTACGGGAAGTGCTAGAGTGGGTTGGACCTCCACTAGAGATGGTAGAATCATGGGTAGGGCCTCCGTGCTTATTTACTTTGGCAACATCAGTGCAAGGAGGGTCCTCCTACTGGTTTAGTAGAACACAGGCAGGACCTCCATGTTGGGTGTTTATAAAGCAAGGAAAACCTATGATTCTCTAGTAGTTGGGATGAGGAGGACCTTCGTCAGCTGTTTTAAGGACATGAGGACAACCCCCTCACTGACGTTTGACTGGATGGGTAGCATCTTCTCACTGACAACCTGTGATAGGAGGAATGACTCCATACCTGAGGTCGTGGGTGTGGAGGAGGCTTCTGTACTGAGCTCCACTATAGTGGGGAGGATCCTCATTAGGATTGAAGCTTGAATGGAGAGGACCTCCACACTGAGCTTGGGAGCGGGACAGACCTGAGCTCTCCTTGGCGATGGTACGAGGAGGACCTCTGTACTGGGTATCGTTGCCACGGGTTGGCCCGTGGTGGATGCTACCTATGTTAGTGACCAGGAGAGTCAACCCAGCCTACCAGTGGGGCGGTTGGGGTCTTAATCCGGGCCGGGTGTATGAGTGCCCCTGCTTAGTGTAGGCAGGGGGATGATGGTATACGTCAGTGGTGGCACGAGCCATGGTAGTCATTGACATTAATGCCCCTCAGCAGGCATCCTCCTCATCATGCGCCTGATGATGGCGTCAGGTTAACCAGACAGGGGTCAGTGGTGAAGGTGTATAACTTACCTACTTCTCAGCTTGTGGGGATGGGTGGAGACGTTGACGCGGCCTAGTGGGAGCCCTTTTTGGGATCCCCTGGAAAAGGATCTCATCTGGGCTACCACGGACATCCCTCACCTCTTCGGCGTAGGGGAGGGAGTCATTGAAGCATTCTAGGGAGAGGCTCCCAAAATGGTTGTGCGTCGGAGTGGAGAGTAGTGGCTCCCTGCATGAACCTTGGGGGTGATAGTGGCTATGAGGCACATAAGCCTCTAAGTCTTGCCAGGCCATATCCTGGGTTGGGATAATCCCCTCTTCCTAGTATTGTCGAACGAGGTCATTTGTCACCCTTCTATGAACGATTTCGGATGGGGAGATGGGGATGGGTGCCCAATAGCTATGGACATGGGGGATGCCCTGGGGGAAATGAGGCCATGCGGGAATGCCATTCTGATGTTTCCCCTACCCCTACATTGGTAGTTGGGCGGTTTTCAATTTCCTGATGCGGCAGCTTGGGTCCTATAAGGCAGGGAGATTAAACCATTAGTGATGATTGAATACAATCTATGTCCAGTTCCCTAGCACTATTCCATCTTCCATGACTGGTAAGAAGGATCCACGTTGAAAACGTCATAGACCGGGATGTACAATGTTTAATTGCCCCAATTTCTGGTGAGTTTCACACCAGACCCACTATTTTCTTGGTGGTACCCGGTGCTGGATACATGGATCCAGTGACACGTTAGTCCACTAATGTCTCAAGCACTACAATTTTCTACATTGAGGAGAAGAAGATTCATGACGGGTTCACCATTTATATTTTTGACACTTTTATCGGGGTGCGCATCCGTCACTTTAGGAGGACGCACTGCTTGTTTGTTTCCCCGAATTCCCACTTTACAAAGGCGGTCAACATCCGTCACTTATTTAGGGATGTTTTCTCCTTGATTGAAATGGGATGATGGGATGCTAGTTCCTTCTTCCATGGATTCCTCCTCAGAGGTTGTTACCTAGTCCAGGTCTTCCTCATAGACTTAAGAAGTTGTTCATGAAACTCTTCCTAGTGCCATGTCTTCATGGACTTCGGTTAATTACACTCCTTTTCTTAGGACATTCCAAGGGGTCTGGTCAGGGTAGCAGCCTTTGGTCGGGGGAGTATTCACATTGGGCACCGCTGGCCTGTCTGGATGCTGGAACACTGTAATGTATGGGTTTCTTCACCTTATAATAGGGCTTCTTGAGGGTGAAGAAGCCCGAGGCATCCCACATCGAATGCAGGTAATTATATTCCATAGGCATGTCTCTGAGGTTTTCCTCAGCTTTCCATGTTTAACACAGGGTATGCCATGAGTTTAGAATCTAATAGAGATGGATCAGACTGATCATAACACTGACGGGAGTGGATCAGATGGGTGAAACCCCTAGAGGGATCGCCGATGCTAGGGCTAACACATGGTCAATTACCCGATTACTGCCAGGAGCAGTGAAAAAGTGGGTGACATGATCTCACCAGGATGTGGCGGCTTGGGTAAGAATCAGGATGGATATGGATTTCTAAGAGTGGACGGAGAATGATATGGAACCACTGTAAGAGAGACAGTGATATTGGGATTGAGTCTCAAAGAGACTTCCTACATATCCCTATGGTAGGGAATCAAAGTCCACATAGTTCAGTATGAGGGAATAGAATCGAGGTGTGTGCATAGAACAACGACCCAACGATATACTGGGGCTTACATGTGGTTAGAAGCCTGGGGTTGGTCTGACGCCATGGGGAATACCACAGATGCGGGTCCCAACAAAGGGGACTATGACGGCTTACCGTCGATTGCAGACTACAACAACTTACCACTGGTTGGGTGAAAACAACGGATTTCCATCAATTGGGGAACACAATGGCTTACCATTGATTGGGGAAAACAACAGATTACCATTAATTAGAAATTACAACGTCTTAACACTGGATGGGTACAATGGCTTACCGCTGGTTGGGGTATAACGACTTTCCACTCGATGGGGTACAACGGCTTACCGCTAGTTGGGGTACAATGGATTACCACTATTTGGGGTATAATGACTTACCACTGGATGGGGTTGAACCCTAGGAAGGCCTCCTACATACCCTACCTAGGAGATAGGGATCAAATCCCATGTAGTTCGAATGGGTAGAGTTTAACGTCATGCGGGATGAAAAGGGGCGTACAGTTTAATGTCATGCGAGATGAGGGTAAACCAACATGAAGTGGTCAGGATTGTTTGGTGAACTGACGTGAAGGGGGTCAGGACCAGTATGTGTTGGGCTTGAACCTTAGGGAGTCTTCATACATACCTTACCTTGGAAAGGATAAAAGTTCATGTAGTTTGGGAGGAGGAATGCAGTTTAACGTCATACGGGACGAAGGTGAACCAACGTGAAGGGGACCGGGACATGTAGTTATTGGGCTTGAACCACAGGGAGGATTCTTACATACCTTTACTTGTAAAGGATCAAAGTCCACATATCTTGGGAGGAGGAATGCAATTTAACATCATATGGGATGAAGGTGAACCGATGTGAAGGGGTTCGGGACAAGTAGGTGTTGGTATTGAACCTTGGGTAGGCTTCCTACGTACCTTTCCTTGGCAAGGATCAAATTCCACATAGTTCGGGATGGAATGGGGCTTAAACTCTAAGGTGTACCAAAGAGTATTTCATGGTCCCTGCTTACTATAAGCCCACGTGATTCATGATCGGTGTGAGAAATAAGAGGCAGAAAAATACTTGGCGATCATGTCACGAAAGGTGCGTCCATGGGAAGTGAAGTGGGGATTACACGTGGTTATCAGACCAAAGAGGAAACAAAGGATTATGCATGGTTAACAGCCTAGGGAGATAGATATTGGGACTTATTCTAGGTTGGAGGACCGATGGCGACAAAGCTCAGAGGGAGAGGGATATAGTATTTAGGATCCCTGTGCCACTATCACCTCTTAGTCTTTGGAATCGAAGAAGAGAAGAGAATCATGGGTGCTTCCTCCTGCAAGAAAGTCTAGGGGCTTACACCGAGATGGTTTCCCTTCCCCGCGGATAGGCACTGATCTAGAAAATAGGATCTCATTCCATGTGGGTAAGATCTCACTCTCGTGGATACAATCGGGCATATAGAATGTCCGAGACGGGGCACCCTGCATATGATGAACGGAGTGAGGAAACAATTTAATGCATGTGTTGAGAATGATGGTGCTTAGTAGTTTAACATCCTATAGCTCGGAAGAGGTAGGTTAACTCTACACCCCTAGGACTTACATAACTGATACCTATCCACCCTTGGGGAAGGGAATACATCAGAAATGTCGTGGTGAGGGGGTGTTGTGGAGTGATCCACTTAGGGGCCCATGTTAGCGTGACTACGAGAAGAAGATATAGCCATTTGCATTCCTATGTGAAGACGTATGAGAATAATAAACACAACATGAATCACCACCCAAGGGAACTTGAAATCACTTCGTATGAACGTGGAGGGTCATACGAGAAAAGGGGTTGCAGAGCAAAGGGGTTCACAGGAAGAGGTCTCGTGAAGCTCTGGTTATCCATGTAGTGGAGGAGCTTCATGAAGGGGTATGATTTGCGAAGTGGGGTGGAATAGCCTAGGAACAGGGAATAGGTGCACATGGAGGGTTCTTTGCGAAGCAGAAAGGCTCTCGCGGTGTAGGGATTCACGAGGCAAGGGTGCCTTGCAAAGCATAGAACTACGAAGCAATGTGCCTCACGAAGCATAGTGACCCATCCTTAGCATGTGGTTCACAAGTTCATAGAAGGTACTTCACAAAGCATGAGTTCTTTGCGAAGACCCGAGTCCCCTTAGGGATCTACTACCTTTGCGAAGGCCCATGGGCTTTGCGAAAGGCATCCTTGCTTGAAGGGGGGTTGTGCTTAAGCCAAAGGAAAGGCACTTCGCAATGCTAAAGTACCTTGAAGAGCTCATTTTTCACAAAGTAGAAAGTGCTTCATGATTTTAGAGCTGAGAAGGTGAAAGGTCAAAGTATCCGTCCTTTGGGATTAGCATAATCCTGTTATTTTAAGCAAGATGGGTCTTGAAGCAGGAGCACGTGATGCGAAGCCACGTGGTTCTTTGTCGTAACCACAGAGCCTCCCGCCTATTTGATTTGTGGTGGCTTCACAAACGTCTTTTGGATCGTGGAACCTCCCTCCTCTTTGCTTCACGGTGTCTTCACAAATGTCTTTTGGACCGCAGAGCCTCCCACCTCTTTGCTTCGTGGCGGCTTCGAAAACATCTTTCAAATCGTGGATCCTTCCACCTCTTTGCTTCATGGAGGATTTTCAAACTTATTTCGGATCACAGAGCCTCCCAACTCTTTACTTCGTGGTGGCTTCAAAGACATCTTTCTGATCGTGGAGCCTCCCACTTCTTTACTTCGCGGTTCCTGCAAAGGAGGCATCTTTTCACTGGCCGCGGTGCCGTGGGGCTCTGGGAATAGGCTTCACAAGGTAGCCTCAATGGGGGTGGTTTCCTCTTTGCATTTTCTTTTCCTCTTCACATATTTTGGCACCAATATGACTCTTACTTGATTTATCTTCTAATAGTATATATATAAGTAAATTATTCCATTGGAATTTTTTAGAAGAAAACTACGAAACACTACATATGAGTGATCTATCTAATGAATATTTTTTCATCATTCACATCCAAGTAAATATTTAGCTGCCTTAATAATTTCATTTCTATATGATAAGGAGTAATAAAAATAGGTTTAGTTCAAGTAAATATTTCATTATTAAACTTAACATATTAATTAGAATAAAATCCTGAGAAAATTTCAAGGAATAAACTCAGATAAAGATCTTCCACCTTTTTTAAATCTAAACACACTTTTTCATCAACTCCACTAAAGAAAAAATATGTCTCATTTCATTGTAAATTACTCTTATATTCCCTCAGTCAAGACTCTCACATTTATCTAGGAACACCCACTCTCTTGAGAGAGTGTACTGAATACCTATAGGAGATGGAAAAGAGTTTCAGTAACTATAATAATTATTTTTGACTCAAAACAGAGTTATCCAAAAAATTACTAGAATAAACATAATGGATTTATAATCAAGAACCATCAGAACCTAATGATACAAAAAAAATACCAAAACAAGGTATTATGATAGACATTTATTTTATGATTTTATTTTCTTACCAAAAGGGGTTCCCAGACATATAAAATAAAATGATACATCCACATTGAATTCAATAATGGATGCTAATTAATTGGAGATAAAGTAATTTAAATAACATATATCATATATATAATAAGCTAATATAATGGATAATGAAATAATATGAGTAAATGTAGAAGTTCCTTCTCTAGATACACCAATAGATTACTCTATAATATATACCTCACTTGAAACCTCATGATATCCCTAAGGTGTAAATCCCAATGCATTTGATTATATTTCAGAAAATAGTCTTGAATAAAATTTATTCCTCTTCTATATACCCCCCAAGATAGTGGTTTCCTACCTATCGTATTTCTAGCTATTTCCTGTGGATAAGGTACCATGTGCAGATGTGGTCATTGAGTGACACACTTCTTCAGAAGAACCATAGAATAAGGTTATACTAGAAATATGAGTGGCCCTAGTTTTATTCAATGGTATAATAGAGATTTATAAGAACTAGGTATCTAAACTGACGACACTGAATATGAGGTCTTATCAATATATAATATCGATCCACCACACATCCTAGGATTTATTGGTGAGAACCACCACTTCTCATCTTCTCCTTCCACTTATTTATTTCTACCAGGAGAGCTATCACTGGAGTTATATCCTGGTAGAGAGATAACTATACCAAAACCACATGCAAATATTCTCTTATTATAGATAGACTACTACCACTTATAAAAACGTAAATTTAATTAAATAGTGTCACTTGAGTATATATTTTCTCATTTAAAACCATCTCAAAACATAATGAATTTCATTATTTATACCCACACATATATAGAGTGAAAATACTAAATCAAAAAATTTGTAGTCGTATTCTATTTTAGACATTACTTCCTAAAAAAGTTCGATAAAATATAAATCTGTTACATTATGTAGTGTGTAAGCAAATAACTACTCAATGAATATATATTAACTTTTTTCCATGTAAATCCTCAATCATTCATATCATTGAGAAAAATATCCTAGTGCTCACATGATACCACTTCTAACAAGGAAGTGGTTAGTCTAACCTAGTGATTCTATTCTATTGAAAATATAATAATAGTGATAAATAAACTCTATATATTCTAAAATAAATAAATCAACCCAAAATTATTTTAGAATGATGAAATTTTATATCCCTCAATATATCAAAATCCATCGTCTCTAGATGAGGTGATCCATAAAGAAAAGATTAAATTAGCTAATAAAGTATTTCACAAACCTAAGAATCCACTATAAGTTGAGATAGTGGTTAATTCTCATCCACCATGTCTTGAATTGATGGAGATACACATATATGTGTCATAAGATGTAAAAAAAATCCTAAAATAACCTTAAACCAACTTATTAATAGTAAATAACTCAATTCTCATAATTAAACCAAAATTTTTAGGTCAAACCCTATTCCCCTACCTTTGATCCATTCATTAAATTAATTAAAGTATTAAAAAACCATCAATAATATTTTTCTAAAAGTTTAAAAGGATCAAGATATCATATCAAAACTAGTAAATTAATACTTCTAGTAATAAATTAAATAATTTTCAACATTAAAAATGAGGGGTTTAAATAAAAATAATCAATTTTAGAAACATATTAACATACCCATAAATAATAAATATAAAATAAAATATCATTTAAATATTGTTAATTTTTCAATTAATATGAATCATTAATTTTTTCTATAAATAAACTAAATGATAGAGTGATTTGAAATAATACCATGTCTAATGAAACCCTATTAATGCCTATATACACGTTCATAGAATTATTCATGATACTCATAAACATGTGAATCACTAAAATGAGAAATATAAATAAATCTAAGACCACCTAGTAAGAAACAAATCCACTATAATTATATTAGGTAGAAATATTTATGGGATACTTCAAGAATCCTTAAATTATTATCTCATGGTTACTCTCATGTCCCATACCAATGTTTCTTTAACATAATCATATTTCAATTTTCAAAAACAATGACACAAGTACCCAAACAGTTCCCAACTTACACCATCACAACACCTCATATGTACCTTTTGATCTCTAGAGTATAGCATAAATATTACTAGATAAATGAAATAGGTGTGGAATGATATTTTCCCTTATTAATATCTCTTGTGAAAAATATAATAAACATGCATAAATTTTGGTATGATTTCTAGATAAGTGAAACAAATGAAAATTATACATTCTATTTATAAGAAATATCTATATTTCTAGATCCCTAGTAAATATATAAAACCCAATTATATATACATATAGTCACATAAATATTTTTTCCCAAAACATATATAAAGTAAACCATGTATTTTAAATAAGATAGAATCATCATATATAGATAATTTTCAATAAAAACAAGGACCAGATAACCAATATTTAGAGTCACATAGTGAGAAATACTATGAAAATATTAAAGGAATTCCTACATAAATCCACCTCACCCATCCACCAAAATCTATAAAATACTCTTCCTAGACTCTATACACCAAGTGGAATTAGTTCTCAGACACAGGTTCTTTTACTTTCCCTGGATCATAAAAAAAACCATATATATGCATCTCATAGGGAAATATACATGGTTTGAGTATAGAAATACCATTTAGATAGTCACTACCCCAATAATTAATCACTATTAATAAACTAATGTGTATATATAAAGAATTCGTTTCTAGAGGAATGAAAAAATAATAGATAATTTAGCAAGTTTGAGAAAACTAACATGAATATGTGTTATAAAATATAACTCCCAGTTCAGGGATGGTTTATACCTATCAAAAAACATTAATCCTTAGCTCAAAATATAATATAAGCACATATTAACACTTACAACTGGTTCAAAGTGAGACAACCATCCCATTACAAAAAAAATCATATATACCAAGTTGAGTTAACATTACAGACAATCCTTTATGGAACATGAGTAGGGTTATAACATGTTAGACAATTTTGATCCCATCCAACAACATCCACCTGTTTCTCAACATGTGGATACCTGCAGAAGGTCCTACACAAAAATATATGTATATTCAAACAAGAAAAATTCAATATATGTATTAAATAATATAATATATGGAATTATTATCCAACATATCATGAAATGAAAATTAAAAATACATATTAAAACATAGTGGATAGAAGATTAAACAAAAATATACCCCTTTAAAATCTAAACATGAATAATAATTAATCAAACCAAGCCAGTATATAAGAAAAATAAAAGATATAAAATCATAGTCATAGAATTATGACATGAAATGTGTAAATATAATTAGTCAAAAAACATTATTTATTTTTATAAAACCATTTTTAAATACATTCATTAGATATTTTTTTTATTATAATTAGGTTCCCTTTAACCATAACATTTCAAGGCTAGTACTCTATGAATATAAGATAGTGAATGTGTTTAACTATTAAATTAAATATATATGGTTACTTTAAGGAAAATATAAGGAACGTATGACTCTAATAACACCAAAAAAACACCCAATAATATGATAGATTTTGGGTTTTATATTCCATAAAACATGGTGTGAGATTTATATTAGTAAAAAAACAATAACTATGTTTAACCTATTCAAAACTCTTGTGATACATAGATGGAGAAATATCTAATAAAATTAAATAGATTAAAATTTATTAAATTAGGGAAATAGGATAACAAGATCACCACTATGATGAATGATGAAAATAAGGTGATTAGAGGGAGACAACACCTTTACCTCACTATAAATGAGCTCCCATGATCAATCGAAAGGAAATATACTATGGAGGAAGGAGGAACCACATAATGGGATTTGAAGGGATGATAGAGCTCGCTATTTGATAATTATTAATGTGATTCCAAGTATTTTCCGCTAAATCTATGTTTTTTTACTTTATTGTTAATATAATTTGATCAATGAGATCAACATAGGCTAATAATATCACCAATAATTAATGAATTCTTAGGTCTAATGGTAAGGTATTATACTTATATAAGGGTAGGATAGTTCTATATCTTCATTATCTAATCTTAGAACTTATTAACATCACCAAAAATAGTGTAAATGTTTGTAAAATTGAGATTTACTATAATTTACCAGACAAAAAAATATTGACAACAATGGCAGATAATGTAATTCATTACTCTATTCCCTCTTAGAGAAGGACATGGAATGAGTCACAAGTTTAAAGAAAATGAAAAATAATAATGAACCGTCATAATGTCCCAAATGTAATCACAATGTTTAAGGAGTCTTAGTTATAAAAATAACCTGGATCAATCTGAGGATAATAAATGGGAGAATATGAATTGGTGGACAAATTATTTTTTCTCATAAAAATAATAATAATCTTGATTCAAAGATATAAACAAATTCTTGATTTTTTCATGGTGCTATAGAAGTTAAAGAGTATTATAATCAATATTTATTTATAATGATTTCATCCCTATAGGATCACAGATTTGATGAATGGGCCATTGAAAAATTCAAATAATTCTATATTTATAATGATATGGGGGGATGTATAGAATTAATGAAAAATGGAAAATTTAATGAGGATTTAACATCCAAAAATTCAAATTTTTCTTCTCACATTATGACTAAGAAGTCTCAAAAGGATAATAATAAAGATTAATATGTTTTCATGAGTTTTTATGAGTTTATATCAATAATTTTAAATTGAATACAGTGATTTAGTTGTAAATAATTGGGTGAACTACCTTTTAAGTGTTTCAATTCTTTAAATATTTGAAACTATTTTAATAATTTTCTAGAATGGAATGAAAAATATCAATAGGATAAAATATATCAACAAGATAACCTATAAGAATCCATGAAATTAATCCTTGAAATTCAATATTTATATAAAATCATTAAATACTTGGGGAGATTACCCATATAATTAAAGATAATGAATATAATTGGATTCCAATGGATTTATTAAATAATTCTATATCATCATTCCTTTTGAATCCAAGTGATCCATGTAATGACCCAAAGTTTCATTAATGTAAATCCCTCTTGATCTAATTAAATTTCTCTTTATGTTTATATAAAATGTCAACTTCTTTGGTTTTATGTTAAGAATTTTGACCGTTTCTAATATAGCCATTGAACAGTGATCACATGATTAGTATAAATATAGGGCTTTAACAAATCCAAATTTACTTAGACAAAGGAAGCAATGGCCTCATCCAGTAGAATTTCCCCATACGAAGCCCATTTGTCGGAGCTTGGAAAAGAGGTGGAATCCTTGGGCTTCTCTCTTGACCAAGCCCAAGCTGATCTTCATCATGTCAAGCTCGAACAGGACCATCTACCGGAGAAGTGGAAGTTGATAGAAATTACCACTCGAGCAATGTTATCTGAGCCACCCCAAGAGTCTGTCACCATCGCACACCTAACTCTTAGGTCTTATGCGACTGTTTTAAGGGGTTATGTAAAAAATATATAGTACTATGTTCATGTACATTATTTTTGTATATAATAATGAATATACTTTCTTGTCATTATTGATACATTGTAAATAGTTTTTAAAGTACAAATAGTGTTTCTAGTTATTATTTAATTAAGAAATATATTTTATTAAATTAATGGATTTTTGAATTAAATAATATTTTAATAAAATATTATTATTATTAAATTAATTTTTATTAAATACAAACGATCTTATAATTTTAGGAATGCAATTATAATTTTTATTAAGGTTTGAAAGCCATTTCTGTCAAAACCCGTGAATTTTCGATAAATGTCAGTTTTTATTTTAAAAGTAAAAATTAAAATATTTAGAAAATTATTTAGATAAAATAAATTTTATTTATGGAATCATCACGTCGAAATTATCCAACGGTGAATTTTTCATAATTTTCTGAGACAGTCAAATTTTTGGGTAAAAATTAAATATCGTTTCAATATATAATGTGTTTTATGACATCATAATGACCCAATAGTGATGTAAAAAAATACTATAAGCTTAATTTTAGGCCAATATATGTTTTACCATTAAAACAATGTGATTTTCGGTTTTTTTGACTTACTTTCCAAAGCATTAATGGACCGCTCAAGACTTATTAAATACCATGTCTTTTTAAATTGTTTTCCTTGGGAGTGTGACTCACCTCCACATAAGCAAACCTATTATTTTAAGAAGTTAGGACTTTTCCCTTATAAAATATTGTTTTCCTCTTCCCTTTTCCAAAAACCATGGGCAAAAACCATGGGATGGTTTGTGGTTTGGATTAATTTAATGTAAGGGGGCCCAAACCTAAATAATAAAGAAATCCCTCACCTTTCCTATATAAACCCACCCAAGCTCCCACTTCATCCTCACTCAAAGCCTTTTGAGTTCGTCCAACCTCTGCCCTAATCTATCTAGAATCCTCCCAAGGTGCCTCAAGCTCCGAGGAAGCCTCTCACAAGCCTCTCTCTAGCCTTTGGAAGCACACTTCCAAGTAAGGGTTTTTCTTCCTTTCACATTTTTGTCCAATTTTATTGATATTGTTATGCCCTTTTAATTTCAATTATAAATGCTGGGGTATGGTTTCACACCTCCCCCATACTTCCCTATTATTGTTTTAATGATTTGACACCCCTTTCTCTCTCATTAAATGCCTTTCATGTACACCCGTTACTATGCCGAAATTCTGAAAGGAACTTCTCTCTCCTCTTTTACATTCAAGAAATACTTTTGTATCATGAATATAAATTCCATTCCAATTGTTTAGACATGTATCTATATGACCCCCTTAATGTCCATTTCATTTAAATATGATTATACACCCCTTTATCTCTCATCAACCATTTTTATGAATTCTTATGTCACACCGTTACGCTGCCGAAATTGCACCGACTTTCTAAGCCAATGCCATTGTGTAGTGAATACCATGCCCATTTCTCCATCAAGGGTATTAACCTTTATGAACATTTACTTATTGATTATAAATTTTCATGTATGAATTCCACATTCCTTTATCATGGAATAAATGATTATGTTTTATGAATCCATGTTTTATGATCCATTTGGCACACTTATGCATGAAATGAAATGTTTAAGAAGGGTGCGCCCTTATAGCGCTCCAATGCATTAGGTAAAGTATAGTATCATGATACGTCATGTGCAATGAGTGTTTAATCATGCTAATTCAAGTGAATAAAGGGATTACTCATGCTTTATGTGCAATGAGAATTTACTCATGCTCTATGTGCAATGAGCCTTGGCTCATGCTAATTCCATGTTAAGTGTTGTTGCCACATTTCCATGTTATGATTATCATGATTTATCATGCCTTTATGTTCATGTTTCTCTTATGCTCTATTGATATGCCTATTGTCTAACATGTATTGTACTCCTCATGTTTTTCCATTTGTATTCCCTTACTGGGCTTTATAGCTCACCCTTTTCTTATGAATGTCCTCAAGTTATCCCATGCAATACTAAGTACGAGGGAATGTAGTGGTCATGTGAAGGAAGTTTTCAATAAAGATTTTTTATTTCATGTTTTAAGTTTTTATGTAATGATCCTAATCCCCAAAGAAACTAAACCTCTCAATCTTCTTTGTTGTATCAAGTGAACTTTTATGTAACAAATCATGTTTAAGTTTGTAATAAAAGCAGGGTTGTAATAGTTGGTATCAGAGGATAGGTTTAGTTATTTTTGGGATTAGGATTAGAAAACCCTAGTAAAGCCTTAGAGACAAGAATAATTATAAAAAAAACATCCCTAAGTTTTGTTAAGTACTGAGTAAGTGGTTTATCAAACAAATACATCCCTGTCTGGATACGAGCATGTAGAGGCGGCTCTGGCACAGATGTCTCCTAGGGGTAAAACCCGAAAACACCGCTTTGAGCTAGACTCGAACGGGAACTGGTGGACGAAAACGGGCCTTTCTGCACTCTTGGTTATGACACTTCTAGGTAATATGTTTTGATAAATTCACAATCTTAGTATGAACCCTTATTAAGGGAATTAAAAAAAATGCCCCTAAGAATTTATGTTAGAAAGTAGATCATGAAAATCCTAGATTGAAGCCTATAGACTCATGAGTTAAGGAAATAAAAGTTTATTTATAAGTCTTCAAATTTTGTCTTTGGATTACCCTTTATGTGTTACCCCTAACATTCCTTTTATTCCAGCCAATGGCCGATAATAGGAGGACTCGGGCTAACAACCATTGTGAAGATCAGTGTGATGACTATACTAATTAGATGACCAATCCAATGGGAGAGGGAATAGTGAACTTTGTCATGCTTCTCTCTCAAATAACTCAAGTTTTGAATAGAAACACGGGTCAAGAGGAATGTTCAACCACCCCTAAGAAAGAACAAGTCACTATCAAGAGCTTCATGAGACAAAGGAATCCTACTTTTAGTGGATCATCTGATCCCACGATCGCTGAACAATGGATCAAATCCATTGAAAAGATATTCTCCATCCTTCAATATTCTGAATAAGAGAAGGTTCTCCTGGTGGATTATCGTATGGAGGGTGAAGCTGATCAATGGTGGACATTGATCAAAAATACAAAGCCTGAGGATGAGATCGAGGTGTTGGAATGGAAAGATTTCCAGAAGATGTTTTTCGATAAATATTTTCCGCGCACCCTCCAGCTTAAGATGGAAAGGGACTTCCTTTCCCTCAATAAAAAAGATGAAAAATTTGTTGGAGCATACGAGGCAAACTTCACAAGGCTTGCACGATACGCTTTCAGCTTTGTCGTTACCCTAGAATGCAAAGTTGACCGCTTCTTTTGTGGGTTGAAGCCTAGCCTACGGAAAGCATTATCCATCCGTGACTTCAACAGCTATGAGGAAATTGTCTGATGTGCCCTCAAGGTCGAAATAGAGATCAGAGAATCACAGGGGTATCATGGGGAGAAGAAGTGTAAGGTGGAATTCAATGCTGGTGGTCCGATGGATAAATCAAATGGTACTAAGAAGATACATCACCCCACTTGTAAAAAGTGTGAAAAGAATCACCCTGGAAATTGACTTAAGGGGACGAGGAAATGCTTCAGGTGTGGAAGATAAGGGCACCTAACTGTTAACTGTCGGCAAGAAAAACCGACCGCTGCGACAAAGGAGAGGAGCGCTCCGTTCAAACCTCAATACGTTGTTCAATGATAAAAATTAAAAGAATCGGGTCATTTTGAAAATCAGTTCCCTAATCCAAGGGTTTACGGAGGCAACCAACAACCTCCAAGACAGCAAGGAAGAGCTTTTACCATCACTTCTGACAAAGTGAACCCCGACAACGAAGTGGTGATGGGTACGCTAGTTATTCATTCAAGAATAGTGAACATACTTTTTGATTATGGTTCCACACATTCTTTTATATCTCTAAAGTTTACTTGAACAATCCCATCACCACCAAAAATCATGGAAGTGAAGATGTCGGTGAATACGGAAAATGGGGCAATCATTGCATCCCATGAATATAAGTCCTCCCCTATTATAATCTGTGGATTGAATTTCCCAGAGAACCTCATCATACTCCCTCTGGTGTAATTTGATGCAATTCTTGGCATGGATTGGCTTTCCTTATATAGATCCAACATAAATTGTCGGGAGAGGGAAATCACACTCCATATAGAGAATCAACCCCTGATTCTTTACAAGTGTAAGGAGGAAGATGAATCTCCTTTAGCTCCATCATCTCAAGCATGGATAATACTGCCTTATGAGAACGCGTATTTGGATCAGATGATTGAGTCCAAGGAAGAAACCATCCTTGAAGAAATGCCTATTGTGAGGGAATTCGCTGAAGTGTTTCCCGAGGAACTGCCTGGTCTTCCTCCTAGAATAGATGTTGAATTATCAATTGAACTTATAACCGGGGCTTTACCAATATCCAAGAATCCATATGGAATGGCTGTTGTAGAGCTTGAAGAGCTGAAGAAACAACTACAGGAGAATCTGAATAAAGGGTTCATACGCCCAAGTGCTTCACCATGGGGTGCACCAGTCCTCTTCGTCAAGAAGAAGGATGGGTCAGTGCGGCTTTGCGTCGATTATCGTGAACTTAAAAAAATCACGATAAAGAAAAAGTATCCTCTCCCAATAATTGATGACTTGTTCGATCAGCTGCGTGGAGCACAATACTTCTCTAAGGTGAACTTGCGGTCGAGATATTATCAAGTAAGGGTGAAGAAGGAAGATATCCCCAAGAATGCTTTTTGCACAAGATACGGGCACTATGAATTCATAGTAATTCCTTTATGACTCACTAATGCTCCAGAAATCGTCATGGAATTAATGAATAGAGTCTTTAGAGATTACCTAGACAAATTTGTGGTAGTCTTTATAGATGATATTCTAATATACTCCAAAACCAAGGAGGATCATGAGGAGCATTTAAGAACTGTACTAGAGACTTTGCACAAGGAAAATCTCTATGCAAAGTACAAAAAGTGTGAGTTCTGGTTAAAGGAGGTCTCATTCTTGGGCCATATCATCACAAGCAATGGGATATCTGTGGATCCCTCCAAAAAATATGCAATTGAGGGATGGCCGAGGCCAAAATCGGTAACAGATATCCCTAGCTTCTTGGGGTTAGCTAGATATTATCGACGATTTGTGAGGAATTTCTCAAGATTTTACAACCCTCTTACCAAGCTAACTTGGAAGGGAGTAAAGTTTTCTTGGTGTGATGAATGCGAAGAAAGATTCAAGGAGTTGAAAAGGAGTCTTATCACTGCGCCTGTGCTCACTTTACCCACAAGTGGGGAACTTTTTGTTGTTTTCAGTGATGCTTCAAAGAAGGGATTAGGATATGTGCTGATGTAGAATGATAAAGTTATATCCTATGCCTTAAGGTAGTTGAAAATCCATGAGAGAAACTATCCAATGCATGATCTGGAGTTGGCGGTGGTGATCTTTGCCTTGAAAATATGGCGGCATAATCTCTATGGAGAGAAATGTGAGATATATACTGACCACAAGAGTATTAAATATATATTCAAACAGAAAGAGATTAATATGTGCTAGAGAAGATGGATAGATCTCATCAAGGATTATGAATATTCAATCTATTACCATCTTGGGAAAGAGAACAAGGTGGTAGATGCCCTAAGTAGAAAGGATCCAACGATTCTATCAATGATGAGAATTGAGAAGGATCCAATATTCTTAGGCATGTTGAAGATGGAAATGGGAATCATAGAGAAGGGAACATCACCAATATTTTCACAAATGATTGCTCAACCATCTCTTTTGGAAAGGTTAAAGGTTTCTCAAAAGGATGATGTGGGAATTAAAGAAAAAGTGGAAGCTGTCGAAAAAGGGAAATCCTCAGAGTTTAATGTTAATGAAGAAGGTATTATATGGTTTGGGAAAAGACTATGTGTTTCATCAAGTCCAGAGCTGAAGAAGGAACTTTCGGATGATGCACATAGTTCAAATTTCTCTATTCACCAAGGGGGCCCAAAGATATATCAAGATCTCCGAGAAAACTTTTGGTGGGATAATATGAATAAGGAGATCACTGAATATACATCAAAGTTCCTGGTGTGACAGCAAGTTAAGGCAGAGAGGTAGAAGTCTAAGGGGATGATGCAACCATTGCCCATACTAGAATGGAAATGGGAGAACATCACCATGGACTTTGTCACCGGACTTCCGAGGACATCCAAAGGCAACAATGCAATCTGGGTTATTATTTATCGTCTTACAAATACTGCACACTTCATTGCTATTCGGGAGGATTTCTCATTGGATCAACTGACACAGATATATATCAGGGAAGTGGTAAGGTTGAATGGAGTACCACTATCTATTGTGTCTGACCGAGATCCAAGATTCACCTCTAAGTTTTGGAAGAGTCTTCAACATGCTCTGAATACTGAACTGAACTTCAGTACGGCCTATCATCCTCAAACTGATGGCCAATTCGAGCGGACTATCCAAACACTTGAGGATATGTTGAGAGAATTCTCAATGGACTTTAAAGGAGGATGGGATCAACATCTTACTCTAGTTGAGTTCTCTTATAATAATAGTTTCCACTAAAGCATCCAAATGGCACCATATGAAGCCCTGTATGGAAAAAGGTGCAGAACACCGACATGTTGGGATGAGGTCGGTGAATGTAAGCTGCTTGGACCAGAAATGGTCGAGGAAATGGTGGGGAAGGTGAAAACCATTCCGCAGCATATCCAGGAAGCCCAGAGTCTACAGAAGAGTTATGCAGATAATCGTCAACGAGACCTTGAGTTTAAAGTTGGTGACATGATTTTTGTACGCATATCTCCATGGAAGAAGTTCATGAGGTTTGGAAAGAAAGGGAAGTTAAGTACAAGGTACATCGGCCCCTTAAAGATTCTTGATTTTCTCGGGGCTGTGGACTATCGACTAGCACTTCCACCAACTATGGACAAAGTACATGATGTCTTTCATGTATCCCTCTTAAGAAAGTACATACCAGACACTTCACATGTACTCTCTTATAAGGTGGTATAATTGGAAGATGATCTTTCTTATGAGGAGAAACTAGTGAAGATATTATATCACAGAGAAAAAGTTCTAAGAAATAAGACAATTACCCTCATCAAGGTGTTGTGGAGAAACCAAAAGTTTGAAGAAGCGACTTGGGAATCGGAGGAAATGATGAATCTGAGTTACCCACATCTGTTTTGGTGTGGAAAAAGGAAAATTTCGAGGGCGAAATTTCTGAAGGGGGGAATATTGTAACGACCCAAAGTTTCATTAATGGAGATCCCTCTTGATCTAATTAAATGTCTCTTTATGTTTATATAAAATGTCAACTTCTTTGGTTTTATTTTAAGAATTTTGACCATTTCTAATATAGCCATTGAACATTGATCACATGATTAGTATAAATTTGGGGCTTTAACAAATCCAAATGTACTCAGACAAAGGAAGCGATGGCCTCATCTAGTAGAATTGCCCCATACAAAGCCCATTTGTCAGAGCTCGGAAAAGAGGTGGAATCCTTGGGCTTCGATCTTTACCAAGCCCAAGCTAGGCTTCATCATGTCAAGCTCAAACAGGACTGTCTACGGGAGAAGTGGAAGTTGATAAAAATTACCACTCGAGCAATGTTATCTGAGCCACCCCAAGAGTCTGTCACCATCGCACACCTCACACTTAGGTCTTATGCGGCTATTTTAAGGGGTCATGTAACAAATCGGTAGTACTATGTTCATGTACATTATTTTTGTATATAATAATGAATATACTTTCTTGTCATTATTGATACATTGTAAATAGTTTTTAAAGTACAAATAGTGTTTTTAGTTATTATTTAATTAAGAAATCTATTTTATTAAATTAATGAATTTTTGAATTAAATAATATTTTAATAAAATATTATTATTATTAAATTAATTTTTATTAAATATAAATGATCTTATAATTTTATGAATGCAATTATAATTTTTATTATGGTTTGAAAGCCATTTCTGTCAAAACCCGTGAATTTTCGATAAATATCAGTTTTTATTTTAAAAGTGAAAATTAACATATTTAGAAAATTATTTAGATAAAATAAATGTTATTTTTGGAATCAGGATATCAAAATTATCCAACGGTGAATTTTTCATAATTTTCTGAGACAATCAAATTTTTGGGTAAAAATTAAATACCATTTAAATATATAATGTGTTTTATGACATCATAATGACCCAATAATGATGTAATAAAATACTATAAGCTTTATGTTCGGCCAATATATATTTTACCATTAAAATAATGTGATTTTGGGTTTGTTTGACTTACTTTTCAAAGCATTAATGGACCCCTCAAGACTTATTAAACACCTTGCCTTTTTAAATTGTTTTCCATGGGAGTGTGACTCACCTCCACATAAGCAACCCAATTATTTTAAGAAGTTCGGACTTTGGACTTATAAAATATTATTTTCCTCTTCCCTTTAACAAAAAACATGGGCAAAAACAATGGGATGGTTTGTGGTTTGGATTAATTTAATATAAGGGGACCCAAACCTAAATAATAAAGAAATCCCTCCCCTTTCCTATATAAACCCACCCAAGCTTCCACTTCCACCTCACTCAAAGCCTTTGTAGTTCGTCCAACCTCTGACCTACTCTATCTAGAATCCTCCCATGGTACCCCAGGCTCCCAATAATCCTCTCACAAGCCTCTCTCTATCCTTTAGAATCACACTTCCAAGTAAGGGTTTTTCTTCCTTTCTCATTTTGTCCAATTTTCTTCATATTGTTACGCCCTTTTAATTTCAATTATAAATGCCGGGGTATGGTTTCGAACCTCCCCCATACTTTTCTATTTTTGTTTGAATGATGGGAGACCCATTTCTCTCTCATTAAATGCCTCCCATGTACACCCGTTACTATGCCAAAATTCTGAAAGGAACTTCTCTCTCCTCTTTTACATTCAAGAAATACTTTTGTATCATGAATCTAAATTCTATTTCAATTGTTTAGACATGTATCTATATGACCCCCTTACTGTCCATTTCATTTAAATATGATGAGACACCCCTATATCTCCCATCAACCATTTTTATGAATTCTTATGTCACGCCGTTGCGCTGCCGAAATTGCACCGATTTTCTAAGCCAATGCCATTGTATAGTGAATACCATGCCCATTTCTCCATCAAGGGTATTCACCTTTATGAACATTTACTTATTGATTATAAATTTTCATGTATTAATTCCACATTCCTTTATCGTGGAATAAATGATTATGTTTTATGAATCCATGTTTTATGACCCATGTGGCACACTTATGCATGAAATGAAATGTTTAAGAAGGGTGCACCCTTATAGCGCTCCAATGCATTGGGTAAAGTATAGTATCATGATATGTCATGTGAAATGAGTGTTTACTCATGCTAATTCAAGTGCATAGAGGGTTTACTCGTGCTTTATGTGCAATGAGGATTTACTCATGCTCCATGTGCAATGAGCCTTGGCTCATGCTAATTCCATATTAAGTGTTGTTGCCACATTTCCATGTTATGATTATCATGATTTATCATGCCTTTATGTTCATGTTTCTCTTATGCTCTATTGATATTCCTATTGTCTAACATGTATTGTAATCCTCATGTTATTCCATGTGTACTCCCTTACTGGGCTTTATAGCTCACCCTTTTCTTATGCATGTCCTCAGGTTATCCCATGCAATGCTAAGTACGAGGGAATGTAGCGGTCATGTAAAGGATGTTTTCAATAAAGATGTTGTATTTCATGTTTTAAGTTTTATGTAATGATCCTAATACCCAAAGACACGAAACCTATCTATCTTCTTTATTATATCAATTTATGTTTTATGTAATAAATCATGATTAAGTTTGTAATAAAAGCAGGGATGTCATAGTTGGTATCAGAGGATAGGTTTAGTTATTTTTGGGATTAGGTTTAGAAAACCCTAGTAAAGCCTTAGATACAAGACTAAGTATAATAAAAACACCCCTAAGTTTTGGTAAGTACTGAGTAAGTGGTTTATCAAACAAATACATCCCTGTCTGGATAAGAGAAGGTAGAGGCGGCTCTGGCACATATGTATCCTAGGGGTAAAACCCGAAAACACCGCTTTGATCTAGACTTGAATGGGAACTGGTGCACGACAATGGGCCTTGCTGCACTCTTGGTTACAACACTCCCGGGGGATATGTTTTGATAAATTCACAATCTTATTATGAACCCTTATTAATGGAATTAAAATAAATGCCCCTAAGAATATATGTTAGAAATTAGATCATGAGAAGCCAAGATTAAAGCCTATAGACTCATGGGTTAAGGAAATAAAAGTTTATTTATAAGTCATCAAATTTTGTCTTTGGATTACCCTTTATGTGTTACCCCTAACATTCCTTTTATTCCATCCAATGGATGGTAATAGGAGGACTCGTTCTAACAACCGTTGTGAAGATCAGTGTGATGACTGTACTAATGAAATGCCAATCCAATGGGAGCGAGAATCGTGAACTTTTTCACGCTTTTCTCTCATCTAACTCAAGTTTTGAATAGAAACATGGGTCAATAGGAACATTCAACCCCCCCTAAGAAAACAAATTCGCTATCGAGATCTTTATGAGACAAAGGCATCCTACTTTTAGTGGATCATCCGATCCCACGATCGCTGAACAATGGATCAACTCCATTGAAAAGATCTTCTCTATCCTTCAATGTTCTGAACAAGAGAAGGTTCTCTTGGTAGCTTATCATATGGAGGGTGAAGCTAATCAATGGTGGAAGTTGATCAAAAATATGAAGCCTGAGGAGGAGATCGAGGCATTGGAATGGAAAGATTTCCGGAAGATGTTTTTCGATAAATATTTTCCATGCACCCTCTGGATTAAGATGGAAAGGGACTTCCTTTCCCTCAAGAAAAAAGACGAAGAATCTGTTGGAGCGTATGAGGAAAAATTCACAAGGCTTTCATGATACGCTTCCGGCTTTGTCGTTACCCCAGAAAGAAAAGTTGACCGCTTCTTTGGTGGGTTGAATCATAGCCTACGAAAAGCATTAGCAATCCATGACTTCGTCAACTATGAGGAAATTGTCCGATGTTCCCTCAAGGTCGAAATGGAGATCGAAGAATCACAGGGGTATCATGGGGATAATAAGTTTAAGGTGGACTTCAATTCTGGTGGTCCGATGGATAAATCCAACGGTACTAAGAAGATCTAGCACCCCACTTTCCAAAAGTGCGGAAAGAAGCACCCTGGAAATTGCCTTAAGGGGACAAGGAAATTATTCAGGTGTGGAAGAGAAGGGAACCTAGCTGTTAACTGTCAGCAAGGAAAACCCGCGGCTGCGACATAGGAGAGGAATGCTCCGTTCGAACCTCAACGCGTTGTTCAATTCTACAAATTCAAAGAACCAGGTCATTTTTCAAATCAGTTCCCTAATCAAACGGTTTTTGGAGGCAACCAACAACCTCCAAGACAGAAAGGAAGAGCTTTTACCATCACTTCTGCCGAAGTGAACCCCGACAACGAAGTGGTGATAGATATGCTAGTTATTCATTCAAGAATAGCGAATGTACTTTTTGATTCAGGTGCTACGCATTATTTTATATCTTGAAAGTTTAGTAGAACAATCCCAGCATGACCAAAAATCATGGAAGTGAAGATATCGGTAAGTACGGAAAATGGGGAAATCATTGCATCCCATGAATATAAGTCCTCCCCTGTTATAATATGTGGATTTAATTTCCCGGTGAACCTCTTCATACTCCCTCTGGTGGAATTTGATGAAATTCTTGTCATGTATTGGCTTTCCTTATATAGAGCCAACATAAATTGTAGGGAGAGGGAAATCACAATCCATATGGAGAATCAACCCCCGATTCTTTACAAGTGTAAGGAGGAAGATGAATATCATTTAGATCCATCATCTCAAGCATGGATAATACTGCCTTATGAGCATGCGTATCTGGCTCAGATGATTGAGTCCAAGGAAGAAACCATCCTTGAAAAAATGCCTATTGTGAGGGAATTCTATGAAGTGTTTCTCGAGGATCTGCCTGGTCTTCCTCCTAGAAGAGATTTTGAATTCTCAATTGAACTTATAATTGGGGCTTTACCAATATCCAAGACTCCATATAGAATGGCTATTTTAGAGTTTGAAGAGCTGAAGAAACAACTACAGGAGAATTTGGATAAAGGGTTTATACGCCCAAGTGCTTCACCATGGGGTGCACTAGTCCTCTTCGTCAAGAAGAAAGATGGGTCAATGCGGCTTTGCATCGATTATCGTGAACATAAAAAAATCACGATAAAGAAAAAGTATCCTCTCCCAATAATTGATGACTTGTTCGATCAGTTGCATGGATCACAATACTTCTCTAAGGTGGACTTGCAGTCAAAATATTATCAAGTAAGGGTGAAGAAGGAAGATATCCCCAAGACTGCTTTTCGCACAAGATATAGGCACTATGAATTCATATTAATGCCTTTAGGACTCACTAATGCTCCAGAAATCTTCATGGACTTAATGAATAGAGTCTTTTGAGATTACCTAGAAAAATTTGTGGTAGTCTTTATAGATGATATTCTAATATACTCCAAAACAAAGGAGGATCATGAGGAGAATTTAAGAACTGTACTAGAGACTTTGCGCAACGAAAATCTCTATTCAAAGTATAAAAAGTGTGAGTTATGGTTAAATGAGGTCTCATTCTTGGGCCATATCATCACAAGCAATGGGATATCTATGGATCTCTCCAAAACAGATGCAATTGAATGATGGATGAGGCCAACATCGGTAACAGATATCCGTAGCTTCTTGGGGTAAGCTGGATATTATCGATGATTTGTGAGTAATTTATCACGATTGTCCAACCCTCTTACCAAGCTAACTTGGAAGGGAGTAAAGTTTTCTTGGAGTGATGAATGTGAAGAAAGCTTCAAGGAGTTGAAAATGAGGCTTATCACTGCACCCGTGCTCACTTTACCCACAAGCGGGGAACTTTTTGTTGTTTTCAGTGATGCTTCAAAGAAGGGCTTATGCTGTGTGCTGATGCAGAATGATAAATTTATATCCTATGCCTCAAGGCAGTTGAAAATCCATGAGCGAAACTATCCAACGCATGATCTGGAGTTGGCGGCGGTGATCTTTGCCTTGAAAATCTAGCAGCATTATCTCTATGGAGAGAAATGTGAGATATATACTAACCACAAGAGTATTAAATATATATTCACATAAAAAGAGATTAATATGCGCCAGAGAAGATGGATAGTTCTCATCAAGGATTATGACTGTTCAATCCATTACCACCCTCGAAAAGCGAACAAGGTGGCAGATTACCTTAGTAGAAAGGATCCAGCGATTCAATCAATGATGAGAATTGAAAAGGATCCAATCTTCTTAGACTTGATGAAGATGGACATGGGAATCATAGAGAAGGGAACATCATCAATCCTTTAAAAAAATATTACTCAAACGTATCTTTTGGAAAGGATAAAGGATGCTCAAAAGTATGATGTGGAAATTAAAGAAAAAGTGGAAGCTATCGAAAAAGGGAAATCCTCAGAGTTTAATGTTAGTGAAAAAGGAATTGTGTAGTTTGGGAAAAGACTATGTGTTCCATAAAGTCCAGAGATGAAGAAGAAACTTTTGGATGATGCACATAGTTCAAATTTCTCTATTCACCCAGGCAGCACAAAGATGTATCTAGATCTTTGAGAAAACTTTTGGTGGGATAATATGAAGAAGTTGATCGCTGAATATACATCAAAGTGCTGGGAGTGCTAGCAAGTGAAGGCAGAGAGGCAGAAGTCTAAGGGGATGATCCAACCATTGACCATACCAGAATGGAAATGGGAGAAAATCACCATGGACTTTGTCACCGGACTTTTGAGGACATCCAAAGGCAACAATGCAATCTGGGTTGTTGTGGATCATCTTACAAAGACTGCACACTTCATTTCTATTCGAGAGGATTTCTCATTGGATAAACTAGCACAGATATATATCAGGGAAGTGGTAAGGTTGCATGGAGTACCACTATCTATTGTGTATGACCGAGATCCAAGATTCACCTCTATGTTTTGGAAGAGTCTTCAACATGCTCTGAATACTGAACTGAACTTCAGTATGGCCTATCATCCTCAAACTGATGTCCAATCCGAGCAGACTATCCAAACACTTGAGGATATGTTGAGAGCATGCTCAATGGAATTTAAAGGAGGATGTGATCAACATCTTCCTCTGGTTGAGTTCTCTTATAATAACAGTTTCCACTCTATCATCCAAATGGCACCATATGAAGCCCTGTATGGGAAAAGGTGAAGAACACCAGCATGTTGGGATGAGGTCGGTGAACGTAAGCTGCTTGAACCAGAAATGGTCGAGGAAATGGTGGAGAAGGTGAAAATCATTCAGCAGCATATTCAGGAAGCCCAGAGTCGACGGAAGAGTTATGTAGATAATCATCGACGAGACCTTGAGTTTAAAGTTGGAGACATGGTTTTTCTACACATATCTCTGTGGAAGAAGGTCATGAGGTTTGGAAAGAAAGGGAAGTTAAGTCCAAGGTACATTGGACCCTTCAAGATTCTTGATCGTGTCGGGGCTGTGGCCAATCGAATATCACTTCCACATACTATGGACAAAGTACATGATGTATTTCATGTATCCCTCTTAAGGAAGTACATATCGGACCCTTCACATGTACTCTCTTCTAAGGTGGTACAATTGGAAGATGATCTTTCTTATGAGGAGCAACTAGTGAAGATCTTAGATCGTAGAGAAAAAGTTCTACGGAATAAGACAATGCCCCTCATCAAGGTGTTGTGGAGAAACCAAAAGTTTTAAGAAGCGACTCGGGAATCGGAGGAAATGATGAAGCTAAGTTACCCACATCTGTTTTAGTGTGAAAAAAGGAAAATTTCGAGGGCGAAATTTCTTAAGGGGGGAATATTGTAATGACCCAAAGTTTCATTAATGGAAATACATCTTGATCTAATTAAATGTCTCGTTATGTTTATATAAAATGTCAACTTCTTTGGTTTTATGTTAAGAATTTTGACCATTGCTAATATAGCTGTTGAATAGTGACACATGATTAGTATAAATATAGGTCTTTAACAAATCCAAATGTACTCAGACAAAGGAAGCGATGGCCTCATCTAGTAGAATTGCCCCATACGAAGCCCATCTGTTGGAGCTCAGAAAAGAGGTGGCATCCTTAGGCTTCACTCTTGACCAAGCCCAAGCTGAGCTTTATCATGTCAAGCTCAAATGGGACCGTCTATGGGAGAAGTGGAAGTTGATAGAAATTACCACTCGAGCAATGTTATCCGAGCCACCCCAAGAGTCTGTCACCATCGCACACCTCACCCTTAGGTCTTATGTGGCTGTTTTAAGGGGTTATGTAACAAATCTATAGTACTATGTTCATGTACATTATTTTTCTATATAATAATGAATATAATTTCTTGTCATTATTGATACATTGTAAATAGTTTTTAAAGTACAAATAGTGTTTTTAGTTATTATTTAATTAAGAAATCTATTTTATTAAATTAATGTATTTTTGAATTAAATAATATTTAAATAAAATATTATTATTATTAAATTAATTTTTATTCAATATAAATGATCTTATAATTTTATGAATACAATTATAATTTTTATTAAGGTTTGAAAGCCATTTCTGTCAAAACCCGTGAATTTTTGATAAATGTCGGTTTTTATTTTAAAATTGAAAATTAATATATTTAGAAAATTATTTAGATAAAATAAATGTTATTTCAGGAATCAAGATGTCGAAATTATCCAATGGTGAATTTTTCATAATTTTCTGAGACAGTCAAATTTTTGGGTAAAAATTAAATACCGTTTAAATATATAATGTGTTTTATGACATCATAATGACCCAATAGTGATGTAATAAAATACTATAAGCTTTATGTTCAGCCAATATATATTTTACCATTAAAATAATGTGATTTTGGGTTTTTTGACTTACTTTTCAAAGCATTAATGGACCCCTCAAGACTTATTAAACACCTTGACTTTTTAAATTGTTTTCCATGGGAGTGTGACTCACCTCCACATAAGCATCCCTATTATTTTAAGAAGTTAGGGCTTTGGAATTATAAAATATTTTTTTACTCTTACCTTTTCCAAAAACCATGGGCAAAAACCATGGGATGGTTTGTGGTTTGGATTAGTTTAATGTAAGGGGACCTAAACCTACATAATAAAGAATTCCCTCACCTTTCCTATATAAACCCACCAAGCTCCCACTTCCACCTCACTCAAAGCATTTGGAGTTTGTCCAAACTCTTCCCTACTCTATATATAATCCTAACAAGGTGCCCCAAGCTCCCAATAATCCTCTCACAAGCCTCTCTCTAGCCTTTGGAAGCACACTTCCATGTAAGGGTTTTTCTTCCTTTCTCATTTTGACAAATTTTCTTCATATTGTTATGCCCTTTTAATTTCAATTATAAATTCTGGGGTATGGTTTTTCACCTCCCCCATACTTACCTCTTATTGTTTGAATGATGTGATACCCCTTTCTCTCTCATTAAATGCCTCCCATGTACACCCATTACTATGCCAAAATTCCGAAAGGAACTTCTCTCTCCACTTTTACATTCAAGCAATACTTTTGTATCATGAATCTAAATTCCATTACAATTCTTTAGATATGTATCTATATGAATCCATTAACATCCATTTAATTTAAATATGAAGAGACACCCCTTTCTCTCTCATCAACCATTTTTATGAATTCTTATGTCATGCCCTTACGCTGCCGAAATTGAACCGATTTTCTAAACCAATGCCATTGTGTAGTGAATACCATTCCCATTTATCCATCAAGGGTATTCACCTTTATGAACATTTAATTATTGATTATAATGTTTCATGTATTAATTCCACATTACTTTTATCATGGAATAAATGATTATGTTTTATGAATCCATGTTTTATGATCCATGTGGCACACTTATGCATGAAATGAAATGTTTAAGAAGGGTGCACCCTTATAGCACTCCAATGCATTGGGTAAAGTATAGTATCATGATACGTCATGTGCAATTATTGTTTACTCATGATAATTCAAGTGAAACGAGGGTTTACTCATGATTTATGTTAAATGAGGATTTACTAATGCTCCATGTGCAATGAGCCTTGGCTCATGCTAATTCCATGTTAAGTGTTGTTGCCACATTTCCATGTTATGATTATCATGCTTTATCATGAATTTATGTTCATGTTTCTCTTATGATATATTGATATTCCTATTGTCTAACATGTATTTTATTCCTCATGTTATTCCATGTTTACTCCCTTACTAGGCTTTATAGCTCACCCTTTTCTTATGCATGTCCTCAGGTTATCCCATGTAATGCTAAGTACGAGGGAATGTAGTGGTCATGTAAAGGAAGTTTTCAATAAAGATGTTGTATTTCATGTTTTAAGTTTTTATGTAATTATCCTAATACCCAAAGACACTAAACCTCTCGATCTTCTTTGTTGTATCAAGTGAAGTTTTATGTAATAAATAATTTTTAAGTTTGTAATAAAAGTAGGGATGTCATAATCCATCTCACCATCAAATTCATAGGTGACCCCTAGTGGAATGCAAGGATCGATCATGAATTACATACAAGTTAAATACCTTAAATACTTTAATGAATCCTCCAAGTAATTATAAAAAACTATTATACAAATTATATATCACTTAAGAACTATTAATTCAACACTCAAGAAATTTCTATAAAAAACATAATTCAAGAGATAAACCACCATGGTCCTCTTCACGGACCATTTCAAAATAAATACCAACTCTAAGACAATATGTTCTATAAATTTCATTATAAGGGATTTATATTGTAAGATTTTATTCAAAAGATATAAAGGAAAACTCATTACATGTTACTTACTGGAAATCTATTTAACTAATACAATTATTCAATAATTTACATCAAATCAAATGTTATAACTAACATAATAATATTCATCATCAATTTTTTAACCATAGTTTACCCTTTTACTCTATATCAAGGTAATTACATAATCTCATGTTATTCTTGTGAAAATTAATTTTAAAAATAATTTATAATTTTCGAAAAAAACATGGTATCTTATTATATTCATAAAAATGGTTAAAACCATTTTCAATTATTTATTTTTGTCAAATTTCATTTTTCAACCATCTATTCAAACAAAAATTCCCTCTTAAACCATTTAAAACATAATAAGTAATTTTAGAAAATAATGTGTCAACATGTTTAATTCAATTGATAAATCATTATTCTTGGAATTATCTTTTTCTAAAAAATTTATTCATATTAGAAGGGATATTTGACCCAAAAAACTCTATTTTAAATATTTAATTATACAAAGACTATATCATGATATGTTTAGCATGAATGCACTATAAAAACAATAAAAAAGGGCCATGAGATAATCTGATAAATTAAAGGGACCACCTACCTCATGTATATAGAATACCACATTTAGAACACATGACACCAATTATTTCCTGAATCACAAGAAATTGAGACACTAGAAAAAAGAGTTTTTTGGAATATTAGATTAATCAAGGGTTACACCACAGGTCAATGGAAAAAAATTAAAATAGTTAGAAGCATATTGTCAGAATCACCTTAATTTATGTAATGGAATAGATTAAAATCAAAATGACTAAATGATAAAATTGATCTATCAATGGGAGAAGAAGAAGAAGTAGAGGGAATTCAGGGGCTGACACTAAGGAAAAATGTGGATAGAATTTTTCTTAGGGTTCTTAAGTTAAAATACATGGAAAATACAATTTACCCCAATTTTAATGAAAATTATCATGAGGATATAGGATATATATTAGACAACAACTAGATAATAAATAGATTTAGGTATATGGAATGCTACTACCCTTTTCTACCTACATGCTGGTGGTACTGCACAAGTTATGTATTGGAAATATAGATTTACTATTTCATTCCTCTAGCACCTCTAGGACTGTCTAGAAATTTATTAAGACCCCCATGAAACCTCTTAAACCCCATTTCATGTAATGTTAAACATCTATGAAGATTTACAACTTTATAAAATATTTTCAATGTCCAATTCAAAATAATGTGATCCATCAGAATGTAAATTTGAATTTCCTCAAGAATTCTCAGATCCAAACAAACACAAAGTATTAAAATCTCCCCACTATAAGAGTTCTCAACCTAAAAAATTATCCTTAAATTTTTAAACACAATACCCAAACTATATCTATTATCAATTTGATGTTATATGTCCACAATACATTTCCAAATTCCCAATGTTCTTCTAATCCTTATCTCCCAAAAAAGACAATGAAGTGCTCTGTTTATAAAAAACATTAGGATCTGTTGTTATTAAATTTAAAAACATTGAGGTAGTGCTTATTCAAGACTATATATCTCGATACATGATTGTGTTTTTGTCTAATTGATTATCAAGTGTATTGATATCCCCACCATAAGTATTATCCTATAGAGGCCAATTCAGATCCATGTACCACCCTACCTTTATAATTACATATGAGAACAAAATTATATTAAATTAATGATACTTCTGGTACACTTCCCAAAATACCACACCTAACCACATGTGAGAATTATATTCTAATTTTTCTTATTGTATTTATATCCTTAGTATGAAACAAAAAAAATCATCTGTCATCCTATCATAACACGAACATAACAAATTTTCATAAAAAATCCCCGAAACACTCCCAAAACTACTATATCATTCCAAATATGACATACATAATTCATTAATGAATCTAATTACATAAAATAACAACATTTAGTCCTCCTTTGGCCGATCTATTATAAGAACTATCTACTTCATCCACCAATGTGTTTTTTAACTACATGATCATGATTCCATGATCACTAGATACACACCATGACTATCTAAATAAAAATCGAGGTCTAACATTGATCCTCGATGTGATTTGAGGGTTTAATAACAAGAAACTCACATTATTCACTATCCTCTCACCCAATCCCCAGCATGTAACCACACCGAACCATGCCTAGATCACATAATTTAATTTTGAGGATGAAAAAAATTCTCAAAATCCATCCTTGATCACAAATAAATTAATCTCTTGGATTCCCAATGGAATCTAGATTAAATTTAATCATTAAGAGATGGGAATATAGTGCTTTCATGGATTTCCATAGACATTTCCCATCAGTATTTTATAAAATTCACATCCATTATTGGAGTGTCCTTATCACTATAACACTAGGTAGAATCTTCTATCTTAGAAACAAAAATCCTATCTATCGTAAAATAAAATAGTCAAACATGGCCAACTCAGTCATACATGAGTGGATTTCAGATGATTAGTACTCTTGAATCATTGAATTCCATACCCATTACTTCTTAAAACCCAACCAAATTTAGGGTCACACCCTACAATGATTTATAGTGGGATCCCCACCATATATCTTCTCTTACACCACTCCTTCAGTACTAACACTAAACGAACCAAAATTCAACACACTTGTTTCACTATTCCTGAGTAATGCCCAATCCCCTATCAAAACTGATCGAGGTTTAGTTTCTTGGAATGACCATCTCAATACACCCCAATCAAAGATGATTTTGCCTCAAAAAACCAATTATATTATCCATTTTCCAAACATAACCCAAGAAACTATGCCCATAAAGCCTCCTCAAGGTCATCGAACCCCGAACCATACATGACCAGTAGATAATCCAAAATTCTATGGCCTCATTGCTTACTACCGTGCACTTCCCTGATCCATCGTACCATAACAGGTGTATACTCTCACAAAAACAGATCATGTAACCTACCTAATGCTAATATGAGTCACATCATATATAAACTATACACATACCTCAATACTAAACTCCCCATATTTTTAGAATATATATTTTTATTTAATTAAATTGAAACTACTAAATTTATTTCTTTACATGTATCATCATGTCTAAATGAAACATTATTTGGAAACCATTAATACCCTAGTAATTGAATTAAAAGGAAATAATTGAAAAAAATCATATTATGAAAAATATTTATAACATTTTTAAATAATAAAAATTTACCAACTAAATCATATTAAACTATTTCTTAATTTTTATTATTCATTTTATTTCTCAAAAATGTGTTTTATTCAAAAAAATTATTTCATTTTATGAATAAAAATTGTAATTAATTTGTGAAATCGTTATTAATTTTATTAGAATAAATTTATAAAATTTATGAACATTGAATTTCAATGATCTCTCATAGTGATTATGAAGTATTTTCTAAAAAAAACTTATTGATAATTAAATAATTATTTTTTTTCAAAAAATATCATTTATATTTAAATAAAAGTCCAATTATTTGTTAAATTTTATATTAAATTAAAATAAATATCATTTAATTATATATAATCTATTTAATTACATATTAATCATCATTATACTTTATTTTGGTAGAAGATAAATTTTAGGATTAAAAAATATTTTTTTCTAGAAAATCTATTTTTATGAACACAAAGTGTTTTTATCACAATAAATTAAATTAATATATTTTTATTAATGGATTTAATAAATAATATATAAAATATAATAATTTTTTGAAATTAATTTTAAGGTTTTTAAAACAATTTAATTGATGTAATTTATGTTTCCTCATTAAAAATACATTTTTATAAAATGGGTATTCATTCTTGTTTGTGTGCTTATTTAAGATGAAATTTTGTTACTTATAGAAGTTTAATATAGTTAATTGGATTCCATATTTTTATTCTTTATAATTAATATAATATATAAGGTTCAAATTAATATTTGTTCATTATGAATAGTAAAAATAGTAATGTTTTGTTATCACGATTAAGGTTAAAACGAGTTTGTTAAGAGTTAAAACAAGATATACTTATAGGATTACCAAAACAAAATGTCTCATTTTTATTATTTTATTATATTTAATTATATTATTATCCTATATTTTAATACCTAATAATTTGGATTTATGTTTCCATGAATGTAACATTATATAATTGAGAAGATTTTTGAAATTCCTTGTTTGTTATTCTCCTCAATTAAAAAAGGTCACAAATATACATCCCTTATTACCCCAATTTGAGTTATCTATATCAACCAATTCCTAATAAAATAACTTACTAGATTCATTACCTTTATTCTACAACTTTATTCCTCTATTGAGACCAATCCTTCAAGGATTATGGTGTAATCTAAAGGGGACATGACAAAGAAGAGGTATAAATATTAACTAATCTTTTCCAATTTTATTTCTTCATGTACATTTTATAAAATTGTTATACACATTAATTTTTTTTAATATAGTAAAATAAATATAATAATATTTAATTATGATTATGGAATGACTATTTTCAACCCTTTCATTACCAAACGAGAGATAAAAGTTTTTCTCATGCATATGTATGAACTACTATGTTCATGTATAAATACAATTAATTTTAACCATAATAATTCATGGTTGGTTAAAATAATTGATTTAATATCTATATTATATATTTATAAAATAATTATTCATCTTTAATTATAATACCTTATCTAACTTCTTACCATCCGATGTATTGGTAAAAGATAACGTCACTTGTTTTTATGTGTGGACTAACACATCCACAAAGCGATCTGATTTTTTTATCATTTAAAATTTACATGGATGGTTAAAATGGATTATTTAATGAATAAATATTAAATTAATGATATAATAATAATTATTAAAATATTAATTATAATTTACATTTCTTTATGTCTATCTATCATAAAATGGAAACATCACTCGTGTGTACGTGTGGATTATCACATCAACGAAGTGATGCAATTCATTATACACCCCTAGTTAAAAAATGGTTATATATATAATAAATATATTTTATATTTATATCATTATTAAAAAATTTATGATGTATAAACTAAGATCAATGTCCAAGGACCATAAAAACCAAACAAAAACTTTCATGAAAAACAAAGAAATTACCACCTAAAATAACAACTTTAATAAATAATTTTTAATAAAAGGATGTTAATATGATATAAGTGTATCATATATGATATTAAATGTAAAAAAATTAGTTTTTAATTGAATTATAATAAATTTAAATTTATTATACAAGATCTTATAGTGCATACGAATCAAGTCTGACATAAGGAATGGGTTTCTTTACGACACTTTCAAATTCATGAGACATATTTAATATTATGAATCATAATTTATATTATGTTTTATCATTACTAGATAATAAAATTAGTTTCAACTATTCATAAAATTAATGTGGTTTTTATATCCATATAATGTTCTTTCTTTATATTCCCATCAATTCAAAAGTTACAAAAGTTGTACGGGTTTCTTCTCAATTTCTCTTTATTGAGACATGTTTTAATGTTAGGCACCAATTTATTATTATTTTTTTCTACGTACCACCTAGGAATTTATTTTTTATACTATATTATTTAAGTAAATTTATTTATATAACCCTATTATTTTAAATAATCTATTTAATTTTGATTAAAAAAATTACTAATGTCATTAATGTTTTTCATCTCAAATTTATTTCAATTAGAAATGTTTAATGAAATGAACCTATTTTTGTTTTTGAGGTGTGTATAAAAATAATTTGATTTATTATTCCATTTATACACCTTAATTAATGGTACATAAATTTTCAAATCAATTATTTCATTCGAAGAGGATTAATTTGAGAGATGCCAATGTGGCAAGGGTTAATTATCTCAAATTGTATTCGTTGGGTTATACATTATGTTATACACCTATATTATTTTATAATGTATTTCTAATACCAATTTGATATGTTGCTTCATGAATATATTTATTTTCATGGTTTTTAATTCTAAATTTTAATTTTTTTTCTTTTTTGGGGTTATGAATCCATAGTTACCAAATAAGTAAGAGTTTTATGTTACGTTTATTTTTAACTAAGTAATTTATAATTAAATTTATTGATAATAAAGTTATATAATTTATCTATCCAAATTTTTATGTGTTTTATTCTACATTGGTTATTTCTTTAGATTAAATTTTTTCCATTCATTTTCCTATCTTTATGTTCCCATGAAACTGAAGAATGTTTTAAGGAAAATCGACTTAATTTCTCTCTTTACTCGGGAATATTTACTCCCATGTTCATATTTTGATTAAATTGTTTACAAGAATGATTTTAATAATATAAAAATATTAATTAAATTAAAATTTACACATTTTTTAATGTTTATAAAATTTTTAATGGAATATTCTTATCATTTTCATAATGTGGTTTTTTTAGTTTGTATCGAAAATTTGATTTGTTTTTATATACACTGCATGAATGGAATTACCAGTTATCATAAAAAACCATCTCATTAAATATTAATTTATATGTATAATTTTAATTTTAAAAGAAAATATTTACTTATTTTTTTGTAAATTTTCATATTCTAATTAGTTGATTCCAAATGAAGAGGTTATTTTCATCAAGAAATGTTCTAATGATATTTTCAAGTTCTTTTTTTCTTTAACAACATCCTTTGATGTTTAATATGATTTAATGGGGATAATACCTAATGTTACCATCTATATTCATTCTCTATATGGTTTATTATTTTGATTATGATTTTTTATAAAACATGTATCTTCTCTATGGGTTTTGATCTGATGATATGATGAATGTTGTGTAATATTTTGTCCTAGATATGTATGGTTTTTATTATGTGAAGCATGGGATTGAAATTATATATACCTCAAATTAATTGGAGAAATATGCATATCTCATGACATACTATGATCTGGAGTATGGACTAAACCCTATTTAGTAATGGAAATTTTCCAAATATATAGTCTTGGGAGTAAACCTAGACTAAGTAAATGATGTATTGGGGAGTGAGCCTAATCCCCTATGACATCCTTGGTAGTGAACCATGACTATGATTTTTTTTATTCTTATTATAATGAAAAAAATATTTATTATTCTTCTGATATTTTCTCATGGATCACGATTGATTTTTTATGATTCTTTACTCTTATAAATTATGTAATTTCATTAAAAAAACCATATTCCATGATTCATGTATGATGATATTTGAATAATTAAGAATTATTATTTTAATTAATGATTTTACCATAACCATATACTTTTCTTATGCTAACTTATGATAATTGATTCATATCTCTTATATTTAACCTTACCAGTAATATGGACACACCCTTTCTTATATTTCCCTTCCACATGTCATGAAGATTGTTTTTATATAAGAGATGTCTATAATGGGTGGATGTTGTGAGGGACTTAATGGGAAATGATGTAGATATTTCTTGTACTAGTTTTCTATCTATTTAATTCTCTAATTACAGAAATAATTTACAGTTATTGTGTGGGTCATATTGATACGTAATGAATATTTCACTAATAATATATAGTATTAGTTTATGAACGTATAGTATCAGTATAGTTGGTATCATATAATTGTTTAGTAACATTTAAAAACTTGGATGAGAAAAATTTAGGGAAAACCCTAAGGATTAGACTATGTATATGAGATTATCCAAAGTTATGGTAATGAATGGAGTGGGAATTCCCTATGTAAATACTTCTATGTCTGGAAACAAAAAGAGGATGTGATTTTGGAAAAAATGTATATATGGGTAATAACCCTGAAAAGGTTGGTTGAGTGTATATCAAAAATCATTCAGGTGTATGGAGGATGTGCCCCTACTTATCACCTCGTTTGACCCTCTCAAGGGATATATTATGTTAACTAAAATTTTAATTGTGAATAATTATATAGTATTTTGATATATAATAACCATGAATGATATAGGGTAATCCTAAGGTGTTATAAGATAAAAAGATACTGTCATGGTTTGGACATCCTATTAAGGATTTTTCATGATTATATTATTAATCGTTAATATTGATCACACTATGATTTTGATTTTATTTAATTTATTGAAATAAGAGAAATTATTTTAATACTAAATTTTATGGATAGTGAAATTACTATCCTCACAAACAATAAAATTAAATTGGAGGTAGAATATGAAAGGTTGTGATTATGAAAAATAAACTATATCAGTTTTTTTATTAGAAACATGAACATATGTGTGTTAACGAATGATCTAAAACAGTGAAAATTTATTTTCTTGAAGATTATGGTGGGATGAATATTAAGATTCCTAAATGTCGATAATGTGGGAAGAATCACCTAGGGAAATTTCTTAGTGGAATGTGAATATGTTTCATATATACAAAAGAAGGGCATAAAGAATGTAATTAAAGGGGATAAATGAAGAGTTCAATGGAAGGAAAAAAAATATATCTCATGGTAAATTTTATAGTTAAATGTCTTATGTGTTGGTGATTTATTTATTATATGAGCCAATGTCTATTAATGATAATCTTGCTATGAGAATCATGAAGAATCTAAGGATTGTGTTAAATCAATTTTAGTTTAACAATTTTCAAGCATATATGAATGATATAAATAACATAAAAAAGTGATTTATTGGTAAGGAGATATTTTTAGAAAATAAAATATTGAGGTATTAATAAAGAATAATATGAGCCTAAGGTTGTGATGATAATGTTTGTTTGGGATAAATAGTTGATCTATTCTGATAGAGTAAATTAAAAAGTATTAGAAATAATTTAAAATTAATAGTGATTTGATGAGAGGGTGACTTATGTTATCATTGATGAGTTTATTAAATTTATAGATTTATCGATTTTATTTTATAGTCTATTATTTTATTTTATGAAAATGGATATAGTTATAAGTTTTAAGGATATATGTTTTTATTGAGGTTTTATGTTGATCTAGGTTATTAACATGTTTCAGGAGAATATATGGTCATTGTATTTTCATGTTTTTCATGACACATTAAGAGATATATTATATTGATTGTGGATTAATTTTAACATGATTTTATGAATTTTGTGACCTTTTGTCTATATATATTTTATTTTGAATTAGGTCAAAGGTAACATCCTGGGTTTATGAGTGGGTTTAAATTCATCAACCTTTTTAAATTTTTGAGTTTGTTGAGTGGGAAAACATTCGTTTTGACCTTTAGAACATAATTCTAAGATTTTTTTAACCAAAGAACTTTTTTTTAGGCTGGGTTTACATTTTAGTGGAACTCACGAGTGATTGGAAAAACTCCAGAGGAATAACGGATGACCAGGATGCTGTAAAATAGATGATGTGAGTTTTATATGGCTTGTAAATCCTTTAGACAATGTGAAATGAGTTCATGGAGTGTTCTAGGAATATTCATTAAATTCAAGGATCAATAGGTTACCTCTAGGAATACATGATGTGTATTAGTTACAAATTGTCAAAATGTTATATAGTGTGAAATAGTTACACATGATCATACCACGATTCACTGTTTTATTCCACCATTACACCGCATTTTTAAACTAGTTTTGTAATGAATATTCCAAATATAATAATTAATTGAACTTTATTTTTGAATCAATCAATTAATGTTAATCAATATTAGAATGGGAAATGTTACTTGTTTTTATTATTTCAATGTAGGTGGAGGTGATTTGGAGGGCCCTTGATGAAGTGGAAGAAAAATGTGCCAAAATTGCATGGATCCATGGACATCTGTCCACTGTTTTGAATAGTACAAAAAATCCACGCATCCAAATGGACTGAAATGTTGTGGGCCTGTCCAAACCTTAATAGGCTACATTTAATATTAAGGAACCCAATCCTTATTCGGCTTCTATGGGGCCCATCAGAACTGATCTATCCAAGCCACCGAATATGGACCAAGTCAAATCCGGTGTTCTGTATTTTATCAATATCTTGAGCTGTAGTTATCCAAAGGGTGCCAAACATTTGGTGGAGACAGTCAAGAAGTAGGGCTACAACGTTTCTGTTTTCTCCAAATCTATATAAGACTGTCTGAAGGCCAAAACTCATGGTACAAGTGGATTGATGAAATCTGTGTGCCTAAAACCACCTTCCAATTTTCCTATAAAATGACACCTTGGGCTCCCCATTTGTACGTTCGGCCAAGAGGCAAGGTGCTGCCATTTTGGAGTCTCCAAGGAGTCTTCTCAACATCCCTAGATGTTCTGGAGGCTATGGTAGGTGATACTTCAACATCTTCTTCTTCTTCCCCTCCCATGGGTTTCTAAACCCCTTGTGATCACCCGGGGAGGAATGCGATGTAATCCCGAGCTTCAAAGTTGTATTAATTTGAATGATCTTTTTTAATTCCCGGTTTTATGTTGTTTTTCCTCATCCTATATTCTTATTTTATTGATTTATGTACTGGTATGTCATTCTCAACTCATATGATCATGTTTGGGGGTACCCATTCATGTGATGTTTCACACACCGTTCACCACTTTCTTTTCCCCCTTCCAATTGCAGTGTTTGTGTGGTTCATATTGGTCAATTGAACTCAAATAATCACTATAAAGGTCATGCAAATTTATCTCATGGTATCACAATGAAATAACATACAAACCTGGACAGCACATCGAATTCTTCATGTGTTGCCTTGGTGAGTTTCAGTTATGATGTCGAACACAAATCACCCAATCATCGGCGGTGTCCGGTGAATCGTTATGGGTTTTCGACTGAACCCTAGGAGGTATCCTAGTATAAACTCAATAACATAATGGTTATATGTGTTACAAAACAGGTATTAAAAGATCATAACCCCATCCCTTGAAGCGATGAAGGATGAGCATCACGAGACTTCCCCGGGTTGATCACGTTTAATCAATCTTGTTCATTTCTACTTTGTTTTATCACTTTCATTTCCTATTTTCATCATTAATCATAAAACCCCCAAGTATTACAAAACCTAATTCACCTTATAATTCTATAATCAAACCCTTTTTTTAAATTAATGGTCTAAGTCTCCGTCGAGAGACGACCTAGGGTTGCTGCTATACTGCAGAAATTCTAGTCAAAACTAAACAACTAATTTGACGCGTTCGACAACACGATCAAATTTTGGCGCTGTTTCCAGGGATCCAAGATCATTTTTTCTTTATTTACTTTTATTAGGTTATTTTACTTCTTAATTAGTAATACTCTAAATACCCCACCCCCATTTGATTGTTTTTGTTTTGGGTTTTGTCTTTATTTTTTGTTGTTTTTGGTGTGTTCTTTCTTTCTCTCTCTCTCTCTCTCTCTCTCTTCTTCTCCATCTCCCTCTCTAATTCTATAGTATAACATTATATTTTTATTTAACCCTTCTTAAGTTTTTTTATCCATATCAAATAAAAAAAACACAACAAAATAACCAATCAATCAAACTAGACATCATTGTTGCATGACAAGATCTGGTAAAGAAACACTACTTGAATTTGACCCTGAAATTGAAAAGTCACTTCACACAAAAATCAAGGCATTTGGAGAAGGTCAATAAAATAACATTTAGGAACCCCTTGTGAAACCTCAAGTGTTCCAAAACCAATAAAAAATTGAACCAAATCAAACCCCAGAGATCATGGCTGCAAATAATAGAACATTAAAAGAACTAACCACCCCAGATGTGGAGTACCAACCTGCGTACATCCAATATCCTGAGGAAGTGACCAACTTTGAGCTGAGATCAGGTCTCATCAACCTCCTTCCAAAATTACATGGTCTTCCTGGAGAGGACCCTCACAAACATCTAAAGGAGTTTCACATAGTATGCTCTACCATGAAACCCCAAAATGTGTCTGAGGACCTCATTAAGTTTAGGGCCTTCCCTTTATCCCTTGATGGTGTAGCCAAAGATTGGATATAATATTTGCCTACCACAATTGGGGGATGGAATGAACTTAAAGGACTCTTTCTAGAGAAGTTCTTCCCTACCTCCCGAACTGCGTCAATTAGGAAATAAATCTGTGGAATTAGGCAATCACAAGGAGAGACCCTTCATGAATATTGGGAGAGATTCAAAAGACTTTGCTCAAGCTGCCCCCACCAACAGATTAGTGAACAACTACTAATACAATACTTCTATGAGGGACTTATCCCCATGGATCGTGGAATTATTGATGCTGCAGCTGGTGGTTCCCTAGTTGATAAAACTCCTTCTGCCGCTCGTGACTTAATAGCCAACATGGCTCAAAATGCACAACAATTTGGTACATGAGCAATTTCACCAACCCGATGAGTTCATGAGGTAAGTCATTCATCCCTATAATAAAAGGTAGATAATAAACTTGATGAGATACATACCCTTCTAAGGCAACTAGCTCAAGCACAAGGTAACTCGCACTCTACTTCTATTCCATTACATTGTGGTATTTGTTCTGATAACACTCATTTCTCTGACCAGTGCCCACAACTTCGAGATTCATCTAAGTCTTGTGCAACTGTGTTCCCAGGGTGTCCATTCCAACAAGCACCTCCCTTCAAGCAAGAAAAATTCAGGACAAATCCAAATTTAGGGTGTCAAGCACAACCCCAATACTGACAAGGAGGAAACTCAAGCTACCCCAAGCAGAATTAGTATTAACAAGGCCAAGGTATGCAACCTTTTTATCCTTCAACTTCACAAAACAATCATCATCCTCCTCCAAAATCTGAACCAAGCCTCGAGGACATGGTGAAACAAATGGCAACCCAGAACCTCCAGTTTCAATAGACCACACAATCAGCAATTCAAGATTTGTGAACTCAAGTGGGACAATTGGAAAACACCATCGGTGAGCTTAAGAAGCAAGGGTCTGGACAACTACCATCCCAACCCATTTCCAATCCGAAGGACAAAGGTAATGTATGTGCAATTACACTTCGTAGTGGTAAAGAATCTTCTCCTTCTACTGATTCTACTCAAAAGGTATGTCCCCCTCTTGAAAACACTCTTTCACCACCCATGAAAGATTCCAATGAAGAAAAACAAAATAAAAATGACAATAAAATTATCATTGAGGATTCCCATGAACAATCAATTCCTCTTCATTTCCCTCAAAGACTCTCTAAATCTAATAAAAACTTTGATAATGAGATTGAAAATGAAATAATGGATACATTTAAAAAAGTTCAAGTTAATATCCCATTATTGGATGCAGTTAAGAAAATTCCCCGTTATGCCAAATTTCTTAAAGAACTTTGCACCCATAGACGAAGGCTGAAGGGGAATGAGAGAGTCAACTTGGGTAGGAATGTCTCGGCCTTGATTCAACCAGTAATTCCAACCAAATGCAAGGATCCGGGAACATTCACGATACCGTGTACCATATGGGATACCTTCTTTTCTGATGCTATGCAAGATTTAGGTGCTTCCATTAATGTAATGCCTCACTCCATGTATACTTATATAAAGGTTGGAGAGCTTCAACCAACAGGCATTGTCGTGCAACTTTCTAACCGGAGTACAAAGCATCCAAAAGGAGTGATTTAGGATGTCCTTGTCAGAGTGAAGAATCTCATCTTCCCCGCTGATTTTTACATTCTTGAGATGGAAGATACCCAAACCCAAGGACACGCTCCTCTCATTCTTGGGAGGCCATTCCTCAAAACAGAAAAGACGATCATCAATGTTCACAGTGGTACATTTTCCATGGAATTTGGTGGAGAAAAGGTAAGTTTTAACATCCTTGAGGCTATGAAACACCCCGTTGAATAGCACTCCACTCTTCCTGTCTATTCGATGGAAGTGCTCTCAAACGATGCACACACACACAATTCTCTCCTCAACCCAAACTCTGATTCATTTTTGTTTTCTTCACCCTTGAATGATTTGAGTTTTGATTCATGTTTTGAGTGTTTTGTGGGTTCTGAGAGGTGTAAATTTTGTGATTTAATTGATGAGTGTGTTCATTCTGAGGTACCCATGACCGTCGATGATTCTGCAAATCTCATTTCTATAGATTCTCTATCTTTAGAGAATACACATGAGCAGATAGACAGTTTAATGGACCTCACTCCCCCTAAATACACCCCCTCAATCCAAAAACAACCGGTGTTGGAACTTAAACAACTTCCTTCTAATTTAAAATATGTATATCTTGAGGGTATTAACCAACTGCCCATCATTATTGCCAATAACCTCTCTCTACAACAGGAATCAAAACTGATAAAACTACTGAGAGAGTGAAAAATACAATAGGATGGACATTGGCTGATATTCCTAGGATTAGTTCATCTATTTGTATGCACCATATACTTTTGGATGATGAGGCTAAGCCCGTAAGACAATCTCAGTGCCTGTTGAATCCCACTCTCCTTGAAGTGGTAAAGTTGGAAGTCAGTAAATTACTTGCTGTGGGGATTATTTATCCTATATATGATAGTAAATGGGTTAGCCCAGTGCAAATTGTGCCTAAAAAACAGGAATAACAGTTGTGTCAAATGAAAGGAATGAGTTGGTTCCAACACGGGTGCAAAACAGTTGGGGAGTCTGTATTGATTACCGTCGACTGAATCAAGCCACGCAGAAGGACCAATTTCCATTACCTTTCATTGACCAAATGTTAGAACGATTAGCTAGTAATTCCCATTATTGTTTCCTTGATGGCTATTCGGGTTATTTCCAGATCCATATAGCCCCTGAGGATCAAGAAAAGACAACATTTACCTGTCCATTTGGCACATTTGCTTATAGAAGGATGCCATTCGGTCTATGTAATGCTCCTGGTACTTTTCAGCGATGGATGTTGAGTATTTTTTCTGAGTACCTTGAGAGTTTTATGGAAGTATTTATGGATGATTTCACGGTTTATGGTTCTTCTTTTGATGATTGTTTTGAAAACCTAGGTTCTGTCCTCCACCGCTACATTGAAAAAGATCTTGTTTTAAATTATAAAAAATTTCATTTCATGGTTGAGCAGGGGATAGTTCTTGGGCATATCATTTCAAATAAGGGAATTCAGGTTGATAAATCTAAAATTGAATTAATTTCATCCCTTCCATATCCAAAATGTGTTCATGAGGTGCGATCTTTCTTGGGTCATGTTGGTTTTTACCGCCGATTCATTAAAGACTTTAGTAAGATTGCACTTCCCTTATCTCGGTTATTACAAAATGATTCTGAATTTGTTTTTGATAAAAATTGTGAGGATGATTTCAATTCACTAAAAAAGAGTCTCACATCAGCTCCCATAATCCAACCACAAAGGTGGAATCTCCCCTTCGATCTTATTTGTGATGCCTCTAACTTTGCAGTTGGGGCAGTTTTATCACAAAGGGTTGAAAAGGCTCCTCATGTCATTGCGTATGACTCGTGTACCCTTGACCCTGCCCAGGTAAACTACACAACCACAGAAAATGAACTCCTTTCTATTGTGTTTGCCTTGGAAAAATTCCATTCATATCTTCTTGGGTCAAAAGTGATTGTGTTTTCTGATCGTGCTGCCCTTTGTTTCCTCCTAAAGAAACCTGAAGCCAAACCCCACCTCATTCGATGGATGCTCCTCCTCCAAGAGTTTGAACTTGAGATTAGAGATAAGAGAGGAGTGGAGAATGTGGTAGCTGACCACATTAGTAGGATTTCCCCACCACTGGACCATCATGTAGACTCACCCCTACCCATTGGAGAATTCTTTCCTCATGAGAACCTTTGTGATGTTGTGGACCTTACCCCATGGTATATGGACATTGTGAATTTTCTAGCAACATCTAGGGTCCCCCCTGATTTTAGCACTTCAAAATCCAAGAGACTTAAGCATGATTCTCGTTGGTACATTTGGGATGAACCATACTTGTGGAGAATTTTTAGTGACCAAGTAGTTCGTCGGTGTGTCCCTGACCATGAGTTCACCTCTGTTTTGACCTTCTGCCACACTTTGGCCTGTGGGGTCCACTTTGGCTCTCAACGTACAGATCGAAAGGTCCTTGACTCAAGACTTTATTGACCAACATTGTATAGGGATGCCCATTGATTTTGAAAGTCATGTAGTCATTGTCAATTCACAGGGAATATCTCCAAGAGGAATGAAATTCCCCAACAACCCATGTTATTTTGTGATATCTTCGATGCATGGGGAATTGACTTCATGGGGCCTTTTCCAAATTCATTTGGATTTGTGTATATATTATTGGTTGTTGACTATGTATCTAAATGGGTGGAAGAAAAGGCCACAAGGACCGATGACTCTCGAGTGGTTGTTGATTTTGTGAGGTCCCAGATTTTTAGTAGGTTTGGTCTACCAAGATTCATCATTAGTGATCAGGGTTCACATTTTTGCAATCGTAACATGAAAAACTTTCTTCGTAAGTATGGGTTTTTTCATAAAGTCTCCACTGCATATCATCCCCAAACTCCAATAGGAATGATTGGAGTTTGCGCTTGGATGATGCACTTTGGACGTACCGTACAACTTTTAAAACCCCAATCGGAATGTCACCATACAGAATTGTGTTTGGAAAGGCTTGTCACCTCCCAGTGGAGGTAGAACATCGTGCATATTGGGATGTTAAACAATGTAATATGAACCTTTCAGATGCAGGTGAGCAAAGAAAGCTTCAGATTCAAGAGTTGGAAGAAATTCAACGTGATGCATATGAAAAATCCCGAATCTATAAAGAGAAGACAAAGGCTATTCATGATAGCATGATCCACCAGCGAAAGTTCCATATTGGTGAGAAACTCCTCATGTACAATTCTAGGCTTAAGCTCCCCCAGGTAAGCTTCGTTCCCGATGGCTCAGTCCTTATATTGTTACTAATGTTTACCCTTTTGGTGCAATACAGGTTTTGCATGAGCAGAGTGGACGAAGTCTTACCGTCAATGGGCAGCGACTTAAAGACTTCTATGAGGATTTTCCGAAGAATCCGTCGGAGAAAATCCACCTTCATGATGCATCATACCAATAAAACACACCAGGTTTTATCCTTCCTTCTCACACTCTCAATTATTTCAGTGAGGAAAATACATACTCTAGGTGTGTGGGGGGGGGGGGGGGTGGATACATTCCTGGGTTAGTTAGGAATTTTTATTTTTTTCTCTTTTTGGCCTTCTTTATGGTATTTTCATTTTCCCCATCGACAATTTCGAAGTTCCATGATTTGGCGACCATAAAGTGGGGAAGGTAAAAATACCACAACGAAGGCTAAAAAGAATTTGTGTATGAGTTTACCATCAAGGAGTGATTTTTAGTGAATTGGTTTTCTGTCAATGATATAAATGGTCGTATCTATGTGAAACCTTTGAGATTATTGATGCCCTTTGTGTGAGTAGTTTTTTAGAAAACTGTGTCACTAATATCTCCACACATTTTTGCACCAAACCACAAAGTGTTATTATTTCTTACATAATATAAGGTAAATATATGTTGGGTTAATATTTTTCAGCTTTAAATGATATTTCCATATGTTCGTTCCTTATCCGATCTGTTTCATTACTGTACCAGATTGACATATGCGTGTGTACCTAATGTCCGACTATTGTATGCCCTCAAAAAAATTTTTGTGTCTTGGGAAGGTCAAAAACCACTTGTCCTCAACCTTTGATCTTGTTATAACTATTTCAATTAGTGTCATGAGGAGATCAAACAAGGGTTGAGAGATGAGTGTGAGATTTGTTCCAATTGCAACTTCAAAAAAAAATAATAAATTAGGAGAGTGATGAAATGTGAAACATATGGGGATATCTAGGTCAGGAGCTTATGGTTTGACTTTTGGGAATGCTTAAATGAGTGGGTCTTGAAATATGATTGCAAAGGATGTAGGAAAGGTTCGGTGAAAAAAATCATTTAAGCTGAAAAATGTTAAAATAACATATATTTATTGGATAGCAAGCGGAAAGAATAGAATGGAATGGTTTTCATACACACAAATGGAGAGTTAGTGTCATGGTTTACTTCTGAATTCCTTTCTCAATTGGGTATCTTGAGCTTTTTGAATTTCTCTATGATATGATTTATTCGACATCTTTTTCTATTTTCACTAGGAAGAACTCCTTGGTGTGGTTCGTGCATTGGTCACTTTACTTTAAATAAAATTTCCTCAAATGATAAATCTTCAGGATGTTGGAAATATATATATATATATATGCATCATTGTATATGGATATGCAATATTTCCCAGGAGTGCAAATGTTTAGGTGTGGGGGTGTGATCGTACCACGATTCACTGTTTTATTCCACCCTTACACCACAGTTTTAAATTAGTTTTGTAATGAATATTCCAAATATAATAATGAATTTCACTTTATGTTTGAATCAATTAATTAATTTTAATCAATATTAGAATGGTAAATGTTACTTTTTATTATTATTTCAATGTAGGTGGAGGTGATTTGGAGGGCCCTTGATGAAATGGAAGAAAAATGGGCCAAAATTGCATGGATCCATGGACATTTGTCCACTGTTTTGCATAGTACATAAAATTTGTGCATCAAAATGGGCTGAAATTTGTGGTCCTGTCCAAAACTTAATAGGATACATTTCATATTAAGGAACCCAATCCCGATTCGGCTTCTATGGGGCCCATAGAAACTGATCTGTCCAAGCCACCGAATATGGACCAAGTCAAATGCGGTGTTCTGTATTTTATCAATATCTTGATCTGTAGTTGTCCAAACGGTGCCAAACTTTCGATTGAGATAGTCAAGAGGTAGGGATACAACATTTTTATTTTCTCCAAAGCGATATAAGACTTTCTGAAGGCCGAAACGCATGGTACAAGTGGATCTATGAAATCTGTGTGCCTAAAACCACCTTCCAATTTTCCTATAAAATGACACCTTGGGCTCCCCATTTGTAAGTTCGTCCAAGAGGGAAGGTGATGCCATTTTGGAGTCTCCAAGGAGTCTTCTAAACATCCCTAGAAGTTCTGGAGGCTATGGGAGGTGTTACTTCAACATCTTCTTCTTCTTCCCCTCCCATGGGTTTCTAAACCCCTTGTGATCACCCGGGGAGGAATGTGATGTAATCCCGAGCTTCAAAGTTGTATTAATTTGAATGATCATTTTAATTCCAGGTTGTATGTTGTTTTTAATCATCCTATATTATTATTTTATTGAGTTATGTACTGGTATGTCATGCTCAACTCATATGATCATGTTTGGGGGTACCCATTCATGTGATGTTTCACACACCGTTCACCACTTTCTTTTCCCCCTTCCAATTGCAGTGTTTGTGTGGTTCATATTGGTCAATTTAACTCACATAATCACTATCAAGGTCATGCACATTTATGTCATGGTATCAAAATGAAATAACATACAAACCTGGACAGCACATCAAATTCTTCATGTGTTGCCTTGGTGAGTTTCGGTTATGATGTCGAACACAAATCACCCAATCATCGGTGGTGTCCGGTGAATCGTTATGTGTTTTCGATTGAACCCTAGGAGGTATCCTAGTATAATCTCAGTAACATACTGGTTATAGGTGTTACAAACCAGGGATTAAAATATCATAACCCCATCCCTTGAAGCGATGAAGGATGAGCATCATGAGACTTCCCCGGGTTGATCACGTTAAATCAATCTTGTTCATTTCTACTTTGTTTTATCACTTTCATTTCCTATTTTCATCATTAATCATAAAACCCCAAAGTATTACAAAACCTAATTCACCTTATACTTCTATAATCAAACCCTCTTTTTAAATTAATTGTCTAAGGCTCCGTCGAGAGACGACCTAGGGTTGCTGCTATACTGCAGAAATTCTAGTCAAAATTAAACAACTATTTTGACGCACTCAACAACGCGGTCAACACACCAAGAAATTTTGGGAAGTGTTTTTTTAAGTGGAACAAGGGGCTCATCCCCACATTCTTATTTTGATTCATCCACACACAGAGGCATGAGTGGAAAATGTGTCTTGAATCTCATATCCCTTCCACCTATAGGCTTCCTTCATTATTCTACATCCAATCTCAGATCCAAGATCTATCTATTATGATGGAAGTGTACCTATATTTCCATGAGTCCTCTTGCTTCTATAACTCGTTTTATCTCTCTATATAGAATGATAAATCTATGCAACCTATTTTTCCATATTTTCTGGGTGCCTGTATAAATATATGATTTCAATCTCTTCTAAATTATTTAGAGTCTGATATCAGATGAGAGATACCCTATGAGTATAAGGTAGGTGATGCCTAGATTTATCTGTAATTTTACTGGTGTTTTGGGGTTTGTTCTATATACACCCATTTTGGTTGACCAAGTGACACCCTAAAATTTTTATGTTTGTTTTTAAATTATTAAATTGATATAATGGGATGTCATTTGGCATGCCCTATCCATTTTTTATATATGATATTTATGGTAAGGTGATTATTACCACTTGGGTAGTTTTAGTCATGTGTGTAATTTAAATTAATTGAATTGTATATTGATTTCTTGAGTTCCTTGGGAACTTGATAGGCTAGGTTGGATGAATTATATGATGATGATAACATTGAATGATGTGATATGGGTTTTCAGGTTGGTCATTACCCAAGACACATGGGGTGATAATGATCACTAGGTTGATGTGACATGCTCATCAGATTGAAGCGATGAGGTCATTAAGATGAGGGCATGGATCTCGATACATGGGAATGTGTTGACTATAAGGATTGAGCTATATGGCCACATGGGAAGAAGGTTCCGAATGATTTGGATTAGGTATTTTTTATTGACAGCCACCCAATGTTGTTTGCTGATGCGCCATTGGAGTCATGTGCACACAAATAGACCCAGTCGAGGTGGCATGGACCACCCATTATGGGCAGAGGCCACATTAGATTATGCGTCATAGGCGATTGTGTTGACCATAGGATATTTTGGGGTTTCATACCATAGAAATCCAAATAAATAGTGATTTACCATTATATGATGGTGTTGATTCCATTTTTGGGGTTTAAGGCTCACCGTGATACTTGAGGCCATGGGATGGGATTGTTGGGAGAAGGATATCACCAAGACTCAAGATATCATCTATTGATTCAACAATTATTATTATATATTTTTGAAGGATATTATAATTACTCAAGACTTCGAGACAAGATACAAAAATGACTTTATGAGAAGAGGTCCAACGAACCTAGGACTTATTTATTGGGAATTCTGCTTAGATGCATGTTACGTTATTGATGACAAAAGTTTTCAGTGGTATGTCTATGGGTGGAACCTAAGGGTTCACTCGATATGATTAATCGTTAGGGGACTGATTGGGAATTAATCCATGGTTCCTAACAACTAAAAATATATATAGTAAGAACTATTTTGTATTCCATATATATTTATTTAGGGAACATGTTCAGAGATATACTGGCAATGTCCGAAGAAAGTGATCACTTCCTTGTGGCATTTGATAACTTGGGAAATGTGTTTTTTATTAAATGTGAATATGTTTAAATTTATTTATTTTATATTTAAACCATCATAATTATGGATTTAAGGCATTCTCATGATGGTGGTGTCCTACCAAGTTCATACTCACACGCAACATAGACCTCTCGGGAAGTGTGTAGACTTTATGTTTTCTGAGATTAGGAGAGTATTCTTGTTTGAGAGATGGACCTTAGTGAATTGAGATGTAAAATTTCCATGGGATGAATGGTAGTGGTTTAGGGGGTTCACCTACACCAGGGAATACATTATTTTTATGCTCTATATATGCACGTACTAGTATGGTCATCCATGGTTGGGCACTCTTATCTAATTCAGGTTTTCCCTATTATGAAATTTTCATGCATATAAAATGTTGTAATTTTTCATTAGAGATTATTTATTGATGTTATTGTTTATTTCATTATTCTTCCACTACGATTTATTATTTCTTTCACATTCGTATGGTTCTTCTTCTGCTATGCTATATATATATGGATCATTATTGTTATAACCACATGAGGGTATATTATCTACACTATCAACTATTTAGACCATCATTTCTAGTCATAGACTTTAGTGTATGGGTAGGTACACCTAATTTCTAGTGGATAATGGCCTAGAGCATAGTTTATATAGTAAACCAGGTCAGGGTGCTACAAATGGTATCACAAAAAGTTTATTTTTGGTGTTTCCTTGAAATAATAAAAGGAATGGGTGTTAAATGTTAACCATGTTTGGATGGTAATAAATGGTATCAATTTTTTTTATTTTCCTTTTCAGTCTTACTATTTGTGCTATGGTAGACTGGAGACAAGGATGTAGTTGAAACTGGGTAAAGAACTAATTTTTGGGTTCCTATAATCCCATACATGGGGGACATACCAAGTTTCTAGAGGTGGGAAATTTATATTTTAATATGTGATTTTATAGTTGATTTATTTCCACCTAGAGTGGGGCAGCTGGTCATGATGTTATATTTTATATGATTTGTCCCTTGGATAGGTATTGAAAGGGAGGTTTGTTCATGCATCATGATATGAACTTAATTTCATGTGATGTGTGTATTTTCTTGGTAACCTTATTGGGAACCTAGATCTCCCTAATAGGATATAGACTATTTAAAGTGTTAATAATAAAGTTAAACAGCTTTTTTCCAACATATCTTCTTTTTTGGGATTCTAAACAGCTAGCCCAGGAATGTGGTTCTTGAAGAGATCAATATGTGATTCTATATACATGTGATATGTGGGCCTAAATTTAATATGGGTAGGTAGGGATGATAACGAGGGCGAGTTTATTAAAGTGTCAATATAGAAGATAAAAAGTTTATTCCTTATTAACCTTTTTTGTGGAATTATACTCTACTACCTAGATTTATTTGTGTTTTGTGATGCCTGAATTTTTTATGGGCAGTTAAGGGGAAATGAGGCTAGGGTATATGTGACACCTGACACTGATATGGGTAGTTGAGGAGCTATAAGGCCAGATGTTATATGACATGTTGTGGTAGGAGAGTGTAAAATTAGTGAAATTCACTACGTATTACAACATTTTCTATATACTATAAATATATAATTGTTATTTTTGTTTGAAAATTAAATTTTTTGTTCAGTGGGATATCACCAAGGTGAATTCCAATTAATATTCAAGAGGGTAGTGATATGGTCCTACATGAGCATGCATGAGATGAGGCCCCTGTGGGCTATGATGAGGCCCCTGAGGGTCAGGATGATTATGATCCACATGTATAGACTTTGGTACAGGTGGGAAATCTATAGACGATAGAATATTTTGGTTCATGATTAGAAAAACATCTCAGGTAAATCTTGGTTTGATTTATATAGGTTACCAACTAAGTAGCATAGGGACTTGATTTATATATGGTGTATCAGACTAGTGAGTGCTAGTTTCTATACCCACCATTGATTCAGGGTGAGAGTGTACCATAGGAACCAAGTAAATAGATCGAGTATGTACGGACTATATTTCATCATCTTGAGACACCCCAGGATGGAGGGTGAAGCTAGCAACCTGTATGATAAGTGTTGGGACCACTTTGTGTGTAAGGTTGTATTTGTAGTCAAATTTTTTCATTAAAGATCAAAATTAAGAAGGAGATGAAGAAGAAATCCAAAGTTATTGAGAGTGGTAATTTAGAAGATTTTTGAACTAATCTTAAGTTCAAAGTACATGTATCAAAAGCGATACATTATCTACAACAATGAAACCATCTCAGAGAGTGTTTAAGGGATTAAAGTTATAAAGTTATCATGAAAAATATGACTATTCAAAAGGACCATGAAAGAGCCTACTGGAAGAGACATTCATTATTACATGAGGGATCATGGGAAAATTTCAAATACCTATCATATTAATTTTTGATAGGAAAGACTGATTTTTCGGGAAGATAGGGAGGTTGCAGCAGTTTCCCTGGATAATATAATGATGCTGAAAATGACCATTCAAAGAGTATGTATCATAGTTGAAGGAGTTCGTGATGAAATCCATTGACTCTTGAAGAAGTCATATGGTAGTGAAGAAGCATGGGTGTTATTGCTGAAGAAGATATTTATGGTGGTTTCATTTCCCAATGTTTGCCAAATTTTTTAACCTCCAAATTAGTATTTTTTTTGGAAATAGAAGGATTTATGCATAGGAGTGAATGAGATGTGGAATGGAGAAGGAAATTTGAAAAGGAAGAAAACCACGTACCTCAGAACATGGACCATGTACCATGTTCGGGAATGGTTTGTGGCCGCATCCCATGTAGCAGTAAAGTTAAGTGTGATGGTTTGTGGAATAGGTCATGGTAGCGAAAATGGTTCATGGTGGAAGGAGTTATAGTATGTAGGATGGATCATAATTTGTGGAAGAGATGTAGTATGCAGACCGGTAGGATTACTGTATGCAAAAGGTTAACGGAACATGATCTTAGTACATGTTGGAGGATTACTGTACATGGATGGCGTTCAGTATGCGGTGAAGTTTTTCCCACATTGAAAATTTGGGTAAAATAGATTAGCAAAATTTGTGGATTTATTTTCCTATATAAGGAGTGATAATCCCCTAATTAAAGAGAGAGTGAATTTGATAAGAAAGTATCATCACTGTGGAAGAATTCAACTAAGTCCAAAAGTGGTATATGGGATAGATTCTGTGTAGAAAGACGTGGTATGCAATAGACTAAACGATGCATGAAATTGGAAGGAGAAGTCCGTGAAAGAGATTTTGTGTATGAAAAACTAGTATGTAGGAGATGAAATAATTCATAGAATTTTGATAAGAAGTTCGTATAAGGAAGAAATGGTATGCCAAGGTGGTATGCAGAGGTGGTACGTGATGATGATACATGAAGGTGGTACGTAGAGGCAGTACTTAGGCATAGTACGCGAAGCAAGTGTGGTATGAAGAGAAGGAAAAATATATGGAGAAAACAAGATATGTCGAGTAGGTGTGATATGTGGATCAAACGTGATACACAGAGCAGGAGAACTATGTGGATAACATGTGGTACGCAGATCAGAGACAGTATACAAAATTAGAGAAATTTTGTAGAAGCAGAAACATCATAAAGGGAGATTGAGATTCTAGAGAAAAGAAGAAGTTTTAGTTAATTTAGTAATTAAGCTAAAGTATAAAACTGAATATAAAATAACATCAATTTGGGACTTCGATGCAAGGAGTACCTCATGCTGAATAGAGACCAAGACTTCCATGCCAATCTATTGAAGCAACCTTCAAGTCGATAAACTGAGTGAAGACCTCTACAAGGCTGTGAGCCAGGGGGAATTTACAAAAGTGATCCGAGGGAGGCTGTGAGGTATCCCAAAACCTTTAGAAAGTGTGCCTGGGATAGAGTGACTACACCCAAATATTTGTAATCCACATCTAGTGAAGATTAGTGTAATTAGGTATGACTGAAAACCTGTTGGCATATGCTCCTTGGACGTAGCCCTTAGTGGTGAACCAAGTAAAAATACTGGGCTTTCTTTTTTGAATGTGAATGTTTTAATTACTGCATATATCCTCATATAGGTTTAAAAAAGTTCCTACCAACATAATAACACGATCCAGTAAAGAATAGAAAAAAGTGACACCCTGATTCCCTCCCTCTCTTAGGGTGGTCTATGGTCCTTCACTAAGAGGATTGAAAAATAACTTATGGGATGCATAGGTACAAAAGGCAGACATGAGGGACTCAATTGGAAGGATTTTGATATGAGGTTCTCTGATAATTTCTTACTGGAGATGATGAGGGCATACCGAACCTATTAGTTCAGGAAACATTAGTAGGGAGACACATCCTTTATGTATTATGCTTTCAATTTAATAAACCTTCCATGATTTTAACCATATATGGTGGGAGATGATATCGTCAAGGTGTATCATTTTGAGGATGGTCCGTGACACAATCTCAAGGTGTAGGTGAACATATTTATGATGATGTATTTATACGAGGCAGTGAATCATGTGTTAATAGCCTAGGGGAATTTTACAGACCAGACTTACTCAAACTGGTTGACGGTGTTAGTTGAGCTTAGCGGTGGTGCTTCGAGTAGCCAAAAGTGGTACTGTAAGAAGTTTCAATAGGAAAGTCAGAATAGAGACCTGCAAAAATAACCAAGGAGTGGTTATTTGATGGTGTGATCCTTGTAATGGAATCTGAGACATGTGTGGACCTAATGAGAATGGGTTCTGAAGGAGTGACAAGCTTCTGGTAAAATGGGGCAGCTTTATTGGTTCTGTAGGAATCCTTCTCAGATAGTCATGATTCATGTGCCAAGTCAGAAACAGAGATCTGAGGTAAGACCAGGAGCATTACTTGGAGATGGTAGGCATGATTCATCTTTATATAGAGGTCATAGAAGAGATATAAGGACCCAGTAGTGGGGTATGTATCTAGTAGGTGGTGTATCTTGATAGAGAGGCTAGGCCTTGGGAATTAGGGCATCAAGAAAGTGAACACAGTTGAGCTTCTAGGTGAAAATATGGATAGGTATATGATTATGGTTCTAGGTATGACATGTGTTATATGGGGATTTTCTTTGTTTTGGCATGGCCAGTTTTGATGCATGAGGTGATTGGGTTTTTGTTGGACTAACCAAGTGTCATATAGTAGGTTTTCATCAGTTATAATGCATGATTAATATATATGAGATCTGTAGGTACTGAGATTTGTTATGGCCATCAGTATGATGAGTTTATTATATATGGTGTATATTAATTGAGAATATTATGTACATACAAATATATATATGTTTCATGTTATTTTTTATCATCTTTTGAGGTCAATAACTTTTGGGTATGTGATGAGATACATGTTTCGATGAGTGTCGTGTATGGTACATGTACAAAATTGGAATCTGATGATATGAGAGACATGATGGGTTTCAATAATAGTGTGGTTTTATTGGGAACCTAATGATGTGAAAAAATGATAATGAATCATGGGAGGAAATTTATGTCTGGTGATGGTCGATGGGACCATCAGATATTTGAATTTTGGGTCATGAAGCAACCATGTAGGTAACTTCTAAGGTGGGGGGAACCACAAGAATAGTTTATTTTAGTTAATAAATAGGGTATATTGGGTTTATATAAACTATATGATTATGTTTTGTACTATATATGGGTAAATCATGATATTTATAAGAATATATATTATAAGGTGGGTAGACTGTAACATCTCATGTTTTTGAGTGGGTCAAAATTCCCCAGCCTTTGTGAATTTTTGAGTTTGGTGAGAAGGACAAAATTCTATTAGTTCTTTAAAAAAAAATTTTGAGAGTTTTTTTTGTCATAAGACCCAATTTTTTGGTGGGGATTAAGATTCATTTGAAGTATCATGTGTTCAAGTGAACAACAAAGAAATAATGGATGGAGAGGTTTCCAAGAACAACTATGACATGTTTTACATAGTGTGTATATACTTTACAAGGTGTGTAATGGATTCATGGGGTGAATTTGATAGATTCATGATGTTCAAGGCTTAGAAGAATACCCTAATTAATACATGATTTTTATCATTTACACATCGTGAAACTGTTAAACATTGTGTAACAGTTACATGCAGTGTAATATGTGGGCATAATTTTTGTAAGAGGAACAGGGGGAGCAACTCCCCTTTCTTATTTATTTTCCTCCACGTATAGAGGTAGGAAAACCCAATGGGTATCGCATAACCTCACCCTTCCTCCACTAGGTTTCCTTCATTCTTCTCTATACAATCTTTTATCTAAGTTCTTTTTATCATGTTGGATGTGTAGTGGTAAGTCCATTAGTACTCTTGATTCAATTTCTTTTTTATCTCACTATACAAAATGATAAATCCATACAAGATATTTTTTCCTATTTTTAGGATATTTGTCTAAATATTTTATTTCACTTATTTTTTATTGACTTGGAGGATATTATCAGATGAGTTAGTGCCTACGAGTATAAGTTGGGAGGTTCCTAAGTTTATCATTAATATTTCTCATGTTTTGGGGTGTGTTCTATATTCTCCCATTTGGATTAACCAAGGGAGACCCTAAAAAATTAATTGTTATCTTTAATTTATTAAATTTATATTATGGGATATCATTGGTACTTCCTTATAAATAATTTATATGTGCTATGTTAGGTAAGGGGATTATGATCACTTGAGCAGTTAGGTCTGTGTGTTTAAATTAATTAAATTGTATATTAATTGTGTGAGTTCCTTAGGAATGTGATGTACTAGGCCTAAGGATTGAGGTGATTATGATCTCTTGAATTGAGGAGACATGATTCATTAGGTTGGGTATGGCCTGATACATATGGGGTGGTGATGATCACCATGTTTAGGAGAACTTTTCATTGCAATGATCTAATGAGGTCATCAGGATAATGACATAGATCTCAACACTTTGGATGGTATTTACCATCATGATTTTGTGACATGGTAGTAGGGGAATGTCAGATGATGTGTATTAGGTAATATTTGGTGAATGATTCTCACTGTTGTTGAAAAACACACCTTTGGAGTCATTTTCACATAGATATAATTCAGTCGAGGTGGTGTTGTCCACTCTTTTTGGGTGGAGACCCTTGTAGATTATGTATCTTATGAAATAGTGTTGGACATTAGATATATTGGGGGTGATCACCATAGAAAACCACCTGGATGGTAATTGACCATCAGGTGATAGTTTTGAGACCATAGGTTAGGGTTAATGTAATACCCCGAGATTTTATGAGAAATATTCTTTTTAATTTTATTAATGTCTTGTGTTGTACGTTACAACAAAGGAGTATTTAACAACACGCAACCCTAACTTGGCTGCATTACACGCAATCACGACCTTCCTCAATAGCGTGTGTAGTACGCAATACCGAGTTTCACTAAACGAGATATTATTATAATATTATTATGAATTAGCCGGTATGAATAGTAATACCCACTTTTTGAAATTTTATAAATTTTATCCTTCAAAATGGACTTCATTTTTGGATTCGGAATATCGAAATTAGCTTAGGGTGAAATTTTGGTACTTTTCGGATAACTTTCATATTCTGATGAATAGTGAAAATTACTAAATTTTAATTAAAAACAACTTTTTAATTGAAATAATTAATAGTGATAAATTATTATTTTAAGTGGTTTTAAAGTATATTTAGAATATATTCTTACAATTTAATACAATTTTGGTCATTGGATGTAATTTCACATTTAAACCAGACATAAACAAGTGTCAATCTTTTGATAGTTATTATCTTTTAAGAACACGCTATTTGTTTTGACGACGAGAATTAATTTTTAAATTAATTAATGCAACTGATATGTTTTGAATTTGGTAAAATAGAAATCATTTTTGAATTCATAATATCAAATATATCTTAGGCGTAATTTTTGGTATTTTTCTGGAAACTTTCATTTTTTTGATGAATAGTGAAACCACTAAGTGGTAGTTAAAAAAACTGAATTTTTCATAAAACTTAATTTTACCACTTCTGTGAGTAGAATTTTGAAAATCCAAAACACATAGTTAATATCAAAGACTAAAATGTGGTTCAATGAGATGAAAATAATTTTTGGTGAATAGTAACTTTTTACTTTTTTTACCACGGTTAAAAGTAAATAGGGTAATTAAGGGTAAAAGTGTTATTATTAATACCCTAACACATGTCCTAATTCTATTGGATAAGTTTAATTCGACCAAAAACAACCTTAGGAATAAAATATGACCATTTAGGCCCACTTGGATTAGATTAGGACATTTATTATTAATTTATTTAAAGAAGGGTTAAAATAGTTAAAATCAATGTTTAATAACTAAATCATTTTTAATATAGGGTTATACATAAGATAAATTCTACTATAAATATTAATTAGAAATATAAAAAGATTTAATACATAACGGTATTTTATTTGTAATTTTTAGACTTAAAATAATTTAATTTATTTATGACACAATGATGATGCAATAATTATCTTATTAATGAAATATTGACATAATTGATGTTATAAATACCCAAATAAATTTAATTTGAGACTTTTTATGAATTAAAATAATTTTATATGTTAATATGACATGTTAGTATTGATTTAATTAACTTGTTTCGAACTAATCATTCTGTTATGATTTTTCCAAAAATCAATTACCAAATAGTGTCAAAATTGACCTAAAATAGTTTTTAAAACAAATATTATATTAAAAATTGTTATTATATTCCTAAAAATCTAAGGTTCGGCCAATATACTTATATCATGATAGGTGTATCATTAATGGATGACTTGGGGGTCGCTTGGATGTATATGGTAAGTTTATTAACTATATAATATAAAAATACAAAGTGACATGGTAAATGTCAATCTAATTAACTAAGAGTTAAAACTAAAAGTTAAGGTTAATATAATGACCTAAACTTGTCTAAATTCTATTTTATGAGAGGATTTATACCTATACACACCTTAGATTCTAAATAAATCAATTTGGAGCTATTAAAAACCGAATATGACTTTATAATAAAATAATATTTTTAGTTATTCCAAAGGTGCCCCTCTCCTCCTTTATAAAAGGGCACCTCCTCCCTCTCTTCCTCACACCACTTTGAGCCTTAAAGATCGACCAAACCCTGAAACCATATCTTCTCCACTTCCATATAAACATCCTAGAGGTCCTGGAATTCTTCAAAGACCAAGTTTAGTGCCCTAAGAGGAGGTCTCAAAGAGGCGCTTCAATGAAGAGGTAATATCCGTTACCGATTCTTTCACCTTTATTTATTCTTCCACTTCTTCTTATTAGGTTGTTTCATTATAAAGTAATAACATCAGTATCACTCATATACTGATATGTTATTATAATTATGAAAAAACCCTATTTCACCATCTATCCATCCTACGGAAAATGAAATCACTGCGCGTGCGTACGTACGGAATACCGTCTCCACGCCGTGGTGTAATCTATTTTCCACCACCACCTTACTTGGATGGGTATAATGGTGTAAATAATAACTATATATGATTATTTTAAAGTGATATTGATTCTGTAATATTATTCATACACTCCAATAAAATTCCACGATCATGGGAATGATATCATCACTCGTGCATACATACGGAATACCGTCTCCACGACGCGATGAGTTTCATTCTCAATGATTAACCATTCATAAATGATTATAAAGTATATATAATAAGTAATCATGAAATATATGACATAATAATGATAATGTATTTATGTATATATATGTATGTCATCCAATTAATTCCATTCAATTCAATGAAGAAACGAAAACAACGTTCATGCGTACGTACGACCTACCGTCTCCATGAACGGTGTATTTCTTTCAATTTATCGATCTATTATATATATGTATATTCTGAATATATATTATATATAAATTATGTTTTATATTCTGGAATTTAGTAATCATGATCTAAGTAATCATACGAATAATTACAAGTCAAAACACGGACGACAAATGAAACGTTTTTACCCAAAATGCTCTTTAACATGGAATTTACAAAAGAACGGGTAATATAAAGTCATAAGTGAACCATATATGATATCATAACAATGAATATAATTCTGTAATAAGTAAATGACATTATTTAAATCATTATACAGGAGGTTCAGATACGTACGAAGCATATCAGACCTAAGGTAAGGGATAATTTTGAAAATCTCATTTTTATCCGAGATTTCTTATTCGTAAGTATTTACTGGGGTTATTGCTATCATCCATTTCCATGTTTTATAAAAGTTTATTCATGTATGTTTAAAGTAATTTTTACCCATTTTTACTTTTACCCCATTGTATGGAAGTAATCTTTCTTTTATTTAACCTACAAGGTACTTTTTGACTTTTCCGACAAAAGTACGAGAAGAATGTTTTTTTAACTTATACGGCATGAAAGGATTTTTAAAGTTTTATAAAGCCTTATTTTCATGAAGCTTCCTCCAAAATATTTCATGACTATTTTCAACAAAATATTTTTCTTTTAAAATTGCATGACATTTTGTGAAAAGAAAATGATTTTGAAGAAAATAGGATATTTTCCTCAAGAATTCATTTCAAGTGTTTTATCAAAACCATTTCTATCTAAGATGACATTATTTTCATATGTGTATGTTTCCAGTATAATGTCTCTATGATGTACATGGTTTCTATTTTCTTATTATGAAATGATATCCATTTCTTTTATATGGATTATGTGATGATGTGATGATGTTTATGAAACCCATTTTATTTATTGGGTTATTATAAATGATGTATGTTTATTTTGTGGCACAAGTAAGAATGATTTAATTATGAGATGGGTGGGACCTATATCTCCCTACAATGCATTGGGTAAAGATTTTATATCTCATGATATATATATGGCTGGAACGGTAAGTTAATCTGGTTCAGTGTTACAGGACTGAAATAAGGAGTGAACTCAATTCAGAATGGGACTTTGTCCACTAAGATGGTCTTGGAAACAATGCCTTGGCTACTATGGAAATCATTACATGTGCTTAATGGATGCCACAGTTACATATTTTATTCCCATGCTATTTTATCATGGTTTATGTTCCATTATGATCTATGCCTTATGTACTTCCATGTTTTATGTCGTTGCTCAAGATTTTGATGTTTAAACATTATGTTCATGTTTTTAAGTTCAAATGTATATGGTATGTTTTATTTTATCCATGCTTACCCTTACTGAGCATTTGAGCTCACCCTTTTTATGTTTTATTTTTCCCCTGGATCAAAAGAAAGGTTTTAGGTAAGGAAACAAAAATTGGAAGATCTTTATGGGAGATGTTGAAGATCTTTCACCAAGATTAGAATATTACGTTCCAAGTTTCCAAAGACACTAAACTATTACGTTCCTTGTGTGTCTGTTTTTGTTATGTATTAAGTATTCCGAAAAAGTAATGTAATGTCCATGTACGTCAAGATTCGGGTGTCTACAGTTGGTATTAGAAGAAAGGTTTAGTCAACCTTTGGAAACTAGGATGCGAAAACGTTAGTGAGATCCCTAGAGATATTTCTAAGGTATGTCTAGGGATTTCCCTAAGGATAAGTATACATATAGGATATTTTCCTAGAACTACGGTAACGATCTTAGAATTTAACCTAAGATGTTAGATATTGAGGGAACTCCCCCTTTACTATGTTGTTTTCCCTAGCATGATTTTTTCCTCTCACACTATTCTTTTTGGGTTTTAGAAAATGGCTGGAAACAGGAAGATTCACGATAATGGAGGATATGAAAGACAATGGAATGATATTCTTCATGAGAATCCAAATGAAACGGGATCTGAAAGTCCAAAAATTGTTATTATGCCTAATCAGCAATCTCATAATATGATCAATAATCTCAACTTTGGTAAGTTTCCGGACTCAGATAATAAGAGAAAGATGGAGTTTAATGATGATCATAGAGGAAAGAAAGTTCAATTTCTCTCATGTAAATCGTGTGGGAAGAGGCATCAGGGATATTGTTTCAAAGGAACTGGAAGATGCTTTGGGTGTGGAAAAGAAGAAAACAAAGCCAGTAAGTGCAAAGGAAAAAGTTCAGTTAACACCATGGACAAAGATAATGGTATTTCTACGACATCAACAATGATTAGATGTTTTAAATGTGGAATGTACAGTCATTATGCAAACCCATTCCCTAATGGAAAATCTCATGAAGAGAATCAGCATGGTCATATGGGTAGTATTTATGTGGATGATGATGAGGAGACTACAAATGATATATGAGCTGAAAGAAGTGTTGAAGCTCAGTCAGTTGTTTTAGAAGGTAGTGGAATGATTGTATGTTTATCGAGAGTTATGTTCTATAGTTAATGGTACTATGGAATAAAGAATCAACTAAGGATTGTTACACTATTGTTTTTCCTAAAAGTATTTGAAAGTATATGTGGAATGGTACCAGTAACCATGGAAGGTTATTCAAATATTTTTGTAAAGTAGATGATATGCGCATAATGAAGGAATAAGAAGATAATGAGATGTTTGATTTTATTCATGAGCTCATGATTGATATAAGGACTAAGTGATATCATGGTTTGAGTATATTTAATTTTGAGGATTTTGGTATGTGGAAAGTGTTAACTTTTAACTGCATTCATGTTTTCACAAAGGTTCAATGGGTATTCATTTTTCAATAGAATACATGATTAAGGCCTTCGAATGTTTGGAATGTGACCAAAAAGACATATCTTATGATATATGGGGATCAATGATGGTATTAAATCTCTGCTAATCATTTTCACTATATTATGAGAGTGGACTGCAGTATTATGGATAAGCCTAAAGATTGGAATGGATTATGTTGGACATAAGTTAGTATTGTTTAAGGATAAAAGTTTTTTCGATATTATTGATGGGATGTTATAGTAATATAGTTTTAGAAAAAGGACAACCAGCAGGACGGGCGACAGCCCATCGCGTCGGACAAGGCTGTGGGAATCGAACCCACAACCGAAGTGCGACTGGCCTTTATCGCCTACCACTGGCCTACAGGAAGTCCCTGGTTAGTAGAAACTAGTTTTATTTTATTAAGTGGTATGATATATGAAGTATAAGTTCATTTTTGGAACCATATACGATTAATCTAACCATAAGATGGACTTATAACTTTTGCTAACCTTTTGTTTGAAACAGATGGAATGACCCATCATTCTATCACATGATCTGCTAACACATCACGAATAAAAAATTCAACTTCATTTATTTAAGGGATGAAGTGGAAATTGTTCAATTCACGAACAACAGTGAGATTGTACCAAAATCATGTAAGTATTTCTTTTAATTCATCAACTTTGGGTAAATGATATTGAAAACCAAAAATGATGTCCTAGTTCCCTTAAATCCGATGAATCAGATGGTACCTTCGATCATCACAAATCTATAGCTTTGTGATTGTTGGATTTTTCATATCCATGTTCTCTACCACTCTCCATCAGAACGTGATGGTTAAGTTTCTCTTCCATATCCATATTTTCACCTATGTTTTCCTATTTGGAAACCCAATGATTAGTTAATTTGGGTAACCGTTATGTTTCATACTTTAGTTTTAAAATATTGGTTTTGGTATTCCTTTTTACGATGTGGGTTTCTATTAAATAAACTTTCTAGTAGTAAACCATTTATAACCCCGATGAATTTCGAGGGAGAAATTCATTTTAAGAGGGGTAGAATGTAACACCCCGATATTTTATGAGAAATATTCTTTTTAATTTTATTGATGTCTTGTATTGTACGTTACAAAAAAGGAGTCTTTCACAACACGCAACCCTAACTTGGCTACATTACACGCAATCACGACCTTTCTCGATAGCGTGTGTAGTACGCAATACCGAGTTTCACTAAACGAGATATTATTATAATATTATTATGAACTTGCCGTTATGAATAGTAATACCCAATTTTTGAAATTTTATGAATTTTATCTTTCAAAATGGACTTCATTTTTGTATTTGGAATATCGAAATTAGCTTAGGGTGAAATTTTGGTACTTTTTGAATAACTTTCATATTCTGATGAATAGTGAAAATTACTAAATTTTAATTAAAAACAACTTTTTTAATCAAAATAATTAATAGTGATAAATTATTAATTTGAGTAGTTTTAAAGTATATTTAGAATATATTTTACAATTTAATACAATGTTGGTCATTGGATGTAATTTCACATTTAAACCAGACATAAACAAGTGTCAATCTTTTGATAGTTATTATCTCTTAAGAACACGCTATTTGTTTTGACGACGAGAATTAATTTTTAAATTAATTAATGAAACTGATATGTTTTGAATTTGGTAAAATAGACATCATTTTTGAATTCATAATATCAAATATATCTTAGGCCTATTTTTGGTATTTTTCTGGAAACTTTCATTTTTTTGATGAATAATGAAACCACTAAGTGGTAGTTAAAAAAACTGAATTTTTCATAAAACTTAATTTTACCGCTTCTGTGAGTGGAATTTTGAAAATCCAAGAGACATGGTTAATATAAAGGACTAAAATGTGGTTCAATGAGATGAAAATAATTTTTGGTGAATAGTAACTTTTTACTTTTTTTTACCACGGTTAAAAGTAAATAGGGTAATTAAGGCTAAATGTGTTATTATTATTACCCTAACACATGTCCTAATTCTATTGAATAAGTTTAATTCGACCAAAAAATACCTTAGGAATAAAATATGACCATTTAGGCCCACTTGGATTAGATTATGACATTTATTATTAATTTATTTAAAGAAGGGTTAAAATAGTTAAAATCAAAGTTTAATAACTAAATCATTTTTAATATAGGGTTATAAATAAGATAAATTCGACTATAAATATTCATTAGAAAGATAAAATGATTTCCTACATAATGGTATTTTATTTGTAATTTTTATACTTAAAATAATTTAATTTATTTATGACACAATGATTATGCAGTAATTATCTTATTAATGAAATATTGACATAATTGATGTTATAAATACCCAAATAAATGTAATTTGAGACTTTTTATGAATTACAATAATTTTCTATGTTAATATGACATGTTAGTATTGATGTAAATAACTTCTTTCTAACTAATCATTCTGTTATGATTTTCACAAAAAATCAATTACCAAATAGCGTCAAAATTGACATAAAATAGTTTTTAAAAACAATATTATATTAAAAATTGTTATTATATTCCTAAAAATCTAAGGTTCGGCCAATATACTTATATAATAATAGGTGTATCATTAATGGACCACTTGGGGGTCGCTTGGATGTATATGGTATGTTTATTAACTATATAATATAAAAATACAGAGTGACATGGTAAATGTCAATCTAATTAACTAAGAGTTAAAACTAAAAGTTAAGGTTAATATAATGACCTAAACTTGTCTAAATTATATTGGATGAGAGTATTTAGACCGATACCCATCTAAGATTAGAAATAAATTAATTTGGAGCTATTAAAAACCGAATATGACTTTATAATAAATAATATTTTTAGTTATTCCAAAGGTGCCCCTCTCCTCCCTTATAAAAGGGCACCTCCTACCTCTCTTCCTCACACCACTTTGAGCCTTAAAGCTCGGCCAAACCCTGAAAAATTCTCTTCTAAACATCCCTAGAAACATCATAGAGGTCTTGGTCTTCTTCAAAGACCAAGTTTAGTTCCCTAAGAGGAGGTCTCAAATAGGCGCTTCAAAGAAGAGGTAATGTCCGTTACTGATTCTTTCACCTTTATTTCTTCTTCCACTTCTTCTTCTTAGGTTGTTTCATTATGAAGTAATAACATCAGTACCAATCATATACTGATATGTTATTATAGGTATGAAACAACCCTATTTCACCATCTATCCATCCTACGGAAAATGAAATCACCACGCGTGCGTACGTACGGAATACCGTCTCCACGCCATGGTGTAATCTATTTTGCACCACCACATTACTTGGATGGGTATAATGGTGTAAATAATAACTATATATTATTATTTTAAAGTGATATTGATTCTGTAATAGTATACATACACTCCAATAAAATTCCACGATCATGGGAACGATATCATCGCTTGTGCGTACGTACGGAATACCGTCTCCACGACGCGATGAGTTTCATTCTCAATGATTAACCATTCATAAATGATTATAAAGTATATATACTAAGTAATCATTAAATATATTACATAATAATGATACTGGATTTATGTATATATATATGTATGTCATCCAATTAATTCCATTCAATTCACTAAGGAAACGAAAACAACGTTCATGCGTACGTACGACCTACCGACTCAACGAACGGTGTATTTATTTCCACTTATCAATATATTATACATATGAATATTCTGAATATATATTATATATAAATCATGTTTTATATTCTGGAATTAAGTAATAATGATCTAAGTAATCATATGAATAATTACAAGTCAAAACACGAACTACAAATGAAACGATTTTACCCAAAACGCTCTTTAACATGGAATTTACAAAAGAACGGGTAATATAAAGTCATAAGTGAACAATATATGATATCATAAAAATGAATATAATTATTTAATAAGTCAATGACATTATTTAAATCATTATACAGGAGTTTCGGATACGTATGAAGCATATCAGACCTAAGGTAAGGGATAATTTTGAAAATCTCATTTTTTCCGAGATTTCTTATTCGTAAGTATTTACTGGGGTTATTGCTATCATCCATGTAAATGTTTTATAAAAATGAATTCATGTATTTTTAAAGTTCTTTTTACCCTTTTTTACTTTTACCCCATGGTATGGAAGGAATCTTTATTTTATTTACCTTACAAGGTACTTTTTGACTTTTCCGACAAAAGTACGAGAAGAATGTTTTTTTAACTTATACGGCATGAAAGGATTTTTACGGTTTCAGAAAGCCTTATTTTAATGAAGCTTCCTCCAAAAGATTTCATGACTATTTTCAACAAAATCCTTTTCTTTTAAAATTGCATGAAATTTTTTGAAAAGAAAATGATTTTTAAGAAAAAAGGATATTTTCCTCAAGAATTCATTTCAAGTGTTTTATCAAAACCATTTTCTATATAAGATGACATTATTTTCATATGTGTATGTTTCCAGTATAATGTCTCTATGATGTACATGGTTTATATTTTCTTATTATGAAATGGTATCCATTTCTTTTATATGGATTATGTGATGATGTGATGATGTTTATGAAACCCATTTTATTTATTGGGTTATTATGAATGATGTATGTTTATTTTGTGGCACAAGTAAGAATGATTTCATTATGAGATGGGTGGGACCTATATCTCCCTCCAATGCATTGGGTAAAGATTTTATATCTCATGAGATATACTTGGCTGGAACGGTAAGTTAATCCGGTTCAGTGTTACAGGACTGAAACGAAGAGTGAACTCGATTCAGAATGGGACTTTGTCCACTAAGATGGTCTTGGAAGCAATGCCTTGGCTACTATGGAAATCATTACATGTGCTTAATGGATGCCACAGTTACATATTTTATTCCCATGCTATTTTATCATGGTTTATATTCCATTATGATCTATGCCTTATGTACTTCCATGTTTTATGTCGTTGCTCAAGATTTTGATGTTTAAACATTATGTTCATGTTTTTAAGTTCAAATGTATATGGTATGTTTTATTTTATCCATGCTTACCCTTAATGAGAATTTGAGCTCACCCTTTTTATGTTTTATTTTTTCCTGGATCAAAAGAAACGTTTTAGGTAAGGAAACAAAAAGTGGAAGATCTTTATGGGAGATGTTGAAGATCTTTCACCACGATTAGAAGATTACGTTCCAAGTTTTCAAAGACACTAAACTATTATGGTACTTGTGTGTCTGTTTTTGTTATGTATTAAGTATTCCGAAAAATTAATGTAATGTCCATGTATGTCAAGCTTCGGGTCTCTACAGTTGGTATCAGAGGAAAGGTTTAGTCAACCTTTGGAAACTAGGATGCGAAAACGTTAGTGAGATCCCTAGAGATATTTCTAAGGTATGTCTAGGGATGTACCTAAGGATAAGTATACGTATAGGATATAGTCCTAGAACTACGGTAACGATCTTAGAATTTAACCTAAGATGTTAGATATTGAGTGAACTCCCCTTTTACTATGTTTTTTTCCCTAGCATGATTTTTGCCTCTCACACTATTCTTTTTGGGTTTTAGAAAATGGATGGAAACAGGAAGATTCACGATAATGGAGGATATGGAAGACAATGGAATGATATTCTTCATGAGAAACCAAATGAAACAGGATTTGGAAGTCCAAACATCGTTATTATTCCTAATCAGCAATCTCATAATATGATCAATAATCTCAACTTTGGTAAGTTTCCCGACTCAGATAATAAGAGAAAGATGGAGTTTCATGATGATCATAGAGGAAAGAAAGTTCAATTTCCCTCGGTAAATCATGTGGGAAGAGGCATCAGGGATATTGTTTCAAAGGAACTGGAATATGCTTTGGGTGTGGAAAAGAAGGAAACAAAGTCAGTAAGTGAAAAGGAAAAGGTTTAGTTAACACCATGGACAAGGATAATGGTATTGTTATGACATCAACAATGATTAGATGTTTTAAATGTGGAATATACGAGCATTATGCAAACCCATTCCCTAATGGAAAATCTCATGAAGAGAATCAGCATGGTCATATGGGTAATATTTTTGTGGATGATGATTAGGAGACTAAAAATGATATATGAGCTGAAAGAAGGCTGAATCTCAGTCAGTTGTTTTAGAAGGTAGTGGAATGATTGTATGTTTATCGAGAGTAATGTTGTATAGTTAATGGTACTATGGAATAAAGAATCATCTAAGGATTGTTACACTATTGTTTTTCCTAAAAGTATTTGAAAGTATATGTTGAATGGTACTAGTAACCATGGAAGGTTATTCAGATATTTTTGTAAAGTAGATGATATGCGCATAATGAAGGAATAAGAAGATAATGAGATGTTTGATTGTATTCATGAGCTCATGATTGATATAAGGACTAAGTGATATCATGGTTTGAGTATATAGAATTTTGAGGATTTTGTTATGTGGAAAGTGTTAACCTTTTACTACATTCATGTTTTCAAAAAGGTTCAATGGGTATTCATTTTTCAAGAGAATACATGATTAAGGACTTCGAATGTTTGGAATGTGACCAAAAAGACATATCTTATGATATATGGGGATTAATGATGGTATTAAATATCTGGTAATCGTTTTCACTATATTATGAGAGTGGACTACAGTATTATGGATAAGCCTAAAGATTGGAATGGATTATGTTGGACATAAGTTAGTATTGTTTAAGGATAGAAGTTTTTTCGATATTATTGATGGGATGTTATAGTAATATAGTTTTAGAAAAAGGACAACCTGTAGGACGGGCGGCAACCCATCGCGTCGGACAAGGCTGTGGGAATCGAACCCACAACCGAAGTGCGACTGGCCTTTATCGCCTACCACTGGCCTACAAGATGTCCCTAGTTAGTAGAAACTAATTTTATTTTATTAAGCGGTATGATATATGAAGTATAAGTTCATTTTTGGAACCATATACGATTAATCTAACCATAAGATGGACTTATAACTTTTGCTAACCTTTTGTTTGAAACAGATGGAATTACCCATCATTCTATCACATGATATGCTAACACATCACGAATAACAAATTCAACTTCATTTCTTTAAGGGATGAAGTGGAAATTGTTCAATTCACGAACAAAAGTGATATTGTACCAAAATCATGTAAGTATTTCTTTTAATTCATCAACTTTGGGGAAATGATCTTGAAAACCAAAAATGTTGTCCTAGTTCCCTTATATCCGATGAATCAGATGGTACCTTAGATCATCACAAATCTATAGCTTTTTGATTTTTGGCTTTTTCATAGCCATTTTCTCTATAACTCTCCATCAGAACATGATGGTTAGGTTTCTATTCCATATCCATATTTTCACCTATGTTCTCCTATGTGGAAACCCAGTGATTAGTTAATTTGGGTAACCGTTATATTTCATACTTTAGTTTTTAAAGATTGGTTTTGGTATTCCTTTTTACGATGTGGGTTTCTATTAAAGAAACTTTCTAGTAGTAAACCATTTATGACCCTGATGAATTTCGAGGGAGAAATTCATTTTAAGGGGGGTAGAATGTAACACCCCGAGATTTGATGAGAAATATTCTTTTTAATTTTATTGATGTCTTGTGTTGTACGTTACAACAAAGGAGTCTTGCACAACACGCAACCCTAACTTGGCTGCATTACACGCAATCGTGACCTTCCTCGATAGCGTGTGTAGTACGCAATACCAAGTTTCACTAAACGAGATATTATTATAATATTGTTATGAACTAGCAGTTATGAATAGTAATACCCACTTTTTGAAATTTTATAAATTTTATCGTTCAAAATGGACTTCATTTTTGGATTCGTAATATCGAAATTAGCTTAGGGTGAAATTTTGGTACTTTTCGGATAACTTTCATATTCTGATGAATAGTGAAAATCACTAAATTTTAATTAAAAATAACTTTTTTAATTGAAATAATTAATAGTGATAAATTATGAATTTTAGTGGTTTTAAAGTATATGTAGAATATATTTTTACAATTTAATACAATTTTGTTCATTGGATGTAATTTCACATTTAAACCAGACATAAACAAGTGTCAATCTTTTGATAGTTATTATCTCTTAAGAACACGCTATTTGTTTTGACGACGAGAATTAATTTTTAAATTAATTAATGAAACTGATATGTTTTTAATTTGGTAAAATAGACATCATTTATGAATTCATTATATCAAATATATCTTAGGCCTAATGTTTGGTATTTTTCTGGAAACTTTCATTTTTTTGATGAATAGTGAAACCACTAAGTGGTAGTTAAAAAAACTGAATTTTTCATAAAACTTAATTTTACCACTTCTGTGAGTGGAATTTTAAAAATATGAGAGACGCGGTTAATATCAAGGACTAAAATGTGGTTCAATGAGATGAAAATAATTTTTTGTGAATAGTAACTTTTTACTTTTTTTTACCACGGTTAAAAGTAAGTAGGGTAATTAAGGGTAAAAGTGTTATTATTATTACCCTAACACATGTCCTAATTCTATTGGATAAGTGTAATTATACCACAAACAACCTTAGGAATAAAATATGACCATTTAGGCCCACTTGGATTAGATTAGGACATTTATTATTAATTTATTTAAAGAAGGGTTAAAATAGTTAAAATCAAAGTTTAATAACTAAATCATTTTTAATATAGGGTTATACATAAGATAAATTCGACTATAAATATTCATTAGAAATATAAAAAGATTTCCTACATAACGGTATTTTATTTGTAATTTTTAGACTTAATATAATTTAACTTATTTATGACACAATGATGATGCAGTAATTATCTTATTAATGACATATTGACATAATTGATGTTATAAATACCCAAATAAATGTAATTTGAGACTTTTTATGAATGAAAATAATTTTATATGTTAATATGACATGTTAGTAATGATTTAATTAACTTTTTTAGAACTAATAATTCTGTTATGATTTTCACAAAAATCAATTACCAAATAGTGTCAAAATTGACATAAAATAGGTTTTAAAACAAATATTATATTAAAAATTGTTATTATATTTTTAAAAATCTAAGGTTCGGACAATATACTTATATCATTATAGGTGTATCATTAATTGACCACTTGGGGGTCGCTTGGATGTATATGGTAAGTTTATTAACTATATAATATAAAAATACAAAGTGACATGGTAAATGTCAATCTAATTAACTAAGAGTTAAAACTAAAAGTTAAGGTTAATATAATGACCTAAACTTGTCTAATTCTATTGGATGAGATTATTTCTACCTATCCCCACCTTATATTTTAAATAAATCAATTTGGAGCTATTAAAAACCGAATATGACTTTATAATAAAATAAAATATTTAGTTATTCCAAAGGTGCCCCTCTCCTCCCTTCTAAAAGGGAACCTACTCCCTCTCTTCCTCACACCACTTTGAGCCTTCCAGCTCGGACAACCCCTAAAAAATTCTCTTCTACACTTCACTAGAAACATTCAAGAGGTCCTGGTCTTCTTCAAAGATCAATTTTAGTGCCCTAAGAGGAGGTCTCAAAGAGGCGCTTCAAAGAAGAGGTAATGTCCGTTACCGATTCTTTCACCTTTATTTCTTCTTCCACTTATTCTTATTAAGTTGTTTCATTATGAAGTAATAACATAAGTATCAATCATATACTGATATGTTATTATAAGTATGAAACAACCCTATTTCACCATCTATCCATCCTACGGAAAATGAAATCACCATGCGTGCGTACGTACAGAATATCGTCTCCACGCCGTGGTGTAATCTATTTTCCACCACCACCTTACTTGGATGGATATAATGGTGTAAATAATAACTATATATGATTATTGTAAAGTGATATTGATTCTTTAATAGTATACATACACTCCAATGAAATTCCACGATCATGGGAACATTATCGTCGCTCGTGCGTACGTACGGAATACCGTCTCCACGACGCGATGAGTTTCATTATCAATGATTAACCATTCATAAATGATTATAAAGTATATATAATAAGTAATCATGAAATATATGACATAATAATGATACTGGATTTATGTATATATATATTTATGTCATCCAATTAATTCCATTCAATTCAAAGAGGAAACGAAAACAACGTTCATGCGTACGCACGGCCTACCGTCTCCATGAACGGTGTATTTCGTTCCATTTATCGATCTATTATATATATTTATATTCTGAATATATATTATATATAAATCATGTTTTATATTCTGGAATTAATTAATCATGATCTACGTAATCATATGAATAATTACAAGTCAAAACACGGACGACAAATGAAACGATTTTACCCAAAATGCTCTTTAATATGGAATTTACAAAAGAACGGGTAATATAAAGTCATAAGTGAACCATATATGATATCATAACAATGAATATAATTCTTTAATAAGTCAATGACATTATTTAAATCATTATACAGGAGGTTCGGATATGTACGAAGCATATCAGACCTAAGGTAAGGGATAATTTTGAAAATCTCATTTTTATCCGAGATTGCTTATTCGTAAGTATTTACTGGGGTTATTGCTATAATCCATGTCCATGTTTTATAAAAGTGTATTCATGTATGTTTAAATTCATTTTTACCCATTTTTACTTTTACCCCATGGTATGGAAGGAATATTTCTTTTATTTACCCTACAAGGTACTTTTTGACTTTTCTGACAAAAGTACGAGAAGAATGTTTTTTTAACTTATACGGAATGAAAATATTTTTATGGTTTTATAAAGCCTTATTTTCATGAATCTTCCTACAAAATATTTCATGACTATTTTCAACAAAATCCTTTTCTATTAAAATTGCATGACATTTTGTGAAAATAAAATGATTTTGAAGAAAAAAGGATATTTTCCACAAGAATTCATTTCAAGTGTTTTATCAAAACCATTTTCTATCTAAGATGACATTATTTTCATATGTGTATGTTTCCAGTATAATGTCTCTATGATGTACATGTTTTCTCTTTTCTTGTTATGAAATGATATCCATTTCTTTTATATGGATTATGTGATGATGTGATGATGTTTATGAAACCCATTTTATTTATTGGCTTATTATGAATGATGTATATTTATTTTGTGGCACAAGTAAGAATGATTTCATTATGAGATGGGTGGGGCCTATATCTCCCTCCAATGCATTGGGTAAAGATTTTATATCTCATGAGATATACATGGCTGGAACGTTAAGTTAATCCAGTTCAGTGTTACAAGACTGAAACGAGGAGTGAACTCGATTCAGAATGGGACTTTGTCCACTAAGATGGTCTTAGCAGTAATGCCTTGGCTACTATGGAAATCATTACATGTGCTTAATGGATGCCACAGTTACATATTTTATTCCCATGCTATTTTATCATGGTTTATGTTCCATTATGATCTATGCCTTATGTACTTCCATGTTTTATGTCGTTTCTCAGGATTTTGATGTTTAAACATTATGTTAATGTTTTTAAGTTCAAATGTATATGGTATGTTTTATTTTATCCATGCTTACCCTTACTGAGCATTTGAGCTCACCCTTTTTATGTTTTATTTTTCCCCTGGATCAAAAGAAAGGTTTTAGGTAAGGAAACAAAAAGTGGAAGATCTTTATGGGAGATGTTGAAGATCTTTCACCACGATTAGAAGATTACATTCCAAGTTTCCAAAGACACTAAACTATTACGGTCCTTGTGTGTCTGTTTTTGTTATGTATTAAGTATTACACAAAAGTAATATAATTTCCATGTACGTCAAGCTTCGGGTCTCTATAGTTAAGGATCATCGTGATACTTGAGGCCACGAGTTGTGTTTTTTGGAGGATGAATATAATCATACATCTGGACTTCAGCTACTAAATCGATGGTGATTATTATATTTGGAAGACAGATATAACCGTGCCTCATAATATCAGGCTAATACCTAATGGGAAATTTCTTACAGATGTACATGGGACTTGGGACACATTGATTGAGTGTTTTTTGTAAGATGACTGTGTTATTGATGAAATGAGGTTCCATTGGTATGTTTATGGGTGGAACTTGATGATTCACATGATATAATCTTTATTATGAGGATGTCTTGGGAATTAATCCATGGCTCCTCACCACTATATATATATATATATGTATGTATGTATACATATAGTGTATCCCATATATATATATATATTTGGTGGGATGTGTTTAAAGATATACGGGTGATGGATTAATCAACTAAATGCTTCCTTGTGGTTGCTAAGCACAAGGGAAGTGGGTTATTTATTAAATTTTCACATGTTTCCTTTTATTTAATTTATTTATACACCTAAATAATTTTGGATTTAATATAGGAAAACATTGTTTGTGGCCTACGGAGTTCATACTAACACCCTATAAGGGCCCCTTAGGATACATGTAGACTTTAGGCTTTTGAGATCAGGTAAGGATTCATGAATAAGAGATGGACAGTAGTGGCTTGAGATAAAACTTTTACATGGGATGGATGGCAGTGGAACATGTAGTTCCTCTATATCTGGATACAATTTTTATTATTATTAATATATATATATATACTGATATGGTTTTCCATGGAAAAACCTATATATCTACATCATGTATGACCATTTATTTCATGTTCATGCATCTAAAATGGTATCATTTTTAATCGGGTCTTATTTGTTACTGCTTTGGTTTAGTTTTTTATACTTCCATTGAGATTTATTTATGCTTCTATTACTTTATATTCCATCATCTACTATTTTATATAAATATAAAACTTTATTATTATGAACACCTAAGGTTATAGTCTTCCTAATATCACATATTCATACCCTAAATTCTAGTAAAAAAAACTTTGGCATACGGGGAGGAGTGCCTAAGGCCTAGTGTCCAACCTTCTCAGAGCATAGTTTATGTGGAGAAATGGTCCAGGATACTACATAAAAAATATTTCGAGGGAGTTTTAAAGACAACTATTTATGGAATGGTTTATGTTTAACTTTGGGTGCTATTGATGATTATTTAGATATTAACATATTAATTTATGATATCAAGATTGATCTATATTGAATGACCTTCAATAAACAATTTTACTTTGGAAAATATTTCATGATAAAAGAAATGAAATTTGATTCTATTATGGTATATAAGATCCATTAAAAGTAAACTTTAGTACTTTAGGAATGATAATTTTTTTTTCAATATTCATTGGAATATAACTAAAAATAGGTTTATGATAAATGAAACAAAAAACCAAATGATGGAAATTACATTTATGGAATTTAAGAAATAATTTAAGTCAATTTTATCATATTCCCGGGTAAAATAATTCCTTAATTATTTTTTATATGATATTGAAATTTTTCTTCTTTTTCCAACTATGTCTAATGAATTTATATACATTTTCATCCCTTAATAAATTATGGTTTTTCGGTAATTAATATTCTCATAACCATTTTCTTTATGTCTATATATTATTCATTAAAAATTATCTTTCTCTAATGTGATCATATTGTCAAAACATATTAATGTTCACCTTATCTGGGAACTCGATTATTTTTTATTTAAGGTAATCTCTACATATCCCACTTCCCATTTCCTAGGATGTTCTGTTATTACTTTATGCTAAATATGATTAATTTTTTTTAAATAAAGAACCTTTGATTAAAATGATAAATATTATGAGGATGAAATTAATTTATGGGGGTTGAAAGTAATAATTGAATTTATTAGAAAATATTTTTTATTAAAATAACTTTTCTTTATAGAAAACCTTATTTCTAAACAAATTGTGATATATAACCCTTTTATCCTAGCCATAAAATTGGAAAGAATTAATAATAATAACAACATTATGATAAATATTTATAATGGTTTTAAATAATGAAAACATATTCATCCATTAATAATAGCTTGGCACTAAATTTTCTTTAAATACATTTTATGATTAAAAAATACATTTTCTTCGAAAAAGAGATTTACTGCATTTTTTGAAAAAAAAATTACTATTAATTTCTACCATTTTTATAAATTTTATTAGAATAAATTAATATCATTTTTAAATCACCATTTCAATATTAATTAGGTTTAATTTCTAGGTTTTTTCAAAAAAGTGTTTTTTCAATAAATAATGAAAAACATTGAATTTTCTAAAAACTATATTAATTTTTAAATAAAAAGGCTCCATAAGATTTTAATTTACATTAATTCAGTATAACCATATTTTATTTAAAAATAATATAATTAATTACCTAGGAATCATCATTATACTTTATTTTTTATATAATTAAATATTTTGATGTAAAAATATAAATTTTCTAAAAAACTATTCTTATGAGAGCAATGTGTTTTTAACATGATAAAATAAATAAATATCTATTTATTTATGGTTTTAATGAAATTTAATGATTATATATTTAATAATATATTTTAATGTTCATGTGGTGGTTTTTTAAAAATAAATTAGTTTAAGGTATTAATGTTTTATGATAATAAATAATTTTTTTTTCTAAAATGGATTTTCATTATGCTATGATTTCAGATTAAAAATTAAATCTGGTCACTTATAGAAAATGAATCTATTCAAATTAATTTAATATTTTTAATTAATATATTAATAATAATTTAATAATTCCAGATTATATTTTTTCATATTTAATATTAAATATTGTAAAATTTTGTTACCATGGTTATGGTTACAACGAGTTTACCTAGTGGTTTAACTAAGTGATTAGGGTAGTATTACTACCAAAATATGTATAATTTTTATTTTTTGAGGATATTAAAACCGTATATCATCCCACCTTAAAATACATAGAAATTATGAGCCACCTTCCCATGAATGTGACCATATATAATTGAGATAGTTGAAGAAATTCCATGTGTGACCCTCCCCGTAGTTATAGAAGAGAGCTTCTACACCTCCCTTATTCCAATATTTTTAGCCTTCTATATAAGCAAAGACATAACAAAAAAACATACTAGATTCATTCCCTTCATCATAGATCTTTATTTCACGTCTTAAGTCCAATCCTTGAAGGATTAAGGTGTACACCAAATGGGATCTACCATAGAAGTGGTATAAATTTTAACGAATCTCTTTCAATATTATTTCTTATTACACCTTATATAAAAATGTTATATTGATAAATACATGGATAATATAGTATATTAAATACAATTATATTTTATTAGGTTTATGGAACAACCATTTTCCACCCCGTCTCTATCAAATTTGAAATAAAAGTATCACTTGTGCATACATGTGGAGTACCATCTCCATGTAGCAATACGACTAATTTTACATTAAAATCATTAATGGGAAGTTAAAATAAAGTATTTAATGTTTAAATATGATATTTATAACATTATTATGATCAATTAATAGTTATATATTATCTACCTTCATAACATATGATCCATGGTAAATATTAATATCACTCATTTTTACATGCGGACTATGACGTCCATGAAGCGATGCGATTTTTTATCATTTATGATATATAATGTTCATAAAAAGGATATATTTAATGAGAATATATGGTATTTATTATATAAAAATAATTATCCAATGTTTAATTATCATTTACCATTATTTCATTCCATTTATCAAAAAATTTAAACATCACTCATGTGTACGTACAAATTACAGTCTTTCTGAAGTGATGTAATTAATTTTTCATCACCACATAATATGAATGGTTATATACATAAAATTAATATATATGATATTTATATTTCAAGTTACATTTTTTTGGATAAAAAAAGATCAATTTTCATGTTCTATAAATACTAAACTAAAACATATATGAAAAACAATGAAATTAGAAAAAGCAATGACGACTTTAATAGATACTTGTTAATAAAATTGTGTCAGAATTATATAATTAGATTAAAAATGATATTATATGTAAAAATATGAATATTATATTTAATTTAAAAAAATTATATTTTTATGACTTCTGGTTAGAGTTATTATGAATAATGTTTGATATAAAGTAAGTGTTTCATTATCTAATTTTTAAATTGAAGAGATATGTTTTCTATTTCACACCATTATTAAATTTATGTTGTTTGATTACTAAAAAATGAATTTATTTTTTAATATTCATGAAATTAATTGTTTTTTAGAACCATATAACATTTTATCATTACATGTCCTTTAATTCAAAAGATACCAATGTTGTAGGGGTTTCATATTAATTTCATTTCATTGAGTAATGTTTTAATAGTGTGCACCAATTTCAAATTTCTATGTTGTATACAATTCCCATGAATTTATTTTGGAATATAATATTATTTAATTTAATGTACTTAATGATATATATGATTTTAAATCTTCCATTTACTTTCAATTCAAAAATTACTAAACTCATACTTGTTTTTCATCCTGATTTTATTTCATTGAGTCATGTTTGATGTCATGAACATATATATGTTTATGAGCTGTACATAATGATAATTTGACATCTTATACCATTTTCCTTCTTAATTAATTTTATATAAAGTTTCAATTTTAATCATTTTATCCATAAGGTTTAATTCCAAATTAACCAAAAGTTTCAAGGTTTTATCATCTAAAATTGTCTTCTTCAAGACATATGTTATGTTATACACCTATATTATTTTATGATATTTAGGAACACATATATATTATTTTAATTATGTGATATGTAGGCTAAGAATTTTATATCCTTTTTATTGAATTGGATAAAGAAGGATATGTCATGAAATAATAAGGAGTAAATTGGTTAGGGAACCAAGTTCAGTAAGGTACATTTCCTTATAAGACAATATTGAGAGTGAACCTTGAAAAAGGAAATTATAAAATGTGAAGTTAACCTAATAGAATTTGATAATCTTTGTTGTATTTCATGACTAAGGAAATCATTCTATAATCATATTTTTATTCTAAAAATTTATTTATTATGATTATAATATACTATCATTGATCATGATTGTTTATTGGTGATTTAAAACTCTTATTACTTATGTAATTTTTTTTGAAAAAACCTAATTCCATGATCCATGTTTAATTATTCTTCACTAATTGGGTATAATTATTCTATATAATGATCATTATCCCCTACAAATATGATTATCATATTCTCACTTATGATATTTGATTGATATCACTTATGTTTTCTATTACTTATCATATAATATCACCCTTTATTATGTTTCCATTCCCCATGTTATTATGAATGTTTTTATGTATAAAATGTATATGAATGGTTATAGTTATGAATAAAAAAGGGAAATGATTTAGATATTTTATGTTTTATTTTTTTATGTATGAATATTTCCAAATACACTAAATGTTTTTATCAATGCATGGATCATATTAATTTACAATGAATATTGCACTAATATGATGTAGTATTTAAGTATGTATGTGTGGGGTCACCATATAAACCACTAATAATGACCACACTTTATTAATCCTTACATAACCATGTGTTCCCATATTAATCCTCTTCAAAATAGAGAACTTCATCTATGGAAATTTCCACCACATGACTACCCACAAGCTGGAGTCATTTCAAGATTTCAAATGTTTTTCCCCACACTTACCAATATATTAGATATGCACTAAAACATGAATGGTCCATGTATATAACATATCCTACCATTTAATCTCAACATTGATACTTTGAATTATCACCCATAGTTTTCTCACATTTTAAAAACTCCAAGGAATCTTCATGCCTATTTAATATACCTAATCTCACCACACATGTGTGATCTAAAATCTAAAAGATATTTGTGTGTCCAACACAAGATACTCAATCTATTATTTTCATAACATCAATATTCTATCATTCTACCCATTAATTATGTAAAAGGACATCATTCCCAAGTTAATCATTTGGTCACTAACAATCGATGTTGTTTTAATTTATTATTTCTACATAAGATTCCACCATGATCCTAAAAGTGCATCTGCAAAAAACTGGGTCAATGTATTTACTCATAAATCTTGGCACATCACAAACGAAAATTCATAGTATCCACCTCATGAATTTTCCCATACCCCCATAAGGGTTCCCATATACATAGGTAATATAATTCCTACTCTAAAACATTATGTCCATATCAACATTTCTTGTATCTAATTCATCATGAAATTTCCCAATATTGAAGCCACTTTACCCAAGGAACTTCCAAAGCATAAAAAATATAATAATTATTTATTAGTATCATGTTCTATAGAATTCAAAAAAAATTATATCCCCATAATAGATTTCTCTCATACATCTCCTGAAACTAAATCACTAATTATGATTCGCTCTCAAGGGTCACCAAGTCTAACCGCATATCCCCTAAACCAATAATCACATGGATCAATATTCATGGGATTACAATCATCATCATCACAAGGTCAAGTGTAATATATCATTCCCTACACCAACCTTAATGTCACACTTTTACATGACATCATATCTCAATGCCCCATCCTACAAAGCTCTTACATTCTCAAAACACAATGATTCTCAAGGTAAAACTCAAAACGTGGTCATAAATGTATAAATACCTACTATCTATCACATAAAACATCAACGGGTATTAAAAAAATTATACTCTCTCAATATTACCATATACCCTTCACTAGGATTAGAACTTCCCAAATACATATGGTCTATATTAATAAAATAGGGTTCACCTCAACACATATCATAGGGATCCAGTAACCCATGTGCTCACAACATCACCAATTAACCATAAATAGGTCAATCAAAATATATTCTAGGGATATAAATAAACATGGCCCATATGATAATCCACCATTCTCATGAAATTTCAAAAATTTATTAGCCTATAAATTTCACATTCACAACAAAGTTCACGATCTTTCAATTATAGAATTTTACATGTAGTCATTATTTAGTTTATCATAATATTAAACATTTAAAAATCATGATAAAATAAAGTTTCATTCATAATAAATGAGGTAAAACACCTTATATGTTTATAATAGGAACCTTATTTAATCTTTTGCATCATTCAACATATCATTTGCATCTTCCAATTACTTAAAAGACCATCTTAGGAATTTTCAAAGTAAAATTTCACCAAATAATTATTTGAGAAAACACCATATAAGGCCCTACTAATAAATTAAATAACCAACCCTTGTTTACCATTAATTAACTATAGACCATGGGTAGATATAAACCAGACCAATAATATCACAAAGTAATATAAACCACAAACAATAGTCCTATTAGTTCTAAGAAACATTTAAATTATATACAATTCCTATGTTCCTAACATGATGCATGAACACATTCACCCTCTATTATAATATTTATCCATGAAAGAAAGTAATATAAACCATAACATCATATATCAACTGCATCACTTGAAGTGAATTTATCATAACTATAACAGTGAATTCCAAGAGAAATAAGTCCCATCCCTAAAAACTTTGGTGTACCCCCATAAATGTGTTTATTACTACTAAAAACAAGGTAATCATAACATTACAACACTTTATTATTATCATTTATACCATAAAAAATCATTAAAAAAATAAAAAAATGATTTTATTCCATTTTTAACTCCATGAATTGGCACAATTTGAGTAATAATGGGACCAAGGGAACTAAATGGACTCTAGTATGCCTCCCTATTTTCTAGATACTTCAGATTGGCATCAAGGTTCTATAAGGATATCATTGGGAGGCTATACCATTTAGTTGGATACATAATAGAAGATGAAAATAATAAATCTCAAGAACCAGAGTATGGAATTACTCAGATATTCTATGGAGAATACTAATAATATCTATAATATCCAAGTATTGTAACAAGGAGTATTCCAAACATTCTAGAACATATTTTCTATGAGAGAATAATACACAATAATAAAAAATAATGAAAAACAACTCATCGATGAACCAACCCCAATTTATACTGGTCATACTTTCCAAACCCCACTCTAAGTTTTCTATAAATAAGGATTAAAATTGAACCTTTACATAAAGATATATCTGGAAACATACATTATTATTCTTGAGTACCTGTGATCTATATTTTTTCAAAAGGTTTAGAGTACAACATAGTATGCCATCACCAATAGATTTTCTCAAAATAACCAAAATATATAATAGGTTAACATATAAGGTACACTATTAAAAAATTATATTAATAAAAAATAAATATATAATACGACCTCCAACCTTGATAATCACGGTGGAACATGATGTTATACCTACCCACTTCATCTATTTTCAGTGTATCTCTATCCATAATGTACAATATAGTTCATATTATTCTAATATATAAAATAAAGGTAACTATAATGATAATAACACAAAGGAATCCCCATGGATGAAAAGGTAGTTCCCTTCCATTAAATCCCATATAGAATCCAATATAATGACCCTTGGAATTAATGTACTCTGATCTACCAATATTATCCCACGGATCCATCCTTGACATTTAGAAGCATAACATGATGCAAATACATGGATCAAACCTGAGGCATTCAACCTAAAATTGATCAATCCAAATTCTAAGATCTCATGCTATGAAATTATACAAGGTAACCTATAAGAATATATGACATTATTACATAGAATCAGATATTTATAGACATTATCCAAATATAAATGGGTTCCACCCTAGTAAACTTATGATAATGAATCTAAGAAAAATATAATGAATTTTACAAGTAATTATATAACATCAAAACATTATAAATATATGGGTTTCACTACACCAAGTCATTTAGAAGAGTCCCTTAGTGTAATCCATGGGTTTTTATAGAATTCAACATAAGTATATTTACATACACACTTTAAGGAATCCACTATGTTATTTCAACACATCACCACATCAATGGGATCTCAAATAAAAATTATTCATCTATAATGAAAGAGTTTCTATCAAAGAAAATAATTATTAAATTAAAAAACCCCTATGGTCCTATTCATGGACCATTTTTACCTAATAAAAATTCTAATTTAAGATGTTACATACATAAAATTCCCTAGTCTTGATTAGATGTGGTGTCATTCACAATATATAAAGGAAAATTACTCATAGGTTTCTTACTGGAACTCTATTTAATGAATACAATCATTTATTAATTCACATTAAATAACAAGTTACAACTCATGTGATAACATTTAATGAATATTTCATAAACACAATTTTCCATTTTACTATATATCAAGGTTATTTAATAATCTAATATTCAATTCATGAAAATCCATTTCAAGCATAATTCATCATTTTTACAATAAAAACCTTCCATTCCCTTAGATATAACTTGCTAGTCAAAAATATTTTCAAGTATAGAAAGTTGTGAAATTCCATTTCAAAACCACAAATTCAAACAAAAATTACCACAAAAACCACTTAATACATGAATATGCATTTTATTAGATCAATTCATATACAAGTTACTTCTATTTCTAAACATTCCTCTTAGAAGAACTATTTTCCTAAGGATCATTATGTGTAAAAATATTCATTTAACCAAGAAAAACTCAATTGGTAAAATTAAATTAAACTGATGCCAATGCATATCATAGATGGCTTGAAATATCTATACATACACATAGAAAAGGGATGCAACACTATGGGTTAAATTAAATGTTCTACATAATTAATTCATATAGAATCTCACATGTTGGGCATTATCCTACAGTTTGGACTAAATATGATGAAATTGTGAAACTAGAAAAAAGCCTTGAAAATAGGAAAAATTAGAAAATACATGTGGATCACTACATAATAATGGAATAAAAAATAGATATAACAGTTGTAGTAGGGTCAGATTAATCTCTCTAACACAAGTGTTCATAACAAAAATGGAGAACATATAAAGAAGATCCATCCATGGGATATGGATAAGAGGAATATGGCCTTTGAGAGATACTATTAGGAAAATAAGTTTAAAATTTTATGTAAGGTATTTTAAGAGAAAATAAGGTATTAATTTTTTTTCAATACTGAAAAGAAATCTCTATATTATATTGAATCACTGGTAGCCTCCCACTTATTTGATGTTGGTGATATCGTCCAAAAATATTTAGGCCAGTGACTCTATTCCAGGGGATTTCTACTACCATTTTTCATAGGGTAGTTTGTGGTACTATACTGGATAGCTATTGGAACTTCCTCTTTATGGCTACATGACACTAGCGCCATTCGAACTATCTGTTGGTTACCCGATATCCCTTGTATACCTCTTGATCTCCATTAAATGTCTAATTAGACTAATTTGAGGATTTATAACATTCATAACCTTCATAACCTTCAATAAATTTCCAATTAAAAATTCAACCATACACTAAAAAATATATTAAAACCTTCTCAAGTATTATCACATCCAAACATAACTGGGGTATCATATCTACACCCAATGATCCATTATGAGAACACAACTAATGAAAAAAAAACAATGAATCTTAATAAAAAAAAAACCTTTTCATGGATGAGGTAAAATGATAACTCATATTATACTAAATTGTTTCATCAACTATTGAGAACTATAATAATCTTGATTAGAATGTATAAACGAAACTCTTTTCTTTTCTAGGTTCTCATCAGGGTTCCTATCTTTTATGAATCCAAAATAATATGATGATAATATCCACTTTTCCAAGGAAACTTATTAATTCAAACACATCCAATGGAACTTTAATGGAAATCATCAACTCAACTTTATCAGGATCTACTAAGTCAAACACATTAGAACTATATTCCAAAGTAACATAACATCTTTGTTCAAAAATAGATAATTTGGATAATGTAGTATACAAAAGATTCTCTCAAAATTTCTCCTTGGTTATGTGAATAATTCAAACATGATCATTCTATGATAATGAAAATATATGTATTTAATCTATAAAATACTCAAAGTTTTTAACAAAGGATGAAATTTCCATTGTAGTTAATACATTAAAATAAATAAAGATTTGGTCAGTCTAAATAGAATTACCAGGTGATCACATTTTTGATACCAAATTTAAAAATCTACCTTGTAAATTTCATTTGGTCTTACAAAAAACAGATTATAACTTGATCATATATCTATATTATAAATCCACATTTCCAATATTAACTATTAAAAGAGTTCATCAATTCTTATAAAATTGAAGAAATTATAGTCTATTACATGATTCATCTTTAGATAGGAAACATATAGATGTTGACATCCAAAATCTACCATAGAAAAGATAATTGCGGTACCCCAAGGTTTAGTGATTTATCAAATATATATTTGTTCCCCAAGATTCTGTAATTAAACATTTAGAAACCTTAATTCATAAAATTCCATATGATAAAGAGGAATGAAAAAAGTTTTAGTTCAAAAAAATATGCTAATGGAAATCTCATGAAATGACATAAAAGTAATTCTTGAGAACACTACAAGGTAGACATTAAAATAAAGATCTACCATAAATAGTAAATCCTACCATTCTTTAGGAACAAAATATCCATGGAAAATACATCCCATTTCATTGTTAATTAATATTATATTCCCTAGGCCAAGACCTAAAAAATTATCTATGTAATTCCACTCATTATAGAATTTGTGTTGAATACTTGTATGATATGATAAATATAGTCTCTAACTACCAAAATTAATACAATATCAAAATATAGTTAACAAAATTATTCCCATAATAAAATTTAAATATTTTCTATTAGGAACTATAAAATCCTAAAGTTACCTAAAGTATACCAATATAAGGTTACTAGATAGAGATATCCTTTTTTGTTGTATCCCCTTACATAAATTTGTATCCAAACTTATATAATAAAATGTTACTTCCACATTTAATTCATGAAGGCATGAAAATTTATTGAACATAAATGAATTTGAAGCACATATATCAAATAAATCATAAGATAGTATAATTATTATTTAAATAGTACCTCTAAAAGTAGAATTACTTTATCCATATTTTGAAATTTATTACTACATAGTATATACCTCACCTGAAACCTCATGATGTCTCTAAGGTGGAAATCCCAACACATTTGATTATACTATATAAACAAACCTTGAATTACACATCATCTTATCCTACCTATCCTCCAAGATAGTGTTTTACTACCTCTGGTAGTACTAGATTCTGACTATTCATGGATTCCTTATTAAGATGAAGTCTTTATTTGATTCAACTCATTAGAAAAACCTTTAAAAATTAACATACAATCATTATGAGTAGTTCTATATTGAATCAATTTTATAATTGGGATTTATAGTACCTAGGATTTAATGCTGATAAAAATGAATTAGAGTTCTTCTTAATATTGAATTTATAGGCACCGTACCACCCATGATTGCCGAGATAGAGCATTATCTTCTATTCTCCTCCTTCCACCGCTTATAGAAACAAGATGATCTATCACCAAAGGTATATCCTATAAGTTAGATATAAGTTACAAAACCTCATGTGAATTCTTTCTTAGTAAGGACATCCCTTTAATCACTTCTAAATAATGTAATTTAATTTGAAAGTATTACTTATGTTTGTAGTGTTTCATTTGATCCTATCTCAAATTGACATAATTTTAATTATCCCCCTCATGTATAGAGTAAAAAAAACTAAATCACTAATTTTAGAGTCATTTTACAGGTCAAACATTGGTCCCTACTAATGGCCTATAGAATCTCAATCCATTACATTATGTATGGTGTCAGGATAGATATACTCAAATAATAAAACCCAAAAAGTACTCCATGTAATTATCCAGTCAATCATATCTTCGAGCATTACATCCCACCATTAGCAAGAGAAAATTCTAGAATAAAATTGTTTAGTCTGACCAATTTTTTATATTCTATTGAAAATATAATAAATGTGATAAAGCCACCACTAGGATTATATAATTAATATATCACCACTAATGTTTAAGTGATGATGAAATTTTAAATCCCTAATTTTATAAAAATTCATTGGACCATATAATGGAGCTCACAAAATAATATATTATAGTATCTAAGAATGTACTTCCCAAATGTAAGGATCAAATATATGTTGAGATGGTGGTTCATTATCATATTCCATTTTTATATGGAAGGATGTATTCATCAATTCATAAAACTATAAAATAAAGTAAAAAATACCATTAAAACCCAATTCAAATGAATAAATGACTCATGTTTTAGAATTTAACCAAAAATTTTAGATCAATCATTATTCCCATACCTTTAAACAAATAATTAAATTAAATTATGTTATAAAAAACATTAATTATCTTTATAAAATATTTCTATAAGCTCAAGATATCATTTAAAAAAAAGTTACGGTATACTTCCAGCAAAACATGAATTAACTATCAACAATATAAAAATGGGATGTCAACCAAGAGAGTAAATTTGGGCTCATATTAACCTACTAATGAATAATATATATATATATATGCAAATAATATTTATTTATTTCTTATGTTTTGATTAATATAGATTATAAATTGGTTTAATAAATAAAATAAATAAATAATGATTTTAAAGAATATATAATCTAATCATATCTTACCTATACCTACCTAGGAATACTATGCATGATTTATGAGACTCATGAAAATTGGAATAAATCAAATGATAAATAATGATAAATAATTGACAACCTATTAACTAATTATTCCATTATAATTATATTTTAATTTTTATACCCAATCAGCTTAAATGTGATTTGATGTCATTTTTCAACAACTATGACCCAAATAATTGAATAGTACCAAAATACCACCATCAAAATAATTCAGGTGCACCTTTGGATCATTGGATTCTGGTATAAACTCTATGGAATGAATGAAATTAGTGGGGGATTATATTTTCCCTCATTAAGTTTAATATTAAATAATATAATATACATGTAAATTTTTTCATGATTATTGAATAATTGGAATGGAATAAAAATATAAAATAAATTTCTAGAGGAAACATATATGTTAGGATCCCTAGTCAATAATATATAAAATATTTATATATAATTTAATTAAAATAATTTTTTAAAAAACAAATATAAATTAAATTATCTATGTAAAAGTTGATACAAATCATATAGACATACTTTTTAATAACAACATAGCCCAAATTTACAATAGTGGAATTCACATTATGATAAGTTGTATGAAAATATTCATGGGATACATATATGCATCCTCCTCACCCATCCATCAAAATGGTCCAAAATACTCTACCCTGACTCTATATTTTTTTGTGTCGTTAGTTATCCTTATATGGTTCATTTACTTTCCCTAAATAATGTACAAAATCACATGGATGCATATTAAAAATAAATTTACATGATGTGAGTATAAAAATACTAATTAGGTTGTAAACACCCCACTCTTTAACCACATTTGAAAAAATAAATTGTATATAAAAATAATTTAATGCTAGTGGAATGAGAAAAATAAAATACAACATAGAAATTTTGATATTAATTCTATGAATATGGGTTTCAATATATAAATTTTAAAACAATTATGGTCTTTACTTGTAAACCCACTATAATCCTCAACTCAAAATCTAATATAAACACTTATTAACACTTATAAATGGGTTGGGGTGTAATATATATTCCATATGGGAAAGTAAATCTTATTTTACAAGCCAATTAAATCATACAAATAATCCAATCATGAATTGAGTAAGTGTTATACAAAGTTAGTTATTTTTTATCCCATCCAAAAACATCCACCTATTTTTCAGCATGTGGATATAATCACATGCTTATAAAAAGTAATATATATATATATATATATATATATATATTAAAACATTACAAAAATAATTAATATACTATGATATAAGATATATATAGAATCCAATAATATTCATACATGGATATTGAATCTTTTCATATGAATATTTAATACATTATAGAATTAAACACCTGAGGACTATAAGAGTTTAGTTCAATTGGAATCTTGGAACAAAATATTCTATTCTAGTGAAGTATCTACAATATTTCCTACAGAGTTCATCTAATTTAGTACTCTTCATAAACATACTATAAATAAATTTTTTATTTATAACTTGGGGAAATGAAACATAAGAATGGGTGATCTCATATGCTTTGTATGGGTAAATAAGGGAGATATGTAAGCATAAAATGAACATAAGTGTATGAGTATGTGAATATAAAATTTTAAAACCATACCATTCGTATCAAAGATAATAATATTAAGTCATGGAATAAATATTGGGATTTTATAAAACATTAATCATAATATAATCAAAGAACATAATCCATGAGAGCATAACATTTTCATAAGAAATAGGTTTGTTACATACACATAAACATATAAAATCTTATTTTAAGGATACGCACAAAGGCATTCATAACATGATTGGATCAGTCTAGCCACCCATGTACCTACATCGGGCTTGGGATGACCACATATATACCCTCTTTAAGTCTTAGACTACGAACTCATGTAAAATACATTTCATTCTTAGGAAAACCTATTTTGTAACCTCTGATTTGATAGAACATTTATCATTACACAATGCATTGGATGGATATATAGGTCCCACTTGTCAAAAAATTAAAATCATACACCTGTGTACCACTAGATTATAAAACATTAAACATATAATAACCCATGAAATGAAATGAGTATAATAAAAACATCATCATATAATAACTCATGGAATATAAGTTGGTTTTATAATCATTTAATCATAGAATAACCCCTAAAAATAAATGGGTTTTAAAATAATTTTATCATGGTGTAACCCATGGAGGAGAAGCAAGTTTCATAAATATCATGCCATCTTAAACAGAAACAATTAAAATAATTAATATGAATGTTATCATTGGATCATATCCCCAGTAAGGAATATTTAACATCAATGTATTTCATCTTAAATATAAAAAAATTGTGAAATATCATTATTACCATTTATAAATGAAAATATCATTTCCTCTCCGAAAAAAACAGTTTAAAACATAAAACATTTTGAAAAGATTTTTTACTAAAAATAAACAAGAAAACTTATTAAGGAATATTTGAAAATAAACTAAAACATATTTTACATTAAATTTTTTAAAAATCCATTTCCATGAAATGTTTCTTAAAATTTTATTTAAAAACATTTTAAAACAATTTTAGAATACATTGTTTTGGAAGAAAATATATTTTTGACTTGAGAGAAAAGTAAATTATGATTTTCATGGAAACAATTTCTTAATTATGTAAAATTAAAAAAAGTTGAAAAATGATACCATTACTTAGATATATCATGAATAACCACAGGATAAAAAAATTCATGAGAATTATTGAGAGTTATATCATGATATTTTAACCTTTGAGACACAATTATAAAAATCCTGGTAGTTGATTATATTATAACATAAAATTTCATCCATATTGGTAAAATTTCATCTATATTGGTAAAATTTAATCATAATACCAATGAAAAAATATTGTGATGAATAATTTCATAATAATACAAGTCAAAGGGGTTGTATAAACACCTCATGAATTAGTATAAGTGCATAACATAATGTATGTCTCAAATAAGGCAAATTGAGACAAACAATCCCCTACCACATTAGTAACTTTTGAACGATAAAATATATGAAAGAGATATACTTAAATAGAGACATAAATCCACATAATTTTTAGGATAAGAATAATTAAATAAATTCATGGGTAGTATATACTACACATATATGAAATAGGTGGTGAATATAGCACGTGTCTCGCTAAAGAAAACAAAAAGATGGAAATCAATTACCTTAAGTCTTTATATCTATCATAATCATAAAAAACTCCTTTATAATAAATATATGTTTATTATAATTATACTAAATAACTATATTAATATATATGATACCATATATTATTTCTTTCTTTCATTTTCTTACCTGTTTATTAACAATTCCATTATAAAGTTACTTTTCTGGTAATAACTGCTTTGTTTTTCATATATGTTTTGATCTATTATATTATTGGTCCTATTAAATTGATAATCATTAAATAATATATATAATGATAACCATGATATAAATATATTTTATATTCAATAAATTTTTCCTCATAGTAATCTATAAAATCTATTAATAAGAAAGGAAATTCACCATTAATGTTGACAGTGGGCCATACGTATGCATGAAGATTGTTTCAATTTTCATGTTGGATTGAAAGAAAGAAAGAAAAATGATATGATATAATTCCATAATATTTTTTTCTGTCATATATGTCACATATTTTCATTTAAATAATCCTTAATATATTCCATGTAAAGTGTGAATGAATCAAATCACCTCACGATGGTGGTAGTCTATCGTACACGAGTGATGTTATTGCATTCCAAAAAATGGAGAGTAAAATGGTATGTATGATATAATAATTAAAAAATAATAATAACATAATATATATATATATATAAACACATATATATAAATAATTAATCCACCATTATGAACATCCTTGAAAGGTTATATTGGAAAAACAAACGATATCAGTTATCATGGCTTTAGTCTTTTATACAAAAAACGATGCTTTCATAACCCATTTGATGGATGTGTATGTGGTTTTAGGGAATAATATTAACATAAAAATATATAATTATATTCAATACAATTTATTATACTATATAATCATAGTATAATAATAATTTAATGGGGTGGAGGAAAAATAAATTGGAAATACTCATTGAGGAAAGCAAACTCTTCTTTGAGTATCCTCCTTAGGATTGTACTAAAGCCTTAATTTGATGGATTTATGTACAAACTATGTATTATAGTATTTGGCGAGGGTTTTTTTGAAGTTATATGTCAAGATAATGGATGATCCAAATGTATTTACAGGTGTGAATAATTGGGGAGAGTGACTACCCTTTTATAGTTGAGTATGGGTGACATTCTTGTAAATACTCAAAAATATTCACTATTAGAAGGTAAATATTACCTCAAGTGGATCAAAATATTATAGTTAAAAGTTTTCAAGGATTATATGGTTGATCTTAATATCCACCAAACAATTAAACCTTTTTTTAAAATTTTCATTTCGCAACTTCTATGTATCCCTATTTTTCTATTTTGGTGTTTTAACTATGGTAACTAGTTTTATAGAATATGTAATTTATCATTTAAGGTTAAATTAGAGTGATAATTATTATAAAATTTGGAACCAATAATTAATGATATTATATCTAATTTATATAAAATAAATTATATATATTTGGTAAATTAATTCTAACAAAAGCGCATTTAACGAGCAAAAAAACTACTTTGACATTGACCACACTAACTGAGTGTTGACTATTTCACAGTCAATATAGAAATTATAATACAAAAATTTCAACATTAATAGAACATAGTTTATTTTTATTAATTTTTAAAAATATTTAGTAATAAGATAGTATTTTTAAGTAATTTTAAATCATTTAATGAAATAGCATTTATTATAAAATAACATTACCGAAATTTTGATATTATTCATTTAATTTAAAAATTTAAAAATATCAATACAATGATGGAATTTGGTTATATTTTTTAACTCCTATTTAAAATGATACAATCATCTAAAAAAATAATTTATCACAATAATTAATTCAATTTAATTAACTTTTAATATTTTTAGTATCATTTGTTTTATTTAATTGTTAGCTAAATAATTATTGTGTTGAATTTTCTTAAGATTTTAAAGTAAATATTTCATCTCAGAAAAATTAAAATAAATTATCATGAAAATAAAATAATTTATCATTAATAAAGATATATATAATTAAATATATGTTTTCGTACCCTGTCCCAAGGATTTATAGATATTAAAATTAATGAAATATCATTTTTTTGTCTTTTTAATTAAAAAACTTATTATATAAGCTATATTAATTGGAAATTGGAAATAAATTTCCATTTTTAAGATACAAGTATGTACAATAACTAAATAATTTGATTCAATAAAATTAAGATGATATTTTAGGTCATATTTAATATTATCATTCTAGTTTAACCTCATAGTAAACCAATATTTACCTTCACAACGATAATTAATATTTTAATGCATTGTTTATTTATTTTTATAAAAAAATAAATTTTTCCTCATTAAATAATATAAATTATTATTATTAAAAATATGGATTCTATTTTTCCAAATTCAATTCACATAATTGGAAAAAATTAATTTAATATTAATCTCATAGAAGTGATGATAAAACAAGTTTTTAAAGACAAAATGATCAACATTTTACAATTTTTTATATCCAAATTCTGTATAAAATTGATTCCAATTACCTAATTAGGATTAATAGATGTATAATTGAACAAATTATTCATTGAAACAAAATTAAAATATAGTTTCAATTTGTAAGTAATTTAGGAAAAATGATTGTGTTCAATTAAAATTCATTATTTTTCACTAATCATAAAATGAATCTTTCCAGAAAAATACCAAAAATTCACGCAAGGATAATTTTTGAATTATAAATTCAAAATTGAATATTAATTTAATATTATAATTTTTAACATGTGTAAAAATTTATGTTTAATATTTATCACAAAAATAAATAGAAGCATTTTTGTTGAGTAAATAGTATTTTCGAAACATATAATGAATTTACTAAAAATTAAGTGTTTTTTATAAATATATTTTATTTATTTAAAATAATTATACATAATAATAATTAATTTTTAATTATTATTCATATATTTAATCTTAACACCTTTTTTATAATGGTCATTTTTGAAAAATGATATGGTAATATATTATGGTATTATTGAAACTCATTGTTGTGGGTAATGCAAGATAAAGTAGTATTGTGTGTAATTTATGATTAACATGGTGTTTCAAATAATGAAAGATAAACACTTTCTTCAATGTAATTTAAGTAATTAATTAAAAAAAAATTTACTCTAGAAAAATTTATAAAAACTCGGGGCGTTACATTCTACCCCCCTAATATGAATTTTTTTCCCTCGAAATTTATCACTCTAATATAAAAAAATGAGGATACTTATTCCTTATCATATCCTCAAGTTCTCTTGTAGATTTCTCAAAATGATGGTTTCACCAGAAAAGATTGATCAAGTTAGTGGTATTATTTCATAGAACATTCATTGTATGGTCCAGAATATCTACTGACAATTACTAATAAGAAAAATCATACTCCAACGGTATGACCTCTGAGTTTAGTACATGTGATAGATCAGGAATCTAATTCCTCTAGGGAGATACATAGAACACATATTAAACCTAATATTGTTTTGGTGGAATCACTCATTGATAGTCAACTATCTTGATATTATCAATAATTTCAAAGGGATCGATAAACCTACAACTTAGTTTTCCCTTCTTTCTTCCACAGAGAAATTTCTAGAAATTCATTCGCACAAACATAAAATTCTATATCATTTCCATGATTATTAGCATAACATTTATATAAATTTTTTACTTTCCTTATATGTTTATAAATGGATTTAAATTTCTTTAACATATTATCATCCAACTCTTATCCCAATAGCTTTTTTTCTACAAAAAATAGTCTAGTATGTTGGAGTTCAACACATATATCCATAAAGGGATTCATAAAGAGTTGTCTAAATTCTTAAGGGAAAGGAATAATTTTAAGAAAAATCAACTTGATGAAGGTGATGATCCCCAAAACCATTCAAATCCATATAAAAAGATCTTTGAGTAAGCATTAATCATATATCAATAAAGTGTAAAGGAATTCCCTATAAAAAAATTACAACAAAATAAAAAAAAATCAATATATTTCTATAAATGTGCCTTAAAATTTCATTAATCTTGATAAAATCCCGTAACATAAATTCTAAAAGTGGGTTTCAATGATATTTAACTTATTATCAAACCTAAAATTGTAAACTAATTATGTTATTCATAAACTCTTAAGTTAATATCACATAGAGACATAAAATATTCCAAAAGACAATTCAACCTTTATTTGTTAAATAAGAGCTTATGTTATTAAAAAACATTTCCATTGGAATATTGAGATTAAAATTATACTGATATAATATCAATTATGATTCGGTTATTCCAAATTCATGTACATGAAGATAATAACATAAAATTTATCTAAAGGGTGAAAAATAATATTTTCATAGGGATTATATATATAATATAATATATGAAATTTCTACTTAAGGATTTAATGATTTGTGTTACCTATTTAATTTGATTCAATCCAATGGTTATGATTTCATAAGCTTTAATTTATTCATTTTTATTCAGAATTTATTGTAATTGATCACCATTATTAACCCTCATATTTGGGAACTAATTAAAATATTTATCAAACTCATTATTATTGAAATAGCGAAGTGTGGGAGGAAAAGTTTGTGGGGAATTATCTTTATTATAATAATTATCTAACTTTTCCCCATCACTACAACATTCATATGATCGATTACCTTAATTTCTATACTTAAAACTTTTACTTGTCTCAGTAAAAAAATTCCATACATGTTTATTCCAACACATTCAGCATAAAGTAAATATCATCTTCTTCCCTCCATGGTACTGATATTTCCCTTTAAATACCATTTTCTCTTCTTATCAAAACCATAAGATTAATACCTAACTACAAACTCCATTTTCATATTGATAACACATCTAACAATCTCTTCATAGCATCTGACATCCCTTATAACTAATTCCCTTATGAGATTTTTTTAATCCACTGAAGATTCAGTCAACCCTACATCCATATTGAATGATAATACCAGAAGTGTAAATTAAAAGACTTATAAAATTGACTTCATAGGAACCCACAGATTCATAATCCTTCTATATAATATCTAATAATTCCTTCACCATTTTTATGAATAATATGAAGAAATTAATTTTTTTTAAAATACAATTTTAGACTCATACCACTTCATAGAATTAATTTATTCTCATTACTTAATATTATTAATAATATTTCAATATTGAACCACCTCACATTCCATATGGTATAAATCCAAAGTGACTTTCCCATTCTATGCTCTTTGGAGAATGGAAAATATACTTTCAGTGGAACTAATCCATTGATCAGAAATTAAAAGATCAACGAAACCACTAAATGAAGATAGGTTTTCCTCATGAAGGACTCAACAAAATTTCATTCCCTTCATTAATTGTTTTCATGTTTACCACAACTCTTATCTTGAGAAAGTTGTTTAAGCATAGTAATGAGGGTAATCATTTCAACTCTAATAAAATTCAGTTTCTTAAGAGGACAATAATTGAATTTTCTATTACATTCCTAATTAATACAATTTCTTTAGGTTAAAGCAATTTAATAAATCCAAAAACATAATGTGGGGAATAGAAATCATAGAGTAGATCCATATAATCATGAAAATAACTTATATGATGTCCAAATAATGAAACCTTATTTTTAATAAATTATACTTTATATTTATCCGGGGTTATTCATAGTCATCATCTATATAAATCCTTCATGACGATTCATAAAGAGTTTTTGAATTTCCAATGCATATCCCTTAGGAGTGTCAAATGAGGTTTTTAGAAAGACCCATTATCATGCATCATTTCTCGAATGAGTGTATCCCAATACGATGTTTTCTGGTTTGTTACCCCTAGGTACATATTTTCCAGATCCATATCCACTTTTAGTATCTAGAGAGTGATGATTTTTTTTGGAAAACACTCACTCCATCCTTTAAAAAAATGCTTGGAAATTATCCTATACATTGACTCACCCTTAGACTTATCTTTAGATACATCCCTAGACATATATTTAGAAATATCCCTAGGGATCTCACTAATTTTTTATCATCCTTGTTTCCAAAGGATAACTAAACTTTTTCTTTGATACCAACTATAGTGACTAAGGATTTTCATACATGGATATTTCATCTTTATAGATGAATATTAAATACATTGAAAAAGTAAATTCCCAAGGACCAAAATGGTTTAGGGACCTTGGAAACATGGATCCTAATCATTTAATCTGGTGAAACATCTTCAGTGTTTCCCAAAAAGATCATTCAATTTAGTACTCTTCATATAAATACCCTAAATAGATACTTTCTTCATAACCCGGGGAAATGAAATTTAAGAATGAGTGATCTCAAATGCTTAGTAAGGGTAAATAGGGGAGGTATTTAATAATAAAATAAAAATATGGCTATGATGGCATGATTATAACAATTTAAAACCATAACCATCATATCAAAGATCATACTCTTATGTCATGGAATAAATTTTGGCAGTTCATAAGATAAGAATCATGAGACAATCAAAGAAAATGAGACATGAGAGAATAACATTGGAATAATAAATATTTTTTTTTCATACACATAGGAACATAAAATAATTTTTCAATGCTACCCACCAATACATTTTTAACATGATAAGCTTCAGCTAACCACCCATTTATAGCTTCAGGCTTGGAATGACCTCTCATGTACCCTTTTTTTTACCTTGGGATATGCTATAGTGTACCATCCTTTTTGGTCTTGGGATAACCACTCGTGTACCATATAATATCATAGAACATTTAACATTACCTAGTATATTGGAGGGAGATATCGGTACCACCTATGACATAATTAAAATCATACACATGTGTTCCATGAGATTATAAAACATTCATCATATCATAACACACGAAATAAAATGGGTGTAATAAAAATTTGATCATATTATAACCAATGGAAAAGGTTCATGATTCATAATAATTTCATTATATAATAACCCATGAAGATAAAAATATTTCATAATAAATTTATCATGGTATAACCTGTGGAATATAAATGGGTTAAATAAATATCATGATATCATAATCATAAACCACTCATAGAATGTATATGACTGGTATTCATGGATCATATACCTTTTTAAGGAATTAGTAACATCAAAATATTTCATCTTATATAGAGAATAATTTTAATAGTTCATTTAAAAAATTTCAGAACAATAATAATCTTTCTGTTTTGAAAAAATCTTTTCAAAACATAAAACATTTATAAAACACTTTTCATTGAAAATAACATTGAAAAATCATAAATGATTCTTTGAAAATAATTTAAAACAATTTATAAACATAAAATATTTTCAAAATAATTTTCCCAAAAAATTATCTCAAAATTTCATTTAAAAATATTTTTAAAACATTTTTAGAAAACAATATTTTGGAAGATAACATATTTCTGATCAAAGAGATAAATAAAGTAAAATTTTATTAAATTTTTTTAATCATTATATTATGTATCAATGAATGAAAAAATGGTATAATTACTTGGATAGATCATGAATTTTAATATTATAATAAACATGATGAGAATTTCTAAGAGGTAGATCATGAGATTTCAACCTTCGATAATTAATTATAAACAATCTTGATGAAACATGAGATTATAACATAAAATTTATAAAACCTTGAAATAATTTAATCATAATACTCATGGAGGAGTATGTGGATGAATAATTTTATGTAATTAAATTTCAAATGTTATGTATATACACCTTGTTAATGAATATAGGTGTATAACATAACGTACGCCTCAAAGAAGGAAAATTGAGACAAAAACTACCCCTTACCGCTTTAGTATATTTTGAATCATAAACCATATGAAATAGAGATACATAAATTGATATTTAAATCCAAATAATTTTTTATGTGAATAATCACAAAATAAATTTATGGGAAGTATATACAGTACATGGAAGAAATAAGTTGTGAATATAGAATGTGTATCACAAAAAGTAAAAAGTGAGAAGGAAATCCTTTACCATATGTATTGACTTCCATCATACTAATTAAAACCTTATATATAATATATATTAGTTTATTTTTAAAATATTAAACAAAAATATTCATATATACCATACAATATATGATTTTCATATGACCTTTTATTATCCATTTATTAATAATTCCATGTTAAATTTATATTTTGAGTAATAATCGCTTTATTTTTCATTTATGTTTTAATCTGTTATATTTTTCATCCTCATACACTGATCACGGTTCTATGATATCTATATTGATAACCATGATATGAATATCATATATATTTAGTATATATATACTTATAGTAATCTATAAAATTTATTGATAGGAAATTAAATGCACCGTCCATTGAGATTGTAGGTCTTACGTATGTATGAACATTTTTCCATTTTCTCATTAGAATGAATGAAAGAAAGATAAATTATATATTATCCTTAAAAAATAATTTTTATGACATTTATATCATACATTATCATTAAAACCACACTAAATACAATCTATGTTATGTGTGAATAATCACATCGGTTCGCTAGGTGGTAGTACGCCATACACACGAGCGATGTTATCATATTCCCAAAAATGGAGAGTATAAAGGTATGTGTGATATTACAATCCCAAAATCTTAATAAAATCATAAAAATAATATATGTAATATATAAATAATAAATCCATCATTACGACCATATTTTTTTTATGTGGTAATGTAAAAACAAATGACATTGGTTCGCGAGGTGGTAGTCCGTCATACACACGAACGATGATTTCACAACCCATTTGATGAAAGTGTGTGTGGTTTTAGGTCTTAAACCTAACATAAAAACGTCTTAGTATATTTAAGATAAATTTTTTGTTATATAATCATGGTATAATAATAATTTAAGTATGTTTGGGAAAAATAAAATAAAAATTCTCGTTCGTGAATGCTACCTCTTCTTTGGTTATCCTCCTTAGGTTTACACTAAGGAATTGCTTTGATTGATTTCAATCAAAAACATTTATTATAGGATAAGAGTAGGGATGTTGTTATGTGATTTTTTCAGATCTTGTTTGAGCCAAATTTAATGAGAGGTGCGAAAAATTAGGGATATCGAGTTCCCTTTTACAGTTGAGGAGGAGTGGCATTATTCTAAATACTCAATAGTATTCACTATTGGGAGGTCAATCTTACCTCAATAGGCTAAAAATATTAAAAATGGATGTGTAGAGGGATGATATGTTTAATATAGACCCCCAAAACACATTAAAAAAGATGTTTTAAACATTTAATTCATTAAATTATAAGTATCCTTATTTTTACCATTTTTTTCAGTATGGAAACTAGTTTTCAATGATTTGTAATTTATCATTAATGACTAAATTATACTGATATTTATTATAGAATTTTTTTCCTAATTATTATAAATATGATATCTAATTTAGAAAATATATTTCTTGTGTGTTTTGGATGTTAATTTTAACATAAGAACATGTAACATGCAGAAACACCACTTTAATGTTAATCGTGATATCTGTGTTTTTACAATTTAAAGGTAAATATTATCATTATAATAGAATAATTGGTAGAAAAATAGACCATATTTAATTTTTTTTAAATTTAAAAATAATTTTGCACAATATAGGATTTTTATTAATTTTAAATCATTTACTAAAATACCATTTTTTATAAAATATCATTAATATTTATTTTTAAAATTATTCATGTAATTTTAATTTAAAAAATATCAATACAATGATGAAATTTGAATCTATTATTTTCACACCATCATACCATGATATATTATCCAAAACAATAACATCACACACTAATTAATTTAACATACTTGACTTTTAATATTTTTAGTATCATTTATTTTATTTATTTGTTAACTAGATAATTAATGTGTCAGTATTTATTCATCATTTAATCTCAAAACAATTAAAATAAATTATCATTATAAAAAAACTCATTTATCATTAAAAATAATATATATAACCAAACATATTTTCTTTTTTCTCTACCCTAAGAATTTATTGATATTAAAATCATGAAAATTATCTTTTTTGTCTTTTTCATTACTTAACTTATTATATGAGTCATATTCAAAGGAATGTGGAAAGGAATATAAATATTTCAAATAAATTTATGGAAAATACCTAAATTTACTAATTAAAAAAAAAATAATATTTTATGTTATTTTTATACTTAACATTTTATTTTACCCTTCTTGTAAACTCATCATTAACAAAATTATGATAATTAATATTTTTATTTAATTTAATATTTATTTTGGTAAAAAATATTATATTTAACTTATTAGATAATATAAATTATTTTTTATTTCAGAAATATATTATATATTTATAAGTAACATTAAATTAATTGGAATTAATTAATTTAATATTAATCCCACAGAAGTGATGAGAAATTGGTTTTTTAAAACCAAAAAGATAAAAAATTTACAAAGTTTTTTATATCCATTTTCAATATGAAATTGATTCAAACGAAATAAATTTTATTAAAATATGTATAATATAACTAATTATTCTTTAAAATAGAATTAAAATATACATTAACATTGTAATTAATTTTTTTAAAAGACAATTTTCAATTAAAGTTCCACATTTTCACTATTCACATAAAAATTAAAACCATTCAGTAAAATAATAAAAATTCAATATAACATAAATTTGAAAATTTTAATTTACCAAATTAATTTTATTTTGTCAAATTAATTTTAAAAAACTTTGAAAATTAAAATTTATTTTTTTTACAAAAAGAATTAAAATTATTTTTTAGGAAATAATATTTTGGAAACATATAAATACATTTTTGAAAATTAAGAATTTTTTATCAATATGTTTTATTTTTGTATAACCATCATAAATAATATTTAAAATGAATTAATTATTATACATTTTTCTAATTTTTAAGTCTTTGTTATAATGGTCCTGTTTAAAAAACTAATTAGTAATATATCATGGTTTTGTTAATACTCACTGCAACATGTAATAAAACCTAAAACAATGTTATATATAGTGAAATATTAAATTGGTGTTATGTAAAACACAAGATAGACATGGTATTTCATATAATTCATGTCATACAAAATTTTAATTTAATAAAAAATTCATAAAAACGAAAGATTTTACACTATGTGGACTGGTTATCAAATATATCTAGCATGAAATACAGACTTGAAATATACTTTAAAACATTGTGGATAGTGGTATAAAATAAAATATACCCCTTTAGAATATAATTAACCATGAATAAGAATTAAGTATATCAAAATTATATATAAACAAAATAAAAGATATGAAATCATAGGTATGAAATGACGACATGAAAGGCGTAAAAAAAATTATTCCAAAAAAATTATTGTATTTTCAGAGAACCATTTGAAAAAAATTTCATTAGATAAACCAATTTATTTTAATAAGGTTCACTCTTACCCATACCATTTAACGAATAATAATATATTATTATGTAAAAAAGAAATGGGTTTCCACTCAAAATAAATATAGATGGTTACTTTAATATTAAGAGTAGGAATGCATGCCTCCAATAAAACAAAAAATATAGCCTATAATATGAGATATTTCTTTAGAAAACTTCACAAAATAGATACATTTATGATGGTAAAACAATAATAATACCATAGTTCCACCTAATCACTACTCTAGTGACACCTACATTGAGAGAGATCTAATGAAATTAACATATTTACATGGCATAAATTAGGGAAATCAGATATTGATATAACCCTCATGAATAATGGTAAAAAATAATGAGGGTAGAGGGTGACTACACACATAAATCACTATAAATGAGCATCCATGATCAATCATAAGAACATGAACTAAGGAGTAAGGAGAACCCACTTTAGAAGATAGGGACGAGGGAGAGAGATTTTTATTAAAGAAGTATTAATTTGATTACCAGTATTTTCCCATGAATAAACGTTTTCTATTTATAGTTAATATGATTTTACTGATGATATGTATAAAGGTTAGTAAAATCACAAATAATAATGGAGTTCCTATCTCGATGGCATGGGATTATAATTATCTATGGAGTGAAAGTTCCATATATTTTTTCTACTATCACAAAGATTCATAACATTGCCTTAGAATAGAATATATATTCTTAAAATTGGGATATACTGTACATTATGAGAGAAACAAAATATTAAATTCAATGATAGATAATGCAATTCATTACTCTATTACATATCATAGAAGAATTTAACATGAATTATGGGTATTTATATAAGTAAGAAACTATAAAACTTCATAATATACCATTGGGATTCATGGACTTTATGGAGTCTCAGTTACAAACATGCTAGGATCAATTTGAGGATATTCAAATGGGAGAATAATAATTGGTTGAAAAAATACATGTTAAGTGAAAATAATTGTAATCATCATTCAATGTGATAATTAAATTCTTGAAGATTCCATGGTGATAGAGATGTTTAAAACAATTTTAAAAGTTATATTTATTTCAAATATTTGTTTTCTAGTGGATCATGGATTTTAGGAGTGGCCCATTAAAAGTTTTCAAGAATTCCTTGATAGATAATGAAATTTTTAGAGGGTAATAAAAATGATAATATAAAAATTTGAGAATGAGAAAACATCTAATGATTCAAAATATTCTACAAACATTATGACTAATAAGTCTCCTAAGGATAAAACTAAAGATGAATATATTTTCATGAGTTCTGATAAGTTTATATCTTACTTTTAAAAAGGCATTGAATGAGTAAAAGTTAAATAAAGTAGTTTGTTTCCTTTTAAGATGTTCAATTGTGGAAATACTGGACACCATTTTGGTAATTTTTCTAATAAAAATTTTATAATATAAATAGGATAATATATTTCAATGGTCATAATGAATAATCAAAGTGGAAAGTGGTTTTAATGGATTTAATTACTTTAGGGTTTATGTCATGGAAAACATTTGAAGGTAAAAATCATTCTCTCAAAATATAATGAAGCATCTTATGATTTTAATAGTGTATGAGTGGAATATGGCATAAAATGAGAGTGTTAAATAGATTTCAAAGATAAATTAAATCAGACAAAAAATCATTTGAGCGAGGAAGAATAATAAAGTAGTGACATGGAATGTAGTATTTGGGAGAAACTAAAGGAATTATAACTAAATATAAAGCAGTTGTTAATTCATGAAAGATAGAAAACTAGGACAATGAAATTGTGGATTTAATGAATAGTAATTACTCATATGAAAATTCCCTTTTTGAATCATTATCTATGACCATTACTTAGATGGAAATTTATTTCACATGAAATATGGGATCTTGAAATATAATCCTTATTTTTATGGATATATTGTTTAATATTTGTATAGTGAGTTTCATTTCCATGAATAATAATTTTAAGGCGACCAGGCTATATTAGTGGAAGATGATAATTTGTTGACAAAATTTCATGTTGTTGAGTAATAAAATTCAATTAAATAAGTTTTTGATTAATCTAAAATTGTGGATAATTTTCATAATACTATTCAATAACTCATATATTTTCCCATGGTAGAATAAATTATTATTTTGTACACCAATGAATACATTCAAAATGGTAAAAATTATGAATAATAAAAAAATGAGACAACTTTACCCCATAAGGTGAATAATCCCATTGCTACTTCGAATGTTTTTATTGAAACATCTATGATTAGTTAAGTGTGAAAAAATAATAACTAATCTCAAATGATAATATAATTTTAAATAAATATATAATAATAAATATAATGTTGAGAAAAATAATTAGAGTTAAAATTCAATGGAAATTCAAGGAGAAAATTTAGAAAAATTTATTTACTAACTAATGGGATTTTACATTGAAGGAAATTTTAAGTGTTGTAGAGTATATATGAAAACATTTTATGTGTTATTGTATAAATTATAACACTGTCAATTTAAGAGAGTCTAATGAATGTTTTTAAAATCCACATTAGATATCATTTGAAATAGAATGAACAATAACATAAAACCTATGATTCTATTGAGAAACCTTATATGGCATGTGATTAATCAAAACAGACTTCCAAATTTTTTCAAAATATTAATTGATTAGTTGAGGAAAATCGGAAAAAAAATCTACAAGGAGTTGGAGTAATTAAGTGAATGAAATAATGATTTATATTTTTTGAAAATTAGTAAAATTAGTGAGTCCATAGATACTTTATTGTGATATATCATCACACATAAATAGAAAAAAAAAGAATATATTTAAAGTTATCCCACACTATTATGTAGGTGTTATTACTTTTTTCAACAATTAAACACAAAAATATAAAACAAGTGATGTTATCTTTTTTGATGACCTAAGCAATATTATATTAAGTATATCTTAGCTTTGTGATAGTGTAAATGAGGTGATATTTTTATGTAATGGATTTTTCATTAGGATTATGAAGGATTACATATCAATAATTAATGAAAAATTAAGAATATTAAATCTATTTCATATATATAACGACTATGAAAATTTTTTCACGAGTAAAAAGAAGAAAAAATAGTTTTGGTATAGTTTACATGGCTATTATGGTAAAAAATGTTTAATTTTCTTGAACATAATTTTCTAATAAATCTATTAAATCTAAATCCTGAAAAAATTATTACATTTGTGTAAAATCATAATGAAAAAATAATGGAAAGATCCATAATGTGGTGCATAAAAAAATATACCTCTTGATTTAGTTTTTTCAAATGTGAGTGGTCTGATGAGTTTAAATTAAAAAAATAGAGAGAATTATTTCATTTATTTTTTCAATGATTTCACTCATATTGAATATATATATTTTATGAAATTTAAATCCAAATATCTTGATATTTTTATTAACTTTTCCATGTGTCCCAAAATTCAAATAGGATGTGTTATAAAATTATTTCCATGTGATAATGGATTTGAAAAAAATAATGGATACACTGAGTTATATCTTCATAAGAATGGATTCATTTATTAATATAGTGAAATACACACATCAAAAAAATTTATTAGTTACGTCAATGAAAAGGAGTTTTTTTAGACTTAGTAATAATAATGAAATTATTACATGAATCTCATTAGTGTTTTTGGTGATTAGATACAAAAGGGATTACATCTATTCTAAAATGGTGTTTACTCTGAAACAATTTAGACTGAACTCCAAGTAAAATGTTGTTCTTCAAAAAGATAATATGGAATAATCTAATGGTATTTACCATCCCTTGTATTCTTAGGATCATTGAAATAGATTCATAGAAGTTAAATGAGGGACATATCAATGGTATATTTCTTGGATGCACACCATGTGAAACAAATTTTCAATGCTACAACATGAACCTAATCAATATGATCGATATCATTGAGGTTAGAGTCATGGAAGATTAATAAAAAATAATATTTCATTTTATATTCACAATCAAATCAAAGAAGTTCACAGAGGTGATGTTAGAAACTATGTAAGTGGTTTAATTGCACAAGTATATCTTCAAAACACTCACGATGATTATGAAATATCCAATGGTGAGGAAATGACCATAATAGAAGAAAATTACTTCTCAATACTTAGTAGGAATTTGGAAATTATGATATTTCATTGAGATGGTAGTAAGGGTGTTAAAACCCAAATGGTTTTATGAAATTCCAATCATTCTAGATTAATTACACAAATAAAACTAAATAGTGATAATGAAACATTACAACATGGGGACTATATTATATAACTGAAAGAATATATTATTTAAATTGTGATATGTTACACATGGTAATTAGTATAACATTGCAATGAAAATAATTTTATAGGTAAAAATAGGGATTTCATAAGAATATCAATGATAAATGAGAAGTTGAATGTAAAAACACTTATATATTTTTTCATGTGATGCTCTTAAATTGAGGGTATAGAATTTGATGAGACATTTTATCCATCTAGAATGTTGGAAATTATTAAAATTATTCCTATGATATATGATCAAATTATTTATATATTTTTTAAAATTGATGCGATTCATCATTCCTAAAAGGTGAACTTATGGAATAGACCTACATTTAATAACTAAAAGTGTTTATACATAAATATGGTGGTTCTAGATAGTAAAATATGATGAAATGTATACATTGGATGAATAAAGCATCATGATCATCGTATTTGAATCTACAAAATAGCTTAGTTGGCATGAAAATCATGAAAGAAATTATGGACTCTAATCACTATGTTTACAGAGATATAAAAAATTATATTATTGTGATTATGTATGTCAATGCAGATTTTCACTAGTGACAAATAAAAAAGCTACGATAAATTCCTTATCTATATGAGGAAACACATTGAGATGTTAAATATTCTTGAGAATATATATAATTCCCCGGCCTTAAAAATTACTTAATATTGAATTAAATGAATAATTCACATAGAGGATCTTTTCAGGTTTATAGTTTTAGAGAATTAGGACATAACTATTACATCTCAAAAGATTATAAAGTATACACTTCTACTAAGTTTACATAAAATAAAAACACTCTTAAAAAGAAAAATTTCTAGTTCCATGTTTTAGATAACATGTCTTTCCTTGATCCCATCTTTGACCCTATTCATCTTTAAGTCCTGTGGAAAATATTTCAAAAACTTGGGATGAGCATAAAAAGCCCAGTAAAGGATACACAAAGAAGGAAAACTGTAAGTTTTTCAAAACAACAAGTATACCAAGAAAACTTTATCAAAGTAATAATTTTCACCTTTATGAAGTAGTAAAAAAATCTTCACTGAATAAAAGATCATTACTTACCCTTTTGTAACCAAAATATTACCATAAAACCCATATAAAGAACACATAACATATAAAGGTAACTTGGGACATAAACATACTTAAATAGAATAACCATACAGTCGAATTCCACACATATAACTTAATGGAATAGCCATACGGATGACTTCCATACCCAATGCATCAGAGGTTATAACGTAACCACCCATCCTGGTATTCATGGCACCACCCGTCATATGGTTTATCATGTAACCACTCATCAAATGTCCAAGTACCATTATAAAATCATAACACATAAAACAACTATAAAGGAAAGAAAAAATTTCCAGATTTCAAGCACAATATATCACTTAAATATATTGACATAACAAATCCATTATCAAAACCATTTTCAATACAAAAATACATAAAAGAGTATATGGTATTTATTTACTTTTAAAAATATAACGGTTTGTTGAGGAAGCCAAAGATCAAATAATACTCATGGTGGTGGAAAGTTCATTGTCACCACGTACGTTAAAAAGAAACATACTTTTTGTCGTTTAGTAAAACACTTCGTATAGAAAAGATTCCTTTCAAATAAAAGTAGAAGTCAGAGGGGTTTATACACCATATAAAAGAAAGTTGTGTATAAAAAAAATATGCCTTAATGAAAGAAGATTGAGACGAAGTCCCTTACAAAGTCGGTATCCTTAGATTAAGGATAAATCAATTACATGATTATGTGTGACAAATATGAATACACCAAATATAAGTGGATATTAAATGTAAAAAAATCAGAGGCCATTCACACATAATCTTGGAAAAACAAAACCAATGACATAGATATTTAACTCAATGAAATGCGATTGAGTTATGATTTCCCATAGTAGTTCGTAAGCATTTATCAATGAGATGATTATGTGTAGAAATAGTATATCCACACAAAGGTTTGTGGAAATTACAACATAGAGATTCCACACATAATCTTGGCATAATAAAATCAATAAGTAGAGGTTTAACCCAAAGAATTGAATGTGGGTTAAGAAGTTCCCTTACAGAAATATGACAGCCTAACGACGTCACTTTAAAATTCAGAAAATGAGTTGATGAGAGAGAAAATGGTATCTCATCACTTGGAAATAAAATTTACATCAATAAGGATATAGAAGAACATATCCCAACATAATATTATGTGAATTAAAAGACATAACAAACTAAGTCTTTTAAAAATAGGAGGTTGAAATGTTCCCTTACTGACTTGAGTAACTTTCGAAACGTACACCCCATGGAAGAAGGGTCATACAATGAAGATGTAAATACCCATAATTGAAATTATACTACACAAATAGTATAATAATGTACAGTACATACACCACTCAAAGTAAATTGTGGAAAACGTAGCATAAATGTCACGAGAATAAAAGTGAGATGAAAAATCCCTTACGAAAACTCGGCAGCCTAACAGCGCCACTTAAAACTTCAAAAAATGGTTTGATGAGATCAAACATGGTCTCTCATCATATGAACATAAAAATTAGAGTAATAGGAATATAAAAGAACATCCCAAACATAAGAAATATGAGCTTAAAAGAAATGACATAAAAGAGAGTGCTTAAAAAAGAAAGAGAGAGGTAGGATCCCTTACCTCGTGTCCGACATGACTCGATCATTCATTAATCTCCTGAATAATAAAATTTGGTCAATTTATAATTTCTTAAGGACCTACTTTAAATATTTTTATTCAGTTTATAACACATATTATAATGTTATAATAATTGGATAATAAAGTGAGTTCATATCAGACGTTTTTGTCGATGTTCGGTACATGAGTAAAAATTCAACTTGTTGGAAAATAATTTTCCATGTAGTTATAGGTACATAATATCTAGAATAGTATTAATGTTTTAAATATCATATATATCCAGTATATATTCATTTTATACTATTCCATAACATTTGGAGATAAAAAATTAAAAGCACCGTTCATGGAGACGGTAGACTGTACGTACGCATGAACGCTACTTTAATTTTTTTGTCATATTAATGGAATTAAAGTTAAAAGAGAGATATATATTATAATTACTGAATGATATCAATCATTTATATGTAATATATGACATATATATCCATTATATATATGTACTTATAATAGTACATAACATTTGGAGATAAGAAATGAAATGTACCGTTCATGGAGACGGTAAGCCGTACGTACGCATGACTGCTACTTTCATTTCTTTGGCACATTAATGGAACTAAAACTATATGAGATATATATATATATACATATATATTATAATTTCAGTATAATATATATGTTATATAGATCACCTAATTTCATCAATTTCATTCTTTATACATTCCATGTATTGCATGAACGAGTCACATCACTTGAGGGGGCGATAGTCCACACTTCCTCAAATGAAATTATCGCATTTGCAAAACATGAAAAGCATAAAAGTATGTATTAAATATAAAATACAGAATCATAGAGTGAAAATAAATATAATATATTTCATAAATAAATATAGTTCCATCATAATGGACACCATGAGAGGTTGTATGAGAAGGTAGAACAATCATCGTTTCATGAGGCAGTAATTCGCCATCCACGAAAACAGTACGTTCTTTAACAATTAGACGGAGGTGTGTGTTAGTGTAGCTCGAATACTACCCATAACAACATCCTAGTATATTGAATATACCGGTGTTGTTACAAAATAATTAAATAAAAATAATTTAGGGGGTTGGAGAAGAAAAATAAAACAAAAGAACACTAGGGAAGACAATACCTTTAAATCGGGTAACTCTTTTTGATTTGTGATCAAAGGCTTCCTTAGAAAGGATTCTGCCCAAACTGAGGCTTCTAGGAGTAAGAGAGGGATTTTTAGAGACAAAAAAGCAGAGGTTGGCCAATCCAATAGCTTGAGAGGTGTGGGTAAGGAGGTAGAGGTGGGGGCCTTTTATAAGAGGAGAGGAGAGGCATTCTTGGAATGTTATAAACTTTTACTTTATTATAAAATTATTTTCGGATTTTAAAGGTCCTAAAATTATATATTTCTAGGATAAGGTGATAAGAGTTCTAAATACACCCATCCAATTGGTTTTTTATAAGTTTAGATCTTATATTTTACATTATCTTTTCATTTTATTTAAATCATTAAATAATGAGGTAATCACAGCATCATCATGGTGTCATAAATAAATTAATTTATTTTATGTCTAAAAATTATAAAAAAATATCATGATTTAAGAAATAGTTTTAGATTTCTAATGAATATTTATAGGAAAAAATATGACTTGTATAACCCCATGTAAAAATTTTTTTAGTAAAAAAATTCATGTTTGTGACATTTTAATTTTAACATTAAATAAAAAGTTATTAATGTCATTTTCCAACCAAAGTGGCTCCATGAGGTCCCCAAGTTGACCCATGAATTTTATTGATCGGCCATGACTAATCCAATAAGTGTAGGACAAGTGTCAAGGTCATTTCATATTATTATAACATTATCTTTACCTTAAATTACACTAATTACCTTTAAATGCGATTAATAAAACTTAAAAGTTACTATTCACCAAAAAATTATTTTAATCTCATTGAACCACATTTTACTTCCTAATGACCACCATGTATGTCAGATTTTTGAAATTCAAAACACAGAAGTGGTAAAGTTTCATTTAAATGAAAAATCAGTTTATTAACCACCACTTAGTGGTTTCACTATTCATCAAAAATTGAAGTTTTTCAGAAAAATACCAGAAATTCACCCTAAGATATTTTTGATATTATGAATCCAAAAATTATGTCTATTTTACAAAATTCAAAACATATAATTTTCATTAATTAATTTAATATTTAATTCCCGCTGTCAAAACAAATAGCGTGTTTTTAAGAAACAATATCTATTAAAAGATTGACACTAGTTTAAGTCAAATTTCAAAGTGAAATTAATTCCAATGACCACCATTGGATTAAATGGTAAAAATATAATCTAATTTCTCATTAAAACAAATTCAAAAGGTAATCTATTCATATAAATAAATTAGATTAAAAGGAGGTTTTGAATTAAAATACAGCATTTTACACTATTCATTAAAAAATGAACTTTATCAAAAAATATCAAAAATTTATACAAAGTAAATTTTGATGTCCCGATTCTAAAAAGAATTTTATTTTGTCAAATATAACATATAAAATTGTCAAAAAAATGGATTTAAGAGGGGTTTTCCAATAAAAGGTGGTTAAACGACCTTTTAAAGAATATTAGAATATTTACGTTTAAAATTGGATTCATTCACACTTTAACATTTATTTTCAAAAGTAAAAATATTTGACAAACATATATAAACATTTTGTAGTTAGTTCTGTTCATTCCCGCCATTACAATGGCTAGGCATTAACTACCATTTAAAATAATATTATTTTATTATTAGAGTGCAACGTAAGATTCCCAAGAAACTCGTTGTTGCGTATTGGGTACGCCATCGAGCATAGCATCCCCTTTAAAGTAATATTAATATTTTATTCACAAATATGGATAAATATGAAAATTTTATATTCTTTATTTACCTAGGGTATTACAACCTTCCCCCCTTTTGGAAATTGTGTCCTCGCAATTTTAAAATTGGGTTTGGAAACTTCATTGAAAATCCCACATCAGAACAAGAGTCAGTAAAACTATCACTTTAAAATAAAGAAAGAGAAGTACAAAGGTCACCCAAGTTAACCCATACTAGGATTCCATGTAAGAAAACATAGACATGGAGGAGAAAACAAAGGGTTATGTTCTGATGGAGAGTTATAGAAAACATGTTTAGGAGAAAGTTAACCACAAGAAAATCACAAACTTGTGATGGGTTAAACGGTATTTGATTCCCCAGTAGGAAAAGTTAACAGACAACATTTTTGTTTTTAAGTTACTTTTCATTGAGGAATTTATTTATGAGCATAACTAAAACATAATTAAACATACTTACTTGTAATTTTGACTTTCATCTTTTACTAGATTTCTTACACAAACTCATATTTCTCCAAAAGAGGAGCATTTAGGATGACTTGTTCACATTAAGAGCGCTATAATAAACTTCTAGAGAATCACCTAATCCACAAAAGAGAACTATATATTTCCCATGTCTTTAGAAAAAAACAAAAACCAGAATTGTCAGTACGAGATCAGATAATCCACAAAAGGATCATCCTTTATAAAAAGAAAATCTATTCTTAATCTCCAAAATTTGTCCAACAAAACCCAAAGTTCAACGAAGACCATTCGATAAACAATTGTCCATAAAATTCTTCAAAGTAAACCAAACTAAGATTGAAACCCAAATATTTGAAGGATTTAATCACATAGTCTTCCAAGGTACAAATTAACCTTTATCTCCAAATAACATCAGTTGCTCTTAAAGTCTCATATTGAAAAGTAATTAACGTAATCACATATTCTCCATGATAGGTTAATAATTTCCATAGATAACCCAAAATAAAATTATGATAGATTCATAAGATCATCTAACTAAAACGAATTAGTCAAACTAACTAGGGACTTCATGTAGTCCAGTGGTAGGCGATAAATACCAGTTGCACTTTGGTTGTGGGTTCGATTCCCACATAATTTTCCGACGCGACGGGTTGTCACACGGTCTGTGTGTTGTCCTTTTTCCAAAACCATATAATTCTTAAAACATTCCCCAAAACGAGATAAAATCTTCAAAAATAATCATAACATATTTTAACCTCAATTTTATCTCATGCCTTTAATTTTCCATCATAACATATAGTATCCCATAATTACCTCAAAAGTAAGGATCATATAAACCATAATGGTTACCTTTATAATTATTACCTGAAATTACACATCGAGTTGGTCATCTCGTACATGATTCATTAGAGAACTTACCAAGGTTTAAGTGGTTGATCATGACTCCTTGATAGTTGTTTTTGAACAACCAGGAGTTTCCTCATTGAATCCCCCATTTCATCTAGTCTCTTAATCAAAGAACCACCACAGTTTCCTTCAAACCCATTATCACTTTGGTGCCTGCTAGATACATCCATTTACTAAAACCAAAAATGAAAGTGTGAGTATATCAAAAAAATCATCATGTACTAATGAGGAAGATAAACACTAAGATATACTTCCTCATTCACTTTATCTAAAAACTATGACTCTTTCTGAAATCTTAACCATTGTGGTAATGTCACTTATGATTAAAGAATACCCTAACCTCTAAAGTTATCTAAACCAACCTTTGATACCAACTATAAGGCCCCGACCTTAAAAATTACTTAATAATGAATTAAATGAATAATTCACATAGAGGATCTTTTCAGGCTTAGAGTTTTATAGAATTAGGACATAACTATTACATCTCAAAATATTACAAAGTATACACTTCTACTAAGTTTCCATAAAATAAAAAAACTCTTAAAAAGAAACATGTCTTATTCCATGTTTGAGATAGCATGTCTTTCCTTGATCCCATCCTTGACCCTATTCATCTTTAAGTCCTGTGGAAAATATTTCAAAAACTTGGGATGAGCATAAAAATCCCAGTAAAGGATACACAAAGAAGGAAAACTGTTTGTTTTTCAAAACAACAAGTAAACCAAGAATACTTTATCAAAGTAATACTTTTCACCTTTATGAAGTAGTAAAAAACTCTTCACTGAATAAAATATCATTACTTACCCTTTTGTAACCAAAACATTACCTTAAAACCCATATAAAGAACACATAACATATAAAGGTAACTTGGGACATAAACATAATTAAATGGAATAACCATACGGTCGACTTCCACACATATCACTTAATGGAATAACCATACGGCCAACTTCCATACCCAATTCATTGGAGGTTATAACGTAACCACCCATCCTGGTATTCACGGAACCACCCATCATATGGTTTATCACTTAACCACCTGTCAAATGTCCAAGTACCATTATAAAATCATAACACATAAAACAACTATAAAGGAAAGAAAACATTTCCACATTGCAAGCACAATATATCACTTAAATATATTGACATAAAAAATCCATTATCAAAACCATTTTCAATACCAAAATACATAAAAGAGTATATGGTATTTATTTAATTTTAAAAATATAACATCTTGTTGAGGAAGCCAAAGATCAAATAATACTCTCGGAGGAGGAAAGGTCATTGTAACCGCGTACGTTAAAAAGAAACATACTTTTTGTCGTTTAGTAAAACGCTTCGTATAGAAAAGATTACATTCGAATAAAAGTAGAAGTCAGAGGGGTTTATACACCGTATAAAATAATGTTTTGTATAAAACAAAATATGCCTTAATGAAAGGAGACTGAGATGAAGTCCCTTACAAAGTTGGTATCCTTAGATTAAGGATAAATCAATTACATGATTATGTGTGACAAATATGAATACAACAAATATAAGTGGATATTAAGTGTAAAAAATTAGAGTTCATTCACACATAATATTGTTAAAACAAAACCAATGACATAAATATTTAAATCAATGAAATGAGATTGAGTTATGATTTCCCATACAAGTTCGTAAGAATTTATCAATGAGATGATTTTGTGTAGAAATAGTATATCCACAAAAAGGTTTGTGGAAATTACAACATAGAGATTCCACACATAATATTGGTATAATATATCAATAAGTAGAGGTTTAACCAAAATAATTGAATGTGGGTTAAGAAGTTCCCTTACAGAAATCCGACAGCCTAACGACGTCACTTTATAATTCATAAAATGTGTTGATGAGAGAGAAAATGGTATCTCATCACTTGGAAATAAAATTTACATCAATAAGGATATAGAAGAACATATCCCAAGATAATAGCATGTGAATTAAAAGACATAACAAAATAAGTCTTTTAAAAAGAGAAGGTTTAATGGTTCCCTTACCGACTTGGGTAACTCTCGAAACGTACACCCCATGGAAGAAGGGTCATACAATGAAGATATAAATACCCATAATTGAAATTATACTACAAAAATAGTATAATAATGGGAAGTAAATACACCACTCAAAGGAAATGGTGGCCAACGTAGCATAAATGTCACGGGAATAAATGTGAGATGAAAAACCCCTTATGAAAACTCGGCAGCCTAACAACGCCACTTAAAAATTCCAAAAATGGTTTGATGAGATCAAATAGGGTCTCTAATCATATGAACATAAAAATTATAGTAATATGAATATAAAATAACATCCCCAAACATAATAAATATGAGCTTAAAATAAATTACGTAAAAGAGAGTGCATAAAAAATGAAGAGAGAGGTAGGATCCCTTACCTCGTGTCTGACATGACTCGATCGTTCTTTAATCTCCTGAATAATAAAATTTGGTCAATTTATAATTTCTTAAGGAAATCCTTTAAATATTTTTATTCAGTTCATAACACATATTATAATGTTATAATAATTTGTTAATAAAGTGAGTTCATATCAGACGTTTTTTTCGATGTTCAGTACATGAATAAAAATTGAACTTGTTGGAAAATAATTTTCCATGCAGTTATAGGTACATCATCTCCAGAATAGTATTAATGTTTTAAATATCATATATATCTAGTATATATTCATTTTATAATATTACATAACATTTTTAGATAAAAAATTAAAAGCACCGTTCATGGAGACGGTAGGCCGTACGTACGCATGAACACTACTTTAATTTTTTTGTCATATTAATGGAATTAAAGTTAAAGGAGATATATATATATATATATATATATATATTATAATTACAGAATTATATCCATAATTTAGATGTAATATATGACATATATATCCATCATATATATGTACTTATAATAGTACATAACATTTGTAGATAAGAAATGAAATGTACCGTTCATGGAGACGGTAAGCCGTACGTACGAATGAACGCTACTTTCATTTATTTGGAACATTAATGGAATTACAACTAGATGAGATATATATATATATATATATATTATAATTCCAGTATAATATATATGTTATAAAGATCACATAATTTCATAAATTTCATTCTTTATTCATTCCATGTATTGCATGAACGAGTCAAATCACTTGAGGGGGCGGTAATCCACACTTCCTCAAATGAAATTATCGCATTTGCACAACATGAAAAGCATAAAGGTATGTACTAAATATAAAATACAGAATCATAGAGAGGAAATAAATATAATATATATCATAAATAAATACAATTCCATCATAATGACCACCATGAGAGGTAGTATGAGATGGTAGAACAATCACCGTTTTGTGAGGCAGTAATTCACCATCCACATAAACAGTATGTTATTTAACCATTAGACGGAGGTGTGTGTTAGTGTAGCTAGAATAATCCACATAACAACATCCTAGTATATTTAATATACTATTGTTGTTACAAAATAAAAAAATAAAAAGAGTTTAGGGGGTTGTAGAAGCAAAATAAAACAAAATAACACTAGGGAAGACATTACATTTAAATAGGGTAACTCTTTTTGATTTGTGCTCAAAGGAATCCTTTGAAAGTATTATTCCCAAAGTGGGGATTCTAGGAGTTAGAGAGTGATGTGGAGAGACAAAATAATCATTGTTTGGCCGATCCAATGGCTTGAGAGGTGTGAGTAATGAGGTAGAGGTGGGGGCCTTTTATAAGAGGAGAGGAGGGGCATTCTTGGAAAGTTATAAACTTTTACTTTATTATAAAATGATTTTCGGATTTTAAAGGTCCCAAAATTATATATTTCGAGGATAAGGTGATAACTGTTCGAAATTCACCCATCCAATAGGTTTTTGACAAATTTAGATATTAGATTTTACATTATCTTTTCATTTTATTTGAATCATTAAATACTGAGGTAATCACTGCATCATCATGGTGTCATAAATAAATTAATTTATTTAATGTCTAAAAATTATAAAAAAAATTTCATGATGTATGAAATCTTTTTATCTTTCTAATGAATATTTATAGTAAAAAATATGACTTTTATAACCCCATGTAATTTTTTTTAGTAAAACAGTACATGTTTGTGGCATTTTAATTTTAACTTTAAATAAAACGTTATTAATGTCATTTTCCAAACAAAGTGGCTCCATGGTGTCCCCAAGTTGACCCATGGATTATCTTGGTCGGCCATGAATCATCCAATAAGGTTAGGACAAGTTTAAAGGTCATTTAATATTATTATAACATTATCTTTACCTTAAATTACACTAATTACCTTTAATCGCGATTAATTAAACCTTAAAAGTTACTAATCACCAAAAAATTATTTTAATCTCATTGAACCACATTTTAATTCCTAATGACAACCATGTATGTTGTAGTTTTTAAATTAAAAACACAGAAGTGGTAAAGTTTCATTTAAACGAAAAATCAGTTTATTAACCACCACTTAGTGGTTTCACTATTCATAAAAAAATTGAAGTTTTTCAGAAAAATACCAAAAATTCACCCTAAGATATTTTTGATATTATGAATTGAAAAATGATGTCTATTTTAAAAAATTAAAAACATATAAGTTTCATTAATTAATTTAATATTTAATTCCAGCTGTCAAAACAAATAGCGTGTTTTTAAGAAACAATATCTATTAAAAGATTGACACTAGTTTAAGTAAAATTTCAAAGTGAAATTAATTCCAATGACCACCATTGGATTAAATGGTAAAAATATAATCAAATTTCACATTAAAACAAATTAAAAAGATAATCTATTAATATAAATAAATTATATTAAAAGGAGGTTGTGAATTAAAATACAACATTTTACACTATTCATTAGAAAAATGAACTTTATTGGAAAAATAACAAAAATTTATACAAAGTAAATTTTGATGTCACAATTCTAAAAATAATTTTATTTTGTCAAATATAACATATAAAATTGTCAAAAAATGGATTTAAGAGGGGTTCTCCAACAAAAGGCGGTTAAATGACCTTTTAAAGAATATAAGAATATTTACGCTTAAAATTTGATTCATTCACATTTTAACATTTATTTTAAAAAGTAAAAATATTTGAAAAACATAGATAATCATTTTATAGTTAGATATGTTCATTCCCGCCATTACAATGGCTAGGCGTTAACTACCATTTAAAATAATAATATTTTATTATTAGAGTACAACGTAAGATTCCCAAGAAACTCATTGTTGCGTATTGGGTACGCCATAGAGCATAGCATCCCCTTTAAAGTAATATTAATATTTTATTCAAAAATATGGATAAATATGAAAATTTAATATTCTTTATTTACCTAGGGTGTTACAATATATTCTATTTTGATATTCAAGAAACATACTTATATTGATATATTTTTCTCTCCCAATAGACTTATTATTTTAATTCGATGAAAAATTTTGTAATGGAAAAATTGAGAAAGGTCTCTACTCATATAAGATGTCACAACCCGACCTCGGGGCCCGTGCCGTGACTACCCCAAGCCCGCCTTCCATAGGCCAGGGGCTGGCGACTAACACCAAGGCGTAAAATCCCAGTAAACAGGGAAGGCATTGCCTTTATAAGTAACAACCACACAGAGTCAGCAAGCGGAAAGTAAAGTGCAGAAAAGTAAAGGGGGGCCGGAAATACAAGCCCAACTGTAAAGTACAACTGAAAAGTAAAGTACAGCAACTGAAGAAAAGACGGCGGCCTCGTGTCGTCCACTGGCAATCCCACCTGAAGGGTGGGTACAGATAGCCTCCAGGCTCCTCGGGTCCCACGTCCGCTCCGAGCACGTCCCGCCCAGTGGTCCACCTCCAGGTACCGTCCTGCTCCACGCCCCAACCGTGATCAGCGCTGTCCGTCGTCTGCAACCAACACAACAAGGTGCGGGCATAGCCCATGCAGGGGTGAGTACAAGCTACTCAGTAAGGACCCCGAGACCCCCGAAGGTCTCCCGAAATCCACAAAGGATATAGCACAAAAGAAAGATGCAATCACGAAGTAACATCTGACTCGACTTAGGTATATGCCCATACATATACCTAAGTCCCCAATTCTAGCTCTGATCACGAGCTCAAGAACAACTCAATCCACAAAGGAAAGCAAGACTCAAATCCACAAAGGAGAGTAAACAGTAAATCCACATAGGATAGTTCAACACAATCCACAAAGGAAAGTAACATAAGATTCAGCTCAACCAGGTATACTTTTTCAGATGACGTCAAAGATGATCACTGATCCATCTAAGTCGTCGGACCCACGAAGGATCGATAGGTACTAACCCCCACAAAAGACCCACACAGGATCGGGCTCACACAGAACCTGTAGGCAGTGGCTCACACAGAACCGGTAGTAAGGACCCACATAGGATCGGGCTCACACAGAACCTGTAGGCAGAGGCTCACACAGAACCGGTAGTAAGGACCCACATAGGATCGGGCTCACACAGAACCTGTAGGCACTGATCCACATGGGATCGCTGAGTGCAGCAGTCGACGCAGTCCACTGAGGATCTCTGCACAGTCGTCGCCGCAGTCCACGAAGGATCTCTGCTCTGCCGTCGTCGCAGTCCACGGAGGATCTCTGCTCTGTCGTCGAGGTCACAGCCAGCGCTAGGGTTCCCGCACAAAGCGAGCTCGTTTAGGAGGGTCCGCTCCACGAGCCGAGAGGCTGATACATCAACTGACACGTAGTCCGAAGTTGATGTATCCAAAAGTTCCGTATCGACAACAGGATCTCAACGCAACAGACGGCGCGTCAATCGGACGCCCGGTCTGAGAGTTATTGGCATTTTCGTCCCAGGGGCCCGGTTGGTTTTTAGGGAAAAACCAATCCGACCGTACTCCGCCTGTATCCGATCCTCGGGCGGAGTATGCCAAAAGTTCCGTCTCACTTAGAGGAAACTACCACAGCTGACGGTACGTCGATCGGACGTCCGCAGCTCAAGTTATGAGCGTTTCCGCTCCGAGGGCCCGGTTGGTTTCGTGTACGAACCAACCCGGCCGAACCCAAAGTCTTCCGAAACCTTGAGTATAATATACCGAAACGACCGTCTCGATCCAAGGATCGCGTATCCGCTGACGGTTCGTCAATCGGAGGTCCCAGGCCCAAGATATGGGCGAAAGACCGAAGAGGGCCCGAAACGGGGGTTCTGGGCCCGGGGCGACCCGGCCCGAACCCCCCCCCCCCTTGGGTCGGCCGAACCGGGCCGACCCGAACCGGGCCGGCCCGAACCGGCTCGGCCGGGTCCGGTCCGGCCTGGGCGCGGCCCGGCCGACCGGACCGGCCGGCTCGGCTTCGGCCGAGCGGCCGAACAGACTGCCGCGGGTTTGACCCGCGGCTTTGAGGGAAACGCGGCCCCCGCGGGGGGCCGCCTGTCACGCGGACGCGGCCGGGCCGCCGCGTCCGTTCCCGGTTCCGCGCGGCCGCGGAACTGGCCGCCGCGGAAGTTCTCCATGGCGGCGCGCCGGGCGCCGCCGCCTCCGGTCGCCGGCGCCGGCGACCCGCGCCGCCGCCACCTTCCGCGGGCCGCCGGAGTTGCTCCGGTGGCCCGTTTTGCCTCCCGTCTGCGCCATTGTTCCTCCCGGGACGCGTCCTCCACTGCGGAATCAACAAATGGCCCTTGCGTCGTGCTTTTGCCGTCGCCCGCCAAATCCGCACAAAAAGGAAGATCGGCGGAGGGTTGCCGGGTCTTGATCGTTAGACCCGCACCCTCCGCATTAGTCATAAACAACGGGAGAAACAAGGAATAACTAAATCAACAATTTTAAATAAATTTAAAATTGTTCTGTGATCGGTTCTTTATTTTTAAAAGAAATAAAATCACGGGAAAGGAAAATCAAGAAAAAAAATAAATCCCTACCTCGCAGCTGTCGTTGCCGAACGGGGGATCGTCGCGGGATTGCTCGTCGCGGATGAAGGGGTTCGTCGCATCGTCGCGGTATCCGGCGTCGCGTCACCAATCTCCGGATCAAGATCAAACGGATTTAATTAATTTAAATCCGTTGATATCGAATTATAAAAAGGGGAGAATTTAGAAGTTTCGATTCTCACCTTTAACCGCCGATCGCAGGTCCGCCGCGGAAGAAGAGGCACCAAAGAAGAAGAAGAAGAAGAAGGTCACGGAAAAGTTGTTGACGTCGCGGATCGTGCGTCGTCGAATTCCGGTTCCGGCGTTCTTCGCGTTCTTCGCGTTCTTCGCGTTCTTCGCGTTCTTCGCGGGTAGGTGAAGAAACAAGATCCTCTCAAATCCTTTCAAAGGATTTTTTTAGGTTGGTCTTATTTTATAAACATGCCAACATACGAAACCGGTTAAGAAACGATCCATCAATTCGAAAGAAACGACCCATTTAATTCACGAAAAAACAGTCCATTTAATTCACGAAATAAACCGCCCAATTAAATGGTCTGTTAAGAATTAAAGAAAACGCGTCGGTTGACTTTTCAGTTACTTTGACGGGTTTTCGCGGGTGCGTTACTTAGCGAAAGAAACGGCGGGGCTCGTGCGGGCCCCACCGCACAAATATCCTACCAAGGGGTAGGATATTTCTGGATAGCATCCTATCCAGTTCAACTTAGTTCAAGCCGTCTTTAAGTGGCTTCAAGTGGCTTCCAAGCAGCTTAAGTGAAATAAAATAAAGTTGTCGCACAAACTTTATTTTATTTCTGACTTAAAGCCGCAAAATTTAAAAACCACGTCTGAGCAAACGCAACTCCGGAAGAGGCGTTTCTAAGCAAATACCGGCGCTGCGATTTCATCGGTGCTCTCAGAATTTGATTCCGGGCACCGGTTCAAAAGATAGAAAAACCCGCTCGTCCGTTCACTGAACGTACCCGAGCCAAACTTCGGAAATTGATTCCGGGCACACCGGGCCTCGGAATCAGGTGCCGTCTGAAGCTGCGCTCTTTTAAAATTCCAAAGAAAATTAAGAAAAAAAAAATTTCCTTGAAAATTGCGGGCCTTTACATTACTCCCACCTCAGGGCTTTACGTCCCCGTAAAGTTACATCAAAAATTAGGGGAACAAATGGGGGTACTGAGCACGCATCTGAGCCTCCCGCTCCCAAGTTCTCTCCTGGAGGTTCCCGTGCTGCCATCTGACGCGCACAAGAGGAATCGACCGCCCACGTAGGACCCGCTCCTGTCGATCCTCGATCTCCACTGGGACCTCCGCAAAAGTCGCCCCATCGTCCACGTCCAGCTCCCCAAAGTCGATGATGTGCGTCGGGTCGTGCACGTATCTCCTCAGCTGAGACACGTGGAAGACGTCGTGCACCCGGTGCAACTGAGGTGGTAGAGCCAGGCGATAAGCCACCTCTCCTATCCTGCTGAGGACCTGGAAAGGCCCGATGAAGCGTGGAGACAACTTGCCGCCTCGGCCAAATCTCCGTAAACCACGTCGAGGTGAGACACGCAAAAAGACGTGGTCGCCATCCTCGAACTCCAGTGGCCTCCGCCTCATATCAGCATATGACTTCTGCCGGCTCTGAGCTGTCCTCATCCTCTCCTGGATGATCTGGACCTTCTCTGTCGTGGCTCGGACCATCTCTGGTCCCACAAGTGCTGACTCCCCAGGGTCTGTCCAGCACAACGGTGATCTGCAGGGTCTGCCGTACAACGCCTCGTATGGTGCCATCCCGATGGTGGAGTGGTAGCTGTTGTTGTACGCGAACTCCACCAAGGGTAGGTGGTCCTCCCAGCTGTGACCAAAGTCGAGAACACATGCACGGAGCATGTCCTCGAGTGTCTGTATGGTCCTCTCCGTCTGACCATCCGTCTGAGGGTGGAAGGCTGTGCTCAGACGGAGCCGCGTCCCGAACGCCTCCTGCAACCCCTTCCAAAGCCGGGAAGTGAAACGAGCATCTCGATCGGAGACGATAGACGATGGCACACCGTGAAGCCGTACGATCTCCTGGACGTAAAGACGTCCCAAGCTCTCCACTGAGCCCTGCTCTCTGATGGGTAAGAAGTGTGCCGACTTGGTGAGTCGGTCGACAATCACCCAAATGGAGTCGTGACCTCTGGAAGTGCGTGGAAGTCCAGTCACGAAGTCCATAGATATGCCGTCCCACTTCCACTCCGGGACCTCCAAGGGCTGTACCAAGCCTGCTGGTACCTGATGCTCTGCCTTCACCTGCTGGCAGGTGAGGCATCGTGAAACGAACTCTGCCACCGCTTTCTTCATGCCCGGCCATCAGTGCTGTCGTCTGAGATCCTGGTACATCTTCTCCACTCCGGGATGCACCGCCAAGGGAGAAGTGTGAAACTCTCTCAGCACCTCCTCTCGCAAAGCGACTGGTACGAAGGTACGTCCTCTGAAAAGGATGTCGTGCTCTGCTCCAAGGGAGAAGCCATCAGGCGCCTGACCTGAGGATATCAGTGCACGCCGGGTCTCACAGTCAGCGTCCTCACGCTGAGCCTCTCTGACCCGCTGTAGAAGTGGAGGAGAGACTGTGAGAGACTGAAGAAAGGCTGCTCCGTCTCTATCCACGAAGGATATCTGTAAGGAGGCTAGCTGCTCCGTCGCCTCCTCAAGTAGCTGAATGCCCGTCCTCCTGCTGAGGGCATCGGCTACCACGTTCCCCTTCCCAGGAGTATAGACTATCTCAAAGTCATAGTCCTGGAGGAACTCAAGCCATCTCCACTGTCTCAGGTTCAGGTCCTTCTGGGAGAAGATATATCTGAGACTCTGGTGGTCAGAAAAGACTGTGAAGCGCTCGCCCAACAGGTAGTGCCGCCAAGTCTTCAGAGCGAAGACCACTGCTGCTAACTCCAGGTCATGAGTGGCGTAGTTCTGCTCATGCGGCTTCAACTGACGTGATCCTTAGGCGATCACGGCCCGCTCCTGCATCAGGACGCACCCGAGTCCAGTCCCTGATGCATCGCAGTAAACTACGTACCCAACTCCCTCCTCAGGCAACCTCAAGATAGGTGCGCTAGTCAATCTCTGTCTCAGCTCCTGGAAGCTCTGCTGACATCTGTCTGACCACACGAAGGGTTTCCCCTTCTTCGTCAACGCTGAGAGTGGTGCCGCAACTCTGGAGAAGTCTGGCACGAATCTCCGATAGAATCCGGCTAGGCCCAAGAAGCTCCGCACCTCTGTCACGCTCCTGGGTGGCTCCCAAGCTAGCACTGCCTCGATCTTCGCGGGATCCACTGCAACTCCCGCCTCAGAAATGACGTGCCCCAAGAAATGGACCTCACGTAACCAGAACTGGCATTTTGAGAGCTTTCCATAAATCTGGTGCTCTCGGAGTGTGTCTAGCACAACTCGCAGGTGGTAGGCATGCTCCTCCTCAGTCGTCGAGTATACCAAAATGTCGTCAATGAAGACCACAACAAATCGATCGAGGTATGGCTGGAAGATCCTGTTCATGAGGCTCATGAACACTGCTGGAGCATTGGTTACGCCGAATGGCATAACCAAGAACTCATAATGGCCATACCGACACCTGAAGGCCGTCTTCTGCACGTCCTCGTCCCGAACTCTGAGCTGATGATAGCCTGACCGGAGGTCTATCTTCGAGAACCACCGCGCTCCCTTGAGCTGATCGAAGAGGTCATCAATCCGTGGCAGCGGATACTTGTTCCTCACTGTCACCTGGTTCAGGCGACGATAGTCGACACATAGTCGCAAGCTCCCGTCCGCCTTCTTGACGAACAAAATCGGGGAAGCCCAGGGTGAAACACTGGGTCGGATAAACCCCTTGCTCTGCAAGTCCTCCAACTGTACCCGCAGCTCCCGAAGCTCGGCGGGGGCCATCCGATATGCTGGAGTAGATATCGGGACTGTCCCGGGGTACAAGTCGATGTAAAAGTCTACCTCTCTACGAGGAGGTAGCCCTGGAACGTCGTCGGGAAAGACGTCCACGTACTGATCCACCACTGCAGGAAAAGCCGGACTCCGCACGTCCACTGCTCCTAGGATGAGGCTAGCCAACTGATGAGAGATAGGATGCACTCTCCTCCGCGGAAGTCCATCCTGTGCTGCAAAGGTTCCCTTCTCGCCGGTGAAGGTAAACCTGCTCCCGTCGGTGCGAACACATCGCACCTTGCGCCTAAAACAGTCGATCTGGGCACGTACCGTGGATAGCCAATCCATGCCCAAGATGACGTCGTAAGGCCTCGACGCCGCTACAAGGAGATCCCAGCCGAAGCTCTCGCCTCCTAGAGTAAGCTCACACTGCCGGCACCAGTGCGTAATCGTCGAGTCTGCTCCCGTAGGAGTCTCTAGCCGTAAGGATCGAGCCAACAGCTCAGTCGGAATCTCCGAGCTCCGAACAAGGGCAGAGGCTATGAAAGAGTGACTCGCTCCTGTGTCTATAAGTACTGCAGCAAGGGTGGAATAGACACAGATCGTACCTCGAATCATCTCTGGCAAGTCGGGGTCATAGGCCTCCACTGCCTGGAGCTGGGCCTGTCCCCGCCCGCCAGCTCCATGTGGTCGAGGTGGCCCTCCTGGTGGTGGTGGGGGTAGAGCCTGGAAGCGTCGCCCACCACCCGCTGCTCGGCCAGCTCCTCTGCCTCGTCCGCCTCTTCCCTGAGGACCGCCACGGTCGACCCTCTGCCTCTGCCTGGGTGGCCCCTCCACCGTCTGCTGCTCCTCTGGTCGGCGAGTCGGGCAGTCACGAGCCATGTGACCCTGCCCGCCGCAGGTGTAGCACAGCCTGCCTCTCGGAAGGCTGGCACTCCTCTGTGTGCCCTGCACCGCTGAGCCGGTGTCCTGAGGCCGTCTGCGTGGGGGTCTGGTCTGCCTGGACCCGTGAGTCATCCGTCGGCTACCTGCTGCCGAAGACTCAGCTACCTGCCGCCCTGCGCTAGGTCTCGCCGCTGAAGAAGGCTCTGCCAGGAAGCTCTCGATCAGGAGGGCTCGCTCCAGCACTCCCGCCTGGGTCGGAATGCTGAGAGAGATCAGCGACGCCCGAATCTCCTGTCGCAAGCCCTGCTCGAAGGTCCGGGCCCTGAAGAAGGGGTCCCGTACCATGTCGGTCGAGTAGCGAGATAGGTCAGTGAACCTCGCCGCGTACTGAGCGACCGTCATGCTGCCCTGGCGCAGCTGGAGAAGCTCCTGGATGCGCACCGCTCGGAGGGTGGCCGGGACGAACTCAGAGCGGAAGAGGCTCTCGAAGTCCGTCCAGAGCAAGGATGCCTCATCGTGAACCTGGAGCATCAGGCTCCACCATCGTCCTGCCGCTGCCTGCAGGAGGCTCGCTGCGAGAATCACCATGAGATCCGCTGGTGTCCTCACTAGCCTAAAGATCCGTACCACCGCCTCTAGCCAGTCCTCGGCGGCCTGGGGGTCCGCCTCACCACGAAACCTGGGCGGTCGCTGGCTCTGAAACTCATGCAGTGCCCTGAGGCGACGTGCATCGTCAGCGTCTGGTACTGGCAGCATCGGTGGCTCGGCGGGTAAAGCTACCGCCGGTGCCACTGCTGGCAAAGGGCCCTGCACCGAGGCCTCGTCGCTCGGTGGGCTGCCGTCGCGCCCTACACTCGGAACCCTAGCTGGCTGTCGTCGCGGGGCCATCCTGAAAAGGAGAACAAGAGCACCACAGTCAGAACAGTATACCTGGTGAGCTGGCACAAGTAATCACAAGGAAAACATGAGACTTTCATAAAGCAGATCAGTATACCCGGTGAGCTAACACAAGTAATCACAAAGAAAACTTGAAACACACACGCAATCAATGTTTTCATGCATTAAGTCGGAAAACAGGAGTCAGGGTCCTGGTGTACGGATACGTCGGCCGCCGCACCAACACTGGGCTCCCTGAACTGATAACCACACTCAATACACTAAACACTATTGCTTCACATAGAAAGAAAAGACGATCAGAGTCTACGGTAGGACCGACCACCTCTGATACCAATTTGTCACAACCCGACCTCGGGGCCCGTGCCGTGACTACCCCAAGCCCGCCTTCCATAGGCCAGGGGCTGGCGACTAGCACCAAGGCGTAAAATCCCAGTAAACAGGGAAGGCATTGCCTTTATAAGTAACAACCACACAGAGTCAGCAAGCGGAAAGTAAAGTGCAGAAAAGTAAAGGGGGGCCGGAAATACAAGCCCAACTGTAAAGTACAACTGAAAAGTAAAGTACAGCAACTGAAGAAAAGACGGCGGCCTCGTGTCGTCCACTGGAAATCCCACCTGAAGGGTGGGTACAGATAGCCTCCAGGCTCCTCGGGTCCCACGTCCGCTCCGAGCACGTCCCGCCCAGTGGTCCACCTCCAGGTACCGTCCTGCTCCACGCCCCAACCGTGATCAGCGCTGTCCGTCGTCTGCAACCAACACAACAAGGTGCGGGCATAGCCCGTGCAGGGGTGAGTACAAGCTACTCAGTAAGGACCCCGAGACCCCCGAAGGTCTCCCGAAATCCACAAAGGATATAGCACAAAAGAAAGATGCAATCACGAAGTAACATCTGACTCGACTTAGGTATATGCCCATACATATACCTAAGTCCCCAATTCTAGCTCTGCTCACGAGCTCAAGAACAACTCAATCCACAAAGGAAAGCAAGACTCAAATCCACAAAGGAGAGTAAACAGTAAATCCACATAGGATAGTTCAACACAATCCACAAAGGAAAGTAACATAAGATTCAGCTCAACCAGGTATACTTTTTCAGATGACGTCAAATATGATCACTGATCCATCTAAGTCGTCGGACCCACGAAGGATCGATAGGTACTAACCCCCGCAAAAGACCCACACAGGATCGGGCTCACACAGAACCTGTAGGCAGTGGCTCACACAGAACCGGTAGTAAGGACCCACATAGGATCGGGCTCACACAGAACCTGTAGGCAGAGGCTCACACAGAACCGGTAGTAAGGACCCACATAGGATCGGGCTCACACAGAACCTGTAGGCACTGATCCACATGGGATCGCTGAGTGCAGTAGTCGACGCAGTCCACTGAGGATCTCTGCACAGTCGTCGCCGCAGTCCACGAAGGATCTCTGCTCTGTCGTCGTCGCAGTCCACGGAGGATCTCTGCTCTGTCGTCGAGGTCACAGCCAGCGCTAGGGTTCCCGCACAAAGCGAGCTCGTTTAGGAGGGTCCGCTCCACGAGCCGAGAGGCTGATACATCAACTGACACGTAGTCCGAAGTTGATGTATCCAAAAGTTCCGTATCGACAACAGGATCTCAACGCAACAGACGGCGCGTCAATCAGACGCCCGGTCTGAGAGTTATTGGCATTTTCGTCCCAGGGGCCCGGTTGGTTTTTAGGGAAAAACCAATCCGACCGTACTCCGCCTGTATCCGATCCTCGGGCGGAGTATGCCAAAAGTTCTGTCTCACTTAGAGGAAACTACCACAGCTGACGGTACGTCGATCGGACGTCCGCAGCTCAAGTTATGAGCGTTTCCGCTCCGAGGGCCCGGTTGGTTTCGTGTACGAACCAACCCGGCCGAACCCAAAGTCTTCCGAAACCTTGAGTATAATATACCGAAACGACCGTCTCGATCCAAGGATCGCGTAGCCGCTGACGGTTCGTCAATCGGAGGTCCCAGGCCCAAGATATGGGCAAATGACCGAAGAGGACCCGAAACGGGGGTTCTGGGCCCGGGGCGACCCGGCCCGAACCCCCCCCCCTTGGGTCGGCCGAACCGGGCCGACCCGAACCGGGCCGGCCCGATCCGGCCCGAACCGGCTCGGCCGGGTCCGGTCCGGCCTGGGCGCGGCCCGGCCGACCGGACCGGCCGGCTCGGCTTCGGCCGAGCGGCCGAACAGACTGCCGCGGGTTTGACCCGCGACTTTGAGGGAAACGCGGCCCCCGCGGTGGGCCGCCTGTCACGCGGACGCGGCCGGGCCGCCGCGTCCGTTCCCGGTTCCGCGCGGCCGCAGAACCGGCCGCCGCCGCCGCGGCTGAAGCCGCGGCGGAAGTTCTCCACGGCGGCGCGCCGGGCGCCGCCGCGCCGGCGACCCGCGCCGCCGCCGCCTTCCGCGGGCCGCCGGAGTTGCTCCGGTGGCCCGTTTTGCCTCCCGTCTGCGCCATTGTTCCTCCCGGGACGCGTCCTCCACTGCGGAATCAACAAATGGCCCTTGCGTCGTGCTTTTGCCGTCGCCCGCCAAATCCGCACAAAAAGGAAGATTGGCGGAGGGTTGCCGGGTCTTGTTCGTTAGACCCGCACCCTCCGCATTAGTCATAAACAACGGGAGAAACAAGGAATAACCAAATCAACAATTTTAAATAAATTTAAAATTGTTCCGTGATCGGTTCTTTATTTTTAAAAGAAATAAAATCACGGGAAAGGAAAATCAAGAAAAAAAATAAATCCCTACCTCGCAGCTGTCGTTGCCGAACGGGGGATCGTCGCGGGATTGCTCGTCGCAGATGAAGGGGTTCGTCGCGTCGTCGCGGTATCCGGCGTCGCGTCGCCAATCTCCGGATCAAGATCAAACGGATTTAATTAATTTAAATCCGTTGATATCGAATTATAAAAAGGGGAGAATTTAGAAGTTTCGATTCTCACCTTTAACCGCCGATCGCAAGTCCGCCGCGGAAGAAGAGGCACCGAAGAAGAAGAAGAAGAAGAAGGTCGCGGAAAAGTTGTTGATGTCGCGGATCGTGCGTCGTCGAATTCCGGTTCCGGCGTTCTTCGCGTTCTTCGCGTTCTTCGCGTTCTTCGCGTTCTTCGCGGGGAGGTGAAGAAACAAGATCCTCTCAAATCCTTTCAAAGGTTTTTTTTAGGTTGGTCTTATTTTATAAACATGCCAACATACGAAACCGGTTAAGAAACGATCCATCAATTCGAAAGAAACGACCCATTTAATTCACGAAGAAACAGTCCATTTAATTCACGAAATAAACCGCCCAATTAAATGGTCTGTTAAGAATTAAAGAAAACGCGTCGGTTGACTTTTCAGTTACTTTGACGGGTTTTCGCGGGTGCGTTACTTAGCGAAAGAAACGGCGGGGCTCGTGCGGGCCCCACCGCACAAATATCCTACCAAGGGGTAGGATATTTCTGGATAGCATCCTATCCAGTTCAACTTAGTTCAAGCCGTCTTTAAGTGGCTTCAAGTGGCTTCCAAGCAGCTTAAGTGAAATAAAATAAAGTTGTCGCACAAACTTTATTTTATTTCTGACTTAAAGCCGCAAAATTTAAAAACCACGTCTGAGCAAACGCAACTCCGGAAGAGGCGTTTCTAAGCAAATACCGGCGCTGCGATTTCATCGGTGCCCTCAGAATTTGATTCCGGGCACCGGTTCAAAAGATAGAAAAACCCGCTCGTCCGTTCACTGAACGTACCCGAGCCAAACTTCGGAAATTGATTCCGGGCACACCGGGCCTCGGAATCAGGTGCCGTCTGAAGCTGCGCTCTTGTAAAATTCCAAAGAAAATTAAGAAAAAAAAAATTTCCTTGAAAATTGCGGGTCTTTACATAAGAATTGGGGATACGTTTTTCACTCTTTAAGAATGATGGAATTTTGATCAAATTATGTTCTAAAGTATTATTAAAATACTATGTTATTTGATGGTATCTATATTAGGAATTATATTTTTCATTACACTATATAAATAATTTCAATGTAATCCTAAGACTAATATCTTGTAGATATCATACAGAACAAGTACTATATGAAGGGGTCCCTAGATTTTAGCATCAAGTATTATAAGAATACATCATTTCAGCTTTATAGATGTTCTAATGCGAATTTATATGGAAATGTTAGTGATCTATAATCCACTTTTCAAGTTTTGTTGCATGTTAAAGGGATTATTTTTTTAAAACACCAAGATGAAAACAATTTATCTATAAAAGTTGACTATGTTATGGATTCTAAATAAATAAATAAAATTGTGGATGGAGTAAAAAATTGAAGACATAGGGTAGGTTTCATATATCAATTTTTTATTGGGTATGATAATAAAAGTGTGATAAATCTATCAAATATTCTAACGGAACATTAAATATTTAATAATATTGATATTAGGTAAAACTTCATCAAAGTGAATGAAGGATATAGAGAGGTCTTATTTGAATATATTTCAATGAAGGATAAGATTATGAATGTCATGATAAATCCGCTTACTGTAGATGCCTTTCAGAATATGAGAATGTTGATGGGAGTATATCCTATCATAAAATACCATTATGTTTTATTAATTTTTCTCCCTATTGAATTCCACTTCATTAGTTAATAAAGAAGGATAATAAAAAGAAGATTTTATGAAAGGGGGAGACTATATTAATTTTTTTATTTATCAATAAATGGGTAGAATAAAACAGGGTTTTTAGCATGACCTTCCTCAATAGGGAACCCCTCCTAGTCCTATAGTTAAGATGAGAGTGACCTTGGGGGCCTTCATTCAATTTATTCCCTATTGGAAACTGTAATTAATGTTATAAATCATACAGATGAAGACATTACCCTCATATATATTTGAAACATTGGAATAATTCCACTAATTAATTCCATAATATAAAATATATCCAAAAATTATATAATAAACAATAAAGTATGATATTTTAAAAAATAAAAATTCCCCTAAAATAAATTCTAGAAGAATATCATACGAACCATATCCAATCATAACTCTAATTTATAAGCTAGTAATATCTATCTCTATCTCAAATTCACTCCATAGGCCTGAAAAAAATACATATATTTGGGAGAGAATATCTAAATAATCATTATTATAATACTCAATACTTATCCTATAAATATGGATTAATCATACTAATGGTTCAATGAATAAACAGTGTAACCAAAAGGCACCCACCATGACATATAACACCCAACCTCACCATGTTTCTCTCAAAAAATTGTTTATCCATATATACTAAAATCATATTGAAGAATATTGTATGAAGGTAAATTTTTTCAATTTTGCACTAGTTTATCGCTCTCAACTTCAAATTTTAAACATATTAATCTCTCATTCCCTACACATCATTAAAACCATATTTTCACACCATACATACAAAATTATATATAATTTGAGTCATACTGGAGCCTTATTATTAGACCTTAAGAATCAATATTTGGGGACGATGGATCTTAGTGTCATATTTTTTCTTTTAATCAAGTATTTTATTCCCATGTTTTTAAGAACTTACTAAACCTTTTAGATTGTGTCGTACATACACTAATCATAGAATAAAAGAAAAATAAAATTGAAAAAACATGTTTTAATATATTCTCCACAATAAGACATGTCCAAGGATAATACACCGATGCTATATCAGTCATACCAATATCCAATAATCTTCATTACTTTTTATTGATTACAATGTTTTGGTCACATAAATTGTGTGATATAAACACTACCATTAAAATATGAACGGGTATAGCATGCAAGCTACCTTATATCACTTCTGTTGACTCATCCCTCCATAATAATCTAGATAGAGTCTTCACCAGTTTAACAACTTAAAGGTTTTTTCCTCATCATCTTAAATTTTCCAAATATGTTACATCATGAATTCCATAATATGATGCTCCAAATACCTCCACAAAATGTGTAATATTTTTTTTTCAGACCTCCCCCCTTTTAATGAGGATATCCCTTCAATTTTCACTATAATTACACTCAATGTATCCTTGTTATACTTTCAATCCTTTCCATGAAAAGAATCAACGTTATACTTATAGACTTAACTTATAGTTGACCCCTATTACATTGACGACCCTTTTTATATGGTAAATTTCTTTTTGAACGGATTATCTTCCATTATAAACTTATAAATGAATGAGATCATCCAAAAACTCTTTTTTCTAAGTGATTGTACCTAAGATACAAACATAACATGCTATACGGAATGGACTTGCTAGGAAAACATGCAGACTTATCTAAAAAATAAATATATCTCTTAAATTTTTATTATGATTATGTCCTCATGCTAATGATAGGATTATAATGATATATATAAGCCCCAATTTCCACAAAACATTCTATTCGATGATTTACTACATCTCCCCTTTTGTGAAACATCATAGATTATATATGGCTGGTTATATGAAATCCACCTAAAACCCAAAATCTAATAGTAAGTGAATCCATGGATATGTGGTTGATCCTATACATTCCTCCCCAAAACACCACATCTAATATCAAGCAATACTATATCCATTGAAAACATCCCACTTTGCTATGAATTAACATAATATTAATATTTAAAACTATTCAACTTTTTAAAATTTAATCTAATAAAAGATTCCTATGATGCTTCTCATATATTCAACACAATGCCACCTGTTAATTTTGAACTATTTAAATAACTATTTGGTTGTTGATCATTTTCAAAAAATGCTATGCAGTTTTACTTAAATTTTATGTGTGAAATCTATATTTTCCTCTAAAACCATTCCATATAATTCAAAAAACATAAACAACCTATAATTTACATACAATAAACAAAACACATGATACATCTCTAGAAAATATCACTTAGATTTCAATATTCTCACCCTTTTGGTTTTTTGACAATCCTATGTGAAATTACCTTTCACACCCCCTTCATATGACTGTTAAATATTTATTTCATACCTATATGTCTACTTTAGTAGTTATAAATATATAAAACAAGAGTTTAAGATAGTAATAAATACATTAACACATTCCATAAACTCTTCAAATCTCTATGAATAAAGAAACTTACCTTACACACACATCATACACTAATTGATCATATCTCCCCTGAAATCAAGAAGATAACCTCCCTAAAAATATGAAAACTCTTTGATTCTTATAAACAAACCAAACCACTAGATTCAAGAATATAAAATACATTGAATTTCATTGAATCAATCTATCTATTTGAAAACAAATCCAATGTGTTCGTGAATTACAATTATGAAAAAATAGTTAATGAAAAATTTATAGCTAGTAGAGGGGAACAACCAAACCTCATAAAGCCGAGGGAGGTGGCTGAACACCAAAGATCAACTGATTCTTATCAAACACTAGAGTGGAAAAGGGTTTTTTCATGATATTTTCCACCTTCCCATTTTTTCCAAAATTATTTACTATGAAAATTCCTTATTCAACAATTTATTTAATAAAATGGTACTAAGTTTCAGTATGTTTGGTATGGGAGTGTTGTATGAGATTCTATATCCAATCAATAAAACTCTTTTTGTCATATAAGATCACCATATGTTATTTATAGGATTATATTATATCTTCTATCTATTAATTCATCCATAGAGGATGTTTACAAGATTTGGATACAAAGATATGTCTTTTTCTTGTAATAATTAGTGAAGTTCATTATTTCTACTTACTCAACCATATGACATGTTTATGATCGATTAATAATGAACTAAAACTTGTAGATTTATTGTTTACCACATATTCATCCCATTATGCATCCAAATAAGTAGATAAATTATGAATTATTCTGATGTAAAATAGTGGGATAGAATTAAGAGTACCCTATATGTATATGATAATTATTTTAACTAATAAAGAATTATATTCATTATAATAACTCTAAATATGATCCACTAAACACATTATAAACATAATAATTGGTTGTTTTTTTAATCTTGTATAGTAAGAATCCAATTATATTTTAATAGAAGGTGGGATCCATATATTTCCCTTCCTCATTCATCCCATTTTTACCCCAACCATGATTGGAGTTGACATTGCTGTTGAGGCATTCATGTTGAATTTTTTAGTGGCTCTATTTCATAATTTTCCCAGGATATAAAATTGTAACACTATTTTTTGAATAAATTATAGCCTATTAAAACTATTCCAATTCTCTAATAATATATTTTTTAAATTCAATGTGCATCGGTCTTGAAATTATGCCACTGAATTTTGTTTTCTTCACCTATGTATGACATCATCAACATTTAGAAGAATGAAGAATAATTGTTCCAGGAATATTATTACATAAAGTTTTTGATATAACCATCCTATTTTGAATTTAATATTTTTAAAATAAGATTCATGTTCAGAATATCATGGTCGTGGTGCATGCTTTATACCATATATTTCATTCTTGAATGTTCAGACTTTAGATTCATCATTTAAAATTATAAAATCAACTAGTTTTTCAATATACAAATATTTTTAATGTATATAATTAATAATTTCTATTTTGATAGCCATTTTACATACTGTGAAGCCTCTATTAATAACTATCTCTATGAAAATATGTATGTACTATATAAAAATGGAAACTTCTGTAAATGATTTTTTAATATATATATTCCTTATTTAGTAATGATGTTATCAAAAACAAATTCACTTCAATGGTTATTTTGGACTATTTATGACACCTAATGTTAGATGTAAAATATTGTTAAGCATTATAACCATTTATAATATAGTATTTCTATAGTGAATTTTGTGAATAGTATATATTAAGGGTTATAATAAAGTCTAATATACAAAGGTGGGAGAAGTGATGGCCTGAAATAATATGATCATACCCTATGCTACCTATTTATTAGAGCTTCTAAGGGAGATATAATCATTCGTATTAAACCATAATTATTCTCAAGATGTGATTTAGAAAATAAAATAAGAGAAAAAATAGTTTTAGAAGAAGTTTATTCCTATAAATATCTCACCCCAAACCTCATTTTCTGAACCACCCTAAGAAATTAATACAATCACACACATTCTATGAATAATTATATACACCTATAATGATACTAAAATTATGCTATGATTTCTAAAAAAACATTTGTATTGAGAATACCCATTTATATTTATAATGAAGTTTATTCAACTAGATGTAACTATCCTTCATTGATTAGGGAATTCAATGTGTGCAACACACACTCATTAATCATGTGATTAATGGTGATTAAAGATGTTCTTATGTTGTATGATCAATTAGGAACAAAAATATTTTTATATGATATGAGTGTGATGAGTGGGTCACGAATTATATAGTTCTAAAATTCATTCAGTAATGTTTTTATCACATAATATACTATGCATGGTGCTTGAGAAGTTATCCAAATCACACTTTTATGAGGTATCATTAATTAGACTTGAAATATAACTGTGATTTCATATTGTTTCAAAATTTCTATATTTCCTTAATGTTTTCATCATATATCCTTCTTCGATGATCATGATCATGATTCTCATATTTATATGTCACATTGATATTAATATTATATTACATGTATCATCTTATGCATAGATTAGTCACTAGTTTAGGTTTATAGCTTATCCCATTCTTATGTATGTCCCCTGTTTATCTCTTGCAGTATTAGAAAATCAATGTATTTTTAGAGTTTGTAATGATTTTTTAAATAATTTCACTATATCCCTATTTAATTTTATTGTGATATATATATATATATATACCCAAAAACACAATTCCTCTATATATTTTGGGATTGTCTTATGATTTCTTGAGGAAAGTGGTGCCTCAACCAAAAGACCAAAGAAAAATTATTATAAAAAAAGAGGTTACATGAGTCTAAAATATGGGATCATATTACAATATTTCACATGAAGGGGGAGTAAATCGTTAGGTATATCATCCAACCATGTAATATCCTAATTTACTTATTTACTGGTGAAGTCATCCACAACCATATTTTCTTCACGATATATATTAGTGGTAATATGGTTTATGTCACGGAGCGAACAGAGACAATCCATCCAACATGTAGTATCCGACCAAGCTAGATGAATCACACAATTCCAAATTGCTTTCACCATGGTAGTAGAATCACTTTCAATCCATATTTTTTTTTCTAACCCTAGTGTTTAGTGAAAGAAATAAAATTAATCACACTCATCATTTTAGCCTTCAGAGATGATTAAATACCACATCTTCCTAAGAAGTACTCGAGGATCTGACCAAGATGAACCCTGAAGATGGAGCCACATCCCACAGGTCCTTGATTGAATTTAGAAGTTACTTTCACATTAAATTTGATCCAACCAAATAACAAAGGTTTCCAAAAAACATCAAAAGTGCATCGCGGTTGGGAAAAAAATACCATCAACCCGTAGTCGTTGCAGAATCATAAAGGCTTTCACTGTATTGTTCTATAATCCCTTATGAATCAAATAAACTTCATGAATAGCAATGAGGATCCACATACGACCTGTATTAATGTCGAGTGATCAATTATTATTAATAATTTAATTTATATCATACCATATCACATGAGGAAGCTCCACAACTATAACAAGATATAAGTTCTTGATTTGTTGGGAGTTATCCATATCAACACAACACTTTAGTTGAGTGTTTACAGAGTCAAGAGTCAAACATCTACAATCAAACATGTCAAAAATATTATTCCGAAGCGCAGTATAAGTGGAAGAAGATAGAAATAAATGTTTTTAATCTTCTCTATTTTGATTATAGAGATGAAATTTTGAGAAAGTGTGGATCCCAAAATATTGTAGTCAAGTATCAGTGGGGACCATGTTGTAAGTAATACGCCAACTAAGAGTAATTATTAAATTATTTATCTATATATTGTCAAATATTTTAATCTATATAAAATCATTTATAGAGTTATAAAAATGGTGGTTATAATAGGTTTTTGAATATAGTATACCATTGTGTGAAGGATCCCAGATTTGAAAACCATTTGTATTAGAAAAAGGATAGTTGTCAATGATATTCATGACATTACCAAGGAGACTATCGAGATAAGTGTTAATAGCTTCCATGATATTATTATTAATACTTAAAAGAGAGTTTTTAGTAGGGATCATAGAAATTAGAGGATCAATAGTCAATTTTTCCATCCAGAAGTTCATGGAGGAGTTCCTGGAAACCATCCATCTAGAGTTGGTCATAATATTGACATACACTTTTTTAATGGAAGGCAAGATGGAAGAGTTTAGAAAGTTCATGATGTATTTCTTCAACTTATCAATAAACCTATATTTGATGAAATAAATAGAAGGAGAATCATTTTGGATCAGGTTACAAGTAAGCTTGGATTGAAGGGCCTCATTAAAAAGATTCAAAATTTTTATGTCAAGGACACCCTTATCCAAAGGTTTGAAACTAGTAGATAATGATATAGTGACTAATTTTCTAACCAGAGTGCTTCTATACAAAATTATTTTTTAGGGATACATTAATTTTTTTAACGAGATCCACAATCCATTCAATAAACCATCATAGATCAGACCATTTTGGATACAAGACATACTTGAAAAGGCAGATTATACCCACCATAGAGAGAGTTTTTACTTTATAAGAGGAGAGATGATTAAGGACCTAATCAGTAGTGTTGAAGAAATAATTAGATTTGGGTTTTCCCCAAAATATAGGAACCCCAAGATATGTAAAAGGAAAATAATATTCTTGAATTCTTAATTTATTTATTATACTATGTTTTTATTAGCCATAAAATTTCTAGCAAAAAAGATAGAGGATTTTTTCCAGCTAATGACCTGACATGAGTCCTCCTCATAGTGAGATAGATAACTTTTTATTATTTGGATGTTTCTTTTATCACATTGTAAAAAAATAATGTTGTCATCTGAATATAAAATATGCGTGGGGTCATTCACATTCCTAAAAGCACAAATGGGTTTAAGTTTACATTGATCCACAAGTCGAGTGAGAAATATACTTAAATATTACTCCTTAATGAATAAAAGTATGGAAGAAAGGGAATAACATTTTCTAACACCTTTTGTTCATTTTAAGTATCCTATAGGAGAACCATTGACGATGATAGATATAGAGGCCGAGTTAAATAGGGTTTTGATTCTAGTTATAAAGGATTTATTGAATCCAAAGCCTTGGAGCACTTTGAAGATGAAATTCTAGTCCATGGTATCAAAAGATTTTCTAATGTAAAGTTTTATGGAAACATTACCCCCTCTGTTGGAATTGTTTAAAATGTTAGTGAATTCAAAGGCAATACAAATTCAGTCCTAAATTGATCTCAGAGACATAAATAATATTAACATTTTGTAAAAATGGTTGCGTGAAAATCCAAAGAGTTTCAACATTGGAGATATTATAACTCACACCTATAAAATTATATCCAAACCTATTGAGATGAAGTAACTTATATGAGAAGTTTATCTTGGGTTCAACAATGGAAAAAATCAAAGGATGATGAATGGTCAACATTATTTTTAAGATAAAAAATGTTTCCGGGTTAGAAATACCTTGACAATTCCATAAAGGATCTTCATTTATACCTACATTTGGAGTTAGAACTCCCCTTTTTTTCCTACCCTATGAGCCCTTTTCTCTAGATGATATTATGAAATTTTTAGACATGTTTGGGCTAGAGTTTTTCTCCTTCTTACTCTTAATATAAGTAGAATGAATAATAATAGTACCATCATTCAAGGATTATTTGTAAAGATCTTGAATAAAATATTTAATGGGTGTGACCATAGAGCTACTAATAAAAACATTAATAAGTTCCTCATTATTCACATCATTTATATTTTCATAATTTGAAGAAAAACAATACATCCATATTGCATGTACCAACTTCAGTTCACATGTCAACAAAAAAGGAGTTGATTTACCTAATTTTTTTGTACAAGATCTGTTTTATTTTCATCTTTGTCTATGCCGAGAAGGGGTTTTGTTTCAAAACTCCCAGGGGATATGTTTTAGTAAATTAAGATCCTCTTGATAAACCATTATTAAGGGAAAAAAATTCCTATTAATTTTTTGATAGGAAATAGATAATGGATGACCTTGATTGTAACCTATAAATTATTATGTTATGAAATATATTTAATTTATGAGTTATCCAATTAATGTTAACTATTGACCTTTTATGTATTTAATTTTTTGAAAATTTCCAACACTAATTTTCCATTATTTTATTAAAAGGACTGAAATAGGTTTAACCAAATTGAAAACCATTATGATGGTAAATGAGATGAATATCCAAATTATATTCTCAATGAAATGTAAGTATTAGTCAAGAACTTCAAGAAAATAATTACTCAATTAACTAATGTTTTGAACAGAAACATGAATAGGGGTGGAAACCCAAATCCTTTTAATAAATATAATGTTTTAATTGATATATTTATAAGATAATGTCCTCCATATTTCTGTGAATATTTTTATCCCTTAATTATTGAACAATGGATAAGATTAATTGAAAATATCTTCTCTATACTTCAATTCTCTATGAAATATAATATAATTTTTTAAATTTATCACATGGAGGGAGAATCTGATCAATGGTGTATGTTAATAATTAATACAAATCCCAAGGAAGATATCAAACCGTTGTGTGAAACAAAAATTTTAATAATATTTTGATAAATATTTTCTTCACTCTTTCTAACATAAAATTGAGAAATAGTTCCTCCACCTGAAACAAATGGACGATGAATCCATCGGGGGTTATATAAAAAATTTAAAATACATGAGTGATATACCTATTTATTTTTCATTTAAAATTAATTTAATTTTTATCACTTATTTGATTTCATAAAGCTAAATGTAATAAAAGATTTTGACATTTGAGTCATTTACAACCATGATGAAATTTTTTGTTGTTCCCTCATGGTAGAAATGGATATTAGTGAATATAAAGTGTATCATGGGTCTAGAAATATGAAACATATAATGGAGTTTACTTTTATTATAGTGATAAAAAAATTTAATATTGGTAAGAAAGTTCAACATACCACATGTCAAAAGTTTGGGAAGATCCACCTCAGAAATCGAGTTTGAATATTTCCATTATCCATGATGGAATTCATGAAAACATTTTACCTTTATCACTTCTCTTTGGTAGCTCACTTTTGTAACTATAGGATATCGACATGTTATTTTGACAGATTATTCAACTTTATATGGGAGTTTAAATATCACATAATGGTAATATTACTCGACCCAAATCATTTTCTTGTGGATTTAAAACAATAATGTGCTCAATCATGCCTAGTCAAAAGGTATGTGAATTATTGAAGGATTTGAGTTCTTTTTTTCTAATGGTGATATGATTTATATATGAGGGGAGAACAATCCATGAAAATTATTTTGAGGAAGTCTTTCTAGTTTACTATTTCTCTTTCAAAATCATGGTATTCTTAGTTCTTTTGAGAATTTAGTCAGTCGATTCTCATTCTTCGATAAAAGGAAGGATGTCAGATGACAACCCATCACTCAAAATATCTATGTGGAGGTTGATGTCTCTAAACCACATGTTAATTACATATGTGTTGAGGCTGAATATTAATTGATATGTATTCAGCTTGTAGAATTGGAATCATGGTTTGAATTTAGTTCTTCATGTAATAATTTGGTCACCTTAGATAAGAATGTTCTTGAGATTCTCACAAATGGTTTGTATTAACTAATCTCCTAGAAATTGATACTAGTAGTAAAGTTAATAGCGAGTTTTTTATTGTATGTTATTCATCTATCCATTACCATAGTGTTTCAATACTAGGTGGATCATCCTCCATAAATATAGGTGTAGTATATGACTCATTAGCTATAGGTCCTTCACTTAAGGTAAGTACTTCTAGTCCATATGGTTCATATGCCAATGTTTTGTAGACTTATTATATTTCAATTAGTAATCATGGGGTGAATTATACTCAACCTATATCTATCTATAGAAATATTTCAGATGGTATGGAAATAAGGGAGGATCATGAGAACCTAAATATTCTCAAGGATTATTTTAGAGGATGTTAATATGGACCAAATGATTCATTCTATAATTCTCAGTAGTAGGGTTGATCAATATTCCACTACACTAAAGATAGGGTCATGGTGATTCCAATTTTACATTTAAACGATGAATATAGGATATGAATATAATCATTATATTTTAGGGAACACCAATATATTTAGGAGTTTGAAACATCTACACCTAGATCATGAGAAATATGAATGGAAGAAGATGAAATCATAGGGTCTAGGTGCAATGAATCATGATTATAACAAAAAATACAAGTTTATTTCAAACTCTCTATATTTCATTGAAACTAAAAAAATTCTTTTGAAGTTGAATAATGATTTTGATGACTTAGATGAGGGTTGAAACAATGTATATGAAGAAAATAAGGGGAATGAAATCAAGGTGGAAATAAGGATGAAAATTAATGTGAGAAGGAACATGATACCTAGATAGGAAATTCTGAGATAAAGGAAGTGGATTAAGTTGGTAATCTTATTTGGAATTATTCTATAAAAGGGAAAAAAAGTGGTGGAATCAAGCAAATTTATCAAGTAAATAAATATGTCATGTGAAATGAATGACTATTCATCTTTTCCTAGACATGTAGATACATGATCTTCCAGTAAAGTAATTACTAATCTAAATATGGAACTTTAAGTTAATGTATCTCCAGTATAAGAGATACATTATCATCTGGACTACAAGATATATAGACTAAATATAGTTTACGAGGACCCACGAAATCTATAATAATGGGATATATCATTTCCCCAAAATTTTTCTAGGAAAGTTACTAATTTTTAACTATAATTAAGCAAGGAATTCCATGAGGAATGTGTTTTAGGGAATACCACCACCAAACTGACTAAAGATAAGCATCCTATAATATTAGAGGATAAATTTATTTGAAGACTTTATGAACATATGATCAGTGGTTTGAATCAAATCTTTATTAAATTTATTATGGTCTTGATCATGATCATTTCCATATTGATGATTACTATAATGCAGTGAATATTATAACCTATAACATTAAATATAGTCCATGTAATCATCATAGAAATGATATAAGAGACATATTATATAAATATCAGAGTAGACCCTCTAACACGAAGAGAAATTAGAAATTATGAATATTTATTTCTTCTTCATTTGGAGAAATATATAGAAGAATTTTCCTACATGTATCAGCCATAATCTATGGATTCTTTATTTTCTAATTATTCAAATTGAGCGAGGGTCTCAGATTGAGGTATCATATATACATTATCATGTATTGTGATTATTTTGATATGTTTTTCTTCTTTTTTATTTATATGGTTTGTTGAAAATATGTTCCTATATTTGAATTTTGGAATTTTATATTCTTTATGTGATTTTATTGAACGAATTTATTTTTGAGACAGTTTCCACTAAGCCTCCAAATTTTTTTATTCTTGAAAAACAATGATTTGGAAGGAACATGGAATATTTATGAGCCAATTAACTAATCCTAGGGTTATTTATGATAATTGATAACAATAACCTCCAAGGCCTAGAGTGGATACAAGTTCTTATTACATCACAAATACTGAGGTGGATACTGATATTGAAGTTGTGAAAGGTACCCTAGTTATTCATTAAAGGATAGTTAACATACTATTTGATTATGATTCTATGAAATATTTCATATAAAAAATTTAGCAGAACTTTTATAGAACTGCCTCAAAACATTGAAGTTAAGATATTGAAGAAAATATAAAATAGGGAAATTATTTCATCCCAAGTATATAACATATTCTACATAAATTCCTTCTAAACCCTGTGATAATCCGTTTAGAATAATTTTAAGTTGTACAATATATGTATTATCTTTAATTTTATAATAAAATGTAATTATTTTGGATAAGTAAATGACCCTTTATATCGTGAATCTCCATCCAATTCTATACAAGTGTAATTTTGATAAATCTCTTTTAGAATCATCATCTCAAGTATGAAAATTATTTCTATATTACCATACATATCTAGATAAAATTGTTGAGACTATGGAAAATATAATCCTTGTTGACATGTCTATTGTATGTGAATATACTGATGTGTTCTTCAAAGAATTTCCTTATATTTCTCCAAATAAAGGATTTTAGTTCACAATTGAACTTAAAAACTTAATTTTTTAATATCTAAGAATTAATATAGAATGTAAATTGTTCAACTGGAATAATTTTAGAATATACTATAAGAAAATATGGATGAATTGTTTTTATGCTAAAGTGCTTCATCATGGGATGCACCAATCCTTTTCAATAAGAAAAATGATGGGATCATGTTCCTTTTTAGGTTTTATCATGAGATCGAAAAGATAATGATAAAGAAAAAGTATCCATTAAAATGGATAGTTGAATTGTTCAATCAGATAAATAGAGCCTAGTACATCCCTAAGCCAAATCTTTAGTTGGGATATTTTCAAGTTAATGTAAAGAAATGAGATATCTTCAAGACTAATATTCATATATGGTACGGGAACTATGTGTTCATAGTTATTCAATATGGAGTAACTAATTATCAATATATATTATTTGACTTAATGAAAAGAGTCAAGAGATTACCTTGATAAATTTATGACTATTTTGGAAGTAAAATATATATATATGTGTGTGATGTATAATAATTTGATGTTTCGTATAGAGTAAGAATCATCCATTGGGAATGTTATCGATAGACAAGGGATATTTATGGATCCACCAAAGAAAGAGGTAATTGAATGATATATAGATCAATATTTGTGATAAAGATCCATATATTCCATATATTATCAGGTTACTACCATTAAGTTTTGAGAACATTATCACAATTTTCAATCCCAATAAAAAATATATGTCAAAAATTGTGAAATTTATATAGACTGATGAATGAAATTAGTTCATTATATAGTTAAATTAGAGGGTAATAATTAAACATATTCTCACATTACTCACCATTGGGGGTTGATTTGGGATTTATAATGATGTGTACAAAAGGGAAATTAATGGTGTACTCATGTGCAATTAAAAGTTGATAGCCTACGACTCCTTCCAATTTGGGATCCATGAGTAGAACTACCGTACCCATGATCCTGAATTGGTTATAGTGATCATCACTTTGATGATTTGGTGAAGTTATTACTATGTGGATAAGTGTGGCATATATAATGATTATAAAATCCTCATAAATATATTCAAAAAAGGTGATCAATATGTGAAAATGAAAGTGGTTAAATATGAAAACAGAATATAACTGTTCCATGCATTACCATACTGGGAAGGTGGAAAATGTCCAAGAATATATCAGTAGAAAGGATACTGCAACCCAATCCATGATGGGGATTGAAATAGATATAATAATCTTGGACATGAGAAGTATAGACATGATAATAATAATGTAACTTTATCTTACCTTACCCAGATAAATTCTCAACTTCCTATTTTGAGTGGATCAAGGATGGTAAAAATGATGATGGGGAGATATAGAAAAAGGAACAAAAAATTCGAAGTTTATAAATTCTTATAAATATAGAGTAATTAGGTTTTGAACATTGATATGGGTGCCATTATTATGAAAAATAAAGAGGTTACTTATTGAGGATGTTCAAGGATTATTCTTTTATATTCATCCAGTAATCATTAAGATGTATAGAGATTTAATAAAACATCTTATGGGATAACATGAAGAGGGAGATTCAAGAATTTGTATCTTGATGCATGGTATGCCAATATATAAAGGATTAATGATTGAAGTATATGGGTATAAGGATACCAATTTTCATACTATAATAGAAATGGTAAAGCATAAACATTTATTCCATAATAAGACTCCCAAGGAAATCTAAATGGAATAACTCTATTTGGGTAGTTCTTATTCCCCTTACTATGTATGTGGATTTAATTACTTTAAAGTAATATTTACCACATAGAAAAATCACTAATATATACATAAGAGAAGTGGTAATACCTCATAGAGTACCACTTTATATTATATTTGGTCAAGATACAAGGTTTACCTTGAGGTTCTAGATAATCTTTTAGTAATCACTGAATAAAAAGATGAGTTTTAGTACTTCTTATCACCCTCATAGAGATGATCTATCAGATTGAACCATCATAACTCTAGAGTATATATAGATTTCTTATTCGATGTATTTCCATGTATTTTGGGATTAGTACCACCCTGAATGAAGTTATAATATAACAACATTTTCCATTATAGCATTAAAATTCTACATTATAAGGATCTATATTAGAAGAGGTTTCAGACTCCATAATGATGGAGTGAAATTGAGGATAAGAAGCTGGTGGGACCTAATATTATCCCAAATAATATAGATAAGGTTCAAACCATTCCATATTATATGAAATAGAGAAAAGTTTTATAGATAATAAATGAATACAATCATCTACTTACCTAGAGTTTGAGGTCAGAGATAAAAATTTCCTTTACATATCATAATTAAAGAAAATCATGAGGTTTTTGAATAAGGGATTATTATTACTTGATATATAAACTCCTTTGAAAATCTTGATCACACTGGATCTGTGCCCTATCAACTATCACTCGCACCTAATATATCTCAAGTACATGATGTGTTCCATTATCCCTCTTGAGGAAGTGCATACATGACCCCTCACATGTACTTATTCGAGAGGTGGTACCTTTGAAGAAGGATATTTCATATTAGGATAATCTAGTTAATATATTAGATCTTTGATTGAATATTCTTTGAAACAAGACATATCAATTAGTCATTGTATTATGAAAAAACCACATGTTTGAGGAATAAATATGGGAATTGGAAGATGTGATGAAATAAAAGTATCATAATCTATTTTAGTGTATGGAATGGAATTCTTCAAATGCGAATGAATTTAAAGACACACATATTTATAAATTAAATTACCTTTTTAATGAATAGATTCATTTTTAGGTAATTTATTTATAGAAAACACATTATTATACCCCTATAGAAGATTACACCCTGAGTTGGCGGGGTGAATCAAGGTATAGATATTTCAAAATCAATTATTTCTTAAGATCATATCTTATTAAATCACCTTGAGTAACAATTCAATTTCTACATATCATCCCAATCAAGGGTGATAAAATCATTAAATAAGACAAGGATTTTTTACTTGGTTCTCCCACATAGGGCTAGTCCAAGTATAATGCATGAGACTTTGTATGTTCACTAAATTACTAAAAAATTATTATTTACAATTTAGAGAGGTCTCACTAAACTAACTAGTTAATGACCATAAAAAATTGATGTACTCACTGGTCTTCTTCAACAAGTAACTCACTACTCCATCTCTTGACATCTTCCTTTATTTTATAAAGATATCAAGAACATTCACTAGTGGTGGTATTTATCATCATCACATGAATTTTTGAATTCACATGAGAATGATATTATTGAAATGAATCCTTAAATGAACCTAAACATTTCAGATTATAACTAAAAAATACTCTCAACTGTTAATCTTCAATAAATCCCTCTCGTTTTCCCTATATGTTTTAGAAAACAATATTATTCATGTTTTAATTTTAATCTAATGGTTTGGATTTATTCTCCAATATCTAGGATTGTTCCTTGATTCTAGATTGATTATTAAGGAAATCATCCAACACAAAATCTAAATTAAACATTGGTCTATTTATCTCATAACTTCCCCTCATTTAAAAAAGCCAACATAATAAAAACATCCTATTTATTAAATGGAAGTATGTTCAATAGCAAAGTATCACTCATTTAACATGTTCTATAAAATGGAAATCATAATTGAAGTGTATCCATATATTCCTTTGAACATCCTATATTATGGTTATCAGTGTTGTGGTGTGGTGTCCTATAATTAAATAGATCTATACATCCTAGATAAATACATCATCTTTAACTGTTATTAAATTCTCAAAATTATGTTGAATACGGTGTGAATCAATATTCTATGATTTATCCAAAATCATTACATAGTGGGATATTTTATGAATTCAGAATATGAACATCTACCTATTTCAGACCCTCCATGTCTCAAAGCATAGTTGTGGAATGTATTCCCTTACATCATATGGGGATGCAACATAACCTTATTCACAGTATCATGGGTTCCTCAAAATTTCTCGAGGAACTAAAATCCCTTAGCCACTCCTCAATGTCATGATATCTCTTATTGTGTCATAGAGTCCTCACACAAGCTACCTTAATATTATATTCATGGTGACTATGGTGTGGTCCCATGAAATAAATCCCTCTAAGGTGTAGAGAATGGGCTATGGTGTAAGATTCTCTTCAACTACCTTATCTACCTTTTCAACAAACATAACTTAGACACACTCTAAATTGATGTTGGTCAACAATTCGAAGAAATTGTAAATTATTATCAATGAGGACATTATCATTATTTTTATGAACATGTGATTAATTATTGATGTGAGAATCAAGAATTTAATGAAAATTATGTCATGGACACCTTTGAATTATTTCAAATACCATAGTTATCCCATTTATTTTTAGTGAAATACTCTCCAATTCTCATTTCTTTATACCCCTTTCTAGCACACATGTATATTTATCCCCCATTATAAAAAAACCCAAAGAGATCACTATTATGAACTATTCAAAATATGGGATTAGAAATCCACAAAATTGAGGGGAGAATATATTCCAGGTTTATGAAAGATAATATTTTGAGTGGGGATTGGTCCAAGAAGAAATTATGTTTATGTACATAATTTTACTACAAGATGCAATTCATTATTATTAAATATTTCTTTGGGTAGTGAATTTTTCAAGATATCAGCAATTTAATCTTTAATTAACACAAACCCAAAACTCATGATTCCCTACTCCACCTCCACCTTTGTAAAATTATATTTTATATCCATGTTATTTGTTCACTAATTTTAGATTATATTTTTACTAATATTGATTTCACAAGAGTTAACGCATATAATTGAAATAATAGAAATATGTTGAAAACCAACTTTATCAAGTTATTTCTTTATCTATATCAATTTGGTGAAAGATTGAGTGGGATAAATGTACTCATCCTCTGTGGTGATCAAAGATAAGAAATCTTATTATTTTATTTTACATTTTTATAAAAATTCCCAAGATAATAATTACCAATTGATGTTATATTTTGATCATCTAATGAACCTAACCAATTCACATCAGTGAATCCCACCAAATTACATTGTTCATAATAATGACAAAATAGCCCTTAGTCCTTCATATGATGAATGTATTGAAGAATCATTTTCTCAACATTTATGTGTTTCTATATGGGATAACATTCAAAACTAGTTTCTTAAAAAGTATAAATTAATATATCTTGTCATGTAGATATCAAATAGATAAAAGTCTCAATGATTTCCCAATACATGGTAACATAGACATTGTTTTCTTGACCATCTTTTGATAATTTCAATATTGTCTCTATGGAAGTTTCCACGGTCCTATATTATTATATATGGAGTCTTATTAAAAAATTATAGAAATATTTATATTGTGATATAATTATTATATCAAATAATTAAGCAAATTTTAATCCAAGAAAAAATAAAATTTCACTAATTAGAGACAAATCATATTCTAAACTCATTTATTATAAAAATTTATTACATTAGTTGTCAACAAATCCTCAAAAATGTATTTCATCAACATAGATAATCACTATAAATCACTACTCATTCTCCTTCTTTATAAGGAACCAACCTTAAACATTTACATAATCCTGAATTAAATGAATAATTCACATTGAGGATCTTTTCAGGTTTAGAGTTTTAGAGAATTAGGCCATAACTATTACATAACAACTTGAATATTACAAGTAGACACTACTAATCAATATCCATTTTTTATCATAAAATAAAAACTCTTAAAAAGAAACATGTCTAGTTCCATGTTTTAGACAACATGACTTTTCCTTGATCCCATCCTTGAACCTATTCATATTTAAGTCCTGTGGAAAACATTTCAAAAACTTGGGATTAGCATAAAAATATCAGTAAGGGTTATAAAATAAGGAAGGAAAACATTATCCCAACAATAAATACAAATCCATGAAACCATACTTTTCAATCATAACATACCTTATGAAATCATAAGATTTATGAATAACACACACAAATCATAAATCTTAAAGGTTACTTATGGAATCTATATTCAACTTACATTGTAGCTATCACAGCTACATAGGGAGTTACACTTGGAATACCTATCACAATATATTCCCTAAATCTCTTAGGAGAAACATCACGTTCACCTCCGTCACGTTACGCAATGCATTGGAGAGCTATCTCAGGCTCACCCGCCCTAGGTTTATCATGGAACCAAACATATACGTAAACAATTCCCAATAACCATAACATAATCATAAAATATAACACATTTATAAAGTAAAGATAACATTTCCACATTCCAATATATCAAATCAAGAAAATATTTTATCAAATCATTTTCAAAACCATTTAAAAATAGATTTTTGAATCAAAGTTTCCCATAACACTTTTAAGATTTTAAATGAATTATAATTTGAAAACATTAATGTCTATATAAAAAAATCCTAAAACACATTTTGAAAAATATGGACATTAATGAGAAATATATAGAAGAATAAATCTTTAAAACATTTTAAAAAAAAATTTAGTTAACGAGTTTTAAAAAAAAGAGAGACGCTTGAATAAAAATAATTGAAGAATAACTTTTTATAAGAACATTATAATATCATGAGAATAAAGGGATTCATGATATAATATTTCAAAAGACAATATATACACCACATAAGAGTGAATTGGTGCATAACAACAATGTAGTCTCAATGGAAATTTAAATTGAGATGAAATCCCTTATAAAGATGGTATCCTTAATTTATGGATAAATCAATCACATAATTATGTGTGAAAAATATAAATACACCCAATATAAGTGGATATTAAGTGTAAAACAATCAGAGGTCATTCACACATATTCATAGGATGACATGTTCAAGAAGTACAAGTTGAACCCGAAGAATTGAAATTGGGTTAAGAGGTACCCTTGTAAAAATTCAACAGCCTAACGACGTCACTTTAAAATTCAGAAAATGAGTTGATGAGATAAAAAAGGTAATATCATAACTTGGATATAAATTTTACATCACTAAGGATATAGAATAACATATCCCAACATAATAATATGTAAATTAAAATATATAACAAAAACAGTCTTTTATAAAGAGGAGGGTGAATGGTTCCCTTACCGATTTGGTAATTTACAAAACATACACCAAATGAAAAAAAGATCATAAAATAAAGATGTAAATACTCATAAATGAAATTATATTACATAAAGTGTACAATCATTGGTAGTACATACACCACACAAAAGGAAATAGTGGCAAATATAGCATGAATCTCACGGGAATAAAAAGTGAGACGAAACCCTTTACCATGTTGTAATCAACTGATTCATATGACCAAAAGTTAATAAACACCAAATGAATCACAGAATACCATGAATATAATGAGAATAATGATAATATATATCAAATTTCAGTACACAATACACCACATGCAATGAATAAGTGGCGAACAATGGAAATATCACGGAATTAAAAGTGAGATAAGAAAATCCCTTACCTCGTGTGTCCGACTTGACTGATCGTTCTTTAATCTCCTGAATAATAAACTAAAGTTAATTTATACATTATTAAGAAACTTTTTAAATTTTATTATTCCTTTTATATAAATTATTACCATGTTATAAAAATTATGTAATCATTTAAGTTAATAACATCCATTTTGTCGATATTTGGTACTTGAGTAAAAAATGAACAACTTATATTTATAAGTTGTCCATGTGGTCAACATTCCATTATATCCAGAATGATATTCATGATTTAGATATCATATATATCATATATATCCAGTATATACATGTATTTATAATAGTACATAACATTTGGAGGTAAGAAATGAAATGCACCGTTCATGGAGACGGTAAGCCGTACGTACACATGAACGCTACTTTCATTTCTATTTTTTATTTTAATGAAATTAGAACATAATTATACATAGGTATATTATAATTATATTATAATATCATATATAATATCATTAACTCTATCCTTTATACATCCCACATAAGGCATTAACGAGTCATATCACTTTGAGGGGGCGGTAGTCCGCACTTCCTCAAATGGGATTATCATATTTACCCACTATGGAAACCATAAAGGCTTGATATAATTGGGAAGTACAGAAGCATAAGGAAATCATAAACATAATATATATCATATATAAATAGAGTTCCATCATAATGTCTACCATTAGAGGTGGTAAGATGTAATTGAACAATCATCGTTTCGTGAGGCGTTAGTTTGCCATCCACAGAAACATTATGTTCTTCATCCATTAGATGGAGGTGTGTGTAAGTCTAGTTCGAATAATTCTCATAACAAAATCATAGTATATTTATGATATTGGTGTTGTTACAAAAGAAAAGAATAAAAATATTTTAGGGGTTGGAGAAGTAAAATAAAAGAAAACAATTTAAGAGAAATCGTTACCTTTAACTTGGGTAACTCCCTTTGGTTTGAACCAAAGGACTTCTTGAAGTGACTTATGCCTAGGGTAAGGCTTCTAGGAGGAGGAGAAGGATGTAGGGAGATTAATTGTGTAGAGTTTGGATGAGCCAAATGTCTTGAGAGGTGTGATTAATTGGTTAGAAGTGGACTCCTTTTATAAGGGAGAGGAGGGGATCTTTAGGAAAGTGTGAAAATATTATTTTATTATATAATGATATTCGGTTTATAATGGTCCAAAAATCATTATAGACGAAGATAAGATGACTCATATTCGAAATAAAATCATCCAATAATAATTGGACATGTTTTAGAGAATATTTTAATCAATATAATATTATTTATTTAAATCATTTATTAAGAGGTAAATATTGCATCATTATTGTGTCATAAATAATTTAATTTATTTGATGTCTAAAAATTATAAAAAAATACCATGATATAGGAAATATTTTTATCTTTCCAATGAATATTTATTGTTGAAAAGATAGTTTATATAACACCATATAAAAATTAATTACTAAAATATTTTTTTTAGTGTCAATTTTGTCTTTACATTAAATTAATTAATTTAAAGTGTCATTATCTTTCATAAGTGGCTCCATGGGGTCCCAGAATCGACACAAGGATGCCCATTGTCGGCCAATACTCATAAAATAAGGTTTGGATAAGTTTTAAGGTATTTTTGACTTATTATAATATTCTTTAACCTTGAATTATATTATTTACCTTTAACCACGGTAAATAAAAGTCAAAAGTTACTATTCACCAAAAATTATTTTCATCTTAATGAACCACATTTTACTTCTTGAAAACGACCATGTATGTCGGATTTTTGAAATTCAATTCACAGAAGTGTTAAAATTTCATTTAAATGAAAAATTCAGTTTTTTTAACTACCACCAAGTGGTTTCACTATTCATCAAAAATTGAAGTTTTTCAGAAAAATACAAAAAATTCCTCCTAAGATATATTAGGTATTCCAAATTATAAAATGATGTTTATTTTCTAAATTCAAAAAATAAAAGTTTCATTAATTAATTTTAAAATTAGTTCCCGTTGTTAAAACAAATAGCGTGTTTTAAGAAACAATAACTATCAAAAGATTGACACTTGTTTATATCCAATTTTAATGTGAAATTAATTCCAATGACCAATATTTGATTAAATGGAAAAAATATATTATAATTACACTTTAAAACCAATTAAAAAGATAATCTAAACATATAAATAAATTAGAAAAAAACATAGTTTTGAATTTAAATACTATATTTTCACTATTCATTAAAAAAATGAACTTTATCGGAAAAAAATCCAAAAATTTACACAAATTAAATTTTGATTTCCCCATTATAAATAAGGATTATATTTGGTCATATAGAATGTATTAAGGTAACCAAAACTAGATTTAAGAAGGGTTCACCAATAAAAGGCGATAAATCAGCCTTTTAATGTAAATTATGGTTAAAATTAGATTCATTCACATTTTAAGCCTCTAACTTTCATTGAATAAATGTAAATACATTTAACAAACATGTATAATCATATTGTAGTTAGTTTCGTTCATTACCACCAATACAACTGCTAGGAGTTAATTACCATTTAAAATAATTATATATTATTAGTGTGCAACGTAAGATTTCAAAGAAAATCATTGTTGCGTATCAGGTACGCTATCGAACATAAAAACCCTTTTAAAGTAAAATTAATATTTAATTCAAAAATTAATAAATATGTAAAAGTCATATTCTTTATTTATCTGGGATGTTACATCCTTCCCCCCTTTTGGGAATTACGTCCTCGCAATTTTAAAATTTGGGCTGGAAAACTTTATTGAAAGTCCCATATCTGAAAAAGAGTTAGTAAATCTATTACTTTAAAAGAAAGAAAGAGAAGTACAATGGTCACCCAAGTTAACCCATACAAAGATTCCATGAAAACATGGATATGGAGGAGAAAACAAAGGGTCATGTTCTGATGGAGAGTGATAGGAAACTTGATTAGGAGAAAGTTAACCACAAGAAAATCACAAACTTATAATGTGTGTAAATAGTATTTTATTACCCAGTAGGAAACGTAAACCAACAATGTTTTTGTTTTACATTACTTTTCATAATTTTGAGGAATTCATCTTCTACATAGAATAAAAACATAAGGAAATATACTTACCTTCATGTAGAGTTTCATATTTTAACAAGTTTCTACCAAAACTAATCATTTCTCTAAAGATGAGCATTCAAAAAGACTTGGTCACATCAAAAGCACAAGAATAATATTCTAGAGAATCACATAATCCACGGGGAGATATATATTTACCTTTTATTTAGACATAAACTAAAACCAAAATTGTTAGTAAAAGATCAGATAATCACCAAAAGGATAATTCTTTATAAAAATAAATACTACTCTTAATCTCCAAAATTCAACAAAAAGAACCCAAGGTTCAAGAAAGACCATTATATAAACAGTTATCCTTAAAATTATTCAAAGTAATTAAAACTAAGATTGAAACCCAAATCTCTGAAAGATTTAATCACATTGTCTTCCAAGGTAAATCTTAACATTTATCTCCAAATAACATCAGTTACTCTTAAAGTCTCATACTGAAAAGTAATTAACCTAATCACATATCCTCCATGATAGGTTAATCATTTCCATAGATAACCCAAAATCATGTTATTCCTAATTCATAGGATCATCGAACTAAAAATAATTAGTCATACTAACCAGGGACTTCACGTAGTCCAGTGGTAGATGATAAATACCAGTCGCACTTTGGTTGTGGGTTCGATACCCACAGCTTCGTCTGACGTGACGGGTTGTTACACGGTTTTCATGTTGTCCCTTTTCAAAAACTACATAATTTTATAACATTCCCAAAAAATATAAATTCATCAAAAATAACGATAACATATTTTAACCACAAAGTTTATCTAATAACTTTTGTTTTTCATCCCAAAATGTATTAACTGGTAATTGCCTCAAATTCAAGGATCATATAAGCCCAAAAGATTCTTTATAACTATATCCACAAAAGATAAGATAATTATTCCTTGTATTAAATTTTCATATATCAAACATCAGGGTTACATATACTATAAAAAGTCTCCTAATGTAATCTCATCTTCAGAAGAGACTTAATACTTTTAAGCATTTCACCATCCTAAATTCTACCATAAATCTTGAATCCCTTATATGTTGACTTATTACTCATTCAACATCCTTCATGATACATTAAACATTCCTTTCCAACTTATTCTGAAATACTTATTTCCTACAAACAAAATCATGATTCATATCCTAATATTTCAATAATAGGAAAACATATGTTAAGAAATAATCCATACCTTTCAATGGTCATTGTCAATTTCATCATCCTCAATCGGAATGGCATTAGGTATTGGTAAAAAAATATTTATATGATCCTGGTGATCCCATTCCCAAAACTTCTTCATAGGGCATGTGTTTGCATAATGACCATGCACACCACATTTAAAACATTTAATTGATCCCTCAGAAAGGACTTCTTTCCCTTTCCCAGAGTCAACTAGATGCTTCCATTTTCCATGGCTGGTTATTTCTTTATGACCTTCATTTCCACATCTATAGCATCTTTTTGTCCCTTTGAAACATTTTCCTAGGTTTTTCTTTCCACATCTTTGACACATAGGTTTTTGAACACACTTAACTTTATGATTATTACCTGAACTTCTGTTGGGATTTGTTTCTCACATATATGATGCCTTATAAAGATCACTAAGGTTCAGGTGGTCAATCATGACTCCATATAGTTGGTTGATAATAACCACAAGTGTTCTCATTGCATCTCCCATATCATTAAATTTCTCATTCAGAAAACCGTCACAGTTTTCTTCACATCCACTGTTACTTTGGTGCCTGCTAGATCCATCCATTTACTAAAATCGAAAAGGTTAGTGTCAGTATATCAGTAAAATAATCATATAATATCTTATGAGGAGGGTAAAAACTAAGATATACTTATTCATGTTATCTTAAACTCATTCACTTTATAAAAAGAAACTATTACTCTTTCTGAAATCCTAACCATTATTGTAATGTCACTTATGCTTAATGAATTCCCTAACCTCTAATGTTATCTAAACCGACCTATGATACCAACTATAAGGACCCAGCCTTAAAAATTTACATAATCTTGAATTAAATGAATAATTAACATTGAGGATCTTTTCAGGTTTAGAGTTTTATAGAATTAGGCCATAACTATTACATACCAACTTGAAGATTACAAGTAGACAATACTACTTAGTATCCATTTTTTTTCTCATAAAATAAAAACTCTTAAAAAGACACATGTTTAGTTCCATGTTTTAGAAAACATGACTTTTCCTTGATCCCATACGTGAACCTATTCATCTTTATGTCCTGTGGAAAACATTTCAAAAACTTTGGATGAGCATAAAAAGCTCAGTAAGGGTTATAAAATAAGGAAGGAAAACATTAGCCCAACAATAAATACAAATCCATGAAACCATACTTTTCAATCATAACATATCTTATGAAATCATAAGATTTATTAATAACACACACAAATCATAAATCTTAAAGGTTACTTATGGAATCCATATTAAACTTACATTGTAGCTATCACAGCTACATAGGGAGTTACCCTTGGAATACCCATCATAGTATATTCCCTAAATCTCTTAGGAGAAACATCACGTTCACCTCCGTCACGTTACCCAATGCATTGGAGATCTATCTCAGGCTCACCCGCCCTAGGTTTATCACGAAACCAACCGTATACGTAAACAATGCCCAATAACCATAACATAATCATAAAATATAACACATTTATAAAGGAATTATAACATTTCCACATTACAATATATCAAATCAAGATAATGTTTTATCAAATCATTTTCAAAACCATTTAAAAATAGATTTTTGAATCAAAGTGTCCCATACCACTTTGAAAATTTTAAATTAATTATCATTTGAAAACATTAATGTCCATATAAACATATCCTAAAACCCATTTTTAAAACACGAACATTAGTGATAAATATTTAGAAGAATAAATCTATAAAACATTTAAAACAATATTTTAGTTAACGAGTTTTTAACAAAAAGAGAGACGTTTGATTAAAAATAATTGAAGAATAACTTTTAATCAGAACATTATAATATCATGAGAATAAATATATTCATGATATAATATTTCAAAGGACATTATATACACCACATAAGAGTGAATTGGTGCATAACAACAATGAATTCTCAATGGAAATGTAAATTGAGATGAAATCCCTTATAAAGATGGTATCCTTAAATTAAGGATAAATCAATTAAATAATTATGTGTGAAAAATATAAATACACCCAATATAAGTGGATATTAAGTGTAAAAAAATTAGAGGTCATTCACCCATATTCATAGGACGAAATGTTCAAGAAGTACAAGTTGTACACGAAGAATTGAAATTGGGTTAAGAGGTTCCCTTGTAAAAATTCGACAGCCTAACAGCGTCACTTTAAAATTCATAAAATGAGTTGATGAGATAAAAAATGGAATATCATCACTTGGATATAAATTTTACATTAATAAGGATATATAAGAACATATCCCAACATAATAATTTGTAAATTAAAAGACATAACAAAAAGAAGTCTTTTATAAAGAGGAGGGTGAATAGTTCCCTTACCGATTTGGTAATTTACAAAATATACGCCACATGAAAAAAGGATCATACAAGAAATATGTAAATACTTATAAATGAAATTATATTACATAAAGATTACAATCATGGGCAGTACATACACCACACAAAAGAAAATAGTGGCAAATATAACATGAATCTCACAGGAATAAAAAGTGAGACCAAACCCTTTACCATGTTGTAATCAATTGAGTCATATGACCAAAAGTTAATAACCACAAAATGAATTACAGAATACCATGAATATAATGATAATATATATCAAATGTCAGTACACAATAAACCACATGCAATGAATGAGTGGCGAACAATGGAAATCTCACGGAATTAAAAGTGAGATAAGAAAATCCCTTACCTCATGTCCGAATTAACTCGATCATTCTTTAATATCATGAATATTAAACTAAAGATAATTTATAGTTGATTAATAACATTTTTAAAGTTTATTATTCATTTTATATCAATTATTACCATGTTATAAACATATGTAATCATTTAAGTTAATAACGTCCATTTTGTCGATATTTGGTACTTGAGTAAAAAATGAACACCTTATATTTATAAGTTGTCCATGTGGTCAATAGTCCATTATATACAGAATGATATTAATTATTTAGATATCATATATAACATATATATCCTGTATAGAAATATATTTATAATAGTACATATCATTTGGAGGTAATAAATGAAATGCACCGTTCATGGAGACGGTTAGCCGTACGTACGAATGAACGCTACCTTCATTTCTATTTCTTATTTTAATGGAATTAGAAAATAATGATACATATGTATATTATAATTCCAGTATAATATCATATATAATATCATTAACTCTATCCTTTATACATCCCACATAAGGCATTAACGAGTCATATCACTTTGAGGGGGCGGTAGTCCGCGCTTCCTCAAATGAGATTATCATATTTACCCTCTATAGAAACCATAAAGGATCGATATAATTTGGAAGTACAGAAGCAAAAAGAAATAATAAACATAATATATAATATATATAAATATAATTCCATCATAATGGCCACCATGAGAGGTGGTAAGATGTAATTGAACAATCATCGTTTCGTGAGGCGTTAGTTTTCCATCCACAAAAACATTATGTTCTTCATCCATTAGATGGAGGTGTGTGTAAATGTAGTTAGAATACTTCTCATAACAACATCCTAGTATATTTAGGATAGTAGTTTTGTTACAAAATAAAGGAATAAAAAGTTTTTAGGGGTTGGAGAAGTAAAATGATAGAAAACAATTTAAGAGAAATCGTTACCTTTAATTTTGGTAACTCCCTTTGGTTTGAACCAAAGGACTTCTTGAAGTACCTTCTGCCTAGGGTAAGGCTTCTATGAGGAGGAGAGGGTTCTAGGGAGCTTAATTGGGCAGAGTTTTGATGAGAAAAATGGCTTGATATTTGTGAGTAATTGGTTAGAAGTGGAGTCTTTTTATAAGGGAGAGGAGGGGATCTTTAGGAAAGTGTGAAAATATTATTTTATTATATAATGATATTCGATTTCTAATGGTCCAAAAATCATTATATACGACGATAAGATGACTCATATTTGAAATAAAATCATCCAATAATAATTAGACATGTTTTAGATAATATTTTAATCATTATAATCTTATTTATTTAAATCATTTATTAATAAGTTAAATATTGTATCATTATTGTCTCATAAATAACTTAATTTGTTTGAAGTCTAAAAATTATAAAAAAAATACTATGATATAGGAAATATTTTTATCTTTCCAACTTATATTTATAGGTGAATAGATAATTTATATAACACCATATAAAAATTAATTACTAAAAGTTTATTTTGTTAATGTCAATTTTGTCTTTACATTAAATTAATTAATCTAAAGTGTCATTATATTTCATAAGTGGCTCCGTGGGGTCCCAAAATCCACCCAAGGATTTCCATTTTCGGACAATACTCATCCAATAAGGCTTGGAAAAGTGTTAAGGTAATTTTGACAGATTATAATATTCTTTTAACCTTGAATTACCTTATTTACATTTAACCGCGTTAAATAAAAGTCAAAAGTTACTATTCACAAAAATTATTTTCATCTTAATGAACCACATTTTACTTATTGAAAACAACCATGTATGTCGGATTTTTGAAATTTAATTCAAAAAAGTGGTAAAATTTCATTTAAATGAAAAAGTCAGTCTTTTTAGCTACCACTAAGTGATTTCACTATTCATCAAAAATTGAAGTTTTTTCATAAAAATAGCCAAAATTCAGCCTAAGCTATATTTGGTATTCCAAATTCAAAAATCATGTTTATTTTTCCAAATTAAAAACATAAAAGTGTCATTAATTAATTTTAAAATTAATTCTCGTTGTTAAAACAAATAGCGTGTTTTAAGAAATAATAACTATCAAAAGATTGACACTTGTTTATGTCCAATTTCAAAGTGAAATTAATTCCAATGACTAAAATTGGATTAAATGGTAAAAATATATTCTAATTAAACTTTAAAACCAATTAAAAAGATAATATAACCATATAAATAAATTAGATTAAAACACAGTTTTGAAAATAAATACAATATTTTCACTATTCATTAAAAAATGAAATTTATCGGAAAAAAATCCAAAAATTTACACAAATTAAATTTTGATGTCCCCATTATAAAGAAGGATTTTATTTGGTCATATATAATGTATTAAAGTAACCAAATATAGATTTAAGGAGGGTTCACCATTAAAAGGCGATAAATCGGACTTTTAATGTAAATTATGCTTAAAATTAGATTCATTCACATTTTAAGCCTCTAACTTTTATTGAATAAATGTAAATACATTTAACAAACATGTATAATAATATTGTAGTTAGTTTCATTAATTCCCACCAATACAACTACTATGAGTTAAATATCGTTTAAAATAATAATATATTATTAGTGTGCAACGTAAGATTTCAAACAAACTCGTTGTTGCGCATCAGGTACGCTATCGAACATAGCAACCCTTTTAAAGTAAAATTAATATTTAATTAAAAAATTAATAAATATGAAAAAGTCATATTCTTTATTTACCTGGGATGTTACATTGTTAATATAAATTTTATTATCAAACCCATATCTTTATAAACCAAGTTCATTTAGAAATTGATCTAACATAGAATACCATGATCATGGTTCTTTTTTGAGGCCATACAAATATTTATTTAATTGAAACACCTGTATTTTATCTTCATCATTTAGAAACCCATATGTTTTCCCAATATATACTATCTCTTCAAATAATACATTCATAAAAGATGATATGATTTATATTTTAAATATTTTAAAACCCCTTTCAATTTTCATGTCTAGAAATACCCGAATGGTTTCATGTCATTCTACTGGTGAAAATTTCTTATAAACAAAAATTACTTCAATCCGAGATAACTTTTCAACTAAAGATATTATTTGTTCTAAATTTCATTTGTACCTTTATTATGTTTATTTCAAAACATAAATTTATTCCAATGACATTCTTATGACATGGCCTTATAGGAACATATCATATATTGTTTTCTCAATTTTTTCTTGAACACAATTCATTTCATTATACCAAATATCCTCAATTATATCTTTATTAAAATAATTTGGTTCCAAAAATGATGGAAAATATACATGATCATGATCGTTTATTCTTTTAGTTTGAATTGGGGCTATCTTTTCCCCAATAATGTTTATTTCATTGATTTCAAACCTTCTCATTTCTCTCCTTACACATGTTACAATTTTTTGATTATATTAAAAATATCATTATTAATAAATATTAGTTATAAAATATTTAACTCCCTAATAACATGAAAACATTTATCACATTTTAATTCATAAATTTTTGGATTGTTATGTAAAATCTTACTATATGCAGCTGTTAGTTTTCCACTCTCAACCACCACAACATCATTTCTCTCAATCATATTTTTAGGTCTCTTCTTGTAACACTTATAATTTTAAATCTTTGACGAGTATCCAATAAATAAACCTTCATCAACTCAATATTAAAATTTTATGGTATTATACTCATTGAGAATAAAACATTAAATCCCAAATTATAGTATGAACTTTTGTGTTGGTTTCATTCCATAATAAATTTCATATTGTGTTATACCTTAAATTTCACATTAAAAATATCTAATGAAGATATACATAGTTTCATGAATGGATTATTTTGATTATTTGTTACCAAATCTACATTTAAATAAACATTTATTTGTCCACGCAGTTTATTATGTGGTTTCAGCTTTCGAATGCACCATTTTAAGGGGGTTTCTAACAATATAAAATTGATATTTACTTCCATGATTTTCTAAATATTTTTCTACCCTATGATTTTTAACTTTTTCCCATTTTCATTTAATCATTTATGAGTCTTCCATAAATGAATATTTTAAACTATCCTATAATATAGAGTGATACTTCTAAAAACCTTAGTCTTGCGTGTCATATGCATGATCCATGTAATCTAGAAAAATTCATCATAAAATAAAACTGAATACCTTTTTCCATATGTATGTTTGCGATATATTCACCCTTTAACATCCATATATACATAATTAAGAATACTTATTCCATTAAACTTCATTTTCAGGTTGGAATTTTGGATAATCTTATACTTTTTACAAGAATCACATATATGACTGTGATCATTTTTGATACGAGGAAAATCATGTGCTTTATTATTATTAAACAACCTCAATAGAGATTTTTTTTGGATCAAATTACTAATATTTCTAATAAATATATAGTTATACTAGTAATTAGAAGTCATAAAGAAATTATTCTCTCTAAGAAGATATAAATTTCACTTATTTTTTATTCCATGTATAATAACAACCCTATATTTGGATTTGACTATACATACCTAGTTATTAAATTATACCCCATGTCCATATACACATAATTGGATACCACTGAGAAGATTAGGACTTAGTCCATTATCCAAATGAATATATATCCAATTAAGATATCTTCCAACAATCGCAACCTTTCTAGAACCAACGATATTAATACCCCGATCCTTATCGAAATCAAAGTCACATTCATTATTTTGCTTAAAATAAAAAATGAGGTATTAGTTTCTTGTCACAAGTGATATGTATTTAATGTACAATTTCCATGATACCAGATTGTATTTTTACCTAATGGAAATTATAGAAAAATAATAAATCACCAATTTACCTCTCACCACCCATGTTGGTTATGATTGTAACTTCGCAAGACATAGGATTAGTAGGTCATATTATTTTTGAAAAACTAAAAACATGTTTTCCAATTAAATATTTTTGGGAAAAGTTCCAGTTTTTTCTTGGTTCCACTATGAGACACTCTTCATGATTATTATTTTGTTGTTAAATAATAATGAATTACATTATCTAGAAATACTTATGAGAAAAAAATAACTATAAAAATAAAAATAATGATCATCAATTTTAGTTCCCTATTTAGATTTGTGTTTTCCACAAAGGGACCTCCTGAAAATAGAAAACAAATAATACCTGTGTCCTATATTTAAAAAATAAAAGCATATACCTCTTGAGTAATTATAATTTTTCATGGATACATGATTTTTTATTTTCTTCATTTTAAAGATATACCTTTATTTGGGGTGTTGGTGCATGTAGTTTTTTGACAACTACATATTTTCCTTTATCATTGAATTATTGAACACATTGAATAAGAATACATTCTTCCTAAAAAATTACTTTATATTATCTTGATTATGATGCCTATATTTTTCTTGTCATTATTCAAGGTTATAACTTTTGTTCTTCATATTTACACTTATTATTCTAGTTCATAAATTCCTCTATGATATCCTAATTTCACTTAACTCTCTAATTGATTGTTTAATCCAATTAATCAATGAGTTAGATTATTTTTCATCAACATTATGTCCCAGTTAAACATTCTTACATGATTATCCAAAAATTATAGATCCATGTTTTTCAATTTTAAACTTCAATTCTAAATTTGTTTTATTGATTTTATTGTATGTAGACCTTATAATGATGAACCACTTCATTGATATTCTTAGTCTTTTCTCCCCACACATAATTTTATTCAAAAGTATCCTTATATTCTTAAAATAAATAAAAAATTCCAATGAGTCCTTAATTCTCATCATCACTATCATCATTTCCTATATTATTTTCTGTATCCATAAACACACCTTCATCCTTATAGTTTTTAATGTCATACAATTTTCTTTGTCTATAATTTTATTCCCTTTAAAGAGAATGTTATTTCATCAAAATTTCCTCAAATAATAATTATTTGGACATTTAATTGTTATCTTCATGGAAATTTATTCTTTATCATCATAATTTTGAATTTTTTATGAAATTAATCCAAAAGATGTCCCACTTTACCAAAATTGAAGATATAAAGTGGGATCATACCCTTAAATCTTCCTCTTACTCTTTTCATATTGAAGTAACAAAACAACATAACCTCATCACTTTCATCTACTTATGGATTCTCCTTGACTGAGATTTTATTCAATTATTTAAAATACACATCTCAGGTAATTTCCTTTGTTCTTGACTTATTATCTTTGTTTCTCATCTCATAATCCACAAGAGTACAATGAAAAGTAAGAAGATAAATACCTTTAAGATCTTTTTCTTATATAACTAAGAAAATTTCATTGAAAGGAGGGGTGAGACTTCTCATAATACTTTTTATTATCTTCTCATATTAGATACCTTCATTGAGGCACCACATATAATAAATAACTACATTTAGACAATAGAAAAAGAAATATACCATATAATTTGAATTATTTATTGATTTTTCATATTTCTTCCAGAAAACATGGATCTTTTCTTCCTTAACCATCAGATAACCTTAATAAAAATTTAAAAATCATTTTCCACATATCACGAAAGGTTTTCCAAGACATTATATTTTTTAAAATAGGATTGGAATGAGAAGTTACCAAATAATTTATGGATTTGGAATCTATATAAAATTACTAATGATCACTCTCTAGAAAGGATCCACTTATAATATTAGTAGTTATTCTAAGAATATCACTATATAAACATAAATTCTCAAAGATATGACATAACGATGTATCATACTTTCCAAATTGAAATTTTATACCTTAATAAATGTGACCACATTTATGATTTAAAAAAATATCATTATTCCATGTGAGAAAATGAATAAAATTTTCCCTCATATACAACTTATTAGATACCTGTATAAGATACCACGCTGATAGTGTATGAATTAGGGTAAGGATTTTTTAACCTTAGATCTTTCTTATAATCGGAGCTTGTTAACTATCCTAGGGGAAACCATCAATTTCTCTCTATATTTACTCTCAATATAGATGACATTAGTACATAAAATAATGTATTTTTATTGGGTTGTCCATACTAGACTATTCCAATGAGAATTCACATTGAAGTGTCTGTATAAAAAATTAACAAAGATCACTAATTTACTATTGGGAGCAGTATCACTAACCCTCCTAGTTCACTATCATGAAAATTTAATTAAATAACTACCCTATATCTTAAAACCTTATTTTATTACATAAAGATATTTTTAAATTACAACAATTGTGGTGATTTTATTTAGAACATAAAATTTTTATTTCCTGTGATAATGAGACTCTTGGAATGAATCCTTCCACGAACATTAACATTCCAGATCAAATCTATACAAATCCCCTAAACTGTATAACCTCAAAAAATACATCTATTTTTTACTTTATGTTGTGAAAAATAGTATTCTTCTACATTTCATATTAGTCCAATGGTTTGGATATATTATAAAATATACATGATTTTTCCAAGTATCCTCTATTAATGTTGGAGGTACCATCCACCATGAAATCTAAATTAATCACTTGGACAATCTAACCATAAACTACCCTAATTTAAAATAATTCGTAGACTCTAGATGATTGGTTGTGACATGGACATATATTCTATGAATTAGTATGAATAATTTAAGATATACAATGACATGGACATCATTGCTGTAGAACATACATATATTTATTTAAACTTATTATGGTGTAATAATTATTGTTGTGTCATAGAGTCATATGATTAACCAGACCCAGTTCTCATGTTTAAATGACTCGTATTTAACTCCTCCAGTTAAATACATGACACAATTTTAAATTCAGCATGTACAAATGTTCTGCAGTATAGCCCAAGTCATTGAGATGTGGATGTCTAAAGAATGAGTAAGCTGAATACTTCATGAATTCAAATTTAAAATCCACCATGTTGCAAGGAATATCTTCAGTATAGAAGCCTTTACATATAAAGGGGGTGAAGAATAGTCATCTTTACTACATAATATGTATATCAAAATTTCCATAGGCACTAAAATCCCTCATTTGTGACTTTATTCCATGATATCTCATACTTACGAAAATCCTATTTACACATTTTACATTCAAGGAATAGTCATGGTGACTATTTCATGGTCCCACATGATAAATTCCTCCATGATGCAGATAATGAGATATGGATTAGGCTCCTCTTAAACTACCTTCTTTTCCTTATCAACAAACACAACTCTTGCTAACTCCAAAGGGATATTGGTTGACACACATAAACTATATTAGTTATTTTAGACCACAATAATATATTTCATTTTGGAATTAATAGTCCATTAAGTATCATTACCATTGGAAATATTGTCATTATATATTGACCATAAAGATTATTATACCTTATATTTTAGGATAATGTCTAATTTAAACAAATGGAAGAAGTGATAGCCTCGACTAATAGGATCATACCCTATGAATCCATTTTATCTACGATTTTGAGGGAGATAGAATCATTTTGCCTTTTACCGTGATGAATCCCATATAGAGATTCAATAACTAAAACATGGTAGAACACATTTTTAGGAGAATTTAAAGCCTTTAGAGATCATGGCCCAAACTTTGTTCATTAAAACACCCTAGGAATATACTGCCAACACACACCATACCCTTAGGTTTTAAAAAGGTGTAATAAGAGGTTGTGTAACTAGAAAGTAGTAGTATGATTTTTTATATTTCATTATTTCATAAAATATTTATTATAATGATTCATTTTTAATTATTAAATTATATATATATATATATGATTATATAATGACTTTGAAAAAAATTATATTTTGATATGATGAAACTTAAATTATATTTTTGGGAAATATATAGTTTCAATTAAACAATATTTATGATAAATTCTATAAGGTTTAAAATAAATGATAGTATTATGAAATATTCTTATTAAGTAACATTTATTTAAATATAAATGATAATATAATTTGATTAAGACCAATTAAATTTTTAAAAGGGTCTAAAACTGGTTGGTGTTGTAAAAAATATTATTTTCTAATAAATAATATTTTTATTTAGAAGTTAAAATTCTAATATTTAGAATATTATTTTTATAAAATATATATTATCTCTAAAATCACCATATAAAAATTACCCAGTGGTGAATTTTTCATAATTTTTTGAGGCAGTCGAATTCTTTGGTAAGAATTAAATACAATATAAATATATGGTATGTATTATGACCACATAATTTCCCCAAAGATAAGTAACAAATATTATAAATGTAATATACGACTAAAAACATATTTTCACTTTAAAATTATGTGCCTTTGAAGTTATTTGATTAATTTTACAAAAACATTAATGAATATTGCACAACATATATTATATTAAATTTTTTTATAATCAATTAAATATGAACATGACTCACTTACACATCATTAATGGTATTATTTTAAAAATTTCTATTATTATTATAATAAAATATTTAAAAAAACTCATCTTTGGTTTAAAATATCAAAACATCCATGGGACAGTTTTTGGTTTTTATTATTTTTTCACAGAGTCCAAAAACAATATTTAGAAATTAATAAATATTTCCCCTCTATTTTTATATAAATACCCATAAAACATCCCATTCCTATTGACTAAAAATTCATTGATTATGAATTTCTTCTCCCTCTTGGTACAAACTGAGATGAGGGAGGGGTGAATCTAGGTGATGGATAAATTTAAACTTTTCCCTATAGTCGGGTTATATTTATTTTAAGATCATGTTTCATTTTTGGGATGAACAAATTCAAACTCTAACACCTAATTAAATAATTAGAGAAAAAACAATAGATAATAGATAAATTAAAGAACCCATAAGAGATAAGAATTTTTAATTGATTCACCCTAAAGGGATACTCCAAGGTGCATACCTCTGTGATTTTTTAATAAATGAAGAATCCACTAAGTTAACTTGTTTTATTGATATTGTGCTTCATCTATGGTCACTTCACACAATCTATAATTTTATTAAATGGTTTGCGTCCTAGACTTCCCTAACCCAAGGCACACTACCACATCCTCACATCCAAAACACTACTTTAATGAAGGAACTTCCATAGTTTATAGACTTATAGGTATCATAAAAATATTTAAAACATTAGGATTTATTCATGAATTGTATGAGACTTTAATTAATTCATATTTCTTATTTTATTCACTTTGAATGTACTCTAAAAATGGATGATCAATATTTTTTGTTCACGGAGCTTCTACTTTCATGAAATAAATTCTTTAGTGAAACTTATACTTTAACAAAACCCATAATTTCACATAACCAAAATTTTAATGAAGTTATTCTCTTGTAATTTTTAATACATGAAAATTTTACAAGGATATTTTGTCACAAAAATTTATTCTTCAAACAAAAAAATGGTTCACAAAAACTATGTGTTCATATAACTCAGTTATTCACACATGTTTTATCATAGAATTTATTGGTTTATATAACTTATTCCCATAGCTTCAAACATTAGAAAATTAAATTATTTTTTACTCTTATGAATATAACTAATACTAGTCTACATATTCCTCCACATGCTTCCTATATCATTGGTCATATATTTTTTGGAAAACAAGACCCTTCACATAACCTTGAAAAATACCCTTTCTATGACTTTAGTTTAATAAAATTTCTCCATCATTCTTCATTCATGAAACTTTTCCTCAAAAAACAATACTATTTCATGGAACCTTTGATTCCTCAATGAAAACTAGTTTTTATAACTCCATAGTTTTTTGGATCCTACAAAACTCATCAAATATAAATCACTAATATATGCTGGTTACAAAAACGTGAATTATTTTAAGTCTTCATACTCTTTAGATATTTAATCTTTCATATTCTAATAACATTCGTTCATAAAAACCATAAATATTTTCTTCAAGTCATTTATTTTATTAAAATGCTTATTTATCTTCCATAATATGATTTTCATGAAAATTTGATCTACCCCCATAATTTTTTCAAAAAATTACCAAACACCAGTAAACACTCCCACCATATACATGCAACATCTTGAACCTCTTACTCAATTATAAATTCTTGTTCTGTGATTAACCACTTTGATTCTATATTATTTATTCCACAATCCAAAATATTAGGGTTAATTCCATGTATTCCATAAAAACAAAACAACATTAGAAACGTTATCTGGGTGGGAATTACTCTACACTAGTATAATTTTGTTGTATTCATCCTTCAAAAATAAGATATAACATTGGTACTATACATATCTTCCATGAATGTATTATTATATAATTAAATAATATGTAATTCATGTTAAATACACAACCATATCACATCAAATAGGCTTAACAATGAGTTTATCATAACCATCCTCAATTAAAAAAGAACAGTTATAATAACCTAGGATTCCCTAGATAAACCTTCCATAATTTTTAACGTGCATCACTAGGATAGTTAATAGCCTACATAATATAACCACCACACCAAATATTCAATATTTCATTTTCTAAAAATCATGGGGAATCCATAAATCCCTTGTAACCTTCTCATAACCATAACATATTTTATCACATTCTATCAATTATCCATTTATATTATATGACATATTTAATGAAATGAATCCATTACCAAACATAGGTTTCGGTCCAACATTATCCCCATTTAGATTTTTTATCAACACTAACATAAATATATAATCTATAATATTCTCCAAATATTTAATGATTATGTATTTGAGATTCACCATTTTCTTCCTGATAACTTTTTTCTCCCCCTTGGACAATAAAATATGTTGGTAATTATTAAACCTGATTTATTATTTGGGTTCCCTTAACCCTAATCTCATTGGATATTCCGATATTGTCATCATCCCCTTTGATTCATTAAATAAAAAAGAGACAATAAACCCATTTTCCCTTTCTTTATACTCCCCTTCTCATGGTGAATTACATAAGGCATTACTTCATTAAAAATAATACCTCCCCTTAATTAAGAATCTCCATTTAATTGATTTCTGATGTGATTCAAAAACTAATGGGTGAACGTATTTATCCACTTATTTATAACATCAAGATAATGAGAGGTTATTATTCCACTATAATTACTCAATTTTTCTCAGCCCATGCGATATGATAGTTGATATTTTAAGAAACTAATAAGTTACTAGAAAAATAACTTGAAACTTTTTCTATATCTATCACTGTCAACTCCATTGATCAATTCAAAATTTCATAATTTTAGGATTATAACCATTCCTTTTTCTATTTTTTAATATTAAATATGTATTTTTTGTGAGTGAATTTACCAATTTTTGTTGATTTTTTGATAGATCCTCTAATCCCAATGATTTAAAACTCATTGGTGGGAAAAAGAGTTTAATCCAATACACATAAACATTCTCCATGTCACACACTTACTTCCATGTATTCTAAAAGAAAAAATTTATTTATTTTTAAGTACATCTTTTGTTATGAATCACATTAACATAAAAAAGTTAGTGAATTATTAATTATTCACATGTATGTGAAACATATCAAATGTTAAGCTAACTGACATCACTTGTTAAAGATAACCTCATAGTAACAGTTGGTATGAATGATCATTAATTCATAACAACACTCCCTTTTCAGATAACTTTGAATATAAATGATTGATTTTTTCCAACTCTCCCTAAATATATCCATCTTTAACTTCTACCACTTTTTGATACCAATCAATGATATTCTTCTAAATTTATAATTCCTCCTCAAAATGGGGAGACCACATAATGGGAATGATATTGATTAAAATAACTTCTTGGTATCCTAAAAATAGTAAGTTAGTACCACATAGTCAAAGAAAAATAGGTAAACATGAAATACCTGAGTGTTACAACTTGTCCACAAATATTTTTTCTATGGTCAAATACCATTTTAATAGAGGCTATATACCAATAGTTGAGTATTTAATATTACTAGGAACTATTGTATTATTGAAATATAAATTCAAAAACTGTTTAGATTAATATAATAATTTTCATATTTTGAAAATACATTTATACGACATGAAACTTCTAAATATAGTAATGAAAACTAGACTGGTTCTTTAAAACCACTTATTTAATGTGACAGTATATGTGGATTTCCATAATTCTAATTCTTCTTGTTGTATATATCTCCATTCAACTGAAGCACTAGTGAGATTTCAGCACACCCTCACCCCATGGATAATATATTACTAAAAATATTATACAACATAAAAATCATATTATAAATATATAAAATACATGGAGAGAGGGGTATTATAGACATCATAAATAAGAGGATTTTGGTCGGTCTTGGTACACTCTATTTTTTATCATCGATTTGGAAATCACTATACTATTTTTGGTCTTGTTATAAAATTATAGTCAATTAAAAATGATATTTACATATAGTTAAACATTCCATACACACATTATCAACTTTCTTTGTATGTTTTATGTCTTTAGTTTTGGTCTTCTTCATGGTGGTTTATTTAATCCCACTAGTACAAGGTCATTTTTATGACACACCACCTATATTCCTTTTCCAATGATTATTTCATGGAGTAAAAATACCTTCAAAATAACTATAATATAGCTTCCTCCTCCATTATAAGGGTTATTATACTAACTTTAACTCTCTCCTTGTGGTAAAACATGTGAATCCACTGATCCATTCTTTAGAAATATTCTCTTTGTAAGTCTGGTCTTTTATTATCTTTTTAGTAGATTATTTAAGTGTACATTCTTCTTATTCAAAATTGTGATAGATTATACCTTTATCTTCTAATTTTTTTCATTCAATCTAGGAATTCTGAAGTGAGTGCAACATATTCAGTTCATGACACACATTTTTATAGATCCATTTTTCCTCAAATACTAAGAACCTATTTTCCAATTTAAGAGACTGTTTTCCAGTATATATTCTATCATTATATTCTAGAGGACTTCATGACTTCCTTATTGTTCATTTTCCTTCTCATATTTATCCCATTAAAATTATATCAACAAATTCTCATAGTTATTACATAAGAAACATCCCCCATTGAAAACATACCTCACGTCATCATTTCATTATTTTAATTTAGGTGCATATATTTTTCTTCAACTGATATCCAACACCTGATCTTTTGGATACATATTCATGGTGAACGCCTATCTTTCACAATATTATAATTTTATGGATAATTTCTTTTTTGAGTCATTTCATATTGGGTTTTCAGGTTTTTTTTTATTTTTAAATTTAGCATTATTCTTCCTCTGATTTGTGAATATCAGATTTAGAACAATTCATAATCAACATTTACATTCTTCTCTGGAGGAAAAAAACCCCTTATACATGACCTTATAATTTTTTTTCATTACCTCAATATCCATAATCTTCTATTATTCTTCCTTTATTTTATATTATATTTAAATTAATTTGTAACTAACTTCATTTCTTGATTTTCTATTATATTTAAGAACTCCCTTGATTGGATTGACAAATTCATTTGACTGTTTTTCAATGAATACTTTCTCTTTGATCTCATTTTACATTTCTTGAAGTATATCAATTTGTTATTTCCCCATGGAACACATATTTTTTATATAAAAATTTATGGGAACCACTTCTTTGTTTTATTTTATTACTCTCTATGAACATATCTTTGAGGACTTTATAGTAATCTTATAGTTTAATCTCTCATTGATCCACTTAAAAATGTAAGTATTAAACATAATATTTCTTGGGAACCACAATATGTTTGAGTTAAAGGCCGTAAATCCTAGCCACTAATTCATTTTCATAATTTTACCATACATTAGCTATTTATATTTACCAAAAAATCCCCCAAGAAATTTATTCTCATACTTGAAATCATCAAACGGGTACTGATGTTTTTTCTTTCAATAATTCCAACCTCAAGAGACTAAATATTTTTCTCTTCTTCTTGTGAATATGGTTTCAAATTCTTAATCACTATGGATTTCACATTAGTATTTTTCTTGATATTCATTGATTAATTAATATTTAATTGATCATGTAACTAGTTTCCATTAATTTAAAAATATAATTCATGAAAATTTAATTATTCTATGGATTTTATATATGGATTATCAATATTTTTATTTTTTTCTCATTTAATGTCTAGTTTGTAAAGAGCGCCTTCCAATTCTATATTTAAGTCAACCATAACCTCTAGATCTATCCATTAAATAGTGGAATATATACATCCATATTTATAGGAAACATAAACTATATGGTGTGAATAATATGAAATAATCAAATTAGAAACATTCACCTTGTTTTTTGAATCTAATTACCAAAGGTCCATATTATTTCTCTTTTCTTTTTGAATTCCTTTTGTTATAAGGAATTATCCATAGACTATATTATAATTTTTTTAAAGTAGAAATCATATCCTTCTATGCCTCTATCATTTTTCCATAAATATATTCTATGATCTTCCACATTAAAAAACTATTAACACAAAAACTAGTTTATTTAAAACTTCATCGAATAAAAATTTATTAAATATCTTCTCTTTACCATATTCATGTATATTCACTGATCTTTCTCAATTCTAAATCTCTAAATATATACTTTTTAATTTATTCACCATGAGTTTTCATGAACATAAGATTTTATTTTTTCATCCATTAATGTTATTTATATCCAAATTTTGAGGGTTTATCAAATAATACAAGTGAAAAAATCTATTCACTTCTTTTGATGTAAAATACTAATTAATAACCTCCATATACAAACAATTTTTAATACTATATACACCTTGAGAGGGCAGAAAATCAAGTTGAAAAATAAATTAAATCTTTTATTTGTAGTCTAATTATCTTCATTTTTGCATCATGTTCCCTAATTGGAAGGAACATATTGAAAAAATCACACTCAAAGAAACTCCTACTAAAATAATATAAGATATAAAAGAATTTATAGCATCCACATGATAGAAGGATTTTGAAATGGTTAATCCCAAAGGGATGCTCAAAAGAGTATATGATAATGTTTTGTTAGTCATACGAGAATCTAATAAAATTATCTAGTATATTGGATACAATGTTTGAGCTCATGTCACTACATTCTAGTATCATTTTCTTTAAATGGTTTATGGCTTAGACACTCTATACCTAAAGCACACAACCTCTTCCTTACTTCAACATAGCGATTAGATAAAGGAACTTCTATAGTTTATAAACATTTTGGTATATTCAAAAGATTATAAATATAATGATTTTCTAATTATTAGTATGATAAAACTCTTGCATTACAATCTAAATTGTATTCACTATTAATTCAATCTTAATATAGATGATCAATAAATTTTTCTTGTGTAAGTTATACATTCATGAAACAATGACATTCATAAAACTCATAATTTCAAAAATCATCTGTTTTATTGTAACAAATGTTTTCATAAATCTATGTTCTTATATGTTCTAACTAATGAAACTTTCACAAGACTATTATTTCATACTATTTTAACATTCACACCAAAAAGGGTTCAAAAAAATAGTGTGTTCATAGAACATGATGATTTGTGGACATTAGCTCATGGAAGTCAATGGTTCATATAACTAATTTATGTAACATCAAACATTAGTATATTTATTGAATTTTTCTTTCAAGCATCAACTTTTGATATGTCTATATATTCATACTCATGCTTTCTCTATTGGGAGTTTCATATTTATAAGAAAATACCAAACCATTACATAACATTGAAACATAACCTACACATAAATTCACTTTATAAAATATTCTCCATAATTCTTCATTTATAAAACTTCTCAACACCAAACATTCATACTTCCTAGTTCCCTTGATTTTACAATGTATACAGGTTCAATAAACTCCATATTAATTCAATATCAATAACACACACAAAACACATCACCTCTAATTATCTAATATAAACCATTTCATGAAACATGGTCCTTTACCATTATTTTGATATTTACAAAATTTAATCTATAATACTCACTACCACCTTATTCACACTACCTTTTGTACCTCTTATAGGATACAAAATTGACGATATATTCTTTTCTATATGGCTATTATATTCTTTCATACACACTCTGTGAGATAATAATAATATCCTTGTCTTAAAATAAACAAAATAGATTGAGAAACTTCATTCGAGTGAGAATAATCCTCACAATAATAATTCTATTACATTCATCCCTCAATATCTTGATATAACATTGGTGATATTCCAATACACCAAGATTATATGATTTCTGGATTATAAAGCATGATCTTGTATTAAATGGGATTAACCTTGAGTTCATTATATCCATCCCCAAGAATGACACCCAGTCATAATGAACAAGGTTTTACCAGATCAACTATCTAGTATTATTAATATGCATCACCTATTTATCCAGTATCCACCATAATATAACTTAAATTATATATATTAGATATTTTCGTTTCTACAATACTTTTTTTGGAATTCATAAATCCCATTTAAACTTGTCACAAAATTTAGATATGATATAACCATATATCAATGCCATATTCACATTGAATACCAGTATAATTGAAAATAAATCATATTGAAAACATATTTTAGGGTCCAATATAATCCCAATTTGTATTTTATAGTCAATATTTTCATAAATCCACCCCTTTAAAAAAATTCAATCATTTTATATCTATATAATTATGTTTTTGGTTTTCCTCCTGATTACTTTTCTATCCACCTTTGGCATTAAAATGAAATCGACCATATGAAACCAAAATTATTATTCAGTTTTTGTTCTACATATGGTCATCAGATCATCCATATATGTCATCTCCCCATTTTATAACCAGAATAATAAAGATACATTACCAAAAATTTGATTTTAGTCTCCTCCCCATATCATTGTGATGTTTATCAGGGATTTATTCATAAAAACCTCTCTCTTATTCAATAATATTTATTCAATATATTTTTAATGTTCTTTAAAAACCCATGGGGGAACATAGGTCTTCTTAAATTGTTGAAATACAAATAAATATTTATTATTCACCTACCATTTGTTCACTTATTATCATCATATGTGATACCATATTTTATATATGCATACAATATAAAACATTTGAAAAAACACCACATTTAACATTAGTCCCCATATATCACCTACAACTCTATTAATCAATTAATTATTGAAACATTTCATGCTTGAATACCTTACTTTTTTAATTTTCAATATATACTACTAGTATAGTTTCATTGAGTAAAATTACCACATGGAATTGAGTAATGGATAGATCCTTTAAACATGCTGATTTTAAACTCTTTGCTGAAAGTATGAGTTTAAGATAATAAAAATCAATGTTATCCATGTCACTCACTTATATCCTTATATTCTAGAAAAATAAATTTATTTCATTTTAAGAACATATTAAAATCTCAATCCATGTAACAACAAATAGTTAGCAAATGAGAAATTTTTCACAAGTGTGTGAGACATATAACATGTTAAACCAACTGAAACCACTAGTTAAGGATAACTACGTGGTGAAATATGGTATGAATGAACTTAAATTTATTATACGAATCATATATTGGTTATAGATAAAAAGGCTAGTGTTCATGTCACTAACTCTCCCTGAATATGTCAATATTGGTATAATACCTCTTATTGATACCCATAATTTAGTTACTATTACATGATAAATTCTTCTATAACATTGAGATAAAACTTAATGAGAATCAAATAAATTTTCTAGAGGAATCATCATACTTAAAAAATAGTCAGATGATACCACATTGTTTTGAAAAAAACTAATAAACCTAAAATATATGAGTTTTTTTACTTCTCTAATAATTTTTTTCATTGTGGTCTAATACCACTCGAACTGAGGAATAATACTAAGGATTGAATACTCAATGTGACTTTGAACCAATAGATCAATCATATATTACTTTAATATCTCTTTAGTTTCACATCAGGGTCTTAATAATATGATTATCCCCTTCCACAACATGAATCTTTGAGACACAGTGTTAAAAAAATACTGTTTCTTTGAAACCTCTTTTTGAATATGATACTATATGTGAATTTATAAAATTATAACTCTTATTATTATAGGTATATCTATTAATCTTAATATACTATTCTCATTTATTACATACACACCCCATGGATCATATAACCCCATTAAACATGTAACACTTCAAAAAAATATTATAAACAATTAAATACAAGGAGACAGATGTTACTTCGACATCCTAATGAAGAGGAATATGGTTGATCTTGATAGAGTCTACCTTAGATTATTACATGAAATGAACTATATATTTATTTTCATGTTACAAAATCCTACCAACTCTAACTAATCTATATATATTGTTACACATTCCCTATGCATATGATCTTATTTCTTTCTATAAGTTGGTTTATAAGCCTGGAATTATTCATCGATTTTGTTTTAAACCCACTATTATAAGGTTCTTTCTTTGACACACCACATATATTACTTTTTACATGATTCATTAATAGAGTAGGAATCTCATCCTTAGTAATCTAATCTCACATCATCATCCATTATAGGGGTCATTATCATCTATATATCAATCTTCTTATAAAAAAACATGTTAATCCTTTAATAAATTATTCATAGTTCTTCTCTTTATCCACCATACAAGTCACCTCTTGAATATTATTTTGAGGTTATTTTTTATACATATTTATGTTAGTATAACATGAAGCAAGTGTATATTTTCATTTTTTGTTCAATTGTTTGACCCTTAAAAGAGGTATTATGTGAGAGTAACATATTTGGTTATCAATACACTATCTATTTAGTTCATTTTTTGTAAGGCTGTAAATCTATCTTCCTATATAATAATATGTTTTCTAGTATATATTATCTCATTTTTTTCCACAACAACTATGGAACTCCTTATAGATACTTTTTCCATACTTTCTTTCTTGTAACTAAATATCTTGTAAAATTTACATAATTATAACTTATAGAAAATGTATGATTAAAAACAAACATTGTTTCAACATTTATTTTTTGATATGTAGTTTCATTTAGTGTTCTTATCCGGAAATCTATCCCTTAAGCATAAGAGAACTTACCAATGGTGTATGTATGTCTTCCAGGACACTATCATTTTATGGGAACATTCTTCTAATATTCATTCCTTTCAGGATTTTCAGTAATCATTTGTTTATTTCTAGATTTAGTATTATTATTCATATGATTTTACATCATATATTGTGATCCTTTCATACGCTACTTGATGATGGGTTTCTAGTGGGAAACACCACCTTGTATATTACCTTAACAAAATTGATCTTTGTATCCATAAAACCCTCAAATTTTAAAAGAATAAATTTTTATTTGATAGTGTATTCGACATGAAACACTAATCCTAAACAATGCATGAGATATATATTTTTTTAAATATAATTTCTTCGATAGATTTTGAAACATGAAACCCTGAGCCTAAATTATATTTAATATAGTATACCATTATAAGTTAAATAATGAAATAGAGGGTATTAATACTACTGAAATTTTTTTAATAGTATGGTTTTCAATTGAGTATAAATTAAATAAAAATTATTTAAAATAAAATTTAATGTTTTCTAAAAAATAGTATTTTTCTAATTAAAGGTTTATTCACATTATGCACACATAATTTAAAATTAATTTCTCCCACTTTTATAAAAATATATTTTATGAAATAAAATTAATTTTTGAAATCATCATTTTTTAATTATCTTAGGGATTAATTTTGTGATTTTTTTAAAAGTTTTGATTTTTGATTAATAGTGAAAATACTGGTTCTTATTGAAAGCTACCCATTTTTTAAATAATTTACAATGATAAATTATATTTGATATTAGTTTCAAAGTGAAATTAGGTAAATTATTTTACTATTTATCTAAATTCTGTCATTTTAATCAATTTAATATTGAATTTTGATATTTAAACCTTCTATACTTAAGAGAAATTTCTCTTTGGAAGCCCACATTTTCGTCACGTCTACAGGTATAATTTTAAATCGGATTTTACCATTTCTATAAATTAAATATCAAAAAATAGATTCTATGTCTTTTATAAGATTATTTTATATTATATAATAAGTCCAACTTAATTTTTGACCCTTATGAATAGTAAATGAAGTAAAAACATTAAGTACCATGGTTATGGTAAAAGAATATTTTATTAGGGTTAAACTAAAATGTTAAGGACTAAAATAACTGAGTAACCTATCCAAAACTCATTTTCATGCTATATTTTGACCTTATATACTCTAATGGTTGAGAATGAACCTTTTATAAAATTTTCCATGATACAAAATTGGGTGTAATTGAATATTTTCAAAAATTCTATGCTTGTGCTCTACCCCACTTATTAAAGGACACCACTAATACTCCCCTATTCAGATACAAAAATCCATTTGGATGAATAAATACCAAACCAAATCACTTTCTTACTCCTCTAAAAACATTATTAATTCCTTTTTCATCATAAATCCATCATAGTATGGTTTGGTGTAAACCTAAATAAGTTTTCTAAAGAACACATAGCACTCTTAAATGAGCTTTTTTGTTTTTATTCTTATTGAACTTACTTAAGATATTGTTAAAAGTTGATTATATAAAAACATAAATATAATATATATACTGAAAAGTAATTATGTTATGGTTATGACCAATATCCATATCCTCTTCTATCAAATGAGAAATGAAATCATCTATCATGTGTACGGAGGACTACCGACTTGTGAACAAATGTAATTTGTTATCCATCACCACCTTTAAAGGATGGATATAATGTTGGATGTAACACATTTATATAATATATAAACTATTATTATAAATTTTTATTTATAATATCACATATACCTTCTTACTTACCTAGTCATTTAAATTATGATAACATTACATGTGTGCATTATTGACTATCACCTCGCAAAACGATGCAATTATTTTTTAACTTACTATTTACATGTATCATAATAATGATAAATTTATTGAATATTAATGAAATATATTATAGGATATTGGTAATGGAAAATTAATATATCACCTAAATTCTCACTTTATAATCTTTTAAGGAAATGATAATATCACTCTTGTATAGGTACAACCTACCATCTCCATGACGCAATGTGAACCATTCTCTACGTTCAAATTTAAATATTGATTATAAAATTCTATATAATGAAAAAAAAATATTATTTATAATATTAATATAATTTTATAGATGATGTAACTATATAATATCCTAAATAACTAGAACATTTATTTTAAAAAATTCATGAGAAATGATGCGAGTTATCACTCGAAACAATAGTAATAATGAAATATTATTAACAAATGGGTTATACGATGTTATAAATGATCATATATAATATTAAGAACATGATTTTTTTATAAATTAATAAATATATAAAAACCATTATACAAGATGTTAATGAAAGTTCAACCAAAAGGATTCCGGTGGCCGGTGACTTCATCTCAATTTCCCTTCACTAAGGAATATAATAATGTTATGATCCTAATTTATATTATAAGGTGTATATACTTACCTTTTGACAAATAATATAATTATTGATTAATAATTCATGGAATTTTATGTTTAAATTTTAATTTTTCATAAAAGGGTATTTCACATGAAAATTACCGTGTGGTAATGAATTTCATAAATCAATTTCTTTCATTAGATTATATTACTTATTTATTTTCTTTAATATTATATGATTGTGTGTGTATTAAATTTTGAGTATATTATGTTTTATACCCACTTGTTTTATCTACATTTCCATTTTATTCAAACAATCTATTAATTTTATAATTCTCTATTTAATTATATAATCTTTGTATGGGTTTATTTCATAACCTAATATTAATTTGGTCTTTTTATGATTGAATTTCCATTGAATGAAATTATTTGATCATTGGATGATAAAATCCAATAATTTTATCCTCTAATGGTTATTAATTATTTTTTACATAATAGTACCATTTTCCAATCAATGGTACATAAAATTATGGATAATGTTTTTTAATAAAATCATACTTCATTTATCTAATTGGTCAAAAATACATTTTCTTTCAAAACCATGTTTTCTAAATATGTTTTTTGATTTTTTTATAATTATCCAAATGATTTAATAAATAAATACTTACCCATGTTTTACATTTTACAAATATCTTTTAATGGAATCATAATGCCTTTTTCTAAACAGGTATCATTTGGGTTTTATAGAAAATATGTAAGGAATATTTCTTTTAAGATGTATGACATGTACATAATTTCCTTCCATCATTAAAAATAATTGTTAGATGAATAATTTATAAAATGAAAAGTTTATTTTCAACGAAAAATATTTTCAAAATATTTTGTTAACTTTTATTTTAGAAAAATAAAATTAAAAAGGATATTTTCTTCAAGATTGTTTTTAATGACATTTTATGGTATTTTTAATCATTAATGACAAAAAAATTTATTTTTTATATACCCCACTAGAGATATGTTATATTGATAATATCCATATTGATTAAATGGATGGTATATGAATATTTTGAAAAATAAATTATTAAAATTCCCATTATTTATTTATTTTTGTATTCCTTGACATTCCCTTGAAATATTCACTTTACATGATAATTAGACATTAAATTTTTCCAAAATATCCATATTATTTATCATGAATATGTTTATTAAATAAAACATATATCATTTCTACAATGGTGTTCTATTGTGGATGTTATTTTTGTATCTAGGTAAATATTAATAAATCATTATACTTTTCATACTATATATATATATTTGATGATAATAAAAATTTCTAATGAAATAAAAAAATTATTAAATAAATAAGGAATGATTTGAAAATGTAGTGATGGGTGGGGCCCATAAATATACATCCCCTTGATGTATCAGTATTTTCATGAGGAGAATATGTAAGCTAGCATTTTATATGTTTATAATTGTAGCTTTAAATTGTCTTGTGTATAGTATTGATGTTAGAGGTATCATGAATCCTGATATCATGACATCCAATAATTAATTAATTAATTAATTAATATTTTATTTATTATAATACATGATATTTTCTCAATGATATTATTTCTGGTTGCATTTCATTCCCAATTTGTTGATTAAATGGAATATATTTTTTGTTATGTTCCATTCGATACTGATTAAGACTTATATATTAATGGTATTCAAGTTATTTAATTAAAAAGTGTGTTAATTTAATTACCATTATATATTTATTTTTCTTATTGATTCATGGTACCTATCACTTCATGTAACTTTTACTCACTATATGAGCTCACCCATATTTTTTTCCTTTCCTAGAAATCCTAGACATGTACTATGAGTTATATGCAAGGATAATCTAGATAGAATAATGACATAATCAAAATAAAATTATATTTTAATTTTATTATCTAAGTGTAACGAAATACTAAATAATGTATCTAGATTACCAAGACTACTAAACTATTTAGTCTTTTGGGATGTGATTCTTTGTATATAATGCCAACATAGTAAATGATCCATGGGATCTCGGATACTAATGGTTTAGTGGTTATAGTTGGTATTAGAGTAATTTTACTAGAAACATTGGAATCTAAATTTAAGAAAATATTAATAATTGAACATAAACCTATGATTTCTTTCTATGATAAGCATAGTATAAAATCCTAAATTTTTAGTAAGGTAGAGAATATGTTGTTTTCCTTATAAATATAACCCTAAATGGATACTATAGGTGAATGTGGTTCTAAAATAGATGTACCTATGGGTAATAAATTTGAAAAAATTATGTCAGGATTGACTCAAGCCTTACAAAGTACATTACAACAATCCTTACTAGGTTCTTAGATTGAAACTCACGGGGGATATGCTTTAGATATTTCAAATTTTATTTATGAACCGTTATGAATAATTTGAATAAATTATGACAATGAATTACCTATGTTAAAAGTAATGATTCCTAGATTAGAAATAAACTAACTGGATTTAGAAATCCTATAAATGACTATATTGTTTTTCCATTATGATTATTGTTTCTCACATTATTCATGTTAGTTTTAATCAATGGATAAAACCATAAAGAATCATGTTAACATTGAATATGAAGGACAATTTGATGACCATAAGAAAACCAATGGGATAATGAAGTTAGTAAAAGATATAATGATTATTCTTAATAAGTTATCCCAAAATATTTTTAACAAGATATAACTTGACTAACTCTTGGAATCAGCAACGAAGATAAGGGTAGTTTTATCTTATAGCTCGATAGGTGGAGACCATGGAGGAATAAAGGATCAATTCACTTCATGTCAAAAAGATTGAAATATACACTTAGGAAATTATCTCAAGTTATTGGGAAATTTTTTTATTTATAGAAAATAATGGTATAAAAAATGAATTGATGAGGAACAATAAATAGTATGATAATAGGAAATAAATTTCATAATATTAATCCATTTATAGTTTGTTTTCTTAAATGTTTGGAACTTGGGTATTATCAGAGTCAATTGTCATTTATAACAGATAAACCCCAGAAAAAAAATGTAATTATAATAAAATAAAATGCTTTATGTATTTATATATTGGGATTCAAGAATTAATTTTTAGAATCCTTTTTACAAATGGTATTTTGGCTATAACAATCATGAAACATTAAAGGATTGTGTTAAATTTTAGAAGAATATAGATCTTTATTAACTTAAGAGTTATTGATATGATCATGAGTTAATTAGTTTTACATTGATAATAAGTTAAAATTTCTGAATTCCAAATTTGAAAACTTTTGTAGTAGGAATATATCTTGAGTGAGGATATTTTTAGAAAACATTTATGGGAATACAACCTACTGGTTTTGTGTATGAAAAATTTATTAGAGGAAGATTTCTGTTAATTTATTTTGACATAAGTTTAAAGGTATTGGAAAAATTTAGGTATTATCTTAAATTTTATGTTAAGGTAATTATGGGTTATTATACTTTTGGATTTTTATAGGAAATATATTAATATGGTTTTAGAAAAAGGAAAACCCACCTGTTGGTCAACAAACTATTACATTTGGAATGACCATGAGATTAGAAGCTGCAACCTAAGGGGGACAAGGGTGTTTCACCTACCACTAGCCTAAATGATGTACTAATAAGTATTACATTTTTTACCTAAATAGTTTAACAATAAAATATTAAGATGCTTTTTAGAATCATATTATGGGACCAAATAATTTTTATTTTGAGATAATTAATGATATTTAGGGATACATTTTATAGTTTTATGTATATTTAAACATTAGGTTTAACATAAATGATTTCACAGGAATAATTAAGTTAATTTTTTGGGGATGCATGTTAAAAAATTATGAGATCACCACTGTGGTAAAAAAATTATTCAATATAGATAATATTTAGGATAATTTTAGTGTAAGGATATTTATTTGTGGAATAATCTATGTAGAACATTTAGTGGAAATTTTCAAGTAAAATGTATTATTTATTCATATGAATCTTCATAATTTTTCTTAATTATTAGAGGAATATCATATTATTATTTTTTGGGTATTAAAATCTATTAATGGTTAAATTTAGTTCTTCAAGAATAAAAAATATTCATATTGAATATTCATTTCCTGGAGTATGAAATAAAGTGGAAATTGATAGAGTAATAAAAAAATTATGGAATAATACATAAAATATATCATGTAAGTATATTTACTTATATTATTAGATAGTAAAATAATTCCTCAACTTTAAGAAAATGATATCGAAAAAAATTATCTTATCACATCCATATCATAAGAATTAATGGTTAAATAACTCATTAATTTTTTTTATTTGGAGGCCCTTAACAATACAATGATCATTCATTGTCTTGTAATCAATGATATATATCATTATTTATAATTATTTACAATTTTATTGAATTTCCATATAATCACTTAAGAAAAATTCACCATAATCGGGAACCTAGGTATTTTTTTATTCTGGATTACATTCATATTTCCGTTTCTCTCTTGTTAAGATAAAGTATTATTAACGATTTTATCATGTTTGGTTGTCAACACTGGTATTTCTAAATAAAAGACCATTGATTAATGAGATCAAGTTTAAATTGAGAAGATAATATTTACTGAAGGCGGAGAGAAGGAAAACCCTATAACATTAAAATAATAATGTTTAAATCAATAGTGTATGAAACATGCAACAATGAACTTAAACAAACCATGAGATATATTTCTATAAATTTATTCTCTTTGATAGTTTATGAAAAATGAAACCCTGAGTCTAAATGAACTTTAATAGTGTATAACATTATAACTCTGAAGTTAATGTTTAGGGTACGAATATTACTAACTAAATTTTGAATATTATAGTTATTTACCGATTATAGATTAAATTAGAAACTCTTTAAAGAAAAAAATGTTTTATGAAAACCTGTATTTTTCTAAGAAACTGTTTGGTCATGCTTTGTAAAAAAAATTTAAAATTAATTTTTACCACTTATAGAAAATTTGTTATAAAAAATGAACTTAATTTTGGAAATCAAAATATCAAAATTATCTTATTATGATGTTTTTAATTTTTTTGGAAAAGTTTCATTTTTCAATGAATACTAAAAAATTAATTTTTTTATTGAAAACTGCATTTTTAAAATATTTTAGAAGGTTAATAAAAATTGGATTTAATCTATTATTAATTAATTATTTTAAGAATTGACGAATTTATGTCATTTTTGTAAATTCAATATTGAATACTGATATTTAAAACTTTAATATTTATGAGAATTTTCTTATTGAAATCCTAATTTTTTGTCACATGGGTATAATATTAAATCTGATTATACAACACACGTGACTTAAATTTTTTAAAAACAGATACCATATACTATATCAAAATAATTTATAAAATGAAATATGTTTAAATTAATATTTTAACACTATAAATATTAAGACAATGAAGAATTAATTACCGGTGTTAAGGTAATCACTTATTTATCGATTGGTTAAAATAAAAAAATAATTGTTTAAGTGACTTGAAAACATGTCCATCACACATTTTTTGGAAATTTCATGACCTTATAACCTCTAATTTTTTATAATGGCCTATTCAGGAGGATTTTTCCCTGATAAAAATGTGTACTTAATTGAATATTTGCAAAAATTCAATATGTATCCTCCCCCCACTTATAAAAGGCCACCCATTATCCTACCACATTCAAACATAAATTCCATTTGTAATGTATAATACCTACCCAAATCACATCCTTTATACCCTCATAACATCTTATATCCATTTTTATCATAATTACAACCTAGGAAGTATTTTCGTTCGATCTTAAAGAAGTTTTCTAAAGAAGAGGTAGTGTTCTCAAACAAGCACTTTTATTTTATTTCTTCATCCACATACATAAAATATTATTGAACCATTTTTATATAATAACCTAGATATATTTCTTATATATATATTTAATTTTATTTAGAGAATGACCAATATCCATATCCTCTTCTATTAAATGAGAAACCAAACTGTCAATCATGTGTATGAAAGACTACCGCCTCAGAAACTGATGTAATTAATTTTCCATCAACACCTTTAATGGCTTGATATAAACATGGATTTAACACATTTATGAGATATTTGTTATATTATTATATTTATATTATTATAATATCAAATATACCTTTGTAATTTTCATGTAATTTATAATGCGATAACGTTTCTCATGTGTACGACGAACTAACACCTCACAAAGCGATGTGATTTGTTTTTAAAATAATCATTACATGGAATGTAATAAAGATATTTTTAATGTATATATGTGATATATATTAAAAAAATATGATTATTAAAATTAATATATCAACTAATTTATTACCCTTTCACCCTTTAAGGAAATGATAATGTCTCTCATGCATACGTACAACCTACCATCTCCATGAAGCAATGCGATCCTTTCTCCATGTTCAAATTTCAATAATGATAAAAAAAATTTTTATTGAAAAAGTTATATTTATACCATTAATATAATTTTTTATATAATGTAACTATATAATTTTATAAAGAAATAGAATATTCTCGTTAAAACATGCATGAAAAAACAAGGAAGTTATCAATGAAAAAATAGTAATATTGAATGATTATAAAAAAAAGTGATAAGATATTAAAAAAGAACCATATATGATATTATAAATATATATATTGTTTTAAAATATTAATAAAATTATTAATACAATTATACACTTGGTTTAATAAAATTAAAAAAAAACAAGTGTGAGGTAAGGATCTTCATCCCAATATCCCATCATTGAGCCAAATTGTAATCTTATGAACCTAATTTATTATATATGGTGTATATAATTCCCATTTGACTTATAATATCATGCTTAATTAATATTAATATAATTTTAGGTTTTAATTTTAATTATTTTATATAAGTGTGTTGGACTTGAAAAGTACCAAGAGGTAATGAATTTCATAACACAATTTTATTTCATTGGGATATATTACTTCTCTGTTGACTTTAATATTCTATGATAATGTGTGTATTGATTTTCTACTATATTATGTTGTATATCCACTTTTTATGTGGATTTATATTTTACACCTGTAATCTAATCATTGATTAATTTTCACTTCAATGTTATGATCATTTTAAGTGTTTATTCCACAATATCATTTTAAACATTATTTTTTATACTTAAATTTAAATTGAGGGAAATTATTTGATAATTATCTAATAAAACCATTTAATTTTATTATCCATTGTTTATTAATTATTCTTTAAATTAAAATTTTAATTTTTACACAATTTTTTACATAATATGTTTAAGATATTGTTTTTAATAAAATTTGACTTTATTTCTATCTTTGGTTAAAAATAATTTTTTCAAAAAATGTTTACTTGAATGTTTTTAAAATTCTAAACATTATTTATTCAAAACATTTAACCCAAGTTTTAAATTTTAAAAAATATTTATAATGAAATCTTTATGTTCTTTTCTAAAGAATTTCTATTTGGATTTTACTAAAAATGTGAAAGGAATCTTTGTTTTGACATGTATGGAATGAACGGAATTTACCACCATCATGACGAATAAATTTTTAAATAATATTTATATTTTTAAAAGGATATTTTCTATGAAACAAAATTCAAAAATATTTTTGGAAAATTTTGTTTGAAAAAAATATTTTCAATGTAGAAATGATATTTTCATAAAGAATGTGTTTTGTGACATTTTTATGGTATTTCTATTCATCAAAGACAACTACCCATTATTTTTCATATACTCCATTAGGTTATATTGTATTTATAGAATTCATATTAATTATATGAATGTTTTATGATCATTTTGACCAGGTAACATATTAGATGTCACATTCTTGATTTATTTTTACAGTCATTAACTTTCACTTAAAATATTTTATTTCTTATGACTAGTATACATTAAATTTCCCATATATAACCATATTATTTATCATGGATAGGTTTTATAATTAAAACATATAAAATTTATAAATAAAAAGTTCTATATGGAATGTTATTTTTTATCATGGGAAATATTAATAAATATTTATTCTTTACTCAATAAATATATTTGATGATAATGCACATTGTTCATAAATTAAATTGATTATTTGATATATGAGGAAGTCTTTGGAGATGTAATTATGGGTAAAATTGGGAATTATATATCCACTTGATGATTCAATAATCTCACAAGGAAAATTAGTAAGCTACCATTAAATAATTTTATATATTTAGTTTTAAACAATATTGTGAAAGGTGTTAAAGGTAGAGGAATAATGATGCATGATATCATGACATCTAATAATTAAGAATTTCCTTCATTAATAATTTAGTTATTATTATCCATGTTATTTTCATAATGATATTATCTATCAATGCATTTACTTCTTAGTTTATTGATTAAATAGAATGATTTATCAGTTATTTACCGTGACATATTGATTAAGGATCATCTATTCGTGATAGTCAAGTTATTTTTATTGAATATGTCTTTTTTTAATTACCTTTAAATATTTATTAATATTATTGATTCATGATATTTTCTTATTTATGTATCTTTTATTAATCATCTGATCTCACCCTCATTTTTTTCCTTTCCCATGAATCAAGGATGTGTACTATGGATAATATTCAAGAAAATTCTCTAGAGAATAATGGCATTCTTAAAAATATGTTGTAATATTTGTATTCAAATGTAATTAATTACTAAATTAAGTATATTGTTTACAAATACAACTAATCTACTCGGTCCTTCAGGATGTGATTGCATGTATCTTTTGAAAAAATAGTAAAGGGACTAATGACCTTAGGTTACTTGGATCAGGGACATTATATCCTAAAGATCCAAAATCTTCAAGTCTTTCTCCATCAGTTGACCATATATTTCAATTATAATAGTATTAACTTCAGTTCCATAATTTATCCACTCTTTGTTAAATATATTTAGATGAAAAAACCATGATGTCAAAACTTTTTCCATCACCATTTGTTGTATGACCTTTTCTGAAATTTCATCATGTAGGTTATGTCAACCATTAATCTTGGAACCTATTTTCTCTATGTCAAAATTGTTTACATGCTTAAAATTTTTATTCTCTTATTTTCCAAGAATAAATCTTAAATTAATACAGAGTCTAAAAAATATAAAATCTCCCATTAATATGACTTCTCTTTTATTCATTAATCCTTATCATGAAAATGTATCAAACTGCTTAAAATTGAAAATCATACGTCAATTCATATCCTTAATTATTAGAGTTTTCATTATAAGTGTGTGGTTCATCCTCACCATTAATGACATATTTGTTTTGTTCTTAGGCATGAAATTTTGAAATGGATCATGAATGTTTCTCATTCATTAATTTCAACCTCTATAGACTAAATATTTTTGTCTTTTTATTTAGTAGAATCTTACATACTCTCAATAACGTTGGATTTCACATTAGTATTCAAATTGAGATAAACTACTTAATTAAGATTTAATTTATCAAATAACTATTTCTCAAGTCTATTAATTTCTTCTTGAAATCCTAAATAAATTTTTGTGTCATTTTTTATGGGGGGATGGAAATTAGATCTGCTCCCAGCACAAACTGGATTATAAACTTGATCTATCGCTTAGGTGGTAAGTTATATAACTCTTCAAGAAATATTTCCTGAAAATAATCTACTACTAGAGGAAAATAATCCTTCTACATTCCACTATCATCTAGATAATAACTAAATAGTTTAACTATGAAATAATCAAATCTTCAATAAATTGGGCTTACACGATGAGCTCGAATATCCCACTCACCTTGGAGGGAATAGATACCTCATTATAAATATATAAAGGTAAATATAATCCTATAATAGTTGATATGAGACTGGTATAGAATTATTCATTCCATACCAAGAATCAATTTTAAGCCTATCATTTTTAGCACAAATGGTTACTAAAAGAAATAGTTACCACCAATCTATAGAGAACATAACATGAAAATTTTTATATTTTAAACCAAACTCTCAATGGTGTATTAATGGTCAAATAACTATATAATATTTCCAAATCCAATCCCAAACCATTTTAAAAAAGTAAGGATATAAAATAATGTGATGCTCATGTATCATTCAAAATGTAATCTAAGATAGATGATACAAGAATCTAACCACTGAAGGTATACGATTCTATATCCATTTTATCTAGATTAGTATTCATTACATGTAGAAGACTTTTCTATATGACTTGGGATCCAACCTGACTACACTAAGCTATTTCAATTTCTTAGTAGTGATGCTCTGCAACTGGCATACCAAGTCACCTACCTTAGCCTTAATGGCTAGTGGAACTCCAGATAACATTGTACAAAGGGGTAGATGAGCCCCTTCCCAACTTAGGTTTCTATCTTGATCCCCTTTCATTGATATTATATGGAAATTTAACACATAAATTTATAAGATGACCCCATCTTCCACATATGTGACACTCAAATTCATGGTAAGGACACTATAGGTGCATGTGGCTGAACATTATACCTGAATAACAATGCAATGAAACATGGTCTTGAGATATCTTTCCACTCCCCTACCAGCTCTTCCTACCACTTTGTTGGAGAAAACTGTCATATAGGTTCTTCGTGATACCTTAAGAACTACACCAACTTTGGCCTACTAAAATAGCTTGGCCACTGCTTAGGGCCTCACATAAATCTCCTTCCGCGATGAGTGTATGGTTCATCAAATCCTCAAAACTGCTCAAACCAAAACTACTAACCTACAACCTGATCTCATAACAAAGACCATATTTAAAATGTCCCACCCAGGAGATCTCATCCACATCCAATGATGTCTCAAATAGTTTTTGGTTGGCGAAACATCTAGGATAATACAACACTAACATAACCTCCTATGTTAGATGCATTACATCACAAGTTTTTTCATCCCAAAACATTTCAGTATTAAAATGGATTAGGAAGTTCATATCAAAGTCCTTCCATGATATCTCATATTTCTACCTAGATTCCTCTATAATATCCCAACAATGCTTTTCTATGTCTATGAAGAATACATAAAAAAATATTCACTCTCCTATCCATGGGTGTCTCATGATGCATGATGATAGTTTGGACTAGATTGATCTAGAATGTGGCTTCTTGGGGTCCCCCTACCCTAATTTATATAGGTATATGATGTAGATAAAACTCTCTTTTCATATCAAACATGGAAGGAACCACACAAAAATATCCCTTTCTGTGGATTGGATGGCACTCAAGAAGCTTCCATAAATATGAAAATCCATCTGAACCTTTGTATCTATAAGTAGTTCTAGTTCAGTTGTGTTATGAGCATGTTTATTTCCACTCTCCAAATTCTCATGGAGAAGACAATGAGGATTACTTTTCTCTATAACAGAAAGAAACACATTACATCACTAGCTAATAAAAAGGTCAACCTCAACAAGTGACTACAACATAGAACCACTAACTCCTGGCCTCTATAAACATAGCTTAGAAGTGTTTTAGTAGGAAATATCCAATCATAACATTTATCTAGTAAAACAAATATTCATATCACATTTCAATTGGAATGTATGTGTCACATGAAAAAAATATATGTCCCTATCATGAAAAATGCATGTCAATATATCCCTATGTGCTTATTATGGTGCATATATCCTCATCTCTCACCATAATGGGCTATTAGTAAATATTTCAAGACAAAAAATAACCATCAAACAATAACCTCAAATGATATGTGAATCAACCAAGATGAAATAACATCAAATATAACAATAAAATAATAAAAAGTATAATCCCAATATTGGGGAGTAACATTGTCCCCCATACATGGGTTAGCTATAATCCCATGCACAATCTCATTACCAAGTCCCAACACAACCAATACAAATTTATAACTTTCAAAAATATCAAATAAAAATAAAAAACCTCCTTTGATATAACATTGTAAAGTCCCATAATTTGGCTCTCTCTCATATGGAAAAAATGGTTGATTATGAGACCACAAGATCTCCTCCCCATATCCTATAGGCTCCATGACTAGCAATTGGGGTGTGGAATGTATAATTGGGAGAATATAACCACTAGTAAGAAGTTTCATCATATTAGAAATAATACATATAAATGAAAAAAATAAGATTATATAAAAACTGAAATCCGATAATAAAACCCAACTTAATAATCCAATAAATAATAATAGGAATAATTTAGTGATGTGATGAAATTTAACTAAATTTTATAATAGAAATAATACATGTAAAAGACTTACATACTCAAACAAGGACTCAAAAGTCCCCGGTCTCGAACCTCATGTTTTTCCCACCTAAAAACCCGTTCCCATATAGTAAGAAAACAATCAACAACAAGGCCCTTTTCCTTTGTCCAAAACTACATTCATGTAATCATCTTGGGTACCAAATGGAAGTTTGAATAAGGTGTGAGTATAACCTAGTAGGTCAACACCAACATGTCTAAATAAAACTATCTGATAAGAAGTGTATAAAATAAATTGATAAAAAAAGTGTACTAATTAATTCAATAATTAATAAAATACAACAACAACATTCTTCGGTTACAAGACAAAATATATCTGATCATGTCTTAAAACGTTTCCAACCACAACCATATAACTATAGTAAAATAACATGCTTCAAAACCATGTGATAATATCTAATATAATTTCTTATTAAAATGCAAACAAAAACCATATAACTATGGTAAAATAACCTACTTCAGCACGATACCATAATATCTCAGAGCATGTCTTATGACCATTCCAACAAAAACCATAAACATGGAATAATCACAAAAATCCAGGTCAAAGACCTATAATAATTACAGTATATCTGTCAAATCCATACAAGAATTAAAACATGGTACTAGGAAGAACTCACTCACTATAATCATTACTGCATGAGACTTGTTCAATCCTTCTCAATATCAATGTGCATGTTCCAGGGCCATGCCAAATATATAACCATTTCAGTATGAAACACATGTCTTGTCATACAATATATATATCACTATATCATATTATAAAACTCAATGGTTAATTATGATAATTGAAATTTTTATTTCATATAAAACATTAATTTATATCACAATTGATAAATATTCAAAACAATAATTAGTAATCCACAACATAGGGATTATATATCTACAAATCACCTAAATTATCATGTCATGATTTAAGTCATTAAAAAATTCAATTATATTCATGGTTTAATTACCCAATGGTTAAATATAAGCCAGGTCAAAAGGCAATTGAATCCAAAGGACTCCAAGGAATAATACCATTTATCATTTAATTAAATCAGATGCACGTTATGTTGGAACAATCATAATATTACATTTTCTTAGAAATTATCAAACCAAAATGTTATGATTTAGACCCCTACCATTAAATTTCGATCCAATAGTGTTTCTAATGGAAAACTCTAATGATGAAGAAGGTGAGTATGATCTCAATGAGGTTCCTATATCACAACTAATGAAAATCAAAACCAATAATACACACAGTCAAAATATTACACCAGCATAGTTGGAAGAATAAGGAAGAGAAAGAAGAAACTGAACCAAAACCACTTACTAAGAAATATTGACATTATCGGGATGTCTAGAATGAATTCTGGCATTCCAATTTCACCTGGAAGGTTCCCTAGGGTTGGGAGGAGAAGGTTGTAGCATGTTAGAATGAACATTTAACTGAAAATCATACTTTATAATAGAAGGTCAGAGAATTACATGATGTGTAATGCTGTTAAATTTCATGTAAATATTTTTAATGAGATAAAATGAAAAGGCTCCCACCTTATATTATTTTATTTAAAGCACATGAACATTACATGGCATGCAATCAATTTACATGATGTTAAAATGTACTGAATGTGGGTTTTTAGACCATTTTACTTATATACAACCCAAACCATCATTAAATATTCTTGATATACCAAGAACATGTGAAACACTTGACCAATTTACCAGAACACCATTAAATAAAAAACAAAAAACCATATCTAGACTTTAGGTTATTTTCCACAACAAAGTATCTCCACATGAATAATCTCTGGTATTCTCAAGTTTCCTCATAAACCATGACTATGTTTATTCAAAAAAATGTTATCCATGATGAAAAATGTCCATAATGGTTTAATAAAAAGGAAAAACTTACCAAAAAATAAAATTTATGAAAGAAATTAGAGAGATACATGCTTAAAAAATGACGAGATCTTACACATTCATTTTATGTGAACAAATTATCTTTGTAAAATTTCTAATATTACAAACTTCTATGCAGCTAAGAATACATGATCTGTGGTGAGACACTTAAATTCTAAAGTGTATTTATTTCTATATAAGGGGACTTAATTTTTTAAAAATTATACATGGTTTTGGATAAATCTTAGATGAAATGTGTCCATTTTATGTCACTTCTTCATGAAAAAAAACCAAAAAATTATATATTTTCTTACTCAAAAATTTAGAAAAGATAGTGAAACATACCAAAAATATCATACATTAGGGAATCCATTTTACAATAAAAAACCATTATATAGAAAAAAATCCTTAAATAATCTATAAGGTATTTTCAATAAACACATCCCAACATCAATCTCTAGCGGAGATCACATTAGTTCTAATATTCTACCACATCTAAGTTATTGACTATACCAAGTGAAAATCACTTATATGCACATTTTTGAAGCCCATAGAATATATATTTCATCCCTCCAATTCATCATGATAATTTTTAAGTGTAGAAAACAAGAGTTCAAGAGTAAAATAAGTAACTTAATATTTTCTCAAAACCCCCTATCTCCACCTATTGAATAACTTACCTTGCACACAGACTATACACCTTTGGATCATATCTCCCCCTTTCTTCAACATTATAAATCCTCCTTGAATAATAAAATTATTTAAATATTAGAAACCAAAAAAACCATGTTTTGGTTTAACATAAAATATAATGAATTTCATAGGATTAGTCTACCCCTTTTAAAATAAACCCTATGTGTAAGATCCTTCCAATCATGACCAAAAAGTCAATGAAATATGTATAATGAGTTTGGGGAACATATGGACCTCCTCAAGATGAGGTAAGGGGCTGTACACTGAGGTTAAACTAATGCTTCTTGAAAACTTGAGTGGTAAATAGTTTTTCCTTATTATTACCCACTGTACCATTTTTTCTTGCAAGTTATTCTATGAAAATTATTTGTTACACATTTATTTTAATAAAATGGTAACATATTTCAAAAAAACATTTATGAGAGTTATTTATAAGATTTATTATGAGATAAAAAGAAATATGTTTTAACAAAAAATATTAGCATAGGTTTTATGATTACATAAATAAAATATTATAGATTGTTCTTCATCCATAGAAGATGAGTACGTGCCTTGTTTATTGAGTTTTATTCATATTTTTTAATACACAGTTATTTTATTTCTTACTTCTTACTCAACCATCCCACACATTTAATTTCGATAAAGAATGTGCCAACATTTGTAGATTTTAATTCTATGACGTATTTGGTCCAATATACATCACAAAAAATAAGATATATCTCAACCGTTTATTTTTTAAAGTGTAACAAAAAATTAAGAGTACCTTGGACGTATATAATAATTTATTTACCTACTATAAGATACTATTCCATCATATTATAATAAATATGATTGTCTAAACATGTTGAAAAGAATTATCTAGTCATGTTGCAGTCAATTATAGGAAGATTCCAATTTTTTTATTTTATAAGGTTGGATATAAAGTCTTCCTATCCTCATTATTTCTATGTTTTGTTCCAACCATCATTATATTTCACATTGGTTTGGATTCATCCATGTTGAACATCTTCACCATATCTCTTTCATACATTTACTGGGTGAAAAAAATATATATCACCTTATCAATCACTTATATCAAAATAAAATATATTAATTTTCCAAAAAAAAATATCTAAAACTCTATGTGGATCTTCTTTAAAACTTCTTTGAATTATTTTTTAAGTCCACAAAACACGATATCAATATAAACATGCACTATGAAATGTTATTTTTGGGATTTATTTAAATTAATATTATGAGCTAACCCAAATCATTTTAATTCCATATATCTCAAATATGTGTCAAGTCAAGAATACCATAACATTGATTCATATTTTAGATCCTACAAGGCCTACTTTAATCTATTAAAATTGGTTTCATCATTTCAAATTAATAAACCTAATGTATTTTTTTATAAATATCCTCTCCAAGTATGCCTTCCATGATTTTCATTTTTGGATGGATTTTTTAAAAATTGAAGCCTCTCTAAATAGTCATTTCAAGGATAATAAATATATACTAGATTGGATCAACTAGTGAGAATGTTTTGTTTTCATCATCTATTTCAATTTTTTCATATCCATTACACAATAAATGCACTATATTTCAAATACGATTTTCATTATCAGCATATTTATTCTTTAAGATCCATTTATTCCTAATAGAATTCTGATGTTTTAGCTTATGTAAATGTTCCCAGGTCTGTCATTAGTCAACCTACTATCATTCTTCATTCATTTCTTTCATCCATAAGTTTTTATTGTTTTACTTACTCAAATTTTGTTGGATACATTATGGAAAGTATCGATGCATGTTCTATGATTTTAATCCTTCTTGTTTTAGATGGATAAAATTGATACACAATAAAATTATATAGATAAATCACATATCTTCTATTTATTATTTATCATATTGAATGAAATTATTCTTCAATAGTTTTTTTCATCTAATTCAGCTACTAGATATTCATCATTTTAAGATTCCTACATATTTGGTTGATCTTCCACTATACCTGTACTTAGACCAATATCATTTACTTTGTCATATTCTTTACAAAAAAAATTAGAATAATTATATTTACTATTTTACTAGATTTATATTTAAGTCTGTTAATATCATTTCTCTATATAATTTCAATATTCCTATTTTTGTATCATTTGAAAGATGTACTTATCATGGAGAATCCTAGAAATACTCTTTCATGTTCAGTATCTCTTTTTTTCCTTGATTAAAGTTTTTGTTTTCAATATAACATATGAATCCAAAAACATGAATGTTATTTAGTGAAGGTTTCCTATCATTACATATTTCATAGGGTGTTCTAAATTCTACTAGAATCAATGCAACTTAATATTGACTATGAATAGTGACATGAATATCATACTTGTTTTAGAGGTGATAAAGACCAATCTCAATTAGAATTATTGTGAAAATATTATTTACTTGAAGACTTCTTCATTCAAAAAACCCATTTTTTTGAGGGTTTAACCAATGATACCTCACATTTAATACCATTCATCTCAACATAATTCTCAAACTCAATGTATTTGTGCTGTGTTCAATTATCATTATGTAAAATTTTAAATGTAAGACTAGTCTCATAATCAACTCTTATCTGATGTCTATTCATTCACCAAATGACCTCTCAATTTCTTTTCATAAATATTACACACACCAATATCTTATATTAATCAATAAATAGAATAAAGTATCTTCCCCATATGTACTGGATATATTCATCGGACCAACAATATAATTATGAATCAATTCAAGCTAATTCAATGCCCATTTTTTCATCGGTTGATATGCATTTTAGAAAATTTTCCCCATATAAATTTATCACATGTTCATTAATGACCTTGTTTTAGATTTGAAAAATCCAATTAAACTTTTATCTTAGACAAGATCTATATGATTTTTTAGTGAATGTTTCTATGAATTTGGTGTCATATGTTTCTTTCATCTTCAATTATTATAAAACAAGTGTGTTATTTATTTTCCACTATTTATATATTACTATTGGATATAAATCCTTCCATTAGATAATTCATAGATTAACAATTGATAATGGATTATTTATAATTGAATTTGAAGTTTATACCTTATTTATAGAAATGAAAAACACATATGTGATTTTGTTTCAAATCATTTACCTAAAAATATTCATTTTCAAATATTCATATCCCTCAAATCATATATTTACACTACCATTTAATTTCATGGGCCCATAATTCTTGAATTCATTATTCCATTAACACTTCCCTTCACATTCTTTGGATGATTATTATTAAAAATCATATAGGATGAGAAACCACTATCATGAATCTATGTGGTGTTATGCTTGATTACTTTAACAAAGATATTAATATTATTAGACTTCTTAATATTATTATTTTCTCTCAATGATATTTCTAGTCGATTTGGGGAACACAACATATTTTCCTTATTTCCCTCAATAAAATATTTTTTCATACTCATCATTTTCCTATAATGGTGAGTATCAATCATTAAAATAAATCATATTTGGTTTAATATATCTCATCTATTCCTTTATTTTATGGTAAGAATAACATTTCTCATTTATAAAAAATGATTTTCTTTATTCTCAAATAAATAATAATGAAAGAAATATCCAAAGAAAGAATTAATTCTATAATATGGTGGATACTGTGATATTCCTCTTTTTATTATTCCAAGTGTTTTTATATTCAAATATAATTTTTATTTGTTATAATTGGATATGGTTTGGTCAAAGAATCCACAAAACTAGAATTTCATAATATTAAATGACTTCTATCCTCTAATCCTATATATTTTTCCCACAATTTTAATTCTTCTATATTACTGGTAAACTATTATTGATCAAGATCTAATTTCAATCCTCCGAATTACATTAATAGAGGTAACCCTTTTCCATAAAACTTTTGTTTTAGTGTTAGTAAAAAATTACTTTTCATATACATTAGGTTTACTTATTATATTATAGTTGTACATTTTTATGTTTTATCCTCATATCTAATTCCCCCATTACATTATAGTCAGGTTATTTGTTTGTTTAAGATCATATAGGCACATTCTGAGCCTCTCAAGACACTTTTTATCAGATAACCCTCTATGAACCTCAAAAAATTATGTTTCTTTTGTGGATAACATGATTTTATTTCTATCACCATTTTTTTATCCTAGAAAAAATCTCTTTTTATAATGATTTCACCTTCTCCATTCACCATTGTATAAAATAAATTTGGTCATCAGTATCCTTATTCAATTTTTTTTCAAAACATATATTGGACATTCCCAACTTCCCAATTTATTATCCAACACTTCAAGATGTTGGTAAGTCTCTAATTTGATATGGTCCACATATTTTGTGGAATAAAGTAGTGAAACATTAATAATTTCATTTTTATTTATTTTAATATCAATAATATTGAGGTAACCTTTAAATTCCACCTTGAGATTAACTACTCCATCAGGCATGTTGACATTTTCATATTCAAGAACATTATATTAAAAAATAGCCATCATATAATTTTCAATATTATATTAAAATTATATTACTGATTCCTCTAAATAGTTTTTATTATAAAATTATCTTTTTATCACAAGTCTCTTCCTCTAGAATTTCATTCTAGATGATCTCCCAATTTTAGACAAGTATTTTAATTTTGGATTCTATATGGCTTATTCTTCACTTTCTAACCCATAAAAGAACCTTTGTATTATTTTAGTAATGTTCCCTACTTTTCTATATGAAAAGAATAAAATCGATACCTTGCCTTTGAGTCCTCCTTTACATTTTTTTAAAATTTTCTAGCCACCATTGATAGAATGACCTCTTTCATATATTCTCTATTTTCAAATTCATTGACCATAATATTTTTTATGGACATTAATTACATTTCATATTGGTATGATTTGTAGTGGAATATTGTTCATTTTCTATTTCATATAGTATAATACTATATACAAGGTTATCAAGAGATATATAGGCTAAATCCCTTCTTTCGTGATATGAAAATACAAGATCGTATTATGGAAGAAAATTTCATAAAATCTGTTTAATGATTTCTATAAAAAAAATTTCTTCTCCAATACAATAGGTAGATTCAACCACCACTATGATTTAATTGGGAAAACCTTATGCATATTAAATTGGATATATTTTAAGATAATCAAATCTATTATAAATAACATGAATCTTTTCTTTATTCACCTTTATCTCTTATTAATGTATATTATTTAATTTATCCCATATATAATTAGCCTAAGTGTATCTCATTACATTAATTTAGATTTCATATTATAGATCTCCAATTAAGGAACCTAAGGCCTTAACATCCACATTCAAATGTTTTATATTAGTTAATTTTATATAGATTTATCTCATATGGTTGACATAAACCCCATTTCAAGTATTATGGCACACTTACATCCCAAATGATTATAGATGTGAATTTATATAATTTTTCCATATTTGATGGTTTCTCCCATCAAAGAGAGGGATTATTATGATATTGACAATGTTTATCATGACATCAGAAAATATAAAATAGGTTTATCCAGGAGAACCTAGGCTATGATACTACTTGTTAGACCCTAGTACACCCTATAAGGGGATGGGTGAAACAGGTTATCAAAATTTTCTTTGGATTCAAGGATCATTTTACCATGTTTTTAGGAACTTGTTAAACCAATTATATTCTATCTCATGTAAACTAATAAGCTATTAAATCTAAAGTAAAGAATAATATAATGATTTTTACTTGGATCATCACAAAGGGTTACATGTAAAGAATATACATTGATGAAATATCAGTCATACCTAAATATACAATTCATCATAAATATTTGATGATTATAATTTTTCATACCTGGTTTCTCTGTTCTAGGCACAATACCTTTACAATGTATTTATGGAAATAGTAAATCCTCCCTAAGAACAGCTACTTTAACTCATCCCTACATAGTAATATATATGGAGTATTCATCAATTTAATGACATGAAGGCCCTTCTCTCATCATCAGATGTTTTTTGAATGTATTGCATAATCAATTCCACAATATGGTTCTCCTTTTTCCTTAATACACTATGTATTGTGCTTTATGGAACACCCCTTGTGTTATGTGGTCATCCCTATAGTTTTTAGTACAGCTCTTATTGAACTATCCTATATATGAATCCAAGCCTCACTACGTGAATCACAAAAGCAATGAAATATGTATTTTTATGTGGTTTTTTACTGCTATGCGGATGAAAATTGTTATATAGTAGAATTATTTGAAAAATAATGCTTGAAAAACAAAACTTTCCACATGGTATTATATTGTTATTAAAACTCCTAAAATTATAAAAATATTATATTTTTATATTTTGATATTCATAAGATTATATCCTCCTTCTAATGATTCAATTGATAGATTATTTATAGTAAAAAGGGTCTATAAAATTTTCCAATCATTTATTTACCACCAAATTTATTTTAAATAGAATAAATACTATTTAGATGATATAAGGAAATCTACCTAAAAATATTTCCTCTAACTGAAGATGAAATTAGTTATATGTGATTGATTATATACAGTCCTCTGAAATTCACAACCTCCAACCCCAAAAACTATGATTCTAGCGATAAAAACTTTCTTTTTTTTGTGACCACTAATTCTTTTTATGTGAACATATTCAATTTATCAAATTTTCACTACCAAAAACATCATATATATAATTTTTATGTGGTGAAATACTCCCACCATTAACTGCCTTCATAATTATATAGAGAGGAGTCCCTCAAAAAAAGACATAGTTTCACAAAAATTTTAAATGAGAAATGTACATTTTTATATAATCTTCATGAAACAACCCCATAAATATATAGACTACATTCAAGGTTCAATTTTCCAAAAAATAACTATTCCTTGGCCGTCAAACTCATTAAAAAACATATATTGGTTTGATAAAAACACAACACACATTAAATCTCTAGAAAAAATCACTTTTCTTATAACACATACTTATCCTAACCCATACATGGTCCAATAGAGTCATTAAAACAAGTAAACAACTGAATCCATATATCCTTTTTCAAATGTACATTAGTTATTATAATATTAAGGTTTTTAAACATGAAGGATATCAACTGCATTCCCTCCTTCTACCATGCATGAACCCTTATATATATATAAAACATCATAATACTTCCTTCATCACATAAAATATACTGTAAACCTCATTCCATTATAGTTACATCATATCTTGAATAGAGAGTGGAGAAAAGGGTGTACTCTATCATCACTTCTCTTTCCAACCTGGATGTTCATGAATACACCTAGAACATAAATCATTTGGGTTTAAATAAAGTTATCTTTTGTGGGTTGGGTATGTAAGGAAATCAGAATAAATTACAATTATAATAAATAAATAAGTCTTCCAAGACTAATGGTTTCATAAAAAATAGCACTATTACAACCCAAAAAAAAACTAATGTACCTCCATCTCATTCCTTTAGAAACCTCTATAACTTCTACCATACCAACCATCCAACATTCCAAAAAATCGCCACATCAACAAGTCAATATTCAACTATTTCATAATGACCAATTACCATCCATGTTACATTTTTATCACATTAAATTTAGTTATTAATGGTGATCAATTTACACCCAATACATACATTTATTCCAAGTAGTTATGAATTCATAATAAGTGAAAAAATAGTCTTTAGATCCATATCTCATCCAATTTTTAGTTTAAACACATTTTAATTTTTTATCATTTACAAATATATTCTATCACTACTTATTAAATAAATCCAGTCCACACTACCCAACCATGCACAAGATCACACCCCACACACCTCATGCCATCATCCAATAAAAAACCCACACAACACTTATATTTTTCCACACAATAGGCCATTCATCTCTTTCCACATCAATAATAATATCCTTTTCTATACAACCCACCATACAATCATTCTAAAAAATCACCTATCCTATTTCCAATAATGGAAAGGAAACCATGTCCCTAATTTAAAACATGTCACATATCAAAAAAGACATAATAAATTCCTAATAATGTCCACATATTCACAAAATTTTGACTGGTACATACATACTAATTATATAAAAATTCTAGTAACAATCAATACCATAATTTATTTTTACTAAAATATAACATCACATAAATAACATATTCCATGAAAATAGTTCAATTATTATATTTAAGTTAAATAATATCTATGAAAGGAGATTCTACAAATAAGATGATATAAATAGAACAAAAATATTAGTAGTAATAAAATATTCTCTACAATATCAGAAAACAAGAATCGTTTACATGATCAATATCGTGTAAATATGTAAACACATATGAAACAAACCCTTAAAATCGACTACCATTTTAGTTTAATTAATTAACTTGTTTATGTCAATGATTATAATCAATCCATGTATTTAAAAAACATACATCTTAAATAATTAATAAATTAATAAATAGAGTTCTCAAATATTATAACCTAATAGATACTTTAGAAGTTTTTGTAAATTTATATGTGAAATAAATGAACGAAATTCCAAACCCTCATAATGGAATCCTTGATAAACCTAAATAAAAAATAACCCATCAATATCCAAGACCTAAAACCCAATAATCAAAACTATAATCACTTCTATAAAAACTATGTTAGTAGAATAGAAAAAATTAAAGAGGGAAGGGGGAAAATCATCTTGGATCAAGAACAAGGGATCTCTAGAGATCAAGTATAAAAGATAATAAATGGTGAACTAATAGGCCTCCCAAAAAAACACACTAATGTTCACCCAAAATTTGGGAGATTGAATTGAAATAAAATATGATATATAATTGTTTTATAATTTATTCCTTTGTTAGAAGGCACAAAACCATGTACCATGGGGTAGTACCATGTAAAAACTGGTTTAAACTAAGTAAGTATCTATAAATAAAAAAGTATATCTTCCATATCACTCCCCTTATAAACTTTTCCAAACATTTAATATAATTAAATAGATGTAGGGTTCAATTGAAATGGTTATAACCACAGTATAATCATTTTATCTCCCTAAATCACAAGGAAAAACTTCATTCCAAACCATTTCATGGCACAATAACTGCATCATAGAAATATCCAAAAGGAAAAATCCATGTATATAAACCATATAATATCCAGCGAATAACTCAAGAACCATATCATTATGACCTTTCTAATAGTGGAGGAACAAATTCCACCACTAGATAATCTATTCTGAATTAGGAAGAACCATGAAAAAAATTAGAATCCTTAAATTTATGTAGATTGAACCAAAACTTGAACCATGACTTAGCAAGAGGACCGCACCCTAAGGGTCACCAAAATATAATAAACAAGGAATACCAACCTTGATACCTCGACACCATATCCAAACCAACTATCTAATATTTAGTCATCCCTACTTACCTCACAATATGCACCATACTCTACCACACCACAAAACTATCCTCTTTCTAAAATCCCAACTCCAGGTCCACCAACCTTATCCATTCTCCTCCAAACACTTGAACCATGAAAAATAACAAATTTTAAAGGAAAAATCAATTAAATTAGGTACATATTAAATCATTATCATACCTGATAATCAAATATAAACCCAGAAATAAAGAAAAAATCATTTTTCAAAACACCCCATGATAGAGAACTATCAAATGAAATGATGTTCTCATAAAGAAAAAATAGAATATGAAATAAAAGTTTTCTAATAAATAATAAATAATCTATGAAATAAATCCCCATAAAGAAGGATTCAAATAAATATAGGACATTTATCAAACATATGAGGATCACATTCCCACATTCCCTCCTCAAAACCACAATGGCTCAATGTTACATGAACAAAATGATTAAATCACCCATTCAAGACCTTCTACTAACAATAATGCCAATTGATCTTCAAATCCAGGCACATAATTCCATCCTACACATATAGTTCCCCCCAATACTAACTTGAAAATTATCCTGAAGGTATTGATGATGCCCTAAAACATGACATACCTGGTCCATCTAAGTAAAATTTTCCAACTCATATGCCTCTTATATGAAAATTTTGAACACCTAGAATTAGTCAATGAATATGGGGGAAAACATACACACATAAACAATCCTCAGTTTCCCATGATGAGGGGGAACCATCAATAACACATTTCCACCTACCTCACACACTATATATATATCCAACTTTGATCAGCATAATACTTTTTACATCCCTATAACACCCTCATCCTATATGTAATCATCTAAACCATCTATGTAGTTATGTATACTAAATCTACTATAAGGACCACCAACTATCTAACTTGAGTCTGTAGAAACTATGATTAGGAAATATTTCCATAAAATTCTGTTATAAGAATCATAATAATGTAAAATTGATAGTTGTTTTTATAGGGGAACCCATCCAAGGTCTAGTGGTTCATCCATGATATACTACAATCTAAATCATAGTACCAAAAAAAATTCATATAGTGTTTAAATTTTCTAATTCAGCAACATGTTCTTCAAAGGATGGAAAGAAATTATAAGGAGTAACAAAGATCCTAAATCATACTAACATAGACCTGTAATGTAAAATGATGATCCGGATTATAAATGGATGACTTCATTACAACATGATGTTTAATTATTTCATACACAAATTTCCTCACTAAAACATCAACATTACCCAAATCACTGGTCACAAAAAAGTTAGATAACTTCATCAAATTAATAATAACAACCTAAAGAGAATCATACCCTTCTTGCAATTAGGGTAAACCGATGATAAATATATATTTATATATCCTACAAATTCTACTCGGGGGAATTTAGTGCCTATAATAAACCACTCAGAATGTGATTCCCTCCCCTTACCTGTTATCATATCAAATATCTTGACATGAAATATAATGTGAAAAACTTAAACTTAGTGCAGAAATGATGATAACTTATGGAATTATACAACATTGATACACCATGATGCACAAACCCTACAAAGCTTTGGAGCCTAGAACGATCATTCGAATTAAAAACTTTAAGAATTAACATACCTTATAAGGTAACCACATTCCCATTCTTTGGTGTGTATGAAAACCTAAAGTTATAATCCTTAAATAAACTCCTATAATTTTTCTATCATAAATTCAAATATTTATGAAGAAAATATACCTTAGGAACATCTAATCTATAATGAAAACTAATTTATCATTTGCAAGGTAATTTTTCTATGGCCTCAAAAAAATACCACCACTTTCATCTCAAAATAATGGGTGTTATATTTATTCTCATGGGGCATATCAATATAGTTCCATATAATATAAATACTCTATATTATATTAAAAATAACTATAATTGATATGGGAATCTTAATTGAAATCCTCAAACATCACTCCATCCTATTAAAGTAAATTAATGGGACTAAAGATCAACCTCCCATTCTAATAGTTGAAAGTTCCCTAACATTTATCCATCCATATAATAACATGGTCCATTATAGTAATATCTATCAATATGGATGCAACCAGAGAGAAGTAATACATAAAACTATGACAATGGAATGTGAGATAAATGAAATTTTGAACCAATTTAATTGGTATCACCCAAATTTTCCATACATATAGAATGGGTATTTAAAGTACATTTAGGGGTCGAATCCCCAGGGACCATAGAAGTAACCTTGAGAAACTCATACTTGTAATGGATTTTGGATATAAATTTTCCAACAATGGGTCTAATTGGAATTAGGTTATTATAATACTAAATTACCTAGGAGAATGATTTGATTTGAATAAATAACACAATTTTTTATTTTGAAATTGAATAATAAATGAAGATGGGATGACCCTAAGATGTTATTAGGATTAGAATGGATGTAATTTGTTTCTTTAAAAATTTCAACTTACAAGTTCAAGATGTCACACCCCAACCTTTTAAATTATTTTATTTTGTAATTTCATGGCTTCCTTTAGCCTCGTCAAGATGCGGGTTGAGTGTGTGATTAATTTTTTTTTGACATTTGATGTTTTTGGTGGGTTTTGGACCGATGCACGGACACCGCAAGGTTGGCCGTAACCGTGTAGCCAGCTCGGATACCCTTGCGGTTACCCATTACATAAAATAATAAAACATTATGAAAATTAAATAAATTAAATGTTTAAGATATAATAATAATAGCATTATTGTGTATATAAAAATGTTTTTTTAATTAAAATTGTTAATGATATTATTATTAATAAATTGTTATAAATATAATTATTATTTGGTTGTTATTAATTTTGTTATTATTTAAAAGAAAATAAATAAAATTATAATTATCATTTTTTTATTAACATTTTTTTTATTTTTTATTGTTGTTAATTTTGTTTTATTTTTTAAGGGGTTTTAATCCCTCTTTTTTTCCCCCATGCCTCAACCTAACTCCCCCATTTAATATCTTTTTTTTGTAATCCTCTCTCCAATCTCACCTCTTCCACGCCTCACCCCCTTTTTTTTCATCCATCATGCCTCACCCTCTTTTGTCATCTCATGCGCTACCTCTCTCCACTCATCCCTCTTTCCCCATTTATTTATCTTCTTTTTTAATTCCTATATCCACTCACATCTCTCCAATCACACCCCCTTCTTATATTACCCATAACGCACCACATATCCCCACTAATTAATTTCCTTTTTTATTTTATCTCTTACATTCCCCTCACCCCATTATTTTGATTATTTTTTTTATATCCCACGCTTCATTCGACTCTCCCCTAACACCCTCTCTCCCCGATTTTCCCTCACACAGCCCTCTTCCCCTTGCTCTCTCAAGAACGCCTCCTCTCATCCGGTGCTTCTTCTGGCGGCTACTCCTCCCTCCAGCGTGGTAAGTTCTCTTTCCCTTTCTCTCCTCTCCTCAATCGTTTTTTGGGGTTTTCATGTGGTGTTTATTTTTGGCCGAACCCTAAACGTTAGGGTTAATGTGTATCTCGGATTTTCTTTGGTTTTAGGGTGTTCGTTTTGTCCGTGGGGCGTCGTTCTTTTTTCTGTTGAAGTTTCATTCCAATCGCATGAGCCTTCGGTAGGTGTTTCCACGTTTTCTATCTTAAAGCATTTCCTTTGATGCTTGCCATTTTAAATAAATTTATAAAATAGTTTCGCAGCTCTATGGAACATTTAATTAAATTATTATAGTAGTTTGGAATTTATTTGATTTGTTAAAAATAGGTTTTAAATGAGTATTATTGTAATTTTTGTAGCTTTATGATATCTAGAAACCCTGTTTGAGTTGCTTATGTTTATTTAAGAAGTAATTTATCCCTTATGAAATGTATCACCATTATTATGTTGCAATGACTTTTTTTTATTAATGAACTTGGCTTGGTTGTGTTATGACTTAGTTATTATGTTAAAACACTTTTGTAAAGGTTTAATGAATTCAATTTCTTATTTGGAATTTCTTTAAAATAATGTGGGTAAGTGGTGGTTTTTGAGGCAAGACTTTAAAATGTGTTCTTGGTGTGCGTTTAATTTCCAAAGAAGATTTCGGGTGTGTATGGTTTGATGTTGGTGTAACATACTAAACATGTTAAAATGTGTTGGAAAGGTTTTAATGTTTATTTTTTTTGAATTGTTTTATGTTCTATAAATAAAGTAGGTGGCCAATTAGGGTTTTAAGGTAATTGGTGTTTTCTTGGAAGTTCATTCTTCTAAATGGATTTTAGTTTTCAAAAAAATTTGGTCCCCTTTAGTGGTTTCTAAAGAGTATTTTAAATGTGGTTTTGTAAAGTGTTGCTTTAAGTATTTTGGAAATCATGGTTTATAATGTGTTCTTTAAGGTTTAACCATTCATTTTGAAACATGTTTTGGTGTGGGTCGGAAAAGGGTAAAAGCATGTTTGATAATTGTGAAGTGTTTGAATGTGTGTTTAGAAATTAAGGGAACATTGGTTTTGTAAATGTAAGAGTGGTGTTTGCAAGATATTTTGAATAAATGTGTGTTATCAATTTGAAATCGTAAACATTTTTATGAAACGTTTTAAAGTTTACATGTTATAGCAGCCCAGTTGGCACTTTCTTGAATGTGAATGATTGAACACATATATGAGGCGCTCCTGTCTAGTGTAACCCTTTATTGGTGAATGTATAGGAAGCATCTGTGTTTGAGGAAGGCAAGTGCGGTGAGATGAGTCATACGTGCAAGGGCCTTCCTACCTACAGAGTATAATTATAACCACCATGGGTTCCTGGGTATCTTATAGATTATCGAGTGATGGTTGCTCACCAGCCCCGATTAGATGGGTTAGTGCCCCCTGGTAGATAGAGAGGCCATGTGGGATTTGCCGCTGATTTTGTCTTGAGGGCGATCAGTGGGTTATAGACTATGGGGCTTCACTATACGCCGGCAGGTGGTTCCGAACCGAGTGCGTACAGGGGTTGTCTAGGGATGTTTAGGAATGCCCATGGTTACAAATTGTACTGATTTTTTATTTTCTGCTACATTGGTTTATATACAGCTTGTGTTTCTTGTTTATTTTCTGCTACATTGGTTTATATACAACTTGTATTGCTTGTTTATTTTCTGCTACATTGGTTTATATACAACTTGTATTGCTTGTTTGTTTTTCTGATACACTAGTCTATTTTCATCTTGTATTGTTTACCTGTATCTCTTTTTCAAAGCTCTAATTTTACTAGTTTGGTTTTGTTTATAAAATGGTAAACTGTTTTTGAAATAATATATGGTGTGGGTTTGTTCTCATTGTGGGAAAGATATGTTATTTTTTTTAAATGAGAAAAACTTATTTTTATAATTGTATTCCCAAACTTGTGTCATCGGAAAACTTTGGGTTAGAAAACACTTGGATTCATTGGTTTACTTTTATCATCCCTACTGAGCATTTTTTTGCTCACGCCTATCCTTTAACATTTCAGTTGCAGGTTCAGCTATTGTTCAGGCTTTTTTTCTGAGTGGTGGTCATGTGGGAGTAGTTTTGGGCTTTTGTTTGGAGGTGACCAAGGGGTCACATGGAGATCATTGTAGTGGGGTCTTGTTTCCATTTTTTTCTTCTTTTTAATGATACTTTGTATTTGGATCGGTTCTTTGTTTATTTAAGTTTTAGTTGTCATTTTGCTGCATGCTCTGTTTGTTCTATTTATTTATCTGGTCCTGGTTTTATCTCTTGGGCTAAAATCGTTCCCTCGTGTATACTTTGATGCCCGACACTCGTTTCCATCCCAGGGGGATCAGGAACGCCCCTCGGGACATGTCGTGGACCGGCTCGGGTAACCGGTTCAGGTTCGACCTGGGTTGGTTCGTGACAAAATGGTATCAGAGGAGGTTGTCCTTGTTATTTGGGGTGTTTGGTAGATGGATATTAGGACTGTCAGGAATCGAGAGGTAGGTACGGGAAGGGCGTCATGAACCCTTGCTCGTTCCGAACCTTTATTTTCCTGGGGTAGTCCGGGATTTGAGTCTTATGTATTTGTTTTGGATTGAGGGATGACAACGGAGGCAATCTGGTGTCACGTCGTGACTTCACATGGAGTAGTGACCCATGTGGAGTCCGAGTGCACATTTTAAGTTCCTCCTTGTTGTTGATGCTTACTTGGGGCGTGAATCACTACCATGTCACTGGGTTTAGTGTAACTACTAGTTCCTCATTCTGGTGATCCTGTATAAGTTGTACTCAGTTTGGTTTCGGTTCTTAAAAGCGTACTTTTGGAAATAAAAGTGAGTTTTTTTTAAATGAAAATGTTTTCTCTAAAATTATTTTCATTTAGTAAATGGAGTTTTAAAATTGAAAGCGTTTTTGTAAATGTTTGAGTTTTGATGATTAAAGGATGTGGCCCTTGGTATTCTTTATGGAATATCACATGTGTGTGGGTGTGTACAATAAGTGTGTGGGGGAACTTTTTTATGGATGATGTGGATGGAAATGGATGAACACACACGTGATGGTCTATTGGATTCCTTGAGCGAGTTTTAATATATATAAAGGTTTTGGAAATTAGTTTTTTTCATTGAGTGGGCTTTTGGCTTGTGAAAAGTGGTTTTGGCATTTTAAAAATGATCATGGGATAAGACAGTTCTAAAATTTAAATGAAAATGGTGGTTTTAGAAGAGGGTTTTGGGTGTGTTTATATTTGATTGGCTTCTGGTCCTATTTTCTTGGATTGGGGTGTATTTTTTTATTGTGTTTTGGCTTGAGGAAAGTTTTGGTTTTGTGACTCTTGTGTTGTTCAGAGTATGTTGCCCAGAAAGGTCCCTAGTGTTGTCGATGAGTCATGTCATGGTTTTGGTTGTTTTAAGTGTCAACACCCTTTGAGGTGTTGGAGGTCTGTTAGAGGTGGGGAAATTACTTGAGGGAAGTGGAGCGTGTCTTTGGGAGTTTGGGAACTCCCTAGGTTGTTAAGGTTCATGTCGTTTCGGGTTTTTTTAAGGGTTAAGTTTGGGACTAGTGGAGGTTGGATGTCTTACCATCGTTGGAGTTTGGGGAGTAGTTGGTGATTGCTTTTTTTAAGGCTTTCTATCTGGTGAGGAGTGCGTGCATGTGGAACCTTCCCTAAGAGGTAATATTCGTTTATCCTGGCACCTAGTTCATCAAGATTCCTTTAGGCGTGTCATCAATATAGCTGGTTCGGGCATTCTAAGCCGTCAGGCCGCATACTTCCTAAGTCTTGTCATCATTGTGGCCATTCGGGTCACTAGGGGATGTTCTGTGGGAAGTATCATTTGAGGAAGGAGTTCTGATTGGGGGATTCTTGTGTCTAACTGTGAGGCATAAGATGCTTCATCCATCGGAGCCCCAACCTCAGGTCTCGGGGTGAAGCTCGCGCACAGTCAGCGTGTCAGAGTCATTTAAGACCTTTTATTGGTTCATTATCTTTCGTCTTAAAATAGAGACATTCAAGGTTCCCATGTTCTTTTTTTCTTGCTATTGTAATTTCATCTTTTGTGGTGAAAGTGCGATGAACTTATCCTTTCGTGATCATGGTAGTGGTGTTCTTCTAATTGTGACCTCTAGAATAGTTATTTTTTCTTAATAGTGTTTTGGTCCATGTGTGGGTTGGTCCTTTTTTTAGTGATCGTTTGGAAATGTGAGGTGTTGGGGAGTTTTAGATTGGTGTGGATAATTCTTAGTTCCAGTGGTGTTGTTATAGGAAATTCCTTATTCTGGTGGCCCAGTATGTCGGGTGGCCTTGTAGTGGTTTTCCATTTAAGTTTCAGCGGTTCGGTTCAACACATGTGGAGAAGTCGGTAGGTTCGGTTCAGAGTTCCCGCGTTGCCCCCTGGGGTGGTGTTTTAGTTCAAATTCTTACGTTAGGGGAATTATTGTAGTGGGGAGAACCCTCTCGTGTTCTCCCTTTGTTTTGTGCTCTGGTTTCCCTTTGAGTCGGTCGGGTATAGATTGTTGAGAGAATAGTCACCTCGATGCACATTTTTTTTTCTTCCAATAGTTTTGGTTAGGAATTGACCTGAGTTTTGGTTGCTTTTCAGCTGGGTGACTTTCTGGGGGTAGAAAGTTTTGTGGTGGGGAGAATTGTCACACCCCGACCTTTTAAATTATTTTATGTTGTAATTTCATGGCTTCGGTTAGCCTCGTCAAGGTGCGGGTTGAGTGCGTGATTAATGTTTTTTGACATTTGATGTTTTTGGTGGGTTTTGGACCAATGCACGGACACCACAAGGTTGACCGTAACCGTGTAGATGGCCCGGATACCCTTGCGGTTACCCATTACATAAAATAATAAAACATTATGAAAATGAAATAAATTAAATGTTTAAGATATAATAATAATAACAATATTGTGTTTATAAAAATGTTTTTTTAATTAAAATTGTTAATGATTTTATTATCAATAAATTTTTATAAATATAATTATTATTTCGTTGTTATTAATTTTGTTATTATTTAAAAGAAAATAAATAAAATTATGATTATCATTATTTTTATTAACAGTTATTTTTTTGTTATTGTTGTTAATTTTGCTTTATTTTTTTAAGGGGTTTTAATCCCTCTTTTTCCCCCACGGCTCAACCTAACACCCCCATTTAATATCTTTTTTTTGTAATCCTCTATCCAATCTCACCTCTTCCATGCCTCACCCCCGTTTTTTTCATCCATCACGCCTCACCCTCTTTTGTCATCTCATGCACCAACTCTCTCTACTCATCCCTCTTTCCCCATTTATTTATCTTCTTTTTTAATTCCTCTCTCCACTCACCTCTCTCCAATCACACCCCTTCTTATATTACCCATCACGCACCACATATCCCCACTAATTCATTTCTTTTTTTATTTTATCTCTCACATTCCCCTCACCCCATTATTTCAATTGTTTTTTTACATCCCACGCTCCATCTGACTCTCCCATAACACCCACTCTCCCTAATTTTTCCCTCACGCAGCCCTGTTCCCCTTGCACTCTCAAGAAATCCTCCTCTCATCCGGTGCTTCTTCCAAAGGTTTCTCCTCCCTCCGGCGCGGTAAGTTCTCTTTCCCTTTCTCTCCTCTCCTCAATCGTTTTTTGGGAGTTTCATGTGGGGTTTATTTTTGGCCGAACCCTAAATGTTAGGGTTAATGTGTATCTTGGATTTTCTTTGGTTTTAGGGTGTGCGTTTTGTCCATGGGGTGTCGTTCTCATTTCCGTTGAAGTTTCATTCCAATCGCATGAGCCTTCGGTAGGTGTTTCCAAGTTTTATATCTTAAAGTCTTTCCTTTGATGCTTTCCATTTTAAATAAATTTATAAAATAGTTTCGCAGCTCTATGGCACATTTAATTAAATTATTATAGTAGTCTGGAATTTAGTTGATTTGTTAAAAATAGGTTTTAAATGAGTATTAGTGAAAATTGTGTAGCTTTATGATATCTAGAAACCTTGTTTGAATTGCTTAGGTTTATTTAAGAAGTAATTGATCCCTTATGAACTGTATCACCATTATTATGTTGCAACGACTTTTTTTATTAATGAACTTGGCTTAGTTGTGTTATGACTTAGTTATTATGTTAAAACACTTTTGTAAAGGTTTAATTAATTTAATGTCTTATTTGGCATTTCCTTAAAATATTGTGGGTAAGTGGTGGTTTTTGAGGCAAGACTTTAAAATGTGTTCTTGGTGTGCATTTAATTTCCAATGAAGATTTCGGGTGTGTATGGTTTGATGTTGGTGTAACATATTAAACGTGTTAAAATGTGTTGGACAGGTTTTAATGTTTATTTTTTTGAATTTTTTATGTTCTATAAGTAAAGTAGGTGCCCAATTAGGGTTTTAAGGTAATTGGTGTTTTCTTGGAAGTTCAGTCTTCTAAATGGATTTTAGTTTTCAAATAAATTCGGTCCCCCTGAGTGGTTTCTAAAGAGTATTTTAAATGTGGTTTTGTAAAGTGTTGCTTTAAGTATTTTGGAAATCATGGTTTATAATGTGTTCTTTAAGGTTTGACCATTCATTTTAAAACATGTTTTGGTGTGGTTCGGAAAAGGGTAAAAGCATTTTTGATAATTGTTTATTGTTTGAATGTGGGTTTAGAACTTAAGGGCTCATTGGTTTTGTAAATATAAGAGTGGTGTTTGTAATATATTTTGAATAAATGTGTGTTATCAATTTGAAATCGTAAACATTTTTCTGAAATGTTTTAAAGTTTTCATGTTATAGCAGCCTAGTTGGGACTTTCTTGAATGTGAATGATTGAACAGATATATGAGGTACTCTTGTCTAGTGTAACCCTTTATGGGTGAACGTATAGGAAGCGTCCGTGTTTGAGGAAGGAAAGTGCGGTGAGATGAGTCATGCTTGCGAGGGACTTCCTACCTACACAGTATAATTATAACCACCATGGGTTCTTGGGCGTCTTATATATTATCGAGTGACGGTTGCTCACCATCCCGGATTAGACGGGTTGGTGCCCCCTGGTAGATAGAGAGGCCATGTGGGATTTGCCGCTGATTTTGTCGCGAGGGGGATCAGTGGGTTATAGACTACGGGGCTTCACTATACGCCGACAGGTGGTTCTGAACCGAGTGTGTCCAGGGGTTGTCTAGGGATGTTCAGGAACGCCCATGGTCACAGCTTGTATTGCTTGTTTATTTTCTGCTACATTGGTTTATATACAGGTTGTATTGCTTGTTTATTTTCTACTACATTGGTTTATATACAGCTTGTATTTCTTGTTTATTTTCTGCTACATTGGTTTATATACAGCTTGTATTGCTTGTTTGTTTTTTTGATACACTAGTCTATTTTCAGCTTGTATTGTTTACCTGTCTCCCTTTTTCATAGCTCTAATATTACAAGTTTGGTTTTGTTTATAAAATGGTAAACTGTTTTTGAAATAATATATGGCGTGGGTTAGTTCTCATAGTGGGAAAGATGTGTTATTTTTGTTTAAATGAGAAAACCTTATTTTTATAATTGTATTTCCAAAATTGTGTCATCGGACAACTTTTGGTTAGAAAACACTTGGATTTAGTGGTTTACTTTTGGCATCCCTATTGAGCATTTTTGTGCTCACGCCTATCCTTTAACATTTCAGTTGCAGGTTCAGCTATTGTTCAGGATTGTTTTTCTGAGTGGCCGCTCATGTAGGAGAAGTTTTGGTCTTTTGTTGGGAGGTGACCAAGGGGTCACATGGAGATCATTTTAGTGGGGTATTGTTTCAATTTTTTTCTTCTTTTTTAATGATACTTTGTATTTTGATTGGTTCTTTGTTTATTTAAGTTTAAGTTGTCATTTTGCTGCATACTCTATTTGTTCTGTTTATTTATCTGGTCATGGTTTTATCTCTTGGGATTAAATTGTTCCCTCATGTATACTTTGATGCCCGACACTGGTTGCCATCCCAGGGGGATCGGGAACGCCCCTTGGGACATGTCGTGGACCGGCTCAGGTGACCGGTTCAGGTTCGACCCGGGTTGGTTCGTGACACAAGAAGTTTCCAATAAATGAGATAAGTAACCAACATAATTCAGAAATTTAATAACAAAAAAATTACAAGGTTAGTCAAAAATTCACTTATAGTATGACATTAATTATCACATGATAGAATTAGATCATACTATCAGTGCAAATATGTCATTGTTAAAATTATAAAAAATGAAGAATAAAATTAATCATTGAATGAAAATCATAATATAATGAACCAATTTAAGAATATATTCACATAAAATAACATCCAAAAAGACCCATTGATCTCTATATTATAAAAACACTATAGTATTATTCTTCCATTGATTCAAATATCTCATAAGAAGGTATAATTTGACTTAAAGAAGTCAGATTGAAGGAGGGAAAACAATCAAATAAAAATTAATTCCACAATTGTGTTAATGGTTTCAAAAAATGAAATGGATGGAATAAAAATGATATGGATGATGATATTATGTATTAAGGATAAGTAATAACAATAAAAAATAAAACTATAATGAAAATAAAAAACTTATATGTTAATGAAAAACAATATAAATACAAAGAGGCATCACAACATTACAATGAAAACAAACACAACTTCCCATAAAATCCTCCAAAACTACTAATATAAATAGAAAATTATAAATACTTGGGTAAATCCATCAATATTTTAGGTATTACAAATTAATGAGGGTAGAAAGAATGGTTGGAAAGAATTTTGGGTTACCGAATCTAGTCTATAATTTTATCTTCCACTTCGTCTACTGGGATATACCCTTATACTTATGGATTGAATCTTTAAAAAATTTAATGAAATGTTTCAAACATTTTTCTTTATATCAAAATAAAATTTTAGCTTCATTTGGATTCAATAATGGCCGATATAGTCATATTATTATGGTGATGTAGAGTTCACATCAACCAAAATTGTTTGGGTTATATATTCCTAATGGTGGTATTAAATTATGAATCATCTAGCGATCCAAAAGGACTAATTTAACTTAACAGAATTAAAAACAAGACAATGAAATACAAAATTCAAATAAAGACCAGTGGGTTATTTACAAATTTTCTCAAAATGTACCAAGTAAGCATACACTTAAATAAATAATTACAATCACAATGTGAAATAATGTTCAAATTGTTAAATAAAATAAATATAATGTTTATGAATAATTATGAACCTGAAAATTATATATTATTAAATTTCATATTATACTCTTTTAGTGGCTAATCAATCCACCCAACTCAAGTTCTGCTAGTCCTAAGAAAAAAGTATCTAAAAAATATGAAATTGAATTCCCTTATTTCAAAAACATGTTAATATAAAAAGTTCACTAAAATAAATCATAAAAAAATCATAAAACCTATCAAATTTATTTTAAACAACATAGGTTCAAAATAATATAAATACCCTATCCCATTTATTTGGTAAAATTCATTGACACATTTCAACCAATTTGAATTATGCATGATGATGTGTTATGCATCTCAATAGACATGGGGGTTCTTTTTAATCTAGGGGAAAAGATAGAATCTTTAGGTAGAATCACATTTTAACCTTAACAGAAGTATTCATGATTTTTTGTGCTATGTTTTTACAAGTTTTATTTGGTAATTAAAATTTAAATCAATCAAGAAAACTCCTATAGTGATTCTTTCTTGATTAATAGAAGGATCATTAACTATAAGTAACCAAGTAAATATTGTATACTCAACTATCATCATGAGTTAAATCATTAAAATAAAACTAAAATTACCAAAAATAGAGTTAAATTCTTAACACTTGGAAATACAACTATGGATTTATGATCCCCATTTTCCTAAATCCACACTTTATGTGAATCCATTTTTCTATGTCAAAATATATTATTGGTTTTAATTTATATATTTTTTTCTTTTTTTATTACACATGGTAAACATAAAATGATCATAAAACATATGAAATTTATTATGGGACCCCATGAACTTAAAAAACTGCCCATAATCCAAGTAAAGTGAATTTTGAATTTTTTTTAAATGGATGAAAAGTTAAATGTTTAAAAATAACAATAGACAACCACACTTTACAAAATATATTCTAATGAACATAAATTTTTATTAAAATTTGAATCAAGTCTTGAAAAATTATTTGATATATAGTTTTAAAGTTTTCAATGTCTATTATCATTTTAAAGGTTAAATAAAATTTTCTTTCAATTTATTCACACAATGTTTTCTTTGACATGGATTTTTCTAATTTTTTTTTCACCGTCCACCTCACATAAAATAACACTATCCCTAGTGTTTAAACAAATGAAAATTTTGAAGGGGGTAGGGGTAGAATTGATGAGTTAAAAAATAAATTTTAAAATATTAATGATGGAATAAATTCACCTAATTGTTGAAGATGAACTTATTTATGATCCCATTTAACCCCTTATTTTCCATGTTATCATAGAAGTATCTTCAATGATGACATTTTATATTTTTTACACTTTAAAGAAATGATATTTTCCTATATATACATTAATATCATCATGCCCTAAATCTTACACACCAAAACAATTATATGAAAATGAAAACCCCATGAGGTTACCTTAACTAAAACAAAAAATACAAAAAGGTAAGGGAAAAAATGTACCTGTTAATTTTAGAACACAAAATCCTGAGTTGAGGTATAGGTAGAAGCTGGTTCCCATCTTATAATTAAATTTACTTAATGTCGTTAGCTCGACTTGTACGCCCTTTACATATCCAATACCATATTTCAACATATTAATGATATTATTTTTTACCACTTGAATTTGATTGAAATTGAATATGTAATGGGGTTTTTTGGATGGATTAGAATCTAATTTAAGAACCAAAATATGTGACTTAGTGAGTGTCCTAATCCAAAAAATACTAGTAAGGGTCCATCAAATTTCATTCATAATCATCCATAACACATCATGTATAACTACCACTAGGTTTTATTTTAGTGATTAATGAATGAGAATATTAAGGTCATGCTAATACCCTATGAATTAATACATGATTTGGGTATATAGGATCTTGAATTTGAGTATGGGTTGTTTTTTTTAAAATGAATTGGTTATAGAATCAAAATAAATTAATTTTCCCAAACTTTTAGAGAGATTTTTTTTAGAAAAGATTTTGTAACCACTAAAATTTTCATTTCAATGTTAGGGGTTTTAGAAAACACATGGTTTTATTTTTTTAAATGGTTCATTGATTTTTGGTTCTGAAAAATCAAAAATGAAGAAATAAGGGGGACAAAAAATCCATGATGTCAAATTAACCTCTATGAAAAAATAAAATAACTTTCCTATTTATTTAAACAATAATTAGTAGTTTTATTAGGTTTCTCAAGGTTACTTTGATCATTCCCTAACCAATGAAACCCATTTTCCAACTCTAATTTTTTAGATTCTAAAGTCATTTCTTCAGTATTTTCCTTCAATTTTTAATCCTTTTATTGTTTTGAAATAAATGGTTTTGGTTTTCCATTAGTTCCCAAAATGTATTATATATTCACATCATGGATTTTTTCATGTTCTGTTTCTATGTAATAAGATTATTCTATCAATGTTGAGGAGGGGATAAACTAAGTGGGAATGGGTTCCATAACAATTTTAATGCTTTATAGTTGTAATATTAATGACGAATCCTTATAATTCACTCTATCCATATGTTTAAAAAATTTAGCAAGTAATGGATATAATTCTATTTTTATAGGTTTCTAAGGCATATAGTATATTCCTAGAGTATAATTAAGTCATTAGAATTACATAGGACGATTTTCATATTGTCTTTGTTTCCATTGGAACTCATTAAAGATGGGGATATTTTATGGAGAATATGATTTAAAAAATTGTGTTTGATTGGGATTATAATTATCCCATTAATAAAATATAGGTTAATAATTATATATAACACTTGGTGTGTGGTAGTAAATTTAGGGTGAGGTTCTCCAAGTTGGTATTTTTTCAAAAATTCTATCAATTGAAGTGAAATTGAGGGTGAGAATAGTGATGTGGGATGATAATAAGATGTGGATGTCTAATATAAATTAATTAGGTCTCATATAATGGAGAAACAATTTGGTATTTCAAAAATTTATCAATGATTTTTGGGTTTAATTGGCCACTTGTAGCATATCTTTGGTTGTTGAATCCTTAGAGTTCTAATAATAAACCTAAAGACATATACATTCTAAGAAGGAGATCATTCTATGATGTTACCAACTTTTGGGTTTTTTGGGATTTAAATAATATAATATTAAAGTACTTGAGATATTTATTTTAATTTAATAAATAAAAATACCTTACAATTTTGATCTATAATAATAAAATAAAATGGGAGGATCATAGGTTGTTCCTATGACTATAATTTATGTAATTGTTTACTTATGAAATTTCAACTCACTAGTAGAATAATTTTTCAATAATTGAGATTATTCACCAAAATAATTCACCAATTTAATCCCTAAAAAATTAAATGGATAAAAAAAATTCACTTATATTTTCACATTAATGTTAACTCTATAGAACTTCATTGTACTATCACTCAAAATATGGCATTGTCAAAAATTAGAAAAGATGAAGAATAAAAATGTCATTGAATGGAAGCCTTAAAATAATGAAATAATTTATGAATACATTTACATCAAATAAATTATATCTAGTACCACGAAACTACATAAAAAAGAAAATATATTGTTATTCTTTAATTGATGAAAATATCTCAATTTATGGTAGAAGTCGACTTAAAGAAGTAGGATGGAAGAATAGAATATAAGAAAATAACAACCACTTTAGTGGTGGTGTGAATGGTTTCACAACATTAAATTAATATAATTATAGTTATATGGATGATAAGAAGTCGTGTTAAGGAGAATAAATAAGCATTAAATAATAATAATTATATGAAAATGACCAACATACATGTGAAAGAAAAATGTTACAAAGACAAAGTGCTAGCAAAACATTACATTGAAAACAAAAAAAAACTTCCTGTAAAATCCTCCCCCAAAACATCAATAAATAAGAATTTTTAAATCCATGGGTGTATCCACCAATATTTCATGTCTTAACAATTAATTGGGTTAGTCATAGGTAGGTGGAATTTATTGTGATTGTGGATATTTACACCCTTGATAAGAATTAGAGATGTCTTACATAACCCAAATGGGGGAACCATAGTGGGATCATAGGTTTCAATTTTTTTGTGATACATATGAAAATAAATTTAATATATCATATTTTTTTTGAATTAGTTGAAATTTTCACCACATTTAGGCTTTTATTAGAGGTGTTATGGTATAAATGGTGGGATAATATTCTAAACCAACAAAATTGTCCCAGAATTTTCCCTTCCAATTGGGCCACATGAATCTGCCTATAAACATATGAATTAATAGTAGAAAAATTTAACTTAAATGTTCCCAAATTATTACTATATATCTAGTTAATATTTAACTTTAATTGGTCCTGAATCATAGTCAATACAATTTTATTATTTGGCTAATATCAATTTCACTTCACCCAATATTATCTGATTTGAAATTCCTAAATAGTGGTTTTCCAATGTGAATCTCCAAGAGAAAAAAATGATGAATTATTCCGAATGGAATGGAAAACATGATAAGGAAATATACAATTTAAATAAATAATAATTTTATATTTACAATGGGTCTCAAAATGAACCAAGTAATTTTGTACTTTAAGCAATAATAACAATCATAATTTGAAATAATTTTCAAATTGTAAAATACACTAAAAATGATTTTTATGAATTATGTTGATCATAAAAATTATATATATTATAATAATTAATATTATCCTCTTTTAGTTGGTAATTAGTAATATTAATTTGGGTTTCTTTATAATAAAACACCTTGATATTTGAAGGGTCAACTATAAATCCATACCGCAACATGACATTTTAATGGAAAATAACCTCTCATTTGTAAAAAATAACCTTTACTAATTCACAGAGAGATAATGGTATTGAAGGAAATAAAAATAAAAAATATATATTTTAAACAAGACCCTAATCTATCTTTGAGAACATGTGGATTTAGTCCGTTAACACCACCACAAAATGATCAGGGAACTTAGGGAAGACAAAGAACATGGGATAATAAAAATGTTTTAGGTTTTTATTAAAATGAATGACATAAATATGAACTATAAGTTTCTATAAAGACACTTTATATTCATATTTGGTATATCCCTCTCATTCAACCTCATCTTATGATACATATATTGTAAATAAATCTTCAAAACTAGCTAAATTCATTCAAATAATCAAAGTGATCCTCAATAATGAGAAGGGGATAATGGTTCTTGGACATCAACTGATTCATCTACTAGTAGAATATATAATACTATGGAACGATATTATTCTTATTGTAAAATGATAGTAGTACTCCCCATGAAAATATAGTAGGTCAACTGAAACCCCTATTTATCAAATAATTGACTTGGATCCTTATCTCCCACAAATATTATGGTTCTATCCTATAAGGAAACATCAAAGTCAGGTAGATACTAGGATGGAACTCTATTATAAACATAATGTAACATCACAGGGGTAGGGTCACAACCAAATTGAGGAATAATTCAAAAAACATCACAATTACCATGGTAAACTCTTCCATGAAAACATCTATCTAATAACATTATATTGTATTCAAAAAATATAATAAAGTCTCAGAAGTCTAATGAACCATTTGATGAAATATCTTTCTAATGAATACTGGACCCTAGAAATCCCCATCAAAGAGAACCACTCTCTATAAGTAACATATTACTAAATATATAGTATAGAACACTATTACTCTAAGTATGAAACTATACTATTATATCTATATTAAGAAGAAATTCCTAATTGATTTATGTTTCCCTATAATTATCTTATGACCCGAAAAAGCATCAACCAAACCCGTATGACCTCCTACTAGTTTAGTCAACACCATGGGTAGTGGAAGACTCTCCACCTTGAGTCCCATGTAACATACCAAGGAAATAAAAATAAAGGAATGTTATTTTCCAGAATGAAATAGATCATATGCTAACATAGAACATAATAAGACTATAACCTCCATGATCCTTGGACTATCTTATGTTTTTAAATCTATAACATAAAACAATATGTTTCTATAACCTCCATCCAATGTTTGAATAATACCTCCATATCCACACTTATCCCTATATCCCTAAGGATAGGAAAAAAATACAAGGATGACCTCTAAATATTCCATCTCATCTCAGTTGTGCATAAGAATTATCTTACAATTGATGATTATGACGCAGAGGAAACTGATGTTACTGGGGATGATAATGACTATATGATATCAAATTATGTTGATCCCTAATAATGTTTGGGTAATAATATATCTAATGGAAACGACCCCAAAAAATATAATAAACTATTATAGTGCCCTTTGTTAGCTCATGATAACTTCCATCTCAATAATAATGAGAATAAAATAATTGGGGATAACTCTCCTTTTATAATGTCTCTAATTTTCCATATATTATTTTTGGATACTAAATAGATTATTTTAGATATCAGGCATTGTAGAAGCGTGTGATTCTAAGAGGCATTATTCTTGAAAAAATGATTGAAATATAATAAATATATTAAATATCATATGTGTGCAATTTTACTAAAAAATTGGAATAACATCTAAATGAGGGCCTATATTAGAAATATAACAGAACCATTGAGTTAAGAGTGTGGGATTAAACCTATTCATGACATAATCATGTTTGGTATAAAGTGTGTGTGGAAAAGTCATATCGGATGTGGAAATGACTAAAATAATAAAATAAATTATGTTGTTTATATTTAATTGACACATAATATAGAGAGAATTTAAGTATATTGTTATTAAGAAATCCAATGTTTAGCTGTATAACCCTATACCAATTAGAGATAAATTAGAGAGAGAATTTGTGGATCTATCCCATACAGATGGAAACTGGATCATGGATCAATGATCAATATGCAACGAAATCAAATGACTATGACAATGATCATGATGCAACTCCATTTTTTGTATGTGATCAATCAGAATCAAAGTAATACAATTTTTTTATTGGATTCATCCATTGTTTTTAATTTCAATGAATAACACGAATCCATCGACCAATAGATTGATTCCTGGATTAGTCATTAGCGGGAAGGTATTTACTTTAGGAATTTTATTTGGTGAATATCTTTGTGATATTTGATTAATCAATTATCATTCAAATTATGAAGGAACAAGGACAACATGAACACTGGTTGAGGTTCATTCCTTGGGGTTTTGGTTGTTTATTTATTCCATTTTCTCCATTCATCATCAACATTCTTCGTTTGGATCACATTTTGACATATAGAGTAAATTCAAACATTTCACAACTGATTCGTGATGAAACGTTTTGAAATCATAGATTTGATCTTATCATGACACAAAAGTGATGCAACATTGGAGGAGTTAGTTGATCGAATGACGTAGGTATTGATTTTTTATGTTCTTCTCTGTGAAATGTAAAACACCATTCGAAGTAGTTTTATGAATAGATCGTAGGGCCGTATGTTATTAATCTATAATGTAAAGTATTTTCAAGGATTTAATCTGGATTTTATAGAAAGGTGGTCACTAGAATGGAAGGAAAGAGTAATGTTTGAAGACATTAGATCTATATATGAGAATCTGAAAGGAATATTTTACATTATAGAGAATGTAAGTCAGAGCAACACATTGTGTGGGTACCTCTTAATGACAACTTGGGTTTCAGGTGAAATTTAAGGATCACATGGCGTGTGAGCCTATCACATGGTGTGTGACCAATCCCTAGTATCTCATCATGTACCTGAATGTAAACATAGACATAGGCTAGAGTACATGAGTTATATAATTATATGTACCCCCCCCACACAAATAAATCCTAGATAAAAGTACACAAGTTGTGTCATGTACTAGTATATGGGAAAAAGTATATGGGAAACATCACATCGTGTACTAATACATGGACATGGATATACTCCGTTTTATATGGGAAACACTCAAGGTAAATGGGAAAGGGAGTGTGACCATTATACATACCATGTAGTCTCTTAAATTTAACTTGGTACTCTTTTACTCTCTGTCTTGGACTAGTTTTGTTAGGGTACGTTCCCTATATCCATTTATTGAGGGTTAATATTGAATTTTATTCTACATGAAACATATCCGTACTTTCAATTATAATTCTTAGATATAGTTGTTTAAATACTTTTGTGAGGTTTGGAGTGAGATCCTGTATTCATCTTTGTGCCCTAGGTGGAGTTCATGGTATTGTCGTGACCCAAACTATGTAGGAACCAATCCTCTACATTGAGGGTTAATCCAAATTGATTTTTTACTCTAATACATGGCCTCAAATATGTATCATATCTCTTTGGACCTTCTATGTGTAATTATAATGGAAATAAAGGTGAGTAATTACCTCTTGGATGGACGTCATCAGTTCTACCAAACTCGAGAGCAAGTTCACTCAGATGAGTGATACATGAAAACTTCATGATGGAATGCTATTATGGAATTCTGGATGTGAATTCCCTTTATAATGTGAGTATTTATTGAGTATATCTGGGTATTCTTGATATATGATCCATATACATATACCTGTATAGAGAAAACTGTATTACTTTGTTATATTCTTTATGGTTTGGGGTGTCCAATTTGGTATTGTTATACTCAACCCAACACGGCCTTTTACCACACATGTCATGTCTGGTGTACATGACAGAAGTTTTGACAGAGTCCTTGATGGACCATGACCTGATGGTTCTTAGTGAGAACAGACAGACCAAGGTGTGTTCATTTGGTATCTTAATAGTAGTTTCAAGTATTACTTTCAGGTTGGAATTATTTTCAGACTCTTTATGGTGGGATTGTATTTGGACCTGTTTTAATTTAATTTAATTCATGTTATACTCTAGTGGTGGAATTTAGATGTATGCATTCATGTTTGTAAAGTAGTTATTATAATTCATCACTATATAGCCTTGGAGATGTTTTTGTGTGTAAATGTACATAGAATAATGCCTCCCATGTTAGTGATATGACTACTTTGTGCTAGTCTCCAACCAATGTCCTATTGGAGGAGGTCCTGATGATTCGTGACATAGGTCCCAATGATATAGGTTGTGATAGAGTGGTATCCAAGTATTCAGTTCTACCTTAGTATTGGGTTCTATGATATTGTTTTGGGAAATAATTTCGTTGAATAGGCTTATGTAGTTACACACCATGAATCTGTTCACCTAATTTTCAACTCGATACATGAGAGCACTGGTTTCAGTGAAAACAATTGTACATACATCATATAGTAATGGTTTGTAGTTTTCATTTCATTATTGTGTCAATTATCTAGATATACTTATTGAACATGGTATATCATATTTAGTTTCAGGATGCCTCCATGACATATTATATCTAGAATTTTGTATCATGATCATGAGGAAGATCCCCTTAGAGATGGGGAATTGATATAGGGAATGATTCCAGTGGTTCTACCTCCAGGTGGTGCACCAGCTATACCATAACCTATTGAAATGGAGATTTTACCCGCAATACCTATGGATGAGGGGTGTTGGATGAATCAATTTCATGATTTTCAGTGACATAGATCCAACAGGTTCTGATTCAAGACCAACCCATGAGATGCTGAGGAATTTCTTGAGGTGTTAACCCATGTTTTTTTTCTGGTTAGGATATTAGCAGAGAATATCATGGTTATGGTTGTGAGACTTCTCCAAAACATAGTAGGACGATGGAGGGGGTTAGTGACCCAATAATATGATGAGGTGACTCTTTCATGGTTAGAGTTTGATTGAATTTTCAAAGATGAGTTCACTAAAACTACACTAAGGGTTGTACGTATCCAGCATCTTCTATAGCTCCAATAGGGAAGTATAAGATTTTTTGAGTATTCATTGTAGTTTAGAAAAAACTCTAGGTACTCGATGGATATGGTTCGTGACCAGTTATTCATGGATCATGCCTTTGAGAAAGGACTACATGGATAAATTTGAGCCTATGATGTCCCTAAATGAATTCCAACCTATGTTGAGGTTCAAGAGTGATCTTTGGTGGTTGAGAGTTTCTTAATTGAGCAGACAAAGCCAGTGATTTCCAATAGTGGGAAAGAAGTAACAGAGACCTAAATATTTTGGATCCGACGTCAGTCCCATAGACCTAGACATACAAGATATTTCATAAGAAGGTACTAGAATAGATGTTCTTCATATTAGGAGTCACATGATGGGTCCGGTCATCTGAGGGAGAGGTGTTGCTACTCTTGTGATTGAAGGGGATATATTTTTAGAGATTGACTGACCCACTATATAGGTGATAGAGAGACCATGTAAGGGCTATTGAGGTAGAGGTAGAGACAAGATTAGGTTGGTACATAGGGTAGCATATGAGGTAGAGGGGTTGGGAGAGTAGCTAGACAAGTTATATGCTTTTACTTATTACCACCACCACCCCCAAGAGGTCCATGACAGGCTTAGATAGTGGATTAGAGGGGCGAGGACAGCTGTATGCAGTCAAGTCTTATGACCCAAAGGCTCTAAGAATTATTCAAGGTGTGATCTATATATTGTCTAAATTTTATACAGTATTGATAAACACACGTTTTTTCATTCCTTTAATGCCATATATATTATTCAAGTCATAGAGATTTCAGTTTAGCCCTTATCTCAACACGTTTTTCCTGAATACTCCTACTGGATATGACTCTATGATCACAAAATTATGCTGATAATGTGACATGTCTCTTGGTTTAGAGAGTTTCTATTGAGATATATTACTATTAGTGATGAGTCCTTATGCCACCATCTTAGGTATGGACTGTTTATCCATAGTTCATACACATATATACTATTTCAAGAGAAGGATGTGGTGTGTCCGCAGTGATGGAAGTAAGTTCTCCTTTGTTGGTGAAAATAAAATCCAGACATGGAAGGATGGACTCATACATAAGAGGTGAAACTGATTACTCATCATTTGTATAGACTAAACCTTGGTATAGTGGATGTTTAGAGTTTTTAGTTCCCTATAGTAGTGGAAAATTATGACGTCATCTTCAATTAGGATGTTCTAGGATTACCTCCCCATCGAGAGGTAGAGTTCCCCATTGATCAACTCACTGAGATGGAACCAATATCTTCTCTAGCATATCAGATTGCTCCAACAGAGATTCATAATCTACGGTTACATTTGGAGGACTTATAGAGCAAGGTATTTTTTAGGTCCAATGTTTCACCCTTAGAATACCCTGTTTTTTTCTCCAAGAAGGTTGATGGGAGCTTGATGTTATGTATGGACCACCAAATCTTGAATAAGGTGACAATTAAAATAAAGTATCTAATACTGAGGATCTATGAACTCTTAGATCAGTTGATATGGGCCTTTCATAAAGGTTGACCTTAGGTTAGGATATCACCTATTATGTGTACATGATGTCGATATACTAAAAACAACATTTAGATGTTTCTATAATCACTACGAGTACATGATTATTACATTTGGTATATTGAACACCCCTATAGTGTTCCTTGGACTCATGAATCAGATTATTCATCCATTATTATAATGGGTTGTGGTATTCCTCATCATTAATATCCTAATGTACATGGATTTTGAGGAGGATCTTGAGGTCCACTTTCTGTGACACATTGTCTCAGTATATGGAGTGGCAGTGGACCCGACTGAGGTCAAGGTAGTTTTAGCTTGGGAGACACCCAAGATCATGATGTAGGTATAGATATTCCATGGTTTAGTAGGATATTATCAGAGATTAATACATGATTTTTTCATGATATTATCACCCATGATATATTTGACCTGAAAGGGGAAACCTTTTGGGTGGACAGAGAGGTGCCCGCAGGTTTTTCAGTAGTTGAGGGAGAGTTTGACGAGTGCTCCCATATTCAGATTTCTAGGGGAAGGTGTTGAGTTTTTAGTGTTCTATGATGAATAATAAACTAGTTTTGGTTATGTTCTAATGTAGAATAAGTGGTTATTTCCTATGATTCACGTTAGTTGATACCACATGAGTAGAACTACATGACCCACGATCTTGAGTTAGCAACGATATTCTTTACACTAAATATGTAGAAACACTACTCAATTAGAGTTTTTTATAGTCAATTATGATCATAATCATCTCAAGTATATCTTCTCTCAGAAGTATATTAATATGAGATTGAGGTGATGGATATAGTACATCCTAGATTGTGACTGTGATTTTATATACACCTTGGAAGGGGAACATGGTAGAAAAATCTCTCTGTAGGATATATTTTTTGTAGTTACTGATGGAGGTATTAGAGAAGGTGGCCTTTTTGTAGTTATCCTTTTTGGATGGATATGGTGTATCTTACCTCCAATTGATGGTTTTACCCCTCAAATTTGTTAGTAATTCAAGGAGGTAAATCATGGGGATGTTGGTTATAAGACCCTACATACATATATATACACTGGACATGCTTCTAGTGAATTTTGTAAAGGTGGGGAGAATTTTTTTCTTTTTAGAGGATACATGATGGTATCAGTGAAGTTACAGGCGGAGGTTCTAAGAGTGTTTCATAAATCTCATTTGGTGGTACATCTAGGTGACAAAAGATGTACTGGGACTTCTGATGTTAGTTTTGGTGTAAAGGGATGAAGAAGTGAGTTGTAGAGTTTGTCTCTCGATTAAATACTTGTTAGGAAGTGAAGTATAAGAACCATGTTCCAATGGGTTTAGCTCAAAACCACGAGGAACCAAAGTGGAAGTGGGATGATATATCCATGGAATTAATGAAAGTCTTACCACGTATGTCCATAAGAAATGATTCCATCTGGGTGATCATACACTGGCTAACCAAGTCGGCCTGCTTCTTATCTATTTGGGAGTAGAGTTTAGTAGAATTATTTATTCTTATACATTCAAGAGATAGCCTGACTCAATGTATTTACCTCAATGACCATTTATGAACATGATTATCTCTTCACATAATAGTTGTGGAAGTGATTACATGAGGTTTTTAGTACTAATTTATGCTCAAGAACAGTATTTCACCCCCAAAATGATGGCTAAACTGAGTGAACCATTTAGGTTCAAGAGGACATTCTATGAGATTTCATGAGGGACATTGTCTGTAGTTGTAAGGATCACCTACTGATGGTGGATTGTGCATACAATAACAATTAATATTCCACCATTTGTAAGGAACCATCTGAGTCTTTGTAGGGATGAACCTTTGGGTTATAACATTGCTGGACTGACATATGAGAGTAGGTACTTATAGGCCCAACGTTGGTGGGGAAAACTATATAGAAGTGTAATTTCATCTAGGAAAAAATGAGAACTATACACAGTTATTAAAAGTCTTATGTTACAAGATTACCTAGTCCTTTGGAGTTCATAGAGGAATACCTTGTGTTCCTAAGGGTTTCACATCAACATGGATTATAGAGATTTTTTTGGGGCGATAAGATATCATTGAGATTAATTATCCCTTTCCAGATACAACATCATGTTTAATAGGTGGAATAATTATTATCTTTACCTCCATAGTTAAACCGAGTACACAACTCCCTCCATGTGTCCCAACTGAGGAGGTTAGTGTAAGACCGATCACACGTTATTGATTGGGGTGAGTTGGAAGTTGAGTGAGGAGATACTTTTACTGAGAACCTAGAAGATATTGATGATCGGTAGGTAAGGATCCTTTATGGGGAATTGAATTCTTTGGTGCATGTCTTGTACCATCACATTAATCTTTAGAATATCACATGGGAGTGAGAAGATCATATTAATTCTTAGCATACACATCTCTTTATGTAGCCTTATTTTGGATTCTTGGGATGTAATGCCTCATTTTTGGGAGGATATAATGGCTCTTATTTTCCATACAATATATCTATATATTTTATAGATTATTTTTGAGACCATGTGTGGAGACAATTTTTGAGTTTGAGGCCTTATGTTCCTTGAATAAGTGATTGAATTATATTAAATATATTAAATAGCGTTTATGCATAATTTTACTGAAAAATGTAATAACATCTAAACGAGGTTCCAGATCATAAATATGAGGGTACCGTTTATTTGAGAATGCATGTTTTACACTATTAATGAAATAAACATGTTATTCATGGTGAGTTTGTGTAAATTTCATCATAGGAATAGAAATGAATAAAGAAATAAAAGAAATTATTTTATTTTTATTTCATTGAACCAGTGACTGGCGTGTCCTTAATTAGATTATTATGACAAAATTATAGGGTTATCCATATAAAAACAAATAAATTGGAGAGATTTTAGAGATATTATTGGATAATTTATGCTATAATAATGGCACGAGGATTGTGGTTTGATGATCAGCATACAAAAGAATCAAAGGATCTCGCCAATGATCACGACACATCTCCATTTGTAGTCAATGATTGATCTGATTTTAGGTAATCTATTTTTTATTATATTAATTATCGATTCTATATTTATATGATTAACATGAATCAGTTTTATATTGGATTGATTCACAGGTTGGTCATTTTCAGGAAGGTATTTATTTTAAGAATTTTATTAGGAGATTTTTTTTGTGATACTTGATTTATTTCTTATCATTCTAATGGAGACAGATCAAGTCCATCATGAACATTGTTCGAGGTTCCTTAATTTTGTTCATGTTTTTTCATTTATCCACATTTTATTGGTCATCATTGGCATTCTTTTTTGGCCCGTGTTTCAACATATACCGAAAATTCAAACGTTTCACACCCGATTCTTGGCACAACGGTTTGAAATCATAGATTTGGGTTTGGCACAATATGAAGATGGTGGGATGATGGAGGTGTAAGAATATTTGACGGTATATTTACCTAGTTTATGTGTTATTCATCCCAAAATAAATAAAAATATTAAAACTTATTTTCCAAATTTATGGAAGGGATATAATTTTTTGATCTATGATGGGAAGGCTCTTCTGGGGTTGAATCATGATTTTATGGAAAGTCGGTCACCGGATCAAAGGGTGGTGGAAGGACCAAAGATGTGGGATCTAGACCAGAGTGTAATGAAAATTACACAATGCATGACATGTAAGTTAGATAGAAATTCCATGTGGGTCCCTTCTAGTGGTGGATAGGGTTTTAGGAGAATGTTAAGAATCACATAGCATGTGACCATATCACATGACTTGTAACCTATACCTAATGGGTCAGCGTGTACCTTACAGGGCACACAGACATGGATTTAAGTAAATGAGATAGATCACACCATGTACTCCCCCACACAAGAACAACCTAAAAAATGTTCCCATGCTATGTTGTGTACTGATACACATGCATAAGTACACAAGTAACAACACGCTATGTACTTTTACATGGACCTAGTCATGGTAAGTTTTTCACATGCTGGATCTGAGGTCGAAGGTACACAAAATCCAACCATACTACAAACTTTTTACTCTATTAACATTTTCTGGGATCCCTCTTACCCTATATCCTAGACAAGTTTTATTAGGGTTCATCCTCCATATCCATTCCTTGAGAGTTATTTTGAAATTTACTCCTACACATAGAAAAATGATCCCTTCAACATGAGTTATTTGATAGAGTTGTTGTAATCCAACCATACGACCCAGATTGAGACCCTATATTCATATTTATTCCATAGGTGGATTTATTAGTATCATCATGACCAAAACTATATAGGTTCACATCCTATTCTTTGAAGGTTAATCCATATTGTGTTATTGGTATATCCCATGGCCATGGGAGTGATCCAAATATGTGTATCGTATCTATTTATACCTTCAGCGTATACTTATAATGGTGATACCCAAATAGAATTTACCTATTTTTGGGATGTAATCAATTCCATAAGACTCATTAGTGTGTTCGATTAGATGAGTGATATGTGGAACCTTCAGGCTGGAATTCGAGAGTGGTATTACATTTGTGACTTAACATTAGACTCTGTGTCTTTTTAAAGTATATCTAGATGTTCTTATTATATGTGTGGTATAAATATACCTATATAGAGATGACTATATTAATGTTTTTATTATCTATGTTTTCTTTGTTTCTTAATGGTTATTGTTATATTCACCCCTATATGGAAGTTTCCCACACATGTTGTGTTTTATGTAGACAATCATTCTGTAGACAAAGTCCTCAACGTATCAGGACCAAATGTTGTTTAGTGAGATTGGAAATATTGATGTGTGTTCTATGGTATTTTCAAAGAATTCCCCAATTCTACTTTCAGGTTGGACATTTTTTCAACCCCTTTGTGGTGGCCTTGTATTTGACACTATTTACTTTCCTTTACTTTCGATCGTACTCTGGTGGTGGGATTTAGATGTATGCACGCACGGTTGTTCTGTTGTTTTTACATTTCAGTATTATATAGGTTTGGATATGTGTGTTTTTATAGGTACTTAGGGAAAGACCTCCCATGTTATTGATATTTTTGCTCATCTCTAGTCACTATCACCTGACCTATTGGAGGAGGGCTTGGGGAGTTATGGAAAGAGCCCCATTAGGATGGGTCATGAAACCTCAATTCAAAACATTCATGGTATGGGAACCTAAGACCCCCCACTAATAACACTCATAATTTTTAATCTATAATGGCTCACCACTCTGGGTGATCATGACTATGCTTGATTATTATGAATCACCTCAATATACCACCAAATATATAGGCAATGTAAATGTGGTGATCAGAAATCAAATAACAAACCATAGTACCTCCTCCATTATAAAACCAATTTTTATATACTTCATTGATTTATCTATTAAATTATGATACAAATACAACAATCCTAAAAGATAAAAATCCTGAGAATCATTGTTTATTATATTCATATCACAATAACTGGAAATAAGTACACAATGAAATTATTTAAAAACTCAAAAACATGCCATTATATTACACTAATCTTCTAATATTTCACGGGATATTCTATAGACCTACATAAGAAAGGGGTGAAATGCGATTAACAATAAGGGTTTCATCAATGAATAGAATAACACAATGTTGTACTTGTGAGTCAAGAGACACAATATAAAGGTTAAAATCTTAATCATGAATATCAAAGCATGGTATAATATGATAACATCAAGGCATCATAGGAATGTGGCAAGAACATAAAACATTGCATCAAAAGCATACTTCAAGGAAAACCACTGATAAATCATTACAATATGTTCTTAGAATAACCATATTTAGGCCATATATGATATATCATGAGATAAAAATATTACCCAATTCATTGGATGATTATTTTAGTATAGGCCCACCTATTAATTTCATATTTTGTACATACATTTGTGTTCCATATAGATCATACATCATAAAAATATATATTAAAACATTTAATCACATGATTAAAGATTATGAGATATATATGGATGTAATAATTAAATGGAGGATAAGTGTATCTAGGTAAATACCTTTGACTAGAATTGGGGTAAGGTATTCACAACACAATAGTTTGGAATTGAAAATCTTGATATAATTTCTTTTCTATAACAAGTTAATAAAAAGGGCCATCAAATAGATAAATGAGAGTGAAAGGTTGTATCTCATTACGTTTTAATCATAAAGACAGTAAAGGGATGTGTAAAAACCCATTAAAACCTATAAATTTGGAAATAAAAAGGCTTATTAAAATAATATTCTTAAATAAAGTGGAAGAAGTGATGATCACTTACTTGAGAGGTTTTTCTAAAAGCATGGGATGAGCTTCATGAAAACTTATTACACCACAGGATGTCTTTGGAGGGGATGAGGGAGAGAAAATTTGTTCTCAATGGGTTTTTAGTGAAAAGGAATTGTATTTTTCATGGGTATTTATAAATTTTTTTGGGAATTTTCTTATTAATGTTTAAACTATGGTTTTTGACACTAAGAGATAAAATAACAAAAAATGAAATCCTTCCAATATTGTTTTCTAGTATTTTTACCAAATATAATTGTTTTCAATATTTTCTTAGTAAATGAATCAAAAACAATAAAATAATACCATTGATTATGTGGAAGTGAGTTATATTCATAGGGAATGTTTTTTAACCATAAAATATAATATATGTTTTTTAATATTCATTAAAGATTTGTAAAATTAATATATTAAAATAAAAATGGGTTATTTTAAATTTCAATTAATTTGTCATGATATATTCCATTTATATTATTTATTACATAACATTAGTGTTATTATGATTTTATAATATATACTATATATTTATATCATATTAACTTTTTCCCTAAAAATTCAATTTTCTTAGAAAATTTAAAAAAATAACTATTTGAAAATTTGAAAATTATTATTTAAAAACATTATTTATTTTTAGAAAATAAATTTTAAAATATGATAATTTCCACTTTTAGATAAAAATCTGTATTTATTAGAAAATAATCACTTCTACAACCATCACATCTTTCTGTCCCTTATAAAATATACAATGGACATCATTAAATTATATTTAAACATATATTTAGATAGGTATTATTGAATAAGAATATATCAATTAAATAAAATTTATTTCAAAAATTCATATATTTATCAAAAAAGGGATGTTTTAATTGAATCTATAAATTTTCTAAAAAAATAATTTTAATATCATCGTATCGAAATCTAATTTTTATCACACTCTTTATATAACCATATGCATATATTTTAATTAATAATATAAAAGGTATAAATATAATGATTATTTTATTAATAATAAAATATAAATATAAATAATTATAGTTTCTACATACATAACCCCTTATTACACCGGTATATTCCCATAGGGTAAGGCATGTGATAGTGGTAAATTATTGGGGTGGATCGATGGGCATGGTTTGTTTCATGATCACAATATGTTTTATATTATCATATAAATGAGTGTTCTTGAGTTTTAGTTATTGAAAATCATCTTGGGATTCATCAAGGATAAATCCTAGGGATTTTATCTCCCTAGGAAACTTTGATAAATATGTTTCATAGGGTATGATACTACTTTTCAAGGTCATATATTTATCCTTATGTGTGAATTTGATATTATTTTAACAATTAATATATAATTATCATAATGGTCTCTGTGAAAATACTATATTATAAAGTATTATGATTATTTAACTCTCTTATAAGCATGAAAGACTCATTTTTGGCATATTTTGTAGTTTTAAAAAATTAAAAATGAAATATAGTGCATTATTTTTATGTACCTATATTACTAAATAAATAATTTTTTCATTCAGAAGGGAATTTCATTTATAAAATTTCAGGTCTTTACTTTCTCCCCCCTTCAAAAAGTTCACTCAAAATTTTCTTTTACACACTAAAATAGATGAGGGTACTGTTTTTTCATCATATCTTCTAGTTCCCTTATCTTCAGATCAAACCCGTGGTTCTACAACAACACTTTGAATACAAGTGTTATCTTCCTTCGTAGAACATTTTTTCTATGATATGTGATCTTCCTAAGATAATACTAGTATAAAATATCATTAACTAAGGGTACCACCTAAAGATTTAGTACATGTGAGGGGACTGGTATATACTTTTTAAATAGGGATATATGGAATACGTCATAAACATGATATAGGTTAGGTGGGAGTTTCAATAAATATAAAACAACTCCAATGTGGTCAAGGATCTCAGTGGAGCTGGTGAATTTATGACTAAGATCTCCCTCCTCTAAAACCTCAAGACATTATTACATGGTGATATATAAAGTAATAACTTATCTCCAAACTCAAACTATAGGTCTCTTCAATAAGATAAGGAGCCATCATATTTTACTCTTCAATTTAATCCATTTATTTTGGTGATAAAAACATATTCCCATATAGTGCCTCATAATGTTAGATTTTAATGCTAAAATAAAAACTATTGTTAAAAGAGAACTCTTAATGGGGAAATTATAGATCCTACTAGTCTCTGAAATCAATTGAACATGATATCATCATATCCTCTAGAGTTTAATTGGTTCACTTAGGAAGACTATCTTCTTGAGCATGATATAAAATACTGAAACTCATCACTATATCCAATGCTTGGTTATGGATTCTACAAATCCTTAATTTAAACCTTGAATATTGATTAGAAACAATATAGATTGGTACTCCATGAAGTCTTACCAAATACATTAGATATATCATAAAATGTTTGACAATAGTGAAATCCTCTATTATAGAAAGTAAATACAATGACTTTGTAAAGAGATAGACTACCACCCAAATTGAATTATTTCTTCTATATATTCTATGGATTCTAATGATGAATAAAATTGTTATGATTTAAAATTTCCATAAATTTATATTAATATAGTTGCATCATAACCTTATAATTATGTCATTTATCTAGGAAATTTTTTTCTACCAAGCATCATGATACAAATTCTATAACCACTCATTCATGTTATCCCACTAGATGTTTTTCTTCAACTCTCTATACATATAGATGATCCCTAGATGAAAATATAATGATTTCATGTGTGAATCATCTAGAATATTCCTCCTCATTTATAGTTTTTATGGGACACCGATGAAGGTTACAAACATTGTAAATCCATCCCTAAAAAAATTAAACTATAGATTATTCACTACATTTCTATATAGCGCTTCATTTTTCTTTTAGGACTGTGTGATCATCTCATGATTTGATTAGTGCACAATTATTTTATAAATGATGTATAATGTTACTTTAATGATTCCTTTTTATATCTGTTAAATGTTTAGGAATATTATATCCCTTTTAGTCTATATTTTGGATAGGGTTATAATATCCTTTCAACACAGTTAATCTACTAATTTCTTCTCCTTACAAGGATGGTAATGGATAAAACAATCATGATCCTTCAGTACCTATAATCAAATTTGTTGTAAAATATTGAGCTATTTTTTGAATATATATTTTAGGCTTTTATGATTCATATATATTCCACAATTCACCCAATATAGATTATTTCACTAAATTCTCAATGTACATATCACTACAACTAATTCTATATCATTCATCAAGAAGTTCACATCATGGATTTGTAATTGTTAAGATTCATAGTATAATAATTTTACATATTTAATGAATATGGAACTGAATCCTTTTTTGGGATGAATCACTATAGACCATAAATCCATCACTAAAGGTTAGTAATGTGAGCATGTGTTTAGTGATTAGACTCTATATTAACTCTATAAATCTCTCTACATAGTCATCCGTAATGAAAAAAAAATAAATCCCTTTTGAGTTATCCTGGTTAGTGGAACTGAAAATTGTGATATGTTTCTCAAAAATCAATAATATTAGAAAGTTAATCCATATAAACTACATATCATCACAAAATATTTTTCTCATTTCCATCATTAAAGTTCCTTTATCACTGAAGGATCTATAAATATCACTTTAATGGTGATAACATGCCCCTTGATGTTACTTGAACGATCCAAAAAACCCATTTTTTTTACTTATTATAAGAATCTTCCATTCACATGTTCTCCAGTACATCATTCAAATGCTTATAATGTACTTATTTTAATTTTTATAAGATGTGAAAATATACTATAAATAATACCATAAATTTATTGAGTTAATACATTAATATTTAGTTCAACAAGTCCATGAAGTTAACTGGAGAATTAGTGAGTATAAGTAAAATCAATATAAATTCGTAGCTCCCATACCATGTGTGAAAAGGAATCTTGGTGATAAACTCCTTATTTACCATTACATGATAATATCCATACTAAGGATCCACCATATAGAAGTACTAAGATCCATATAGAATATCAAAAAAGTAATATATTTATGGTATATGATACATTTTATTTATCATGGTTTCTTTGACCTCATAATAATAAATATGGAGGTGCATTGAACCATACTTATTCTTTATTAAATGGACCAACACATACCATTGGGAAGAACATGGTATTATAAACCATTATCAGATTATCATGTAGTTCCTTCTTCAGCTCTTAATGTTCAAAATTATACATCCTATATAGAGTGTTGTAAATTTGAAAGGCACTAGGTATATGTAAGATTGATAACTAAAGAAGTTGATTGGGAGAAATACCTAGATATTATTCAGGAAACACATCAGTGTAATCACATACAATGGGTATGTCATTAAGAATGATCTATTACTTAGTCTAAACCATTTTTTCACAGGATTTTTAATAAGATCGTAATATCAATTTTTGAGATGATTATTCGAATGGAAATCCCCCCCTCCTTAAACTTATGTAGAATTGGAGAGATATTCATGATATAAAGGGAAATTTCAATATCCCTACAATTATTGTTGGTATATATAAGAAATAAAATCATTATATATAATAATATAAAATTTACATAAAGGTAGTATCATAAGGTTCTCCAGGATGTTCATTCCAAAAATATTGATAAGGTAAGAATTACATATATGGGATTCAATAATTTCCACATTTTCTATTTTCAACAATTACTCAAATTTAATGTTTTGAGCTAGTTTTTGAATATTTGTACTAAAAATGTGTGATATGAAATAATTTATAGAAATGGAATCAAATAGTATTTTTTCTATCCTTGCATGAATAGCAACTGTACATATCACCACATCATTTTCAAGATCTACCTCTATAATTGTGATGGAATATACCTTCCCTTTCTCTATAATAATCGGAGGTTGTTTTCCTTGATCATATTTGGAAACCCTTGGATTAGTTCATTGGTTTACATATTATACATTCCCCTTAATGTTGAAGCTTTGGACAATAGGTTGATGGTTGACCATAACATTTCTTCCTTCTTTCAGGTAGGTGGGTTTCTCCAATCATCATTCACTAGCTAAGTTACCCTCCTTCCCACACATAAATCACTTCCTTTTCCCCATTAATAAATTTCTGAGATTCTTCTTCCTGTAATTTTGACAAGAGGAATGTTGGACTTCATTAACACTATGTGTAATGCCTCAAAATTATAAAGTAAGATCATTATATTCGGTAGAATGTATGACACACAACACCAAATGTGTAAGATAATATATTCTCCTGATACATTAAAATATATTTAATATTTTAAAAAATTTAAATCTATGATATAATATTTCAATGTATGTGATATTGAGTTATCATGAATCACACACAATAATGAATTTATACATTTGATTGTGTTACACGCAAGACTTAGTTTTACCGAATAACAATATATAATTAAAATATTATTATTTAAAATAATAAGATATGACCTATGATGCTAAATTATAGGTTATAAATAGTTTTAACTAACTTATAAAAATATATGGTTATAACAATATAATCTGAATTCATTGGTTTTAAATTATTTATAAATGAAAATATAATCCAATTCAATATAATAGAAATATATTATTTTTATACTCACAAAGGTGTTTTATCCTAATAAATTTAATTAATTTATATTAGTGAATGATATTAATGATATATATATATATATTATAAATTAAATCAAATATTTTTGACACTCATCCAATAGATTTTATAGGCATAAGATAAGGGCAGACCTAATTTTATGCATAAAAACCTATATTTTTATAAATGTAGTATTAATGAATTTTAATGGAGAAACTATTTTAAATTAATTTTTTTTAAATTTTATATATTTTATTGGTCAAAGTAACCATAATATTTGAAATAATAAAATAATTTTATCTTTGGGTAGATTTTTTTTGTGAAGCTTAATTTTTTAAAGAATATTGAAAAATAATAAAATTTAATTCAAAAAATATTCTTCCAATAATTTATTTATATGTTTAATTTAAATATTTAATTAGATTAAAAGTTTATTTACATATTTTGTATGTAAAATAATCCATGTTAGGTTATTTTAATCATTTTCATTTTGAAATTCAACATTAAAAATTTGCAAACTCTTGACCATTTTTACTTTTAAAACCCTGTTAGTCATCCTGTCTGCGAGATTAATTTTAAACTATATTATATAACTTATGTGACTTAAAATTGGAAAAATGGATTCAATATTTTTAATAACCATAATTTATAATTTATAATATGTTAAACTTAGTTTTTGTCTAAAAATATTAGTAAAATTAATTAATATAAATTACAGCATTTAAGAGAAAAATTATCTAAACCACAAACTAAACTTTAAATGTAAGGTCCCAAATGAAATAAAAACTTCAATGAAATAAATTTTATGGAAATAGTTTGACCCTATAATAAATTTTATTTATTTCATAAAATTATTAGATCCACATGAAGCGAGAATAATTTGGGTGGAATTCCCTTTTCAAAAATTTATAAGAATTCCACTTCTTCGCCACTATAAAAAGGCACTCACCCTTCACACTACCTCACACCTCTCAAGATAAATAGGATCAAAAAAAATATTCCTAAATTTCTCCTTATAATTTCTACACTAATAGTATAATCCTAAACTTGGGTATAAATCCAAGGAAATAATATTTTTGGTATAAACCAATGGAGTTACCCAGAGAAGAGTTAACATCCTTCCTCATGATCTTTTATATATTTTTATTATCCACAACATAAAATATTCACACATAATGAATAGATAAAAGCCTCATAATACTCAATATGCTAATATTTTTTATATTATCAGTTATATAAAAAATTACTCAAACTTCCATAAAATGGATAACGAACTTACGGTTCGTATGTACGGTGAACTACTGCCTCATGAAACGATGTCATTAATTTTTCTTTTATGAATTATAATGTTTGGGGATTGTGATGAAAACCATGTTTTTATATGTTATATATGATATTTGTAAAGTATTTATGCGTCTTTAATTTTTTTTATATAAAATGAATTTACACTTTCCATTTAGTGGGAATATGATAATATCATTTTTGGAAGTGTAGACTACCGCCTCCTCAAAGCAACATGCTTCGTTGACACTATACATGGAATGTGTAAATGATTTTTTAATAAATCTAGGTTACATATATGAAATAAATATGACTATTTAATAATAATATTCATATTTATCATTTAGTCTTCATTATTTTAATAAAAATGAAATGTAAGTATCATTCATCCGTATATACGACCTACCGTCTCCATAAATGGTGCATTTCATTTATTATCTCCAAACATTATATATTATTTTAAATACATATATACAGAATATATATTATAATTAAATCACGTATCAAATCTATTATATTATCAAATCAGTATATAATTAATAATAAAAATATCAAATCAAATCATACTCGAAAAAATTTGGGAATAAACACATGAAATAGTGAAAATAATGAAAAATTATTAAAAAATAGGTAATAAGATATTATAATAAGTTAATATACAATATTTTAAATATTATTATTTTTCTTATATAATTTATTATCAAGGTTAAATCTATTATACATTATGTTTATATAAGTTTACCAAAAAAGAAACACAAGTTAATGGATTCTTGTCTCACTTTCTTTTTCTATGAGGCATTCACTATTTTCACAACTTACTACATTTGTGTGGTGTATCTACAGATAATTTTGATATATTATATCAATAATTATTTTATATTCATGTTGTTTAAAGTTTATTTTGATGTTAACTCTTTCATAGGGCTTATCATTCAAAAGTTACTAAGTACTAAGGGACTTCATCTCAACTCCAATTATTTGAGGAATACATTATTGTTTTGAACTTAATTTATTATATATAGTGTCTATATTGAAACATTGAAATATACTGTCATGAATAATTTATTAATAATGATATATTGAGTTTCAATTTGAATTATTTCATCTATGGGGACTTTAAATTATATTTACCCAAGTAGAAAATCAATTTAATAACCCAATTCCTTTTCATTGGGTTGTACCACTTCCTCATCGTCGTTAATATTATATGATTATGCACACAATTATTTTGACCATATATTTATGTATCTATACTTAACTTATGTGTATATAAAATTTATACACATAATCTATTCATTTATTGATTCTCACATCAATTTTATAATTTCTTCAACAGTTTATATCCCAATATAATTTTATTTAGGATTGGTTGTACTTGAATTTCCATTAGAGGAAATTATTTGATCATTGATCAATAAAACCTTTCATTTGTTATCTTATGGTTATTCATGACCATTATAAATTAATAGTATAATTTTTCAATTTTTGGTAGTTAAAATTTGTTATAAAATGTTTTTAAGAAAACCAAAATTCATTTTTCTCTTTAGTTAAAGAACTTGTATTGTTAAAAAACCTTGTTTTTTAAAAATGTGTTTTAAAAAATGTTTTTAAACTTTCCAAAATTATTTTATAAAACATTTATATAATTTATTTATTTTATAGATGTTTTCAAAATAATCTCTTTAGCTCTTTTAGAACAAGGAAACTTTCTAACCTTTTATAGTGAAAAATGAATATTCTTTTTACCTTGTACAAAATATACAGATTTACCCTCTATTATTTCCTAAAATATTCCTTTTCATGTTTAAAAGGTTAATTTTTAATGAATATGTTTATACAAGTTAATTTAAAATAAAATGTTTAAGAAAATCAAAATAAAAAGTATATTTTTCTCAATATTTTTTTTAAAAGATATTTTTATAGTATTTTCATTCATAAATGATAATAAATCTTTATTTAAATCTACTTAGGAAATGTTGTATTGATACTATCCATATTATTTCTCTAGATTGTTAATGATTTATTTGTACAAGGAAAATTTTGAAATTAAATTCCATTATTCACTTGTGTTGTTCCCTTGAAATATCCAATTTTCTACGATCATTGAAAAATGAATTTACCCTAATTATCCAGAAAATTTATCGTGGATATGTTCATTGCCTATACTATATACTATTTTTACATAGGATTTTTACATTTAAAGTTATTTGATTCATTTTAGAAATATTGATAAATCAAAATCCTTTACTCTATATGGATATTTCATAATAAATGTTGTTTTTTAATTAAATCGATTATTCGATATATGAGGAATGATTTGGACATTAAAAACACACATTAGGGTTTGTTTAAAGTTACCCACTTGATGCATCAGTAATATCATGAGATGAAATTAGTTGGAAACAAACCCTTTGAGTTTGTTAACAAGAATAATAGATGGGTTTATACCTGTATATTTAAACTATATTTTAAAAGGTATTAAAACTAGTATGCTAAACCATTATGTGAAACGTATTGATGGAAAAAGTATAATGTTCCTAGGAAACATGACATCTGATAATTAATCATTTCCTTCTTTCATTATTTAGTTATAATAATCCATGATATTTATTTCTTGACACTATTTATGTATGAATTTCATTTTAATTTCATTAATTAATGGCATGTGTATAATTTATTTTCATTTCTATACTGATTATGACTTATCAAGTTATTTAAATGGAATGTGTTTTCAATAATTTACCTTTCCATATTTTTTACAAACTTTCATCTTAGTTTATTTATTTAATTGCATTTCTCTTTATTTATTACCTTTCCATGTTTATTATTCACATTTATTAATTATTTATTCCACTATACTTTACTCTTACTAAGAATTAGAGCTTAACATTTTTTTTTACTTTTCTTTAGTACTCCCAGATGTCTACTAAGAATGATATTCAAGGATTCAATAAATGAAAAAAATGTTTTTATCCCGGAATGAAAAAAACTATTTTATTTTTTGTATTCATTTTTAATAACAGACTCATATATATATATCTAGTTTACAAAGACTAATAAACCTTTTTCTTCATTAGGAAGTGATTTACTTATATCTTATACCAATGTAATGGTAGAATAACACAAACTCTTGAATTTCTAGGGTCAGGTCCCTATAGTTGGTATTCAAGAATGTTTATAGAAACTTTGGGAACTAGATTTAGGAAACATAGATTTGAGAACATATCTCTAAGGTAGAATTTGAGGATAATTACAGATTAATATCCTATAGTTTCGATTAGGTAGAGATTATGTGGGTTTTCATTGAAATCAATCCATGTTTATATACTAAAATTGGATGTGTTTTTGGCATATATGTACCTAGGTGTACAAATTTGAAAAGGTGCATCAGGCTTGACTTGAGTGTAACTCGGTACATGACAACTGGTATTACTATACACAAGGTTTGAAATTCTAAATGGATATACTTAGGATAATTAACATTTTCATTAAAAACTAATATAATGTATTTTAATATATAACAACATTAAATGAAATAGGTCAAAACTAAGGTGTCTTAGAATGAAAATAATTTTTAAATATTTAAACATCCTATAAATGATTATAAGTGGTTTTACAACATGATAATTGATTCTCACACTGTGCCTTTTGGTTTTTGGGAATCCTCTACTCTATAGGATAAAATATATAATAAGGGATACTGATGAAATAAATGGATGAAGATTTTATATATTGGAATTTTATTGAAAACCTTTGTTAAAAAGATATTTAGTGATTAATATTATTTCAAGGATGTACATCATATTTATTTTCAAAATTATATTAATATGGTTTCCAAAATGGAAAAAATTTATGTTGGGGAAAACCCATCATGTTTTTAAAGGTTGTGAGATATGAACCCTTGACTTAAGTAGGACAATGGTTTAATGCCAACAATTGACCTACACATTTTCCTAGTTTAAATGAAATTGTTTTTAGTTAAAAAATTTATGAATAAATATTAATGATGAATAAGTAGTGTTATAATTTAGATTTAGAGATTAATGTATTTACCATTTTCGAATTAGAGAATAGTTAGAGATAACTTGAATAATGTATCACTCATTTTTGGGCCTTATGATCCGGTAAAAGTGTATTTTAGTGTTTCAGTAATCAAATATAATTTTTGGATATCCCTTTATTGATATAATGGTTAAATTTTAAATTGATCAAAGCACAAAAAAAGATGAAAAATGTGTTTCTAAACTTTAAATATGTCTATTTACTATATTTCCACATATTTTTAGGTAGTAAAAGAATTTCTCAACATTAGGAAAATGATCAAAAAATGTTTTCCTAATGAATATTTGTTTAAACTGATGTTCTTCTAAAGCATCACATATTTAAGAATTTGAGTCCCTCGGGCTTCCATTGATCATTCACTTGTTTATGATAGATTACCTCAATAACTCCCTATAATTATTTAATCTTTTCCACCAGGTAGATATCTCCACCTTCCATTATCATACTTAGAGACCTTGTTATATGTTAGTCCATGTGACCTTTGTACTTCCCAATCTCTCTTTTTATAGAGGTTTTTTTTAAAACCCCTTATCATGATGTGAAATTTAAATATAGGAAATATCAAGCAATATATTACCAAGATCACATGTAAATTTTGAGGATGTAATCTATTTAAGATGGGGAGAATGTAAGAGCCAACAATTCTAACATAAGAACATTGTATTAGATAGCCTTCATGACACACAACACCAAGCATGTAAGATAATATAATATCCCTATATTTTACGATATATTTACTATTTTAAATAAATTAAATCTATTATATAATATTGTAATCCAGATGATACTGAGTTATAATGCATCATACACAACAATGAGTTTCTTCAAAGGCTAGCATTACACGCAGGACCGTGTTTTGCCGAACAATAATATATTATAAAAATATTATTATTTAATATAATATGATATAACCTAGACATAAATTTAGAAGTTATGAATAGTATTAAATAATATATTTTAAAAATATAATTTTAATTCATTGGTTTCCCGTTATTTAGAAATGAAAATATAAACCAATTGAATATAAATGGAATATATTTTTATACTCACAAAGGTTTTTTATCAAAATAAATTAAATTATATACTGTTTTTTAATAATTTTAATTATAAATATATATATTATCTTAATTAAAATATTTTTTATACTCATTCAATAGATTTTATAGGCATATGATAATAACACACCCAAGTTTAGGCATAAAAACCTTTATTTTTATAAAGGTAGTTTTAGTGAAATTTAATGAAGAACCTATTTTAAATCCATTTATTCCCAAAGTTATTGGTTTTCATTTAAAAATAAACTCTATCATTTAAACTGAATTATAAAAATTATATCAGGGTGAATTTTTGGTATTTTATGTGATGTTTTATTATCTAATGAATAATGAAAAATATTGAAATTTAATCCGAAACCGCTTTTTCATCTAATTTATTTATAAGGTAAAATTATATTTTTATTTTATTTTAAATTTAAATTATATATATTTTACATCAATTAATCCATTTTAGGTCATTTTAATCAATTTCAATTTAAAATTGGATATAAAAACTTAGAAAATTGTTGAACATTTTTACTTTAAAAATACGCTTTCTCGTCCCGTGTGCAGAATTAATTTTAAATTATTTCATTCCTATTTAGTTATCAGAATTTATAAAATTAGATTACATATTTTGAATTAGAATAATTCAAAATTTCTTATAATTTCAACTTACATTTTTACCCAAAATATTATTGAACATAATGAAAATTAATTACATCGATTAAGAGAAAAAATAGCTTAATAAAGGACTAAACCATACACTTTAGGGCCAAAATGACCTTAAAACTTGTCAAAAATACATTTTATGTAACTATATTTATACTATTACACATTATATCTGATTCTTACCATTATTGGATTAACTTTTCATGGAAAAAACGTAGGTGGAATTCCTTTTCAAACATTTATAAGAAGGACACTCCACTATAAAATGTTACTCCCCCATATCACTTAATCAAACCACTATATCTACTTTCGATTGACCAAAATATTCTAAAATAGTTCCTAAAAATAACTCCCCACATCCTATAAGCCTCAAATTTTTAGAAGTCCTACCAAGGAAGCCTTTTGGTGTAAAGAAATATAGTTACATAAAGAAGAGTAACATCTTCCCTCACACTAGTTTTTTTTATTTTTATACTCCACACACTAAAATATTCTTATTAATTTAATAAATAGTATTATAAGTATGTTAAATAAATTAATTTGTTTTTATATCTAGGGTTTTACCTAAAATTACACAACTACCATCAAATGGTTAATGGAATTACCATTTGTGTGTACGGTGAAATACCGCCTCACGAAATGTTGTCATTTTTTTTCCATTACCACCTCTCAGGGTGGTTAATTATGATGGACACCATTTTTTTATATTTTATATTTTATATTTACAATTTATTTATGATTCTATAAATTTTTATAGAACATAAAATTATTCTTTACATTTTGTGGGAATACTATAACATCGTTTGTGGAAGTTTGGACTACTGCCTTCTCAAAATTGTGTGATTCCTTTAATCTATACATGAAATGTATAAAGGATGGTTTTACTAAAAATATGTGAAATATAAGACATAAATATTATTTTTTAATAATAATTTACTTGTACATAATTCAATTTTATTCTTTTAATATGATAAGGAAATAAATGTTTTGTTCATGCAGACATACGACCAATCGTCTCCATGAACGGTTCATTTCATTTCATATCTCCATACTAAATAGATTATTAAAAATAAATATATAATTGATATATGTGATAATTAAATAATGGCCTTAAAATTATTATATTATGAAATCATGATCGATGTAAGATGAACAAAAATAAAAAGTCAAACATACTAAAAAAACAAGGCTATTAACACCCGAAATAGTAAAAATAATGAATGATCATTATAAATAAGGTAATAAAATATTGATATAAGTTAATAAATGATATTATAAATATTATTATGGTTATTTTTATTATATAAACATGAATAAAACCATTATAAAAGAGGTTTAATTATGTTCACCCGAAAGGAAATGCAAGGTAATAGATTCTTGTATCATATTTCTTTATATAAGGCACACACCATTTTCACCACTTACTCTAGTATGTAGTGTATATACTACCCATTTTGAATAATTATATCATTAATTATTTTATATTAATGGTATTTAAATTTTTATTTGATGTTATCTCTTTCATGGGGCTTGTGATTAAAAATTTACCAAGTAGTACAAGACTTCATCTCACTTACTATTCCTTGAGAAATTCTATATCGTTGTGCACCTTATTTATTATATATGGTGTAATGTTTTCCACATTGACATATAATATCATGATTAATTAATTATTAATGTTAATTTTGGGTTCAATTTGAATTATGTCATCTATGAGGAACTTATCTTAATGTTACCCTTGTAGAAAATATGTTTCATAACCAGATTTATTTTCATTGGGTTATACTACTTCCTAATTATCATTAATATTCTATGATTATGTGTACAATTATTTTAAACTTATATTGATGTATCTGCACTTCAATTATGTTTATTTATAGTTGAGTTAAATAATATATTCATTTATTAATTCTCACTACCATGTTACAATATTTTTATGGGTTTACTTTACAATATCATTCTATTTGGGATAGGTTTTACTTTAATTTTAATCAGAAGAAATTATTTGATAATTATTCAATATAAAAATTATTTTTATTTTCTTCTAGTTATCCATTAAAATTTTCATGGTATAATACCATTTTTAACTTTTTAGTACTTAAAATATTTTAGAAAGTCTCTTAAAAAAACCGAATTCATTTCTCTATTTAGTCAGAGAACTTGTTTTCTTCTAAAAATTATGTTTTCTAAATATGATTTAAAAAAATGTTTCTAACCATCCCAAAATTATTTAGTAAATCATTTTTCCCATTTTTTATTTTAAAAATATTTTCAAAGTAATCTCCTCATCTCTTTCTAAACATGGGACTTTTCTGTCCTTTTTACTCTAGGAAAGGAATGATGTTTTAACATTATACAGAATATAAAAATTTAACCATTATTGTTTCTGTAACATCCTAGGTAAATAAAAAATAACACTTATTTCATATTTATTAATATTTTTTAATTAAATATTAATTTTACTTTAAATGGGTTGTTATGTTCGATAGCGTACTCGATACGCAACAACGAGTTTCTTTGAAATCTTACGTTGCACACTAATAATATATTATTATTATTTTAAATGGTAGTCAACTCCTAGCTGTTGTATTGGTAGGAATGAACAAAACTAAATAAAATATTATTATACATGTTTTATAAATGTATTTACATTCATCCAATAAATTTTAGAGGCTTAAAATGTGAATGAATCTAATTTTAAGTATAATTTACATTAAAAGGCTAATTTATCGCCTTTTAATTGAGAACCCTCCTTAAATATAGTTTTGGTTACTTTAAAACATTATATATGACCAAATAAAATCCTTATTTTTAATGGGGGCATCAAATTTTAATTTGTGTAAAATTTTGGAATTTTTCTGATAAAGTTCATTTTTAATGAATAGTGAAAATATTGTATTTTAATTCAAAACTGTGATTTAATATAATTTATTTATATGGTTAGATTATCTTTTTAATTTATTTTAAAGTGTAATTAGAATATATGTTTACCATTTAATCCAATGTTGGTCATTAGAATTAATTTCACTTTGAAATTGGACATAAACAAGTGTCAATCTTTTGATAGTTATTGTTTCTTAAAAACACGCTAATGTTTTAACAACGGAAATTAATTTTAAAATTAATAATTACACTTTTATGTTTTGAATTTGGAAAAGTAAACATAATTTTCTAATTTCTAATATCAAATATATCCTAGGCTTAATTTTTGAATTTTTCTGAAAAACTTCAATTTTTGATGAATATTGAAACCACTTCGGGGTAGTTAAAAAACTGACTTTTTCTTTTAAATGAAATTTTACCAATTCTGTGAATTGAATTTAAAAAATCTGAAATACATGTTTGTCATCAAGAAGTAAAATTTGGTTCATTAAGTTGAAAATAATTTTTTTGGTGAATAGTATCTTTTGACTTTTAGTTACCGCAGTTAAAGGTAAATAGGGTAATTCAAGGTTAAAAGAATATTATAATAATTCAAAATTACCTTAACACTTGTCCAAACCTTATTGGTTGAGTCATTAAAGACCATGGAAATCTTTGGGTAGATTTTGGGACCCCATTGAGCCACTTGGGAGTGATAATGAAAATTTAGATTAATTAATTTAATGTGAAGACAAAATTGACATTAACAAAAATCTTTTAGTAAATAATTATTATATGGTGTTATATAAGTCCTATTTTTAACTATAAAAATTATTTTAAAAGTTAAAAAAATTTCATACATGATATTATTTGTTTTATAATTTTTATACAACAAATAAATTAAATTATATATGACATAAAAATGATGTAGTGTTTACCTCATTAATAAATCATTTAAATAAATAAGATTATAATGATTAAAATATTATTCAAAACATGTCCAATTATTATTGGATGATTTTATTTTGACCATGAGTCATCTTATATTAATCTTTAATTATTTTTGTACCATTATAAACCCAATATAATTATATAATAAAATAATAGTTTCACACTTTCCTAAAGAGCCCCTCCTCCCCCTTATAAAAGAAGACGACTTCTAACCAATTCCTCACACCTCTCAAACCATTTGGATCCACAAAACTATGCACAATTAATATACTTACATCCATATCCTCCCCCTAGAAGCCTTACTTTAGGCATAAGGCACTTCAAGAAGTCCTTTGGTTCAAACCAAAGGGAGTTACCCAAATTAAAGGCAACAATTTCTTTTAAATTGTTTTCTTTTATTTTACCTCTCCAACCAATAAAATCTATTTACTACATTCTTTTGTAACAAAAAAAGTATCCTCAATATACTAGTATGTTGTTATGAAAATTATTCGAACTACACTTACACACACCTCCATCTAATGGGTGAAGAACATAATGTTTCTGTGGATGACAAACTAACGCCTCACAAAACAATGATTGTTCAATTACATCTTACCTCCTCTCATGGTGACCATTATGATGGAACTGTATTTATATATGATATATATAATGTTTATTATTTCATTATGCTTCTGTACTACCCAATTTATATCAATCCTTTTTGGTTTCCATTGTTGGTAAATACAAAAATCTCATTTGAGGAAGCGCGGACTACCGCCCCCACAAAGTGATGTGACTCGTTAATGCCTTATGTGGGATGTATAGAGGATAGAGTTAATGATATTATATATGATATTATAATATAATTATACTATACCCATGTATAATTGTGTTTTAATTCCATCAAAATAAGAAATAAAAATGAAAGTAGCATTCATGCGTACGTACGGCTTACCGTCTCCATGAACGGTGCATTTCATTTCGTACCTCTAAATGTTATGTACTCTTATAAATACATGTATATAATGGATATATATGATATATATGATATCTAAATCATGAATATAATTCTCGATATAATTAAAATTTGACCACATGAACAACATGTAATTATAAGAAGTCCATTTTTTACTCAAGTACCAAATATCGACAAAACAAACATTAATAACTTAAATGATTACATAATGTTTTTAACATGGTAATAAGTGATATAAAAGGAAAAATAAACTTGAAAAAGGTTCTTAAGAAAGGTTAATTTATACTGGCTTAAATGATTACATAATGTTTATAATATGGTAATAAGTGATATAAAAGGAATAATAAACTTGAAAAAGGTTCTTAATCAAGTATAAATTAACTTTAGTTTATTATTCAGGAGATTAAAGAACGATCGAGTCAAGTCAGACACGAGGTAAGGGATTTTCTTATCTCACTTTTAATTCTGTGAGATTTCCATTGTTCGTCACTTATTTATTACATGTGGTGTAATTTGTACTATCATTGATATATATTATCATGATTAGCTTTATATTCATGGTATTCTGCGATTCATTTTGTGGTTATTAACTTTTGGTCATACGATTCAATTTGAATACAATGAAGTAAGGTTTTTCATCTCACTTTTTATTCCCATGAGATTCATGCTATATTTTCCACTATTTTATTTTGTGTGGTGTATGTACTACCCATGATTGTAATCTTTGTTTAATATACTTTCCTTTATGAGTATTTACATATTCATTGGATGATCATTATTTCATGTGGCATATTTTTTGTAAGTTACTGAATTTGTAAGGGAACCTTTCACCCTCCTCTTTTTTAAAAAGGCTTATTTTGTTATGTCTTTTAATTTTACATCTTATTATGTTGGGATATTTTCTTTATTATCCTTATTGATGTAAAATTTATATCCAAGTGATGAGATACCCTTTTTATCTCATCAACTCATTTTCTAAATTTTAAAGTGATGCAGTTAGTCTGTCAAATTTTTACAAGGGAACTTCTTAACCCAGTTTCAATTTTTTGGGTTCGACTTGTACTTCTTGAACATGTCGACCTATGAATATGTTTAAATGACCTATGATTGTTTTACAATTAATATCCAATTATATTGGGTGTATTTATATTTTTTACACATAATTATGTGATTGATTTATCCTTAATTTAAGGATACCATTGTTATAAAGAATTTCATCTCAATTTACATTTCCATTGAGACTTCATTGTTGTAATGAACCAATTCACTCTTATGTGTTATATATACTGTCCATTGGAATAATATATCATGAATACTTTTATTCTCATGATATTATAATGTTTTGATTAAATGTTATTCCTCAATTATTTGTATTCAAGTGTGTCTCTTTTTGTTAAAAAACTCGTTAACTAAAATATCGTTTTAAATGTTTTAAAGATTTATTATTCTAAATATTTCTCATTAATTTCTATGTTTTCAAAATGGGTTTTAGGATTTATTTATATGGACATTAATGTTTTCAAATGAGAATTCATTTAAAAGCATCAAAGTGTTATGGTACACTTCGATTCAAAAATCTCTTTTTAAATGGTTTTGAAAATTATTTGATAAAACATTGTTTATTTAAATATCTTGATTTGATATATTGGAATGTGTAAATGTTATCTTTACTTTATAAATGTTTTTTTTAAACACTTCACGCCCCAAAAATGTATTAAAATCAAAAAAGTTACAATAGAAACACGAGGTGTAATGTACTTACACCGGTAGGGAATTAATGTAGGGTATAAGAAAATACTCAAACAACACCATACCAATACATGAAATCAAATATCATGCGATCACCCTTCCTTCACATGCAGATTGCAAAGCATCAACCATTGTAAACTTGATCTATCTTCAATAGATGAGTGCTGCATCAAGAGTTTCTTCAAAACAATAAAGCCATTAAAGCAGAAATTCCATGTACGATTAAGCATCAGAACCAATAGCAGCGCAAGAACATTAGATCGAAATTAGGCCCAAACTGAGAGAAGAGTACCAGGTAAGAATGATGCCAGCTAAACAAGAAGCTGGAAAGAGAAATACCTCAAAGATCCAACCAGAAATCCACAGTCCAAAACGGATTCAGTCTCAATGGGAAGTAAAAATAAACAGTAGACCAACATGATAAAAGAATCAAATTGATCCCTTGGCCACCCAAGCAATACAGGTTGCATCAAGATCCAAGATATCCACACTGAGTAAAAACAAACAGGTCATAACAATCTTGACAAGAAACCAGATCATGTTGAATCTTTTGAAGCCAAATCCTTTTGCAAACAAAATGAGAACCCAGTACTGATCTGCCTCATCTATAAGGGATAAAAGCCTGTTCTGGCCAGCAATGCAGAACCATAAGGTTTTCTAAACCGTCCATCAAACATATCAGAATGCAACTCAAAATAAAAGACAAACATAAAATGAGAAATCCAGAATCTAGGTTACATCAAGATGCATCATATCAGAATCCAGACAAAGAGCAGCACACAATCAGAATCATATACAAAGTTCATCAAGATGTTGGAGCATTCAGAGACAGATTGTAAATCAAGGGGGTAAACTCAGATAAAGAGAGATTAAGGAGATCTTTTAACCCCCTTCTTTATTTTTTCCATGAATATGTCTTGCTTAATGGCAAGGTAAGTGTCCTTTGAAATTTCCCCTTTTCTAAAAGTTTGATAGAGGATAGTGTCCCGAAGATTATCTGAAGATTCAGGTTCCTTACAGCCAGATACATCCTGTTTTACAATATCTTCATTCCGTTGTTGGGCGTTCACCTGTTGGGATATGTCAATCTCTTTATGTGACATGTCAATAAGGAGTTCAGCTTGATTAGTATCTGCATTTTCCTGAAGATGAGAACGTGTAACAATGGTTCTCTCTATCTATGAGTAGTCTCTACGTTTTCTAGTTTTCTTGGGGTTTGGAGTGATGAAACCATCTTCATCCACTAGAGGCTTTTTACCTTTCCTTTCCATGGGTCTCAAATAATCTTCCTCAATTTTCTATTTTGATCCTCCACTTCAATTGAAGTGTCACTAGAAATTGAATTCTCCTGATCATTTCCTTTGGCCTCCATGGGATCCAGACATTTACTCTACTCCTCATTGAGAATGGTTGGGTGGGTGCACTCAGACCTTTCTTCTTGGGCATGTTCTTGATGTTTGGTAAATCCATGAGTGGAATTATCAGTGAAAGCAAGAACCTCATTGACAAAGTCTGATAATTGATTTCCAGGATCTTGAATATTCAATACCCCTTTAACCACATCATTTCTTTCTTTGAAAAAACAATATGAGGGTCCAACCATAGCCTTGGGTTTTTCTTTACCTTGTTCTATCCACTTTGAAGTCAAAATTTTAGAGCAATTATTAGACTTTACACAACTGGTAGAATTGTTCCCAAGTCTGAAACACAAATGACAATAATCCGGGACTCTTTCATAAACTACCTCTTGTAAAAACCCAAATTCTACACTTTGTATTCATATAGCCAATGGAAGTTGCTGGGAGACATCTATTTCAATACATGCTCTAGCTACAGAGGGCATTGAGAGTGCCTTTGTGGCATAATCAAGCCTCAACGGGGAACCAATAAGCGCAACAATGGAAAACAATGCATTCTGCTTAAATAAGTGTAGTGGTAATTCAGGAAATCCATCCCATAATGGCATAATCGGAGACTCAGAATGAGGATTAAAGTCTGAAGTCCATTTAAGAATTCTCATTTGAAATCCCCCAAAGGACCATACCCATTTTCCCAGAGTCGGTAATAGTTCTCAACTGAGTCAAATCGAAGCACGATATGCATGTGTTTGAGGAGACCTAATTGAAAACCCATAAAGTCGATGGCTTCTAAAGTAGAGAGAAGAAATTTCAAGGATGGCCTTCTATTTTGAAATTTCCCAACCAGAACAAAATGGAGATCCGAGGATAGTAAACTTACCTCATCGGTTGAGAAGGCTATTGCGAGTTGACCGCGGTGTCGAAAGGTCTTAGGGTTGATCTAAAAATTCTGGACCGAATCAACATGAGCATTGGTGTTTTCGAACGATTTCCCCGAAAGCACTTCCGTGAAGGTATGAGGATCTGCGTTAGGGTTAGAATTGCGCGGCGGGTTCGTTCCTGGTTTGCAACGGGTCTCCATCATCTTCTTTCCACTTTATAAATGTGTTATACGTTATGATTATGTTATGGTTATTGGGAATTGTTTATGTATACGAGTGGTTCCGTGATAAACCTAGGGTGGGTGAGCTCGAGAAAGCTCTCCAATGCATTAGGTAACATGACGGAGGTAAATATGATGTTTCATCTAAGAGATTTAGGGAATATACTGTGATGGGTATTCCAAGTGTAACTCCATATGTAGCTATGATAACTACAATGTAAGTTTGTTATGTATGTCATAAGTAACCTTTATGATTTATGATTTGTGTGTGTTATTCATAAATCTTATGATTACATAAGGTATGTTATGATTGAGAATTATGGTTTCATGGATTTGTATTTATTGTTGGGATAATGTTTTCATTCCTTATTTTATAACCTTTACTGAGATTTTTATGCTAATCCCAAGTTTTTGAAATGTTTTCCACAAGACTTAATGATGAATAGGGTCAAGGATGGGATCAAGGAAAAGTCATGCTATCTAAAACATGGAACTAGACATGTTGCCTTTTAAGAGTTTTTATTTTATAAAAAATGGATACTGAGTAGTAGTGTCTACTTGTAATATTCAAGTTGTAATGTAATAGTTTTGAACTAATTATCTAAAACTCTAAACATGAATAGATCCTCAATGTGAATTATTCATTTAATTCAATATTATGTAATGTTTAAGGTCGAGTCCTTATAGTTGGTATCAGAGTTAGTTTTAGACAACTTTAGAGATTAGGAATTTTTGTTAGACATATGGTTAGTCCCTATCTACAATTTCAGTTAAATCCCTATTTTATAACATTTTCAGATCAAGGAAATTCAGTTATAAATGGAAGGAGTAGGATCTCAAATGAAATTCCTATCTCTTCCTAATGACATGCTTGCAATAATTATTGCAAAGTCTTGTTCGGATGATTGTGAAACTTTCTCTAGCATACAAATCACTTGCAAGCAGTTGTTTTTGATATGAAACACCTCCACTATACCTTATTATCATCTTGGATCATGGGTTGTATTTAGAAAAATCCTATTTTCACAATATTCACATATTATCAAGAAAGGTAAATATTATCAAGGCATTTAAAATATTTTACCTTATCACAAGATTTTGAAGCATACTATGATTTTTAAAAAGGTGCTGAAGAAGGATACCCTTGCACAACCTATTTATATTTGATTTTAAAATATAGTCTCTCAGCACATACTTATGGTATTTTAAAAGGACAGTTAATTGAAAGTTTCAACTCAAATTCGGTTTGACTGTTTTATAGAAATCATGCTTTATCAGATGTTTTGAAATTATATTTCATACATGATTATTTTCCAAAACTATTTTTTTTGTGAACACCCCTATGGCCCATGTTGTACAAGGTGTATTTGGATGGAAGAATAAAATGATTTTGTAGGATATCTAAATCATTGTTGCAGTGCATGGACTTTATAACTACGTGAACAAGATGACGATGAAACCAAATGGACACCATGATCAAGGTATGATGTTCTTAATTTTGGGGATTGTTTTATTATATTATATGGTGGTGAAATAAGACTTCAAGAATTAAGATGCTGAGATCATAATGAATTTGGATGAAAATGAGAGGTATAATGAAACCTTTGAGGTTAAAACATGTTAGGGTTATTTTTTAGTTTTAAGGAAAACCCATAGGATGGGTGACAACCCGTCGCATCTGGTAAGGTTGCAGGAATCGAACCCACAACCGAAGGGCGATAAGGGCGCATCGCCTACCACTAGCCTACTTGAAGTACCTATTTAGTATGACTTATTATTTTAGTATGATTTTATAGAATAAGAATATATTGATTTTTGGAACTTATGTTTTCTCAAATGGATATACTTGGTATAGAAAAATGATTTAGTGATTAAGTGATAAAGGTTGTGGAAGAAGACAATCTCTCTTTTGAGGAAACACTATATTCCTAAGGAAGATAGAATACTATGGGTTTTCAGTTGTGGAATAATGGTTGAAATTTTAGTTTGGATGAATCTATGTTTTTTATTATGGACACATGATGATTTTATTTATTTATGAAAATTATTAACCTATCATGGAGAATATGTGATTAGGTTAATTACTTTTTAATATGAGACTTTATGAGTAACTGGTGTTACTTGGAGATAAATGTTAAGATTCATATTGGAAGTCTTTGTAATTAAATCCTCATGAGATTTGGGTTACAATCATAGTTTGGATTACTTTTGATGAATTTTTGGGACAATTGTTTGTTGAATGGTCTTTTTTGAACTTTAGGTTTTGGTTAGACAAATTTTGGAGATTAAGAGTAGTTTTTCATTATGTAAAAGTTTATCCTTTTGGGGGATTATCTGATCTTATACTAAACTTTTTGGTTTTAGTTAATATCTAAAGACATGGTAAATATATATTTCACCTTTTTTGGATTATTTGATTACCTCGAAGTTGATTATAGCGCTCTTAATGTAAAAAAAGTCATCCTGAATATTCATCATTTAGAGAAAATATGAGTTTGTGTTAGAAATCTAGTAAAAGATGAATGTATACATGAAAAGTAAGTATAGTTCCTTATGTTTTTGGTTAAGCTCATAAATAAATTCCTCAATGAAAAGTAACTTTAAACAAAAACCTTGTCCGTTATCTTTTCCTACTGGGGAATCAAATACTATTTAACCCATCACAAGTTTGTGATTTTCTTGTGGTTAACTTTCTCCTAATCATGTTTCCTAACACTCTCCATCAGAACTTGACCATTTTTTCCTCTATATCCATTTTTTCATTGAATCTTAGTATGTATTACCTCAGGTGACCTTTGTGCTTCTCTTTCTTTCTTTTAAAGTGATAGTTCTACTGACTCTTTTTCTGATGTGGGACTTTCAATGAAGTTTCTGAGCCCTTTTTTTAAAATTGCGAGGACGAAATTCCCAAAAGGGGGGAAGGATGTAACATCCCAGGTCAATAAAGAATAAGACATATTTCATATTTATTAATATTTTTTAATTAAATATTAATTTTACTTTAAATGGTTGCTATGTTCGATAGCGTACCCAATACGTAACAACGAGTTTCTTTGAAATCTTACGTTACACACTAATAATATAATATTATTATTTTAAACGGTAGTCAACTCCTAGATGTTGTATTGGAAGGAATGAACAAAACTAAATAAAATATGTTTATACATGTTTGTTAAATGTATTTAAATTTATCCAATAAATGTTAGAGGCTTAAAATGTGAATGAATCTAATTTTAAGCATAATTTACATTAAAAGGCCGATTTATTGCCTTTTAATGAAGAAACCTACGTAAATCTAGTTTTGGTTACTTTAAAACATTCAATATGACCAAATAAAATCCTTCTTTATAATTGGGATATCAAAATTTAATTTGTGTAAATTTTTCGAATTTTTCTGATAAGGTTCATTTTTAATGAATAGTGAAAATATTTTATTTTAATTCAAAACTATGTTTTAATATAATTTATTTATATGGATAGATTATCTTTTTAATTAGTTTTAAAGTGTAATTAGAATATATTTTTACCATTTAATCCAATGTTGGTCATTGGAATTAAATTCACTTTGAAATTGGACTTAAACAAGTGTCAATCTTTTGAAAGTTATTGTTTCTTAAAAACACGCTATTTGTTTTAACAACAGGAATAAATTTTAAAATTAATGAATGAAACTTTTATGTTTTGAATTTGGAAAAATAAACATCAGTTTTGAATTTTTAATATCAAATATATCCTAGGCTTAATTTTTGGTATTTTTTTGAAAAACTTCAATTTTTGATGAATACTGAAACCACTTAGTGGTAGTTAAAAAACAGACTTTTTCTTTTAAATGAACTTTTACCACTTCAGTGACTTGGATTTCAAAAATACTACATACATGGTTGTCATCAAGAAGTAAAATGTGGTTCATTAAGATGAAAATATTTTTTTTGTGAATAGTAACTTTTGACTTTTATTTACCACGGTTAAAGGTAAATAGGGTAATTCAAGGTTAAAAGAATGTTATAATAATTCAAAATTACCTTAAAACTTGTCCAAAACATATAGGTTGAGTCATTAACGACCATGGTCATCTTTGGGTCCATTTTCGGACCCCATCGAGCCACTTGGGAGTGATAATGACAATTTAGATTAATTACTTTAATGTAAAGACAAAATTGACGTTAACAAAAATCTTTTAGTAATTAATTTTTATATGGTGTTATATAAGTCCTATTTTTGACTATAAATATTCTTTGGAAATATAAAACTATTTTTTACATGATAGTATTTGTTTAATAATTTTTATACAACAAATAAATTAAATTATTTATAAAATAATAATGATGCAGTGTTTACCTCATTAATAAATCATTTAAATAAATAAGATTATAATGATTAAAATATTATACAAAACATGTCCAATTATGATTGTATGATTTAATTTCAACCATGAGTAATCTTAGCTTCATCTTCAATGATTTTTGGACTATTAGAAACTTAATTTAATTATATAATAAAATAATAGTTTCACACTTTCCTAAAGAGCCCCTCCTCCCCCTTATAAAAGGATACCACTTATAACCATTTACTCACACCTCTCAAGACATTTGGATTGTCCAAACTATGCCCAAATAATTTCCTTACATCCCTATCCTCCACCTAGAAGCCTTACCTTAGGCATAAGGCACTTCAACAAGTCCTTTGGTTCAAACCAAAGGGAGTTACCCAAATTAAAGGCAACGATTTCTTTTAAATTGTTTTAGTTTATTTTAATTCTCCAACCTCTAAACTCTTTTTATTCCATTATTTTGTAACAAAACAAATATCCTCAATATACTAGTATGTTTTTATGAGAATTATTCGAACTAAAATTACACACACCTCCATCTAATGGGTGACGAACATAATGTTTCTGTGGATGGAAAACTAATGCCTCACGAAACAATGATTGTTCAATTACATATTACTGCCTCTCATGGTGGCCATTATGATGGAAATTTATTTATATATGATATATATTATGTTTATTATTTCATTATTCTTATGTACTACCCAATTTATATCATGCCTTTATGGTTTCCATAGTGGGTAAATACGATAATCTCATTTGAGGAAGTGCGGACTACCGCCCCCTCAAAGTGATGTGACTCGTTAATGCCTTATGTAGGATGTATAAAGGATAGAGTTAATGATATTATATATGATATTATAATTTAATTATAATATACCTATGTATAATTATTTTTTAATTCCATCAAAATAAGAAATAGAATTGAAATTAGTGTTCATGCGTCCGTATGACTTACTGTCTCCATGAACGGTGCATTTCATTTCTTACCTCTAAATGTTATGTACTATTATAAATACATGTATATAATGGATATATATGATATATATGATATCTAAATCATGAATATCATTCTGGATATAATTAACTTTTGACCACATGAACAACATGTAATTATAAGAAGTGCATTTTTGACTCAAGTACCAAATATCGACAAAACGAACATTATTAACTTAAATGATTACATAATGTTTATAACATGGTAATAAGTGATATAAAAGGAATAATAAACTTGAAAAGGTTCTTAAAAAAGTATAAATTAACTTTAGTTTATTATTCAGGAGATTAAAGAATGATCGAGTCAAGTCGGACACGAGGTAAGAGATTTTCTTATCTCACTTTTAATTCTGTGAGATTTCCAATGTTCATCACTTTTTTATTACATGTGGGGTAATTTGTACTTCCATTGATATATATTATCATTATTAGATTTATATTCATGGTATTTTGTTATTCATTTTGTGGTTATTAACTTTTGGTCATACGATTCAATTTGAATACAATGAAGTAAGGGTTTTTCATCTAACGTTTTATTCCCGTGAGATTCATGCTATATTTTCCACTATTTCATTTTGTGTGGTGTATGTACTGCCCATGATTGTAATATTTGTTTAATATACTTTCCTTTATGAGTATTTACATCTTCATTGTATGATCATTCTTTCATGTGGTGTATTTTTTGTAAGTTACCAAATTGGTAAGGGAACCTTTCACCCTCCTCTTTTTTTAAAAAGACTTCTTTTGTTATGTCTTTTAATTTTACATCTTATTATGTTGGGATATGTTATTTAATATCCTTATTGATGTAAAATTTATATCCAAGTGATGAGATACCATTTTTATCTCATCAACTCATTTTATAAATTTTAAAGTGACGCCGTTAGTCTGTCAAATATTTACAAGGGAACTTCTTAACCCAGTATCAATTCTTTGGGTTCAACTTGTACTTCTTGAACATGTCGACATATGAATTTGTGTTAATGACCTCTGGTTGTTTTAAAATTGATATCCAATTCTGTTGGGTGTGTTTATATTTTTTACACATAATTATTTGATTGATTTATCCTTAATTTAAGGATACCATTGTTATAAGGAATTCAATCTCAATTTACATTTCCATTGAGACTTCATTGTTGTTATGCACCAATTCTATCTTATGTGGTGTATATACTGTCCATTGGAATAATATATCATGAATAACTTTATTCCCATGATATTATAATGTTTTTATTAAATTTTACTCCTCAATTACTTGTATTCAAGTGTCTCTCTTTTTGTTAAAAAACTCTTTAACTAAAATATCATTTTAAATGTTTTAAAGATTTATTCTTCTAAATATTTCTCATTAATGCCCATGTATTAAAAATGGGTATTAGGATTTATTTATATGGACATTAATGTTTTCAAATGATAATTCATTTAAAATCTTCAAAGTGTTATGGTACACTTCGATTCAAAAATCTCTTTTTAAATGGTTTTGAAAATGATTTGATTAAACATTGTTTATTTAAATATATTGATTTGATATATTGGAATGTGGAAATGTTAACTTTACTTTATAAATGTGTTATACGTTATGATTATGTTATATTTATTGGGAATTTTTTATGTATACGGGTGGTTCCGTGATAAACCTGGGGTGGGTGAGCCCGAGATAGCTCTCCAATGCATTGGGTAACATGACAGAGGTAAACATGATGTTTCTTCTAAGAGATTTAGGGAATATACTGTGATGGGTATTCCAAGTGTAACTCCCTATGTAGATATGATAACTACAATGTATGTTTGTTATGTATTCCATAAGTAACCTTTATGATTTATGATTTTGGTGTGTTATTCATAAATCTTATGATTTCATAAGGTATGTTATGATTGAGAAGTATGGTTTCATGGATCTGTATTTATTGTTGGGATAATGTTTTCCTTGCTTATTTTATAACCCTTACTGAGCTTTTTATGCTCATACCAAGTATTTTAAATTTTTTCCACAAGACTTAAAGATGAATAGGGTCAAGGATGGGATCAAGGAAAAGTCATGCTATCTAAAACATGGAACTAGACATGTTTCCTTTTAAGAGTTTTTATTTTATGAAAAAATGGATACTGAGTAGTAGTGTCTTCTTGTAATATTGAAGTTGTAATATAATAGTTATGACCTAATTATCTAAAACTCTAAACCTGAAAAGATCCTTAATGTGAATTATTCAATTAATTTAATATTATGTAATGTTTAAGGCTGAGTCCTTATAGTTGGTATCAGAGGTAGGTTTAGACAACATTAGAGATTAGGAATTTTTGTTAGACATATGGTTAGTCCCTATCTACTATTTCAGTTAAATACTTATTTTATAACATTTTCAGATCAAGGAATGTTAGTTACAAATGGAAGGAGTAGGATCTCAAAGGACATTCCAATGTCTTCCTAATGATATGCTTGCAATAATTATTACAAAGTCTTGTTCAGATGATTGTGAAACTTTCTCTAGCATACAAATCACTTGCAAGCAGTTGTTTGAGATATAAAACACCTCCACTATACCTTGTTATCATCGTGGATCATGGGTTATATTTAGAAAAAAATCCTATTTTTACAATATTCTCATATTTTCAATAAAGGTAAATATTATCAAGGTATTTTCAAATATTTTACCTTGTCACAAGATTTTGAAGCATATTATGATTTTAAAAAAGGTGCTGAAGAAGGACACCCTTGCACAACCTATTTATATTTGATTTTAAAATATAGTCTCTCAGCACATACTTATGGTATTTTAAAAGGACCATTAATTGAAAGTTTCAACTAAAATTTGGTTCGACTGTTTTATAGAAATCATGTTTTATCAGATGTTTTGAAATTATATGTCATACATGATTATTTTCCAAAACTATTTTTCTGTGAGCACCCCTATGGACCATGTAGTACAAGGTGTATTTTCATGGAAGAAGCAAATTATTTTTGAAGGATCTCTAAATCATTGTTGCAATGCATGCACTTTATACCTACATGAACAAGATGACGATGAAACCAAAAGGACACCATGATCAGGGTATGATGTTCTTAATTTTGGGTATTGTTTTATTATATTATATGGTGGTGAAATAAGAATTCAAGAATTAAGATGTTGAGATCATAATGAATTTGGGTGAAAATGAGAGGTATAATGAATCCTTTGAGGTTAAAACATGTTAGGGTTATTTTTGAGTTTTAAGGACAACCCATAGGATGGGTGACAACCCACTACGGCAAAAAAGGCATTTAGCGGCGATTTTTTTCGTTTAGCGGTGGTTTAAACCGCCGCTAAATCGATTGGCGGCGGTTTTAAAAAACCGCCGCTAAATCGAGCGTCGGGAAACTATTTCGCGGCGGTTTTCAAAACCGTCGCAGAATGTTTCGCGGCGGTTTAAACCGCCGCTAAATCATTTAGCGTCGGTTTTTTTATTTTTTTTATTTTTTTTATTTTTTTTATTTTTTTTATTTTTTTTATTTTTTTTATTTTTTTTATTTTTTTAATAATATATATATATTTATATATATATTTATATATTTATTTTTTGTAATTATTTTATTTATTTATTTATTTTATTTATTTATGTTATTTATTTTATTTATTTTTCGTATTTATTTATTTATTTATTTATTTATGTTTTTATTTATTTATTTATTTATTTATTTTATTTATTTTATTTATTTTTCGTATTTATTTATTTATTTATTTATTTATATATTTATATATTTATATATTTATATATTTATTTATTTATTTATCTTATTTATTTATTTATTTATTTATTTCCGTATTTATTATTTTTTTATTTCGTATTTATTTTATTTATTATTTTTTTTATTTCGTATTTATTTTATTTCGTATATATTTTATTTCGTATATATTTTATTTCGTATATATTTTATTTCGTATTTATTTTATTTCGTATTTATTTTATTTATTTATTTATCCATGCATGCACATGCACATGCACATGCACATGCACATGCACATGCTATATAAATAAATTCTGCGTTTGGTGAGATTTGAACCCCTAACCTCTTGCATATTTTCCAAAGACTTTACCACTCCAGCAAGCTCGCCATGTGTTTAATAAACAGAATTTAATATACTTATATATATTAATTGAAAAAACAAATAATACATAAATAATAAATATAAACTCAATAATAATAAATAAAAAATAAAAAATAATAAATAAGGAATAATAAATAATGAATAATAAATATAAATAATAAATAATAAATAAATATAAATAATAAATAAATATAAATAATAAATAATAAATAAATATAAATACTAAATACTAAATAATAAATAATAAATAATAAATAATAAATAATAAATAATAAATAATAAATAATAAATAATAAATAATAAATAATAAATAATAAATAATAAATAATAAATAATAAATAATAAATAATAAATAATAAATAATAAATAAATATAAATAATAAATAATAAATAAATATAAATAATAAAAAATAAATAATAAATAATAACTAATAAATAATAAATAATAAATAAATAATAAATAATAAATAATCAATATAAATAATAAATAAATAATAAATAATAAATAAATAATAAATAATAAATAATAAATAAATACAAATAATAAATAATAAATAATAAATAAATATAAATAATAAATAATAAATAATAAATAAATATAAATAATAAATTATAAATAAATAATAAATAAATATAAATAATAAATAATAAATAAATATAAATAATAAATAATAAATAAATATAAATAATAAATAATAAATAACAAATAACCAGTTACAAATAATAGATAATAAATAAATTAATGTATATTATAAATAATAAATAATAAATAATAAATAATAAATAATAAAGGAAACACATGAAAAAGTATGAAAAGACGTGATAAGGGATGAAAAATCATGAAAACGCATGAAAAATGATGGAGAAGCATATGAAGAATGAGGCATTATAAAAAACGAGAACGCATGAAAACTCGTGACAACTCTGGAAAACTCCTTAATAATTCAACATAACCATCATAATAACCAATAAAAAACCATTGATAAAGATAAAAAGTCATGGAAACCCAAATAAACAGTAATAAATGGAGCTACCGTTGAAACCCGTCAAAACGGTCATAAAGAGACAAAAACATTGGACTCACATTAACGGAGATGACTTATGATCCGAGAGTCCATTTTAGATCCACGTCCTATCAAATCAAAGATCCTGAAACGCTCTTCAACCTGAAAGGTGAAAGAGTTTGAATGGACAGACGGATCGGAAGTTATGACCATTTAAAAAAAGCTGACAGAGAACGGGTGCTAGAAATGAGACACTGAAAAACATAACAAACCTGATACCCACTAAAAAGGCCATAACATATGATCTAGGAGTGCATGTGGGCTCCGCGACCAGTCAAACTGAATATCATGGAACGAGCTATGATCTGGCAGGTGGAGGAGGCCAAACTGACACGCGGATTGAAAGTTAGGTCTGTTTGAAGACAAGTTCGACGGGACACCGGTGACGGAAATGGGGTTTTGAAGGCCTTCGGAGGGGTTTTTGGGGTCGAAAAACTCGACAAAAGCATGATTTTGTTGAATTAGTGCGTAGATCTCTTTGCTGGCTTCGATTTGATATTTGGTAGAGCCCAAACGGACACCCGGAGCGAAAGTTATGGCTGTTTGAAGTTGGAGAACTTTTTTCAACTTTCTTATATCTCTAATATCTTCCACACCTTAGACCGTCTCACGATTTTGATTATATGTGCCTCTAGATCTCTTCATGAGCTTCGATTTGACCTGTCGTGGCGCTTCAACGGACGCTCGGATCAAAAGTTATGGTCGTTTTAGTGATTTTGGGGTTTCTCATGTTTTTTTTTCATTTCATTTAGCGGCGGTTTTACCGAAACCGCCGCTATTTCGCGGCGGTTTTTTAAAAAACCGCCGCTAATCCTCAAATAAAATTTAAAAAAAATTTAAAAAAATTAAAAATAAATAATTTTTTTTGCCGTTTAGCGGCGGTTTTTTGCGGCGGTTCTTAAAACCGCCGCGAAATGACGGCCCGAAAATGCGTTACGCGGCGGTTTTAAGAACCGCCGTGAAAAAACTTCCGCTAAACGGCGGTTTTCTTGTAGTGAACCGTCGCATCCGGCAAGGCTGCAGGAATCAAACCCAGAACCGAAGGGCGACAAGGGCGCATCGCCTACTACTAGCCTACTAGAATTACCAGGTTAATATGACTTATGATTTTAGTAAAATGATTTTATAGAATAAGAATAAGTTGATTTTTGGAACTTATGTTTTATCAAATGGATATACTTTGTATTGAAAAATGATTTAGTGATTAATTGATAAAGGTTGTGGAAGAAGACATTCTCTCTTTTGAGGAAACAATATATGCCTAATAAAGATATAATACTATAAGATTTCAGTTGTGGAATAATGGTTGAAATTTTAGTTTGGAATAATCTATGTTTTTTATTATGGACACATGATGATTTGATTTATTTATGAAAATTATTAACCTATCATGGAGAATATGTGATTAGGTTAATTACTTTTTAATATGAGACTTTATGAGTAACTAGTTTTACTTGGAGATAAATGTTATAATTCATATTGGAAGTCTATGTAATTAAATCCTCATGATATTTGGGTTACAATCACAGTTTGGATTACTTTTGAAGAATTTTAGGGACAATTGTTTATTGAATGGTCTTTGTTGAACTTTGGGTTTTGGTTAGACAAATTTTGGAGATTAAGAGTAGTTTTTCTTTATGTAAAATTTTATCTTTTTGGGGGATTATCTGATCTCGTACTAAACGTTTTGGTTTTAGTTAATATCTAAAGACATGGGAAATATATATTTCACCTTTTTTGGATTATGCGACTCCCTCAAAGTTGATTATAACGCTCTTAATGTAAAAAAAAGTCATCCTGAATATTCATCGTTTGGAGAAAATATGAGTTTGTGTTAGAAATATAGTAGAAGATGAATGTATACATGACAAGTAAGTATATTTCCTTATGTTTTTGGTTAAGCTCATAAATAAATTCCTCAAAGAAAATTAACTTTAAAACAAAACCTTGTCCGTTAACTTTTCCTACTGGGGAATCAAAGACTGTTTAACCCATCACAAGACTGTGATTTTCTTGTGGTTAACTTTCTCCTAAACATGTTTCCTGACACTCTCCATCAGAACATGACCCTTTGTTTTTTCCTCCATATCCATGTTTTCATGGAATCTTTGTATGGATTACCTCAAGTGACCTTTATACTTCTATTTCTTTCTTTTAAAGTGATAGTTTTACTGACTCTTTTTCCGATGTGGGACTTTCAATGAAGTTCCCGAGCCTTTTTTTTAAAAAATTGCGGGGACAAAATTCCCAAAAGGGGGGAAGGATGTAACATCCCAGGTAAATAAAGAATAAGAAATATTTCATATTTATTAATATTTTTGAATTAAATATTAATTTTACTTTAAATGGTTGCTATGTTCGATAGCGTACCTGATACGCAACAACGGGTTTCTTTGAAATCTTACGTTGCACACTAATAATATAATATTATTATTTTAAATGGTAGTCAACTCCTAGCCATTGTATTGTAAGGAATGAACAAAACTAAATAAAATATGATTATACATGTTTGTTAAATGTATTTACATTTATCCCATAAATGTTAGAGGCTTAAAATGTGAATGAATCTAATTTTATGCATAATTTACATTAAAAGGCCGATTTATTGCCTTTTAATGGAGAACCATCCTTAAATATAGTTTTGGTTACTTTAAAACATTCTATATGACCAAATAAAATACTTCTTTATAATGGGGACATCAAAATTTAATTTGTGAAATTTTTTGGAATGTTTCTGATAAAGTTCATTTTTAATGAATAGTGAAAATATTGTTTTTTAATTCAGAACTGTGTTTTAATAAAATTTATTTATATGGATAGATTAACTTTTTTTGGTTTTAAAGTGTAATTAAAATATATTTTTACCATTTAATCCATTTTTGGTCATTGGAATTAATTTCACTTTGAAATTGGACATAAACAAGTGTCAATCTTTTGATAGTTATTGTTTCTTAAAAACACATTATTTGTTTTAACAATGGGAATTAATTTTAAAATTAATTAATGAAACTTTTATGTTTTTAATTTGGAAAAATAAACATCAGTTTTGAATTTGGAATATCAAATATATCCTAGGATGAACTTTTGGTATTTTTTTGAAAAACTTCAATTTTTGATGAATATTGAAACCACTTAGTGGTAGTTAAAAAACTGACTTTTTCTTTTAAATGAAAATTTACCACTTCTATGAATTGAAATTCAAAAATCCGACATACATGGTTTTCATCAAGAAGTAAAATGTGTTTCATTAAGATGAAAATAATTTTTGGTAAATAGTAACTTTTGACTTTTATTTACCAGAGTTAAAGGTAAATAGGGTAATTAAAGGTTAAATGAATATTATAATAATTCAAAATTACCTTAACACTTGTCTAAAACTTTTTTGTTGAGTCATTAACGACCATGGGCATCTTTGGGTCGATTTTGGAACCCCATTGAGCCACTTGGGAGTGATAATGACAATTTAGATTAATTAACTTAATGTTGAGACAAAATTGACATTAACAAAAATCCTTTAGTAATTAATTCTTATATGGTGTTATATAAGTCCTATTTTCAAATATAAATATTCTTCGGAAAGATGAAAATATTTCTTACATGATAGTATTTGTTTTATAATTTTTTGACAACAAATAAATTAAATAATTTATTACATAATAATGATGTAGTGTTTACCTCATTAATAAATCATTTAAATAAATAAGATTATAATGATTAAAATATTATCCAAAACATGTCCAATTCTGATTGGATGATTTAATTAAGACCATGAGTCATCTTATCTTCATCTTTAATGATTTGTGAACCATTATAAACTGAATATAATTATATAATAAAATAATAGTTTCACACTTTCCTAAAGAGCCCCTACCCCCTTATAAAAGGATACCACTTCTAAACAATTCCTCATACCTCTCAAGCCATTTTAATCATCCAAACTATGCACAATTAATTTTCTGACATCGATATCCTCACCCTAGAAGCCTTACCTTAGGCAAAAGGCAATTCAATAAGTCCTTTGGTTCAAACCAAAGGGAGTTACCCAACTTAAAGGCAATAATTTCTTTTAAATTGTTTTCTTTTATTTTACATCTCCAACCCCTAAACTCTTTTTATTCCATTCTTTTGTAACAAAACAGTATCCTTAATATACTAGTATGTTGTTATGAGAATTATTCGAACTACACTTACAGACACCTCCATCTAATGGGTGAAGAACATAATGTTTCTATGGATGGAAAACTAACGCCTCACGAAACGATGATTGTTCAATTACATATTACCACCTATCATGGTGTTCATTATGATGGAAATTTATTTATATACGATATATATTATGTTTATTATTTCATTATTCTTATGTACTACCCAATTTATATCATGCCTTTATGGTTTCCATAGTGGGTAAATATGATAATCTCATTTGAGGAAGCGTGGACTACCTCCCCCTCAAAGTGACGTGACTCGTTAATGAATTATGTAGGATGTATATAGGATAGAGTTAATGATATTATATATTATATTATAATATAATTATAATATAACTATGTATAATTATTTTTTAATTCCATCAAAATAAGAAATAGAAATGAAAGTAGTGTTCATGCGTCCGTACGGCTTACTGTCTCCATGAACGGTGCATTTCATTTCTTACCTCTAAATGTTATGTACTATTATAAATACATGTATATAATGGATATATATGATATATATGATATATAAATCATGAATATCATTCTGTATATAATTAACTTTTGACCACATGAACAACATGTAATTATAAGAAGCGCATTTTTGACTCAAGTACCAAATATCAACAACAAGAACATTATTAACTTAAATGATTACATAATGTTTATAACATGGTAATAAGTGATATAAAAGGAATAATAAACTTTAAAAAGGTTCTTAAACATTTATATATTAAATTTAGTTTATTATTCAGGTGATTAAAGAATGATCGAGTCAAGTCGGACACGAGTTAATACATTTTCTTATCTCACTTTTAATTCTGTGAGATTTCCATTATTCGTCACCTTTTTATTACATGTAGTGTAATGTGTACTACCATTGATATATTTTATCATGATTAGATTTATATTCATTGTATTTTGTGATTCATTTTTTGGTTATTAACTTTTTGTCATACGATTCAATTTGAATACAATGAAATAAGGGTTTTTCATCTAATGTTTTATTCCCGTGAGATTCATGCTATATTTGCCACTATTTCATTTTGTGTGGTGTATGTACTACCCATGATTGTACTCTATGTTTAATAGACTTTCCTTTATGAGTATTTACATCTTCATTGGATGATCATTCTTTTATGTGGCATATTTGTTTTAAGTTACCAAATGGGTAAGGGAACCTTTCACCCTCCTCTTTTTTAAAAAGACTTCTTTTGTTATGTCTTTTAATTTTACATATTTTTATGTTGGGATATGTTACTTAATATCCTTATTGATTTAAACTTTATATACAAGTTAGGATATACCATTTTTATCTCATCAACTCGTTTTTTAATTTTAAAGTGACGCCGTTAGTCTGTCAAATTTTTACAAGGGAACTTCTTAACCCAGTTTCAATTCTTTGGGTTCAACTTGTACTTCTTGAACATGCCGACCTATGAATATGTGTGAATGAACCCTGATTGTTTTAAAATTAATATACAATTTTATTGGGTGTATTTATATTTTTTACACATAATTATGTGATTGATTTATCCTTAATTTAAGGATACCATTGTTATAAGGAATTTCATCTCAATTTATATTTCCATTGAGACATCATTGTTGTTATGCACCAATTCGCTCTTATGTGGTGTATATACTGTCCATTGGAAAAATATATCATGAATACCTTTATTCTCATGATATTATAATGTTTTTATTAAATTTTATCCCTCAATTATTTGTATTCAAGTGTCTATATTTTTGTTAAAAAACTCTTCAACTAAAATATCGTTTTAAATGTTTTAAAGATTTATTCTTCTAAATATTTCCCATTAATGTCCATGTTTTCAAAATGGGTTTTAGGATTTATTTATATGGACATTAATGTTTTCAAATTATAATTAATTTAAAAGCTTCAAAGTGTTATGGTACACTTCAATTCAAAAATATCTTTTTAAATGGTTTTGAAAATTATTTGATAAAACATTGTTTATTTAAATATAGTGATTTGATATATTGGAATGTGGAAATGTTATATTTACTTTACAAATGTGTTATACATTATGATTATTTAATTCTTATTGGGCATTGTTTACATATACAGGTGGTTCCGTGATAAACCTAGGGTGGGTGAGCCCGAGATAGCTCTCCAATGCATTGGGTAACATGATGGAGGTAAACGTGATGTTTCTTCTAAGAGATTTAGGGAATATACTTTGATGGGTATTCCAAGTGTAACACCCTATGTAGCTATGATAGATACAATGTATATTTGTTATGTATGCCATAAGTAACCTTTATGATTTATGATTTGTGTGTGTTATTCCAAAATCTTATGATTTCATAAGGTAGGTTATGATTGAGAAGTATGGTTTCATGGATTTTTATTTATTGTTGGGATAATGTTTTCCTTTGTCATTTTATAACCCTTAATGAGATTTTTATTCTCATCCCATGTTTTTGAAATGTTTTCCATAGGACTTTAAGATGAATAGGGTCAAGGATGTGATCAAGGAAACGTCATGCTGTCTAAAATATGGAACTAGACATGTTTCCTTTTAAGAGTTTTTATTTTATAAAAAAATGGATACTGAGTAGTAGTGTATATTTGTAATATTCAAGGTGTAATGTAATAGTTATGGCCTAATTATCTAAAACTCTAAACCTGAAAAGATCCTCAATGTTAATTATTCATTTAATTCAATATTATGTAATGTTTAAGGCCGAGTACTTATAGTTTGTATCAGAGGTATGTTTAGACAACTTTAGAGATTAGGAATTTTTGTTAGACATATGGTTAGTCCCTATCTACTATTTCAGTTAAATCATTATTTTATAACATTTTCAAATCAAGGAAAGTCAGTTACAAATGTAAGGAGTAGGATCTCAAATGACATTCCTATCTCTTCCTGATGACATGCTTGCAATAATTATTGCAAAGTCTTGTTCGGATGATTGTGAAACTTTATCTAGCATACAAATCACTTGCAAGTGGTTGTTTGAGATATAAAACACCTCCACCATACCTTTTCATCATCGTGGATCATGGTTTGTATTTAGAAAAAAAAAATCCTATTTTCACAATATTGTCATATTTTCAAGAAAGGTAAATATTATCAAGGCATTTTCAAATATTTTACCTTATCACAAGATTTTGAAGCATATTATGATTTTTAAAAAGGTGCTAAAGAATTTGTGAAACCTATTTATATTTGATTTTAAAATATATTCTCTCAGCACATACTTATGGTATTTCAAAAGGACTGTTAATTGAAAGTTTCAACTCAAATTCGGTTCGACTGTTTTATAGAAATCATGTTTTATCAGATGTTTTTAAATTATATGTCATACATGATTATTTTCCAAATCTATTTTTCTGTAAACACCCATATGGCCCATGTTGTACAAGGTGTATTTGGATGGAATAAGAAAATGATTTTGAAGGATCTCTAAATCATTTTTGAAATGCATGTACTTTATACCTACATGAACAAGATTAAGATGAAACCAAATGGACACCATGATGAAGGTATGATGTTCTTAATTTTGGGTATTGTTTTATTATCTTATATGGTGGTGAAATAAGACATAAAGAATTAAGATGTTGAGATCATATTGAATTTGGATGAAAGTGAGAGGTATAATGAAACCTTTGAGGTTAAAACATGTTAGGGTTATTTTTGAGTTTTAAGAAAAACCCATAGGATGGGTGACAACCCGTCGCATCCGGCAAGGCTGCAAGAATCGAACCCACAACCTAAGGGCGAAAAGGGTGCATTTCCTACCACTATCCTACTTGAATTACCTGGTTAGTATGAATTATTATTTTAGTAAAACGATTTTATAGAATAATAATAATTTGATTTTTGGAACTTATGTTTTATCAAATGGATATACATTGTATAGAAAAATGATTTAGTGATTAAGTGATAAAGGTTGTGGAAGAAGACATTCTCTCTTTTGAGGAAACAATATATTCCTAAGTAAGATAGAATACTATGGGATTTCAGTTGTGGAATAATGGTTGAAATTTTAGTTTGGAAGAATCTATGTTTTTTATTATGGACACATGATGATTTGATTTATTTATGAAAATGATTAACCTATCATGGAGAATATGTGATTAGGTTAATTACTTTTTAATATGAGACTTTATGAGTAACTGGTGTTACTTGGAGATAAATGTTAAGATTCATATTTGAAGTCTATGTAATTAAATCCTCATGAGATTTGGGTTACAATCATAGTTTGGATTAATTTTGAATAATTTTAGGGAAAATTGTTTATTGAATGGTCTTTTTTGAACTTTGGGTTTTGGTTAGACAAATTTTGGAGATTAAGAGTAGTTTTTCTTTATGTAAAAGTTTATCCTTTTGGGGGATTATCTGATCTTATACTAAACGTTTTGGTTTAAGTTAATATCTAAATACATGGGAAATATATAGTTTACCTTTTGTGGATTGTGTGATTCCCTCGAAGTTGATTATAGAACTCTTAATGTAAAAAAAAGTCATCATGAATATTCATCGTTTAGAGAAAATATGAGTTTGTGTTAGAAATATAGTAAAAGATGAAGGTATACATGAAAAGTAAGTATATTTCCTTATGTTTTTGGTTAAGCTCATAAATAAATTCCTCAATGAAAAGTAACTTTAAACAAAAACCTTGTCCGTTAACTTTTCCTACTGGGGAATCATAGACTGTTTAACCCATCACAAGTTTGTGATTTTCTTTTGGTTAACTTTCTACTAAACATGTTTCCTAACACTCTCCATCAGTACTTGACCCTTTTTTCCCTCCATATCCATGTTTTCATGGAATCTTAGTATGTATTACCTCAAGTGACCTTTGTGCTTCTCTTTCTTTCTTTTAAAATTATAGTTTTACTGACTCTTTTTCTGATGTGAGACTTTCAATGAAGTTTCCGAGCCTTTTTTTTAAAATTGTGAGGATGAAATTCCCAAAAGGGGGGAAGGATGTAACATCCTAGGTAAATAAATATTAAGACATATTTAATATTTATTAATATTTTTTAATTAAATATTAATTTTACTTTAAATGTTTGCTATGTTCGATAGCGTACTCGATACGCAACAACGAGTTTCTTTGAAATCTTACGTTGCACACTAATAATATAATATTATTATTTTAAATGGTAGTCAACTCCTAGCCGTTGTATTGGAAGGAATGAACAAAACTAAATAAAATATTATTATACATGTTTGTTAAATGTATTTACATTTATCCAATAAATGTTAGAGGCTTAAAATGTGAATGAATCTAATTTTAAGAATAATTTACATTAAAAGGCCGATTTATCACCTTTTAATGGAGAACCCTCCTTAAATCTAGTTTTGGTTAATTTAAAACATTATATATGACCAAATAGAATCCTTCTTTAGAATGGGGACATCAAAATTTAATTTGTATAAATTTTTGAAATTTTTCCGATAAAGTTCATTTTAATGAATAGTGAAAATATTGTATTTTATTTCAAAACTGTATTTTAATCTAATTTATTTATATGGATAGATTATCTTTTTAATTGGGTTTAAAGTTTAATTAGAATATATTTTTACCATTTAATCCAATGTTGGTCATTGGAATTAATTTCACTTTGAAATTGGACATAAACAAGTGTCAATATTTTAATAGTTATTGTTTCTTAAAAACACACTATTTGTTTTAACAACGGGAATTAATTTTAAAATTAATTAATGAAACTTTTTTGTTTTTAATTTTAAAAAATAAAAATCAGTTTTGAATTTGGAATATCAAATATATCCTAGGCTGAATTTTTGGTATTTTTTTGAAAAACTTCAATTTTTGATGAATATTGAAACCACTTAGTGGTAGTTAAAAAACTGAATTTTTTCTTTTAAATGAATTTTACCACTTCAGTGAATTGAATTTCAAAAATCCGACATACATGGTTGTCATCAAGAAGTAAAATGTGTTTCATTAAGATGAAAATAATTTTTGGTGAAAAGGAACTTTTGACTTTTATTTACCACGGTTAAAGGTAAATAGGGTAAATCAAGGTTAAAAGAATATTATAATAATTAACAATTACCTTAGCACTTGTCCAAACATTATTGGTTGAGTCATTAACGACCATGGGCATATTTTGGTCGATTTTGGGACCCCATTGAGCCACTTGGGAGTGATAATGACAATTTAGATTAATTAATTTATTCTGAAGACAAAATTGACATTAACAAAAATCTTTTAGTAATTAATTTTGATATGGTGTTATATAAGTCATATTTTCGACTATAAATATTATTTGAAAATATAAAACTATTTCTTACATGATAGTATTTGTTTTATAATTTTTCGACAACAAATAAATTAAATTATTTATGACATAATAATGATGCAGTGTTTACCTCATTAATAAATCATTTAAATAAATAAGATTATAATGATTAAAATATTATCCAAAACATGTCCAATTAGGATTGGATGATTTAATTTCAACCATGAGTCTTCTTATTTTTATCTTTAATGATTTTGGACCATTAGAAACCGAATATAATTATATAATAAAATAATAGTTTCACACTTTCCTAAAGAGCCCCTCTTCCCCCTTATAAAAGTATACCACTTATAACTAATTCCATACACCTCTCAAGCCATTTGGATCGTCCAAAATGTGCCCAATTAATTTACTTACATCCCTATCCTCCCCCTAGAAGCCTTACCTAAGGCTGAAGGCACTTCAAGAAGTCCTTTGGTTCAAACCAAAGGGAGTTACCCAAATTAAAGGCAATGATTTCTTTTAAATTGTTTTCTTTTATTTTACTTCTCCAACCCCTAAACTCTTTTTATTCCATTCTTTTGTAACAAACCCAATATCCTCAATATACTAGTATGTTGTTATGAGAATTATTCTAACTAAACTTACACAAACCTCCAACTAATGGGTGAAGAAAATAATGTTTCTATGGATGGAAAACTAACGCCTCACGAAACGATGATTGTTCAATTACATATTACCGCCTCTCATGGTGGACATTATGATGGAAATTTATTTATATATGATATATATTATGTTTATTATTTCATTATTCTTATGTACTACCCAATTTATATAATTCCTTTATGGTTTCTATAGTGGGTAAACACGATAATCTCATTTGAGGAAGCGCGGACTACCGCCCCCTCAAAGTGATGTGACTCGTTAATGCCTTATGTAGGATTTATAAAAGATAGTGTTAATTATATTATATATGATATTATAATTCAATTATAATATACCTATGTATCATTATTTTTTAATACCATCAAAATAAGAAATAGAAATGAAAGTAGCGTTCATGCGTCCGTACGACTTATTGTCTCCATGAACAGTGCATTTCATTTCTTACCTCTAAATGTTATGTAATATTATAAATACATGTATATAATGGATATATATGATATATATGATATCTAAATCATGAATATCATTCTGAATATAATTAACTTTTGACCACATGAACAACATGTAATTATAAGAAGTGCATTTTTGACTCAAGTACCAAATATCGACAAAACAAACATTATTAACTTAAATGATTACATAATGTTTATAACATGGTAATAAGTGATATAAAAGGAATAATAAACTTGAAAAAGTTTATTAAAAAAGTATAAATTAACTTTAGTTTATTATTAAGGTGATTAAATAATGATCGAGTCAAGTCGGACACAAGGTAAGAGATTTTCTTATCTCACTTTTAATTCTGTGAGATTTCCATTGTTCGTCACTTTTTTATTACATGTGTTGTAATGTGTACTACCATTGATATATATTATCATTATTAGATTTATATTCATGGTATTTTGTGATTAATTTTGTGGTTATTAACTTTTGGTCATATGATTCAATTTGAATACAATGAAGTAAGGGTTTTTCATCTAATGTTTTATTCCCGTGAGATTCATGCTATATTTGCCACTATTTCATTTTTTGTGGTGTATGTACTGCCCATGATTGTACTCTTTGTTTAATATACTTTTCTTTATGAGTATTTACATCTTCATTGGATGATCATTCTTTCATGTGGCGTATTTTTTGTAAGTTACCAAATTGGTAAGGGAACCTTTCACCCTCCTCTTTTTTAAAAAGACTTCTTTTGTTATGTCTTTTAATTTTACATATTATTATGTTGGGATATGTTCTTTTATATCCTTATTGATGTAAACTTTATATCCAAGTGATGAGATACCATTTCTATCTCATCAAATCATTTTATAAATTTTAATGTGACACCGTTAGTCTGTCAAATTTTTACAAGGGAACTTCTTAACCCAGTTTCAATTCTTTGGGTTCCACTTGTACTTCTTGAACATGTCGACCTATGAATATGTGTGAATGAAATCTGATTGTTTTACAATTAATATCCAATTATATTGTGTGTATTTATATTTTTCACACATAATTATGTGATTGATTTATCCTAAATTTAAGGATACCATCTTTATAAGGGATTTCATCTCAATTTACATTTCTATTGAGACTTCATTGTTGTTAGGCACCAATTCTCTCTTATGTGGTGTATATATTGTCCATTGGAATAATATATCATCAATACCTTTATTACCATTATATTATAAAGTTTTTATTAAATGTTATTCCTCAATTATTTTTATTCAAGTGTCTCTATTTTTGTTAAAAAACTCTTTAACTAAAATATTGTTTTAAATGTTTTAAAGATTTATTCTTCTATATATTTCTAATTAATGTCCATGTTTTAAAAATGGGTTTTAGGATTTATTTGAATGCAAATTAATGTTTTCAAATGATAATTAATTTAAAATCTTAAAAGTGTTATGGGACACTTCAATTCAAAAATCACTTTTTAAATGGTTTTGAAAATGATTTGATAAAACATTGTTTATTTAAATATCTTGATTTGATATATTGGAATGTGGAAATGTTATATTTGCTTTATAAATGTGTTATACATTATGATTATGTTATGGTTATAGGGAATTGTATACATATACAGGTGGTTCTGTGATAAACCTAGGGCGGGTGAGCCCGAGATAGCTCTCCAATGCATTGGGTAACATGACAGAGGTAAACGTGATGTTTCTCCTAAGAGATTTAGGGAATACACTGTGATGGGTATTCCAAGTGTAACTCCCTATGTACCTATGATAGCTATAATGTAAGTTTTATATGTATGCCATAAGTAACCTTTATGATTTATGATTTGTGTGTGTTATTCATAAATATTATGATTTGATAAGGTATGTTATGATTGAGAAGTATGGATTCATGAATTTGTATTTATTATTGGGATAATGTTTTCCTTCCTTATTTTAGAACCCTTACTGAGATTTTTATGCTCATCCAAAGTTTTTGAAATGTTTTCCACAGGAGTTAAAGATGAATAGGGTTAAGGATGGGATCAAGGAAAAGTCATGCTATCTAAAACATGGAACAAGACATGTTTCTTTTTAAGAGTTTTTATTTTATGAAAAAATAGATACTGAGTAGTAGTGTCTACTTGTAATATTTAAGTTGTAATGTAATAGTTATGGCCTAATTCTCTAAAAATCTAAACCCGAAAAGATCCTCAATGTGAATTATTCATTTAATTCAATATTATGCTGTGTTTAAGGCCGTTTCCTTATAGTTTCCTTAAAGCTTACTTATTATATTTAAAAGGTTAATTTTTAAAGAATATTTTTTATATTTTATTTTCAAAGAAAATTATTTTTAAATTTTTTTACAAAATAAAAATTATATTTTCCTCAAGAATATTTTTAAATGATATTTTTATAGTATTTCCATTTATAAAAAAACAACTCTTTATTTTACTTCTCATGGGATTTTTTGTATTCATACCATCGTTATTAATTCTCTATATGTTTAATAATTTATTGGTCCAAGAATAGTATTAACACTCACTTCCTAAATTCACTCTATTATTCCCCTTGAAATATACAATTTCTTATCATCATTTAACATTGAATTCAACATAATTATCCATATCATTTATCATGGATATGTTGTTTTACTAAAATATATATTATTTTCACATATGGTTTTTAATTCAAATGTTATTTCATTAAATGTAAAAATGTTGATAAATCTATATCCATTACTTTATAAGGATATTTAATAAGGAATGTTTTTTTGAATTAAATAGATTATTCAATATATGTGGAATTAATTTGATATGAAAGACATGAGTTTGGGATAATTTAAGTTAAGCCCCTTGATGCATCAGTAGTATAATGAGATGAAATTAGTTGGAGACAAACCCTTTATGTTTTTTTCCAACCCGAATAGATAGGTCTCTACCCATTTATTGAAACTGTCTTGTTAAATGTCTTGACAATATTACACTAAAATATCTTATGAAAGGACTTGACGATGAATGTATCATGTAACTGGGAAACATGATTCTTGATAATTAATCATTTCCTTAATTAATTATTCAATTTTTATTATCAATGATATTTTTTTCTTTGACATTATCTATAGATTAATTTAATTTTTATTTCATTGATTAATTGAATTTTTTTCAGTTATTTGACCTATCATATTGATTATTCCTTATCCATTTATTTAAATGGAATGTTTTTTTTCATTTTTACCTTTGAATATTATGTATGTACTTACTTATCAATTTAATGATTTCATGGAATAAGTATTAAATTATTACCTTTCCATATTTATTATTCTCATTGATTCATTAATGATTCCTCTATACTTTACCCTTACTGAGCAATTTATCTCACCCTAACTTTGTTTCCTTTCCCAAGGATTCAATGAATTTTACTAAGAAATATATTGAAGGACACACTAAATAGAACAACGTTATTATATTTGAAAGAAAAAAATGTTGATATTTTTTTATTAATTTTTAATACAAGACTTCTGTATGTATTCAGTTTACAAAGACTACTAAATAGTTCAGTCATTTGGGATGAAATTTACTTCTATCTTATGCCAATTTAATGGTATCATGACATCATATCTGGGCTTGTTGGGTCGGGTCACTACACCATAATATTTCTCTATCACTATAATATAATTAAAATCCAATCACTAATTTATTTCTCAAGAACCATGAGTTACATGGTGCTCTACAATCTCTATTTTGAATTTTAGGACATATCAAAAACTTTCCTCATAGCTATCAAAATTTTAAATCACCAAATATTTTCATAGATATGGACTTAGTCTACAGATGAAGAAATAAAACATACAATTAGTGTACATGAAAATGATTGAGGTGTATTGTTTATGTCATGTGATATTTTCCTAATAACATTTTAAGGAATGAGTATCCTTTTGCATGATTATAATAAACTCCTTCTCTATTTTTTGTATGATAGTGTGAGGAATGTATCCATCATAAAACAATTTTTTAAATTCCTTCCACTCCATAATTTCGATTTATTCCTTGGGTTTTTTATTATTGATCAAAATCCATCATTGATATGATTCTCCGTCCATGGGATAAAAAACCAGCATGAACTTCTGTTGCATAGAGAATCAAATAATGGAGAATATATTTTCAATTTACTGAATCTATTGATCATGAATTAAGGGTTTAGAATATCAAAAAATATATATATTTTCACATAAATGTCTCCACTAAAATATTATATTATTTAATGGGATGCATGGTTTCTTCTTAATTCATGTTAAATTCAAAACATGAGTTAATTGTGTATTTATATTTTTGAATATCATGAATCTTACTCCCATTGCGTTTGACATCTCATTTTTGTCTTCATCACATTTCCCATCACATTGGTTTTTTGACTTGGTTCATCCTTTTTCTAATCATTTATAAAAATAAAGGGACTATTAGGGATGAAGATTTTTATACTATTAAACACATAAAATGGAAACCATGAACATTTAAGGGATACAATATAAATGTAATATATTACTTAAAATTAGAATTTCAGGGATTCAATTAATGTTTCCATAGTGTATTTCCTAACATAAAATGACATAGTCATTTTACCCCTTTATATTGGTTAATAATGTGCATCTAAATTCAACAAAGTATATCCCCCATGAGTGTCAAACTAGGTTTTCATCAAGGACTATTGTTCATGAACCTAGTAACTATTGAGTTATTACCTAGTGTAAACTTTTAAGGATTATTACCCCTATTTACAATTGATTCAGATCCACATTCAGTTGCATTATATATATATATGGATTTTTTTGTATGGAAACCACTCAATCTATACCTTAACATAATTTATGGTTATTTTACATTGTTTAGTCTTATCTATAAGTATTTTAATACTATTTTAAATAAAAATAACAAAAAATAACTAGTCCTTTCAATGATACCAACTATGAAAACCAATATATTTTATACAGTTTATCTCATGTTGTATTACATTATGGTACACGTAACAGTATACTAAAGGATCGAGATGATAACAATCATTTCTTAATTATATAAATATAACAATAACATTAAAAAATTATAGAATAATTTTCTATAACAATTCTATAACAGTTTCTTATATTCCATTGATGTTATAATACTACCCAGGATAACCTAGGGACATATATAAGTAAGGGGTGATATATAAAACCGAGTAAGGGAATAATAAAATAATAGAAAAATTTAAACCAATACAATTTATTTGAGATATATATTATAAAGTTTAGAATCATAATCATGACTATTGATGCATGATACAAGATGCTAATATCAAAAAATCATAGGAATGTAAAAACAATATAAAACATGATATCATAACACTGTATTATTATTCTAACCACTTTTGAACCATACATAGTATATCCTAATAAAATAACATTCCCTAATTCATTAGAGGGATATATACATCCAGGCCCACCCGTCATATTCATTTTATTCACATAAATTTTGGTTCCTCTTATATCTTACAACATAAGAATGTCATTCATCACATTTAAAAAAATTATTAAGGATTTAGGGTTATATATGGAAGTCCCTAATCAATTATATTTAGTTAAATATACATTAATACCCTTTAGTGTAAATGGGTATGGGTATTAACAACATAATAGTTAGGAATGAAAAATAATAGGATAATTTCAACAGCATAATGGGTGTACATAAAGGGTTGTGAAAGGGTTTAATAATAGTGAAATATGGTCTCTAATTACTATGGAATCATAAGGATAGTAAATGGTTTTGTAAAATCACCTAAAAAATGAAAAAATAAAATAAAATGGCTTAGTAAAAAGAAAGTGCATGAATGAAGATGAATATGAGAAAATACTTTAGATGATAGGTTGCTTCTAAAAACATGGAAATAGCTTCTTAAGAGGCTGGGAACAACCTCAGAGGGATTTAAAGAGGTATATAGAGACTAAATAAAAGTTCAACAAGTATTGAGTGAAGATTATTGAGATGATGAGTAGGTATTTTTAGAAAAATATATGGGAATTCATTATTAATTTACAAACTTTGGTTTTGGACACTAAGTGATAAAATAATAAAAAACACAATACATACTATAGTTTTTTCCATATATTATACTATAGAAGAGTGGTTTTAAAAAAATTAGTTAAGGAATTTAACACCATAAAATAATTCCATCGATGATGTGTAAGTGAGTCATGTTCATAATGATTTTTTTAGATCCTAAAAATGAAAAATATTTTTTGGAGGATTCATTAATTGTTTTTAAAATCTGAGAAGTAATATATAAAATAAACTATTTTAAAGATGAAATATATTTTTCGACATTTATTTGTTTTATTGTATTTATTAAATCATTTTTAGAATGTTATGATGTCATTATACGTACAATATATTTATACACTTTATTTTCTACAAAATAAATCAACTCTCTAAAAAATTATGAAACATTCACCATTGGATAATTTTGATGCGATAATTTGAAAAATAATATTTATTTTTAAAAAATAATTTTATATTTATGAGAATTTATACATTTAAATAGTTTGACCTATATAATATAAAATACTAGTTTTTAAAACACTCACTTCTTTATGACCCTTATAAATATTACATTAGAATAATTTATATTATAATATCATTTAATTTTTTTAAAAAAAATTATATAATAATAATATTTCATGAAAAATAAATTTAATTAAAAATGTATTTCATTTATCAAATGGATTTATTTTAATTAAAATTTTAACTTTTTGAAAATACTATTTTATTTTTTCAGTATAAAATTACAATGTTTATCAACCACATTATATAGTAATATATATATAATGTAACAACTAAAAAGGGATAAATATAATAAATATTTTATTAAGATGAAAATATAAAATTCACACAACTATGATCTAGATAAATAAATCCTTCTTATGGTAGTGTACTTTATAAGGGTGCGGTGTGAGATGGAGGTACTTTCTTTGGGTGTTTTGGAAAACATAGTTTTTGTCATGATATTAGCTTGAACTTATCTTTTTAATATTATTTCTTGAGTTTCAAAACTTTAATATCTATTTGGCATGGTCAAGGTCATAACTGATCAATTACATCTCCCTTAGAATCTACAATAAATAGGCTTCATTGGGAACGATTCTACTAGTCCAGGCTATCACTATATATTTCTATGTCAATTAGATATTATTACAACACTCAATATATACTAATAATAATGGTCACTATATAATGACTATATTATCAATGTTCATGACTTATATAGATATTTTAAGCATGGTCGATAAATTATGGGAATATTTTTTGAGGACCCAAATTACAAAAAATAAAATATAGTGCACTATGTTTTATAAAAAAATTAAATATAGTGCATATGACTACATTACATGTCTAATTAATATATCATGCAATTACTATTAACTTATCTACTTTTATCAGTATTCTTAATGAATTTTTTCAGATCATAGGGGTCCCTAATTTCCTATTCCCTTTCCAATATCCTATATTAAAACACAAAATATATTCTACTAAAACTATTTCTCCACTATTCACATGTAATCCCCACTGGTTTAGAATAAATAAATCTATTATAACTCACATAAATTGTTGTGATACCACTTCTTAATAACCTAACCCCTCTGGGAACCCCTCCTAGGTCTATACTGATGATGGGAGATACCCTTGAGGTACACCTCTAATAAAAATATTATTGGAGACTAACACTGAGGGTAAAAAAGTATACAAGATAGGATGGATTTCCTTCATATATCATTAGAACATAATAAGAAATCCACAAATAAATTACATAATATTAAAATAAATCAAAAAAATAAAAAATCTACCCCAATGCCTGATATGTCATAAATATACAAAGTACCCACCGAACAAATAAAAAAAGAAAATATTATAAATTAGCTTCAAAAACAATGCTGAGATCCAAGATTGTAATATCTAGATCATTCTCTAACACACCCTAGAAACCTAAAAGACAAATTTAATATATAGATGTGAGGATTCATGTATACTCTATAGAATCATAAACAGCTCATCTAATGAAAATATGGAAAAATAATATTAATGGTCATGTAAATAAACAGTAGAATTAATAATAACCTTTAAGTTCATCTATCACTCACCCTTGATAGTGATATATCACAAAATAATGCATCCAATTATAGAAAAATAGTATTGAAAAAATAGAGTGAAGGTAATCTACACCACGTCACCATTATTTTTATATAATAATTCCCCAACATCAACAATCATGTACTCCCATAAATTCCACATCATCAAAAGAAAATTTAAACACCATACATATCATCTCACATTTGATGTTTGTCATACCAGAGCCTTCCCTATCCTAATCCACACAGGGTATGACATACACATTTTTTCCAATTTATGTACAAACCACGTATAAAAATCTTAACCATACATCACTTCCCATAGTATAAATTCATTATTAACATGATGTACATCCACCTCATTCTATCCTCCTCCCATACAAGAACCTTACAATATATATTGAATCATAATCCCACCACCATCACAACAATCACACCATCAATATATTTACATAATAACTATGCCCTATCCAAATGATAAAGAATATAAGAGGGAGTAGTAATAAAATTACTTACTTTCCAAACAAAATATTATGTAAAACACTGAGACCCTGAAAAAATTTGGCGTTGAAAAGGTTATACAACTTAGGTAGTGTGAGTGAAGAAATAAAAAAGAAAATAAAAGTATAATAAATCCCCACATAGAACCAACCATTATAGGTTGATACCAAAATAATATTATCATATCCTATAATCAATGCCAAAAATCTACCACTTTTCACTAACAACCACCTCCACATCTACTTTACCAACCATAATCCTCTCCAAAATCACAGAAATATTATGAAATCGAAACTCTGAATGAAAATAATTATTTAATAGTTTATAGATTACCATTTTTCATATATATCACATTAATTATCCAACATTACCCATTCTATTTTTTATTCATTCATTTCTATTGTAACAAATTCATTAAAATACATATTTCATTCAATTTTTATCCCAAAATCATTACTATTTTTTAAAATTTTTATACATATCCCCCAAAAAATAGGAAACTATAAGATAATCCATATTACCCAACTGGCCACCAATTCAACGCCAACACACCTCACACAATCATTCCACACAACATATAGAAAACACTCTATTTCACATAAAATGGTAAATCCATATTTATCCAAATAATCAACCACTTTCTCTATCCACTCTATCCACCATACCAATATTTCTAATGAACAACCTCTTCCCCCCTATCCAACTATGGAAATGTATCAGTATCTCAAATTCATAACACATCCCATATCAAACCATCTAAAAAATTATATCAATGGAAACAAAACAAAAACATTAAGATAAGAATTTTTTAGAAATGTATACAATAAATCCAAACAATATTCACTTCCAAATCCACTTTTCTTTCCATAAACAACATCACTTCAATAAAATATTTTATGAAAATGGTTTATTTTTAAACTATAAGTCATTAATATTTTATGAATGTGATTCTAGTATTTTTAACTCCAAATAAAATTCAAATCATGTTAAAAATAACAAGTATTCAGAAAAAAATAAACTATGAATCAATCAAATGAGATGTATCATAAACATATATAAATTCATGTTAAACACCCCTTACCATAAATTTAATTTTTAGTTAAATTAGTTTCCTTGTTTAAGGTAATACATAACTTCAAAAAATGGTAATAATAATCATTCATCTTCTATAGTTCAAGAAAAAATAAATAGTGTTCTCAAATCCCCTAAATTAATCAATACATCAGAAGTTATTGCACAAAAATGAATGAAATAGATGAGTCTTATACCAAATACACCAAAAGTAACCCTAAATAAACATAAATAATAGAAACCAACCTCATATTAATGACCAAAAAACCCCAACTAAACCATAATTATTTATAAAACATACTATATAATAGAATGAATGAAAAGAAATATAAGAGGTAGAAATCACATCTTGGATCCTGAATGAGGGACCTTGTGAGACCAAGGAAAAAAGACGACCAATAGAGCACTGGAAATATTACCAAAAAATACATTAAGGACACCCAAGATTGAGATAGTTAAGGGAAATAAAATTACATCCATAGGTTATCTTGATTTAATTAATCAATTAGAAGACACAAAATCAGAGTAGAAGTGGATGCTAGAAATAATCCAATGTATCTCCCATATCTCCTATTCTTAAACATTTTGAACTACTAAATATCATCCAATAAAGGGAGGGTTATGGAAATATGGCTACAATTATGATTCAATCATCCTATATCTCAAAATCAGAATGAAACTATAGAGATAGAATAATAGCTCATCTCATTCAGAAATATTCAAAAGGGTAGTTACATTGAATATAACCTTTAATATACCACATAATAGATCCATAATAATGAAATAATAACTATTCAAATTGAAAACCCACTGAATCCACCACTCCTGTATCAATACTATATTTGTGAAAACTATGCCATAATACATGGATTTGCCTTCAAAATGATTGACCAGAAGCAAGAAAAATGATGTATTAAGAGTAAAATGCAGTAGGGATCTCTAAAAATAGTCGAACCATGGAATATAAACCGCAATACAACCATTATATATAAAAAAACCTATGAAAAATATGAACATCCTAACTGAACTAACATGATGAAACACATTCCAAAACACTACAAAACTATCCCTTATATTATCCATAGATCCCACTCCACCTTCTTTCATACAATATCATATTTTCACCACCAACACATGAATTGAACAATGTAATTTTCCAGGAAGGTCTACACTATTATATGTTTTTCCAAAGTGGTATACTTGAGGTCTTATTAGTTGAATATTATAGAATATACCATACAATATTTTTCTTTTGTACAAAAAATAAATAGGGTTATATTAAAGATGTTAAGGGGTTATTGATGAGTTAGTAGAGATTGATGATCCATTGTGAAGTGAATTAATAAACGAGAGGGGGGTTTGATCTGTTGAGTTTATCTTAGTTGATACATATTTAATATAGTATTTGTTTATACACTAAGAATATGGAGAAATCCCTTGAACACCACGATATCAAAGAGTATGGTGTTAAAATAATATAAAAAAATACATGATTTGAAAAATTTATTAAGACAATTAATTTATATGTTTTTATGTTATTTTTTATTAAATTTATTTAGAATATGCTCAAGTATGAATGATAGGATATTTAGATCTAATAAGAGAGAAAATGAATAAATTATTACCTATTATAGAGGATACAATGATATATGGGATATAATTTTACATAGCTATATTGAGTATGAGGAAGAGTGTTTTTATATACAAGAAATGTTTTTTTGTAGTCTCAAAAGTTTCATTGTGATTGGTTGATGTTAGATGAATAATTTACTCTAATTTTTATGTGTCATTCCATAACTAAGTAAAATACCATCATGAAATTGCTACTATCGAGTCATAGGTATATCTTAGAAAGACACTTTGTAATATAATTTTTTCTTTTTCTAAGGATCTTGGAAGAAATTATACAATAATACTATAATTGACTATATAGAAGATTCTTTCATTCCTTAATTACATAGCTATAAAAATAAGGTTCTTCGCTGATTAAGGAACCAAAAGTAAATCTGTCCATAATATTTATGGTTATTCTAGAATGTGAGTGACAATATTTTTTATATTATTAATGATTTGTAAAATAATATTTTCAAAATATTTTAGATCTAAACACTATATCATAACTAGGGGTGAAATGAAAAAATTCAAATGAATGATATAATTATAAAGAGTCTTACTTTAACCAAATTATAATGAAAAGAGAGATGAAACATTGAGATAATAGGTAATCTATTTTAGTGACTTTTCTGAGGAATATTTTATTAGGGATTAGGGAGAAAAATGGTGCACACATGATATAAATTTTATAGGAACTTGAGGAAAGAATGTAAATATTGATTAAATTGTTGATTTTAGTCGTTATTTATTTTCCTTAGTGTTCATAACCATCTTCATACATTTTAACATTATATTTTTGATAATTGGATAAAAAAACAGACATTGAAAACGAAATAGTTGTTCACTAAGGATTGTCCACTTTTTATGAATAGACATTGAAACTTGTTAAATACCTTATTACATATACATTAATTATCACTATATTTTTTTTAAGGATAAGGGGACAAGCCCCATAAATTTATTTATAAAAAAAGGTCCAAGGGGAGAATAACATGGAAATAGTGTAAGACATACATTATTGGAGACTGATATTTTTCCTAATCTTGTCGCCAATTCTGTGATCTTGTGCTCTTATCTCATTCCCCATTTTGCCGCTGAGACGCCCTCTACCTCTACTAGAGTAGTGGTCTGAAATCTCCTGAGCTTGCTGCATTAGAGTTTCAAGGTCTTCATCAGAACTGACAGTTTGATCATCTTCCTTTTTCTTCAATTCCTCCTTTCTTTGTTTCTTCTTTTGGCTTCTTGTTCGTGCTTGCTGCCACATGCAGTCCACTGCTTCAGATTTTTCATCCTCATTCCATGATGAAACAGTAACCTTCATCTTGTTAGTGGGAGAATCACAAAAAACTCCCCCCGAAGGATGCACAACACCTACTGAAGGATCTGAGTCTCCTAGTATAGGAGAAACAATAACAGTATTAGAAGAAACATTCAAAGAATTTAAAGAAGTATCAGTGGGATCAACATCCCTGCATTGAACAACATGCAATTTATCCACTGAAGAGAGCATAATAGAGGTCTTCTCGGACCCTTCCCCAACTTGGAGCTCCGAGCATCCTACAGTTTGAGACTTTACATCAGCAGAAACATGAACCATATTTGCCTTCATTTTGTCATTAGCATCATAGCTATATTTAGGTGTCAAGGTCTGAAATATAGCCACAACTACATTCTGTTTTTTTCCAGAATTAGATTCAGTTTGAAGACCCTGTTGCGAGTACTCTTGTGACCCCAAATCAGTGCTAATCACATCTGTTGCGAGTACTCTTTAATAATCATATCATTTAATATGGTATCCAATCACGGTATCTGTAATTGTGAAAAAAGTTAATACATGTTTTTTTGGTAACCAATGATTCATTTACCATCTAATAAGTGGTGGTATACTCTTCCAATGACCTTATAAAAACTTATTTTGAGACTAACCGATCCATTGAAGAAATCATATTAAACTAATACATTATAATAACAAGAAATAAATTTCTAATTATAGAGTTAAAATTCCTAAGAAGGTCACATACTACCACTTCTCACCCTTAAGAGTGTTTTAAATTCAATGGTTATCACCACTACCTTACTCATATAAATTCAATAGTTCATGGCCAATCGAATCCTCTATACAATGACATCTCTTTAATTCCCAATGTTTTAAGAAGAATGTTCTTTACATAAAAAATATATTAATAATTATAATTTTTTCCAAAATTTTCAAATAAAATGAAATTGTTTGGGTTAAAATTGAAACAATATATGAATTAAACAAACACAATACTATTCATTCACAGTAAATTTTTTTGGTAAAAGGACATGAAACTAAGTGTTACACATCATCGATTACTACAACCTTTAAAAGTGAGTAAACTAACAGTTGTTCATAAATATTTAATAATAAAAATTAAAACACTAGAATATATCATGGATCATGTTCACCCTAGAGGATATCTAATTTCAAAATAAAACCGATAATAAGGAAGGAATATATGAATGAAGAAAGTATAATGTGATACATAAAATTAAAAAAATTGAAATGAGAAATGTGATGTAAAAATGTTGAATGGAATGAATGAGCTCAATAACACTATATATGGGAATAAAATACGAACATTATAAATATGTTCATTATAGGTATAGATGTTGTATATGCATATACTCAAAAAATAATGTCAATGTTGTGTATTTTTAGTTTTAAATTTTAAATGATATAATTCATGAATAATAAATATTGAGATAAAAATAAAAAATATTAAGATAATACAATATATATATATGTTTATGCATTATGAAATATCCTTAAAATATTATTTTGTATCTATAAAATTCAGTTAAATATATTGATATCAATCTATTAGGAAAATTTATATTTTCAAAAATAAATAAATAAATGTAATGGTATTTCTTAGAGATTATTTAATATAAAATTATTTTTTTGAATTAGCAATCTTTATAAAAATAATTATATTTTATACAATTAAATTAAATTGAAATATTTTAAAATGTTATGTCGACATTAATTAATTTATCAATTAATATAATATAATATTATGAACACTTATCTTTAAAGATGCCATTTTCCAATAAAAGTAGTTTTTAATTATATTATATAAATTAATTTAAGGACATAACATATTTTTTTGAATTTAAATATTATAAAATTTAGTTATTTTTTGAATTACACATATCGAATTTATCCTAAGTTTAATCTTTTAGACTTTTCAAAAATAAATATTTTTTTTGATGAGTAGTGAAGCACATGTTTTTTATTAGAACTATAACTTTTATAGATTTATTATTATATAATTAAGACATAAAACGTCATAAAAATTGGTAATTGGGAAAAAAATTGTTTAAGGAATATTATTATGTATTTTCAAAAAATATTTTTTAACAAAGAGAACATATCATCAACATTATAGAATATATGTAACAATGCATTATTTTGAAAAAATTTCTATCAAAATTTTAATTTAATTATGAATTTTAATGGTAATATTTATTTTTGTATTTATTTTCAAGTCACTTTACTTTTATTTTTTTTATAATATACCAATTTATATCAAAAGTTTTGACGAAATTTATAAATATATACTACACATAAATTTTAAACATAAAAATTTTATAAAATACTTTTTATGTGTTTGGTTCGCTAATATTAAAATTAACATTTAGAAACAATAAAAAATTTATTTGATAATATTTTTCCATATATAAAATTATAATTTTCTAATTAGACAAATAATGAAAATTTAAATTTTCTTATTAAAATAAATTACTAAGATTAAAAATATTAATTATCATGGTAAAATGAACACATGTGAAAAGAGTTTTTCTAACTGAAAAAGACACGAAACATTAAAAAATGTGCTGAAAATTGTTTTTATAAGAGTTTTATCATAAAAAACTACTATACTCCATTATTTTACACTTTTGATCCATTTACCCTTGAATAATTACATATTCTTAGTGAAATCTAATGGGTATTTTCAAAATCACCATTCTCTTTAGTGACAAACATGGATCACATCAACCACTTCATGATACACCTATCCCTTTCAACTTAAACATGAAACACTACCTTTTATCTCTACCCAGAATCCTATATTATGTTTATATACCTATAAACTAAAATTTTTAGATTAATTTTTAATTTCCATGTATATTTCCAAGAGAAATATCAGGCACTTAATATTGTTATTTATTATTAAATAACATTTTTTTCATAATATTCATCTTAAAAAATTTTCATGAAATAATAATTTTATTAAATAATTAATATTTATTTAATTATATTTTATTTCATTACTTTACCATATATTACTCAATCATTTAGATGCACTAAGATAAATAAGACAACATTGATCATATGTACGTGCAGACTACCGCCTCCTCAAAGCGTTGCGGTTCGATTTTCATCTCTTCCATCTATGAATAGCAATAAGTACAGATTATATTATTTTATAAGTTTAATATTCAAAATTATAATTATGAAATTATAATTTATCGTATACCTTCACTCAATCACATTTCATGAGAAATATAATAGTTACTCGTTTGTATTTGTAGAATATATCTCGACGAATGATGAATTTTATTTTTCATCATGAACCAAAATTGATGGTTCTAAGAATGATTTTAATAATATTAAATGATATTTTATAAATATACAAGATACTATGAAATTTATATTAAAATTATGTAAAAATATTTTCCTATACATTAAATCATTATTACATGCTCTCATTTGTGTCAGTTTTACCACCAAATTAAATGATTCTATAATGTTTATATGACGAATGAAAATGTAATATTATATAATGGTAATAAAATATAATAATAATTTATTTATTATCTTATTAATAATCCTAGAATGGTTTTATTAACATTTAATTTTTTTATTAATATACCACCGTTTAAATGTTAATCACACTAAGACTAGTTCATCATAATTTCCTTTTTTCATAAACCATATCCATGTCATTAACCTAATTAAAAGGTACATAAGGAATAATTAAAAAAATTATTTTTCTGTATTGAATTTTATAGTAATGATCAAACCTTAACCAAAAAGTTATAATCTACCCATTCTTCATAATACATGTCAAAAACAACAAATGAAAAATCATAAAATACGATGACGATAATAAACAATAACCCAAAAACATATTTTTAATAGATGGTTATAAATGGATTCTATAAAAGTTTATATATTTGAATAAATATATAAATTTATTTATTTGGTTTTCCATATTCATTATAATGGATATTAAATTGCTATCTTTTAAGTCATGAATTAAGGTAAGTGTTATTTTTAACTTTTTCAATTACATGTCACACATTTAATATTGTTCACAATAATTTATTTTATTTGGATTATTCACCGGTATATTAAATTTTATAATTATGAAAATATTTCAGTTCATGAAATTTTATTTTCCATATCATGGTAACCCTCCTATTCATACATTATCATTATTGTTGGGGTTTCAACATCATAATTTTACTTCGTTGAGATATGATGATTATTAACCACTTATTTAATTTTTTAGTATATTTATTGTCCATAGATTTATTTTATCATAATTTTTCATAAAATATAAATTATTTAAGCATCCCTATCCTATTAAATATTTCATGGGTTTTAATTATGAAATATAATGTCGATGTAATGGTGTTTCATCTCAATTTCCATCCAATTAAAACATGTTTTATTTTTTGAACCAAATTTCATTTGACTGCTTTATCTTCTCACAATTTTGAATATAAGATCATGAATTATAGTTTATTAATGGTAGTTTAATTTCAATTTAAATATCCCTTTTAAAGGGGTTTTTATTAAAAAAAATCACAATACTTATGGTTTTTTTCCAATATTATCATCAAATAATTATTATTTTTGAATGGTAATAAGTTTGGGGAAATTTTATCCCTTATAAACCCCACATGATTTTTTTTCTATCAATGGAGTTTTACATGTCCCGAAAATATTTCATTTCCCCTTGACTCATATTTTAACCGTTGTGTTTCCTGTAACTGAAACCAAAACTGTCTCTTTGTTTTAGCTGAGAACCTCTCTTTTACATGTTTATATTCGTTAGATAATTTTATTAATTTAAAAATATATGCCTCAATAATTTATTAGGCAATTTTTTAAATACATTTACTTTCATTAAAAAAAATAATGTAATGTTTTATCATTTTTCATATGGCTTATTTTCATTAAGGGGATGAAAGAATATATTTTTAATATACTAACCCTAGTTGAATGAACCGTACACACGATGTGACCATCACATGGTTTGGTGAAGAAATAAAAAAAATACCACTATATAATGAAATAATACATACAACTGGAGTACAATTTAAAAAATAAATATAACTCTAAATCTAAACAAACCAATCCAAATAGGATAAACACGAATGTATTAATAAAAAAATTATGCTATGTCTCCATGTTACCAATAGTCACCTTAAAACAAATCAAATTTAAAGGAAAATACCAAAGAATAAGCTAATAGTATAGATTATTACATTCCATATATATATACCATACTATAAGACATCTGCAACTACCCTAAGGTAAAAAGTAGAGAGTGAGCACAACACTGAGTAGGATACCACTATAAAGATAATAAAAAGTCTATTATCCACAATGCAAGAAGTATATATTAAAAAAATGATTGTATTACAAATATTTTTCATAAATAAAATTTATTTGTAAATATTTTTCCATTTGGTTATCATAAAAAGTTAATATTCTTAAACCATAAATATGACTAGTACAAGTGATATAAATCAGAAACCGTATCCATGCATCATAAGTTAGGATGGTAAACACAGATCACTAAAATACCATCATGAAATTTCATGTGATACAACTTTATATATAAATTGTGTTAAACAATCAATGATAAAAACAACAATGTGATAAATAACCATAATTGAAAAAACACCTCATATTGGGATTTTGCAAATGGGGGAATGTGTCCTAGACACTCAAGAGCCAGAAAAAGAATAACATTATATCTAACCAATATTAAGTTTTACCGTTGTCCATCTATATCCAAAATGGTTACCTTCTAGTGGCACCACACAAAATAAGGTTAACCCTATCTATTTCCCAATAGACCTAACATCCCCAATGTGCTAATTGTCAAAATACATATTCAAAACCGTGATGAAGATTTTATTAAATATTTTCAAAGACAATATAATGCACATAGGAGGTAGAAAACCTATTTCAAATTCATGGTAATAAATTTTATAAGAAAAAAAACTTTTCGAAAACATTTTCATTCCATATAAATCCATTGAAAACACATATCACATCAAAAAAATGAACAAACTAAACAATTTCATAAGAAAAATATGAAATTCATTGAGTTAACTCATTTTATAGAAACACATAACTCACAATGATATAAACCAAGATTCCTTTAACAACGGTGATTGGAAACCATGAGATCGACCACCAATATACAGGATGTGAAAAAAAACCATAGAAATATAATTAAATGAACAAGATTATTTATTAATAAACAGATGTTCCAAAAGGGGATAGATATTTAAAATCACATTGGGAGATATATGGTGAGGAGGGGGAGGTTTTAGAGTGAATTAATGAATAAATCACCGGTGTGACACCCTAAAAACCAATGCTAGTGAGAATTACATGGAATTTTATCCCATTACATATTGTGTTATATACCAAGGCCGAATAAATGAAAAAATTCATTGCCTTTTAATTATAAACTAAATTCTAAACCATTACATGGTGTGAACTAATTACATTGTGTATAAACCCCTCACACCATGTATCAAGTTCAAAAAATATCTCTAGAGAAAATTACATTGAATGTTGACCCTAGACTCGGAATATAATCACCCAGTAGATAGAACAAAGGATTATTTGTAGTAGAAAACACCCAATCACCCATGACATCCTCTAAACATGAGGGGAAACCCGCAATTCCATAATCTTGTTTAAACCTAGAATCCATTATCCCAAATAAATACACATCCTGGATCATTAGGTAATTTCACTATAAAATGGTATCCATCCCCAAGAAGCCTACAAATTCACCCAAATAAGGACGATAAACAAAGAATAAACAAAGGAGTACCTAAAAAGAATAACGGGGTGTTAAAATATCCCCACAATAAACACTTTCTACCCCCATAAACCCATATATTCTTAGACTCAAAAAAGTTAAGTCTACAACTTCCTCATCAAAAATTACCTATCCCACATCTCATGGTTATATCATTTCACTACCATAGTACCCAAACAAAAGGAATCATTTTACCATAAAATAAAATCTCTCCGCAATCCATAATATGAAAAGAATGCTCATCCAATGTTTTTTTGGTATTAAGATCAACATTTTTCCATATTATCACATGGGAAAGATAAAATATATACATCCTCATTTGGTAAATATGTAAGATTACATGGATAGATGTAAAAATATAGGGAAAGATCAATTGATAGTCCACTTTTCCATGTCTTCCATAATCTCAAAGGGGTCCACAAGCCTTTATGAAAACTTACCTTGCTTATCCAACTAATGATGTACCAAGAGTGGTAACAATCGAAGAGAACCCTAATTACCAACCTCAATCTCTAGAAATTGATAATGATAGTCCATATAAGGTCTCTAATGAATCAATTCCATGATCAATATCCCACAGATCAACAATACCATTTCCATCATCTCCTGAATGAGACTCAGCCTAACCAAGGACCACATTCCCAATTATGACCATTACAAGGGAGATATACATGGAATACCATTAAAATCATAAATTGTCTCTATCATAATCAAGGTATGATAACTATTATTAGAATAAAAATCAACCAGTGGAAAATGATTTTCTCAAGATCCTCAAAAATCAAGTATAGAATCCTGAATATTATCCCCGAGAATGAGTATTATCCTCTCTATATATCCATTTATTTATGGATGATAATCCATTATGAATATAATCTTGGAACCCATATTCTTATAAAAACCATTCTATATCATGGATGTGAATCTCAACCCTTTTTAGATACAACTACCTGGGGTACCTTATGAAGTCTCATGATATCATGTACATAAATGTCCACAAGATGTTTCACCTTCTTCATCTCCTTGATAAGGATGAAAACTGATGATTTTGTGACTTGATCAATGACCTCCCATATCACATATTTTCCACTTGGAATCCATGGAAAATCAAAAAAAAATACATGGAAATATCATCCCACTTCCATATCAAAATGGTTTAGGGCTGTAATAAACTTGTAGGTCTTTGGTGTTCTTCATTAATCCTTGAACAGGTAAAACACCATGCTAAACAATTTTCAATCGACCACCTCATCCCTTGCTACCAGTACCAACATCTTATGTTTTGATAAATATTAGTATCCCTAGGGTTTAATGACCAACAATACTAGTATCCACTATCAAATAACTTTTTTATAAGTGAAAGAAGAATAAGAAAGCTACCACATAGGCACAAAGATCCATTGGGAGACTAAAACCACACACCTAAGGTCTTCCAACCATAATGGATTTCATAAAATCATTGGAACTCTATATATGTCACCATATCGATCTGAATTATCTCATCAATATAATTGTTAGATAAATTCATATCCAAGAACACCTTTCCACCATTCTCTTCAAATCCCATGATCATCTAAGAAAAAATCCTCAAATTCCACTATTCAACCGATTCCTTCATGGATTTCATTAGGAATTTTATGCTCAATGCATCGACATCAATATCATTATTCCCATGAATGTATGCAATATCATCATTAAAATTATGAAGTTATTCCACCCAAAATATCTGTCTCATTTTTAGATCCCTATGACTAATAATTTATTTCAATATATTATGATCTGAATAGAAAACAAACCTCTACCCAAAGAATTATTTTCCCAATATTTTTAGTGCATGCATAACCATTTATCACTCATGATCATGGGTATCATATATTTTTTTCATGAGGTAATAATTGGAGTGAACCACATGCCCCCACTTGTTTCTATTTTATCAATACACATTAGAAATCCATTCTACAATAATAATAAAAAAATTATAACTCGAAATTAGCTCTAGAAGAATCACAACTGGTGCTGAATTCATCCTCACCTTTAGCTCTTCGAAAGGTATCTGACACTTGTATTTACATTCAATATATACACCTCTATATGTTAAAGTAGTCTTCTTTGTTGTGATCATAGAGAAATTCTTAACAAATATTTTATATTAACTAGACAAACACAAGAATATTCAAATATTAAAAACATTATTGGGATACTCTTAGGATATCACTCCTTGTATCTTTTTAGGATCCACTAAGACACCCCTATCAAGTATAAATTTTCCCAAAAATTTTAGTCCCTGGATAAAAAACTCACACTTTCATCGATTAACAAAAAGATGACGTGCCTTGAATGTTATAATAATGATATCAAAATGGTCCATCTGATCCTTCCCGCTCTTGTAGTACAAAATTATATCACACATAAACACAACAAAAAAATATTCTAAGAATCAATGAAAAATATAGCTCATAAAATCCATAAACACTATATGAGTGTTATTCAAACTGAATGGCACTACCAAAAACATGAATATACCTTACCGACACATGAAAATTGTCTTAGGTGTATCATCTTCTCAAATCCTAAAATGGTGGTACCCTAACCACATGTCATCCATTGAAAACAAATATTCCCCTCTCAGCTGGTCAAAAAGATCATCAATCCTAGGAAAAAGATATTTTTCTTAACATACAACCAATTTAGCTTTGGATAGTCAATACAACATATGAGGATAAAATATATATTCTTAGTGAAGATGACATATAGAGGCCAATGTGACCTGAATAAATAAATATATATATTACCTTCTAGGTCATCATGTTAGACATTATATTTGAAAAAAATTAGAAGGTTCTATTTAATAATATGATATAGAAATGAGAATCATACCAAGGAGTGTGTTAATAGTAATCTCAACCTCTCTCTATAGTGGGAAAATGTAAAGTAAAACAAAATCTCATCGGGGGTATGAGATAACCCCGATGGTAAGTTGACCACCCAAAAAATGGACAAATACATTAAGAATCATACCTAACAACTGAAATGAGACAACCCCAGCATAAGGAACAATAAGAACTTTACTTCCCAATCTATAGTCCCATTCACCTTAAAAGACCTAAGTGAGACCATCAATAGATAAGAAATTTTCCTAAATATGATAACAAAATCTTTGAGCCTTAACACTAACAATCCAATCCATGCGAATAATCAAGTTTAAGATGTCAATATCAAGAAAAAAGATGTCCTATTCTTCCTTAAAGCCTACTATCATCACCTGACATGTTAGAAACATGAAAACCTGTTTGGAACTCCTTCCCAAAGGTGTTCAATGACCCAACAGGTATGACATATGTTATGACTGCAATCAAAACATGTAAAATTACTTTGATGATATAAATGAATGATTATTACTTATATAAGACAATGTATCACCATAACTAATAAAATAAACAATGTACCTCTAATAGTAATTTTCCCTATAATATATTTTTCTTGAACATAGTGAGTCACATAAAGACGTCTAATCGTATGACCATAAATAACCACATTTTCATGAGGATTTGACCCACCACCCTTTAATTAATTTTTATGAACATGCAAACCATTTGAGAGAGTGGATCCTTATTTTACTTCCCAGGGATATCATTTCAAAGATACTATTCTGATGTCTTGATAATCCATAGTGATGACAAGTCTGAGGAGCCTTTATATGTTTAGGCTAGGTATGACCTGATCAACCAACCTAATAAAAAACAATATTATGTTGTCCTAATGAATCCACCGAAACCTGTACTAAAGTGAAGTGATCACAGTCACATTTCCTTTTCTATATAAAAGATATGCTCTGGATTAATACTAAACCAACTGTATTTCCACCCAAACGTATTTTCCTAGTTATGTATGCCTTACCAAAAACTACATTGTCAACTACCTTCACAAAGGAAAAAATGGAATATGTGAATCAGCATCAATTTTTTTTTGGAATCAGTCCCAAATCAAACTTTAGATCCTTTAGGTAATCATTAGTGATAATATTAAGTTCCAAATGCATAGCTTCACAAATAAGGTATAATACTTTTTAACAGTATGATCCCTCTAATCCAAGTTTATAAACACTCATTTCTTTTCCCCATGTATTGTCTTAGGGTAAATTTTTTGAATAAATATTTTCTTAAAGGAATTATAGGTAAGGCCCTCATGAAACTTATCTAGAATAATAGAATATCACCATTTCCTTCCTGGTCCCTTAAAAATATATGTGAAAAAACTCACCTTCAAATATCTAGGAGTACTCAAGAAATTTAAGATACTCTAAATTCACTCAATCAAATCCTAATATTAATATGTTTATTTTCACCATCAAATACATGAAGATTATTCTTAATAAACTCAGCTCCATAATACACCACATGTCTTGGTTCCCTAACAACCACATGAACATGATTTTGAATACTGAAAATTACTACTTAAACCTTGGAATTGTTCATTGGAGAATTATCCTGTCAAACATGTCTCATGTATTCTTCTCGTAGATTTCAAAGATCTATTCTCAAAGGCATTCCATAATAAAAAAACTGGATAACCGATTACATCATTATCACATTCAAAAAATATTAGGTCATATTATAGAATTCATATAAACACTTTAAAATCGTAATAATTTAAAGCAACTAATAATTTAGACAAATCAAATATATTTCAAAAAATGAACATGTAAATTTAAATAAAAATCCATATAGTTAATTGATATAACCACAAACCCCATGTCACAGACCTGGTAAAAGACCCTAAAAACCCTTGGTAATATGGGTTAGTCATAGAAGTGAGATGGACAAGACCCCTTTCTACACTTACTATTTAGATTTTTATGGTCCTAAATCATGTCTACCCATGAAATATAACCAATTATAGGTAGTGTTAAAAAACATCAGGATGAGTCTTTTATCTGAGACAAAATTTATGTAGACCAACCCGAGTCAACCAAACCTTTCACCTGAGTTTTACATCACTTGGTGAGTTGAATCATAAAAATAGAACAAGTATTCAATATAATGAAACAATACTTATAAACTATTTAAAATAAGGAAGAAAAAGATACATCTAAATTTATACAAACAAATACAAATCATATAAACCTAAAATTATGAATAAAACATGACCGAAATCTCTCTATGTGATCATGAGTCATCTCCATACTAACCCGACCTTAAGGAAATGGACAAAGGAGAAGCAGACATTCTACAAGACGCCCTTACCATTACTTGTATCCTACAATACAACATATATGACCACCCTTAGGAAAGCATTAGGGTGTGAGCATAATGAAAAGTAAGATACCACCAAATAGTCTATAAAAGATCTTATATAATGAATTCAACAACTATAGATTTTAAAACAAAAGTAGTTTTACAAATATTTTTTCATAAACCCAATTTATTTTTAAATCATTTTCTTATTGGTATTCAAAAATTCCATTCATTTTGTTATACCAAAAATAGGAAAAGTAGAATAATATAAATAGGAGAACATATCAATACATAATAAGGTATTTAATTAAACACATATCTATGAAATACCATCATGTGGTGTCATGTGATACAACCTCATATATAAACCTATGAAAAAAATCCATGATAAAAAAAACCATGAAATAAATAACAATAAATGGAAAAGAAACTCATATTAGGACCTTGATTATGGGAAAATGTGTACTAGACACTCAAGATAATGGAAATTAGTGATGTTTGATCCAACCAATATCATTTCATTCTATAGACCATCAATATCTAGAAAGGTTACCTTATGTTGGTTCCACACACACCAAGCCTACTTGTATCAATGTCCCAATGCACCCAAGGTTCCGAGTGTTATTATTTAAAAAATACATTTTCAAAAATCATTATCATAATTTCATAAAAAAAATTCAAACATATTCTAATCATATTTAATTTTTGAAAACCCATTTCAGATATAAGAAAATCCATTTTCAATGAAAAAAGAATTTCAAAAACATTTTATATTGAAATAAATCCATTTAATATAAATATCACTTAAAATAATTGTTCAACCCAAAGAAATTTAATAATAAAAACAATTAATTAATTGAATTAAACCATTATATAGAAACACCTAGTTTAAAATGTTATAAACCCAACTTATATTGAAAATAGTGATTAGAAACCATTAGATCAACCGTTGAAAGACAAGGCCTGACAATATACTAAATAATGTCACTATAATGAACCTAATTATTGATCAATGAACTTATGGTCTAAAAGGACTGATGATCAAAAAAATCTCATGGGGAGAGATTTTTCGCAAGAGTGAGGTTTCATAGTGGATGAATGAATAAATCACCCATAAAGTGCCCTAAAAACTCTAATTTTGAGAATTATGTAGTGAGTAATCCCATTAGAGGTTCTATAATCCTAAAAGGATAAATACAGCAGAAAATAAATATCCTTTTTATGAAAAAATACTAGTCCATTACATAATGTGACCCTATTATACTATGTGAAAACCCTCATTCTATGTATCTGATTCATGAAATATACCTGGATAATATTACATGGTGTGTAGTCCCTTTACATGGCATGTAATCTTCCATCTGAGAGAAAGCATGCCTGTTTCCATTAGAAAACAACCCAAACATCTGGTATGTCCTCTAAACATGCGGAGAACAAAAAAATCTATAAAAAATTTAATTCGCGAACTCCATTAATTAAAATAATCATACATCCCCGAACACTAGGTCATCCCCCCAAAGCTCTATATCCTTAATAATTCTAGAAGTATACCCAAATAAGGATTATAAAAAACATATAAGAAAGGGAGTATTTTAGAATCATAATGGGGTGTGAAAATATTTCTAACTATTTCCATGTGAATAAATATTTCAACCATTTTGACATTTTCTTTGAAACATACTCTACATAATAGAATAGTTTCTAAAACATATAATAATCCTCTAATTTTTTTAAAATATTTATTTTTTAAATATTTTCAATATATAATTGATATACCTCATTTTGAATGTAATTTTTCTAATTCTCCCCAAATTTATTTTTAACCTATGCCAAAAACATTGGCATTTTCTATGCCTGATAGTGGATATTCTACAAATGTCACAAAGAAAGTTTTTTCACTTGATGGAATATGAAGTTCTATTTTCTACCGTAGTAGTGATATTTGACTGACATTTTCATTTCTGACCTTCCACTATGAATAAGAATAACTTTTCTTCCAATGTATTTTCATTGTCAAGACCATGTTTTCCATTTCTCTAATTGATGGTTTTAACTTAGATTTAATATATATATATTGATTGTGTAATTATTGTTGAAAATGTATACCCTTTAACTATATTGGGGTTTTACCATATACTTTATTTCATTGTATCTACCTATAAATTTATTTTATCTTATTTTTACCAATTTATATTACATATGTTTATTGATGAAATTAATAATGTTATCTTTATATGAGGAAATTTGAAAATGATATGGAACCTATTTACTTTTAATGGGGTCCTTATGACATGGTGAATGATTTTTTTAGGTGGAACATGTATGTATGGATGATTAATAGGAGGGGACCTCTATCACCCTAAAATGTATTGGATATTGTTTTATATCTCATGAGACAATGAAGAGTGTAAATTCTTTGATTTTTTCACAACAGAAAGCATAAATATTCCTGGAATTGTTCATAACATAAAGGGTGGAAATGAAAGGATTTTTTACAACATAAAGTGTGTATATAATTGGATTTTATCATAATATAATGTTTTTCCTATTATTATTTTTCTTTCATAGTTACTTGTTATGAAATGATTCAGTGAGATGTTATATTTCTATATCTGTTACCTATTATTATGATGCATGGAACATGTATATTACGTAACACTTTTTTTCCATGGTATATGTTTATTAATTTGAGATTACATGGCCTTATATCATGAATTTATAGAACTCTAATTATTACATGTTTTTTTAATATGACATTTCCCCTATGTACATTTTGTTTTTCAAATTCTAAAGACCTCTAACCATTTATGACATATTATTGATATTTTCCCCTAATAATGTTTTAAAGATAATCCCATTTTTATTTTTCTAGTCCCCATGTTATAAATATTATTATATGAATATAGAGGTCAAGAATGGAGTCATGTGTGGATTAATTATGTAAAATCTTCACACATATTGTACAATTAGTTTATTATCTTTTAAATTCTCAAAGAACCTAAACCTACAATTATTAGGATTTTATAAATTTTGGTGACCTATAAGGATTATGTAATTAAATTCATATATAATAAATATATTATAATCTTATGTCCCCTTATTCCCCACATATATGTCTTATAACAATCCTATAAGGTAACTCATAAATCATTTTAAAATTTTCCACATAGGTTATTCCCATATATAAGTGAATTTACTAAATCCAGCGGTCTTTCAATTTGGGAATTTATTTTTCAACAACTCAAAATTCCCAATATATGTGAGGAATACCCACTCCACTTCTAGAAGTATTTAACATAGATTATACCCAAATTCTAAAAACTTCTATTCACTATAATGATCATCCAAAAACAAACCCATAAAAAAAATTAAAATTCATATATATACACATGAAATATTGTAAAAATTAAAGGATCTACATAACACATTCGTAGTGGAGTTTACTATTTAATCATTTCAACTTTATTCAACTCCATTTACATGAAATTTAAAAATAATAAAAATAGGTGATAAATCATGATATTCTCTTAAAGGGATGTGAGATAATAGAAACATTATGAAAGAATATATGACTTAAGATAAGCATAGATATAAGAGTGTCATGTTTCTGATAGTATATTTATTTAACAAGAAACATATCTACATATAGAAAATATGATGAGTGTAATATGGGAGAATAATATAAAATAGAGGGTTTGGGGTCATATTATAAAAATGGAGGTGATGTTGTGTTTTATTAATATCATCATTTAAAAATAAAAAAAATAAAAAAAACATAAATTGAAACCCAAAATTCCACCAGTTACACAATTAGCCTATGCCAGTTATTTGACACCATACTAAACACCTAATAGAATCCCACTAGCTAGACATTAGGAATCTAGGGATCTATTCCCCTTGGATTTGTTAATAGGTACCCAAAAACCTTATATAAATTACCTTGCTAGTCATAACATTCCACTTCAATTATAGGTCCTCCTCCAACCTTCTCTAAAAATATTAAATTATTCCAATACACAAAAATATAATAAAAAATGACTTATACTATTCAAATTCAATGCTACACAATCTCATTCTCGATTATATGGACTCACCCTAATCTAGATTCAAAAAAATTTAAAAAATATATTTCACAACCAATAATTATATATTTCCTTAAAAAATCACTCTCATTAACCTTTAACCTATTATATTTTGAATAATCTAGAAATAAGGGGAATATTCTAAAATATATCTTAATATATTTGATCAGAATTATTATTTTTTCATTTCAATTCAATCATATCTAGGCATTATATTAGATGAAAATCTATATTTGGAATTCAATTTTCTTCTAAAATACATTGATTTTATATAATATTGAAATTTTATGATTCTTAGTAGATTTATTCTATTAAAATTAGACTAGATCATGAGATTTAAAATAATTATAAATTCAATTAAATCATGAATCATAAGAATGTGATATTTGTAATATTGGATTAAAAATTAAATTATACAGTGTAACATGTAACACATAAAAATATTCAATAAAACTTTTAAAATAAAGTAATTGTTACCATAAGAATTCTTAATTAATGGATTTATATATATCCTTTTAATTTGGATTTAATTTTTCTATTTTTCCCTTAAATAATATCATATACGATGAATTTTATTTATTATTTATTATTTATTTGGTTATAAGATGTTTATTTTATGATTCATTATCCTTATATTTTGAGAAACTCTTATTTTTTATTTTTTTTGATTCTCCTTTAGTGGTTGGAATATGATTAAAGAGATTTTCATGAAAATAAATTAAAGAATTTATAAATAGGATAGTTCCTATTATTGTTCAATAAGTTACCAAATAAATAATTTGATTCCCAGTAAACTCTAATTAGTTACATGATATCCAACAATTTCTTATTTGTTAGCCACTTGTTTATTGATAGTGTACAATCTAATCAATAAGTTAACATCAGGATCTTGATATCCACTAAAATTTTATATAATAAATTGAAACCACATGATTTTACTTCAACCAATTTATTCAAATTTCACATGGTTAAATGAATAATATAATAAATATTCTTGTAATATAATATAATTTATTTTAGTGGTTTTTATACATAATTCAACAATCACATTTTCATGGATATTGTTATATTATAATTTATTGTATTTTTTTATGGTTCATTATTTTTTTTAATTTCAGTTTTGTAGTATAAAGAATTATCTCATGAACTGGGATTTTTATGATTAATATATTCATATTGATAAACATAATTTATCTTGAGTTGTCACTAGTTTTCATGATTATGTATTGACGTTTATTGATGTGTTATTATGACCTTACATTATTTTGTTGAAACTACATTTTTGGAATGATCCAATTATAGTACATGCATGAAATATGTGATATTGATGCATATTATTGACAATATATTGATATTACATATCCAGTGATAAATATTCCTAGGTGAATTGTATTATAACATGTTTGAAAATGACTTAAGATATTTTAAAACTTGGTAACATGGGAATTATTTGGGAATTTAATAATCAAAATTTCCTTAACTAGTCTCCACATATTTTTTTCTAAGAATGCAGATTTATTTCCATGGGATTATCATAGTTATTAAATTTTTATCCTTTTCTTTTAACTATGTTTCAATGATTTATATTTTTTTTCCACTGGAGGTGCATCGACATTTTCCATTATTTCATCATTCATATGGATTAAATATTTAAGTATCATGACATGGGAATACAATTTAAATTTATTATTATATTGATTTAAAGATTTCTTTAAATAGTTTTTGTATTTATAATATATTTATTATAGTATATAAATATGTATATCTATTCTATGATTTGTTATTTGAGTGACATTAGCCACACTAAATCACAATGAATCCATCTTTAGAGATATTATTCTTAGTGTGGGATAATATATTAGGAGTGAGTGGAATATCAGATGGAATATGACTTAGGAGTCTTCTCACTTTTCTATATGTTCTTTATCATTTTTCTGGTAGGATACTTAGTCTTATTAGAATTGGTTTCTAGCAGGTTTGATTCAAACTATGGGGGTCCTTTTACTGTGTATTTTTTTAGAAACTATTATAATATATATATATATTGTGTTTTAGTGAGTGTGATGCTAGTGACTGATGTGGTAGATTTATGGATTATGTAAGATAAAATGGCTATATTTTTTGCTTTTTGATTTAATTTTTTTAGATCATGATATCATTAAATTCATTGCGCCACATTTTTCAAGTTGGGGTATCTTCATAGATAACCCTAATTGGTACATTTTAATCACGTACACTTTTATAATTGATGAATATCATTTATGGCGACTTATATTACTAAGTTAATGTTAATAGAGGAGTCAGGTGACATTATCTTGGGACAAGGTTTCATACATTGATGTGTTTAAAGGACATAAACATACATTAGAGTAAGTATAATAAGGATTCATGAGATTCACCATAAGGTAAATGGCAGGATAATAATAAATTATTATAAATACACATAATAATAATATCACATATAATTTCTGATCATATCATCTAAGTATCTCATATAAATTATTAATGAACTAAAAAAAATTAAACAGATAATATGAATAGGGATCTCTAGATTTTATATGAGATGTTTTAAATTTTCATTAAATTATTTAGATCTAAAATGAATATTAATAAAATGACTCAGAGATTATCCAAAAGTAAATTAATATCATCATAAATTTATATTAAATATTTTCTTACCAAATTATGAATAGCATTGATGACTATTTTCACACTATGTCATAATGAATGCAAGTTAAAGAATATAATTTTTTATATTGAATAACTGAAATCTCTCACATGAATTTGAAACTTCGACCAAAATAAAAGTCACATGTGATGTAACCCTAGGAACACATTATTTATATAGGTTCTACAATATAGTGGGAAAGAAACTGATATATTATTTGAATCAAATATTTTCTCTATTTTTGATTATTTTATAATAAAAAATAAATATAATATTACTTCACCATACAAAATTATTTTTCAATCATTGAAAATGAATAATTTATTAAGATGAATTCAAAACAAATAAGGCTTTATATTGAGCTATATTTTCGAAACATATTTCCTTAAATCAAATAAAAAATATATATAATTAGTTAATTAATTTATTAAATTATATTTTTAATAAATATAACAATCAATTACATAAAATGTAAATTAATAATTTAATATCAAAATGAATTAAAACATCAAATTATTTAATTAATGAATTTATTTTTATTTAATCATATTTGATAATAATCAATCTCTCCATTACTCAATGTGTGACCTTTTTGAAACTTTACTGGTTGAGAAGTAATTTATAAATATAATAAGAATTTCCTTTCAAATATCATTTTTAGGGGATCATCAATGTACACTATGTTCACAAAAAATAATCATGTGATTCCTTTTCCTCAATATTTATCATGATCTTGAGACAATTGGTACTTATTCAAAAAAATATTAAATCATAATATTTTAGTAACTCTATGTAGAATACATAATTATATAATTTCAAATATCATGTGAAAATATAAAAAATTATATATATTTTATTATTATAAATTAATAAAATATAAATGTGTTATTGGTGAACAATATAATATTAAAATAGGTTATATTCATGACATGAATGGTGATATACACAAAAATTCTCTATTGATTCAAACTAAAGACTAAAAAATATGGTTGTCAAAATACATAACCAATCATGATAGACATATATATAACCTATTATATAAGTTATAATAATTACTGTATATATAATGTCATTACATATATGGCATTCCATATCTCATGTTATTCCAATTTTGAGGGTATTTGAATATATGTGCATATCATTCATTCTCTTCAGTCAACTCATAATATCTTACTATAATCTACCACAAATTTAAATGTTAAAATTATATCATAAACCATAATACTATATAATGTGGAATGACTAATGATAAATCTAGGAAATGTCTCCCTATAATTCTACTTTCATTTCATATGTATGAATAAGCACTCCAAAAATGATATTTAGAGATGTATTAAAACATATATTATGTCATACATGACTTAAATATACCAAATCATACATTAAACAACTAGACTAGTTTATATAAATATTAAATCACCTAAATTGTTTCATTTATTATTTATTTTTTAGTAATATTTCAATATTTTGTATTTTTTTGTTTCTCTTCCACATATAAGGAATATTTTATTATGATACTTTAAATTTATCATGATATACATCGACATGTTAAACTATTTATCTTATTTATTTTCAATTTTCATATATATATATATATATATATTTTATTTTAACTTTGGTATTGATGGTACTATAAGATTATTTTGAGGGAAATTACTATCAATTATATAGTTATACCAATTATATTAGTAGCTATCCATTTTGGTCTTTGATGTGGGATTGGAAACTTTCTAACCAAGCCTCACACCTAGCCCAATATGAGGTCTTGTAATAGTTTGGAAATACCAAAGTTATATAAAATTAAGAATTTATAATATTAGAGTTTGGAAAAGTTTTATAGGCCAAGTATTCATTTGGGATTGTAGGGTAGTATCATATTAATACTTATTATATAATTTTTCCCCAAGGAATTAACTATTTATATAGAGTACCTTTATTGTCTTATAAAAAGAGACCAATTTTTATTAACCATATTTATGGAGTGGCATACGATTCTTACTGTACTATGATAGGTATGGTATATGTATAATGTACTTGAATTTAGGTAATTATTTTTATGTGTTCTAATTATTGGATTGTGATATATATGGGGTTAATGGAGGGATAGAATCATTATATTTACTATATCTATAACAATGTTTTGAATTAGATTATATTTTCTATTTTATAATTTTTTTCATGATTTCTATAAATAGTTTTTTCAAGGATGATGTATTATTATAGGATTCAACAATAGAAAATTCTCTCTGAATTGAGAAGGTTATCCTAGCTATATATAATTCATGTAAAGTTTATTTTTATGATTTCCATAGTATATTTTTTCATGGTTTGGGGATGAATAATTAAAATCATTTATTTATTAGTGGATTAAAGAGATATATATCACGTTTTAACTAGTTTGGACATTTAGAGTGTATTATTTTGGATTTATAATGATATTTTATGAGTATAAAATTTATACAAAAGAGCATGATTTATGAAAGGACTTTATATGAGTCCATATATTGATAGATATAGTCCTATAATCAATTTTATATTGAGTTATTATCCACTACCTGATAAGACAGGAATAAGAAAAATCTTACAGTTATCTATTTAGTTATTTATAACGTTTTTGATTTCACTGTTTAATTTATTATTCTGGTATAATATTACTTAAAATAATAATTCAAATGATAATACATGAAAATTCCAATTCAATATTTTGTTTTTATTAGAGAGTTAAAATTATATAGACGAAGTTATGATGAGTACAAGATCTAACATAATGTGATGACTTGAGAATAAAATAGTAGTTTTTTCTTAAGATGTATTTTTTGTCTAAAATTAGGGAATTGAAAAGGAAAATATAGTTGTTTCTAGAATGATGCTTTAGTATATGGACATATGATTAAACATTTTTGTTAGTATAATGTTCATTAATACTATTGGATCTAGATTTTATATAGTTTAAGGCAAAATCAAAGAGGTTATTCTAATATATATAGGGGTATGTCATACTAAGAGTGTTATTTTTATGGTGGTGGGATCCATCGATAGAAGGTATAAATACATATCCTCCATTTTTATAAGATTCCTTGGAAACAAAAACAATATAACATATGTTACTTATGAAATATAATCAATGGAGAACCTAGAAATTTCTATTAGAATTATTATTTGTATTCATTGGTATATAGAGTTACAAATATGAATGGGGGAAGTAAGTGTTAGAGACCCTAAAGAGTATTATTAATTCATGCATAACTATAGGTTACATAGACTATTATGTTGGATGACTTAAAGGGAATAAAAGGTATTATTTATGTTTATTGAAAACTTAAATTCACATTTTTTATATATATGAAACCTAATATTTTATTTCTCCCTATATTGTATGATAAATATTTTCTTATACAGAAAAGATTTTTTAACACAAGAGTAATTACTAATTGTAGGCGATCACTCAAGTCTCATTAAGGTGTTTTATGATTGAGATTTTATTGTATGATATGATAAAAATTAGTGGGATTTTTTAATATTACATATTCAATAATATGATATTATCCTTGGTATATATATTTTTTTAATTTCCTTTATCACGTTTGTCCAATAAAAATTCAATTGTATTAGAATATATAGATATTGAATGGCACACATAGTAGAGTGGGTTATACTAAAAATTGATTATCATGTGGATCCTCATATTATTTACATTTAGTTTGTGGGTTTTTTCCTTTTTTAATATGTAAAAAACTAAAAAATCCACCAAAATAATTTTTTTAGTTAATATAATTTTTTATAGAAGGTTACATGCTTACCTTCATAGTTCAAGGTAATTTTCAGTTTTGAGTGTCATTATAGTATGATACCCATATCAATGACTCCCTAACATATAATGCCAACATATAATAATGGGATAAAGGTTTTGGAAAGGCTATTTTATATATAAATTATTTATTTATCCTTTAGTTTCACCATAGGGTGCATCAACATTTCATTCATGATGGAATATAATAAATTGTGATTGAATATAAAAAATTATTAGTTGAACTAATTGTTAGCAAAGAAAACTTAGATAATATTAAGGATTGATTATATTTTTTATCATCTAAGAGAATATATTTTATTTATGAAATTTTACATTAAATCTAGATATCATCATATGATGATCCAAAATTTTTATATCGTAATGAAAATTATTTTGTGATATTTTAGTATGAGGTGATTTCATTAATTTTAAGGGAAAATCCTATAATTTATGTGGATTTTGGAACATTTTGGAGAATTTTATATAGATTCATGGTTTTTAATGATTAATAGAAATTGAGAATCATCTCTAGGAAACTGTACAAGGGAAGATATTATGAACTGGGTAGGAACATAGTTGGCACATGGTTTGGTCAAATAGTGTGGATGCCCAGAAGAAACACTACAACATGAAATAGAGGTAATACATGCATGATCCTATGAAAATTGTTAAATAGAGAGATTATTACACCAAGGATGCGTCCAATTTCATAGAGTAATTAGAGGACATCGAGGATCATAATGATAGGATCCTTTGTGGGAGGGTTGTTCCCTTAGTGTGCATGTTTTAAAAGTGTGAAATAATGCAAGACATATCTTAGGAGAAGGAGAGAGATATGTGGGATCATTATCCAAACCATTTTTCTTAGTTTTTTATTTTCAATTATTTAATTATTTGAATTAATTAATAATGTTCAGATTCTATATTTTTATATAACAATTTGAAATATATTAAGAAATATATTTTCTGCATCAGGCACTGAAACAACAATCGATTCCAAGGCCCAGTGATCACATAATTAATTTTATAGAAATATTAAATATATTTGACATCTAGTTATTTAATTTTTAGAAACAAATAAATATATCATGAACATATTCCCATATCAAAAAAATTAAGACCACAGTTCAATCTAGATCATGTGTTTTACCCTAGGCTTGAATTAATATTGGTAAACACCAGATATTCAGATGAGGCAACCATTGATGACTTCATTTAAGCTAAAATAAATGAAACATATATTTCTATCAATTAAAATAACCTAAATATAATCCTACATAAATATTTCATCATGAAATTTCTCTAGGGTTAATCATATAACCATGATAGGGTTTTTGATAGGATCTCTAAGTACCTTCATTGGTGAATCTTGATCAGATGACTTCTGGTGATCGAATCATGCTTAATCGACATGAAAGAGATGAAAATTATCATTCAAATCCTTGGAGAAAATGTTATTCACTAGTGGATTATCAAATATTTATGTATTTCTCTTCAATTTTGTATTCTTTCTTTGATTAAAATAGTTAGCATTTTCTTATTTTCTCTACTTTTATATGTGATTAATTTAACACTTTTCTTGATACTGTGTATAAAAATAGAGTGTTTATTCAATTTCTTCCTTAATTATTCAATGCATCTCACCCTGATTATCTCAGATTATTTCTCATTGGACAATAAGTCTTTTCCAATGATTAATTCAAATTTGTTCTTTGGAGTTTCCCCACATATTCTTTGTATTCATCACCTTTGGGATATGGGGAAATGGTTCGATACTATCAGTTTTCTCTAAGACCAATTGGACCCTTGGTTTTTTAGAATATGTAAAAACAATGACCAAATTTGTGACTTACAGATGGATTGAGGTTGAACAAGGTTGAGGCTCTATGGATCTGGGATATAAAGAGATGAAGGGAGACTCAATATGGAGTGGAATTCACATTGGATCCTTGTTCAGTTAGATAGTTTTTAATTTCCTAGTACCATATTTCCCTAATTTAACAACTAAGGGAATTTTCACTGATTTCTAGTGGTAAAACATTGTATTTTATGGGGTTAGTGGTGGGAGTGGAGAATCTAGATTCAGTATGAATGATATGTAGTCATAATAAATATTTACTACACAATGTGTACTGGAATGAACACATGTCGTGTAGTCCTCTGGCTACAGAGTCTAGAGTTTTTTTTTGTGGATTTAGATATCACATACCATATGGAATCCCCATATTCGGTGTGAGTCACACCTAGAGTCCTTAAAGATACTCTTGAAGTAAATGGGTCTATACCCACCATGAAAGACACAACCATGACTAGAAGCTAACAATATGACCCCAAGAGGCCATGAAAAATAGGGTAGTACCCTTACACACCATGTAGTACTACTTTATCAGTGATCTGTGTATTTGATAAGACACGAATAAGAGGCCATGTGTTGTCAAATGGCCATGTGACCCCCTTGCATGCCATATAATTATATATTGAAAATTTACCTATCAAATCTACTTAATTTTTAATTATATGTTGGCCTACATGTATCTTATCCCGAGTGATTTTCCATGTAAATATGATAGTGTAATTATTAGTGTATTTTGATATATTATGAAATATGTTACAATCACAATGATTCTTTATGAGGTACATGTTGATGGTAGTGATCAGGTAGGATCATCAGAGAGAGGCTAGGGTTTGAAATACCCTATAATATCATGGTGTGTGTCTCCTTTACACCTTGAGCTACTAAGTGGTACCCCTTGATGGACTGAGGAATCAGTATTCTACCTACTGGTTGGTACCCCATGATGGAATATGGCATTAGTTCGCTACTTATAAAGTGGTACCCCCTAACGAACTAGGGAATGATTCCTTTACCAACTGAGTGGTACCCCATGACAGACTAGAGAGTGGGTCTTCTACCAACTGAGTGATCCCTATTGATGGATTGTGGAATGGGTACTCTACCTATTGAGTGGTTCCCCTAACGGGTTATGGTGTGTGTCATTACCTACTAAGTGGTACCCCTTGATGGAATAAAGCATGGGTCCTCTATCTATCCAGTATGGGGAACCCGTTCATCATATTGAGGTGTGGGTACCTTACTTGAATATTTTTCACACTACACTATATATAATATTTATGAGGTGTGATTCCTTTATGTGGATACTTATTTGGATATACATGTAAGATTTTGGGAAACGATGATGGACTATTGGAGTTGTATACAGAATCGTCATCTTGGGAAGGGTTATGAAATATAGAACCCCTTTATCTCTTATTTACGTTTATTATATGAGTGTATATTTATATATGTGTGATTTGGTTTCATTTCTTACTTTCTTTGGATTAATCTGAGAAATTTTATTTTGTCTTCTGTTGCCCCCTCTTCAGTTTTTGGGGTGTCCTACTATGTAAGTATATAATCACCCCACATGAGATTTTCCCACACATGTCATGTCTTATGAATATGATAGATATTTTAGTAGTGATTTAAAAGGATCATATGTATAATCAGGTATATAGACCATGTATAGTGTTCGGGATTGGAGTTCTAGAGTCAGGCTCTCTCATCATTTATTTTTAAATTGTTGTTGATTTTTAATATCTTTTCTTGGTGGAAATTTATTTTTCCATTTTCATTTTGTATTTCTATATTACATTATTTTTTATTCCCTATAGGTTATTAAATGGACTATTTTTACTATACATGTTAAATTCTTTTATTATTAATCATCTTCACATTAGGGTGGAGTTTATTGGTTATGTTCATATAGGTAATTTAGGGAAAGACCTCCCATTTTATTTATTCCTTTCAATTCATGTCGCCAACCTATGACCTATGGAGGTGAGATTAGGGTAGTTATGGTTACGAATTATTCCAGATAAGAAAGACTTGGTGGATTAGTTCACAAATGATTTAATGTGGAGGAATTTTTCTCCTTGTAATATATTTAAATATATTAATAAATTTATTTTTAGATCCCTGAGTTGATACAACATGTGATTCTAATGACTGATGATACTGAAATTAATTTTATAAAAATATTACATATATTTTACATAAAGTGTACATAGTTTCTCATAAATAATTTAATATATCTTGAAATTAGAGGTATGTTGAAAATATGATTTCCCCGTTGAATATGTATCATGGGTTTTATGATAGAAGGGACCTAAATTTAGTCAGTGTGGGACTTTCAGATAAAGCATCCATTGGTTGGTGAATTTAAAAAAAAATAAATGATTAACTTATTTTTTTTATTTAAAATTAATTAAATATACTCCTCTATAAATATTTCAATATGAAATATTTATAGGATTAGTCACAAAACATTATGTGGTTTTTGGGAGGATATCTAATGTGCTTAATTGGTAGATTGAGAACAAACAACCACTAGTGATCAGATCAAGGTGAATTGACATGAATCATAGGAAGCATATCTTCATAATTTCTAATGAATACATTATTTACCAAATATTGATCCATTCTTGAGGTAGGGATCATAAATTGTGGTTTACATCCTTGATTAAAATATTGAGAATATCATTAATTACTATTCTTTAATATGTGATTAATTTTATCTTTCACATGAGCTCATGTATCTAAATAAATTCATAATTAAATTTATTCATGTATTATTTCTTGTTTCTCACCCCGATTATCCCTGATTCATTCCCGGTGGCCAAGAACACTTGGGAAATAATTAATTTAGCATTTTTATTTCACTTCCACCCAATATAGTCTTCAATTTAATTATTTTTGGGAAATAAGTCCATGGTTCTAAATTCTTGGGATGGTCAAAGTACGATAAGACCCCTAAATACAATGTGGATATGCACACATTAACCAAATTTGAAATATGTGGATGTATTGGAATCAAACTCATGTGATACTCCATGGATATGGAATCAAGATTAGTGATGGGGGACTCAAGGTGGAGTTGAACACATGTTGGTTCTTTGTTTGATTATCCTGTTTTTGATTTTGACCCCCATGGGGATGGAATCTACCAAAAGAGGTGATTTAAAACAATTTCATGTGGTAAAATTGTAGATTCATCAACTAGAGAAATGGACATGGAAACTGGATGAAAGATCTAGACTTCTGAAGAAATCCCTAATACATGTTGGGTACTAGGATGAACACAATCCATGTAGTTCCATGGATGTGGAGCCTATGGTTTAAAGGCTTATTTAAGTATATCATTCCATGTGGGATCCTTATATTCCATGTAACCTGATTTCTGTGGATCGACATGTACTATATGAGTACATGGGAACAAAAACATCATGAAGTACACATTCACAATAAGGGGAACATAACTTGACCATGGGAGGATGATACATGCCATGTAATACCCTTAAACTTCATGTATAACTACATGTCTAGTGATACATTAAAATAGAGGACACAGTCTGGAGTACAAGTGAGGTCAGATGCCGTGTGACCCCCTTACACACTGTGTAATTCTAAATGAATATTATATGTTTAGAATATTAATGGATTTAACTAATATTTTGTATCATGAGAATAATATCCTGAGTTTTTTCCATGTATAATGTGATGGTGTTCTTTGTATTGGATTTTGATATAGTATTGAGATGTTCCAAGTGTGACACTTTTTTTGGTGACACTTGATGAATATAGTGATTGAGAAGAATCATCAAAGAGTGGTCAGTGATTAAAATCCCCCAATAATATTATGGAATGGTCCCCAATACCCCTATATATATATTGAGTTTTACCTTATAATGGAATTGGTTAGGGTCTCTTACCTACTGAGTGGTACCCCTTACTAACTAGGGCATGGGTACTCTACCTACTGACTGGAACCCGTATTAAAGACTAGGGTGTGGGTCCTCAACCAACTGAGTGGTATCCCACAAAAAGAATATGGAATGGGTACTTTACCTACTGATTGATACCTCTTGAGGTACTATGTTACACCCTATGTTCTAATCAATTATTATTTTTGAATAAATTAATTATTTTAATAGCTTTCATTTCACACAACACCGAGATTTAACAAACCAGGATAAATTGTTAATATTATTCAAATAAACTATTATAACCTAGAATTTAGACATAGTGATAATAATTTTAATAATTCATTTTTAAATATTATGTATAATTTTTTTATATTAATAAAAAATATTAATAAAAAGTATGTAATATTTCAATAAAGTCTTTATATGGTTCCAAAATACTATATTTTCAAACAATTTTTTTATTATTTAATTTTGTGAACAATAATAAAATTAATTTTGAAACTTATAAAAAATTTATTTTGAAACTTATAAAAAAATTATTTTATAATTTAAAATTACTTTTGGAAATAATCATACCAAATTTATATTAGGGTGATTTTTTTATATTTTTCTGAGAAGATTAATTTTTTGATGAATAATGAAAAAAATGAATTTTAACTGAAAACTTCCATTTCATTTAAAATATTTATAAAGTTAAATGATATTTTAAATTTATTTTAAAGTATGTTTTTTAAATTTTATATCTATTAATCCAATTTATGTTATTTTAATTATTTTTATATGGAATTTTGATATAGAAACTATTTGATCTTTTGAACATTTTCTCTTTTAAAGCATACATTCTTAACACTTCTATGGGATTAATTTTAAATAATCATTTTTTGATTGTATTAAAGGAATTTCAAAAAATTGATTCTATATTGGGAATCAAAGTAAATAATATTATCTAATAAGGTCAAATTAAATTTTTACCCAAACTTATTTTTAAAATACTAAAAACTAATTATTGTTGTTAACGTAAAAATGTGTTTACATGGGGTTAAGATAAAAGTATAAGGCTTAAACTGCCATATTTTTTTTATAAATTCTAATTTACATCAATATTTTCACTATATCATTTCTATTTCTTGGGAGTTTTCATTTTGTGGCCTATTGGAATGATATAATTACGGTTACACATTTTTCCTTTTTAGAATATTACATGTGTGTCTCTCACCTCACATATGAAATGCCACCTACTCTCCTCTATACATTACTTTATCAAAGCCTATGGGTTAAGTACATATATGACCAAACCACTTAAATAATTATATACTACCATTATATAAGATAACTTTTGGAATAAATCAACCACAGGAAGGCATTTGGTGCCAACATGTGGATGATACCAGAAGAAGAGGTAATATTCTTCAACGAGCATTTTTTTATATCTTCCTCAACATCTAGAAATTATAATTAAACCATGATGATATATTAAAAATTTATATTAAATATATTTAGTTGTATTCATGTTACTTTAACTGTCTAAAACAAATTTTACTTCCATAAAATGGGTTACTAAATCAACATTCATGTGTCTGGGGTACTACCACCTTGCGCACTGATGTCATTCAATTTTTGATTACTCCCTATCACAGTTGGGTATAATTATGGTTCTAAAGTATATATATTGTATTTATTACATAAATAAACAATTTTATTCATTATTTGATATAATTTTTTTACTTTTCATTATGTTGGAATATGATAATGTTGCTCGTGTGTAAGGAAGACTACAACCTCGCTATGTAACATGATATATTATTGATTTAAAAGGAATTTATTAAAGATTTTTTTAATTAAAATATGTGATATATGGTATAAAAATTCTTCTTTAATTATAATATAAAATTTAACTTTATTTCTATCAATCCATTGAGAAAATGGTAATGGTGTTCATGCGTACGTACAACCTACCTTCACCGTGAATGATGTATTTTATTTTCTTTCTATTAATATTATGGATTAACATTATTAAATATTTTCTAAATATATATGATATTTATATCATGGTGATAATTATTTAAATTATGGAACCTTGATCAATGTAATATGATTGAAAAAAAATCAAAACATACATGAAACAAATGTACTTATTTCCTGCCAAGTGACTTTAATTTGGAATTGTTAATAAAAGCGTAATAAAATTTCATAATTGAATCATATATGTTATGAAAAATATGATTATGTTTATATAATATATTTATAATAAAAATATTTCTATTATATAATAGGTCTATATGCGTATGATGTAATTCAAAAATGAAGGTAAGAGATGTTTTTCTCATGTTTCCATCTCTGAGACATATGTTATGTTATGAACCTATCTTCTATAAAAAGGTTTATATAAAGACCATTTGACGTGTAATGTCTTTAATTAATTTATATGTATGATATATCATTATTCATTTAATGAAATTTTTTCATGGGTATTAGTTTTCTAATATACCATAACGGCAAATATTTTATGTTATAATCTAATCATTTATTGAGATTGTTTATGATTAATTTTATGATGATAAAATATTATGATAAATCTCTAAAAAAACCCATAAATTTTTTTCTCCTATGTTAATGTCATAATATACATGTTTTCCTTTCATTTAACACTCTATTTACCCAAGATAAAAAATTAATTATTCTAGGAAAATCATTTATGTCTCTCTCTTTAGTCTAAAAACTATTATTCTTCCAAAGTAATGTTTTCTAAATGTTTTTTAAAAACCATTTTTAACATAATAAAATTTCTTTATTAAAGTAATTTTTACCCATGTTTTACATTTTACAGAAAATAAAAAAATGGAATATTCAATTTTTTTTCAAATAATACATGTTTAGATTTTACAAAAAATGTGAAAATAATCATTGTTTTAAAATGCATGACATGTAAAATATTTCCCATTATTAGAAACAATAAATTATTTCAGGATTCCCTCAAAATTATCCAAATTTATTTTCAAATAAAATTCCATCCATAATATTTAGAAAATATTTATATTTTAAATAAATTATTTCAAAGTGTTGAGGATTTTCAAATCCTTTTATGTTTTAAAAATATTTTTTCATAGCAGAATGGATGGTTTCTTCAAGAAATGTTTTAAATTATTTCTAGATCATACATATATAATTTTTCAATGAAAATGGTTTTTCAATTTCTATTATCTTTTAAAAGTAATTTTCAAGTAATAGTTATCCACTTCAAGAAATGTCTTAAATGGTCTTTCAAAATCATTTTCCATCTAAGATAACATTCTTTGATGTAACTTATACATTATAAGGGATATAAACCAAGGATAAAAATAGTATTTTGTATATGAATGGTTAATGATGAAAATATTTTTATAAACTATGTTTCTCATATATGGGTTATACAATGACAAAATTATTATGAAACATGATTATTTTCCATGAGTTATGCTATGATGAGATGATAAAATTATTATGAAACTTGTCTTTTTTCCATAGTTTGTGATATGATGAAATGTTAATCAGACCCATTAGATTTCCCATGTTATGATATGATGAGTTTTTTATTTATATAAAATTTAAATATGGTTTTTATTATGAGTTATGTTAGACCTATATCTCACTCTAATGAATTCGTTAAAGATTTATATCTCAAGAGATAGGAATGAATAAAATGGGGAGTGAACATAGTTTATTAATGGAATTTGTCTGCTATAATGGTATAGGGAGTGAACCATTAAAACTATGATGGATTGGTGACTGAACCTGGTCATATATGATAAGATTCTCAGTGACCCTTGACTACTATGGAAATTATTTTCTATAATTATGTGTATTCCAAAATTCCATGTCTTATGCCAATGTTATGCTCTCATGGATCATGTTCTATTACATACCCATTATTCATGTCTTATGAACTAAAAATATGTATTCCATGATTCCATATTATGATATTTGATATGCAGGGTATAGTTTTCGAATGTTATGATCATGTTCTCACACCCTTATACCCATACAATGCTTACATATCACAGATGTTTACCTTAATAGAGAAATTGTTTTCCAGGTAATTACATCTCTCTATAGATACTACAAGACGATTTGGTTCTAGAATAGAGTTACATAGGGGTTTAAGTTTCAAAGGATCAAATAACAACTGATAAGAGGGGGTGGTGTTGAATTAGTTGTTCACTTTTTATAAGATCCAAAACTTTTATAAACATAACCTTTAAAAAATATTAATATTTATTTCGTTATAACAAAATTATAAAATAATAATGCATGAAATAGCATAAAATAATGTAAAGAAGACAAGATTTACAAGATTCAACATTAGTGTGAGAACATACATCCTTTCTATAGCCACTACTTTGGGTCTGTGGAAATATACTATTATGAAGAAGCTAATAAAACTTCTACCAACTCCCATTAATCAACTCTATCTATGGAGAGAAAAGATTATACTGACTCCCACCAGTTTATAATTTTTTCTTAAAAAAAATTGATAATAAAAAAGAATAAATAATTTTTTGAAAATGATCCACAATTACTCAGTCTGAATCATCACTCTGATTTTCCAAGATTATATTTTCTTAATATGATGAGTCTAAATCTGATTCTCTCAATATGATGGATCTGGATCTAATTCTACCAGTACGATGAGTCTAGATCAGATTCTATCAATACAAGAGACTCAAAATGATATCCCTATTCTCAATATTCAAAACTAAAACTTTTTTAAAATTCTCAATACGATGTACATCTGTTCGATTGACACAATATGACATTCTTAATACAATCTTGTTCAATCCATTAAACAAAAATTCAATTTTATAATCCTCCACATGATATCTCTATCCAGAAATAACATACAGATGATTTATTCAGTGCTCCACTTTTATTTCTTTCATAAAATTTCCTCAATGAACAAATTATCTATGTAGGTATTTCTAAGAGACTATTAAAACAAAGGCTGGAAACTCGAAAACTTTCACTGCTTCCTCAAATTTCAAAAAATAGAAAAATATCTTTCTTTTAAACTTTTAAATTGACTTATTCAATACACCTTATATTTCTCCAAGATTTATACAAAATTTGATTTCATGTTTTTCCTCTTAAAATCTTTATAAAAAATTGATACATTTATTTTTGAGACTTCTTCTTAATCAATTCATTATGAATTATTTTTCCTTCATAGCTCATTATGATTTTGGATTTTTTCTCAGCACATTAAAAATTATATTTCCTTCTCAATGATTACAAATTATATTTCCTTCTTTGTGATTAAGAATTCTATTTCATTATCATCTCATTATTATTTATGTTTCCTTATGAACTCTGTCTGATGGAATTATCATTAAGATGAAATTCCTATTGCGATGGAATTTTAATTATGATGGATTCTTATACTATAACTTTGAAATTCATCAAAATTCTCCACTATTTCATCAAAACATTTTATCATGATATTTTTCATGATTCTTGAGAACATTATGGCCAGTAAAGTATTTTATAATCTTTTTAGAAAGATTGAGAACTTTAAAACTCTTGAATTCAATTTCTTTAACAAACCTCTTCGGCATTATTACGACTTCTTCAAACAAAAGCTTATGACTTTTTAACTCAGCAACTTATTTATTTCTATAATTTTGGAAAAGGAAAACATCCATAAAGAAAAAATTTCTACCTCTAATTCATTTGGATATGATGATATTCAATGTCAAATCGATGGACCTAATTCTGATTCTCTGAGTCTTAAAAAACAATATTTATTAAAAAAACATTTCTCCCCCTTTATCCTTGGATTCAAACTTTCAACAACTATAATATTTCTTAAACATCTTATTATGATGGATAGGGGTTGATTCCAGAATAAAAAAAATTTCTTATATGAAAAGGTTTCTTTTCAAAAAATAAAAAAAAACTTTGTTAAAACAATTTATCACAAAGGTTATTCAATCTCTACATATTGATTGGGTGATAAACATTTTAAAAACGTTAAAACATTAAAAAATAATTCAAAACTCACCTTTTTTAAATAAATAAAGTTTTGTAATTTTATAAAAAATATATCATTTCACAAAATAGTGTGTCCTAACACCACACTACTGGATAAATTAATTATTTTTAAGGAAATTCATCTGTCACGAACCAACCCGGTTCGAACCTTAACCGGTCACCCGAGTCGGCCCGCGATAAGGCCTAAGAGGCATTCCTGATCCTCCTGGGTTGGTGACAAGTTCCAAGGGAATCAACAGAGTAACTATGAGAATGATTTAACCTAATAAAAATAAATAGAAGTAGCGAAATAATAATTAAGTAGCCCAAAAATAAATAAGCTGAACAAAGAAACCAAGAAAGAACTGAAAATCCAAACTAATCGGACACGATGACCACTAAACTCCATTTAAACTTGCGGGACACTCTCTAATCCCAAGAATCAACATCACTTACACCAATCATGATCAAACTAAAACCTAAACATGATACTAAAAACAATAATGAAGTATAGGCATGAGCATTAAAACTCAGTAGGCATACCCAGGTAATCAACTCCTAAATGCATTTCCTTTAAACAAAAGGATCATCAATTTTAGGTTTAAACTAAAATATATGAGGTTATGTTTCTCGCATATTTTTTCCTTTAAAGAAAATCACGATCCATTTACCTTTTTACCATTCAAAACCATATTCTTTCCCAATAAGGAACCATATACATTTTATAGGAGAGATGGAATTTCGATTATAAAGGATAGAGTGAGTATAAAACATTTCTAAAATATTTTTCAATTAATCATTTTAAAACACTTTATCATTTCATCTATAATCCAAACTATTCTAGAATCAAGCTCAACAATCCAACAACAAGGGAAATAGGAAATAACACACAAGAGTATCTATCCAACATGCATCAAAACATTTGTGGTAGTAGATATGGGTGAAACCTAGGAGCTTGTGAATAGTCTATAACATACTTTATATGTGACTCATCTCAAAGGCATGCCTTAATCAATGATGTCATAACGCCCTAACACCCGGTTGTCGCCCTACCTAGCCTAATCGAGTGGCCCAATCCCATAACAATAATAATAATAGTGTATCCCTTACTATGGGCCACTAGCGAGTGCATAATCTAAACTGGTGCAACAATCATTCATCGAAAATTCACTCAGTATGCTAGGTTCCCATTTTCAGACTAAAATGGGAGGGTGAGAAACAAATACTAACCAAGAAATCAAACACATGAATTTTATTCTTACACCACCAATGCACACACAACAAAATCACCGCTGAATCACTCCAAGGGATTTTCTACCTCTTTCCTTCAACCATTAACACACAAGGGAAGTCCCAACTGAGGACCACCCATTCCCGTCAACATCCAATAAGGCAAGAGGTTAATTGAAAAGAGGATTTTCAAAGTAATTAATTTTACAAAGTACAAAATGGGCCTTAATAAATCACTTAACAATAAATAATTTCCAAAAGAAGTGACACAATTCATTACATTGAAAACCAAAAATGTGATTGGAAACCCATTTAAGAAACTAAATTCACCACTTTAAATCAAAATCACATTTTAAGGTCTGAAGGGGAATTTCATCAGACACTTAGTAAGGACATTTAATAAAATAGTTTTATGAAATTCAAATACAAAGAAGGTCTTACTTTATTTCACAATAATCAATTATTCTGAAACCATAAATTTTTAACTCACATTAAATAAAATTTATAACCACAAAAAATAAATAATTATATAATTTAAAGGCTAATGAAAACGGAAACCTACCTGAAAAGGGAGCATACCAAGATGAAAAATACGGCACCCGATGCCCTTGATGAAGACCTCCCCACAATTGTGCACACATACATTCCTATATATATATACCCCTTAATCCAATACAAATATTCCTCATTACATGAGGGAATATGTTAAAAGAGGATTTATATATATAGATACATGTACCTAGGTATGTGTGTACAACCATCCAAGAAGACACTGAACAATTTAATTAACCTATAGGAATCCTACACATAAAATAAGTTCATTTCCAAAACTCACTTCCCATTATTTAATGAATTTACAACTCATACTAGAAGTGCACAAAAAATCCTACATACCAATACAAATTGATTCTTTCCATTTTACTCACACCAAAAACCATTTTCAAAATCCTTTACTAGCACTGACATAATTTATAAATTCCCCTTTGACAAACATAAGAAAACACACACTTTCTCAACCAATCCCTCAAAAATATCCTTTTTATAAATCCAAATAGAACCCGAAAATCATTTCCAAACATGTATTTTTATGATCAATCAATATAAAATTCATACATAAAAAAAACATGACAAGGTCTATATGCCAACACTACTCCATTCCTCAAATAAAAACTCATTTTGAAAAAATACACACCTTAAGTGGATTTGAAAATATAATTCACACTTTTCAAGCAAGGTATAAAACACTTTTCGAGAAACATTACAACACAATATGCACAACACATATCCATTTATTTTATAGAAACTATTTTCTAACCCATAGACATGTTAAAACATCACCAAAATTACACTTCTCACTACCAGAATTAAATTTATAACACATAAAAATTAACTAAACAAATAAGAGGGTAAAAGAAATAAACCTCAAATTGTGTCAGATGAACCAGAATAGACCATCATGCTTCAACTTTGGTGGAGAAAAACAAAACCTGCATGAGGAAGACCCCAGAGTCCCACTAAACACCCTAAAAATAAAGAAATTACCAAAATACAGTCAACCCATAAACTAGGGTTCGACCGAGACAAAACCCGATAAAATACATTTTTAAGGAGGTTTCGGGGAGGTCGTACAAGGGAGAGGAAGATGCCGGAGGGAGAGGCCACAGAGAGGAAGATTTTATGGGTGGAGGAAGCATGGTCGGAGGTCTGGGAGGGGGGTATAACATCATGTGGTAGGAGGAAAGAGGGGAGGGGGGGGGGTCGGCCCCATTGTGTGAATTAGAGGGGATGGGTGGGGGTTCGCCACAAGGTAAAGGGGGGGGGATGGGTAAGATTAGGGTTTTTTTCATTTAATTTTTATCGTAATTCAATTGATTAAATTTTAAAAAATAAAACTCAATAATGAATAAAATTTAATGGAAACTCAAAAATAAATAAAATAAATGCGAAGTGTCAGGTCGGGGTGTGGCAATTATCTCTACCAAGAAACTTTATGCCCCATAATGTCCCAAGAGATTCAGTTGATCAAAACCAAAGAAAAGATGATTTATAACAAAGAAATAACATAAAAAATCAAAGACCAAAGAACCAACACTCACTTTCATTCAGATCCTTGAACTAAAAATTCCTAAAAAGAAACTATGAGACCACCCTTAAAAGAAGACACACATCCAAGGAAGACATCACACAAGACCAGAAAGCTCAAACAAAAAATGAAGACATTACAAATAAGAGACTCAATCTTTTATAAACACAAACCAACAAGGAACACCCCGACCCCTAACACAAAAACCATCGAATAAACCATTCATGGCCTAATCGGGATCTCTACGATCATCCATTACATGACCCACTATCCAAGCCAACCAACTAGAATGGGCGGGGTCGAGCGAAGATAAAACAAGTAAATTCTCAACCAAGAACACATGGAAGATGGATTCATCATGAGCTCATCTCATGGGGGTTTCCCACCATATTAGGACTCTAGAAAAACATTAATTTCATAAGATTGAATAACTCTTGAATCCTAAAAAAAGGAAAAAAACCCAATGAAACAAAACATGGGACAAAAAACACCAACATTATACATCATCAACACTAAAAACACTAAAAAGAAATTCCCATTAAAATAATGTTCCAAAAGGACCTGCAAGAACATTATTCACACCAAAAGGAAGACAACCCCATAGGTTACTTTAATTACAAAAAAGAGAATTTTCCAAAAAATAAAAGCTTCTGATTGAGCTTGCGTCAGCGCTACGTTCATCCAAATAAGATAAAAGGTTTTCAAAGGGGTGGATATGGCCCAATGTCACTTCTTGGTGCCACCATTGCAAAACCATTTCAAATGACCTAAACGAACACAAGTATGACAGATCGTAGGTGCTTCATGACATGAAAACTTCTTATGACCTAGCTTCCCACACTTAAAATGAAGCCAATACTTCCTCTCGGATGAATCGGGTGAGATGGAAAATAACAACCCTTTTTGTGCCTATTCTCAACTGTCCAGACGCTGCTAAATTGGATTTGACTTGAATATCCCTCTTCACAGCTTCTTCATAATCATCAGGGAATGAACGCACAACTGAAAGTAATTTTGATCAGAGACCCCTTTCAATGAATCGATATTTCAAAAATTCATCCCCAGTGTGGTTTTGGAGATACATCACCAACTCAGTGAACCTCTCAGCATACTCCTCCGTTGAATCAACCTGCTCGAGACCATAAAACCTTGAACCCATTAGTGTCTTCATATCACAGGGAAAGTGATGTTGGGTGAACAAGGATTTAAATAATTCCCATGATAAATTCTTCTATGGTTCAGCCTGAAGAATAGATTTCCATCATTCCAAACATAGGCCTTAAAACATGAAGGTGGAAAGCTCTAGCATGAGAGGTTCAGTAGATTCAAGCCAAAAAAATATCTCCCATATATTTCACATCCATTCCTCAGCATTCCTTGGTTCCGGCTGCATAAGGAAATTAGGAGGGTTCGACTCTCGGATCCTCTTGAAGAAAACCTGAAATTGATAACCACTAGGATCCATATCTGAAATGGACAAACAAATGTCTAAATCAGAGCTTGATCAACTTAAAGACACACGTCAAAAGAAATACCAACATGTTGTTCTCAAAATACCTTAGAACTCAGTGGGGACGAATCCTGAAAACAAGGATCACAAATCCAAATAAAAACATATCATAAATCAAAATTCCACATCTCATTTTCAAATAAATAACCCAAACTCAAAACATGATTTAAATCAAACCTCCAACACCCCAGATCCAAATTCCAAAAAGAAAAAAACAAAAAAAGGGAAAAACCACACACTCACATATTTTAAAACACTGAAAACACCCTTTTTGAAGAACATTTTTAGAAAACATAACAATCCTTACGAACTAATCGCCTTCTATTGGTATTCCATTTATCCTCACATATATACACTCTTGTACTAGCTCAAGAACTCACCCATATATACCAATAAGAATCCACTCACCACATACATACATCCGTGTATATATATATGTGAGAACTTATAAGAATACCAAGAGTCAGATAAATGAAACATTATCACTTTAAAAACCACTTTAAAAATAAATAAACCAATTTTAAAACCACACCTCATCATAAAAAAAAACATTTTCGTATTCCACATTCATTTTCAAATTTCACATTTCTCAAAACCCTTCAGAAACCTCTAAAACATTCTCCAAAATAACTCCCATTTTCTAAACAACCCATTTCACTCTAAAAAAGATTCAATGTTTTGGTTTTGGAAATCTCATTTTTTGTAAAACAATAACAATTTTGTCAAACCAAAAGTAATTTTAAAATCTAAAAAAACACCCCAAAACTATATCAGGCCAACCTAAAGTAAAAACGAAAGCAAATTAACACTCAATGGGTCAAAAATCCCAAAATCTCAATAGGGACCAAAACAACTTACTAGCGGAAACAAGTGTCAATGTGTGACTTGGTCGTATGGTTGGAGACCATATGCCAATCAAACCACCATCGCAGAGAGTCTTTTAGGACCATGTCCCCAGCTCCACATGGATTGCAAAGCCCTATAAGCTCACCGAGACAACTGGCCTGAATCTATTTTCATTTTACCATATACCAAGAAACCCACAAGAACCAAATGAAACAAGAAAACCCTACTTCCCATGGTAACTCATGGCTCGACCCAGAAAGTGTTGGCCAGACACTCCCATGAACCTACACCCCAAGCTCTGACAGTCCTACTCCATCTACAATGACAACCAATATAAAAAAGGGTAGTCTAAAATCTAGTTCCACTAAAAAACTTGGCTCTAATACAATTTTTTCATGAACCAACCCGGGTCAACCCTGAACTGGTCACCTGAGTCGGACCGTGACAAGGCCCGAGAGGCATTTATAATACTACCAGGCTGGAGACAAGCGCAAAATTAATAAAAAGATTGACGATGGGAATTATTTTTCCCAATATAAATAAATAGAATCAACTGAATAATAATAAAGAAGCCCAAAAAATAAATAAACTGATCAATGAAACTAATCAAAAACTGAAAGGAAAAACTAACCAGACCTAATCACCACTAAACTCCATGTGACCCCGTGGGTTACTCTCTGATCCCAAGACTCAACATCTCCCATGATGATAATGATCAAACTAAAACCTACACCTAATACTAAAAACAAGAATGAAGTATAGGCATGAGTATTAAAACACAGTAGTTGTACCCAAGTAATCTAATCCCAAATTAATTTCCTTTAAAAAAAGAATAATCAATTTTAGGTTTGAACAAAAATATATAAAAGTTTATTTTTCACACATTTTCCCTTTAAATAAAATGACGGTCCATTCCCTTTCTACCATTCAAAAACATATTCAATCCCAAAAATAAACCATATTCATTTTAAAGGAGAGGTGAAATTTCAATTATAAAAAAGAGAGTGAGTATAAAACATTTCTAAAATCTTTTCCATTAACCATTTTAAAAAAATTATCATTTTACTATTCCAAAAGCAATCTCAACAATCATACAAAAAGGGTAATGAGAAATAACACACAAGAGTATCTAGCCAACAATGCATCAAAACATTCATGCTAGTAGACTTGGGTGAAACCTAGGAGTTCATGAATATTATAGAACATACTATACATGTGACTCATACCGAAGGCATTCCTTACTCAATGAAATCATAACGCCCTAACTCCCGATCATCACCCTACCTTGCCTGGTTAAGGGGCCCAATACCATAGAAATAATAATAACAAAGTATCCCTAGTTATGGGCCACTAGCCAATAAATAATCTAAACTATTGCAGCAATCATTCACAAAAAATTTTCTCACTTTGTTAGGTTCTAATGTTTAGACTAAAGAGGGAGGGTGAGTCAACAAATACTAACCAAGTAATCAAACAAATGAATTTTTATCTTACAACACCAAAACACACACAAAAAAACACCCCTGAATCACTCCAACGGATTTTATCCCTCTTGGATTCAACCATCAACACATGAGGGCAGTGCCATCCGAGGAACACCCATTCCCATCAACATCCAACAAGGAAAGAGGTTCATCCCAAACAAGGGTTTCAAAGTAATTAACTTTACAGGGTACCAAATGGGACTTAAGAAATCACTTAACACTAAATCATTTCCAAAATAAGAAACACATGCCATTACATTGAAATCCAAAAATGCACTTGGAAACCCATTTAAGAAACATAATTCACCACTTTCAATATAAATAACATTTTTAAGGGTCAAAGGGGAATTTCATAAAACTCTTAGTAAGAACCTTTAATAAAAAAATTCCATGTAATTCAAATACAAAGAGGGTCTTAATTTATTTCACAATAAGAAATTATTTTAAACCATAAATTACTAACATTAAACGAAAGTGCAAACAACAAGAAATCAATAATTCTTTAATTTAAAGGCTAATTCATAGGGAAACCTCCCTAAAAAGGGAGCATACCAAGATGAATAATTCGGCACCCGACCCCCTTGACGAAGAACACCTCACAATTGCACTCCCATACACTCATATATTTACCCCTTAATCCAATACACATATTCCCCATGCCAATAGGGAATATGTGCAAGGAGGATATATATATATATATATATATATATATATATATACATACCTATGTATGTGTGTACAACCCTTAGAGAAGACACCAAACAATTTAATTAACCTATAGGAAACCCACACATAAAATAAGTTCATTTCCATTAATATCTTCCCATTATTTAAATAATTCACAACTCATACAAAAAGTTAACAAAAAGCCTACATGCCAATGAAAAACGATTCTTTCCATTTTACTCACACCAAAATACCTTTTCAAATGATTTCACCATCACTTACACAATTTATAAATTCACCTTTGACAAACACAAGAAAACACACACTTTCTCAACCAATCCCTTGAAAAGTCACTTTTTATAAATCCAAACACAACCCAGAATAATTTCAAAACATGTATTTTTTATGATCAAAAAATCTTCAATTTATACATAAAAAATACATGGCACAACCTATATGACAACACTACACCATTTCTTAATAAGAATTCATTTCGAATAAATACAGACTTCAAGTGCCTTTGAAAACATAATTTACACTTTGCAAGCGAGACATAAAGCACTTTTCAAGAAACATTACAACATAATATGCACAACACATAGCCATTTATTTTGAAAAAACTCTTTATAACCCATAAAAATGTTATAACAAAACCAAAGAACACTTCGAAAGACCCAAATGAAATTTAGAGCACATTAAAATTAACTAAAAATACAAGAGGCTAAAAACAATAAACCTCAATTGGTGGCGGATGAATCGGAATGAACCAAAATACTTCAACTTTGGTGGAAGACGATGAAACCCACACAAGGAAGACCCAAGAGTCCCAACACACACCATAAAAAGGGAAGAAATTACCAAAACCATGTCAACCCAGGACCTAGGGTTCACTCGAGACAAAAACTGAAGAAAAAATACATGTCGAAGGAGGTGTAGATGAGGTCACACAATAGAGAGGAGGCTTCTGGAGGGAGAGTCCATGGAGAGGGAGAATCACTTAGAGGAGGAAGCATGGTCGTACGTCCAGAATGGGGGGGGGGGGGGGGGTCGGCCGCGCCACATGAATAGTAGAAGGGAGGGGGTTTTCTATGAGATAAGGGGGGAATGGGTTATATTAACGTTTTTTTTCAATTTAGTTTTATTATAATTAAATTGATTTAATTTTAAAAAAGAAAACTCGAAAATGAATAAAATTTAATGGAATCTCAAAAATAAATAAAATAACCGTGAAGTGTCGGGTTGCAGTGTTGCACCATCCCTCAATGGAAAGAAAATATTAGGTCCATGTAGAGATGAACTTTCCTCAATTTTATCATCTCCTTTGTCACTTTTATTTTTTATCCCACTATTTGTTTTCTACCCCCATTCAATTATAATCCCATATTCAGACTCATAAAATAAATATAAGTAAAAAAACTTCTTACAATAATTTTTTCACTTTATCTTCCCCTTTTTCAACATAATCCAAAGCATGATAGGTTTTCTTATTTATTAATTTTAAGATGTCTTGGGAGAAGGTTGGACATGAAGTTGCTACATCAATTTCACAAAATCTTCTTTCAGTATTTCTTTTGTAAAGATATCAACAATATGATACTTTATGGAAATGTATTCAATAAAAACATCTCCAGAAGAAAGTTTATCTTTTATAAAGTGAAACTTTATATCAATGTGTTTTGATCTTGAATGTTGAAAATTATATTTAGAAAGACCAATTGAACTATTATTATCAAAAAGTATCTTCAATGATTTAGTAACTTTTACTTTCAAATATTTGTGCTGAACTTTCATTCACAACATTTTAGTTACACCATATTTAGCTTCTGTTGTCATCAATGTTACTAAAATTTGTTTCTTACTTTGCCAAATTACACAACATTCAACTAAGATTTTTTTATCGTAAGGTTTATTTTCTATCATTACAATCTACAACCCAATCGTTATCAGTAAACCCACGAAACTTTATCTCACTATTTATTTTGTATAACAACCCATGATATGTTTTCCCTTTGACATATCTTATAATTCTTTTTTACTTCTGACACATGTGATTATTTCAGATTACTTTGATACTTGTCACACAATGTCACAATGTAAACAATATAAAGTCTTGAGGCTGTAATATAAAGAGTACTTCCTACTATCTTCTAAACATCTTTCTGATTCACACTTATTTCAGATTCAAAATTACTCAATTTGTTTCTCAATAAAATTATAGTACAAACTTATTTGGATTCTTCCATCCTAAACTTATTTAAAAATTCCCTATCATACTTTTCTTGAGATAATAAAATTTACTTTCCTTTTTTTTTGAACTTATAACCAATAAAAAATGTTAATTATCCCAACATTTATTTTTCAAAATTCATCTTCATTTCATCAAAAAACTATTTAAATTTTTTTTCTTCAACCACAGTAAAAATTATATCATCCACAAAAACAATTACAATTAGAGTTCTAGAGTCAAAATATTCACATAAATGTTACTATCAACTTTTCCTTTAAAAAAATTCAACCTTATTAAGAAATTTTAATGTTTTGAAAACTATTCATGTAGATATTGTTTCACCCCATAAAAATATTTATTCAATTTAAAAACTTTTTTTCCATCCTCATCAAGTAGAAACCCACAAGGTTAGTCAATGTAATGTTCTTTCTCAATATCACAATTTAAGAAATCCGAAATTACATCCATTTGATAAAATATTTAATTCCAATGAGAAACACCTATAATAAACATCTGAATGGTTTATATCCTTGAAATGGGTTCAATGGTTTAATCAAAATCTATACCTTCCACCCGTGAAAATCCATTACAAAATGTTCTTGCTTTGTTTCTTGAAATATCTCCATGCTCTTTGAATTTGTTTCTATAAACCCACTTTTTTCTAATAAAATTTTTATTTTATTCATTGGAATAAGTTCCCATGTTTCATTATTCTTAATCTAATCCAATTATTCATTCATAGAATCTACCCATTCTTTATGTTGAATAGCCTATGAAACTGATTCGGGTTCAACTTTTGTGATAAGTTAAGTCTAATTTTCTAATCTCAACTTCCTTTTGGTCCTAACCAGAGCTTTTTGATTCTTAATAATATTTTTAAATTAAACATGTTTTTGTAAGGTAGGAAATTTCAAATATTCTTTAGCAGCTGAACGTTTTTACCAAATGAATCATCTGAATCTTGATAAGGATATTTTGAATTATATTCATTATTGTTGAAAATATCCACTTTATCATCCTCATCATTCTCAATAAAATTTGATAACAAAATTTTATTTTAAATTATGTTCAAATTATATGAGTGCACCAAATTTTATAAATCTTTACTCTAATATTTGTATCTTCTTCCATTTGGTGAATAACCCATACAAATTATTTCCTCTTCTTTCTCACCAAACTTTCCCAAATCAGTTTTTTTTATTTTAAGTAAACATGGGATTCCAAAAAACATGGAGTAATTAAATGTAGGTTTATTGTTATACCACATTTCATAAGAAGTAATGTTGGTTTCCAATCTCAAAAAACATATATTTTTAACATGTACAACAATACTAACAACATCCCTCCAATAGAACTTTGAATGATTGTAGGCTTCTATTCATTCTTTCTATGACTCCAGTTTATTATAGAGTATAGGGAGCATTATATTAATTTTTGATAACATGTTTTATCACATATGCTTCAAAAGGATTTCTTTTGAATTAGGTACCACTATTTGTAGCTATGCCAATATTTATATTTAGCGGTGGTTTAAACCGCAACTAAATCATTCTATGATGGTTTTGGAAAACCCTTGCTAAATTGTGTGTCAAGAAATAATTATCGGTGGATTTTAAAACCTCTATAGAACAATTTAGCAGCAGTCTAAACCACCACTAAATCGTTTTTATTTTTTTTAATATTTTTAATATTTGTAATATTTTATTTTTTAATTACTTAATTTTTTTATATTATCAATTTCTTAATTTATTTGTTATTTTTTTTATTTTTGTAATTTATTAATTTAGTTATTTTTTGTAATTTATTTATTTATTTATTTATTATTTATTATTTTCTAATTTTTTAGTAATTTATTTATTTATTTCTTATATTTTTTTTATTTACGTAATTGATTTATTTTTTTATTTTTTTATTTATTTATTTATTATTACCACACATATGCCCATCTTCATCCATAAGTACATGTCTATGCACAAGTCCATGTCCATCCAAATGCCCAAGCAATATATAGAAATTCTGCATTGGGTGAGATTTGAATCCATTACCTCATGCTTATTCTCCAAAGACTTTACCACTCGAGTAGGCTCTTCATGTGGTCAATAAATAAAATTTAATATATACATATATATAATGGAAAAACAAGTAATACATAACCAATAGATACACACAAAATAATTATTAATCAATAATTATTAATCAATAATGATTAATAAATAATAAATAATTATTAATAAATAATGATTAATAAATAATAAATAATAAATAATAAATAATAAATAATATAGAATCTATAATATATAATATATAATATATAATATATAATATATAATATATAATATATAATATATAATATATAATATATAATATATAATATATAACATATAATATATAATATATAGTATATAACATATAATATATAAGACATAATATATAATACATAATATATAAGACAAAATATATAATATATAATACATAATAACGAATATACAATGCATAATATATAATATATAATATATAATATATATTAACTATTATCTATTATGTATTATCTGTCATATATTATATATTATATAATACATAATACATAATATATAATAAATAATACATAATGTCTAATAGTTAATATATAATATATATAAGTAATGTATAAATAATAAATTAATTAAAAAAATTAATATATGATAAATAAATAAAAAAGTAGTAATAAATTAATAAATAATAGATAAATAAAAAATAAATAAATAATAACTAATAAAAAAATAAATAAATAATAATAAATAGTAAATCGTAAATAATAAATAATAAATAATAAATAATAAATAATTAATAATAACTATTTATTAATAATTGATCATTAAGAATTAATAATTAAGAATTAAGAATTTATATTTAAAAATTTAAAAATAAATAATAAATAAATAATAAATAATAAATAAATAATAAATTATTAATAAATAATTTAAAAAATAATTAATAGATAATGAATATTGAATAAATAATAAAATAAATAATAAATGAATAATAAACTACTAACATATTAATATTTAGTAAATTAAAAATGAATTAATAAATTAATAAATATTAAATATTAAATAATAAATAATAAGTAATAAATAATAAATAATAAATAATAAAGAATAAAGAATAAATAATAAAGAATAAAGAATAAATAATAAAGAATACATAAATACATAAATTAATAAATACATACATACATAAATAAATAGATAAATAATTAATAATTAAAAATTATAAAATTAATAATTCTTAATTAATAATTAATATTCAAATTTTATTATTTAATATGAAATATGAAATGTATAATATTTAATAAATAATAAATAAGTAATAATTATTTAATTAATAAATAATTAAAAAATAATCAATAAATAATAAATAATAAATAAATAATAAATGAGTAATAAACTAATAATAAATTAATATTTAGTAAATTAAAAAAAATAATAAATAATAAAGAATAAAGAATAAAGAATAAAGAATAAATAATAAAGAATAAACAATAAATAATGAATAATAAATAATAAATAAATATATAAATAAATAGATAAATTAATAATAAATTAATAATAATTAATAATAAGTAATAACTAGTAATTAATAATTTTTAATTAATAAATAATAGTTAATTAATTAATAATTTAAAATTAATTAATAAATAATGAATAATGAATATATAAATAAATAATAAATAAATAAATAAAAATGAATAATAAACTAATAATATATTATTAATAATTAAATAATTAATAAATTAAAAATAAATTAATAATTAATGTGTACATAATAACTAAAAAATAAATAAATAAATAACTAAATAATAAATAAATAAATAACTAAATAATAAATAAATAATATATAAATAAATAATAATAATTAATTAATTAATTAATATTAAATAAATAAATAAATATATAAACAATTAATTAAATAAATCATAAAATGTTAAGAACCTTTAAAACCCTAAAAACACTGAAATTGACATATAATATGATCTGAGACTCCTTTTTCAGTTCCACAACGAGTCAAATCGATGATCCTGAAATTATATTCGATATGATATGTGGTATAGGCCGATCAGACAGCTGGATCGAATGTTATACCTATTTGAACTTTAAGAAATCGGTGACCGCAACAAAAATCTCTTTTTCGGAGGCCTTTTGGGCCTTTATGATGAAATAAAAAGGGGTAAAATACTCAAAGAGTTGGTACCAGACCTAAGTGGTGTAGAGCTCATCGCAGGATTCGATTTGAAATGCGTTAGAGCCCTAACAGACACCTGGATTAAAAGTTATGGTCGTTTGAAGTTCGAGTTCGATTTTCGACTTTTTAATTTTAAATAATTTTTTTCCATTGATTATCACATGATTTAAATCTCACTTGGTTTTTTATCATTTGATAAACTTTTATTTGACTTGTTATGGAGCTAAAATGGACTCTCGGATCAAAGGTTATGGTCATTTGATGTCGAAGTCTATTCTTCTACTTATTGATGATTTGTTTTCAGTTTAAAAATATTATTAACTAATAATTAAAAATATTAATTAATTGACACATTATAAATATTTAAACTTAGAAATAATAAAATATATTTGATTGTAAAAAAAATAATAATAATAAAAAATAATTTTTTTAATTTTTTATATTTTTTTCTTAAATTTTGTGGCGGTTTTCAAAAAACTGCCGCTATTTCGTGACATTTTTTTAAAAACCACTTTCAAAAAACTAACGCTAAAACACTATTTTCTTGGAGTGTGTTCTCAACTTGTTGATATAAGCCCCAATTGTTTTCTCAAATTATTTTCTGAAAAACATAAACATTTACACAACCTATGAAATATGTTTTATAAACATGTTATTTGTCATCCAAGTGAAATAATCAATAAAAGTGATAAGGTATAAATATCATTTTTTAGATTGATGCATCTTTGGTCCATATAAATTCGAATAAATAAGTTCCAGGGGTCTGGTAGATTGAATCTCAATTCTCTTATGACATTTGTTAGTTATATTTTCTTTATGGAAACTAATACAAACATCTTCATCTCTTCTTTTAAATTCTAGAAAATTATATACAACATAAACATTAGAATGTTTTTTTCATGTTTTTCTATACAAGGTGGAAAAGTCGTTGTTTAAAATTTTTTCTTTATCTTAATCACTCAAGTAACATGAGTTATTGAATTATCCCATATAAAAGATATTCCCACTGGTTCTTTATCTTTTTGTAAAAAAATTTCTATACTTTCAAACTTTTTATGGTACAAAAAACATTTCAAAAAAACATCTTTTCCACCATCATAATATCTACTGACACTAAGTAAGTTATTTTTTATCCCATCAACAAATAAAACATCCTTAGATTTCAACCTTTTTGTTCAATCTCAGCCGTTCTCATTCCTCTATTTTTTAAGGAACAATGATTACCAAATGTAACTACTCCTCCATCATAACTTCCTACAAGTTTCAATATTTTTATATCACTTTTCATATTTAAATAACATCCAATATTAAGAATACATGATTTTTTTCATTTTACATCCTTTCAAAGCTATCTCAGCTATGAAATCTATTTCATCAACTTTGTTCTTTTCAGCTTACTTTTATTTTCTATCATAAGGAATTTGTTCTGGAAGGGGTTTCATACATCTTTCGGCATGATGAACGGCCTGATCACATCTTCAACAAAATACTTCAAGACAATAAAATTGTAAATTTTCTGGAATGTTTCTAACATCATGATAACTCAATTTTTCTACATTATGTAAGCTAGGAATGTTACTCATCCACTTCCACTATTTATTCCACTTTTCTCAAATCTTTTTCCAGGTAGAGATAATTTTTTCCAAAAAATTGTAAGCCATATTCCCATAGATTCCACAAAACCAGAATTATCCATCATATCTTGATTTTCTATTTAAGAAATATCCTTCTTTATCAAAATGTTGTTGAGTTTGGTATGTTCTTTCAGCTTCAACATACTTAGGACATGGACCATATTTTCTTTTGAGTGAACTTTTCTACTTTTTTATATTTTATATATTTCTAAAATCTATTCTCCTTATAATATTTCATAATAATTTTTCTAGAACATGAAATTTTAAAAGAATTATATGATACATTATTTTTCGTAAGAGAATATTTCACCTGATTCTCTTATTGAACCTTCTCAACAACTTTAGAAGTATCAAATTTTAATTCTAATTATTTATTAAAATTCCTATTCATCTTCCTCAATGTACTTTTTAAATTAAGAGGTTTTGGTCAAAACTTATTAACTTTTTCTTACTTGGTTTCCAACATTGTATTCTAATATTGAATCATTTTTCCTTGCTCGACAATTCTATTTTTGTAACTTAAGATCTCTTGAATATATTCTTTATTCTTCTTGATAACATATTTTTTCCATCATCAAATTCTTCACAATATTTCTTCATAAGTCTAATAAATTTTATTGATAGTTTTTTTCTAAGGAAATTCAACAAGTTAGTTATTCACTTTTTGTAAGTTTTAAAACCATTAGAAACATAAACCTTGCAAAATATTAAGATTTATTTCCTTATAAAATTTTAGAAAATAATAATGGATGAATAAGTAGGAAACCAAATACATGACACAAGATTTAAAAGGTTCAGACTTAGTGTGAGAACCTATATCCTTACCATAGCCACTCTCGTGGGTCCAAGAAAATCCACTATAATGAAGAATTGAATACAAATTGTGCTAACTCCAATTAGATAGCTTCTATCTATAGATAAGAAATATTATACTGATTCCGATCAGTTTACTATTTTATCATATAAAATAATTTATAAAATAAAATAATAAATAATTTTTTAAAACCTATCTAAAATTTATCATTCTGAATCCTCAGTCTAATTTGGATGGATCCAATTTTCTCAATCTAATGATTCAAGATATTATTATATGAATATGATGGATCCAAATATTATTATCTCAATTAGAAGATTTTGGATTAGATTCTCTCAATACGATGGAATAAATACGATGACCCCATTCTCAATATTCAAAACTCAAACTCTACTCAAATTCTCAATATGATGTACCTCTGTACGATCTTATAAATACAATATTTATCAATTTGGTAAAAAAAATATGTTTTCTGATCCTCTTCAATAGATCTCTTTCCAAATATAATAATAACATGATTTATTTAAAGCTCTACCTTTACTCTTGCATAAAAATTCCTCAATGAGAAAATGGTCAGAGAAGTTGTTTATAGGTGACTTAGAAAACAACAGAAGGAAACATGAAAACTTTTTCTGCTTCCTCAAATTTAAAAAACTCTGAAAATATATCACATTTAAATATCATTTATAATTCTTCAATCCTCCTTATATTTCTTTGAAATATATCAAAAATATAATTCAAGTTTGATCGCTTCAATTATTCATAAAATTCCGAAAATTTATTTTTGAGTCTTCTTTGTAATCATCTGATTACAAATTCTGCTTCCTTCTTAGCTCATTGTGATTTTTTTCTTTCTCAGCTCATTATTAATTGTTCTTCCTTTATAGTGATTATGATTTACTTTTTCCTCTCATTGATTATGAATTCTATTTCCTTCCTTTCTCTTATGATTTTGGTTTCATTCTCTCCTCTGTATGATAGAATTACCATTATGATATAATTCCAATTACAATGGAATATCCATATCGTAACTTTGAAATTCATCAAACCTATCCACCATTTATTCAAAAGAAATTATCATGATATTTTTCACGTTTTGTTATAACTATATAAACAAAAAATAATCATATAATTTTTTTAGAATGTATGATAAAATTCTAAGTCATGACTTCACTTTCTTCAACAAACCTCTTCAACATTATTATGGGTTCATCATATAGTAACTTCTGACTTTCTAACTCAATAAATTTTTTCTTTATCTAATTATGAAAAATGAAATCTTTCAGTAAGAAACAATTTATACCTCCTATTCATTTGGATTTAATGATCTTCAAAATTATATCGATGGGCCTATGTATGATTCTATGAGTCTGAAAAAAACAATCTTTCTTTCAAACAAATATTTTCTTACCCTTTATCCTTTCATTCTAAATTTCAAAAAATTTAAAATTTCTTACAAAGCTCATTACGTTGGACTGGTTTCGATTTCTGGTTAACAAAACATTTTTATACAAAAATGTTAGTTTCCAATAAATACAAAAACTTTTTTTAAAACAATTTATCACAATAGTGATTCAGGGTAATGACTCTGAAAAGAACACATTTAGATTTAATTTATCATCAAATGGTGCATGAAAATGAGCCTCAATACACACTTAGTTTGATACTCCTCGGGGATATTCTTTGGAAATTATGAAACTCTTTAGAAACCATTATAAATTATATAAATAGATAGTGACAATAAATGAATTGAAAAAACATGAGGTATCATAGATTAAAATAAGGTGTAATGATTTAAAAATACTATAATAAATTCGTTCATGATTATGCGGTTCCCCATATAATTATTTTTTCATACACTAGTATTTTTAATTTTATTAAATGGACTAAACTCAAAGGAACTATGTAAATGCTAAGTGAAATAGAAAATGCAATGATTGTATTTATGAGGATCCAAATGTTATGAAAGATTAAATATATAATTTAGTTTCCATGATCATGAAATAATATCAATCAATGAATCTTCTTGAACCTACAAATGATAAAATGAGAGAACACTATTCTATTGAGTCCATTATGTGGAAGTTTCAACATTCCTTTAGTGGAACTATTGATCTGTTAGTTAATGAGCAATAGATCAGTACCATAAAAAAGATATTTTATATTATTTAGTGTTGAGAACAAGAAAAATTAATATCTATTGTCTAGGATCTAGAATGTGAAGTGGATCAATGGTGGAGTCTCATCAACAATATAAGATAACATTATGAAATTTACTCCATGGATTGGGAAGATTTTAAGAACATATTTTTCCATAAGTACATTCCACAGATTCTTAATACAAATATGAAGAAGGTGTTCCTTGAGATAAATCAAAATGATGATGAATCTATTAGTAAATATGTGGAAACATTTACAATAATATTGAGGTATTCTTCTAATATTATTAGCTAACAAGATATTAAGGTTGATTGATTCTTCAATTTCATAAATACATGTCTCCAATAGGGGTTATATTTATGATAAATATATAGCTATGAATACATTGATTGATTTTCTATCAATGTTAAATTATAATTTTGTGCTACATTTTTATGTCATTGTTTTGATAAGAAGAGAGAAGTGTAATTTAAAGAAAAATCTACGAATCATGGAGAGAAGAGGATGAGCTTTCTTTTATTCTCAAAGTATGGGAAGAAACATGGAGGAAGTTCTATTAAATGGAATAGTAGAAGATTTCAGTGTGGAAGGGAATTTCCTAGAGAAATTTATTTAAAATGTTTTGGGAATAAGTTAGAAAATGATTCAAATAGAGATAAAGGTTCAAAAAATGCACTACACACATTATAGTGATTCAAATCCATGGAGTATGGGAATTATGTTAACAAATTCCCAATTATAATGGTTAATTATAATCATTGATTCCGAAAACCTCTTAAGACTATAGATAAAGGGCAATCTCATGTGATTATAATTTCTAAGGAGGTGTGAGATAACGATGTGGTTAAAGGTATATTTACCAACCACCCTAGAACTGTTAATGTCTTAATTGACTCTTGATCCACCTGTAGCTTCATTTTTGAAGAATTTTCTATGGGTATCAATATTCTACCAATGAAATTAGATGTAGAATTAACATTTATAACCACTGTTGGTATGATTTCTACATCTCATGTCTCTAATTCTTCCCCAGTTAAATTTTGTGAGAATTTACTTCCCGTTATTATTTTTTATTCTTATTATAGTTGAATTTTATGTTATTATAGGAATGTATTGAAATTGTATACATTAATCCCACATAAATTCACAAGGAATGAATTTCAAATTTAATATTCCTAACCAAATTATGAGCATCTACTAGTGTGATGATAAATATAAGCTTTTTATAGAAATCACTTCCATTGTATGGGTATTCATTTAGATTCAAGAGGTTTGTTTATATCGGATGGTTTGGGAGTAACTCAATACCTATGATATGTATATTATGTGGGAATTTTTTTATGTCTTCCCAAAATATTTTCCTGGATTTAAAAAAAAATATAAAGTCTAGTTTTCAATATAACTCAGACCTAGTGCCATAATAATATCAAACACTCCCTATATAATCTCCCCAGTTGAGTTGTAGAAATTAAAAAAGAAACTCCAGTAGAACGTTCTTAAGGGATTCATTATATTAAGTGTGTCACTATAGGGTTAACATATTCATTTTTTTTAAAAAAATTATGGATATATGAATCTTATCATTGATTATTAGGATCTAAACATGATAATGATCAAGAACAATTATCCTCCACCTCATATTAATGATATATTTGATTAACATCTCAAAGCTCAATAAATTTCCTAGATTAATTTTATTTATAGATATCATTAATTGAGGGTCAATATATAATATATATACCCAAGAAAACATTCCTTACAGGGTATTTACACTATGAATATAAAGTGATTCAAATTATTCTTACTGATTCCCCTGGTACATTCATGGATTTAAGGAATATAGTCTTTAGATATTACCTTGATTGGTTTATGGTGGCCTCTATAGATGATGTTCTTAACTATTCAAATTTAATGTAATATCAGGAATATATCTTGACAATTGTACCTAAGAACCTATGGAGGGATAAAATATATGAAAAATTTACAAAATGTGAATTTTGGCTGCATCATGTTTCATTTTTTTGACATATAATATCAACAGTGGGTGTATCCGTAGATCCATCAAAGACTAAGGCTATTGAGTGTTTTCCGAGACCAACCAAGGTGACTGAGATCCATTATTTTCTTGGTTTATAAATATATTATTGATGTTTTTTTGGATAATTTATTACAAATATCTTATACAGTGACCATTTTAACTCATAAGGGAGCCATGTTCTTCAGGACCAATGAATGTGAGGGAAATTTCAATGAACTGAAGAGAATATTAGTCAGTGCACTAGTGGTTACATACCCTATAGTGGAGAATAATTTTTAATCTATTTTGGTCAATAAAATATGATATTGGGATGTTTTTTATGAATAATGTCATGGTTATAGCTTATGCCTCATGAAAATTGATGATTTATGAGAAAAATAACCCAACTCATGATTTAGAGTTTGATGTGGTAATTCTTATTTTAAAGATATGCATGAATTATCTTTTTGGAGAAATGTGAGGTATATATACTAATCAAAAAGTTTGAAATTATATATTCATGTAGAAGGAGTTTAATATATTCTTGATAAGATGTCCAGAGAAGATTAAAGATTATGACTACTTAATATATTACTTCCTTGGAAAATAAAACAAGGTGGTCGATGATTTGAATTGAAAGTTTCAGGGTAGATTATAAATTATGATCATAAAAAAGATCTAATATTTATGTATTTTCAATGGATGGATCTAGAAATTCATAATAAATGGTAGAAATGTTATCTTTCCCAATAGAATGTTAAAACATCTATCCAAGTGAAGATTAATGAGGTGGAGAAGGAAGACGTAGAAATACAAAATATGGTTAGAGATTTTACTTAGATTAACCTTGATCATGATGTAATGTTACTGCTTAGAAATAAATTATGTACTCCTCCCATAAAATATTTGAATAATTATTTTTTATTAGAATCTCGTAGTTCATCATTATCTATTCATTTGAGAAGTACAAAGATATATATTTATTTGAAGGAGTATCTCTGGTGGGTTGTCATGAAGAGAGATTTAATATTTTTTATATCAGGATGATCAGTATTTAATTATATTAAGGTTGAGATAAAAAAGGATAATGGGATGTTACATCAATTACCCATACAAGAATAAAAATTGGAAAAAATTACCATATATTTTGTCATTGTACTCTAAAAAACATTAAAAGGTGATAATTCATTAGGGGTTGTAGTTGATCACCTTAAAAATTCAACACTATTTATCTGTATCATAGAAAACGTCCGTTAGGATTATCCTACCAAAATTTACATTAAATAAGTTTTAATGTTTCATGAAGTACCACATTCGATTATATCTGAACATGATCGGAGATTTACCTTAATGTTCCTTTGAAGTCTTTTGTAATCTCTTGATATAGATTTTAGTTTTAGAACTTCCTATCATCCTCAAACATATGTTTAGTCTAAGAGAGTAATTTGAACCATATAGGATATGATTATAACTTTTTATATGGATTTCAATGGTGGTTGGGATCCACACCTTTCATTAGTTGAGTAATCATACAATAATAACTTTCACTAAAGAATTCAAATGTATACATATGAATCATTATATGGAATGGAGTGTAAACATCCAAAATTTTGGAATGAATCTTGATAAAGAAAGATATCGGGACTTGAGAGAGTTGAATAATTCTTAGATAATGCTATATCAATTCAGCCACACATCAAGGATTTTTAGAGTTAGTATAAAAGGTATGTAGAAAATCACTTGTATGATCTAAAATTTTAATTTAGTGACAATGTGTTTCAAATAATTTCACCTTTAAATAATGTCATAAGACTTTTAAATATGTAAAAAATAATTCCTAGGTATATATTTTAATTTCAAATTCATGATCATATCAGGATGGTAACCAACATGTTGATGATTCCATCGAACCTCTCTCATTTCCATGAGGTGTTCCATTTATTTATATCGAGTAAGGACACAAAAGACCATTCACATGTATTGAAATCAATGGTCAAATTTCTAGATAATGATAGTTCATATGAGGAACAACTAGTTGAGATTCTGGATCATATAGAGAAGTTTCTATGAAATAATACCACTCCCCATGTCATTGGTTTGTGGAGAAACCACAAGTTAGAATAAGCTATGTGGGATCATGAGGAATTGGAAAAGAAGAAATGTCCTCATTTTCTTTATTAGTGTGATAAATGTATGCGGAAATATTAATTTTATGCTTGGTGGGTGTAACACCATGAGTATTTAGGATTTATAATTTTTGAATAAATTAAATTTTTTTGATAGATTTCATTACATGCAACAATGGGTTTTAAGAAACCTTGAAAAACTATTAATATTATTCAAAACCAACATATATAACTTTTTTGATAAAAATAGATATATGAATAATTGTAATTAATTTTTAAATATTAAGTATAATTTTTATATATAATGAAAACATATTAATTAAAATTACTAAATTTTTTGATAAAGTATTTATATGAATAAAAAATACTACCTTCTTAAAAAAATATTATTTTATTTTTGAAAACTATAATTAAATATATTTTGAAAATTTAAAAAAATAATCTGATAGGATAAACCAAATTTTTTAAATCATAAAATCAAAAGTAGCTTACGGTTAATTATTAAGAGTTTTTTAAAATAATTTTTTTGATGAATAATGAAAAATACCGAATCTTAGTTGAAAACTTCCTTTTTTAAAAATACATATAAAACTATTGTATATTTTAAACTGTTTTTATATTAAAATTAGTTTTATTTTATACATATTAATCAAATATAGGTTATTTTAATCATTTTATTATTGATTTTTGATATAAAAACTTAGTAAACTTTAAACCATTTTCTCTTTGGAAACACGTAATCTCATCATGTATATGGCATTAATTTTAAATTATAAATTTTCAAATTATGTTAAATGAATTTGAAAAAACGAATTATATATTTTAAATTATAATAATTTATATTTTATAATATTTCCACCATAATGTTTGGCCAAAAGTAATAGTGAAAACAGTAAAAATTAATTAATATGGTTAAGGTTAAAATGGGTTCACCAGGGGTATACTAAAAATATATGATTTTAAATGAACTAAACACTATTATAAGTTATATTTATTGTAATATTGTGACCCTATAATGTCCTTGAATTTATAATACTCTATTTTGGAGCCTTTTTTCATTATAAAAACATGTGTACACCATTTCCTTTTCAAAACATTTAACATCTGCCACAAAACTCACTTAAAAAAGACCACCCAATATCTTACCCACTTCAAACCTTCTAGAAATATTTATTCTTCCATTAAATTAAAAAATAACTCCCCATCATCCTTCCTCTTATCCTATAATACTTATTTTATTCATAAATCCATCCTAGGTGATCTTTAGAGAAACCCTAAGCGGCTACCTGAAGAATAAGTAACTTCTTCAATGCATATTTTTATATTATTTATTCAACAACCTAAATAAATTATTTTTAAACCATAATGATATAATAACATCAATATAATAAATATAGTTATACACTTTTTTTGTTATAGTAATGACCTACCACCATCTCCCCTTCCATAAAATGGGTTACAAAATCATAATTCGTCTGTATAGTAAACTAAAACATCGCGGACCAATATCATTCATTTTTTTATTAAAAATTACCATTGTTGGTTATTAGGATGGATATAAATTATATATGTGATATTTAAAATATAATTATACCTCTTTAATAATTAATTCACATACCTTTTAGTTTCAAATTTGTGGTAATATGATAAAATCGCTCATGTGTACGACGAACTACACCCTAACCAAGCGATGTGATTTGTTTATACATTAAATAGAAAGTATTAAGGATGGGATTAATGAAATATTTTTATATATATGCTTTAAAAATGGTTATATACAGATAATATATTTTTTACCCTTATTCTATCAATTCACTGAAAAAATGGAATTAGTGTTCATGCATACGTACGACCTACCATCACTATGAATGATGTATTTTATTTTCTATATCAAACTCTAATGGACTAATATATATAAATAATGGATATATATTATATTTTTATAATTTTTATAATTTTTAGATGATGAAACCATGAACAAATTAAAATAATTGAAGAAAAAGAATCCCTAACAACAAAGCATTTATTGCCTGAAATGTGAGTTAACAAGGAATTGTAAATAAATAAGAAATAAATGGTCACAATTACATAATATATGTTATGATAAATATGTGTTTTGTCAATTATAATATTTATAGTGTAACACCCCAAGATTCCACGGTACGCGTCTCATTGAATAATACAATAGCGTGTGTTGTACGCAACTTCGAGTTCTAACTCACCACAACCAATAAAATTAGCCGTTATGAATAGTAATACCCACTTTTGGAAATTTTAAAAATTTTATCTTTCAAAATGGACTTCATTTTTGGATTTAGAATATCGAAATTAGCTTAGGGTGAATTTTTGGTAATTTTCTGAAAACATTCAATTTTTTGATGAATAGTGAAAAACACCGAGTCATTGTTTAAAACTGAATTTTTATTTAAATAATTATTTATTTTATTTAAATTTATTTTAGGTCAAAATAGAAAAAAAATACCTATATATTTTCAATGTAATTCATTGGAGATAGTTAATAATAATTTTAGATATATAAAAATTTTATTGAACTATTTACCGTCTTTTACCTACTTCCTAGGAGTATTTGCTAATTTACATAAATAATTATATTAATGCTTCTGTGAGTTGAATTTCAAAAATACTAGAGACACGGCTAATATCAAGGATTAAAATGTGGTTCAATAAGGTAAAAATAATTTTTGGTGAACAGTAACTTTTTACTTTTATTTACCACAGTTAAAAATAAATATGGTAATTTACGATAAAAATGATATTATTATTACCATAACACATTTCCTAATTATATTTTATACGTATAATTCGACCAAAAACAACCTTTGGAATAAAATATGAACCTCTTTGGTCCAATTGGATTATATTAGGACATTTATTATTATTTAATTCAATGAAGAGTTAAAAGTGTTAAATTCAATGTCTAATAACTAAACCATTTTTAATATAGGGTTACACAAAAGATAAATATGACTATAAATATTCTTTAGAAAGCTAAAAATATTTCCTAAATAATGGTATTTTATTTAATATTTTTATAAATTAAATAATTTAATTTATTTATGACACAATGATGATGTAGTAATTACCAAATTAATGATATATTAAAATAATTGATATTATAAATATCCAAATAAATGTAATTTGAGACTTTTTATGAATTAAACTAATTTTCTAGGTTAATATGACATATTAGGGTTATTTATATGAATTTTTTTCTAAGTAATAATGCTATTATGAATTTATAAAAAACAAAATACCAAATAGTGCCAAAATTGAAATAAAAGAGTTTTTAAAACAAATATCATATTATTAACTGATATTCTATTACTAAAAATCTATGTTTCGGAAAAAAGACTTATATAATTATAGGTGTATCATTAATTAACCACTTGGGGCTCTATTAGAAGTATATAGTAAGTTTATTAACCATATAATATAAAAATACAAAGAGACATGGTAAATGTCAAACTATTTAACTAAGAGTTAAATTTAAAAGATAAGGTTAATATAGTGACCAAAAACTGTCTAAAACCTATTGGTTGAGTTTTTTTAGACCCATCCCCACCTTATACTTTAAATAATTCACTTTTTAACCATTAGAAACCAAAAATGATTTTATTATAAAATAATATTTCTAGATTTTCCTAAGGTGCCACTCACCCCTCTAATAAAAGGGAACTTCCCCTTCTCTCAAATTCACACATCCAAAGCCATTTGACTCGGCCAAAACCTGACCAAATATCCTCCCATAATTCCTTAATTTATATTAGAGGCCTTCTTTTAGTCATAAATCCGACCTAAGGAGCCCTTTTGATCAAATCAAAAGGAAGAATCCAAAGAAGAGGTAAATATTCCATCACCTCTTTCAAGTTCCTTTCTTCTTCCACTTTCTCTTTATTTGTTGTTTCCATTATGAAATAATCACTCTAGTATCTTCTATAAACTATGATGTTATTATAAATATGGTACAACCATATCCATTATTCTATCCATCCTTTCAATGACATGTCACCATACGTGCGTACGTACGACTTACTGTCTCCACGTCGTGGTGTAATTGTTATTCAATAAATTATTATTTCTATGGGTATAATAATGATGTTTAATTGATGAAAATAAAAAATATAACATGATAATGATTCTGTATATGTGATATACCATCCAATTATATATTATTTTAATATCAAAATAATGATATTGTCTCTCGTGCGTACGTACGGATTACCGTCTCCACGAACGCAATGAGATTAATTCCCCATTGTATCCATTCAAGAATAATTTCCATTATATGATTAAAAATAATGTTTAAAGACTTATTATAATTCAGAATATGAATAATATACATCATATCCATAATAAACAATACCTACGTAACAAATCATATAATGGAAAACAAATTATTTAACACCCGAAACAACGATAATACTAAGATATTATTAACAAAGCAATATTAAAAGATCATATATGCTATAATATTAATTTATATGATTATTTTATAATTTAATAAAAATTATTTCACCATTATACTAGAGTTTAACCTACCCTTGACTAAGGAAACGTATAATTTAAGGGTTAATTTCACAATCTCTTTATTATCCGAGGTTGTTTTTACGTAATTATCTATTAGAATCTCTTTATCATCCACATTCATGTTTTGTAAAAATGTATTTCTATTTTTTTTACTATTTCCTAAACTATGGGTTAAATAAATTTATACCCTTTTTTGACCTTCGATGTTTTGAAATGAATCTTTCCTTCATTTTTCTAACAAGGTACCTTATGACCTTTTCGAAAAAATTAGGGTAAGAATGTTTTTTTTAACTTATACGGCGGGTGTAGATATTTTCCGCCGTTATAACATCGTCGAATCTTCTCTTACAAGTTTATAAGATTATTTTCAAAATAAATGTTTTCTTTTATAATTATATGACTTTAAAATGATTTTATAATAGAAAGATATATTTCTCTAAAAAAAAGTTTTGATTTCATCTATACCAATATCCTTTGATAGATTTTAAGCTTATCTGAAGTTGATTTATTATGAAACAAAACTTCCATATTGTATTGAAGGTTTTGTGATATTTTTGACCGTGGATGTGTTATTTTTACACCATTCATGGTTTTTGGATAAAGTATTGACATTTCTTATGCTAGTTTTAATACGAATGTTTATGTTAAGGTTAATCCCTTTCATATGAGGATTTCATTGGACTTAGTAAGTGATGGGTGGAGCCCTCTATAGCTCCTCGATGCATTAGTAGGTATCATGAGAAAAACTATTGTCTTGGAACAAGACCTTGACAAAATATTATTTTTATTTTTGGCACAAGGCCTTGACTATATGGTTATGAAAGTCTGGCATTATGCATTCCATCATTATGAATGTGGCTATTGATATGGCATGTGAATATTCGACTAGTATAATATCCATGCGAGTAAGTAAATGGAATTATTTTGATTTATATTTTCCATATTTTGATGAATTTTATGTTTAAAAGGCTTTTGTTTTAGTTCTATACATTGCATTAAATGTTTATGCTTATTTATGAAAGTTTCCGCTATATTGTTATCAATACTGAGCATCTGAGCTCACCCATTTCTATGTTTTATTTTTCCCAGGATGAGAAGATGTATATTATGACTAACCTGCAGGGGTAGTCTATGGGATCTCAGTGTTTTATATGGAAACAATGTTGTTGTAGTATTCCATTTTATGATGTAATGTAAACCTTATGAATGTATCTAGTACTTCCAAGGAAACTAAACTAATCGGTCTTTCAGGACTTGATCTTTTGTGTTCATGAAAATGTTATATAATAATGAACCAACTCTAGGTAACCAGGGTTAGGGGGTTACAGTTGGTATCATAGGAATTTTACTACAAACCTTGAAATATAGATTTAGATAAACGTTGATTAGAGCACATTACCCTAATATAGACATTGAATATTAGTATAGAATAACTTCCTAGAATTTTGGTGTTGTAGATATTTTGTGAGTTTTCCAATAAATACATCCCTGTCTGGATACGAGCAGGTAGAGGAAGATCTGGCACAAATGTACCTAGGGGTAAAACCCAAAAACACCACTTTGAGCTAGACTCAAACGGGAACTGGTGCACGACAATAGGCCTTGCTGCACTCTTGGTTACGACACTCTTGGGGGATATGATTAGGATAATTCTCATTTTCTTTACATACCATTTTGAAGGGTTTATGAGTATATAATTCCTCAAGGAAAACATTTTTTTTATCATTATGGATTGTATCAATAAACTGTTCAATTTATGTAAAGTATTTTACAATTTTGGAATTATGTATTTCGATTCATAAACTAATCTAGTTTATGCCATTGTTTAGAAATGGCTCTTAATAGAAGGAATAGAAACCCTATCAATTCACGCGCTCCATGTAGGGATTCCCCTCTTACTCAAGATAATTACAGTGGAGTTGGTGATGCAACTGGTGTTGACCATCTAATCACCATACTAGGACAACTCACTTATATTATGAATAATAACCTTACCTGTATAGAGAACCCTGATCTGTAGCATGGAGGATCAATGTTAGATTTCTTCATGATGAAATAACCACCAACATTCAATGGGGGTAAAAATCCACTAGTTACTGATCAATGAATAAATTCATTAGAGAAAATATTCCACGCCTTGGCGATTAGCGAAAGGGAAACAGTTTTCAGGGCAGTTTACCGCCTCACTGGAGATGCTGATCAATGGTGGTCATTGATTAAAAACACAAAGGAAGATGATGAAGTATCAAATATGAAATAGAGGGAGTATAAATATATTTTTCTTAGAAAAATAATTTCCTCATGACCATTGAGTGGATATGGAAAGATAATTTTTGAGTCTGAGAAAAAAGTAGGATGAGATTGTCACAAAGTATGAAGCTAACTTTACAAGGTTAGTGAGGAATGCTGCAGATTATATACGTAACCCAGGAAGTAATATTGATCGTTTATTTAATGGGTTAAAACCATTTCTCCATCAAGCATTAGTCTCACAATCGTTCTCATCGTATGAAGATATTGTCTAACACGCTATCACGACAGAAAAAGAATTATCTATGTCTTATGACTTTAAAGTAAATCAAGAGAAGAAGAGATCTATTGAACAATATGGAAATGGAAATAAGGGGAAGAAGGGAAAAATTGAATATCCATCCTATAGTAATTGTGGGAAGAAACACCCTGGTACTTTCCTGAAGGGAATGAGAGTCTATTACAAGTGTGGTGAAAAAGGCCACCAAGCTCATGATTGCAAGGGGAAGAAAGAGGCTGTCGATGTTCAATGCTAAAATTGTAGAGAAAGGAGGCATTATTCAAATGAATGTCTTAAGAATCAGAGGAACTTACCTCAGAAAATTCCAAGGGATCAAGGCCAAGCTTATGATATCACTACTGTTGAGGTTGAAGCTCCAAAAGACATAGTGGAAGGTAATTTAATGGTTTCCTAAAGTTTATCCAATGATTTATTTGATTCTGGATCACCGCATTATTTCATATCTTCCCAGTTTTCTAAGAAAATTATATATTTCCAATTTGATTTAACAAGGTAGTTGTCAGTCAAAACTCATAAGGGAAGTATCATTGCTACAACGGTTTGTGAATTAGTTCCCATTAAGGCATATAAATGTTCTTTATCTGCTGATCTCATCATCATACCCAGGATTGAATTTGATATAATCCTCAGTATGGATTGGATTTCGGACCATGATGCAAAAATTTATTGTAAGAAGAAGGAGGTTACTATTTTTTATGATGATGATAAAGAACACCTTTTATTTAGAGAAGAATCGTCACCACCTATTTCTTATCTAGATCCACCCCCAATTGCTCAACTAAATTCAATTATTGGGGAGGAAGAGAATGAAATAACTATGGGTGAGGAAAATAATGTTCAAATAAATGATGTACCTATTATGAAATAATATGTTGATGTGTTTCTAGAAGATTTAACTGGACATCCTCTAGAACAAGAAATTGAGCTTTCTATTGAATTAATTCCTGGATCAAGGCCCATATCAAAGACCCATTACAGAATGGACACTGTGGATTTAGTGGAACTAAAGAAAAAACTATAGGAATTGAGTAATAAGGGATTTATTCTCCATGGTGTTTCTCCATGGGGAGCCCCTGTCCTTTTTGTTAAGAAGAAATATGGATCTATGAGGTTGTGCACTGACTACAAGGAGATCAATGCTATAACAATAAAGAAAAAGTATCCCCTACCTCGCATTGATGATTTATTTGACCAAATTCATGGAGATCAATAATTTTCAATGATTGACCTTCGATCTGGATATCATCAGTTGTGTGTGAAGAAGGAAGACATTCCAAAAACAACATTTCGAACTAGGTACGAGCATTACGAGTTTACAGTAATTTGTTTTGGATTGAATAATGCACCATATATCTTCATGGATCTAATGAATAGAGTTTTCAAGGAATATCTTGATGACTTTATTGTGGTATTTATTGATGATATCTTGGTATACTCTACATGCTACGAAGATCATGAAAATCACTTGCGCATTATTTTGAAGACTCTTAGAAGACACTAATTATATGGGAAGTCTAGCAAGTGTGAATTCTGGATTCAGGAGATTTCTTTTCTTGGCCATATTATCTATACGAATAGAATCTTTGTTGATCCTTCTAATACAAGAGAAATCCAAGAATGTACAGCACTGACGAGTATAACTGAGGTATGCAGGTGTATTGCTTTAGCAGGTTATTATCGGCGTTTCATCTAAAATTTTGCCCAATTGGCTAACCTATTAACCAAGATCACACGTAAAGGGGTTAAATTTGTTTGCAAAAAAGTGTGTGAAGAATGTTTTGAAGAAATGAAGAGAAGAATAGTCAATTCTCTTATATTGACTCTACCATCAGGGAATGATGGGTTTGTTATTTATAGTGATGTATCAAAGAAAGGGCTTGGTTGTGTCCTTATGCAGAGTTATAGGGTTATTTCCTACACATCACGAAAACTAAAAGTTTATGAGTAAAACTTTCCTACTCATTATATTGAGTTAGTAGCTGTAATATTTGCTCTAAAGATATGGAGAAATTATCTCTATGTTGAAAAATGTGAGATTTATACTGCTCACAAGAGTTTGAAGTATATTTTCTCACAAAAAGAACTCAACATGAGGCAAAAGAGATGGCTTGAAATAGTCAAGGATTTTGATTCCCCGGGGAAGGAAAATAAGGTGGCATATGCTTTGAGTAGAAAATATCATGGAGTTTTTAACAAGATGTGAGTTGAAAAGGATCCTATATACATGAATCTAGTAAAGATGGATATGGGAATATCCATGGAAGGTGAAACATCAATGCTTTTTCAAATGGTTGCCAAACCATCTTTACTAGAAAGGATAAAAAGTTATCAGGATGATGATGAGAAGATTCAAAAGAAGATTAAAGCTGTGAATAATGGGAGATTGAGTGAATTCGTATATGAAGATAGAATTTTGAAATTTGGGAAGAGAATTTTTTTCCCGATATACCTGATATAAAAAGAGAATTTTTGCATGATGCTCACAGCTCCAATTTCTCTATACACCCTGGGAGCACCAAAATGTATAGATATTTTAAGGAACATTTTTGGTGGGACAAAAAGAAGAGGGAGATTGCTGATTTTGTGTCAAGACGTATGGTTTTTCAACAAGTGAAAGCTGGAAGGCAACAGCCTGGATGAGTCATGTAACCTCTTCCCATACCTAAGTGGAAATGGGATAATATTACGATGGACTTTTTCATGGGACTACCAAAGAATCCTAGAAGGAACGATGCATTATGGATCATTGTTGACCGTTTTACCAAGTCAACACATTTTCTTGCAATAATGGAAGATTTCCCACTTGAATTTTTAACAAGACTATATATTAATGAAGTTGTAAGACTTCATGGAGTACAACTGTCGATTGTTTCTGATCATGATCCACATTTTACATCAAGATTCTGGAAAAGTATTCAGAAATCCCTAGATACTGAACATCGTTTGAGCACTGTCTACCACCCCCAAACTAATGGACAATTAGAATGGACTATTCAAATTTCAGAATACATGTTTAGATCATGCTCACTTTACTTTCAAGGTATATGGGATCAATATTTACCTATGGTAGAATTTTCCTATAACAATAGCTTCTATTCAGGGATTTAGATGGCAACATATGAAGTGTTATACGAAAGAGATGTCTCACACCAACCTGTTGGGATGATGTTAGTGAAATAAAACTTATAGGTCTAGGACTTGTGGAAGAAATGATGGAAAAGGTGAAGGTAATCCAAACCCACATCAAAGAATCTAAAATTAGGTATAACAGCTATGCCGATAATGGAAGGAATGATTTGGAATTTTAGGTAGGGGAACATGTTTTATTGAATGTATCTCCTTGGAAGGGTGTTATACGTTTCGGTAAGAAGGGAAAATTGAGTCCTAGGTACATAGGACCTTTTGAAATTATAGAACAAATTGGGGCTATAGCTTACCAATTGGCAATGCCACCAAGTCTCTCCAAAGTTAACGATGTGTTCCATGTATCACTATTGAGAAAATACATGCCTAACCCAATGCATGTACTCACTTTTGAGGAATTACAACTGGAACCCGATCTATCTTATTGTGAATAGCCTGTCAAGGTTCTAGATACAAGAGAACAAGTGCTGAGAAACAGGACGACTCGTCTGGTAAAAGTTCTATGGAGGAACCATAAGATGGAAGAGGTAATGTGGGAACCCAAGGAACTAATGATGAAGAACCACTCGAGTATTTTTATATAGTAATAATCTAGAAATTTTGAGGTTGAAATTATTTAAAGTAGGATAGAATGTAACACCCCAAGCTTCCATGGTACATATCTCTTTGAATAATACAATAGCGTGTGTTGTACGCAACTTCGAGTTCTAACACACCACAACCAATCAAACTAGCCATTATGAATAGTAATACCCTCTTTTTGAAATTTTATAAATTTTATCATTAAAAATGGACTGCATTTTTGGATTTGAAATATTGAAATTAGCTTAGGAAGAATTTTTGGTATTTTTCTGAAAACATTGAATTTTTGATGAATAGTGAAAAACACTGAGTCATTGTTTAAAACCGACTTTTTATTTAAATAATTATTTATTTTATTTAAATTTATTTTAGGTCAAAATAGATAAATAATACTAATATATGTTCAATGTAATTAATTGGAGTTAGTTTATAATAATTTTAGATATATAAATTTTTTATTGAACTATTTACCGCCTTTTACCTACCTCCTATAAGTATTTGCAAATTTATATAAAACTTAATTTTACCGCTTTTGTGAGTTGAATTTAGAAAATCCGAGATACACAGTTAATATCAAAGAGTAAAATGTGGTTTAATAAGATAAAAATAATTTTTTTGAATAGTAACGTTTTACTTTTATTTACCACGATTAAAAGTAAATAGTGAAATTAAGGGTAAAAATGATATTATTATTACCATAACACATGTCCTAATTATATTGAATAAGTATAATTCGACCAAAAACAACTTTAGGAATAAAATATGAACCTCTCTGGTCCACTTGGATTAGATAATGACATTTATTATTATTTAATTCATAGAATATTTAAAAGTGTTAAATTCAATGTTTAATAACTAAAAAAATTTTAATACAGGGTTACAGATAAGATAAATTTGACTATAAATATTAATTAGAAAGATAAAAATATTTCCAACATAATTGTATTTTATTTATATTTTTTAGACATTAAATAATTTAATTTATTTATGAAACAATGATGATGAAGTAATTACCTAATTAATGAAATATTAAAATAATTAATATTATAAATATCCAAATAAATTTAATTTGAGACTTTTTATGAATTACACTAGTTTTTTAGGTTAATATGACATATTAGGGTTGGTTAGATGAATTTTCTTGAAAGTAATAATGCTTTTATGAATTTAGCAAAAACAAAATACCAAATAGTGTCAAAATGAACATAAAAGAGTTTGTAAAAAAATATTATATTATTAATTGATATTATATTCCCAAAAATAGAAGGTTCGGTAAAAAGAATTATATAATGATATGTGTATTATTAATGAACTAATTGGGGTTATCTTGGAAGTATATAGTATGTTTAGTAACCATATCATATAAAAATACAAAAAGACATGGTAAATGTCAAACTATTTAACTAAGAGTTAAATCTAAAAGATAAGGTTAATATAGTAACAAAAACCTACATAAAACCTATTTTTTGAGTGGTTTTCGACCCATACCCACCTTTTATTTTAAATAATCTACTTTGGAGCAATTATAAATGGAAAATTATTTTATTATAAAATAACATTTCTATCTTTTTCTAAGGTGCCTCTCACCCCTCTTATAAAAGGGCACTTCTCCTTCTTTCAAATTCAAACCTCCAAATCCATTTGTCTTGGCCAACCCCTTGCCAAATATCCTTCCAAAATTCCTACCTTCATCCTATAGTACTTCCTTTAGTCATAAATCCAACCTAGGAATCCCTTTTCATTAAATCAAAAGGAAAACATGAAGAAGAGGTAAATATTTCATAACCTCTTTCAAGTTCCTTTCTTTTTCCACTTCCTCTTTATTTGTTGTTTCCATTATAAAAATACTAAATCCAGTATCTTCTATATAATGTGATGTTATTATAAATATGGTACAACCATATTCATAATTCTATCCATCCTTTGAAGGACATGTCACCATACGTGCGTACGTACGGCTTACTATCTCCACGTCGTGGTGTAATTGTTATTCAATACATTTTTATTTGGATGGGTATAATAATGATCTGTAATTGATGTAAATAATAAAAAGAAAATGATAATTATTCTATATATATGATATACCATCCAATTATATATTATTTTAATATCAAAAGAATGATATTTTCGCTCGTGCGTACGTACGGATTACCATCTCCACAAACGCAATGAGATTCATTCCCCACTGTATCCATTCAAGACTAATTTTCATTAGATGATTAAAAATAGTGTTTAAAGACTTAATATAAATCTAAATATGAATAAGATAAATCCAATACATAACAAACATTACCTATGTAACAATGTTTTTAAAGGAAAATGAATTAGCTAACACCCGAAACGACGATAATACTAAGATATTATTAACAAAGCAATATTAAAAGATCATATATGATTTCATATTAGTGTATATGATTATTGTATAATTTAATAACAATTATTTCACCATTATAAAAGAGTTTAACCTAACCTAGACCAAATAAAAGTAAAAGGTAAGGGTTAATTTTACTATCTCTTTATTATCCGAGGTTGTTTTTACGTAATTATCTACTAGGACATCTTTATCATCCACATCCATGTTTCATAAAAATGTATTTCAATTTTTTTTATTATTTCCTAGACTATGGGGTAAATAAATATATACCCTTGTTTTACATTCTATGTTTTTAATGGAATCTTTCCATCATTTTCCTAACAAGGTACCTTATGACCTTCTCGACAAAATTAAGGTAAGAATGTTTTCTCATCTTATACAGTGGGTGAAACTATTTTCTACCGTTATAACATCGTCGAAGATTCCCTTACAAGATTATAAGAATATTTTCAAAATCAATGTTTTCTTTTATAATTATATGACTGAAAAATGATTTTATAATATAAAGACATATTCCTCTAAATTTTTTTTGGATTTCATCTATGTCAATATCCTTTGATGGATTTCAAGCTTATTTGAATTTCATTTATTATGATACAAAACTTTCATATTGTATTGAAGGTTTTTTGATATGTTTGGCTGTGGATGTGTTATTTTTTACACCATTCATGGTTTATGGATAATGTATTGACATTTCATATCCTAGTTTTAATACGAATTTTTATGTTATGTTTAAACCTTTTCATATGAGGAATGAATTGGAATTATTAAGTGATGGGTGGAGCCCGCTATAGCTCCTCGATGCATCAGTAGGTCTCATGAGACAAAATAGTGTCTTGGCACAAGGCCTTGAAAAAATTTTATTTCTAGTCTTGGCATAGGGCCTTGACTATGTGATTATAAATGTCTGGAATTATGCATTCCATTATTATGAAAGTGGCTATTGATATTGCATGTGAATATTCTTATAGTAGAATATCCATGTGAGTAAGTAAATTGCCTTATTTTGATTTATATTTTCCATATTATGACGATGTTTATGTTGAAATGGATTTATTTTAGTTCTATACATTGCCTTAAATGTTTATGCTTATTTATTAAAGTTTCCACTTTATTGTTATACCTACTGAGCATCTGAGCTCACCACTTTCTATGTTTTATTTTTCCCAGGATGCTAAGATGTATATTATGACTGACCTGCATGAATAGTCTATGGGATCTTAGTGTTTTATATGGAAATAATGTTATTGTATTATTCCATTTTATGATGTTATGTAAACCTTATGAATGTATCTAGTACTTCCCTGGAAACTAAACTAATCTATCTTTCGAGACTTGATATTTTGTGATCATGACAATGTTATTTAATAATGCACTGACTCTGGGTAACTAGGGTTGGGGTGTTACATATAGTAATTTTATATTTATTATACAATAGGTTTTAATTTTTATGATGGAAGTAGAGACTTAAGGTAAGGGATTTGTGTCTCAATTTTACTTCTTTGAGATATATGTTATGTTATACACCTATCTTATTTTACAATGTGTAGATACTGACCATTTTATATGTAGTATATTTTATTTATATATTCTAATCATATTTTATGTTTAATTTATTGATATTCCTCATGGGGTTACATTTTAACGTTACCAAAGTGGTAAATATTTTATATCAAAATCTCATCGTTTATTAAGATTTTTTATGATTAAGTTTTTGCTGATAAAATATTTTGGTTCATATCTCAATAAAATAATGAGTTTTTAATATTCTACAGTTATTTATTGAGAATACATTTTTTCCCTTCATTTTTCTCTCTATGCACCCTAGATTTTAAATAAATGTTCTTAAGAAAATTTTCTTTATTTCTCCCATTGGCAGAAAACCTCTTTTCCTTCCAATATCATGTTTTCTAAACTAGTTTTAAAGAAGGATTTTATAATTATGAAAATGATTTATTAAAGAAATTTTTACCCATGTTTTAAATTTTATAGAAATATACGAAATGAGTCTTCTTGATGTTTTCCAAACATTAGCTATTTGGATTTTACCAAGAATGTGAAGAGAATATTTGTTCTAAATATAAAAATCATGGATAGTATTTCTTAATGCCACAACCACACAATTATTTCAATAATACATTATATTTTTTGAGTTCTAGTTTTAAAAAATATTTTTTTACTTAATATTTGCGTAATTTAGAGATTTTAAATAAATTATTTCTAAGTGATAATGTTTTTGAAATTGTTTTATGTTTTAAAAATAAATTTTCAAGAGGAAAATATATTTTCCTTAAGAAAGTTTTTATTTATTTTTAGAGATTCCATTATATGTTTTCCAGGAAAATAATTTTGATTTTTTATATAAAAAGATATTTTCAATGATTTTTTTTACATGGGAATATTTTTAAATGGTCTTTGAAGATAATTTTTCATATAAGATATCATCAATTGGTGTAACCTATTATTTACCATGGATATGAACCTAGGTTACCATTCATCCTCTTTTATAAATGTTTTATCATTAAAATTTGTTATTTAAAACTATTTAACTTCTAGATATTATAAGATGATAAAATTATAATGAAAAATTCTTCTTTACCATGAGTTACAATTTGATGAAATGAGGAAAGGATTATGATACATGTCTCTTTTCCAGAGGATATGATATGATGATATTTTTATAAAACCCATTACGTTTTATGTGTTATGATATGAAATGTTTTATGATCTTATGGAACACATAAACATGGTTTTCAATATGATATGTTTGGGATGTACATATCTCTCTAATATGTTGGTTAAATATTTTTATCTCATGAGATAGATAGAACTGGAAAGGTAAGTGATCCAGATTCAGTAAGGGACCTTATCTCTTATGATGGTCTTGGGATTTATACTAGAAAACTGTAATAGTTTTGGGAGTGAACCCATTAGATTATGCTGGTCTTGGATATGAACCCTGAATAATATGTATATGATTTTATATGATTATGTGTATGCCAAAATTCCTTGTCATGTGATTTTTTTTCTCCCACGGATCATGTTCATTTATTTTCTTGTGATTCATGTATTAGTAACTGCCAATTATTATGAAATGATTCATGATTTTAATCGTTGATATAAAGGGTACGGTTTTAAAATGTTATTTTCATGTTATCATACCATTGTGATCAAGTTATGCTTACATATATCACTAATTTGCCCTTACATAGGATATAGTATCACCCTTTCTTTTGTTTACTTTTTTTAGGTTATAGTACATGTATTATGAATGATATATGTAATAAGGGTTCTAGTTATAATGAAAATAGTGCGACATGATGTTATTCACATATGAACGAGTTTTTTGTATTTACAAGTTTCCAAAGGAATTATACATTTATGATCCTCTTGTGTGGGTTAGCGTAATTTAATAATCATTCATCAAACAAGGAAGTATCTATGTATGAAAATCATTTGTCACTACATAATAGGGTGTTATTACCCAACCTACTATGTGGTATCCTATGAAAGAATAAGGTGTGGTCCCTCTACCTAATGAGTTTTAAAACCTCACAAAGTAAGGGGTGGGGCCTCTACCTACTTAGCAGTAACCCCTAATAGACTTGAGAGTGGGTCCTCTATCAAACTATTGAGTGAAACCCCCTTATTGTAGTGAGGTTTGGGTTCCCTACTTGGAGATTATTCATCATCGAATATGTGAAATAGTGGAAAATGTGGGTCATATATGTGGTTACTTCTTCAAATAGACATGCGAGATTCCGGGCATTGATGATGGTATTTTGGATCTATATGAAAACTATTTTTTCATATTGGGATATGAGATAGATATCATGTTTCCCTATCATTTGGATTTCTTATATGAGAATATATTTATATTTGGGTCATTAGGTTTTGTTTCTCTCTTACTTTGTGTTGAGATGAGTACTTTTATAATTTATTTTATTGCTCCCTATTTATTTTTTGGGGCATCCTACTAGGAGTATATATACTCACCCATACATGGGTCTTTCTCACACATATGATGTATTTTGTAAAAAAGAATAGGTCATCATGTATTTAATAGGATTATAGGGATACCAATTTTAGTTATGCATTTCAAAACTTGTCGTCATCCCAAGGCTTGTAGAGGTAGGCTTGGGATAGTTGTGGCTCAGCCTTCCATTGACCAGGCGGGCTGGACTGGGCCAGGTTGTGAAAATACCCAAGGCTCATTCTAATAATTATATTCAAATAATGAAATACAAAAAACAACCTATGGGGACGATCTATTTATATCAAATAGTTAATGGTGTTTTTTAAAAGTCCAATTGAAACACACCCTAGTTATTTGTTAAATTTAATGTAATGCATTTGAGGGTTCTATGCCAAATTAAGACTAAGGTGTAATGCCCCAACCGTATAATCTCAGAGACAATGCATTATTTTAATACATTGTAATGATTATAAGGAATCAAATCTCGAAGGACCGATCAGTTTAACAATCTTAAAAAAATAGATTATATAAATGAACTTCACATTACAATTAGAAACTTAAAATTAAACATATAAAATTCCTTGATAAAACCATTATTATCCTAGCCTAACAATACATATAAATCATAATACACTTTTTGGAATCCTAAAAAATATAAAACATAAGAAATGGGTGATCTCAAATGCTCAGTAATGAAAAAAAATATAGAGGAAGCTATCATAAATAAGCATAAACTCTCAAGGTATGGTATGAAACTAAAACAAAAGCCTTTTAAAACATTATATTCAACATAATATGGAAATAATAAATCAAATAATTAAATTTAAACATTCACATGGATATTCTACTAGTCGAATAATCAAATGCAATATCAATAAATAAACTCATAACGAGGAAATGCATAATAGAGGACATTGTAACCACACCATAAAAACCTCATGCCAAGACCATTATCATTCCATAAAGGCCTTATTATATGAAACTAGTTTTTCTCATGATACATACTGATGCATCAAGAGGCTATAGTGGGCCCCACCCATCACTTAGTAAGTCTAATACATTCCTCATATGAAAAGGGTAAAACATACAATAAACATTCATTTTAAAACTAGCACAATAAATATTAATACTTTAACCATAAACCATGAATGGTATAAAAATAGAACATCCATGGTCATATATATCACAAACATTAAATACAATATTAAATATTGTATCATAATAAATCAATCTTAATTAAAAATAATATCCAACAAATAATGTTGACATAGATGAAAATAGTCTAATAAAATTGTTAAAACTCTTTGAGAGAAATATCCCATTTTACATTAAAAACATTAAAACTCACACAATTTATAAAATAAGACATTTAAAAGAGGTATCTGAATGAAGTATTCCCATACCACTTGAATCTTTTTAAATTAATTAACTTTTTAAAACATTTATGTCCACATAAATAAATCCTTAAAACCATTTTGAAAACATGGACATTGATGAGAAAGCTTTTGAAGAATAAATATTTAAAAAATATAAAAATAGTTTTTTATTTAAATATTCCCTTACACAAAAACCTAAAAATATTCCTTTTTAAAACAATTCTCATGAAAAATGTACATGGATAATAAATATTTTACAGTAAATACTTACACATAAACAATCTCAGATAATAATGATATTGTGAAATAATCATTTTCATAAAACATTTAAAAGAATACTTTTTGAAAACATTTGAATGAACTTAAAAATATAGATAAAATGTCCTTTATAATCCTTTTATATCTATATAAATAGTTATGTAAAATAATATCAAGAATATTGAAATGGAGAAATGATTAATTCTTTAAACATTCAAAGCACCCCATAACACTTTGAGTATTTAAATCATTAGCCCGATATATTGAAATTAAACTTTATATAACATTAATAAAATGCATCCATGATATGAAATATAATAGGGTAAGTACACAAACCACACACAAGAAATATGTTTTGGACTTGGATTATATCTCACGAAAATTAAAAGTGAGACAGAATTCCCTTACCTTATGTCTGATACTCTCGGTACATGTCCAAAATTCCTGTATAATTTTTTTTTAAATTTTATTAAATTATATCATAATAATAATAATATTTATGATATAATATATGATTCTTTTATTACTTTATATTACCCATTTATTAACAATTACATGTTAAAGAAATGTTTCAGGTAATAATCGCTTTGTTTATCATACGTGTTTTGACTTGTTATTCGTGATCATATTACTTAGATAATTATTTAATTACTTCCAAAATTTATAAAATGATTTATATATAATATATATTCATAATATAAATATATATAATATATAGGTATATGAAATGTAATACAATGTTCATGAAGACGATAGGTCGTACGTACGCATGAATGCTGTTTTCCATTTTCTTATCATATTGAATAGAAGTAAGTGAATGACATATATGTATATACATACATAAATACTTAAATACATACACACATATATAATATTATATTGGAATTATTATGTCATATATTTCATACTTATTCATTATATATATTTTTATAATCATTCTTGGATGGTGAACGTGGATGATGAGTCTCATTACATCATGGAGACAGTAGCCCATACATATGCACAAGGGAAGATATCATTCCCTTGATGGATAAATGGTATTAAATTAGATGAAATATTAATTTTATAGAAATAATATCATGTCATATTTATTATTTTCACCCTCTATATTCAACATTATACCCATCGAAATAATGTATAGTTGAAAAACAGTTTACACCACGACGTGGAGTTGGCAAGGCACGCACACGCATTCATGGTGATAATGTTTTTTTGCAGGATGGGTAAAAGAAGGAATATGGTTGTAACATAATAATAACAACACCTCAGAATATATTATATTATGGAGTTATTATTTTAGTATTATGAAAACTTAGGATGGGGAAGTAGATGAAGAAAATAACTTTGAAAGATGTGATAAAACAATTACCAATTTTCAAATATTTTCTTTTGATTTGCACAAAAAGACTCTTTAGGATGAATTTATTCCCAAATTATGGCTTATAGGAGGTATTTAGGAATGTTTTGAGAGTAAATGGGTAGGTTTTGGTAGTGATAAAGGTCTTTTTAGGTACAAGTTAATGAGAAGGATAAGTACCCGTTTATAAGAGAGTGGAGGGGCACCTTTGGAAACACCAAAAACTATTAAATTATTATAAATTAATTTATAAATAAAAATGAATAGAAAGTATATTATTTCAAATATAATATGAGGATGGGTCTAAATTCTCTCAAAAAATAAAATTTTGACATGTTTTTATTTTCTTTTAAATCTTATCTTTTTGGATTACCCTTAATTATTCTCTTTTAATTTTAAAAGTGGTAACAAGTTTTAAATTATTAATAGGCTATTAATTTTACTTATATGGGGTTAATTTACCCTAATTTAAAACCTAATGAAAATTTAGAAATTATCATAGTAACTTTGTGATTTTAAAATATTTTGAGTATTTTTTAATAATTTAATAAATTACCAATTATATAGAATATCAATTATTTCAATTTTTACAGTATTCATTTATTGAATTTAAATAAAATACAAACAGAGATATAACTTTAAAAAAATTGAATAATTTTTCAACATGTCATATTCACCTAGAAAATTAGTTTATGGAATAAATTATGTCAAATATAACTTATTTTAATATTTATTATATCATTTAATTGATTCCTTCATTAATAAAGCAATAGCTACATCATTATTGTGTTATTAATAAATTTATGTATTTGTTGTTTAAAAAATATAAATAAAATACCATGATGTAGGATATATTTTTATCTTTATAATTACTATCTGTAATCCAATATATCACTTATATAAACCCATATTATTATTATTTTAGTAAGAAGATATATGTTTAAAACATATTTTTTTTACTCTAAATTAAAAGTTATAAATGTAATAATCACACCCAAGTGTCTTCAAAAAGAAAAAATTTCATCCAAAGGGTTGTGTTGGTCTCCCATATTTCATCCAATAGGATTATAAAACTTTTTAGGGTAATTTTATATTATTATAATATTATTTTTTTCCTTATTTACCTGATTTACCCTTTAACCGCAGTAAATAAAAATAATTACTAAAGTTACTATTCAAAATGTCCGAAAATAAAAAGGAAATATTTAAATAATTTGGAACTTTTGATGCCAAAAACATAATCCATTTTTCAAATTTCAAAACACATAAGTAGAATTAATTAATTTAAAAATAATTCCCATTAAAAAAACCAGAAAAATGGGTTAAAAAAAATAAAAAACATCAAAAAATTAACATGTGTTTATATAAAATTTCAATGTGAAATTACCTCCAATGACCAAAATTGGATTAAATGATACAAAAAAATAATCTAGTTATACATTAAATCCAATTAAAAAGGTAAGCTAACAGTATAAATAAATTTGATGAAAAACCTACTTTGAAATAAAATACAATACTTTGCACTATTAATTAAAATATTAAAGTTATCATAGAAATACCAAAATTTTTTCCAAACTAAATTTTTATCTAACACTTCTAAAGAAAAAGTTTATTTTGTCAAATTGAACATATTCAAGTGTCAATTATTAGATTGAAAAAGGGTTCTCTATTAAAAAGTGGTGAAGCTGTATTTTTGAAAAAAATGAATTTGTTCTTTTATAATGTCTAAGAAACAAATGAGATAAATATTAAAATTATATGGAATATATAAAATTCAAAATGTGGTTAATAATATTCATAACGTATTCTTAAATGGATAGTCGTGGTGTTCCCAGACTTGGTGATGAGTGAAATGCAATCTATTGAATTATTTAAAAATAAGTGTACCATAGAATCTTGAGGTGTTAAATTATCCCATCCTTAAATAAATTGCATCCTCACAATTTAAACATAGGATTGAAAACTAGGGGTTTGAATTTCAAAATATATTTATTGAAATCCCATATAAAAAATGGATTAATGAGGCCTCTATTATAAAATAATAAAAGAGAAGAATGAATGTTACAGAAATAACACATACTAGGGTTCCATATAGAAAAAAATGGACTTGAAATAAAATATAACCACCATGTTCTGATGAAGAGTGATAGAGAAAATTATTAAGAGAATGTTAACAACTATAAATCTATAAATCTGCGATAATCCAAGGGAACATTTGATAAATCGCAAAAGAAATTACTAGGATTTTTTTTTGATTTTATGATCCATTCCCTAGTGTTGAAAAATTAATTTAATTTATAGAATAAGAACAAAAGAAAGCATACTTAATTCACATGTAGAGTTTCATCATTTATATAATTCATAATAAAAACTCATCTTTCTCTTTAAAAGATAATAAAACTAAAAAATATTATATTTATCTTAATATTCTAAGGTTCCAAAGATAAACATATATCATTTAAATAAATAAAACTATGTTACAATAACTGGGGACTTCCTATAGCCCCATGGTAGGTGATAAAGGCTTGTCACACTTCGATTATGGGTTCGATTCCCATAGCCTTATCTGAAGTGATGGGTTGTCCCCCAACCTATGGGTTGTCATTTTTATAAAAATATATTATTATAACATTACATAAATAATCATAATAAATGTTTTAACCTTAAAAAATATTATCCAATGTTAACTTAATCTATTTCAACCTTTAGAATTATCTAAAATAATTCTGTCTAAAATCACTATCCAAATATTTATATGCAATTTCACATAACATAACACAGATCTTTTTGTCACATAACAAGCATGTGAATAACTTTATCATGTATTCTAAAAAAACATGGTAATACCCTGAATTACCATAAAAATATATTTGAATACGTCTATGCTTCCTTATTACTTATGTAAAACATTGAATACTAGATATAATCGTTAAATCTAAAAATGATGTAAATTCCAATAATGATGGAATAAATATACCTTTAGTTTGTTCCAATGTACTCAATAATATCCAATATAATTTATCCAAATCAATTATATCATAATTCCAACATCATTATCTCAGTATCAGAAACATATTAAGGGTTATCTTTATCTCAACCATATATTTTCCAAAAAGTTTAACTTGCAACTATGTCACTTTACTTGTTACTATACAATATCAAATTCATAATGAAATAGTACTGTAGTACAATCCTTATATACTAAATAATTTTTATAACCATTAAATTTCTAATAAAACAATCAAATAAAATAATTTTTGAATAGACATATTAATCATTCATTTTTCATTTCCAATAGTATCATAACTTGATTATTATCAAATAAAATCATCCGAGGTATACTATGATGATTGGGACATAGATTTGCATAGTTTCCCATATATTTTTAGATGAAGCATGGCACATTGTAATTCTTTTTCTTACCCTTAAAATCACGAACTTGGTGTCCTTTTTCTATACACTTATTATAAACTCACATTACCTTCAAGAATTTACCAGGGTGATTCTTTCCACAATTATCAAATGTGGGAAAATCCTTCTTTTCCTTCTTCTATTTATCCATATTTTTATATTTCATCCTCTTCTTTTCTTTATTCCCTTCAAATCCATAGAACCTAGATAATTCCTTACTTATCTTATTAACACTTGACACTAATTATTCATATGATGAGAAGACATGGGAGACTATTTCCCTTCTAAATATTGTCTTATGACCATGAAATATATGATCCTTATTACTATTTGGATTATGTGTATTTATGGAGGTATCATTCCTTATACATGGTGCCATTTTGAAATGATGGAATACACTTGGTTAGATCATATCGTCATGTATAATCCAAAAACAAGAAAAATGAAAAGCAATAACTGAATATTTACACATATATAGTCTCATAATAAAAAAAATGTTTTTGGGGTTATTTTTACTCATAAATCCTTCATAATAGTATATAAAGAAAATTTGAATTATCCTAAACATATCCCCCAAAAGTCTCAAACTAGGTTCACAGTAAGGCCCATTATCGTGTAATAGGTTACCTCGAGTCAAGCCTGAAACACCCTATCAGAGTTATTACTTCTAGTTATATATGTTCCAAAACCATGTCCATATGTTTTATCTAGAAATGGGTGTATTTTCTAGAAATACCAACATAATATCTGTATTACCAAAATTTTAGAATGTTCCTCTATAATTATCCACAAATTCTATCATAGGGTTACAATTCCTAATTTATGTTTTCTAAATCTATTTTCCAAGTTAGTTTATAAACTTCATTTGATACCAAATATAACACCCTGAACCTAGAAGACTAGAGCCAATGCATTATTTTAATACATTGACATGATTACATGGAATAAAATCCTGATGGATTGATCAATTTAGTAGTCTTGGAAAAATAGATTATATAAATGAACTTCACATTATAATTCAAAAAACAAAATGAAACATAGATAATTAATTGGGAACACTATTATTTTGATAGATTTACCCTTTGTATAAATCATACTACACTTCTTGGAGTCTCAGAAAAATAAAACAAAAGAAAGGGGTGGGATCAGATGCTCAGTAAATATAAACAATATATGAGAATCTATCATAAATAATCATAAACTCTTATGTAAAGGTATAAAACTAAAACAAAATCCTTTTAAAACGATATATTAATCATAATATGGAATGAACAAATCAAATAATTATATTTAAAAATTCCCATGGATATAATACTAGTTGAACAACCAAATTCGACGTCAATAACTAAACTCATAATGACGAAATGCATAATATCATACATCATAACCACACCATCAAGGCCTCATGAAAAGACCATTACCTTACCATCAAGGCCTTGTACCAATACACTAGTTTGTTTCATGAGACATACCAATGAATTGAGGGGTTATAACAAGCCCCACATGTCACTTACTAAGTACAACACATTCCTCACATGAAAAGGGTGAAACATAGAATAAAAACTCATATTAAAAATAAAATACAAAATTTTAATACATTAACCAAAAACCATTAATGGTATCAAAATAGCACATACAAAACCCAATATACCATAAACATTAAATAAATTGTGGAATATTGTATCATAATAAACCAATCTTAATAAAGCATAAAATCAAATAAAGGATGCTAACATATATGAAAATAAACTAATAAAATCATTAAAAATCATTGAGTGAAATATCTCATTTTTACTTTAAAAACCATAAAAGTATAATAATTTATAAAATAATACAATTGAACAAGGTTTTTGAATCAATGTGTCCCATACCACATGAAACTTTTTAAAGTAATTATTCTTTTAAAATATTATTTTCATCATAAATAAATCCTTAAACCAATATTAAAACATGAAACGTAATGAGAAATATTTAGAAGAATAAATATATAAAATATTTAAAATGATTTTTTATTTAAATATTACCTTACATAAAACCTTAAAAATATTAACTTTTAAAAACATTTTCAAGATACATGGGCATGGATGATAAATATATCCCAGTAAATACTTACGCATAAACAATCTCAAATAATAATGAGATTGTGAAATTTACCCTTTCCTAAAATCTTTAAAATATTACTTTTTGAAAACATTTTAATGAACTTAAAAATAGTCATAAAATCATATTTATATTTCTCTTATATTCATATAATTTTTTTTCTAAAATGATATCAAGAATATTGAAATGGAGAAAGGATGAATTCATTAAAAATTCAAAGTGTCCCATACCACTTTGAAAATTTAAGTCATAAGCCCAGTATCTTCAAATGAAACATTAAATACAATTAATAAAATATATCCTTGATATGAAATATAATAGGGTTAGTACATACACAAAAAACAAAAAAATAATAGGTGACTATGGCTTAAATCTCATGAAAATTAAAAGTGAGAAAAAATTCCCTTACCTTAGGTCCGATAGTCTCCATACATGTATAAAACTCTTGTAAAATATTTTTAAACATATTATTTACTTATATCAGAATCATAGAAATATTTATGATATCACATATTATTCTTTTATGACTTTATATTACCCTTTTATTAATAATTCTATGTTAATGCAATGTTTCGGGTAATAATCACTTTGTATATCGTATGCCTTTTGACTTGTTAATCTTGTTCATATTACTTATATCATGATTTAATTACTTAAAGAACGTATAAAATGATTTATATATCATATATATTCAGAATAAAAACATATATAATAGATAGATATATGAAATGGAATACACTATTCATCGAGACGGTAGGTCGTACCTACGTATGAACGCTGTTTCCATTTTCTGATCATATTGAATGGAAGTAATTGAATGACAGACACACACACACACACACACAGATATATATATATATATATATATATATATATATATATTTTATTTTAGCATTATTATTTCATTTATTTTATACTTATTCATAATATATAATTTTCTAATCACTTTAGGATTGTGAATGTTGATGTTGAGTCTCATCACTTTGTGGAGACAATAAGTTGTATGTACGCACAAGCAATGATATCATTCCCATTATTATTGAATGTTATATAATTAGATGAAATATGAATTTTAAATAAACAATAACATTTTATATTTATTATTTCCATCCTTTATATTCAACATTATACCCATGAAAATAAAGTATAGTTGAAGAAGAGTGTACACCACAGCGTGGAGTCAATAAGATGTATATGCGCACGCATAGTGATATTGCTTTTTATAGGATGTTTAAAAGGAGGAATATGGTTGTACCATAATAATAACAACATATCAACATATATTATATTCTGGATTAATTATTTTTGTATGGTAACAACTTAGTAAGTGGAAGTAGAAGAAGAAAACAACTTTGGAAGAGGTGATAAAATAATTACCTCCTTTTCGAGTATCTCATTTTTATTTGAACAAAAATATTTCTTAGGATGTATTTATTCCCAAATTATGGCATATAGAATGTATTTATGGAATTATAGAGAGGAAATGGATAGTTTTTGGCTGAGATAAATGTCCTTGGAGGTGTGAGTTAATGATAAGGAGAATTGGCCTTTTATAAGAGAGGGGAGGGGCACCTTTGGATACACCAAAGATATTAAATTATTATAAATTATTTTTAAATAAAATGGATAAAAGAGGATTATTTCAAATATAATTTTAGAATCGGTCAAAATCCCCTCAACCAATAAAATTTAGACATGTTTTGAGTATCTTTTAAAACTTATCCTATTTGTTTACCCTTTATTATTCTCTTTTAATTTTAAAAGTAGTAACAAAATTTTAATTATTAATAGTATATTAATTTTACTTATATGAAGTAAATTTACCATAATTGGAAACTTAATGAAATATTTTACCTTATAGTAGTGAATTTTAGATTTTAAAATATATTTTTTATTTTTAAATACTTTAATAAATTTCGATTTTTATAGAATATCAATTCTTTCAATTTTTACACTATTAATTTTTTGTATTTAAATAAAATAAAAACAAGGGAGATAAATTCTAACCAAAAAACTTAATAGTCTTATAACATGTCATATTCAACTATAAATTGTTTTTATGGAATAAATTAGGTCAAATAATATTTATTTTAACATTTATAATATCATTTATTTTAATCCTTTATTAATAAATCAATCACTACATCATTATTGTGTCATAAATAAATTTAATTATTTGTTGTCTAAATAATTATAAATAAAATACCATGATGTTTTAATTTTTTTTATATTTCTAATGATTATTTATAGTTAAAGATATCATTTATATAAACCCATATTAATTTTTTTTAGCATGGAGATATATGTTTAAAACATATTTTCCTTTACTTTAAATTAAAAGTTATAAGTGTCATAATCCCACACAAGTGGCTTAAAAAGGCTAAATTTTCATCCCAAGGGTTGTCATGGTCAGACATATTTTATCCAATAGGATTATGACATGGTTTAGGGTAGTCATATATTATTATAATATTATTTTTACTCTTATTTAACTTATTAACCCTTTAATCGTGGTAAATAAAAATTATTACTAAAGTTAATATTCATGATGTCCAAAAATAAATGGGACATATTTACATAATTTGGACCTTTTGATTCCAAATATTCAATCAATTTTTATAATTTCTAAACATATATGTTTCATTAATTAATATAAAATTAATTCCCATTGAAAAAATGAGAGAAGATGTTTTTTAAAAGTAAAAACCATCAAAAGATTGACATGTGTTTATATAAAATTTTAATGTGAAATTACCTCCAATGAAAATGATTTTATTACATCATAAAAACATAATATAATTTTTCTTTAATTCCAATTAAAAGTATTATATATAAATATAAATAAATTATAGGAAAGAGAAGTTTTGAATTAAATTGTAGTATTTTTCACTATTCATTAAAATATGAATGTTATCTGAAAAACACAAAAAATTGGTCCAATTTTTTTTATGATCTGATTATAAAGAAGAATTTTATTTTGTCAAATTGAAAATATAAAAGTGTCAAATATTACATTTAAAAAGGGTTCTAAAAAATGGAGGTAAAAGTTTATTTTTGAAAAAAATTGAATTTTTTCTTATATAATTCATAATAAACAAATGAGGTGAATATTTAAATTATATAGAATATATAAAAATAAGAATGTTGTTAATAATATTCATAACCTCTTCTTAAATGGCTAGTGGTGGTGTGCTTGAACTCAGTGTTTCATGCAGTGCAACCAATTAAATTATTTAAAAATAACTGTACCATGGAAGATTAGGGTGTTACATAAGGGGTGGCTTGGATTGAGGTATCTAACTACCAATGGTGATTGGGAGGCCCATAGGGTATCTTGGTAAAGTTTTAGGTGAAAAATTTTAAGAATATAAATTTTACGTTTGATGAAATGAATTTATTGCATTCGATACCACAATAAATTTTAAAAATAGTTAGTATATTATATTAAATAATACATAAAAGCTTATTAGTGATCATGAATGACTCCTCATGTATTATTGGACTCGAGTTTGAGTTATAATGGAATATAGTTTATTACCCTAAACCCCTCTATAATATTTTATTTAAGATATATCTAGAGGAATAATTTTATATGGATTAAGACAGTGAGATGTGAAGTTAAAAGAGTCATATACTTATCAATGGAGTTTTTATCCGATAGATAGAGGTAGAAAAGGAGGCCGAATAAAAAGATCCACCCAAACCCTGTATAGTGTAGAAGGAGGGAATATGGAGGTGGCTATAAAAAATGAAGGTAGATAATAAATAAATTATATTGAAAATACCTTAATGGAAAATAGGTAAAATTCTCAGGTTTTTAATAGGGAAAATGGTTTAGCCACATGATTAGCCAAAACATGCACAAATTGTGAATCCTTAGTATCTAGGATCACCACACCCCACAATGTTTTATGAAAAATTAGGAAAACCATGTAAAAGTCATGATAGGTGGAGCTAAAATAAATCGTGGGGATCACACTATTTACAGTCTCCCTTTAACCAGTTTTCTAAGCTACAATACTATCATTTCCATGCTACATAGTTAATGTTCACAATAAGAATACACCATGTGGTAGCTAATTTCCCCATATAGATTCCAAAAAAAAATCAGAAATTAAGGACCCAAACATTCCCAAACACTACTGAATCAACAAATATTCCATTAGAAACTTTCATTTAGATAAAAGAAAGAAAAAACAAACCAAACAAAGTAATATATACCTTAATGAAAAATTTAGGATCTTACAAACTCTACTCATTAAGAAAAATCATCCCAAAGTTGAACTTATAAGGGTTATTAAACTGAATCCAAGAAAATATTAGGTCAATGAGAATGTATTTCAGAATCTCATTTACAATTCTCCCACCCAAAAGTAAATGTTTCCATAACAACATATATAGAATAAACACTATTCCTCATAGAGTGTTCATGTTATCATTGATTATATGAACTGGATACACCTAAAATGAATCATCAACCTACAATTAAATATCTTCATTATATCATAATTTAGATAGGTTTGGATAAAAATGGATGAATTAAGATATATAGAATACATCATGCATAGACCTATAATATTGATGAATACCTATCTATATAAGGACCTGATCCATATTCAATCGATAACTTTTATAATTAAACATGAATTAAATTTCGTTTATTATGGAATATCATTTCATCTTTATAGTTTTAGAGAATTAGAAATTAAATATTTTATAAAAATATACATTATATATAAGAAACTTCCTCTTTGTATCCATTTTTAACAACACATGACATTAAAAAAATTTGTCTTCCATTCATAAAAAATCATTATAAATTTTTACTACACATATTCCATGTTACTAATAATCCTTAAAACCTGATAAAAACATTTATAAACCTGGGATGAGCACAAAAATGGTTATTAAGGGGAATAAAAACAACTAAAGAGGTTTTTTAGTTCATTTTAAATTCACTAGATCATAAAATGTGGTTTATTTTTACATAATAAACATTGAACTCCAAATAATAATTTACATTCACATGAAATCAGTATTATCAGCCAATATTTTTCATAAAAAAAACTATAAGAAAACATAAATGAAAATACATAATAATTATGGGTTCATAAAAAACATAAGAACCCATGAAAAATATTTTCTGAAAAACATCAAATTTTACCCAACAAGTGAATAATCACTCATTTAAAATGAAATATTATTAAGTTTCCTTTTTAAATAAAACTTTTCCATGAAATCTCATTATTGGGAATTGAAAATTCATGCAGGTTCCTTGATATATCCTATACATGTAAATATTTCAAGATCCCTTACAATTTTAATAACCAATATGGTCTACATCAAATATAATTCACTGTAAAACACAATCATTTCCCAGTTTATTGAAGATCTCTTTTAGGAACACCTATCAATATGTTATATATCAATCTCACCCATTATAATGATCTATATAGGGATAAAATATAACAATGAGATATATAATTTTAAATAATCAAAATAAAAAAATTTCCAAGAAATATATATTGAATAAGTAATTTTATTCTTTCACCTTTTAATCATACATCCCCGAAGAAACTATCTTAAAACCATATGCAAGAAAATTCTTGTTATATAAATACACTTCACCTTAAGAAAATAGATATAAAAACAAAAAATATATAAAATAAAAAAAGGATGGAATTTAATTGAATAAAACATGGAAGCTTATAATGGAATCCAAATACAATATAATGGTTGTAGCATTGGAAAATGGCATTGATCTTGCATGGGTTAAAATAAAAAATGTTTTTATTTTCTAAAGATAGTCAAATAATTCAATACAATGATTAACATTAAAATAATTAATGATATAGAGATACTATATTTCCTTAATAATTAATCTATGTATATATAAATACATATTGAAATTATTTTTATCAAATGGGCATAGAGGAAAAATAATTAAAAAATAAATCCTTAAAATTTGTAAAATGATGTTTTTAAAATAAGCTGTCCTCACCTTGAGTATGAATCATCATATACATTCCTTATTTTACAGAATAATAAATTTATATTAATTATTTACTTTCTTAATAATATTTTTTATGTTTTTATTCCACTTATTTATATATTACTATTTTATAGATAAATATTTAAAAAATTACATTCATATTGGTTGTTTTTATGATTCTTGGATCATATGTCAAAAATTACTTTGGTAAGTTTACTATGGTATAAGATTTCATTATTAATAATAAATATAATAAAAATCATGAAATAATGATAATTTTTATCATTAATTTTAGTTTTTAAAACAACCAATAAACAAGGTTATTAAATGTGAATTTCATTACAATCATTGAGACATTTTTCACACATACACATGTGTAATGATTTTAAATTTTCAATGATCATGATGGAAAGAGGGTAGTTGTTATTTTATATTTACATAATTAAAATTATATAATAAATATTATCTTATATATTTAAATAAACACACACACACATAGACACACACACACATATTATTTTTATTATGTGGTGATCTTAAATGAATCACATTGCTTCTTGGTGGTGGTAGTCCACACATATGAATGAATGACATTATGAAATTTTAATTGATTGAAATGAAATAAATTAGATGATATATTTTATTTAAAAAATTTTAAATATGTAATTAATATCATATAAAATCATTCAATATGTTATTATAACTATCCATTGGAGGTGGTGATGGGAAAAAATTACATCAATTCCTGATGTTTTAGTCTATTGTACACATGAACAAAAACATCATTTCTCATTTGATGGAAGAGGTGAAAAAATATAGGATGTTAGACTAACATAGAAATTTTTAAGTATATGAAATATAATATTTTTATTGTCTTATAAATTTTGAAAAATATTTTAATGTGGTAGAAGAAGAAATCAATATAAAACATTCAATTTAACACTATACATCTTCTTCAGACTACCTCCTTTGTTTTACACCTTATGTTCCCTAAGGATGGTATTACTCCAGAAATTATAACTCTATAATATGGGTAAGGATTTTTGGAAGTGAATTTTTTTATTTATTTTTCATGATATAGTCCTCAAATGGTGTGAGTAACATATTATATGTGGTTCCCTCTTATAAGTTAGGGGAGGATAATTCTTGTAATTTTATAAAGAATAAAATTAATATAAATTAATTTAAATTTTAATATTGCTCCAAGTTAATATAATTATAATATAGCCTAATGTGAACATATATTGTAAATGTAAAAGCAAGAGAGTGACATTTTGTATTTTTCTTTGCCTAAAAATTATAATTTTAAAAATAAAATCTAAATGGATAGAACTTTATATGTTATAATTTTAGAAAATTATAGAGGAATTAGAATAAAAAAAATAAGGGAGCATTTTTAAATGAAGTTAAAGCCTTATCACATTAGTTTTAATCCTAATTAACTCACTTTACCTTTACCATGGTAAAAACAATTTAATATGGTTACTATTCATAATGAAATGAAAAAAATGGAAGTATTGAAAAAATATTTAAATAATTATTAAAAATATGGAACTAATTTTTTTTAGATTTTATTTTTAGATTTTACATAATTAAATTCAAAATTAAACCCTCAAAATGTGTTGAAAATGATGTTTGAGAAAAATCATTTCTAAGTATAAAAATATTTTTATACCAAATTCATGTTGAAATTAATTCAAGGGAAAATAATTAGATATGTTATTTATAATATTCTAATTAAATTTTAAAAATGTTAAATTTAATATAATATATTATATTTCCCTCTAAATTCGTGGAAATAAAATATTTTTTTCCAATAAAAAACATTATTTTTTAATATTCATTGAAAAATAAATCTTTTTAGAAAATTATTAGAAATTAATACTATGATAATTTTGAAAAGTTAAATTCAAATATGATGTTAATTTTTTAAAATTTATATTTTAAAATTTCTAAATTGAGATTTTATATAAAATCATATAATGCACGAAATCCAAATTTGTTTAGAAATAAGGCACTTTTTCTTTTGTCTAAATTTTTTCATAATATTTTTATAATCAATATATCTCTAGAATAAAAATTTATTGAATATTAAAAAAACATTAAAATTAATTATTCTACATTACGAGTGTTTTTACTTTCTTCCCTACTTTTGGAAATTGTGGCTTTAAATTTTTTTCTTTAATAAAACAAGTGAGGATATCATTCCCTCATTGAATTTTATGTTTCCCTTATTTTTTCTTAAACCATATTAATTTATCAAAAAAAATCATAACCTAATAAATAACATTATTTCACCATAATTTCTATTTTTGGCCAGTAATAAGAACTTTATTTTATTTATAGGAATGTTTTTTCGAACTGAACTAATTTAGGGATAAAAACATGAGATGCATTTATCACATATTTTCATGATAATGATTCATGAAATACATCATATACCTGATATAATCTTGGAGGAAATGATACTAAATAAGAAACTACTCCAACATTATCTAGGATTTCATATGTTCTAATGAAATATTGATTTACTTGTCCATTTTTACTATAATGTATAACACTTTTGAATGGGAATAATTTATGAAAAAGATTATCCCCCCTTAAAATGAATCCTTTTTTATTTTGGTTATCTACATAAATTTTATTAATTCTATGAGACATCCCTATCTGATGCAAAAATATCATCACCTTCTCATCCATTTATTATACCAATTATGTTTCCAAAAACATTCTTTTAACTCCTTTATCTCAACAACCTGCTCTCTGATAATACATTAAATATAAATTCACAAAATGTATCATTTGGGTACTGGAATTAAAACGATTATAATAAGAAATTTAACAAATAATTTATGTTGATCCCAACATTCCTAGTAGTCCACTAGACATGATCGATACATGTCTTCCAAATTTTTTATCATTCTCTCTAAATGTCCATAAAATTGAGGATGAAAAAAATTACTGAAATTTAATTCTACACCAAACTACTTTTTAATACTTTTAAAAAAACTATGGGTAAACCTTGTACAATGTATAGATACAATGGATAAAAGAATTCCAATTAACCTAATAATCTCTTTGAGATATATACAAGAAATATGATATAAATATGTAATATATTGAATAAGAAATATATTTTAATATTTCAATAATATATAAAAATTTCCCAAATATTATTATTAAATGAAGATTTATATAGTAATACCACGATTAAATCCATAGATATATTACCCCATTTTCATTCTGCCAATATAGATGGCTAATGAACCCCTTCGGAAATTTTCATTTGACTTTCACCTATTAACAAGTCAAACACTTCATAGTTATATTAGATATAAATTTCTTCATTCATTCCATCGAGATAATTTCCCAAAGGTCCCTTATTATTTTTATACTACAATGATGTATTGAAAATTAAGATCTATGTGACTCATATCAAATATTATTCTTTAAATGGGGATCACATGAAATATATAATATTTCTTCAATATCAAACTAAATTCTTTATCTATATTAAATTCATGAATCTTAAATTTCATTACCAATTATAAAATTCCTTATTAAATATTATTTTCATTATACGTTATCTTAATCAATTCATACAAAGAAGATATCACTGGAACCTAAATCAAAATAGAGGGAGTCACTACATGAATCATTTATAAGACTAAATTCATAATATCATTAACCAAAGGATTATGTTCGAGACATAGAATAGTTAATGATGAATTACCTTTTCAACTCAAAGAAGATACTCTATTTTCATTACATGAATGTTATTGGATTTTACATTCATAATTCTGTATCAATTCCATCAATCTCATTGATGTCATGTTAAACTCTCTATAAGTGAATATATAAAGTAAACATTTATAATTAGTATATATCTTACACTTTACTCCAAAAAATTTTCTGTCCATGTTATCATATAATACACTATATCATCTAGTTCAATGAAATTTGTAGGGAATTTTTTCTCATGAATATTAAATTAACAAGATGAATTAGAAATTAACTGATCATTATACAACAGAATGTACCCATTTCCCTTTAATGAAGTATGAATATAGATGAAAAAACCATTTATATAGTTCCAAGAAAAAACTTTGGTATTGGATGATCTTCATTTTAGTTTCTAGAAAAAATCATAAGTATTTTTTAAATATTAATTTATTTACTTTTTGAGTCAACATAGTCTATGAGTTAGATATCCAAGAACCTTTTATAGAAATCCATTTTTAATAATATATACATCCAAAAAAACTAAAAATATACATGAAATTTTTAGCTATTGGTCATAAATAAACTAATTTAGTTTTACCTAGGTCAATATTTATACCATACTAAAAAATAATATACCTAAGAAAAGAAATATTTTGAATCCAAAATTCCTGCTTACTAAAATTTTTATATTACTTAATTTTCTTCAATGTTTTAAAAAAATCCTTAGGTTCCTTTCATGATCCATGTGTAATTACTAATATACACATTTATCACCAATAAAAATAACTAAAAAGTTATATAATTACTCAGGGGAATATCTATTTATAATATAAATTAATACAGATGGTACATTAAACAACCCAAAGGGCATAAATAAAAACTCATAATGATTATATTTATTCTGAAACACTATACTTGGAATATATTTTGACATAAAATTCAACTATTTATATCTTGACCTGAGAAAAATCTTTAAAAAATATTACACTCTCAGTGTTTGACCCCTAGATTTCATAGTACATTATTTCTTCAAAGTAATTCAATAACTTGTACTATAGGCAACACTGAGTTCAAGCGCACCACGTCTTACCAAACAAGCTGTTCAAAAGAAGTTATGAATAGTATTAACTTAATTTTTAACTTTATATAATCCTTATAATTTTAGAATACATATTATGAGTTTCTTAGACATGATGTAAGAACAAATTAATTTTTTAGATAAAAGAAGTATTTTTCAAAAAATGTAATTTTACCGCCTTTTAATGGTGAACCATTTTTAAATCCAATATTTGAAAATTTTATATATCCAATTTGAGAAAATATGATTCTTATTTAGAATTTGGAAATAATAATTTAGTATCAATAAATTTTTTGAGTTTTTCTGATAACTTTCACATTTGGGTGAATAGTGAAAAATACTATATTTTAACTGAAAACAACTTTTTTAATCAAAATAATTTATAGTATTGAATTATACATTTTAACGGTTTGGAAGTATAATTATATTATATTTTTATCATTTAATCTAATGATGTTCATTGTAAGTAATTTCAATTTGAAATTGGACATAAACAAGTGTCAATCTATTGATAGTTATTATTTCATAAAAATATGCTTTTTGGGTTTGACAATGGAAATTAATTTTAAATTAATTAATGAAACTTCTATGTTTTGAAAATTTTAAAATAGAATTCAATTTTGAATTTGGAATATCAAAATTAGCTTAAGGTGAAGTTTTCGTATTTTTCGGAAAACATTCAATTTTTGATGAATAGTGAAAAACACTGAGTTATTGTTAAAAACTAAATTTTTATTTATATAATATTTATTTTATTTAAATTTATTTTAGGTCAAAATAGATATATAATACCTATATAAATTCAATGTAATTTATTGGAGTCAGTTTATAATAATTTTAGATATAAAAAAATCTTATCGAACTTTTTACTGTCTTATACCCATCTCCTAAGAGTATTTGCATATTTACATAAAACATAATTTTACCAGTTCTTTGAGTTGAATGTAAAAAATACAAGAGACACAGTTGATATCAGTAAGTAAAATTTGGTTCAATAAGATGAAAATAATTATTGGTGAATAGTAACTTTTTACATTTTTTACCACGATTAAAAGTAAATAGGGTAATTAAGGGTAAAAATGATGATATTATTACCCTAACACATGTCCTAATTCTATTGGATAAGTATAATTCGACCAAAAAGAAGCTTAGGTATAAAATATGAACCTCTTTGGTCCACTTGGATTAGATTAGGACATTTATTATTAATTAATTCAAAGAAGAGTTAAAAGGGTTAAATTCAAAGTTTAATAACTAAAAAGATTTTAATATAAAGTTATACATAAGATAAATTCGTCTAAAAATAATAATTATAAATCTAAAATGATTTCATAGATAAGGTTATTTTATTTATAATTTTTAGACATTAAATAATTAACTTCATTAATGACACAATGATGATGTAGTAATTATCGTACTAATGAAAGATTAAAATAATTGATATTATAAATATCCAAATAATTGTAATTTGAGATATTTTATGAATTAAACTAATTTTATAGGTTAATATGACATGTTAGTGTTGGTTAGATTATTTTTTTCGAAGTAATAACGCTGTTATAAATTTAGAAAAACCAAAATACCCAATAGTGCCAAAATTGACATAAAAGAGGTTTAAAACAAATATTATATTATTAATTGATATTCTATTCCTAAAAAATATACGGTTCTGCCAAAAGACTTATATGATGATAGGTGAATAATTAATTAACCAACTGGGGTTCTCTTGGAAGTTTATAGTTCATTTATTAACCATATAATATAAAAATACATAGATACATGGTAAATGTCAAACGATTTAACTAAGAGTTAAATCTAAAAGATAAAGTTAATATAGTGACCCAAACCTATCTAAAACCAATTGGTTGAGTGGTTTTAGACCCATACCCATGCTAGACTTTAAATAATTCATTTTTTATCCATTAGAAACCGAAAATTATTTTATTATAAATTAATATTTCTAGATTTTCTTAAGATTCCCCTCACCCCTCTTATAAAAGGGCACTCCCCCTTCTTTCTAATTCACACCTTCAAAGCTATTTTTCTCGGCCAAACCCTGACCAAATACCCTCTTAACTATCCTCCCTTCATCCTAGAGGCCTTAATTTAGTCAGAAAGCCATCCTAATAATCCATTTTGATCAAATAAAAAGGAAGAACCAGAAGAAGAGATAAATATTTCATCACCTCTTTCAAGTTCCTTTGTTCTTCCACTTCCTCTTTATTTGTTTTTTTATTCTAAAATAATAACTACAATATCTTCTATATACTGTGATGTTAATATAAATATGGTACAACCATATTCATTATTCTATCCATCCTTTGAATGACATTTCACCATACGTGCATACATACGACTTACCGTCTCCACGTCGTGGTGCAATTGTTATTCAATACATTATTATTTGGATGGGTATAATAATGATGTCTAATTGATTTAAATAATTAATATAACATGATAATTATTCTTTATATATGATATAAAATCCAATTATATATTATTTTAATATCAAAAGAATGATATTGGTGCTCATGCGTACGTACGGATTACCGTCTCCATGAACGCGATGAGATTCATTCCCCATCGTATCCATTCAAGGTTAATTTTCATTAGATGATTAAAAATAATTTTTAACCACTTAATATAATTTTGAATATGAATAATATACATCATATTCATAATAAACATTACTTACATAATAAATCATATAAAAGAAAACGAATCAGTTAACACCCAAAACGACGATAATACTATGATATTATTAACAAAGCAATGTTAAAAGATCATATATGATATCATTTTAATGTATATGACTCTTGTATAATTTAACAAAAATTATTTCACCATTATATAGGAGGTTAACCTACCCTCGACCAAGTAATAGTACAAGGTAAGGGTTAATTTAACAATCTCTTCATTATCCGAGGTTGTTTATATGTAATTATCTACTAGGACCTCTTTATCATCCACATCCACGTTTCTTAAAAATGTATTTCAAAACATTTATACTATTTACTAGATAGTGGGGTAAAGTAATCTATACCCTTATTTGACATTATATGTTTTGAAAGGAATCTTTTTGTCATTTTCCAAACAAGGTACTTTATGACCTTTTCGACAAAATTAAGGTAAGAATGTTTTTAATTTATACGGTGGGTGTGACTGTTTTCCATCGTTATAACATCGTCGAAGCTTCCCTTACATGATTATAATAATATTTCCAAAATAAATGTTTTCTTTTATAATTATATGAATTTTAAATGATTTCAAAATAGAAAAATATATTTCTCTAAAAAGGGTTTTGATTTCATCTATGTCAGCATCCTTTGATGGATTTTAAGCTTATTTGAAGTTGATTTATTATGATACAAAACATACACATTGTATTGATGGTTTTGTGATATGTTTGACTATGGATGTGTTATTTTCATACGATTCATGGTTTATGGATAATGTATTGACATTTTATATGCCTGTTTTAATACGAATGTTTATGTTACGTTTAATCCTTTTCATATAAGGAATGAATTGGACTTAGTAAGTGACAGGTGGAGCCTAATATGGCTCCTCGATGCATTGGTAGGTCTCATGAGACAAACTAGTGTCTTAGGACAAGGCCGTGGAAAAATATTATTTGTAATCTTGGAACAAGGCCTTGAATATGTGGTTATAAAAGTCTAGCATTATGCATTCCATCATTATGAAAGTGACTATTGATATTGCATGTGATTATTCGACTAGTAGAATATCCATGTGACTAAGTAAATGACATTATTTGATTTTATATTTTCCATATTATACTGAATTTTATGTTTAAAAGGCTCTTGTTTTAGTCTTATACATTATCTTAAATGTTTATGATTATTTATGAATGTTTCCGCTATATTGTTATCCTTACTGAGCATATGAGCTCACACATTTCTATGTTTTATTTTTCCCAGGATGTGATAAAGTATTTTATGACTGACCTGTAGGGATAGTCTGATGGGATATGAGTGCAGTCCATGGAAGCAATGTTGTTGAAGTTTGTCATTTTATTATGTAATGTAAACCTTAATAATGTATCTAGTATTTCCAAGGATACTAAACTGATTTGTCTTTCGAGACTTGATCTTTTGTGATCATGCGAATAATACGTAATAATGCACCAACTCTGGGCTTCTAGGGTTTGGGTGTTACAGTTGGTATCAGAGGGAGTTTAGTACAATCCTTGTAAACTAGATTTAGATAAACTCTTATTAGAGCACATAGCCCGAAGATAGACTGTGAGGATTAGTATAGAAGAACTTTCTATAATTTTGGTATTGTAGAGATTTTGTGGGTTTTCTAAGCAATACATCACTGTCTGGATACGAGCAGGTTGAGGAGGCTCTGGAATAGATGTACCCAGGGGTAAAACCCAAAAACACCACTTTGAGCTAGACTCGAACGGAAACTGATGCACAACAATGAGCCTTGCTGCACTCTTGGTTACAACACTCCTGGGGGGTATGCTTAGGATAATTATCATTTTCTTTACAAATAATTATGAGGGATTTACGTGTATATACCTCGTCAAAGAAAATATTTCTATGATTATGGATTATATCCATAAACAGTTCAATTTATGTTAGGTATTTTACATGTTTGGAATTGTTAATTTCAATTCATAAACTGACCTAATGTATGCCATTATATAGAAATGGTTCCCAGAAAAAGGAATGTGAACTCCGACAATATGTATGATCCAAAGAGTAAGATGGATCATATCTTTTACGGTATTACGCCAACATTTAGAAGGGAAATAGTCTCCCATGTATTCTCAACATATGAAGAAATAATATCATGTGTTAATAAGATAAGTAAAGAATTCACAGAGCCCTATGAATTTGAAGGGAAGGAAGAGAAGAAAAGGACGGAAGAGAGAAAGATGGATAATGGGAAGAGGGAAAAGAATAATTTTCCCATATGTGATAACTGTGGAAAGAATAACCTTGGTAAATACTTGAAGGGAATGGGCGTTTGTTATAAGTATGGAGAAAAAGGACACAAAGAACCTGATTTCAAGGGTAAGAAAAGAGTTTCAAATGTATAATGCTTCATCTGCAAGGAGTTGGGACACGACACGAATCACTATCCAAATCATCAGAGTATACCCCAAATACTACTATTAAATAATAATAAAGTTATGATACTACTGAAGAGGAAGAGGAATGATTAGATTTCTTACATTGTTATTAAAATATTGTGTCATTTGAGTATTGTATTAATGATGCACATACTATAATAATTATAGAGTATATGAGGATTGTACTACAGTAATATTTCATTAAGGACTTTAGATTGTGTGGAACCAATAAAAGTGACTCAATAGCAGGTTAATTTTTTGGAAAATATATGGTTGAGAGAAAGATAAACCATAATATGGTTCTAATACCGAGGCAGTGATTTTCTAATAATACATGATTGATTGGGATAAATTTTATTGGATATTCTTGACTACCTGGAAACTGATTAATGATTTGTATATTCCATCATTGATGGAGTTAAAAAATTTTTTTGATTGAAGGAGTATATCCAGTATTCTATAAGGAACAAGGGAGCATGAATGTAATCAATAAGGTTTTATGGTAATTCATAATGTTTCATTGTTTTTAAAATAATACATGATGAAGGTGTTCACATGTTATTAAGTGGAAAAAAGGATCTTCATTGTTTTTACCTTCTTATAAATTTTGTACTATGAGTTTGGACAGAAGTATTTTGGATAATTCTAGTTTGAGAATATTTTTGGATTTCCACAAAAAGGACAACCTGGAGGTCGGGCGGCAACCCGTCGCTTCTAGCAAGGCCGCAAGACTTGAACTCGCAACTGAAGGGCGATATGGGTGTATCACCTACCACTGGTCCATGTGATATCCTGGATTGAATAATGTAGTTTTTTTAAAAGGTCTGTTAGATGAATTATAAATTCATTTTTTGGAACCCTATATGAATAGGATAAATGGAATATTTTTTTATGTTATATTATCTTTTAGAGTGAAATATGAGTTTGTGGTTGAAATTTGTTAAAGGATGGAACTCTACTTTTCAAGTATATATTTTTTTCTTGTCTTATTCTATGAGGAAATTAATTCTTAAACTTTAGGTAAGGGATCTTAAAACTAAAAATGTGTTATCCTAATACCTTATGTTTTATTGAACCGATGATATTTTAAATCATCATAGATTGATGGCTTTGAGGCCCTCAATTCTACAATTGTTTGGGACTGATGACCTCAATCACTCCCTATAAATATTTAAATTTTTCTCCAATTATGTGTCTCTAATTCCCAATAATGTTCTCCTAACTGAGATCATAATTTGGTGGTGATTTTTTCATCCCCCTTTCCCTCTTATTAAGATTAAATTTTATTAACCCAATTTCAGATGTGGGTTTTCCTACAAATGTATTTTCTATTTTCAACCTTTTATTTTTGAAGAAAAATTTCAAATTGGGAGGACACAATTTATTGAAGGAGGGAAGAATGTAACACCCCAATATTTCATAGTACGTTATTTCTTCAAAGTAATTAAATAACTTGCACAACACGCAACACTGATTTCAAGCGCACCACGACTTACCAAACTAGCCGTTCAAAAGAAGTTATGAATAGTATTAATTGAATTTTTAACTTTATATAATCATTAAAATTTTTGAATCCATATTATGAGTTTCTTAGATATAATGTAAGAAAAATTCATTTTTTTAGATAAAAGAAGTATTTTTCAAAAAATGAAATTTTACCGCCTTTTAATGGAGAACCCTGTTTAAATCCAATATTTGAAACTTTTATATATTAAATTTGACAAAATAAACTTCCTCTTTATAATAGATACATAAGAATATAGTTTCAATTAATTTTTGGAGTTTTTCTGATAACTTTCATATTGGGTGAATAGTGAAAAATACAATATTTTAACTGAAAACAACTTTTTTAATAAAAATAATTTATAGTTTTGAATTATACATTTTAATGGTTTGGAAGTATAATTAGATTATATTTTTACCATTTAATCCAATTATATTCATTTGAGGTAATTTCACTTTGAAATTGGACATAAACAAGTGTCAATCTTTTGATAGTTATTATTTATTAAAAATACGCTTTTTGGTTTTGACAATGGGAATTAATTTTTAATACATTAATAAAACTTATATGTTTTGAAATTGGTAAAATAGAATTCATTTTTGAATTCAGAATATCAAATTTCCCTTAGGGTGAATTTTTGGTATTTTTCTGAAAACTTTCAATTTTTGATGAATAGTGAAAAACACTGAGTTATTGTTTAAAACTGACTTTTTATTTAAATAATTATTTATTTTATTTAAATTTGTTTTAGGTCAAAATAGATACATAATACATATATAAATTCAATTTAATCAATTGGATTCAGTTTATAATAATTTTAGATATATAAAAATTTTATTAAACTTTTTACCATCTTTTACCCACCTCCCAGGAGCATTTGAAAATTTACATAAAACATAATTTTACCACTTGTGTGAGTTGAATTTCAAAAATCCGAGAGTTATGGTTGATATCATTAAGTAAAATGTGGTTTAATAAGATGAAATTAATTTTTTGGTGAATAATAACTTTTTTACTTTTATTTACAACGGTCAAAAGTATGTAGGGTAATTAAGGGTAAAAATGACGTTATTATTATCCTAAAACATATTATAATTCTATTGGATAAGTATAATTAGACCAAACAAACCTTAGGAATAAAATATGAACATTTTTGGTCCACTTGGATTAGATTAGAACATTAATTTTTAATTAATTCAAAGAAGAGTTAAAAGTGTTAAATTCAAAGTTTAATAACTAAAAGATTTTTAATATATGAATATACATTAGATAAATTCATCTATAAATATTAATTTGAAATATAAAAAGATTTAATACATAATGGTATTTTATTTATAATTTTTAGACATTAAATAATTAAATTTATGTTTGACACAATGATGATGTAGTAATTACTGTATTAATGAAAGATTAAAATAATTGACATTATAAATATACAAATAAATGTAATTTGAGACTTTTTATGAATTAAACTAATTTTATTGGTTAATATGACATGTTATGGTTGGTTAGATGATTTTTTTTCGAAGTAATAATGATGTTATGAATTTAGAAAAAAATACCAAATAGTGTGAAAATTGACATAAAAGAGTTTTTAAAACAAATATCATATTATTAATTGATATTCTATTCCTAAAAATAAAAGGTTCATCCAAAAAACTTATATAATGATAGGTGTATAATTAATTAACCACTTGGGGTTCTCTTAGAAGTTTATATTAAGTGTATTAACCATATAATATAAAAATACAAAGAGACATGATAAATGTCAAACTATTTAACTAAGAGTTAATTCTAAAATATAATGTTAATATAGTGACCCAAACCTGTCTAAAACCTATTTATTTAGTGGTTTTCGAACGATACTCACCTTATCCTTTAAATAATTTATTTTGGAGCCATTATAAACCTAAAATAATTTTGTTATAAAATAATATTTCTAGCTTTTCCTAAGGCGCCCCTCACCCCTCTTATAAAAGGAAACTCTTCCTTATTTCTAATTCAAACCTTAAAATCCATTTGGATCAGCCAAAACCTACCCAAATAAACCTTAAAATAGCCTCCATTCATTATATAGGCCTTACTTTAGTCAAAAATCCAACCTAGGAATCCCTTTTGATCAAATAAAAAGGAAGAACCTGAAGAAGAGGTAAATATTTCATCACCTCTTTCAAGTTCATTTCTTCTTCCACATACTCTTTCTTTGTTTTTTCCATTCTAAAATAATAAATCCAGTATCTTATATATACTATGATGATATTATAAATTTGGTACAACCATATTCATTATTCTATCCATCCTTTTAATGACATGTCACCATACGTGTGTACGTACGACTTACCTTCTCCATGTCATTGTGTAATTGTTATTTAATACATTATTATTTGGATGGGTATAATAATGATGTGTAATTGATTTAAATAAGAAATATAACATTATAATTATTCTTAATATATGATATAACATCCAATTATAAATTATTTTAATATCAAAATAATGATATTGTCGCTCGTGCGTACGTACGGATTACAGTCTCCATGAACGCGATGAGATTCATTCCCCATCGTATCTATTCAAGACTAATTTTTATTAGATGATTAAAATAATGTTTAAAAACTTAATATAATTCTGAATATTAATAAGATACATCATATCCATAAAAGACATTACTTACATAACAAATCATATAAAGGAAAACGAATCAGTTAACACCCAAAATGATGATAATACTAAGATATTATTAACAAATAAATGTTAAAAGATCATATATGATATCATATTAATGTATATGATTCTTGTATAATTTAATAACAATTATTTCACCATTATAAAGGAGCTTAACCTACCCTCGAACTAGGAAAAGTACAAGGTAAGGGTTAATTTAACAATCTCTTCATTATCTGAGGTTGTTTATACGTAATTATTTACTGGGACCTCTTTATCATCCACATCCATGTTTCTAAAAAATGTATTTCAAATTTTTTTACTATTTAATAGATAATGGGGTAAATTAATATATACCTTTATTTGACCTTATATGTTTTTAAAGGAATATTTTCATAGTTTTCCAAACAAGGTACTTTATGACCTTTTCGAAAAGATTAAGGTAAGAATGTTTTTTAACTTATACGGTGGGTGTGGCTATTTTTCGTCGTTATAACATCGTTGAAGGTTCATTTACAAGATTATAATAATATTTCCAATATAAATGTTTTCTTTTATAATTATATGAATTTTAAATGATTTCAAAATAGAAAGATATATTTCTCTAAAAAGGGTTTTTATTTCATCTATGTCAATATCCTTTGATGGATTTTAATATTATTTGAAGTTAATTTATTATGATATAAAACTTCAACATTGTATTGAAGGTTTTGTGATATGTTTGACTGTGGATGTGTTATTTTCATACCATTCATGGTTTATGGATTAAGTATTGACATTTTGTAGGGCAGTTTTAATACAAATGTTTATATCATGTTTAAACCTTTTCTTATAAGGAATGAATTGGACTTAGTAAGTGACAGGTGGAGCCCACTATAGCTCCTAGATTCATCGGTAGGTCTAATGAGACAAACTAGTGTCTTGGAATATGGCCTTGACAAAATAAAATTTGTAGTCTTGGCATAATGCCTTGACTACGTGGTTATAAAAGTCTGGCATTATACATTTCATCATTATGAAACTGGCTACTGATATTGCATGTGATTATTCGACTTGTAGCATATACATGTGAGTATGTAAATGGAATTATTTGATTTTATCTTTTCCATATTATACTGAAGTTCAAGTTTAAAAGGGTTTTATTTTAGTCTTACACATTGTCTTAAATGTTTATGCTTATTTATGAAAGATTCTACTATATTGTTATCCTTACTGAGCATATGAGCTCACCCGTTTCTATATTTTATTTTTCCCAAGATGCGAAGAGGTATTTTATAGCTGACCTATAGTGATAGTCTAAGGGGATTGAGTGTGGTCCAGGGAAACAATGTTGTTTTTGTTTTCAATTTTATGATGTAATGTAAACCTTATGAATGTATCTAATATTTCCGAGGCTACTAAAAAGATCGGTCTTTCAAGACATGATATTTTGTGATCATGCCAATGATACGTAATAATGCACCGACTCTGGGCTTCTGGGGTCGCGGCATTACACCCAGGAGATGATAAGAAAGATTATTGATATGAGGAAAATGAATTTTTTTAATAGTGATGTTATTTGAGGATAGATAATCAATGAAAAGTATTTAAAAAAATAATTCTTTTTATAACATAACATAGGATCACCCCATGAATAACTTCATATATGAATGAAATATTTAACAATCTATACTTGTAATTTCTCTTTAATTTAAAAAATTTTAATTAGACCTATTTTATAATGTGGTATTGAAATTATCATAGAACAAATAACTAATTCCATAGTAAACTAAACCTTCAAAATAGGTATTAACACCCTTAAAATCATCCAAAAATATGTACATATATTTATTAAATACTTGTAAATTACAAATTTGAACATATTACTTTTTTTCACAAACATGAGATATGTATTTTTCACTAACCTCTATAATAATTTATCAGATTCCTGATATGTTATCAAAGTAATGAAATCAATGAATATATCATTCTTATCATTTAATTCTATTTGAGCATGATAAAATGATAGCCAATACATACCCAATATAATATCAGTCTGTAATGAAAAATTCATCCATATTTGCATGGAACAATTTCCCACTCATAACAATTGGAATATTCCTATAAATATTTTTGGAATTAATACATCCACCTTGAGATTTCACTAAATGATATATCTTCTATTTATGAAGTGATATATTTATTTTACATTAAAATTTAATATAAATGATGCAGTACAAAGAATCAAATTCAAGGAAGGAGTCATAATAATTTGAATAAACGTGTAAAAAACCTATCATAACTTCATTACATGGAAAAATATTAACCATTGTAGTAAAAATGATTTATCCACACCTTTTTTCCTTCAATTATGATGAATTAAACCAAATGTAACTAGATTCAGAAACATGTTAGAATAATTACGCAAATAATTATAATTAAAACATCTCATGATTGGATGTATCTTTATTACCCCATTCTTAGATTGTCCAATATTGTTTTCTTTACATCCACGAGACTTGTATCCAAATATTATTCACTAAAAACATATTTTAGATTTTAAAAAAAATCACCGATATTATTTTCACTACACTTATAAAAAACTAGAAACATGATTTTATTTCATTCATATTTCATTAATGGATTCATCCACATTCATGTATATGACACTTAAAAATAATAATATTTTAGTGAAATTTATATATTATATATTACCTAGAAGTTATAACATTAATATTAATTTTTTTTCTAAATATAAGATGAGAATAAATCAAATTTTAAACTTCAAAACTATAATTTTTCAAAATATATTTTCCCTCATTTTCTACACTAATTTTAAAATTGTTTTTTTTAAAAATTGTTTATAATTTAATTGAAGTATATTTTTTTAAATCATTATAAAAAGACAATCTTAGAGTTAATGATTGATAAATCCTTGAAGAGATCAATTTTTAGGTTAATAATGACAAATACACGTTTTTATAAAAAATAACATATTGATTAAAATATTTTAGAAGGGAAATTTTAATTTTATATGGTTATAAAAGTAAAATTTGTTCCATTATATATTTATTAATACAAAATAGTTCATTATAACCAATTTCATCTTTAATTTTTGAATAAATAATTTTAATTTGAAACTTTCCTCTATGAAAAACCACTTTTTCATCACATCTGTTGGTGTAACATTAAATTAAATCCCAAAAATGGTTGGAATTTAATTTTTAAAATTGTATTTTATATTTAGAATCAGAATATTATATAATAGATAATAAGGTAAACATAATTCTTATCCATAATGAATTTTAAAAAAGTAATAATTATTTACCAGAGTAAAGTTTAATATAGGTTTACAATGATGTTAAACTAAAATGATAAGGGTTAAAATTACTCAAAAAAATTTTAAAACCCCATTTATAGACATATATTTACCTTATAAACTATAAAATTGGATAAGGTCTCATTTGTATACTTTGTAATGTAAAAAATGTTGGAACACATTTTTCTATAGAAATATTCCATGCGTGGCCCCTCCCCAGCTTATAAAAGGATACCCCTTTCCAATTGTTTTAATACTTACGAAACAATATATATATATATATACCAAAACCAGAAAAATATTTTAATTAAATCCATCCAAACATCTTATAATCATTATATTTATTACTATTCCCCCTATAAAGGTTTTCAGTGTAAATGTAAAGTGGCTCTCCAAAGAGTATATATTGAACTTAAACATGCAATTTAATTTTATTTATACCAATAACTCTTTTAAATATTATTTAAATATGAAGATATAATAACAAAAATATATAACCTATAATTGGATGTTATTATTTAAATTTCATAACCTATATCCATCTCAACTTCCACCAAATGGGAATCGAAACCATCAATCTTGTGTCTTGAAGACTACGATCTCTAAAAATGATGTTATTAGTTTTACATTACCACCTCTAATGAATGATTTTAGTGATAAATTAAACATTTATAAAATATATTTATGATATTATTATACTTATTTATGTATAATATCACACATAAATGTTTACCTTCCAAGAATCTAGAAAATAATAATGGCACTAGTGTGTACGATAGACTGTCACATCACGAACCAATGCGATGTGTTTTTCATTTAGATTTAACGAGATCATAATAGAGATATATTAAATAAATATATATTATATTTTTAAAATAATTATAGATATTTAATTATTATATAACATATACCATATTTATTTTCATTCTGTGGGTTATACGATAACATCGCTCGTGTATACAATGGACTACAACCTCATGAAGCAATGCGATTCATTTTTCACTTACTCTTTTCGTGGTAGGTAATAATGTTAATGTTTGTAAATATATGTTATATATATGAAACCATCATTATTATGTAATGATGAATTATTTTTTACCTCTCTTTTGTTTTATTCGATTAAAAATGGAAGTAGTGTGCATGCGTATATATGGACAACAATCTCAATGAGAAGTGTATTTCATTTTAGATATCTAAGTTTTATAGATTACTATTAATTGAAATTTACATAATATAGATGATATTTATATCTTGGATAGTATTTATTACATTATATAACTATGACCAAAGTTTAAGGTTTGAAAATACCAAATCAAAACATAAATTAAAAAAACAGTTATTAATCAAAACATGATTTTAATAAGAAATTATTAATTAATAGGTACTATGACGTCATAAGTAAATATTATATGGTCTGATACATATAGGTAAACTTCTATATATTATTTATATTAAACTTATCTTTTTAATAAAGTAGGTTTAAACATGTAAAAAGGATTTCGAGAATTATGGTAATGGATTTTTGTCTCAATTTTCCTTCGTTGGGACCTAAGATATGTTACCATTCTGTCTTCATTTATGTGGTATATATAATTACCATGGACATGTTTTATCATGAATATAATTCTATTCCTGACATTTAATGATTAATTTGATATTTGTCTCTAATGGGAGCTATGGTTCAAAAGTTACAAAAGTGGTATGGTTTTGATGTTACAATCTTTTAGTTTATCAATTTTATTTCATATTATACTTTTGATGATGAAATATTTTGAAAAAAAGTCAAACTAAATTCATGAATTTTATTCTCTTCATGTTATTTATTAAAAATAAAAACTTACCTTTATTTCTCTTTTTAATGTTCTCAATATTCTAAAAAAATATTTTTAATAAAAAAACATTATTTTCCACCTTAGTAAAAAAAACATTTCTCTATCATATCTATGTTTTCTAAAAATGAATTAAAGAATATTTTTACTATTCTCAAAATATTTTTTAAATAGATTTTAACCCTTTTATGAATTTTGAAAAAATTTCTTCAAAATGAATATTTATTTTTTATGAACAACGATCACATAGCATTTTCTGAAATTGTTAAAGGAATATTTGGTTTAAGATACATGGCATGAATTTAATTTCCCAACATCATGAATATAAATATTTTTAAATATTTACTTATAGGTTCACAAGGTTATTTTCTATGAAAATTATTTTGAAAATGTTTTATGTTTCTAAAAAATAAATGTGAAAGGATATTTTCCTCTTGAAATGTTTTAAAATATTTTTATAGATTCTTTTATAAAATTACAAGGTTATATTCACTGAAAATTTTTCTGAAATGGATATATATTTTAACGAAATTATTTCAAATTGGAAAGAATATTTTTTATATAAAATGTTCCAAGTGATCTTTTAAAATCATTTTCTATCAAATATGGCATCTTATGATTTTAGTTTTTATTTACAGGGGATACTATCCAAAGATGCCATTCTTATTTTGTCTCTAAACGGTTTATTCATATGATTAAAATATGCTTATGAAAAAGTTTCTTCTTCCATGGGTTATGTGATGATAAAATTATTATGATAACCTTTACTTTTTCCATTATTTTTGCTATTATGAATTGATGAAATGATTATTAAAGGTTTTTCTTTTCAATAGGTTATGTTAGGATGAAATGTTTTTAAAACTCATTTTTTAAATGGTCATTATATGATGACTAGTTTAGGTTTATATAGCACACTAATGTATGATTATCATTATATGATGGGTAGGACCTATAACTACTTCCAGCGCATTGGTTAAATATAAAAATATCATTATATAAACTTGGTAGAAATGTGGGGTGAACCCAATTTTGTTAGTGTGTTCATCCACTAATATAGTCTTGGTAGTGAACCATAACTAATATGATGGTTTGAGCAGAAAACCCATTAGACCATGATATAATGTTAAATGATCATTTGATCCCCTATAAATGAATTTTTATTCTTATGTGTATTCCCCAATTCTATGTGTTATGTAAATGTTACACTCTCATGGATAATGTTCTTTGATATCCTTATAAATAATGTCTTATGAACTTATAATACTTATTCCATTACTCGAGATTTTGATCATTGATATAAAAGGTAAGGTTTTTATATGTTATTCTCTTGTTATTATATCCTTATTCTTGATTTATGTTTATGTATCTCATTTTTTTACCTTCACTAAATATTTTAGATCACCATTTAATATGTTTATTTTCCCCATATTTTAATAATATGTATTATAAAGGAAATTTATATTAAGGGTTCAAGATATTATAAACTAAGTTGTTGAAAATTTAAAACTCTTATAAATGAGTTGTTTTTGTTTCCAAGATTCCAAATGCACTATACCTTTATTGTCATAAGGTGTGTATTTGTGCAATGTAATGAATATTCATCTAAAAATATGAGATATACGTTTATAAAAAATTGGGGTCTCTATAGAGGGTATAAAAAGATATGTTTAGTTAACCATTGGAATTAAGGATGGGATAAACTTAATGAGATTCCTATGTATATTTCTAAGGATAATTATAAGGGTAATTCATCTTATAGTAAAATATCATAGAATATTTTTTAATAATATTGAGTGTGGTTTACCATAAATTAATCCATGTATAGATACTATAATTGATTGTGGTTATGGAATATATGTAACTAAAGAAAATATATCTAAAAAGGGAGTATCAAGATTTACTCTTGAATTACTTGGTACGTGATAATGGGTGTTATTGTGAACCTGGTTTGAAACTCCCATGGGAAATGCTTTGTAAATATATAAACACTTTTTGAAGAATCATGAATGATTTAAATAATGACCATGTATTACTTAGGTTAATCATAAGGTTCCATATATAGTAAATAAAGAGTAATGATTTCAAAAACATATAACTGATCTTTCATGATTATGTGGTTTCCCAATATGATTATTGTTGCTCCCACAATGATTTTGGATTTATTATATTTCTTGAACCTAAAATAATCGTGTTAAAATTGAATATTAAGTACACTTTAGTGACTAAAACGAATCAAATGTGATGAATAATGGAGAGATAGATATCATTATTATTACTCATTAGTAATCTTGAAACATGATTAAAAACATAAACCTGATCCATATCTCAAGATAACTAAAGAAAAGAATGATGGAGTTCTGTAAGAGTTTGAGTGATGGTGGAAATATATTAAAGAAGGATTGATTACATTTATTGTTAATTTTATTAAATGTAGTGAACCTATGAATTATCCGAGTGAATGCACTCTAATAAAGGATAAACGTTGACTAAGGAAGAAACTATGTTGAAGTAAAAGGGTTTAAATATCTATGTATTTGGATTGATGAATTAAATTTTAGAATAATTTTTTTCTAATGGTATTATAGTTATAATAATAATGAAACATCGATGTATTTTGATGAATTTTGGAAGAATATATGTTTTTATTATCTTACGAGTTACATAAGCCATCATTCGTTTATTTATTCAAGGTTTATCATAAGTTTAATTCTTAGAAACCAATTTTAAATTTTTTTAATATGTTTTTATCATGATTATAGATATTTTGGGAGAAATTTAGGAAAATATGGCCTATTTGGTTTCTATATGTTTTGGAGAAAATTTTGAGTAATAATTACTTTAATCTATGTAGATAAGATTAACGGTTTTTTAAACCATTATGATTTATAATATCTTTTATGTTTAGGTAAATATTAGTTATCACAACATCAAAATAATATTAATATAGTTATGGAAAAAGTGTAACCCAAACATATAGTGACAACATGTCACATTTGACTAGGTCGTGGGGCTTAAACCCACAACATAAGGACCACAAGTGTATAGTGCCTACCATTTTCAAATATGAAAGAGTAATTATTGTTGGAAAACATAAAGGGATATTTTATTATTCATATAGGGGTTTGATATGTTACCACGATAAGGCTGAGATAAAAAAATTTATGGGTGTGCTCTAACCATTATACCTACCAGAATGGATATGTGAAAACATCACCATAGTTATTTCATCATACTCCCTAAAAAATCTAATGGGATCAATATTATATGGGTTTTATTTGGTGTACTTAAAATGTCATCACACATTATCACTGTCATATAATACTTGTCTATGGACCATCCTTCCATGATATATATTTAGGAAATAGTAAGGTTGTATGGAGTGACACATTCCTTTATGTCTGGTTGGGATCCAAGGTTTTACTTGTATTTATAGATAAGTATTACCCAAAATATTGATATAGAGTTGATATTAAGCATTGTGTACCATCCCCAAATAGATTTTGTACCCATGAATAAAATTAAAACCCTATAAGATATTCTTATATCTTTCTATATAGAATTAAAATGTATTTGGGATCAACACTCTCTTATATTTTCGTTTTTATATGAAAATATATTTCCCCTGTAGAATTAAATTGGATACTTATGAATTCATATATGGAATGTGTTTTATCCCTAAAATATATTGAAATGAGGTTGGAGAAAGAAATTTATTGGGAAATGAGACGACTGATTATGTGGGATAGAAGGTTAGATCCATTTAGTATCACAAAAGGGTAGAAAAAAGTAGACACAATTTTGAATTTAATGTATGTGAGAAGTTATTTCTAAAAATTTCAAAATAGAATAAAGAAGGGTAAACTGAGACCTAGGTATATCAGTCCAATTGATATTCTTTATTGTATTAGGATGGTAACCTGTCATTTGGAACACCCACCAAACCTCTCTTAGCTTCATTTTGTGATACATGTATCTCTTATGGGGAAGTAGACACCTAATCACTCACATGTATTGAACTCAGAGGTTTTACAACTGGTGTATGATATTTCTTATGAGGAACAACTAATGGATATTATAGATCATTTAGATAATGTTCTATGAAATATGGCCACTTAACTGGAAAATGTTTTATGGTAGAACCACTATATTTTGAATGCTATTTGATAACGAGAGGATGTAGTAAGGTGGAATTATCATTCCTTTCTATAAAAAAGTGATGTATTTTCAAAGGAAAATTTTATTCTAATAGGGGTAGATTATAACAACCCATGATTTTATGATTTTTTTGATTAAATTTAATATCTTTGATATCTTGTGTGACACGCAACACCGAGTTTCAACGAAACATAACATAATATTAAAATAATTTTATTTAATTTGGTATTTATGGCCTAGAAATTGGAATGGCAGGTGTGAATATGATTATCTTAGTTATAATATTACATCATTTACATATTTATATAAAATCAATTCTTTGGTTAACAATTATTTATAAATGAAATTAATAACTCTTCGAAAATAAATGAAATTGTTTCCTGAAAATCTATATTTCTTCATAAAAATATATTTTAGAAATATAAATTAAAAAAATAATTTTTAGTGAATTATTTTAATGAAATTTATATTTTATATATTCTGTCAAATTTTTAACTTTTAACTTATGGGGTTTCTGAACATGAGATAAGAATAAATCTAATTTTTTTCTTAAAAAATATATTTTTCAAAAAAGGAATTTTGTCGTATTTTAGAAATATTATTAAAAAATAATTTTTTGAAACATTTGAAAGATTAATTAGATAAAATAAATTTCATAATCTAAATCATATGATGAATATTTTCATGGAATGATGTATTCAAAATTTTCATAAAAGGTTATTTTTTAGTGAATAGTAAAAATACTCGATTTTAAAAAAACCTTCCTTTTCATTAAAATAATTTACAAGATAATTTTTTTATATTATTTTAAAATTAAAATTATTTCCATTATATATTTTTAATTTAATTTATTACATTATAATAAATTATATTTTTAATTTCAAATTATAAACTTTTTATTCTTTTGAAAATATTCTATTTAGAAAACCTTTTTCATCATTTCTAGAAGTTAGATTTTAAATTTCAATTATCCATATATGTGATTGGAAATAAAAAAATTTGTTATATATTTAAATTATACAGAATTTATATTATATAGTAATTTCAACATAATTTTTTGACCAAATTAATAGTAAAAATAGAAAAAAAATTACCACAGTAAGGATAAAAAAGGTTTACCGGTGGGTTAACCTAAATATATATTTGAAAAAATGGACTATTAAATTGTTCAAAACACATTTTATTGAAATATTTAAAGATTATTACCTATTAAATTATATAATGTTACATTTTGGATCCTTGTGTAACGTGAAAAATGTGGGTACACTTTATTCTTTTCAAAAAATTTATGTGTATCCTCTCCCACACTTATAAAAGGAAACACCAAATCCTATCTAATTAAAACATCAAAAACCCTTCGATTCAGCCAATACACTTTTGAAAACTATTCTTTAATTAACTCCAAACATCCTAGAGGCCTTATTTTGATTATAAATTCCTTTTAATAATGTTTTTTTTCATACACCTAATGTGGTTTCTAAATAAGTGGTATAGTCGTTAAACTTATGATTTCATTTTATTTCCTCATATAAATCAATAAAATATTATTAAAATATAATGATAAAATAAAAAACTATAAAAAATATAATAATAAAATTTTAATTTAATGCATGACCCCATATCTATCTCCACTTCCATCAAACCTGAAATGAAACGGTCGATCGTGTGTACAACAGACTACCGCATAGCAAACCGATTTTATTGGTTTCCCATTAACACCTCATAAAATAAGATATAATGACATTTTTAACATTTATATCTCTTATTTAAGATATTTTTATCATTATATAATTTTAATATCATACCTAACCTCTTATATTTATGTTTTTTAGAAAATAATAACATTTCTCGTGTGTATGGTGGATCATCACCTAAAAAATCACTGTGATGTGTTTTTCATATCTATTTTAATTGAATAGTAATGGCTATATATTAAATTACTATATTTAATAATTTAATATAAATATTTTTTTTTATTATAATTTTATAAGACACGATAACGTAACTCTCTTGTACGGAAGACTACTTCCTTACAAAGAGATGTGATTATCTTCCCTAATGCATTGAATTTAATTTAATAATTATAAATTTAATAAATATATGTAATATATATGAAATCATAATCATTATATACTGATGAATTATTCTTTACCCTTCTTTTTTCCATCTTTTAAAAATGGAAATAATGGTCACGAGTATATATGACCTACCGTCCCCTCGAACGATGTATTTCATTTAAACTATTTACGTTACGGACATGGTAAATAAATATATACTGAATATATATTATATTAATTTCATGGATAACATTTTGGATATGATGGAACTGTGATCAAAATAAAATAATTGAAAATTTCAAATCAGGATATACATGGAAAACAAACTAGTTATTACCTAAAACATGATTTTAATAAGGAATTTTTACTAAAAATGTAATAAAAGGTCGTAAGTAATTCATATATGGTATGGTACACATACATATTTCCCTATAATATATGTATAATAAAACTATATTTATTTTAACTATGTTTATAGAGTGTATGAAGGAATTTGAGGTGGAAAGTAAGGTATTTTTACCTCAAATTACCTTCTTTTGGACATAATATTTGTTCAACGCATATCTTATTTAATGAGGTCTATATACTATCATTTTACATTTTATATCATTAATATACTTATATTAAGGATATTTATTGTTTAATTTGATATTATTATTTAATGAGGCTTATTGTTCAGATGTTACCAATGTGGAAAGGGATTGATATTACAAACTCATTTTTTATTGGGATTGTTTATCATTATGAATTTGATGAATAAATTTTATAGTTTATTTCAATAGAACAAATATAATATTATTCTAATATATTTATTTTTTGATAATTAATTTTTCCTATAATTTTCTCCTCTTTATATGCTCATGATACCAAAATAATTTTTAATAATAACTGCCATTATTTATCTATTTAGCCAAAAATAATTTCTATTCCATGTCCATGTTTTCTAAAAATATTTTAAATAAAGTTTTAATATTATATTAATATTATTAAAAAGTCAATTTGTCCGATTTTTTTAGACTAAAATGGATAAATACTATTATAGGGGGATGAATCAGTGTATAAAAGACAATTTTTTTCTCTTTGATCTTGTTTTGTTGTAAAAAAACTCTTCTCTCTCCTTGTAGGGAGAGATAAATGAGAATTAAAAAATTAATACAATACATTAATTTTTTACTTTCTTCACCATCACCATGATTAATCTAGGGATCATACTAAGACAATATGCATGTTGACCAAAGAAACTAAATCTCACTTATAATAGAAGGATCAGAGCAGTCTTACTGTCTCGCCTGGTTTTCAACCAATTAAAATTTTAAAGCTCACTACTGTCTTTAATGAAGTATTCTCACTACTTCTTAAGAGGAATATTATATATTTTTTTTCAATAACCTCAGAATCATTTCACAAATATATGAGTGTGATGTGATGTAAGTTTTTCAACTTGTAGGTGATATCCACTTTTTTTTTAATAATGTTGGTTTGCAAAAATTTATTTTGAAAATATTTTTTATCTTATCTCAAACCACCTTAATAAATTTGTTGAATCTTATACCCCACATAGCAGTATCATTTTTTAGACGACTACTTTTTTTCATATCGACATCACATCAGGAATCACCTTTCCTTTGTGAGCTATAATGCCTCATAAACAAAACCTCCCCCCCATGAAATATACCTTCATGGAATAACCACTTCATGAATAGACTAATTTATAGATTATATTATTCATGAGAAACTTCTTTAGTGGAATAAATCCTTCAAGACCCACTTTCAAACTCCACAGAATTCTTCCAATGATAATCACAGGTGATAAGATTATATCTTCTTAATAATGTGATTAGAGTCCTTTATATAGGAAATGTAATATTTGAAAACCTTCTATTCAAAAATACAATAAGCTTATTTTTGGATTATTACTAACCATATACTAAACATGATATTTGGTCTACTTATCTTAGTTATTCATTTGAGGTGACTTGAAAATCACAGTCTTCCTCAAAAAATGATGATTCCTTTCTAGAGGCCTTTAATTCGCTAAATTTAAATTCCAATGGTGATATTCTTATACACTGATCTCTTTTATGGGTTTATTAATTCAGATATTATGAATTTAAATGATGGATTCTTTTTTAGTTCATCATACCCGTTTAGTGGGTCTGCATACTTCCTTTGAAGTCTACATAGTATAACTGCTATGTGTAAATCCATCCCCTAACAAAATTCTGTCCCAATTTTGAGGCCAAGACTTTTAGTAAACACTAGGCTACTACACCACCTTGAAAATATCTTTTTTTTATATAAACCATGATGGAATATGGTCATCCATTTTTTTCAATAAACACCAACAATCCAAAAACACTGAAAATACAACTTGAGTGATTTTTTACCACAATATCCCCCTTTGGGTTTATTGAAAACACTTCCAAATTTATCAAACATTTTTTCCAAAATTCATTTCTTGTGATTATAGATAATTATCAATGATTTACCCTATACACACTAAAATCCCACAAGAACAATGTTCACTATGAGAAATAAGAGTAACATGAAAATAATATCTTTTAATTACTTACTTCTCTGAATAGACAACTAATTTCATCACGAACCACTCATATCAGGATTTATATCCTTTGATCGATATTCTATATCATTTCAAGATTTAAGTCTCCCCAAACTTCATTTCTCACCTAACATCTTCTCCCATATCTTGATCAATCTATTTTTACCCAATTTTTTAATAAGCCCAAAGGTCACTTCTTTGTGTCCGCAACACTGTAAAAAACATATATCAACACATAAGGGAAAACACACCATACCTCAAAGATATGGGTTCCCACATCCACACTTATTCATGTCTAGGGGTTAAATGAACTACATGATCCAGTCGATGATGTTCAAATGATATTTTGGGTAATTAATTTCCCAAAATATCTAAAACTTATAGCTCTATAGTCACATACTCCAACATTAGAAGCCATCGATCTACCTTTCCCTTGATAAAATAATACTTTATTTCAATGTTCTTCATCCATAAGTGATGTAATGGATATTATTCTAAGATTTATAGAACTTGAATTATCACAATGAATTTTTATTGGAGACTTCACATAAAATCCCATATCATTAATATCTAGTGTCATCTACAATAACTTTATGGACACTTGAGTAGTAAAAATAAATTAAACATCTATTTTTATCAATGAAATGAAATCATGATTATTTATTAGCTAATAAATAAACAGAATATATAGATAAAATGAAACAGCTGACATTGATTTTATATAATCTATTGAACTGGACCAATATGAATTTGTATAACCTAACAACTCTTAATATGATTTTTAGTTTTACCATAAACTAAAAACCACAATTCCCTTGATATACTAAAGTATTATTTTCACTATGTTTATGTAGATTTACTTGTAATTTATTTGATATAATGCTGCTTTACATGTGAAAAAATGATACCTTGTTGTGTAACTATTAAGTACAACAAACTTCTAATGATGTTCCTGTATTCTATGATATTAACCACTTTTACTTTGAAATTTCATGATAGTTTAATCAAGGTATCCTCCTAAGTCTTTATATCCTTGTAATTATACATCCAAATATTCTAAAAAACTTATTAGAATATTGTTATTGAGAAACGAATGTGTCATTCCTTCCTTGTGTCTTCTATAAACTAATGAAAAGGTCAGTTCACCAATCAATGACATTTACAACTCACTTTTCCTAAATTCTATTATTTCTTTACACTATGCTTTATCAGATCCACCAATGATTATGTCATCGATATACTCTATCACCACCATACTTTGATTACTATCATTATTGACATATATATTGCAAACCACTCCACTATCCTAAAAAGTGAGCTTCTTCAAAAACTAATAAATCCCAAATACCGTGATATTGGTGATTCTTTCAACACATAAAGTGCATTCCTTAGCAGAAAAACTATGTTCTAATATTCAAGAATGAAAAAACCATATAAATTCTTGATATACACTTATTCTATAAGATCACTATTTATAAAATTTGGCTTAACATACACCTGGATAAATGAATTTATATTTTACTACTATGGACAATAAGAGGTGAATAGTATCGAGCCTTACAATAGTTGAATATTCATCATCAACATTGATTACCTTAATTTGGTAGTATCCCTATCACATAAGTCAAGCTTTGTTTTGAATCACTATTCCACCTTCATTTAGGTTTTTCTAAATAATCTATTTTGTCCCATTGACATTTTTATGTGTTGGTCTCGAAACAATCTCCCATGTCCAATCCATTTTTATTTTTTATATAATTCATTTATTATTTGAAACAAAATATAATAACTTGAAACTTCTTTAAAACACATTGGATCAACCTGTGATAATAAATATTCTTTTGGTAGAGTCTTCATCATCCTCGTATGTATTGGAACTGTCTAATTATAAATTATATTATATTTATCATTTTTTTCATGAAACTATAGTTTCTATATTGATATAATATTATGTTATATCTTTTCATTATCTGAACCTTGGTCTCTATATTCCTCTAGAATTGTAACTCACTCTGATATACTCATCTATTCAATATTATCTTCCTAAAATTGTTCATGTATTTGCCGAATATTCTTCTCATTTTATATAAAAAAACATTATTACGTTCTCAAATTATACCTAGTGTTTTATTCAAACATTTATATTATTTTTTTATTCTTGAGTATCTAATAAATATCCCTTTAATCCATTAGAATCAAACTTCTTGTAATATCCTTATTTAGAATAAAACACTTACTTATGAAGACTCAAAATTACGTCAGCATTGTAATATTTCCATACAATAACTCATTTGGATTATTGTATTATTTTCTATATAATAAGGACCCATTTGATATGTATAATGATTTTATCAATGCTTATTTACAAAACATTTTTGGAAGGAATTCCCCAATGATCATTTTTCTAGATGGAAAGGTTTGAGCCAATCCCCTTTATTAAAAATAGAAAAAGAAAATAAGAACCACTTTTGGACTGGGTAAGGGAAAACCCATAACATACCTATAGTCCCAAAGTCACATATCCTAAAAATTCAAGGGACTGACAGCCGAGTGGGAAAAAACCCATTAAAAAATCAAATCCCATTACTAGAAAAAATTCCCAAATTCCGGAGGCACAAAGCCTTAGAATCTAGTGGCTCAAGAGTCCAATGTAAAAACCTACTACCAAGTTCATGTTAGTCACCTTTACTCCTAATGATTTCATGGGTGAACATAAAAATAAGGAAAACCGAAACCGCACTAGGGTAAGTCCCAACCAATAATATCTTATAACCATCCCATGATGACTGACCACCATCTCGTCAGCTATCCACCCAAGGTCGCCCCCTCCACAACTCATCACCTCATATCTTGTGGTTAACACCATCATCGAGATTGTCAGCAATGTACAATTTTCAAAAAATAGTCCCCCATAGTGAAATAGATCCTCCCACCCATAGTAGCTGACGACTCTCAGAAGTCACCATTCCATCGTTGATCATCACCGAAACACCGCTCAACCAAGAAAAAACTCACTGAAGATAGATACCACTTGCATCCAAGAGAGATTATAGGACGTTGAATGCCATAAACCAATACAACATTTCCTAAACTACAAATTGAACCAATAGACATATCCAGTTTACAAAGACCCCCCAAGACCCAAAAATTCCACCTCGGAGGCTGAATTCTATCCTGATCCCAACATACCACACCGATGACCTAATCAGAATAGTGAAAACGAGAATCCACTTCCAAAGATAGAAACCAGATCGGATTATAATAGTGTCTCCAATGATTTAATCCCAATCCATTCTACGAAAATCATAATTAAAGTGAATATAATATATAATCCCATCAATAAATATTTGTGAAATCGGTCCAGACATCAATGTGCTCCAACTCAAGTACATTTTTAGACCTTTAGTGTTTTTCCTTATATGTCTTTCGAATGATCTTCCCTTATTTGAAAGAATTTTATGTATGAGTAAAATGAAATGATAACTTAAATATATCCAGATAAACATCACAATTCACCCAATGTTTTTGCTATTTTTGTATCAAATTACCAATAAGTTTATTCTAAAAACCTATTTTATTCTTCCTTCAATAGAATGTACGTATCTCTTTCTCTACTCATAACTTAAATATTCCCCACCATACAATATACCTACAAAAAAAACATCCACTAATTTTGGGTTCATGATAAATAATTTATTATAAAATAATTTTTCATGTCCTATGAAACATAATTTATTTACACTATGAATTTTGTGGTTTTGACCTTCAACAATGAAGATATTTTCATGTCTTAGGTCTTTTCACCTGAACATTTCTTTTTTTGAGACAATAATATTTATGCCATCATCATTATCAAATATTATAATATATTATTCTAATCTTCTTCTCTTTATAACCTTTAATATGGGAGTTGCATCACCTATCAGTGATCCATATTGCAATACAATATGATTCTTTGAAATAAATCTCTACAACCACTTCCGGTTTATCTATTTTCATTTTGATAAATATCATTGAATGAAATTCATGATATTTCTTAGATTATGATAGAACACATTCATGTGGTAATGATATAAATCAATTTTGTGTTTTCAGATCACTTGAATATTCCTTGAGTTGTTTCATGCAACAAATTTGGGTTTATTTTTTCTTATTCCTCTATATAGATGATGTATAATATCTGGCCATGTTTCCAAATCCTTTACACCCAAAATAATGAACCTGAAACAATAACCAATAATATGAAACCGTATTTTCTTACCAAAATTTACCTTATTCCATTTGGTACATCTTAGTTATGGAAACTAAAATTCTTGGGTGCCCCGTATTTACATGTAAATAACACCTATTGGGGGGTTCATTCTTTTATTTCACTTCTACACCACTGGTTGTCCCTTTGGTTTTATAAATATTCTGGTTTTACTTCGTACCTAGATAAATATTTATCCTTATTGGTTTGACTTTAACCATTACTTATTTATATTTTAAAACCTTCAACATTCTATATTTATTGTTCCAATCTATCTTTTCTTCCCCTAACATTCCTTTTTATATTTTTTTGAAAGTTTAAACTCTACCTTTTAATATTATATAGCCTCAGTGTCATTATTTTCTAGACTCGTGAGCTTATCTCGATCGTCCAATATTCTTCTTAGGCTAACAACTTTCTCCTTAATATCTTCGATGTGTTTGAATCAATGATTTAATATTTCGGTCAATCTATCAATAATCATAGTATGTTCCTCAACATTAAGCTTAAAATCAATGAATCTCTTTGATTTTTATTATTTTTTCATATTTAATATTTTCAATATAATTTTCCAGTAGAAGAAACTTTTATTCCTACAATTCCATATATATTTTTGAATCACTAACCACCCTATTGGATTTCGTTGTTTTGGATATTAAAACATATCTCTCTTCAAGACCTTTAAAAAATTCAATCTGATGGTCTAATCTTCCTTTGAAGTCTCCCACATCATTGTCACTTTATTCCCTTGTTTCAAATTTTTTGACAACTACCACCAAATAATTTTCATCATGATACTAGCAATCCTTTATCTCTTCTACCTTAGAGCCTTATTAACTATCATCTTTTTTTGATAGGGGATTTTTTATTTCCATGAAAATTATCTTAGTATTTATCCATATTTTCACAATGGATGAATACTTATTCCCAGAAATTTCTTCATCATATTCATCATAAAATTAAAACTTATTAGGATATTTTTCCCACAAGATATCTACTCATTACACATCCAAATAATGAAAGATAATGTTTACCTTTGAAATTTCCTCTGCATATTATCATATTTTGGGTGTGGAATGACATGAACTCATCCAAAGTTTTTTTCTCCTAACTATAATTAATTTTCATCTTCTTTATATCCTTGAATTCTACTTATTTATAATTCCCCTTTTCCATAGAATTGTTGTCATCACTTCTCATCTCAATTGAGATAAAATAACTATGTATTCTATCCAATGTTAGTTACTTAGAATATCTATCATTCAGTATAGAAACTTTTGGAATGTACCGAGGTTATATTCTTCTCAGGATTTTCTTAATGGTCTTCAAATATTTTTTATTTTATCCAAGACCACACATGTCTTCTGTAATGACACTCACTCTATCAAATAATGAATCAACATAATCATTGGGGTGAATTCTCAATTCCTCATATTTATTATGAAGAATATGTATCAATGTTTCTCATACTTTTAAATTTACATCAGAGATATTTAGAAATTTATACCACATATCATGCATTAAATTACATGACATAAAATTTGTATATATTTTATTGGATAAGGATCTCCGAAGGGATTGATTCATCTTAAATCAATATCCAATTCTATATGTTCAGCTACGGATCAATCATCACTATCCATAATAGAATAAATTAAATTAATTAAATCTACACACACATCAATCCCAAAAATCAAAAGAAGTGTTTCATGTGATTCATCCATAATAGAAACTTATTACCATTGAATACTGGAATCTCTTTGTGATTAATAGCTTCTGTTTCTATAATTGATAGAGAAACACTGACTTTAAACCATTATATCTGATATAAATTGTTATCCCATCTAGGTTAAATACTTCAAGGGGGATTGAATCAGGGTGTTATAGAATAAAATTATTATCTCTTTGGATGTTATTTCATTTTTAAACAAAACAGTCTTATCTCTCCTCACTGTAGCCCATAATAAATGAGAATTAAAGCATGAACATGACAAAAAACATTATTTGGTTCACCCTCACAGAGATATATACATAGATTATTCTATAAAAATATGTCTATTTACCAAATAAAATAAATCTCACTACTAATACAATGTTTGGCGTATACACAGTACCCCTCCTGGTTTAAAACCAATTACAATTTGAAAGCACACTACTCTATCGACTATAGTCTGCGAAAAACTTCTTCATAGGAATATAATATTATTCTGAATAACCTTATAATTTGTTCACACATATAAGAGTGTTCCATGAATTCCTATTTTCACATATTATATGACATACAATATTCCAAATATTGTTGGTTTTCGGGAATTTATTTCATGAATTGTTGATAAACTTTCTGGAACTGTCTTTAACCCTTCATGGAATCCTTTATACAATAAAGCATGAGTTTTTTTATAGACAACTTATCTTTTTAATTTGTATTGTGTATCAATAATCAACATTAATTTATGATATAAAATTTACCATAAAAAACCTCCCATGTGAACTGTACCTCCACATAATTATCCGATCACATTCATCCTCTTTCACATATTGTCTTCGTGATGAGAAAATTTCTTCATGAAATAACTCATTTGAAAACTACTTTTGGACACAAGATTATTTTTTATAGATGGTCCTATATGATAAAAATGTAATCTTATTAATGATATGATTAGGGTACTTTATAGAGGAAAAGTAATATTGGAATACACGATAACCAGAAGTACCAGAATCTGTTTGCATGATTAACCATCCCCACATATTAAATTGTTTATATTGACCACATAACACAATTATTCATATATGGTTACCCTTAAATAACCATATTACTCCGTGAATAGAAAGACCTTTGTGTTAGCCTGTCATTAACCTACTTAAACAAAAAATGATGACCTAATGTTAACTAACATCCTTTTCAAGTTTATTAATTCATATCTTCCATCTACAAGCACTGACTTAAATTGTGGTTCTGCGTACCTCCTTCATAGTTTCGTATATATCCTTTTCATTCCACATATTATATATTTTATGAACAAATCCTTCATTTTCAAAAAAAATCTATATTTTGAGGCCATTTTTAAAAAAAAAATTGGAAATTGAACCACCTTAAAAATATATTCTTTGCTAGCAACCATGAAAGAGTGTTGTCAATAATCTTTGTCTACAAACAAAAATAACCCAAAAAACACTGAAATAAATCCGTGAGGTATTTTTTTCCAACAATATTTTACTTTTAAAAAAATTAAAAGGAAACTCTATTCCTTTTCTAAATAATGATCATTTGGATTTTACAGAAAAATGTGAAAGGAATCATTATTTTACCTTTTACAACTTGATTGCCATTTCCCACCACCATGACCACCCTTTTTTAAACCTTACATTATATGTTTCAAGGGTTATTTTAAAAGAAAATTATTTTGATAATATTTTATATTTTAAAATTTTTCTTTTAATGTGGAAATGTTATTTCCCCATGAAATGTTTTAAATTATATATAAATATTCTTTTATAAGTTTTAATGGTTATTTTCAATGAAAATGATTTTAAAAAGGATTTATTTCATAATTTTTTCCCCAAATTGGAAAGGATATTTTCCACAAGATATTTTACATGGGATATTTCAAAATAATTTTCAATTAATGATGATATCCTAGGATTTTAATTTTTCTTTACAGGGGATATGATCCAAGTATAAAATACATATTCATTATTTAAATTTTTTATTCTTATCATGAAAATATGTTTATGGAACTTTTTTCACTTATATGAATTAAACCATGACTAAATTCTTTGGAAACCCAATTCTTTAATCCATGGGATATGTTATGATGAAGTGATTAAATGATTATGAAACGATTTCTGTTTCCACATGTTATTCTTTGATGAAATGTTTTTGAAACCCATTTATTTTCATGGGTTCTGACGTGATGAATGTTTTATGTTCATGTGGCACACACATGTATGATATTTGTTATGCATTGGGAATGACCTATATATCCCTATAATTAATTGTTTAAATATTAAAATCTCATTAGAGAAACAACACCATAATATTTATTGAACGCTGATCAGTAAGGGACATTATCCACTATTATAGTTTTGGGAGTAAAGACTGAATAATTTTATAGTTTGGGGGGGGGGGGTGAACCAATTCCACTTTAATAGACTTGGTAATGAACCTTAAATAATATGAAAATTACTTTCCATGATTATATACATGTCACCATGTTAGAAAGGTCAATATACATATATGACACCTAGGCATTGTTTAGGGTGATATAATGAATATTCATTTAAAATCATGTAATATTAATGTATGAAAATATTATGCATCTATAATTTCCAATTGAAACTTTTATTCTAGTAATTTTCATGGAATACAAGACCATTGGAAACTCCATTTATAACTTATTAACAAATCAAATAATCTTCTCATAACTTTTGAATTCATAGGGAGTTAATTACCATCTATGTCATGAAAACTGAATAATTTACTATCAAGATCCCATATAATTTTTTTTTGAACAAAACCTAATTGGTGGATTTTTCCTCTTATGTAGATACTAAATCATTCTCATTCTATAAAAATTCTATGAATTAAGTTTCCAAATATAATCAAATAGCCTTAGGAAAATATTTTTCAAATAATATATTATTAAAATTATCCTATTAAAAAATACCAATCTCTTTTCATTCACTAATATTAATTTGTAATGACCACCATTGATCGGATTCAACATCAAAATAGTAAATATAAAGAGTTTAAATTTTATAATGTGAACAAAAAATGACTTTTAATATATTTTTTAATTATTTAATACATCCATTAGCTACAACTAGATTAGAATACCCACTAAATGGTGGAGGGTTTTGTTTTATTAAATTATACTCTATATACATATATAGTGATGTTAGTTTCTCTCATGAATAGATACCACAACCATTTATAGACAATGTAAAATGATCAATCATACTAAAAAAATATTCATCTCCAATTATATCCCTTTCATGTTTTTTATTTGGGAGGATATTATCCTCTTGGTGTATTCCTTATTTAGATTCCACATTTCCTTTAATGAAAACCATTTTTAATAATCATTTTTTAGATGAAGAAACAAGCTAATATATAAATTACATAAAATGATCACCTTAATTTCTAATATCTTAAGGTTAAACACATTAATAATCCTAATAATTAAAATTATCTAAAACTTTCTTCTGATACTAACTATAATGAACCGATCATTATTTTATGCATAATTTCTTTTTTAAATACGAATTTATTTTCATTAATTATAAAATATAATATTGAGGTTTAAAGTTTTTTATAATTATTTCACTACTCTTATATAAAAATACATACACTACAAGTTATACAAATCATCTTACTTTAATTTTTTTAAAATATTGGACTTTAAAAGAACATGTTTTTATTCATGTGAAATCTTTATGATTTTCATCTTGATATATTCATTTTCCTACTCATCCTTGAAACATGTGAAATGAATTTATAAATATTTTATGAGAAGGTAAATATTTGTAATGAAAATGAAAATAATGAAATAATCTTGATAATTCATTTTAAAGCTATCTGATCATAAAAATAGTTTTCTATTAACACAAACTAATTAAGCTCAAAATAAATGATTACATGCATATGAAATCAACATTAGAACCCAATGTTTTACATAATTTTTTTTTCAGAAAAATAATGAAAAAATAATTGTCATTAGTGTTTTCTAGAATAAATGATAATGAATAAAATCTTTTTCTTAAAATATACATCTTTACCAAAAAAATTCATAACCATTCATTAAAAAATGTTCACTATCTTACATTTTGTTATCAAAAAATTTCTATAAAACCCATTAGAATCCCAGAAAATTCATGTTTGTGACTTGGGAAATTGTCTTAAGAGAACACTTACATGAACCCTTAAAATTAAGAAAACTCTTATAGTCATCACCCAACATAAAAAATTGAATAACATAATCTTTACCCTATGTATTAGATAGTTATATTGGGCTCTCCTATCATCATGATACATATTGAGATCACTTTTTTTAGTGGTTTAAATCACATTAAACCCTCATAATGTCTTATAATAGGATCAACCATCATCATAAATAATTCTCAAGATGTATATCATAAATAAAACATTTCAATGATTCCCCATTTTTTCATAAATCCCTTGATATACTATTTTAAACCCATATAAAAAATACTTTCAGATATTAAAATTATATTTACTTATAAATGACCAACATCAAAACAAATGTACCAAAAAAGAGTATGATTTCATTTACTTGATGAAAATTTGCAATTTTGTGAATGAATTAAAATATAAAATAATATTTTCTGTGGAAGAAAAATTCATTATCAGCATATATACTTAAATAAAAAATTCATTTTTTTCTTTTGTAAAGTATGTCAAAACAATCCTTAAGAAGAATACCATAGAAATAAATTTATAAAGATAAAAATAATTTCATTTATAATTATGTTATGTATATTTAAATACATATAAAAATAATTCATATAAATATGTACACAAAAGAAAAATATTTTAAAAATAAATCTTGGAAATATTTAAAACGTAGTTTAAGAAATAAAATATTTCCTACCTTAAGTAAGAATCATAATGTACATTTTATACTTTCCAGAACAAGAAAAAATTATTAATTTTTTAATATATTAATATCATTTTTCAAGATTATTTTTCCTTATATTTTTTCTATTTACATTTTAAACATAATTACTTGATCAATTGATTTCATGTTCAATTTTTTCCTGATATTCAGCTTATATGTTCAAAATGACTTTGGTATGGTGACTATGGTGATGAATTACATTATTAAATCACCTATGAAATAATAATAACATTGTTATCATTTTTATATATTAATTTTAATTTTAAAACTAACCATGAAATATGGTAATAAAATATAAACTATGCTACAATCATGGAGATGGTAGTTTATAGATATACATGAGTAACATTTCCATTTATCAATGATCATGATGAAAATAAGATTAGTGTTATTTTACTTTTAAAAATTGATAATTACATAATAAATATCATATTATATCTTTAAATAATAATATATAAATCATTTATATCATATGGGGATGAATAACATATCACATCTCTTCGTTGAGGTGTTAGTCCACACGTACACATGGAAGCTAGTATATTTTTTCAATGGATGGAAATATAAGAGAGTATATAACATATAATATTTCATAAATTATAAATATCTTATGAATATAATATATTTATGTTACATTTTTAATTATCATCAGATAGGAGAGGTGGTGATGGAAAATTAACTAAATTGGTGTGTGAGGCGGTAGTCCACTATACAGACGAATAAAGATTTCTTTCCCCATTTGATTAAAAATAAGATGGTCCAATTGGTTCAATAAAAATAAAAAAAATATATTTATATATAATATATTAGTGTTAATGTTTCATCACATTTTAATAATATTTTAAATATATTGAAGAATAAACAAAACTAAAAAATTCTATTGAAAATTATACCTCTTGCTCAGTAAACCTATTCATTAATCCATAATTCCTATAAGTTTGGTATTCTACCCAAAATAATTCCTATATAATGTAGGGATAGATTTTATTATATTATTTGGGATGGTATAGGATGATCCAGGGTGATAAAATGGTTTTATGAATAGAGTATAGGATGTTCCTTTTCAAAAGTGAGGGGAGGGGAATTCTTGGGATTTTTAAAATGTATTTAATTAATATAAATCAATTTTCATGTTCAAGTGGTTCAAAATAGAAATTATTATAATATAGGATGACTATGAGTTTAAATCCTATTATCCAATAATATTTGGAAAATATTAGACTATTTTGTTCCCTTAACTTATTATTTTAACACCATGTTAAACCTTATGATAATTACAGTGAAATCAATGTTTTTTTAACGTTAGGGGTCAAAAAAGTTACTATAAATGAAAAAAGGAATCATAAATGATTCGTATTGTAAATTTTAAACATAATTTCACTAAAATGGTTTATTATAGGATTTTAATGAATTTTAAATAATTACTTTTTCTATAAAATATCATTAATTTCATTTTTGGAACAATTCATTTAATTTTCCTCTTAAAAAACATGAATGAAATGAAAATAGAATATATATAATTTTAAAATTATTAATATTATATATTTATCTAATAAATTTTGGGACACTATAAATCATGAAAAAATATTTCTATTTTCCTTTCTAAATAATTTAAGGGAATTTTATAATTCATTAAGAGTCACTAAGTCAATATTCAATAAGTATTTATAGAAATGTTTCCATCTCTAAAGATTAAAAATAAATTTTCATTATAAAAATAATTTAATTATTCTAAAAATAACTTTTTGGATTTATTCAACACTTATTTTATTACTTATATGTACATATAGAATAAATTTCAATTCTAGAGAGTGGAATTTTTGAATTTTATTACATAAAATATTATAAAGGTAAAAGAATTAAATCTAAAAAAGGTAATATTTTATATATTCATATTAATATCAATGATATAATATCATCCAATGAAATAACAGAATGTTTTTGAATGAATTTGAATCCTTATCACATTAGTTTTAACCCTAATTAAGTCATTTTAGATATACCGTGGTAACTAAAATTTACTAGGGTTACAATTCATATGGGAAAAAATAATAGGTGTATATTTACAAAATTTATTCCAAATAATTAATATTATGAAATACATTTTTTCCAATTCAATTTCTATTAGAGCAAGAGTTTAATTTAAAATTATACCAAAAAAATGTGAAGAAAAGAATTATTCTCGGTAAATGACTTATATGCATAAAAATATTTTATTCCAAATTAAAGGAAAAAATTCATTCCAAAGACAATAATTAAATTTATTAATAAAAAAATTAAATTTTCTTTTTAAAAAAGAAACATATATAATTTAAATTTTTGAATAATTGGAAATCAATTACAATTAAAAAAAATCAGCTTCATTCTCTATTCATTAAAAACTAAAAAAAGAACTTTCTAAAAAATCAACCATATACAATTTTGACATGATGATATAAAAAATGAAATAAATTTTATCAAGTTAAATATATATTATTTGCAAATAGTGAATTTAAATAAAATAATATATTGTTCAAAACCCCACATTGGTTATAAATAAATATTTTTTAATTTTTATTTGACAAATTACCTAATATTATTAGAGTGAATATAACACTATAAAATATAATTAATTAGTATTAATAAAAATTGAGAATGATTTATTCTAAAATTACATGGGTTTTTGTAGTATAATTTGTTACCAACCTACCCCACTCAAAGATCTTAAATAGCTCTCCAAATCTAGGTGGGAGAATTCCCTACATCTAAATCCATGGATGAACCAATAAATGTGGGACATGTACTATAACCAAATACCCTACCTGAAACTATAGATCTCAGTGATACTTATCAAAATAAAAATTCTTCCTTGACTGCTCCATTTTCATACATTCCATGATAAGTTTTACCTACACTAATGTCTCCTTAATGAAACTGTTTTCTAGAAGTACTGCCTTTCTTGCCTCTAACCAGTACAGAGGTTAACAGAATGAGCTTCCATAGAAATCCTTATATCAAGAAAAATTAATTTTATATTTTATTATATTATTATATGAAAACTATGGATGAAAGATGTGATTCTACCATGAGGCTCCATAATCTAGGAATCATTAATGGGGAATGTCTAATGATGCCTATTCAATGTCTTTATACTGGTAATCTATCTGAGGGTGATATGTAGTACTCAAGAGTACGAACCATCAGAGTGTATTATGAATCCCCTACCAGCACCATGAATAAATCATACATTACATATCTAACACAATGGTACGTTTAATCCTGTGAATACTTATGACATATCAGAATTATAATATCTCATTCTTATCTACTTATAATGTTTTCTAAATAGACAAAAAATATGTGATCTTTTTTAGTATGTCTACAATAACTCATACAGTTTCATTGACTCAGTGTAAATTTAGTAACCCCATTATTTACTCTGTGTTTACTCCATCCCATTTACACTCCATGATAGTTAATAACATAAAAAAGCTAGAAATTTTTTACTATTCAACTCTCACCACTAATAGGTGGAACAATGAGTTACAAATCCCAATATTTCATTTTTCATCCAATTCCACCAGTACCGGTGGTGCAAATCAAACTACATTTTATTATTATAATATTAAATTATCATTTATTAGAATTATATTCTAATATTGTTTCCTATTTCATGATTATAGGAACCCATACATTCCTATAGATACATATGATCTCATCCTCATCGATAATAAACTAATACTACGGTTCCTAACAAATGATAATATCCGCCAAGGATAAGACTCTTGGATTAGAATGATACATCCAATTTATTATATTTTGTTGAAAAATTGTTAATTTCATTAGGATAAGATTTCTCTAATAGTCATTAATATCATCATCCATCTTAGTTAAAATAGACATCAGCTGCCACTCACTACTAGCATCCTGAACCACTAAGGCTTGAGTATTCAACTCAGAGAATCAACCACAACATTACATTTCAGTTGAATATATTATATCTCCAATTATTAGTGATTAATATATTTATTCCACGTCATTCACTAGTTGTTGTTTGTCGCACTGGGAGAATATATACATACGGATCTTATGGTCTATAAATACTATAAACCGCTCCCCAATGAGGTAATATCTCGAGCAATGCAGAGCATGAGGAAAAACTACTAGCATGAGGTTTTTTGTTGGGTAATTTCTCTCATAAAGACACAACTTTAGACATATGTATAAAAACATTCAATCTAATTTCATTAAATTATCTCCTAGTGTAATTCCTAATGTGTAATAATAAATTGTGTACCCTCTACTTGGATCAGGAGGAATGAGGATCATCGTTGAGGTCAAAATTCCTTTCAAAACCTAAAAAATAATTTTCAAAATATTCAAAATATAAGAACCTTACACCATTCATGTTCATTCCAGTATGAAATATTGGCCTGTGAGACAAGTTCTAAATTATGTTTGAGTAATAATCATCTATTACCTAGGGGATCTGAATATCGAAAACATTCTTGGGATCCTCCTGCAAAACAATTATCATCACCTTCAATAGATCCAAAGATACCCCTACATTCCATATTTTGTGACCATAAATTTGAAAATTTTCCATATAAAATTTTCACTTTGGGAGTTTTGAATAATGTTTATGCTCCTGAATAATCTTTAGAATAACCTCTTGATACCACACATGATCCTCCCATGTTTAGGAGTACACCAAGACATCATTAAGAAAAAAATATGAAGGAATATATATATATATATATAGGTGAATGACCTAATTCATTATGTCCATAAATATAGTAATAATGTTAGTGATACAAAAAGGAATTACCAAATATAAATACAATCCGTAACATATTTTGAATGTTTTACATTGAATATTTGAGGTCTTAACTCTAACTTGATTATAACTTGATCTCAAATAAATCATTAGAAAGACCTTAGATCCACAAATTTAGTCAACGATATAATCTATATTAGGGTGTGGGTGTGAATTATTTATATTAATCTGATTTATCAACTGATAATACAAACATAATTATAAATTTACATCTACCATATTGGTGAAAAGTACCGATGAACCCTATGATGATATATTAGATTGTATAATCCCTTTTTCTTCTAGGTCATCCCATTTCCTATTATGTTCATGGGGATCTGTAGGATCCGTCATATATAAAAGAAAGGTCATTGGTTCTGAACATGGAATAAGGTCAATAATAAACTCAACCTTCCTCTTACAATATATCTCATAGAACTCATCATGAATGATTTCCCAGAAATAGTCCACAACTAGAGGAATGATATCATATCTCACACCTAAATCATCCAGTATGAGATGAAAAATTCATAACAACATAACTTCCATACAATATTTCTCATTTCTAGAACAACCTTCCTGGAAATACCATTCACCCTTGATAACATAAGTATCTACCTAGGGTGGAGATACGGACACCCTTACATGATAAAAATATATAAAATATCAAAATGGAACTAGCCATTCAATCCTAGAAATTATTTCAAGTCCTCCCATATCAATAAAAATAATTTACCATAAAAAGAAGTAGCCAGATATCTCAAGGGGAAAATATATAAAATTGAGAATTAACTCTCATCAGATTCCTAGTATTTTATAAAGGGATATAACACAATAAAATTATTCAATTTTTATAACTATGTTTACAATTAAGGCAGTATACAAAAACAAGTGAAAATAATCTGGCCTAGATAAAGGATAAACTAATATTTTACCACAAAGATCATAGTTTAAATTGCATATGGTCATGGGGTATTCTTAATAGGTGTGGGATGTACTACATGTAACTCACTAGATCCATGCCACTAAGCTATAACCTATCCACCTAGAGAAACTATTCTCTTCTATAACTATTTATTATATATCTGGATTTTTCGATATTATCTACTTACTCAACTTGAATGAGTTGTAGTACTATATCTTCCAGCCTATCATGGGGCTATTGATCCACCTATATAAGTCTGAACTCATGATTATTCTCTCTCAATGGGTATTAATGGATAGGTCTTATATAATATCAGGATATGACCTAACTTACCATAGAATTATGAGTATCTATCACACTAAGGATTCATGTGTCCATAACATCCACACTAGTGGAATACCATTGAACTACCAAGGTGTCCACCTTAACTACCACTACCATAGAGAGAATTATCATGATGATGATTCATGAAACTAGATGACTCACCACATACCCTTAGAGATAAACCACATATCATGGTACCTTCTTATTTCCCTAGATTCCACACAAATATAAGGGTATGATTAACATTTTACAATAAAATAGTCAATTGAAAGAAAATTATCCAACATTGAATGGAATACCTAATTTCTTGCTCAAAACATCTAGTCCTAGAGATTTCATCATTTTTAGGATTTGGTGAAAATAACTGGAGCATAATTAATTGAGCTGATAAATCCCTTACAAAAATATTTCCATGATCCATATATATGAATTCCCAATCTCGATCACCCTACATAGTCTTCAGAAAAAACAAAGCATACAATTTAGTTTATAAGTCCCTATAGGATATGACATGATGTTGATATTATCGAGTTAGAACATCCCACCACTCTTTGGAATATCCATGAACCAGAAAAGATTTTATCTTCACCCTTATTTTTGGATGAATTTTCAAAATCATTAAGATAGTATCCATAGACTCTAACAAAGACTTCACGTCATAGAGACTACATTCACTAGATTAAAAAAGAGGATGCAATTATGGGAACAACCTATTAAACTCATTGATAGTTAGAGAAACACATAGAGATCCGAAAATAGACATTAATGGTAGTAGCGACTCACCTCTATGATGAGAATCAATTCCTAATCTAGATATGATATGTGGATCTATAACACCTCAATATTTTTATGAAACATTTCTATTAAATTTACTTGAATGTTTGTGTTGAATGCAACATCGAGTTTAAACTAACCATGTTACATTATTAAAATATTATATGGCCATTATAACCTAAATGTTAATTTGTAAAGAATTAATAGTATTAATTAAACTATGAAATATAAAATGGACCTACATATTAATAATGTGTTAATTAATTATTGAAAAATCCAGAACTTTATTTTAGTAAATTCATTGTCTTCTTTAAATAAACTTTCCTCAAGAATGGTTTTATGAATTTTATGATATAGTAACATAAGTAATTTACAAAAAAATTAGAAATAATATTTAATTAAATAAAAATAGTTTTTTTGAAAAAATCATATAAAAATTAAACTAGGATGATAGTATTTTAATTTTTTGAAAATTTTAATTTCGAAATGTATTGTGAAAAATACCATTTTTTATAGAAAATTTAATTTTCTTTTCAATTATTTAGAAATTAAATTTATATTTTAGATTAATTTAAAAATATATATTATTCATTTTTTATTTAACATAATCCACTTATTTTTTTGAAATGAATTTTATACTTGAATTCTTTATAAAAACATTATATGTTTAAAATGGGATTTTTTAAAAAAGAGTTTTTTGTTGCATTTTTCCAATTTAATTTCCAATTAAACAGCAAATATTTTATTATTTTAATTTAGAAAAATTTATTCAACATTTGTTTTCTAGATTTTCATTTTGAAAAAGTATATATTTTTTTTATGGTCAATGTGAGTAGAAATCGAACTAAATTTTGTTACCACGATAAAGGGAAAATCAGGCAACTAAGGGTAAAAATAACATGATAAGGACTATAAAATTACTCTAACAGCTACTAAAATTTTATTTCTTGAATTAAATATAACACATATCAACTATGGATTTGAATTTTTTTTAATATACACTTTCCTATGTAAATTTATTATATATTATTAAAATCAAAGAAAGTGACATAATTTCCCTCTTATTTTTAGTAAGTGTAATATTTTAAATATGGGGTTAATAATAAGATACTCTAGATAATAAATATTATCTAGAAATATAATAGATTTATATTCATCATGATAAAATATTAATAATTTCTAGGAATTAAATAATTACCCTAAATACTTACACAACACTAGTGCAATATTTATTCAATTAATAGAAAATATAACAAATCATATTAAAAATATAAAAGGTTATATAATTTGATATATTTAAGGTGATAAAAAATTATATATATGACCTTGACATGACATAGATGTAATAAAATTATTTTTTCTAATTGTAATTGCTTTTTATATATTTATAAGTCAACATAGTAAATAGTATCAAAATTAAAAATAATGATATTTTATGTGATTAATAATTTGATAAATTATTTAAAAATAATAAAAGTCCTTAAAAATAAATAATGATCAAGATATTGTATAAAAATTAATTAATTTCTGATTTATTTTCCAATTTAATGAATATATTTTAAAATTGTAACATTTTAATATTGATTTTTATTTACTATAGTTAAAATTAAATATATTAAATAGATGTTAATAAAAACTAAATGGGTTTAAATAATAAAACTAATTTTCTAAAATATATGTCATTATTTAATTACAAACATATCTTGTCTTATCTTCAAATCCGTTTCCATTTTGTGATATTTGGAAAAAAATTGAATTTGTTCTAAATTAATTATTTGAGAAATTTTAAAAGTGTTCATCGCCTCAATTATAAAATAAAATATTTTACCTCACTTATTTACAAAAAATGTTTCCATATATATTGACCATACCATGAAAAGGTTTCTTCAAAACTTCCATATACACAATCTGGATGGGAATCTCATCTCAAACAACAAACCCTAGATTCCTTCTGATAAGATATAATAGAGACATTTTGAAGAAGAGGTAATACTCTAACCGATCACTTTATTTTTCTACTCATCCTTAAATCCAATAAATAATTTATGTTTATCATAAAAAATTGAAATAAGTATCATCAATATTCTGAAATTTTTTATTATTTTGTAAAAACCATTATCCACCATCATTCCCATCAATCAAGAAGTCTACGTAACACTCATGTGTGTGTATGACTTACTGTCTCCATATAATGATAGTATTTAGTTTTCATCACAATATTTGAATGATGGGTTTAATGAATATATATGATATACATGATAAAAAAATTATTCATTAAATATAAATGATCATTTACCATTCTTTCATTCCGTCAATTGAAAAATAAAAACAGTGTTCATGCATACGTATGACCTACCATCTCTATGAATGATGTAATTCATTTTTATATATCTAATCTCTACGATGGTTATAAATATTTATATAAATATTATATATTAATTTTATAACATGAATAAGATTATATAAATGATGATACCAATATCAACGAATATGGTTCATAAAATCCAAACCGGAACATGTGTATTAAACGAATTATTGATCTCCAAAAATATTGATCTTAAAAACAAATTACTAATAAATGGGTGGTAAGATATTATAAATTCTTCATACATGGTATGATATATATGTGGTTATTGAATAAATTTATACTTAATTTATAATTATTATATAGGTGGTTTGAATGATAATTAAGAAAGGCTATACATGATGTAAGTGACTTCTTAACATAATTTATATTCTTTGGGTTAAACTATAACTTCATTTATTATGTAATGATAAGATTATGTGTAGAAATGGATTTTTATTAACTTATCTTTTATTTTAAAAAATTTATGTGAATTTAAATCTAATACACATAATCAATTATTTTAATTAAATCACACTTTATTGATAATATATTAGTAATGGATTTCTTATCTAAATTTCCAATCAATTGGTCAAACTTCTACGTCAATTATTATTTCATGCTAGGATTATGAGTGAAATTAATTTTGATAATATTATGGTTAAATTACACGTTTTATGAGTATTTATAGTGGATACACATAATATATTCATTTTATTGACTCTAGTGATAAGATCTTTTAAAGGGATTTTGGCCTTGCTTTTATTTTTGTCGAACACATTCCATATTCCACACATGTTTCATTTGAGTATATATATACTATCCATTAATTCATTTTATGATACATATTATGAATTTGATATGGATTTTCATATCCATTTATTTTTATATCTCTAATGGGGATTATGATTTAAAAATACTAAGTTGTAAGGATTTATTTCACAATATCATTACTTTTCAAGAATGTTTATTTTTTTTAATGCTCAGTCAGAGGCAATCCCATGACCATTTATTAATAAAAGAAAAATAATTAAGCAGGTATGAAAAGCTAGAAAAAGAAACTACATATCATAGAAACCAAACCCATCACCATCCCCAATATGAACTATTTCCTTTGCATTATCTGTTTCCAATTCCAAGCTTTCATAGTGCTTAAGATCCTTGGCATATTTTCTTCTCAAATTCAGATTCTATAAGGCTAAAAAATTCTTTTAAGATTTTATAGCCCATATTTCCTTCCAAATAGAAGCTCTGGTAGGCACCGGCCTTAGAAGATAAGAATAATTTTTCTTTAGTCTATTCAAGATTGTTTATTTGTAAGTCTTAATTAGGGATTATTTATCTTCCATGTCTATTTTATATAAAAAAATTCAAATTTTTTCACTATTATCCTATGAATTATTGAAGTCATATTTTCTTGATGTTTTAATTTTTAAAATAAAATTTAAAAGGAAAATTTTTATCAATTTCCAAACGAGGTACTTTGTTAATTTTTTGACAAAAATAAAGGTGGAATATTTTTATTAACTTATAAATCCGGAATGGATTCTCCCAATATCATTATGAAATAATTATTTTAATATAAATATACAATATTATATGTTTATTTTCAAAGAAATTGTTTCCTTTGTAATTTCATGTCATTAAAAAAAATTTATCTAAAGGGAAAGGATATTTTCGTCAAGAATTACTCCATATGACCATTCAAATTCATTTTACATAAAAGATGAAATTATTTTATCATAATTATTATTTATCTGGGATATGATTCATTGATTATATACTTATTATTTATTTGAATGGTTTATGTTTATGATGGAATGTTTTTTATAAATCCCGTTACTTTATCATTGGATATGAAATGATGAAATGTTTATGAAATCCATTTCTTTTCATGGGTTCTAACATGATTAATGGTTTATGTTATTTGGGAACATATTTTTATGTTATTCATTATGTGATGTGTGAGACCTATATAACCATCTATTGAATTGGGTAAGCTTTTATATCTCAAGTGATTGAAAGGAATGAAATGGGGCATGAACTCGGTTAAAATAGAGAGGGTTTGAATGAGGAGTGAACTCATTTAGTAAGATAGGACATGAATGGGGAGTGAAATGAGTTAAATAATATGGGATTAAAATAGTGAGTAAACTTGATTCAATAAGATATGAATAGAATAGTGAGTGAGCTTAGTTCAAAATGGCAGGACTAAAATGGGGAGTGAAGTTGATTCAGTAAGATAGGGCTCGAACAGGGAGAAAAAATGATTTAATATAATACTTTTTCCTCTATGATAGTATTGGGAGTGATACATGACTAATATATAAATCATTTTATATGGTTATGTGTATGGAATTTTTTTATGTCTTATCCCATTTTTATGCTATTATAGCTCATGTTCATTTATTACGTTGTTATTCATGTCCTATAAATTGAAAATATTTATTCCACGACCCTTGATTTTTATATATTGATATATATGGTATAATTCTAAAATTTTATTCTCATGTTCTTATAAAATTATTCCCATTTTATTCTCATGAAATCACTGATATCTCCCTTCTTTACCCTTAATGAGAATATGAGATCAAAATTTCATAGGTTCCATTCCCTAGATTAGGATGAAAGATGTTATATGAATTATGTCTAGAAGGGTTTGAAATAAATTATGTTAGTGAAATATTGTGAAATAAGAAAATGTGGGTATAGTGGAAGATGAAGATGTTGATCTTATTAAGAATGTTGTTTATTAATATAAGTTGTTCAGTGTTTATCCTCATCCTATGAAACTTGAAACCTAAAAGGTATTAGGGTCGGTAAGTGATCCAATATTTACTTGTAATATTGTAAGTATTTTTATGGATAAAAAGTGTGTCAAATTTTTTGGTATAAAATCCATAATTATAAATTTTTTGTTTTTGTCACTGAGTCAAGTAGTGTATATTTGGGGTTATTACAGTTGGTATCAAATCATTGTTTATATAATTTTGGAGATTCAAATGTTTTTATGTGATGATATCTTAATATTTGTTGATATAATCCTGGGTATGTATTCTTGAGGTTTATCATGAGTTTAGATTCATAGACACTTGCTTTATTGGTTTTATGTGATGGAATGTTATGGTGACTGATGATATTTTTATAGAAATTTATTTTTGATATAGTTATGGATTATTTCATTTTGTAATTAAAATTTAAGGGAATGGGATAACCATTTAGATTGAATCATTTCATTAATGTTGAAAATATTATGGTTAATTTTATAATGTTTCTCATATTTTATTAGATATTATTAGGATTGTATTAATATAATTTTAGAAAAAGGATAACCCATAGGTTTTGTGATAACCCGTCGCATCAGGTAAGGTTGTGAGGTTTGAACCCACAGCCAAAGCGATATCAGGGTGTATTGACTACCACAAGCCCATGTAAAATCTTAGTTAGTATAACATTTTATTTATGGTTGAATGATTTTAAGGATAAATTATTTTATCATATTTGGGATTATATGTTTTCTCTATTAGATAACCATAAGATTGGAAAACAATTGGTGATTAAGTGGTTAATGTTATTTCAGAAGTCATTCTATTTTTTTAAAACTCTATATTATTAAGGTAAAAAAAATAATATGAGATATTATCTGATTAATAATGGTTGAATTATATTTTGTATGAATACATGATTTTATTTTGTACTTATGGTCTTTCAGGATATTAATAAAAATGGATACATATCTTTATTTGGGAAATTAATTTTTTTGGGTCATAATCCTTAAGAGTTGTTGCTGTGATTTTGTGATAACTATTTAATTTATCATGGAATACTATAGGATGAAATAATTTTGATTTTTGAATTTAAATATTTCAAAAGAATATTTTTGAGGAATTTTATAGATAGTTATTTATTGAAAGATCAATGTTTAAATTTTATTATTACTATTTATTTTTGTAGAATAAAGTGTTTTTATTCATTTTATTGTTTATTAATCTTTGGAAATATCATATTTGACCTAAATTATTTTGTTTTATTTAATTCATAAATATAGGAGGAAAATGAATTTATTATTTTGTCGACTTATTGTCCATATAAGTTGATTACAATGATTCTGAAAAAACTTTCATCAAGAGTACTCATAATCTAGAGAAGAATATTAGATATTGGTGGAAATTGATTAAATGAAGAAATTATTTGTGAAACGTCAGTGTATTTCCATATTAAATAACTATGGGTTGTAAAATAATTTCTCCAGCCCTAGGAAAATTATCCTTAAAATAAAAAATATTATTCTTTTACATTTCTTTCTGAGAAAATAATTTCCATTTAAAATGTTCACTGTAAATGAATTAGATATTTTTAAAAACAAAGAAGTCACAAAATGTCACACTTATATTTTTATTAACTATAATATGTTTAATATATCAATAACTATAATATAAGATTGAATATAAATATTATATGGGAATAAAAAATATTTAAATAAGTTATGATAATTTATTTACAATTCTTAGTAATTAAATATTTTCCCTAAATATTTACACAACACTTATGTAATAATTATTCAATTTTCAGAAAGATTATAAAAATGATATTAAAAATATTAAAAGTAATATAAAATTATATATTTAAGGTGATCCAAGAATAATCTAAATTACCTTGGAATGTTAGAGATATAATAAAATATTTTATTTTAATTTCACATGTTTTATTGATATTTGTGAAACTCAATGTATTGAATAGTATCAAAACTGACAATAATGATTTTTTATGGGATTAATGTATTAATAAATGATTTAAAAAACATAAAAGTCTTTAATAAATATAAATTGATAGTGATAGGGTCTAAAATCGAATTAATTGTCCATTTATGGCCAAATTTATGGTATATATGTCAAAATTACAATAATTTAATATTGAAAAATTTGTTACCGTAGTTACAAAAAATAGGTTAAGTAAGTGTTATTAAAAATGGTAAGGTTTTAATAGTACAAAAAAATTTCTAAAATATATTGGTTGATTATATTATAACCTTATCCTATATTATTTTCGAATCCATTCCCATTTTTTAGTATTTATATTTTTTACTATTTAATCTTTTGAGAAATTCCAAAACTATCCCTCAGCTCAATTATAAAATTTCACCTCCTCCATCACTTATTTACTATATTTTTTATGTATATATAGACTATAAATTACAAAACAAATTCTTCCAAACTTCCATATAAATATTCTATAGGTTTTGGTCTGGTCAAACAACCAACCATAGAGGCCTTTAAGGGAGATCCAAAGGAGACATTTCGATTAAGGAATAATCTCTCTAACTGATCAATTTATTTTTTTAGTATTTCTTAACTCTACTAAATATTTGGTGTTTATCAAAAAAGTATAAATTTATTATCCTAAATGTACTAAAATTTTATTATTATTATTAAAAAACAGTATACACCCTCTTTACCAACAAATAATAAGTGAAAGAATTATCTGTGTGTATGTATGGATTACAGTCTCCAAGCAGCGACAATGTTTATTTTTAATCACCATATTATATATATGTGTATTATGATGGGTTTAATTAATATATATGATATATATGATATAATAAGGATTCAAAAATTAATAATTATTATTTACCTCTCTTTTATTCCATCAACTGGAAAATGAAAACAACAATCATGGGATAGTATGCTTTTCTATATCCATAAACATTGTAATGAATTTATATATCTCTACATTATATGAATCATAATAAATATGAATATAATTATTACATATAATTTTTATAATAGGATTAAAATTATTTAATTGATGATAATAATATCAAATATTAAGGACTAAGATTTCCAAACTTAAACAAGCGTGGCAAATGGAGAATTTATCACCCTAAATTGTGTTTCTAATAACAAATTATTAATAGAAAAGTGATAAGATTTTTTAAATAACTAAAAAATGGTATGATATATATAAGGTTATTTTATAAATTAAAAATAAATATATATTTATTATAAATTATATTTGAACATAAATGATGAATGGTGACACTTTAGGTAAGTTAATTCTAAACATGTTTACATTCTTTGTGTTAAACCCTTGCACCATTTATTATGTCATGATATGATCATGTGTGAAAATGAATTTTTATTATCATGATTTTTATTTTGAGTTGTTCTATATGGATATATAGCTGATCCTGATAACTTTTTCTTTTCATTAAGTCTCATTTTAATTATATTACATTGATACGTGATTTCTTAACTCAATTTCCAATCATTGTGTTAAAATTATACTTCAATTATTTTTTAATGAAAAGATGTTTTATGAAATGAATTTTAATTTTATTATGTTTTATTTCCACATGTTTTATTTAGATTTATGGTGGACACACATAACCAATCCATTTTATTTACTATAATGATAAGATATTTGTAATGGGTTCCTGTCTCACATTTATTTTCATGGAACACATGCCATATTCACAATTTTTTTTCATTGAGTTGTATATATACATATGATGAATTACTTTTATAATTTTTATTGTGGATTTTATGTTTATTTACATATCCAATTATGTTTATTTCTTTTTTGGGTAATTTTATTAAAATTAAACCCAGTGGTAATAATTTATTTCATAATGTCATTATTATTCGAGATTGATTATGTTTAAGTATTCACTAGGGAATATTCCTCTTACATGAACATGTTTTCTAAAAATGTTTTCAAGAAGTTTTTTAATATTTTCATGTGAATGTTTAATGATTTTTTTACAATGTTTTTACTTTATACAAAATATTTTAGAATTAATATTTTTATCATTTTTCAAACGGGGAACCTTGTGACATTTAAAAAAATCGGAAATTTTTTTTAACCATATACAGAATGAGAGGGTTTTACCACTATCACGATAAATTAATTATTTAAATAATACTATTCCTGATTACATGGTTATTTTAAATGAAATTGTTATCCTTTTTAACTGTGTGGATTTTAAAAAAATGTTCTTAAAATAGAAAGGATATATTCTTCATGGTGGTTTTGAAGTTATCTATAAGAATCATTTTCCATATAGGACAACATTATTTTGCTGATATTTTTTTTAAAAGGGATATGATCCATGGATTCCCACCTTATTCTTTATTTAGATAGAGTGTGTTTATGATGTCATGGTTTTTATGAATGTGGTTACTTTTCAATGGGTTATAGAATGATGAAATGTGTCTTAAAGCAATTTCGTTTCATGGATTAAGATATGATGAATAATTCATGTAACACCCCAAGATTCTACAGTACGCTTCTCTTTGAATAATACAGTAGCGTGTGTTGTACGCAACTTCGAGTTCTAACACACACCATGACCAATCAATGTATCCGTTATGAATAATAATACCCTCTTTTTAAAATTTTAAAAATTTTATCTCTCAAAATGGACTTCATTTTTGGATTAGGAATATCGAAACTAGCCAAGGGTGAAATTTTGGTACTTTTCGGATAACTTTTATATTTTGATGAATAGTGAAAATTGCTAAATTTTAATTACAAAAACTTTTTTAATCAAAATAATTAATAGTGATAAATAATGAATTTGAGTTTTTTTAAATTATATTTAGAATATATTTTTACCATTTAATCCAATGTTGGTTATTGGACATAATTTCACATTTAAACTGAACATAAACAAGTGTCAATCTTTTGATAGTTATTGTTTCATAAAAATAAGCATTTTGTTTTAACAATGAGAATTAATTTTAAATTAATAAATAAAACTTCTATGTTTTGAATTTGGTAAAATATATTTCATTATTTAATTCTTAATATCAAAATTATCTTAGGGTAATGTTTTGGTATTTTTCTGAAAACATTCAATTTTTGATGAATAGTGAAAAACACTGAGTTACTGTTTAAAACTGGCTTATTATTAAAATAATTATTTATATTATTTAAATTTATTTTAGGTAAAAATAGATACATAATACCTATAGAAATTCAATGTAATTCATTGGAGTTAGTTTATAATAATTTTAGACATATAAAAATTTTATTGAACTTTTTCAACGCCTTTTACCCACCTCCTAGAAGAATTTGTAAATTCACATAAAACATAATTTTACCGATTCTGTGAGTGGAATTTCGAAAATCCAAGAAACACAGTTAATATAAAGGAGTATAATTTGGTTCAATAAGATAAAAATAATTTTTGGTGAATAGTAACTTTTTACTTTTATTTACCACGATAAAAAGTATATAGGGTAATTAAGGGTAAAAATGATATTATTATTAACCTAAAAAATGTCCTAATTCTATTGGATGTGTTTAATTCGACCAGAAACAAACTTAGGAATAAAATATGACCCTTTAGGTCCACTTGGATTAGATTAGGAAATGTATTATTATTTAATTCAAAGAAGAGTTAAAAGAGTTAAAATCAATGTTTAATAACTAAAACATTTTTAATATAGGGTTATACATAATATAAATTCTATTATAAATATTCATTAGAAAGATAAATATATTTCATACATAATGGTATTTTAATTATAATTTTTAGACGTTAAATAATTAAATTTATTTATGACACAATGATGATGCAGTAATTACCTTATTAATGAAAGAATCAAATAAATGGTAATATAAATATTAAAATAAATATAATTTAAATGTTTTTATGAAATCAACGAATTTTCTAGGTAAATATGAAATTTTAGTATTTATTAAATGTATTTTTTTTGAAATAATCATGTTGTTATTATATTAACAAAAAAACAAATACCAAATAGTGTCAAAAATGACATAAAATAGTTTTTAAAAAAAATATTATATTATTAATTGATATAATGGTCCTAAAAATCCAAGGTTCGGAAAAAATACTTATATTATAATATATATGACATTAATGAACCAATTGAGGTTCGATTGGAATTATATAGTAAGTTTATTAACCATATAGTGTAAGAATACAAGAAGACATGGTAAAAGTTAAATTATTTAACTTTGAGTTAAATCTAAATGATAATGTTAAAATGGTAACCTAAACATGTCTAAAACCTATTGGTTGAGTTTTTTTGACCTATCCCCACCATATAATTTAAATAATCAAATTTTGAGCTATTATAAACTGAATATGAATTTATTATAAAAAAATATTTTAAGTTTCTCCTAAGGTTCCCCTCACCCCTCTTATAAAAGGGCACTCCCCCTTCTCTCTAATTAACACCTTCTAAGCCATTTGGCTCGGCCAAAACCTGCCCAAATACACTCTCAAATATCATCCCCTAATCCTAGAGGCCTTAGGTTGATCATAAATCCAACCTAAGCAGCCCTTTTGATCAAATAAAAAAAAAAGAACCCAAAGAAGAGGTAATGATTTCACCACCCTCTTTCAAGTTCCTTTCTTCTTCCACTTCCTTTTTATGTATGGTTTCCATTCTAAAATAATAACACTAGTATATTCTATATACTGTAATGTTATTATAATTATGGTACAACCAAATTCATTATTCTATCCACCCTTTTAATGACATGTCACCATACGTGCGTTTGTACGGCTTACCGTCTCCCCGTCGTGGTGTAATTGTTATTCAATACATTATTATTTGGATGGGTTTAATAATGATGTGTATTTGATGTAAATAATAAATATACAATTATAAAGATTCTGTATATATTATATACCATCCAATTACATATTATATTAATATCAAAAGAATGATATTTTTTCTCGTATGTACGTACGGATTACCGTCTCCACGACGCAATGAGATTCATTTCCAAGTTCACCATTCATTGACGATTATAAAATATATATATTACTAATAAGTATGTAATATATGAAATAATAATGCTTTTGGAAATATATATATTTATATATATAAGTATTTATGTACTTATATATATATCTTATTCACTTACTTCCATTCAATATTATGTAAAAACGGAAACAGCTTTTATGCGTATGTACGGACTACCGTCTCCATAAGCAGTGTTTTCCATTTCATATATACTTATATTATAATTTTTTTATATTATAAATATATATGATAAATAAATCATGTTTTATATTCTAGAAGTATTTAAATCATGATCTATGTGATACCATCAAGAGTAACAAGTTAAAACACGTACGATAAAGAAAGAGATTATTACCCGAAATATAAATATAACATGGAAATTATTATTAAATGGGTAGTATAAAGTCATAAATGAATAATGTATGATATCATAAATATTAATATGGTTCTGGTATAATTTAATAACATACTATAGTCTTCATACAGAAGGATAAACATTCCCTCGACTAAAAGAAAGTGCAAGGTAAGGGGTTTTCATCTCACTCCTTATTCCTGTGAGATTCATGCCATATTGCCACTATTACCTTTTGTGTGGTGTATGTACTGCCCATAATTATATTATTTTTGTAATACACATTAATTTATGTGTATTTACATATTCATTTTATGATACCTCTTTCATGGGGTGTATGTTTCGTAAGTTACCAAATTGGTAAGGGTTAATTTTGCAATCTCGTTATTATCCGAGGTTGTTTTTATGTAAGTATCTACTGGGGCATATTTATTATCCGTGTCCATGTTTTATGAAAGATTCTTCAAAGGTATTATTTTAAGGGACTTTTTACTAAAACATAATTTCAAATGTTTTAAATATTTATTCTTCTAAATCTTTCTCATTATTGTCCATGTATTCAAAATGGTTTTTAAGGATTTATTTATATGGACATGAATGTTTTAAAATGTTAAGTCCTTTCAGAAGTTTCAAAGTGGTAGGAGACAATTTGATTGAAAAATGTCTTTAAATGAATTCTTTTCTAAATTGTGTGACTTTTAAGTGATTTAAAAAAAGATATATTTCTCTCAAATAGTTTTGATTTCATCTATGTCAACATCCTTTGATAAATTTTACACTTGTTTGAAGTTGATTTGTTATGATAAAAATCTTCCATATTGTATTTATGGTTTTGTGATATGTTTTACTATAGATGAGTTATTTTTATGCCATTAATGGTTTATGATTAATGTTTTAACATTTCGTATGCTAGTTTTAATAAAAATGTTTATGTTATATTTCATCCTCTTCTTAAGATGAATATGTTGGACTAGTATGCTCCGGGTTGGGGTCCGGTTACAGCAGACCCTCCGGGTTGGTGTCTAGTTATTAGAGGCACTTTGGGTTTTTGTCCAGTTATTAGAGGCACTCTGGGTTGGTGTCTGGTTATTAGAGGCACTCCAGGTTAGTGTCCGGTTATTAGAGGCACTCTGGGTTGGTGTCTGGTTATTAGTGGCACTCCAGGTTGGAGTCCGGTTATAGAGGATCTCCGGGTTGGGTTCCAGTTACAGTTATTCCTTAGGTCTTGGCATGAGGCCTTGACAAAGAAATTAAAGTTCAGCATTATGCATTCCATCATTATGAAAGTGGTTAGTGATAATGCATGTGATTATTCGACTACTAGAATATCCTTGTGAATAAGTAAATGGAATTACTTCATTTTATTTTTTCAATATTATGCTGAAGTTCAAGTTTAAAAGGCTTTTGTTTTAGTTATACATTTCCTTAAAAGTTAATGCTTATTTATGAAAGTTTCTGTTGTATTGTTATCCTTAATGAGCATCTGATCTCACCCATTTCTATGTTTTATTTTTCCCAGGATTCCTAGAAGTGTATAGTGATTTATATGAAGGGTTAATCCAAGGGAATAATGGCATTCGTGAAGGATTATTTATGCTGTTTTGTATGTTATGATGTGTAATGTAACATTCATGTATGTAATATATTTTCCAAGACTGCTAAACTGATCAGTACTTTGGGACTTGATTCCTTGTAATAATGCCAATGTATTAAAATAATGCACCAAATCTGGGTAACTAGGGTCGAGGTGTTACAGTTGGTATCAGAGGATGTTTAGCAATAACCTTGGAAACTAGATTTAGATAAACTCTGATTAGAGAACATATCCCTAAGATAGAATTTGAGGATTAATATAGAAGAACATCTTAGAATTTTGGTATTGTAGAGATTTTGTGAGTTTTTTGAGCAATACATCCCGGTCTGGATATGAGCAGGTAGAGATGGATCTGGCACAGATGTACCTAGGGGTAAAACCCGAAAACACCTCTTTGAGCTAGACTCAAACGGGAACTGGTGCACGACAACGATCCTTACTACACTCTTGGTTATGACACTCCTGGGGGGTATGCTTAGGATAATTCTCATTTTCATTCCAAACCATTATGAAGGGATTATGAGTATATAATTACTCAAATAATACATTTTTATGATTATGGATTATAACCATAAATTGTTTTATTTATATTAAGAGTTTTACAAGTTCAGGATTAGGTATTGTTATTCATAAACTAATCTACTGAATTCCCTTTTTTAGAAATGGAGCCCAGTAGAAGGAATGAGAACTCCAAAAATACACATGATCCAAAGAGTAAGAAGGATCATATATTTCATGGTCCTAATCCAGAATTTAGAAGGGAAATAGTATCCCACATATTATCATCATATGAAGAAATAGTATTATGTGTCGATAAGATATGTAAATAATTCTTGGAGTCCTATGTCTTTGAAGGGAATCCAGAGAAGGAAAGGATGGTAGAGAGAAGAATAGATAAAGGGGATAAGGTAAAGAAGGATCTTCCCATATGTGATAATTGTAGAAATAATCACCTTGGAAAATTCTTGAAGGGAATGGGAGTATTTTATAAGTGTGGAGAAAAAGGACACAAAGTATGTGACAGAAAGGGTAAGAAAAAAGTTTCAAATGTACAATGCTTCATCTTCAAGGAGATTGGACACTATGCGAACCAATGTCCCAGTCATCAAACTATGCCGCAAATGATGCTATTGGATAATAATCAAGTTATTATACCACCACAGATGAAGAGGAATGACTAGAGTTAATATGTTTTTATTTTGTAATTATTTCATTGAAGTGTTGTATCAATGATGTACTGGAAATAAATAAAGATTGTACTATAGTACTATTTCATTGAGGATTTGAGATTTTATGGTGCTAAGAAAAGTGACTCTACAGCGAGTTAAACTATTTGGAAATTACATGGTTGAAGGAAAGATAAAACTTAATATGGTCTTAATATCGAGGCACTGATTTTGGAATAAGATATGGTTGATTTGGGTAAATTATATTGGATATTCTTGACTGCCTTGAAACTGATTAAAGATTTGTATATTCCATAATTGTTTGAGTTTACCACATTATTGTATGGATGAATTATATCCAATATTATATAAGGAATAAGGGAGCATGAATGTAATAAATAAGGTTTTATTGTAATTCAGGATGTTTCAGTGTTTTAAAAGAATACATGATGAAGGTATTCACCTGCTATTACGGGGTAAAAAGGATCTAAATTATGTTTACCTTTCATATAAATTTTGGATTGAGAGTTTACATAAGTATTTTGGATAAGTATAAAGGTTGGAAGGGATTATGTTTGAAAGGTTATTTTTGGATTTTTATAGAAGGACAACACGCAGACCGTGTGACGACCCGTCGCGTCGGACAAAGCTGCGGGAATCGAACCCACAACCATAGTGCAATTGGGATTTATCGCCTACCACTGCACTACGAGATGTTCATGGATGGTATAATGTAGTTTCTTTTTTTAAAAGGTCTGATATGTGAATTATAAATTCATTATATTTGGAACCCTATACGATTAGGATAAATAGAGTATTATTGAGTTGTATTATGTTTTGGGGTGAAAGATGAGTTTGTGGTAGAAATTTATTAACAGATAAAACTCTAATTATAATGTATGTATATCTCATTATGATCATATCCAATCTCATAAATAAATTCCCCATCATTAAGAAAAGGAACTTAGAACAAAAATGTTGTCCTAGATGGTACCTTAGATAATCCCAAATCTATGGCTTTCAGATTGTTGGCCTTTTCATAGCCATGTTCTCTACCACTCTCCATCAGATATTGATGGTTATATTTCTCTTTCATGTCCATATTTTCATACATGGAACCCTAGTATGTGTTATTTTCAGTAACCTTCATACTCACCACTCTTTATTTTCAATAGAGGCCTCATTAATCCATTTTTCGATCTGGGATTTCAACTAAGATATTTTGAAATATCAACCCCAAGTTTCCAATACCGAGTATAAATTGCGATGACACAATTTATTGAAAGAGGTGATAATGTAACACCCCAAGCTTCTACAGTACGCTTCTCTTTTAATAATACAGTAGCGTGTGTTGTACGCAACTTCGAGTTCTAACACACACCACGACCAATCAAAGTAGCCGTTATGAACAGTAATACCCACTTTTTGAAATTTTATAAATTTTATCTCCCAAAATGGACTTCATTTTTGGATTCGGAATATCGAAATTAGCTAAGGGTGAAATTTTGGTACTTTTTGGATAACTTTTATATTTTGATAAATAGTGAAAATTACTAAATTTTAATTCAAAAAGATTTTTTAATAAAAATAATTAATATTGATAAATAATTAATTTGAGTGGTTTTAAATTATATTTAGAACATATTTTTAACATTTAATCCAATGTTGGTCATTTGACATAATTTTACATTTAAACCGAACATAAACAAGTGACAATCTTTTGATAGTTATTGTTTCATAAAAACATGCATTTTGTTTTAACAGTGGGAATTAATTTTAAATTAATAAATGAAACTTCTATGTTTTGAATTTTGTAAAATAGACTTCATTATTGAATTTTTAATATCAAAATTAGCTTAGGGTAAAGTTTTGGTATTTTTCTAAAAACTTTCAATTTTTGCTGAATAGTGAAAAACACCGAGTTACTGTTTAAAACAGGCTTATTATTTAAATAATTATTTATATTATTTAAATATATTTTAGGTCAAAATAGATACATAATACCTATATAAATTCAATGTTATTCATTGGATTCAGTTTATAATAATTTTAGATATATAAAAATTTTATTGAACTTTTTCAACGTCTTTTACCCACCTCCTAGGAGAATTTGTAAATTCACATAAAACATAATTTTACCGCTTCTGTGAGTGAAATTTCAAAAATCTGAGAGACACGGTTAATATGAAGGAGTAAAATGTGGTTCAATAAGATAAAAATAATTTTTTGTGAATAGTAACTTTTTACTTTTATTTACCACGGTAAAAAGTAAATAGGGTAATTAAGGGTAAAATTATATTATTATTACCCTAAAACATGTCCTAATTCTATTGGATAAGTTTCATTCGACCAAAAACAACCTTAGGAATCAAATATGACCCTTTAGGTCCACTTGGATTAGATTAGGAAATGTATTATTATTTAATTCAAAGAAGAGTTAAAAGAGTTAAAATCAAAGTTTAATAACTAAAACATTTTTAATATAGGGTTATGCATAAGATAAATTCAATTATAAATATTAATTAGAAAGATAAAAAGGTGTCCTAAATAATGGTATTTTAATTATAATTTTTAGATATTAAATAATTAAATTTATTTATGACACAATGATGATACAGTAATTACCTTATTAATGAAGGAATCAAATAAATTGTAATATAAATATTAAAATAAATATAACATCAATGTTTTTATGAAATCCCCAAATTTTATAGGTGAATATGACATGTTAGGATTGATTCAATGTATTTTTTTGAAGTAATCATGTTTTTATTATTTTACCAAAAAAACAAAGACCAAATAGTGTCAAAATTGACATACAATAGTTTTTAAAACAAATATTATATTATTAATTGATATAATGGGCTTAAAAATATAAGGTTCTGCCAAAAGACTTATATAATAATATATATGACATTAATGAACCAATTGAGGTTCTATTGGAAGTATATAGTAAGTTTATTAACCATATAGTGTAAGAATACAAGAAGACACGGTAAAAGGTAAATTATTTAACTTCGAGTTAAATCTAAATGATAAGGTTTAAATGGTAACCTAAACTCGTTTAAAACCTATTGGTTGAGTTTGTTTGACCTATCCCCACCATATAATTTAAATAATCTACTTTGTATCTATTAGAAACCGAATATGAATTTATTATAAAAAATATTTTATGTTTTTTCTAAGGTGCCCCTCACCCCTCTTATAAAAGGGAACTCCACCTTCTCTATAATTAACACCTTCTAAGACATTTGGCTCGTCCAAACCATGCCCAAATACACTCTCAAATATCCTACCATCATCCTAGAGGCCTTAGTTTGATCAGAAATCCAACCTACGTAGCCCTTTTGATCAAATCAAAATGAAGAACCCGAAGAAGAGGTAATGATTTCACCACCCTCTTTCAAGTTCCTTTCTTCTTCCACTTCCTTTTTATTTGTTTTTTCATTTATAAGATAATAAATACAGTATATTCTATATAATGTTATGTTATTATAATTATGGCACAACCAAATTCATTATTCTATCTACCCTTTGAATAACATGTCACCATACGTGCGTATGTACAGCTTACCGTCTCCACGTCGTGGTGTAATTGTTATTCAATACATTATTATTTGGATGGGTATAATAATGATGTGTATTTGATGTAAATAATAAATATAAAATGATAATAATTATGTATATATTATATACCATCCAATTATATATTATATTAATATCAAAAGAATGATATTTTCGCTCGTGCGTACGTACAGAGTACCGTCTCCATGACGCGATGAGATTCATTTCCAAGTTCACCATTCATCGATGATTATGAAAATATACATTACTAATAAGTATGTAATATATAAATTAATAATTATTTTGGAAATATATATATATATATATATATAATTATTTAAGTACTTACATATATCTTTTTCACTTACTTCCGTTCAATACTATGTAAAAACAGAAACAACGTTTATGCGTACGTATGAACTGCCGTCTCCATAAGCCGTGTTTTCCATTTCATATATATGTCTATTATAAATTTTTATATTCTGAATATATATGATAAATAAATCATGTTTTATATTCTGGAAGTATTTAAATCATGATATATGTGACAAAATCAAGAGTAACAAGTTAAAACACGTATGATAAAGAAAGCGATTATTACCCGAAATATTAATATAACATGGAAATTAATATTAAATGGGTAGTATAAAGTCATAAATGAATGATTTATGATATAATAAATATTAATATGGTTCTGGTATAATTTAATAACATACTATAGTCTTCATACAGTAGGCCAAACATACCCTCGACTAAAGGAAAGTTCAAGGTAAGGGGTTTTCATCTCACTCCTTATTCCCATGAGATTCATGCCATATTGCCACTATTACCTTGTGTGTGGTGTATGTACTGCCCATAATTGTATTATTTCTGTAATACACTTTAATTTAGGTGTATTTATATATTCATTGTATGATACCTCTTTCATGGAGTGTATGTTTTGTAAGTTACCAAATTGGTAAGGGTTAATTTCGCAATCTCTTTATTATTCGAGGTTGTTTTTACGTAAGTATCTACTGGGACATATTTATTATCCATGTCCATGTTTTATGAAAGAGTTTTCAAAGGTATTATTTTAAGGGACTTTTTACTAAAACATCATTTCAAATGTTTTAAATATTTTTTCTTCTAAATCTTTCTCATTAATGTCCATGTATTCCAAATGATTTTTAAGGATTTATTTATATGGACATGAATGTTTTAAAATATTAATTCCTTTCAAAAAGTTTCAAAGTTGTATGGGACAATTTGATTCAAAAATGTCTTTAAATGACTTCTTTTCCAAATTGTGTGACTTTTAAATGATTTCAAAAAAAGAGATATTTCTCTCAAATAGTTTTGATTTCATCTATGTCAACATCCTTTGATAAATTTTACACTTGTTTGAAGTTGATTTATTGTGATACAAATCTTCCATATTGTATTTATGGTTTTGTGATATGTTTGAATATGGATGAGTTATTTTTATGCCATTAATGGTTTATGATTAATGTTTTGGAATTGTTTATGCTAGTTTTAATACGAATGTTTATGTTATATTTCATCCACTTATTAAGATGAATCTGTTGGACTAGTATGCTCGGGGTTGGGGTCCAGTTACAGCAGACCCTCCGGGTTGGTGTCCGGTTATTAGAGGCACTTCGGGTTTGTGTCCGGTTATTAGAGGCACTCCGGGTCGGTGTCTGGTTATTAGAGGCACTCCGGGTTGGTGTCTGGTTATTAGAGGCACTCCGGGTTGGAGTCTGGTTACAGAGGCTCTCCAGGTTGGGTTCCAGTTACAGTTATTCCATAGGTATTGGCATGAGGCCTTGACACAGAAATTAATGTTTGGCATTATGCATTCCATCATTATGAAATTGGTTAGTGATATTTCTTGTGATTATTCGACTAGTAGAATATCCCTGTGAATTAGTAAATGGAATTACGTCATTTTATTTTTGCCATATTATGCGGAAGTTCATGTTTAAAAGGCTTTTGTTTTAGTTATACATTTCCTTAAATGTTTATGCTTATTTATGAAAGTCTCCACTGTATTGTTATCCTTACTGAGCATCTGATCTCACCCATTTTTATGTTTTATTTTTCCTAGGATTCCAAGAAGTGTATAGTTATTGATATATAGGGTTAAGCCAAGGGAATAATGGCATTTGTGAAGGATTATTTATATTGTTTTGTATGTTATGAAGTGTAATGTAACATTAATGTATGTAATCTATTTTCCAGGACTGCTAAACTGATCGGTACTTCGGGACATGATTTCTTATAATCATTCCAATGTATTAAAATAATGCACCGACTCTGGGTAACTGGGGTTGGGGCATTAAAATTCATGTTATAATGGAACATATATGTATGGTTTTAATTTTTTAACAGACGGGACACATATCTCCCCCCATTTAATTGGGTACTGATTTATATATCTAGAGATATACAAGACTAAAATGGAGAGTGAACTTTCCTCTATAATGAGGTGCTAAAATGGGGAGTTAACTCATTTAAGTAAGACATGGATGGAATAGGGAGTGAAATTTGTTTAGTGAGATAAGAATAAAATGGGGAGTAAACATAGTTCAGTATGACCAGGCTGGAACATGGAGTCAACTGAGTTCAGAAAGAAATGAATTAAATGTAGAGTGAACTCAATCGAGTAATATATGTCTAGAAGGAGGAGTAAACCTAGTTAAATAGAAGAATTTTTCCACTCTGATGGTATTTAAATTGATCCTTTACTAATATGGGAATGATTTTTTATTATTATTTGTATGCCAAAAATTTTGTGTCTTATTCCATTGTTCAGCATGTGTGGATCATGTTCTTAATTTTCTTATGATTCATGTCTTATGAACTACCATGTTTTTTTCCATGACTTGGGACTATGATTTTTTATTTTTAGGGTATCATTTTCAAATGTTTTATTCATGTTAATATTCCATCTTTATCATGTTATGATTATGAAATCATTGAAATATCCCTTGTTTTACCTTCCTTAGAATATGAGATTCCCCTTTATTATGTTATTTTCTCCCTGTTTATAAGGAATAATGTTAAATGAAACATTTCTATAAGGGTTTCACATATATGATATTGATGACCTATTATGATGTAATAAAATATGGATATAGTGGGATATGAGGATGTTGATATTGATAATCCAGTTGTTTATAGATCTAAGTTGTTTGGTGTTGGTACTAATCCTCTAAAATAGTAAACCAAAAAGGTACTTGATTATTTATGTGAAACAATATTTTTATTTAATGTTTTTGTTTTTATTTTTATGGAAAAATTGGGTATCATTTTTTAGTATCAAATCCATAAATGTAATTTTTTGTTTTTTAGCATTAGATTCAAGAGTAATGATTCGGGGAAGTTATAGGTACAGTGGAATATTCCACATGTTGAACTAAAGTAAGTAACACATGTATTTTAGGCACCACCACCTTAGGTGTTTAATTTTTTATACCTTCCAGAAACTCTACCCAAGGACTTCATGAAGGAAACATATATAATTCTATTCACATACTTCAAAAAAAAAGTGCTAAATCTAGTACTGTTATAGATAGGGTAAGTGACAACAGACTCAAGGAATCTCTATATTAGATACCCTACATTAATATAATATTTAATTTATTTGAAAACACAAACCCTAAATTCCCATTTCGATTTCCAAGTTAGGGTATGGTTCAAATTCATTATAATAATTGTTCAATCATATGAGTTTCCAATAAAAAGTTATACATGAAAACACCTTATAAGTTGGAATTGGAAAACCATTTAACTGAAACAAATTTCATTCATATTTCTGGAGTTTGATTTTAAAATTTATACACATGATGGAATAGCTATAAATATTTCCATTCCCATGTTATAGATGTATACTCTTTATACATTGAAATTAAATATCTATTTAACTACATCAAGTTTATGTATCCACTTCTGTATCCACGGTTTTATGGAATTTATCATATTAAAATTGGATATTTGAAATTATATCATCATTATAAATGGTAAAATACCATTTAGTTTAATGAAAATAATTTAAATGACCAATTTTTTCCATAAAAGTAATTCTAGAAATCAAATGACTTGAAACTGATGCATATAAAATAGGAAATAAGCAGTACATGAAATTAAATATATATAACATGGGATATGAATAAAATTTAAATCCCTATATTTATATAATGATGAATGAGCTAATGAACAATTAATGTTCCTACTCATAGGGTGAAAATACTATAAAATATAACATCACACAACATGCGTATCACCCATAGGAGAAAATAGTGAAAATTTTACAAGAAAACTCAAGAACAATGTATCCCTTCCATTGACACTTTGCATTTCCCCAATAGGTGGGTTATATATTTCCATTAATAGGATCATTACAATGTTATGATACTTCATTGTGTTATATATGTCATACCAAAACAATAATACAATGAAAAATAAATATGATATATAAAATTTTGGTTCCCTGACTCTTAACTAATAAGTATCATTCTAATGATCCACAATGCCTCATGAGTGCCTCCCCTTATTCCATAGGCTTTTTAATAGCAGTGAGTGTGTATGGTGGTATAGTTGGGAGACTATACCCCTATATCATAGTGATACACACTATAAAAAAATGAAAAAATACTGAGTAATATAATAAATAAAATATATATAAACAAGTAAAAATCACTATATATAGAAAATGTCCTGATGACACAAAATATAAAAAAAGCATTCCATTGTATAAGTAATAAAAGAAGTTTTGAGTTATGAAAAATGAAAGAAAAAAAATTAAAATCTCTATGGGAATCCTAAATCTAGATTGTTCCTCTACCCCATTCTCCATTATAAATCAAAATCTAGAATCCATAGCAAGGCTCTTTCCTTTATTCGTTCCTATATATATAAAACCTACCAAGGTAACAAGAAGTGACTAGAACCTAGTATCAATACAACTTAGTATACCAATTCCAATAGTTTTAAATTCAATTCTAGTATGTAAATATAAAATTTAACAGTGTTCAAATATAATAAATTTAATCAGTGTAGTAAAATAACTGATGTTGAGCTCGAGCTTTTCAATGGATACTTAGAAAAAACACTACTTTCTTTATCTAAATCTTGAAGTAATTAATCATGATTTATTATAATTTTTCAAAGAAACTGAGTCCTATATTAAAGGATTCCAAGGTAAATAGTCATACGTGAATTGTTAATAATTAATTTTAAGGATATAATCAAAATTAAAACAAAATAGTGTTCAGTTATACTTTTTTTTTCAAAATATAGACAATTCCCATCCAATGAATTCCACTTAAAAGGTGAATCCCAAAAACATACTAAGGGGATGTCTCCATTGCATCAGTGCGAGAATATAGTTTTCCAAAAGTCTAATCCAACCACACAATAATAGGTGTGTTGGTAAACTTTAATGTAAATAAATAAGGGGTTTAATCCAAACACACACTAAGGGTTATATTGGGTTGAGATAATAAAATATAAATATTGTTAGGTAGGATTGATGTATATTTAGCTCAAGGTTTATATGATAAATTTTATGAATATTAATTTTAGTTTTGATGGTAAAAATCCCAATTTTGGGAACAATGGAACATTTAATAATCATTGATACTAATGTTTAAAATAAAATAGGCCACCTACATAGGGACTTTTGAAGACTCATTATCCATTATTATACTCATATTTGATCTTGAATAGAAGAAATTTTAATACTTGAAAAAATCCCTAAAAATTATGTATTTATGTTAAATTTCAAAGATTCTATTTTGATGGAATGTGATAGAAACATTCGTTGCAAAAGGGGGAGTATCCTTATTGTGTGTATTCTAATAAGCTATGGGGAAGTGGAAATTGAGGCCGTGTGAGGGATATCCACCCAAACATTGGGGACATGAGAGGAAGAACCTATATATGGATGTTATGTTTAAAATAAGGGGAATATAAATAAATTGTAATGAAAATATTAGAATGGAAAATGGTAAATTTCCACAGTTCATAACTGGATGCATGGTCTGTCCACATAGTTGGAAAAACCATGATTCAGATGTGTGTCTATTCTATCTAGGAGAAACATACCCCCACATTTTTATTTTCATGATTAGACAAACCTTCAAAAGTGAAATACTAATAAACTTTAGGCATCATACCATTTAAAATAATCCATGATATGTTTTTCTAATATGTTCCCCTTAACATTACATGATTCATGTTTATGGTACACTATTAGTGAAAACTTTGTGCCAAAAATGCACACCATATATCTTCCATAAAAATTGAATATATGGGTCCCGAACCATATTAAACGCTCCAAAAACCTCCTTGAATCCCTTTTAAACTTACATTAATATAAAATTAAAAGAAAACCAACAAAAATAAAGAGTCATAAACATGATGAAAATCCAGGATCTTATCTAATTGATAATTCTATGGGAAACATAGAACAATTAATTGTAGTATCTCACGGTGTTGGGATAAATCCATAGTTTTCATATTGTTATATATTTACAATAGTCTCTCGATATAATCTTATTAATTTTTTAATTATTTCAATTAATTTAGGTGTATACACAATATTAAACTACTGATTCTATCCAAAAATAATAATATGAAAACAATCAAAAGAAATAAAAACAAAATATATTATAACTTGGATGTTTTCCAAGTGAACATGTAGAGAAGAAAATTATAAAACATTTCCATGAGTTTTTATTATGTTACAAGTTCTACAAATAGATCAATGGTCTTCCAAAATAATTTATAGCGACCTTGGATGCATTGGAAGACTCCTTTCACAAAAAATAATTTCCTTCACAAAAATTAGTGAAGTCATTGATGGATATTCAAACAATGTAATTTTTTGAGAGGGATTCTATTTATAAAGATTTTGGGTGACTTAATGTCATATTATTAAAGTTCCCACATAATTTACTACAAATATGAACAAAAATTTAAACTATAAATAGTTCGATGGAATTAAAATCTAAAATAATAATTGATATAGATATAGGTGGGAAATTATGAGAAAATTTCCTAACGAAATGGTTGAGTGTTTAAAATAAATTTACAAAAATATTTTTCACTATAATTTATAGCTTGATCATTAGAATATTTGAGTATAAAATGTCAAAACTACTATTATGTTGTTAGTAAAATTTGATACCATATCAAAAGATATAGTTGAATTATAAGGAACCCCACTTTCACTTGTCTATTCCACACTAAATCTATCTAATAGTGATTGAATTGAAATCCAAAAATTAGAATTTTTTACATAGATTGATATATATTCAATTAGAAATTAAGTAAATTATCTTAAAAAATATAGACTGGAATAGTTCATGGTAAAGAAGCATTATTTCTCCATGAGGTAGGATGTGGTAGAAAAAATCCCATATATGGATCAAAATAACTTCAATTATCATCTAACCAAATATCATAAATACTATCCTCTTCCCATCTATGGATAATAATATCAAAAATATGTAAAATATAAATATTCATAATACACTCATCAATACAAATAACAAGAATCAATGTAACTGTAGGAGGAAATTATGTATAAATTCATTTATATTGTTGAATCATAATTCAAAACTTATTAATATTTCATCTACAAAATTGAATATTAGATTGGAAAATATGAAAATTAAATATCATCATGGAAACTAAAAAAATTACAAGTTATATTATAGAGGGAATAATAGGAATCCACTGTATTTATGTTATGAAAAATAAATCTTATGATACCTCAAAAGGAGGTAATGGATGAGGAGATGTCAAAAAAAGTAAATTTAAGAAAACAAAAAATAAGGATTAAAGATAAATAGGTAATAATGTTATTCCATAAATAGAAAAAAATTAAAATAACCAATAATTCTCCTACTTAATTTTCTAGATTGATTGAATAAAAGACAAATAAATCATCAAATTTAGAAATTTCAGGATATGTTACTGAAATATTTTAATGATGTTCCCATTTAAAAATATCCTTTTTATTATTAAAAGATATTCCTAATTAAGTGGGTATATTCTATCCAATAAGGGGAAGTTTAAATATTTGGGCATAATTTCCTTTAGTGTATATTTTTCAATGCTCTTCCAATAAAAAATTATATCAAAATATCCAAATCCATATTGTTTCTTTATTCCATAAAAATAAAAATATATCAATTACAAAAGGTTCATTATAATTTTATATCTAATCTGAATTTAATACATTTCAAGGTATTCAATAATATTTGTTTATATTTTTAACATCCAAAAAAACTCGAAACTCCAATAATCTGATTAATTAGTAATCTACACAAAAGGTGTGTTAGATATTATTATAGTTTTTTCTGAAATTAATATCATTAAATAAATTAATTATTCTTATCATAGCTTACCACAACATAGTCATATCAATGAGGAGTGATTATAAATGGACCCATGAGTATTCCAGGGTAGTCAAATGATGGATACTAACATAGATAGTCAAAAAATATATATTTTATAGTGGTTTACCCTCTAATGCTTCATCATATGAATATTTCCATAATAAAATATAAAAAATAGTTAAAATAACCAATAAATATATTGATGTAGTCAAAAAAAATATCCAAATTTTTTTAATATGATTTATACATCCATATAATACAAGAACATAAGAATTAGATTATGGTACATGAATTTTAAAACTTAAAATAGAAACAAAAAAAGTGTGGAAATCAATCCACACAACTAGAAAATAAAACATATACATCTCTAAGATGACTCTTGAATTCATATCCTAACTAAAGATTCCTAATTCATATATCAGTAACATAATTTAATGAATTTCTATGCACATGAGGTGTATGTTAACAAGGAGTAATAATAGTTCCTCAATGTAAGACAATACCACACTAGGAAAACCATGTATTTTATTTTGATCACATATATATAGTTCAAACAATTTAAATTATTTAAAAATATCATTTATAAAATATAAATAAAAATTTAGGTTCTAAACAATTTACCTAAATAGTATCATCCTTGCTTTATCCAATGCTGATATAATCTATGATACCAACGGTAGAATAAATTCTCTAAACACATCAGTCATATAGTACTCATTTTAAACAAATGGAATATCTTAAATTATTTGGACTAACAAAATTAATATCCAAAATAATGAATCATATATCAATGTGAAATCCCTCATAGTAACAAATAGGATACTTTTATGTGAAAAACATTAAATATTTAAAAAAGAAATTAGATATAAAAACCCCCACACTATTTTGTTTTTATGAAATCATATAGAAATTCAACCCATTGTTATCCAATTAGAATAATTTATTATAGTTTCAAAAAAATAATAGAAATATTTGATAAATAAATTAAAACTTATTTGATTTAATATATAACTAAAATAATATATAATACATATAAAACAACTATTATAAAACACAAATACCATTTCGTAAATCATGTCATTATTGAGTAATTGTAATAATGTGAAATTTTAAAATCTGAAAACCACATTCGATAACATATATTACTTGAAAAACTAAGCATTAAAAGGAATATAAAATCCCAAAAATTATGATATATTAATTGTTTTTTTAAATTATTAGATTTTATAGCTTGCAATGAACAAAAAACCGAAATTAGCTTCTTTTACACGCAATACTGAGTTTTCCCGAACAATAATATAATAATATTATTATTATTTAATATGATAGATATCACCTACCCTTTAAAATGTATGTAATTAAATAAAATAACTAAATAATTAAAATATATATTTTACACACATTTAATATTTATCTATTTATTAAAAATAATAATCATCATTAATTAAAAGAAAAACAAAGCCTTTCAAAAAAATTGTATCTTCTTAAAAGACGTTTTAGTCATGCTTTGACCACATAATTTTAAACTATTTTTTTAAAAAAATTATAAAATTAATAAGAAAAATAGAATTAATATCTGAAATATGAATAAGGAAATAATATTAGCTAACATTTTTGGCATTATTTTAAAATATTTCATTTTTTATTGAATAGTGAAAAAATATAGAATTTTAATTGAAAACTATCTATTCATTTAAATAATTTAAAGTGTTAAATTATATTTTTAATTTTTTCAAAAGTAAAATTTTATCAATATAATATAAATTAATCCAATTAAAGACATTTTAATAAATTTTATATTGTATTTAGATATGATTTTTTTTATACTTTTAATAATTTTAACATTAAATACATGTTTTCTCATCATGTATTTGAGATTAGTTTTAAATTAAAATTTTCCATTTATGTAAATTTAATTCTAAAAAAATTTATTGAATATTTAAAATAATAATAATTTATAATTTATTATAATTTCAACTTAATTTATACCAAAATTAATAGTTAATTAATGGAAAATTAATTATCGTAGTTAAGGTTAAAAATTATTTACTAGGGGATAAACTAGATAATTTGGGAAAAAATGCCCTAAACACTATTCCAAAAAAATATTTTCTAGAAATATTTTCAACATTATACATTTGAGGTTTGAAAAATTTCTATTTTGGTTGCATGATAAATGAAAAATGTGGTAGCACTCAATTCTGTACAAAATACCCAGTTTTTCCTCTCCCCCACATATAAAAGGCCACCCCTCTCCGCTTTACTATACACCTTCAAAAAACTCTATTTTGTCCAATTAATAACCAAATAACTTCATAAAATCCCTATAATCATCCTCTAAAATTTATTTTAGTCACAAATCCATCCTTATAAGGCTTTTGATAAAACCTAATGAGGATACCTGAAGAAGAGGCAATGGCCTTCAACGCGCATCTTCATTTTTCTTCTTTCTCCACATCATTTTTTTATTAAACTAAAATGATATAATAATATTATTGTCTTTAATATAATGGTATTTTTTATAATAAGGTCACTACATACAACCATCTCTACTTTCATCAAATGGGTTAAAAAATCATCATTTATATGTACAGCGGACTACCACCTCACGAATCGATGTCATATGTTTATTCATTTACACCTCTCAAGGATGAGTTTGACTATGGATATAAAGAATATATAAGATGTTTATTAAGTATTTATATCTCTATTGTCACTTTATGATATATATCTTTTTACCTTCCATTCCTTATGATATACGATAATGTGACTCGTATATATGGCGGATTACCTCCTCGTGAAGCGATTAGATTCATCTTTCACTAACACCTTACATGGAAGGTGATAAATATAGTTGTAATTATTATTTGTTGAATAAATGACAAAATTACGATATTCATGGAAATTTTATCATTATTTAATGATAATATATTTCGCTTCCTTTCTTTTCTATTCACTTATGTGAAGATGATAACATCATTCGTGTACATTTAGACTACTGCCTTTATAAAGTGATGTAACTCCTCCAAATATTTTTTTTGATATTTTCTAATAGCCACTTTAAGGGTAAGTGGTAACCATACATGACAAGACTCAAAATATTCAACCATAATACAAAGACACACCACCTTCCAATATCAAGAGAAAAACATGACGTCCCACTTGTTCAGAACCAAAGTTTCGCGCCATGAACTTCAAATTCAAAATTCAGAGTCATAAAAATTATTTCAGACCACGTGCCAACCACATCATTTGGGTTGAACCAAGAGCCACCTCGAGCCATGTAATTCACTCACCTGCCCCGATTTGAGCTGAAAGAAATCCAATATCCAGTCACCTTCATAATCACCGCTGCTCGAAAACACCACCTTCAACGATGCCACTGTCATCACCGGAGTATCCTTCACCAACATCATCATCCACCGCTGAAAGCACCATCCTCACATCACCATCCAGGCTCCATCACTGTCTCTGCGTCAACACACCGCCACCAAATACTTCAGCCTTCTTGCCTCATTTCCACCGGCCACTATGGACCAAACACTACCGAAACAGGTTTCCAACAACGACGGGCACCCTGAATCAAGTCACTCGAACTTAGGACCCAAAGGACCGTGGAGACCACTGCGCTTCTCCGCCTAGGATATCTTGGAGGTAACCTAGAACCAGGGCATAGAAATGAAAAGGTGGGAAGTACGAAATTCTGGAGACACCACTATCTGCACCAACGCTTCACATTCACCAAAATAACATCCATTCGATCATCACCGTCAAGTATCTAAAATCAAAATCCACAATAAACCACCTGGGAAAACAATATCACTGACTTCAATCCACCCTCACCACCATCAACATGGGAACATCACATTTTCATGCCACATTGATCCTCCAAGAGGCCACATGCCTGATAATGACGAAAGCCATATAAGCGACTCAACAAGGAAAAAACCCAAAAAACCATAGAAAAACCAAAAAACACTGAAAATCACATCAGAAGAGAAGACCTTAAAATCAATATCATATGCAACGAAAATCCCCAACATAAAACAACCATAGTAGGGGGAGAACTGAGGGAACCTTCTGGGATACCCTGGCCGAACGAAACGCACCTCCCAAAGCTTACTTGCAACCTGCGTAGCTGACCGAAAAGGAGAACAGCGAAATGAGCATGAAGCTAGAGCAACAAAGGGTTTGGGCAAGGCTTCAACTGAGAGGCAATTGACAGAAACACCCGCCTCCTGGAGCACCAAAGACCAGGCCAACCTCACTTCCCAAAGCCTCTAAGAAACCATCGCTGTTAACCAACTAGGAGATTCCCACAAGTTATAAAGGCCAGATCAGCGATTAAATATCTCCATGAAACCAAAGGAAAAAACGACCACAACCGGACCACCTACCACTTCCAGTGAAGCCACCGCCGAGCAGAAGCCCCACCTGAAACATGAATAAGAAAAGACATCGACCATAAGAAAAACTCAAAGTAGGAAAGGTCCAAGGAAGAAAGGGGGGAGAAGGAGGGGGGAGGCGATGCCAAAAAGAAGTGTTCCAACCTCCCCCACTGCAATGAAACTGAGGAACCCTAGTGGCGAGGAAGCGAGGAAGAGATGTCGTTCAGAGGAAGATTCTCGGTAAAGTGATGTAACTCTCTATCATCACCACACCACATGGATGATATATATAAGTATATAAAATGGTAATTAATATATTATAATAACTATCAAAATATTATATCTTACTTACCTCCTTTCCATAATGATCATTAAAAAATGGAAACGTTACTCTTGTGTACATATGACACACCGTCAACATGATCATAACACATTTGATTTGTCAAAACCACCATCAATGATTGGTTTTAAAATTAAAATTGATTTAACTAAATAATAATTATTTCATAATTATTATTCTTAATATTAAGGAAAAATATAACATTCACAATAACCAAAACGTCCATAACAAAAAAATGAATGTGAGAACAAGGCGATTAACGCCCAAAACATTGAAAATAACAAAATTTTATTAAGAAAATGGTTGTAAAATATTATAAGAGGATCATATATTATATTATAAATATGAAAACGGTTATATAATAATTTAATATATGGTTTAATACAGCTATATAGAATTTTAAAGTGCATTTAACCCAAAATAAGCATGAGGTAAGGGATTTCATAACTCAATTTACAATAATTATGTTAAACTTATATATCATTTATTACGTCATAGTAATATTATACTTGTAAATAATTTTGGTTGTAATATGTAGTTTTTGGAATTTTTAAATTTTTATTTACAATTGATACACATAATAAATTCACTGATTAATTCGCATATCAGTGTTATGATCATTGAATTTTTTTATTTCAAAATCTCATTATAATTGAGATTGTTTATTATTGAATTTCATTTTGAGAAAATATCTAGAGCACTTCTTAGTAAACCCATTTAATTTACTTCTCATCTGGTTATTAATGATATTTTAAATTAACAGTACTATTTTTCAACTCTTTAGTAAATAAAATTATTTATAAAATATTTTTAATAAAATATAACTTCATTTCTCTCTTTGGTTGGAAGTATATTTTCTTCCAAATCGATGATTTTCAAAAATATATTCAATTTTTTTAATATTTTCAAAATGATTTATCAAATTCATTTTTACTGATTTTTTCACATTAAAAAATGATTTCAATTGAATCTTATTTCATTTAAAAAACCCCATTTAGCTTTTACTTAAAATAAGAAAGTAATACTCTTTTCATTTTCTAAAAATTACACATTCATTACATTTTTAAATTGAAAAAGGAATATTTTTTCGTCTACAAAATATATGGAATTACCCACTATCATTATTGAAATATATTTGAATATGATTTTTTATGTTTAGGTGGATATTTTGAAAGAAAATGCTTTTAAGTGTGATTTTTATGTAAATGGATTTTTAGAATATTTTTCCAAATGAAAATGATAGTTTACTCAGGAATTATTTTTGAGATCATTTTATGGTATTTATAGTCATTAATGTAAAAACCCAATTATTATTTCTTGAATTAGTATTTTTTACATTAATACCATCCCTTTTCTTCCTCTAGATCGTTTATGATCATTTTGACTACGGAAAATATTGACAGCCATCCCCTTAAACCATTTTTGTCTTCAATAACATTCCATTAGAATGATCACTTTCCTATTATCATTGGAAATTAAATTTTCCCTATAAAATCCATACTATTTATAACTTTTTGTTTTTTTTCTTTTAAATCATATATCATTTCAATATATACATCACTACATTGAATTTTATTTGATTAACTAGGGAATTATTGATAAATATATATTCTTAACCTGATATTTTTTTTGGATAAGTCATATTACTTAAAAACTAAATTGATTATTAAATATATTAATAATTATATAGAAATATTTTACACATATGGGGCTTGGTTATAGATTTCCCCTCGATGCATTGGTAGTATTTTGTGAAAAATTAGTTGGATATTCTTAACTAAGATGTTTTCACCTAATATGTTTTTAACTGTATTAATAAAGGTCTTAAGGGTAAAGGTGTCATATATTTCGTAAATGTGGTTCCAAATAATTAAGAATTTCCTTCATTAAGTATTTAGTTACAAATATCCACAATAAATTCACATAGATATTATCTTTAGATGAATTTAATTATCATATATTGATTAAATGGAATGTATTTTTGGTTATTTACATTTCTATATTAATTAATCCATATCCAATTATGATATTCATGTCGTTGATTAAATGGAATTTGTTTTTAGTTATTTACATTTTCATATTGATTATTTTTCATGATATTTTCGCATTGTTATCATCACTAAATGCACTTCCTTCTCAGTTTATTTATTATATTGTAAGGGTGTTAGCTATTACCCTACCATACTTATTATGATTATTTATTCATGAATGATTCTCCTATAATTAACCCTTAATGGGAATATGTTATCACCATTATTTTTATTTCATTCCTCCAGATTCAATTAAGATTATTGTGAAAAATATTCAAGGATATGCTAGAGGGAATCTTTATATACCTGAAAGAAAAAAAATTATGTTTTAATTTATATTTTAAAATATAATCAATAACTCATGTGTGCATGTTTCTAACCAAGACTACTGAACTATTCAGTCCATCGAGATTCAATTACTTGAATATTATGGGAATGTAATAATTTACTATATAGGTTTTGGGATACTGGGGTTGGTCTCCCTATAATTGGTCTCAGAGAAAGTTTATTAGAATCCTTATAAACTAGATTTAAGAAAACATAGATTATTGAACACAAAAATATGATATTGTTTTAGGATAATTCTGTAAGAACATATTAATTCTTTTATATGAGATATATTATTTGTGTATTCCTAGAAATACATCCATGTCTAGATACTACAAATATACGTGGTAATAGTTCAAAATTACTTAGGGGTAATAACTCCAAAAAAGGGCGCATTGGGCTAGACCTGATCATTACCTGGTAAAAAACAACGGGCTATACCGAAAACCTCATTCAACACTACAGATGGATATTCTTAGTATAATTCACATTTTTTACAGACCATTATGAAGGATTTGAAAATATAATGATAATGAAGGACCTAGGATAAACCCTTTAGCAATTAAGAACTGATGTTAAAATAAAACGAATGATGTATTTGTTGTATTGTGATTCAAGAATTAAATTTTATTTGTATTTTATCAATGGTATTTTGGTTATAATAATATTGAAACATTTAAGAATTATGATAAATTTATAAGAACTTGTGTATTAATTAACTTAAGATTTATGGATACCATCATAGGTTAATTATTTTAATATTGATCATAAGTTTATAGTTTTAAATATAACTTCTTTAGGTTTTATGTGATGGGATCCTTCCATGATTAAGGATATTTTTGGGATACAATTATGTAAAAACAACCCATTTTTTAGTACATGGTTTTATGGAAGATTTAATTGAGAAAAAAATTCTTCATATTTTATAGGAATAAATGTAATGGTATTGGTAAACCTTATGATTAATATGATTTTTAATTATATTCAAATAGTATTCAATTACTTTTTTTATACTTTATAAACATATAATTTTTATTGAAAACATAAATAAAAAGTTTATTCAATGATTAATATTATTTCAAGTATGACAATCATATTTTTTTGGGAAATTTTTTGGAATTATATAAATAGGGTTTAGAAAATGGAAAACTTGTATTTCAAGTTACAACCCATCATGTATTTCAAGGACGTATGACATGGACTCATGATCACAGGATTTTAAGGGTTTAGTTCCTACCACTAGGCTATGTGATGCTTTGGTAAATATACCAATATTATTAGTATAATATTTATAAAACAAAATGTTAATTATGAACAAAATGTGTTACTTTTGAGGTTAATGGATTAATTTAATATATGAAATAACTTTTTCAAACCATATTTTGTTTTATAAAATAGTTAGAGACATACTAAAATACATGTTACTCTATTATGTATCTTATGATCCATTAAAATATAATTTTAGTGAATTAGGAATGAAAATTAAAATTTGGATATTCATTATTGGATAATCATTTTTATAGTAAATGATGAATTAGAAATAGATCAAAGAACAACTAAAGGATGATGTTACACTTATAAAATATAAATACATCATGTAAGTATATTTTATTATATACATAAATAATAAAATAATTCCTCAACATTAAGGAAAAATATCTTGAAATAAAAATGTTATCCTATTACAATTATATACATTGAATTAATTGGTATCTTAAATAATAAAATAATTATGGTTTTGATCCCCATAACATTTCATTGATCAATCACATTCTTGTGATGAATTACCTCAATTACTCTCTATAAATAATTATTCTTATCGTTGATTTCGATAAAATCACATGAAACCAATGTTCTCTAACATAGAAATATTGATATGTGTTATTCCATATGAAATTTATACTTTCATTTATACCTTATTAAAGTGATATTTTATTAACTCATTTATGATGTGGGTTCTTCAATAATGGTATTCCAAAATGATAAAAACTATACTATCTAGATCATGTTTAAATTGTGAAGACACAATTCATTTAATGTGTGGAGAATATAACACCCCTAAATTTTTAAATTCAAACATCATATTAGATAGAGTATATGGAATGAAACACTAAGAATAGAAGGTAATATCATATACAAAATATATTCAATATATTTACAATTTTAGAAATGTAAATATATTCTATTTATTTCAATACACACAACACTGAGTTTAGCTTGTAGTACACTCAAGGCCAAGTTTTAATTAACAATAATATACTATTAATATTATTGTTTAATATGATAGATATTGTATATCCCTTGAAATTGAGTGAATGAATAAGACTAAATAAATCATGTATATATACAGTTTACCCACATTTATTAGTAATTTATTGATTACAAATAATGTCACTATATGTTCAACCGTGGCCTGATCTATGACTCCCCAAGCCCGTCTCAAATAGTCCAAGGTATATCCCCGACCACAGAGAAGGAATATCACAAATACTAGAGGCCTTAGCCTATAATACCTTTAGTCACACACCAACATTCATATATATAAGAAAGTGTAGAGATGAGAAATATGAAACAAAAAATTCATGCATACATATAACCCATAAACAAAGTATAGTAGAGGTAAATTAGGGAAAATAAAACACCACCAAAATTTCAAATTCATCCAAACTAATCAAAAGGAGGGGATCACTCTCACAATAAATTGCTTGAATGGTCCTTGTCCAAGAACAGAAAAACAACTCATTTAGTCTATACCACTAATCTATTCCCAGTAAAAAACTTATGGGGACTTTGTCGAAAGGAATTTCATCTACACAAGACATGACATGTGCGAGCAAAGCCCATTTATGGTTGAGTATAAAAATACCCAATAGACATCCCAAATACCCCAAAATAGGTAGCCCTAGAAAGGAAACAATCGATAAACCCAAAAATAGGGAACCCAAACGAGAAATAAACTCCATCTCGACCACTCCATGGACTTACATGATTTGAATTCTCAGTATACCTAGTATATCAAACAAGATACATGAAAACATAAAAAATAACAAAAGAAACACCCAAATATACTCATCTCACACTCCAAGTCTCATGAGGCCATGTTCTCATAGTCGACTATAAATTCTGCTCAAGGCTCAAAGGTAACACTTTTGTAAGTCGATATAATCCACATTCTCTATTATCATATATAGAACTATTCTGTGTGGTAAAATCCATTAGAAACAACTAATTCATACCTTATAAACCATTTGAGAGAACATGATCCATCTAGAACTACTATAGGTCCAACACTACTTCCCATCACAAGACGTTCTATCACAAATTCCACGCATACACAATCTCATAGGGATCAAAATAGAGACACCCATTTCATGGAACATAAACATGGGGTAAATCCTCTGGATCATGCACCATGTGAATCCTTTATAAAGAGACAAAAATGGGGGACCCACAACTTCGTGTTACCCCATCTATGAGGGAATACTAACTCCTAACCATCATATAAAACCTATTTTGAACTAGTATAGAGAGGCCCACACCTCACTAAATTTATGGAGCACTATCATCTAACTAGGTATCAAACATAAAAATTGGCGGTCCTCACTCTTCATAACTTCTCTCCACAACCGAGGAAGCTCCATCCCCTATGGATGACATGATCCTTACCACTACTCGAAGATGGGGAATTACCACTCTATAGATAGAGGAACCACAACCCTTGTATAAGGTGTTCTAAATCTACATGTATGAATACTATGACAGACATGAACCCTAAATTGACTGGGGAGTACTGACCTCAGGGTAGAGGACACTCACCTAGGTACCATACAAGAGTACCAAATTTGTCTGAAAATTATGTGTGGAGAACTCACACCCTAGTACATCAAAAGAGTATCAACTAAACAATTGAGGACTTCCACCCTAGTACTATATAGTAGTACCCACTCTATCTATAAATTACATATGTATAAACCGATAACTAGTGTGATAGGGGAGTTCTAAATCCCTAGATAGAGGACTCACACCCTGGTAAGATAGGGAAGTACCTTCTCTATATGTACTAATAGTATGGAGGGTCTACACCATAATACAATAATAGAGATCCTTCTAACACTACACAGTTGTTACGGAGGATCAACTCCCTAATACAATAGGGGAGTGATGACACAAGGAGTACTAGTCTGGGGGCAGTGGACCCACACCCACTATAGTGGAGTTCCATCCCTTCAAATATAATAGGTAAAGGAAATTCGTGCCCTGGTATGATAGGGTAGTACAAGTCCCATCATATCTCTCTAATGGGCCACAAAAATCTCTAAATTGGTCAATTACCACTGAAGGGAGCATCACACACATCACTCCTCAAATCAAAACTCTACCATGGGTAGGGTACCCACACCCTGATATGAAAGGGGATCCCCTCTGTACATGCCTAATGAGTCTAGGGGACTTTCTTATTGAGATGATAGGGAAGGGAACCAAACCCAAAATCTCTCCAGTGATCCTACTTAATCATTATCCATGATAAAGAATCACTGTTAAATTTTTGTTCTTTAATAATGACACATTTTTTCTCACAATTAGACACAAAATCTTCCATTACATTCTACATGTAAAAATGCTCAGGATATGCTACTCACATGCCATAATCTGAGTCCCTAATATAAAGATACGTAAGGAAGAATTTCCTATGAATAGTAAATGTCATGTAATAGGGTCCACACAGAATGTGACCCAGCCTAAATACCATTTTGTTTCCTCTGCATCAAGTCTTGGCATGTCGTGTGGGATTTACATGGAATTCACATGATGTACATGGTGTATCTCTCCTCACTCGATCCCCTATCTTTGTTCATCTCTACACGACTCATCCAACCTTGTTTTCCATATGTTGTGTTCCCTAGGTACATGAGATTTACAAGATAACCATCATCTTGGAACTATCCTCAGTTGTTCTCATGTATGGTACCTTCTGTCTTTGTCTCAAGTCATGTACTTCCTCACTACCTTGTCTCTTAACTTGTCTCCACTATCCATGTCCCTTAACCACATGAACTGAGTTCACTACATGATTTTTAAGCATGGTATATGGTGTGTCGTACTCAAAAGTTCATCCCCTAAATGGGATGAACACATTATGTGTGCCACTAAACTACATTCTAGTGTGATAGGTAATTCCAAATGGGGATTCAGTTCGAGCTTCCAAAAAACAACCTAGTTTTCCTAGAAGCCCACAGATCGACCCTCAAGGATCACTAGCAATTGTCAAATGGTTCTAAAAAAATATAAAATTAAAATAATGTGGGATTAATACTTGAAGCTAAAAAATTCACAACTCAAGAAAAAAATGCATTGGGAGTAGATACACACTCCAAACCCATTGCACCACATTTTGGGAGCAATCATCTTCATGGTCAAAGACCAATTGTTCATCTTCTCCCTAGTTTCACCTCAGTTCATCGATAACTCTAGGTTGGGTTACTCCAGTCTACTAAGTACACACAAGGGGGTAGTGTTTAAATGATTTATTTTTTATTAAATCCATACACCTACACATCAGACACCACTAATTCTCTCACCAACTAATCTCTCAGTGCCAAAAACTTTTATCTCATGCCTAGGGTAAACACCACATTTTGAACTTAATTGTAGACTCGAGAATCTGGTATGATATTATGATTGGGATTTATTTCATTTTTTCTTCCCATGAGCCATCAACTACAAGTAATATTGAGTAACAAGATTTGGGACCAGCTATTTTTTATGGTCTAGCGGTACACCACCATGCTAACTTGGTTTAGACACTAACATAAACTTGTTGTTCTTTTAATCACCTTGATGAAATGAACCGCACCATCCTCAAGAATCATGCATAAAAATCTAACACTGAACATTTGAGGGTACCACCAAGCAACACATGGAGGCCCAAGTTTACACACTAGGTCTTACTAGGACCTCATCCCAATCCTCCAACACACAACCCTCCATGAACACACAAGTCAATGGATCTCTTCCACCACACATGAACACTATCAAATTTGGGAGACACTGACTATCCCATGTGATTTTAATCATGAAACACAAATGTTTCATTTAAGGAGAAGTGTACCTCTTCCTCTTGAGCCTAAAAATATGTTAAACAAGAGTGAATTAGGGTTCTACCAATGCCCCACACCACCTTGAATAATCCATGATCATGGATTTTGAAGAAAAGTTTCCCTCATATAAGTTTCAAACAATACTACTATAGAAAGTATAAATGACATAGATCATACCTATAATATACATCAAATCCTCTAGGTCATTGGCCAATGTGTCCTACAGATATCCTCTCCCTTTTCCACTAGCATCTTTAGCCAGGTTCGGACCACCTAGAGATGGTGGTGGAAACATCCCAAACCATCTTCCACCTCATGATGCTCTACTTGATCATCTTCCACATCCACAATCATGAAAAACCCCTTGATCCAGAAACCACCTATTCCAGGTATTCTATCAATCATATCCCTCTTAGTAGCATGGTAAGTAAGAAAATTCCATGCAAGATAACCCTGAATTCCACAAGTGTAAAACCGACTCTCCTAGGACTAACCAGGTCCCCAGGGAAAGTCATGCGTTGTTGGCCCATGTTTCTAACCCTAGGAATGAGTATGAATCTTGTTCCATGATCCTAACAACTTCTTTCTACCTATTTTTTCAGATTAATATACACCCTGACTTGAATTTTCAACCACATATCCTTGACCCTCCACCAAAAAGCTCTCGATCACCAGATCTCGATCCAGCTCCCTCGTATAAGAGGGCAGCCACAGAGAGACCACATCTACTGGAATATCTCTATGGATTCCCTATTCAAAGTTACATAGTCATAAAAATGGATCTTGAATCATATCCATAGATTAATGAAAAATGTCTTTGAACCTCGATGATTACACTTACACAAATATGATACACTACCGAAGATACAAAAGCTCCTTGATACACATTGATCTCAACATGGATCAATGAAAATCTTCCTGGAAGATCTCCGAAAACTCTTAACTTGTGGGTGTTTCCTTTTCATTAGTTTGCATCACCAAACTCCACCATTTCCTATCCAATACATGTAAGAGACTCACCATTAGGACCACCATATAATCAGGAGGTGTCCTCATAAGAAGAAAAATTCATGTGACTCCCATAATATAGTCATCTTGTCCCTAGGGGACTGGATAAGCCCAATAGCTAGGATGTATCTACCTATGGAACACATGAATGTCACTCAGCCTATCTGAATCCTCATCCTATACTCTCATTATAACCCACTACTCAACTGTTGGTGGCTTGATAGGCGGACCACCTGAAGGTACTACCTCCGAACTAGTTCCCTACACTAAAGCCTCCCACATTGAATATCATCATTAAAATCACATCTTGGAATTATCTATGGTTGTTATCATTTTGTAATCCTAAAATAAAATCAAGATGTTCCATGATCATATAGTATATCTGCAGAGTTATCTCAAGAATCATGTGGATCCCACAACACAACCCTATATGATTCAGGCACCAATATTTCTCGATGACCATTACATAAATGTACTGAGAAAATGAGCATGTTATCAAAGTCCTGGTAAATGGATATATCAACTATTACCCCAAAACTAAATTCCATTTCTTGAAATCCAATCTTAACACACTAAAACATTGTCTCCATAAATCCCAACGAAGATCACATCTAGTAAACTACCACACTGCATTCCAAAAGTGGAAACTACTCTATCATGAACTGTTACACTATGGCTCAAGTCGTGACTCCCCAATCCCACCTCCAATAGGCAAGGTATGGAATCTAGTGTTGATAAGGCATGTCACACAAATGGGAGGTCTTTTCCAGTGATACTTCTATACACACACCCATATATATCTCCACAAACCAGTTAATATATAATAAATTTGAAGCAAAAAAAGGCATACATACATCTAACACAAAAGTAGATTACATAATAAGTACAAAAATGTAAACAAAATCCCGTAAAAAACTATAACATCATCCAACCTTCTCAAAAAGGATTGGATCAATATAAAAAGAAACTGATGGAAATTCCTTTGGACAAGTGATAGAAAAACCTTGGTCGGTCTATCCCACAAAAATATGCCAATACAAGGACCTCTTAGGACTCCAGTGGAAGGCCTTTCATCTATAAATAACACTACATGTGTGGTAAAATAATGGTCATGGGAATGTATAACAACACTCAGTAGTAACCCCAAATACAAAAAAAATAAAAGGGGTCAATTTAATGGAAACAGTTTTCTCAACCCAGCTAGGGGAAACCCAAATGAGAGAGAAACTCTATCTTGTCCATGCATTTGATATACATGACTAGTCAGCTCAATCCTCATGGAGTTTCGTGCATGATATGTGAAAAAACCATAAAGAACCTAGGAAACACCCAGATATAATCATCTTAGACACCATGTCTCGTGAAATATGATACTCATAGCTGACCACATGATTATATTTGATGGTCAATGGTAATAATGATCTTCTAGAAAAACTCCATTAGAAATTTAATCCCTTATAGAACTATTATGAGAGATACACTCAATTAGAAATGAACTAGCCACCTAAGATGTTCCATCTAATAGAACACACGAGATTGAGAACTTATCTTGGCCTAACTCTTGTTTTCTGTAGTAGAGGTTTGATTACCACTACCAGGAACCCCATTTAATCTTAGAGGAACCCAAGTAGATAGGCCCATCCATATCCACTAAACAATTCCATAGGACCACTACTCTTGACCATAAAAAAATGCATCCTCTCTAAATAGATAGAATATAGGGACCCACACCTCAGTGCTACCCTAAATCCAAGGGATTAATAAATCTTATCAATTCTGTGAAGCCTCTATTACACCTGTATATAGAGTCCCACACCTCAAATTATTGTGGGAACACAATCTTTTAACCAAGAGTATCACACATAAAAAGTGTAGGGGCCAACTCCTCATAACTTCTCTCCACAGCCGCGGGAGCTCCGACTCACATGAAGGAACTACTCCATGCCTCTACTCGAAGATTGGAAGTACTACTCCATAGATAGAGGACTCATACCTTCTGTATAAAGGTGTTATACCACTACATGTATAATCATTATGGGGGACCTGTACCCTAACTCAAATAGTGAGTACTGACTCTGGTCTAGAAGAACCACACCCTAGTATAACTAGGGAATACAGAATATTCCTGAACTAAAATTAAGGAGCACCCACTACATGGTATGTTAGGGGAGTACCAAATCTAAGGATAGAGGACACACACCCTGGTACAACAAGGTAGTACAGAAAAACACTATACATCATATATGTAAGACGCACGACTTGGTGAAAACGGGGAGTAACATCTTTGTGGATAGAGGACCTACACCCTGGTTAGACCGTGGAGCACTTACTCAACATGTACAAAGCTTAGGAAGGTAATGTTCCCAGATACAATAGGGGATATTCATCTCCAACTACATAAAGGATACGCGGGACCCTCCCCTGATGTAACATGGGATTCCTGAAAATATGAGTACTACTCCAAGGGTAGAGGACTGTCTCCCAATATAAAGGGTTTTTAGTCCCTACTAATATGAAAAGTAAGGGAAACATGTGCTCTAATATGACATGGGAGTACCAGTCCTAACGTATCTCTCCCAAGAACCACATAGATTACCAGCATCGATGAAGCACCACTGAAAGGTGGGTCACACACATCAGACCTCACATCACAACAATACCACAACCAGGGGGGCCAAACCCTTATATGACAAGGCAGAACTACTCTACCATCCTAAAGGCTCTAGGGGACCCACATCATGAGATGACAAGGAAGGTTATAAAACTCAACATCTCCCCAGTGATCTACCCTGATCACTATCCATGATGAAGCACTTATAATATGAAATTGTTTTTGAATCATTCCACATATTTCTCACATTCCACCAAAATGGTTACCATCACGTCCTATATAGAAATTTATTCATGATAGGTTACTCGTATGCAAGAATCTGATTCACGAAGAAGGGGACACACTTGGAATTTATTCCAAGGAATAGTATACGGCATGTACTAGTGTCCAAATGGTGTGTGACCCAGCCTGAACACCTAAATATTTTACATTAATCATGACATGGCTATCCATGTGAGATTTATATAGTGTTTACATTGTGTAGACGACATGTCTCTCCTTAGTCAGGCACCCGACCATGTCTTTGTCCACATGGCTCAGGATTCCTTATTTTCCACATGGCATGTCCTAGCTAACCAGACTCGTATTCATGTACTCATCCCGTGACCATGTATTGTACCTCATGTCCATGTCTTGAGTTGTGTAATTCCACACAATCGTGTCCCTTAACATGGCTATCTGAACCATATCCCTTGGACACATGACCAAGGCTAACTACATGGATTGTAACCTTGGTACACAATATGTTGTCCAAAAAATATTACTATTTCCCAGATGGGAAGAACCCATGTTGGTTGCATCTTCACTACATGCATTGTGATCAAAAATTCAAAATGATAATTTCCTACAACCTTCTTGAAACAACCCAGTTTCCCCAAAAACAATAGATCGACCCTTAGGTGATTTCTAGCAATTGTAAAATATCTCTAAAAACCAAACGATATACAAATAAATTCGAATGGGGATATAAAACACAAAACCTCCTACCTTGTGGTGAAAGGATGAATATTCTAATGTAGATCCACACTCTAAATCCCCTCCACCATGATCCTGGAGTGATCACCATCATGATCATAGATCACCATAACCTCTTCTACTTGGTTTCACTTTAGTTATTCCATTTCTCTAAGGGGGATTCCTCCTCTATTTTGAGAACAAAAAATTGGTAGTGTTTTAATTAGTTTAATTTCAATTAAATAAATAAACCTACACTTAACAACCCACAAAGAATCCCCACAGATTGATCTCCCAACACTAGAAATTTTAATGGTCTACCTAGGGTAAACACTACATTACATACTCAACAATAACCTCAAATTTTGGATATGAGACACTGCTTGGGAGTTATTCTACATTTACATTGAAAGTACACATGCATGATAAACAATATTTTTAATATCACCATACTAAGCCTATCCAGGTCCCATTATTCCACATTGAATCAAAGTATGGATTAAAAAATATTGACTTTGTTTTCAAAATTATTTCAATTCAATCAAGAGTCACTATAAATATTGATAAGATTCATCTACACAAAAGCGTAATAATTTTAGAAAAACTATATTATCCCAAAACATGGTTACTAGAGCTTTGCATACATAATTTAAAACTATGTTTTACCACTTTTATATAATTTATATGAAAAATAGATTTCATTTTTGAAATATAAAAATAAAAATAATCTTACTTTGAATTTGAGGGATTTTTCTGAAATACTTCATTTTTTGATAAATATTGGAAAATACAGAATTTTAATGAAAACTGTCTTTTGATTAAAATAATTTATAGAGTTAAAATATATTTTGAGTTGGTTTTAAATTAACATTTGTTTAATATTATAAAAATTATTTAATGTAAGTAATTTTAATCAATTTCATATTGAATCTAGATATAAAAATTTTCACAACTTTTAAAACGTTTAACTTTAAAAACCTGTTTTCTTATCACGTATGCAGGATTAATATTAAATTGAATTTTGAAACTCATGTGAATTGAATTTGGAAAAATGGATTCCAAATTTTGTACCATAATAATTTATATATTATAATAAGGTGAACATAATTTTTACCTAAATTAATAGTGAATGAAGTAAAAATGTATTACCATGGTTAAGTTAAAAATTCATTTATGGGGGGGGGTAAACAAAAAATACAGGGGTAAAATGGATTATAAAATACCCAAAAAAATATTATATGGAAATATTTTCACAACATAAACTCTTACTTGTGATAATTTTCTATTTTTAAATCTTTTTTAATAATAAAAAAGTTTTTAGCTCTTAATTGTTTCCAAAAATATCAAGTATTTCTTATCCCCCACTTATAAAATGACACCCCCTATCCACTCCACATAAAACCATAGAAAACACATTGGTTCAAAAAATGACTTTCCAAATCACATCCCAACATAACTACCCTCATATTAGATGCCTTATTATGGGTAGAAATATAACCTTTCAATGCTTTAGTAAAAACTAGAGGAGGATACCTGAAGAAGAGGTAATATTCTTAAATAAGCGTCTTTATGTTACTTCTTTCTCTACATACATAAATTTTTATTAAAACATTTTTATATTACTACATCAGTATCATCCACATAATTTAATTTCATTATAATTTTTTAATTACCTAAAAACATTTCCACTCCCATTAATCGGCTGCGAAATCATCATTCGTGCACACGACTGACTACCACCTTGCAAGTTGTTGTTGTTTGTTTTTTCCATTTACACATGTCATGGATGGGTATGATGATGGATATAATGTATATATATAATATTTATAAAATATTTATACCTATGGATTAATTATATCATATATATCTTTTTTGCATTAAATTTCATTGGAAATATTATAATGTCACTCGTGTGTACTATAAGCTGCCGCCTTTTGAAATAGTGAGATTCATCTTCCACTAACACTTCACAAAGACGATGATAAAGATAATTTTAATGAAAATTTGTGATATAAATGAAATAATTACAATTTTTAGAATTTTTTTTACCATTTTATAATAAATGATATATATCATTTTATTTATTTCCTTTTCACTCACATAATGATGATTACGTCGTTCGTGTATGTGTGGACTACCGCCTTCATGATTCGATGTGAATATCATAAATCACGACACCAAATTGATGTCATACATAATTTTAGAATTTTATTATTATGATATTATTATCATTATGTAAATATTATATATTATGAACAAAATTTTCACAATGATCATTTAAAAATAGAAACATTACTCTTATGTATGTATGACCCACCATCTCCATGATCATAACATACTTCATTTTTCAAAACCAAAATTCATGTTTGGATTTAAAATTAAAATTTATATAAAAATATTATAATTATTATAATTTTATTAATCTAGTGATTATGTAACTATATAAAATACAAAATAATTAAAAATTCTATAACAAAGAGTGTATGAGAAATCATAGTAATTAACACACACAAAAAACGAAAATAAGGAAATATTATTAACAAACGGATGATAAATTTTTTTAAGAGTATCATATATGATATTATAAATATTATTATAGTTCTATAATAAATAAATAACATTTTTAAAACCTCTAAAAAAGTGGTTAAAAATTTTTCAACCAAAAGAAACTATAAGGTAAGAGATTTCTTAACTCAATTTCCACTAATTGAGATAATCTTCTACTTCATTTATAGTTTCATGAAAAGATTATGTGTGTAATGAAATTTTATTATATTATGTGTATATAAAATTTTTGTATGTCTATTTATAGTTTATAAATAAAATTTATTCATCAAATAATTATCAAATCAATGTGATTATAATTTTAAGGGTTTATTTCATAATATAATCTGAATCGAGATTGTTTGTTACTGAATATTATTTGAAAGAAATTAATTGTACGTTTCATAATAAATCCATTAATTATTCTTCTCCTAAGTTTATTCATGATATTTTCAAATAATATTACCATTTTACTTATATTTTTTACTTAAATGATTTATAAAATCTATTTTAAGAAAATTGTTCTTTTCTCTCCTCAGACAGAAATATGCTTTCTTCCAATCCTAAAAATGTTTTCAATTTTTTTCAACATTTTATAATAATTATCATAGTCATTTTCAACCATTTAAACTCCTTAAAAAAATTCTAATGAATCTTATGTAAGTTTCAAAACAATTCCCATTTAGATTTTATTGCAAATGTGTAAGGAATCTTCATATCATTTTCATAACAAGGCACATTACTGAATTTATTATAGTTAAAAAGTAATGTTATTTATTTTACTTCTAAAACATGAAAAAAATTACACAATTTCAACGCCATCATATATTTTAAGATTCCTTTTCATTTTTCTCAGGATCTTTGTTAATGAATTTTTTTAAATGTGGTTTAAAAAAAATTAGAATGAAAACAATATTTTAATCAAGAATAATTTGAAGATATTTTTATGGAATTTATATTCATAAATTAAAAAACCCCATTATTATCACTAAAATAAGAATATTTTATATTGATAACATCTATATTACTCTTCTAGATGGTTTATGATCTTTTTAACTAAGGAAAGTATTGGAATTCACTCCCTTAATCGAATTTTTGAAGTCATTATCTTTTCCTTAAAATGATTAGTTTACTATGATCATTGTAAATTTAATTTACAGTAAATATAAATATTCGTTATCATGGATATGTTTATTTTTTACATAATTTATCATTTCTATATATTTTGTAATACTTTGTATTTTATTTTATTAACTAGGGAAATTTTGGTAAATTAATATTCTCAGCCTAAAACTGATATATATGATAAAGAAAAATAAAAAATAAATTAAATCAATAATTTTATATATAAGTAATTATTTGGATAGGTATGACATGGGTGGGGCTCATTTATAGATACCCCTCTTATGCATCAGTAGTCTTCTAGGATGAATCAGTTAGATAGCCTTAGTGATGTGGGTTTTCACCAATTATTTTTTAGACCTTATTGTGAAAAGTATTGATGGTCAAGGTATCATGTACCTAGAAAACATGGAATCCAATAAAAAAGAATTTCCTTTAATCATTGTTCAGTTACTACTCTCCAATATATTTTTAGTATGATATTATCATTTTATGAATTTTGTTATATGTTATTGATTTAATTGATTTTTTTAGTTATTAACCCTTATATATTGATTATCCCTTATCAAATTTTAGTATTCATGTTAATGGTTAAATTACATGTGTTTTTAAATATTGAATTTTTTTATTGATTATTATCAATGATATTTTCTCATTGATAGTGTCTCTGGACATAGTTCCTTCCCATTGTACCGATTATATGGCATGTGTGTTCCATTATTAAATTTCCATATTGATTATTTTTATTGATTTATGAATGATTTTGATGTACTTAAACCTTACTGGGTATTTGAGAACACACTTATTTTGTTTCCATACATAATATTCAATGATTTTTACCATGATAGATATGAAATGACATTCTTGAGGTAATAATGTTTTTCTTGAAAGAAAAAAATTATGTTGTACTTTTTGTTCAAATTTAATGAATAACTTAATTATGTATCTAGTTTACCAAGACTACTAAACTATTTGGTCCTTCTGGATGAGATTACTTGTATCTTATGCTAATGTAATAATGTACAACACTAGCTCTGAACATCTGGGGTCTAGGTTATTATTTTAATAATTTTACTATAATGTATAACTTCATATTACAAGAAATATAATTTCCATCATGTATATATCATGTTATATCTATACATATCCATAGAAAAAATATAAAAACAATCAAATAGTTTATTTTATTCACATAGATGTGTTTAAACCCTATATATATTAATTTTTTTATAAAAAAATAGATTTATTTTATAATTTAACTTGAACATAAATACATATAACATAAATTAATTAATTCTCAACAATTCACTATAATTTATTCATCACATTTAGGAATTTTAATTATAGGGAATGACATTTTGACATAATAATTAAAAATAAAATAAAAATTTATCTATTATGTTTAAATCATTCACTACAATATTATTGATTATAGAAAATTAACAAGTCAATTTATCTTTCTCCACATTAATCCATCACATTACAAAAAAAATATTTAACTTCATATATAAACCCAAAAAATTTACGTAACACCCTGACCCCAGTTACTGAGAGTCGGTGCATTATTACATAACATTGGCATGATCAAAAGGAAATCATGCCACGAAAGACCGATCAGTTTTGTATTATTAGAAACAATATTCATACATAATCTCAACTTTACAACTTGAAAATAAATAAAACACTAATTTATTCCATTAGAAACATCCAAGCCTCCTAGACTAAGCCTACAAGTCACTCATAATTAACTTCTTCATATCCTGGGAAAATGAAAAATAAGAAAGGGGTGATCTCAAATGCTCAGTAAGGGTAAGAAATATAGCAGAAGATAACATAAATATTAAGCATGGTGAATAATTGAAAACAAATGCCTTTACCAGAAATAAACATGAACACTTTTATGGCAGGAATATGAGTTTATTAAATGATGCCATATTAAAACATAATCATGGGTATTCTACTAGTCGAATGACCACATGAACCATCAATATTATTTCAATAATGAGGGAATGTACAATGCCAGACATTCTGAAACATTTTTTCAAGGCCTCATCCAATATGTCTAAAAATAATTAAGGCCTCGACCAAAACCATATATCAAATTGGGAAAGGCCTCGGCCAATTTCACGTCTAGTTGTCTCTTGTGACCTAACGATGTATCGAGGAGCTATAATGGGATCCACCTGTCACTTACTATGTAAAGACCTAAAATATCAATAGAAACCTTTTTATTAAATACATGGGAATTTTACTAGTCTGTGAAAATTTACGGCGCTTGATTCCGAGACCCGGTGTGCTTGGAATCAATTCTTGAAGTTTTGTTCAGGCACATTCAGTAAACATGCGATAGAGATTTTATAACTTTGGAACTGGTGCTAGGAATTGAAATCTGAAGGCACTGTTGAACTCGCAGAGCCGATATTCAATTAAGAGGACTTTCACCTCAACCACAATTGGTCGAGAATTAATGTTAGTTTTTGAGTTTTTAAGAAAAAGTTAAATAAAAATAAGTGTGAAGCTTATTTTTATGCTTGGTGGTTAAAATCAACAAGGGGTGGTTAGAGGTGGAGGCCACCACAACATAACCTCCCATGAGAGGTTATGTTGGTGGGGCCCACCCTCACATAACCTCCCTTGGGAGGATATATTTGGTGGGGACCACCCGGGCTTGTAACCCTTGGAACCCCCCATTTAAGTGGAGAAAACCCTTGACCTTCCCCACCAATTAATTGAGCCAACTCCACCCCATTAATTAAGTGAGTTAACTCAATTAATTAAACTCGACATTTTAAATCCATCCCAAAAAATAAAATAATATACAAACTATTATTTCAATTTGGATGGAAACATTCTTTTGTTGGAAGGGAGTGTTGAGGAGCTCTTGGAGGTAGAACGCCAAGGACAGAAGAACTCTCCAACGAGGAATGACCACCGAAGAATGACAGACACATTCTTCCTTCTTCAAATATAAAAAAGGAGGGAGCACCATCCTATAATAACACTGACGACGCCGTCCTCAGCTTATTCATTTTCGACGTCAACGAATTGACGTCCGCCTTTCTGTGACACTGTCAATGAACAATGTTACGAGGTAGGGAATTCGAGATTGAATTTTGTTTTTGTTTTATGTAGTTCAATACTGGATGATGTTTTTTCCGATTGATATCACCATAATGTGGAAGGCTTGGGCCGCACAAATACGGACCGACCCTCCCCCTTCATTTTCCTCACTTGTTGATGACGGTGGCGGTGAAACAGCACCGCCAGAAGAGTAAACCGTAGCGGAGCAACAGCGGCCAGCGACGGGCCAGCCAGGAAGAAACCGACGGCGCAAGGACGCCGGGTCACTAAAAGGGTGCAGTGTCGCCGCACCGTGTGGAGGAGAAGGGGGAAGTGGCTAGGACGGGCTGCGGTGAAAGGGCGCGACACCGTCACACCATGCAAAGGAGTAAAGTCACGACCAGGGCGGAGGGGCGTGACACCGTTACGCTGCACAGAGGAACATAGCCATGACCAAGGCAGGCCGCTACAGAGGGGCATGGCACCATCGCGCAACACGAAGGAGCAGAACAACAGATAGGGTGGGCCACAGTGGAAGATCTGAGGTGGTGGATGTTAGGCCGGCCGCCAGTGGTGCAGAGTGGCTAGCCGCTCGGCTAGCCAGGAGGAGCGGGACCCCACTGGGTCCCGCGTGAACTGCACAGGCACCGCCTGCCGCCAATTTGGTCCCCACCCGAACAGTTCATCTGTTCGGGTATCCAGGGGGCACATGCCTCCCCATGGATGCGGCTTAGGCAGACCCCGTAATCTACCGGGCTGCCGAGTCAGACCCAGCGCGGGCCTTCAGGACAGACCTGGCTCGGGCCGGACCCAGCGCGGGCCGTCGGGCCGCCCCCTTGTGTCGGGTCGTCCCCTCGGGTCGGGCCGCCCCCTTAGGTCGGGTCGCCCCTTGGTCCGGGTCGGCCCCATGTACCGGGTCGGTCCCATGGACTGGGTCGGGCCCACAGACCGGGTCGGACCCCATTCCGGACCCATTTGAACCAAACACACTTTTTCATCCATAACTCGGGCTACGAGTGTCTGATCAACGAACCATCTGCGGTGACAGAAAACTTAGAGTGAGGAGGTTATTTTTCCATACCCCAAATTAGGTTTGGACACATTTGGGGTATGGTCATGTTGGTTTTAACCTAAAATACAAATGGGCCCCCTGGACGGAAATGTCAATAACTCACAGACCGGGCGTCCGATTGACGCGCCGTCTATTGCGTTGAGACCCCGACAACGAGGAGGTACTCTGAGATACTTCAACTAGGGGATTATTGAAAGTTGTAGAATCATCCTGTAGTTCGTGGATCGGATTCTCTCGGAGATGAGCGAACGATGTACGGAGACCTAGTAGATGACTGAGACCTGATGACTACTGACCTTTTGACTCTGAGTGTTTCGACTAGTCTAGTGGGGAGTGCCTCTGTGTGATGCGGTAGACCCATGGTACTCGATAGGAGGAGTACCTTACAAGGATGTGAGGGGGAGTGCCTCTATGTGAGCGCGGCAGACCCACAGTGGGGATCGCCTCTGTGTGAGTGCAGCAGATCCACGTTACTCGATAAGAGGAGTACCAAAGTAGTCCAGGATAGTGGGAAGTGCCTCTGTGTGACGTGGCATGCCCACTATACTCGATAGATGAGGAGTAAACCCTCAACTGAGGTTCTAATAGTGTGATTGGGGATGTTACTTGATACTACCCCTAGAATAAAATCCTAGTTTGAGCTGAGTCAATGACTTTTGTGTTTTCCTCATGAATGAGATGGGTTACAAGATAACATAGGTATTTGTATGGGCATATACCTAAGTAATGGTTATCCGTTGAATCCATACTTTTTTGTTTATCCTTGTTGGATTTTGTGATATCTTGAGGGTCCCGGGGTCCCTAATAAGTATCGTTATACTCACCCCATCACGGTCTATGCACGCACCTCGTGGTGTTGGTTGCAGACGACAGACATCACTGACTGAGGCAGAGAGTAGTAGGACTGGACGCTACCCGAAGGTGGACCACTCGACGTGACGGTACACGGAGCGGATGGACATACATGGACTGCTGAGGAGGCCATCTGTACCCACCCTTTAGGTTGGAACCCTGAACGAAAACCCAGTAGATGCTTTAATTTTCTTCATTTGTACTTGTACATTCCTGTTGGGTTTTTATTTCTGGAACATTTACTTTTCAGAACTCTTCTGTATACAGCTTTGTTTAGTGTTTTTCTTCCATCACGTACTCTATTGTGCATGTTCCAGTTTATAAAGGCAGTGCCTTCCCAGTTTAGGTATTTACGCCTTTGGTGCTAGTCAACAGCCCCTGGCCTATGGAAGGAGGGCATGGGGTAGTCACGATATGGGCCCCAGGGGATGAGTCATGACAAATTGGTATAAGAGGAGTCAGTTCTACCGCAGAACATATGACTCTGATCATTCTTTTCTGTGAAGCAATAGTGTTAAGGGTATTAAGTGTGGTTTTCAGTTCTGGGAGTCCAGTGTTGGGGTGGGCAGCTGATGTATCTATACAGAAGGACCTTACCTACTGATTTCTGACTTAGTGCACAAAAACACTTATTGAGTGTGTGTATTTAATTGTTTTCTTAAGTTAGCTCAGTCAGGCCAGCTCACCAGGTATAATAATTTGACCATGTCACAACTGTTTATTTCTGGATGCCTCCCCACAGAGCCCTGAGAGTCATACACTTTGACAGTCCACCAAGCGACGAGGCCTTAGTACAGGGCCCTTTACCAGAGGAGCCACCAGTGGTACCACTTCCCATTAGGCCACTGATTCCACCAGTGCTAGCAGTAGATGATGCACGCCACTTGAGCGCGTTGCATGAGTTCATGTTCCAGAGGCCACCGAGGTTCCGGGGAGAGATGAGCCCATAGGCAACTGGGGATTGGCTGGAGGCTGTGGTGAGAGTCTTCAGGCTAGTAGGGACACCAGTAGACTTCATGACGATCCTTTCGACGAGTCTCTTTTAGGCACCAGCAGACAGATGGTAGAGCCTGATGCTCCAGGTGCATGACAAGGCGACACTATTCTGGGGAGACTTCGAGAGCCTGTTCCGGGCGGATTTTTTCCCAGTCACCCTACATGCGGTGCAAATACAAGAGTTACTACATTTACAGTAGGGTAGTATGACTGTAGCTCAGTACTCAACAAGGTTCACCGAACTCTCGCGCTACTCCACAGATATGGTACGAGACCCATTCTTTAGGGGTCAGAGCTTTGAGAAGGGCCTCAGGTGAGAGATCATGGCATCGATGATCTCCCTCAGTATCCCAATGCAGGCGGGGGTGTTATAGAGATCCCTCCTTGTAGAGAGTTTCCTAGATGAGCAGTCACCAGCAGCAAAACCCACTACTAGTCGACATGCAGCGATGTCTTCTGCAGCTGGTAGTAGACAGATGACGCAAAGGTCCAAGAGGACCAAACCCATAGGTGGACGACCGCAGGACTCAGGATCTATTATGCGGGGCCCCGAGGTAGTGACTTACCTGCTAGGAGCAAGAAGTGTTACACATGTGGCTGGTATATTTACATGGCTCAAGATTGTCTGAACCTCCATTCAAATGATCACCAGACAGTTGAGGGATCTTTCAGGCAGAGTTTGAGATTTGATTGAGGCGGTCTGCAGGGTGTAGGCAAACGTGGCAGAGGAGCTGGTCGAGCAGCTGGCGGTGGACGACGTTACAAGGTGCTACCGCCACCACCACCAGGAGGTCCACCCCGACCGTAGGCAGTGGGTGTATAGGGGAGATCTTAGCTTTAGTTAGCTGAGGCATATAACCACAATGCTTTGAAGATTATTCAAGGTATTATCTGTGTCTACTCCACCTTATCTGCAATTCTTACATACACAGGTTCTATTCACTCTTTCATTGCCACTACCCTCGTTCAGAGCTTGGAGATTCTGACGGAGTCGTTGGATTGATCCTTACGGATAGATACTCATACAGGAGTAGACTCGATGATTACGCACTGGTGCTGGCAGTGTGAGATTACTCTAGGAGGCAAGAGCTTCGGCTGGGATCTCCTTGTAGCACCGTCGAGGCCTTATGATGTCATATTGGGTATGGACTGGTTATCTACAGTCCATGCTCAGATTGACTGTATTAGGTGCAATGTCTGGTGTGTCTGCATGGATGGGACCATGTTCACCTTCAACATTAATAAGGGAACTTTTGCAGCACATGACGAACTTACATGGAGGAGGGTGAAACCGATCACTCACTAGTTGGCTTGCCCTACCCTCAGTGCAGTTGATATGGAGAATCCGACTTATCCTGTAGTGGTGGACTAGTACACAGATGTTTTCCAGGACGATGTTCTAGGACCACCTCTTCGTAGAGAGGTGGACTTCTACATTGACCTGTACCCCGGGATGGCACCGATATCTACTCCAGCATATCTGATGGCTCTCGCTGAGCTTTGCGAGCTTTAGGTATAACTAGAGGACTTGCAGGGAAAGTGATTCATTCAGCCCAGTGTTTCTCCCTGGGCAGCCCCAATTCTATTCACCAAGAAGGTGGGTGGGAGCTTGAGGCTCTGTGTTGACTATCATCACTTGAACCAGGTGTCCATAAAAAACAAGTACCCACTTCTGAAGATTGACGACCTCTTTGACCAGCTGAAGGGAGCACGGTGGTTCTCGAAGATAGTCCTCAGATCAGGCTATCACCATCTCAGAGTTTGAGATGAGGATGTGCAGAAGATGGCATTTAGGTGTCGATAAATCCACTACGAGTTCTTCATTATGACCTTCAGAGTAACCAATACTCTAGTAGTGTTCAAGTGTCTCATGAAGAGGATTTTCCAGCCTTACCTCGATTGCTTTGTCATGGTCTTTATCGACGACATTATGATCTACTTGACTACTGAGGAGGAGCATGCCTACCATTTGAAGGTAGTACTAGAAACAATCTGAGAGCACCAGATTTATAGTAATCTCTTGAAGAGACAGTTTTGGATTCGAGAGGTTCACTTATTAGGACATGTTATCTCTGAGGCTGGAGTTGCAGTAGATCCAGCGAAGATTAAGGCGGTAATTGCTTGGTAGCCACCCAGGTGTGTGACGGAGGTACAAAGTTTATTGGGATTGGCTGGATAATACCGGAGGTTCATTTCATACTTCTCCAGAGTTGCATCACCACTATCAGCCTTGACAAAGAAGGGACAACCTTTCGTGTGGTCGGAAAGATGCCACCAAAGCTTTTAGGAGATGAGGCAGAGGCTGACTAGTGCCCCCATCTTGAGGCTTCCAAAGGAGGGAGTAGGGTACGTAGTTTACTATGACACATCAGGGACCGGACTTTGGTGTGTCCTAATGCAGGAGCGAGCAGTGATTTCTTATGGTTCTCGGCAGCTGAGACATCACGAGAAGAACTACGCTATCCATGACCTAGAGTTAGTAGCAGTGGTGTTCGCCTTGAAGTTGTGGCACCACTATCTGATGGGCAAACATTTTACCGTGTACTCTGATCACAAGAGTCTCAGGTATATCTTCTCTCTGAAGGACCTGATCTTGAGACAAAGACGATGGCTTGAGTTCCTCCAGAACTATGACTTAGAGATATTCTATACTCATGGGAAGGGAAACATTGTTGTAGATGCGCTCAGTAGGAGGACTGGTATACAACTTCTAGGAGAGGCGATAGAGAAGTTAGCATATTTATAGATATCCTTTGTGGATAGATATGGAACAATATTCCTACAGCTTCTTACAGTCACTCCTCCACTTCTTCAGCGAGTCAGGGAGGCACAGCGTGGAGACACTGACTGTGAGATGCGACATGCACAGATATCTATAGGGCAGGTACGTGATGGTTTTTTAGAAGGTGGGGAGCACACCATTCTCTACATAGGACGTACTATAGTTCCAGTGTCAATTCAAGAGAACATGTTGAGGGAGTTTCACACGTCCCCTCTAGCACTACATCCAGGAGTGGAGAAGATGTACTAGGATCTTCGATGATAGCACTGGTGGCCAGGTACGAAGAAGGAAGTAGTGGAGTCTATCTTGCGGTTCCTCACATGTCAGCAAGTGAAGGCTGAGCACCATGTACTAGAAGACTTGGTTCAGCCTTTAAATGTCCTAGAGTTGAAGTGGGATGGGATATCCATGGAATTTGTGATTGTTATTCCACATACATCCAAGATTCATGATTCGATATGGGTGATCGTTGACCGACTCACCAAGTCAGCCCACTTCCTACCGATCAGAGAGCAGGGTTCAGTAGAGAGCTTGGGACACCTCTATCTGCATGAGATTGTGTGTTTTCATGGAGTACCTTATTCTATTGTCTCTAACCATGACACACAGTTTACTTCCAGGCTATAGAAGGGGTTGCAGGAGGCTTTCGGGGTGTAGCTTTGCTTGAGCACTGCCTTCCATCCTCAGACGGATGGTCAGACTGAGTGGACCATCCAGACCCTTGAGGACATGCTCTGCGCACATGTCACCGACATTGTTCATAGTTGGGAGGATCACTTACCTTTTGTGGATTTTTTCTACAATAATATCTATCACTCCACTATAGGGATAACACCTTTGGAGGCCTTGTACGGGCGACCTTGCAGATCACCCTTGTACTGGACTGACCATGGGGAGTCAGCACTAGTGGGACCAGAGATGGTACGAGCTACTACGAAGAAGGTTCAGATCATCCAGGAGAGGATGAAGACCGTACAAAGTAGGTAGAAGTCGTATGCTGATTGGAGATAGAGACCTCTGGAGTTCGAGGATGGCGACCACGTCTTTCTACGGGTCTCACCTCGATGAGGTCTATGGAGATTTGGCCAAGGCATAAAGTTGTCTCCGTGATTCATCAGACCATTCCAGGTCCTCAGCAGAGTAGGCGAGGTGTCTTACCACTTAGCTCGTCCACCATAGTTGCACCAGGTGCACGACGTCTTCCACGTATCTCAGCAGAGGAGATATGTGCATGACCCATCCCACATCATCGACCATGGAGAGAAGGACATCAATGACAGGGTGACTTTCACGGAGGTTCCAGTGGAGATTGAGGATTGACATGATCAGATCCTACGTGGAAGGTCGATTACTCTTGTGTGTGTATGCTGGAAGCATGGGAACCTCCAGCAGAGCACATGGGATCAAGAGGCTTAGATGCGTGCTCAGTACCCTCATTTGTTCCCTTAGTTCGAGTTTTAGCTTACGGGGACGTAAATCCCCGAGGTGGGGAGAATGTAAAGACCTAGAATTTCTGTGGAATTTTTTTTCTTAAATACATGATAATTTTATGAGTCCGCGAAAATTTACGGCGCTATATTCCGAGGCCTAGTGTTCCCAGAATCAATTTCTTAAGTTTTGTTCAGGTATGTTCATTAAAAGTGCTAGAGATATTTTATAACTTTTGAACCGGTGCTAGGAATTAAAATACGAGGTCACTCTTGAACTCGCAGCATCGATATTTTCTTAAGAATACTTTTACCTCGACGATAGTTGGTTGAGAATGAAAGTTAGTTTTTGAGTTTTTAAGAAAATGTTAAATAAATATAAGTGTGAAGCTTATTTTTATGCTTGGTGGTTAAAATATCCTAGGGGTGGTTAGAGGTGGAGGCCACCACACCGTAACCTCCCATGAGAGGTTATGGTGATGGGGCCCACCCACACATAACCTCCCTTGGGAGGATATATTTGGTGGGGACCACCCGGGCTTGTTACCCTTGGAACCCCCCATTTAAGTGGAGAAAACCCTTGACCCTCCCCAACCAATTAATTGAGCCAACTCCACCCCATTAATTAAGTGAGTTAACTCAATTAATTAAACTCCAAATTTTGAATGCATCCAAAAAAATAAAATAATAGACAAAAAATTATTTCATTTTTGTTGGAAACATTCTTTTGTTGGAAGGGATAGTTGATGAGATCTTGGAGGTCGAACGCCAAGGAAGGAAGAACTCTCCAACGTGGAATGACCACCGAAGAATGAAAAACACCTTCTTCCTTATTTAACCGAAACAAAGGAGGGAGCATCATCCTAGAAGAACTTCGTCGACGCCATCCTCAGCTTCTTCATTTTTGACATCAACGAATTGACGTCCGCCTTTCCTCGACACCATCAACGAACAATGTTACAAGGTAGGGAATTTGAGATTGAATTTTGTTTTCGTTCTACGTCATTCAATCTTGGGTGATGTTTTTGCCAATTGATTTCACCATAACGTGGAAGGCTCGGGCCGCACAAACATGTCTCATCCCTCCCCCTTCGTTTTCCTCGCTTGTTGACAATGGCGGGGGAGCAATGGCGCCGCTGGAAGACTAAACCGTGATGGAGAAATGGCAACCAACGATGGGCCGACCGTGAAGAAACTGGTGGGGCAAGGCCACCGGGTCACCGAAAGGGCACGACACCGCCGGGCTGTGTGGAAGAGAAGGGCTCCACGACTAGGACGGGTCATGGAAGAAGGGCGTGGCGCCATCGTGCCGCATGGAGGAGCAGAACCGCAGCCAGGGCGGGCCGCAACGGAGGAGCCGAGGCCGCCGACATCGGGCCGGCTGCCGGTAGTGCGGAGCGGCTGGCCGCTCGGCCTGCCAGGAGGAGCGGGACCCCACTGGGTCCTGCGTGAGCTGGACCAGCACCACCTGGTGCTATTTTGGTATGTACCTAAATAGTTCATCTTTTTGGGTATCCAAGGGGCGTGCACCTCTCCCTAGACGCAGCATAGGCGGACCCCACGAGCCACCGGGCCGGACCCAGTGCGGGCCGTTGGGCTGGACCCAGTGCTGGCCGGACCCAGTGCGGGCCATCGGGCCGCCCCCTCGGGTCGGGATGTCCCCTCAAGATGAGCTGCCCCCTCGGGCCAGGACGGACCCGAAGACCGGGTCAGACCCATGGACCGGGTCAGACCCAAGTCCAGACCCAAGTCCATACCCATTTGAACCGAACAAACATTTTTTCCCATAACATGGACTACGAGTGTCTGACTGACGAACCGTCTATGGTAAAGAAAAGATTAGAGCGAGAAATTTCTTTTGGATTACCCCACTTATTGTTTTTACACAGTTGGGGTACAGTCGGGATGGTTTGAATCTAAAATCCAACTGGCCCCCTAGGATGGAAATGCCAATAACTCATATACCGGGTGTCCGATTGTCTCTTCATCTGTTGCGTTGAGACCCCTGCGACGAGGCAGAACTTAGAGATACTTCTACTGCAGACTTATTGATAGTCGGAGAATCGACCAGTATTTCTTGGAGAAGATCCTCCCAGAGACAGGAGAGTGGAGTACGGATACCTAGAAGATGGCTGAGACCTGATGGCTATTGACCTTTCGAGTCGGAGTGTTTCGACTAGTCCAATGGGGAGAGCCTCTACGTGACACGACAGACCCACAGTGGGGAGTACCTCTGTTTGACACAGAAGACCCATGGTACTCGACAAGAGGAGTACCTCAGCAGGCTACGAGGGGGAGATCCTCTGTGTGAGCATGGCAGACCCACAGTGGGGAGCGCCTTTGTGTGAGCACAGAAGATCCATGGTACTCAACAAGAGGAGTACCACAACAGTCCAGGATAGTGGGAAGCACCTCTGTGAGACACGGCGAGCCCACTGTACTCTATAAAGGATGAGTACAGCATCAGCCGAGGTTTTGACAGTGTAACTAGGGATGTTACTTGATTCTACCCCTAGAATAAAATCTTGGTTTGAGCTGAGTCAATGACTTTTGTGTTTTCCTCATGATTGAGATGGGTTACTAGATAAATTAGGTATATTTATTGGTATATACCTAAGTAATGGTTATCCATTGAATCCATACTATTTGGTTTATCCTTGTTTTATTTTTTGAGATCTTGAGGGTCTCAGGGTCCCTATTGAGTATCGTTATACTCACCCCTGCACGGGATATGCCCGCACCTCATTGTGTTGGTTACAGATGACAGACAACGTTGACTGAGACAGAGAGTAGCTGGACTGGATGGTCCCAAGAGGTGGACCTCTCAGCGTGACAGTACACAGAGCGGACAGACGGATGTGGAGTGCTGAGGAGGCCATCTATACCTACCCTCAAGGTAGGTACCCCAGAGGATGACCCAATAGCTTCTTTACTTTTCTTCAGTTGTACTTGTACTTTCCTGTTGGGTTGGTATTTCCGGCCCCTTCACTTTTCAGCACTCTTTTGTATACAGATTTTTTTAGTGTTTTACTTACAGCACGTACTCTGTTGTGTGTGTTCCAGTTTATAAAGGCAATGCCTTCCTAGTTTATGTATTTAAGCATTTGGTGCTAGTCACCAGCCCCTTGCCTATGGAAGGCGGTCTTGGGGTAGTCACGATACAGGCCCCGGGGTACGGGTCGTGACATACTATGTCCAATAAATTCTTCATATGAAAATGATGAAATATAACATAAACATTCATATTAAAACTAGCATAAAAAATGTTTATACTTTAACCATAAACCATGAATGGTATAAAAATAACACATCCACAGTAAAACATATCAAAAAACCTTCAATAAAATATGGAAGATTTGTATCATAATGAATTTACTTCAAACAAGTATAAAATCCCTCAAAGGATGTTGACAAGATGAAATCAAAACTATTTGAGAGAAATATCGCTTTCTTTTTTTTGAAATCAATTAAAGATACATAATTATAAGAGAATCCATTTCTTTTGAAACTATTCTTATAATCTTGTAAGGGATGCTTTGATGATGTTATAACAGCAGAGAATAACTGCACCCTCCATATTAGTAAAAAAAGACATTCTTACCTTAATTTTGTCGAAAAGTTTGTAAAGTACCTTGTTTGGAAAATGACTGAAAGATTCCTTTCAAAATATATAAGTTAAAATAAGGTTATAAATGACTTAAAATAATTGTCTAGTAAATTTTAAAAATGTTTTGAAATATATTTTTATGAAACATGGATGTGGATGATAATGAGGTCCCAGTAGATACTTACGTAAAAACAACCTCAGATAATAAAGAGATTGCAGAATTAACCCTTACCTTGTACTTTTCCTTGGTGGAGGGTAGGTTAACCTTATATATAATGGTTAAATAATTGTTATCAAATTATTTAATAACTATATACATTAATATGATATCATATATGATCTTCTAATATTTCTTTGTTAATAATATTTTAGTATTATCATAGTTTTAGGTGTTAAATGATTCATTTTCCATTATATGCTTCGTTATGTAAGTAATGTTTGTTATGAATAGGATGTATCTTATTAATATTCATAATGATATTATATCATTAAACATTATTGTAAATCATCAAATGAAAATTATTCTTGAATGGATACGATGGGGAATGAATCTCATCATGTTCGTGGAGTGGTAATCCGTACGTACGCACGAGCTACAATTTCATTCTTTTGATATTAAAATAATATATAATTGGATGATATATCATATATATACAGAATAAATATCATGTTATATTTATTATTTACATCAATTATATATCATTATTATACCCATCCAAAAAATAATGTATTGAATAACAACTACACCACGACGTGGAGACGGTAAGTCGTACGTACGTGCGTATGGTGACATGTCATTAAAAGGATGGATAGAATAATGAATATGGTTGTACCATATTTATAATAATATCATAGTATATATAAGATACTAGAGTTATTATTTTATAATGGGAAAAATAGAGAAAGAGGAAGTGGAAGAAGAAAGGAACTTGAAAGAGGTGATGAAATATTTACCACTTCTTCGGGTTCTTCCTTTTGATTTGATCAAACGGGCTCCTTATATTGGCTTTCTGACTAAATTAATGCCTCTAGGATGAAGTTATGAAATTTGAGAGGATATTTGGGTAGGTTTTGGCCGAGCCAAATGGCATTGAAGGTGTGAATTTGAGAGAAGGAGAAGTTCATTTTTATTAGAGGGGTGAGAGGCATCTTAAAAAAGATTGAAATGTTATTTTATAATAAAATAATTTTCGGTTTATAATGGCTCAAAAATGAATTATTTAAAGATTAAGGTGGGTATGGTTCGAAAACTACTCAGACAATAGGTTTTAGACAGGTATGGGTCACTTTATTAACCTTATCTTCTAGACTTAACTCTTAGTTAAATAGATTGACATTTACCATATCTCTTTGAATTTTTACATTATCTGGTTAATAAAATTACTAAAAACCTCCAATCGAAACCCAAGTGGTTCATTGAAGACATATATAATAGTATTTAAGCCCTTTTTAGAAACCTTATATTTTTAAGAATAGAATTACAATTAATAATATAATATTTGTTTTAAAAACTCTTTTATGTCAATTTTGACACTATTTGGTATTTTGTTTTTTCTAAATTCATAATAGCATTATTAATTCAAGAAAAATTCCTTTAATCAACTCTAACATGTCATATTAACCTATAAAATCTGTTTAATTCATAAAAAGTCTCAAATTACATTTATTGGGGTATTTATAATATCAATTATTTTAATATTTCATTAATAATGTAATTATTGCATCATCATTATGTCATAAATAAATTAAATTATACAATGTCTAAAAATTATAAAAAAAATACCATTATGTAGGAAATATTTTTAGATTTCTAATGAAAATTTATATTTTAATAGATAATATATATAACCTTATGTAAAAATTATTTTACTACAATATATATGCCATGTCATTTTTGTATGTAGTTTAACTTAATTAATATAAATTGTCATTATCACTTACAAGTGGATCCATGGGGTCCCAAAATTGACCAAAGGATGCCAATGGTCAGAACTGTACCAGACAATAGGTTTAGGACATGTGTTATGATAATTTAATATTATTATAATATTATTTTTTTACCCTTATTTACCGGATTTACCCTTTAACCATGGTAAATAAAATATCTACTGAAGTAATAATTCAAAATGTCTAAAAATAAAAGTTATCTATTTACACAATTTGGACATCCTGATTATAAATATGGTATCCATTTCTATAAATTCAAAACACATAAGTGGCAGAAATTAATTTAAAATTAATTCCCATTGTCAAAACAAAAAGTCTGTTTTTAAGAAATAATAACTATCAAAAGATTGACACTTACTTATATCCAGTTTAAATGTGAAATTACGTCCAATGACCAACATTGTATTAAATGGTAAAAATATAATCTATGTATACTCAAAACCCACTCAATAGTATAATTTATCACTATAAATTATTTTTATTAAAAAATCTGTTTTTAATTAAAATTTAGCATTTTCACTATTCATCAAAAACTGAATGTTTTTAGAAAAATTTCAAAAATTCACCCTAAGATAATTTCAATATTATAAACCAAAATATGAAGTCCATTTTGAATGATAGAATTGATAAAATTTCAAAAGGTGGGTATTACTATTCATAACAGATAGTTTGATTGGCCGCGATGTGTTAGAATCTCGAAGTTGCGTACAACACAAGCTATTGCATTATTAAAAGAGAAATGTACTAAGGAAGCTTTGGGTGCTAAATTTTCTCATCATTAAAAAAATGGTTTCCTCAAAATTTCTAAAATATTACTGCATAAAAAGATTCAGGTTGTTCTTCATCATAAGTTCCTCCGGTTCCCACATTGCCTCTTCCATTTTATGGTTTCTCCATAGAACTTTTACCAGACGAGTTGTCTGGTTTATCAAAACTTGTTCTCTTATACCAAGAATGTTGACAGACTCTTCAAAATAAGATAGATCGGGTTCCAGTTCTAATTCTTCATAGGTGAGTACAACATTGGGTTAGGCATGTATTTTCTCAACAATGATACATGGAACACATCCCGAACTTTGGAGAGACTTAGCGGCATTACCAAATGGTAATCTAGTGCCCCAATTCATTCTAGAATTTCAAAAGGTCTGATGTATCTAGTACTTAATTTACCCTTCTAACCGAACTGTATCATTCCATTCCATTGAGATACCTTCAAGAAAACATGATCTCATACCTGAAATTCCAAATCCTTCCTTCGGTTATCTGCATTGATATTCTTCCAACTTTGAGTTACTTTCATGTGTGTTTGGATTACCTTCACCTTTTCCATAGTTTCCTCAACAAGTTCTTGGCCTAAGAGTTTTATTTCACCAACATCATCCCAACAAGTTAGTGTACGACATCTCTTTCTGTATAACGCTTCATATGGTACCATATAAATACTTGAATGAAATCTATTGTTATAGGAAAATTTAATAGAGGTAAATATTGATCCCACATACCTTGAAAGTTAAGTGATAAAGATCTAAACATGAATTCTAAGGTTTGAATAGTCTGTTCGGATTTTCCATCAGTTGGAGGGTGGTAGGTAGTGTTCAAAAGAAGTTCAGTATCCAGGGATTTCTGAAGAATTTTCTAGAATCTTGATGTAAAACGTGGATCAAGATTAGAAACAATCGACAGAGGCACTACATGAAGTCTTACAGCTTTGTTAATATACAGTATTGCTAAATGTTCAAGTGGTAAATCTTCTCTTATAGAAAGAAAATGTGATGTCTTGGTAAGATGATCAACAATGCCACATATTGAATCGTTCCTTCTAGGAGTCTTTGGTAGTCCCATGACAAAGTCCATTGTAATATTATCCCATTTCCACTCAGGTATGGGAAGAGGTTGCATGACTCATCCAAGCTATTGTCTTCGAGCCTTCACTTGTTGACAAACCATACATATTGACACAAAATCATAAATCTCCCTCTTTATGTTTTCCTACAAAAAATGTTCCTTAAAATATCTATACATCTTGGTTCTCCCGAGGTGTATAATGAAATTAGAGCTATGCGCATCATCTAACAAATCCCTTTTCAGATCAGGTATATTGGGAACACAAAGTCTCTTCCCAAAGTTCAAAATCCCATCTTCATATATGAATTCGATCAATCTTCCAACATTCATAGATTTAATCTTCTTTTTAAATTCCTCATCATCATCCTGATAACTTTTTATCCTTTATAGTAAAAAATGTTTGGAAACCATTTGAAAAATCATTGATGTTTCACCTCCATGGTTATTCCCATATCAATCTTTATGAGATCCATGAAAATAGGATCCCTTTCAACTCTCATATTGTTAAAAACTCCCTGGTATTTTCTTCTCAAAGCATCTTCCACCTTATTTTCCTTCCCTGGGTGGTAGTGTATCGTGCAATCATAATCCTTGAGTAATTCAAGCCATCTCCTTTGATTCATGTTTAGTTCCTTCTGAGAGAAAATATACTTCAAACTCTTGTGATTAGTATAAATCTCACATTTTTCAACATAATGATAGTGTCTGCAAATATTCAAGGTAAATATTACAGCTGCTAACTGAAAATCATGAGTATGATAGTCTTACTCATGAATTTTTAGTTGTCGTGACGCATAGGCAATAACTCTATCATTATGCATAAGGACACAACCAATTCCTTTTTTTATGAATCACTATAAATAAAAAACCTACAATTCCCTGATGGTAGAGTCAAGATAGGAGCATTGACTAATCTTTTCTTTAGTCCTTTGAAACATTTTTTAGACTATTTTTTCCAAACAAATTTAACCCCTTTACGTGTGAGCATCGTTAATGTGTTATCAAATTAGGAAACATTCTGGACAAAACGCTGATAATAACCTGCTAAACCAATAAAACTGTGTACCTCAGTTATACTTGTTAGTGCTGGCCGTTCTTGGATTTCCTTTTTCTTGTAAGGGTCAATAGATATTCCATCCTTAAAGACAATATGGCCAAGAAATGAAATCACTAGAAGCCAAAATTCAAACTTGCTAAACGTCCCGTATAATTCATTTCGTTTTAGAGTTCTCAGAATGTTGTATATGTGATTTTCATGATATTCATAGCTTTTGGAGTATACCAGGATATCATCAATAAATACCATAAAAAATCATCAAAATATTCTTTGAAAACTCTATTCATTCGATCCATGAAAATAGAGGGTGCATTAGTCAGCCCAAAAGGCATTACAGTAAACTCATAATGCCCATACCACTTTCGAAATGCTATTTTCAGAATGTCTTACTTTTCACACACAACTAATGATATCCAGATTGAAGTTAAATCTTTGAAAAATATATACCCCCATGAATTTGGTCAAATAAATCATCAATGAGAGGTAGGGGATACTTTTTCTTTATTGGTATAGTATTGATCTCCATATAGTCAATGCATAACCTCATAGATCCATCTTTCTTCTTAACAAAAAGAATAGAGGATTTCCATGGAGAAACCCTAGGGCGAATAAATCCCTTATTACACAATTCCTCTAGTTGTTTCTTTAGTTACAGTAATCCCACAGTGTCCATTCTATAAGGGGTATTTGATATGGGCCTTGAACCAGAAATTAAATCAATGGAAAACTCAATTTCTTATTCTGGAGGATGTCCAGGTAAATCTTCTGAAAACACATCATCATATTCTTTCACAATAGATACATTTTCTATTTGAACATTCTTTTCCTCACCCACAGTTTTTTCATTCTCTTCCTCTCCAATAATTGAATTTAGTTGAGCTACTGGGGGTGGATCTAGATAATAATGAGGTGGTGATGTTTCTGTGCTAAAGATAAGGTGTTCTTTATCATCGTCATCAAAAATCGTATCCTCCTTATTCATACAATAAATTTTTACATCATGGTCCGAAATACAATCCATATCGAGGATTATATCAAATTCATTCATGGGTATGATGATGAGATCGGTAGATAAAGAACATTTACATTCCCTAATGGGAACTGATTCACAAAAATTTGTACCAATGATAATTCCCTTAAGAGTTTTGACTAAAAACTCCCATGTTTAGTAAAATTGGAAATATCAAATTTTCTTAGAAAACTGGGAAGATATGAAACAATCTGATGATCTAGAATCAAATAAATCATTGGATAAACTTGAATAAACCATTAAATTACCTGCCACCACGTCTTTCGGGGCTTCAACCTCAGTAGTAGTGATCACATAAGCTTGGGCTTGATCCTTGGATTTTTCTGAGGTAAGTTTCCCTATTTCTTAGGACATTCATTTGAATAATGTCCCATATCCCTGAAATTGTAGCATTGAACATTGGTATCATCTTTCTTCCCCTTAAAATCACCAGCAAGATGGCCTTTCTGTCCACATTTTTAGAACACTCCTTTTCATTTTAGACAGGCACCAGGGTGCTTCCTTCCATAATTATCATAGGGTGGAAATTCAATTCTTCCCTGTTTCTTTATTTCCATTCCTAGAGTGTTCAGAAGATCTCTTCTTCTCTTTCATTTCTTTAAAGTCACAAGACATAGAGAATTTATTTTCTGTCTTGATAGCACACGAGAAAATATCTTCGTATGATGAGAAGGATTTTGATACTAATGCTCGATAGAGAAATGGTTTTAACCCATCAAAGAAACGGTCAATCATACTTCTTGGGTTATGTATATAATCTGAAGAATGCCTCGCTAACCTTGTAAATTTATCTTCATACTTTGCGACATTCTCATCCTCCTTTTTCCTCAGACTCAGAAATTGTATTTCCATATCCGCTCGATGGTCATGAGGAAAGTATTTTTATAAGAAAATTTCTTTAAACTCATTCTATTCCATATTTTATACTTCATCATTTTCCATTGTGTTTTGAATCAATAACCACTATTGATCAGCATCTCTAGTGAGGTAGTAAACTTCCATGACAACATTTTCCCTTTCACTACTCCCCAAGGTGTGGAATATTTTCCATAAGTAATTTATCCATTGCTCCGATACTAATGGATTTTTACCCCCATTGAATGTTGGTGGGTGTTTCCTCATAAAGTGTTATAACAATGATCCTCTGCGTTGTGGATCAGGGTGCTCTATAGGGGTAAGGTTATTATTCAAAACCTGTGTGAGTTGTCTCAGTATGGTTATAAGATGATCAACACCAGTTGTATCACCAGCTCCACTATAATTATCTTGACCAGGAGGGAAATCCCTACATGGTGTGCATGCATTGATATGGTTTCCATTCCTCTCAATAGGCTCCATTTCTAAACAATGGCATACACTATATTAGTTTAGGAATCACAATACAAAAATCCAAACTTGTAAAACACTTAACATTTATTTAACTGTTTATAGATATAATCCATAATCGTAAAAATGTTTTCATTGAGGAAGTATATACTCATAAAACCTTCATAATGGTTTGTAAAGAAAATTATAATTATCCTAAGCATATCACCCGGGAGTGTCGTAACCAAAAGTGTAGCAAAGCCCATTGTCGTGCACCTGTTCCCATTCAAGTCTAGCTCAAAGTGGTGTTTACAGGTTTTACCCATAGGTACATCTGTGCCAGAGCCACCACTACCTGATTGTATCTAGAAAAGGATGTACCACTTGCAAAACTCACAAAATCTCTACAGTATTAAAATTCTAGGATGTTCTTCTATACTAATCCTTAAAGTCTATCTTAGGGATATATTCTTTAATCATAGTTTATCTTAATCTAGTTTCCATGGTTTGTACTAAAATTACTCTGATACCAACTGTAATTCCCTGACCCTAGTTACCCAAAGTCAGTGAATTATTACATAACATTGGCATGATCACAAGGAAATCATGTCCCAAAAGACCGATCAGTTTAGTATTATTGGAAAAAAGATTCATATATAAGTCCAACTTTACAACTTGAACAGAAATACAATACTAATTTATTCAATTAGAAACATCCAAGCCTCTTAGATTAAGCTTGAAAGTCACTCATAATTAATTTATTTATATCCTGGGAAAATGAAACATAATAAAGGGGTGAGCTCAAATGCTCAGTAATGGTAAGCATTACAGCGGAAGATAACATAAATATTAAGCATGGTGAATAATTGAAAACACATGCCTTTACCAGTAATAAACACAAACACATTTACGGAAGGAATATGAGTTTAGTAAAAAATGCCATAATAAAACATAATAATGGGTATTATACTATTCTAATGACCACATGAACCGTCGATATTATTTATATAATGAGGGAATTTATAATGCTGGACATTCTGAAACATTTGGTCAAGGCCTGGGCCGAGACGTCTAAAAATGATTAAGGCCTAGGCCAAAGACATATATCAAATTGGGAAAGGTCTAGACCAATTCCATGTCTAGTCGTCTCATGATACCTACCAACTCATCGAGGAGCTATAGTGGGTTGACCCCGTCACTTACTATTTCCAATACATTCTTCATATGAAAAGGTTGAAATATAACATAAACATTCGTATTAAAACTACATATGAAATGATATTACATTAACCATAAACCATGAATGGTACAAAAATAACACATCCACAGTCAAACATATCACAAAACATTCAATACAATATGGAATATTTGTATCATAATGAATCGACTTCAAATAAGTAAAAAATCCATCAAAGAATGTTGATATAGATGAAATCAAAACTATTTGAGATAAACATCCCTTTATTTTATTGAAATCATTTAAAGTTACATAATTATAAAAGAAAACATTTATTATAAAAATATTATTATAATATTTTAAGGGAATCTTTGATGATGTTATAATGATGGAGAATAACCTCACCCTCCGTATAAGTTAAAAAAGGACATTCTTACCTTAATTTTGTCGAAAAGGTCTTAAAGTATCTTGTTTGAAAAATGACTGAAAGATTCTTTTCAAAATATATAAGTTCAAACAAGGGTATAAATGACGTTAACTAATTTTCTAGTAAATAGTAAAAATGTTTTGAAATAAATTTTTATGAAACATGGATGTGGATGATAAAGAGGTCCCAGTAGATACTTATGTAAAAACAACCTCGGATAATAAAGAGATTGTAGAATTAACCCTTACCTTGTAGTTTTCCTCGGTTGATGTTAGGTTAACCACCTATATAATGGTGAAATAATTGTTATTAAATTATTCATGAACTATATACATTAATATGATATCATATATGATTATTTCTTTGTTTATAAAATTTTAGTATTATCATTGTTTCAGGTGTTAACTGATTCATTTTCTTTTATTTGATTTGTTACATAAGTAGTGTTTATTATAGATAGAATATATCTTATTCATATTCATAATTATATTATGTCTTTAAACATTTTTTTAATCATTAAATTAAAATTAGTCTTGAATGGATACGATGGGGAATGAATCTCATCGTGTTCGTGGAGACGGTAATCCGTACGTACGCACGACCAAAAATTTCATCCTTTTGATATTAAAATAATATATAATTGGATGGTATATCATATATAAAAAATCATTATCATGTTATATTTATTATTTACATAAATTATACATCATTATTATAACCATGCAAATAATAATGTATTTAATAATAAATACGCCACGACGTGGAGAGGGTAAGCCGTACGTACGCACATATGGTGACATTTCATTCAAAGGATGGATAAAATAATGTATATAGTTGTACCATATTTATAATCACATCAAATTATATAGAATATACTGGAGTTATTATTTTATAATGTAAACAACAATGAAAGAGGAAGTGGAAGAAGAAAGGAACTTGAAAGAGGTGATGAAATATTTACCTCTTTTTCGAGTTCTCCCTTTTTATTTGATCAAAAGGGATACTTAAGATGACCTTCTGACTAAAGGAAGGCCTCTATGATTAATGGAGGATAGTTGTAGGATATTGTATTAGGGTTTGGCCGAGCCAAATGGCTTTGAAGGTGTGAATCTGAGAGAAGGAGAAGTTACCTTTTATAAGAGGGGTGAGGGGCACCTTGGGAAAAGATTGAAATATTATTTTATAATAAAATAATTTTCGGTTTATAATGGTTCAAAAATGAATTATTTAAAGTATAAGGTGGGGATAGGTCGAAAACCACTCAACCAATAGGTTTTAGACAGGTATGGGGCACTTTATTAACCTTATCTTCTAGATTTAACTCTTAGTTAAATTGATTGACATTTACCATGTCTCTTTGTATTTTTATATTATATAGTTAATAAACTTACTATAAACTTCCAATAGAACCCCAAGAGGTTCATTAATGACATATATAATAGTATTTAAGCCATTTTTCTGAGCCTTATATTTTTCGCAATATAATACCAATTAATAATATAATATTTGTTTTAAAAACTCTTTTATGTCCATTTTGACACAATTTGGTATTTTGTTTTTTCTAAATTTATAATAGCATTATTACTTAGAATAAAATACATTTAATCAACTCTAAAATGTAATATTAACCTATAAAATTATTTTAATTTATAAAAAGTCTCAAATTACATTTATTTGTGTATTTATAATTTCAATTATTTTAATATTTCATTTATAATGGAATTATTGTAGCATCATTATGTCATAAATAAATTAAATTATAAAATGTCTAAAAATTATAAATAAAATACCATTATGCAGGAATTATTTTTATCCTTATAATGAATATTTATAGTCTAAGATATAACATATATAAAACTATGTAAAAATTGTTTTACTAAAAGATATATGCATATGTCATTTTTTGTATGTAGGTTAACTTAATAAATATAAAGCGTCATTATCACTTAAAAGTGGCTCCATGGGGTCCCAAAATCGACCAAAGGATGACCATGTTCGGAAATGTATAATCCAATATGGTTAGTACATGTGTTAGGGTAATTTAATATTATTATAATATTATTTTTTTACCCTTATTTACCAGGTTTACCCTTTAACCATGGTAAATAAAATATTTACCGAAGTAATTATTCAAAATGTCTAAAAAGAAAAGTTACCTATTTACACAATTTGGACCTCCTGATTCTAAATATGGAATCCATTTTTCTAAATTCAAAATATAGAAGTGGAAGAAATTAATTTAAAATTAATTCTTATTGTCAAAACAAAAAGCTTGTTTTTAGGAAATAATAACTGTCAAAAGATTGACACTTGCTTATATCCAGTTTAAATGTGAAATTACGTCAAATGACCAATATTGGATTAAATGGAAAAAATATAATCTAATTATAATTAAAACCCACACAATAGTATAATTTATCACTATAAATTATTTTTATTAAAAAACCCATTTTTAATTAAAATTTATTATTTTTCACTATTCATCAAAAACTGAATGTTTTCAGAAAAATACCAAATATTTACCCTATGATAATTTCAATATTCTGAACCAAAAAATGAATCCCATTTTTAATTTTAAAATTGATAAAATTTCAAAAAGTTGGTATTACTATTCATAACGGTTAGTTTGATTGGTTGCAATGTGTTAGAATCTCGAAGTTGCGTACAACGCAAGCTGTTACATTATTCAAAGGGAAACGTACCACAGAATCTTGGGGTGTTAAAATTTAATCCTATTAATACATGATTTATAAAACATAAATCTCCAAATAATTATATCCTAAAAACCATATGTATGAGTTTATTTTGAAGATTGGGGTAATAATATATCAAATGGAATCCAAAACAGGACATCCTTATTTTATTCACCATAATGAGATCATAAATACTTTTGACTTTTTAAAACTATAGAGGATAAAATTTGGAATACATAAAATAATTGGTTCATATAAAATAAATAGTAAGGTAATAAAATTTATTAGAGAAAATAACATATGAGTTAAAATTATAACATGGTATCATTAAAGAGAAGGCTCATGAGCAAACAGAAGGGAGCATAACATAATGGGCATGTTATCATAATATCATGGAATCTTAGGAAAATTTAAATGAGACTGAAATATTACATAAATATATGTAAATTTTAATCTCTAATACAACATCAGATTGTGTAAAAAGTCCCATAAAGGAGTATGTTCAATACTTAATCCCATTCATGAAATATCATGAGACTAAAACATTACCCAAGGTATTGTAAGGTTATATAATTCATGGAAATCCCATCATATGAATTTTATTTACATGAATACAATTCCATATTAGGAAATCAATCATAATGCATAAAAATAATAATTAGGCATTGAAGGAAAATGGGATTCCCAATCATGCCCGTGTTATAATCAATGTAGGTTTCTTAATGAAATTTTTTTAAAATTAAACATAAATCATGTATTACCGATTCAAGGAAGATAGAATGTGCTAGGTATATATTTTATATAGGAATATATACATAATTTAGAAACATTACATAACATTAATGTTTATGATAAGTTGAATTAGAGAGAGAATGGTCAAAACCCAATGTAAAGGATGGTTCAAAGAGATCCCTTATCTTGAGACCAACTTGCTATCTACGTTATTTATCACAATGAATAATAAAATTATGTTTATTATTTTATTTCTTAAGAAAAAATTTCAATCTTTTTATTCCTTATATTGTATTAATTACCATGTCATATTCAATTAATTAATCATTTTTGTTCTTCTCAGTTGTTTTGATGGTATTCTCATATTATTTCCCAAACCACTTTAGTTTTTTTACTAAAGTCAACGAAAATATTATTTTATCATTTGATTAATAATAATAATTATATAGTTATCATTTTTATATGTTAATTACTCTTTTAAAACAAACCATGTGATACAGTTATGAAAAATTAACTATGATACAATCAAGGAGATGGTCGGTTGTACGTATACATGAATAATCTTTCCATTATTCAATGATAATTATTGAAATAAAGTATGTGTTATTTTATCAATAAATAATTACCATTATATCATTAATATCATTCATTTTCATTAAATAGACTTACATATACCATCCAAATAATGAGGTAACAAAAAAATTCACAACACTTCATGAGATAATAGTTCATATTACACAGACACGACATTATCATTTTTAATGGAAAGTAATGTAAGGTAGTACATGATATATTAAATTTAATAATTGATTAATATTTTAGAAATATCATTTATAAACATTAAATCCATCATCATGAACATTTTTTTGAGGAGATTTTGAAAAATTAATTACATTGATTCACGAGGTTGTAGTATTCTATACACCAGATCGATGGATTTGTTTCCCATTTTATAGAAGTGGATATGAATTTAGTATATAAAAATAACCTAAAAACATCATAGTATATGTGATATACTAGTTTAATTATATCATAATGTTTTAATTATATTTTTTTTGGCGGTGAAAAAATAAATAAAACAAAGATGATTGGTTAAGAAAGATACCTCTTCTTCGGAACAACTTTTTAGGATTATTCCAATTTCCAAACTAGATTGGAATTAAGATCAATCCAAGTTTTATAGTAAATTGGTAGGGTAGTATGGAATGGATTTGAGTATGGAATTTTTGAACTAAAATATTTTTATATGTGTAAAATAGAGGAGAGGGGTTCCCTTTTATAATAGAGGAGGAGTGACCATCTTTTAAATACCAAAAACTATTCAATAATGAGAGGTCACTCTAAAACCAAGTACCTCAAAAATTGGAAATGAAGGTTTAAAGAAAATATAAGGCTGAAAAAAACATATTCATATGAAATGAGAATTTTCATAGACAGGTTATCCTCTTTATATCTATGGTTACTCACTTTTACTATTATAACTCTTTATCATGAAATCTATTTATTTACTGTTTTCACTATTAATTATGACCAAAAAATTTATGTTGATATTATTATACAAATTTTTTTTATAAAAATTAATTTAAAATACATTTTATGAAATTAAATTTACATATTTGGGGTAATTAAAATTAAAATAATCGCTGTAAGCATGATAAAAAGTGTTTTTTCAAAAAATTCATTTTTCTAAGAAAATATGACATTTTATCAAATATATGAATTCAAATAATCATTATATGAAATTAAATTAAAAAATATAGTTATATAGTATTAAATTATCATATAATTAATTCCTTAGTATGGTTTATATTAATTAATTAATATTGAGAAACATTATGTAATTTAAAATTGTTTTCAGAAAAAATATTATATTCTTAAGGCTAAGAATAAAATTCAACTAATATCCAATATGAGGAAGAATTAAATTTAATTAATTAGGTTAAATATAACTAATGAATACTTATATTATTTTAAAATGAAATTATTTTAATAATTTTACTTTAAATTAGATAATTTATTAAAAATGAAGGACAGTTCTAAAATGAGCGATATTTTCAACTTTTCTATAAAAATCATTATTTTCACAAAAATCCCAAACTTCCACCCTATGTTAGTTTTGATATGATGATATAATTTTTTTTTAAAAAAATTACCTTTTGAATTTGTTATAGAAATTAATTATAATATTTTCTCATTAAAACTATTATATTTATTTTTTTCATGAAAATATATTTTTTGAAGAATAAAATTACTTTTTAAAAATTGAGTGATTATTTACTATGCATGTGTCAAACTTGAACCCAATATCCTAGGTCATATGGTTACATTACTATATTTGAATAATATTGAAGTAATCACATCTTGAAGGATCGAATGGTTTATTAGTCTTGTTAAATTGGATATATACTTGAATGTTGAATTACATTCGAATACACAAATTAGAGTATTTATTTTTGAGAATATCCTTATTCCATTTAGAATATCCACTCATATCATTCAAAGTAAACTTCCTAGACTTGGGAAAGAAACTATAATAAAGGTCATCTCAAATGATCAGTAAAATTTATGTAAAGTTCTAGTTATCATGAATTAATATGTATAATAAATATAGAAAGGAAAATAACTAAACACACAATACATTTAAATAAAATAATTGTCAAGAATATATAAGGATTAAAAAAATTATAATGGTAAATAACTAAAAAATGTTATTTAACAAGTAAAAAAAGAAATAATTACATCTTTAGATAACATCATTATAAAAAAATCATGGATAAAAATAATAATTTAATTATTAATTATGGGAATATTTAATTATTTTATGTAATTATCTCATGAATCATGATGCCTCTACCATTAAGACAGATCACAAGACGGTCAAAAAATATAGGGATAAAAATATTTAATTCTATATTACCAATTAGCCTAAAAAGACTGTCAATTCATTTAGGGGATTTATAATTCATGGCCCACTAAACACTGCATTTCTAGAGAATTAAAAATATATATATGAATCATTTTAATTCACGAACAATGTGTCTTATCATCATGTATATGTATTGATTAATGAATATGGATGTAACAATATTACCAAAAAATAATAAAATAACATTCAATGTATAATGATTTATATAAGAATGATATCTGTTTTAATAAATAAACATACGAAAGATAAATAATATATATTTATATATGAAATTTTATTTCCAATGATCATAGGAATGTGAATATTTCAAATGAATATTGATTACTACAAAAATGAATCAAGAATGTGATTATCAATACATTACTTCGAAAAATTATCATAATCTATCCATATAATGAATAATGATGGTATCAACACAATATATCCCCATTGTAGTATAAGAAAAATAAATTATTTTTTCATCAATTAAAAAAATATAATAAAATGGCATAAAGAAATTCTTGATGAAAATATCAATCATTATTTGAAAATATTTTTTAAACTAAAAGATAAAAAATATTTTTAAAATATTTTTCCATGAATATATAACTTTAAACTTATATTGGATGCTTTAAAACATTTATTGGACATGAAATAAGGAAATTCCATATATTCTATACAAGTTAAAATAAAGATTCCATCCACATTTTTAGAAAAATAAAAAATGGAACATGTTTGGAAAACGACATGAGGATTCTATAAAAAAGAAAAATTCAAACATTGGTAAAATTTTATTTAATAAATAATTTATGTAATTTTAAAATAATTTTTGAAAACATTTTTAGAAAACATGGTTTTGGAAGAAAACAGATTATCGACCAAAGAGAGAAATGAAGTACAATTTTATTAAAAACATTTCATAAGTAATTATAAGTAAGAAAAACTAAAAAAATGGAACTATTACATGAAATATAAATGAATAAATGAAGGATAATAATATGAAATGGTTTTATTATCCAATTATAAAATAATTTTCTTCAATGGAAATTCAAGCACAAACAATCTTTATTAAAATGAAATTGGAAAATAAACCGTTACAATGATCATACAATTGATATGGTAATTAACCAATGGATATATTACATATATTAAATGTAAATACACATAAAAAATCGGATAAAAAACATAATATAGTAAAAATTTAATACACACATAATCATATAATACCAAAGACATCGAATAAGTAATATAACACAATGAAAAGAAATTATGTTATGAAATACATTACCAATAGGTAATTTTCAATTCAAATACCATTGGATAAAATAATTCAAATTGGAACTTATAATACCATTAATTTTTAATAAATCATTACATTACATGTAATTTAGTAATTATATACACTATATAATAGAAATCAGGTGTATAATAGTAATATATTCCTCAATGAAGGGAAATTTAGACTCAGTCCCTTATCTCATGCTTCATTTTTGTTTCATATGATTTAACCTATTGTATAATAATTTCTATAATGTTATTAATTTACATTATAACCATAATATTGTTTATTTTATCATATATCATCATTTTATAACATATATAACCTTTTTGTTAATAAAAATTCATTATTACTATTGTTTCAGCTGAAAACTACATTGCTTTCTCATGCTTCTTTTAACATGAATGTTTTTCTTATGAGATTATTATATATTTTCATAATATATTGAATTATATTAAAATTAAATTTCATTTTTGTAATTTAATTTTATTTAATAATGATTATTTATATTTTAACATGGATTCTAGATTAAATCGCTTCATGGAGATGGTAGGCCGTATGTATGCATGATTGATGACATTATTCCTTTATTTATCTAAAAGGGTAAAGAAGTGGATTATATATTAATATTAAAGAATAAATATCATGTTATATGTATCATATATATTCATTGTTTCAATCATTATGATGATATATGTGGGTCGTTAATGGAAAAAATATAACACCAGTTCATGAGGTGGATGTCTAACGTATATATGAGTGATGGATTTGTTTTCAATTTGATGGAGTGGGATAAGTTTACATATTATGTCATGAACATAATAGAATATCACTATATAGGAAATAATTGTGTTATTATATTGTAATTTTTAAAAAATAATTCATGTTTGTAAAATAAGAAATAAAAATAAAAATCATACTGAAGATAATTGCCTTTACTTAGAGAAACCTCCTTTGGATCTCCTCTTAAGACCCCTAGAGTCGGTTGTTTTTTATGAAACTTTCTATATAATGTGTCTAAATATTGTAGGGATATATTTTTTTAGTTTTTGTTCGATAAAAATATATTTATAAGTGTGAATAATCTATAGTATTGTGGTCACTTTTATAAGTGGGAAAATGGGACCTTCTTGGAAATTACATGGAAATTTCCAAATAGAATCCAAAATGATAAAGTCATTACCATGAAAAATGCTTTCAAATGATCTTATATTATATTTTTGGATATTATAATTTTAAAATTTAATCATAAAATAAAATTTATAGAATTTTAAGTGGAAATATTTCCCCTGATGTTCTACCTTAACCCCCAGTAGACCAATTTTAACCTTAACCACAGTAACTAATTTTTACTATTTTCACTATTTATTATAGAAAAAAATTAATTTGAACTTATAATATAATATAAATTATTCTTATAAAAAATAATTAATCTATTATAACATATTCAACATTGATAATAATAAAAGTTTAATTTAATATAAAAAATACCCATGCGATTAAAAAAATAATTTCAATAATTATATTTTATAGGGGAAAGGTGATGTGATATTAAATATATGAATAGAAATCATAATTATTTTGAAATAAATTAATATATATATATATATATATAATTTATAAATTTATTTTAAATCATTCCACATTGTGGGTTATTTTAATTACATAAAATGAGGGTACAATATGCACTTTAAAACAGTTTTAAGAAAAAATATGTTTTAAAAAAAAAATTTAAGTGTATTATAAAATATAAATTAAATATCATTAAAATAAAATTAATTATACTAAATAAAATATATAAAACATATTATACATTAATATTAATCTAAATAAATAATATTATTTTTAAATTACTTAATCTATTGAAAAATTGAATATTTAACAAAATCTATATTTTTCACAACTCTATAAAAAAAATTAATGAAAAATACCAAAAAATCACCCTAATATAATTTTGATATGATTTAAAAAAAGAAGTTAAAATTTTAAAATGTTGGTAATAATATTTTTAATGTTAAATTTAAATTATGTGTACAATGATCGACTAAACATCCTTTTATAAAAATACTATTTTTTAGAAGACATTTCAATTTTCATTCAAATGATTCTTATTTTATTTTAAGATAATATACTACCAATGAATTTTTTTTCACATGTTTAAACCATTTATTTTTTATTGAGTAGTTATTATTATTTATAACTAATAAATTAATGGTTATGTTATAATTATATTTTATATCATAATTCATTTAGGCTCAGGGTTGTGTGTTCTACAAGCTGTCAATGAGATTTTTGAAAATAAATATCTCATAATGTATTAGGGTGTAATATTTTATTCATGTTTCATTGTTTCATGTTGAATTCACTATCAAAATTAATTTTATTATTTTTAAAATATCATGGTGTTATATTCTACCCCTTAAACAAATCATGTTCTTGAAATTTAATCTTTATCTCAGTACTCAAGTGTTTGACATTTTAAATACCCTTACTGTAAGAAAGCATAATAATAAAGTTTAAAAAACCATTTTCCTACTAAGAGATAAAGTTATGTTGGGCACTCATCACGGATAACACATAACTTTGATTCTAAATAAGAGAAAATTGGTGGAAATTGATGATATGGATATAGAATAAAGCCATAAATAATTATAGAGAGCGATAGAGATAACTGATCAAAAATTTTTAATGATCAATGAAATTTTTAGGAAATAAAAGACACATATTTTTTTGTTTTAAAAGACCATTTGAATCATTATATATGATGTTAATAGGGTAATATTTTTTTAGAAAACTTTTCCTAATGTTGAGAAATTATTTTCTTGACTTAAAATGTAATGAGATATAACTAGTTGATATAATTAATATCATATGTAAAATGATATCATTTGGTTATTCCTTGATCAATTTTGTAACGCCCCGACCCCAGCTACCCAGAGTCGGTGCATTACTTACATAACGTTGGCATGATCACAAGAAAGATCAAATCCCGAAAGACCGATTGGTTTAGTAGCCTTGGAAACACTAGATATAATCATAAAGTTTTACATTACATTTCAAAGTGAAAAACTACTACAACAACAAAGTCTTCATATCCACACTATTAACCCCTCATAATATCCCTGCAAGTCATTCATAATTTACTTCTTCACTACCTGGGAAAAATAAAACATAGAAAAGGGGTGAGCTCAAATGCCCAGTAAGGATAACAATAAAGTGGAAACTTTCATAAATAAGAATAAACATTTAAGGCAATGTATAACTAAAACAAAAGCCTTTTAAATACGAACTTTCAACATGGTATGGCATAAATAAAATGAAATAATGCCATTTACTTATTCACATGGATATTCTACTAAATGAATAATCACATGCAAAAATCAATAACCACTTTCATAATGTTGGAATGTATAATGCTAAACGTTAATTTCTTTGTCTAGGCCTCATCCCAAGACCTATGGGTTACTTCTAACCGGAACCCAACCCGGAGTGCCTCTAATAACCGGACACCAACCCGGAGTGCCTCTAATAACCGGACACCAACCCGGAGTGCCTCTAATAACCGGACACCAACCCGGAGGGCATACTTTTACCAGTCCCTAACCTGGAGGGCTTACTTTAACCAGTCCCCAACCTGGAGGGCTTACTTTTACCGGTCCCCAACCCGGAACATACTTGTTTAGCACATTCATCTGAAGAAAAGTTTGAAATATAACATAAACATTCGGATTAAAACTAGCATACGAAATGTCAATAGTTTCACCATAAACTATGAACGGTATAAAATAGCACATCCACAGTCAAACATATCACAAAACCTTCAATACAATATAGAAGTTTTGTATTATAATAAATCAACTTCAAATAAGCGTAAAATCCATTAAAGGATGTTGACATAGATGAATTCAAAACACTTTTTAGAGAAATATCTCTTTCTATTTTTGAAATCATTTAAGAGCCATATAAAATAAAACATTTTCTTGAAAATATTCTTTTAAGCTTGTAAGGAAAGCTTTGACGATTTTATAACGGCGGAAAATAACCGCACCCGCCGTATAAGTAAAAAAAAACATTCTTATCTTAATTCTGTCGAAAAGGTTAAAAAGGACCTTATTTTGAAAACGACGGAAAGATTTCGTTATAAACCACTTACAAAAAGTCAAACAAGGGTATAAATGAATTTAACCCATATTCTTGTAAATAATAAATATGTTTTGAAATACATTTCGAAGAAACATGGATGTGGATGATAAAGAGATCCCAGTAGATTATTACGTATAAACAACCTCGGATAATGAAGAGATTGTGAAATAACCCTTACCTTGTACTTTTCCTTTGTTGGGGTAGGTTAACCTCCTTTAATCTAGGTAACTCACTTTGGTTGGAACCAAAGGACTTCTTGAAATGCTTTCTGCCTAAGGGGAAGCTTCAAGGAGGAGGAGAGGGATGTGGGGAGCTTATTTGGGCAGAGTTTGGACGAGCCAAGTGGCTTGAGAGGTGTGAGGAAAAGAGAAGGAGGAGTGCCCTTTTATAAGAGGGGTGAGGGGCACCTTTGGAAAAGCTAGAAATATTAATTTATGATAAATTCATATTCGGTTTCCAAAGGCTCCAAAGTTGACTATTCAAAGGATAAGGTGGGGATAGGTCGAAAACAACTCATCCAATAGAATTTAGACAGGTTTGGGTACTTATATTAACCTTATCTTTAAGTATTAACTCTAAGTTAATTAGTTTCACTTTTACAATGTCTCTTTGTATTTTTATATAATATGGTTAATAAACTTACTATATACATCCAAGCGACCCCCAAGTGGTCCATTAATGATTAAACTATCATAATATAAGTCTCTTGGCCGAACCTTAGATATTTAGGAATTTAATATCAATTAATAATATAATATTTGTTTTAAGAACTCTTTTATGTCAATTTTGACACTATTCAATAGTTGATTTTTGTGAAACTCATAACAGATTGATTACTTCGAACAAAGTCAATTAAATAAATCCTAATATATCATATTATCCTAGAAAATTAGTTTAATTCATTAAAAGTTTCATATTATATTTATTTGGGTATTTATAATATCAATTATTTTAATTTTTCACTATTATAGTAATTACTGCATCATCATTGTGTCATAAATAAAATAAATTATTTAATGTCTAAAAATTATAAATAAAATATCATTATGTAGGAAATCTTTTTAGATTTCTAATGAATATTTATAATCGAAAATCCAACATGTATAACCCTATGTAAAAATTGTTCTTCTAAAAGATGTAAGCTTATGCCATTTTTATTTTTATTTTAGCTTTATTAATATAATGTGTCATTATCACTTACAAGTGGATCCATGGGGTCCCAAAATAGACCCAAAGATGCCCATGGTCGACCATGTATCAACCAATAGGGTTAAGACACGTTTTAGGGTAATTTAGTATTATTATAATATTATTTTTTAACCCTTATTTACCGGATTTACCCTTAACCATGGTAAATAAAATATTTACCGCAGTAATTATTCAAAATGTCTAAAAATAAAAGTTACCTATTTACAAAATTTGAACATCCTGATTCCAAATATGGAATCCATTTTTCTAAATTCAAAACACAGAAGTGGCAGAAATTAATTTAAAATTAATTCCCGCTGTCAAAACAAAAAGCGTGTTTTTAAGAGATAATAACTATCAAAAGATTGACACTTGTTTATGTTCGGTTTAATTGTAAAATTATGTCCAATGACCAAAATTATATTAAATGGTAAAAATATATTCTAAATATACTTTAAAACCACTCAAATTCATAATTTATCACTATTAATTATTTTGATTAAAAAAGTTGTTTTTAATTAAAATTTAGTAATTTTCACTATTCATCAAAATATGAAAGTTATCCGAAATGTACCAAAATTTCACCCTAGGCTAATTTTGATATTACGAATCCAAAAATTAAGTCCATTTTGAAATATAGAATATATATGATTTCAAAAAGTAGGTATTACTATTCACAACGGCTAGTTTAATTATTTGTGGTGTGTGTTAGAACTCGAGGTTGCGTACAACACACGCTATCGTATTATTCAAAGGAAAGCGTACCGTGGAAGCTTGGGATGTTTCATTTTAAATTTTTTGATGTCCCCATTTAGTAAAAAAGTTTAAAATATTGTATTTAAAAAGGTTTCACTATTAAAAGTTGATAAAAGTGCAATACTGAAAATGAATCTGTTCTTGCATTATGACTAAGAAACTCATAATATGGATTCTAAAATTATAAGGATTATATAAAGTGAAAATTTTAGTTAATGCTATTCATGACCTCTTTTAATGCCTTTTTTTGTAAGTCATGGTGTGATTGAACTCGGTGTTGCGTGTAGTGCAAGTTATTGAATTATTTTGAAGAAATAACACACTATGAAATCTTGGGGTGTTACATTCTCCCCTCCTTCAATAAATTGCGTCCTCGCAATTTGAAATTGTTCTTCGAAAATAAAATGTTGAAAATAGAAAATATATTTGTGGGAAAACCCACATCAGAAATTGGGTTACTAAAATTTAGTCTTAATATGTGGAAAAGAGAAATGAAAGGGTCACCACCAAATTATGATCTTGATTAGGAGAACATTGGTGGCAATCAGAGACATATAATTGGAGGAAAAACGTAAATATTTATAGGTAGTGATTGAGGTCATCAATCACAAACAAGTGTAAACTTTAGGTCCTTAAATTCATCAATCTATGATGATTTGAAATACCATCGGTTCAACAAAACATAGGGTATTAGGATAACACATTTTTGACGTTTCAAAATATCTTAGTTGAAATCCCACATCGAAAAATGAATTAATGAGGCCTCTATTTATAATAAAGAGTCGAATGTATGAAGATTACCGAAAATAACACATACTAGGGTTCCATGTAGGAAAATATGGATATGGAAGAAAAATCTAACCATCAATTATCTGATGGAGAGTGGTAGAGAACATGGCTATGAAAAGGCCAACAATCCCAAAGCCATAAATTAGTGATGATTTAAGGTACCATCTAGGAAAACATTTTTGTTCTAAGTTGATTTTCTTAATGTTGAGGAATTTATTTATGATATTGGCTAAGATCATAAGGAGATACACTTACTTTATAATTAGAGTTTTATCCATTAATAAATTTCTACCACAAACTCATCTTTCACTCTAAAAGATAATAGAATGTAAAAAAAATTCTATTTACACTATTCGTATAGGGTTCCAAAATAAACGAATTTATAATTCATCTACATGATATTTTAATAAAAACTACATTATTTAATCCAGGACATCTCATGGGCCAGTGGTAGGTGATACACCTTTGTCGCCCTTCGGTTGCGGGTTCAAGTCTCATAGCCTTGCCGGACGCGACGGGTTGCCGCCCGACCTCCGGGTTATCCTTTTATAGCAATCCAAAATAATCCAAACTAGAACTATCCAAAATACTTCGTTCCAAACTCACAGTCTAACATTTATAAGGAAGGTAAGCATAATGTAGATCCTTTTTACCCCGTAATAGCATATGAATACCTTCATCATGTATTCTTTTAATACACTGAAACATCCTGAATTACCATATTCCTTATTGATTACATTCATTCTCCCTTATTCCATATAGAATGCTGGATATACTTCATCAATCCAAAAATGTTTTAAACCCCAACAAAATGATGGAATATACAAATCATTAATCAGTTCCAGGGTAGTCAAGAATATCCAATATAATTTATCCAAAACAATCACATATTATTCCAAAATCACTACCTCAGTATCAGAACTATATCTCAACCATATATTTTCCAAAAATTTATCCTGCTATTGATTCACTTTTCTTTGTTCCACACAATCTCAAGTCCTTAATGAAATAGTACTGCAGTACAATCCTTATATACTCCATAATCATTATAACAAGTACATTGTTGATACAACACTCAATTGACATAATCAACATAAGAACTCTAATCATTCCTCTTCATCTGTGGTAGTATCATAACTTGATTATTATCCAATAGCATCATTTGTGGCATAGTCTGATGACTGGGGCATAGGTTCGCGTAGTGTCCAAACTCCTTGCAAATGAATCATTGTACATTTGAAACCATTTTCTCACCCTTGCAGTCACGTACTTTGTGCCCTTTTCCTCTACACTTATAACAAACTCCCATTCCTTTCAGGAAAGTTCCAGGGTGTTTCTTCTCATAGTTACCACATATGGGAAAATTCTTCTTTTCCCTCTTCCCTTTATCCATTTTTCTCTCTTCCATCCTTTTCTTCTCTTGCTTCCCTTCAAAGCCATAAGACTCAGTAAACTCTTTACTTATCTTATCAACACATGATATTATTTCTTCATATGATGATAATACATGGGAGACTATTTCTCTTATCAATTCTAGCTTAAGACCATGAAAGATATGATCCTTCCTTCTCTTTGGATCATGTGCATTTCTGGAGTTCTCATTTCTTCTACTGGGCGCCATTTCTAAACAATGGCATAAACTAGATCAGTTTATGAATCAAAATACATAATCCCATACTTATAAAACACTTAACATAAATTGAACTATTTATGGATATAATCCATAATCATAAAAATGTTTTCTTTGAGGAAGTATATACTCATAAACCCTTCATAATGATTTGTAAAGAAAATGAGAGTTATCCTAAGCATATCCCCCGGGAGTGTCGTAACCAAGAGTGCAGCAAGGCCCGTTGTCGTGCACCAGTTCCCGTTCGAGTCTAGCTCAAAGCGGTGTTTTCGGGTTTTACCCCTAGGTACATCTGTGCCAGAGCCACCTCTACCTGCTCGTATCCAGACAGGGATGTATTGCTCGGAAAACTCACAAAATCTCTACAACACCAAAATTCTAGGAAGTTCTTCTATACTAATCCTCAATGTTCATCTTAGGTCTACGTGCTCTAATCAGAGTTTATCTAAATCTAGCTTCCAAGGTTTGTACTAAACTTCCTCTGATACCAACTGTAACGCCCCGACCCAGCTACCCAGAGTCGGTGCATTACTTACATAACGTTGGCATGATCACAAGAAAGATCAAATCCCGAAAGACCGATTGGTTTAGTAGCCTTGGAAACACTAGATATAATCATAAAGTTTTACATTACATTTCAAAGTGAAAAACTACTACAATAACAAAGTCTTCATATCCACACTATTAACCCCTCATAATATCCCTGCAAGTCATTCATAATTTACTTCTTCACTACCTGGGAAAAATAAAACATAGAAAAGGGGTGAGCTCAAATGCCCAGTAAGGATAACAATAAAGTGGAAACTTTCATAAATAAGAATAAACATTTAAGGCAATGTATAACTAAAACAAAATCCTTTTAAATACGAACTTTCAACATGGTATGGCATAAATAAAATGAAATAATTCCATTTACTTATTCACATGGATATTCTACTAAATGAATAATCACATGCAAAAATCAATAACCACTTTCATAATGTTGGAATGTATAATGCTAAACGTTAATTTCTTTGTCTAGGCCTCATCCCAAGACCTAGGGGTTACTTCTAACCGGAACCCAACCCGGAGTGCCTCTAATAACCGGACACCAACCCGGAGTGCCTCTAATAACCGGACACCAACCCGGAGTGCCTCTAATAACCGGACACCAACCCGGAGGGCATACTTTTACCAGTCCCTAACCTGGAGGGCTTACTTTAACCAGTCCCCAACCTGGAGGGCTTACTTTTACCGGTCCCCAACCCGGAACATACTTGTTTAGCACATTCATCTGAAGAAAAGTTTGAAATATAACATAAACATTCGGATTAAAACTATCATACGAAATGTCAATAGTTTCACCATAAACTATGAACGGTATAAAATAGCACATCCACAGTCATACATATCACAAAACCTTCAATACAATATAGAAGTTTTGTATTATAATAAATCAACTTCAAATAAGCGTAAAATCCATTAAAGGATGTTGACATAGATGAATTCAAAACACTTTTTAGAGAAATATCTCTTTCTATTTTTGAAATCATTTAAGAGCCATATAAAATAAAACATTTTCTTGAAAATATTCTTTTAAGCTTGTAAGGAAAGCTTTGACGATTTTATAACGGCGGAAAATAACCGCACCCGCCGTATAAGTAAAAAAAACATTCTTATCTTAATTCTGTCGAAAAGGTTAAAAAGGACCTTATTTTGAAAACGACGGAAAGATTTCGTTATAAACCACTTACAAAAAGTCAAACAAGGGTATAAATAAATTTAACCCATATTCTTGTAAATAATAAATATGTTTTGAAATACATTTCGAAGAAACATGGATGTGGATGATAAAGAGATCCCAGTAGATTATTACGTATAAACAACCTCGGATAATGAAGAGATTGTGAAATAACCCTTACCTTGTACTTTTCCTTTGTTGGGGTAGGTTAACCTCCTTTAATCTAGGTAACTCACTTTGGTTGGAACCAAAGGACTTCTTGAAATGCTTTCTGCCTAAGGGGAAGCTTCAAGGAGGAGGAGAGGGATGTGGGGAGCTTATTTGGGCAGAGTTTGGACGAGCCAAGTGGCTTGAGAGGTGTGAGGAAAAGAGAAGGAGGAGTGCCCTTTTATAAGAGGGGTGAGGGGCACCTTTGGAAAAGCTAGAAATATTAATTTATGATAAATTCATATTCAGTTTCCAAAGGCTCCAAAGTTGACTATTCAAAGGATGAGGTGGGGATAGGTCGAAAACAACTCATCCAATAGAATTTAGACAGGTTTGGGTACTTATATTAACCTTATCTTTAAGTATTAACTCTAAGTTAATTAGTTTCACTTTTACAATGTCTCTTTGTATTTTTATATAATATGGTTAATAAACTTACTATATACATCCAAGCGACCCCCAAGTGGTCCATTAATGATTAAACTATCATAATATAAGTCTCTTGGCCGAACCTTAGATATTTAGGAATTTAATATCAATTAATAATATAATATTTGTTTTAAGAACTCTTTTATGTCAATTTTGACACTATTCAATAGTTGATTTTTGTGAAACTCATAACAAATTGATTACTTAGAAAAAAGTCAATTAAATAAATCCTAATATATCATATTATCCTAGAAAATTAGTTTAATTCATTAAAAGTTTCATATTATATTTATTTGGGTATTTATAATATCAATTATTTTAATTTTTCACTATTATAGTAATTACTGCATCATCATTGTGTCATAAATAAAATAAATTATTTAATGTCTAAAAATTATAAATAAAATATCATTATGTAGGAAATCTTTTTAGCTTTCTAATGAATATTTATAATCGAAAATCCAACATGTATAACCCTATGTAAAAATTGTTCTTCTAAAAGATGTAAGCTTATGCCATTTTTATTTTTATTTTAGCTTTATTAATATAATGTGTCATTATCACTTACAAGTGGATCCATGGGGTCCCAAAATAGACCCAAAGATGCCCATGGTCGACCATGTATCAACCAATAGGGTTAAGACACGTTTTAGGGTAATTTAGTATTATTATAATATTATTTTTTAACCCTTATTTACCGGATTTACCCTTAACCATGGTAAATAAAATATTTACCGCAGTAATTATTCAAAATGTCTAAAAATAAAAGTTACCTATTTACAAAATTTGAACATCCTGATTCAAAATATGGAATCCATTTTTCTAAATTCAAAACACAGAAGTGGCAGAAATTAATTTAAAATTAATTCCCGCTGTCAAAACAAAAAGCGTGTTTTTAAGAGATAATAACTATCAAAAGATTGACACTTGTTTATGTTCGGTTTAATTGTAAAATTATGTCCAATGACCAAAATTATATTAAATGGTAAAAATATATTCTAAATATACTTTAAAACCACTCAAATTCATAATTTATCACTATTAATTATTTTGATTAAAAAAGTTGTTTTTAATTAAAATTTAGTAATTTTCACTATTCATCAAAATATGAAAGTTATCCGAAATGTACCAAAATTTCACCCTAGGCTAATTTTGATATTCCGAATCCAAAAATTAAGTCCATTTTGAAATATAGAATATATATGATTTCAAAACGTAGGTATTACTATTCACAACGGCTAGTTTAATTATTTGTGGTGTGTGTTAGAACTCGAGGTTGCGTACAACACACGCTATCGTATTATTCAAAGGAAAGCGTACCGTGGAAGCTTGGGATGTTTCATTTTAAATTTTTTGATGTCCCCATTTAGTCAAAAAGTTTTAAATATTGTATTTAAAAAGGTTTCACTATTAAAAGTTGATAAAAGTGCAATACTGAAAATGAATCTGTTCTTGCATTATGACTAAGAAACTCATAATATGGATTCTAAAATTATAAGGATTATATAAAGTGAAAATTTTAGTTAATGCTATTCATGACCTCTTTTAATGCCTTTTTTTGTAAGTCATGGTGTGATTGAACTCGGTGTTGCGTGTAGTGCAAGTTATTGAATTATTTTGAAGAAATAACACACTATGAAATCTTGGGGTGTTACAAATTTCCAATTCATTACATACTCCATGAAATTAATATCAAAAATTAATTTTTTATGCTTGAAGAACTAGAATTCACTTTTAATAGATTGTAAGATCCATTTAAAAAGAAAGTTCCATTATATATGTCTCTAACTATTTTCCAAAACCAATATAGTTAGTACAAGTAATCCAATATAATATATTAATCTAAATCCCTGAACAACAACTCACTAGTTCAAAATTAATATTTATTCATCAAATATTTTATGTGGAAAAAATGAAATATTAACGAGAACATCACATAGGAATGTTGTAGGAATTCAAAACTTATTTTTCATCAGTTGTGGGTAGAAGCCCAGCGGCCTTTCCAGATGTGACATGTTGTCATCTGTTATATGTGTTTTCCTTTATCTAAAACCAAATTTATATAATTACTATTATATTACCAAACTGTAACAAATAATTATTACCTCAACATCAAATATAATATTAAATATATAGGGTAACCATACCTTTAATGTTTTTCTCAAATTTTTTTAGGGTATTCTTATTTATATAAAATTTCCACTATGTTATATATTGAAACAATGGGGTTTATTTTCAAAAATGTCTCTGAAAAATATCTTTAATCTTAGTAGAATCCCATAAAAAACATATAAAATCTTTTTTTGAAACATTTAGCTTACAATCAATATTTAAATCATAAATCCATGATGGTATCCATAAAACATAAGTTAATGAACACATATATGACTTTATAATTTATCAAAATCCATAGGTGTTTTATGAATATTATAACAGAAAATACTATTTATAAAAATACTCTGATAAAATTACTCTACAATCCCAATACATAAATACTCCAACCATTTTATTTCAACATTGAACCTTCATAAATATTTGGTTTGACCTTTATAATAGGGAATTGAATCGGTTAAATCCAAGGTTCCCAACATTTATGACAACAAATTACAAATTAATCCCTATGATGAAATTTAATTCCTTCCAATATTCTCTTCATTTTTCCTCATCACTTCATTTCGTTATGAAATTATTTTTTATACATAAAAACTTTTCCCATTACATTGTGGAAGATTCATGTATTTCTTTATCCAATGTTTTTACATGAAGGAAATAGTGAATTATTTTTTCCATGATCTCCACCACTCAAGATCTTAGTGAAATATTTCATTCTCTTCATCGATGAATCTATGTGGTAGTCAATGTATTGGATGTTATCATATTTAGGGAGACAAATATATATATAATCATGATATATTTTACTCTAGTAATTATCCCATTTTTATTCTTATATACCACATTTCCCTTCAATTTCTATTTCAACATTTATCCTTTATCTTCCATCCATTAACTAAAACAAAAAAATAGTGTTAGTAATAATAATAATATTGATAAAACTATATAATAATTCATATCATATCCAAATGATAAAACCATAATTTTAGTCTAATAAAACATAATTTTTATTGTGGTTCTTTATTGTCATTATCTATTCAAATAATTCATATTGGTTTCTAAAACAATTTGAATTAAAAAATGATTATCCTCCAAGAGTTTCAAACTAGGTGTGTGTTAAGGACCATTTTGGTGTACTAAGTAACCCTAATGTCAAGAGTGACACAAAATTTTTGGATTTATTACCCCTATGTATATTAGTTTCAGAACCACAATGAGTCGTAGAATCCAAAAAATGACGTATTAGGTGACAAAAACACATAATAACTACCTTACCAAAAATTAGGATGTTCTTATATAATAATAATCAAATTTTATCATAAGTTTATGTTCCATAATCTATGTTTTACATAAATAAGTTCCAAAGGTTTATACTAAACATTCCTCTTATACCAAATGTAATGACCCCAACCCAAGTATCCCGACACTAGTGTCTACTTCACTACTTTGTCATATGATACAAGAAATCACATCTCGAATGACCAAATAGTTTATTAATATTTTTAATCAAGATACATACCTGAGTATTTCATTACATATGGTTATAAAAATTATAACAAAATTTTTCCTCAAATAATATCATTATTCCCTCTATAATATCCTTTAATATCTTTTATATCACTCTTCTTGGATTCTTGTGATAGGAAAAAAATATGGGTGATCTCAGATACTCAGTAAGATTTATGTAAAGTATATTCTAACATTAATAAGTAAGAATAACAATATGGAAAGGTAAATAATTAAACAACCATTCCATTTATGTAACATAACTTTCATAAATAGATAAAGACTAACTAATATAGAAAGATAAATAACTAAAAACACATCCAATATAATCAATAAACTATGAATGAAATGAAAACATAAATAATATAATTGTTAAAATATTATGAATAATTATAATTGGAATTATTATTAAAGGAAATTATTAATTATTGGTCACCATGATCTCAGACATAATGATACCTCTATTGTCAAGGCCTTTTAATAGATAATTTAAAACTATAGGTAGAACTCCATTGAATTATATATTACAGATTCACCACAGGATACTGGAATTTAATAGAGGGTATATATAATTCATGGACCCACACATCATTTTCTATCGAAAATATTCTTAATATATAAAATAATAAATATAATTCATGAGAAAATGTTCCTTATTCCCAAATATCTCTATTCAGTAGAGAATATATATTTATAAATGTTTCCACAAATAAAAAAATAACATTCAATTAAAAACACTCTATCTAGAAATGACATATAGTTTAATAAATAAACATATACATGATAAAAAAATATGTTATTTTGGATAGATTTAATGTAACGTCCCAGTTCCAGAAGCCACCCAGAGGCACCCTATACTCGGTTGGTAACATAGCCTTAAGCTTATTTCCCCAAATTCCAGAGGTTGTTGACTAGCAGTGAGGGCCTTGGGTGTGATAGTTGGTAAACTATGCCCTCATTGGTAGAGTACACAATGGAAGAAGATAATAGAAACAACAAAAGAAGTATAATCCACACAAAAGTAAGCATCAGAAACTAAATAAATAAAGAGCTGGAACATATATAGAATGACGCAAGATACATATGTCTAGGAAAGAATACAAAAAAATCACAATGATGGAATATAATCAGTACTAAGCGAAAGTACAAAATAAACAGATAAAGAGCTCCTCAGAATCGCAAGCCTAAACTTGGTCCAATTCCCTCCAGCTCCACAGAAAGTCAAGTACCTGAAGTAGAAGGGTGCTTTCCCTTATCTATACCTATAGAAATATAATCTGTTTGGGCCCAAATAGGGAATGTAACTAAATCCTAGTAGGAAACCACTATAAGATCTGTGCCTAACAGTCAGTGAGTAATATGGAAGGTAATAGTACAGAAAGCAGTAAACAAGAAGTACTCAGCAGTAAACAATTTCATATATCAAATAAGAAGCTAATTAAGCATGTTAACCCTTTGGGAAGTAAATGCAACATTTTTTCTTCTGGAAATGGGGATGACCTCATTTGTTTAAGGTTCAAACATTTCCAATTGGTTTCTAACGGGTTTATTCGTAGAACCGGAAACATCCGATGATTCTATATCCATTTGGACATACTTTCAAAAGGTAGGTGCTCATTAGTTGTGGACCGATGAGGCTTAATAATTTTCATTGGTCGAGGGGATTGGAGGTCAGACTCATCACACCTTTTTGGGGGAAATTATTGTCTACTCCGGGACTCTCTTATAGATTTGAGTTATACTCGTGAATCCTTAATAATTTACCAAGCATGAAAATGAGTTTTCCTTTAGAATTGAAAATGAATGGTAGGTATTTATGAGATTTAGAGAATCATTTATATGTATTTGAGGTTCTTCATTGATTGAGAATCATCCATATGTATTGGAGATTCTTAGTCAATGGTATCATTCAATTCATTATATAGAAATATCTTGGTCATTATGATGACCATACTGGTTTTAATGCCACTCAGTGGGGAACTTGAAGTTTATTGTTATGCATAAGGACATGGATTATTTTAGAGTTGGGATCGTAACCACAAATGGGATACCTATGTATCCTTGTTTGAAAAAGAATCAGAACCCACGTAGTTCAGGAATTAAGATATAGTTTAACATCATATGGAACAGATGAAAATTAATGGGTGATGGGCTTGAACTTTAGAAAGGTTTTCTACATATTCTACTTTTAAGGCATAGGTCAAAGTCCACGTAGTTTGATTAAGAAGTGTGGGACTTATGTATGATTAATGGACCAAAGATAGGTTTCATAATTACTTTTACACTCTAAGCTCATGTTAGTCATGCTCGGTGTGAGAAACAAGAGGTATTAGTAAAACCTGACGGTTCGTGCCACAAAAGATGTGGTCACAAGGAATGATATGGGGCTTATGTATGTGTGACTGCCCAAGTAGATGAAGACTGGGATTTACTTCTGGAAAGAATCCTAGGAACAAGGTCCATAAAGATATTCGTGCTTTATGAAGGTTTGGATACTCTATCTTGGGGATTATTCCTGAGGAGGATGACCAAATTAGGGGGACCTATTATTGGGGATTATTCCTGAAAAGGAGTCCCAAAATCAATAGAATTGTGACTAGGGCTTACTCCTAAGGTGGAGGCCCAGGTTAAGGGAAATTATGACTGGGTTTTACTCCTGAAAAGGAGGCCCAAAATTAAAGGGGACGTGGGGATTACTCATAAGAAGGATGCCCATTAATAGGGTCTATAAAGGTATTTGTGCTTTATATAGATTTAGATTCTTAATTTGGGGCTTACTCCTAAGAAGGATTCCCATATTAAGGAGAATTTGACTTATGATTGGGGCTTAATCCTAAGGAGGATGCCCATATCAAATATTCTCTCATCTTAAGGGATGAGGTTGAATGAAGTGAACCTCTAACTGTAGTGATATAAAGTTATATAAATCACAAGGTTTTGAGAGATGTTCCACAGAATTACTTTCAGATAAGGAAGAAGAAAATGAACCATGCCATAAGTGGCTTTGAAGAAGGTTTTAAAGGATAAATCTGGAATAGGAGAGGTGAATTTGTGGAAAAGAAGTGAATTGGAAGGAGGCGCACAAGTATTGGTCTGGCACGGAAGTCCTGGTCATGCAAGTATACATGCGCGACATGATTTCACTTGGGCGATGAAGAACCTGTGAAAGGATACATGGACGACTTTGAATTAGAGCCCTTAGAATCATGCCTAGAGGCTTTCAGAAGGGTGGCACACAAGTCTCCATGAGAAGAAAAGGCAGCGCGCAAGTTGTATCCATTTCCCTTAAGGGCTGGACACTTAGGCGCGCAAGTGTTGATGATTTCTAACACTTAGGCTTTATTCTTCATCTTTAGATCATCCATTCTAGATAGGAAATTACCTCAGAAGTGTTAGGAAGTTTTCAAGCAGAGACTAGGGTGACCAGAGCTTAATTTTGAGTTTTGGATTTCTCGTCCCTAAAATGGGGTGCCCACAGGGGGTAATTATAGGCCATATGAGGACCTTGGGTGAAAGATGGTTGGGTGCGCATGTGACCTGCGCACCGAATATGTGGCATACATGTATACTTGCACGGTCATAATGAAACTTGCACGACCCATGCTTAAATTATTCCTTGTTCATGCCTTTGTCAATTTTTGATTTTCATCAAAGAATGAATCTCTTTGTGCATAAGGTATTCCCCTTTTCCATTTTTTAATCTCTGTGACGGAAAAAAGCATAAAAAAAAGTCCCCCCTCAGATTTGGATCCAAAAAATTAAAGGGAATTTCACTCTGAGGAAAATAAGAAATAAGGTGATGTGGGGCACAAGTATTGGGTTCACAGGTATGCTTCTGGCACGTAGGGTCCAGTGCACAGGGATACATCCTTGCCTATAAATATGCAGCACCACTTCACGCAAATCACTCAGTTTCAAACGCTTCTGAGATCTCGGCGCAAAAGTAGCTCTCATTCGGGCAAGTGACTTGGCTTTCCGCTTGTTCGCGCTTCTATTGGTGTCGCGGTTCTACAGTGATTTTCTGACTTGCGTGCTAGTACTAGCGCAGTAAAAACTTGCACGACCAACTTAGACTTACGCGCCAATGTGGGACTTTCCCAGCTTAATGCCTTAGCCATTTTTTCAAATTTAGTCCCAAATTTTTTGAAAAATCAACTTACTTAAAAGTTAATAATCTGATCTTTGTGCATATTCAATGGCTCACAAAAGAATTGGATTGGCTAATGAGTTTTCTATCAAGCAGATTGATGACATGATGAACATCGTTGGACACAATTACTATGATATCTGCAACGGCACTCTCCCAGATTTAGCGAAGTACTTGAAGAATTATCATCTTAATTTTCGACAGAGAATTTATCTACATTTATATGGCCATGGTCATCTGCAAGGAGTTAATTTTCCAGAGGCAAAGAACTATCTCCTGCATTCCTATTTTTAAAATTACACCAAATTTTCTTCAGCAAATGTCTCAGTTGGAGGATCATTTGTAAATGCTGGAACAGTGGAGAAGGTGTTTATAATGCATCATATCCCATGTTCCTCATATCTAAAACCTCACAAGCCTGAGTTGCAGCCACATTGTTATCCCTCAATATTCCAAAACTCTCAGATGGATCAATCCAAAGGCTGGAAGAAGATTTGGGACTTCCATCTTGGAGGATGTGTGAATCCAACTTGGATGTGGGCATACTGGGTGCGACCAACCTGTGAAAAGTTTGTTGAAGATATGAAGGGAGATGCAATATATGAAGCCGTCTAGTCTGGGCAGACATATGTCTACAAGAATTATGACTTTGTGCCGGAGCTAATCAGCCGTTGGAGCCTAGAAACCAATTCTTTCCATATGACTCACGGAGAAGTAGGAATCAGTTTGTGGGTTGTCTACAAGATCTCGAGGGCTCCAATTTTAGGCAATATGTATGATGAATTAATCCCCCCCCCAAGCCGACTTGGAAGGATTCGAAGAAGACTCCAGCTTTGGCTCGAGAGTTGTTGAAATTTTTTCACAAGATCATGAATACAAAGACAAAAAAAACTCATTCTAGAAAGGATATTCATCCAGGGGAGTGGACGTATATGTATTTTACCATGAAGAAGGAGAAGGGGCCCACCTGTACTCGTCCTACCAGCTGCCCCAGAATAGAGAAGAGGGGTTCTCTTGGCATATTCTGGCCAACTCTAGAAGTGGGGGAGTTTAAAAAGTTGGGGTACGAAGTGAATCGGAGAATCCCAGAGAAAACCCATTTGGCAGGTTTCTTAGCCATGTGGATCAGTGTATATCTTCTACGAGTTTGAGATTCAAAGGGAGGCGTCGGGCCAGGGACCTTCATTGTTGCAGCCAAGTTGGATGAGAGGAAAATGGTTGGGTTGGCCACCCCCATTTTGGCAACGATTCATAGGAGCATACTCCATGTTTATATGGGTAAGTATCCTTTTAGAATAGTGGGACAGTTCCATGTTTTGTGGGGATGTATCGCCACTCATTTAAGGACATATGTTGTACAGAGCGGAGTACAGGTTCGTAGAAGTTCTTTCATGCCATCAGTGTAGGCATATTCTAGAATTTTTCCATTGTCCCTCAACCCCTATGATATGAAGGTGAGGAAGAGAATGTTCAAGGAATTCCATTTCTTTCCTTATAGAAATCCGCTAACAGGGCGATTCGTCGATGATGGAACGACCAGGCTAGAGTTGAGGTCTTACTTACTGGCTTGCAGAGATGGTGTATTGGCCACCAGGATTGACAGAGAGATTATATACGAGGCCTATGCTACATAAATATTTTCACTCCAATTCAAGTGTCTTCAGAAGATTGTTGTATCCCCTCTTATGCATGTCAAGTCAGAACATCATCCAATGGTTTCCTGAAAACTATGGTTGCTGACAGTTATGGAAAAGACCGGGGTAGTGTTTGATCTACCAGTTGCTGGAGCGGCGAGTCACTTGACAACATGGTATGCCGAGAACTGGGTAGCATCATACCCTAAAGGGGTAATGAATCATCCGGTTCCTCGAGTGGGGAAAAAGAAGAGAACTGTCAAGAAAGAAACCCTTCGTCTGGAAGGTGACTCTTCCACACCAAGAGCTAATTCACTGGCTTCCTCACCCAGGGCTGACTCGCCTGATTCTCAAGATGAGGATGATGAGGCATGACATGCATCAAAGAGGCCTCGTGCCAAATATAATCCTCCTACTAGAATTAAGAGACCTACTCCATTGACTCCTGATGAGTTATATCATTGAGAAAATTTAATCTTCATTATTTTATAGAGAAAAAAGATTCATTTTCTTATCCTTTATCTATGATTGCAGGATTTGGGATGAAGTTGAAGTCTAAGATTGTAGGACCCTCCCCACATCCTTCTGGTGCACATGCTGAATATCTACAACCAGTGGCTGTCCAGACATAGAGGAGTTTATATTGTGATGCTGAAACCGCCTAGCTAGACTTATGAAAAGGGTTACACATCCCTAGTGAAGGGAATAATTAGGATTCTACTGATATCCATTTCGAGGATAAACCTGATGAAGTGCATGATTACATCATAGAGATGAGGATGCTCATATATGAAACTAATTATTCCATTCCTATCACCAAGAGAGTGAAGTAAATGATGGATCGTGACACCACTGAGGGGACAGGTGGTTCCAGAAATGGGGAGTGACACGATTATGTGGCTCCTGAAGATGTAAGTCTCTTCCTTATTTTCTTTGAATCTTGATTTCAGTTAATGTTTTGTTACTTAAGGAAATTACATTCTTCATCCTATAGCTTGAAAAGAAAGGAACTACTGAGGTTCCTTTACCACAGTATAGCCCTGGTGGTACTTCCATCAGAGCTACTGAATCTCCTCATGAGTAGGGTGAGGTATCTCCAGGCCGACAAGTCATGGAAGAGGAGATAGAAAGGGATTTTCACTCTCCAATACATGTATTTGGAGATGATAATGACAACACACCCAAAAATCCAAAGAAGCAAAGACATCGAAGGAAGAAGTCCACAAATAAATGCTTCATTAGTAGTGGTAAGTCCTTCGGATAGTCATGAATCTTAACTCATGAAAATATTTCTCATAGTTCTTGGGATTGAAGGGGATTCTTCAATTTCCACTTTGAGGGAGAGGACTGACCCTCCTCTGAGGACGACGGAGGGTAATGGTGAACAGTCACAAATTCATGCTAACTTGGCTGCTCCTGAAGAAGAGCCAGTGTCTATTCCCAGTACTGCTCCTGTTTCTACTACAAGGAGAAAAGAGCCTGCTTCTGGGAAATTAACAATACTTCATAGAATGATGAATGAAAACATCAACTGACTTCCATTCTGTGATACTTTTGGTTCAACACCTTCACCAGAACATTTGGCGGCCACTACAACTTACTTCAAAATTTTATATGAAGAAGTTGTTCGGGGTTAGAGGCCACAAAATGAGGGTCTCCAAGAAGACATATCAAATACTCCCACTGGTGAGACTAACCAGGAATCTGAGATATCACTTGATGAAATTATGAAACTTGGCACATCTTTTGAAGATATTTTATATCATGTTAAATTACCATATGATTTAGAAGATTTTGGATGTGAGTGTTATCCTTCGTCTTGTTAAAAATATCTTATTACATCTCTTACCGTGATTGGTTTGAAATTTTCAGTTCCGTATGAGAAAGATGCTTAATTTCCAATGACTAGAGGGGGTAGAGACAATCCTATTATTGTAGAAATGCTAGCTCAAGTGGATCTTAACCTGACAGAGCAACCTGAAACCCATACTGAAAATCCTGTTGAAGCTAGGAAAGACGGGGAAAAACCTTCTCATGCTGCTGATCTACCATTGGGTAAGAGATAATAATATTTGTGGATGTACTTAATTTTCAAGACATCTTAATCAACTATTTTTATCCTTTGAAACTAACCAAAAAATTTAATTGACTATGCAGGGATGTCAATTTTAGTGGATAGATCTGGAGGTGAAGCCTCAGCCTCCACCCCAATGGGAATAGAAAGTGAAGTAACAAGGGTCAGGGGGGAAGGAGAAGAACATGGCACTTCTCTAAGTGCATTAATCCCGGACTATATTCCCCACTCTGTTAGTGATGCTAAATTAGACCCGAAGGTACAAAAGGCACTCCAATTCTCATGTCGCAAGGCATGGAAGAATGTATGAAAGAACATATCTGAAGTTCCTCTTGAAGTGCTATCTTTGATGATCCCGCGACTGTCATCCTTGTTCATCATGTTAGGACTTGGAGGTTTTGGTTATCATGAGATCCATGCGGCGGTGAAACAAGTCATCTTAAGGAGGGAGCAGAAGAAAACTTACCGTCAGGAACTTACCAGACCAAGGATATTAACCAATATCAGTGAATTCAAGGCTACGGTGTCTCGAGTTGAGGCTGATCATGCTGCAAAGTTGAAGGAGCTGAAGCATAAGATCAAGGAGAAAGTTGTCCAGCAGATGCACCTTCAACAACAGTTAGATGCTGTTACTGGGGAACTTGAACAACTTAACAATTCACTGGAATGTGTTCAAACGAATGATATGAAAGCCATCGTAGATTCCAAGAGAGAACTCCATCAAGATGAAAAGAGTGAAGCTGGTCGAGTGAATGAACTTCAAGTGGATGCTGATGAGGCTCGGGATGCCGTAAATCAAATGAAGAGTTATTTTAAAAGCCTCCTGTAATTCTTGAAAAAGAGATGAGACTCAAATTTGTGGATGTCCTTCTAACTCTTTTGCATCAATGAAAAAACATTCATCTTCAATCATTTGGGCCAGCATTCTCTTGCTCCCTGCTTTAAATAATTTTACCTAAGCCAATGGGCCTAGTAAGCATAGTTTGATTTTCGCTAAGATTATAAATATAACCCTAAAAACTTTGAATCTTTTGATGATAAATATTGCCTAAATCATAAAATATGTGCGTTTGGTGAGATGGGACTCAAATTTTGTTCAGAGTTCCTCTATCTTTTGTTGTAAGTTTAAATTCATGCACGTAGGATATGAAACAACTAATGTTTAAGGTCAAATAGCTTTGACCGAATGGATTAAAATTGACTCAATTCCTTGATAATTTATTTGAAAACATATTACCACATTCAAGTATGGGGGAAAACATGAAACCTATGACTTAAGAAATTTTGAATCTGAGGAATGACATGAAAAAGTGCCAAAATGTATTAGAAGAAGTATTTCCTAAGAGTGAAGTTTCCACTATTTAACAAACCTGTTAGGGGGTTGAATTATTCAGGGCCATGTAAGGGCATTGGATGTAGAGTCAAATAATAGCATCTTTTGACTGACAGGTCCGTTATGTAGACTACTTATGCAAGGTCAACTAGGGGCACGTGATACATAGTCAGGCAAACAAATATCAGAAATTTTACATTTCTATTGCTAAAAAACTAGTGGATGTTTATGGAGATTCAAATTTTCCAAAGCATAGAGTTTACGGTGTAGAGAGGGGTACATGAATTTGGAGAGGATATTCCTAATCAAGATTGTCAAATAATTGGATGAATGTCACTCATGTAAAGATCTGACCCAAACGTAGGGAAGGGAAATATAAATCATAGACATGAATACTTTCATATCATGAAAAAGAGTATGGGACAAATATGTTAAGGATGAATGTTTTTGCAGATCCCTACATATTTTCGTTAAGAAAAACAAGGAAAAAAGAGGGTTTCCTCCCAAGAGTGAAATTAATGAAATTTTAAAAACCTATTAGGTGGTTGAATTATGTAGGCCCACTTAAGAGCATTGGATGAATAGTAAAATAATAGCATCTTTTGGCTGACAGGTCCATTATGTAGACTACTTATGCAAGGCCTCCTAAGGAAACGTGCTGAACAGTTAGGCAAAAGAATTCCCTGGTATCATAAATTTTGTGGCCAGAAGCCAAGAAAATGTTTATGATGATCTGGAAGTATTTAAGGTTAGGAGTATATGACACATGAAAAATGGGTATTGTCCAACGCATGAAGGAGATACACAGACTAATGCTAACCATAATCATGTTGTGGATGGGTCCTGAATTGAGATGCTAGAATTTAGTACATATCTCATTAGAATGATAATCAAGCCAATTTAGTTCTGCAAATACAGTTTAACGTCATGTGGGATGATGGATGTAGGAGATCTTAGTTTAGTGCCATAGAACTCAGACCATAATAAGGAATACACATTGTGTGTTTTACAAACCTGATGTGAATGAAGACCAGGGTTTTCATACCACATTCATGTTTTCACAGGGGGACTTTTCAGCCAAGGGACTGAAAGTGGAACTTAGGGTTAGGCCCAAAAATTTAGGGCTAGATTCGAGGGATGCTCGAACATTCCTACGTATTCCATAAGGATGGGAATAAAGCCATATGTAGTTCTTAAAATACCCTTTGTACAGATTTGGTTCGTACAAGTGAAGGGTGAAAGGGGAATTTAGTGCAATGATGGTTTGACCCCAGATTAAAGGTTCAGGCATTTCCATGTATGCATGTAGTCTTTGAAATATGAAATGATTGGAGATCAATTTCAATAATGATTCCCTCTTAGGTAAGGGACAATGGGGGATTGTATAGTTTAACGTCATATAACAAGGGTGATGGGACGTACACAGTTTAACTTCATGTGGGATGAAGGTGAACCAACGTGAAGATATTGGTTTTGGGATACTTCACGGATCAACATCATATGAGACAGAGGTGAACTAACATGAAGATATTGGTTTTGGGCTTTAACCTCGGGAGGTTGCCTACGTACCCAGCCTAGAAGGTGAGGATCAAAGTCGGCGTAGTTCGATTAAGAACGAATTGATGATCAAGTTGTATTTGAGGACATCCCTAAGATGATGCCGGGAGTTACGCATGGTTAGTATCTTAGAGAAGGTGTTATGGTTGAATTTTACTCTAAACTCATGTGAGTAATGCTCGGTGTGAGAAACAAGAGGTAGTAATAACCATAACGATGAATAGTTTAATGTCATGTGGGACGTATTTAGGGACTTTTTCAAAGTTTAAACATCATGCAGGATGAATATGTACATTTTAACATCATGTAGGATGAATAAGGGACTGTTTACAGTTTAACTTCATTCTAGACGAAAAAGGGGGACACAGTTTAACATCATGTTGGACGAATGAGGGACTTATTCAATTTAATGTATTGGAGTGAGGACTATTGGGGACTATGCAGTTTAAAGTCTTGTAGTGAGGACCATTGGTGTTGTACAGTTTAGTGTCATGTAGTAAGGATATAAGGGATAGGACAGAGTTTAATGTCATGTTGGAAGAAAGAGGTGATTATGCAGTTTAATGTCATGCAGTAACGATAATGGGGCCTGTGCAGTTTAAAGTCTTGCAGTAAGGAATATGGTAGTTTAAGGTCATATGCATGGACCAGTGCTGCACAGTTTAGCATCATGTACCTAGGAAAACACAGTTTAACGTCATGTTGGATAGAAGAGGGGATTATGCAGTTTAATTTCATGCAGCAAGCCCAATGGGGGCTGTGTAGTTTAAAGTCTTGCAGTAAGGACTGTGGTAGTTTAAGGTCATATGCATGGACGAGTGCAGCCTAGTTTAGCGTCATGTAGCTTGGACAATACAATTTAACGTCATGTTGGACGAAAGAGGGGATTAAGAAGTTTAATGTCATGCAGTAAGGAAAATGGGGGGCTGTGAAGTTTTAAGTCTTGTAGTAAGGACTATGGTAGTTTAAGGTCATATGCATGGACCAGTGCTGCACAGTTTAGCATCATTTCGCTAGGAAAACACAGTTTAACATCATGTTGAATGAATATGTATTTGTGTTACACAAAATAATTCTTCTATAATCTTGCATTGGTGGGAGTTGTTATGAGTTCTCCATCCATTTATATTAAATAATAAGCTTCATTGGAGTAGACCTTATGTATTGAGTAAGGTCCTTCCCATTTTGGCTCAAGCTTTGGAGGCTTATTTCCTAGTATCATTGGAGTTCGGAGCACCAATACCAATTCTCCTTGAATGAATGAACAAAGGCGAACTTTTTTATTGAATGCTTGTGATATTTGATTCTAATAGACTTCCAAGTGATCCAGGGTGCACAATCTTTTTTCATCTAATCATTCCAATTCATCTAATCACTTTTGAGTTTGTTCATCTATAGATGACTGAACACAAATGTCTACTATGAGCGAATGTAATTGAACCTCAATGGGCAAGACTTCTCATATTCCATATACCAATGAATATGGAGTTTACCACACAACAGTGTTGGTGGAGGTACGATAAGCCCATAAAGAATGAAAAAGTTTATCATGCCATGATTTCTTATCTTTATCCCCCATCTTTTGCAGTATGATTGAATGAGTCTTGTTAAAGGCCTCTATTTCTCCATTGTCCGCTGCATGATACCAAGATGAATGGTTGGATTTGATGTTGAAATCTTGATACAACTTCCTTACCTCGGATGAACAAAAGTTGGTTCCATTGTCCATCAATATGGTATAAGGGACACCAAATCTGGTAATGATGTTAGACTTGATGAAGTTAACAATGATTTTAGTACTAAATTTTTTAAGAGGTATTGCTTCTGCCCATTTGGAAAAGAATTCAGTAGCAGTAAGAATATACTTAAACTGCTTGGATGTAGCCGAAGGGTAAGGTCCCACTACATCCATTCCCCATGTGGAAACTGGCCATGAGTATTTAGCTATATGAAGAAAATCTGGGGGCTGATGAATGAAATTGGCATATACTTGGAATGAATGACACTTCTTAGTGAAATAAACTCAATATTTTATCATTGAAGACCAGAAGTATCCAAGACTTTGAACATGATCATATATTCTATGTCCAAACTGGTGGGCACCACAGGCCCCTGCATGTACTTCTTTCATGAAAGCCATTGTCTCTTCACCATCAACAAATCTGAAGAGAATTCCATCAAAACCTTTCTTGTAGAGAATTTTTTGGTGATCTGGGCTATCATAAAGTTTAAAATTTACCACACGTCGCCGGACTTGTTCTTTCTCCGCTCTATCAGGTGGGAGTGTTCCATTTTGAAGGTATTCCATGATATGTGTCATCCATCCTATAGTATGACCATATGGTTTAGATATGGGACTAATTTCATTGACATGCTCTATTCTGATTTTAAAATAAGGTGAAATTGTACGACGGTGGGAAATAATGATGATTGTTTTGTCCCGATTTGGATCTCCCAGAGCTGTGGCTACATTAGCCAGTGCATCAGCTTGAGAATTTTGTGATCGCGGGACATAAGAAAATGTCGGTTCTAAAGGAAATAACAACATTAACTCTCTGATGTAATCATACAAAGTGATTAATTCTTATTTTCTGATGGAATAATCCCCATTGACTTTATTGATTACCAATTCTAAATCACCTTTAACCTTCAAGTGATTCACTTGTGCCTGAAGCGCCAACTCCAATCTTGTGAGGAGAGCTTGATATTCTGCTTCATGTTTTGTACCACACTCCAACAATAAGAAGGTATATGGTAGTACTACCTTTTCTGGGGAAATAAGAACAATTACAAACCCAACATTGTTGAATTTAGGGCCTTCCAATTTCTTCCCTGTTGGACTTCTAGAAGTACCATCAAAATACATTTCCCATGATTGAAGATTATCATGAATAGATAAGACTTCCTCATCAGGAAGTTCGGTATCTAAAGATGTATCTTCTACTGAATGGTGTTCAGGAAGGAAATCATCCAGAGCATGGCCCTTTATTGCCTTTAGAGAGACATACTAAATGTCAAACTACTACAAAATAACTGCCCACCTTTCCAGATGTCCTGTAAGCATAGGAGGACTAAGGATAAATATGAGCGGGTTATTGCGAGATGCCAATTAGACCTCAGGATGTTGCAGGTAGTGTCTCAATTTATGAACTGAAATATTAACACTAGGAAGAACTTTTCAATACTTGAATATCGAGTTTCTGCCTCAAGAATAGTTCGAATAAGGTAATAAAGGCTGTTTTCATTCCCAACATCATTCTTTTGGGAAAGGAAGACACCCAATGATCTCTCTAAAGCTATCATATAGAGGATAAGTGGTATTCCATCAACATGTGACATTAATACTGGTGGATTCATGAGATATTTATTGAGGATATCAAATGCCTCTTGGTAATAATCAGTCTATTGGTAAGTGACTCACTTCTTCATTAATTTGGTGAAGGGTAAACATTTACCTTCTAGATTGGAGATGAAACACCGAATATAGGCCCAGTTTCCTTGAATTCCTCTCAATTATTTCAAATTTAGAGGAGGTGACATACCAAGGATTAATTTTTTCTTCTCAGGATCAACTTTGATACCACGATGGTGTACAAAAAAACTGAGAGATTTTCTTGAGGTTACCCCAAAATCACATTTCAAGGGGTTCATCTTCAAATTGTGTTTTCAAAGTTTGTGGAATATGATTTCAGAATCAGCCAAGTGATTAGAAAGTTGTCTATATTTAACCACCAAATCATCCGCATAACACTCAACAAATTTTCCTAAAAAGGGTTTGATGATACGGCGCATGGCACGTTGATACGTTGCACCTACATTCTCCAGGCCAAAGGGCATTACCCAATATAAAAACACATCCTGAGGGGCACTAAATGGTATAGATTCTTCATATTCTGGAGCCATTCAGATTTGATTATACCGAGAATATCCATCCATGAAAGAGAGTTCTTTATAGCCAACTGTTTCATCAATTAAGAGTTCTATGATCAGAACTGGAAAATCATCCTTTGGATAATGCCGATTAAGATCTCTCAAATCAATGAAAAATCTAATTTGTCCATTATTATTTTTCACAGGGACAATATTAGCCAGCCGTTTAGGATATTGAACTTCTCTGACAATGTTATCCTTGATAAGTTTATCCACTCCAGCTTCAATTTTAGAGGCATAATTTAGGTGTGTTCTTCTTGCTACTTGCTTGAATCCTTGATGTTCTTCTAGAAAATCCAAATGATGAGGGGAAATATCGGGGTCAAGACCTGGAATTTCTGTATAATTCTAAGAAAATACATCTTGGTTTTTATTTAGAAAGGAATTATACATTTCTTTCTCTTCAAGAGTCATGGCCACACTAATTAAAGTAGGGCGTAGATCTTATTTTGTACCCAGATTTATTTCTCTGAGTTCATCTTTAGTGGTAGAGATACCCTATTCAAATGCTGGAGGAGCATCCCTGATATATTCCTCTTCTTCTTCAATATGTGTCACTTCTTCTGTTTCTACTTGCATAGTAGATGATGAAGTAGAATTTCCATGATCAAGAGAGAAGTTAAAATTTGAAAATGTTGAAGAAGAGGCTACCATTTTTGACCCTATTGATGATAAAGGGTATTCCTTGGATAATAAAGAGCAGATGATGGATTGAGAATCGATATCATCGTTCATCTCTGACATTGCTATAACTTCTTCTAGCCTAGTTGATGAAGTATAGAATTGATGGATTTTAGCGGATGAAATGAAGACATCTCCATTTGAGCTTTAATCATTTCCTAGTGAATCAAGAATTTCTACCATGTTGTCTGGCATGGTTGCTATAATTGACATTATGGAAGTTTCCATTAGAGTATTTAGATTTGGGTCTACCATAACAATTTGACTTATAGGCAACACATAATCTGTATTCACATGTATGAATGGGTTTACTAGAATCTTTTCCAAACTATATGGAGAATTAATTTTGGTAACCTCCTTTGTTGTGGATTTATTCTTTCCCTCCATGTGATAGAATTCTTCCTCAATGTATTGATATTCACATGTTTTTAATGGGGATTTATCACCATACAATGTCCCAATTTGACCATTGAAACAATATTTGAGACACAGATGGTATGACGAAGGTACAGCCACATATTGATGTAGCCAAGGTCTTCCAAGAAAAATGTTGAAGGCTGTGTCATGATGAACAACCATGAAATCTGAATTGGATACAAGGTCTCAAAACTGAGTTATGAGTGTAATCTCGCCCAGAGGATCTTGTTCATTTTTATCATATCCTTTCAACATAAAAGTTGAAGGAGATAAATTATATTTGGTGAGGCCCAATCGACGAATTGTATGAATATGGGTGAGGTTGAATCCTGAACCATTATCAATGAAAGCTCGTCGGATTTCTACAACATTGACCATGCCAGATAAATACAAAGGTCTGATATGACCATGCTCAACATCATCTTAATCTTCATCTGTAAAATATATCACTACATGGAATTCTTCATGACCGTTCTCTACATGGTAGACTTTAGCCATAGTAATTTCAGTTTCCAATTTTTGAGGACTTGACAAAGCCTCAATGAGTGCCTCTTGAAGATCCTTTGATAGATTCAAGGCATCCAAAATTGATAACTTGTCCAGTACTTGGGCCAAATGTTTCATGAAATCATACATTTGGTCCAAAAGTCTACATTTCCCAATAGGAACATGTGGTTTTGCAGGTGCCTTATAAGTTGATGCTTTAGAAGTAGATGCATCTTGTATCGAGGTAGGAGTTGGAAATACTCCTAGATTTGGAAGAATAAACTAACTAGGTCTACTTATTTGTTGAGAGGAAGACCATAAAAATTCTAATCAATCTTCCAAAATAAATGTACCAGGACTGAATCTGCCATACGTGGAAGAACTTTCTTGTTCTTGTTGAGCCCGCTGAAGGGCTTTTCCATGAGTTTCTACCGCATATACAGTTCTAGCAGGGGTAGGATTGAAATAGTGGATTCTGGAATATCCATGTCTTCCCCGGTATCCTAGACCTCTGAAACTCCCTCTAATTCCTCTGTTTGATACAGGTAACTTAGGCTCATCAAGATCTAAACTACGACTGGAATAAGGATCCGTTAAATGAATCATATTAATAGAACCAAAGATCAACTCTTCATCTGATGAATATTCTTCCTGATTTTCCAGTTTAGGTTGTGCCATTTTGTGGGGCGGTGCCCGTGTTTTTGAGGTAGATGGAACAAAATCTTCCAGAGTCAAAGAAAATTTAGGCTTTGGCATGAACTCGTCTTCTTCTGACAGTTCTTCTTTCTTTGAATTGTGCCGCCTCGTTGATGATTTTCCTTCTAATGAATGGGGTTTTTCTGTGGCATTCATAGAAGAAGACACAATTGGTTTCTTCAATTGTGTTCGTAAAATGGCATGAGTTTGGTAGATCATTTTCCTGACCATCCAATCATCATATTTCTATGCATTTTTTCGTTTGAATTAATTCCACAAACCTTATTCCTCTGGATAAGTAGCAATAACACATGCTACCTGGGCTGAAGATCCTTTCAGTTATACCTGTCCAGAGTCCACCATCTTTTTCAGGTGGTCTTTGAAGAAAAAACACTCCTGAATGGGATTCCCCCACATTTGATGAAATGGGAAATAGTTGGGGAGGTCTTCATATCCTTCCTTGTTCAGTATTTTTGGCCTTCGCAACTAAACTAAATTATTTTTCAGAGCTGAAATGAAGTAACCAGGAACTTGGTCATTTTGGAAAGAATAAACTTTGTTCGTCAAATCTTCAAACTGTTTCTGCCGTTGATCTCTTTGATCATCTTGACGAGGCAGTAATTGTGGTTGATGCTCAGGAGGTGGACCCCTTCGATATGATGAAGGTTTTCAAGTGGAAGCAGGTACAAGTTCTTGTTTAAGCGTAACTGTAGCAGTCTCTGATTTCCTCATTCTCCTTCCTAGAGCTGATGGAATCAAACGAGTTTTATCCTTATTATTTATAAGAGAGTCTTCAATCTGCTAAGCGATCAGAGTATGGTCTTGAAACCCTCCTGTGTATTTCACAGGGATCAACAGTGTGAGTAATTCATCATGCAAATTTTCCACACAGATTGGAAACAATTCTTCTTGAGGGAGTGCTAAGATTAAGGAATATGATAATCCCTTACAGTGAGCAATGAAATATGAAACTCTTTCATTCTCCATTTTCTTATAGTGTGTAAGATCAAAAACTATTGCTTTTGTCAATGTTGAGCTGAATTGAATAAGGAATTTTTGATGGAGGTCTTCCCACCTGGTAATTGGCTGGGATTGCAAGATTGTATACCAGACAAACGCAGGCCCTTGTAATGACTATAAAAAACACCTTAGATTAACTACTTATTTTTGTTGAGGAGTTACCATCATGGGATCAGAACGAGAAACAAAATTTGTTATGTTTTGTTTTGGATCTCCTACACCATCAAAAAATGGGAATGTGGTACTTGCAAAATTTGACGGTGGAGGAATAAAATCAACCCATTCGGGGTAAGCTCTCTTCTCTGGTTGAACTAGAGAAATCTTTCCTTCCATAGCTTCCAACCATGCCGTTAATGACTCAATGGTAGTCATTAATTTTTTAGAAACATCTGGTTGATCTTGGACTTGTGCAGGTGCAAGAACTGGAGTGTGGACATGTGTGGCGACCGGGACTGCCACTGATGGTGGTGTTTCTGGTGTTTGTTGTGTATAACCCATTGGATTGGACCTATGAGGGTGTACTTCTAAATGAGGATATTCTTGATCCATCTCAGTTACTGCAACTAATTCTATTTACTGACTGACTCCATCATGCTTAGGAGGAAGAATACCCTGAAGTAGTTCTGCATTCAACCTCCTTAACTCCTTCATTTCCGCCTCTTGTTGTGCGAAACTTTCCTCTAATGAGAGTGATTGGCCTTCTCCAGAGGTAGGGGTAACCTGAATTTTTATTTTCCCCTTGTTGTATGCCTTTCGGAGAGGGGGGAGTTGGTTATTTGAAGGAATACGTAGATTTTGGGTAAGCCTTTGATTTTGTGTATGCACACCTTCCTCATTTGCCTCCATGTGTACAAACTCTTGAATAATAAATTCTTTATCTGATTCCTCTGAGTGAGCCTCATGTTCTGGGGAATCAGTGACAACAGGATTGATGAAATTTATCGATGCATAATGCATTGCATCCCTTCTACCAGCATTTCTGCGATATTGTCTTCTTTCATGTCCTTTATGAGACATTGCCTTTTATTGAGTTAATCTCTCATGAACTTCTTGATGAACCATAATTTGGAGGGAATCTCCTGATAATTTGTCTCTACATTCCTCTTGTGGCTTCTTCCCTAATCGAGAGAAGACTGAATTTTGATGAGGAATAGATTGAGGATTTGAAAAAGTCCCTAGTATGGTGGACTGGTGCTTTTCCTGTTATTCATGCTCAACTCCTCAAATCCTATCTATTGATCCCGAGGGTTGGGATAAAAGACTCCCCAGTTTGGAAAGCTGAGGTGGCTCTTGAGTTGCTAAATCTGAGACTTTCTTAAAAGCTATCTTGATTTTGTGGACTTTAGTCCAGAAATTGGCCGGATGCATCAACCTACATCCACTCAAATCACCTGACTCAAATGACTGTTGGATGTTTTCTGACACTTCTATCACTTGATGATGCGCCTGCTCTAAAGTAGAAGCTTGTTCGATATTCTCATTTGCTTGATGCAAGAGTAACTCGACAACCTGTTCTTTATATGCCTGACTTTGGGAAGAACTAGTTGAGGCATGTTTTTGAGAAAGCATCTGATTATACACAAAACCATTTTGTTGTAGCCAGCCATGGGCAATAACATTGAATGAGACCACTTTTGGTGGGCTTTGTTGACTAGTGATTACAGTGAAATGAAATGCTCCATGAACACCCCATCCCCTAATATGAATACCAAATGGGGCATTGGCAATTAACTGGTGCATTCTTTTTAGTGCACCAAGGCATGAACGCCGAAGGGCTCTCTGCTACTTTTCAACCTATGGATATCAGGAAACTGAGAGAGATGCCAAATCAATTTGGAATTGTAACCCTTCTATTATCTTGACATGATTTTCATATTAATCATAAGATAATATTTTCTTTTTTAATTGACACGGAGTCTTCCACATGTTGAGACGAATATCGTAAATACAATCTTCCATCAAAATTTTTGGAATATCATACTGAGAGTCATCCAAAGACCTAAACATGACTGGTACTTCACCTTTTTCCAATTGTTTTAACATATTCAGCACTTACTCTTTATCATTCGATGAAGATTTTTCTACCTGATTAGACCAAATTTGGCGATTCCTTGTTGCTTTATCAGATTCAACAATATTGATAGAGAATTAATTTGTCAAATTAGAATATGAATGACCCAGGGGTGGTTCAGAGAATGACCTACACCCCGAACTATCTTTTGATTGAGAAAGTATTTCATCTTCTAGTGGTAAAGCATCAGACATGACTGGATTCACATTTTCAAGTGCCTCAAGATAAGAGGGATTTCTTGTTACTGCATTGTCCTTTAAAAAATTTTCCAGGAAATGAGAATTACTACTGTGGAGAGGAATTTCGCAGATAAATTCATCATCAGGGGGAGGACCACCATGGTGGGTTACAAAAAAAGATAAAACCTCTTGCTCATTGATCTTCTAGCCACGGAGAGGGTTATTGTGGCTCTCATCTGAAGATGATACTTCGAGATCGACCGAACTGTCATGAAGCAATACTTCATGAGGAAGTGTCTGATAAAGTCCTTCGAAATTATTGTTCCCACTATTGGGAATTGAGAGAGTAGAATCTTGAGTTGCAACAGATAATTTTCTGAGTGCATCAAGAACTCCAGCATCGAGCAAGGCCTTATTGCAGACTGGATCTTGATTTCTCGACTCTGCTAGATGGTTCTTTTTCATAGACGCCTTCTTTCTGAATTTGGAAACCACTTTTTGAAGAAATTGGTTATTATGGTCAAGTGTATATGCCTGCTCAGAAGAAGTCGTTAGGTTAGGTTGATTACATCCATTCAAATCGGGTGTATGTTCCTAACTTTATTATCCATATGACATGGGGGAGTATGCCCCATGGCCCTACTGGACTGGAACAGAGGTGCGTATCTACTAACGAGTGACATGTTTATGAGTCACTCCAGTGATAGGGTTAGATTTATGATTCCTTACCTGTTCTACTGCTGAAGTTGTTATAATATTCTAAAAGGCATCCAGAATATGGGCAGGGGTTTGTTTCTTCTCTTTCACCATTGTCAGAATGTGATTGCTCACTTCAGCTACCGGAATTGGAATATATGTCCATTACGTGCATGGAGTAGGTGTGTATTCCTGCTCTTATCCTAATTTTCCTATTAGTGAATTCTGACAGTACTCATGTGTGGGGGAAGAGAGTTGAGTCTACTCCAAATTTCTCATCGAAGTTTTCCAACGGACTTCCACTAGTGCTACCAAACGAGACTGTTGGCAGGCTTGATGAACATTTGTAGGTGTATGTGACTGATGTGTATTCTTCTTCTAGTATGGTTGACTATTTTCCTTCAATACTGGCAGACCAGACTGATGAAAGAATTGTTGATTATAAATAGGTGTATGTCCCTGATTATCAGTTGCCACCATATTAGATTGGCGAGATTCTTTGGGTGCAGTCAGACGAGCCTGCTGACTAGCTGATGAATTATAAGCAGGTGTATGTGCCTGCCTATATTACTCGATCGGAATTTCCTGGAAGGATAGGTGTATTACTTCTAGATGAGTCTGCTGGGTAGTAATATCAAGACGGACGTGTGTATATCCCTACTCGTTGTTTTCCATCAAGTTGGTTTTATGGACTTCTCTGGAGGGGGCATAAGTAATAACCAGCTCCCTGTTGACTTTATTTTTCCTCTGACGGTTCGTATAGCATTCTTGGGTCTGAGGAACTTGAGCCGAACCCCTAAAGGTGGTACCCTCATCATGTTGAGGGTGCACTACCGCATGAGTCTAGCAACGATTATTGATGGGAGACCTCGGGAAGGACTCCTATCTTCTTGAACCGAGGCCTTGAGTGACCTCTTCATTCACCTCCCTGTGATATGGGAGGGACTGCTTGTTGTGTTCTGGGGATAACGACCCGAAACGGTTGGAGATGGTGGTTAGCACCGCCTGCTTCTTGATCACTGGTTGTCGTTGTCCAGACAACCAGGGTGAATTATTAACATGGAGGGCTTGTCGAGTAGCCTCCATATTTGGAATGGTACCGTGTTGTTGGTATTCCTTAACCAATACATTCGAGATCCAGTGTTGCAGATGCTGAGTAGGTGATGTCATCCTCATAGTGGATGAAGATCCAGCATGAGTAGCGACAGAGGCATTCCCAAGTGTTAACTTTAAAGAAGCCATTTCTGTAATGCAGAGAGATCTTGGAAAAGACTGTCTGTTTGATATAACAATCATAATCAAGATAATTTTGGCCATACTAAATCTTTTGGATGAGCACATATGTTATTGATTACTTTTTTGGCCCTCACATTAAGTTAAATAGGGGCCTAAAAAGAAGTAAAACATCATTTAACTTTGTTAAAGATTCACGTCGGGTTCACCATTTTTGTTTATTCTGGAAATGGGGATGACCTCGTTTGTTTAAGGTTTAAACATTTCCAATCGGTTTCTAATAGGTTTATTTGTAGAACCAAAAACATCCAATGATTCTATATCGATTTGGACCTACTTTCCAAAGGTAGGTGCTCATTAGTTGGGGACTGATGAGGCTTAAGAATTTGTATTGGTCGAGAGGATGGAAGGTCATACTCATCACACCTTTTTGGGGGGAATTATTGTCTACTCCCGGACTCTCTTATAGATTTGAGTTATTTTCGTGAATACTTATTAATTTACCGAGCATGAAAATGAGTTTTCCTTTAGAATTAGCAATCAATGGTTGATATGTATGAGATTTAGAGGATATTTTATATGTATTTGAGGTTGTTCCCTGATGGAGAATCATCTGTACATATTGAAGATTCTTAGTCAATGGAATCCTTCAATACATTATATTGAAATATCTTGGTCATTATGATGACCATACTAGTTTTAAATCCACTCAGTGGGGCACTTAAAGTTTATTGTCATTCAGAAGGACATGGATTATTTTAGAGTTCGGATCGTACCTGCAGATGGGATACCTACGTATCCTTGTTAGAAAAGGAATCAGAATCCATGTAGTTTGGGAATTAGGATATAGTTTAACGTCATATGGAAACAACGAGGATTAATGGGTGATGGGATTGAACCTTAGAAAGGTTTCTTATGTACTATAATTTTAATGAAGAGATCAAAGTGCATGTAGTTTGATTAAGAAGTGTGGGGCTTACATATGATTAACGGCCCAAAGAGAGGTTTCATAATTAATTTGACACTCTAAGCTCATGTGAGTCATGCTCGGTGTGAGAAACAATATGTATTAGTAAAACCTGATGGTCTGTGCCACACAAGATGTAGTCACAAGGAATGATATGGGGATTATGTATGTGTGACTGCCCAAGTAGATGAAGACTAGGATTCACTTCTGGAATGAAGCCTAGGAACAAGGTCCATAAATATATTCATCCTTTATGAAGGTTTGGATACTCTAACTTGGGACTTATTCCTAAGGAGGATGCCCAAATTAGGGGGGACTTATGATTGGGGATTATTCCGGAGAAGGAGGCCCAAAATTAAAGGAATTATGACTGGGGATTACTCCTGATAAGGAGGCCCATGTTTAGGGAAATTATGACTGGGGCTTACTCCTGAAAAGGAGGCCCAAAATTAAAGGGGACATTGGGGCTTACTCTTAAGGAGGATTCCCATTAAGAGGGTCCATAAAGGTATTCGTGCTTTATGGAGATTTAGATTCTTAATTTGGGGCTTACTCCTAAGGAGGATGCCCAGATTTTGGGGAATATGACTTATTATTGGGGCTTACTCCTAAAGAGCATGCCCATATCAAATATTCTCTCATCTTAAGGGATGAGGTTGAATGAAGGGAACCTCTGACCGTAGTGATATAAAGTTAAATAAATCACAAGGTTTTGAGAGATATTCCACAGAATTCCTTTCAGAGAAGAATTCCAACAAAGGAACCATTCCATAAGTGGCTTTAAAGAAGGGTTTGAAGGCTAAATCTTGAAGAGGAGAGGTGAATTTGAGGAAAAGAAGTGAATTGGAAGGAGGTACACACGTATTGTTCTGGCGCGCAAGTCTTGGTTGCACAAGTATACTTGCGCGACATGAGTTCACTTGGGAGATGAAGAACCTATGAAGAGATACTTGGGAAACTTTGAATTAGATCCCTTAGTATCATGCCTTGAGGCTTTCAGAAGGGTGGCATGTGTCTCCATGAGAGGACAAGGCGGAGCGCAAGTTGAATCCATTTCCCTTAAAGGGTGGACACTTAGGTGCGTAAGTGTAGATGATTTCAAACACTTAGGCCTTATTCTTCCTCTTTATATCTTCCATTATAGGTAAGAAATTACCTTATAAGTGTTCGGAAGACTTCAAGCAGAGACTAGGGTGACTAGATCTTAGTTCTGAGTTTTGGATTTCTCGTCCTCGAAATGGGGGTCCACAGGGGGTATTAATAGGTCATCTGAGGACCTTGGGTGAAAAAAGGTTGGTCCCGCAGGTGACCTGCGCACCGAATATGTGGCGCACAAGTATAATTTCACGGTCATAATAAAAATTGCGCAACCCATGCTTAATGAAATCCTTGTTCAAGCCTTTGTCAATTTTTGATGTTCTTCAAAAATGAATCTCTTTGTGATTAAGGTATTCCCCTTTTCTATTCATTAAACTCTGTGACAGAAAGGAGCATCAACAAGCCTATCTCCTATGGTTCAGTTATAAGAATATATAAAGAATCTTTGAGGAATCACTCACAGTAAATTCCTTTTATAGTCAAATTAATTAAAATACTTTTAAAGGAATCTCACATGGTCAATTCAACTTATAGTCTAAAGTAGTTCAAAGACTCTCTGAGGAAGATCACATGATCAAATCCCCTTATAGTCTAAAATAACAAAGGAATCTCTGAGCAAGATCACTTGTTCAATTCCCCTTATAACCCCAAGTGGTCTTAGGCTCTCTCAAGAAGCTCACTCAGTTAATCCCTCTTACACCCCAAAGTGGTTAAAAGATTCTCTAAGGAAGCTCACTCGGTCAATTCCCCTTATAGTCTACTACACCTAGTTTACACGGCTCTGTGTAGGTCAATGAGCATATAAATTCAACACAACCAAAGTAAACCAATAGAACTACGTGGCTAAATAGTCTACATCATATCAATCATGTCAAAAATACAAACACTCTACCCTACAACACTAGGCATGGGAAAAACAGGCATGGCGGCCAAATAGGCTAAGCATGTAAAGACCCGTAAAATTCAAGGGAAAATTTTCTAAATTTTCGTTGGGATTTTACAAGAACGCAGTTTCTGATGGTGCCTGATTCCGAGGCCCGTTGTGCCCGGAATTAATTTCCGAAGTTTAGCTCAGGTACGTTCAGTGAACGAGCGAGCGGGATTTTCTAACTTTTGAACCGGTGCTTATAATCAAAATTTGAAGGCACCGATGGAATCGCAGCGCTGGTAATTTCTTAGAAACACATTTTCCAGAGTTGCGTTTGCTCGGGTGTGGTTTTTAATTTTTGGGGTAAAGATAAGGAATAAAATAAAAGCGGTGCAACCGATTTTTTATTTTATTTAAATCACTTAATCTATGTTAAGTGGATGACGTGGGACCCACAATATCCTACCCACTTGGTGGGATATTTTTTGAGCCGGGACCCACATGAGCCACCGTTTCTTTTCTTCTTAAGTAATGCACCCTCACCCCCTATTAATGAAGTCAAACCGTACGTTTATTCCGGTTAAGAAACGCCTCATTATTTTGGGCGGTTAAATCGTTATAATTAATCCATTGAATTGATTGTTTCTTTTGAATTTCAAAGGTTGGCTTGTGCGTTAATAAAATAAGACTATTCTTATTTTATTCTGTTGGGAACTTGTTGCGTGGAGAGGATTTGGAGGAAAGAGTTCTTCTTCGATGAAGAACGCGAAGAACGCACTGATCTCCAACGAAGAACGCCAAAACCTTGGAAACCAATGACGCTCCTTTTGTGACGCGACAATCCCCCTTCCGCGACATCTTCTTCCACGACGTCCCTTTCCATGAAAAATATCGTTTGACAAAAACTCTTGTGGTAGGAAATTAATTTGAGAATGATTTTATTCCCTTGATTCTTTCATTCAAAAGAAAACAAAGAACACGGATCAACTTATTATCTTGTTGATCCGCCAATGTTTTCCTTTCCGGTTGGGAATAAATTGTTGCGGGAAGTTGTGGCGGTTTATTTTATTGTTGATCATTATCTCATCTGTCACCTTTCTTGGTTTCAATTGGGCCGCCTATTATCGTAATAATGGGAGGAGGTCGGACCGCACGAACACGACCAACCCTCCTCCCCCTTGTTTGTTTGAATTTGTTGCAGCTCGTGAAAGGCAGCGCGGTGCGGTTGCACCACGCAGAAACTATGAGAAAGGGTGAAGAAGCGCAGCGTCGTCGCGCCGCGCCATTGAAGTTGAACAAGCCGAGGCACCGTCGCGCCGCTCCAGAAAACAACGTGGGGCCGCGGTTAAGAAAATCGGGGGTAGGCACCACCCCCCCCCCCTCATCTGCTCGGCCGTTCGGTCGAGCCACCTAGCCAGCGCGCCGGGCCGGATGCCCAGGTCGGGCCCGGCGGGGCTGCGCAGCCGGGCCGGGCCGTGCCCAGCCAGGCCGGACCCGGACCCGGGTCGGGTCGACCCAGTTCGGGCCGACCCAGGGGGGTTGGGCCGGGCCGCGCCGGGCCTAGACCCCCCATTTCGGACTATTTCTGTCGAACGCCCATATCTTGGGATACGGACCTCCGATCGACGCACTGTCAGTTGTGATGAGATCCTTGGATCGAGGCGGTTGTTTTGGTATATTACACTAAATGTTTAGTAGAACTTTGGGTTCGGCCGAGTTGTTTCGGATACGAAACCAACCGGGCCCTCGGAGCGGAAACACTTATATCTTGAGCTCCGGACGTCCGATTGATACGCCGTCGACTTTGTTGGATTCCTCTTGATGAGAAGGAACCTTTGGAATACTTATACTGAGTTTTGGGTGCAGCTGGATAGTGGTCGGGTCGGATTGTACCCGAAATCCAACCGGGCCCCTGGAACGGAAAAGCTGATAACTTTCAGACCGGACGTCCGTTTGACGAACTGTCAGCGGTGTTGGTGATCACGTTGCGAAACGGTCCCTATGAGTATACCCTATGAGAGATCGGGGTGCAGTTGAGATACGGCCAGGTTGGTTCGTACACGAAACCAACCGAGCCCCGGGGACGAAAAGACTAATAACTCACAGACTGGGCGTCCGATTGACGCGCCGTCTATTGCGTTAAGACCCCTATGACCAGGAGGTCCTTTGAGATACTTCTTCGTGGAACATTGATATACTTGGAGTATCGACATGTAGCTCGTGGATCGGAGCCTCCCAGAGACGAGCGTGCGGAATACAGAGACCGTGTAGCCGACTGAGACCTGACGACTTCTTGACCGACTCGACTTGGAGTGAATCGACTAGCCCAGTGGACGGAGCACTACTTTTTTTGGGTGCAGACCCATGGCGGATGGATCACTACCTGTGTGACAGTGCAGACCCGCGGTACTCGTCCGGAGAGTACCTCTTCAGTCTATTAGGGGGTGTGCACTACTGTGTTTGGGTGGAATACCCCGGTGGGGAGAACTACTGTGTTTGGGTGACTGACCCGCGGTACTCGACAGGAGGAGTACCTCAGCAGTCTTAGGTTAGTGAGCAGTACCTCAGAGTCGTGACAGGACCACTGTACACTCCAGAGACAGGGTTCTTCAGCAGTTACAGTTTCGATAATGAAAATCCTGGTTTGAGATGAGTCTATGGCCTTTGTGTTTACCTCATGATTGAGATGGGTCACATTATAACTTAGGTATATGTATGAGAATATACCTAGGTAGTGGTTATCCGTTGATTTCATAATCTTTGTGTTTTCTCATGATTGAGATGGGTTACTTGATAACTTAGGTATATGTATGGGAATATACCTAGGTAGAGGTTATCTATTGAGATCTTCTTGTGGTTATCCATGTTTGTTTTAGTGAGACCTTGAGGGTCTCGGGGTCCCTACTGAGTATCGTTATATTCACCAATGCATGGGCTATGCCCGCATCTCGTTGTGTTGGTTGTAGAAGACGGGCAACGCTGACAGAGGCCGAGTATTTGAGGACTAGACGGTACCCAGAGGTGGACCACACGACGATTCAGTATCCGGAGGTGGACTTCACGGCGAGATGACACTCAGAGGAGGTTGACGGGTGAGAGCGTTGTGGAGGATATCTGTACCTACCCTTCAGGTAGGATCCATGGTGGACGATCGAGGAGCTACGCTATCTGTACCTACCCTTCAGGCAGGATCCGTGGTGGACGATCCAAGAGCTGTGCTATCTGTACCTACCATTCAGGTAGGATCCGAGGAGGACGACCCAGGAGCTTCTTCCTTTCTTCCAGTTGTTTGTCTTTTTCTATTGTACTTTCGTTGAGTTGTAGCTGTACCTTCAGTTTGGTTTGTAATCTGACCCATTTACTTTTCAGCACTTTCTTTTGTACTTAGTGTTTTACTTCCACTTATACTCTGTGGTGTTTTTTTACTTTTATAAAGGAAATTCCTTCCCAGTTATTGGGATTTACACCTTTGGTGCTAGTCTCTAGCCCCTGGCCTATGGAAGGCGGGCTTGGGGTAGTCACGAGACAAGCTCTGAGGACGGGTCGTGAAAAATTTGTATAAGAGGAGTCGGTTCTACCGCAAAACTTATAACTCTGATATTTTCTTTCTGGGAAGCAATAGTGTTAAGGGTACCGAGTGTGGTCTTCAGTTCAGGGAGTCTAGTGTTGGTGCGGGCGGCCGACGTATCCATACACCAGGACCCTGTCAACTGATTTCCGACATTGTGCACAAAAACAATGATTGCGTATGTGTTTCCAGAAGTTTTTAAAAATTAGCTCAAACTAGGTCATCTCACCAGGTATAAAACGTTTGACCATGTCACATTGTTTCTTTCAGGATGCCTTTTCACAGACGACCAGCTAGAGCCTAGAGGGATGTGTGTACTAACATCCTGCCGAGCTATAAGGCTTCGGTACATGGCCCTCTTGCAGTTGAGGCACCAGCGGAGGCACCAGCGGTACTACCATACGTTGGGCCACTGATGCCACCAGCCCTAGCAGTAGGCGATGCACTCCACTTGAGCACGCTGCACGAGTTCCAACACCAGATGCTACCCAGGTTCTGGGGAGAGACAGACCCGCATGCGGCTGAGGATTTCCTGGAGGCTGTGGTGAGAGTCTTCAGGCTAGTGGGGATGCCAGCAGACTTCATGGTGATCTTTGCTACCATCCTTCTTCAGGCAGCAGTAGGAAGGTGGTGGATATACTTGTTCCAGTTTTGCGACGGGATGACCTTCACATGGGAAGACTTCGAGACCTTCTTCAGGGTGGAGTTTGTGCCAGTAGCTCTACACCCCGAGCGTGTACAAGAGCTGTTGCCTTTGCCGTAGGATTTTTGATCAGTAGCTGAGTCATCTGTGGGAAGTAGATAGATGATGCAGAGGTCCAAGAGGACTAGAGCTAGTCGTATGAGGAGAAAGAAAAGTCACCTGGCACATGACTGTCCGGCCCCCCGCACAGTCGATCCGCAGGTGTTGGAGGAGCCACCAAGGCAGAAGCAGCATCGGGTACTTGAGCAATAGCCAGACAATGGACAAGGTAGTAGAGCTCCAGGAGCAGGTGGACAGGAGCGGAACTAGTGGATATGTCCCTTGTACTTCTAGTTCCATATTTCTATTGTGTTCATGTCTTTGTACTTTGAGCTGCAATAATAAAAAGACACTTATCTAGTGATATTTGCTTTCCTGTACTTTTGTTTGGTTGATACTAAGTGGTCCCGGTTAAGACTGTTGACTTGACCCTCCCTTTCGAGATTTCTACTGGAGGAGACCCAGTGACCTCACACTGATGCCGACAGTGTGACTCGACCCTTGGAGGCGAGAGTGAAAGTTGGATCTCTTGGTAGTAACGTCGAGGCCTTACGACGTCATCCATGGCATTAATACATCATTCATGTTAGGATTGACTGAATTAGGCAATGGGCATGGTTCATCCAGAGGATGAGACCGAGTTTCTCTTTTCAGAAAAGGAGAAATCTCAGCAGCTCTTTCAGATCGTAGGCAAGGAAGGTGCAGATCATCTTGGAGCGGATGAAGACTGCACAGTGCAGAAAGAAATAGGTAACCGACGCCAGTCTTAGAGACTCGGGCGTGTTAAATATTTCAACAAGGGGAATCTTAAAGGAGAGATGAGTCTATGAATCAGCAGACGTGGAGGCAGAGCAAGGAGAGTAGCATGAGGTGGTGTACGTTTTAACATGCTACAACCACCCGCCTTAGTTTTCCCCACCAGGATCAGGGAGATAGAGGGAAGGGGAAGAGAGTAGCTTCATGCGGTCAGGGAGAGTGACCAATGGATCTAAAAATGATTAAAGGGACAGTCTGTATCCACTACTAGCTGCCTTAGTAACAGACGTCGATATGAATCATTCCTTCCTTTCACAAATCTTAGCCCAGACCTAGAGTTTCCAGTAAGCCGTAGACTTGACCCTCACGTCTAGAGATACCTTGGGAGAAGACTCGATAATCACTCTTAATCCGACGGTGTGGTAAGACCCTTGACGCAAGAGTTTCGGTTGGAATCTCTTGGTGGCAGCGTCGAGGCCTTACGACGTTGGTTTGAGTATGGACTAGGCAATCACAGTTCATACACAAATTGACAGTATTAGGAAAAAAGGTTGTGGTTTAACTATGACGTCGGGATGAGTTTTCCTTGTTCGGAGAAAAGGAAACCCCATGCAGCACAGGATAAACACATGAATAGGAGGGTGTGACCGATCACTCTTGAGTCGGTCAACCTTATCCTCGTGGCAGTAGTCGTTTTGAGTTTCAATTCTAACAGTAATTGGTGACCTCTAGAGTTTGAGGATGACGAGCACGTCCTTATATGATTCTCACCTCGAGGAGGTTTACGTAGATGTGGCCAAGGCGGAATGTTATATCTGAGGTTCAGTGGACCTTCTTAGGTCCTCAGCTGGGTAGGCGTGGTGGTTTACCTCTTGACCCATCCACCTCAGTTGCACTAGGTTCACGATGACTTCCACGTATCTCAACTGGGGAGAGACGTGCTCGACCCTTCGCATAACATCCACCATGGGGATCTTGACGATGGCGACGAGGTGACTTTCACGGAGGTTCCAGTGGGGATCGAGGATCGACATGAGAAGATCCTATGAGGACGGTCGATTCCTTGGGTGCACTTTCACTGGAAGTACGGGAACCTCCAGGTAAGAACATGGGATCGGAAGGCTCAGATTCGCGCTGAATACTGCTTTTGTATCCCTAGTCTATGTTAAAGCTTTATGAGGATGTAAAGCACTGAGGTGGGAGTAATTTAAAGGCTGGTAAAATTCAACGGAATTTTTTTCTAAATTTTCTTTGGGATTTTAAAAGAACGCAGTTTCTGACGGCGCCTGATTCCGAGGCCCGGTGTGCCCGGAATTAATTTTGGAAGTTTAGCTCGGGTAAATTCAGTGAACGAGCGAGCTGGTTTTTCTAAATTTTGAACCGGTGCTCAGAATCAAAATCTGAAGGCACGGATGGAATCAAAACGCCGGTAATTGCTTAGAAACACCTTTTCCGGAGTTGCGTTTTCTCGGGTGTGGTTTTTAATATTTGGGGTAATGTTAAGGAATAAAATAAAAGTGGTCCAACCGATCTTTTATTTTATTTAAGTCGCTTAACCTATGTTAAGTGGATGACGTGGGACCCACAATATCCTACCCACTTGGTAGGATATTTTGTGAGCTGGGACCCACACAAGCCACCGTTTCTTTTCTTCTTAAGTAACGCACCCGCACCCCTATTAATGAAGTCAAACCATGCGTTTATTCTTGTTAAGAAACGCCTCATTAATTTGGGTGGTTAAAGCATTACAATTAATTCATTGAATTGATTGTTTCTTTTGAATTTCAAAGTTTGGCTTGTGCGTTAATAAAATAAGACTATTCTTGTTTTATTCTATTGGGAACTTTTTGCGTGGAGAGGATTTGGAGGAAAGCGTTCTTCTTCGACGAAGAACGCAAAGAGTGCACCGATCTCCGATGAAGAACGCCAAATCCTCGGAAATCAACGACACTCCTTCTGCAAAGCGAAGATCCCACTTCCGCGACGTCTTCTTCTGCGACGTCCCTTTCCATGACAAATCTCATTCGACGACAACGCTTGAGGTAGGGAATTAATTTGAGAATGATTTAATTCCCTTGGTTCTTTCATTCTAATGAAAACAAAGAACACTGATCAACTTACTATCTAGTTGATCCGCGAATGTTTTCCTTGTGGGTTGGGAATAAATTTTTGCGGGAAGTTGTGGGGGTTTATTTTATTGTTGATCATGATCTCATCTGTCACCTTTCTTGGTTTCAATTGGGCCGCCTGTTATCGTAATAACGGGAGGAGGTCGGACCACATGAACACGGCCGACCCTCCTCCCCCCTTGTTTGTTTGAATTAGTTGTGGCTCGTGAAAGGCGGCGCGGTGCGGTTGCACTGCGCGGAAACTATGAGAAAGGGAAAAGAAGCGCGGCACCGTCGCGCCACACCATTGAAGTCGAACAAGCCGCGGTGCCATCGCGTCGCGCCAGAAAACCATGTGGGGTCGCGGTTACAGAAACAGGGGGCAACCCCCCCCCCCCCCATCGGCTCGGCCGTTTGGTCGAGCCACCTGGCCAGCGCGCCGGGCTTCCCAGGCCGGGCGAGGCTGTACAGCCGGGCAAGGCCGCGCCTAGCCGGGCCAGAACCAGACCCGGGTCGGGTCAACCCGGTTCGGGCCGACCAAGGGGGGGTTGGGTCGGGCCGGGGCGGGCTGGGCCCAGACCCCCCATTTTAGACTGTTTCTGTCGAACGCCCATATCATGGGATACAGACCTCCGATCGATGGACCGTCAGTTGAGATGCGATCGTTGGATCGAGAAGGTCATTTTTGTATATTACACTCAAGGTTTCGGAGAACTTTGGGTTCGGCCGGGTTGGTTCGGATACGAAACCAACCGGGCCCTCGGAGCGGAAACACTTATATCTTGAGCTCCGGACGTCCGATTGACATGTCGTCGACTTTGTTGGATTCCTCTTGATGAGGCGATACTTTTGTCATACTTCGCCTGAGTTTTGGGTGCAGTTGGATAGTGGCCGGGTAGGATTGTAACTGAAATCCAACTGGGCCCCTATAACGGAAAAGCTGATAACTTTCAGACCGGACGTCCGTTTGACGAACCGTCAGCGGCGTTGGTGATCATGTTGAGAAAGGGTCCCTCTGAGTATACCCTATGAGATTTCGGGGTACAGTTTAGATACGGCCTGGTTGGTTCGCACACGAAACCAACCGGGCCCCTAGGACGAAAAGGCTAATAACTCACAGACCGGGCGTCCGATTGACGCGCCGTCTGTTGCGTTAAGACCCCTATGATGAGGCAGTCCATTGAGATACTTCTTTTTGGAACATTGAGATACTTGGAGTATCGACCTGTAGCTCATGGAGCGGACCCTCCCGGAGACGAGCGTGCAGAGTACGGAGACCGTGTAGCCGACTAAGACCTGACGACTGCTTGACCGACTCGACTTGGAGTGAGTCGACTAGCCCAGTGGATGAAGCACTACTTTGTTTGGGTGTAGACCCATGGAGGATGGAGCACTACCTGTGTGACAGTGCAGACCCGTAGTACTCGTCCGGAGAGTACCTCTGCAGGCTATTAGGGGGCGTGCACTACTGTTTTTGGGTGGCATACCCCAGCGGGGAGCACTACTGTGTTTGGGTGGCTGACCCACGATACTCGACCGGAGGAGTACCTCAGTAGTCTTAGGTTAGTGAGAAGTACCTCGGAGTCATGACAGGACCACTTTACACTCCAGAGACGGGGCTCTTCACCAGTTACAGTTTTGATAATGAAAATCCTAGTTCGAGCTGAGTCTATGACCTTTGTTTTTACCTCATGATTGAGATGGGTCACTTGATAACTTAGGTATATGTATGAGCATATACCTGATTAGTGGTTATCCGTTGATTTCATAATCTTTGTGTTTCCTCATGATTGAGATGGGTTACTTGATAACTTAGGTATATGTATGGGCATGTACCTAAGTAGAGGTTATCTGTTGAGATCTTCTTGTGGTAATCCATGTTTGTTTTAGTGAGACCATGAGGGTCTCAGGGTCCCTACTGAGTATCGTTACACTCACCCCTGCACGGTATATTCCCGCACCTCGTTGTGTTGGTTGCAGACGACGGGCAGCACTGACAGAGGCCGAGTATTCGAGGACTCGACGGTACCCGGAGGTGGACCACACAACGAGTCAGTATCTGGAGGTGGACTTCACGGTGAAATGACACCCAGAAGAGGTTGACGGGCGAGAGCGTTGTGGAGGCTATCTATACCTACCCTTCAGGTAGGATCCGTGGTGGACGATCCAAGAGCTGCGCTATCTGTACCTACCCTTCAGTTAGGATCCGTGGTGGACGATCTAGGAGATTTGCTATCTGTACCAACCCTTCAGGTAGGATCTGAGGAGGACGACCCAAGAGCTGATTCCTTTCTTCCAGCTGTTTGTCTTTTTCTGTTGTACTTTCGTTCAGTTGTAGCTGTACTTTCAGTTGGGTTTGTATTCTGACCCATTTACATTTCATCACTTTCTTTTGTACTTAGTGTTTTACTTCCTCTTGTACTCTGTGGTATTTTTTTTACTTTTATAAAGGAAATTCCTTCCTAGTTATCAAGATTTACGCCTTTGGTGCTAGTCTCCAGCCCCTGGCCTATGGAAGGCGGGCTTGGGGTAGTCACGGCACGGGCCCCGAGGACGGGTCATGACAAAGTAGGACCCAACAGTCGTAAATAGAGCATCAATGGGAAAACACATCCAAAGAATAGAAAACAACACTATTCATATCCAATTAAACTCTACAGAAACATACAATCATGGAAGGAAGACAACATGGGTAAAATGGTAAACATGCAATAACCCATTCAAGGGTATTGGTCGAAATGGCACATAATACTCAAGGAATTTGAACGGAAAGGAACAAACCACTCACCTCAGTGTTGGGAGATTTATATACTCTGGCGTCATCCCCTGTATCGACCTAGAATGTGGTATATCTACAAAAACATCTAAAAATTTCAACCCACGATTACATGAAAAAGAGGTGGAACCATGAAACAAGGCTCAAGCAGAAGAGAGAGCTTACTAAGGCAATCCCAACGCAATTGACGGTGGTCGAATCAGAGATCGGATGGAGGATCAATGGATCAATAGAAGATCATGGTCGTATGGGTGCTCTCGGAAAAACGAGACCAAGAAGGAGATGCTTCTGGAAATTAGACGCGACCCAGGTACTTTTAATGAAAAAAAATACATGACGTGTACTTTTGAAGTACAGGGTGTATACTTTCCGATTATGTACTCTACTTTTGGCGGCCTCCATGTCACTCCACATGGCCGTGTGTGTGGCGATTACACAGCCAGCACACGACCTCTTGCAGAAACATAGTACACGTTGTGTACTCACAAAGTACACAGGTTGTACTTCAGAAATTTCTAGAAAAATATCCTTTTTTGAAAAACTAACAGAAAAGAAAAAACACCTAAAAAGAAGGTCCGAGTTTTTACAAACTTCCCCCCTTAAATAAATTCATCCCCGAATTTCCCTAGCACGGCATAGAAGAATATGCCTCGAACAACTCTGACCATTGTGCTCGTACATCAGCCTCCCTCTCCCAAGTCTCTTCTTGTACATGCCCGTGCCGCTATAGCACTCGTACTAGAGGAACATAACAGCCACATAGAACCTTTGTACTGTGATCAACAACCAGGATATGATGCTCCTCGAACAACACATCCACTTCGATCTCAACATCCTCTACTTGAAAGACATGAGACGGGTCTGAAAAGTAACGTTGGAGTTGAGAAATGTGAAAAACGTCGTACATAGCCCGATACCTCTATGGTAACTGAAACTGATAAGCAACCGACCCAACTCTCTCCAACACCTCAAACGAACCGACATACCTCGAAAAAATCTTACCCTTTCTCCTAATCCTCCCGTGTCCCAACCTTGGGGTAACACGCAGGAAAACCTGATCCCCGACCTCGAACTCAAAAGTTCATCTCCGCTGATCAACATAAGACTTTTGTCGAGACTGTTCAGTAGCTATCCTCCTCCGAATGAACTCTATCTACTCTATGCTCTCCTGAACAAGACGAGGCCCCATCATAGCTACTTCTCCTATCTCCAGCCAACAAATGGGTAATCGGTATGGCCTACCATACAAGGCCTTATAAGGTTCCATCTTAATAGTTTCTTGCAAACATTTATTGTAGGAAAACTCCACAAGAGGTGTGTGTGACTCCCAAGAATCTCCAAAATCTAGAATGCATACTTGGAGCATGTCCTTAAGCACATGTATCATATGATTGGACTAGCCATCTGTCTGGGGGTGGTAGGTTGTACTCAGATGTACCTGTGTACCCAAAGAATTTTGTATCCTCTGCGAGACATGAGAAGTAAAACATGCATCCCTATCTGAAACAATGGAGTGTGGTACTCCATGCAGACGTACAATCTATCAGATGTAAAACCATCTCATCTCATCAACACTGAAGGTCTCCTTAATCAGAAAAAAGTGAGCAACCTTCCTGAGTCTTTCAATGAGAACCCAAAATGTATCATTCTCTCAAGGAGACCATGGAAAATTGGTCACGAAGTCCATCGTGACATCATTCCACTTCCACTTGGTAATGGGTAACTGCTGCAAAAGCCCTGCTGGTCACTAATGCTCCGCCTTCACCTGCTGACAGGTGGAACATCTCATGACAAAACTAGCAACATCCCTCTTCATATCTGGTCACCATTACTGGTAGTGTAGATCATGATACATCTTTGTGACACCAGGATGAACTACCCAAACTGAGGAATGAAAGTCCTGCATCATCTCCTCGCATATATCTACTAGCACCAATCCTTTTCCCTATAAATGCAAGATCTCATTCTTGGCTATTGGACATCCAGGAATAGGGTCATCTCCTAAAATGCTCTACCATAGGACTAGGCCTTCAGAATCTGATATCTATATCATTCAAACTCGATCAAAAAGTGTAGAGGTGAAAAATACAGAAGAAATAAATGTCTTCCCCTGTCTGTCATGAACCTCCAAATGCATCTTAGAGAATAGAGCCAAAAGCATCCACTCACTGCTGGCCTCTTTAACTACCTAAAAATGATTTCTCTTGCTCAAAGCATCAGCCACTACGTTGCCATTCCCAGGCATGTAGGCAAGCACAAAGTCAAAAGACTAAGGTACTCAACCCACCTTCGCTGTATCAAATTCAGATCACACTGAGTAAAGATGTACCTGAGACTCTTGTGGTCGGTGAAAACCATAAAATGCTCTCCCAGAAGATAATGTCTCCAAAAACATAAATCATGATCAACTTCCACCATCTCGAGATCATGCGTCTGGTATTTCCTCTCATGTGTCCGCAACTGCCGATACCCGTATGCAATGAATCCTTCTCCCTGCATAAGCACAGCTCCCAGCCTGATTCCTGGAGCATCATAGTACATAGTATAACTCTATACAGGATTTGGAATGACTAGTATCAGTGCTAAATTATTCCTCCCTTTCAGCTCTTGAAAGTATGACTCACAAGAATCTTACCACAAGAACTTTGCACCCTTCTTAGTCCGGGCCCTCAGTGGTGATACTAAGCGTGAAAAGAACTGTATAAAACGTATGTAGTATCTATCCAACCCTAGAAAACTTTGTACCTCAAATAAGTTCTTCGGATGCTCCAAGGAAACTAATTCTCTCACTTTTTCTGGGTATACTGATACTCTTATCTCTGACATAACATGACCCAAGAAGTGAATCTGATCCATCCAAAAGTGGCATTTTGAGAGATTAGCATATAACTGATACTCTCTCAATGTACTAAGAATGATCTCAAGATGGGTAGCATTGGCGTGTTGAGTGCGAGAGTACACCAAGATATCGTCCATGAAGATAACCACGAAGGAATCCAAGTATGGATGGAACACTCGGTTCATCAGTTCCATGAAAACTACATGCGCGTTCGTGAGGCCGAACGGAATAACCATACACTCATATAGACCATACCTACTCCGGAAGGTTGTGAGAGGTATATTAGATGGTCTAACATGAAACTGATGATAACCAGACCTCAATTCAATCTTCGAGAACACTCAGGCCCTTAAAAGCTGATCAAATAGATCATCAATCCTTGGTAAAAGATATAAGTTATTGACCATCAACTGGTTCAACTTCCAATAATCCACACAATTTTTAAGGGTACCATTTGACTTCTTCTCAAACTGGATAGGAAAACCCCATGGAGAAGTATTGGGTCAGATAAAACCCTTTTCCTGCAACTCCTCCAATTGATTCTTGAGCTCCTACAACTCTGGTGTAGCCAACCTATAAGGAGTAATGGACACCAATGCCGCTTCTGACATGAGCTCAATAGAAAAGTCCAACTTATGCTCTAGAGGAAAACCTGAAAAGTCCTCTGGAAAGAAATCTCAGAAACAATCCACCACTAGAGAAAAGTCCATCTGCAAAGTCCCCTAGTCATCAAGATACGGAGTAGAAATCTGGTCTATAACTCCTCCTAACACATGATGATCTGGGACCACATTACTCGCCTAGACATCCCATTCGCCCTTATGAAGAAAAGATCCACCCTCTAGTGATATGAATCTCACCCTGGGGCCATAACAGTCAATGACTACCTGGAAGAGAACTAGATAGTCCATTATGAGAAAGACATCATAGCCTATCATCTCTAGGACATGGAGGTCCCATAAAAAGTGACACTGACCAAGCTCAAGAGGGCACTCCTTGCACTGATGTACACTCTCCATTCTTCTTCCCAACGGAGTTTCTAGTGTCAAGAAATTGGAAAAAGAAAAGATACAGATCCAAAGGCTCTCCAAAACTGCGACATATATAGAGATATGGGAAACCCCTGTATCAAAAAGAGAAGAAGTTAAAACTAAGGCTACTAAGATCGTACCTCGAACTGTAGAGGGTCCGGAATCCTACTCTTGCTGGGTCTGCTCCACTGCAAAAGTATGGACTATACCGTGGCCCTGTGACATTATCTGACCACTATGAGATGATCCACCCTGTTTTCGCTGAAAACTAGGTGACTGGCTACCCTGGCCATGACCTCTACCTCAGCCTGAATGGCCGGAAGAACTCCAGTTCCGAGATTGGTGAGAAACTAGTGGTACTACTCCTGAATGAGGATTCATAGAAAAACCCCTATCAACGGATGGTGGTGAAAATATCTTATAGAAGTGCTAAAGATGACCCATATTTCTTCTAGATTGGCACTCCACCATGTCTCTCGGGCAATGTGGCCTCGTATGTTTGCTCCACCCACACTAGTAGCACACCACCTAGCTACCAAAAGATGCACCCCGCCTACTCTAATCTCCTCGTGCAGTCTTCCTATGGTGCTTCCTGCTATCAGTAGAAGGAATACTAACTCTAGATGCCAAACCACCCAGGCTCACAGCTCTTGAATCCTTCAGATTATGCTCCTCGATCAACGCCTGGTTGACAATAGAGAATATCAAAGACAACCTGAAGATGTTCACCTGAGATCAGATATCGTTCCTCAGACCATCCTCCAAATTCATTGCAAGGAACAACTCATCACCTCCTAGAATATGCATGAAACGCTGCAGCTCTATGAATCGAGAGGAATACTCCATAACAGTAAGAGTACCCTGATGTACACTCATGAAATTCCGACCTTGATCATCCCTCAAGGTATCCGGACAAGAGTTATCATAGAAGATGTGCTAGAACTCATACCAAGACATATTCTGCTGGCGCCGCACCTGTGAGATCACACCCCAACACCTCTTGGCAGAGTCTCGAAGCATATGGGTAGTGAGCTTCACCCTCCTCTCTGGAGTTATGTTTAGATGCTCGAAGATTGTCATCATGACTTCTAGCCATGACTCTACATCCTGGGGTCCTCCATACCCTGAGAATTTTAGAGGATATTGCTACTGAAAGACCCACGTCAAATCTTCCATCGACAAGGAAGGAGGTGGTGCTCCCTGAAAATTCTGCATCATCCTCATCACGTCCTCTCTGAACTCAGCATCATCTCTTGTGTTAGGTATAACAGTTGGTGCCAAGACAAGAACAACTGGAGGATCGGCAGGAAGTCCTTGATCAGCTAAATCTGGTGTCTGATCACCGCCTAGCAACTGGCATACAATTGGAGGACGTCTCAGTGGCATGAATATGGAAGGTCAAGCACAAAAACTTAGACCAAGATTATCAAGAACTGAAAACTAGAGGCATAAGATGGGAATAGTAGAAATAAAACATTAATGTTTCAGAAAACATGACTACATGGTGTGTACAATTCCTACACGACATGTTCCCTTAAGCCATTCACATTGACATGTACTCCTTCTAAAATTGGTCATGTAACACCCCAAACACACAGCGTGTTATCCTAGAATATGGTGTGTACTTGAATCCTCTTCCCCTGCCCGAGTCCTTCTACATGGTTAAGCCACATGGCTCCCCTAAGGCAAAATTACATGACTTGACACATGGCCTATGTTGTCAGTGACATGACTTGACACATGGCTCACCCTACACAGTGTGTTCTTGGTGGACACGACATGTATGTGAAAGGATAACATTGAACCATGTTGTTAGTAACACAGTCGGGTACCTGGGTCAAACTACACGTCGTGTTCAATCTTGACACGACATGTATAGATTATGTTTTCATCCATTTGTGTCATTAGTCACATGAGTGGACACAGGGTCGCTACACATGGCGTGCACATCTGGTACACGACATGTCCTACATATATTTCTCAACCTCGTGTCTCTGCCCACATGACCTATGACACAGTTAGAGACTACATGGCGTGTACATATAGTACATGATGTGTACTTATGAAAAACTGTTTCTTCCCGAATAGAAGAACACATGGAGTGTAGTCAAAACTACACGGTGTGTATTCTGGGTTTTCCCAGACAGTAAGCCTCAAAAACTACTCTAGGACCCAGGAAAACACTGAAACCAACATTAAAAGTTCCAAATTCTGATCCGTGAGGGCCCATACTCTCTGAAAATCAACGCTTGGCATCTTATACATGTTATAACAAGGAAAACAAGGCAATGATCCACCAAATTCTAGTCCATGAGGGTCTATAACACCTCAAGAACCAAAGTTTGGTGTTCATTCAAACAAAACCTTACACCAACAATAACCTATCAAACAATAGATATTTTAATCAAGGCATTTATCACAAAAGCATGAATATTCTACACAACATCTATCACAACAACATGAAATCACTAATGCATCCTAGATGGAATGGCCAAAATGCATGACATGTGATTTCTATCAAGTGCCTATATGATGCATGAGATGGAATACCCTCATCTCATTGGGTTGCGACAGAAATAGAACCTCTATAACATCAACGGTAATAACACAAGACATGTGAATCACCCAATGGTGAAGTAAAAACAACTGTAAAATTTCATACCATAAAATTGAAATCAACGAGGTAGATTGGCTTTTCCATGTACACGGGTTATCTACTATTGGGAACAACCTATTACCAAGTACCTATTCTATCCTATCCCTATCTATAGGCTCCAAATAGTAAGTCAAGAATAAAAGAATCCTCTAATACCACTTTGTAACATCCCGATTTCGGAATCCACCCAGAGGTTCCCCATACCCGGTTGGTCACATGGCCTCAAGCGCATTTCCCCAATTGCTAGAGGCTATCGACTAGCACCGAGGGCCTTGGGTGTAATAGTGGGGAAACTATGCCCTCATTAGCAGAGTACACAGCGGAAGAAGATAATAGCAATAATGGAAGCAATAATAATCCGTACAAAAGTAATTTGTGGAAACTAAAGAAATAAACAACTAGAACATATATAGAATGATGCAAGATACATATGTCTAGGAAAGTAGACAAAAAAATTACAATGCTGGAATACAATCAGTACTGAACAAAAGTACAAAAGAAACAGAAAAACAACTCCTCAGCAACATAAGCCTAAGCGTGGTCCCATGATCTCCAGCTCCACAACAAGTCATGTACATAAAGTAGAAGGGAACGTTCCCTTATCTATACCTGCAGCAATATAATATGTTTATTCCCAAAAGAATGGCCCAAACTGGGTGTGAGACTAAATCCCAGTAGGTAACCACCTAAAGATCTATTCTAAATAGTCAGTGAGTAATATGGCAGGTAATAATACCGAATGTAGTAACCAATAAGTACTCAATATTAAATAATTCCACACATCAAATAAGAAGATAATCAAGAATGGTAACCCTCTGGAAAGTACACACAGCCTATACCTTCTCATTCAGTAATAAGAATATATAATGAATCTCTGAGGAAGCACTCATAGTCAATTCCCATTATAGCCAATGTAATTCAAAGACTCTCTGAGGAAGATCACAAGGTCAATTACCCTTATAGACTAAAGTAGTTTAAAGACTCTCTGAGGAAGCTCACATGGTCAATTCCCCTTATAGTCAAAAATAGTCAGGGAATCTCTACAGAAGCTCACTCTGACAATTACCATTATAGCCCCAAGTGGTCTTAGGCTCTCTGAGGATACTCACTCAGTAAAGACCCCTTATAGACTAAATTGGGTCAAAGACTCTCTGAGGAAGATCACTCGGTCAATTCCCTTTATAGTCTAAAGTGCTCAAGACTCTTTGAGGAAGCTCACTTGGTCAGTTCCCCTCATAGTCTACTACACCAGGTTCTCCCGACCCTGTATAGGTCAACGAGAATAGAAATGAAACATGGACAATGTAAACCTACAAAACTACTTGGTTAAATAGTCTAAAACATATCAAGTGTGTCAACAATACAAACATTACACCCTACAACACTAGGCATGGAAAAAATAGGCAAAGCGGCCAAACAGGCTAAGCAGGACCCAACAGTCGTAAATAGAGCATGCATGGGAAAACACATACAAAGCATAGAAGACAACCCTATTCATATCCAATTAACCTCTAAAAAAACGTACAATCATGGAAGGAAAAAAAGGGGTAAAACGGTAAACATGCAATTCCCCGTTCAAGGGTATTGGTCTAAATTGAACACAATACTCAAGGAATTACAACAAAAATGAACAAACCTCGTACCTTGGTGTTGGGAGATCGATATACTCCGGCATCGGCCCCTGGATTGACCTAAAACGCAGCAGATCTACAATAATGTCTAAAACAATCAACCCACGATAACATGATAAAGAGGTGGAATCATGAAATGAGGCTCAACCATAAGAGAGAGCTTACAGAGGTGATCCTAATGCAATCGACAATGATCACATCAGAGATCAGAATAAGGTTCGGGGTCTCAAAAGAAGATTGCGGCCGTACGAGTGCTCTCGGCCGAACGAGACCTAGAATGAGATGCTACTGGCGATTAGACCCGACCATGGTATGTTTAATGAAAAAAAAACGAAAATACACAGCGTGTACTTTTTAAGTACACGATGTATACTTGCCGTTTTTGTTCTCAGCTTTAGGCGGCCTCCAGGTCACCCCACACGGCCATGTGTGTGGCCATTACATGGCCAGCACACGGCCTCCTGCAGCAACGTAGTACAAGGCTTGTACTCATAAAGTACATGATGTGTACTTCAGAAATTTCCATAAAAACCTCTTTTTCACAAAAAACAACCAGAAAAGGAAAACATACCTGAAAAGAAGGTCTCAGTTCTTACATTTAATGTCTAATGATCACATGAAAGTGAATACTTTCAGGTAAATATATTGACTCCTAAAAATTAATCACTAAAGTCAATTTAAATAAATTCCATGTTCATAATGATCATAAACTATCAATATAATGAATAATCATAGTTTCAATATAACATATCCCAAGTGGATTATTTTTAAAATAATAGTTTTTCTATAGTTGATGAATATAAATATATTACATATGTCATTAAAACTCATGAGGAAAATATCATTTTTTATGTTTGAAATAATTTTTTAAAACTAAATATTTATAAAATATTTTGAAAATTATTTCCATGGAAAATAATCTTTAAATAATAGAAATGATTATTTAAAAAATTTACTATTAATGATGTAGGGAAGTTATATACATATCATAATCGTTAAAAAAATATTCCTTTCACATTTTCTGTAAAATATAAATGGGCCTTATTTTAAAATATACATGAATATTTAATTTTTTTTGAAAATTAAAGAATGTGTAAAAATATATTGATAAATTAATTTGGTGAATTTTAAGTAAATTTTGGAATACATTAATAGAAATCTTGTTTTTTAAATAAGAAGTATTTCTAACCGAAGTTAGAAATGAATTCGTATTTTATTAAAAAAATATTGGAAATTGTTTTAGGTCTACTAAAAAAATAATAATAGGAGAATAAATTTAAATTTTTTAAAATTGAGTGATCAAATAATTTCCTTCAATGTTAATTCAATCATAAATAATCTAGATTGAAATGATATTTTGAAAGAAACTCTTACAAAGTACATAAAATTGGAGTGTGAATTAACCAATGGATAAATTATGTGTATAAAATATAAATACATATAAAATTTTAGATATAAAACTTTATATAATAAATATTCAATAAAAACATAATAAAATAATATCACAGACAACGAATAAGTAATATTTCCCAGTGAAAATAAATTATGTTAAGAATTCCTTACCAATTGAAAATTATAATGGAAAATAATCTTTGATGAAATTATTCATATTTAATCATAGAGTAGAGTTTATTATTAGTGAATCATGAAATTAAATTTCAATGGGGCTGTATAAATACCATATAAAATAAATTATGTTCGTAACATTACATTATGCCTTAATAATGGGAAATTGAGACGAAGTCCCTTACCTATCTATTCTTTTTGTTTTATCATTATTTAACCTCTTGTATAATGGTTTTAAGAGTGTTAATAATTTATACCAAAAACATATCCATATTTATAACATTATATATGATCCTTTTATAACATATTATCACCTATTTGTTAATAATCTCTCATTATTACTATTGTTTCATGTGATAACTACCTTATTTTTCATACATATTTTAGCATAAAATTTCTAATTTTTTAGAATGTTATATAGTTGAATCATATAAAATATTTATGTAATGATATAAATATCATTATTTTCATTAGATACAATTTTATAGTCATCACTGAAACTTGACCGTTATGAATGGATGTCATCTCTTCGTGGAGATGAAAGGTCGTACGTACACATGAGTGGCGTTATCATTACCCTAATGAGTTGATAGTGTATATAAGTAGGTGATATATTAAATTTAAATAATAAATATCATTTCACATGTATCATATATATCAATTATTTCCATCATTATTACTATACATGTGAGACATTTATAGAAAACGAATGTTGTTGGTTAGTAAGGTGGTAGTCCACCATACACATGAGAAATGGATTTGTTTTCTATTTGATATCATGGGAGATGGTTACCTAATATTTAATCATAATAAATCATATAAATATATTTTATATACTGGTGTTATTATATTTTATGTGTTAATACAAAATTTAGGGTTGTAAAATAATAAATAAAAAGAATGATCATAATGAAGATAATTACCTTCTCTTAGAGAACCCTCATTTGGATCTCTTATTAAGGACCATGAAGTTGGTCTTTTGGGATGAAAAACACCTATAACAAGTCTATGGATGATGGGTATGGTTTTTAGGTCTTTTTAGATCTTAATGACATGATAGGATTGAATAATTTATTGGGGTGATTTTGATTTTATAAGTGGGTATGGAGGGCCTTCTTGGAAATTTCATGGAAATTTTCCAAAAGAATCTTAAATTATGGTCATTACAAAAAAAAATTCATTAAAATGATGTTAGGTTGGATTTTAGGATAGGTTACATTCGATATATTTCAATTTAATAGGATTTTTAAATTTTTAGTGGAAATATTACCATTATTTTTTTAGTATAACCCCATCGATAAACCTGTTATAACCTTAACTACAATAATTAATTTTTACTAGTGTGACTATGCTTTTGGGTCAAATATTAATTTCATATTATAATATAATATAAAATATTCTATTTCTAAAAATGAATCCATTTTTTAAAATTACATTCATTGTAGTTCAATAATATAGTTAAATATAAAACATATAGATGCGATAAAAAAGGTTTTCACGAAATATATTTGTTAGGAAAAAATGATCTGATATTATGTGTCTGAATTGAAATCATCATTATATGGAAATAAGTTCATATATTTTGATATATAATCTATAAGTTTAATTTGAATATTTCTTCATTGTGCAGTAATTTAATTAATTAAAATATGGATACATTATGCCTTTTAAAATAGGTTTCAACAAAATGTGATTTTACAAAAAATAAATAAATTTATTCTAAAATATAATACAAAGATAAAAAAAATTAATTAATTTTATAAAATATAATTAAATAATAAAAAATTTACATTTATACCAGAGTAAAATTATATTCGTACATTTTAATAACATAATTTTTTAAATTAAATGCTCTAAAATTGGTAAGATTTAATTTAAATTTTGTATTCAAAGCATGAAGAAATCACCTTTTAGAAAAATATTTTTTTTTAAAAAAAATATCTTTTTCTTTAAAATGATTATTATTTAATTTGTTTCCATTAGATAACCAATGATTTTTTTTATAAAATTATAAATCATATAATTTTAATAGGTTAGTTATTCATATTCATACCTACTAATTTAATATCTATTTTATACCAATATTTTATATAATGATTTATTTATAATAGGGATTCAATGTCCCACATGTTGTCGAATCAATTTTGAAAAATAAAAAAATATTAATATCTTGGGGCATTATATTCTCATACAATATTTTTGTTTCATATCATATATTCATTAAAACCCTATTTTATTCTAATAAATTCATGTGGTGTAACAACACATTTATCAAAACATATATATTGAGTAGAAACTTTATATGTATTTCATAATGTAGTTAATCCTATTCATACAATCCCATTTAAGAACTAGGTTATAATTATCATTTTTAAATAATCATGGTTTTTTGGGTTTATTGTTTTATGTCACGTATTCTATATGAAATAGTTTTACTTTTTAAAAACATAGGGTGTTACAATTCATTCTTGAGACACATTTATAAAATTTACACAAAAAATAAAAATTCAAAAAAAAATATTCCACATCACTAGAACGTATTTATCATGTCAATTTATTCATATAAACAATTAAATGATAAAAAGTGTAAAATTCCTATAAAATTACACGATCAAATGATAAAGAGTTCAAGTGTTCACCAACCTCAGACATGGAATAAAATATTCACCAACAGATATTGGATTTTTTTAAATAAAAATAAAAAAAAAATAATCGAACTAGATGCAATGAATTAAAATTACAATAGAACAAAAGATCAAACTCGTTTATCTGAAAAAAAATCTAAATATATCTTGAAAAATAATATCAGGAGTAATCCAATACTACTGATGGATTATGGTTCCCAAAAAAGTAATTGAGAAATCAATTCATGATGTTATATATGAAAATGTAGAGAATAAGAGGAGTATTTTCATCAAATTATCCCTCAATAAATGGAAATATGGATACTTAATCCAAATTCAATGATAACATGATAACCAAAATATCACTTAAAAATTCAATCTTGACCACATTGGGAATTTTTTGATTATCATTGGCCACCTTATTGGTCATCGACCAAGTAGGGCCTAACCACGATCAAAATGATGGCTTATATATAGGAAATTTACCTTTTTATCCACTATATGGGACTCATTACACTCCCAATAAGAACTAACTAACCTCTATAATACCCTTACATTTAATTCCACACAAAATTCCAAAATCATCTCCCCTATTTAACTCATAATACCCCAATTCAACATGAAGTAATTAAACAATAAAGTCATGAAAATTTAAAATTAAAAGTAAAATTATTCCAAATTTTTTAGGATATTACTATATCGTCTTAGTCTGATATACATCCACTATGTCTGAAATAGTTTAATCCATACACAAAATATCCCTACCAATATTCTAGATGATATTGACTACTCATGATAGCAAACATATAGAATTTAAAAGCCTATAACTAATGGTAAACATTGGTTTATAAATATATTGAATTAAATAAAAATAAGAATTCATAGAAATGTTTTGGAAAATGTGATAACCATTATAGAAATAATCTATCCAATATTAAAAATGAATAACAATTTATAACAAAAAATAAATATTGTGATTTTCATCCATATAATACTCTGAATGGCCCATAGGCCTTATTTTTATTTTTATTTGATAATCCCCCTTTCAAGGGATGAGGGGGAATGTAACAACTAGGCCCCGGTGATAGCAAAAACACCCCGCCTTAACATGACCATCGGGTCTTGGCTCACCAGGTACCACCAGTTGACCCGTAGACACGTGGTCCCTACCATGGGACCCACCTACGTGCCCGAACAAGTCATCTGACTAATGAAATTCCGCAAAGGCCAACACAAGTCCTTCCCTGTGTGCTTGGTCCTCACTCACACACACCCTGAGAAAGTTCCCAGAAGATCACCCATCATGATCACTACTCCAGGCCAAGCACGCTTAACTATGGAGTTCTAATCAGGCTGGCTTCTGAAAAGGAAGGTGCACCTTGTTGACATGAGTCATATCATTTAGCCATTTAACGCTTTATCATTCTGGGGAGTTACAATCACCCCCCCCCCTTTAGAGAACACCGTCCTTGTTGGGGGCTAACAACTGGGCCTTGGTGACAGTACAGACACCCCGCCTTAACATGGTCATCAGGTCATGGCTCACCGGGTACCACCAGTTTCCTCACAGACACGTGGTCCCCACCATGGTCCCACCCATGTGCCTGAACGGGTCATCTGACTAATGAGTGTCCCCACAGGCCAACACAAGACCTTTCTAGTGTGTTTTTTCCTCACTCACACACATCCTGATAAACTTCCCAGAAGGTCACCTATCTTGACCACTACTCTAGGCCAAGCATGCTTAACTGTGGAGTTTTAATCAGGCAGAATCCCAAAAAGGAAGGTGCACCTTGTTGACATGAGTAATATCATTTAGCCATTTAACCCTTTCTAATTCTGGGGTGTTATAGGGAACCCTTACAAGGTCTGTAGGCTTAGAGATTAGATGACCTGAAGGTCATGGACATTACATGACCCATAGGACATAGGGGAATATATCTAGACTATAACTACTCATAACTTCTCCTCCCCAACTTTTACACCATGATGTCGGTATTCCACCATCATGAGGCTATTCAGCTAGGCTTACCATGCATACACAGGCTTGTCCCAATAGAAATTCCATACATTCTCTTTCTTCCAAATTCATTAGCTTCTTCTCTTGTGAATTCCCCTAATATGAATCCTCATCTAGAGTATTCTGTTTGTAGAGTCTGTCTAGACCATTAAGCACAATTTCATGGGGTTCGAAATCCATAAGGTGGCACAAAGGCCTTGAGGTGACCCGAAATCCTAACTATCCTAAAGGCCTTGGGCGGACCAAAGGCCTTGAAGGACCTAAGGAAAAACTGGGGGCCTGGAATCCGAAAGGGATAATAGTTTAGGCTAATACAGTACCTAACGGTACATGCAACATTACGACTATAGTAAATATTCCTTCATGATTAATAGGAAGTTTATATAAATTATTAAATATATATCATGTCACACTAAGGAGTTTTCCTGCAAAACCATCTGTGGAAATATCTATTTTTGTATTGTTTGAATGGTTTAATATAGCCATGGGTAGAAAACACCTTATATATGAATGATATATCACTTATTTTTTAATAATTAGGTCAAAAACTCAATCATAATCCAGCATCAGTAGGTAAATATTGTATCAAAATCATAGACCATATAGGTGATCGATCTATCAACGATCATAATACACTGGGGAAATAAATATCACCCTATAAAATAAGTATCACAAATATAAAGAGAATGATTTACCACCACTACCTATCCATAGGTGGATGATATACTACTGATACATAACTCATGTATATGATAAACCACTAATACAACACACAATTAGTGGATGTTGCATGACCATAATTAACCACTTAGGTGAATGATATTCGGCCCCTAAATATATTCATGTGGATAATTAATCACTAATAAAAAATATAGTATTGGATTATGAACTAATAAAACCATCCCATATGTGTGTTACCTACCACTATTATGGCATCACATGTGATCGGTATGCTACCGACATCAAATCATGGGTGGGTCATATACAACTGGTGTACAACATGAAGAGTCACTTAAGTGGATGATTCTTCACCATTATGAAATATATTTTTGATGATATACCACTAACATGAAATTATAAGGTGGTATAAGTTATAAAATTTCATCTACGTTGAGGTGGATAATGGATCACCAACTCACATGGGTGGATGAGATACCAGAACATGGTAAGATTAGATGATATATCACCACTGAAATGATATTGGTGGATTATATACCCACACATACCAAACATCTGTTAATAGGAATTCTATTAAATATTACTAATAAAAATAATTTAAAATTAATTAACACTGAAAGGGTAACTCACTCATGTCAATAAACCATTCAAATACTCATGCATGGACCTATTCAACCATATTCCATCACTTTATTAACAAAATATTCACTAAAAAATACACTATGACACCACAATGTGAACCTAGAGTACATTCCCATTTATAGGAGCCCATTTAGGATCCATGTTCATTGTATTATAATATAATATGTTTTTAAATTGGTAATTAGGGTCTAATAGTAACAATATATACCACTTAGGATACCACTCCCGGGTCAAACAAATCTAGTTCACACCAAAGGAAACCAAAATTAATTTTTAAATTAATTTTTTTTGTGAATTCACACAATGTAGTTAATCCTATATTTTAATAAATGAAATAAAAGTATGTAAATTCTAATAAGAAATAAATGGACACATTCTTGGGCCAATCAAGGCCTTTCTCATCCAAATCTAACTACAAATTATTCCTAAATTATTTAAAAAAACCTAACCAAGAAAAAAATAATTAGGGAATCATTACTAATATATATTAAATTAGTTATAAGATGAAATAATGATCATATGAGTATATTTATCATTACAAAAATCAAACACTGATGAAATAATTCTTGTAGTTCTAAGACTGTATGTAAAAGAATCAAATTTGGGAAAAAAATAATCACACATTAAGGAATGACCAAGTTGTTATGCCCATATTTCTTTGTTAGCTTAACCTTTAATGAAAATACCCTATGGTCATGGGAGAATACCCTAATCCCATAATGAATCAAAAACCTTATCCCTATACCTCTATAACATATCCAAACCCACATGACATAACACTTACCCACTCAATTGGAATCATACTATAGCCCCCACAATCATGCGAAATTATCCCCTACTGGCCAGGATTCAAGATGAAACTCTCACATGATAAATTATGAAAAATCCATAATTGATCAGGACTTCATAGTGTTACACATATGTTCTAGTTCAACCATCCACTGATAGAAATATTTAATCTCATACAGATCAATACTTACACTTTGGAATCCTTAACCATGTTGTACTCCCTAACTATTTTGGAATGATCATTTTTCCGATAAAGAAATTAATATTATACAATAAAAATTACCCTTACTTAGACCTATACATATTTTATCCCACATTTCTATGGTTCAATTATAGTTACTAATATCAGAATTCCTATATTTAAGGAAAAAATCCATAAACACTAGCTTCGATAAAATGTTTGATAAAAATATCTTTATTTTTCATCATTTACACAAGATAAACATTATATATAAATAATAAAAAACATTCCTTTAATTTAATTTTTACTATCTTTATTGAACATTTACATAGGGAACTAATTTTAAAAATCTTGTAAGAATTCCTAAATAGTCAAAACAAAATTGTACTACTATCTATACTTCCCATATATTACACTCGTCTTCATAGCATATAGAATTGAAACACGAGAAAAGGGTGATCTCAAATGCTCAATAAGGAAAAAATACATTAAAAAAATTACCAAGGGTTATATAATAATCATATGACAAACCATGTTTATTAGATAATTATTTTATCAAACTGACATTTGAAAAAAAAGTGTTGTCTCTATGTAATACTAGAATGACTTGTAATATCAATGAAATAATCATATATTATAGTATAGGATATTTAGATAAATTAAATTATACATGGTGTATAATAAAAAGTATAAAAATATAAAATTTTATGCAAATTAAGCTTAATCATAAAATATGTCAGAAAAAATAGGCAAAAAAATAATAAAATTGTATAGAAAGAATCAACACTTGCTTCCCATAACACGGTAGAGTTGGCATCACTACCTGATTCTCAATGTGGATCATAAATCACTACATGATTAACATAATCATAGTGGAGTAGGAATCATTAATAAATTCCTATAACATAGTTGATAAGAAATAACTTATTTATTCCCATAATATAGTGTCATAGGAATCCCCGTATTATTTTATTAGTGGAGTCACGATCAATACATGATTCCCATAACTAACTCAGGTCATATATATCCTTAACTAATGTGTTATATGGATATATGAGACCCCAACCTTCAATAATTGGCATATATTTATTCCATATTAATTATCCATTCATCATATATTAAATAACCCATTGAAAGAAACATGGTTTCATATCCCATTAAAATGGAATCATATAAGTATATTAAAAATTACATTAATAAACATGATAATTCTATACAGTATTAATTGGTATCAAATAACACTAAATAAATTCCTTTTTTTAATATAATCCGTCAAACTACATGGGGTTTACACTATATAGATAAATTGTATATGGTTTATTAAATAATTTCCCTAATCAATCAATGTATGACATCTAGGTTGACACTATTCATTCAATGAAATGGGAATCTCGGTATTGAAAAAATAATTGTATAAGATAGAATGTAATGAATATTCATAATGGATTTTTAGTTAAGAAAAATGAATTAATATATCATTTTAGTGAAATAATCATAATCCATTATAAGAATTAAGGTGGATGGTATCATTTGAATAAATTTATTAAGTTGAAATAAATCCTATAATTAGATGTTGAATTAGATAAAAACAATTTTTTGGGAACATTATGAAAATAAAATCATAAATATGAAACATTATATAACTTTTATAAATCATTAAATTAAATATAAATATAATATAATGCTATTATAATAACAAACTAGTTTATAAAACATTTAAAAAAAATATCGTTAAAATGAAAGAAATATAACTTACATGGAAAATAAAAAAAATTGATACATTTAAAACATTGATGAAAATGACCGATATTGAAAATGAAACAAAAAATCATTGAATATTTTAAAAAGATTATAATATTATAATATGGATAAAATAATATATTATGTAATATATAATGGCATTTATAAAATTATTCAATTAATATGGTCATGGAAGATGAAGACTCATGTATGAAAGAAAAAGATGTATGGTCAGTTTCCTTAAAAAGGGTAAATAATAAAAAAGGGGAAAAATTAAATATGTAGAAGAAACATAATTCTAAAAAACTATTCAGATCAAGAGTAAAGGGTGGTTATTTTTAGAAATAAATTTCATATAAATTCTCCCAATTTAGTATTATTCTAAAACAGTCTAAATTTGATATTGATATTGATGAAGATTCCATTAAGGTAAATGTAATATAAGAATCAGAAGAAAATAATTGGTTTACCTTGAAATATTCCATAAAATTTAAGGAAATTGAAAATAATAATTATACTTTTAGTAATTAGGATAATGAATACACTATATAAATGATTTAATGGTTCACTATATCAATCATGTCTCAGGGAATTAAAAATAGTGAAAAATTATCCTTACATCATTAGTATGTTTTGAAACAGAATACATTTAAAGAAATAACACGATATAGATATTCAACAACCAAAAATTACATGAATATCGTAAAATACATTCATGAGGCAGTAATCACGCCTTATAAATGATATCATGGTGCACAATAAGAATTAAATCTCATTAAATTAAATTTCACAATATGAACACTTTACCTTCGTTCTTTATTGGCTCTTCTCATGCAAATAACATCATAAAAAATAAAAATATGATTTTGAAGGAATTATTAATAATTTAATACATCTTTATTTAATTTTCTATTCTCTATTTATTAAGACATGTTAATTAATTATAAACCACTTTTGGATTATGGGGGTAATTTGAGGTGGGTTGGTCGATTTCTCTAAAACATCCATTTTTTATTGATCGTCATGAAAAAACAACATTTAATAGCTTCATAATATCTATATATTTATATTTATATGTATTTTGTTACTCTATTTGAAAAAAATTTATATAGTTTTTTATCTTTTCAAAAAATGGAATAAAATTAAGAAAAGTGTGTTGGTATGTTTATTTAGGTGGTTAGGTATATTATGACCATTAATTGTTAGTATAATATATAGATTTTAAAATATTACATTTTAATAATAATAATTGTTTCATAAATATCATATAATAATATTTAATACATTATTATTACCATCTATTAAGGATGGCGAAGAAAAAGGAAATTCAATATTTGTGAAGATGGTAGTCCGTACATATGCATCATTAAATTTTTTATTTCTCAAAAAATGGGATGGAATGAAGGTATATAATAAATTAAATTTAAAAATATTAATTTATTATAAAAAACATATTAATAGGTCAAATAATTTTTTAATATCATCCATTAAAGGTAGTATTGAAAAATGAACCACATCTCTTCATTGAGGAAGTAGTCCACCCATACACGTGATAGATGTTGTTTTGTTTTTATTAGTGGATGGAAAGGATTGAATAATGGTTTCTATAATAATATGAAAATATTTAACTATATAAATAACACTAATTTAATTATACTATGCTGGCTATAATTTTTTGAGAAGTATTTTTAAGAATAAAATATTAAGGATTATGAAATAATCATGTTGGAAACTTGGGATTTCTCTTGAAAAACTATTAAATTTTTTTTTACATATAATAAATAATGGGTAATATTGGTTTATTTAATTGATAGATTATTTTAGTAGGAATAAAAATTTACCTTTTCAGGTTGAATTGTAGTGCGATATGTGCATCATGGAGTGGGTGAAGTGATCCAATTTCATAAGTTAAAAGAAGGGTAATTTTGAAATTACACATTAAATTTGAATATTGGTATGTTAGTATTAAATGATCAGAGGTATCAAATGATTAAAATAATTGATTTTGGGTGATATAATATTTAAAAAGACTCCATATCTCATTTGAACAGATTTTATACATTTATTGAGTCATTTACCATTAGATGATACACTTCACCATTTTAGTTTTTTATGATAGCAACTAGTTTTCAACTAAGAGTTATTTTATAAAAAAATAAGATAACCAGTCATACAACCTATCTGTGTTTTGAACCTAAATTGATCATCTATAAAATTTAAATAAATTTCCAAATAATTGAAAATCTATATGTAAATTAAAACATTAATATAGAGAATAATTGTTTTATTTGAAAATGTTGTTTTCACAATTAACTATTCTTAATCTTATATAACATTAATTTCTAATTAAATGTTTGAAAAAATATTTATATATATATTTTTAAATATAATATAAATTTAACTCGATAAAATTGATCAATTTAATTAATTGGATAAAAATTTAAAAATAAAAATTGAAAATTTTATTATAAATATTCCTCTAACCATTATCGTGGTAATTATAATTATTATTATTAATCATAAATGTATACATAAAAATTAAATTGAACATATTACATAATTTTAAAATGTTAAATATATATTTTAAATCCATATTTTTAGAGTTAACATCAAGAAGTGGTCAAATTTAATATTAAATATAAGAAAATAAAAACATTATTTAGAGTAACTTATTACATACGATTCAAAAACATTAAACATGGATTTTATAACTTCAAAAAGTTTTTTTTGTTAAATATTTATCTTCCTTTATAAATATATATTTTTTGTAGAAAAAAATTTCTAAAACATTTACGTCATTTTTGTATTATGATAATGTCATTAAAATGGTGCAATTAGAAAATTTATATTTTTTAAATTAGTTAATTTTAAAAAATATCATAAATACATTATAAGATAATAATTTTTTTAAAAAATAATGTTAATTTTTTCAAGTTAAAATTAAAAATATTATATTTTATCTGAATACAATATAAAAAAGAAAAACGTCATTTTTTGGAACATTCACTTTAAAAAAATTATTTTTTCTTATTCCTATTTTATTGGTATTTATAATATAATAAAATGTTTCTATTTACTAGATATATTATTATTCATAAATTTTATTTGTAATATTAATCTAATATTTTTTGGCTCATTTTAGAAATGTATTTCGTGTGAATTAAGCTATCGAAGACTTTTTATTGAAGGAAAATATATTCCAAAATGTTGTGGTGTTATATCCCCTATTAAATAAATTATTTCCTTGAAATTTATATTATGTCATAATGATAATAATACATAAGGGTATCTAATATATAATCATGAATCAAGATATAGCTTCTAAATAGATAGAAACCTTACTATATTTTGGTAGTTTTTATAACTGATATTTTCCCTCATAATTGGCTTATAATAATATTCTCAACAATTTATTCAAAATATTCATGTACAAGAAAGTATTCAGAGATTATAGGGACATGTATTTCACATATTCATTTGCAAGAGAGAATCTCGAATAGAATTTTAAAACCAAATAGATTATAATGATATCCAACGAAAAAATTTAAATTATCTTATAAATATGAAAAAAGAATCTTAATAATTAAACTCTAATGAAACCATAAAAATAGGATGTCTTTTGTTTAACTATGATATAATAGGATCGACCTATCACTCATTTAGTCTATCTTTGGTTGTCTATGGTCATTTTACTATTCATTTTTCTGAAATATTCAAATCCCAAATAATTGTTCATAAAGTGAATGTGAATATTCCAAGAATATCCTAAAACATTGTTAAGAAATGTGTGTAGTCATAGTCCTACTAATCATGCACCCAAGTGAATATTGTTTTGATATTTAATTGACCTTTTATTAGAGTGATTACCCATGGAGAATATATGACATGTCAACATCCACCATTCAATTTCTAGATAGGGATGCAAGTATTAGGAGAACTACATACCATATACATGACAAATATCAAAGGATGTTATTTAATAATTAGACATATAATAAAGGGTTATCACTAAATTTATCTTAACTTAATACCTATAATTGACAGAACTATTCCCCATAAAAAATTAACCCCTACAATAATACCAAGTATAATGACCCAGAACCGAACTTTCATATATGGTTCTAAAACACATTATTTAAACACTACATTATATATAATGTTATATAAACATATAATTATTTTAAATCATTTATATATACTAAATATTAAATGTCACAATAAACAAAAAATTCCAAGAACAGATGTTTATGTTTCATTAGGGACCAGTTACAATGGAAACATATTTTAAAAAACTTATTATCATTTCCCCATAATTATAAATCCCTAGAATGATTTCTGGACTACTCATAAATTACACCTATATTCCAAACATGAGAAATGGATGAATAAAAAAGGGGTGATATCAAACACTTATAAATAGAAAATGACATATAAACATGTAACCATGTGATAGATTAAAATAATTTGAGAAAAAGTAGTAGAGGGAAATAGATAATCAAAAAAGGACACAGACCAAAAGAGTTTTTCATACATCATGAAAGAAGGAAATATGATATCAAAAGAACAAAAATGTACCATTGAATAAGACTGTGAGCTAATGAGCAAGATCCATAGATGATAATAATAGGAATTAAAATATTTAATTCTAATATAACCAATCATAACTATAAAATATGGAACAAAAATAAGTGTAGAGGTCATAAAATATTAGAGAAAGAATTACTATATACTACCCATAACAGGGTGGATCATGAATCACTACTTGATTCCCATAATGGATTTTTAATACCTATATTATTACCATAAACAAAGTGGATTTGGAATTTCTACCTAATTCCAATAGCATAGTGGGGTATGAATAATTTATTGATTCCCATAGCATAGTATAGTTAGAATTAATTCTTTATTCTCATAGTAAAGTGAACATCAATACGTAATTCACATAATTATCTTATGAGATATGACACCATAATAAATTCATTATGGTTCAATATAGGACCCCAACCATCAATCATACATACATATATGCACCACATGTAATCAATCATTAATAATTCCATAAATAACCATTTAAAATAAAATAGGGTATATATGCATTATAAATGGAATAATTTAAAGAAAAAATTTATAATTCCATAAATAAAAAAATTAAACCAATGGAAAATAAATAAGTAAGAAATAATACTAAATAACATCCTAGGTAGATAACATTCAATGGAGTATGTGGTTCTTCCATTTTATATATATATTGTATATTGTCTAGTAAATAATTTCCAGAATCATTAGATATATGAAATATAGAAGAATACCCTTTAATCAACTTCTTGGAAAACAATGTATTCACAAATAAACTTCATTAGAGGAAAATTTATGACTATTCACAATAGATGGTAAGGCAAGAAAAAATTAGTTATGGTTCATTTAGATAATGAAAAAGAAAATTTCATAATTTAACACTAGAAATAAGGTGGAAAGTGTCACTTTAATAATATTCATGATCAATTGAAAAATTATCAAAGGTAGTTGACTTAGAATAAAACATTTTTTTACGAGAACTAGGAAAATTAATTTAGAAATATGATAAATTTTGGATCTTTTTGAAAAAATAATTTAAATATAAATATTTTATAAAATTGGGATCACATGAATTTCATTTAGAATAAATTAAAATATATATTAGATATATCACAAAAAATGACAAAAATATTACATATGTATTTACACATAATGAATTACAAATTGATTCTTTTAAAACATTGATATTAATGAACTAAATATAAAACATTACAAATTTAAATAATATTTATATGGAATAAAAAATAGTATAATATGACCATAATAATTTATTAATTCACAAAAATGGAAATTTAAAAATGATAGAGTGAAAAAGAGAATGGAAGAGGTGGATCAATGATCTAAAAGAAGAGTTAGGGTTAGTTCCAATACAATGGATTCATAATGAGACGAGGGGGATATAAAATAGTGATAATGTGTATAAAAGCCCAAAAATAATCAATGTGGAGATTTTTTTTGTAATTTATAATTAAAGATCATAAAAATTCCCCAAATTTGTTAGCTTTAAAAAATAATCATGATTTCAAATTGAGAATAAAAAAAATCCATTATATTAATGGTAACATAATATTCAGAAGAAAATAAGAGGGTTACCATGAAATGGATATTCATAATACTTTAAGGAAATATGGTAGTGAATACACCATATAAAATAAATTATACTTTGTAATATTAATCATGTCTCATTGAATTGAAAATAGTGATAAATAACACTTAAAACATTGGAATCTTATGAATCAAAATCAATTTAATGATGTAAAACTATATGGATTTTAAAACCCCTTTAATTAAATTAAAATTATAAAATATATTCACTATTAAGTAATCACATCATATTAATGATATCTAAGTGGACAATATGAAATATTTATCATTAAATAATACTTGAAATAAACAAACCATTAGCGTAGTCTTAGATTCCCTTTAATGATGTTCCAATCTTCAAAAAAATGAAATAATTTTTTTTGAAAACATTCGTAAGAATATGTTCCACATATTTTTAATTTTATATATATTAATTTTCCATGTGTTATTTATTTAATAAAATTTTTTTTCTTATGTTTGTTACTAATGGTTGTTCAGTGGATTTATCTTTAAAATTCATTATATATTTATTTTAGTCAAAATTATATTATAACAAACTCATTATCTCCATAATATTTGTGCTATATGTATTTTATTATTCAATTATCACAACATTTATATGGGTTTTATCATATCAACAATAGACTCACATTATGAATGGTATTTTTATATGATCAATATAAATGGTTATGTTTATTATAACCATTTATGGTTAATATTTCTTATAGAATGTATTATATTGTATTTAAAATTTAATAGTTTTAAAAATATCATATACCATCATTAAATTTATTCTTAAGGAAATTCATAATGGTTAATAATTAAAAATAAAATTCATCTTTTGTGGAGGCGGTAGTCCGCACGTATGCAATATTATATTTTATACTTCTCAATGAATTGTATGGAATGACCTATTATTATAAATTATAACTTGAAAATGAAAATTGATACATAGTAAAAAAAATCCATGCCTCAAATACATATTTATTTCTATCTATGAGTTATGTCCATGAAAGATGAAACACATCGCTTCTGGGAGGTGGTACTCTGGAATTACAGACGATCGATGTCATTTTGTTTTTCTTTAAGGATGTAAATAATTAAATAATGATTAATACAAAAATATATTAAAATTTTAGAATATAAATTTTATGTTATTATATTATGTTATTTAGAAAAAAATGGAATAGGAATACCAAGAATAAAAATCTATGCAGTCAGAAATACTCTTGTGGATAACTTCAAATTTCTCTTGAAAATTATTTTTGAAATAGAGGTATTATAGAAATTAATTCAAATAATAAACTAAAATATTTAATGTGGAATATATTATTAGAGACATTTCATATTTTTAGAAATAATATTTATGGGATAGGTGTAGCAGGATGTGGTGGATGTTATCCCCTCTCATAGGAGAATGGAAGGGCAAATATGGAATCACAAATTACATTTAAATAACAGTGTGTCAAAATTCACAATTTAATGGCTTCATAAAATTAAAATAATATATTTTTTTTGATATATTGTTGATAAATCCTCTACCATTCAAAATTTACATGTTTTAAACATGTTTTGAGTCATTTACCATTTGATTTTAAACATTACTATTTTTTTACCGTGGTGGATAGTTTTTATCTATGTAATTAATGATTTAATAAAAATATAAGATATCCCATCATACCAAATTTGGGTGTTTGAAACAGAAATCAATCTTTATAAAATTAAATTATATTTTTAAATAAGTTAAAATTATATTTTAAATTAAAACATTTAATATATAAATATATATATAGATATATATAATTTTGAAGGAAAAAATTGTTATGCCCATTATTTATTCTTAATCTTATATTTCATTAATTACCAATTAAATTATTGAATATATTGTTTATATATTTGTGAATATAATATAAAATTAAATTTTTAAAATCGATGAATTTAATTTATTAAATAAAAATTAATCTACATTGTAAAACCAATTCATTGAAAATAACCTTCTTACCATTATCATTTCCATTAAATATTATCAAAGTAATCATAATTTTATTTCTAAAAATTAAATTGAAATTATTACATAACATGAAGATATCGATCTATAATATGAAATCCATTTTTTAATATTTAATTTATATAATTATAGATTCTAATTTTTAATGTATGAAAATAAAAAAATGAGTAAAAAATTAACTATGTTTCCCAAAATATAAACATGGATTTTATAAATTCAAAATATCAATTTTAAATGATTTATATTAATTTATAAATATACAGATTAATAAAAAAATCATTAATGGATCTTATTTCATTATAATAATGTCATAAAAGTGATGGTATTAGAAAATTTTGTATTGTCGTAGTTTTAACATATGAATAAATTATTTTAGAAAAATATCTGAAATTAATCATAAGCTAATATTTAATTTTTTAATTCAAAATTGATGTTAATTTTGTAAAATCAAACTTCCAAAATATAAAAAATTAGTTAAATAATATATATAAAGGAAAACATCATTGATATAAAAAATGCGTACTAAAACATAATCTATTATAAATCTTCCTTTGAATGTATTTGTAATTGATTAAAATATTTTTATTTAGCAGAGGTTTTATTATTCTTAATTATTCATAGTAGTATCCATCAAATATGTTACTATTTATTTATGTTCTATTTTGGATGTGAAACAAACCATTAAATATTTTTTTAATGTAAAATATATTATTAAATCTTTGGGTGATATGTTGATGACCCCTTTCATAGCCCCCTTAAAGATACAACCCTTATGTGTTTTGGTTAGAAGAGACACCTATAATAGAACATCAACCTAGAAATATTTTCAACTCTCAAAAAATGGACCCTTAGTCCCCCAATAATACCTAATATATTCTACAATTATATAATACATGAGACTAAGTTAAATTTAAATAAAACTTGTACCATGTATTTATTTATACTGTGATAAACTCCCTCTTATATAATAACTCATCCCATATATTCACAACCTTGTTTCATTAATAATAATAAATAAAAATCTAGGACCATAAAATTTTCATATCAAATCCTACTTCTCGACCTCCGCTTATAAATATTTATTCATAAAATACACTCATAATATAGGGAATACCATTCTATATAGAGTCTTATGAATCTAATCAACATTCTATTGTAGTTACTCCTCACATTAAATATATGGATCCTTCTTTATCTCATTGAAAATGATTACATGAGAACGGTTAGGAAGGTATCCCTAAAATAGATATTTGTGGAATAAATATTCAATATAACTATATCTATAAGGAAGTGTTAAATGATATGAAATTATATCGATTCTCCCAACAATATAAATTGACACCATGAACTATGGTGACAATTTACCCTACCTTAAAATATGCATTTCCACCAAATGAGGAGACACCAATGAAAATACATGGTCACCCCCATTGAACTATTAAGGATGGAGTTATCGGTTAAAAAATGATCAATAATTATATTAAGTGGTCACTAACAATTTTACAATTAGTTAGATAATATATTATAAGTTATTTACGAGACTCAAGAAAGTATCTATTGATTATTTTTTCTAGCTAATACATAGGAAACATGAATAGTATTCTTTACAAACAACCAAAAGACACCATCAGAATAGTTTATTGATCAATATTATTTTCAGAACACTCTCTTAGAAAAATATGGTTCTTCCAAAACATTCATAAATTTGGATACATAAAAAAGTAATTATTCCAACATCCTGATAGTATGCTTAGATATCCCATAGATATGAGACTCATAGATTGTGTTAAGGTTCACCTATGTATCATGCCCCTTATACAAACTATTCTAGAGACCCTATAATGACCCATACTTTACATACATTGTTATTACTTAAAAATTGAAGCATACTTATTACAACATATAATAAAACCATGAAAGGACCATATAAGTATAGTGTCTTTAGAAACTGGGAAATATAAACAACTGGTTCATAAAGCATCTACACTGTCTCCCATTTATTTCATCATATATATAGTCCCTTTTGGCATATCTTACTTAATAACCTTCTTCATGACCTCGGGAAAGAAAACATACAGAAGGGTTAGCTCAAATGCTCAGTAAGGGTAAACAAAAGAAATATCAATCACATCATATTCATAAGAACATAACATTTTGGAAATTGTAACCTGCAAAAGATAGCATAATTTCATAACATGGGATAAATCATAGCAGTGAAATGAAATCCCAATAATCATAACTTAAAACATGAAACTTTGTAGAATACACACATAATCATAGATAATCATTTCTTATTAGTCAAGACTCATTTCCAAGACTATCTTTGGGGACGAAGTCCATTTCTGAACAACGTTCACTCCTCATTTTAGTCCTGTTTCACTGAACCGGTTTAACCTACCGTTCCAGCCATGTCTATCTCATGAGATATAAAATCTTTACCCAATGCATTGGAGGGAGATATAGGTCCCACCCATCTCATAATGATACCATTCATATGTGTGCCACAAAATCATAAATCATACATCATTGCATAACCCATGTAATAAAAATGGGATTCTTAAACAACATGACGACATAAAACAATTCATATAATATAAAAGAATTCATAAAAATACTTCCATCACAACATAATCAAATAAATATAATAATAGGGATATAAACATAACCATTTATTATCTTAGATAGAAAATAATTTTGATAAAACACTTGAACTCCATTCTTGAGGAAAATATCCCTTTTACTTCAAAAACATTTTTCCTTTCTTAACATGTCATAAAATTTTAAACTAAAAGAAGTTGATTAAAAATAAACATGAAAAATTGTAAATTAAGCTTCTTGGAAATAATGTTTTAAAAATCCATTCATACCGTATAAGTTAAAAAAAAACATTCTTCTCGTACTTTTGTCGGAAAAGTCAAAAAGTACCTCGTATGAAAAATGACAAAAGATTCTTTTCATATCCTTTACTAAAAACTCAGAAAAGGGTAAAATTGGATTTAAACAATTGTAGGTGGATGGAAATAATATTACATATTGAGGAAACATATATGTGGACGATAAAATACAACCCAGTAAATAACAAAGTATAAACAATCTCGGATAAAATGAGATTGTGATATTTTCCCTTACCTTAGTTCCGATTTGCATCATAAGTGTCCGAACCTCTTGTATAATGATTTAAATAATGTTATTGAATTATTCCAGAATCATAGTTATTTTTATGATATTATATATGGTCATATTCTTCGCTTCTTATTAGTAATATTACATTACTACTTGTTATTCAGGTGTTTATTACTTTTTGTTCTTATGCGCGTTTTGTTGAATAAATTCTTATTTTTAATTTTTAGGTTATAGATACCTCATTTACATAATGGTATTAGTGTAATATATATCATATTAATTCACTCAATTCATTTATATAATCATTATGCAATGAAGATCATGTATAACAAGTCGCATCACATCGTGGAGACGGTATTCCGTACGTACGCACGAGCGATGATATCATTCCCATTATCGTGGAATTGTATTGGAGTGTATGTATACTATTTCAAAATCAATATCACTTTAAAATAATCATATATAGTTATTATTTACACCATTATACCCATTTGAGTAAGGTGGTGGTGGAAAATAGATTACACCACGGCGTGGAGATGGTATTCTGTACGTACGCACGCGTGATGATTTCATTTTCCGTAGGATGGATAGATGGTGAAATAGGGTTGTTTCATACTTATAATAACATATCATTATATGAGTATACTGATTTAATTACTTTATAATGAAACAACTAAATAAGATGAAGTGGAAGAATAAATAAAGATGAAAGAATCAGTAACGGGCATTACCTCTTCTTTGAAGCGCCTCTTTGAGACCTCCTCTTAGGGCACTAAAATTGGTCTTTGAAGAAGACCAGGACATATAGGATGTTTCAAGGGAAGTGTAGTGGAGATATTGGCAGGGTTTGTCCGATCTTGAATGCTCAAAGTGGTGCGAGGAAGAGAGGGAGGAGGTGCCGTTTTTTAAGGGAGGAGAGGGGCACCTTTGGAATAACAAAACATATTATTTTATAATAAAGTAAAATTCGTTTTTTAAATGCTCCAAATTGATATATTTCGAAGATAAGGTGGGGATGAGTCTAAATACTCTCATCCAATAGAATTTAGACAAGTTTAGGTATCATTTTTAACCTTATCATTTAGATTTAACTTTAAGTTAGATAATTTAACTTTTACCGTGTCTTCTTGTTTTCTTACCCTATAAGGTTAATAAACACACTATATCAAGCCAAACGAACCCCATGTTGTTTATTATTAATATATATAACCTTATCTAAGTCATTTGGCCGAACATTAGATTTTTAGGAATAAAATAACAATTAATAATATAGTATTTGTTTTAAAAACTATTTTAGGACAATTTTGACACTATTTGGTAATTGATTTTTGTGAAAATCATAACAGAATGATTAGTTCGAAAACATTTAATTAAATCAATACTAACATGGCATAGTATCATATAAAATTATTTTAATTCATTAAAGGTCTCAAATTACATTTATTTGGGTATTTATAACATCAATTATGTCAATATTTCATTAATAAGATAATTACTACATCATCATTGTATCATAAATAAATTAAATTATTTTAAGTCTAAAAATTAAAAATAAAATCCCATTAGGTAGGAAATCGTTTTATCTTTCTAATGAATATTTATAGTCGAATTTATCTTATGTATAACCCTATATTAAAAATTATTTAGTTATTAAACATTGATTTTAACTATTTTAACCCTTCTTTAAATAAATTGATAATAAATGTCCTAATCTAATCGAAGTGGGCCTAAAAGGTCATATTTTATTCCTAAGGTTGTTTATGGTAGAATTACACTTATCCAACAGAATTAGGACATTGTTAGGGTAATAATAATATCATTTTTACCCTTAACTACCCTATTTACTTTTAACCGTGGTAAAAAAAGTAAAAAGTTTCTATTCACCAAAAATTATTTTCATCTCATTGAACCACATTTTAGTCATTGATATTAACCATGTCTCTCGGATTTTCAAAATTCCACTCACAAAAGCGGTAAAATTAAGTTTTATGAAGAAATTCAGTTTTTTTAATTACCACTTAGTGGTTTCACTATTCATCAAAAAATGAAAGTTTCCAGAAAAATACCAAAAATTAGGCCATAGCTATATTTGATATTATGAATTCAAAAATGATGTTTATTTTACAAAATTCAAAACATATCAGTTACGTTAACTAATTTAAAAATTAATTCCCGTCGTCAAGACAAATAGCGTGTTTTTAAGAGATAATAATTATCAAAAGATTGACACTTGTTTATGTCTGGTTTAAATGTGAAATTACATCCAATGAACAACATTGTATTAAATTGTAAAAATATATTCTAAATATACTTTAAAATCACTCAAATTAATAATTTATCACTATTAATTATTTCGATTAAAAAAGTTGTTTTTAATTAAAATTTAATAATTTTCACTATTCATCAGAATATGAAAGTTATCTGAAAAGTACCAAAATTTCACCCTAAGATAATTTCGATATTCCAAATCTAAAAATAAAGTCCATTTTGAAAAATAAAATTTAAAAAATTTCAAAAAGTGGTTATCACTATTCATAACAGCTAGTTTTAATAATATTTTAATAGCATATCGTTGTTTAGTGAAACTCGGTATTGCGTACGACGCAAGCTATCGAGGAAGGCCGTGGTGGAGTGTAAAGCAAGCCAAACTAGTGTTGTGTCTAGTAAAACATTCCTTTGATGATTTATATAACATAAAAACAAAATATTTCTCATAAAAGTCTCGGGTGTTACATTCTACCCCCCTTAAAATTAATTTTTCCCTCGAAATTCATCACTTTGTAACAAAAATATGAGGATACCTATACCTCATCATATCCTCAAGCTCCCATGTAGCTTCTTCTAATTGGTGGTTCCTCCATAAAACTTTCACCAAGCGAGTGGTCTTCTTCTGTAGGACTTTTTCACTACGATCTAGAATCTCTATCGGTTGTTCTTCATAAGAAAGATCTTGCTCCAGTGGTACAACTTATGAAATGAGTACATGTGAAGGATCAGGTATGTACTTTCTCAGGAGAGATACATGGAACACATCATGAACTTGAGAGAGATTTGGTGGAAGCACCAATCGGTAAGCTACCTTTCCAGCACGATCCAGTATTTCCAAAGGACTGATATATATAGGGCTCAACTTCCCCTTCTTTCCAAATATCATGACCCTCTTCCAGGGAGACATTCGTAAGAACACTTTATCACCCACTTCAAACTCAAGGTCTTTTCTTTGGTTGTCAGCATAACTTTTTTGTCGACTCTGAGCTGCTCTTATGTGTTGTTGAATAGATCAGACCTTTTCTGCCATCTCATCAACAAGATCAGGTCCTAATAGCTTTCTTTCCCCAACTTCATCCCAGTAAGTTGGAGTCCTGCATTTCTTTGCATAGAGAGCTTCATAAGAAGCCATCTGAATACTGGAGTGAAATCTATTATTATAAGAAAATTCCACCAAAGGTAGGTGTTGATCCCAACCACCTTTGAAATCCATAGAGAAAGATCTCAACATATCTTCTAGAGTTTGAATTGTTCTCTCGGACTGACCGTCTATTTGAGGATGATAAGCAGTGCTGACACTCAACTCTGTATCTAGTGTATGCTGAAGACTTTGCCAGAACTTCGAGGTAAATCTCGGATCCCGATCAGATATAATAGAAAGTGGAACTCCATGCAATCTTACCACTTCCTTTACATATATCATGGTAAGCTGATCCAGTGAGAAATCCTCTCTAATAGCAATGAAGTGTGCAGACTTTGTAAGATGATCAACTATAACCCAGATAGCATTATTTCCTTTGGATGTTTTAGGATGTCCTGTGACAAAGTCCATAGTGATGTTTTCCCATTTCCAATCGGGTATGGGTAATGGTTGTAACATCGCCTTAGACTTTTTTCTCTCAGCTTTAACTTGCTGACAAACCAAGCATCGAGAGACATATTCAGCAACATCTATTTTCATGCCATCCCACAAGAAGTACTCTTTCAGGTCCCTATACATCTTCGTGCTTCCAGGATTAATAGAGAATGAAGAACTATGAGCCTCATCTAGCAGCTCCTTCTTTAATTCTGGGTTGGGAGGAACACAAACCCCATTCCTGAACTTTATTATCCCATCACAATCAAGTTTGAATTCAGGAATATTTCTCACCTTCTTTTGTAACTCTATATCTTCTTTTTGTGCCTCTTTAATCTTCACATGTATAGATGGTTGAACATTCATTTGAAAAAGATATGATTTTCCCCCTTCCATTAAAATTCCATGATCCATCCTTTGTAAATCCATAAATATTGAATCTTTTGTGATCCTTATCATGGATAAGCTAGCATGGTCTTGTCGACTTAATGCATCTGCCACCTTGTTTGCTTTCCCAGGGTGGTAATGAATTGATCAGTCGCAATCCTTAATCAGCTGTAACCATCTTCTTTGGTGCATATTCAGCTCCTTTTGTGGGAATATATACTTTAAACTTTTATGATCAATATAAATGTCAAACCATTATCCATAAAGATAATGCCTCGAAGTCTTAAATGAAAATATTACCGCAACTAACTCCAAATCATGTGTTGGGTAATTTTTCTCATGGATTTTCAACTGTCGTGAGGCATAAGCTATCACCATATCATTTTGCATAAGAACACACCCCAACCCCTTCTTGGATGCATCAATGTAGATCACAAAACTTTCTCCACTACAAGGCAGTGTGAGCACAGGTGCACTGGATAACATTCTTTTCAACTCCTTGAAATTCTCTTCACATTCCTCCGTCCGAACAAACTTAACTCCTTTTCGAGTCAACCTGGTGAGTGGATTAGATAATCGTGAAAAATCTTTCACAAAACGTCAATAATATCCATCCAAACCAAGAAAACTTCAGATCTCAGTTACTGTTGTTGGTCTCGACCATCTTTCGATAACCTCTGTTTTTGCTGGATCCACATATATCCCCTCTTTTGTGATTATGTGACCCAAAAATGCAACTTTTTGAAGCCAAAATTCACACATGGTAAATTTGGCATAAATCTTCTCCTTTCTCAGGATCTTCAATATAATTCTCAAGTGATCTTCATGTTCTTCCTTGCTATTTGAATAAATAAGAATATCTTCTATAAAGACTACCAAAAACTGATCATGATAGTCTCTAAAGACTCTATTCATCAGATCCATGAAGATAACAGGGGCATTAGTAAGACCAAATGGCATCACTATAAATTCATAGTGTCCATACCTTGTACGGAAAGTTGTCTTTGGTATATCCTCCCTTTTGACCCTTAATTGATGATACCCTGAACGAAGATCAATCTTAGAAAAGTATTGAGCTCCGCGTAGTTGGTCAAATAAGTCATCAATGCGCGGGAGAGGATATTTGTTCTTGATTGTGATCTTGTTAAGTTCTCGATAATCAATACAGAGTCTCATTGATCCATCTTTCTTCTTAACAAACAGAATAGGTGCTCCCCAAGGTGATGCACTAGGGCGTATGAATCCCTTGTCAAGATTCTCTTGGAGTTGCTTCTTCAATTCCTACAACTCAATTGGGGCCATTCTATATGGTGTCTTTGAAATAGGCAAAGCACCCGGTATGAGTTCTATTGAAAACTCAACTTCACGATTTGGTGGAAGGCCTGACAATTCCTCCAGAAAGACATCATCAAACTCCCGTAAAATGGGTATATTCTTAATTGTGAGTTTCTCACCAACCATTTGAGATAAATAACTTTCATTCAGTAGAATCAAGACCCATAAGATGGAAGAAATTTCCACTGGAAGGTTATGTTCATCCTTGCATCAATAGACGATCATAGATTGATCTGGAATATGAAATGTGACTTCCCTTCTTTGTAAATTGATATGATCTTTATATATAGAAAGCCAATACATTACAAGAATCACATAAAATTACACTATAGGAAGGATCACAAGATTTGCAGGAAGCACTTTCCCACAAACCTCAATCGGGGAAGATTTATAAACTTTTGATGCGACTGTTGTGCCATTAGGTGTTGTCACAGCTAATTCAACATCTAATTATTGATGTAATACAGTGATACCCTTAGAAAAATCATCATTTATAAAAGATCGGGTGGATACAGAATCAAATAAAACATTTTCTACTTTAGAGTGGATGGTAAGTGTACCTTTCACCACATCGTTATCGTACTCCACATCGCTGATAGAAGTTGCATGTGACTTTCCTTTGTCTTTAGCCTTAATATTTTGTTGATGTCGATCATCATCAACAACCCTTGGATTAAGGAATTTATTGGCATAATCCCCCATCTCCTTGCACTTTAAACATTGATGTGTATTAGGTTCATTCTGTGTGTCCCTTCCTTTGTTTGCATCATTAGACAACATCTTCCCATCATTGCGGCATTCAAATGCCAGATGAACTTCCTTTCCACATTTGAAAAATTTACTTGTCCCTTTAAGACAACTCCCTCCATGTTTCTTTCCACACTTTGAGCATAAGGGAAAGCTCATCTTCTTTTCAGTGTGCTCTTTAGATTTTCCTTTGAATTCCATTTTCCTCTTCTTATCAAACCCATATGACTGATGGGTTACTCCAATCTCCATCTCAACTTTGAGAGCACATCGAATGATTCCCTTATTTCTATTGAAGTCCCTTATGGATAATGACCTTCGAATAATTCGTTTTAAGCCACTAAAGAATCGATCGATCTTACTCTCAGGTTGGATAACAATACCGGAAGCGTACCTTGAAAGTCTTGTAAAATTTTCTTCATAGGTACCAATAGATTCATCATCCTTTTTCTTCAGTTCAAGAAACTCTTTCTCCATATTTGTTTGAATAATATGAGGGAAGTACTTATTGAAAAATATGTTCTTGAACTCATCCCATTCCATGGACTCAATTTCATCCCTTTGCCTCATATTATTAATAAGATTCCACCATTGATCAATATCCCCTTCCAAACGATACACTGGTAGGATGACTTTATCATGTTCAGAACATTGAAGAACTGAAAATATCTTTTCAGTAGTACTAATCCATTGTTCAGCAACTAATGGATCAACAGACCCGCTGAAAGAAGGTGGATGCTGCCTCATGAAGGATTCAACAAAATGTTTCTCCTTCCTTTGCTCGTTTGGAAGTCCTTCATGATTCATATCTTGAGAAAGTTGTGTGATCATGGCTACAAGATTTTTCATTCCAGCTCCCATAACGTTTGGTTGCTCAGGGGGGCAGTCATTGCATTTCCCATCGCATTCCGCATTAACATGGTTCCTTCGGGTTCCAGCCATTGACTAAAACCAAGAAGAATAGTGTGAGAAACACTAATTATAATAGGAAAACCACATAAACAAGAATAATATTTCACACTTAAGGTCTTATCCTAGGTTATTCATGGTCATTTCTAAAACACTAAGATTGTGTTCTATGCTTAGAATTATCCTTAGGGTTCTTACTAAGGCTTTCACATCCTAGTTTCCAAAGGTTGACTATACCTTTCCTCTGATACCAACTATAATGACCCATACTTTACAAACATTGTTATTAATTAAAAATTGAAGCATACTTATTACAACATATAACAAAACCATGAAAGGACCGTATAGGTATAGTGTCTTTAGAAACTGGGAAACATAAACAACTGGTTCATAAAGCGTCTACAATCTCTCCCATTTATTTCATCATATCTATAGTCCCTTTTGGCATATCTTACTTAATAACCTTCTTCCTGACCTGGGGAAAGAAATCATACAAAAATGTTGAGCTCAAATTCTTAGTAAGTGTAAACAAAAGAAATATCAATCACATCATATTCATAAGAACATAACATTTTGGAAATCTTAACCTGCAAAAGAGAGTATAATTTCATAACATGGGATAAATCATAGTAGTGAAATAAAATCCCAATAATCATAACCTAAAACATGAAACTTGGTGGCATACACACATAATCATAGATAATCATTTTTTATTAGTCAAGACTCATTTCCAAGACTATCTTAGTGGACAAAGTCCATTTCTGAACCGAGTTCACTCCTCGTTTCAGTTCTATTTCACTAAACCGGTTTAACCAGCCATTCCAGCCATGTCTATCTCATGAGATATAAAATATTTACCCAATGAATTGGAGGGATATATAGGTCCCACCCATCTCATAATGATACCATTCATATATGTGCCACAAAATCATAAATCATACATCATTTCATTACCCATGTAATAAAAATGGGATTCTTAAACAACATGACATCATAAAAAAATTCATATAAGATAAAGGAATTCATAAAAATAATTCCATCACAACATAATCAAATCAATGTAATAATAGGGATAGAAATAGAACCCTTTATTATCTTAGATGGAAAATAATTTTGAAAAAACACTTGAACACCATTCTTGAGGAAAATATCATTTTTACTTCAATTTTTTTTTCCTTTCTTAACATGTCATACAATTTTAAACTAAAAGAAGTTGATTAAAAATAAACATGAAAACTTGTAAATGAAGCTTCTTTGAAATAATGTTTTAAAAATCCATTCATACCGTATAAGTCAAAAAACATTCTTCTCGTACTTTTGTCGGAAAAGTCAAAAAGTACCTCGTATGAAAAACGACAAAAGATTCTTTTCATATCCTTTACTAAAAACTCACCAAAGGGTAAAATTGGATTTAAAAAATTGTAGGTGGATGGAAATAATATTACATATTGAGGAAACATGGATGTGGATGATAAAATACACCCCAGTAAATACCAAAGTATAAACAATCTCGGATAAAATGAGATTGTGATATTTTCCCTTACCTTAGGTCTGATTTTCTTCGTAAGTGTCTGAACCTCCTGTATAATGATTTAAATAATGTTATTGACTTATTCCAGAATCATAATTATTTTTATGATATCATATATGGTCATATTCTTAGCTTCTTATTAGTAATATTTCATTACTACTTATTATTCGGGTGTTTATTACTTTTTGTTCTTATGCACATTTTGTCGAATAAAATCTTATTTTCTCTTTTTTAGGTTATAGATACCTCATTTACAGAATGGTATTAGTGTAATATATATCATATTCATTCACTCAATTCATTTACATAATCATTATGCAATGAAGATCATGTATAACGAGTCGCATCACATCATGGAGACAGTATTCCGTACGTACGTACGAGCGATGATATCGTTCCCATGATCGTGGAATTGTATTGGAGTGTATGTATACTATTTAAGAGTCAATATCACTTTACAATAATCATATATAGTTATTATTTACACCATTATACCCATCCGAGTAAGGTGGTGGTGTAAAATAGATTACACCACGGCATGGAGACGGTATTCCGTACGTACGCACGCGTGGTGATTTCATTTTCCATAGGATGGATAGATGGTGAAAAAGGGTTGTTTAATACTTATAATAAAATATCAGTATATGAGTGATACTTATTTTATTACTTCATAATGAAACAACTAAATAAGAATAAGTGGAAGAAGAAATAAAGATGAAAGAATCGGTAACGGGCATTACCTCTTCTTTGAAGCGCCTCTTTGAGACCTCCTCTTAGGGCACTAAAATTGGTCTTTGAATAAGTCTCGGACATCTATGATGTTTCTAGGGAAGTGGAGAGGAGATATTGGAAGGTTTTGGCCGAGCTTTAATGCTCAATGTGGTGTGAGGAAGAGAGGGAGGAGGTGCCCTTTTATAAGGGAGGAGAGGGGCACCTTTGGAATAACTAAAAATATTATTTTATTATAAAGTCATATTCGGTTATTAATAGCTCCAAATTGATATATTTCGAAAAAAAGGTGGGGATGGGTTGAAATCCTCTCATACAAGATAATTTAGACAAGTTTAGGTATCAATTTGAACCTTATCATTTAGATTTAACTTTAAGTTAGATAATTTAACTTTTACCGTGTCTTCTTGTTTTCTTACACTATAAAGTTAATAAACATACTATATCAAGCCAAAAGAACCCCAAGTTGTTTATTATTAATATATATAACCTTATATAATTCATTTGTCCGAACCTTAGATTTTTACGAATAAAATAACATTTAATAATATAGTATTTGTTTAAAAACTATTTTATGTCAATTTTGACACTATTTGGTAATTGATTTTTGTGAAAATCATAACAGAATTATTAGTTCGAAAAAATCTAATGAAATCAATTCTAACATGTCATATTAACATATAAAATTATTTTAATTCATAAAAAGTCTCAAATTACATTTATTTGGGTATTTATAACATCAATTATGTCAATATTCCATTAATAAGATAATTACTCCATCATCATTGTATCATAAATAAATTAAAATATTTTAAGTCTGAAAATTACAAATAAAATACCATTATCTAGGAAATCTTTTTATATTTCTAATGAATATTTATAGTCGAATTTATCTTATGTATAACCCTGTATTAAAAATTCATTAGTTATTAAACTTTGATTTTAACTATTTTAACCCTTCTTTAAATAAATTCATAATAAATGTCCTAATCTATTCCAAGTGGGCCTAAAAGGTCATATTTTATTCCTAAGGTTGTTTTTAGTCGAATTACACTTATATAATAGAATTGGGACATGTGTTAGGGTAATAATAATATCATTTTTACCCTTAACTACCCTATTTACTTTTAACCGTGGTAAAAAAAAGTAAACAGTTACTATTTACCAAAAATTATTTTCATCTCATTAAACCACATTTTTGTCCTTTATATTAACCGTGTCTCTAGGATTTTCGAAATTCCACTCACAGAAGCAGTAAAATTATGTTTTATGAAGAAATTCAGTTTTTTTAACTACAACTTAGTGGTTTCACTATTCATCAAAAAATTAATGTTTCTAGAAAAATACCAAAAATTAGGCCTAAGCTATATTTGATATTATGAATTCAAAAATGATGTTTATTTTACCAAATTCAAAACATATCAGTTACATTAACTAATTTAAAAATTAATTCCCGTCGTCAAGACAAATAGCGTGTTTTTAAGAGATAATAACTATCAAAAAATTGACACTTGTTTACGTCTGGTTTAAATGTGAAATTACATCCAATGAGAAACATTGTATTAAATTGTAAAAATATATTCTAAATATACTTTAAAACCACTCAAATTAATAATTTATCACTATTAATTATTTCGATTAAAAAAGTTTTTTTTAATTAAAATTTAATAATTTTCACTATTCATCAGAATATGAAAGTTATCCGAAAAGTACCAAAATTTCACCCTAAGCTAATTTTGATATTCAGAATCCAAAAATGATGTCCATTTTGAATAATAAAATTTACAAAATTTCAAAAAAGTGGGTATTACTATTCATAATGGCTAGTTTTAATAATATTTTAATAGCATATCGTTGTTTAGTGAAACTCGGTATTGCGTACGACGCAAGCTATAGAGGAAGGCCACCGTTGTGTTTAAAGCAAGCCAAGCTAGTGTTGTGTGTAGTGAAAGATTCCTTTGATGATTTATATAACATAAAAACAAAATATTTCTCATAAAAGTCTTGGGTGTTACAGACCCGGTATATAATTATCATCCTAATAAAAAAATTATTTTCCATGAAAAACCATAGAGATGAACTATCCCCAAAACATATATCCTTCATAATTCATAAATGAAATAGTTCTCCCAAATTTTATGGAAATTCTTACCCTTTTAAATCATCCCATATTAACACACACCACATCCCTTCCATGAGATATCCTTGGAATCCCCATCACTAAATCCATTGTAACATCATCTTATTTATATATATGAATGTGGAATCACTAAAAAATTCATATTGTCAATTAACCTGAGCCTTCACCTATTGATAGTTAAAACATCATGAAATGGACCCTGATGTGTAATTTTTTGTCAAGATTCACTAATACTACGTCCAAAAATCATGATAAGTCTTAGTAATACCTAGGTGGATAACCCATCTCAAGGGGTTTGAATCCAACATCATATTCTTATGAATTATTATATTTAAAAAACCCAACAAAATATATGAAACTCATTAGATTCTTCGGACCAATCAAGTGGTGGATCCTCACTATATATATTTCCCTTAAGCACGAGGAAATCTATGTTAAAGGAATAACTCTCCACCACTATCTAAATAATTTAAGTTATAATAATTAGATATTTCAGGGTTCCATTATCCTAATTCTCTTAAACATATTGGTTTATGTTAGTGAAAAGGATCATCATCTGATACTCAGTAATATACACTGACATTGTTTCACTTAAATCATCTTACTCAGTGTATCGATAATGACATTACTTTTATAAAGGGTATATTTCCTCTCAAAATCAAAGTACTATTGATACTTGAACCATCTAATCTGTTGAAGGATTAGGCCCCTATAAGAAAACATATACATTGGAATATTATAATCAGTGTACACCATGAACCAATATCCTAATAGAAATAGATCCCAATATATATATATAAACACAACAGAGAAGAATTCTTATTAATTTTTGGGTAATTCCTCTCATGAAACCTCAGTTTCCTAAACCCATATGTGAATAGTCACCTAACCTGTATCAGAACATCCCTAATACCATCTATTAAACTATCAATATATTACATATATTCCATAACCAATAATGTAAAATTTAGTATTGGCACTGAAATCCACCCCCCTTTAATCCCCTCAGAGTATCTTTTACATGATTCTTACCATATGAAATTAACCCTCTTCTAGGTTAGTTCCTTCATTAGTAATTCTAGATTATATAAAACCCTGAATTATTTTAGTAACCTACTATTCCCTGGAAAATAAAAATATGAAAAGAATTATTTGGTTACCCAAAATAAACCATAATACTTACCTTCTTTATGTATACTAATTCGCCTCTTGTAGACGAGACAATCCACAAAAATTTCAACCTATAATATTGAGATGAAAATTAAAAATCTTGGATTATGGCCAATTATACCTTGGTGTACTCAAAATTATCTCCATATTATAATAATCAACCTCCTTTTACAAGAAGTACACTATGTTATCATTAATTAAAATGACCATTAATTAGACAAAATATGGATAAAATACCCTATTCATTAAGGACATAAAAATTATTAGAAAATTAGTCAGACTAAATGGCATCATAAGAGGATCATATAAGCTATAAATTTTCAATATTTATTACATAGAATATCTTAATAACTTAAACACATGTGATGATAAACAGATCTCAAAATGATCCTAGATAACCACTTATACCCCCTCAATTGGTTGAATATGTTATCGATACAAGCATGAGGATATCAATTAATAACTAAAAAGTGGTTAATACTGTGATATTAAATACCATAATATAATAATCTGTTATCATTCCTAGAAAATTAAATATAATCTCTATAATGTAATGTTTTTAGATGAATAAATCTCATCACCCCAACATCGCTAAACTGGACCTTCATCTCTAAAATCTCTCTGAGATCTAATCTATAAGTTAGAATAGACATCTTATTTATTACAATAATAAGTTCAACCATTAACATGATCTCACACTCTGATGTAATCCATGATAAATCCTCAATAAAAATATTTTTGAATGGGTAAATGATAAGTTAAAAGAATTACTAGGACATCTCTTATACTATCAATGAAAATCTAGCCATCTAGTTCATGATCTCCCCCAACTGTTGATGGTTAGGTATCAAATATCTAGCCTAAAAATACTAGTAATTTACTTGGGTATAATAGAAATAATTCAAGGACATTAAATATACAAATTAGTGACAAAATTCATTGTTTTCTCAACATCCAGTCAACCAGACCATCCTAAGGATCACATAAATATTTTTCATCACGAACATAAATAAATTATATGGAATCCCACATACACTAATCACTAATTAACACAATAGATACCCTTTGATCACAACCCAATTTTTTATTGATAGATATCACCACATACCAATTCAATTTAGGTATACTCATATGAATAAACTACCAAACAAATATAAGTTAGCATGATGCACCCATATTAGAAATAATAAATAATTGTGTTAATTATATAAATATTATTCCTTAATATGTTGAATGATCCCTATAATATGTGGGTTTAATTTTATTATGGTGTTAAGATGACCTCAACCCCAACATTATTCTTCTACTAACTAACCCATCTGAGGTACATTTACTATCTGGAACTACATTCAATGATTCTAAGAACTACAACCTACTCCATGGACAAATTGCTGGAGGATCTATCTAGAAACATAGATCTAACCAACTTTAGACTCTCCAGATTAGAATCATTATATACCACTCTACAGCTAAATATTATACAATTCTCCAAAATAGGGGAATTACATATTTTATATTTAATAATTTAGTCAAATTTGGACCTTCTAGACTCACTAATAACACTCTCTTCAGGGTACCCCTTTTAGAAGAAGTGAAATAACCATCCCCCTAGATGGTCTACCTATCTTTACCCTGGTGATATTATGAAAATATTTATTACCTACAACCCAATGAAAAATTAATATCCCTATTAGTTGATGTATACTTCTTAAATGATTTTCCATGATCATAGATCCAAGGTGTAATCTGTTCCTAATTTACGACCATTGATAAGGATTTCAATGGAAATATTTTCAATAAAGATAGTAGTAAATACCTCAAAATATCCTAAAAAACTACAACACCAATATTCTCAATATCCTCCAGCATATATTAAAATAAAATAAAATCAGTTAATCTTATAGTATAATTTATTACCAAAATTCCATTAATATTCAATATGTATGAACTCTTATCACTTATATCCCAAAAATTCCCTAGGATTAAGTGATAAAAAATTTCATGCATGAAATTCCTTCCAGGACGTCCCCTTGAGTTTATATTCATTGTCTACAAGATCCCATGATCTCTTTTTTGATCCCCAAATCATATAACTAAAATTATATACCAACCCCTTTGGTGGTGTCTCAAGATAATCAATGATAGTTTTACTATAAACTATGTATAAATTAATAACAAAGATCATACCTAACTTAAGAAAATAAATGGATAGTACATTTTGAACTCATGAGAAAAATCATAAATTATCATACCAACTCTTGGTGACCCATGACTCATGGACGGTGATGAATAAAGGAAAACTTATCTATGATACTATTGGGTTTAAGTATAAGGTGAAATATTTAGATCTAGATCCATTGCTAGTAGGTTATTCTCACCCCCACCCACATAATAGTCAATTTAATGTCACTATAATGTCATATCTCTATAATTCCATACTCATAAAACATAATAAAGTTTTAAATTGATTTAGATACAATAGTTTAGAGTAATAAATAACCGGAACACAAAGACCTACACTAAAACCACACCCAAGGATACAAGGGGACCACAAATCTAGGCTTGAGTCCTGCCTAACATAACCACTCCCAGGTAATGAACATTCTCACAAAGGGATCACATAACAATCATTTTATATCTCAATAGTAGTCATTAATCATGGTTTAGAGCAGTAGAGTGATTACATGATGTTAAATAAGAGGAAACTTTATATGTTTTTTTGAAACATTGAATGGCCCAACCCTTGATCGTATCCCAAATACTAATTTTGAATATTAATAGTGGATAAGGATACTAATGAAATGGGATACCAATGTAAAAATAATGATACATGACCACAATAATTTTTACCACATCGGCATAATACTCATAACCCATAAACCATAAATCAATATCTAAATGCTTAATAGTTGAAAATGTACGCCAACTATATAATAGAAAACTAATTGAAATTTTCTCATCTATGGAAACTTGTATATACATCATACATTTGATAGATAAACCATGATATAAGATCCATAAAAATACCCATAACCATCTTATATCCTATATATAATTTCCTAAATTGTAAATGAAAACATAAATATATATCTGATACAATTTTTAATTTTTGCAGTCCAGTTCACCTCTACTCTGACCAAATTAGATCACTACATACCTTAAGTATGCCTCAATTTATTCTATTGGATAGTTAATAGTGGTGAGTGTTAACATGTAACATGTTGGGTGACTATAACCATAGGTGATAAATACCATAAAAAAAAGGAATAAATATTAAAAATAAATCATCTCAAAATAATAGTTTAATTTGGTAATCATAAAAGATAAAAATCTAGAAACATTACACAACATGTTATATCAAAATTATCTATTGTATGTGCCATAAAATTCAAACAATATAAAAAATATCTCCCATATGTAGCTCATTTAGAACTATGCAAAAAAATTATAAATAGAGAAAGATAATTAAAATTAAATAAATCATGTGACCATGTATAGGCATGTTTTTCCTTTTAACCATTCTCCACCAACTCATCAATATGATGTTGTAGGGTCCATTACCTTAACTAGATCATATAACATGAATTATTATCAGGTAACAAGGAAAAATATATAGGTGTGTATAACTCAGTAATCAACCTTAAGTATTATTCCAAAAAATTCTAGTAAATATTTATGCACATACAATATAAAGTCCCAATAAATTAATAAACACTACTACAAATATTGCCTTTATCAGCACTATAAAAGTCCATTTATAGTGGTAAAAAATAAATGTTAATATCATCAAAGATAGGGGGTCCCTTTTATTAGTGAAAAAAACAGCTGATAAAGACCCCTTTTATCAGTGAAAAAAAAAGAGCTGATAAAAGTACAAAAAAATATAAAAAATATTTCTGAAAACTAGGGATAGGCTTCAACAGTGCTTGAACCCCCCCCCCTTCAACAGCACCCCACCCCACCCCGCACACCCCATCCACCCTCAGCCTTTAACAGTGTCGACCCCCACCCTTTAACAACGCTATCCTTTATTCCACCCATGAGCGCGACCTGCCTCCCCATAGATTAGAACTCAGGCCCTATTTCCTATGCACCCAAGCCTTTTCCACCCCACCATATTGCTTTGATCTTAATTTATTAATATAACTATTTATTTATATATATATTTAGCTATATTTACTCGTACATTAATATATATTTATATTAATATATATAGTTATATATATATATCCGTATATTAATATACATAGTTATATAGTTATATTAATATATTTATTAATATATTAATATATATTTATAAGATCAGTTTTAAATACATTTATAAAGTAATATTTTTTCTATGTGTTTATAAATAAAAAAATAAATCAAAAAACACACACACATAGACGTATATATATATATATATTATGGGTATCTGTAAGTATAATTATACATATTTATATATATTTACAAATATTACATATTAATATGTATATACGTTTGTTTTGAATATATAGATAATTTATATCATTTTGTTAATACATATGCACACACACACATATATATATATATGTACACATTATATAGCTATATAAATATTTATATATTTTTATTTTAAATGAAATATATATTATAATTTTTAGACAAGGATTATATATTGGGAAATATATTTTATATGTAAATATGTTTAATTATTTATTTATAAAATTAAATTTTTATATGCGAATATATAAAAAATTTGTATATATTGCTATATATTTGATTATAAATAACAGTTCATTATGAAAAAAAATAACAAGCCTTGAAAACCTGAAATATAGGTAAAAAATGGAGAAACTCTCAAAACCTATAAATACAATAAAAAATTCAAATAAACCCTAAACTCAAGGTAACAAAAAAACATCTGATTCAAGAGTTCATTCTAGATTTTTTAATATTAAAATAGAAGACAATAAAATTAGATTTGATATTATAGGTGGTGGAGGTCGAACAGATATGCCGATCATAAGTTATAGCTGTTTTAAAAAACATTAGACATGACAAAACTACTAGAAATGGGGGGTTGAAAAACATAACAAAACGCAGAGTCACTGAAACAGGCATAAAATATGATATATATTTCCATCTCAGCTCTATGACTAGTCTAACTAAATATCATGTAACTAACTATGATATAACATTTTGAGGAGGACAAAAATACACACAGATCAAGAGTTATTGCCGTTTTAATAAACATTTCATAGGGAGCCAAACATAAAAACAAAGTTTTAGAGGCCTTCTGATGAGTTTTTGGGGGTTTAGTGTCTAGAACATGAATTTAATTTTTTTTGAGTCAGCCTACTATGTAGATCTCTTTTCTTCCTTCGATTTGATATATGGTAGAGCCGCAATGGACACCCAAAGTGAAAGTTATGGCTGTTTGAAGTTGGAGTTTTTCTAGAGCGGTATAAATAATATATCATCCATTTGATTGATATTGTAATTTTGTTTATTGGAAATAGTCTTCACTCATCTCATGAGATTTGATTTAACTAGTCATGAAGCTCAAATGGACACGCATAGCAGAATTTATGGCTGTTTTAGTGAGTTATGGGTTTCTTAGGTTTTTCGGCACTAGCAGGGTTGCTCAATTTCAAAAAATCATAACTTCTGCTCCGGGTGTCCATTTTCACTCTACCCCATATCAAATCTAAGAATTAAAAAATATCTACACTCTGGTTACCACTTGATTCCCTTATAACATACTTCAATACCAAAAGGCCCCTAATTCTTCCCAATGGTCCTATGTTCTACTCTGGGTATCTGTTTTTCTATAACTTATGTTCCGAGTGACTGTTTTTCGTCTACTGCATATCAAATTGATAATTGAGAATAAACCTACAATCCAATGACCAATGTAACACCCTCTCATATTTTTAAGTCCCAAAAAGGAACTTAATCCCTCCAAATGACCATAACTTCGTCTTTGGGTGTCCGTTTTGCATCTATCACATATCAAATCGACCTAAAGAATTTAAAAAATATAAACTATATTTATATCAATATAAATATACTTATATATCAATATATTTTTTTTTTGTTTTTTTTGAAATATTAACTTTATTAGAAATAGGGAAAAATAACTAATAAATCTACCCTTTATCAGTGATACTAAAAAATGTGATAATAAAGGGGTCCCCTTTAACAGCTCTAAAAAAGTGTTGATAAATGGGGTGCCATTAAGAGCACTAAAAAACACTGATAAATGGTCACTTTTAATATTTATTTTTTAGTGCTGTTAAAAGTGCCCTTTGTTAGTGATTTTTTGAGAGTTAATAAAGACACCCCCTTTATCAGTGCTTTTTTAGCACTATTAAAGGGTGTCAATGAAAAAACCCAGTTTTTTGTAGTGAAATAAATAACCTAACACCAAATTGATTACTCCAAAAACACCATGTGTGATGATAACATCCTTGGATAATGTTGGTATGGTATTTCATAACCATGTTTGAAACCCACATTAAGGATAAACACTATATCACTACTGTAATAATCAGGGTAGATGACCTATCGCTATTTTGAATCAAAAGGTGAATGATGTATTTCTATCCTAATCCATCTTGGTTATCGATCCATCACCAATTTGAATTCACTATAAAATGAGATATTTATTGAGGAAAAATGAATCATCCTTAAAAGGTGGATAATTTACCAACACTACCCATCCTTATGGGGGTTATATATCACTAATACATAACTCAGGTGAGTGACACACCACCAATACCTGAAATAGAAGGTGGATAATGAACCACCAGAATAAATTACCTAAATGGATAAAGTAAAACTCGTAAAATTATTCATGTGGATAATGTACCTCATAGGAAATATACATAGGTGGATATGATGCACCAGAACTATCACCTGGGTGGATGGTGTACAACCAATATTACATCACACATGGTTGACACACAACAAACATCAAATCATGGGTGGATTTTACAACATCAAAATAGGTTCCCATTTGAGAAATATACCACCTAGATGAATATGGTAAGTGGATGATTACTCACCAATATAAAAACAAAATTTGATGATATTCTACAAAAAATTAATTACAAAGAGGTTGAGGTTCCAAAAATTTTATTATCCTTATCATGAATTTCGGATCACCATCTCACTTGGGTGGAAGAGAAACACAATATGGTAATACAAGAAAGGGTACCACGTCTAAACAGATTTTGGTTTATAAGGTTCCAAAACATAGAAAGAATCCATCAAAAATGAACAATTTATAATTTAAAACTAATAAAAATAATTTATATTAATTAAAACATAAAATTAAATTTATCATGTTAATAACTTACTCATTATCATGTTCCTAGTCCCACTCATCCCTAAACTAAAACATTATCATTCCAATAATCATTAATGAGTACACTAAGGTACCACTATGATCATAGGACTGATTATTCATTATTGGAATTCATTCAATGTCCATGGTCATGTTTCCATAATATACCCCCATCATTTAATTGTCTACTGGAAACTATTTCAATCCATGAAAACTAGTCAAGACACCTCTCAATAGTGTATAAAATTATTTCAAACCATAAGAATCAATGAATTAATATTAAATTAATTTCAAGGTAACAATCCTGAAGTGTCACAAGACATATTTAATATGACAAGCTCTATAGATATATATAATAAAATAAATGGAAGGAGCCATTTACCTCGGTCTAGAGGGCTCATTCTAATTAAAAAATACTAGATGATTCTTGATCAATGGGGTGAAATTAGAAATCTTAAAAAACTATAAAATTATGGAATACCCCAAAATACAAGGACAATAGGTAAGATAAATCATGAAAGATTAGATGATTATCATCAGCGTCACCTAAGGTAACCTATTGTGATAAACAAGATGTGATTCCTAACCCATATAGAATAGATTCAGAAAAATACAAAAAGGAATAAAGTATAATTTGGAAGGATCTTAGTGTTTTTACTAGATTGGTTTTGGGTAAAACCACATTTAGGTTATCCTTTAAATATTTAAATTAAAATAAATTAAATCATTTAATAGTATATTAGATATTCAAGGAAGCATGACCAAAAATGATCATAAACTGATGAAATACAAGGTTCACCACTGCATATTGGACCCTCCAATCATGATGAAGCATGATACTCTATTATATTACCAAAAAATAGATCCATAGTCTTATAAGAAACAACCACACCCTCAGAAAATAGTTTTACCCAAATAGAATGGCCTGATAGTGTGGCCACCACCTTCAAAATGTGTTAATCCCCCACAAACATGTCTTTTCGATGTAACCCTCAGACACTATAGTGTGACTCATTCCTCCTTGAGAAAATCATTATAAAGTAACACATAGGTTGTGGTGTGAAAATTTTCTTATTCAAACATTTAATCTCACAATTATCAATAGTTACTCTAATGTGGTCACAATCATGGAATATCCCTTCTCTATTACCATAGGATTCCCAAATATTTATAAACATTATCTATACACTTCATAAAATTATCCTTACCTAACCGCCACTATGTATAATTTCACAATATTAAGTAATGATATACCCCAATGGATCTTTTTTCATGCTATCACCATCATGTATTGTGGTGTTATGTGACACATATAGTATTATCCCATCATAAATACAAGCCCAACTACTAAAAACTAACCCTTAGTCATCCACCAAATCCTCCAATAGATAAAAACACTAGAATACAAGAGACTTGGTGAAAAATTTAATTATACTTATTCAACAAATAGATTTGGGTTGTTATAGTTACCAACTCCCCACCATAGGGATTCTTATCATTGAGAAGAATAATTGAGATTCTCCCATGAATAATTTTATTCACCGATGCTTCATTTCGATTTATATCTTATAATATTACTAATGTAATCATCCATAAAGCCATAAAACACATAAAATATACATGAAGTTCCCCCATAGATATTCTCAATAAGATAAAAAATTTACATAGATCTCTAGATGATAAATTATATTAGATTTAGCTCCATTTCATCATAAAAAACACAAGAGATAGATCATGTTATATGTAGTCACATGGAATCAATAAAAACATAATTCATATAACTATAAAATGAAGACACTTCTATCAAGTATGAAAACATCATATCTTTCACGATAATGTAAAATATCCTAAAATAATATAAATCCAACTATAATTTATTTTTGATATATCAATTTCCTAACCGTGGTGAAAAAAGAAGAAATGCTTGATCCCTAACATATAATTCAATATGATAATGTATATAATCATTAGAAGACATATATTTACTTTTAAATGATGAAAATATATTTAAAATAATTTTTACATGATCAAAAGTAACTCATATCAATGTAATCCCAATGTAATCTATTTCACCAGCTTCTATCTAGGAAAATAGTGATCGACCTGAAATCCCATAAAATTCGTCAAATGAATCCATGTAAGTTTATTATTGGTTATTATTTTAATAAATAAACTCTACCAAGTCCATAATATTTTTCTATACAATTCTAAAATATGAATATATATATATATATATGTGTGAATAAAATCCTTAAGAATCTGATTATTTTCCAATGATTTTTTTCTTGTACATGGATAATAATCCATGCTAAACATCACATCATGACCAAAAGTTTTATAAAATAATTAAATAAATTATAATTTTAATCAAATTTCATGATCATATTAGGTATCCCAAGATATTATAAATATTCTTTAACATAAATACTCCTCATATCATCAAAAATCTATTTCAATTTGATCAAAATAAAATATATACATTTAGTAAATTGATCAATGATAACCCAAACTAAACATTTCCATTTACGTGATCTTGAAAACCCTTTTAAAAAATCCATAGTGAAAAAATCTCATTTATATTAAAGAATATGAAATGAATTATTATTCCATATTTGACATTGATGTTTAAATTCGACCCACTTGAAAAAAAATATCTCAAAATAAAACCATTCATGTCCCATTTCATATTTGGCCACAACAATTTAATTGAATATAATTTTATATTGTAATTAATCCATGATAAATTTACCACTTAGAAACATAAAAATATATCATCAACTACACCTGATAATCTAAGGGATAAGGAATGTATTAATGGAACTATAATATTTAATCAACATAATGATTCTATCTGGATATAATCTCCCCAAAATACGATCATCCATGATAACCCTGTACCTCAAAATCAGAATTATGACTTTCCTTCACTAACTCAATAAAAGATGATGTAATGGTAAAAGGTGTAAGGATAACTCAACCATCTAACTCATATTAATCAAGATATTTCTATGAGAAAAGTCTCATTATATTTAAATCATATTTTGGTTCATGAAATACATCTATATAAGATTTCATACATAAATAATTGATAATTTCATTCCACATTCTAGAAGTATATATCATCTAAAAATTAATCATATGATGATATTAGACCCATAATCTCTATAATTGATAGAAACACATTTGAAAAAAATATTCATCTAAATATTTAATAGTTATTAAATAACAAAACCATCTCACTAAAAAATAAAATTTTCACCTTTTATGTTCATACACAACTACTGAAAACTCGAAATTTTGAGTTGGATAATTATTCTCATAGAACCTAAGCTATTTAGGTATAAATAAAGATGAAGAAAATTACCTTGTCCATAAAAAAAGTGTCTACTGTACTATGATAGGAATCATAGAGAATTAAAAATGATCATACCAATTATGAAAATGTTTCTTCGATATATCCTTAACACAAACTCTCAGTTGATGATATTGTGATATAAGATCAATCATGGAAAATAAAAAGGATCATCTCAATTATAAAAATAAAATATCAATTTGGGGAAACATATATTGATTATTATTATTAACAAGGTTTATGTTATGTTATTAAAAATACAATCTAAATCCCCCATCAAAATTCAAATAAAAAACCTAGGATTACTATATAGATAGACACACTTATTGTTTATTTTATGTTATTGTTCTAAAATAATGTTTTTTACTCTTTAATATTAAATAGAGCCATGACATTTTGAGATATAGAGATAGAATATATACATGATTCCATGTCGATCATTATTTCCAAATCCATCTCAAGAAGTAATAATAATAAAATATTTAGTAAACACATCTTGATATCTATCAACCATAAGAAAAAATTCAACCTATATAACACCCTCAGACAATACAAGAACCTTACATATTACCTAAAAATAATTTCTCTTAATCAAATCTTAGATATATATGGGATTAATGATATGATAATCCCACTCCATAATAAAAATATATTATTTTTCATAAGATAAAAATATTTAATGATACCTCATATACTGATTAATATGAACCTACATGTTTTGAAACCAATTTATCCCAAAAACCACACCAAATAAAATCATCTCTAGAAAAAACTAATGATTAGGATTTATATATTCATAAATATTAATTTCACAGGATGAAATTATTCTAATATGTGCCACCGGTTTTCCAAAATAAGTATTCAAGGACAACCCCCCATAAAGAAACCCAACAGTAAATCCTATATTTGATACCAAAAAAGTACATATAAATGAATAAAAAACCCCTGAATTAAATAATACATTAACCAAGAACTGGTAAACATAATCATAAATATAACAATGGAATTATAGTATCCAGGTTCATCTTGAATCATATCAACCAAAAAGAACTAAATATGTACAACACATAAACCCAGGCCATAGGTCACTTTACTTCCATAGATAAAATCTCCTTTCTAGATCTATCACTAAAAACCTATATATACTTCATTGAAAACACATATATGATATAAAACTGTCACTATGATATAGTAAACAAGATAATACACAATATAACTATGATATAGTGGAATCATAGCCTCTAATACTTTTAAATCCAATCCGAATAAATTTGTAAATATGTCACACTTTTCTAGATAATTTAAAGCACTTTGAATAACTATAAAAAATAGATCAGTCTGAATTTCTTCAGTCAAATTAATAACACCCTAATAATAGATTGACACTGGATGAATGAGAATAATAAAATTTATTTTCCACTATACCACTTAAAATCACTTCTAACTTTTTCTCTTGCTTCATACTACAATTTGTTCCACCCACAAAAACCAAATACATCGCCTCTTATTCATTATCCATATCCACTACAAGATCATTTTTTAGAACTTACATGATGTTGGGTATAAAAAATAGTTTAACCATTAATGAATTATTTGGCATCAGATCATACTCAAATCAACATGCCTTTGAATAATAATCACATCCCAAAGATAGTGGAAATGTGATCATGTTCATAAATAAGGATTCAGAAACACGAATAGACATATTACCTTACATTATCCCTATAAAATCTGTAAATATATATGTCATCGGTATCTAAGGGTAGACCAGCTTAATGAAGAGTTCCTTGAATTCATCCCATGATAACTCTTTAATAATTTTTCCTATATAAAAATATAAAAACATCATTGGGATAGTCCCTCATAGAGGAAAATATAAACCACAAATTTCTTCTTTTCTACACAATATTTGAAAATAATCATCTTATTCACCCCCTCTAGAAAGTATTTATTCTAATAATTCCCTGTAAATACCTTAAATATAGGTGGATTTTTTGCATAAAAATATAAAATAACATTAGATGATAATGTTCCCTAAAGAGGTGGTCTCCCTCCATATTTTAAATTAATTGTAGAAAACTCTCATTGATACTATTCTCCCATAGATTTTCTTACTAACCCACCATAAGAAAATTATCATATTTCCCATCTATATGTCTCACATTAGAATGATCCTAATCAACCTATTCCTCATTTGTCTCTTCAATTAACTTATTATTGGTGATGATTATAAAAAAATCAATACACTGATTAATATTTAACATCTTTCAATCAAAAAAAAAATGTCACACATCACTCTAGTTAAATAATTATTAATTTACTAGTCAATAAAATCAGTAACATTATATTCAAAAATTAAATCTATAAATATTAGCTACAAAATGTATGAATGTTATTATGAAAAATGTAAAGGATTCTAAGACCTCCATTAATGGAAGTTAAGCTGAAATAAGTGATAAAACTGCTTAATGTTTAAAACCCAAATTCAATATTTTATAGTTATTGGGTGAAACTACTACATGTAGTTTCAAAATATAGTTGGATTACTATTAATACCATTGAAAAAATAAATAAATTCTGATGAGGAAATTAATCAATTTTTGGAATAAATTACATTACCAAAATTTTATCAAAACCATATGAATATATCACTTAATTTATAAATTATAGAAACAATATTTAATATATTAGTGGGAAAATAGATTCAATACTTATTTTATGGACACTAAAAGTATAAAGAAAATATTCAAAGCCTATAAGATTTATAAAATAGAACCATTACTTCCCCACATAGTATATATACACATTAATGCATGTTTTTTAATATATAAAATGCATGGGGAACATCCCAATAATATATAATCCAATATTTCATTAAATAAATAAAGATAATTTATAGATTTTATGGATAATTTATTATCAGGTTGGATATTATATTATTCATACTTATAGAATTTTGAGATTTTGAAATAAAACTAAGAGAAAAATAAAATAAAATATATAATAGAATGTTATTTTATTTATTAATTAAAATATGATTATATTTAGGAATCACATATCATGAAATAGATTTTTTAAATCTATATAAAGAATAATTTTTTGGATAATTTCTTCATTGCAATATAGGTTTCACCTATATGATTATTTCGTTGGAATGATATATTTAAAAATTATATAAACAGTAAGTAATATTTTATCAATGGATTTTATTTTTTGGTTTGATAAATAATTTTTATATGACTTAATTTTATTAAAATATACAATAATAGAAAACTAAATGATTGTATATCCATAATGGATTGATACATTTTAAATAATGTGTTATGTTTGTGGTTTCATGGTTGGAGTCATTATTTGGTAGTTTGTTGATTAGATCTTCAAACCCACATTTTATACTAGTCGGACCATAAATAATGAAAAAAATTCTATTGAAAATTGGGAATGAAAATTTTTATGTATTACATATATTTAATTTTTTTAGGATATATCATATACTTATTAATTTAATTCTAACCCTATTTATTCAACTGTTATTTATTTTGTGAATGTAAATTTTATATAAACATGAATTATTTGGTTTATTTTATTTGAAAAATAATTTTTCATATGGATAGTTAACATGAAGTAATGTAAATAGGTTTTTCCCATATATCATGTTCATATTTTCTACATCTAAAGTGGATATATAATAATAAAATTTTTTATGACTTTATAAATAATTTTTTCTTGTATAATAACGTCTTTTACCATTATATGATTATATATTCTACTTATTATTGGTTTTTGAGATTAATTATTATTTTATATATCAATAAATTAATTTTTTTAATTGTTTTCATTAATTGTTTTTTTAAAATTCTCCTTTTCTTCATTTTGTGATTAAATTGAATCATTAGAAGATATTTTTTAGAATGAGATGACTGAATGATGTTGGATTTTATAGTAGTCACCATATACCAAATAAAACCGTTGAAATGATCCTATAATTAGGATTATTATTATGATGATTCATAAAGATTTTATAAAATTAAATCTAGTTTTTCATTAATGAAATGGTATGGTATATGGTGAAAGAAGAGTTGAAATTACGAAATATAATATTTATGAAGTGGAAACATTTTAAATTTTGGATATTATATTTATGGGACAATACTCAACTTACTATAAAAGTTTATGTATTTCATAATATATATACCGTGTATCAAAATATGTTGGATTAGTTTCCAATATCCTTATAAAACCGATATTTTGGTAGAATTTTGAAGGGAAAAATGTTTTCTTTGGATTTGGTGTTGCATGGGTACATAAAATTCATAGTAGTTTCAATTTTGATAATAATATTGTGAGTAATTGTTTATAATAATATTGAGTGTTGTATAATAATAGGATACATTAACACCCTAAAAAACATTTCAATAGGGTGTTTCTAATTTGTAGTATAAAAAATTGTTGAGAAAATTGTTTTCTCACGAGGGAAGGTTTTTTATAAAAAAATGATGTTGTAAGGAAGGATTATTAAATTGCATTCAATTAACGTTTCTATATATCAACTTTTTTATAGTCTTTGGTAATATATCTCACTTACCATCAGTAAATTATGAATAAATAATATTGAGTAATGAATGCCCTAAAAGTTCATCTAAATACTATTATATGGAAAATTATTTTATTGTTTATTAAAATTGAAGATCTATAGAGGGATGTGTATGATAACTCTAACTTTTTGAATTAAATATCCATGTTTTTAATTATTTTATAATAATATATAATATATTTCTACAATGTTATTAAATATTATAATTCAACTCTTAGATTATATTTTTTTATGGATAACAAAAATGTCACAGTCTTTCCTTTTGGCTATTTTCATTACTTTCACAATCAAACAATGTAAATTTTAGTATATATATTTTTAATAAATGATAAATGAAAAGTAAATTACCTATAAAACATATAAATTGTATGGATGATATCATCTCTCTATTTTTATAAGAGATATAGGCTCAAGAACATCTCTATACAAATATGAATAAAGTGTTTATCAAATAAAAATTAATAAAGCTTCAAGTGTTTTTTGTATATTTTAAAAAATAATACTAGTGTAATTTATATGTTTGTTTAATTGTGATTAATTTTTTAAATTAAAAGTTTTTATGTAGTTTTTTAGGAAATAATTGTTTTCTAATTTATTGTAATAAAATATTTGATTATATAAATGTTTAATGAATGATTACTACATGAAAAATGGTTAGACATTATATTATAGGGGTTTGTATAGTTAAGAATAATTTCAAAAATCCTTTCATGATACCTATAAAGTGTATAGTGTATAAAATATTTGCTACAATATTCATATTTTTTGAGTCATGGTTACTTAATCTTTTCTTAAAAATCAAAAGGTTTTCAAACATTGTATTGTTAAGAAATCACATTACTGATAGAACCATATTATAAGCCACATTTGGATGACCTGAATTTAGTTAAAGATGAAGTAGTGTTTAAATTGAGGGAAAATAAACCAATTAGATCTCCATGTTTTTCATGACTTCTTATACACCAATTTTTATAGACCCTTCCAAAAAATTTATAGTCATGTTATGTTTTTATGAGAACATACCACTATGAATAGAATGTGGATTTAATTCATTGTTATAGAAAATGTATATCTAGTTTTTTAATTATATTTTAGTCATACTTTTTTCTTATAAAAAATTTACTTTGGTTAATATAAAAATAAATTGTTATATTTTATTTCTCAAGATTTTATTTAATGAGTTATGGAGCTAAAGAGACTCTTGGATAATATGATATATCTATATAAAGATGGAATTTTATTATTATGATTTTTCAAGGATCATTAACCAAAAAATATTAATGATTTACATACCTTCTGTTACCGACATCATACCCTTATACCACTACATGGGTTCCTTAAGAATTTATGGGTCATTAAGACCTATAATCATGAAACAAATGGGAGTATTTATATTAAAGCACCCAAACCCATGATTTTTTTTCACAAAGTGTGATGGAAAATGGAAAGAGACCACCATAGTGAATGAATATACAATATATAAAACAAAGACATTGATGTACAACCATAGGTGTTATATCAATAAAATATAAGGGAATGGAATTAGGGAATATGTATAGTCATTTAGGCCCCATGCAACCTTTTCAGTAGACCTATGACCATCATTAAAGGGATGAACTATGTGTGGAAACACAACACCAAAACTCTTTCTATTCAAACCCTAAAAGGTCCATAAATTTGGGTATAATCCTAGAAACATTCGTTTAGAGTTATACTCTGGCTAACCAATATAGATCCACACCATTGGAATAAATGATCTTGGCACCAAATATTCTAGTCATTGACCACATTTCCTTTGAGAACCTCATTTTCTCATGTTATGTACATGATTTACACTTCTTCTAGGCCTTATATATGGTAACTAATATCACGCTAGACTCATAACTAGGCACTTCATTTTCTAATTCCTCTTATATAAGTTCATATACTTACCATATCAATCCACACTATGGGGGATCCACCCCCTCACCCCCAGTTGGCTATGCAATGTGTTGTGGTCAGAAGATCTTATCCAAATCCCTCTAATTTTGTCACTAGTCATTGTGAATAATCAAGACTCACACCAAGACTATTCTAGATCATTTTAAACAAGATTTAAGTTATGACTCATAAAAACCAAATATTTATTCTAGAGAATACAATTATTCAATATCTTCTCTTGTTTTAAACATTTTTCACGAGTTGAGATACATATCTTAGTTTCCTTACATTACTTGAGTCACAATAATACCCTTGTATTATCTATATACCATGATTCAACACTATATTCTTATTTTTATCTTATATATTGTGTCAAGATCCACTTCTTGGTTTCCTCAAATTCCATGATTCATGGTTATCCTCTAGGTTTATCAAAATTAATTTGATATTCTCCACTTGACTCCTAGGAATACATTCACCTATCACATCCTCTAAAGTCACCCTAAAAGGTACACACCAATGTATGTCCCATAATAAATGATTTATAGGAATATTTAACATACAAGTTCACTCTCTAAGAAATTAAACTCCATATAACACACCATTGATAAAAGAGCTTAAATGTAAAACATTAACCTTATCACTTGACAAAAAAAATACATGATATTTATCGTATTTGGAGTTCAAATACATGGATTTAGATTCACATAAATTTATACATATAATACCTCATCCATATGCTATATCATAACTCCCCAACACTTCCCAACACCATTCATTAGAGTCTAACAACACACTATATGGTGAAAAACTCCATATTTCCAACCTATATATATTTAAATGATTTTGTAATTGGATATTTGGATCAGATGAGAGATAATATAATCTCCTTATGTATTTTCCTCATATATTCATTTTTTAGTAAATAAATCTTACCATGTGTGAACAATATTGTTACTAGGAAGGATTTCTTGAACATTCCATAAATCTTTTAGGGAGTTTTGGATTATGATAAAATAATCATTATGAAATGAGATATAATCCCATATTATTGTACAAAAAAGTTCTATTATCACTTCCCTTTATGGTTGAGAGTCTACTTACATTTGAAAACTGAGAGAGTCTTGTGGGATAGAAAATGAAAAAAAATCATTGAGGAAAGGAAACAACTGAAAATATAGTCATAAAAAATAACAAATATTTTGGAATGATGTACTAAATTTTTTTATATCCATGTACAAAAATTATTCCCAACATAAGACTCAATTATTTTAATCATATTTCCCTCAATTTACATTATTTTACCACTAAAGAACTCTATAATTCTCTAACTATATTCCTATAACTCTAACCATCTACTATATTTATGTTTTCCTCCACTTCATACTAAAAAATACTCGATTTAAGATTATTTTGTATAAATAATTGAATCCAAATGTAAATTATTTACCCATCATCACCTTTCATTCTAGATCACTAAACCACTACCCTATTTCTAAAATTATTCATTTTTTTCAAAATAATTCTCCATTTCATTGTCGAAACTCTTCTTTCCCTTTCCAATTTCTATATTTTCTTCAAAATTTTTAATTAAAATCAATATAAATGTGCATTATGAATAAAATAATTATTTTCAACTTTTATATAGTTAAAATAATTTCCATAATACTCCAAAAGTTTATTATAGAGATATTAATTCTCATTTTTATTCTTTGATTTCTTCCTATCAATGTTTGTTTGGACCTCACACATGATTCATCCATAACTATGGTTCAATAAACTTCAAAACACTCTTGAAAACTAATTATAGATCTATTCACCCAACCATAACTAATATATCTATATAACATTATAATTTATTGATAGGAAATCATTACAAAGGATAACTCAAAATATCATTTCAACATCATAAATGGTTTAATATAGAAAAATTTTCTGAATTTGGAATATAAACTAATATTCATTTTTACTCGAAGAGGGTAAAACATGTAATAGACTTTATAGTTCATCACCTTATATTTAGTGATCCTGTCATAGAAATCAAAAAAAAATTATTATTAGAGAAAATATATGTTGGACTCACCTGTTTTAAAAATCCCAAATCATGTTTCATCTATGTGATAATCAGGTTTCTATTATAGAATCATCATGTTTCATTAATATTTATTGTTTCTATCTAGTGATACCTATGTATCTTTAGTCTTACTATTCTATTGTTTATGCTTACAATGAAAAATGTATCTCTGTATAAAGGTCACCGATGAAGGTCACTGATGAAAGTTTACCGATGGAAGGTCACCAATTGAAGGTTACCGATGAAAGGTAATATATAGAAAGGTCACTAATGAAAGGTCACTGATGAAGTTCACCGATATAAAGGTCACCAATGAAAGATCACTAATAGAAGGTTACTGCTGAAGCCTACCGTTGAGAATGTTAACACTGAAGGCTACTGTTGAGAAGGGTACCACTGAAGGCTACTATTGAGAAGGCTAATGTTAAAGGCTACCATTACCTATCTACCGATGCTCACTCTTCTACTCCATACTTTTCAAATTCTTAAGATTTTTCTAACGGTCATATTTGGTAAATTTAATGCTTCTGAAATTAATTAATACTGATTGTAGACATATCAATAGACCATATCTGGGGAAAGTATGATGTACGAGGAGGACCACACATGGTTTACTTATTCCTATTGTCAGACCTCAAATATAAAAGAGAATAATGAGGAAGAAAAGAATCACATGTGTGATAAAGAGATAGAGGAATGAATGAGAACTATCTTACTCACTAGATCATGGAAAACAAGGAAGAACCATCCATCACATACAATGAGAACCTATGAGCCTCAAGAAGATCATTTTGGGAGAACAAATTCAAGACTATATTTTGTGCTTCAACAACTCTCTACCAACTCAAGAAGTAGAAAACTCAGTTCCTGAAAGCTAGAACCTAGAGTTGCGACACTCTGTTTTGAGGAAAAATTCCAGAGAAAGACTCTAACTGCAAATTATTCACTCCAAGGAGCCAAGAGCTAAAATGAAAACACATAAATATTTCTAAACTCAATCTTATAATATTATCTATATTGTGTTCTTTTATTTTACATTTCTGAGAAGTGTGTGTTTCTCTACTACACAAACAATGTCTCCTATGCTTAAACTAGAGGATACTAAAAATACTCACACCAATCATCCTTTATGATTTTTTTCCCTTGAATAACTATATAAGAGGCCATGTGTGTCCTGGTTGTGTGTTTATCCCACAAAGAACTGTGGTAGAGGGTTTGAGCCCCGTACAGTTTGTGAAAACTATTGTAAATCTTGATACAGGCTATGCATCAAGATTATTATTAATATAAAATGATTAGTGGTAGTGATCACCATGTGTAGAGGATTAAGCCTCAAATTGAGATTGAACCTCTTGTTTAAATCATATGTGTACTATATTTAGTAATACTTTGTTTTATATATTTTCCGCTGCGTATAATTTAAAAAACAGAAAACAATTTTACATTGACTTTATTAGGTAGTTTTGATAAGTGTGTTTTTGTGTATAATTTAGTAAACCATTTTGAAAAGTTGAATAATTGTTTTACACTGACTCAACAGAGGACTAATCACCCATTGGGAAACCTTTTGACTAACTAAACATTTATATCTCTATTGCCTTAATTAACTGGGCTGTTTCAAAATTGGGAGATCTTTATCATAAAATTTTTAACAGAAATGTTATGTAGGAACTCAATTATCCCCCTTCTTGAGGTTCTACTCCGACCATAATTTGGTATCAAATGCTTTAATTTTCTGTTTCTATGTTTTCAAATTATATTCAACTATGATTTTAGTAGTATCTTAAGGATCTAGAAATCTCTGTCATATCTAAATTTTCAGTTCATTAAACCTTAATTAACAATGGATAATAGATTTGAGGGTGCTGATACTAATAGGACACCTTTCTTTAATGGAATTAACTATGCTCAGTGGAAATTAAAAATGTAAATATATCTAGAGTGTTTGGGTCATGAAATCTGGGACACAATTGAAGAACAACATGCATTGCCTCTTACTACTAGGGCATATGGTCTCAGTTGACATAAGATACATATAACAATAATTTTAAAGCAATGAATACATTATACTATTCTCTCGGTGATGAGTACTTCAATAGAATATCTGCCTGTAATACTTCTTATGAAATTTGGGATACTTTGGCTATTTCTCATGAGGGAGCAAAGAATGTTAAAGAAATTGGATTAAATACTTAAACTATTAAATATGATAATTTTAAAATGATTCATGATGAACTTATATATAAAATTTACCTCAGGTTAAATGAAATAGTAAATATCATGAGTCATGGGAAACAAGTGAATAGAAAGGATCAAATTATGAGGTCGGTTCGATGAATACCTGATAGATAGAGAGGAAATTCTGTTTCTATCCATGAATCTTGTGACATGTGCAATCTACTAGTGAAGGAACTAATTGGAAAACATATGATATACGAAGAAGAGATTAAGTTAAATCAATAAGAAGATGAATAACTATGAAAAAATATGTAGCATTCAATACTACTACCTCAAAGAGAAATTATCATGAAAAATTTCAAGCCCTTGTAGATACTTCTACCAGTGAAGACTCAAATTCTGACAGTGATGATGAGATGGATCATCTTGCTAGGATATTCAAGAAGTTCTATCGTAAGAATAAGTTATTTAGAAAATTAAATGATAAAGGAAGGTATGATAGTAAAGGACAGTGGAAAAAGGACAGAAAATGGAATGAAAACACATTTGAGATAGTCTTCTATGAGTGTAAATGAAAATTCCATGTGACGGCTGATTTCCCCAAACTGTAATTTAAGAAGAAATATAAAGACAAGGGAAAGGGAAATAAAAATGATATGAAATCCACTTGGAGTGATTTCGAAGATAGCTCCAGTGGATCTGACTCATCTGAAATTAAAAAGAACAAACATGAAAATATGTGTTTCATGACAGAAACATCCGAAGTAATACCCAATTATCTTGTATATAATGCATATTATTCTGACAATGAATGTGAGTCAAATAATGATGAGAATATCACTATGGATGAAATATTTGAATATTCTGGAATACTTGGGGATACCTTTAATGAACTCAAGGATAAATATAAATTATTGAAAATACAACATACTTTAAATGCTAATTATATGTCTAATCTGGATATTGGGAGTGAAAAATGTGCTCAGCTATTAAAAAAATATTGAACATAAATTATCAAATTGAGAAATTAAAAAGGAATCTTGAGAAGTTTATTGTAGCTAGAGATACATTGACTCAGTTTCTAGGGAAACATATTTCTCCAAAATACATAACTATACTGGGATATCTACCAGGACAGAGAAGGATTATTAAAAATAAATTTGTTCCAAAATCTAGAAAGTTCACTGCTGGTTCAAGTTCTGGACCATATTTTGAAAAAAAAACTTTTTTAAAGGACCTAACAAAGTGTTCATGTATCCAAGCATATCTGTTGATTATAGGAAACCTGTGATACAAGTATGGGTTTACAAGGATTTGCTTTCTAAATTCTCTTGACCTAAGAAAATCTTGGTACCAAAGTTACCCTATGCGTAATCTGTTTTACAGGAAAATTATTTAAAGAGATCCTGTAAATCTCTATGGTACTTGGACAGTGGATGTTTAAGACATATGATAGGATACTATTCATACTTCAAGATCCTAAATAATTTTGATTGTGGACATTTCACATTCGGTGATAATGCCAAAGGGAAGATCGTCGGCTTAGGCAAAATTGGTAACCCTAATAATATATTAATTTCAAAATTAATTTTTGTTAATAGGTTAAAATAAAATCTAATGAGTATCTCTCAGTTGTGTGATGATGGTTTCAATTTTAAATTTGAAAATGATGCATGAAATGTTTTTAATTTTAAAATGATTTAATATTCACTACTCTTAAAAATGAAAAAGTTGATGCTGTTTATTTAAATATTTTAGCTAAGAAAAATCTTTCTTTTTTAAATTATTTTCATAAGGAATCCTTGTTAAGGAAAAGAAGATTAGGACACTGAAATGTGAACTCACTTAGGAAACTAACTAGGAATGGTTTAGTTAGATACTTACCTAAATTGGAATTCCCACATGGAAATGTTTTTAATCCTTGTCAAAAAGGAAAGCAACACAAAGTTTCTTTCAAACCAAAGAATGAAGTTTCTACTTCTCAACTGCTTGAGTTGGTTCACATAGACTTTTTGGGCCATCTAGAGTTTCAAGATTAAATGGGAATCACTATGTTTATGTTCATGTAGATGATTTTTCTAGATATACTTGGTTATACTTTCTAGATCAAAAAACTGAACCATGTTTTTACTTCATTAAATATTCCAAGTCTGTAGAATATTTTAGTGGACATAGAATTAGGACCTTGAGAAGTGATCATGGTCGTGAGTTTGAAAATCAGGAGTTTGAATCTTTTTATTCACATAATGGTTGTAATCACAATTTATTTGCTCCTAGATCACCTCAAAAAAATGGAGTTGTGGAAATAAGAAATATAACACTTCAAGAGATTTCCCGAACTATGCTAAATGTGTATAATCTTCCTATCAAGTTTTTGGTTGAAGCAGTTAATACAACTTGTTACATCATCAATAGAGTCATAATTATACTTGTTCTCAATAAGACCAATTATGAGTTATAGAATAATAGGAAGCCTGAGGTTAATTACATCACAATGTTTGGTTGGAAAGTCTTTATCCTTAACACCAAGGTTAATCTCGACAAGTTTTCATCCAAGAGTGATGAAGGAGTTTTCCTAGGTTACTCAATCACTAGTAAAGCATATAGAGTATTCCATAAGAGAACCAAATGTGTGTAAAAATAAGTTCATGTCAAATTTTATGAGACTAATCCACATGAACCCAGAACCTCCATTGAACATCTTGAGGAAGATATGTCAATTCTAGACCTTAATGATAAAGATAGTGAACCCTTAATGAAAACAACCAGTTTTGGAAATTTCCATGAATTCAAGAATAGTGAATGTGGACCTATTTACTACCATGGGGAGTCTAGTTCAACTATTTTTAGTGGTATTAGAACCCTCAAGATTTATCCTTTAGATTCTGTAGTAGGTGATCTAAATAAGGGAACACAAACTAGAGCTTCTCTGAGAAACCAGGTTGAACATCAATCCTTTCTGTCACATCTTGAATCTAAAAATATTAATTATACAATAAATGATGAATTTTTGGTGACATACATTCACGAATAATTAAATTAGTTTGAAAGAAACAAGTTTTGGGAGTTAGTAGAAATACTAAAAGACGCTTTGACCCTAGACACTAAATAAGTGTTTAGAAATAAAGTTTATGAATATGGAAACAATGTTGGAAACAAGGCTAGAATATTTGCACAAGGATATAATCAAGAAGAATAAATAGACTATGAGGAAATCATTTCACCTATAGATAGAGGATAATCCATTAGGATATTACTTGCTAATATAGATCATCTAAATTTAAAACATTATCAAATAGATGTCAAAAGTGCATTTCTAAATGGGTACATAGTTGAGGATGTATTTTTTGAACAACCCCTAGTTTTAAAAATATCTATTTTTCAAACCATGTATTTAAACTTTCTAAAGATCTATATTGTCTAAAAAAATCTCTAAGAGCTTGGTATGACAAACTTAGTTCTTTTCGTATTTCAAAAGGTCTTACTAAAGGAATATCTGATACTAATATTTTTATTAAAAGGATTTCCAAAGATATCTAAATAGTAAATATTATTATATATGACATTATTTTTGGATCCCCTAAAAATTCTTTATGTACTGATTTCTCAAAAAATGATGCAAGATGAATTTGTAATGAGTTTAATGGGGGAACATAAATTTTTCCTTGGATTTCAAATTTTTCCAAATAAAAGTGGTATTGTTTTAAATAAAATTTAATATACTAAGGATATTTTGAAACATTTTGGTTTGGATAGAAATAAAGGTAGTGATACACTTATGAGTACCCTTTGTAAGTTGGATGCTGATGAAACTGGTAAATCAGTTGATCAAAACAATTACATTGGTATTATTGGAATCCTGCTCTACCTTACTGCTTGTAGACCGGCTATTTTGTTTAGTGTATGCTTGGGTTTCCATTTTCAAGTCAATGCCATAGATTCTCATTTAACTGATGTTAAAAGTATTTTTAAATATCTCAAGCATACTAACAACATAGGACTATTTTATGTATGAGGAGAATCATTTGATTTAATATGTTATTGGGATGCTGACTTTGTTGGTTGTATGTTAGATAGAAAGAGAACATATGAAACATGTCACATTTTGGGCAAGTCAATAGTATCATGGTGTAGTACGAAACATAATTATGTTTCATTATATACTGCAGAATCTGAAAATATAGCTGCTGGTAGTTGTTGTGCTCAAATTCCATGGATGAAACACACTTTACTAGACTATGGATATCAATTCAAACATGTCTCTATAAACTGTGATAATTCAAGTGCTATTAACATCTCGGAAAATCCAGTATCTCATTCTAGGACAAAGCACATTGATGTGATACATCACTTCATGAGAAATAATTATCAAATAAGTGATATCACTCTTGAATTCATAGGAACCGAACACCAATTGGCCAATATATTCACAAATCCTTGTAGTTTTGAGAGGATAAATTACATCAAACATGTGTTAGGTATGATAAAATATTATGTTAGGACCTCACCGTTGTACCTCACCGTTGGACCTCACTGTTTTACCTCACCATTGTACCTTGTCGTTAGCTCGAATGGCCTGAAGGCCTTCCCTTTTATTTATTATGGATAATTCTACTTTTAAGGGTTGAAGGGGAACCCGTACATAACCCGTAGGCCCAAGGCACAAGGACCATCATGACTTGAAATACATGACCCAAAGACCCATAGACATATTATGCCCATAACATGACCCGTAGGCCCAATCCAATAGAACTTCCCCTCCCCAAATTCTGCATCATTTTATCACATAACACCCCACCTGCATTACTAATAAGCTTTCATTTCCTCGTACAAAGTAGCACGATGCCTGGCCCCGATGGTGGTTTCCATACCCTCTCATTATTCCAATCTGGTTAGCTCTACTTTGAGTGATAGCTGCTCTTGTTTCTCTGATCTTCTTCTCGGGCCTGCTCTGTGTGAACTGGGCTACTTCATAGTCTTTGTGGCCTGAAGGCCCTATGACATGAAGGCCTTTGATGACCCAAAAGTCCTTGACCATATAAAAACCCATTTTACAGATATATGTAGAACTTAAATAATCATTTATTTATTTTTGTGCATTATTGGAGCCTATTGGTAGGCATGAACATTGGTTCAACTGACTTTCATTTCAAAAATACCAAGTGTGTCATCTCCCCTAAATATAGAAGGCCACCAATGCTCCTCCTCTATTAAAACATCCCAGTTAATTTGGATTATAAAATAACCTGAAAATACCATATAATATTCCCTCCTCTCATCCTATAATCCTTAATTTGGGTATAATTATAACCAAATGCACCTTTTGGTTAAAACCAAGAGGATATAACCAAAGAAGAGGTAACAATCTCCAATAAGTGAATCTATTTTATTTCTTTCTCCATCCCATTAAATTCTTCATATACCGTGATTATATAGTAACATATATATCCTAGATATAAATAAATGTTTTTATGTTAAGTCTCCTTCTTAAAATAACAGACACATCCATCATGTGGGTTACAAAATCATTATTTATTTGTAAGGCAGGCTACCGCCTTTCGAAACGGTGTCATTCATTTTTTCATTAACACCAATCATCATTAGGAATAATGATGGAAATAATATTTATATTTTATATTTATTATATTTATAACATAATTATATCTCATTAATAATTATATCATATATACCCTTTTCACATTTCATAGCATATGGGGTACGATAACATCGCTTATGTGTATGGTGAAATACGACCTTATGAAGCAATGTGAAGCGTTTTTCACTAACATGTTACATTAAATGTAATAAGGGTATATATAATTAATTAATATGATATAAATTAAATAATAATTATATTTTTTAATAATTATATTTCATAAAATATATTACATCATTTTTATCCTACTATTTTTCACAATGAAAAAATGATTACATCGTTTATGGACGTGTGAGCTACAACCTCCTAGAAGTGATATGTTTCATTTTACATAACAATAATGATATATATAAGTAAATATAATTAAATATAATGTTATTTATGTAATAATTATTGTTTTTTAAAGATAAAATATAACTTATGATATTTCTATAATTATCATTGAAAAATGGAAGCACTACTCAGGCGTACTTACGACATACTGTCTCCATGATCATAACGTTTGTTTAGTTTTCGTAACCATTATTCATCGGTGATTTAAAAATTATAATTAAAATATAAATAAAATTTAAAGACCCGTAAATTTCAAGGAAATTTTTTTTTCTTAATTTTCCTTGAAATTTCACAAGAGCGCAGTTTCGGACGGCACCTGATTCCGAGACCCGGTGTGCCCGGAATCATTTTCCGAAGTTTGTCTTGGGTACGTTCAGTGAACGGACGAGCGGGTTTTTCTAACTTTTGAACCGGTGCCCGGAATCGAATTCTGAGGGCACCGATGAAATCGTAGCGCCGATATTCACTTAGAAACGCCTCTTCCGGAGTTTCATTTTCTCGTGTGTGGTTTTTAATTTTCAGGCTTAAAGTTAAGAAATAAAATAATTTTGCGACAACTTTATTTTATTTCACTTAAGCCTCTTGGAAGCCACTTGAAGCCACTAATTGATGGCTGGAACTGAGTTGAACCGGATAGGATGCTATCCAGAAATATCCTACCCCCTGGGAGGATATTTGTGAGGTGGGGCCCGCACGAGCACCGCCGTTTCTTTCCGCTAAGAAACACACCCGCGAAAACCCGTCTTAATGAGAGTCAACTGACGCATCTCTTAAAATCTTAACAGACCATTTAATTGGGCGGTTTATTTCGTGAATTAAATGGGTTGTTTCTTTCGTTGAATTAATTCAACAAATTAATTCAATCGTTTCTTAACCTGTTTTCGTGTGTTGGCATATTAATAAAATAAGACCAACAAAAATCTTTTGGGGGATTACTCGTTGAGATAGAATCCTTGTTCCTTCTTCCTCCTTCGCGAAGAACGCAAAGAACGCGAAGAACGCTGTAACATCACAAGTAAGTAATGAATAATAGATATTTTTATCTATGTCTATTAATTATTAAGATGGTGTTATAGAGGCTTAAAATGAAAATAAATACAATCTTATGCATGGAATACACTAATATTCTTAAAAGATTGTTTTAGTGCCTTTTGATGGAAAACCAATTTTGAATCTATATTTTGACAATTTTATAAACTATGTTTGTCAAAATAAACTTATTATTTATGATTGGGACATCAAAATTTACCTTGTGTGAATTTTTGGTATTTTTCTGACAATGTTCATTTTTTAATGAATAGTGAAAAATACTGCATTTTACATCAAAACTGTTTTTTAATCTAATTTATTTATATTATTAGATTATGTTTTGAATTGGTTTTGAAGTTAAATTAGAATATATTTTTACCATTTTATTCAATGGTGGTCATTGGAATCAATTTCACTTTGAAATTAGACTTAAACTGGTGTCAATCTTTTGATACTTATTGTTTTGTAAAAACACGCTATTTGCTCTGACAGCGCGAATTAATTATTAAATTAATTAATGTGACTTATATGATTTGAATTTTGTAAAATAGACTTCATTTTTGAATTCAGAATATCAAATATAGTTTAGGGTGAATTTTTGGTAATTTTCTGAAAAACATCAATTTTTGATGAATAGTGAAACCACTAAGTGGTAATCAACTAAACTGATTTTTCAGTTAAATGAAAGTTTACCACTAATGTGTATTGAATTTTGAAAATCCGACATACATGGTTGTCATTAAGAAGTAAAATGTGGTTCAATGAGATTAAAATAATTTTTTGTTGAATAGGAACTTATTAAGTTCTTAATCGCGATTAGTGGTAATTAGTGTAGTTTAAGGTATAAATAATACTTTAATAAAATGAAATGACCTAGACACATGTCCCAACTTCATTGGTTGTGTCATGGCCGACCATGAAATGCCATGGGTCAACTTGGGGACCCCATGGATCCACTTTTGTTGGGAAATGACATAAATTACTTTTTATTTAATGTTAAAGTGAAAATGACACAAACATAATATGTTTTACGAAAACAATTTTTAAGTGGGGTTATACAAGTCCAACTTTTGATTATAAATAGTCATTGGAAAGCTAAAACGATTTCCTATATCATAGTATTTTGTTTATAATTTTTAGACATTAAATAAATTAAATTATTTATGACATAATAATGATGCAGCAATGACATCATTATTTGACGATTTAAATAAAATGGAAAGATAATGAAAAATCTAAAACCTACACATGTCCAAAACCAATTGGATGAGTGGATTTAGAACCCTTATCACCTTATCCACGAATTATATCAATGTGGGACCTTCTAAAACCGAAAAACGTTTTCAAATAAAGTAATATTTCTTTACTTTCCAAAAGTGCCCCTCCTCTCCTCTTATAAAAGGCCCCCACCTCTACCTCATTTCACACACTTCTCAAGCCTTTGGCTCGGCCAAACCCTGCCCAATTACTCTCTCCACATCACTCTCCTCATCCTAGAGGATTCCCTTTGGGCAGAATCCTTTCAAAGGAAGCCTTTAGGCTCAAATCAAAAGGGAGTTACACTTTTAAAGGTAATTCATTCTCTCTTGTTCATTTGTTTTATTTTTCTTCTCCAACCCCCTAAACTCTTTTTATTTACTTCTTTTGTAACAACACCAGTATCATCAATATACTATGATGTTGTTATAAGATTTATTTGAGCTACACTCTCACACAACTACATCAAATGGTTAAAGAACATACGGTTTCCGTGGATGGCGAAATTCTGCCTCCCGAAACGATGATTGTTCAACACTCATTTAACACCTTCAAAGGTGGCCATTATGATGTCACTATTTTTATATATGATATATAATATGTTTATGTTTTCCTTAATCTTCTGTTTTTTTTATTTTGGGCATACCTTTATGGTTTCCATTATGGGTAAACACGATATCTTCATTTTAGGAAGTGCGGACTACCGCCCCCTCAAAGTGATTTGATTCGTTAAATACCATATGTGGGACATATAAAAGATGGAACTATGATATTATATATGATATTATAGTGGAATTATAATATAAATTTATATAATTATGATTCCATTCTATAAAATACGAAATAGAAATGAACGTAGCGTTCATGCGTACGTACGGCTTACCGTCTCCATAAACGGTGTATTTCATTTCTTACCTCTAAATGATTATGTAATATTATAAATGCATGTATGTACTGGATATATATGACATATATGATATCTAAATCATGAATACCATTCTGGATATAATGAACCTTTGACCAAATTAACAACATGTAAGTGTAAGAAGTCTATTTTTGACTTAAGAACCAAATACCGACAAAATGAACATTATTAACTTAACTGATTACATGATGTTCATAACATGGTATAAAAGGAATAATGAACTTGAAAAAGGTTCTTAAGCAAGTAGAGATTAACTCAAGTTTATTATTCAGGAGATTAAAGAACGGTCGGGTCAAGTCGGATACGAGGTATGGGACTTTGTCTCAATATCCTTTCATTGAGGCATATTTTATTTTATACACAACTTTCTTTTATACGGTGTATAAACCCCTTTGACTTTTAAGTTTATTCAATAGGAATATTTTTTATACGAAGCGTTTACTAAACGACAAAAGGGAATGTTTTTGTCGTACGTATGCGGCGACAACGACTTCTCCGCCTTCGTGACCGTTATTTGAGTTTCGGCTTCCTCTACAAGCCATACCTTCTTTTTAAAAGAAAAATAAATACCATGTTTTACTTTTCTTTTATTTTAGTATTGAAAATGGTTTTCATAATTTTTTTATATAAATGTGTTGTATTGATATCTCCTGATTGAAATGTGGAAATTTTATGTTTCCTTTATGAATGTTTTATGTGATATGATTATGTTACGGTTCTTGGGCATTATTATGAAGACGGGTGGTTCCGTGATAATCTAAGGGTGGGTGAGCCCGTTATAGCTCTCCAATGCATTGGGTAACGCGAAGGAATGAAACGTTAAGGTTTCTCTGAAGAGATTTTTAGGGAATATACTGTGATGGGTATTCCAAACGTAACCAAGAGGGTTACTCCCTACGTAAGAATGTTATGAAAGCCTCAAGTTACCTTTATGTCTTATGATTTCTATGATTTATTCATGATTTTATGAGGTATGTTAAAGTGCCTATGTTTTATGGGTAAAGTATGATTTCATTCTTATGTATATATGAACTCATGTTTCCTTTCCATGTTTTTTTTATAACCCATACTGAGTTTTTATGCTCATCCCAAGTTTTTGAAATGTTTTTCACAGGTCAAGGGAAAGGTACATGATAAGATGATAGAGTCAAGGATGTGTCAAGAAATAATCCATGTTTTATTTTAAATGTGTTTCCATTGATGGGAATGAAGAATACTATCTTTATGTAACCACTTTGTTTATATGTGGAATGTAATGCAAGTTTTATGATCTAATTCTCTAAAACTCTAAACCTGAAAAGATCCTCAATGTGTAATCTTGTAATAACTCAAGATTAAGTAAGGTTTATGGCTGGGGCCTTATAGTTGGTATCAGAGGTCGGTTTAGATAACTTTAGGAGTTATAATTCTATTAAATGATTATCCAAAAATATTTTTTTTGAAATGATTTAGCATTTGAAGATTACCATGTTGCTTCATCTAAGACATGTTTGTTAAGAATGGTTTTTCGTAGAGGAAACAGAGAAGATTTTTTGGGAAGGCATACTAAGGGAAATGAACTTCCAAATCAGCATACTAAGATGGTCAGAATCAGAATTGAGCAGTTTACTGCAGTGATGGCTCAGTTGAATCAGGTGATAAATGGTGGTTGTGTTATTGATGATATTTTGGTGTTTTCTAAAAGTAAAGAAGAGCATGAAAGACATTTAAGGGTTATCTTGCAAACCTTAAAAGAAAATAAACTGTATGGGAAATTCAGCAAGTGTGAGTTTTGGTTGCAACAAATTTCTTTCCTTGGTCACATTGTTTTTAAAGATGGAATAACTATTGATCCTGTAAAAACAAATGTTGTGGAAGAATGGCCAAGACCCACAAATGTAACCGAGATTCGTAGCTTCCTTCATTTGGCGGGCTATTACCGAAGGTTTGTTAGAAATTTTTCACGGTTATCTAGTCCAATGACTAAGCTAACTCGGAAGGGTGTTAAGTTTATCTGGACAAAAGAATGTGATGATTGTTTTCAGGAATTGAAAAGAAGATTGGTGAATGCTCCAGTTTTGGCACTACCTTCCAGGAATGGTGAGTTTGTTATATACAGTGATGCTTCATTGAAAGGACTTGGTTGCGTCCTAATGCAGAATGATCAGGTAATTTCTTATGCTTCACGACAGTTGAAAACTCATGAGGTAAATTACCCTACACATGATTTGGAATTAGCTACTGTTGTTTTTGCTTTAAAAATTTGGAGGCATCATTTGTATGGAGTAAAGTGTGAAATATATACCGATCACAAAAGTTTAAAGTATATATTCACTCAGAAAGAGTTAAACATGAGACAAAGGAGATGGATGGAATTAATCAAAGATTATGATTGTACAATTCATTACCATCCGGGAAAAGCAAATAAAGTGGCTGATGCTTTGAGTCGAAAAAGTAATGCTTCATTAACAATGTTGCGTTTGGAACGTGATCCTTTGGTCAAGGATTTGATGAACTTTGGCATAGAAGTTGTTGGTGCAGGAAGTCCTTCTGTTTTGTTTCAGGTATCAGTGAGATCATCTCTATCAGATAGAATCAAGCAAGCACAGAAGCAAGACAGTGAGTTGCAGAAAAGGGTAGAGCTGGTTCAGAAAGGTAAGTTGCCTGAATTCAACATTGATAATGATTGCGTTTTGAGATTTGGGAAGAGATTGTGTGTGCCTTGTGATTCACAATTGAAGAGAGAGTTGTTATGTGAAGCTCATAGTTCTCTGTTTTCAGTTCATCCGGGCAGTACTAAGATGTATAGAGATCTGCGGGAGTATTACTGGTGGGATGGAATGAAAAGAGATATTGCTGATTTTACTGTGAAGTGTTTGACTTGTCAGCAGGTTAAAGCAGAACGGCAGTTACCGAAAGGGATGCTTCAGCCTTTACCAGTGACAGAGTGGAAATGGGAGAATATATCCATGGACTTTGTTGTTGGATTACCGAAGACATCTCGAGGTAATAATGCAATCTGGGTTATTGTTGATCACTTGACCAAATATGCTCATTTCCTTGCTATAAGAGATACTTTCTCTCTTGATCAACTTTCCCGTTTGTATCTTAAAGAGATAGTCAGGTTACATGGAGTTCCTCTCTCCATTGTATCGGATCGTGATCCCAGGTTTACTTCTAACTTTTGGAAAGGCCTTCAGAAGTCGTTGGGTACTGAATTAAATTTTAGTACAGCTTTTCATCCTCAATCAGATGGGCAGTAAGAACGAACAATTCAGACATTGGAGGATATGCTACGAGCTTGTTCTATAGATTATCAGGGAAGTTGGGACCAACATCTTTCTTTGGTTGAGTTTTCTTATAATAACAGTTTTCATTCCAGTATACAGATGGCACCATTTCAGGCATTATATGGGAAGCGGTGTCGAACTCCAGCTTTCTGGGATGAAGTGGGTGAAAAAAAGTTTATGGGACCAGAATTGGTAGAAGAGATGGCAGAAAAAGTTCAGCTGATTCAGAAACACATGAGAACAGCTCAGAGCAGGCAGAAGAGTTATGCGGATAACCAGAGGAAGGATCTATCTTTCGAGGTAGGTGATCATGTTTTTCTCAAGGTTTCTCCTTGGAAAAGTGTGATGAGATTTGGTAAGAAAGGAAAGTTGAGACCAAGGTTCATTGGACCATACGAAATTCTGGAGAGAGTTGGATCAGTTGAATACCAAGTGGCTTTACCTCCGAGTTTATCTCAGGTACACAATGTTTTTCACATTTCGATGTTGAGAAAGTATATGGCAGATCCATCTCATGTTTTGAGTCCAGAGGTAGTTCAGCTGGAAGATAACCTATCTTATGAGGAACAACCGGTCCAGATTCTTGACCACATGGAGCAGGTGTTACATAATAAGGTGATTCACCAGGTAAAGGTTTTGTGGAAAAACCACATGATTGAAGAGGCAACATGGGAATCTGAAAATGCAATGAGGGATAAGTACCCCCATTTATTCGATAAGTAAATAAATTGCGGGGACGCAATTTTCTAAAGGGGGGAAGGATGTAACATCCCAAGTAAGTAATGAATAATAGATATTTTTATCTATGTCTATTAATGATTAAGATAGTGTTATAGAGGCTTAAAATGAAAATAAATACAATCTTATGCATGGAATACACTAATATTCTTAAAAGATTGTTTTAGTGCCTTTTGATGGCAAACCATTTTTGAATCTATATTTTGACAATTTTATAAACTATGTTTGTCAAAATAAACTTATTATTTATGATTTGGACATCAAAATTTACCTTGTGTGAATTTTTGGTATTTTTCTGACAATGTTCATTTTTAATGAATAGTGAAAAATACTGCATTTTACATCAAAACTGCTTTTTAATCTAATTTATTTATATGATTAGATTATGTTTTGAATTGGTTTTGAAGTGAAATTAGAATATATTTTTACCATTTTATCTAATGGTGGTCATTGGAATCAATTTCACTTTGAAATTAGACTTAAACTGGTGTCAATCTTTTGATACTTATTGTTTTTTAAAAACACGCTATTTGCTCTGGCAGCGGGAATTAATTATTAAATTAATTAATGTGACTTATATGATTTGAATTTTGTAAAATAGACTTCATTTTTGAATTCGGAATATCAAATATATCTTCGGGTGAATTTTTGGTAATTTTCTGAAAAACTTCAATTTTTGATGAATAGTGAAACCACTAAGTGCTAATCAACTAAACTGATTTTTCAGTTAAATGAATGTTTACCACTAATGTGTATTGAATTTTAAAAATCCGACATACATGGTTGTCATTAAGAAGTAAAATGTGGTTCAATGAGATTAATATAATTTTTTGGTGAATAGTAACTTATTATGTTCTTAATCGCGATTAGTGGTAATTAGTGTAGTTTAAGGTATACATAATACTTTAATAAAATGAAATGACCTAGACACATGTCCCAACTTCATTGGTTGTTTCATGGCCGACCATGACATTCCATGGGTCAACTTGGGGACCCCATGGATCCACTTTTGTTGGGAAATGACATAAATTACTTTTTATTTAATGTTAAAGTGAAAATGACACAAACATAATATGTTTTACGAAAACAATTTTTAAGTGGGGTTATACAAGTCCAAAATTTGATTATAAATAGTCATTGGAAAGCTAAAAAGATTTCATATATCATATTATTTTTTTTTATAATTTTTAGACATTAAATAAATTAAATTATTTATGACATAATAATGATGCAGCAATGACATCATTATTTGACGATTTAAATAAAATGGAAAGATAATGAAAAATCTAAAACCTACACATGTCCAAAACCAATTGGATGAGTGGATTTAAAACCCTTATCACCTTATCCACGAATTATATCAATGTGGGACCTTTTAAAACCGAAACACATTTTCAAATAAAGTAATATTTCTTTACTTTCCAAAAGTGCCCCTCCTCTCCTCTTATAAAAGGCCCCCAACTCTACCTCATTTCACACACTTCTCAAGCCTTTGGCTCGGCCAAACCCTGCACAATTACTCTCTCCACATCCCTCTCCAAATCCTAGAGGATTACCTTTGGGCAGAATCCTATCAAAGGAAGCCTTTAGGCTCAAATCAAAAGGGAGTTACACTTTTAAAGGTAATTCATTCACTCTTGTTCATTTGATTTATTTTTCTTCTCCAACCCCATAAACTCTTTTTATTTACTTATTTTGTAACAAAACTAGTATCATCAATATACTAGGATGTTGTTATAAGATTTATTTGAGCTACACTCTCACACAACTACATCAAATGGTTAAAGAACATACGGTTTCCGTGGATGGCGAAATTCTGCCTCCCGAAACGATGATTGTTCAACACTCATTTAACACCTTCAAAGGTGGCCATTATGATGTCACTATTTTTATATATGATATATAATATGTTTATGTTTTCCTTAAGCTTCTGTTTTTTTTGGGCATACCTTTATGGTTTCCATTATGGGTAAACACGATATCTTCATTTTAGGAAGTGCGGACTACCGCCCCCTCAAAGTGATTTTATTCGTTAAATACCATATGTGGGACATATAAAGGATGGAACTATGATATTATATATGATATTATAGTGGAATTATAATATAACTTTATATAATTATGATTCCATTCTATAAAATACGAAATAGAAATGAAAGTAGCGTTCATGCGTACGTACGGCTTACCGTCTCCATGAACGGTGCATTTCATTTCTTACCTCTAAATGATTATGTAATATTATAAATGCATGTATGTACTGGATATATATGACATATATGATATCTAAATCATGAATACCATTCTGGATATAATGAACCTTTGACCAAATTAACAACATGTAAGTGTAAGAAGTCTATTTTTGACTTAAGAACCAAATACCGACAAAATGAACATTATTAACTTAACTGATTACATGATGTTCATAACATGGTATAAAAGGAATAATGAACTTGAAAAAGGTTCTTAAGCAAGTACAGATAAACTCAAGTTTATTATTCAGGAGATTAAAGAACGGTCGGGTCAAGTCAGATATGAGGTATGGGGCTTCGTCTCAGTCTCCTTTCATTGAGGCATATTTTATTTTATACACAACTTTCTTTTATACGGTGTATAAACCCATTTTACTTTTACGTTTATTCAAAAGGAATCTTTTTTATATGAAGCGTTTACTAAACGACAAAAGGGAATGTTTTTGTCGTACGTATGCGGCGACAACGACTTCTCCGCCGTCGTGACCGTTATTTGAGTTTCGGCGTCCTCTACAAGCCATACCTTCTTTTTAAAAGAAAAATAAATACCATGTTTTACTTTTCTTTTATTTTAGTATTGAAAATTGTTTTCATAATGTTTTTATATAAATGTGTTGTATTGATATCTCCTGATTGAAATGTGGAAATTTTATGTTTCCTTTATGCATGTTTTATGTGATATGATTATGTTATGGTTCTTGGGCATTATTATGAAGACGGGTGGTTCCGTGATAAACTAAGGGCGGGTGAGCCCGTTATAGCTCTCCAATGCATTGGGTAACGCAAAGAAGTGAAACGTTAAGGTTTCTCCGAAGAGATTTTTATGGAATATACTGTGATGGGTATTCCAAACGTAACCAAGAGGGTTACTCCCTACGTAAGAATGTTATGAATGCCTCAAGTTACCTTTATGTCTTATGATTTCTATGATTTATTCATGATTTTATGAGGTATGTTAAAGTGCCTATGTTTTATGGGTAAAGTATGATTTCATTATTATGTATATATGAACTCATGTTTCCTTTCCATGTTTTTTTATAACCCATACTGAGTTTTTATGCTCATCCCATGTTTTTGAAATGTTTTTCACAGGTCAAGGGAAAGGTACATGATAAGATGATAGAGTCAAGGATGTGTCAAGAAATAATCCATGTTTTATTTTAAATGTGTTTCCATTGATGGGAATGAAGAATACTATCTTTATGTAACCACTTTGTTTATATGTGGAATGTAATGAAAGGTTTATGATCTAATTCTCTAAAACTCTAAACCTGAAAAGATCCTCAATGTGTAATCTTGTAATAACTCAAGATTAAGTAAGGTTTAAGGTTGGGGCCTTATAAATGCGAAGGACGCCGAACCCGGAAATCGACGACGTGACGCCGGGATCCGCAACGCCGACAACGTTCTTCTGCGACCTTTCTTCCTCCGCGACGGATCTTCGATCGGCTGCTTGAGGTAAGAGTCTCGGACCTTCCTTTTTATCTCCTTCGTGGTTCTTAACCAAAAACACGGATTTAATTAATTGAATTAAATTTGCTGTTTCATGGTGTGTTGAGTTCGCCGACTCAACGCCGGATTCCGCGACGACGCGACGCCTCCCCGCGACGACGTGACGATCCCCCTCTTCCGCGACGAGCTTTTCCGCGAAGAAAGCCCGCGCGCGACGATCGACGAGGTAGGGATTTATTTTGGGAATTACCCCTTTTTTATTCCCGTCAATGTTTCTTTAAAGAAATTAAAGAACCGAATTGTGAACAATTTTAATCTTATTAAAATTGTTGCTTCCTGTGTGGAATAAAATTCCCCTGTTTGTTTATCTCTAACGCGGAGGATACACGCCAAACGAACGCGGCCCGACGACCCTCCGTCGTTCTACGTTTTGTGCGGATTTGACGGGAGATGACGGAACGTGCCGCAACGGATGTTTGACGATCCCAGTGGCCCACGGAACTCGTCGGCGGCGCGGGTTCCCGGCGTGGCGGTGCCGGCAGCCGGGAGCGGCGGCGCCCCGACGCGCCGCCGGATAGGCCGCCGCGACTCAGCGCGGTGGCGGCGGCACCCGCAGACCCACGGCCGCGTGGGTCCGGTGCCCTCGGACGCGGCTGAAGTCGCGTCCCGACTCAGCGCGGCCCCACGCGGGGGGCCGCGGCACCACCAGGCCTCGGGGGCGGCGCCCCGCTTGCCTCGGCCGTTAGGCCGCTCGGCCGAACCGGGCCAGGCCGGTCCGACCGGCCGGGCCGTGCCCTGGCCGGACCGGACTGGGTCAGACCGGTTCAGGTCGACCCGGTTCGGCCGACTCCCGGGGGGGTCGGGCTGGGTCGGCACGGGCCCGTACCCCCCGTCTTCGGACAGTCTTCGTTCAAACGCCCGTAACTTGAGCTACGGGCCTCCAAACGACTCGCCGTCAGCGGCAACGCAATCCTTGGATCGAGGCGGTCGTTTCGGTATATCATACTCAAGGTTTCAGAGTACTTTGTGTTCGGACGGGTTGGTTCGTACACGAAACCAGCCGGGCCCTCGGAACGGAAACGCTCATATCTTGAGCTACGGACGTCCGATTGACGTTCCGTCAGCTTTGTTGTTTTCCTCTAAGTGAGACGGATCTTTTGGCATACTCCGCCCGAGGTTTGGACGCAGGTGGAGTGCGGTCGGGTTGGTTTTTCCTTAAAAACCAACGGGGCCCCTGGGACAAAAATGCCAATAACACTCAGACCGGGCGTCCGATTGACGCGCCATCTGCGACGTTGAGTTCCTGTTGACGATACGGAACTTTTGGATACATCAACTTCGGACATTGTGTCAGTTGATATATCAGCCTCTCGGCTCGTGGAGCAGACCCTCCCGAACGAGCTTGTTGTGTGCGGGAACCCTAGGATGGCTGCGACTGCTACTTCGACAGCGACGACTGTGCAGAGATCCTCTGTGGACTCCGACGACGACCGTGCAGAGATCCTCAGTGGACTGCGGCGATGACTATGCAGAGATCCTCAGTGGACTGAAATAACTACTGCACTCAGCGATCCTCTGTGGATCAGTGCTACAGGTCCTGTGTGGGCCTGGTCCTGTGTGGGCCCGATCCTGTGTGGGTGGGATCCTGTGTGGGTCTGCGCTCAGCGGTTCTGTGTGAGCCAGCGCCTACGGGTCTTGTGTGGGCTCGATCCTGTGTGGGTCATTGCGGGGGTTAGTTACCTATCGATCCTTCATGGGTCCGACGACTAAGATGGATCAATGATCATCTTTATCGTCATCCGAAGAAGTATACCTGTGTGAGCTGAATCTTGCGTTACTCTACTTTGTGGATTGTGTTGAGCTATCCTATGTGGATTTACTGTTTACTCTCCTTTGTGGATTGTGTTGAGCTATCCTTTGTGGACTTACTATTTACTCTCCTTTGTGGATTGTGTTGAGCTATCCTGTGTGGGTGTACGTTTTTCTTTCCTGTGTGGACTGGGTTGTGCTTGGGCTCGGACGTTGGGGCCGAACGGGAATTGGTGACTTAGGTATATGTATGGGCATATACCTAATCTGTGTCAGATGTTACTTCGTGATTGTATCCTTCCTTTGTGGATTATCCTTTGTGGATTTTGGGAGACCTTCGGGGGTCTCGGGGTCCCTACTGAGTAGCTTATACTCACCCCTACACGGGCTTTGCCCGCACTACGTTGTGTTGATTGCAGACGACGGACAACACTGATCGTGGTGGAGGCGTGCGGAGCAGGACGGTACCTGGAGGTGGACCACTGGGCAGGACGTACTCGGAGCGGTCAGGTGGACCCGAGGAGCAGTGGAGGCTATCTGTACCCACCCTTCAAGTGGGATTTCCATAGGACGGCTCGACGCTACATTTTTCCCTTTCAGTTGCTGTTTTTTCTTTCAGTTGTACTTTACTGTTGGGCTTGTATTTCCAGCCCCTTTTACTTTCAGCACAGCTTGTACAGTTTGTACTTAGTGTTTACTTTTCCGCTTGCTTACTCTGTGGTGCTTGTTTACTTTTCAAAGTCAATGCCTTCCCTTTTTGTTGGGATTTACACCTTGGTGCTAGTCGTCAGCCCCTGGCCTATGGAAGGCGGGCTTGGGGTAGTCACGGCACGGGCCCCAAGGGCGGGTCGTGACAAATTGGTATCAAAGGTGGTCGGTTCTACCGCAGACTCTGATCTTTCTTCTATGTGAAGTAATAGTGTTTAGCGTATTGAGTGTGGTTATCAGTCCAGGGAGTCCAGTGTTGGTGCGGTGGCCGACGTATCCATACACCAGGACCCTGACTTCTGATTTCAGACTTAATGCACGAAAACATTGATTGCATGTGTGTTTCAAGTTTTTTCTTCGTGATTACTTGTGTCAGCTCACCAGGTATACTGTTCTGACCGTGGCACAGATGTTTCCTTTTCAGGATGGCACGACGACAGCAGCCAGCTAGGGTTCCTAGAGTAGAGCGTGACGACAGCCCGCCGAGCAACGAGGCCTCGGTACAGGGCCCGTTGACAGCAGAGGCACCGGCGGTACCTTTACCTGCCGAGCCCCCAATGATTTCAGCACTAGAAGCTGACGACGCACGACGCCTCGGACATCTGCACGAGTTCCAGCGCCATCGACCACCCAGGTTCCATGGGGAGTCGGACCCCCAGGCAGCCGAGGACTGGATGGAGGTGGTCGTCCGAGTTTTCAGGCTAGTGAGGACACCAGCAGAGCTCATGGTGATCCTTGCGGCGAGCCTACTGCACACAGCAGCAGGGCGATGGTGGAGCCTGATACTCCAGGTACACGATGAGGCCTCCCTCATCTGGACGGACTTCGACAGCCTCTTCCGCTCAGAGTTCGTCCCAGCCACCCTCCGTGCGGTGCGCATCCAGGAGCTTCTTCAGCTGCGGCAGGGCAGCTTGACGGTCGCCCAGTACGCGGCGAGGTTCACCGACCTATCTCGCTACTCGACAGACATGGTACGGTACCCCTTCTTCCGGGCCCGGACCTTCGACCAGGGATTGAGACATGAGATCAGGGCATCGCTGATCTCCCTCAGCATCCCGACCCAGGTAGGAGTGCTAGAGCGAGCCCTTCTGATCGAGAGCTTCCTGGCTGAGTCCACATCGAGACCTGCCGCAGGGCGGCAGATAGGGGAGTCTTCGGCAGCAGGTAGCCGACAGATGACTCAGGGTTCCAGGCAGACCAGGCCTTCCGGCAGACGACCCCGGGACACTGGCTCAGCGGTGCGGGGCACACAGCGCGGAGCCCGCCTTCCGAGAGGCAGACAGTGCTACGAGTGCGGCGGGCAGGGCCACATGGCTCGTGACTGCCCGACCCGTCATACCGAGGGGCAAGAGACGGTGGAGGGACCACCCAGGCAGAGGCAGAGGGTCGACCGTGGCGGTCCGCAGGGAGGAGGCGGACGAGGCAGAGGAGCTGGCCGAGCAGCAGGTGGTTGGAGACGCTTTGAGGCTCTGCCACCACCACCACCAGGAGGCCCGCCCCGACCACATGGAGCTGGCGGGCAGAGACAGGCGAAGCTCCAGGCAGCTGAGGCCTACGACCACGGCACGCCAGAGATGATTCGAGGTACGATCTGTGTCTATTCCACCCTTGCTACAGTTCTGATAGACACATGAGCGAGTAACTCTTTCATAGCCACTGCCCTTGTTCAGAGCTCGGAGATTCCGACGGAGCCGTTGGCTCAATCCTTACGGCTAGAGACTCATACGGGAGCAGACTCAATGATTACGCACTGGTGCCGGCAGTGTGAGCTTACTATAGGAGGCGAGAGCTTCGGCTGGGATCTTCTTGTAGCGGCGTCGAGGCCTTACGACGTCATCTTGGGCATGGATTTGTTATCTACGGTCCATGCTCAGATTGACTGCATTAGGCGCAAGGTGCGATGTGTGCACACCGACGGGAGCAGCTTCACCTTCACCGGCGAGAAGGGAGCCTTAGCAGCATAGGATTGACTCACGCAGAGGAGAGTTCAGCCCATCACTCATCAGTTGGCTAGCCTCATCCTGGGAGTAGTCGACGTGCGGAGTCCCAGTTTTCCTGCAGTGGTGGATCAGTACGCGGACGTCTTTCCCGACGACGTTCCAGGACTACCTCCTCGCAGAGAGGTAGACTTTTATATTGATCTGTACCCCGGGACAGCCCCGATATCCACTCCAGCATATCGGATGGCCCCCGCTGAGCTTCGAGAGCTGCGGGTACAGTTGGAGGACTTGCAGGGCAAGGGGTTCATCCGACCCAGTGTTTCACCCTGGGCTTCCCCGATATTGTTCGCCAAGAAGGCGGACGGGAGCTTGCGACTGTGTGTCGATTATCGTCGCCTGAACCAGGTGACAGTGAGGAACAAGTATCCGCTATCCAGGATTGATGACCTCTTCGATCAGCTCAAGGGAGCATGGTGTTTCTCGAAGATAGACCTCAGGTCAGGCTATCATCAGCTCAGAGTTTGAGATGAGGATGTGTAGAAGACGGCCATCAGGTGTCGGTATGGCCACTATGAGTTCTTGGTTATGCCTTTTGGTGTGACCAACGCTCCAGCAGTGTTCATGATCCTAATGAACAGGATCTTCCAACCATACCTCGATCGATTTGTCGTAGTCTTCATCGACGACATCTTGGTGTACTCGACCACGAAGGAGGAGCACGCCTACCACTTGTGTGTTGTACTAGACACACTCCGAGAGCACCATCTTTATGGAAGGCTCTCGAAGTGTCAGTTCTGGTTACGTGAGGTCCACTTCTTGGGGCACGTCATTTCTGAGGTGGGAGTTGCAGTGGATCCCGCGAAGATCGAGGCAGTGCTAGCTTGGGAGCCACCCAAGAGCATGACAGAGGTGCGGAGTTTCTTGGGCCTAGCCGGTTACTATCATAGATTTGTGCCGGACTTCTCCAGAGTTGCGGCCCCACTCTCAGCGTTGACGAAGAAGGGGAAACCCTTCGTGTGGTCAGACAGATGTCAGCAGAGCTTCCAGGATCTGAGGGAGAGGTTGACCAGCGCACCTATCTTGAGGTTGCCTGAGGAGGGAGTTGGATACGTAGTCTACTGCGATGCATCAGGGACCGGACTCGGGTGTGTCCTGATGCAGGAGCGAGCCGTGATTGCCTACGGATCACGTCAGTTGAGGCCTCCTGAGCAGAACTACGCTACCCATGACTTGTTGGTGGCAGCAGTGGTCTTCGCCCTGAAGAGATGGCGGCACTATCTGATGGGCGAGCGCTTCACAGTCTTTTCTGACCACCAGAGTCTCAGGTACATCTTCTCTCAGAAGGACCTGAACCTGAGACAGCAGCGATGTATTGAGTTCCTCCAGGACTATGACTTTGAGATAGTCTATACTCCTGGGAAGGGGAACGTGGTAGCCGATGCCCTCAGCAGGAGGACGAGCATCCAGCTGCTTGAGGAGGTGATAGAGCAGCTAGCCTCCTTGCAGATATCCTTCGTGGATAGAGACGGATCAGCCTTCCTTCAGTCTCTCACAGTCTCTCCTCCACTTCTACAGCGGGTCAGAGAGGCATAGTGTAACACCCCAAGATTTCATAGTGTGTTATTTCTTCAAAATAATTCAATAACTTGCACTCCACGCAACACCGAGTTCAATCACACCATGACTTACAAAAAAAATCCATTCAAAAGAGGTTATGAATAATATTATCTAAATTTTAAACTTTATATAATCCTTATAATTTTAGAATCCATATTATGAGTTTCTTAGATATAATGCAAGAACAAATTCATTTTCAGTATTGCACTTTTATCAACTAACCCTTTTTAAATACAATATTTTAAACCTTTTGACTAAATGGGGACATCAAAAAAATTTAAAATGAAACATCCCAAGCTTCCACGGTACGCTTTCCTTTGAATAATACAGTAGCGTGTGTTGTACGCAACCTCGAGTTCTAACACACACCACAACTAATTAAACTTGCCGTTGTGAATAGTAATACCTACTTTTTGAAATAATATATATTCAATATTTCAAAATGGACTTCATTTTTAGATTCGGAATATCAAAATTAGCCTAGGGTGAAATTTTGGTACATTTCGGATAACTTTCATATTTTGATGAATAGTGAAAATTACTAAATTTTAATTAAAAACAACTTTTTTAATCAAAATAATTAATAGTGATAAATTATTAATTTGAGTGGTTTTAAAGTATATTTAGAATATATTTTTACCATTTAATATAATGTTGGTCATTGGACATAATTTTACAATTAAACCGAACATAAACAAGTGTCAATCTTTTGATAGTTATTACCTCTTAAAAACACGCTTTTTGTTTTGACAGCGGGAATTAATTTTAAATTAATTTCTGCCACTTCTGTGTTTTGAATTTAGGAAAATGGATTCCATATTTGGAATCAGGATGTTCAAATTGTGTAAATAGGTAACTTTTATTTTTAGACATTTTGAATAGTTACTGTGGTAAATATTTTATTTACCATGGTTAAGGGTAAATCCGGTAAATAAGGGTTAAACAAATAATATTATAATAATACTAAATTACCCTAAAACGTGTCTTAACCCTATTGGTTGATACATAGTCGACCATGGGCATCTTTGGGTCTATTTTGGGACCCCATGGATCCACTTGTAAGTGATAATGACACTTTATTTTAATTAAGTCAAAATGAATACAAAAATGACACAAGCATATATCTTTTAGAACAACAATTTTTACATAGGGTTATACATGTTGGATTTTCGATTATAAATATTAATTAGAAAGATAAAAAGATTTCCTACATAATCATATTTTATTTATAATTTTTAGACATTAAATAATTTATTTTATTTATGACACAATGATGATGCAGTAATTACTATAATAGTGAAAAATTAAAATAATTGATATTATAAATACCCAAATAAATATAATATGAAAATTTTAATGAATTAAACTAATTTTCTAGGCTAATATGATATATTAGGATTGATTTAATGGACTTTGTTAGAAGTAATCAATCTGTTATGAGTTTCACAAAAATCAACTATTGAATAGTGTCAAAATTGACATAAAAGAGTTCTTAAAACAAATATTATATTATTAATTGATATTAAATTCCTAAAAATCTAAGGTTCGGCCAAGAGACTTATATTATGATAGGTTAATCATTAATGGACCACTTGGGGGTCTCTTGTATGTATATGGTAAGTCTATTAACCATATAATATAAAAATACAAAGAGACATTGTAAAAGTGAAACTAATTAACTTAGAGTTAGTACTTAAAGATAAGGTTAATATAAGTACCAAAACCTGTCTAAATTCTATTTGATGAGTTGTTTTCGACCTATCCCCACCTCATCCTTTGAATAGTCAACTTTGGAGCCTTTGTAAACCGAATATGAATTTATTATAAATTAATATTTCTAACTTTTCCAAAGGTGCCCCTCACCCCTCTTATAAAAGGGCACTCCTCCTTCTCATTTCTTCACACCTTCAAAGCCTTTTGGTTCGGCCAAACTCTGCCCAAATACTCTCCCAACATCCCTCACTACAACCTAGAGGCCTTAGTTTGATCAGAAAGCCAACCTAAGGAGCCCTTTTGATCAAATCAAAAGGAAGAACCCGAAGAAGAGGTAATGATTTCACCACCCTTTTCTAAGTTCATTTCTTCTTCCACTTCTTCTTCCTTTGTTCTTACCATTCTAAAATAATAACTCCAGTATCTCACATATACTGTGATGTTATTATAAGTATGGTACAACCATATTCAGTATTCTATCCACCCTTTGAATAACATGTCACCATACGTGCGTACGTACGGCTTACCGTCTCCACGTCGTGGTGTAATTGTTATTCAATATAATATTATTTGGATGGGTATAATAATGATGTGTAACTCATGTAAATAATAAATATAACATGTTAATGATTCTTTATATATGATATACCATTCATTTATATATTATTTTACTATCAAAAGAATGATATTGTCTCTCGTGCGTACGTACGGACTACCGTCTCCACGAACGCGATGAGATTCATTCTCCATCGTATCCATTCAAGTATAATTATCATTTGATGATTTAAAAATGATGTTTAAGGACTGTATATCATTCTGGATATGAATAAGATACAACAACCATGGCTTATGTAACAAAACATATAAAAGAAAATGAGTAAGTTAACTCCCGAAACGACGATAATTCTAAGATATTATTAACAAATCAATGTTAAAAGATAATATATGATATCATATTAATATATATGATTCTTGTATAATTTAATAACAACTATTTCACCATTATACAGGAGGTTAACCTACCCCAACCAAGGAAAAGTACAAGGTAAGGGTTATTTCACAATCTCTTCATTATCCGAGGTTGTTTATATGTAATAATCTACTGGGATCTCTTTATCATCCACATCCATGTTTCTTAAAAATGTATTTCAAAAAATTTTTACTATTTAAAAGAATATGGGTTAAAGTCATTTATACCCTTTTTTTTACTTTTTATAAGAGGTTTATAAAGGAATATTTCTGTCGTTTTCAAAACAAGGTCCTTTTTAACCTTTTCGACAGAATTGAGGTAAGAATGTTTTTTTTAACTTATACGGCGGGTGCGGTTATTTTCCGCCGTTATAAAATCGTCGAAGCTTTCCATACAAGCTTATAAGAATATTTTCAAAGAAAATGTTTTTATTTTATATGGACCTTAAATGATTTCAAAATAAAAGGAGATACTTCTTTAAAAAGAATTTTGATTTCATCTATGTCAACATCCTTTGATGGATTTTAAGATTATTTGTAGTTGATTTATTATGATACAAAACTTCTATATTGTATTTAAGGTTTTGTGATATGTTTGACTGTGGATGTGCTATTTTTATACCATTCATAGTTTATGGTGAAATTATTGACATTTCGTATGCTAGTTTTAATACGAATGTTTATGTTATGTTTAAACCTTTTCATATGGGAATGCATTGGACTTAATAAGTGACGGGTGGAGCCCGCTATAGCTCCTCGATGCATCGGTAGGTCTCATGAGACAAACTAGTGTCTTGGCACAAGGCCTTGACAAAATCTTATTTGTAGTCTTGGCACGAGGCCTTGGCTATGTGGTTATGATAGTCTGGCATTATGCATTCCAACATTATGAAAGTGGTTATTGATATTGCATGTGATTATTCGATTAGTAGAATATCCATGTGAACAAGTAAATGGCATTATTTCATTTTACTTTTGCCATACTATGTTGAAGTTCAATTTTAAAAGGCTTTTGTTTTAGTAATTCATTGCCTTAAATGTTATGCTTATTTTGAATGTTCCGCTATATTGTTATCCTTACTGGGCATTTGAGCTCACCCCTTTTCTATGTTTTATTTTTCCCAGGCAGTGAAGAAGTAAATTATGATTGACTTGAAGGGATATTATGAGGGGATTATAGTGTGGACGTTGGAAACATTATGTTGTTGTAGTAGTTTTTCATTTTATGATGTAATGTAAAACTTATGAATATATCTAGTGTTTCCAAGGCTACTAAACCAATTGGTCTTTCGAGATTTGATCTTTCTTGTGATCATGCCAATGTTACGAAGTAATGCACCGACTCTGGGTAGCTGGGGTCGGGGCGTTACAGTTGGTATCAGAGGAAGTTTAGTACAAACCTTGGAAGCTAGATTTAGATAAACTCTGATTAGAGCACGTAGACCTAAGATGAACTTTGAGGATTAGTATAGAAGAACTTCCTAGAATTTTGGTATTGTAGAGACTTTGTGAGTTTTCCGAGCAATACATCCCTGTCTGGATACGAGCAGGTAGAGGCGGCTCTGGCACAGATGTACCTAGGGGTAAAACCCGAAAACACCGCTTTGAGCTAGACTCGAACGGGAACTGGTGCACGACAACGGGCCTTGCTGCACTCTTGGTTACGACACTCCCGGGGGATATGCTTAGGATAACTCTCATTTTCTTTACAAATCATTATGAAGGGTTTATGAGTATATACTTCCTCAAAGAAAACATTTTTATGATTATGGATTATATCCATAAATAGTTAAATTTATGTTAAGTGTTTTATAAGTATGGGATTATGTATTTTGATTCATAAACTGATCCAGTTTATGCCATTGTTTAGAAATGGCGCCCAGTAGAAGGAATGAGAACTCCAGAAATACACATGATTCAAAGAGAAGGAATGATCATATCCTTCATGGTCTTAAGCTAGAATTTATAAGAGAAATAGTCTCCCATGTATTATCATCATATGAAGAAATAATATCATGTGTTGATAAGATAAGTAAAGAGTTTACTGAGTCCTATGGCTTTGAAGGGAATCAAGAGAAGAAAAGGATGGAAGAGAGAAAGATGGATAAAGGGAAAAGGGAAAAGAAGAATTTTCCCCTATGTGGTAACTGTGGAAAGAAACACCCAGGAACTTGCCTGAAAGGAATGGGAGTTTGTTGTAAGTGTGGAGGAAAAGGGCACAAATTACGTGACTACAAGGGTAAGAAAATGGTTTTAAATGTACAATGCTTCATTTGCAAGGAGTTTGGACACTACGCGAACCTATGTCCCAGTCATCAGACTATGCCGCAAATGATGCTATTGGATAATAATCAAGTTATGATACTACCACAGATGAAGAGGAATGATTATGGTTCTTATGTTGATTATGTCAATTGAGTGTTGTATCAACAATGTACTTGTTACAATAATCATGGAGTATATAAGGATTGTACTGCAGTACTATTTCATTAAGGACTTGAGATAGTGTGGAACAAAGAAAAGTGACTCAATAGAAGGATAAATTTTTGGAAAATATATGGTTGAGAGAATGATAAATCATAATATAGTTCTGATACTGAGGTAGTGATTTTGGAATAATATGTGATTGTTTTGGAAAAATTATATTGGATATTCTTGACTACCTTGGAACTGATTAATGATTTGTATATTCCATCATTGTTGGGGTTTAAAACATTTTTTGATTAATGAAGTATATCCATCTTTCTATATGGAATAAGGGAGCATGAATGTAATCAATAAGGAATATGGTAATTCAGGATGTTTCGGTGTATTAAAAGAATACATGATGAAGGTATTCATATGCTATTACGGGGTAAAAAGGTTCTACATTATGTTTACCTTACTTATAAATGTTGGACTGTGAGTTTGGATAGAAGTATTTTGTATAGTTCTAGTTTGGATTATTTTGGATAGCCATAAAAGGACAACCCGGAGGTCGGGCGGCAACCCATCGCGTCCGGCAAGGCTGCGAGACTTGAACCCGCAACCGAAGGGCGACAAGGGTGTATCACCTACCACTGTCCCACGAGATGTCCGAATTAAATAATGTAGTTTTTTTAAAAAAAAGATCTGGTAGATGAATTATAAATTCATTTATTTTGGAACCCTGTACGAATAGTATAAATAGAAAAAAAAAATTACGTTCTATTATCTTTTAGAGTGAAAGATGAGTTTGTGGTAGAAATTTATTAATGGGTAAAATTCTAATTATAAAGTAAGTATATCTCCTTATTATCTTAGCCAATCTCATAAATAAATTCCTCAACATTAATAATAGAAACTTAGAACAAAAATGTTGTCCTAGATGGTACCTTAAATCATCACAAATTTATGGCTTTGGGATTGTTGGCCTTTTCATATCCATGTTCTCTACCACTCTCCATCAGATAATTGATGGTTAGATTTTTCTTCCATATCCATATTTTCCTACATGGAACCCTAGTATGTGTTATTTTCGGTAATCTTCATACTTTCGACTCTTTATTTTAAATAGAGGCCTCATTAATTCATTTTCCGATGTGGGTTTTCCCACAAATATATTTTCTATTTTCAACCTTTTATTTTCGAAGAACAATTTAAAATTGCGAGGACGCAATTTATTGAAGGAGGGGAGAATGTAACACCCCAAGATTTCATAGTGTGTTATTTCTTCAAAATAATTCAATAACTTGCACTCCACGCAACACCGAGTTCAATCACACCATGACATACAAAAAAAATCCATTCAAAAGAGGTTATGAATAATATTATCTAAATTTTAAACTTTATATAATCCTTATAATTTTAGAATCCATATTATGAGTTTCTTAGATATAATGCAAGAAAAAATTCATTTTCAGTATTGCACTTTTATCAACTAACCCTTTTTAAATACAATATTTTAAACCTTTTGACTAAATGGGGACATCAAAAAAATTTAAAATGAAACATCCCAAGCTTCCACGGTACGCTTTCCTTTGAATAATACAGTAGCGTGTGTTGTACACAACCTCGAGTTCTAACACACACCACAACTAATTAAACTTGCCGTTGTGAATAGTAATACCTACTTTTTGAAATCATATATATTCAATATTTCAAAATGGACTTCATTTTTAGATTCGGAATATCAAAATTAGCCTAGGGTGAAATTTTGGTACATTTCGGATAACTTTCATATTTTGATGAATAGTGAAAATTACTAAATTTTAATTAAAAACAACTTTTTTAATCAAAATAATTAATAGTGATAAATTATTAATTTGAGTGGTTTTAAAGTATATTTAGAATATATTTTTACCATTTAATATAATGTTGGTCATTGGACATAATTTTACAATTAAACCGAACATAAACAAGTGTCAATCTTTTGATAGTTATTACCTCTTAAAAACACGCTTTTTGTTTTGACAGCGGGAATTAATTTTAAATTAATTTCTGCCACTTCTGTGTTTTGAATTTAGGAAAATGGATTCCATATTTGGAATCAGGATGTTCAAATTGTGTAAATAGGTAACTTTTATTTTTAGACATTTTGAATAGTTACTGTGGTAAATATTTTATTTACCATGGTTAAGGGTAAATCCGGTAAATAAGGGTTAAAACAATAATATTATAATAATACTAAATTACCCTAAAACGTGTCTTAACCCTATTGGTTGATACATAGTCGACCATGGGCATCTTTGGGTCTATTTTGGGACCCCATGGATCCACTTGTAAGTGATAATGACACTTTATTTTAATTAAGTCAAAATGAATACAAAAATGACACAAGCATATATCTTTTAGAACAACAATTTTTACATAGGGTTATACATGTTGGATTTTCGATTATAAATATTCATTAGAAAGATAAAAAGATTTCCTACATAATCATATTTTATTTATAATTTTTAGACATTAAATAATTTATTTTATTTATGACACAATGATGATGCAGTAATTACTATAATAGTGAAAAATTAAAATAATTGATATTATAAATACCCAAATAAATATAATATGAAAATTTTAATGAATTAAACTAATTTTCTAGGCTAATATGATATATTAGGATTGATTTAATGGACTTTGTTCGAAGTAATCAATCTGTTATGAGTTTCACAAAAATCAACTATTGAATAGTGTCAAAATTGACATAAAAGAGTTCTTAAAACAAATATTATATTATTAATTGATATTAAATTCCTAAAAATCTAAGGTTCGGCCAAGAGACTTATATTATGATAGGTTAATCATTAATGGACCACTTGGGGGTCTCTTGTATGTATATGGTAAGTCTATTAACCATATAATATAAAAATACAAAGAGACATTGTAAAAGTGAAACTAATTAACTTAGAGTTAGTACTTAAAGATAAGGTTAATATAAGTACCAAAACCTGTCTAAATTCTATTTGATGAGTTGTTTTCGACCTATCCCCACCTCATCCTTTGAATAGTCAACTTTGGAGCCTTTGTAAACCGAATATGAATTTATTATAAATTAATATTTCTAACTTTTCCAAAGGTGCCCCTCACCCCTCTTATAAAAGGGCACTCCTCCTTCTCATTTCTTCACACCGTCAAAGCCTTTTGGTTCGGCCAAACTCTTCCCGAATACTCTCCCAACATCCCTCACTACAACCTAGAGGCCTTAGTTTGATCAGAAAGCCAACCTAAGGAGCCCTTTTGATCAAATCAAAAGGAAGAACCCGAAGAAGAGGTAATGATTTCACCACCCTTTTCTAAGTTCATTTCTTCTTCCACTTCTTCTTCCTTTGTTCTTACCATTCTAAAATAATAACTCCAGTATCTCACATATACTGTGATGTTATTATAAGTATGGTACAACCATATTCAGTATTCTATCCACCCTTTGAATAACATGTCACCATACGTGCGTACGTACGGCTTACCGTCTCCACGTCGTGGTGTAATTGTTATTCAATATAATATTATTTGGATGGGTATAATAATGATGTGTAACTCATGTAAATAATAAATATAACATGTTAATGATTCTGTATATATGATATACCATTCATTTATATATTATTTTAATATCAAAAGAATGATATTGTCTCTCGTGCGTACGTACGGACTACCGTCTCCACGAACGCGATGAGATTCATTCTCCATCGTATCCATTCAAGTATAATTATCATTTGATGATTTAAAAATGATGTTTAAGGACTGTATATCATTCTGGATATGAATAAGATACAACAACCATGGCTTATGTAACAAAACATATAAAAGAAAATGAGTAAGTTAACTCCCGAAACGACGATAATTCTAAGATATTATTAACAAATCAATGTTAAAAGATCATATATGATATCATATTAATATATATGATTCTTGTATAATTTAATAACAACTATTTCACCATTATACAGGAGGTTAACCTACCCCAACCAAGGAAAAGTACAAGGTAAGGGTTATTTCACAATCTCTTCATTATCCGAGGTTGTTTATATGTAATAATCTACTGGGATCTCTTTATCATCCACATCCATGTTTCTTAAAAATGTATTTCAAAACATTTTTACTATTTAAAAGAATATGGGTTAAAGTCATTTATACCCTTTTTTTACTTTTTATAAGAGGTTTATAAAGGAATATTTCTGTCGTTTTCAAAACAAGGTCCTTTTTAACCTTTTCGACAGAATTGAGGTAAGAATGTTTTTTTTTAACTTATACGGCGGGTGCGGTTATTTTCCGCCGTTATAAAATCGTCGAAGCTTTCCATACAAGCTTATAAGAATATTTTCAAAGAAAATGTTTTTATTTTATATGGACCTTAAATGATTTCAAAATAAAAGGAGATACTTCTTTAAAAAGAACTTTTATTTCATCTATGTCAACATCCTTTGATGGATTTTAAGATTATTTGTAGTTGATTTATTATGATACAAAACTTCTATATTGTATTTAAGGTTTTGTGATATGTTTGACTGTGGATGTGCTATTTTTATACCATTCATAGTTTATGGTGAAATTATTGACATTTCGTATGCTAGTTTTAATACGAATGTTTATGTTATGTTTAAACCTTTTCATATGGGAATGCATTGGACTTAATAAGTGACGGGTGGAGCCCGCTATAGCTCCTCGATGCATCGGTAGGTCTCATGAGACAAACTAGTGTCTTGGCACAAGGCCTTGACAAAATCTTATTTGTAGTCTTGGCACGAGGCCTTGGCTATGTGGTTATGATAGTCTGGCATTATGCATTCCAACATTATGAAAGTGGTTATTGATATTGCATGTGATTATTCGATTAGTAGAATATCCATGTGAACAAGTAAATGGCATTATTTCATTTTACTTTTGCCATACTATGTTGAAGTTCAATTTTAAAAGGCTTTTGTTTTAGTAATTCATTGCCTTAAATGTTATGCTTATTTTGAATGTTCCGCTATATTTTTATCCTTACTGGGCATTTGAGCTCACCCATTTTCTATGTTTTATTTTTCCCAGGTAGTGAAGAAGTAAATTATGATTGACTTGAAGGGATATTATGAGGGGATTATAGTGTGGACGTTGGAAACATTATGTTGTTGTAGTAGTTTTTCATTTTATGATGTAATGTAAAACTTATGAATATATCTAGTGTTTCCAAGGCTACTAAACCAATCGGTCTTTCGAGATTTGATCTTTCTTGTGATCATGCCAATGTTACGAAGTAATGCACCGACTCTGGGTAGCTGGGGTCGGGGCGTTACACATAGCGTGGGGACGCTGACTGTGAGACACGGCGTGAACAGATATCCTCGGGACAGGCACCTGATGGTTTCTCCCTTGGATCAGAGAACGATGTCTTTTTCAGAGGACGTACCATGGTACCAGTTGCTTTACGAGAGGAGGTGGTGAGAGAGTTCCACACTTCACCTTTGGCGGTACATCCTGGAGTGGCGAAGATGTACCACGATCTCAGACGTCAGCACTGGTGGCCGGGCATGAAGAAGGTTGTGGCAGAGTTCGTTTCGCGGTGCCTCTCCTGCCAGCAGGTGAAGGCAGAGCACCAGGTACCAGCAGGCTTGGTACAGCCCTTGGAGGTCCCGGAGTGGAAGTGGGATGGAATATCTATGGACTTCGTGACTGGACTTCCACGCACTTCCAGAGGTCACGACTCCATTTGGGTGATTGTTGACCGACTCACCAAGTTGGCACACTTCTTACCCATCCGAGAGTAGGGCTCAGTGGAGAGCATGGGACGTCTCTACGTTCAGGAGATTGTACGGCTTCACAGTGTGCCATCGACTATCGTCTCCGATCGGGACGCTCGCTTTACTTCCCGGCTTTGGAAGGGGTTGTAGGAGGTGTTCGGGACGCGGCTACGTCTGAGCACCGCCTTTCACCCACAGACGGATGGTCAGACGGAGAGGACAATTCAGACCCTCGAGGACATGCTCTGTGCATGTGTCCTCGACTTTGGTCGCAGCTGGGAGGACCACCTACCCTTGGTGGAGTTCGCATACAACAACAGCTACCACTCCACCATCGGGATGGCACCCTACGAGGCGTTGTACGGCAGGCCTTTCAGATCTCCTTTGTGCTGGACAGACCCTGGGGAGTCAGCACTTGTGGGACCAGTGATGGTCCGGGCCATGACAGAGAAGGTCCAGGTCATCCAGGAGTGGATGAGGACATCACAGAGCCGGCAGAAGTCATATGCTGTTAGGAGGCGGAGGCCACTAGAGTTCGAGGATGGCGACCACGTCTTCTTGCATATCTCACCTCGACGTGGGTTACGGAGATTTGGTCGGGGCGGCAAGTTGTCTCCACGCTTCATTGGGCCTTTTGAGGTTCTCAACAGGATTGGCGAGGTGGCTTATCGCCTGGCTCTGCCACCTCAGTTGCACCGGGTGCACGACGTCTTCCACGTATCCCAGCTGAGGAGATACGTGCACGACCCGACGCACATCATTGACTATGGGGAGCTAGACGTGGATGATGGGTCGACTTTTGCGGAGGTCCCAGTGGAGATAGAGGATCGACAGGAGCGGGTCCTACGTGGGCGATCGATTCCTCTTGTGTTCATCAGATGGCAGCACGGGAACCTCCAGGAGAGCACTTGGGAGTGGGAGGCTCAGATGCGTGCTCAGTACCCACATTTGTTTCCCTAGTTTATGATGTATCTTTACGGGGATGTAAAGTCCTGAGGTGGGAGTAATGTAAAGACCCATAAATTTCAAGGAATTTTTTTTTCTTAATTTTCCTTGGAATTTTACAAGAGCGCAGTTTCTGACGGCACCTGATTCCGAGGCCCGGTGTGCCCGGAATCATTTTCCGATGTTTGGCTCGGGTACGTTCAGTGAACGGATGAGCGGGTTTTTCTAACTTTTGAATCGGTGCCCGGAATCGAATTCGGAGGGCTCCGATGAAATCGCAGCACCGGTATTCGCTTAGAAACGCCACTTCCGGAGTTGCGTTTGCTCGTGTGTGGTTTTTAATTTTCGAGCTTAAAGTTAAGAAATAAAATAATTTTGCGACAACTTTATTTTATTTCACTTAAGCCACTTGGAAGCCACTTGAAGACACTTATTGAAGACTTGAACTGAGTTGAACCGGATAGGATGCTATCCAGAAATATCCTACCCCCTAGTAGGATATTTATGAGGTGGGGCCCGCACGAGCCCCGCCGTTTCTTTCCGCTAAGAAACGCACCCACGAAAACCCGTCTTAATGAGAGTCAACTGACGCGTTTCTTAAAATCTTAACAGACCATTTAATTGGGCAGTTTATTTCATGAAATAAATGGGCTGTTTCTTTCGTTGAATTAATTCAACGAATTAATTCAATCATTTCTTAACCCGTTTTCGTGTGTTGGCATATTAATAAAATAAGACCAACCAAAATCTTTTGGGGGATTACTTGTTGAGACAGAATCCTTGTTCCTTCTTCCTCATTCGCGAAGAATGCGAAGAACGTGAAAAACGCCGAACCCAGAAATCGACGACGCGACACCGTGATCCGCAACGCAGACAACGTTCTTCTGCGACGTCTCTTCCTCCGCGACGGATCTTCGATCGGCTGCTTGAGGTAAGAGTCTCGGACCTTCCTTTTTATCTCCTTCGTGGTTCTTAACCAAAAACATGGATTTAATTAATTAAATTAAATCTACTGTTTCATGGTGCGTTGAGTTCGCCGACTCAACGCCAGATTCCGGGACGACGCGACGCCTCCCCGCGACGACGCGACGATCCCTCTCTTCCGCGACGAGCTTTTCCACGAAGAACGCCCGCGCGCGACGATCGATGAGGTAGGGATTTATTTTGGGAATTACCCCTTTTTTTATTCCCGTCAATGTTTCTTTAAAGAAATTAAAGAACCGAATTGTGAACAATTTTAATCTTATTAAAATTGTTGCTTCCTGTGTGGAATAAAATTCCCCTGTTTTTTTATCTCTAACGCGAAGGGTGCGGGCCAAACGAACACGGCCCAACGACCCTCCACCGTTCTTCGTTTTGTGCGGATTTGACGGGCGACGGCGGAACGTTCCACAACAGATGTTTGACGATCCCGGTGGACCGCGGAACTCTCCGGTGGCGCGGGTCGCCGGCGCGGCGGCGCCGGCATCCGGGAGCGGCGACGCCCCGGCACGCCGCCGGACAGGCCGCTGCGACTCAGCGCGGCCCCACGCGGGGGGTCGCGGAACCACCAGGCCGCGGGGGCGGCGCCCTGTGTGCCTCGGCCGTTCGGCCGCTCGGCCGAACCGGGCCAGGCCGGTCCGACCGCCCGGGCCGTGCCCTGGCCGGACCGGACCGGGTTGGACCGGTTCGGTGCGACCCGGTTCGGGTCGGCCCGGGCCCGTACCCCCCGTCTTCGAATGGTCTTCGTTCAAACGCCCATAACTTGAGCTACAGGCCTCCAAACAACTCGACTTCAGTGGAAACACGATCCTTGGATCGATACGGTCGTTTCGGTATATCGAACTCAAGGTTTTGGAGTTCTTTGAGTTCGGCCGGGTTGGTTCGTACATGAAACCAACCGGGCCCTCGGAGCGGAAACACTAATCTCTTGAGCTACGGACGTCCGATTGACGTGCCGTCAGCTTTGTTGTTTTCCTCTAAGTGAGACAGATATTTTGGAATACTCCGCCCGAGGTTTGGACGCAGGTGGAGTGCGGTCGGGTTGGTTTTTCCTTAAAAACCAACCGGGCCCCTGGGACGAAAATGCCAATAACTCTCAGACCGGGCGTCCGATTGACGCGCCGTCTGCGACGTTGAGTTCCTGTTGACGATACGGAACTTTTGGATACATCAACTTCGGACTTTGTGTCAGTTGATATATCAGCCTCTCGACTCGTGGAGCAGACCCTCCCGAACGAGCTTGCTGTGTGCGGGAACCCTAGGCTGGCTGCGACTGCTACTTCGACAGCGACGACTGTGCAGAGATCCTCCGTAGACTCCGATGACGACCGTGCAGAGATCCTCAGTGGACTGCGGCGACGACTGTGCAGAGATCCTCAGTGGACTACGATGACTACTGCACTCAACGATCCTCCGTGGATCAGTGCTACAGGTCCTGTGTGGGCCCGGTCCTGTGTGGGCCCGATCCTGTGTGGGTCTGATCCTGTGTGGGTCCGCGCTCAGTGGTTCTTTGTGAGCCAACACCTACAGTTCCTGTGTGGGCCCGGTCCTGTGTGGGTCATTGCGGGGGTTAATTACCTATCGATCCTTCGTGGGTCTGACGACTTAGATGGATCAGTGATCATCTTTATCGTCATCCGAAGAAGTATACCTGTGTGAGCTGAATCTTGCATTACTCTCCTTTGTGGATTGTGTTGAGCTATCCTGTGTGGATTTACTGTTTACTCTCCTTTGTGGATTATGTTGAGCTATCCTGTGTGGGTGTACGTTTTGCTTTCTGGTGTGGACTGGGTTGTGGTTGGGCTCGGACGTTGGGGCCGAACGGGAATTGATGACTTAGGTATATGTATGGGAATATACCTAAGCCGTGTCAGATGTTACTTTGTGATTGTATCCTTCCTTTGTGGATTATCCTTTGTGGATTTCGGGAGACCTTCGGGGGTCTCGGGGTCCCTACTGAGTAGCTTATACTCACCCCTGCACGGGCTTTGCCCGCACTACGTTGTGTTGGTTGCAGACGATGGACAACGCTGATCATGGTGGAGGCGTGCGGAGCAGAACGGTACATGGAGGTGGACCACTGGGCGGGACGTACTCGGAGCGGTCAGGTGGACCCGAGGAGCAGTGGAGGCTATCTGTACCCACCCTTCAAGTGGGATTTCCATAGGACGGCTCGACGCTATAGTTTTTCCTTTCAGTTGCTGTTTTTCCTTTCAGTTGTACTTTATTGTTGGGCTTGTATTTCCGGCCCCTTTTACATTCAACACAGCTTGTACAGTTTTTACTTAGTGTTTACTTTTCCTCTTGCTTACTCTGTGGTGCTTGTTTACTTTTCAAAGGCAATGCCTTCCCTTTTTGTTGGGATTTACGCCTTGGTGCTAGTCGCCAGCCCCTGGCCTATGGAAGTCGGGCTTGGGGTAGTCACGGCACGGGCCCCGAGGGCGGGTCGTGACATAAAATAAATATTTCATGATTATTATTCAGTATATTTTTTACTAATGAAAATTTTGACATTTTCGCCTTCTAAAGTCAATTTTGACACATCAAATGAATATGGTCAAAACATTCGACATAAACATAATTGATTAAGTAATTATATATATATATATATATTCTATAAGTGAAATATTAGAAATAATAAATTTTTTAATTATTTATCAAGAAATTAAATAATTTAGATAATATCATTATTCATTAATATAAACAACAAGAGTGATGAATCAGACTCAAGGTAAGGTTTTTTTATATCACTTTTATTTCTATGGAATACATGCCATATTCAACACTTATTTTTGCTGTGTGGTTTATATAGAAACCATGAATTTATTTTATTATTCATATATTTATATTTATAGGTACTTAAATATCCATTATTGGATCTCTCTTTTATGGGTTTTACGGTTTAAACATCAAAAAATCATTAACGTATTTTTGTCTCAATTTTCATTCTTTGAGGCTTAAGTTAGGCTATACATATATCTTCTTTTCTAAATTAAATATTTGTCAAATTCGTGATGTTATATCATGAATATATTTATTTTCATAATTCTATAAGATTGATTCAATTATATTCATTCACGATTATAGTGATTCAATGTTACAAATGTTATGAGATTCTAATGTTACAATCTTATAATTTTAGGAATTGTTTATGATTTTGAATATAATGATTAAATATTATGATCTAACACTACATAATCTATTTAATTTTATACTAAAATGTTTATTTCAATATATTACTTTTTTCTATAATTTTCCTATCTTTATATTCACAGTAGATCAGAATAATGATTTTTTTAAAAAAGTCTTTTTGGTCAAAAACTCATTTTATTAAAAAAACCATGTTTTCGAAAAAAATAAAAAACGTATTAAAAAGTTTTTTTCAAAATTAAAAATTAAATTTTCATCAGTGAATATTTTAAATTATTTTTTAAATTATATTATATGTTTCCATTTTTTAGAAATAAAATTATTCTAAAAATATTTTATATTTTAAAAAGTGTTTCTCAAAATGAAAAGGTTATTTTCCTAAATAATGTTTCTAATGATATTATAATTCTATTTCAATTCATCAATGTAAACAACCGTTATTGTTACTTATCCTTCAAAAATGATTTTTTTTGATGATATCATCCTTATTCTTTTCTATATGGATTAATATTATTACAATTAGATTGTAATGGAACCCGTATCTTTTCCATGGGTTAGTCATATCCCAAATAAATTTTCAATGTACCCATTTGTTTTCCAAGAGTTAATATTTTTTGAATATATTTTCATGGAAACAATTTCTTTTACATAGTTTACTTATGTTTTAAATAGATTTTTGTGGAACCAATTTAATTTCCATCAGTTAACATGACTCAAAGTGATTATCATAAATCATTTTTTTACATGCTTTAATAATGATTCATTGGGATTTTCACAGAAGAAAATTTTTCAATGGGTTAATCATGATTCTATGGAATTCATATGAAACCCTTTTCCTTTTCAATGGATAATTATATCTCAAATAAATCTTTGTACATATAATATCCTCTTTATGGGTTAATCATGTTTCAAAGATATATTCATGGAATATGTTTCTTTTCCATGGGGTAATAATGTTTCAAATATGTTGATATGAAACCCATTTAATTTCTATGGGTTAATCTTGTTTCAAATATATTGTTATAGAACATATTTAAAGATATTTTCATGAAACACATTTCAATTCCATGGTTTAGTTAGGTTATGAAATAATAATGATTGTTTTTATGAGTTTTTTTGAGGATGTGAAGTGTCAATATACTTTATTCATGTTTTGGTTCGTTGAAATTAAATCTTAAACAAGGGATGTTTTAGATATAAATGCTTTACCCTATTATAGCTTAACATGGGATGACTATGATTATGTCTTGTAATCCTATTACAACATAACATTGGGTGGCCTAGATAATGTCTATTAGTCCCATTACAGCTTCACATGGGGCGTCCTAGATAGCTCTAGGTAATCATATTATAGCTTAACTGATCAGTGTACAATATAGTTCAAAAATGAATTTATTAATGTACCTTGAATTGAAAGTCCATAAGTAGTGAGTTACTTGAGGGTTTATCCTATGGATTTAACTTTCCTCTAATTACATCTGAAATAGTTTTAAATAAGGTTGTCATAGTGATGCACCAAGTTACTAAAAATGGTTTTAATTCTTTGATATGGGTATATTAAGATTAATTTTACAATTATTGAAATAAAATAGATCATTATTATTTATTCTTATGTATATTTAATTTATTACATTAAATTCCATGTTTTTATGTTTTATGATCAATCTATTGATGGGTATAAATATCCATATGTTATAATCGGGAACATTAATTATGTAATTATACACATATTCTCTTATTAATCTCATAGATGAAATTAATTTTTTAATTCCTATGATTTCTGTTACTCAGTATTTGAGATCTCCGTTTTTTATTTTCCCCAGTTTTTAATGAATGGTGTTGAATGAGTTATGTCTAAAAAAAAGTTCATGTTGATGATGATGATATCTTAATATAAAAAAGAAAAGATGGATAAAGTGGGATAAATTCTGATTTTATATAATGTCAATTGATTATATATATGTCATTCAGGTTTCTATAAAACACTAAACCTAAAAGGTCATCTAGGATGTAATTGATCCCATTTTAACTTTTGATTGGGTAAAGATTTGATGGAAAAAATGGCTCACCATTGTTTGCACCAAAGATGAAAATGAAAATTTCATGATATAAGAACATGATCAAGTAGTTTAGTTCATGGTCTATTATAATAATCATTTCACTAATGAATGCAATGTAGTATTAATTACTACACAAAAACCAACAAATATAATTACTCATATAGAATTATAAGCATGAATGTGAGTCCCCATTTGGAGTCCCCATTATAGAAAATGGAAAAACAATTCTCTGTATTCTTTCATTTAGAGAATTTTATATATCACATACCCACTTAACTTTTTATTAAAACAATTATTATTATTCACAACATATGTCACTACCAGTATGATACCTGACCAACTATGCTTCTGATGCACTACTTTATGAACAAAATTCCAACACAACAATAACACCCACTAATGGAACCCTAATCATTATAAAAAAATTGTATTACATCAGAATTTACATTAGGTTCTATAGATTTTATGTACATAATCGTACTATTTTTGGGTTTTAATAAACTCAAGAATAAAAGAGATAAATTTGGAATACATTAATGTATTTTTTCACCCCTCTAGGAATCAACTTAAAAAGGTCTCTAGATTATTATCTGAGTTCACTCAGGTATTTAGAAAATTTTATTTCATAATTGTACGATATGATACCATGTCCAACCTCTATATTAGATTGAAATTATATCCATTGACATAAAATATGATATCTTAATTACATTAATCCCTACCGACTATCTATTTAATGGAATCTCAAGCTCAAAATCAAAAAAATGTTACTGATTTCTATAGATCTTCGTCATATATTGTTATCAAATACCATTCACATGTCTAATAAAATTAATATTGAAACCCTAATAGCATGATATATACTAAAATGTTACATGATCCTTATTTGGCAGTATTATTTCCTAAAAAAGGTGTCAGTAATGTGTCTTAAATAATAATCATTCTCAAGAATATGTCAGCTTTTATAACCATTGAAAAATACTCCTTATGACTATATAAACTATAGATCCTTAAGAAGACATTTTCTAGATAACACAACCAATTCTCACATGAGCTCAATTTTTTACTCTATCACAACACTATAGTACTAAGTTATTACATCATGGATTATTGGTAGGTGAACATATTAGTGGCTCCTCCACTGTGATAAGGGTTATTGACCAACTATGTGTTATAAAAATGATAATGGAAATAATTACCTTTAAATAACATATCACTTAATATTATAGATAAAAATCCACTATAAAAAACATTCTATATAAGAAGAATAATAGAAAAGAACTATATATAAAAATAAACCTTTAGGATATAGTGTGAAGTGAAACATAGATATCATCAGGTACTACCATCACATTCCATACAAATTTTTTAACAAATAGTGATGGCATGAGATTGACCACCATAGTGGGATCTATTTCCCAATAGTTATTCATATCACTCAGCTGTCTCTCAACTCTTTGATCATCTATCCTCTGCCTTAGCTTATCTATATAGACAACAATTAAATCAACATAAATGTTCTACAACATGGGTGAGTATATGAATATTGAGTACATGTATCCCAAGGAGTGAGATAACCCCATAAACATCTTGTGTCTACATGCATTAAGAATATATAATGTTTAAATATTACAAATCAATATCCAATCATCCATAAATATAATTTCATTCCTGATCAATACTCATTCTTCTACCCCCATCTAGAATCGATCACAATCACCAAATAAAAATGCTTTCCCGAAAAAGAATAGATATCAAATCTCATTACATTTCATATATTTCATGTCTAATAATTTACTCTTAATGTAGTACTCAACAAGTGTTGAAAGGAATACATGTCTAGACATCCCTCAAAGTTATTTTAAAAATAAAAATCTTCTATTATTTATGATTTATGTAAGGAAAAATATATATCTCTAAATATAAAATGTTTACACTTATTTGAACAAAAAGGAAAATATACATATCTAGTAATAACTTTTTATACCAATGTATAAGAGGATATACACATATCAAAGGAAATATTATTTTTAATAATCCTTAGATTTTTTATCGGAATGTGACTAGGTACTTTATTTTATTTCATTAACCGACCCTATCTACCCCTAAACTATTCACCCATGTCAAACAAAAAAATACTCAAGGGGTGTCCATAATCGCCTAATTATAGAAAACATCACATTAACAATAGTGAAAACAATGTAATTTATTTGAACCTAGAAATAAAACATTAAACACATCTAATAGGAGTATAAACAATATGAATAAATAAAAATATAACATAAAAAATAATAATAGATAAACAAAATGACAAACATGAATAATAAAAAAAGGATAAACTGATACAAGGGCATCAAAAAATAAAATCTTATTAAAACAGAACCCATAATATATGTGTGACCCTCATACACTCTCCATATACCATTTAGAAAATACCATCCTTACAAAAACTCAGTACCACTAAATCCTCAATAAACTAAAAGGAAATCATGATATTGACATATATTGAATTTTGTATGTTGTCTATGATAAAAAAAATTCTCATTATGATTTCACTAAATTTTTTGTTATTTAATTGAAATTGAAATTAATTTTAAAATATTTTAAAATACAATTTGTAAGTTTTTTTCCTATTAATAAATCTATATATATAAAAACATCACATTAATGATTATTTTATTGAAAATTTAACCATTTTTTCTAAACATAAAAAATTCACTTTAAAAAACTTCATTATTTAGAGCCTCATTTATTACAAAAAAAATATTTTAAATTGATTCCAAAATTTCAAAATTAATGTGTCTTGTTAACATTATTTTATAATAATTTTAAATAAATAGTTTCAAATAAAGTATAATTTCTCAAAACACTAATTCTTTATATGATGAATTAAATAAAGGAGATTTAAATTTATGACTCCATATAAGAAAATCAATCATGGGAACAAAAATGAAATTACCCTATCAAGTTGTTTAGTTTCAAGGGTGAAAAACTAAGCCATATGGTGAGATGGTCCTAGACATTACCCAAATATGAGAAACCAATCTTTCTATATTTTATCTCAATACAAGCTACCCAAATTTTAAATACCCATCTTTTATCAAGGTCACTCCTTATATAATCCTATCCCACAATAGAGGGACACTATTAGTGTGTGAATATAAACTACAATAGAAATATAAACCTCTTAGTTAGTACCTCATGAACTTGTGAATATAAAAATTTGAGTTGAGAAATCAAATAAAAATCAATAAATTAATTATAACCATAAACAATAAATCTAATTCACCATCAATTCAATCCATGAAACGTCCTTGACAAAATTAATCATATAAAAAAATATATAAAACAATCCCCTAGGAACCACAATCAATGTGAATAAAAATCATATAGGGATCAATAGAGTCTCACACACCCACACTATTAGAAAATAATTTTAATGTCCCAAACACACCATAAAAAATAGACATGTAATGAAAATTCATTCCCCATATAGAGTAAAATTCCAGTTAAATCTATTCCTTTCAAAACACATTATTATGAACCATATTTAAAACCATTTCCAAAAACAAAATACATTTAAAACAATAATAAACAAAAACCCCATTCACCTAATATATAATCCAAATGGAGGAATTTAAAATTCAAAAACACATAAATTTCATTTATAACACATCATTGGAATCATTTTACAAAACCAAACATTTCAAACATTTTCTATAAATTAAATCAATTTAAAATGGCCCATTATTAAAAGAAAAACAATTCCAAAATAAATAATAAATATATTTATCTATTCCAGATAGAAATAATTTAATAAATAAATCATTTAGAAATTTGAAGGAAAAATGATTAATACATATAATGTAAATTCAAAAAACCTACATCTATTCAAAATAGATCAATTATAAAGCCACCATCTTTGATGGTGAATGATCAAAAAACACCAAACTATCTCAAAATTGACCTAAAATTAAAAAACATAGTGATTAGGTCATTTTTAATCCCAAACATGGCCTAAACCCCTCTAAGGATTCATGAGAGAAATGTAACCCATGAATTATGGTTAAGAATAAGAATAAAGGAAATTTAAGGAGGAATAATTAATTTATATTTAGATTTTCATGATTAAATAAGGACAAAAATTCTTGAGAAAAAAATATTGGGGGGTGTGATGACACCTTCATGAGACCATGTGTTTTTAAATATATTGGGCCGATAGGGAAATAAAAAATAATTAATATTTGTCTTTAGAAATAGAATAACTTCAGGTTTTACTAAAAATATTCATGTCAGACCATTAGTCCACATGATTCAGTAAATTTTGAGGAAACATTATTATTTACACTGCATGTCTACAATATATTTTTGTGTTTGTAGCCTCATTGTTATTATAAATATTTTGTTGACCATGGTTGGCTCTGAGAAGTGTTTTGTAAATACATATAATCTAGCCACACATTTTTTCTAATTGTTCTATGAAACTATGTCTCATCCAAAATAGTTTAATAATTCAACATTAAAAACACAAAACTCAAGAAAAAGTTTTCACCCTAATAAATAAATAAATAATAATATAAAGTAAATTAATGATCAAGGTGTGACAATTAATCCCACCATGACACTTTATTTCCCTAGAAAGTATTCAATAAGAGTTGAAGTAAATGAAAATGATATTACAACACCAAAATATTTGAGATGGGTGGTAGGGGAAACCATCTATATGATTTTCAAAATAAGAAACATATAAAACTAATACAACCCTTCCCAAATATAGGATATTCCAAATATTCCATGGAATATCTCCAAGTGAAATACGTACATCATTGAGAGAAACAATATCTAACTAAGGTAGAGAGTTATCATGGAAACCCCTATAATATTTAATTTATATAAATTATAATATAAGGAAGAAAATACCACTAGATAGTATCTACCATGGGAAACTATTTATATAATTGTGTAATAAGTATAAAATTTTCCAAAAACCATTATTATCACTAATGAATAGACAATGAATAGAAATAAAAAATAACATTAATATAACTCAATATATAAAAACAAAAAGCATAACCAAGATTAACAAACATCCCAACCACAAAACTATTGAGTAAAAATTCGAAAACATTCCTTTAAAAGAAATAACAAGGGCCTTGTTTCCTATGAAAAATTATTCATTATGTAAGATTTTCCATCATTCATGAGACACCTTCCCATGTTGGATCAGAGAATCAGGTAGCATGACGTTCTAAATATATCATGGGGAGAACACTTTCTAGTTATTAAAGTATTGAATCAAAGTTATAAAATTCTCATCCCACTAGGAAAACAAATAATAACACCCACAACATTATAACATATCCCAAGAAAAATAAAACCCATTGAAATTTTAAATAATCATAATTGGGCCCACACAAAATCACAGCCTGTTATCATTGAGAAAAGAGAATTTTAGAGATCCATAATAAAAATCAATACGACTCCCCAAAATATGAAAAGATTTAAAATGTCACTACACTTAAAACTTACTTTTCTTATATCTTGACCTATATATATTTTAGTTATTGTCTAATAATCCACACTAATGTAATATCATTCCTTTAATATGACATGGAATGTTCTATCTCTCCATACTAGGAACATATGACATTTTTCATATTTATATATTTAGAATAAAATCCCTTATCAACAACCTAGTAATTCATTGTGGGATAAACTACCTTTATATCCTCATCTAGTGGATTATGTTTGGAACATTAAAATTAACCTCCACCAAAATGGATTTAGAAAATACACCCTTTGAAGAAAACCACAAAGTAAATTATGAAAACCCCGACTCTTGTAACCCAGATTCAATGTATACATTATTATAGTGGAATAATATATAGGGGATCACATAAAAAATCAATCTCTTTGGTATCCTTAAATAACCAAATACATTCCTTATTTCAATTTGAAATTATCAAAAAATAAATAAAACATATCAAAAGAATACAATATTCATCCTCAAAACACATTCAATGATTCCTTCATCACATCCTAGGGAAAGTAAAACAAAATCATGATCAACTCAAATCCACAGTAAGAGATCCATACAATTGGTATAATCATGAGGGAATAAGGAATATTCAATGTAGAAAGTAAATAACTGAAAGCACATTCTATATAAAAAATAAATTGAACATGAAATTCATCCATGATTTATATCAATGTAATAATCACACTGATAATAATAAAAGAATTGTAAATTTCACCAATTAAATATGTTCATAAAGAAGTGAATATTTAATACATCGTGGGTATATCTATAACTAGGATATCTATAACTAGAAGGATATTTATAAATGTTGTGAAACCATCCTAATAGATTTTATGTCTATTAACTATTTTTTTGTTATTATATGATCAGGGTTATGGATGATTTTAAGTATTTAGAAGGGGAAAATAAATCAATAATTCACATTTAAGAGTTATAAATCTTCTTCGGAATACCACATTGGGATTAAACCTTAAAAATTATTGGTTGATATTTTCGTAAGAATAAAACCTATATGTCATTAGTAGGAATTCTAGTATTGGATTAGGGTTGGTTTTGGTAGATATAATTTCTTTAATGTGGTGTAAATAATTGAAGAGAGTAAGAACCAATTTGTTTATAAGGAAATGACATACTTGGAATTAATTAAAATATCAAAATATGATAATTTGTTTTCATTTAATAGTGGAACCTTGTAGCCAAAAGTATGAATCCAATATATTTAATGTTTTAAATACCTTCAAATAATAAATTTTTAATAGGTTTATGTGGAAATTTTATCATTATATTTCAGTATAAGACCTTTATTAAACAATTTTAACCTTAACCTTGTCAACACCATTTTTATTTTTAAAGGGTTATAAATGTACTTATAAGATGAAGTTTTTCATTAAAAGGAAATTTCATTACATTTATAACCATATACCATACCAATTTTAAATTTTTTTGATTTTCATCATTTTTAATCATTTAATAGAGTATTATTTGATATAAATTACTATTAAAATATTTATAAGAACTAGTAACATATTTTTAATTATAATGATATGAAGACAATGATGAAATCTGAATATAAAAAAATTAACCCTACAATATACATTATTTTTATCCATAAAATGTTTTATACAATAATTCATCAAAACAATATTATTTTTTATGTTTTTAAAATAAATCTCATTGATTTTTCTACCCCTTCGATATGCATTGTGTCATCGTTGTCTGGGCATATATGCTTATTATACAACCCTAAAAAATTGAAAATAAATTACCATGATTAAAAGAGATAATTTCTTTTAAAAAATAAATATATATTCCTTCATAACATTATAATTCCCACATGTTAACATATATTATAAATTAAATTCAATAGATTGACATTTTTTATTTACACATTTATTAAAAAAATATTAATGTAATTCTCAAAGGAAAGAAATTCCCAAACACGACATATTTTATTTTTGGAAGGATATGGTATAATTTATATAATAAATTTAAATAAAGGAAATTGTGGATGGATTTTAAAAGCATTATCATATTAATGTTGACATCAATTACCCAAATTACTCAATACCATAGTGAAAAATGTGTTTCAGGGATATTATTTATAATGACCATAAAAAAATTTGAAACTATTTAAAAAAATATATATATATTGAAAATTTCTAATCTAGTTTAGATTTTTAAATTTTTAGTATTGGAATAATTAGATTTTAATATAAATGTGTAAAATTTAATGAAAATTATCATTAAATGTTTTTTAATCATAACAGTGAAATTATAGTAAATAAAATATAATTTCAATTCTTGTATAATTATTTTGATCATTTAAAAAAATGGATCTTATTTGACATTAAAAAACACAAATACAATGGTAATTTATAATTATATTATTTTATAAAAATGATTTTTATTTGTAAAAAAATCTATATTTTTCACAATTCAGTGAAAATTTAATATTTTTAGAAGAATCCCCAAATTTCACCCAAATAAAATTCAGAAATTTTTATTTAAAAATGATATCCTTTTTATATAATATATTTTTTCAAAAAGGAAAACATTAACTATAATAATATACAACAAAAATATATTAATATAGTTTTTAAAGAATATATATTTTTGAACCATAAAATGTCTTTAAAATATATGAGTGATTATTTATTAAGATTTAATAAATAAATTTTTATTGATTAGGTCTTTTATATATATTTTTTACAATGTATAAAAATTATATTTATAACAACCAATTGAACTACTATGTTATAAGATTTATACATAAATACTATTATTTCGCGGTTTGTTTATGCTTGGTGTAGCATGTGGTACATGATATCAAACATTACTTTATTTTTGAAATAAAATATGAAATAAAATCTTGGGTTGTTACATAAATAAAATATTGAATATGTGTTATGGAATTCCCTTACATTTCAAAAAAGTAACATTTTTCTTCAACTATTCACATATGTTTTTATTTGTTAATGTTACAGAAACCTTCACCCTCGATGCATAAGGAGTCCCAAGAGAATTGAAGACACCCTCAATCCTCTTCGTCCACTACACAACCTAAATAAGACCTTAGTAACTCTGTAATAGATTAGAAGGATGATTTAAAATTTCATAGATACAGTCCAAGAAAAATCATTAACTCAACATCACCACTCTATCCTGAGTATTGGTAGAGATGATGGGTGAAGAAGAAATTGTGAGATGATGGGAGGAGTAATCTAGAAGATCATTCCAATAAATGAACTTCCCAATTTCCATGTAAGTATCTCTAGGAAGAATACTATAAAATACATAAAAAAACTCCATCAACCAATGTTCTTGAGAATCCAACACATAATTCCAACATTAACTAAAAAGACACTAAATCATAATTCAACCACCCCAAATATATATATATATATATATATATATAACCCTTTATATATGTTTTCAAATCCGATATAAATTTCAATAAACACCCTTTAGAAAATATCATTCAATTTGAAATATTTTAATGAATCTTTTTGATATACTAATACATATTATAGAGTCCTATCATAAAATAAACATCATTCATGAAATGTTTCACTCATATAAAAATATACCCTCTAATTATTTTCAAAATAGGATTCCTTTTTTAATACATTTCATGGAATCCAAAAAAAACTACATAATAAATTTTGTATCAAAATAATTTTTCATCAAAAAATATTAAAAAAAACATTTTGAAACAAAATATCATTAAAAACACTAAAACATAACTATAAATTAAGATATACCTTAATTTTATAGAAAATTTAACAAAAATTTACCAAACCAATTTATAGACAAAAAAAATATTTTTTTATATACAAGATACACATCCTTCATACCATTTCATGGAAAGTAAAATTCATATTAATCAATAAAATGAAATTTATTAGTGGTTTTATTAAATAAAAATCCAAACATTAATGGATAAATTAAAATATCCCATCATTATTCACAATTAAAACAAAAAACATTAAATAACCCCAAAACACCCTTTATTAACATCTCAATAATGGTATATTACATTTGGATCATTTTTCATGTTATGGGAGGGAAAAAGAGAATTTTTTGGGATGAAATATCACTTACCATGGTTTGAGCACACAAGAGAGTATACTATGTAAAAAAAAATTAAGAATAATATATAATGTTCATAAATAAATATACACAAGCACTATACTACTTACCAATCAATGTGGGCTAACCGTGCAACCTTGTTTCATTCACCACATTCACATCCAAAACTCAAACTGACCCCAAAAATAAAAAAATACTTATCTAGGAACAAAATACCATTATAATATTTCAAAATAAATTAAATAAAATAAACAAATAATAAAAATCATCACACTATTCCCTGATCATGAATGGACAATTGAGGCACACTGTGGGTAAGATCTGGATAATCACTTTCCCACACCCTCCACCAAAGTCCTAATGAATATACTAGTCTCTATACTAAATATAAAAACCAAAAATAGAATAAAATATCTCTCATACCATTTCTCATGAACTAACATTTTCCACCCTTGAACTCAAAAAGGCGATATGGCCCGCGAAATATGCAAGGATCATTATAGATCACCTTGTACTTATGAAAATAATTGGGGTATTTCTAGTAAAAACCAAAGGAAATATTTCACCATCGATAAACATATATATAAAAAACCAATTAGATTAGATACAAAAAGGTTAAATGAGAACATTACACAAATTTTTCAATAATAAATATATAACACTATATAAATAAATAATCCAAACAGAACGAGATGATAAAATAGAATTCCAAAAGAAAATAAAATTGACCAAGAACCCACCATATCGATGTGACATTTGGACACTCTCCCCTTCATATTTGGGACATCCCATCCTCACCCAGCATAAGGATTATTGAAGTCCCAAGAACTAGAAAATTATCCAGGAGAACTATATAAATGAAATGGTGTATATTGGGTGTAATAAAATTGTAACTCAACATGGTTTCACCAGAGATTATTTATTATTCCTTTTAAAGGGTACTTAATTTTATACTATTTTTAAATTGAATTAAAAAATATATCGTCCATACAAAAATATATAAGATTAAAAAACACATTTATGATTATATTATATAATTTTTACTATTTTTCCTAAGATGAAATCAATCACTATAAAACATTTCGTCAAAATAAGTCACAATTACCAAACCTAACATTTCGAAATGACATTTAAAATCAATTAATTAATGATTGTTTTCAATGATATTTTATAATTAATTTAATTTAAATGGTTATATGAAATAATAAAGGAAAAAACTAAGGCACTTCAATCAAAATGATATAAAATTTAATAATGTAACGATGCTTTAAAGGACAATATAACTAGGGAATAAAAATTATAGTCCTCTATAGAGTCATTTAGTATCACAGGGAACACACTAGGTCCTAGTGTGAGATTTTACTTGAATTTACCAAACATGAATCCACCTACTAGCATATTTTTCATCCTAAAAAATCCACCCAAATAGCCTACAACAGTAAATCATTAATATAAATCCCCATCTCGTGTTATCTATCACTAGACGGGACACTAGTAGTGTGTGACTATCTAGTTTACCATAAATCATAACTCCTCATTAATTTACTAGTAAATACATGAGGGTATCTCAAACCCACACCATTTCAAAAACATTTTAATGTTCCAAATAGTTCATTGTTAAAAAGGGATTGGAATGAAATTTCATATTCTCAATGATTTGAAACTCCATTTAAAAGTACTTCCTTAAAGACACTTCATTAAGAAACATGATTATAACTATTTAAAAACATGATCCCCATCATTCTAAAACATCATAAAAGAATAAAAATTTTCACCCATACAATGAATAAAATAGGGTCATGTACTTTTCTAAAAAGTTAATTTCATTTAAAAAAACTCATTGAAACCATTATACAACACTTGTCATTTAAGTACCTTTTCTAGAAACCTAATCCATTTGAAACTATATTTTTGAAAAGTGAAAATAAAATTCTAAAAAATTACCAAATCCTTTTAGCTATCACATAAATTCATAATTTAATTAAAAAAATTTATAAATTTATATCATAAAATATTATTCAAGTAAACAAAACCCAAAAAAAGTATTACCATAATTCAATAAAAATCAATTCATAAGTTCCTCCTATGATGGTGATTTTTAAAAAAGAATTAAATGGACTAGAGAAACCCATAGAAAACCCCAAATTATTTGGTAACCATAAACACCAATCACATACAAATAACCTTATTAGGTTTTGTGGGAGAAATAATGATCCATGATATAGTGGTGGGAAGAAGAAAGAATGAAATACAAGAATAAAAGAGATTATATTGAGATTTTTGGATTAAAATCAGGAGGAGAATGCATTCTATGTAAATATAATGGAAGGATAGGAATCATTCATATTCCCAAGGTTCATTTTAACTTATTAAGAAGATATAGGAATAGAAAACCCCTTAAAAGTTTCCCATGAAAAAAAGTGTAATTTCTTGTTTTCCAAAAACAAGTAATGTTTCATAGGTATTAATAATAGTTTAGTAAACTATGCAGAAACATTATGGTAAGAACTAGGTAATCACACACATCTTATATAGTTTTAGTGAGATGATTAATATAAACTATCCTCCCATTAGGAAAGGCTTCGATAATTGCTTCAAGACTATGCAGTGGCTACCCGTATAGTTTTCCTAAATGTTCAATATAACCATGAAGAACCCAAAACTATTCAATAATTACTAACTACAAGTATTAATCTCATTAACAGGGTTACACATAAATAAATAAAAAAATAAAGTAAATATTTAGTGAAATACTAGATCAAGGTGTGACATGGTGTGACATCATCTATTTCGATCCTAGAGTTATGGGAGAGGAATAGTATGAAATCACAGGTGAATAATATTTTATGATCTTATTTTATTGGAAAACTTATAAAAATTACCCATATTTACATATACCATCCATTATGTTCTCATATCACAGATAACAAATTAATTAACCACATGTAATTATCACATAATAGAGTTGTTTGAGGAATTACACATATCTTTCTATATCCCAGAAATATATATTATATCTCATCCCTGGGAAGTGGTTGTCTATGGGAGGATATATATATATATAATTCTAAGGGATACTCTCCCGAGATAATTGAGAGGTAATGTTATGTCACAATCACATCCGTAATTCAAAATTCAAAAGGTGAGTGTATAGAGATCTGCTATAATATCCCATAATCCTTAACATCCCATTATTTTATATTGAATCACATCTCCCTGTATGGGTCTTCACAATAATCACTTCAAACACAAGCAAGGGTCTCATAATTTATTATAAAATAATTTCTATATAGTAATACAACTACAATATACTCCTCAATGAATCCCCATTTTCTAAGCCTATATAAATTAAAACATAATTCAATAAAAGAATAATATTATAAATGAATCATCTAGCTATCCACATCATAACATGGAATATTAAACATTCCTTGTTTTAAGTCATGTTCACCTTATTGTAAGTTACTCATGGTACTTCAAATATAAACATATAAAATCCAAAGCTATCAAAATTATTTTAATAAATATTTTTTTTCAATATTATTTAATATCCATTCTACTATTTCTCATTCACTTCACATTAATTTCATTAGGAAATCCAAATCCCTTTCAGGATGTTTTTTTTATTAGGGGAATAAATAAATTATGAGTGATATTTCATTACTTTATCTATCTATATAATGTAATAAATTTAATAATTATATCCATACATTACAATATAATTTATTTATCTGAATTTATTAGTTATAATAATTTTCACATGAAAATATAAAATTATATATTTAAATCACTCATTTAACTTTGATGAGTTAGTTCTTGACAAAACATTTAAATAATTTGAAAATTATTTAAGATTTAGTTTTTAGACTATGTTTTTATCTTCCAATACCGTCCATAGTTTATTTAAAATTATGAAATTCTATATAAAAATTAATTCATTTCCCTAACATCCAGTTCCTAATTTTTATCAAAAACTCTTTGTATTGGACCACAATCAGAATTTTTACATTTTATTTTGAAATCAAAATTTCGATAAGTGTTGAAAACATATTTTAGGATAAATAAATAAAATTATTAATGGTTATCTTTTATTAATTAGAAACCACTTATATAATTTGTTGGGATATAAATATAGACCAATCACTACTTCTCATTGTTTTATAGCTCATCCATGAGGGTAATTCAGGATCCCCAATTAAAAATATATAATATTTCATTATATATTATTTTCAGTCATTATTGATAATATTTATATGAATGTTAATTAAATAATATCTTCTAATTCAATAAATGCCCTTTATAATGAGGTTATATTACTCATTATTAATATATCTACTTACTAAGAGTGATAAATCACACTATCATAATCTTTTTAAAAATAAAGTTATTATTATATTAATTAAACAAATGTCAAATTAACCTTATTATCAATAACTTAATTCATCCCTAAAATCCTTAAAATTATAAAACTATTCTATTATAGGTTGTTGGGTATCTCATGGAGTGTTGAACAATTCTGTAAAGACAAAATTTTCATTTTAGACACCCTTGCATATGGATTTGTTGTTTATCTAATTCAAAATTTCATGTGTCACCAAAATTCACTCCCATGTTCATGTTTCTATAAATTACACTCTATTATAATATATTCTTTTAATTTGTGGGTAATACAACTCTACTTCATCTTCATAGACAACCTCTATCATTTCACCCCAAACTAATGAAAACTGCCTGATTATCTGATCAGATGACTAAAACTATTCTCACACATCTCCATGTCCACTACCCTATATGGTCTTTATATACTTGTAGAATCAGATTAAATATCAATAAAAAACTAATCAATAGTGTATCAAAAAAATCATTTGGATTATGGGATATGGATGACATTGAATAACCTATGTGATCCAATAGATCTTATTGAATGTTCATGCGGAATGTCAATGTTACAATAAAAAATATAGCCATTTATTATATTTTTACACCATGTGGGTTTATCCAATCATGGATTAGATGATATTTTTTCTCTACCACAGTCCCACTATCACTATTCGCCTTCGTCCACCATTCACAATAGTTAGAAAAGTTAACCATATTTTATGGACATAAAAATTGATACCCTCATTGATATTGACCCCCACATTCTATTTCAAGATTTAGTTTCCATGTCAAGAACTAGCTTGGGTTAGCAGTGAACCGGTCACCCAATCTAATCTGAAACCATGAACGAGGGACATTCCTGATCCCCACGAGTCGAAAACTCATGTAGAACATCACAATAAAGCATTTGAGAACCATTTATCCCAGAAATGATAGATATAAAAATAAAAATGGACCAAACAAACTGGAAGTGGGAATAAAAATAAACTAAGAAGTAGACCATACCTTAAGTGACCTCGTAGTTCACCAAAAAAACACAAAACCATGCTCTCTCCAAAGGTTATCCAAATATAGAGGAACCTAAAACTGAAAAAATAGAGTAGGTGTGAGAATTGAGATGCTCAGTAGGAATACCAAGGATAAAAAATACCATCTTCCCTTATCATTAAAAAACACAAATCATTATATTTTTAAAATGAAACCTCATAAAAAAAATCTTTTACTTTATTTTAAATTTTTGTAACAAGATTCCATTTCAAATAAAAAATGTTTCCCTCATATTTCCAAATGTATTTACAAACATGCATAGTCATTTTAAAATGAATGGAAAATAGCTGAAATTAAAAACATGGATTTTATAATGGGGGAAACAAGCTCAAAGAAACAATAATAGAAATCATTTCACAAAAACCATGTCAAAATAGGGGACCATAGTCATTCCCAATATATAACTATCATAAATGGGGACCTTGGACCCTCACACCTTGGTGAAACGTATAATATAAACCACAACTAATATTGTTATAATGTAAGATCCATTGGGATGAGATACCCCACGGGAGTAGTGGTCTCCAATCATCATTATAATTAATTAGTGTTGTAATCATCAATAATTATAGAATAAATATGGACAATCCACTTTCAAATCAACTAGAATTCTGGTTTTAGTATTCCCACAACGATTCTTCTGGCTTCTTATATTCTCTATATCAAGTTGTGGTGAGTTTCATGGAACTAACATACATGAATACATTATTTTATTTATTTGAAAACAAAATATTCCTCTCAGCATCGATGTCACACCTTGAGCACACCCCCCCTTTTCATCACAAAACAATGGAAAATCCACTTTACTAGGAATATATCACAATTTAAACATTCTATATACATATTTTTTTTTAATTAAGGTTTCTTACCTCAATATGGGTTTTCCATTTCAAAAACCATTATTAAGATTCCAATCATCTTAACTACTTACAAGTAACAATTGTTTTTTTAGAACACATAATCAACCATCACTATTATGTTTCCAAAACCATTTGAATGTTCAACTAAACAATTAAGGTACGATGAATTTCAAAATAATATTAAAAAATAATTAATAATGAGTTAATAATTTTATTAAGGTCAAATCACCCATTTAATCTCGAGTTCACACTAAAACCAATTTTGGAAATTAACTTGGAACTCCTTGTAAAATCAAACATTTTATTACAATTTTATAAAAAATAGTGTAAAAGGAAACACATCTTTGGAGGTATCCAATAAACTTCCAAACCACATAGGAAACCAATTTTCATGAACCATAACCATTTATATATATTCACATATTTATTTATATAGAATATGAATTTCATATAAAACTAGAAAACATTCATTTAAAAGAACACCAATCGATCATGGAAATTCTATTTAAAGGGCTAGGTATAAGGAAGTGTCCTTAAACATTACATATTCAAGTGTTTTTAACTAGAATTAACATTAGTCGATACTTTTAGATTATATTTTTAGTGAATTAGGAAAAATAAAACTCTTACATTGTAAAAATGTACATTATAAGTGGATAGTTATAATCTGTTTCCATTTCTTCCATAACACACAATATTTTAAAATGAAATAGGGTTTCTTTTCATGTTTAATAGTCATAACATTTACTTCATTCCATCCTTGACTCTATTCTCCCTTAAATCATGTGAAAATATTTTAAAATTGGGGATGAGTAAAAAATATCAGTAAGGGGCATAAAGAAAGTACATCATTATCCCTATGAAAACATGAACACCCATTAAAAATATTTTTTTAAAAAAACTTATTAGCAAGAATAAAAAATCAGGTAGTTGCCTTGAGACATCATTTCCATATCACTCTTACAATCAAACTTACAAATGGAATAACCATAAGGTTGACTTACACCTCAAAAATACCCAATACATTGGATAGATATTATGGGGATCACCCTTCATATAATCTATATCATCATCAACCATATTTCATGAGCTATAATGTGTCTCAACCTTTATTATACGCTATATTGGGCCCACCCATTATCTATAAGGGGGATAAACCCTTAGTATAAGATATATTAGTCTCAACAATTAATTTTTTAAGTAACAACCCATATAATTTTTCAATTTTAGAAATGGCACTCATACAATTTAATTTTAATTCATAATATAACCAATCTATTTTTAAAACCAATTTGAAAAATTATAAAAGATATTTTTGAATAAAAGTGTCCCATACAAGTTTGAAACATTTAAATTATAAGCCATGTGAAATTATAAAATTTTAAATATTATTTAACAACATGAGTATAGATAAAATATATATGTGTAAATAAAAGTGGTTGTATATATACTTTATAAAATAATAATGGATCATGCTATTAAGAAATGTCTCAATGGAAGGATATTGGGACGAAATCCCTTACTGAATGTACGAATCATCACATACCATATTAAAATTCGCGAATAATAAAATAATGTTAATAATTTAATTTCTTAATAAAAATTGTCCGGATTATTATACCTTTTATTTCACTTAATACCATGTTATAAAAATTCCTTATTTAATTAAGTTCATATTAGATGTTTTTTCATTATACGGTACTTGAGTCGAAAATAAACATGGTAAAATTATAATAGTCTATGTTTTCATACGTCTATATTATAAATAATAAAATTCATGAAATTATTACTACTATTATATAGTAATTATATTTTTTAAATCAAACCATTCATTTGTGGTATAAAAAATGAACTACGTTATAATCATGGATACGGCAAGCAATATATACACATGAGTAACATCTTCATTTTTCATTGATCATTGTGGAAAGAAGGAAAATTACTATTTTATATTTCCATATTGATCATAAAATAATTAATATTGTATTAATAATTTATATATACTTATATATATCATTATAGTGGTGTAGCGAATAAAAATGAATCACATTTATTCTTGGAGGTGATAGTTCAAACATACACATGAACGATGATATCATTTTTATGTAAATGGAAAGTAATAATTTTATTCATATATTATTATATTATAATAATTAATATTTTAGTAATATCACAGACTAGCATTAATTCCATCAGTATAACCACTCTTTATTGATGGTGATGAAAAATAAACTATATCGGTTCGTAAGGCAGTAGTCTTCCGTACACATGAATGAAAAGTTCATTTCCCATTTGAAAAAATTGGAGATGGATTCAAGTGATGATATTGACGTAATAAATTTTAGTATATTTAGGATAATATAGTTATTATTTCATAATTTTTTGAGGATATTATAAATAAGTGGAAGAAGAAATAAAATAGAAACACTTAAATAATAATAGTACCTTTCCTTCAAATTATCAAAGCTTTTAACACCTTAACACCCAAAAGGATGGTGTAATACCTAAAATAAGTCCTCAAGAATGTGGGGAGTGATTATATTAAGGGTTTTGGGTAGGTATTGGGAGAACCAAAAGTTATAGGAAGTCTGAGTAACAAGGAGGAAGGTTTTCCTTTTTATAGGAGAGGGGAGGGGCAATATTCGAATAATAAAACATATTAAATTAATATAAATTAAATTTCGATTATAAATGGTACCAAATTTATTTATTTGTAATATATGATTATTTTGGGTCAAATAAACATATTCCAATTATAATTAGACAATTTTCGAATACTTTATTAATCCATATCTTTTTGTTTTAACAACTTTTAACTCTTATCGATTTATCATGTAATTTAATCTTTGAGAGTTAAAATAATTACCAAATCATGAAAAAATAAAAATTAATGAGTAATTAATGAAATATTTAGGCTTATCTAAATATTTTGACCTGATATTATATTTTGAAAAAATGTATGTCATTTAATTAAATATTGTGTATTTTAAAATATAAATTATGTCAATTTTGATACTATTCATACGTAACTTTACTAAAAATTCATAACAACTTGATTAATTAAAAAATACTATATTAAATAAATCCTAAAATGTCATATTCATCAATAAAATTATTTTATGGAATCTAATATATCAAATTATATTTCTTTTAATACTATTAGTTTCATTTATTTGATTCTTTCTTTAATAAATCTATTACTACATCGTCTTTGTGACACAATTAAATATGAATATTTAATTCCCAAAAATTATAAATAAATTAAAATTATATAGGTAATTTTTTTAGATTTATAAAGTGTATTTATAGCCAAATATATCCCATGTATAACTTCATATTAAAATATTTTCTTTTTAAAAAAAATGTCTATTAATTGAATGTAATAATATAAATGCATTATAGTAATCTAAGTTTCTCCAAGTGGTCCTAAAATGGACCCAAGGATTTTCCTAGTCTAGATACACTAATATAATTATATTATGACAAGTTTTAGGGTATTTTAATGTTATTATAATATTATTTTAAATTTTAATTGTCTGGTTTACCTTTAACCGTGGTAATAAAACTTAGTACTAAAGTTTCTACTCATAATCTCAAAAACATAATGGGACAAATTTAAATAATTTTGAACTAATATTTAAAAGTATTTATTCCATATTTCCAAATTAAAATAACATAATAGGTAGTAATTAATTTAAAAATAATCCCTGCAAGCAAAATGAGAAAACATGTTTTTTAAAAGTAAAAACCATCAAAATATTGATATCTGATTAAATATAATTTCATTGTGAAATTAATTATAATGAAAAAAATTGGATTAAATGATAAAAAAATAATCTAATTATAATTTAAAATCAATTAAATATATAATATAACAATATAAATATATTATAAAAAACACCAGTTTTGAATTAAAATGCAGTATTTTTCGTTAATCTTTAAAATAAGAATTTTATCAGAAAAATACAAATATTTCATGCAAATAATATTCTGATGTTCTGTTTCCAAAGAAGAATTTTATTTTTTCCAATAATACATATAGAAGTTTCAAAAACTATAGTTAAATTGGGATCTCCATAAAATGGTTGTAAAATTGTATTTTTAGAAAAATAGTCATTTTATCTGTAAAATTGAATTTCTTCTTATATAATGTCTAGAAAAAATATAAGATAAATTTTAAAAATTATATTGAGTTAATATTTTATTTAAATAATCCAAAAATATGGATTTTATTATTTTATAAACAGGATTATACAAATTTAAATATTTTTTCATACAAATACATTGTTTACCTTCAATTAGATTTTAGTTACATTTCGAGTTAATTTAATAACCAATTAATCATTATAAAAATATGTGTACAAAATATTTTGAAAATTTAGTTAATATTGATCATTCCTTCAATTCTAATGGCTATGTGATAACTACCATCTTAAATAAAAATATTATGTTGTTCATTTAAGCTCGATGTAGTGTATAATGAACGTTATCAAACATTGTGTTTCCTTTTTCAAAACAAGGTATGTTACATTATACACCCATTTTGGAAATTGTGTCCTTGAAATTTGAATTTGGGTTCAGTAACTTAGGTATGAATCTTCAAAATAACTTTATTTTATTTCCACATCAGAAAAAGGATTATTAAAACATCCACATTAAAAGAAAGAAAGGGAAGTATGAAGGACACCTGAGATAACACATAGAAGGATCCCATGTAAGAAAACATGGATATAGAATAAATACTAACCATAATGTATTGATTTATTGTGATAGAAAACAGGATCATAAGAAAGTTAACAATCTCAAAAACATAAATTTGTGATTGGTTAAAATGTCATTGATTACATAGTTAGAAAAGTAAACAAAAAACAATTTTATTTTAATAATATTTTCATAAAGTTAAGAAACTATTTCAATAATTATAATTAGAACATAAGGTAATATACTTACATGAAAATTAGAGTTTGCATTATTTAATCATATCCCACCACAAACTCATATTTTTCTCCCAACGATGAGTATTCAAGATGAATCAACTTATTAATCCATAAAAGAGTAAACTTTTATTTCTACTATCTTGAAAAATTAACTAAAACAAAAAATATAGGATAAAATAAGATAATTAACCAAATAGAATAATCTAATATAGAAAGAAACACTAATTTTAATCTCTAAAATTTAAAATTAATACCCAAATTTCAAAATAGACCATTCAAAAAATTACTATCCTTATAATTTTTCAAAATAGTCCAAAATAAGATTGAAACCCAAAATTAAGAAGGATTTGATCACATAGTGTTATAGGATATGTTTTCACATTTATCTCAAAATAAAATAAATCAACCTTAATGTCTCATACCAAAAAGTAATTTATTAATCACATATTCTCACTAATAGGCTAATAATTATTATAAATAACTTGAATCACCATAAGTCCACAATGAAAAAAGAGATTCTTAAAAAATAAAATTCAGCCATTAATCCTCAAATAAAATCCCATAGTATTCTATTTTCCCTAAATATATTGGATTAAAAAAATAGTGAACATCTTCCAAAATAACATTTATCACTCAATACCCAAATAATTTTCCAATACCAAGGACATCCATTTTATAAAAAAAAAGTCTAAAAAATTATCTAATTATTATTACATAAAATATTTTAACAAAAAATAAAGTTATACTAAACATGGAATTCACATTGTCCCGTGGTAGGTGATGTACCCTTATCACCCTTCCATTGTGGGTTTGATCCCCACAACTTTACCAGACGTGACAGGTTGTCACCCATCCTGCAGTTTTTCATTTTTCTAAAACAATATTACTCTTATATCATTCTCCATATAACATATAAAATAACAGAGAAAAAACAATAAAATGATTTTACCTAGAAGGTTATTTTATATCTCACATATTGCTTCCCAAAAAGTAATAACACATAATATCTCAAAGGTGAATGCCTCAAAAAATACCTTTAGGAACCATACAATTTCATAACATATAACCTCAAAGTGATTTTTGGACATTAAAATTATAATCAACCATAAAATTATAAACTCATGATGATATCCCTGACTTTTTAGAAAACATCATAGTCTCCAATATTGTCTAAACCTCCATCTGATACAAACTATAAGTACCCATCCTTAAACATTACATATTCCAGTGTTTTTGAACTATAATTCACATTATATGATCAATTGGAGTTTAATGTTTTAGAGAATTAGGATAAAGAAAACTTTTAAATAGTGAACACGTGCATTACAGTTGGACACTTATACTCTGTATCCATTTCATCCATAAAACAAAATATTTTTAGAAAGAAAACTGGTTTATTTTCATATTTAACCATCATTACTTTTCCTTAATTCCATACTTGACTCTATTATCCCATAAAATCCTATGAAAACATTTCAAAACATGGGATGAACACAAAATCATAGTAAGGGACATAAAGAAATTATATTGTTAGTCTAGTGAAAACATGATGACCCATTAAAACATTTTCTTAAAAACTTATTAGCAAGCATAGAAAATCATGTAGTTGCCTTTGGAAATCGTTACAATATAACTCTTAAAATATCCCTAACAAATGAAATAACAATACATCAAAATTTAACCTCTAAAATTCCCAATTAATTGGAGATATATAATGGATATCACTCTTTTTATAAGAAATATCACGCTCACCCATCATTCATGAGATATAATGGGCCTTAACCCTTTATATAAGCTACACCGGGCTCACTAATGAGCTATAATATGGGGATCAAACCATCGTATAATCTATATCAGGATCACCAATTAAATGTAAAATTACCAACACATATAACATTTAAATTCTTATCATTTCACTCTGAATATTTCATTTTCATTCATAAGATAACCAATACTTTTTCAAAAACAAATTTAAAACATTTATAAAATATATTTTTGAATCAAAGTGTCCTATACCACACTGAAACATTTAAATTATAAGCCACATGAAAGTAGAAAATTTAAAAAAATATTAAATAGCATGAGTATAGATAAAATATGGACATTTAATGTCAAAGAGGATGTTTATAGGCTTTATAAAATAATAATGGTGTGTATCATCAAGAAATGTCTCAATGGAAGGATATTGAGACAAAACTCCTTACCTCAAGTCTGACTCATTAGGTATAATCATTATCTACCTGAAAAATAAACATATGTTAATTATATTATTTCATAAGAAATTTTTTCATGATTATCATTCCATTTATATCACTTATTACCATGTTATAAAAAGTACATATTTATTTAAGTTCAGATGGGACGTTTTGACATTATTCAGTACTTGAGTTGAAAATGAACTTGGAATGATGTCAATAGTCCATGTGGTCAAAAGTCTCTCATATCTAGATTAAAATTCATAAAATAATATTCAATTTTCTAAAATTAATTATTATTTTTAAATCAATCCATTAATTAATGGTATGAAAAATGTACAGCGTTATAATCATGGAGATGGTAAGCCTTACGTACACATGAGTAACATCTTCATGTTTCACTGATCGTTATGGAAAAAAGTTAAGTATTGTTTTATATTTATATAAAGATAATAACACCATTAGTATCATATTATTCATTTAAATATACTTATAAATATTATACAAGTGGTTTTGTGAATAAAAATGAATCACATCGCTTCATGAAGATGATAGTTCACACGTACACACAAACGATGTTATAATTTTTATGTGCATTGAAAGTAATAATGTAATTGATATATTATTTTATAATAATGATTAATATTTTATGAATATAACTTATTAACATTAATTCCATCAGTATTACCATTCATTAAATATAGTGATGAAAAATTAACTATATCATTTCACTAGGTAGTAGTCCGCTGTCCAGACGAACAAAAAGTTCATTTCCCATTTGATAAAATTGGATATGTATTATGGTGATGGTATTAAAATAATAACATATTATTATATTTATGATATGTGAGTTATTATTTAATCATGGTTTTAGTATATTTGGGGGAAGTTGAAGAAAAAATAAAATAGATACACTTAAATGAAAACATTATATTTCTTTTGGATGATCACACTTATTAAAACGTTAACATCTCCAAGGAAGGTGTTATTCCTAAAATGTGGTCTCAAGAATGTGGGGATGGATTAAATTAAGGGATTTGGGTAGGTATTGTCTGAGCTGAAAGGTTTTGGAATTGTGAGTAATAGATAGGAATGTGTGACATTTTATAAGAGATGGGAGGGGCACCATTGGAATTATTGAATGTATTAAATTAATAAAAATTCAATTTAGATTATAAATATTCCCAAACTGATTTATTTAGAATATAATATTATTTTGTGTTGAATAATCATCATAAAGATAAAATTATTCTAGTTTATAATTTTTTTAATCCTTAACTTTTTTAACCACTCTCGACTCTTACCGATTTATTATGTAATTTAAAATTTAAGAGTGAAAATAATTAAAAAATCATGACCAAAGACAAATTCATGATTCATTAATGAAATATTTTGACTTATATAATCTTTTTATCCAGATATTGTATTTTTAAAAAATTTATATCATATAATTAAATATTTTATATTTTAAAATATGAATTATGTCAATTTTAACACTATTCATACTTGACTTTTTAGAAAATTTATAACAACTTGATTCCTTTTAAAACCCACATTAAATCAATCATATCATGTCTTATTAATCCATAAAATTCATGGATCACATAAAATATATCAATAAAAAATATTTTAATATTATTAATATAATTTATTTTATTCTTTAGTTAATAAATCTATTACTGCATCATCTTTGCTTCACAATTATTTTTAATTATTTAATTCCTATAAATTATAAATAAATTTACATGATGTAGGTAATATTTTTATATTTATAAAGAGAATTTATAGTATAATATATCCCTTGTATAACTCCATATTAAAATACTTTATTTTTTGAAAACAAAAAGTGAAAAAATAACTATTCAATGAATATAATATTATAAATGCATTAAATTAATCCATGTGGATCAATGTGGTCCAAAAATAGACCCACGGAGATTCATGGGTAGGATAAACTCATCCAATTAAATTTGGAAATGTTTTAGGCTAGTTGTATATTATTATATTATTATTTTTACCTTTAATTACATGATTAACCATTAACCGTGGTAACAAAATTTATTAATAATGTTACTATTCATAATGTCCAAAAAAAAAGGGACCTGTTTAAATAGTTTGTAACTTTTGATTAAAAATATGGAATCCATTTTTTTTAAATTCATATCACATAATATGTAGTAATTAATTAAGAAATAATCCTCTTTATAAAAATGAGAAAATGGGGTTTTAAAAGTAAAACCCATCAAAAGATTGATGTATGTTTATATCTAATATCAATGTGAAATTAATTACAATAACCAAAATTAGATTAAATGATAAAAAACTAATATTATTATACTTTAAAACTAATTAAAAAATTTAATCTAAAAATATAAATAAAATACATGAAAAAGTTGTTCTGTATTAAAATGCATTATTTTTCATTAAACATTAAAAAATGAATTATATAATAAAAATACCGAAATTTCAATAGAATAAAATTTTGACATCAGGCTTCCATATATGAAGATTATTTTGTCAAATATAACATATATATGTTTCAAAATTATATTTAAAATGGGTTCGTAATAACAAGGCGGTAAAATTGTAGTTTTAGAAAAAAAAACTCAAGTTATTTGTAAAATTGTATTTATTCTTATATAATGTCTATAAAACACAAAAGATGAAATTAAGGCATTTTATTTAATTAATATTTCATTAATCTAATCCAAAAATAGTGATTTTATAATATTATAAACACAATTAATCACATTTAAATAGATTTCATAAAAATGCATCCTTCATATTCAATTGGGTTTTAGTTATATTTCAAGTTAATTTGGTAACAAGTGAAACATTATATAAACACATATAAATAATATTTTAATAATTTAGTTAATAATATTCATTTACTCCATTCGAATGGTTATGTGATAACTTCCATATTAAATAATAATATTAAATTCATCATTTAAGATCAATGTGGAGTATCATGTATGATATCAAACATTATGATTCCTTTTAAAAAACTAGGGATATTACAACAAGCATAGGGATCCTAACCCAAAACATATAGCTTTTTATAATGGAAGCCCAAAACTGCTTTAAATTACATGAATATAAATTTTCACATATATATTTAACCTTGGATCTGAAGTATATATTTCCCTCACCATGAAGAAATATGTACCAGGATGATATATATGTATATATTTCTACCCATGTATATACATGGAGGCCTTTTTGGATGATAACCAAAACCCACACTGTGATGACCGAAACGTACTAAAATGATAAAAATGAATTTAATAATCACCAAACCCCTAAATAAAACTAAATTAACCAAGGTATTAAGAAAATCTTCACCTAAATTGGTGACTAATGAATTTAAACAAACCAAATATACTTTCCCTTGGACAACAGGTTTCCAAACATGAATGAAGGAGACTTGAGAGACCCAGTATGATCCCTATAAATGAAAGAAAGCATAAAAAATAGGACACCATAGAAACCTAGGGTTCGGAAAAACAAATCAGGGGTGATAGGGAGGAGAAAATCAGTCTGAAGAGGATGAAGGAGGGAAGAAGAGGGAATACCTTGAAGAATCCACCACAAAACTGAAAGAAATCTAATGGTTTTTCTAGATAAATAGAGAACCAAGAGGGAGGGAGGAACACAGATAGAGAGGACCGAGATGAGGGTGTCATGTAATGCATAGGGTATAAAGGGTAGAAAAAATATAGAGAAATTTAATTTGGAGAAAAAGTAATGATAAATAAAATTAGGCCCCAATATTTTAAAATTGGGGCAACTGACATGGTTTTGTCGCACGATTTTCCAAATCCTTCCCCAATCGTGCAAGATCCACTACCGAGGTCGGGGATCCCCACATGACTACCTAGATAAGGTCACACAGTTTATAAAACCATGTAGAGATCATGTGGTATTACTCTGTCATGTTATAGGCTTAGTCTCACAAGCACCACATGGATATGGTAACCGAGCAAGAAAATCATGCGACACAAAAAAGGCCTTCAAAAATAAAAAATTTGGCCCAAAAACCACCTGGACTCAAGCCCACTGAAACAAATATGAAATTAAAATCAATGATGAATAAAAAATAAAATAAAATATATGTTTTTCAGGTTAGTGTGCGATAATTTTCCCTATAACGACAATTTATTCCCCTAGAAACTCTTAAAGTATTGGTTGGTTAAAGTATGAATATAAAATTAAATGATTCTTAAAATAGTACCTTGAGTATTTAAGGACGAAAATATGTGAACTCATTATATAAACAAATGTTTGTTCAACAAGATCCCATGTCTCAAACCACTAATTAAGAGGACCAATAGTGATGTACCACTTCTCCCAAAAAACCACAACATGGAACACCCCTAACCCAAACATTTAAATTACAAAATCTCAGTGAAACTTTCAAAAATATTCATTAGGCGACCCATTACCGAGCTAATTAAATACCACGACTAGGGTTGGGTGGAAAAGAAAAAAATGGTTACCCCATAATGAGCTATTTGAAGACCATGTTTCCCTTCGGTTTGTTTCATGATGGTCTCCCCGCCAAAATTGGATTATTGGAAACATCAACCCTTCTGAATTGAAATCACTCACAAAATCAAAACAAACTCCCAAAACCAGCAAGACCAGTTATGTGACTCCCCATGATTTTAAGAACAAGTTAACACATGTGGGATGAAAATTCCATAAGAAACACACTAACACAAACTAACTCCCAACACAATAGGGGGGTCCCTAATGGAAGGAACCCAAAATGAACAAAGATTTTCAACTCAACACTTCTTTAAGAAACAAACACCTCCAACAGGTAACACCTCAAACCCAAAATAATTAAAAAGGATTAATAGACACTCAAGAGAGTATATATCATGAGAAAGAGTCACAAAAAATTTGGAAAAGAGGCCACCTAATCCTTCAAAGAAAATAGAATCAAAACAAACAACCCCAAGAAAAAAAATTCAATCAGTGTCCTCTTCTATGTCTATGAAAATAGGTTTCATTCGCATACCCCTAGACCGAGTGGCTGTCTGTTGGCATGAAAATATTCACTATGGGACCTATGGATGGAGTCTTGATGTCTTGAAGAATCTACTACACCGCAGTCAGGAACTGACTACATAAAATCAAGGATTCAACCTCTAAAAACACAATTGATATAACTTTTCTGCATGCACACCCTAAGGAGGCATTCAAAGGATGATAGAAAAGTGGCATGGAGTACCCAAACCGTCCACATTAGAAGCATCGAGTGTGTGGTATTTATATCTAGAAACAAGGATTAATGAGGGAGACACATTAGGAACCAGTTCCTCCTAATCACACTCCTCATCGGATGGAGAACCATTCATGAGCACCTCAAAAAACTAAAATTCCTTCTATCACAATCCTCCCATTTTGACACAACATGTAAAATGAAAAATGAACATACCAATGAAAAATTTATACATGGACCTTTTAATATAACCAGAACTACTAATGCCCTCATAACATCTAGATTTTACAAATACCGAAATACACACCCAACTAATTCAAGTTATTTCACACCTAATATCAAAATTTGACCAAAATAGGTAAACAATACAAATATGTCTTTACCTCAATACTTCTTTCAGTGTTTTGGAATAACCATCAAACTAAATAGGTTCATAAAAGTCTGTTTTATTTTTCTAGGTGTAATAATCTAAATGTGAAACATGGAATGAACTCAAAGCGCATCGTAAAACAAGCAACCACATCCAATCATAGAATGTAAACTCAAACATGATCATCATTTCAACCCAGAAACACCAATACAAACCCAATCACCACACAAAAAAACCAAAAATCCCTTTATAAAAACACTACATTTTTTATGAATTCAATCCATTTTCCACATCATAATAATTTGAACATCAAAACATATTTCAAAATACACTTTCCCTTTCATTTCCCTTTTCACTAACCTCACCTCCACACACCCACCTTTTGAAACATGTTTTCCAAAAACAAAACGAACATAAAAAACAAAGTACACACCATTGGTATTTTATGAAGACTCACATGTATATACTTTCCCTCGAAAACTTTAGAACCCACACAAGAATACCAACACCACCTCCACAATCCATATATATGATAATTCATAAGAATACCAAATATCAATACAAAAAATTTCTAAATTCACATGTCAATAAAAGTTAATTTCATATTTAATGAAAAATAAAAAACCCAAAAAAATCAAAATCCATTTCCAATTTATGATTTATAAAATCTTTTAAACATACCAAACCATTTTCCAAAATAACATCAATTTTCAAAACAAGTAATTTCATTTTCAAACTCACCATTATTTTCATATTGGAAATCCAATTTCAATAATCCAATCAGCAATTTTAAAACCTCATAAGAAACCCCTAAACCAACCAAAACCCCAACAAAAAACAACCCAAATCAACCAATTCACTCAATGAATCATGACTAAAAATTCTCAAATGAAAAACCACTACAAAAGACTTGGTCACATGAGTTGGCTGACCATGTACCCATAGTGTGAGCACATTTGAAGTCATCAAAGGCAACTTCATGATATGCACATGGCTTTCCCGATCGTGAAAAACAACTATGAACCCCTCCAAAATGACCACCAAGTCACTAGAAAAACCAAAAATACCCAAATAATAATAAGGACCTTGAAAACAACTGAGAACCAAGCACTTACTTCATTGAAATACAATATTATCCCAGACTAGAAATTCAAGCATCATTTTGAATAGGTTGTGATCAAGAACCTACCCATAATTAACTACTTTAATTTCCAAAATCCTAAATCAAAACAACTAGACATCCTTAGAAGGAATGATCTAAAACTACTCTGATAACATTTTGTTACGAACCATCTCGGGTCAACCTCGAACTAGACACTCGAGCAAATTCTCAATAAGGCCCTGAGGGGTGTTACCGATACCCACATTCTGGAAACCTATTTAAAATATCACGATAAAGAAGTTGGGAATGATTTATCCTAGATATAACAGATAGAGAAATAAAATCATGCTGAAAAATTGCGATGTGAATAGAAATAAACTAAGCCACGAAACATTCCTATAGAGACCTCATGGGTCACCATGAAACATGGAACTAATCTCACTCAAGGGGCAATCCAAAATGAGAGGAACCTAAAACTGAAAAAATATAGTAGGTGTGAGAACCAAGATGCTTTGTAGTAATTCCAAGGATAAACAATTACATATGACCATACCATTAAAAAGAAACCAAAATCATGCTAGTTTAAAAATATATCCTCACAAAAATAATTTTTTCCATTCTGTGAAATTTATGTAACAAGATTATATTTCCCAAAAAAACCTTTTTCATTCCATCACATTTCCAAAATAGTTGAAAGGGATGAAAAGTCAATTTAAATTTAATAGAAATAAATTTAAATTAAATACATGGATTTTAAAATGGAGAAAAAAAATCTTCAATAAACCAAAATGGGAATCATTTCACAATCACCATGTAATAGTTAAGAACCATGGTCAATCCAAATAGGTAACTAGAAAATGTGGGACCCTAGGAACCTTGTACCTCGGTGAAATATGGTATAAAAACAACAACTAATAGTGTTCTTATAGAAAATCCATGAGGAGGGGACAACCCATGGGCCTAGTGGTCTCCAATCATTATAATGTTTTAATAGGTGTTTTAATCATCACTCCTTCTAAAAGAAACTAGGAAAAATCACTTCCAAATGAACTAGAATACTATTCATAGTATTCCCACCTATATACCTCAGGATTCCCATGTGGTCTATTTCAAGTGGAATCGAATATTAATCAATCTAACATACATGAATATATCATTTTATTTATTAAAAAATGCATTCAACCTCTCACCACTGATATCCCCCCTTGATCACAATCCCCCTTTTCATCAAATAATAATTCACAATCCTCTATACTAGGCACATATCACAATTCACACATTCTACAAACACATATTTTTTTTAAAAAAAAGTGGGAATGGATTAAGAGGGGATTCCCCTTTTCAAAAATCATTATTAAAATTCCATATAGTATTAATTACTTACAAGGAATATTTTTGTGTCATAACACATATTCACCCAATAGTTTTATGTGTCTTTGACTATTTCATTATTTAACAAAATAGACAAGGCACTTTGTATTTAAAAAAAATATTTAAACCATGATTACAATGAGGTAATACTTTTAAGAATTTTAAATCAAACCTTTAACTTCAAGTTCAAACTAATACCTATTTTTTTAAATTAACTGGGATCTATTTGGAAAATAAAACATATCATTACACTTTTATAACAAAACCGTCTAAAAGGCCACACCTCATTAGAGATATCCCATACACCTCAAAACAAAATAGGAAACCAAATATCATTAACAAAAACCATGTATATATATATATATATGTGTGTGTGTGTGTGTATCAATCTTGTAAATTTCTTATAAAAGTTGAAAACACCTTTTTAAAAGAACACCAAGAAATCATGGAAATTCTAGTTTAAGGGCAAGTCATAAGGAAGCTACCTTAAGACACATATATTTTGATGATGAATCCCAAAAATAATTCACCTTACATGAATATAAATTTTTACATATATATACCCTTTGACCCAAGGTACAAACTTTCCATTCTATGACAGAATATGTATAAAAAGGTTATATATTTATACATGCCTAACCTTGTATATACAGAAAGGCCTTCACTGCAAATGACCCAAACCCAAACTATGATGACCAAAAATGACTAAAATGAAAAAAAAAATATAATAATCACTAAAGGGTCCAAAATAATCTAAATTAAACAAATAATTAAGAGAACCCTCATGAAAAATTGTGATCAATGAATTGAAACAGATCGAATTCTCTTTGCCTTCGGTAGTATGTGATGAAAGACAAAGGAAGGAGACCCGAGAGACATGTTGAAATCCCTATAAGTAAATGAAAGCCTAAAAAATTTACCTCTATGGAACACTAGGGTTTATCTAAACCAAGGAGAGGATATAGGGGGGTAAAATGGTCTAATGAGGAAGGAGGGAAGAGGATGTAATATCTTAAAAAATCCACCCTAAAACCAGAAAAAAATTCGGTGGTTTCACTAGAAAATGAGAGAGTTGAGAGGGAGGGAGGTGTGCGGCCAGAGAAGAGATGGAGGAGTGCATCACATAATATATTTATGAGAAATGGGTGAAAAAAAGAGCTGAAAAATAGAATAAAAAGAATGAAAAATAAAAAAAAAATCCAAAATTTTAAAACTTGGCCAACCAGCATGGTTTTTCAAACCCTGCACCAACCATCCAAGGGACACTACCTAGTCATGGAATCCACACATGGGTACCTATATAAGGTCACTTGGATTAGAAAAATGTGTGAAACCCATGTGTAATGGATCTTTCACATGACAGAGCCCAGTTTCACGAGCATTACACAGTTAGGGAAACTATGTGGGCCAACTATGGGAAACCAAAAGGCCTTCAAAACGAAATATGTCATCACTCTAACAATCCTGACTCCTGAATAATCAAAAACAAAGATGAAAGATTAATTAAATAACTAAAATAAATGATATTTTTGGATTACGGTTTTACATTCAATGATTTTTCATTTATGATTTTAAAAATAACGTGAAAAAGTTTTAGATGTAGAAAATTATATCTAAAATTTCTCTTAATCCACAACTTAAATAGAAGTAACTCCAATGGTAATTTAAAAAAAAATATTTATATATTGTTTGAGTTCTAAAAATGGAAAATTAATTACAACATTTTTAAATTCACAAGTTTAATTTTTCACCAAAATAAGAACAAATCTTGGTTTTTGATTTCATTGAATCAAAGGTATTTCAAGTCAACTATCGTTATAGAATTAGAAAATCATAGTTTAAAAATATATTTCAAGAATGAACCAAAGAAAGAAAATCACATGTTTGAAACATATATACAATGTTTGTCTGAAAGAACCTTACCTTTCTTTAATCCGGTTCACAATTTTCTAGTGGCCAGTATCCTATTCAGTGGCTCCCTACATAGTGGCTACCATAACCATACAAACTATTTCACCTCTAATTTTTTCTAAATAATGATTAATAATTGTATAGTCTAGGTTAATATTAATTCAATGAAACATTATTTATTTTTAATAAATCTAAATAATTATGACCATCGATAGTGTAAGATCACAATACCACTAAAAATTATCAATATAATATAATATAGTAAAAATAATATTATAGACTTTATAGGGAATTATAATCCTAAATATGATATTCCATGTAAGTGAAATTTATTATATTATTCTTTTTAAACAAAAATTAATATTTATAGAATGAAATATCTGCAATAATTAATCAATACACTAAATCACCTTATTAGAATTCCCATGATTGCTCATTAATTAAAAAATATAAAATAATCATAAAATTAAGAGAAATGGAAAATTGAATCTTAGATGGAAATATATAAAATTACATCCTCGCCACCTTAAAAATATTCATCCTTGAATGGGAAAAAACCATATACAATCATTTCAAAATTCTCATCCAAAAATGTGGAACCCTATAATTATTTATTATAAATTAATTATATCAGTGAGAACCTATGTAGTTAATTAGAAATAACAAAAAAAAATCCATAATAATTGAATTTAAGACTATATAAATCCTCACTACGATACCAGGATATGAATTAACCTTCACATAATATATATGTCAGACTAAACTCAAGGAAAATAATTAATTTAAAAAATGATACATATAAATGGAAATTTCCATTAAAATTTCTAGTTGAATTAGTATTCACATGAAATAATCTCAAAGAATACACATACACAACTTCTCAACCATAAAAATCCTGATATTATAGTTATAATAATTTTATTGTTGGATTATTTATCAACATATTATTTAATATTTCACCAACGCTTATCCTTAATCCATAGAATGAGTTTTGAGCTCTCCACATTTATTTAAATTTTGAAGATACTTTTCAATACATTTTATTATAACTAATTTACCCATTATACCATTTTCATGATTTAACAATAGAACACAGTGATCATAAATAGTCATTGATATCTAGCTCAATACATCCATGTAACCTCAAACAACATAGGTGAGCATATCCCAATTGATAATCCTATCTAAAAAACAATAATTTTATTTCCATGTTGATCAATTATTGAAACACTACAAGATATGAATAATAGTTCAACACTATCTTAGTTCACATCTAAAACATTACATTTATCATTATTTATTTTTGAAACACTACTCTGGAGGTTTTCAAGGGTACCTTCAAAAATCAACCATTAAATTAATTATTATATAGCATATCATTACAATAAAATTGGCGATCAATGTTATAACGAAACATAGTATAATCTAATTCCCATTGTTAATGATTAAAAAAACAATCATGAGAGAAACCTACTGAATATCATCACACCCACTTTATATCATTTATTGAACCTATTAAATCATTTTTGATCACATAAAAAATTATATCCACCACTAATTTTCTACAAATAACTATGATACATCACCCAAATGTACCAAAAAAGCACAACACATTAGAATATTTTCATCTCCTTGGAAGTCACTGCCATTTTTTTATGATAATTAAAGGTTGGATTTCTTTTACACAACTTTGTAGTAAAGGATGTTCCTTTTGGATATTCATATTGAGAATCCTACTATCATAATTATGACACCCCATCATTATATTTTTATTAGAGAGAATCACAAAACAAATATCTTCTGTAATTCCATCACATTATCACTACAGAGTTATAACCTCACTATCACTTCTTTAATATTTACATTAAATAGAATTTATTCCAAAATATATTATGTTATGAAGGATTTCATCAAAATATATTGGAATGAATGGTCTACTCATAATAACTCCATGATCCAATATAGTGTCAAGAATGTGTTGAATATAAATCCCAATTCCATCAACCATTTTATATAATTTTTGACATTTTATTTTGACCCATGTCCCCACATATAAACTAGACGTCCTTCTCTATACAAAAATTATCCCCAATGGTGAATCATATATATAAACCCGAATTTTCCTTCTATTATTAATTAATGAATTCATATTTAAAAAAGTTATATTTTATTATTTTTTGATGTAAATGAACATAAAACTTTTGTTATATAATAATATTACGCATTATGAAATAATATTTACTATAACCACTAAGAATAGTAAAGGGGGATAAATACCAATGAATAATACACATGTGTTTATAAAATCTATAATCTCAAATTCTCCTATAATGATCACTCCTATAATTAAGGAAGGAAAAATAAATAAGAATACATGATAATACCATATAAATTATACTTTGAAGTATATAAACATTTTGAATGAAGTGGTAAAACCCATTCTTGATAGGCCATTGGATCACTATATTTCCATAAGGGAAAAATTACATATAAGAAAAAAAATTATTCAATCTCACAATTGTATGGTGTAGTGTTTTTACGAATTAGATACACATGAGACATAGTTTTTATACCCTAGGAGTATTTCTCCACAATTGAGACACACTAGAATTTATATAATTCTTACTAAACATTACACTATGTATGGTCTTGAAAATTATGCTAAAAAGAAGTAATACCCTCGAAATCACTTTGAAGAAGGAATTATGAACTTCTATAAGCTTCTCAAGGTGAAGGTACTCAAATTGAGTTGTATTTATTTGAAATAACGTGAAGGAATTCCTGTTTAAAATTGACCTACATACCATCGCCAGGAAACGTACGCGAAGAAGATGGATCGCAAACCGCCATGCATGCAGGATGGTCTGCGAACCATTGGCCCACAAAATGATGGCCATCGAGGCAGGAAAACTGAGAACTGTGTAAACTAGAGAAGTTATTAAAGGAATAAAATCTGTGTACCATCCTGTGAACCCCTCAGTTGAAGAATTAAGTGGACGAGAAGGGTCCCAAGAACCATTATCACGAACCAAAGTCTCTACAAACCCTGGTTGACTGAGTCTTCTGCAGGCTAGAAAATCGCATCATTGGGCCTCTACAAATGGTGTCGCATGCCCAGTAGATACAATCCTATGATGTTATATAAAAGGATAACAATAAAGAGTAATGGATATGAAAAAATGAGGCATAGACGAGAGAGGTAGAATGAGGACATGTGACGAAAGATTGAGGTAAACTCAGAAGTTACACTTCTGGCTTCGGTCTTGTGTCATCGGAAAAGCACGAACTGCGAACCACTTCTTTTGTAGGTATAGCTGGTCGCAAACCATAAAAATGTAGTAATGAATAAAAATACTAATAACTGCAAACCCAAATACTGAAACACGAACCAAAGACTTATCGTTGATGAATTTTTGGCAAATGATAATTCCCCAGACCCCCTTCAATATGGCGCTCCGTGTAGTGTACTGCTATATAGACTAAACAAGGTGTCACGTATCCAATAGGTATGCAGATATAACCCAAAGCATCATAGTAATCTGCATACCACTTTGGTATGTGGTTGGGGGAACCCATGCCATCGTACCACATCGGTAGGCAGATGGCCCACCTGCCCGCATACCACTCTGGTACGCAAACCCTTCCCCATCCCGTATGAGAAACCAGTATGCGGAATGGGGTGTTTTCAAGTATTGTTCCCTCTGGTTCCAACCTCACCCTCCATTACCATCTAGTCCTATGTAATTCATCTACTAACCAGTTTTCCAGCACTAGTCGAAAGCCTCCCCCAATGCCACTAGACCCGTATGATTAGTCCATCGGGCACATCAGTGTTCCCCATTATGTCTACATACATAGTAAGAAGAGTCACGAAGGACCTCCCAAAAAAGGTGCGGGATTTGGAAATTCCTGTAAGGATACATTATCAAAATAACATAGAGTCCAACCTTTGGATTCCAATGTGAACCTCCCAGTTCTCGGGATTAGGGGTGATCCCATGGTTTCCCATTCAATGAGGAAAAAGTGATCAGTCGAAGGGGTTATGTTCGATACCCCCATTGATAAGGAAAAAACTCATCCCCTTCCCAGAACATTCTATGGGGTCCTCCCACTGAGGTAAGTGTTGACCCCAAAAAATGCAAACAAAAAATTTTCCAAATGCTGCATGAATGATCCAAGGTCATAGAATTTTTCGCAAGCTTCTATTTGGAAGGTCGTAGGACCCGAACAGAGTTATGGATTAAAATTTATAGACATTTGAACTTGGGATGGAAAACTGGTTTATAGAGCCCATTTGTGAAGCTCCCTCCGTGATTGCGGAGCAAAGAGGCATGATGCTCCGTGAACCCCTTTGACGTTTCTGAACTCGCTACAGATAAAGTATGTGGGATGCTCTGTGAACCCCTTTGATGTTTGCGAACGCACCATGGAGAAAGATCCCCCTTCGCGCCGTGAAACCTCTGCTTCGCTGCACCTCTTTCCTATAAATACTGAGCTCACCCCCCATCATTCGGACAACCACTCCACCCCTTGGGAAGCCGATCTCTCATTTCGCGGAGCTCTTCTTTCCTTTGCGAAGCGGCTCTACCAGTCCATGCTCCGTGAGTAGATTCCTTCGCGGAGCTGCTCCGAGAGTCATTGCTCCACAAGGAGCTTCCTTCGTGATGTTGCTCTGTGAGTCCTTGCTCCACTAGTAGCTTCTTTTATGAAGCAGATCCACAAGTCCATTCTCTACGAGTAGCTTCCTTCATGAAGCGGCTCCACGAGTCCATGCTATGCGAGACCCCATGCTCCATGATCCCCTTTGCTCTACAAAGCTACTTCGCGGAGACCTATCCTTTGTGTGGATCCTACCATCATGCCCACTAGTCCATACCGTAGGGGAATCACCCTCACACCCTCGCTCAAGGTCATTATCGTGATGTGGTCCTGGCCCTATGCGCGTGTCCCTTCACTACCATCACTGAACCCCATGAAAAATGGAAAGTCGCACTGCGAACATTTCGGGCTGGGATGTTGGCATTTTCTATTATGCGCTTATGTGCATCAACCTTCCACCTATGGAATACCATGATTTGAGATACTCCTCCTCACAGAATAATACACCTTTAGTCGACATATTCTTCTTATTTTGTTTCCCATGTCGTGAGTTCAGATTCCCATCATCAATTCCCCCCAAGTACCTTCTGCTAAATTATTCCTCAAGCCACCCATCCAAACCCCATCACTTGACTCCTATGCAAGGATGAACCAGAAAGGGATACTCTTACTTAAGTCCCAAAACCAGATATTTCTAGTCTCTTTATGCCTAGTAGTTCTATCTATATGTCTATAAAGTTTATTGTGCCCTATATGACAAACATAGGATGCCTCTTGTGCCAAACAATAGATGCCTTGTGTGCCATGAAGATGATGCCAATAGTCCTCTGTACATGAATTTAAACTGTAGTATGCCCTATTAAACTATAATAGGATGCCTCTTATTCCAAATAAGAGATGACTTATGTTATAAGCATAAGATGCCTCATGCCATGATTACAGTGGCAGAATTTCAAAACCGTTGGAACACGTTCAATCATTCCATCACTGCATCTCATGCTTCGCATGTCCTTAATTTGGATCTTCATCCTCTTCCATGTCTCAAGGGACCCCCAAACGGCCTGGTCCCATGCCACATTGGCTGAACTACTGTCTTGGGCCAATTCCCCAGAAGAAATAGGAAAAAACTTCGAGTCATATCATATGTTTCGAATGTGGTCAACAGTCGAACCTCATTTGTTTTTCCCCATTTCATGCTAATGTGATATGGATGAGGTGTTTTGAACATGGTCAATAGTTATCCTCCATCACCATGCCACCATCTTTGTGTTCCGAATGTCAGGCATGTGATTCACACTTTTCATCTCACTTTGTTCAGACTGATTCCAATGCCCATGGCATTATTCCACTTGTGCACTAGTGCATAAGTGTATATATAAATTATTTAGATCAACTCACTAGATATTTGGGATGCCCTCATGGCCAGACATGAAGAAGACATCCGGGCAGCTTCCTTCTGTAAGCCCCATCCACCATCACCTCTCCATAGCGGCACCTGAGCAGCTTCCTTGCGTAAGCCTCATTCACCATTTCCACTCCAGAACGGCACCTGGACAACTTACTTGAGTAAGACCCATTCACCATTGTCGCTCCATAGAGGCACCCAAGCATCTTCCTTGTTTAAGCCCCATTCTCCATCGCTGCTCTATAGTGGTAATCGGGAAACTTCCTTGCGTAAGCCCCATTCACCATTACCGCTACAGAGAGACACATGGGAAGCTTCCTTGTGCAATCCCCATTCAGAATTTCCTCTCCATAGCGGCACCCGGAAAGCTTCCTTGGGTAATCCCCATTCACCACCCTTCGTGGTCGCACCTTTGCACCACGATCGTTAGGTCTCTACCGCCTCTTGTTTCTCACACCGAACATGACTCACGTGGGATTAGAGTAAGAACTGATCATGGCATCCTCTCTAGGTATCCTAGAGGGTAAGCCCCAAACACCATTCCAAACTATGTTTGGCATTGATCCTTTCCAAGGCATGGTATGTAGGAAGCCTCTGTGTGGTTCAAGCCCAACCACCAGTCATTCCGACCCCCATTCACATAGTGTCACCAATATCTATCTTGAACTACATGGACTTTGATCCTTGCCAAGGCAAGGTATGTAAGAAGCCTCCCTGAGGATCAAGCCCAACCACCAGTCGTTCTGACCCCCATTCACATCAGGCCACCAAACACCATCCTAAATACGTGGACTTTGATCCTTTCCAAGGAAAGGTACATAAGAAGCATTTCTGAGGTTCAAGACCAACATCCATTGGTTCTGACTCCCCTTCACGTCAGACAACCTTCGTCCCGCATGACGTTAAATTGCATGCCCACTTTTCTTTCTTCACGATGTAAAACTGCATCCACCATCCCAAACTACATGGACTTTGATCCTTTCCAAATAAAGGTACGTAGGAATCCTCCTAGAGGTTCAATCCCAACACCTGGTTGTTCTGAAGCCTTTCACATCGGTTTACCACACCCTCTTGAACTACATTGACTTTGATCCTTACCAAGGCAAGGTATGTAGGAAGCCTACCTGAGGTTCTAGCCCAAAACCCGGTCATTCCGCCCCCCTTCATAGCGGTTCACCCACACCTTTGAACTACGTGGACTTTGATCCTTAACAAGGAAAGGTACATAGGAAGCCTCCATGAGGTTCATGCCCAACATCCATTGGTTCTGACCCCCCTTCAAGTTGGGTCCCACCATCCTGAACTATGTGGACTTTGATCCTCACCAAGGCAAGGTACATCGAAAGCCTCCCTGAGGTTCAAGGCCAACAACCGGTTCTTCTGACCCCTTTCACATCGGTTCACCACACCCTCCTGAACTACATGGACTTTGATCCTTACCAAGGAAAGGTACGTAGGAAGCCTCCCTGAGGTTCAATTTCAACACCTGGTCATTCTATCCCCTTTAATGTTAGTTTTCCCACACCATCTGAAATACATGGACTTTGATCCTTACCATGACATGGTACGTAAGAAGCCTCCCTGAGGTTTAAGCCCAACACCCATTGATTCTGACCCCCCCTTCAGGTCGGTTTCCACCATCTTGAACTATGTGGACATTGATCCTTGCCATGTCAAGGTACATAAGAAGCCTCACTAAGGTTCAAACCCAACACCCAGTTGTTCCGACCCCTTTCATGTCATTTCAACACAACCTCCTGAACTACGTGGACTTTGATCCATGCCAAGGAAAGGTACGTAGGAAGACTCCCTGAGGTTCAAACCCAACACCCAGTCATTCCCACTCCCTTCACGTCGATTCTCCCACACCATCTAAACTATGTGTACTTTGATCCTTTCCAAGGAAAGTTACATAGGAAGCCTCTATGAGGTTCAACCCCAACACCCAGTCGTTCCGACCGTCATCACATTGGTCAACAAACACCTTCCTAAACTATGTGGACTTTGATCCTTGACAAGGCATGGTACATAGGAAGCCTCCCTGAGGTTCAAGCCCAAAACCCAGTCATTTTGACCCCCACTCACGTCGGTTCACCAAACACAACCCAGAACTAGGTTTACATTGATCCTTGCCATGGCATGGTACGCATGAAGCCTCCCTAAGGTTCAATCCCAACACTCGGTCGTTCTGACCATCTTCACATTGGTTCACTATTCCACCCATCATGAACTAAGTGAACATTGATCCTTGCCAAGGAAAGGTACATAGGATGCCTCTATGAGGTTCAAGTTGAACACTCGGTCATTCCAACCCCCTTCATGTCGGTTCGTCCACACCATCCAAAACTATGCAGACTTTGATAATTTCCAAGGTAAGGTATGTTGGAAGCCTTCTTGAGGTTTAAGCTGACCATCCATCTAGAACCCAAGTCCCCATTCATGTCAGTTCTGACCCCCTTCACATCAGTTCCCACCACCCCGAACTATATGGACTTTGATCCTTGCCATGGCAAGGTACGTAGGAAGCCTCCATGAGGTTCAAGCCCAACTCATGGTCATTCCGACCATCTTCATATTGGTTCTCCAATACTATTCCAATCATCGTGGACTTTGATCCTTGCTTAGGCATGGTACGTAGGAAGCCTCTCTTAGGATCAAGCCCAACACATGGTCGTTTCAACCCACTTCATATCAGTTCATCCACACCATCCAAAACTATGTGGGTTTTGATACATGTCTCTTAGGCAGGGTACATAGAAAACCTCCCTGAGGTTCAGCCCCATTTAGCGGTAATCTGTTGTCAACCCCATCACTGAAATACATATATTTGATTCCCTGCCACGTGTATATGTAGGTAGTCTCTTCGAGGCTCAAGGCCAACATCACTACCACACATGTGTTAGCTCCATTTCATACCCCCACATCTTCATTCAACTCTCCATCATCCATCTTGATTCTCACGTGGGCTGCCACATCCCAGTGAGATCATTCCATTCATCACATTGTCTCTCCATGCGGCACCCGGGAAGCTAACCATGCGTAAGCCCACACACAATCCATAACCATAAAACCATGAGTATCCCTCTTGTAATGGGATGAAAACCACACATAAGCCTCAACATTTCTTCGGGTCGTTGTCCTTTTTGTACACCCCGATTCATCACCCCTTTGAACTACGTGGGTTTTAATCCCTGTCACTAAATAGGGTACGTAGGAAACCTTTACGAGGTTTATTCCCAGCCAATGGTAAACCTTGGTGTTCCCCATTTTGGGGGGGGGGGCACTCTCCCTGATCCGCCCTCAGTGGTGTTCAGATCAGCCTTCATGGTGTGACATCTTCCCTCTAAAGAACACACCACCTCAGATATGTCTTCATGGGGTGTTCTGATCCATCCATCATGTAAAAACTCTTGGAGCTCCCTTTTAAGGATGTACCAATCTGATCTATCTCTATGGGACATTCTGATCACCCCCATTTTGTCTTTGTAGGATGGTAAACTCATGGACTACCTCATGTTAAACATAAGATGCCTGAGGAAAACATCAGAAGACTTGCCTTTGGTGTAACCGTCTCTACAATAAGTTAAACTTGTGGGATACCCTGTGTTAAACATGGGAAGCTAAAGAAAACCTCAAAGACATGCCTCCAGCATAAGATAACCCGTGACTGGCATAGGATGCCTCTGGTTCTGTACCCTTGAGATGCCCTCTTATGACGAATAATTTGGTTCCCCAATGTACACACATCCAAAGATTCCCGGACATGCCTGATGTTGTCATCTACTCCAACCGAAGGTTGCTACAATGTCAAGACCCCATGGAATGTCTTGACGGAAGTAGTTTAAGGAACTAGAGTCCACAAAGATATGGCACCAGGAATGAGATTCATGAACCATGACTTAATCTATAAGGGAGACCCGAAGTTGGTGACGAGTTCCAAGGAGGAATCCACAGAAGGGAGAACCGACATCCAGTCATCCCTTTTTGATCAAAGAGAAAACGTCCCTACACAAGGAATGGATGTCACCCGTCTTTGGAAAGTGTGAATGTGGGGCAACAAACAGAGTCATCATCCTCCACAGACAGATGCACACACCCCGGCAAAATCATCAGAAATAGTAAGTCCCTAATCATCCGAGGAAGGGCCTCATAAACTTAAATGCCATTTTACATTGAAAGGCTGATTGATCTGCACCCTTTCCCATGGTCACCTTGGACTCTTCCACTATGGGCTCTCCCTCCCCCACCAGTAGGGGAGATGGCATGTGCATTGTTTAATCTTTAAAATACTCTTGTTTCTCACACCGATCTTGACTCACTTGGGCTTAGATATTTTTGAGGATTACAACATCAGTGTATATTTGAACTATGAGAACATTGACTCCTGATTAAACAATGATACATAGAAAGCCTTCCAGAAGGCTGGAGATAAAAAGGGGTGCCAATCCCAAAAGGGTCCACCCAATATTTTATATCAAATGGGAAGCTCTCATGTGTAATCCCCACACATCTAAACTATGAGAAATATGATTCTGGATAAAACTAGGATATATAGGACGCCTGCCAGAAGGCCCAGGATCAAAAAGGTTCCCATCCCAAGAGGGTCCACCCAATCCTTCCCCCCCAAATGGGAAACTTGCATGCGTAAGCACCACACAATCAAACTATGTGGGTTCTGATTCCTCTCCCGAGGATATGTAAGAAGCCCTCCATATGGGCCTGATCCCAACATAATGTCACCGTCCATCCCCCTAGATGATGATAAACCCCAGAGCACATTATATTATGGCTAATTCAGTATCACCTCTGTGGAATCAAACATATGAATGCTCACGGCGATCTTGAAAACCAAGGGTAGACCGTGGAAAAACTCTTCAGGAAAAAACCAAGGATTCAAAAACATTTTAACATGACATAAATATATATGAGTGTCCCAAAAAAAGTAACAATCATCCCCTAGAAGGGTGCGGTGAGACTGACCTCACATCTTCTCGACTAATGGAGTCCTCAAGTGACGTTGGCCAAATTTCCACCCAATGAGAACCTTCCTTTGGAAAGTAGGTCCATGAATCATTGATATTATTACCGTTGGGCATTCTTGGCTCCACGAATAAACATGTTGGACACCATCCGAGGAAGTTATATCCAAGAAAGACTGATTTCATGAGCAATTGACCCCCACATAATCACACAATGGGACCAATAGTTCACCACATGGTTAATTCAACCTTCATTAATTTATAATGATGCTTAACGAGTCAAAAAAGGAATGGAAAATTCAATGAGATTCCATCCCTATGAAATTGGGATAGGTGATGATCCGTGTCATTCCATATCCACATCGCCCGTAACACGTGCCACATCGGAGGCGGAACCCAAATGGTTAACCAGATGTGAATAATTAACCAAGGTGGCGGTTCTACCCACAATGATAAAAGGAAAAAGTATATTGCACATCAGACCATTTTGTCTGACTAGATATGAGCAATACACGCCACCTCTGAGGTGGAACAAAAATGAGGAACCCAACGTGAATCATTAACCAAGGTGGCGGTTCTACCCACTAAGGCCCCTTCGCCCTCCAACAAAAGAAAATGGAACGGGGGCCAAGATGAATAGATAAATATGAATATTTTTAAATCAATTCTACTTTGATGATTTCTAGTGGTTTGTATGTCATAAATATGTTGGAGGTTCTTGTAGAACAACCTTCACTCGAAATGAAACCCCCATGATTCATGAAGATGCACACATCAACAATCTTGCCGGAGGTCAGTTCCTTAATGAAGAGTAGGACCATTTCGCCTACCCATCGTCTTCAATGATGGGTGTCCAATACACTAATCAAAGTGTAAAACTGCAATGGTACTATCTCCATGCTGTAGGCTGCAAGACAAGACCTCCAGTCTGCGAAGGTCCGCTAGCCACCTCTTTAACCACTCCCAATACCTCAACACATGCCGGCCTCGGTGGTCTTATCAAACCGTTTCGAGAGCCAATCCCCAGAACGTGACAATGAATACCTCCCATACTTTAGGTATACAGATTAATTCAATACTAATGAAATCATCTCTGATGCACAGGGGACCTACCCATGGGCCCCATCCAGAGAGCATTGTCGTCAACACCGGACGACCAGACCTCCTCCCACAAAGGAGGATCTTTTACCGAGGGCACCTAAAAAATTCCAGAAGACCCGGGACCCTTGAGATGCCCACAAAGGGTGGATAATATATAACCAAAGACTTGATATCACCCTAGTTCCTAAAGAACAGCTACTCCATATTGATGTGGCAGAGTTCAATCGGAAGACACATAACTCTGCCCTCTCCACTCAAGACCACCGCAGAATTAGGGTGGAACAGTACGAGAAAATGCATGTCTCTTCTAGTTCTCATTGGTCTCACCTTGTAGAATGATCATCTAGATATGAGAAGATGCAAATATCCACCGACATGCAACAATCCCACCACCAAAATAGGGCGGAAACATCCTATATCAAGGCATAAACACTTACCGATGAACAAGAATCCCACCATCCAAATAGGGCAGCACTCAGCTATACGTAGGCACAAACACCTACTGATTCACAAGAAGTCCGCCATCCAAATAGGGCGGAACTCATCTATATGTAGGCACAAAACCCAACATATACATATCAAGTCCTCCTTCCAAATAGGATGGAAAGAAAATCTGAGTAGAGTCAAATTCCTATGGATGCATACAAATCCCGTGAGACAAATATAGTGGAAAGTGAGTGGATGAAAATACAAACTCTTAAATATGAATACCACCAGTAAAATATGGTGGAAACCGAAGATGATAACCAGTGACAGACTTGTTCCTCTTTCCCGATACAGGAGAACTGCCACTATCTACTGGAAACTCATGGAGGACTAGAGCAGGCAGAAACTCCTACTCCAACATCTGAGTTGGCCTTCATACCAATTATAGCCTAAGATGTATCCTAGCGCATACTAGACATGAAGGAAGATCCGATTTTAATCCAAGACCATATCTCCCAAACATGCCATGATATCATTGCATTGGCAGAAAAGGAGAGAAATCGGGCCGACGACTCGATTCTCTCAAACAGAATGACTCACTCGCAAAGTGAGTTAGTCACTCTGTAGAAGTTATGCATACTTTCTCCAGTCTAAGAGGGTCTATGACAATATCCTAATACATACAAACAACCAAATTGGGAAAAAATACCCATTCCAACAAGGGAACACCGGTCCAACGTGATGGCCACTGAAGGGAAGGCATTTATCCTTGCCAGAACTCAAGATGTGCGTCGGTGTATCCTGAGGACATCAAGGGACTCAACAAGAATGGAACCCGTATATGAATCCCATTACAAACAACAGATGGCCCCAATTACCTGCAAGAGATCTCCAAAAACTAAAAAGCGCTAGAGTAAACAAGACAATTAAGAGCACATACAAGGCCTTGCTCTACTGGAAGATAGGGTTCTTGATTCCCTCAAACATATATGAAAAAAGTCTTAAGACCCTGTCATTCCATTACAAATTTATGGAAGTGATAGTAGTAGATGCGAAGGTCCTCCCGGCAATGTCGCTGATAGCAGCTCTGTAGGTCCTCCATAGAGCACCCACAAGAGATTACTCTGTGTATCGAGAAGTATTGATCATGAGATCCTATCACTTAATGCAGGTTAGAGTATCCCTCCCATCGAGCTGAATATTAGACAACAGAAAGATCCTCCCCCTTGCTTTCATCCACCATGATGGTCTTCCCCAGGGTATATGGTGTAGATATGCTTCTCCCTATAGTCAGACATCATGTCATGATGGTAGTCCTCTATAAGATGTCAGTCATTGCAAAGGCCCTCCCCGCAATGATAGTTTCTGTGAAGGTCCTCCCCACAGTAACAAAAAGCAACAAGAAGGTCCTCCCCTCATTGAAGTACACCCTAAAGGTCCTCCCCATGATCTACACTATGGAAATTATCTCTGCCTCCAGATATCAAGTCATGATGGTAGTCCATTCCATAATTACTGTCATTGTGAAGGCCCTCCCCGCAATGATAGTTGTTGTGAAGGTCTTCCACATAGTAACACCATGCAACGAGAAGGTCCTCCCCTCATTGAGGTAAACCCTGAAGGTCCTCCCCAGGATGTACACTGTAGAATTTTTTCATGTAGCCAGATATCAAGTCATGATGGTAATCCTCACCATTATGACAGTCACAGGGAAGTCCCTTCCCATAATGAGAGTTACTATGTATGCCCTCCCCACAGTAACTTCAAGCAGCAAGAAGGTCCCCCATTCTATAGACCACTCTTAAGGTCCTCCCTAGAGTACACTCTGTTAGAAAAATCCCTGCGGTCGGGCATCAAGTTGTCGTGGTAGACTGCACCATCACAATACCACTTGTGAAGGTCCTCTTCGCAACCAAATTATATAATGGAAAGAAGGGCCTCCCCTTTCTTGAACAAATATGAGAAAATCTTATTATTATGGGTCACTCGAAAAGGATTCAGATAACTTGGGTGGTCCATCTATAACGAGTGGTATTCTTTCTCAACCAGAAGATGGCCCGTGTCCACACTCATCTTTTATGCGACCCCTGCGACGTCCTCAAATAATATATAAAATGATTTAAAATAAAAATTGAAGGTAATGTATTTTTATATTTGAAAAAAAATTAAAATTTATTTTTTTAGAAAAAATGGATTTAGATAAAAAAGAGTTTTATGGAGAAAAGATGATTTTTTATAAAAACATTGTTTTGAACAATGATTTATATTAAGATAGGGAAATAAAGGAAAAAATGTATTCTTAAGAAACAAAAAAGGATGATATAATTCATTACATTCTTTAGGGATACAACATAATATTTCATCATTGTATGTATAATCACAAAAATACCTAATAAACTATGAGATTGTAACATAAGACTCTTACCAATTTCGTATATTTGAATCAAAATACACAATAAATAATATAATTAAATGAAACATATAATATAATTAAAATAAATATATACCTGATATAATAAGTCAAATGGGTATAATATACACCTTATAAAATAATATAGTTGTATAACTTACGTCTCAATGATGGAAAATTAAGAAAAAAATCCATTAATGATTTGGAAACTTTGAAACCATAATCCCCATAAAAGGGAGATCCTAAAATTGATATTTAAATCAGAATGAAATTATAGATACTAATAATTAAATAAACTCATGTGGATTATATGAACAAAAAATAAAATAAATTTTGAATATTCAATGTATCTCAGATAAATATAAGTGAGACGAGAAAAAAACCCTTAACTTGAGTCTGATTCATTATTCTTGTTCGTTATCTTCAATAATAATAATCTTATGTCACTTATTTTCATACATTAATCCTATTGAATTTTTATTATGAATTTATTTAACTTATAGATAGGAAATATAAAATTACTCAATCATTTATGTTTAAGTTGGATGTTTTGACCATATTTGGATTCTGTGTCAAAAATGAATTTGGTAGGTTGACTTAGGTAAAAATGTTAATATTAAAAAAAATACAAAATAATAAACATGAAACAATTATTATATTAATATATAAATTTTACTTTAAAAATCATTAATGAAATATGGTAAAGAAAAATGAAATAACAATATCATCATGGAGACAGTAGGTCATATGTACGCATGAGTAACCTTTCCATTTTCCAATGATCATTATTGAATAAAGGTGAGTAATATTTTAAATTTCAATAATTGTATTTTTTTAATAAATATGATTATATTTAATTATATATAAGAATATATATCTATATATATCCTTATTTTTATTTAAAATTAATCACATCGATTTGATGATTTCATAGTCCACACATCCATGAACAACATAATCACTTTTTAAGTGTGTGAGATGGTAAGAGGAAATTGATATATTATATTTTTAAAATATATTTATATTTTTAATATCATAAATATTTTATATATATAATAAATATTAATTATATATACCCTTTTTTACTTCCATGTACCACGTTATTGAAAAACACTTCACATTGCTTCGTGAGGTGATAGTCTGCCGAACACTCGAATAATGTTATCATATCTCTTATGGTATAAAATTTAAAAAGGAATTTTATGTTATAATGATTAAATATATATAATTATCTATAAATATAAAAAATAAAGAATATAAATTTTATGTAAATCATTATAATCGACCATGGGAGGTGGTAAAGTAAAAAACAACATCATTTCGTTAGTCGGTAGTGCACTTTACACAGGAGTGATGGTTTCACAACCCATTTTAGGGATGTGAGTATGTTTTTAGGTTAAAAACATAAAATAATAGTACATAAGTCTATTTATCATACTTTTTTTGTTATATAATTATTTTATAATAAGAATTGAAGTTTCTATATAAAGAAATTAAAAAGAAATACTCATTGGAGAATGCAACCTATTCTTCAGGTATCTCTATTTCGATTGCAGCAAATGATTTAAATGGATGGATTTATGAAAACGAATGTATTCTAGGATGATATTATTTAATAGTATAAGTAACCTGGTATGTAATTTTATGAGATAAAGGGATTTATAGGGGTGAATAGAGGAGGATATTTGGTGCTATTTTATAAGTGGGGGACATGACACACTTGGTATTTTTAAAAAGAACGTTTGGTGAACCCATGTTTTTTCCCAAAAAAGCACTTAAGAAATAAAAATATTCTATAAATGAATTTTTATGGTAAAAATATTTTCATCCAATTGTTTTTTGACAGGTTTTGGATCTTATTACACCACATATTCTATGTTTAAACAATAAATAAACATGTTTCCACCTTAGTCACTATAATAAATTTTAATTATTTCACCAATCACATATGTACAAAAAAGTAGAACTATTTTAAATTATTAATTATTTTCATTCAAAATATTTAATCTATTTTACCAAATTAAAATTACATAATTAGAAAATTTTAATTTAAAATTAATCCCTCGGACGGGATGAGAAAGGGAGTTTTAAAAGTGAAAATGACCAAAATTTTAGAATGATTTTATATCAAATATAAATTTAAAAAATGATCCCAATGACCTAAATTGGATTAATATATTTATTATTTAACTATTTAAACATTAAAACCAATTTTAAATTCAACATAACATTATAAATAATTTATTGAAAAAGACAGTTTTCAATTAAAACTCGTTATTTTTCACTATTCATTCAAAATTGAAAATTGACAGATAAATAAATATTTTTTTCCATAATTTATTATTTAAATTCCAATTTAAATTTAAGTTTTGGTTTTTTAATAAGATTTATTAAATTTTATAAATTTAACTTTCAAATAATTTCCCTTTTAAAAGGTAGGAAAACCATCTTTTAAACAAATTCTTCTTCTAATACATAAAATTTGTTTTGTTTTTATCTTTTACCTATAAAATATAATAAATGAATGTAAAACTACTTCACTGAATATATAATATATATATTTAATTATTGTGAATAAATAATATTAATTAATTTAATTTATTCTGATAATATTCATTTGGGCACATTAAAATGGCTTTCTTTTAAAAACATTTCCTTTATATTGAATTTGAATTTATTTTATTTTATAATTAATTTATAATGAATGAATTATTTGTATAAATTTTTATAAACCATATTTTCATAATTTAGTTATTATTTTTCATTAACTCTATTCTAATGGCTAAGTGATAACAATACTATTAAATCATAATATTTATAGTATTATGTTGTCTGGTATGACTCGGCCTTCCATGTAACAAATGTTATAAAAGAAACTAAATGTTTAATGAAACGTATTATAATCATTGTGTTTCATATAATCCAATCTAAACTATTAATTTCATGTAACACAATCTACTAAATAATTTAAATTAATTTTGAAGAAGATATTTTATAAAATCCTGGGATATTACACCTGTGCTATCAAATTTAAAAGGTGAATGTTCTTCATGATATAAAATTTCCATAAATGTGTGTTTCATTCACAACACTTGAGCTTAAAAACTATTAATTTCAATACATATAACTTTAGTTATTGATATATTACTATAGTGTTCTTTCTTAAAAGATTAAGGAACCATGTTTTTAAATAAATAATTTTTTCCAATTTTTCTCTTCCTATATGATGTAAAAACTCAAAATTATATATCATAATATGATGTAAAATGAAATACATTGGTTTTATGAAATAAATTTCTATAAAATGAAGAAACATTAAAAACCTAATAATACTTTTTTGAATGTTTTAGACTTGTTTCCATATAATTTAATAAAATTATAGAATATTTTTTAATAGAAAATATTATTTCAAGATTATTTATAGTTATATTCTCAACATTATTCATATATATATATCACTTAGTTTCCATTAGTTTTCTATTTTAATTCATATTATTTTTATTTTTATAACTTGTAGGAGTTTCATACATTTTAATATTTTCGTGTCCAACCTTTATAAGTAAGTACAACATTTAATTATATTTGTTTAGAAAATAATTACATTATTTCTAAAATATTATGAAACCAAATAAAAAGTTAAAATAACCCCTCAAGTTCATTTAATACTCTTGATATCTAAATTTTGAAAATGTTAATACACAAATTTATGATTTTTGTAACCAAAATAACATATTCGACTACTTTTTATTTATTATTATAAACTAAAATTTTATTGAATTTATCATCAGATATTTTATTTTTATTGAGTTCGGAAAAATTAGACTTGATGTGCCCAATATTTTAAATTCATATCATCTATCTTGAATTTAACTTCCATTATTTTTATGAATTTATTTATGGGTTGCCAACAAAATTTCTTTATCATGTTAGAATTATTGAATCATCTGTCCAATCTAGTAAAAACATCACCAAAATTAAAACATCTTGATTATTATTCATTAAATGGATAAAAAATATATCTCTAAAAATTTATTTATCATTTGAAGTATTTAATTTATGTGATGCCCAATCATTTCCATTAAATTTATGATTAGTGGAATGTTCTTTCTTATATTCCCCAACTGTCATTAAATTAAAATTCACATTATTCATTTTCATATAACTAATTAGGATTTACAATCTTATATATGTAGATAATCTACTACATACATTTGTTAAAAATATTAATAAATTTAAATCATTATTATATTATAGAAAAAAAGCTCCCAAAGTATAAACATTAATAAAAATCTCAAAGATAATCGTATTAATTTGGTTGATTATTTATATATAAAACATAGATAAAGTGTTAAACATAAATTTGGAAGTATTTTACCGCAACTATATCACATTATCAGTAACTTTAAAAGTAATAGATATTATTTCCACTTTATCATATGTTTTATTACATTAAGAAAATTTATAAAATTAATAAAAACCTGAAGAAAAAATAATATCAATCATATTACTTTAATTGAGATCATATTTAACTTCTTCTTCAGTACTCTGTAGCCAAGGTTCCCTAGTAGGTACATTTTATAGTTTTACCACTGTCATTTAAACATTACACAAAAATGTTTTAATTCAATTATCCTTCAATTTTTTCAACATCTATAATTTTCCGTATCGAAGAATGTTTCTATAACAAAAAATATATATTATTTCAAAATATCTAATGTCATCGAATATCAAAAATCATTATTCAATAGATTAATATAATAAAAAAATAAAAAATATTGAACCTAATACCAAGTGTTATCTAATATTTATTGTAACAATGATTCAAAATATAAGGTTAATTGATATATTCAATTAAACATTTTCAAACATGAACAAGTCTATTTAAATTTTATCTTTTATTTTGTCTTTTTCATTAGTAATATTTGTATATAAATAATATAATGAACAAAAATATAGATAAAAAATGATATTAATATTTATTTTGGGTCACCATGATAATATTTTACTTTATTACGTAAACATCCAAATAAGACATGGTAATTTCGTTCAAATACTTTTTCTTAGATTATTTACATCTGACTGTGAGTAACTAACACATAGTCATTATAGATTATGAAAATTTATTTAAATAGGGATGTTTAAAAAATATATATCATATCCCTTATATAATTCATAGTAAAACAATTGTGCAATTAAAAAATAGAGAATGTTATATTATTTTATTTACAGGAGATGCATATAATTTTATAAAAATATAACTAACATATGGTGAAACTCCTTAAAAAAATATTTCTACAAAGTATAAAAGTTTTGAGAATTATAATTACAAATATATAGATGTTAAATAATATAAATAATTAGTTATAATTTTACATTTCCCTTATTTTTTCAGTTACGAAGTTTGTAGAATATGAATAAAATTCTTGAAATATAAATTCAAAAAACAAATAGTAGTATTTTAGTAGTTTTTATATTTTCAAAATCATTCATGGGAATGATAATTATTTTTCTTCACTATCATTATTTTATGTATAAAATAATTGAAATTCAGTTTTTATATGATATTATATTTATATTATCCTTGAATATATAAATCATTATACCCATTATAAGTGATTAAGACCAATAAAAAATAAAAATAAAAATCCTTCTAAAACTGTTCTGAAATCAATCATTTGTTAACAAATAATTTATTCTTTGTAAAAAACTCAAATTTATTTCAAAAAATGAAAATCTCAATGAAAATATCATTAAAATTAAACTATTGATAAATATCAAACATTTTTGTCTTCTAAGAAGAGAAATATCTAATTAGATTTAATGCATTAGAATAAAATCATTATTTTAAAGACAATATAAATAAGTCAGCACTTTATCTTATGTAAGAATAAATAATTCATTTCATAATAATAAAATCTTAATGTAAGTGACTATGTATAAAACTGTACATTCTAAAAATATACATTATATAAGAATAAATTGATCATTGAACAAACTACATCTAAATAAAATTATTTTACAAAATATACAAAAATTATCTGATTTCAATATCCATAAGAATAATATTTTAATTCAATATACTATATAAGAGTTACTTAGATCTATTTATGATATTACACTTGTAAAATTTATTCAAAAATCATCAAATATAATGAAATAAATATAATTTTACACTTAGATACAATTTAATATATAAATAACTTTATATCATATAATTTCAAGTTATTAGTTAAAAATTATGGATTTTATAATAATGGAAAATGTTGATATGTAAGGGTATGTCAGATCATAGTAGTTATCCCAAACAACACCCATTGTCTATTAAAAATTTAATAATTGATTCTGATAGTAAAAAAACTAATTACATTTTAAAAAACACAAACAGAGTATAGGTTCAATAATATTTTGTATTTTCTCAGGAGTTTATAATTATCATCTTATAATATATGATTTATGAACATTGATGGTCTAAAATAAAAAACATAAATTGGGGTCCGACTCAACGAAAATTTATACTCTTTTTTATGTTCATGAAGTTATAATTCACAAAATAGTGGGGTGAACTAGAAATGATGATGTAAAACTTTTTAGCACTCTTAATGGATATGTATTTAAAATTTGGAACTAGTAGTATTAGTTCAAATTTTTAGTGTAATGATTTATAGAAAAGAATGATAAATACTGAATCACGTGATCATATTTATATATATATACTATTTTCAATTCCATAAAAGAAAAAACGGTTTCGAAAATATTCATATTATCCATAATGGTTATTAACTCATGATTATTTAAGAATTCATATAAAAATAAAATTCATGGTAATTTTATGAATCAATAATACATTAAAAAATTGAGTAGTTTTCTAGGATGTATATTAATAGAGAAAAAAATTATTGGGAAAATAATCCAAGTACCCATGTAATTAGGCTGAATATAATTGAAATTAATGGAAAAAGTAAAATGTTTCTCTAATGTTCTTAAAAGCATAATGGGTTCTTGAGAGGAAAATATAACCATTAACTATATTGGTAATAAACCATTATGTATGTCAAATATGGTTTTGGTAATTTCTATGAAATACTTTCCAACAAATATCAATGAAAATTTAAATTATTGACACTTATAAGAAGAACCTATAATACACCATCATAGTGTATAACAAACCAATTTTATAGTTGAATGAATTTTCTTCTAATAATTATCAATTATTTTTTTAAACAAGAAAACATGTAGTTGGATGTAACATTTAATTAAAAACCATAATCCTGAATAAGAATGTAAAAAAATTAATATAGTAAATAGAATTTATAATGATTTAGGGACCTAAAATATATTGAGAAGAAATAGTTTGATTAATAAAGAGATGTTTCTATTCAAGATCACCATGTTTTCCCCCTAATGCAATTTTCTATATATACTATATTTTTTATGTAAATATCAAATCATGGAATTTAATTTAAGATATCAATTAATTATATTTTAACCCATAAATTTTAAAAGAAATAATTTCCTTCTCAAGATAAGTTTCATTATGTTACTTGGATTTGGAAAATATTTTGGTAAATGGTAGATGAATAGTTGATATAAGGTGTTCATTAATTAATAAACCCCTTATTATAGTTAATTTTCACTCTTTTTCTAGAATTTTTACCATTTTTGATTCCATGGATGTTTAAAAAGTTGGTTTCTATAACCAATGAGAACCAAATTATGGTAACCATAATATTTTTTTACATATTCTGCAAACCTTAGATTTGAAAAAAAAATTATTTATTTTATCCCATTGTTTTACTAACGGTTTATAATGAAGGTTACCTAGACTATGATATATTATTTATTTTAGTACATTTACTAACTATAATTACTGATTTTTTATCATTTTTATTAGAATATATGGTTTATTATAATTATCTATTATTATCCATAATTTGTTTATCTAGATAATATTAGTTAGAATAAGGTTACGTATAGTGAGATAAGAATATCCTTTCCAATTAATATTTATTTTTGGTTGGTACTGAACTATAAATACTCTACAAAGATTGATTCTAGGAATGTTATGGAGGGATTGAATTTCTCTTTTCATAAAGGCTTGGTTTTCCAACTATGTAGAATAGGAAGAGTTGTAATCACATCTTATAAACGTTTTTTTGGTGTTATTGACATAGGAAAAAGTATTTTTTAACTATTTTAATGATATCTCAATTGAAGGAATTAGTTATTAGAGTTCGTTTGAATAGTATAGATGCTATAATGAGTAGAGGGATGAGGTTGGGATTGAAGGTAATAAATGGTATTCAGTAGTTCTGAATAACTCAAAGTATTTTATGAGCATTGTAGTTTAGATAATCCCCTCATAAAATTAATCAAATATTTTTATTTATATCATTACCCAACCAATGTATTGTTATTTTATTTTATTTTATTTATTTATATTCATGAATTTTATCATGTAATTTTTTTATTTCATTTGAATTGTTGAAATATTTAAAAAATTTAAAATGTATAATAGTTACTTCATGGTTAGTACTAACTTTACTAATTCCATGTGAATAGTTTCTATCATTAAAAAAAGTATTTTCACACTATTGTAATAGAGTATTCCAAATCCTATGATCCAACCATGTGAGTCCTCTAGTTATTCTAGTGAGGGGGGAATTGTTCATGAGTGGTTTGGTAAAACATGTGGGATTCCCAAACTCTTAAAAAAGTTACCAAAACACCCCATTCTAATTTACCCCATTTCTCCCCCATCTATCGTCACTCCATTTCTCATTACACCCATTAGTTGGATCCCTCACCAACATATTCCTTCCCTACTCCCCTCATATTTTGATGATTATTCTTTTAAATTCAAATGGGGATCATTGTGGTAAGTTGTCTTTATCACCTCCTTATCCAATTCTTCTCCCATGGGTTTTCTCACTTCCCTCTCACCATATATTCACTATCCAAAAACAAAGAGATGTTTTGGTTCTAAAATCATATAGATATTTCATTAAGAGTGTGTGATCTTCTCACAGTACCTTTAAAACACCATTTTGAAGGTTTCCTATCATCTTGACTAACCATAGGTAGTTCTTCCCTGATTTGTGTTTTCCCACATATGCCACATGATATTGGGTGTTTTAAATAGGCATTATTTAAAATTATATGTGATATTAATATTTAATTCTTTTTAAATTTTCATGTTTATAAATATTTTTATTAAATTAAAATTTATTTTCAATTGGATTTTTAAGGATTTGGGCCTTATTTTTATCTCTATCCAATGAATAAATACTATTTTTTAACAATAAAATATTTTTAATTTTTTTTATAGTGGATTTGGGTGTTTTAATTTTGCAAATTTTTGAATTCATAGAATGAATACCTAATTTGAACTTGGAGTAAATTATCTTTGGAATATATGAAACCATTTCATAATTCCACATGGAATTATGGTTGACACAGGTTTCATAATGGCTTGATAGATGATTTTATATATCATTATAGATTAACGTGTTCTCCCTTAGACGAAGAAAACATTATGGTTTTGAAGGATTATTATAAATATAATATATTGAAGGAATTTTGTGTGGAATGTGATATGTTTGAATAGGGTGAGACACATGGGAACTATGTTAATTAGGTGGTATGAATATTTGATAAGCTAAAATCATATCTATTTTTTGTTGTTATTTAGTTAAATATTTCTAATGATTTATTCAATAATACACTTGGTATGTGTTAAATTTTGTATAAAATGGACTATTGATGTTTCAAAAGAGAAAATGAAGAAAAAGAGTAGAGTTCTCCTATTACACGTTGTGGAACCTCATCACATGATGTGAATCAAGTTTTCAAAGCACTCCATAAGTTGTGAAGAAAGTCATGACTCATGTCGTAATGAATAAATGTGAATAAGAAATTTTAGGATTTGAGTGGACAATACCCATCGTGAACCCTTAAAAACCAATTCCCACCCAAAGATAAAGCTGAAAGGATGTTTTGAACTTAATGAGTCTCAGATAAACGACATTTGATTAGTCAAATATTCAATTCTTAGACGAGATAAACTTGAGATATGAATAGATTCCAAATTAGTTGATAAGTACATAAACCGGCGTTACATGATGTGAATCCCATTACACATCATGTATGTTTTTTCCAGTAAATAAACCAATAGGGTAGTGAATATAGGAATGATTCTTGAGAAGATACATCTTAAATTTTTAATTCCTCTCAAATTATCTTTAACTCCATCTCTTATAAACTCAAATTTCTTAGTCTATTATGATTTTTTTAATACAAGAATCTTGGATTGTTTTTTGAGATTGCCTTTATTCCATTTTTCATCATCTCCATCATTCATCACTGATCGTTGACAAAACTGTGTTGTATACATTTCCATTTCATGTAATCAATTAATTGTAATTTATATTTCTTAAACATAATTGGATGATGTTTCCCATTAGTAACTTAAGTCATTGCATGTTTATTAATGGTTTAAACTCGATTTTTCTGAGCATGTTGAGCACTATGTAAATTCTTTAATCACCCTCATTCAATACTACCATGAGTGGCTAAACCACCCATGGTAAGGATCTAGAGTAGTGGAATCTAAATTAAATAAATCATTAATTTTTAACTTGGTAACCTTAGGGGTTAGTAATCTGGATAAATAATTGTTTTCAATCCAATTCACTCGGACATCCCAAATGATAGGGTTTTTGAATGAAGGACCATATCTTGGTTGGAGTATATTAGGTTATGAAAAATAGCCTAAAATAATTTATACATTTTTTTCAACATTAATGCATCTTTTTTGTCACTATATCGCGATCAAGGAATAATTACCTCTTAGGTAGAAACAGTTGATTTTACCATAGTCAACTTGAGACCACCACTTTCTTCGCAACCTAAACCTTATGATCCTACCAAGGAAGAATTAAGAACATAAATTTTAAAGATCCATGAAATTGATCCTGAACCCTCTCTTATTATTGAACTATGCCATCAAATATCTAGATTTTGATTTCCGAAACTGAACCAACAAGAAAGGACTCCCACACCAGAACCTCTAAAGACATTGGTTTCCAGTTCCTGGTTCTTTTCCCTAGGGGATCAACCCTGACCCTTTTTCTATACTACTCCCTAAGAGCAAGTGATGTTTTCAAAAATAATACAATTATAATATGACCGCAGTCATTTTGAATTAAATGACTCTTGTTAGTGCGTCAAATTTGTGCGCCATTTCTGAGGAGGTAAATTTTTACTTCTCACAGTCAATCCTCTGGCAAAGAATTGGTATTACCTTTCCCTCACCCCCTTTATTTAATTAATTTTCAAGATGTTACTACATACTTGATCTGTGGAATATTGAATGTACATAGTTCCTTTGACTCGTTTGAGGAGACATGATTCTTGAGAACCATTATCCTTCAATTCATAGATTTAATGCTATATCTCTACACGCCTCTAGTCATCCATGACCGATAACAACCACCAAATGGGACCCAACCTACTAACCCCTCCAAACTTACTACATTTTTTACCTAAATAAAACTCGATGCAACAAGAGAGAACCATTATGTATTATGGATTTCCTTTAATCAATGGTTCCAAACAAATAATCATGAGTATTACCATTCAATACCATACTTTTGAGGTCAATCTTGGAATCATTCACAAGATCCTAAATATGGGGAATTTCAGTTGAATTCATTGTGAAGACCCACATGAGCACATCTCCCGCTTCTAGAAAGTTTCTGATACTTTCTCAACTAAGGAGTATCATAAGATTCTATTAGACTTTGTATATTCCCATTCCATACATGATAAAGAGACAAATATTTTAACATGAGTCAAGATCCCATGTGAATCATGACTTTGGGTGGTCTATCCAAGAGGTTTATTGACAAATACTTCCCATCGATCTAGACGTGGAAACTCTGGAATAACATCAAGAAATTTAGAAACACAGATTGATAGTCTGCATAGGATTATTGAAACATATTTATATAAATGATGGGGATGTTCTTACACCATGAACTACACATCTGGATTCATCTACAAAAAATATAACATAGTCTCAAACTAGACGTACGAACATTTTTCAATGCTACAGCTGATGGAGGACTATTGTTTAAAACACCATAATCTGGAAGAGCCATTTTTGATAAAGTCTCTCACAATTATAGCCTATGTAAAAGTGATCATGGACCACCTCGACATGGTATCCACCATGTGGATGAGAACACCAGACTAGTGGTACAGGTTGAAGTACTCACAAAGAAGCTATAATCATTTCAGTTTCTTTCTACACAACCCAATCCAACTAAAATAATTGAAATACTGTCATGTGAGATGTGTGGTGTCCCAAAGCTATACCAAGATTTCAAGGTATTATTTGAAGAGAAACATCCTCAATATTGTAATTATATTAATTTTAACTAGTGGAACCCTCCATTTCAACAGAAGTAGTAGTACTTTCAATAATGTTCGACTCAATAGCCACATCAAAACAACCAGCTCAATTATAAATATTGAATGGTCAAACACATTTTCAGAATCAAGGACCTCTAGGATACCCACCTATGAACCCTATGACAAGACCACAAGAACACGTGCGGAAAAAAATTCCCTTAAAGACCCAAAGAATATTTTTGACGATATCAACCAAGACCTCATTGGAAAAATGATCCTCTCCAAAGTAACATAGGGAAAATTCTAGCAACTTTTGTTCAAGAAGAAGACCATAGAATGACAAATCAAGAGAAGAAGATGCAAAAAAAATAGCTTTTATATGAAATATGAAGGTTCAAATTGGATATATCTCAATACCTTTGTCTAATAGATTACCGGGTACCTATATTGTAATACAGAGACATACCCAAGATAATAAGCAAAGGTTGTATTGCTAAGAATTGAAATGATTTTGTAATTTCAAAATCCAGGTGGAATAGATGAAAGACAACATGAGGAACCTATTAATCAACCTCTAGTAGAAGAAGAAATTGTATATGGGATTGCCCCATCAACACCCCTAGAGTAATCACCAGCCCAAGAATCTGTGAAACCAAAATAACTAGATTATATTTCCCCACCACCCTAAAATCCACCTATTACTTTTTCAGAAAGAGCAAGACAAGGAAGTCATGAAGCATAGTACAATAAGTTCATGGATATGATAAAATAAATTCATATCATTATACCATTTATAATGGCTATTTATAAAATTCCAAATATTCCAAATTACATAAGGATATAATTTCTAAAAAAAGAAAAATGGAAGATTTTGGTTTCATATCAATTAACCAAGAATGCTCATCTATTTTTCAGTAGAAAATTCCACCAAATATGAAAGGCCCAGTAAGTTTTTCAATAGAATTTTCTATTTAAGAAAGTAAATTTGTAAAAGCATAGTGTGATCTCATGGAAAGCATAAACTTAATTAAAATGTGTTTATTTTTCATGTTGGGGTTTTAGTAACTCAAAACAACTCGAGTGGCACTATAACATGCAGAAAATTTAGTGATTTGACATAGAGGAATTCTTGGAGATGTGCTGGTCAATGTTTGAAATTTAATCTTTCTAGGAGACTTCCTAGTTCTAGATATGGTTGAAGAATGTGACATCTCTATTATACTTGAAAGTCCATTCTTAGCTGAAGGAATGGACTAGATTGATGTGAATTATAGATGTATAATGTTTTTAGTCATTAAAGAACATGTAGTCTTCAACCATATAAAATATTCTAAATAATAATCTAATGATATTGATTACAACACCATCTCTCTTACACAAGAGTGAAGAAAACACATAGACACAGAAGAAGAAACTGAATACTCATTCTCAAATGTAAAAGAAGAATGGCATTTTTGGAATGTGATCTTCAATGAACCTCTCACATGTGAAACCATTCCACCATTAAGACCATCAATTATTCAACCACCAACATTAGAGTTTAAGCCTCTACCAATTGTAATTATGTATACATACTTAAGAGATTCAACCTCAATGCCATTAATCATCAACTCCAAACTATCTCAGGAATAAGAAGAAAAAGTGGTCAACATCTTGAAGTGACAAAAGCATTCAATTTCGTGGGGTTTGGGTGAGATCAAAGGAATATCCCTATTATTTGCAACCTCAATATTCTACATGAGGAAGATGTAAAACTAAAACAACAACCACATAGGTGGCTCACACCACCAATGAAAGAAGTTGTCAAAAATGAAGGTATTAAACATCTAGATGATGCAATAATCTTTTCCATAAATTTTAGTGAATGGGTGATACCACTACAAGTATTTCCCAATAATAGTGGACACACATGAGAGAAGACTGATAAAAATGAATCTATCTCAAAATTCACACCAATCTAAGAAGGAGAGTTTTCAGGTATTACTAAAGCATGAATGAATCAATAAGAAAATAACATTTTCCATTACCCTTCATGGATCAAATGTTGTAAAGACTTGCATGACATGAATTCTAATGTTTCTAAAAAGGATATTCAGGACATGATCAAATTGTAGTCTCCCTAGATGATTACTGAAATTCCATATTCACATGCGCATTTTGAACCTTCACCTATAGGGATATGTCATTCGTAATATGTAATTCTTTAGAAACATTTAAAAGATACATGATTAATATTTTTCCTGATAGGGAATAAGAATTTCTATAAATATTAAAGGATGATTTCTAAATATATGGAAGATCTTTCAATGTCTATCTATAAAATATGGAGTTACTCATATGATGATGTGAAGAAAAATTCATTGTACGGAAATTGGAAATGTTTCAATTTATGGTTGAAGGAGTCATAATACTAGTGCATAACATTCCTATAGAAGGCGTATAATTCTATCCAGCGAAGATCAATTTCATCAAGGATTTACCCAAATCTTCAACACTTAAGGGAATAAGAATCTTTCTAGGCTATGTAGGATTGTAAATGTGAATTTTAGAAGACTTTACAAAAATTTAACACCCATTAACACACCTTTTTAAAAATATGTTCTTTTGTGATTTGAAATAGATATTTTGGATGTCATTAAACACTTTAAAGAATTACCTAATAACATACCATGTAAACAATCTACCTAACTAGGACAAGAATTTTGAATTGATGTATGACACAAGAAACTTTACTATTAGAGTAGTTTTATGAAAAAGAGTTAGTCAAAAATTTTATCACATCATCTATGATAGACGGACACTGAATGAAGCTCATATCAACTACAAAACTATAAAGAATGAACTCTTATCTATTTTATATTCATATAAGAAACTATGTTCCTTTATGGTTTTATCCATGGTTATTGTGCACACCAATCATGTTGTCCTAAGGTATTTATAGAACTAGAAGGATGCTAATACAAGGATGATAATGTGGATCCTATTACTATAATAATTTGTTATTGTGATTAATGAAACCAGTGACATGAAAAATTTAATCCCTTATCATTTATCCCAAATTCCCCTTCAACTCATCAAGGGTGATGATGATATTGATATCGATGTATATTTTCTTAATGTAACTCTTTTTAAGATTAAAGTGAAACTATGTTTCTATAATATCTCTAATTATCTCTCCATATGATTTTTCAACAAAACCTCTCATATCAACAAAAAAATGTTTTTTGTATGGAACAAAACATTATTACTGGGATGAACGAGTCTTGTTTAAACATTACACTGATTGTTTATTGTGGCATTGCATCACTGAAATTGAAATCTAAAATGTGATATAAATTTTCCATACATCCCTAACTAGAGCACATCATGGACCCATGTACACCATAGAAAATATTCAGCAATGTGGAATTTTTTATTCCAAACTACACGATGACACAATAGAATTTTTTCAATGCAATGATAGGTTCTATGGAACTGGAAACATTGGGAAAAGGAAAAAAATTCCTCAAACCCCAATAATGGAAGTTGAAATATTCAAAATTTATGGAATACACTTCACGAGACCATTTCCCATCTCACATGGAATGTTATACATTCTTGTTGTCATTGACATCATCTCAAAATTGGTAGATGAAAAAGCCACATCCCATGACACAGTGAAAGTGGTCATGAATTTACAAAAAATGAATCTAATTTAAGGATTTGTATTTTCAAGATTAATAATTAGTGATCTAGAGACACATTTCAAAAATCAATAAGATAATGATTACTTGGAAAATAAGTAATCCAATACAATACAGGATGTCCCTAACAAAATAAAATAAGAGCTAAAGATGAACTATCAAATAAAGAGATAAATAAAGTATTAAAAAATGTAGTGAATACAAGACAATGTGACTAGAGTTTGAAAATGGAAGATTCACTATGCACATACCACACTGCATACAAAAATATCATTGGTACAACACCATTCAGACTGGTTATGGGAAACAGTTTCATCTTCTATTCGAACTAGCACATCACTCAAAATAGGAAATTAAATATCAAAAATTGTATTAAGGGAAATCTAGAGAAGATAAGATTATATAATTGGAAGAATTGTAAGAAATCAGAGATATGATTTTGAAAATTCCAAATCTACAAGAAGCAAACAAAGAAATTTCATGATCAATTCATTCCAAGGTATATATTTTCCTAGAGGAATAAGAACCTCTTATACAACTCCATATTAATATTATTATATCTGAAGATAAAATATTGATGATACATCTTTTTGAATTCATTCAATTGTTTCCATATATGACCATTATGATTCATAGAGAGGGTGTACCACCATTAAAAGTTAATGGCCCAAGACTAGAATTCTATCATGAACCCTTTCATGAGGGTTTGTTTTATTATACATGAGTTTAATTGAGCCTTAATGGAGTTAAGATACCTATAATAAAGAAAGAATTGAGTGGGAGGAAACCCAAGGTAGGTTATCTTAGCCTATATTAGATAAGTATTTTTTTAGGGAATCATAGAATCTTCCTGAATCTGGAGGCTAGGGGTTGAACAAAAATTGAGATAAAGTATTTCATTACACGTGTAATTGTGTTACATGATGTGTATATTTTCTATCAAAAATTCTTTTTAAAACAAGTATTATATGACATAGAACATGGGATCATATTGTGTAACACCATTAGAAATGTTTTTGAAAAATAAGTCATGAATCCTAGGATGACACCCCAAAAATCCATTCACCCCCAACCATCAACCTCCCGTGTGTACTAGCCAAACCCACTCCTATCATTATCCCCCTATCATAAGTACCATTCTCCTCCCTCACTCAGGCACCACCCACAACCTCCATCCCTTCTCCTCTCCTCTCCCCACCCATCTAACTCGCACCCTCCTCCCTTCCCTTCAAATCCCTTATCTGAAAGCACCTAACCCCCTATATCTCTCTCCTATCTGACAACTTAACCGAAACACCCCCAAACTCACCAAAAAAATAGATACCCTTCTACGATGAACAACACTCAAATGATACAATCCATATCCTCAGAGTCTTCTTCAGACCATGAGACTCAACCTCTGTCCAATCACCCACATTATACCATATCAAACGCACATCATGCACCTTATTCACCTCATGAATTAGAAAATGATACACTAGATACTCAATATGAATCCTCATCAAGCTATGAGGACTCATACATTGATGAAAAACTCCCTCTACATATCATCATATGATTATTTGGAAACAATAACCATGTAAAACTCATTAGGATGTAGGCTAAACCAATGTTAACAGACAAGAATTTAGGCTTTCCTATTCTTCCCTACCTGAACATTAGTGATTTCATCCTCGACCTCCTCGATACACTGGATATAGACTACATTATTGAGCTACGTGAGGATACATACATGGAGATATTTTTGGGGTTCCTATCTACTTTGGAGGGGGGGGGCATTTATAGATTAAATTTGTATCTGTGTGGTCAAAAACATGAGCTACCCTTTTATGAATTTAGTATTGTACAAGGAATTTGTACAGAGGAGTATTACACATCAGAGGTTTTTCTGAAACATTGGCTAGAGCCACCCCAATACAATTAGTGGAACCTATGTAAGATGATTGAATATAAAACTAAAATACCAGATGAACCCTTATCACCACGTCTACCCAGTTTTGTAGCCCATCTTTGTGGATACTTCTTAGTGCATTAACACATGAATGGTTTTCCAGGGAAATGTCATACGGGAACATGATAAATATAAATGTGATCATCTTGGATTATTCCATGGTTGACCCAGCAATAAAACTGGTTTCCCAATTCACATATTAGTACAAAGATCATTCCCAACAGACTAGATTAACCTTGATGGGAAGATCATTCATCAAACACCTTGCCCGATATCTCTCTGTTTTTTTATGAAACTCTTCCACTCACCTCACTTGGCCCCTTAGAGATCATTGATTTCGTTATGATGAAAAATATGACTATTTTGGTGAAGTAAGAAGTTATCTACCACTAGGAACTAGTCATGCATGAGTTAATATAATAATAAGACCTATTATTAGCATAAAACCCACCAGCTGAACCACCCACTACTTCCCTACCTTCCCCTAACACTATAACATCCAGTACTACTACACCGACTCATCCCCCACCATATCTAGAGACTATGTAGATATGCATCTAGGATAACCTAAACCATATCTCAACCCATATGCATATGACTTTCACCAAGCTCACCGATTTCACCACCCCTCTACCGTCATCCTCTCCCACAGTCTCTCCGTCGCCACTAGCACGCACTATTCCCTCCTCTTGTACTGCTACCATACCACCCAAAACCCTTCCCAACCTTCCCACATATATCACTGACCATAATACCCCATAGGATTACATAGTTGATTAATTTTTATGTGTAATGAGACTAAACACTGCCACTACAACCATGGTTCCTTTTGTTAATCAACCTGCCAGACTCGTGATGCCTCTATTGATCAGCACATCTCTACAACCCACCCCACCCCATTTGTCCCGCTCTATGACTTCACCCTTTATGGTTGAACCACCCACACTTTATATATCCACTTCCAGTATTCCAACAAGACATAAACCACCTCCACCTTATATATATTGGAAATTAGAGGATATTTGTTTCTAACTAATAATCATAGTCAGAAACTTTTCCCATTTTTTGTTTAGATTTTATCTTGGGGATGGCTTTTTTCTTACTCTGTGTATGCCTAAATTTTTTACTACTCATATATATATATGAGAACTTATTTTTGTATCACTTTTACATGGATTTAATTTCATTTCATTCAAATTTTCAATAGCTATGTCTAGCTCCTGTGTGTCATCTATTGTTGTCGATGGATATGTACCACCATATATTATGGTCTAAAAGGTGACTGAAAACATAGATGAAATACCGCAAAAACTAAAGAACATTCTTTGAAATTTCATGTATTGAATCAAATACCTAGAGAAATAAATCCATTCACTCCACATCTGATTGATGCTTTCGGTACTCTTGAAGTCATCAAACCGGTCAAGTGACCCTGCCAGCTGGAGGAAACTGCCACCATTAACTATAGCTTCTAGAGGAGACACTGAGTTGATGGACATCACAAAATGATATTTTGGTCCATCCATCCATTGGACTATGTCATGTTAGAATACTATGGGAGGAATCCCATAGTTCATTATACTTCTATATTGACTCATCATGCTAGAGTTTGTTTAATTTTCATTTTGAGTCCATTTTTTGCTCTTTTGTAAAAATATGTTGCATTTAAATAAAATTGTTTACCCTTTCTCATAATACTATGCACCTTCCTGTTATTATACTTATCCATTTTTTATCCTTTACACTAATGTTTAATCCATTGTAGTACTAGTTTTAAAAAAATTCAGGTGACCCAATTTCAGTATCATAACAAAAACGTTCCCTTATCGAATTCCAATTCATTCTAGGATCTCTCGATTCCCTACATATATAATATTTCGATTTCCATTTCATTTTATATATTTATTTTCTATAAAACTACACAATAAATCCCATAATAGTGCTGACACTATCTAATTCTATGTGTCGGGGATTTTTTCTTATGTTTCACTTTTGATATAGTTAAATATTTTACTATTATAATTTTTTAAGATAAAATTTTCAAAAATTATAACCATAAATAAAACCTGAAAATCATTTTGAAAATTTAAATAAATGAAAATGTTAAGTATGAAATTTTTGGAATCTATGTTTTGTCTCTATTTATTTATTATATTGATTGTCGAGCAGATATATTTAATTCAAATTAATTTTTTTAAAATTATGGTTAATTGAATTATTACTTGGTTTTATACACTTATTAATTACCAGTTTATATTTTTATTTTCATTCCTTAGAGGATACTAATCATACAATCGCATATTATTTGTGAGAATATTTCTTAAGTGATTCCTATAATATGTAAACCTATCAGAATATTCATTGAGATCTTATTGAATTTAAGTTTGAACATGTATAATTTTAAAATTATTTTTTGAATATTTTTTTATATTTTTTTTCAAAGTCCCACCTTGCATAAAATATTAATTAATCCCATAGTTTTAATGAATTAAATTATTAGCACGAATCTATTCCTTGGAGATTTTTCTTTTCTATCCTTCTCTTTGTGTAAAGCCTGATTTTACTATTGAACAAGTGTGGGGGAGTCTTTCAGATATCACGAGATGATTTCATTACAAAGTTGTATTGTGTTACTCACCAGGATATTTAGTTGAGATCATTTTATACATTATATAATTTCTCTTCTATGCAGTTCCGTTGAAAAATAAAAAAGAAAAGAAAAATTGATATGGGTTGTGGATTATGAAGGTCAAAAATAACCATTTCAAGATGGATGAATCCCCTAAAATATCATATGTGTTTAGGGGTTTGATGTGAGATTTGTACTAGACAAGATTTTCAGAATATAAAAATAAAAAAGGAAAGGAAAGGAACACGACCCTAGTTTTTTCACATACATGAAAAATATATGGATCCAACCTAAGATGTTGGGATAATGGATTTTAAGCATTGAATGAGTCATTTAATTATATTTTTTATGACATTCATTCCTTATACCTCAGATCCCACCCTCTTTTTTGAGATTGTTTTTCATTTTTTACCTACCAAACCAAATTCTCAGAGTCATTAGAACCCAATTGATGAAGTCCTCATGATTTATATTGTATTTGTTCTAACAAATTAGTGATGATAAAACCAATTGAAGCCTATTATTAGGAGAATGTATTCATGTTATGAGTATAACTCCAATTTCATAAAAATGTAGGTGATGAAAGAAAATTTATTGTGAATTAAATTTCAAATTGATATAAAGTTCAAGGAAAAATTAAGATATTGTAATTAAAGAATTATATATTTTTTTGAACAACTGAGCTATGAGGCTTGGCCATTTTTTTATGCAGGGATGATTTTAGAAACTAACCATTTCTTCTTTGACACATTTTTACTTTTCTGGTCATAATGAATATTATATTTTTTAAAATTTTCTTATCTTTTTGAAATCACCATTGAGACGTTTTTTCTTGAGGAAAAGAAATTGTTCATGTGTGGGGGAATTTGATAATATGAAATCATACCTACGTTTTTATTTCATTTAGTTAATTATTTTTGTTTAATTATTCGATAATTCACTTGGTATGTGCTTAATTTTGTAGAAAATAGGCTTCTGAGGTTTCAAAGGTGAAAATGTAGAAAAAAAGCATAATTATCCGATTACACATCATGAAACCTCATTACATGACGTGTAGCACGGTTTCACAACATCAAAAAAGTAATGAAGAATGTTCTGACTCATGTCATGATCACTACATGTGAAGATGTTATTTCACGATGTGAGTGGTCAATACAAATCATGAACCCTTTAAATGTAATTCCTGCATAAAGATGAAGATTAAACGAAGATACACATCGTGAGTCATAGATATTTGACATGAGATGAGTTGAATATTAAAATCTTAGATGAGATACATATGAGATAAATGTAGATTCAAAATTCATTGAGAATTACATATATCTACATTACATGATGTTATTACCATTACATGGCATGTAAGTTTTTTCCTATAAATAAAGCAGTTAGGTATTGGACATGGGAGAGCTTCTAGAGTAGAGAAATTATATGTTTTAATTCCTCTCGAGTTCCCTTTTACTCCCTCTCTTGTAAACTAAAATTTCATATCCAATTTTAATTATTTTAATTTAATTCAAGCATCGTGGATTGTTTTTCGACATCGGTTTCATTCATTTTTTATCATCTCACTATTCATCACCAATCATTAACGAACTCGTGTTTAATCCATTTACATTTCAAGTAAGTAATTAATTTTAATTAAGATTTATTAATCACTATTTCATGATCATATCCATTGTTAACTTAATTCATTTCACTTTTTATAAATTTTTTAAACTCGATTGTTCCTAGAAAGTTCATCACCATGTCAATTATTTAATCACTCACATTCAATCCCACTATTAGTGGATAAACCAACCTGGAAAAGGATCGAGAGTAGGGGAATTTAAATTTAAAAATGCATCTATTTTTAACTTAGTATACACAGGGGTTAGAAATAGGGATAAATAATCATTGTCAATCAAACTCACTTGAACATCAATAACAATGGTATATTAGAGTGAAGGACCCTATCTCGGTTGGAGTATATTAGGTTGTGACTAATAGACTAATCCTTAGGATCCTATCTAGGATGTTTCTATATCCTGAAAAAATAATATTTACCTCTTATGTAGAACTATTTGATTTGAACATAGTCAACTTGAAACCTCCGCTTCTTTTACAGCCTAAACCTTTGGATCTATCCAAATTAGAATTAAGAATTTCTTTTCTACAAATCTGTGAAATTTATACCAATCCATCACTTATTCCTGAAGAAAACCATAATATTAGTAAATTAAGTATTCCCAATCTAGACCAATAATAATGTAATCCCACACCAAAAGGTACCAATCCATAGGTTTCCAGCACCTGCTTCTTTTCCCTATGAGATCGACCCCATACATTTCATTATAATACAAAATAGTATCAAGTGATGATTGAGAAAATAATACAATTATAATCTAACCATAGCCCGTGAAAATTCAATGATGTGTGCATGTGCATAACTATGCCAAGTATACTAGAAAAGTTACTCTCTCCCTAACCCTTATCCTATAACACAACAATAAAAAACAACATGATTATATAGATGAGGTTACTATGAGAAACCTGATTTCTTCCTCCCTATTAACTAATGAAATTAAAAAGTATCATATGTTTTGATCATTTAGAGTAAAATAATCCTATAATTGTAGGCATTAACATTAGTTTCCCAAGGGTTTCACTTGGTTTTTGGTTAGGTCTTTATTAATTTTTAATCTCTCTTTTCTTCCTTAAATTATCAAGAGTAGGTATTCTTTAAAATTGTTTTTAAATATTAATTGTAACGTATGTTGTTCATAAATTTTATTTTTAAATTGACTAAAAATTATTTTTAAAAGGGTTGTTTTGAAAGTAGTTCTAGATGGTTTTTATGAATAAGGTTTTACAATAGAAACTATGTCAAATATTAAAAAAAAATCTCTGTGATTTTTGTCATTTTAATAAATAGAAAGTAAAAATTTATAAAGAATTAAAAATATTATATTGGAATTTATTATAAAATTGATAACCTATTTTCTAATTGTGTATTTGAAATAGAGTGTATGTTTTGTTTGAGATATGGAAATATGTGGAATCAAAGGTTCGTACCTACTAGTATATTTATTCTCACACCCTACAGACAACACTTATTGATTTTAGACCAAGTTGGTTTATAGGTTTTGTATTTTTTATTATAATGGAATCAGAGTTGTATGAACAGTGAACTATGATCACATTGAATGAAATTATCATGTATATATCTGTATTTTTTAGTATTTCACTATATTTTTCCATGTCGATATTTACTGAATCCAGATGTATTTATTTGTATATGAAATATATATATGGAGGATGAAGTGGAACATTGAATTATTTTGTGTGAGGGTGTTTTAGGGTGAGATGAGGAATTTTTTTTTCATATATTATATATGGTGTTATCTGAATTATTTATGTTTCCTTGGAACTAATTATTTTTTTTATCATGAGAATATTGTTATGGAATTTAATTTTGTAATTTAGTTTTAATTTTAGTTCTTCACAAATAATGGTGTATATATGTATAGAATCATTACCAATGATTACTTTTGATGTTTGTGAAACGTTTTTATACATATGGGGATCAGAAATGTCCATTGGGTCATTTTTAAGCCAGGTCATGTGCCAATTAATGTAAATTTCAATCTTTCTTTTAAAAATGGTATTAGAGACAATGTTTCATTAGATTACCATAGTTTAAAAAAGAACATTTTTATTTGAGTGTATATGGTATATATAGGTAGGACTATCAAGACATGATATTTTGTAGTGGAAAGAGTTTTAGGAGAACATGGTTATTCTGAACATCGATTCACTCTGATATGTTGGGTTTTAATTCATGGTATTTGGTTTTGGTATATTATATTTTATGTTGATGTTTATTTGGGATAAAATGAGAGTTTAGTTAGTGGTACATGGTAAGATAAAACAATTGGTAAACCATGTGGAGACTATATATATTGTTAATTATTACTCACAACGATGGTTGTGTGATTGTCACATTATTCGATCCAATCTTTTTTTTAAAACATAAAACAATCATTATGTGTTAGAACTCATAATAACATGTTGGATATTATATGGTTTAGTTTTATAGAAATAAAAAAAACTACATGAATAACAAAAAAATATTCCACTAAAAAGGATTGTTCATATGTTCAAACTAATTTACTTTTAGTAAATCTCATAACCTGGGGATGTATAGAAATAAAGGGTTAATATAAATCTATGTAAGGTAATAAATAAAGGAAATGAAACCTGAACGATCATAAAATATAATAAATGAGGCACAAAATTAGATAATAATCATACATATATGATAAATAAAATGGAATTTTTTCTGCAACATAATATTTAGTCATTCGTAATCATATCACCACAATTCATCACCAAGGTGTTATAAATCATAATTTCCAAATTCATTCACCAAGGTATCATGAATAATTCCATATTTAGACATTTATTATTTACCCAATGAATTTGAGTACTATTAAGGATCATCGTTTATATTTATTTATTCATTTGTGTAATAAATACCATAAAATAAAATATAATCAATAACCCTTTGAAAACAGTGAATGAGTCGCATAAAGAATCATTGAGTACATACGTACGTACAGACTAGAATATTCCATCATTTTTAAACCTATAAATGTAATACAAGATTCATTCATGTAAATCAGTAAATATATAAATAATTGTTTCATCTAGGTGAATACCCATGGGTAAGAGAGTGTGTTATATATTTAATTTATAATAATATTTCATGTAAAATAGAGAAATTAAATAAATTAATTTGGAATCCCGATGATATATAATATGGATTAAAGAGAGGCATAGTGGGAGAGAAATAAGGACACTCCTTGAAAAAAAAATATATTGGAAGTAATGGGGAAAATAAAAATGAAAAATAAAGAAGTTATCAAAAAATTTAAGGAAAACTTCAAATAAGGTTCATGAATAAGAAAAAAGAAAAGGATAATTCCCTTACCTTAAATCCAAACATATTTCAAAAAAATTAGCCTCTTGAAAAATTGAATTAATTATATTATTACTTGGAATGGAAATTTAATTATGTTAATATTTTAAATATTTATCAATTACAATCATTGGATTGTATTTACTAAATGATGTCATTAAAGGTAAACCTTTTTGATATGATATTTTCCTTAAAATTTCCATTATTTAATAAATTTAATGATATTTTTTACATGAAAATTATAAATTATTAAATTTATTCATTTATATATTAAAAATAAATTATTAAAATCATATTTCAGGGTGGTGATAATAATAGAATTTGAATCATCCTCATATGTGGTTAACTGACTATTAACGAGATACTATAAAATGTGTAGGATGATAATTATGAAATATCAATAACATGAAAATGTTACTATTTGGGTAGGATGAAATCATTAATATAATTCCTAAAATATGGTTAATTTATCATATGTTATTTAGGTTTTTAATTAATTAGGAAGTAAGTAAATAGAAGAGGAAGATGAGGGAATAATGGATGAAAACATAGTCTTTTCTCATTATTGCTTTTCTTTTATATAAAAAACTTGGATTACACCATAAATAAAATATGGTTGATAACTTTATTGATAGAGAGGATTTTTTAGGGGTTTAGTTTTGGTATGTGATAGAGTATTGGTTATCTAAGGGTAGGGAGACTGGGTATTTATACTTGGGGAAAGAGGTATTTGTATAATGAAATATTGAATAAAATAATATGTCCAAGGTAAACCTTATAGTAGTGATTTTTGTAAATTACAAACAATATGTAAAAAATAATATATATATTAATTACGTTAAGAACTTTTATAATTTATTAAAAGAAAGGTGGAAAAAATGAGAAATTATTATTTTAACGAAACACATTTAAATTTAAACATTGGAAAATAATTTTTATATTTAGAATTAGAATTTAATGGATTATTTAACTTATTATATAAATTTTTAGTTGATATTTGGATTCTAGAATTTATGAGGTCTTTAAAACATCACTTCTGATCTAATTTAAATGCCTCGGTTTCGAAACAAAATTGTATTTTTACTATTCTCCTAAAAAGGAAGTATTTTAGAGATTTACCAAAAAACACCATTATAAAATTTTGACATGATGATTCAAAAAATGAAAATCATTTTATCCAAATAATTTTATAACATATATTGTTTTCAATATACATATAAAAAATATTATTTTTATGAAATACTAGTTTATAAATAAGTTTACAAATGTTCTTTTTTTCATTTTGATTTTTAATCATTGTAATTATATTATGGTGATATAATACTTATATTTCATGAAATTATTTATATTAATTTTTATAATATTGATGTAAAATAACAACTTCACCATTCATGATACTATTTTCAACAATCTAGTTACTATTCCTAATGGTCATGTTATAATAAAAATGGTCACATTACTATTCCAATGGTCATATTACCTCTTATAAATAAAACATAATTAATTCTATATAAATTTATTAAAATTACACCCATGGTTGTATATTTTCCTTTTATAAAATTTATATTTATTTACTAATGTTATTTCATATTTATATAGTGTTCTTCATGGGAAAGATTATCATAGAATATATGAAAAATAAAAAATTTCCCATTGTACATAAATAATTATATTTTTAAACCATTTAAATGTTCAATATTTTCATGGATTTAGTTTCTAAATAATTTAGTTTTAATCATTAGTGATTTTTTCTCATTTTTCAATGTGTTTCATGAATAAAATGACATATGATATAAAACACATTCTTCAAGGAAAACAATATTACTAATAATATTAGGTTCATTGAATTTTTACCCCTTTATAAATTTCAACCATGTAATTTCAAATCATATTCTTAGTTGATAATAGAAGAGGTTAATTTTGTGTTATCATTTCATCTAGTTCCCATATTTCCTTATTGTATGTTTCTCTACATCACTTTTACAAGTTGATTTTATATTGCATTGTATATTGCCTCTATGATCCAAGGTCTTCATCAGTTTCTCCTCATATGATAGTTCATTCTCTAGTTATAGAATCGTTGTATTTTGTACATTTGAGTGATCTGGTATGTCCTCAGAAGAGATACATGGAAAATATCATGAACTTGAGATATGTTTGGTGGAAGTGAAAACTAATATTCCACATTCCTATTCAATCAATGATCTAAAATTGGAAAATATACCTATTGTATAAGATTTAATTTCTTTCTAAACTATAATAATCTCATTAATTCAGTTATTTAATGGAGTATTTTTTTCTCAAAATTTAATCTCCATGTTCCTTCAATTGTTTTTATCATAGATATTTTCTTGAGATTGAGAAAATTTTATATGTTTATTGATGGATTGAAACTTTTTTGTAGTCTATTTCACAATACCAGGTCCAGGTATTATTCGTTCACCAACTAAATTCCATCTATTTAGAGGTTTATACCACCTCCCATATAGTGTTTCATATGGATCCAATTAAATACTTGATTGGAATTTATTATTGTATGAGAAATCAGCTAGCAGGGGATATTAAACCCATAAACCTATAAATTGCATTGAGTATGATCTTGGCATGCCATCAAGTGTATAAATATATTTTCATATTAGAAATTATTTTGGAGGTGATAAGACATATTAAAATTACATTCATGTTTCAGAAAAAATTGAATACATCTCTAGAATTTAAAAGTAAATATGGGATCAAAATAATAAATGATTTAATGTGGTTCCACATGAACCCTCATTATTTCCTTTATGTATATTATGGAATATTGGTCAAGTTAAAACTATTCTTGAAAAATAATGAATTGGATAGTCTATTGAGTTGATCCATCAAAACCCATATAACTTTTTTTTCATTTTCATGTCATCAGGTGGCTAGTGTAAAAGTCCATCGTGATGTTCTCTATTTTATATATAGGGTTTGGGAAATTGGTACACCATCCCCTTAGACTTATATTTATCTACTATAACATTCTGACATACTTATCACTTTTAGGTATACTCAGAATTCTCATTATACATGCCGTCCCTGAATAAGTACCCTCAAAGATCACGATATATCTCTGTACTTCAAGGATGGATAGAGAAAGATGATCCATTTTCATTTTCCTTTATCTCTTTATTTTTCTGGGGTGAAGAAGTTAAAAAATTCTATTTATAAACCAAATGAAACCATCTTCATTGATGTTGAATTCATGAGTCCTACCCTAAATTAGTAATTTCACCTTCAGTTGATGCTCTAGATCATCCTATTGTTCCTCCTTGATCCTCTCATAGATAGATGTTTGGGAAATCATTTGTTCAATTTTGGATTTATTAACCATGTTTATTATTTCCTAGAATATCCTTTGAATATAAAAGAAGATATGTTTTTCCTCAATCCAAATCATGGATAGAGTAGAAGGTTTTTTTCTACTAATATAATTAGATTCATTATTCTCCCTTTGATAATGGTAGTGAATAGATAAATTATATTCCTTGACTATCTCATACAATCCTTATTGACACATGTTAAGATCCTTATTTGTGAATAAATGTATAAAAAATTGGATACTTGTGTATATATCACATCTCTAGATAGAAATATGGTTTCTCCAAATATTTAGAGAAAATATGACTATAACTGACTCTAGGTTTTGAGTAAGATAATTATATTAATGAGGCTTTAACTATTATTTTTCATAATAATAATTTTTTTCTTTTTTTATGAGTACACATACAAGTCATTTTAACGTATCATCTATATAAATGACACGTTATTCCCCATTAAAGGGTAATCTAATAACATATCCACAAACCAACATCCACTCTAGATAAATGAAACTTTCCTCATGCTCATTTATCAAGATAAACATAACTACCTATAGAGATAAATTCAATAGTATATTATAAATTTATAAAATGTTTTTTCAAAACCCCTATTTATTATCATTCCGGAAAAATGATACTAAATATATCATTTATAGTATTATGATTTAGCCACTCCAATATGACCTTTTATTGGTAGGATCAACTGATATTACTTCACTTGTCATGATGTTCCCTAAAAATGTATCTTTTTGTGAGAATAATTCAAATTTACAGAACCTACCATAAAACTTATCCTTCCTTTGTTTTCTTAAAATGAAAAAAGATGATCCTATTGATTCTCATAAAATATATAATATATCATAATATAATCAATAAATACCACCAAAACATTAAAAAATGTAATATTTAAAGACTCTATTCATCATTCCTATAAATATAGTTCGATTATTAGTCAATATAAAGGGATTTGAAAACAGATCATGCTTAAAACTTATTTGAATGGTGGTTTTTAGGTTATCATTTATCATATACCTTTACTTATGGTACCAAATTCATAGATAAAACATAGAGATGAAATTATCAACTCAAATATCATCAAACAAATCGTCAATTCTTAGAAGAGGGTTCTTATTCTTATCTATGATCCCATTAAGTTCTATATAATTAATAGATAGATTCATTGAACTATACTTCTTATTTACAAAGATTGAATGGTCTCCCTAATGGGACCCACAAGGCCAAATAAAAAAATCCCCTTAAAGTTTTTGAAACTACTTATTTAAATTATATAACCCAAAATATACCATTTTATATGAAGCCTTCAATATTATCTCCGATCCATGTATGTGTTAAATATAGAAATGTACCTATCTTTATAGGGTATATATGGATATCACATTAGGAAATACATCGATTTATTACCAAAAGGGGGAAATTTTCTATCTATGCACATTTTATTTCTTATTTTTCTTCCCCCATTTATCTATATAATGAATTATATAGGGGGTTATTCTAGATAGGGTTCAGGATGGGCTATTTTTCAATCAAAAAAAGCTCTAGGTTTTCCATTTAAGGCCATTAAAATTTCATTTCCTCTACATTTAATATTATAATTATACTTTCAGAGAATTATCATTAATGGTATAGTGTCAAATTTTACCATGGGAATGAATACAATACTTTTAATGAGATTACACTAAAATATGTAAATAATATAGTTTTTATACACCTTTGATACCCGTATAATTACTACATGAGTTTTTATTAATAACACTACTTCTAAAAGTTTTTTTTAATTCTTAATTATTTAAAAACATAGTTTAAATAAAGGAATGAGTAGAAAATGATACAAATAGATTAATTTCTAGATTTTAGAGCTCAATGAGTGTACCTATCACCACATCATTTTCCCACACTAACTCAATCACTATAACTACGAATGAATAAAGATTCACCCTAAGAGTGTGCTAAGGTTGATATTGGTTTCTTTATATTATCTTATTATTTGGATATTTATTTTTAAAGTTTACAATATTTCTAATCTTTATGGGTAAAATTTCCTTTTGATCTTACACCATCTTGTGTTATTCATTTTCATTTGTATGTTGATTATTCACCTCAATACGATAATTTTGATGTATATAGAAATCAATACTACACATATATCACATTTGAAACATAAAAAAAGTCCCCAAATTATTTTTACCAAATTTATAGAATATGGGTAATTATAATTTCATTCCTTCAATCATATGATCAAAATTATTCCTTGTGTTTACCTCCATTTCTATCCTAATTAAATTCATTATATAATGCAATTATGTCTTTATGAACTCTATTTCAGCATTAAAAGAACTCCACACTATCTCTGTATAGATTTTACGATATTGATTTACTATATTATGTTATATATGGGGTTATATATCACCAAATAACCTATCAAAATTATTATAGGATCTATAATATTTCTAATGGGGTGTTGAGGATGTTTTTTAATATTCATTTTATAGCTTCCCACTGATTAATTTTCATTCAAATTCAACTTTTAGAAATCCTTCTCCATTTTTTTCACATCGGGCATGGGGAATATTTATTTAAATACAATCTATTGAACTCTTCTTAACCCATGAAATCAATCTCCCCTATTGGAATTGTGTTCTTAATCAATTTCCATCACACCTCATCTTCTCCTTCTAAGAAGTATACTACCAAGGGGAATTTATCTATATTTGAACAAAATAAATATTGATAAATTCATTTCTATAGAGGGAATGAATTGTTTAAAATTAATGAATCAATAGCTTCACTAAAATAAGGTGACTATTGATGCATGAGTGGATCGGCTAAACATTGTTCCCTGCTATGTGAATCAATCATCTCAAATACGATTTGAAAAATTATTTATAGCCGTATATAGTTGATTCAACACACTTATAAAGTATTTTGTTCTTTCTTGCATCAATTTAGTAATTCCATTAGTGCATCATTCATAACAGTAATCATTTAAGTTTATCCTTCCATGTCAATAAATTTCACTAATATAATAAATCCATAATGGTATACATGTCACATTTATGAGTATTTTTAATTATAAATAGGTTTATTTCTTAAAACAATATGTTTAATAAAATTATTTATTAATATCTTCAAATAATAGTCCCATTTTCATTTATCATTCATAATGGTCCATAGAAACATGTGATTTATAAAGAATATCCCTTGGGAGTGTCAAACTAGTTGTGTATAAACGCCAATGATCACGCACAAGGTGATGATCAAGTAAAACCTAGTACACCCTCTTCCAATTTATTACCCCTCAGTTTATCTATGACAAAGCCACACCCACTTGTGGTGTCAGTATAGGGATTTCAATTCTTGGAAACCACATTCCATGTACTTTAAAAATATTCTCAGATGTATTCCTATATTTAGACATATTTCTAGTGTGGTTAATCGAATTTTCAGATCTGAATTTCCAATAGTAATTTTTTTTCTTTTACAAACTATAGAATCCCACTTTTTTAATATATAAAACATTAATTACTAATCACAACCATTAATAACACACAAAATCATTTAAGGTTTTTATTTAGGGAAATTAAAAATGTAATACATGAATAACATAAAAAACCTTATAATTCACAAGGAATTATTCATCATAGGTTCATCCTAGGTTAATTTTACTACATCTCATATCTCAGGGACATGTATAAAAATTAAGGGGTGAGCATAAATCCACATAGGGTAACAAAAAAATTAAATAGAGCTTGAAAGGACATCAGGGACAATAATTTTGGGATAAACTAAGTGAATAGTGATTATTACATGATTCATAACTTGAAAATTTTGTTATAATGCAAAACTGATACATGAGTAAGCATTTGACCAAGGTCCATCACCAACTTATCATAATTTATAATTAACAAGGTAATTCACCAATTCCAATGCGCCTGTATCTATGTTTTATAGGCTCTTTCTTGGCCTCTAAAAGACCTAGGATCGAATCCTAGCATGGATGAATTTCCATGTAGCATAGCAGTATTACAAGAGGATACTGTATTAGTACTATAGCAGTGTAAGACTATAGCAGTGACCTCACTGTAGTGGTGGAGGCACTGTAGCAGTAACTGTAGCGGCGGCGGTATTGTAGCATGCACTGTTGCAGCGTGGGTACTGTAGAAATATTGTTCACTGAGGGGTCCTTTGGGCCAAACAATTGGATTTCAAAACTTGTATTCAGGCCACATAGCCTTGGGATTTTGAGCTATCTAATGGGTCTCCCTCTACCCAGTCTTAATGAGGTCTTTGCTTTAAATAATAAATTGAGGCTCAGGCCCCAACCTTTAAAAAATGGTTTTTCACCAAGGTGTCAAAAATCATGTCATATCTAGAGGTAATTCATTACCTAATTAATTTTATAATTCTATGGGTACAACCTTCATATGTATTAATTTAGGTGTTCCATAAATAATATAATTAATAATTTCATTAATAATGCATGAAAATTAATGAATGAGGACCATATTAAATTATTGAGTATATAAGTGATTATAGACCGGAATATTAAATATTTTTTAACCCATAAAAATTTATTTTCGGTTTTATACAAGTAAATAACCTAATAAATAAACTATTAATACATATATGTGAATAAACATGGGTAATGAAGGGGGTTTGGTATTCACTATATATTAATATTTCATGTAGATGAGGAAAATTCATGAAAAGAATTTCGCTGCATGATGGTATGAAATATGGATGAAAGAGAGTTGTAATGGGAGATAATGAAGAGTTTCTATTGATAAAAAATTGTTTTATTATTAATGGAATAAGTAAAAATGTATAGAATGGGACAAATTATACATTTAGAAGCCATACTGAAAGTTGGGTTATTGAATATAAAAAAGAGGAGGAGAATTCCCCTACCTTAAATCATATTTTATTTCATTTAATTTATTCCTCCAGAATAATAGAATTATTTTTATTAAATCATGGAACAGAAAATAAATTGTGTTTATTTTTTACTATTTATCAATTAAAATCATTGATTTATATTTTTTAATTTCTATCGTTAATGGTTAAAATATTTTATATGACATTTTTCTTAAATTTTATCATATTTCCTTTTTTAAGGATGTTCCAAGATTTATATTTATGAATTGTTATGATTAAATAATATATAAATAATTTTATTAATAAATTTATATATTATAAAAAAATTATAATATTGTGTTATATTTGTGATAAAAAAAGAATATGTAACATCTTTATAGGTGAGTAAACAACTGTTAATAGGTCATTATCAAAAGAGGAGGAAGAGAATTTGGAAATATAATGACATTTTAAATATGAACATTTTACAAGTATAAAATCATTAATATATTTCTAACATGATTATTATTTAATATTATAATGTTTGTGTATGAAATGAAATGGGACGAGGAAGAAGGGGAGAGGAACATGACAGAAAAGTTGATGAAAACCTACTCTTTTCTTATTCTGACTTATTCTGTACGGCACTAAAATCCCTTAATATTTGGAGTTGGTTTACTCCAAGACATCCTTTTGGGAGTTAAGGGGATTTAGTTAAATTATTTTGATATATTTTTTACATTGGTATGTGAGGGAAAAGTTGTTCGATAAGGGGAGGAGATATTTTTTTTATAGAGAGGGGTATTTTTAGGATAAAATATTAAATAGTATTCTATATCAAATGTTTGTCTATTAATAGTTATTTGATTCTTAAATTTAAACCATATATAAATAAAATAAAATATATTATAATTATAAACCACTTTATTAATCTAATTTAATATTTTTTTACAAGTAAATTGGTAAAAATGAAGAATTATTATTTTAAGGGAATGCTTTTCTTCTTTAGACATTGATTAATACAACATAGATTTTTATTTTAATTACCTGGATTATTTACCTTATTAAAAAAGTTTTTTCTCGATCCTATAGTTTAAAATTTTATTAGGTCATTATTTCATCATTAATTTGGTAATTTAAAATACACTTGTTATGAAAAAAACAAGTATTTGTACTATTCACCTAAAAATTGATGTATTTCAAAAAATTGCCCAAAATAATCTCACTTAGAAAAATTTGATTTTATTATTACAAAAATAAAATTCTTTTTATCAAAACAATTTTACAATAAGGGAAATAATTATTTTAATAAAATAAATATTATTTATGGAACTATTTATAATACATTATATTAAAAAAATGATTTTTTATTTTCTTAGATTTTTTAAGTCTTGGAATTTATTTTATACAAATATAATAACTATATTTAATGATATTATTTATATTACAATGTTTTAATTTTAAATTACAATTAATATTTCAATTATTAGGTTACTATTACTGATGTTCAGGTTACTATTCCCAGTGGTTAGTTTATTATTCCTAATTTCACATTACAATTCCAATGGTAACATTACCACAAAAATAACACATCATTAATACAATATAAATTTAATAAAATTACACCATATGTTTTTATTTTCCATTTCTATGATTTTTATTAGTTTATTAATTTTCTATCTTATTTATATAGTGTTGTTTGTGGAAGTGATGATTCTGATAGATTGGAAAATCCTAATTCTCCCATTATACTTTTCTTATTTTATATTTTTTTCACATTGTAAATATTAGAGTTTTAATAGGTTTATTTGAAAACTAAAATAACAATGTTCATTAATGAGATAATTTTTTATTTCATTTTTCTATATTCTAAATGAGTATAATTCTATATATTATTAGAATCATTGTATAGGAAATAAATGTTCTGAATAATGTTCGGCTAATTACACACAAGATCCATAAATACTTGACACAAACTGATACATGGAACCTAATATAATCTTCCTCCCTATGTGTTTTGTGTTAATGATATTTTTGATTTTGAATAGTGTTTAATAATGGTTTTTTGGATTTAAAAATATTCCTCATGTAATTTTTTGAGATTTAAAATCAAACGGTATAGTTTCAAAATGTTTTTCAGGGGAATTATTTGATTTTAAAATGAATATATGTTTTTATATGATTGTGAAAGGTATTTTTATGGAATCTTTTTGATTTATAATTGTGAAGCCTAATTTTAAATTTAACCAAGAGATTTGGGAGTTTTTGAATTTGGTAACATTTTGATTGAAGGAAGTGTGGGGTATAAAATGGTTTTTGAACAAGATATTAATCATTTGAAATTTAATTTAGTGTTTTAAAAAGTGTCAAGAGTACAATTTTGAGTTGTTAAATGTTTTGATTCACTTTGGTAGTGATGTTGATTAATTACTTTAATTTGATTATTTTTTATTATAGTATAATAGTGGATGAGATAAATTATCATTTATTATATCTGACTTGATTGGCTCTTGTGTTCCTTATTTTATATTAAATATACTCCCAAAAATAATCCTTGGGAATTGTTGAGTTTGAGTGATCATCTATTTTGGGGGTATATTCGATCAATATTATGAGGTGATTATTACTTGGTTTAAATATTTATATTCTTTCTTGGTTTTTTCTAGTTAATTAAATTTTAATTGTATTCCACGTGTCTCGTTGGAATTGTTGGGTACATTAGTGTTTTGTGTGTGACTATTTTTTGTGATATTTGTAATCATTTCATTGATTGTTAAGGAATACTTTCAGTGTTCTTTAAGTACCAAAATTGGATAATGAAAAATGGAGTTAGGTCGAAAATATGGAGATTCCATAATGGTGACCTAGACTTGAAATATAAGGTTACCAATTAAATATTTATGACCCATTATTTGAAACCATTTTCTGCATTGAGCAATTTTGATGAGATATTCCTTCTTCCTCGTTGTTCCTATTTTGTGTTTTTTGAGATTTATTTTTTCAAATTAATAGATTTTTATTAATTGGTTTAATATCCAATAAGGTTTATTGGTCAAACATATGAGCTTTCATTCCCTTCTTTCCCTTTTATATCGATTAGTGGTTTTATTTATTTTAGTTGCTTCCTTGTGTTTTTTTCATTTTTCACTACTTGGATTGAGCTCTTGAATGAGTGCTTGTTTGTTTCAATTCAATTGAGGGTTCATATTTTAGATAGTATAAATATTTTAGATAGTTCATTTATTCCATTTTGATTTACCACGATAATTGATTTATAAAATTTTGGGGGATCCTCGTATGGATCTCTATTTATCAATATTCCAATTGATTTTCAGGTGTGAGTTAATCCTTAATAATTTTAAAATTCATGGACTTTTGGCATGTTTATTCTAGTGTGTCTACTATAAATTTTATTAGGAAATCTTGGAAATCATGTCATGTTTTCCCTTTATTTGTAATTTAAACCCTTATATCTGATGAAATATTTGGAAAATAAAGTATTATTATCATTACATTATCACACCATAATCAATTATTTCTTATATATATTATTTATTTATTAGTATTTAGTTTTTAATCATGTTTTTTGGTTGTTCCTTATATTTTTTAATTTTTTTATGAAAACATGCATCTCACATGGTTAGTGCTTACTATATTAATGTCTTGGGAATAGAGTATGTCATGTGGATAATCGATTTTCATGGTTAGTAGAAAATTTCCTAAACTATGCACCAAAATTGTGAATTATGTAGTGCGACAAGTGAGGGGAGCATGATTCACCCAGGATTTGGTAAAGCAGGCTAGAAAACCATATAGATTTTCCATAATCTTAAAAATATTGCCAAAATACCTCCCCCAATTCTAATTTATCCCATATCGTCCTCCTCCTCACTCCCTCTCTTTCTTCACCCACATCATATCCCCCTCACACACATACGTACCCCCTACCCCCTTTGATTCTAATGATTACTCTTATTATTTTGAATAAGTATTATTTTGGGTAATGTATCTCATCTTTTATTTCTTCCTCATCTTCATCCTTGGGTTTTCTTCCATTCCACATAATGAGTATTCCACGCCAATCCCTATTTAGGTTTTGGTTCTAAAATAACATGTTTCTTTATTTTAGGGTGTATGATCTAATCACAGAACTGTATGGTCGTCATTACCAAAGGTTTCTAATAATTTTCACTAGTCCTAGGTAGGTGTTTCATGATTTATTTTTCCCTAATACATTTCATGTTATTTGAGGTTTTAAATTATCTTGCTTTAAAATTATAAAAAAAATTGTGTTCAATTTGATATAAATATAACTATTTCTCAGGGTTTTAATGGAATTAAAATTGATTTCTAATTTTGTCCTTATTGATTTGAACCTAATTTTTTACTTTCCTTCACTGAATAAATTATATTTCTGGATGATAAAACACTATTTCTAGTTTTTATAAAGGAATTGTATTTTTTCAAACATATTCTTTTTAGAATGAGTTATTTAATGGCCTAATGACTCATGGTATAGATTTTCATATTAATTCACGGATCCCTTTCTAGACACCCTTTTAGGGTTATGTTTGATATTTCTTTATTGATTTCATTATGGTTTATTATGTATATCATGATGGTTTATAATGTTTTTCATTGGTTATAAATAAATGAAATTTCAAGGCTTAATTTAAATTCATTTTAAGGAGGGATATTGGAGTGTAATTTTATATGTTAAAAACGATTGATGCACATGGAAAACTTTTTACTTTAGTGGGATGACTCAAAAATGTTTTCTTGGAAATAGTCTTCTGTCCATTCCCTTTATTCTATAACACAACACTAACTAAATAGCAAGATTCTTTGGATTTTTTACCATTGTAACTTTAGATTCTTCATCTAAATAATGGAATTTACATGAATGGTATCATATGATTCAATTAGTAAGATTATTATGATCATAGTATGGAAGACCCTAAACATAGATTTCATGGGGTTCATAATTGTTCTTGGTAGTGGAATGCTTTACTTTTATTCTTTCTTTACTTTATGAAATTATAAAAATAATGTTTCATTTAAATTTATTTTTAAACTATCATCGTAATGTATTTTTTCAATTTACATGACTATTAAAATTTTCCATAAATGTTATTAAAAAGGGTTATTTCTAAAAATGGTTCAAAAAGTGTCTCTCAAATTGATTATTTCTAGAGTAATGTCGTAGGATGATAAAATGTTTATTAAGTTATTTTTTTCATTCTAAAGAAAATGGTGAGTATATTAATAGTAAATTGATAATGGTACATTGGATTTTATTATAAAATTGAAATTTTTTATCAAATGGTTATTTTAAAACTATCATTTGTGGGTTTTTTTTGGAAATAAATTCAATATAATGACCTATATTTTTTAAATGATATTTTGTTTTTGAAATGAATTTGTAATATAATATACATTATTATACCGATAAAATATATAGAGAAACAAGAAATACATTATTACATTAATTAAAATCATTTAATTTTTTAATGAATAAACCTAATAAAATTCAAAATATTATAAGGGGAAAAGAAATATAAAATAGAAGAGATAAAATGGGAAAACATGGATCACCCCAATATGGTAAAATCATATATCCCATGAAAAACACTATAGAGAAAAACAAATGTTAGTAAACTAATCAAAATTATATAAAATAGTATGATGAAAATTTAAGGAAATTGAGTTTAATAATAAATGAAGGAATTAAGATGAATTTATAGAATAAATTTTGATTTTTGGAATGATAATATGAGAATATAAAATAGTAACTTGACCATTAAGGATAATAACCTATCCCTTATAATAGTAAATTAACCTCAAAAATAATAAATTTTGATATAAATTATATTTATGATGTGTAAAATAATTAAAAAAATATTATAATGTAAAAAATTTAACATATAGATTAAACCCTAAAAAAAATATAATAACATTTTTAATAAACTGTATTTTAATGTATTTCCTAGAATAAAAAATTTTAAAATTTTAAAAAAATAAAAATTACCTATTTTATAGATTTAATTCGAGAAAAGCACTATAATTTTTTAATTATAATATCAAAATTTTCCAAGGGTTCTTTTTTGTCACTATTCTAAAATACTTCAATTTTCATGTGAATAGAAAAAGTACAGGTTTTTCGCGACACCAGTGTATCATAAATTACAAAATTCATGTTATAATAATGAAATAATAACATATTTAACTCCATTTTTTCCCATGATATATTTAATTTCATAAATTAGTCATTAAAATAATATAAAAATAATTTCCAAACCAAAAAATACATTCTTGAACCTAATGTCAAAAGTGATTCTTTAAAATAAAAATTTCTCTTTTCCCACATTCCTTTTTAATAAACAAATGAATTCAAATTATAAAGGGGGTTTAATGTATTGAAATCATTATAATATATTTATATATTACTTATAATTTAAGAAATTAACTATTAATTTTTTTACCCTTAATATAATATATTATTCAATGATTTATTCTAAAAATTCCCCTCTCCTCAAGTATAAATAACCTCACACTCTCCCAATGGAAAATCATTCCTCCAACTAATTTCAAAATCCCATGATCTTCCAAAGTCCTCCAAATAAATCCTCTTATAATCCTTATGACCATTCTAGAGTAATTCAATTACGAACTTCAAAGGATTTATAATGATGTACAAGATATTCTACACCAAATAAAGACCATGATTTTAAAATCTTCAATGGTTTTATATTTATCCTCTCTCTATTCCCAATTTATTTTAGAATAAAATATTATAATATTTAATTATGCAATTTTTTAACTTTATATTAATGATTTATACATTCTGTTAAAATTATATTTTTAATTTATTTATATTTTATACAACTTTTCACGTATTTGGATAACATTCGTGATAACTGTCGGTTAAACACCAACTGGGATATTTAAAATAATTTTCATACCACCAAACCAATTAATGGTTGAAATAATTTTTTATTATATATATTTATAAATATAATTATGTTTTTCTTCATTAAATTATTATTTTTATTTATTAATTAACTTGAATAAAATAGTGAAATTAATGAAAATGGGAAATTTTTAACAAAACATGATAGAAAAACAATTCATTTTAGTCAACAAAAAGTAATAAATAAATTACAATTATTATAATTGGTAAATAATGAATAAATATAATAAAATTAACTTCTATCTTAATGATTTAGTATAGCTGTTTTTATTATTCAAGAGGAGTAAGTGTAATGAAATAAATAAGGAATTACTTCTAGGGGATTCTTGATCCAAAACCCTGTTTATTATGTTAACACTATTTCACAAATTATTTGGTAATAATATTCCCTTATTTTTTCTTAAATATAATTTCATTATTCTTCCATTTTCTTTTCAGGGATATGCATGTTTCCAACATGAATTTATTACCAATTCAAATATTTTCCAAAAGAATTCTTCTTTCCAAAACACATCTTAAACACCTAGTGAGTTGTTTCTTCTTTCTTAATGATTGATGATTCTTATTCTATTTTTTTCTTTTTTTTATTTTGGAAGCCTGATTTTATTCATTAAACCATAATTTTCTTATGAAACCCATTTCCTTCCATTAGTTACTTTATAAATATTTTTATTATACCGTTTATGTGGAACACATGATTTTGAAAATATTATGAAGTTATTGGTGAGCCCATAATTATATAACCCTCAATTGGATTAGGTAATGTGATGTATCTCATGTGATAATGTTTATTATGTGTGGATATAAAGAAAACTTTGTTCATAATGATAATTTTATAATTAGGTCGGTAAGTTATGCATGAACATAATTCTAGACTTGTTCCCAAAAATGTGTAGTATTTGACAACTATGACATGATGTTTCATATTTATTCATTTTCACCTTCCACTCCTTTGTCAAATGTCTTCCTTCATGATACTGATGATGATACCTTGATTATGAAAGTATGATGGTGATTATTCTCACCCATGTTATATTGATTCATATACATAATTCATCCTCTTACTGGTCATTTAGCTCACGATATTCTTTGACGTATATAGATAGGTGGTTAATTTTTCTAAGTTGAACACAAGGGATAAAAAGAATATTGATTATAAGTAATTAAATAATGTTTATGTATTATAATGTAAAGGTTTTTATGAGACTAATCTTCCCAATACACTAAAAAATTTGATATTGTATTTGTATCACTATTATGTTGTTTATCTTAGTATGATGTAACACTTATCTATGAAATATTAGGGATAGTATTTTTGTTATCAGAGCAAAGTTTTGTTAATTTTGGAATTATGATTAAAGAAAATTAGTGACAACCCTTAGTATAAAATAATGTATATGTAAAAATACTAGAAACGTTGTGTTAGAAAAATTATTCCCATTATTATCCCATTATACTTTCATTTAGAGTTATTTTTTGTAAAAGAATAAATTGTTTATTCATGACTTTTTAACATACTCTTTGTTTAAATATTTTCTATTTTAGAAAATCATGGGAACAAGGAGAAACTAAGTGAAAAACATGTGTAGGGATAATGTAATGATTTTCCAAATGGAATTCCCAATGACTTGTGATTTGATATTCAAAACATCTATGAGATTCTTACCCAGCTCTCTCAGGCTATGAATAATAACCTAAAAATGTGTAAAATACACCTTCACTAAAAAAGGATAAAATGACTATCGAATCCTTTATCGAAATAAACCAAATAAATATACTTTAATTTCTTATCCATTTATTATGGAACATTAGCTTTACTCAATAGTGATGAAAGTTTTTATTCCCCTCTATTATAATAATGAGAAGTTTACTCTTGATGTTTATACTTTATATGGAGAAGTCTATCAATGTTGGTCATTTATAAAGTAAACTATGTCGAAAGATGAAATCAAATAGATTGCGTGGGAAAAATTTATGAAAATATTTCTCAACAACTATTTCTCCTTAAATCATCATACAAATATAAAGAGAGACTTAATATAACTAAGTAAAAATGACGGTTAATATATCATGACATAAGTGGAAAACTTCTTAAGGATTTTCATATTAACCTAGGGTTTTTTATCTATAATGATAGAAAAATTTATTGATTATTTAATGGTTTAAAAACTAACCTATAAAAAGATCTTCCTATCTAGGACTTCAGGATTTATTAAATGGTTGTTTGATGCACCTTAAAAGTAAAAATAATGATGTATAATGGTTCCATGGATATGGAGATAAGCAATAAAGGATTGAGTTTCTAGTATGAGGATCTAATGAAAGAGATCAAACAAAATATCAAACACCAACAAGTAAAAAATGTGGGGAGAAGAATTATTATACATACCTCAATGGAACCAGGAAATGCACTAAGTGTGGGTGAGAAGTCCACCAAGATGATGTATATCAAAGATACATGAATAATATTACCAATTTGATGGAGGAAAAGAGAGCACCACCCACTATTCAATGATTCTTGTCATGACCCATCCCCTGGGGCCCGTGATGTGACTACCCGAAGCCCGCCTTCCATATTCCAGGGGTTAGCGACTAGCACCTGAAGGAATGTCCCTAAAACGGGAAGGAAATTCCTTTAAATCTGTACAGACACATAGTATAAGAACTCAAAAAGATGCAACAATGATGTTAAACAACACTAGTGAAAGTGTTCACTGAAAGTAAAGGGGATGAAATAAAATCCCAAATAAAAGATACAACTACACACATAAAATAGAAAATAGATCCTAAGATTGTTCTCCATGGATCCTACCTAAAGGTTAGGTACAGATCATCACTAAAGCTCTCCACATCAACCAGTCACTCCATGTACCGCCTTGTCCCGGTTCCTATAGACGCAGCCGAGATGCTCATTTTTTGCATAAGACACAGCAAGGTGCGGTTGATGCTCATGCAAGGGTGAGTATAATAATACCCTGTAGGGAACTAGACACCCCTGAAGGTCTCTTAGAATTCCACAAAGGAAAACCAAAAGGAATGATCTCAATCACAAAGAAAAAAATCAAAGACTCAGCTCAAAACAGGTATAACATAAGTACATAATTATAGACAATTAGTCGTAAATCTAGATAATCTTATTCTATCAAGGTTTCTGTGGCTTATCCACACAGGATCACTCAATACTGATCCACACAGGATCCCTAGGTGCTGATCAACACATGATCGCTAAGTGCTCATCCACATAGGATCACTAGTTGATGATCTACACAGTATCTCTAGGTGCTTATCCACACATGATCACTATGTGCTGATCCATAGAGGATCACAAGGTACTGATCCACACAAGATAACTATTCATTCTTCACATCTCTTCCAGCCACTGGATTCACGTACATAGTTCGCTTGATTTTGGGAGGATCTTCTCCTCAATCCATCAGTAGTACTTTAACTGGCATGATGTCCCTTGAATAAGTAACTCAATTATCTGTCATTTAATAAGGGTTACAACGTAATAGATGGCGTGTCAATCAGACGCCCAGTCTGAGAGTTATAGGCATTTTAGTACCAAGGGGATGGTTGGATTCGGGTATGATCAAACCCTACCATACTCAAACTTTCTCCAAAACACAAGTGCAGTATCTCAAAAGAACCTTCTCATTACAAGGATTCCAGATTCATAGAAGGTTCATCAAATGGATTTCTAGTTTGAGAGATATGTCCTTTTAATCTTATATGGGCCTAAATAGGTCCGGGTCCGGTCCGACCCAGTCCAGGTCTGACCCAGTTTGGCCCGAACCGACGGGGCCATGGACAGACCTCGCTCGAACCAGCTAGTACATGCCACAGCGGGCTCAGCTTACTGGGCAGCGGACCGGCCTAGCCCGCCGGCTAGCGTGACTTATGTGAGGGGTCGTGCGACCCCTCATTCTAGATCAATTCAAAGAGATAGTTGGCTCTTTAACCAACATCATGATGTGTCACCACCTTGGCTGGTAGTTGGATCCGTGGGGCACGGGTCCCCTTGTTCGTGGCTTCTAAGCTGCGACCACCAACCACAACATGGGATGGCATGCCGCTCTTTGATAACATGGCTGACCTTGGGACGATCTCCCCTCTTGTCCATCACGTCACCGCCTCCTTTCGTGGAAGGCGAGCACCGACCGCCGCCTTCACCAACCGGCGCTAGTCGTTGGTGTCGGCGCTACTTTTGCGGGGCTCCAGCGATGGTCCAAATCTTTGTTTCCACTCCTGTCAGGCTTACAGGCCTCCCAAAATGTCGTCGTTGCTGCATGACCCTCTAATTCACGTTGCCATAAAATTTAAATTTTTCCCACGAAGAACACAATGATAAATCAAGTGGAAAAGTTTCCATTCCATCTACGTTTGGCTTGCACCCTCCACGTTAGCATCATAACAAGCAACTATCAAATAAAAACACCACATTGATATTTATTATGCCCCGTTCAAATCTCCCTGAAAAAACACCTCCAAATTCAAGAATGTGGAAATGAAATGAAAGTTTATTGAATTTAATAACAAATCCTACCTCATGATCCATAGGGTGATGGTGTGGTTGTGGCAGGAGAAGAGTCCTCATTGGATGAATTTTCCGACGTTCATCGATCCCGGATCATGGTCTCCTAAGCTTCCATCCTCTAATGGTGGATGTTGCCATAGTACTTCACCAGAGGTTTGTCATAGTCATCTCTATAAAACTAACCTGAACCTCAATTAAATAGAGGAAGAGGGTGAGTAATGCATTGAATGAATTAATGAGGTTCATTATTAAATGAACTTTATAATTCCCAATGGCATGGTTATGAAACTGAAGAGTCAAGACATTGAATGGATTAAAATTCCATTGGTCCAGCCACCGCCACTCAACAAAAGGTAGGAAAATTAAATAATATTTTTTATGTTATTTTATTATTTATTTAAAAGTTTCAAAAACTATCTTTTTCACCCAACCTGTTCTGGTTGATGTTAAACCTTCCTTAAACGAATTTGGTGCTGCAGATTCAATGGTTCCCTAATATTTTTAATTCTAGAATTGGTTCAATATATAGAAAACCATTGCAAAAACATTACTGAGCATACCTTAAAAAATGTTCAAAAATCCATTTTGGGAACACCGGGCCTCAGAATCATGTGCCATCAATTTTCACAGACTCGTAATTAACCCAAATAATTTTTTAAAAAATTTATATAGAATTTCTGGGTCTTTAAATTCTCCCCAAAATAGATATTTTCATCCCCAAAATCTACAACTAAACTTGGGTATAAAATGGGAGTACTGAGAATGAATTTGAGCCTACCACTCTCAAGTGCTCTCATGGAGGTTCCCATAGTGCAAACAAACTCGCACTAGAGGAATCAACCGCCCATGAAGGACTTACTCCTATTGATCCCATATCTCCACCGGGAACTCCACAAACGTCACCCCATTGTCGATGTCCAGATCACCCCTGTCCATAACGTGCGATGGATCATGCACGTACCTCCTCAGCCTGTGATGCATGGAATACATTATGAACCGAGTGCATCTGTGGGGGAAGAGCTAGATGGTATGCCACCTCACCTAATCTACAGAGGACCTGGAAAGGTCTGATGATCTTAGAAGATAGCTTTCCTCCCTGGCCAAACCTCGGTTATCCTCATCGGGGAGAGACTTATAGAAAGAGATGATCTCCTTACTCAAACTCCAAGGGTCTCCCTCTCCTATCGGCATAAGACTTCTACCGGATCTGTGCAGTCCTCATCCTCTCTTAGATGATCTACACCTTCTACATGCTAGCATGTACCAACAATGGACCCTTAAGTGATGAATCACCTGGGTCTGTCCGGCATAGTGGTGATCTACAAGGTCACCCGTATGGGGCCTCAAACGGAGCCATGTCGATGGTGGAGTGTTAACTATTGTTGTATGTGAACTACACTAGTAGAAGGTGGTCCTCCCAAATGCGGCCAAAATCGAGGACACAAGCACGAAGCATGTCCTCGAGTGTTTTTAGGGTCCACTCTGTCCGACCATCTATCTGTGGATGAAAGGCAGTGCTCAAGTGTAGCTTAGTTCCGAACGCCTCCTTCAATCCCTTCCACAAGAGAGATTTAAAACATGCATTGTGATTTGAGACAATCGTCGATGAAACCCCGTGAAGCCATATATCGCGTTGTATGTAGTGGAGTCCCATTCACTCTACTGATCCCTGCTCTCAGATAGGTAGGAATTAGTACAACTTAGTATGTTGGTAATAGATCACCCAGATGGAATCGTGGCCCCAGGACATACATGGTAACCCCCTCATGAAGTCTATGGAGATAACATCCCACTTCCACTCTGGTATCTCAAGTGGCTAATCTAAGCCTGTTGGTACCTGATGCTCGGCCTTCACTTACTGACAAGTGAGGCATCGTGATTTGAACTCAAACACCACTTTCTTCATCCCCGACCACCAGTATGGACACCCGAGGTCCTGATACATATTTTCCACACTAGGATGTACCACAAAAGGGGATGTATGAAACTCCTTCAACACCTCCTCCCGTAGCATCACTGGTACCATAGTGCATCCTATGAAGATGATGACATGCTCCCCACGTTCATAAAATCCATCATGAGGCCATCCTGAGGATATCTAAGCACGTTAGGTCTCACAGTCTATGTACCCAAGTTGTGCCTCCCTGACTCACTGTAGGATTAGGGGATTAACTGTCATAAACATTATGTAAGCAGCTCCATCACTATCCATGAAGGATAACTGCAATGCGTCTAGCTACTCTGTCACCTCACTCAGCAACAATAGACCAGTCCTCATGTTGAGTGCGTCTATTACTACGTTCCCCTTCCCTGGAGTGTATACTATTTAAAAGTCATAGTCATGGATGAACTCCATCCATCTCCACTCTCTCAGGTTCAGGTCCTTCTATGCGAAGATATTCCTGAGACTCTTGTGATTAGAGTAAATAGTAAATCATTCACCCATCAAGTAGTTCCACTACATCTTCAATACAAAGACCACTGCTACTAACTCTAGGTCATGGGTAGCATAGTTCTTCTCATGTTGTCTCAACTACCATGAGCTGTAAGCGATCACTATTCTCTCCTGCATCAGGAAAAAACTTATTACAGTCCTTGATGCATCACAGTAGACTACATATTCAATTCACTCTCTTGATAGCCTCATGATGGTGGCACTCTTTATCCTCTATCTCATCTCTTGAAAACCCTGCTGGCATCTCTCTATCCACAAAAAGGTATGCCCCTTATTTTTCAAATATGGAAATGGTGTCACAAATTTTTAAATGTAGGGTACAAATCTCTGGTAGTACCTAGGCAATCCTAGGAAACTCTGCACCTCTATCACACTCCTGGGTGGCTCCCATAAAAGAATTGCCTCTATATTCACAAGATCCACTGCCACTCCATCCTCAGAGATAACGTTCCCTATGAATTAAACTTACCATATCAAGAATTATCACCTAGAGATATTACCATATATCTGGTTCTCTCGTAGTTTATCTAGTACTATTTGTAGGTGCGTGGCGTGCTCCTCCTCCGATGTTGAGTATATGAAGATGTCCTCGATGAAGACCACCACGAAACAATTGAGCTAAGGCTAGAAGATCATATTCTTGAGCCCCATGAACACTACCAGAGCGTTGGTCATGGAAAAGTGCATTACCAAGAACTCATAAAGGCTATACCAACACCTGAAGGATGACTTTAGTACATCCTCATCTCATACCCTGAGTTGATGATATCTTGATCTAAGTTCAATCATTGAAAACCATCGTATAACCATTATCTATTCAAAGATATCATAAATCCTTTGAAGTGAATACTTTTTCATCACTATCACCTAGTTCAGGCACCAATTGTCCACGCAAAGCGTTAGACTCCAATATGACTTCTTAGCCAACAAAATCAGAGATTCCCATGGAGAAACACTGGGTCTTAAGAGCCCCTTCCTCTACAAGTCCTCCAACTTTACCCATAACTTGTGAAGCCTTGCAGGATCCTGCCAATAGGATGGAGTAGATATCGGTGCCTTCCCAGGGTATAGTTCGATATAGAAGTCTACCTCTTTTTGAGGAGGTAGTCTCGGAACATCATATGGAATGAAATCAGCATACTGGTCCACCACTATAGGTAAACTTGGACTCCTCACATCAACTACTCGGAGGGGAAGGATATCTAGCTGATGTGTGATCAGCTGCACCCTCCTCTGAGAGATTCCATCCGATGTTGCAATGGTTCCCTTCTCATCGGTGAAGGAAAAAGGGATCCCATTCTCATGGAAACACTGCATATTGCACCTAAAAAAGTCGATATGAGTATGAACTATGGATAGCTGGTCCATACCCAAGATGACGTCGTAAGGCTTCGACGCTGCTACTATGAGATCCTAGCCAAAGATCTCACATCCTAGAGTGAGATCACACTGTATGCATCTCTGTGTAATTATTGAATCTTCTCCCATAAGAGTCTCTAATCATAAAAATCGAGACAATGAATCTGTCAGAATCTCTGAGTTCCTAATTAGTGTCACGGTAATAAAATAATTTCTGGCACCTATGTAACACCCCAAGCTTCTACGGTACATTTCCCTTTGAATAATGCGATAGCGTGTGTTGTACGCAACCTCGAGTTCTAACACACACCACAACTAATTAAACTAGCCGTTGTGAATAGTAATACCTAATTTTTGAAATTATATATATTTTATATTTGAAAATGGACTTCATTTTTGGACTCGGAATATCGAATTTAGCCTAAGGTGAAATTTTGGTACTTTTCGGATAACTTTCATATTTTGATGAATAGTGAAAATTACTAAATTTTAATTAAAAACAACTTTTTTAATCAAAATAAGTAATAGTGATAAAATATGAATTTGAGTGGTTTTAAAGTATATTTAGAATATATTTTTACCATTTAATATAATGTTGGTCATTGGACATAATTTTACAATTAAACCGAACATAAACAAGTGTCAATCTTTTGGTAGTTATTATCTCTTAAAAACACGCTTTTTGTTTTGACAGCGGGAATTAATTTTAAATTAATTTCTGCCACTTCTGTGTTTTGAATTTAGAAAAATGGATTCCATATTTGGAATCAGGATGTTCAAATTGTGTAAATAGGTAACTTTTATTTTTAGACATTTTGAATAGTTACTGTGGTAAATATTTTATTTACCATGGGTAAAGGGTAAATCCGGTAAATAAGGGTTAAAAAAATAATATTATAATAATACAAAATTACCCTAAAACGTGTCCTAACCTTATTGGTGGACACATACCCGACCATGGGCATCCTTGGGTCAATTTGGGGACCCCTTGGAGCCACTTGTATGTGGTAGGGACACTTTATATTAATAAAGTGAAAATAAAAATAAAAATGGCATAAGCTTACATCTTTTAGAAGAACAATTTTTACATAGGGTTATACATGTTGTATTTTCGATTATAAATATTCATTAGAAAGATAAAAAGATTTCCTACATAATGATATTTTACTTATAATTTTTAGACATTAAATAATTTATTTTATTTATGACACAATGATGATGCAGTAATTACTATAATAGTGAAAAATTAAAATAAGTGATATTATAAATACCCAAATAAATATAATATTAAACTTTTAATGAATTAAACTAATTTTCTAGGATAATATGATATATTAGGATTGATTTAATTGACTTTGTTCGAAGTAATAAATCTGTTATGAGTTTCACAAAAATCAACTAATGAATAGTGTCAAAATTGACATAAAAGAATTCTTAAAACAAATATTATATTATTAATTGATATTAAATTCCTAAAAATCTAAGGTTTGGCCAAGAGACTTATATCATGATAGGTTAATCATTAATGGACCACTTGGGGGTCTCTTGGATGTATATAGTAAGTTTATTAACCATAATATATAAAATACAAAGAGACATTGTAAAAGTGAAACTAATTAACTTAGAGTTAATACTTAAAGATAAGGTTAATATAAGTACCCAAACCTGTCTAAATTCTATTGGATGAGTTGCTTTCGACCTATCCCCACCTCATCATTTGAATAGTCAACTTTGGAGCCTTTAGAAACCGAATATAAATTTATTATAAATTAATATTTCTAGCTTTTCCAAAGGTGCCCCTCACCCCTCTTATAAAAGGGCACTCCTCCTTCTCATTTCTTCACACCTTCAAAGCCTTTTGGTTCGGCCAAACTCTGCCCAAATACTCTCCCAACATCCCTCAATACAACCTAGAGGCCTTAGTTTGATCAGAAAGCCAACCTAAGGAGCCCTTTTGATCAAATCAAAAGGAAGAACCCGAAGAAGAGGTAATGATTTCACCACCCTTTTCTAAGTTCATTTCTTCTTCCACTTCTTCTTCCTTTGTTCTTACCATTCTGAAATAATAACTCCAGTATCTCACATATATTGTGATGTTATTATAAATATGGTACAATCATATTCAGTATTCTATCCACCCTTTGAATAACATGTCACCATACGTGCGTACGTACGGCTTACCGTCTCCACGTCGTGGTGTAATTGTTATTCAATATAATATTATTTGGATGGGTATAATAATGATGTGTAACTCATGTAAATAATAAATATAACATGTTAATGATTCTGTATATATGATATACCATCCATTTATATATTATTTTAATATCAAAAGAATGATATTGTCGCTCGTGCGTACGTACGGACTACCGTCTCCACGAACGCGATGAGATTCATTCTCCATCGTAACCATTAAAGCGTAATTATCATTTTATGATTTAAAAATGATGTTTAAGGACTTGATATCATTCTGGATATGAATAATATACAACCTATCCTTTACAAACATGTCTTACGTAACAAAACATATGAAAGAAAACAAGTAAGTTAACACCCGAAACAACGATAATACTAAGATATTATTATCAAATCAATATTAAAAGATCATATATGATATCATATTAATGTATATGATTCTTGTATAATTTAATAACAATTATTTCACCATTATACAGGAGGTTAACCTACCACAACCAAGGAAAAGTACAAGGTAAGGGTTATTTCACAATCTCTTCATTATCCGAGGTTGTTTATATGTAATAATCTACTGGGATCTTTTTATCATCCACATCCATGTTTCTTAAAAATGTATTTCAAAACATTTTTGCTATTTACAAGAATATGGGTTAAAGTCATTTATACCCTTTTTTTGACTTTTTATAAGAGGTTTATAAAGGAATATTTCTGTCATTTTCAAAACAAGGTCATTTTTAACCTTTTCGACAGAATTGAGGTAAGAATGTTTTTTTTAACTTATACGGCGGGTGCGGTTATTTTCCGCCGTTATAAAATCGTCGAAGCTTTCCATACAAGCTTATAAGAATATTTTCAAAGAAAATTTTTTTATTTTATATGGACCTTAAATGATTTCAAAATAAAAGGAGATACTTCTTTAAAAAGAATTTTGATTTCATCTATGTCAACATCCTTTGATGGATTTTAAGATTATTTGTAGTTGATTTATTATGATACAAAACTTCTATATTGTATTTAAGGTTTTGTGATATGTTTGACTGTGGATGTGCTATTTTTATACCATTCATAGTTTATGGTGAAATTATTGACATTTCGTATGCTAGTTTTAATACGAATGTTTATGTTATGTTTAAACCTTTTCATATGGGAATGCATTGGACTTAATAAGTGACGGGTGGAGCCCGCTATAGCTCCTCGATGCATCGGTAGGTCTCATGAGACAAACTAGTGTCTTGGCACAAGGCCTTGACAAAATCTTATTTGTAGTCTTGGCACGAGGCCTTGGCTATGTGGTTATGATAGTCTGGCATTATGCATTCCAACATTATTAAAGTGGTTATTGATATTGCATGTGATTATTCGATTAGTAGAATATCCATGTGAACAAGTAAATGGCATTATTTCATTTTACTTTTGCCATACTATGTTGAAGTTCAATTTTAAAAGGCTTTTGTTTTAGTAATTCATTGCCTTAAATGTTATGCTTATTTTGAATGTTCCGCTATATTTTTATCCTTACTGGGCATTTGAGCTCACCCCTTTTCTATGTTTTATTTTTCCCAGGTAGTGAAGAAGTAAATTATGATTGACTTGAAGGGATATTATGAGGGGATTATAGTGTGGACGTTGGAAACATTATGTTGTTGTAGTAGTTTTTCATTTTATGATGTAATGTAAAACTTATGAATATATCTAGTGTTTCCAAGGCTACTAAACCAATCGGTCTTTCGAGATTTGATCTTTCTTGTGATCATGCCAATGTTATGTAATAATGCACCGACTCTGGGTAACTGGGGTCGGGGCGTTACAGTTGGTATCAGAGGAAGTTTAGTACAAACCTTGGAAACTAGATTTAGATAAACTCTGATTAGAGCACATAGACCTAAGATGAACTTTGAGGATTAGTATAGAAGAACTTCCTAGAATTTTGGTATTGTAGAGATTTTGTGAGTTTTCCGAGCAATACATCCCTGTCTGGATACGAGCAGGTAGAGGCGGCTCTGGCACAGATGTACCTAGGGGTAAAACCCGAAAACACCGCTTTGAGCTAGACTCGAACGGGAACTGGTGCACGACAACGGGCCTTGCTGCACTCTTGGTTACGACACTCCCGGGGGATATGCTTAGGATAACTCTCATTATCTTTACAAATCATTATGAAGGGTTTATGAGTATATACTTCCTCAAAGAAAACATTTTTATGATTATGGATTATATCCATAAATAGTTCAATTTATGTTAAGTGTTTTATAAGTATGGGATTATGTATTTTGATTCATAAACTGATCTAGTTTATGCCATTGTTTAGAAATGGCGCCTAGTGGAAGAAATGGAAACCGTATCAATGCACGCACTCCATGTAGGGATTGCCCTCCTGCTCAAGATAATTATAGTGGGGCTGGTGATGCAACTGGTGCTGATCAGCTAATCACCATACTGGGACAACTTACTCAGGTTATGAATAATAACCTTACCCGTATGGAACACCCTGATCCGCAGCGTGGAGGATCAATGTTAGATCGATTCATGAGGCAACAACCACCAACGTTCAATGGGAATTCAAATCCCTTAGTAGCTGAGCAATGGATATTTTCCCTAGAGAAAATATTTCAGGCTTTGGGGAGCAGTGAAAGGGAAAAAGTTATCATGGCAGTTTACCGCCTCACTGGAGATGCTGATCAATGGTGGTCATTGATTCAAAATACGAAGGAAGATGATGAAGTATCAAATATGGAATGGAGGGAATTCAAAGATCTGTTTTTAGAAAAATACTTCCCTCGCGACCATCGAGCGGATATGGAAAGACAATTTCTGAGTCTGAGACAAAAGGAGGATGAGAATGTCACAAAGTATGAGGCTAACTTTACAAGGTTAGCGAGGTACGCTGGTGATTATATTCGCAACCCAAGAAGTAAGATTGATCGTTTCTTTGATGGGTTAAAACCATTTCTCCGTCGAGCATTAGTCTCACAATCCTTTTCATCGTACGAAGACATTGTCTCATGTGCTATCAAGACCGAAAAAGAATTCTCTAAGTCTTATGACTTTAAAGCGAAGCAAGAGAAGAAGAGACCTGCTGATCAATCTGGGAATGGAAATAAGGGGAAGAAGGGAAAGGTTGAATATCCATCTTGTGGTAAGTGCGGGAAGAAACACCCCGGTGCTTGCCTGAAGGGAATGGGAGTCTGTTACAAGTGTGGTGAAAAAGGCCACCAAGCTCATGATTGCAAGGGGAAGAAGGAAGCTACCAACGTTCAGTGCTACAATTGCAGGGAGATGGGGCATTATGCAAATGCATGTCCTAAGCGTCAGGAGAACTTACCTCAGAAAAGGCCAAGGGATCAAGGCCAGGCTTATGCTATCACTACTGCTGAGGTAGAAGCTCCGAAAGACGTGGTGGCAGGTAATTTAATGGTTTCCTCAAGTTTAGCAAATGCATTATTTGATTCTGGATCATCGCATTGTTTCATATCTTCCCAGTTTTCTAAGAAAATTAGATATTTCCAATTTGATTTAATAAGGGAGTTGTCAGTTAAAACTCCTAAGGGAAGTATCGTTGCAACAAAGTTTTGTGAATCAGTCCCCATTAGAGCACATAAATTTTCTTTATCTGCTGATTTCATCGTCATACCTATGATTGAGTTTGATATAATCCTCGGTATGGACTGGCTTTCGGACTATGATGCGAAGATTTATTGTAAGAAGAAAGAGGTTACGATTCTTGATGATAATGATAAGGAACACCTTATTTTTAGAGCAGAATCGTCACCACCTAATTCTTATTTAGACCCACCCCCAGTAGCTCAACTTAATTCAATTATTGGGGAGGAAGAGAATGAAGTAACTATCGGTGAGGAAAGGAATGTTCAAATAGAGGGTGTACCTGTTGTGAAAGAATTTGTAGATGTATTTCCGGAAGATTTACCTGGACATCCTCCAGAACGAGAAGTTGAGTTTTCCATTGATTTGATTCCTGGATCAAGGCCTATATCGAAGACCCCTTATAGAATGGCCACTGTAGAGTTAGTCAAACTAAAGAAACAACTAGAGGAATTGAGTAATAAGGGATTTATTCGCCCTAGTGTTTCTCCATGGGGAGCCCCTGTTCTTTTTGTTAAAAAGAAAGATGGATCTATGAGGTTATGTATCGACTACAGGGAGATCAATGCTATAACGATAAAAAACAAGTATCCCCTACCTCGTATTGATGATTTATTTGACCAACTGCATGGAGCTCAATACTTTTCAAAGATTTACCTTCGATCTGGATACCATCAGTTGTGTGTGAAGAAGGAAGACATTCCGAAAACTGCATTTCGAACCAGGTACGGGCATTACGAGTTTACTGTAATGCCGTTTGGATTGACTAATGCGCCCTCTGTATTCATGGATCTGATGAATAGAGTCTTCAAGGAGTATCTCGATGAATTTGTGGTGGTATTTATTGATGATATCTTGGTATACTCCAAAACCTACGAAGATCATGAAAATCACTTGCGCATTATCTTGAAGACTCTGAGGAGGCATGAATTATATGGGAAGTTTAGCAAGTGTGAATTCTGGCTTCAGGAGATTTCTTTTCTTGGCCATATTGTCTCTAAAGATGGAATCTCTGTTGATCCTTCTAAGACCAAAGCAATCCAAGAATGGCCAGCACCTACGAGTATAACTGAGGTACGTAGTTTTATTGGTTTGGCAGGTTATTATCGACGTTTCGTCCAGAATTTTGCCCGATTGGCTAACCCATTAATGAAGCTCACACGTAAAGGGGTTAAATTTGTTTGGACAAAAGAGTGTGAAGAATGTTTCGAAGAACTGAAGAGAAGATTAGTCAATGCTCCTATATTGACTCTACCATCGGGGAATGATGGGTTCGTTATTTATAGTGATGCATCGAAGAAAGGACTTGGCTGTGTCCTTATGCAGAATGATAGAGTTATTGCCTATGCATCACGACAGTTGAAAATTCATGAACAAAACTATCCTACTCATGATCTTGAGTTAGCAGCTGTGATCTTTGCTTTGAAGATATGGAGGCACTACCTCTATGGTGAAAAATGTGAGATTTATACTGATCACAAGAGTTTGAAATATATTTTCTCACAAAAAGAACTCAACATGAGGCAAAGGAGATGGCTTGAATTACTCAAGGATTATGATTGCACGATACACTACCACCCAGGGAAGGCAAACAAGGTGGCAGATGCTTTGAGTAGAAAAGACCATAGAGTTTTGAACAATATGAGAATTGAAAGGGATCCAATTTTCATGGAGCTAGTGAAGATGGACATGGGAATAACCAGGGAAGGTGAAACATCAATGCTTTTTCAAATGATTGCTAAACCATCTTTACTAGAAAGGATTAAGAGTTCTCAGACTGATGATGAAGAATTCCAAAAGAAGATTAAAGCTGTGAATGATGGGAGATTGAGAGACTTTGCGTATGAAGGTGGAATTTTGAAATTCGGGAAGAGACTTTGTGTTCCCAATATACCTGATCTGAAAAGGGAATTGCTGGATGACGCTCATAGTTCCAATTTCTCTATACACCCTGGGAGCACCAAAATGTATAGGGATTTGAAGGAACATTTTTGGTGGGACAACATGAAGAGGGAGATTGCTGATTTTGTGTCAAGGTGTATGGTTTGTCAATAAGTGAAAGCTGGAAGGCAACAGCCTGGAGGAGTCATGCAACCTCTTCCCATACCGGAGTGGAAATGGGACAATGTTACGATGGACTTTGTCATGGGGCTACCAAAGACTCCTAGAAGGAATGATGCAATATGGGTGATTGTTGATCGTCTTACCAAGTCAGCACATTTTCTTGCTATAAGAGAAGATCTACCCCTGGAACGTCTAGCAAGACTATATATTAATGAAGTTGTGAGACTTCATGGAGTACCCCTATCGATTGTTTCTGATCGTGATCCCCGTTTTACTTCAAGATTTTGGAAAAGTCTTCAGAAATCCCTGGATACTGAACTTCATTTGAGCACTGCTTACCACCCTCAGACAGACGGACAATCAGAACGGACTATTCAGACCTTAGAAGACATGTTGAGATCTTGCTCACTTGACTTTCAGGGTATGTGGGATCAATATTTACCACTAGTAGAATTTTCCTATAACAATAGCTTCCATTCGAGTATTCAAATGGCACCATATGAAGCGTTATACGGAAAGAGATGTCGTACACCAACCTGTTGGGATGATGTTGGTGAAAGAAAACTTGTAGGCCCAGAACTGGTGGAGGAAACGGTGGAAAAGGTGAAGGTAATCCAAAATCACATCAAAGCAGCTCAAAGTAGGCAGAAGAGCTATGCCGATAATCGAAGGAAGGATTTGGAATTTCAAGTCGGTGATCATGTTTTCCTGAAGGTATCTCCGTGGAAGGGAGTCATACGTTTTGGTAAGAAAGGTAAATTGAGTCCCAGGTACATCGGACCTTTCGAAATTCTAGAACGAATTGGGACTGTAGCTTACCGATTGGCAATGCCGCCAAGTCTCTCCAAAGTTCACGATGTGTTCCACGTATCTCTGTTGAGGAAATACATACCTGACCCAACGCATGTACTCACCTATGAAGATTTAGAACTGGAACCCGATCTGTCTTATTACGAAGAGCCCATCAAGATTCTTGATACGAGAGAACAAGTGCCGAGAAACCGGACGACGCGTCTGGTAAAAGTTTTGTGGAGGAATCATAAGATGGAAGAGGCAACGTGGGAACCCGAGGAACTTATGATGAAGAACCACCCGAGTCTTTTTATGCAGTAATACCCTAGAAATTGCGAGGACGCAATTATTTGAAGGAGGGGAGAATGTAACACCCCAAGCTTCTACGGTACGTTTCCCTTTGAATAATGCGATAGCGTGTGTTGTACGCAACCTCGAGTTCTAACACACACCACAACTAATTAAACTAGCCGTTGTGAATAGTAATACCTAATTTTTGAAATTATATATATTTTATATTTGAAAATGGACTTCATTTTTGGACTCGGAATATCGAATTTAGCCTAAGGTGAAATTTTGGTACTTTTCGGATAACTTTCATATTTTGATGAATAGTGAAAATTACTAAATTTTAATTAAAAACAACTTTTTTAATCAAAATAAGTAATAGTGATAAAATATGAATTTGAGTGGTTTTAAAGTATATTTAGAATATATTTTTACCATTTAATATAATGTTGGTCATTGGACATAATTTTACAATTAAACCGAACATAAACAAGTGTCAATCTTTTGGTAGTTATTATCTCTTAAAAACACGCTTTTTGTTTTGACAGCGGGAATTAATTTTAAATTAATTTCTGCCACTTCTGTGTTTTGAATTTAGAAAAATGGATTCCATATTTGGAATCAGGATGTTCAAATTGTGTAAATAGGTAACTTTTATTTTTAGACATTTTGAATAGTTACTGTGGTAAATATTTTATTTACCATGGTTAAAGGGTAAATCCGGTAAATAAGGGTTAAAAAAATAATATTATAATAATACAAAATTACCCTAAAAAGTGTCCTAACCTTATTGGTGGACACATACCCGACCATGGGCATCCTTGGGTCAATTTGGGGACCCCTTGGAGCCACTTGTATGTGGTAGGGACACTTTATATTAATAAAGTTAAAATAAAAATAAAAATGGCATAAGCTTACATCTTTTAGAAGAACAATTTTTACATAGGGATATACATGTTGGATTTTCGATTATAAATATTCATTAGAAAGATAAAAAGATTTCCTACATAATGATATTTTACTTATAATTTTTCGACATTAAATAATTTATTTTATTTATGACACAATGATGATGCAGTAATTACTATAATAGTGAAAAATTAAAATAAGTGATATTATAAATACCCAAATAAATATAATATTAAACTTTTAATGAATTAAACTAATTTTCTAGGATAATATGATATATTAGGATTGATTTAATTGACTTTGTTTGGAGTAATAAATCTGTTATGAGTTTCACAAAAATCAACTAATGAATAGTGTCAAAATTGACATAAAAGAATTCTTAAAACAAATATTATATTATTAATTGATATTAAATTCCTAAAAATCTAAGGTTCGGCCAAGAGACTTATATCATGATAGGTTAATCATTAATGGACCACTTGGGGGTCTCTTGGATGTATATAGTAAGTTTATTAACCATAATATATAAAATACAAAGAGACATTGTAAAAGTGAAACTAATTAACTTAGAGTTAATACTTAAAGATAAGGTTAATATAAGTACCCAAACCTGTCTAAATTATATTGGATGAGTTGCTTTCGACCTATCCCCACCTCATCATTTGAATAGTCAACTTTGGAGCCTTTAGAAACCGAATATGAATTTATTATAAATTAATATTTCTAGCTTTTCCAAAGGTGCCCCTCACCCCTCTTATAAAAGGGCACTCCTCCTTCTCATTTCTTCACACCTTCAAAGCCTTTTGGTTCGGCCAAACTCTGCCCAAATACTCTCCCAACATCCCTCAATACAACCTAGAGGCCTTAGTTTGATCAGAAAGCCAACCTAAGGAGCCCTTTTGATCAAATCAAAAGGAAGAACCCGAAGAAGAGGTAATGATTTCACCACCCTTTTCTAAGTTCATTTCTTCTTCCACTTCTTCTTCCTTTGTTCTTACCATTCTGAAATAATAACTCCAGTATCTCACATATACTGTGATGTTATTATAAATATGGTACAATCATATTCAGTATTCTATCCACCCTTTGAATAACATGTCACCATACGTGCGTACGTACGGCTTACCGTCTCCACGTCGTGGTGTAATTGTTATTCAATATAATATTATTTGGATGGGTATAATAATGATGTGTAACTCATGTAAATAATAAATATAACATGTTAATGATTCTGTATATATGATATACCATCCATTTATATATTATTTTAATATCAAAAGAATGATATTGTCGCTCGTGCGTACGTACGGACTACCGTCTCCACGAACGCGATGAGATTCATTCTCCATCGTAACCATTAAAGCGTAATTATCATTTTATGATTTAAAAATGATGTTTAAGGACTTGATATCATTCTGGATATGAATAATATACAACCTATCCTTTACAAACATGTCTTACGTAACAAAACATATGAAAGAAAACAAGTAAGTTAACACCCGAAACAACGATAATACTAAGATATTATTATCAAATCAATATTAAAATATCATATATGATATCATATTAATGTATATGATTCTTGTATAATTTAATAACAATTATTTCACCATTATACAGGAGGTTAACCTACCACAACCAAGGAAAAGTACAAGGTAAGGGTTATTTCACAATCTCTTCATTATCCGAGGTTGTTTATATGTAATAATCTACTGGGATCTCTTTATCATCCACATCCATGTTTCTTAAAAATGTATTTCAAAACATTTTTGCTATTTACAAGAATATGGGTTAAAGTCATTTATACCCTTTTTTTGACTTTTTATAAGAGGTTTATAAAGGAATATTTCTGCCGTTTTCAAAACAAGGTCCTTTTTAACCTTTTCGACAGAATTGAGGTAAGAATGTTTTTTTTTTAACTTATACGGCGGGTGCGGTTATTTTCCACCATTATAAAATCGTCGAAGCTTTCCATACAAGCTTATAAGAATATTTTCAAAGAAAATGTTTTTATTTTATATGGACCTTAAATGATTTCAAAATAAAAGGAGATACTTCTTTAAAAAGAATTTTGATTTCATCTATGTCAACATCCTTTGATGGATTTTAAGATTATTTGTAGTTGATTTATTATGATACAAAACTTCTATATTGTATTTAAGGTTTTGTGATATGTTTGACTGTGGATGTGCTATTTTTATACCATTCATAGTTTATGGTGAAATTATTGACATTTCGTATGCTAGTTTTAATACGAATGTTTATGTTATGTTTAAACCTTTTCATATGGGAATGCATTGGACTTAATAAGTGACGGGTGGAGCCCGCTATAGCTCCTCGATGCATCGGTAGGTCTCATGAGACAAACTAGTGTCTTGGCACAAGGCCTTGACAAAATCTTATTTGTAGTCTTGGCACGAGGCCTTGGCTATGTGGTTATGATAGTCTGGCATTATGCATTCCAACATTATGAAAGTGGTTATTGATATTGCATGTGATTATTCGATTAGTAGAATATCCATGTGAACAAGTAAATGGCATTATTTCATTTTACTTTTGCCATACTATGTTGAAGTTCAATTTTAAAAGGCTTTTGTTTTAGTAATTCATTGCCTTAAATGTTATGCTTATTTTGAATGTTCCGCTATATTGTTATCCTTACTGGGCATTTGAGCTCACCCCTTTTCTATGTTTTATTTTTCCCAGGTAGTGAAGAAGTAAATTATGATTGACTTGAAGGGATATTATGAGGGGATTATAGTGTGGACGTTGGAAACATTATGTTGTTGTAGTAGTTTTTCATTTTATGATGTAATGTAAAACTTATGAATATATCTAGTGTTTCCAAGGCTACTAAACCAATCGGTCTTTCGAGATTTGATCTTTCTTGTGATCATGCCAATGTTATGTAATAATGCACCGACTCTGGGTAACTGGGGTCGGGGCGTTACAACCTATGTGAATAATAACTGCAGTTGGGGTGGAATAGACATAGATCTTACCTTTAATCATCTCTAGAGCTTCGTGATCCTAGGCCACTACTACCTAAAGCTAAGCTCATCCCTATCCATCTGATCCCTTTGGTCGGGATGGACCACCTAGGGTGGTCGTGGTATAACCTCAAACCATCATCCACCACCTGCTGCATGACCTGCTCCTATTCCATGATCGCCGCCTTGTTGACCCCCTTGCTTGAACCTTGACCGTTACCTCAGTGGTCACTCGGTCTTCTGTTGATCGTTTATGTGGGGAGTCAGATAGTCGCGAGCCATTTTTCCCTATCCTCTGCAAGAGTAATAAGATTTAGTCCTCAAAAGTCCTCCTCTGCCTCACAAGCTCCACACCTATGACCCTACATCCTGGGGTCATCCACCGCAAGGTATAACCCTCTTGGAACTCTACGTATCTTCCTACTTCCTGCTGAATATCACTCAACTACCTATCTCCTGGTGATGGCTCTCACCGTTGGTTCCTACTCAGCTAAGAAGCTCTCCACCAATAATGCTCACTCGAGCACTCCAGCTTGTGTCAGGAGATTGAGTGATATCATCAACACTCTGATCTCCCATCGGAGAACCTTTTCAAAGGTTTTGTCCATGAATAATGGGTTGTGTACCATGTCAGTGGAGTAGAGTGTAACATCCTGAAATTTTGAATAAATCTTGTTTCCTAATTTTGTGTGTTATTTTAATTTATACTCAACAAAACTATATTATTTAATTAATGATGTGAGTATAATTAAATGATACTATTGGGTTTCGACTGTTATATGACTCTTGGTAAATATGTCCATTGGAAACTAAACTCTTCACATTACAATTATTGTTTATAAATACAAGTGATCCTGGTTAATTAATACATAAAGAAGTTTTGATGGCCTCATATAGTAGACTCGGGCCGTTAGAAGCCAATCTGACAGAACTTGGGAAGGAGGTAGCACCACTCGGCTTTTCTCTGTTCCAAACCCAAGCCGAAATTCATCGTGTGAAGATGGAATAGAATCGCCTTCAGAAGATGTTCAGGCTGATAGAAATTACCACTCAGGAAACATTGGCCGAGAAACCCCAGGATTCTATCACCTTAGCACACCTTAATCTTAGGTCCTATGCGGGTGTTATAAGGGTCTATGTAACGAGACCTTAGCTGCTTTATGTAATCCTTTGAGATAAATAAAAATTATTATTTCTTCTTATGGTGAAGTTTGTGAAATCATAAATGTACAGATAAATATAGGATGTATATTATTGATGAATTTTGTAAAAAAGGATATTTTAAAATATGTATATAAACTGTAATTAATTAATGATTTGTAGTGATTTTCAAAAAATGGTCTTCTACAGTTGTGTTCAGTAAGAAATTTAGAGTCTAAAAGATCAACTTAAATTTGGGTTAATAGTAAATAATGAATAGTAATTTTATACTTATGAATTTTAATGTGACCAAATGGATTACTAACCTTACTTAAGAAAGTATTAATAATTTAGGCACCCAGATTAAGTTATGTGATTCAATGAAATAGGTAAACAACAGTTTCATAAATTATAAGTTAAGTATTAGTTTTTTCCGGTGAATAGTATTTTTTAATTAAAATTTAAATTAAAATTATTTAGAAAATTATTTTTATAAAATTTAGTTCACTTTTGAATTCAAATCATCGATATTATGTTAAAGTGATTTTTTGGGATTTTTCTGAGAATGTTGAATTTTCGGTGAATAATGAAATTACAGTTTTGAGTTTTGGGTGTTTAATGACATCATCAAGGATGTAATAATGGTGTAGTATTTTTGGTAGACATTTGAATAGTAATATATGAAATGATTTTCCCCAAGTGGCCAATACCATAGGCAAATACCATGGTTAAGCCCATGGTTTTTCCAATACCACCGATGAGGTGTCCCTTGGCAATTAATGATTTGTTCCCTCACTTCCCCGATAATTACCAAGCCATTCCCTCATCCATTTAATTCCAAAATCCTCCTCAACGAATTTCTAGTATCCTTTCCTCCCAATTAGTCCTCCCAAGGTTCCCTCAAGCCTCTCATGGTCTTGAACTTCAATCTTTCAAAGGTACTATTCAAGGTAAAGGTATCTTTCACCCTCCTCTTTTAAGCCACGACTTCCTTTATGTTGTGTCTTCTAGTTTCCATCTATTTATGTTGAGGGTATGTTTTTATATGTTCTCATTACTGTACATTTCATGTCTAACTGTGGAGATACCCTTTACTCTCTCATCGATTTGTTTTTTGAATTTTTAAGTGACGCCGTTAGGCTGCCGAATTTCTCGTAAAATAAATCGCATGTTCTCTTTTATTTCATGTGTTACTTTTCATGTGGTATGTCATTCAAATATCCATACCATGATCTTATTATGTACCCATACGTTATTATGAATCATTTATGAGTGTGTGACCCTTTTCCCATTTCTTTTAAATGTTTTCTTAAACTATGTTATATAGCTGTTATGCTGCATAAATTTCACCACAAAATTCATATCTCTTTCTCTCTAGAAATTTTCATGTTTTATTTATGTGAATACCCAGACATATTTCGTTTTTATGGGTGTTCATAAATATATAAATATGATATATTTGATTCTGTAATTGACATACATATATCCCTCACTCCCTTTCCATGGGTTATAAATGACATAATGATCTTATTTTTAAGAACTTTTAAAACATCATGATTATGAAATGAAACCCACTTTTTTATTCTCCATGGGTTATTTATGAAATTTTTGATTATGATATATGTTTCTCACTTAAAAATAAATACATATTAAGGGTGTTCCCTAACAGTGCTACAATGCATTAGGTAAAGAATTAATCTCTAGAGATGAAAATTTTTATGATACCTTGGTGAATAACCTTGGTAATTTTTATGACACCTTGGGGATGAACCTTGGTGATATGTCCATGAATGTCTAAATGAAATGTTTTATCCACATATTCAAGTTATGTTTCAGATTATTTTCATTATTATATGACTATACTTCTATTTCTCAAGTATTTATGTTTGTATTCAAGTTCTTGTTGATATCCCAAGTAAACTGATTCCCTTGTTTACCCTTACATGGCCTTTTGATCACCCTTTAATTTTATATATGTCTCCAGGATATGCGATGCAGTAATTGTAAATTGAATGAAGACATGATAAAGCCTTAAATGTGGATTATAAGAATGATTTATGTTGTTTTCATGTTTTATGTCCCTGAATTCTAAGACATTAGACTTTAATGATCCTCTATTGTAAAATTCAATGAAAATTTATGTATTAAAAAGGCGGGATACCATAGATGGTATCAAAGGAATGATTAGTAATTTATAGAAATTAGGCTATGGGAACATTAGGAATAATCCTATAGAAAAGTATAAGTATTGGAAAACTTATTAGAATTTTGGTGATTATTTAGTAAGTGGTTTATCAAACAAATACATCCTTGTCTGGATACGAGCAAGTAGTGGCGACTCCGGCACATAAGTACAAAGGGGTAAAACCCAAAAACACCTCTTTGAGCTACACTCAAACGGGAATGGGTGCATAAAAATGGGCCTTGCTGCACTCTTGGTTACAAAACTCCCATGGGATATGTTTGGTTAATAATAAGATTTTTATGAATCATTAAGTTGGATTTATATAGAAATGTAATTGTTTAAAGCATGATGTTTTAAGACATCAAATAATTTATAGTTAAAATAATTGTAAATGAAAAAATATTCTCACTAAGGATTTATTCTTTTAGAAAATCACTGGCAATAGGAGGAACCGTGAAAATGGTGACTGTGATGGACCATGCACTGACGACCCTCCCATGGAAGACGGAATGGAAATATTCATGAGAATGATGAGCTAATTAACTCATGTTATGGGAAATAACTTGAATCAAGCTGAGAGAATGATCTCACTATGAAGGGAATAACTCCCCGTTGAATCCTTTATGCATCAACGACCACCAAAATTTTGATTATATACTAACCCTTTGATTTCTGAGCAGCGGATCAGCTCCATAGAGAAGATATTTTCTATGATCTGCTGTTCAGAGAAAGAGAAGGTCACCCTGGCTGTCTATAGCTTAAAAGGAGAAGCTGATTAGTGGTGGGAACTGATTAAAAACCCAAGGACAAGAGTGGAAGTTGAGACTATAGAGTGTCAAGAGTTCAGAGGGATCTTTTTTAGTAAGTATTTCCCTCGTTCCATGAGAACAAGAATGGAAAAAGAGTTTCTCGAGATGAAGTAGAAGAAGAATGAATCTGTGGGAAGCAACAAAATGAACATCACGTGGCTTTCCAAATATACCTATAGCTTTGTCATGTATCTAAATGGTAAGGTTGGTAGATTCTTAAGTGGACTGAGACCTCATCTGTGGAAGAATCTATCCAACCGAGACTATGATAGGTATGAGGAGATCATGCAAAGTGAGGTGAAAGTAAAAATAGAGTTTGGTGAGACATAGTGGTCTTATAAATATAATGACAATAATAGATCGATGGAGCCCATATTAGGGAGTACCTTCGATCAGGGAAGAGGAGGAAAGCAAGTGAAATATACCACATGTAATAAATGTGTGAAGAAGCATTCAGGGAACTGCCTGCACGGGAGCCGGAAATGATATAAGTGTGGAAGAGATGGCCATATTGTGAGAAATTGTCATAGTGAGGTGAAACCTAAACTTCCAAACACAAACGATAGGAAGAAGATGGTGTAGGACCTACCTGATGTCCAGTGCTTTATGTGTGGACAACATGGAAACTTTTCCAATCACTTTCCAAATTTGAGGGAAGTGGAGGGGAACTACCATCAGCCTCAGCAAAGGCCAAGGGATCGAGTCCGTGCTTTTTCTATCACGATAGATAAAGTTGATGCACCAAATGATGTGGTAGAATATACTCTTGTTGTCCTCTCAAAGCTAGAAAATACATTGTTTGATTCTGGTTCTACACATTCCTTTATTTCCTCCATGTTTGTAAATAATTTAGAATCAACCCCCGATTTTCTAAAAGTAGAGTTATCAGTCAAGACTCTTTGTGGGATTATCCAAGAATCATTAGTGTTTAGAAACTCTAGTATTTAATTTGGTGATAAAAATCTTATAGAAAATCTATTAGTCATTCCAATGCTGGAATTCGACGTTATACATGGGATAGACTCGCTCTCAAAGTATAATTGTATGATAAAATGAAGAAGCAAGGAAATCTCAGTAGTCTTGAATGGAAAAACTACAATTTTCTTCCACGTACAGATATCTCAACCTAATCCTTGTTTAGAAGAACCCCCTATGTCCTTATTTATGGAGTTGATCAGTGAAGTAGAAGAAGAAGATGAGAGTTTAAGAATATAAAGTGTCCCCATCATCCAAGAATGTGTTGATGTATTTCATGAGGAGTTTCCTAGACCTCCCCTAGAAATAAAGGTAGAGATATCCATTGAAATCATACCAGGAACTCATCCGATATCGAAGAACCCATATAAGATGGAAAATGTGTTGTTAGAGTAATTAAAGAAATAAATACAAGATCTTTTGGAGAAGGGGTTTATCAGACTGAGTATGTCTCTTTAGGGATCACCAGTTCTCTTTGTGAAGAAGAAGGATGGATCAATGTGGCTATGCATTGATTATAGAGAACTGAATGGGATCATAGTGAAGAACAAATACCCTCTTCAATGAATTGATGGATTATTTGACCAACTTTGTGGGTCTCAATTCTTATCTATGATTGATCTTCGATTTGATTATCATTAATTGAGGGTGAAGAAAAAAGATATTCCAAAAACTACCTTCCAATCAAGATATGGGTATTATGAGTTTGTTTTTATTCCCTTCGTACTGACTAATTCACCTTCTATTTTTATGGATTTTATGAATAGAGTCTTTAATGACTAGCTTGATATCTTTGTGGTAGTTTTTATTGATGATATTTAGATATATTACAAAATTCGCGAGGAGTATGAGGCTCATCTAAGGGATATTTTTCAAACACTATGGAAGGAGAGGCTTTTTGGAAAGTTCAGTAAATGTGAATTCTAGTTACAACAAGTTGCTTTCTTGGTGAACATTGTTACCAATGAAGGAATCACAGTTTTCCCTGAAAAGATGAATGTTATATTGAATTGGCCTCAGTCTACAACATTAACTGAGATTCAAAGTTTCCTTGGATTAGCAGGATATTATAAGAGGATTGTGCAAAACTATTCACGAAATTCTAATCCATTATCCAAGTTAACTCGAAAAGGGATCAGGTTCATCTGGACAAATGAGTGTGACGAATGTTTCCAAGGGCCGAAAAATAGATTGGTTACTACACCCGTTTTAACTCTACCATCATGTGGATAAGGATTCTTTATTTTTAGATATTCATCTCAAAAGGGCTTGGGTTCATCCTCATGCAAAATGACCAAGTAATTGCTTATGCATCTCGACAGTTGAAGACTCATGAGAAGAATTAACCTACACATGATCTGGAGCTGGCTGCAGTCATGTTTTCTCTGAAGATATAGAGGCACTATCTATATGGGGAGAAATGTGATATATACACAGACCACCAAAGTTTGAAGTATATTTTCACACAAAAATAATTGAACTTGAGACAAAGGATATGGTTGTAACTTCATAAAGACTATTATTGTTCAATTCATTATCATCAGGGAGGAGAAAACAAATTTTCTGATGCATTATGTAGGAAAGACCCAATTTTTCTTTCCATGATGAGAATTAAAAGAGATCCATCGATCAATGGACTAGTAAAGATGGACATGGGAATTATAAAGGAAGGGACATCATCAACCCTAAACCAAATAGTTTCTCAACAGTTATTACCAGAGAAGTTCAAGAAAACATAGAAAGAATATCCTTTGTTACCGAAGAAGTTTGAGGTTGTAAAGAACGAGATGTTTCATGAGTTAAATATTGATCAAGAAGGTGTACTGAAATTTCATACAAGAATATGTGTTCCATCTATTCTGGAAATAAAGAAGGATCTGATAGATGGAGCTCATATCTTGAATTCCTCTATACATCTTGGAAGCACAAAAATGTATAGGGACCTTCGTGATCATTATTAGCAGGATAATATGAAAAGAGAGATTTTTGACTACACTTCAAGGTGCCTAGTATGTCAGCAAGTGAAGGAAGAGTGACAACTTCCTAAAGGGGTATTGCAACCACTACCCATACGAGCATGGAAGTGGGACAATATCACTATGGACTTCGTCACTAGTCTTCTGAGAACTTCCAAAGGAAACAATTCAATATGGGTTATTGTGGACCGTCTCACCAAGACTTCCCATTTTATCTTTGTTTGGGATGATTTCCCTCTTGATAAACTTTCTAGTATTTATGTGAATGAAGTGGTAAGGCTAAATGGTGTTCCAATTTATATCGTATCTGATCATGATCCAAGGATCACATCAAAATTCTGGAGAATCCTTCAACATGCTATGAGCACTGAATTGAATTTCATTACAGCCTATCACATCCAAACTGATGGAAAATCTAAAAGGACTATTCAAAAACATGAGGAAATGATAAGAACATACTCAATGGAATATAAAGGTGGATGGGATCAACATATCTCTTTAGTTGAGTTCTCTTACAATAATATCTTCCACTCGAGCATCCAAATGGCACTCTATGAATCTCTATATGGGAAGTGATGTAGAACTCCTATTTATTGGGATAAAGATGGTGAGAGAAACCTTCTTGGGCCTGATCTTGTGCAAGAGATGACAGAAAAAGTCCATGCCATCCAACAACACATTAAGGCTTCTTAGAGTCGGCAAAAGAGCTATACCAACAACCATCGAAGGGACATGGAGTTTGATGTTGGTGATAAGGTCTTTCTTTTAATTTCTCCTTGGAAAAGAGTCATGCATTTCGGGAAGAAAGGGAACTCAGCCCTAGGTACATTGGCCCCTATGAAATCCTTGATCGTGTAGGAGCAGTGTCCTATCAGCTTGCACTTCCTCCAAATATAGCACAAGTTCATTATGTCTTCCAAATATCCCACTTGAGGAAGTACATACCTGACCCTTCACATGTACTAAACCCAGAGCTGGTACAACTGGAACAAGACCTCCCTTATGAGGAGCAGTCGGTAAAGATCTTAGATCATAGAGAAAAGGTTCTACATAACAAGACTACCCACTTTGTTAAGGTGTTGTGGAGAAACCAGAAATGCGAAGAAGTCACGTGGGAACCAGAGGAGTCTATGAGGCTGAAGTAACCACACCTTTTCTTTTCTAAGGGTACGAGTTACAATTTCAAAGGGGAAAAAATGTAATGACTCAAAATTTTGAATAATTTTTGTTACCTAATTTTTTGTGTTATTTTAATTTATACTCAACAAAACTATATTCTTTAATTAATGAAGTGAGTATAATTAAATGCGACAATTGGGTTTCGACTGTTATATGACTCTTGGTCAATATGACTGTTGGAAACTAAACTCCAAATATTAAAATTATTGTTTATAAATACATGTGATCTTGGTTAATTAATACAGAAAGAAGATCTGATGCCTGCCTCAAGTAGACTCAGGCCATTTGAAGCCCATCTGACAGAACTTGGGAATGAGGTAGAAACAATGGGCTTTGCTCTGGACCAAACCCAAGCCGAACATCATCATGTGAAGCTGGAACAGAATCGCCTTTGAGAGAAGTTCATGCTGATAGAAATTACCACTCGAGCAATGTTGGTCGGGCCACCACAAGATTCTATCACCTTAGAAATCCTTACGCATAGGCCCTATACTAGTGTTATAAGGGGATATGTAACGAGACCTTAGCTGCTTTATCTAATCCTTTTATATAAATAAAAATTATTATTTCTTCTTATGGTGACATTTATGAATTATCAAATGTTCGGATAAATATAGGATTTATATTATAGATGAATTTTGGAAAAAAGGATATTTTAAAATATGTATGTAAACCTTAAATAATTAATAATGTGTAATGATTTTCAAAAAATGGCCTTCTATAGTTGGGTTCACTAGTAAATTTAGAGTCTAATAAGATCAAATTAATTTTGGTGAATTGTAAATTATGAAAAGTAATTTTACACATACGAATAGAAATGTGACCAAATGGATTAGTAACCTCAATTAATAATGTATTAATAAAATTTAAACACATTGATTAATTAATGTGATTCAATGAAATAGGTAAACAACTGTTTTAGAAATTATAAGTTAAGTTCTGGTTTTTTCGAGTGAATAGTGTTTTTATTTAAAAATTAAATTATAAATATTTAGAAAATTATTTTTATAAAATTAAGTTCACTTTTGAATTCAGAGCATCGATATTAGGTTAAGTGGAATTTTTGGGATTTTTCTGTGAAAGTTGAATTTTTGGTGAATAGTAAAATTACAGTTTTGAGTTTTAGGTGTATAATGACATCATTAAGGATTTAATAATGGTTTAATATTTCTCATCCACTTATTAATAGAACGATATTCTATGCGGTGTCCCAGGTGGCCAATACCATGGGAAAATACCATGGGCAAGCCCGTGGTTTTGCAAATATCACCTATGTGGTGTCCCTTTGAAATTAATGATTTGTTCTCTCACTTACCCTATAAATACCAAGCCATTCCCTCATAAATTTCATTAAAAAATACTCCTCAATGAAGTTATAGTATCCTTACCTCCCAAGGAGTCCTCCCAAGGTTCCCTCAGGCCTCCCAATGTCTCGACCTTAAGGCTTTCGAAGTTACTCTTCAACGTAAGGGAATCTTTCACCATCCTCTTTTAAGCCATGGCTTCATTTATGTTGTCACTTCTATTTTACATCTTTTTATGTTGAGGGTATGTTTTTATATGTTCTCATTACAATCCATTTCATGTATAACTATTGAGAGACCCTTTTCTCTCTCATCAATTTGTTTTCTGAATTTTAAAGTGACGTCGTTAGGCTTCCAAATTTCTCGTAAAAGAAATAACATATTCTCTTTTTATTCATGTTTCCTTATGATGTGGTTTTACATTAAATTATTTATACTATGATTTTATTATGTACCCATAATTTATTATGAATAATTTATGAGTGTGTGACCACTACCCCCTCTCTTTTCAATGTTTTCTAAAACCATGTTATATAGCCGTTATGCTGAAGAAATTTCGCCTCAAAATTTCTATCTCTTTCTCTCCAGAAATTCTCTTGATTTATTTGTGTAAATAACTAGACCTATTTTTTTTCTATGGGTGTTTATAAATATATAAATATGACATATTTTATTCTGTAAATGACATACATATATCCCATACTCCCTTTCCATGGGTTATAAATGACATAATGATCTTATTTTTAAGAACTTTTAAGACGTCACGATCTTGAAATGAAACCATTTTCATTTATTCTCCATGGTATATAAATGAAATGTTTTATTATGATCTATCTGGATCACATTAAAGTGAATACATATTAAGGTTGTGCCTTGAAAATGCTACAATTCATTAGGTAAAGAATTAATCTCTAGAGATGACAATTTTCATGATACCTTGGTGAATAACCTTGGTAATTTTAATGACACCTTGGGGATGGAACTTGGTGATATGTTCATGAATATATAAATGAAATGTTGAAGCCACATATTCATGTTATGTTTATAGTTATTTTCATTATGATATTTCTATACTTCTGTTTCTCATGTCCTTATTTTTTTATTCATGTTCTTATTGATATCACAAGTAAACTGATTCCCTTGTTTACACTTGGATTTTTTCTTGCCCTTTACTTTGAATTATGTCTTCAGGATATGAGATGCATCAATTATAAATAGGATGAACACATGATGAAGCCTTACAAGTGGATTAGAATAAAGTTTTATGTTGTTTTCATGTTTTATGTCCCTAGTTTCCAAGACACTAGACTTTAAAGATCCTATAGTGTAAAATGTAATGAAAAGTTATGTATTAAAAATGTGGGATTCCATATAGAGTGAGAGGTTAGTGATTCTCACTGAGTAATAGGCCACTGATAGGCTTCCCTACTATATGTGCAGCAACATCTGTATACGCACTGATCATATATGTGTTGGTATGAACTCCGGCATGAAGAGGGTATAGATGTCTTACCAAGAGAGTGTCACCACCTCATGCATCTAGAGCGTTATACTCCACTATCTCATTGTTATTACCTAGAAGAGGCTAGCAGGTAATATCACCATATAATCTTATGGAGTCTTGAATAAGAGAAAAAATCATGCCACAGCCTCCAGCCAGTCCTCAGCAGCCTGGGGATCTATCTCGCCTCGAAACCTTGGAGGCCACTATCTCTAGAACTCTTATAACATGCTCAGCCAGCGTGCATAGTTTTCCTGTAGGGCTGGTGGAAACTTCTTCCCTCCAAGTGGTGGTGCTGCTGGTACACCACCCGAAGGTGCTAATACAGTAAGGGTGAACTGCACCGAAGCCTCGTCACTCGGTGGGCCATCATCGTGTACTCTCTCTAGAATCCTGGATGGCTATCTAAGAGGTGACATCCTGAAAAGAAATAGGTGTTCCATTTTCAATAACTTATACCTGGTGATATGACTCTAAAGATATTAAAAGTAAATCATTTCCAAAAGACATGTAATCAGTTTTTTCGTGCACCGAGTCGAAAATCAAAATTCAGGGTACTGGTGTATGAATGTGTCGGCCGCCGAACCAAAATTGGACTCCACAAACTAAAAACCACACTCAAAACAATTAACACAAATTCTCCATTGGGAAGATAAGAGTCCCAGTTCTTTGATAGAACCAACTCCTCCGATACCACATTGTCATGAACCATCCCCCAGGGCCCATGTTGTGACTACCCCAAGCCCTCCTTCCATAGGCCAAGGGTTATAGACAAGCACCAAAAAGGCATGCCTCTAAAATGGAAAGGTGTTTTCTGTAAACTTGTACAAAAACTCGCTCCATGAACTCAACAAGATGAAACCACAAAGTAAAAGTCTAGTAGTGAAAGTGTGTACTGAATGTAAAGGGTCCGGAATACAAGCTCAAATGAATGGTACAACTACAATAGAAAATAGTAAACAACTCTTTATATCGTCCTCCATGGATCCTACCTTAAGGGTAGGTATATCTCGTCTCCAAAGCTCTCCACGTCAACTAGTCACCCCATCTACTACTTGGTCTTGGCTCTTATAGAATCAGATGATCTGATCATCGTCTGCACAAGAAACAACAAGTTTCGGGAGAAACCCGTGCAGGGGTGAGTATAAAAATACCTAGTAGGGAACCTGATACCCCCGAAGGTCTCTCAGAATTACAAAAAGGAAAACCAAAATTCATGATCTCAATCACCAAGAAAAAATAAAAGACTCAACTAAAACTTGTTTTAACATAAGTACAAAAGTACATATGATAAATTGTAAATCTAGATCATTTAATTCTTTGAATTTTTCTGTTGCTAATCCACACAGGATCGCTTGGTGCTAATTCATCCAGGATCTCTAGGTGAAGATCCACATAGGATCACTAGGTGATGATCCAAAGAGGATTGATAGGTGATGATACACAGAGGATTGCTAGGTGCAGATACACACAGGATCACTAGGTGTTGATACACACAGGATCACTAGGTGCTGATCCACAGTGGATCTCTAGGTGTTGATTCACACTAAATCACTATTCATTATTCACATATCAACAAGCCACTAGATTCTCGCACATAGTACGCTTGATTCTAGGAGGATCCACTCCTCAAGCCATCGGCCATGCTTTAATAGGGACGAAGTCCCAAAAATAAGTATCCCAATGATATATCATGTCATAAGGGTTTGAACGTAATAGACGGAGCATCAATCAGACACTGGGTCTAAGAGTTATTGGCATTTTAGTGTTGAGGGCCCTGTTGGATTCGGGTACGATCCCACCTAAAGATACTCCATCTTTCTCCAAAATTGAAGTGGAGTATCTCAAAAGGACTATATCATTCCATGGATTCCAGTGCCATAGAAGGTTCATCAGATAGATTTCTGGTTTGCGAGATATGGAATTTTAAGCGTATTTGGTCTGAAATGGGTCTGGATTCGGTCTGACCCGGTCGGCCTGACCCAGCCCGACCCGGCCTGTGCCACGGACCGGCATAGCCAAAATCAGCTAGGCTACGGCAGGCTTGGCCTGTTAGGTAGTAGACATGCCTGGCCTACCGGTTGGTGCGACCCACGCGAGGGGTTGTGTTGCCCCTCATTCTTTAACAGCTTAAAGTGTTTTTTGGCTCTTTAACTGGTGGCAGGACATGGCGCCGCCTTGGATGGTAGTGGGACTCACGGGGCGCGGGTCCCCTTTGTGACAACATCAAATCTGAATCCACCTCATGTGGAGCACGACGGCACACCACTCTTGGCCAACACGGCTGGATGAGGGTTGGTCGCCCATCAAGTCCGCTGTGGTGCCTCGCGCCTGCCTCCGCCTTCGCCCGCCAAGGCCCCGATGGTGCTTCTTCCGCGTGGCTCTGGTGATGCTCCAGAGCTCCGTTTCCACTCTAGCATTCCCCTACAGGCCTCCTAGGATGTCATCTTCACCGCGTGACCCTCTGATTTGCATTTCCGTCAAATTCAAAATTCACACGCAAAGAACGTAGCGATAAATCAAGAAGCATAGGGTCCAAGCCTTGTTCTCTTGGCCCACGCCCTCCGTTTTAGAATCATAACAAGAAGGTATCAAATAAAAACATCACAAATATATTGATTAAGCCTCATTCAAATCTACTGCAACAAACACCTCCAAATTCAAGAATGAGGAAATGAAATGATATTTCTTGAATTTAATAACAACCCCTACCTTGTGATCAGTTGGGTGATGCTATAGTTGTGGTGGGAGAAGAGTCCTCTTTGGACGAATTCTATGACGTTTTCCGGTCTCAGATCGTTATCACCCAAGATTATGTCCTCTGATGGTGGAATTTTCCACATTACTTCTCCAGTGGTTCCTCACAGTCGTCTCTGTAACCCCAACACGATCATAAATTAAATAGAGGGGGATGGTGATTAATGCATCGGAAGAATTGATGAGGTTCCTTAATTAATGATCCTCTTAATTTTCAATGGTTTGGTTACAAAACTAAAGAGTCATGCCATTAAATGGCTTGAAAACCCATTGGTCCCACCACTGCCACTCAATAGAAAGTAGGAAAAGAAAATTAAATTTTTTATATTATTTTATTATTTTTTAAAAAGTTGTAAAAACTAACTTTTTTCACCCGACCTACTACGGTCTATTTTAAGCCTCCCTTAAGAAAATCTCAGTGTGGTGGATTCAATGGTGCCCCCAGATTTTTAATCTGATCACCGATTCAAAAGATAGAAAATGTCGCCTATGCATTTACTGAACGTACCTTAAAAAAATGATTAAAAATCCATTTCAGGCAGACCGGGCCTCAGAATCAAGCGCCATCAATTTTTACAGACTCATAATAATCCAAAATAATTTTTAAAAAAATTATATAGAATATCCATGTCTTTTCACTTATACTATATGGAGAAAGGGAAATATGTAAGCTATTGCACAAAACATTTGGTGATTGAGGTTAATCAGTGTCATAACAAATCAAAACCAATGGGTAAAGGGAAAACCTATTCCATCACTATTTTTAAGAGGATCATGAAAATAAATTCATACAATTTACACTTCTTATTGACTCAATATTGGAAAATGTTCTATTTGATCCCACTTCTATTAAATAAATTATATCCTATAAGTTTTCTATAACTATTGAATAAAACCCCTATACATTGAAGTAGAGATATCCATAAAAATACCTGCTGCAATGATCATTTCAACCCATGTGTTGGACTGTTCTCTAGTTAGCATATGTGGGATTATTCTTCCAGTTAATCTCATTATAGTTAATTTGGTGGAATTCAATTTTATACTAGGAATTAATTGTATCTCATTATATAGTTGTCAGATAAATTTTTGAGAAAATGAAATCTCATTTCATATTCAAACCATCCCATAATCCTTTAGAAATTCATGGATGAACATGAATGGACTTTAGAAAATCTCAAAATGGTGTGGCTATGGATACCATCTGCAGTAGCATACCTATCACATATTGTTAAGTGAATGGAAGGAATCAACAAGCAACCAATAATCACTATGTGAGAATTCACTGATGAATTCACTAAATAGCTACATGGAATTCCCCACATAATGTGGCATATATGTGAATATGATTTATACATGAAGCCACTACTATATCTAAATTCCCATATAGGATGACCATAATCGAACTAGAGTTGTAACACCCCGACCCCAGCTACCCAGAGTCGGTGCATTACTTCGTAACATTGGCATGATCACAAAAGATCAAGTCTCGAAAGACCGATTAGTTTAGTAGCCTTGGAAACACTAGATACATTCATAAGTCTTTCATTACATCAAAAAGTAAACAAACTACAATAACATGGTCTTCATAGTCCACACTCATATCCTCACTGACTATTCTTGCAAGTCAGTCATAATACACTTCTTCACATCCTGGAAAATATTAAAACATTTAAAGGGGTGAGCTCAGATGCTCAGTAAGGATAACAATATTGCGGAAGCTTTTATAAGAAAACATAAGCATTTAAGGCAATGTATAACTAAAACAAAAGCCTTATTGAATTTGAACTTCAGCATAATATGGAAAAAGTAAAATAAAATAATGCCATTACTTACTCACATGGATATTCTACTAGACGAATAATCACATGAAATATCAATAACCACTTTCATAATGAGGGAATGTATAATGCCAGACATTCTGAAACATTTTGTCAAGGCCTCGGCCAAGACGTCTAAAATGATTAAGGCCTCGGCCAAAACCATAAATCAAATTGGGAAAGGGCCTCGGCCAATTCCACGTCTAGTTGTCTCATGAGACCTACCGATGCATCGAGGAGCTATAGCGGGCTCCACCCGTCACATATTAAGTCCAATACATTCCTCATATCAATAGGTTTAAACATAACATAAATATTCGTATTAAAACTAGCATACAAAATGTCAAAAATTTCTCCATAAACTATGGATGGTATAAAATAACACATCCACAGTCAAATATTTCACAAAATGTTCAATGGAAGTTTTGTATCATAAATCAATTTCAATTAAACTTAAAACCCATCAAAGGATGTTGACATGGATGAAATCAAAGCTATTTGAGAGAAATATCTCTCTTTTTTGAAATCATTTAAAAGTACCATAATTATAAAATAATACATTTACTTTGAAAATATTCTTATAATCTTGTTAGGGAAGCTTCGACGAAGTTATAATGGTGGAAAATAGCCGCACCCGCCGTATAAGTAAAAAAAACATTCTTACCTTAAATTTGTCAAAAAGGTCAAAAAGTACATTGTTTGGAAAACGACGGTAAGATTCCTTTCAAAAACGTATAAGGGTATAAATGACTTTAACCCATTTTCCATTTAATAGTAAAAATGTTTTGAAAGACATTTTTAAGAAACATGGATGTGGATGATAACGAGGTCCCAGTAGATAATTATGTATAAACAACCTTGGATAATGAAGAGGTTGTGAAGTAAACCCTTACCTTGTACTTTTCCTTGGTTGGGGTAGGTTAACCTCCTGTATAATGGTGAAATAATTGTTATTAAACTATACAATAATCATATACATTCATATGATATCATATATGATCTTTTAACATTGCTTTGTTATCAATATCTTAGATTTATCGTTGTTTCGGGTGTTAACTTACTCGTTTTCTTTTATATGTTTTGTTACGTAAGTCGTGTTTTTCATGGATAGGTTGTATCTTATTCATATCCAGAATGATATCATGTCCTTAAACATTATTTTTAAATCATAAAATGATAATTATACTTGAATGGATACGACGGAGAATGAATCTCATCGCGTTCGTGGAGACGGTAGTCCGTACGTACGCACGAGCGACAATATCATTATTTTGATATTAAAATAATATATAATTGGATAGTATATCATATATACAGAATCATTATCATGTTATATTTATTATTTACATGAATTACATATCATTATTATACCCATCTAAATAATAATATATTTAATAACAATTACACCACGACGTGGAGACGGTAAGCCGTACGTACGCACGTATGGTGACATGTCATTCAAATGATGGGTAGAATACTGGATATGGTTGTTCCATATTTATAATAACATCACAGTATATAGAAGATACTGGAGTTATAATTTTAGAATTGAAATAATAAACAAAGAGGGAGTGGAAAAAGAAAGAAACTTGAAAGAGGGTGATGAAAATGTTACCTCTTCTTCGGGTTCTTCCTTTTGATTTGATCAAAAGGACTCCTTAGTATGGCTTTCTGACTAAAGTAAAGCTTCTAGGATTAAGGGAGAGAAGTTGGGAGAGTATTTGGGCAGAGGTTGTCCGAACCAAAAGGCTTGGAAGTGTGAATAAGGTGGTAGAGGTGGGGGCCTTTTATAAGAGGAGAGGAGGGGCTCTTTTGGAAAGATTAAAATGTTACATTATTATACAATGATTTTCGGATTCTAAAGGTCGCACACTTATATAATTCGTGGCTAAGGTGATAAGGGTTCGAAATATCCTCATCCAGTAGGCTTTGGACAAGTGTAAGCCATGGATTTTGCATTATCTTCTCATTTTATTTAAATCGTTAAATAATGAGGTCATCGCTGCATCATAATGATGTCATATATAATTTAATTTATTTAATGTCTAAAAATTATAAAACAAATACTATGATGTAGGAAATATTTTTATCTTTCTAATGAATATTTATAGTCAAAATTTGGATCTGTGTAACCCCACTTAAAAACTGGTTTAGTAAAACAACTCATGTTTGTGTCAATTTAATTTTAACATTAAATAAATATATATTAATGTCATTTTCCAAATAAGTGGCTCCATGGGGTCCCCAAGTTGACCCATGGGTTTTATTGGTCGGCCATGACTCATACAATAGGAGTAGGACAAGTTTCAAGCTCATCTCATATTATTAAAACATTATTTTTACCTTAAACTACACTAATTACCTCTAATCGCGATTAAGAACTTAAAAGTTACTATTCACCAAAAATTTATTTTAATCTCATTGAACAACATTTTACTTCTTAATGACAACCATGTATGTCAGATTTTTGAAAATCAAATCACAGAAGTGGTAATATTTCATTTTAAAGAAAAATCAGTTTTTAACAACCACTTAGTGGTTTCACTATTCATCAAAAATTGAAGTTTTTCAGAATAAGGCCAAAATTTCACCCTAAGCTATAATTGATATTCCGAATTCAAAAATGATGTCTATTTTAAAAAATTCCAAACATATATGTTGTATTAATTAATTTTATAATTAATTCCCGCTGTTACAAGAAATAGCGTGTTTTTAAGAAACAATTTATATCAAAAGATTGGCAATTGTTTATGTCCAATTTCAATGTTAAATTAATTCTAATGACCACCATTGGATAAAATGGTAAAAATATATTCTAATTATACTTTAAAACCACAAAATATTATAATTTATCACTATAAATTATTTTGATTAAAAAATTTGTTTTTAAGTATTTTCAATATTCATAAAAATTTAGAATTTCTCAGAAAAATACCAAAAATTCAACATAGGCTAATTTCAATATTCCGAATCCAAAAATGAAGTCCATTTTGATAAATAAAATTTATAAAATTTCAAAAAGTAGGTATTACTATTCACAACGGCTAGTTTAATTAGTTGTGGTGTGTGTTAGAGCTCGAGGTTGCGTACAACACACGCTATTGCATTATTCGAAGGGAAATGTACAGTGGAAGCTTGGGATGTTACAAGAGTTGTTAAAGAATAATCTTTATGGGAATTTGGAAAAAGGTTTCATACTCCCCGGTGCATCACCTTGGGGGTTCTCTTGTGATCTTCATAACTGAAAACGATGGATCAATGTGGTTTCATATCAATTAACTAGAGCTCAACATGATCACCATAAAGATAATGTATCCTATTCCCATTATGGATGGCTGGTTCAATCAACTTTTTGGAGCATATTCTTTCTCCAAGGGGGATCTTCATTATAGATATCATTAACTCAAGGTAAATAAGTAATATATTAATAAGACTACTTTCCAACCAAGGCATGGACAATATGATTTCATAGTGATGCCATTTAAAATTACTAATGTACTTGAAATATCCATGGTTTTGATTAATAGAGTATTTAGATAAAAAATAGTATAATTTAAGTTATTTTTGATCAATGATTTTATTATTAACTCCATGATCAAAGAAGAATATATTGATAATATAAAGATTTTTCTAGGGACATTAAGGAAGATTAAAATATACTCTAGGTTTAGAATGTGTTACTTTTGGATAATGCAATTCACATTCATGGAGGATGTGATCACATGTGAGGGAATTTATGTGGAAATTTAAAGAAATAATTGATTGAGTAATGGACCAGACCCACAAGTTTCATTTAAATATATTTTTTTCATGTCTTCTTATTTTATTGAAAAATATTTGTGATAAATCTATAATGATTTTCTAACATTCTAGCTAAGAAAACATGGAGAGGGATAATGTATATCTAGATGTGAGAATGTGATGACAGCTTGAATGAATTCAATAATAGGATAAACACTTCACCAGTACTCACACTACAAATAAGTGGGGAAGGTTTTGATATATATAGTGATTCTTAAAATAAAGGCTTCTCTTCTTTACCCATGAAGAATAATAATGTGATAGTCTATGCCCCATGGCAGTTAAGGATCCATGATTAGAACTATCTGACACATGATCTGGTGTTTTTAATTGTGATATTCTCTCGAAGTATTTTTTGGAACTATCTATATGGTATGATTTGTGACATTTATACTAATCATAAGAGTCTAATGTATATATTCACATAGAAGGATATATATATATATATATATATATATCAATGTAGATGGATAGATCTAGTAGAAGACTATGATTTCTATATTCACTATCATCATAGACTAGTGAACATGTTATTTTATTATTTTAGTTGAAATGAACATGCTGCCTTATCCATGATTCAAGTTGATAAAGAAAATATTTTCTTGGATATGTAAAGGATTGAATTGGAAATCAAAATGCAGGTTGTAAATCCTACCCTTCCTAAATAATTTTTAAACTGTCCAGAGAATGTATGAACAAGGAGACCCAAAGGGATGATATGGAGCGAAAAGCGAAAGTGAAATCAGTAAAGGAAGGGGAGATATATGAGTTTTACATTGATGATCATGGTGTGACTCACTTTGGAAGGTGGATTTTTTTGCCTTCATTAACTAAGATAAAGAATGATATATTAGATAATACACATAACACACCTTTCAATATTCATCTTATAAGTAATAAGATTTACCATGGTAATTGAGGGTATATATGTTGGGAAAAAATAAAGAAGGATATTTCTGAGTATATTTCAAGATACTTGTCATGTTATAAAATTAATTCAGAGTGATATAATTCCAATGGGATGATGAAACCATTACTAATATCCATTTGGAAATGAGAAAATTTCACTACTGAATTTGTTATAATTCTCTCGAAAATGACCAACGGAAACAATTTGGTATGGGTTGTGGTATATATAATCCCCAATAAATCAAACTTTATCTACATTTGGGAAGTTTTCTTTATTAAAAAACATTCCATGATATATGTGAAGGTAGTAGTGAGGATAAATGGGGTACCAATTTTGATCATTTGTTATTTTTATCCAATTATCATAACCAAATTTTTGAGAACTGTACAACATTATATGATTATTTAATTGAATTTCATCATGTGCTATAGCACAAAACTGACTGGAAATCTAAAAGGAATTTTCAGATGCTTAAATAAATTCTAAGATCCTACTCAATAGAGTTAATGTTTATTATTATCAAAATACCTCATTGGTTGAGTTCTCATATAACAATATCCTTAACTAATTTATTTAAATGGTATTATATGAAGATCTATGTGGGATGTAATGTGGAACATGTGACACTCTATGGTTTTATGAATTTTATTTTTGAATTAATTTACTATTTTCAACATTATTCATTTCATGAAACACTAAATATATATTCTATTATATAAAATACCTATGTTTTCATTCCATTTCATGAAAAAACATGTTAATATTTTACTATATACAACACTTATATTAACTTGCAGTACACTCAAAAATATTTTTTTATTATGTTACAAACAATTTCAATTCCGTTCTGTAGCTTGTGTTATACGCAAATCCTAGTTTTATCAAACTAAAATATATTGATAATACAATTATTAAGGTTACATTATAGTTACCACCTAGTCATTGGATTGGAAGTACAAAATTAGATTCACTAAATTTTTAAATTACTATTTTCACTTGAATATATAATGAATCCTTTTGTTATAAATAATTTAAAAATGAATTTAAGAACTATTTGAAAATAAATATAGTACTTTCCTAAGAAAATTATTTTCTTATGTATAAACATAACTTAGTCATAATAAATTAAACAAAACACTTTTTATAGTGAGCTTGGTTTTTATTACATTTATATTAAATCACTTTAAAGACAAGAATAAATTCATTTCACTATGAGGATACAATGGTTATAATTATTAGGGAAACTAAGACCATAAATAACTTTTAAAACAAACATAAACATTTATTTAATTCCTCCTCTCTATATTCTTATTAGCCCTTTAAATATCCTTAATATAACTAGTTACCTAAAGATATATAACAAACCATGGTGATAAAAATCCTAGTATGAGGATATATAGTAATTTGAAACAATATAACATTGGGTGAGTATTGTCATAACATTATCATCATATTCATTAGAGGAATCATTAGATAAAGTCACAGAATATGGAAATGCATTGAAATGAAACATCATGTCTTAGTGGTCAACTACCATAGATAGTTGTGAATAAGGCTAGCATCATGTTCACACATATTTCAAATTTCCTCATGAGGTGCATCAAATTATGAAATTCTTTCGAGCAATATAAAATTATGGAACACAAGTCACATCTTAATATTTACTTTGACTTATATAATTTCAGGTGCACCTGTCACATCATAACATTTAAATTTTCATGCTTGACACATATAATATATATGAATATTGGAAATAAAATAACACATGGAAGGGAATGGGAATAATTTTATAAATAATACAGTCATAATCATTGGGTTCCTTAATTAAAGGAATAATATACTTGATATAATATTCATTAAACTTGAGTAACGAATAAACAATATTGAGAAGTAAACGACGTGTTTTTTTAAGAATAACTCTTTTTGTAAAAAATTGTGTTTATCATAAACTCAAGTAGAAAAATTTTATATCTGAAAAATGATAAGAATATTATGATGAAATTATATTTAATGAGTATCCATACTAAAAAATGGATGAAAGAGGGAAAACCCAAATACAGAGAGTTGGGTTTGAGAATTCCCCTTACCTTATGTCTGAATGATTTCATAACTTTAATGTCTTGTATAGTCACATTAGATTCAATAATTAACAATTAAAGATCATTTAATACATGAATATTATTAATTAGTATTTTAATAAGTTATTTAATGGTCATTTGGATGCGTTATAAAGGTTAACCTCATCGTTGAGTGTGTTTGTTTTCTTAAATTTTATGATCGGTCCTCTTGTATACATGAATGGAAGTTCATTTAAAATATGTTAGAATATACATAATTATTATTATATGTTATTAATTATACTATGGAAGAATAAATGATCTTAAAAGTATTTTTCTTGTATAATATGAGGTTGATTCATTATATAGAAGTTAATGATGATCATTTTAGGGTTAATTTTGTTTGTTTTTTTATGACAAAGAAATCATTTTTTATCATTTAGAATTATCTGTATGCGTTATTTTCTGAACATAAAAATGGTTATAATGTAAAATTTAAATACTTTCTAAAACATTTAATTATTTTACTAACATCCTTGAATGATTTTAATTAAAATTAAAGTGCATCACCCACAATGTTGGTAAATCGACACATCTCGAGCGATGATTTAATTTTTTGAATAAAATAGAGAGGGGGGGAGTATAATGTTGGATCATCCATTAACATGATATAATTCCAGTATATAAAACATAATTGAGTTATCATTTAATTTTTATATGATATTTAGGGGATAAGAGAAGAAAATAAATGAAAATGAAAAGAAATTAAAAGAAAAAGGAAGAGGATTTTACTTCTTAAATATCTCCTCCTTGATAACCACTTTTTGGAAATGTTTTTGGTCTTTTGATGAGGCCATGAGATCTTAGACATGGGAGAAGAGCTCAAAGAGAGGTTTAATAGGAATATCTTACAAGGAGAAAATCTTGAGAGGTGTGTGGAGAATATAGTGTGAGGGGTGATATTTACAATGGAGGAGATGGGTGTTTTCTCATTATTTAATTCATTATTTTAGAGATTTGGCTAATTACTATGAATTGTTTAAGAATTGTCACAAAATATATAAAATAATGATATTAAGGTCAATATTATTTTACCTACATAAGAGATGACTCAATTAATAGTTTATTTATCATATAATGTGTATATACCGTAAATTACTGCATTTTATTATTCATAAAAATTTCAAGTAACTCAGAAAAATACAAAAAATTAACAATAACAATTTATAGAAATATAGAATTGAAAAATTAAATCCATTTTATAAAAGTAAGTCTATTAATATAAGTAATTTAATTTTTAATTACAATCATTTGTTACTTGAAAAATAAATATTTTAAAATTACAACTGATTTTATAACACATTAAAAAATTAATTAAGGTCTCATAAAATTATCATAAAATTAGAAGACATAAAAATATTAATTTATTAATACATTTTATAAAAATATATGTTCATTTTAAAATATTTATTTAATCATAAAATTATAATAAATTATTTATTACTTATATAAAAACCAACAGTTAATTAATAAATATTTTTAAAAAATATATTTACATAAACTATGATATAATAATACAATAATTTTATTTAAAAGATACCTAAATTTTATTTATAATTTCATGGGTGTGGTTACAATTTTTTTTCCTGGTTTACTATTCATAATGATCATATTACTATTCTAAAGGTCAAGTTACTATTTTATCACTATTAGTTCCATAACATATTGATATACTTCTTATTTCACGAATTATTCATTTATAATGTTTTTATTATGGTATCTAAGAGATTATATGTCATTTATACTATGTGAAATTACTACTAGAAAGGATAAATTCCATTGATAAAAGTTTGGGTCATTACACTTTTTATGACTTTTTTATATAAAATTTATATACTATAAATTCAATCAATATTTTTGATAGTTATCCAATAGATTTGAGAGTTATTAGATAAGAATAAATCAAAGTTTATGAATTAAAAGATGTATTTTGATAAAGGGTATTTTTACCTCCTTTAAGGGATGACCCATTTTTTATCTAATTTTTGACACTATTCTAATTTTAATTTAAAAATCCAAAATTCATTTTTTAAGGTGGGATGTGAATATTTACTTTGGATTAATGTTTTTTATTTTTTAGAGAAGTTTATTATTTTGATTAGTAGTTAAAATCCCCTTAATTTTAATTGAAATTTTTTTTCATCTAATTTGTTTATTTAGATATATTATTTTTTAAATTGGTTTTAAAGTATAAATAATTCTATAATACAACAATAAATACAATGTAGGTCATTTTAATAAATTTCATATTGAAATTGGATTTTAAATCATTTCAAAATTTTGAACATTTTCCCATTATATCCCCATTATCTTATTCCATTTGTGGAATTAATTTTAATTTAATGTATACCACTTATGTGTTTATAATTTAAAAAAATGGATTAAATATTTTTTATAATAATAATTTATAATTTCTAGTTTGTTCAACATAGTTTTTGAACAAAACTATTGGTGTAATTAATTAAAATTAATTAAAGTTATCAAGGTTAAAATTAGTTTACTTAGTGGTTAAACATTAACTTTAGGGTCTAAATACAATAGAAAATGGTACAAAAGTCATTTTAATTTCTTATTTCCACCATATACTCCCTTTTAAAAAGATTGGGAAATTATTAGAATCATGTGATGTAATCAATACCACTTAGTAGTGTTTACCTTTTTATATTTACAATAATGCCACTCCTCCTCCACTATAAAAGAGAACTCACCCCCCTCAATTCCATACACCTATCCAGACAAGTTTTCTTGTCCAAAATCATCCCAAATAATATCCCATATTATATCATAACAACTTATAATTCTCATATTGATTATAAACAAAAAATGTTATTCTTTTGGCGTAAACAACATGTAATTACCTAAAGAAGAGGTAACACCCTTCAAAAAGTAATTTTATTTTATTTTAGTTATCCATCGATTAATTATCTTATTTAATTACTAAAAAATAAAATAAATATTCTAAATACTCTGATGCTTTTTAATATAAGGGTTTTACATAATCATATACACACTTCAATAAAATGGGTGATTTGGTTACCATTAATGTGTACGGCAGACTCCCGCTACACGAAATGATAATTGTTTTCTATTACCACCTCCCATTATTAGGAACTATGATATAAATACTATTTTTATTTTATATATAATATATTAATTATGTATTTTTTCATATTTATTTATTATATAAAACATACTTTCTTGTTTTCCATTTTATAGAAATACAATAACTTCATTTCTGAACGTGTGTACTACTGGCTCCTCAAAGTGATGTGATTCATTAAAACATTTCAATAAATGTATTAAGGATGATATTAGTAGATTTATTTTATATTTATGAAATTTTATTTTTATTTTAACTATAATATATATTAGTATTCATATATTTGATTTAATTTCTTTCCTTCAATATGATAAAAAATTGATACATTGTTCTTGCGTACGCACAACCTACCGTCTCAATGAATTGTGTATTGAATATAATATTTTTATATTTTATATATTATTATAAATAATTATATTCTATATAAATATGATATTTATATAATATATTATTTTTTAAATAATTGATTTAGGATCTATGTAATAGTTTCAATGAATAACAAGTCAAAACTTATACGAAAAACAATGAGGATATTACTTGAAATGTAACATTAACATGAAGTTCTTAATAAATGTGTAATATAAATACATATTAAAAAAATATATGGTATTAGATATAAGAATATGTTTCATTGTTAGATATATAATAATTTTATATTTATTATATAAGAGTTTCAAATCTTTACGAAGATGTTCGAGAGACAAGGTAAGGGTTTTCTCATATCACTTTTATTATTATGAGATATATTCTATATTCGCCACTTATTCTTTTTTTATGGTTTATATACTTACCTATGACATGTTATAACATGAATTTAAATTATTTAATTATACTTAAATTTTCAATTGATTTTATTATTCCATGGGGATCATGAATCAAAAGTAACTCAGGTAGTAAAGGGATTTATAGTCTCACTTTTATTTATACAAATCATATGACATAATCACCACTCATTCATTTTGGTGTGGTTTATATAATTAACATTAATTTATTCTATGACTATAATCATTAAATTTATAGTAATTTACATATTGATTTTAAGACTTCAAATTCATGGGGTTTTCTAGTTAAAAAGTTACCAAATTTGTAAGGTAATTTGGTCTTAATTTCCCTTCATTGAGACACATGTTTTTTATGAAACTATATTCATTTAAAATGTGTATATAATAAACTTTAACATGTTACATCACGAATAAAGTAATTTTAATTATATTATAATCTTAAAATAATTTTATTATATTATTGGGATTAAGATTTAATTTTACCAAAGTAGTAAGAGTTTATTGCTACAATCATATCATTTGTTAGGATAGTTTATGATTTTGCTTCCATATATGAAATATTATGATCCATATATTAAGAAATATAAATAATTTTATCCTCCTATATTTATTCAAGATATAATTATGTATTCATACCATTATTCCACTCTTTGGTACATAACATTATAAAGGACAGTTTTTAAAAAAAAATCCAACGATATGTTTCTCTTTTGTTAGAAATTTGTTTTATTCAAAAACCACAGTTTTAAAAATAAATTTCATTAATGGTTTTTTAATAAAATTATCATGGTAAATGATAATAATTTCTTTCAAATCTATTTTCAAATAAAAATGTTTTCAATATTTTTTCATGCTTTCTTTGTAATTTTTCAATGCTATTTTTTTAAACAAAGGTTTTCATGATGAATTATGTTTTAAACAATAATTTAAAAATGGGGAAATATATTTTCCTAAATAAATGTTTTAAATGATATTTAATATATTTATTTAAAATAAAATTACTTTTTAAGTGGTTATATGAAAAGGATTTTCAAATAAAGGCTATTATTCTTAATAAATGTTTCATGTTTTTTGTCAGAATCTGTCTCCCTGTATGATGAAATAAATTGAAATATTTTATGATTTACAAGGGATTTGATCCATGTAGACCATTATTATTATTTATTTGAATGGATTGTGTATAACATGAAATTTTCCATGAAACTTATTTCTCCTCCACATGTTATACCAAGAAAAAAATAATGTGAAATATACTTCCTTTAACAGCTTATTCTATGATGAACTGGATAATATACCACTCTATTTCCAATAGGTTATTATATGATTAAATTATTATTAGAGTCATTTCAGTTCATTGGTTACGATATGATGTTTCTGAAACCCATATATTTATAAGGGTCATGATATGTTGAATGTTTTTATTATATTGTGGAATATGTTTGTATGATTTCCTAATGTGATGGGTGGGGCATATATATCCCTATAATTCATTGGGAATAGATTTAAATATTTTAAGGAAATGACAGGAATTATGTTGATTGGATTGATCCACAATGGGAAACATGTGTTTCATAATCCAAAATGGGAAACATGTGTGTCCTAATCCACAACGGGGGAATGAGATATTTCCTGATCCATAATTGGAAACAAGTGTTCCCTAGACCATAATGGGAAATAGTTGGGTCATTTTCCAATATTCATATTATAATGGCTCAAAATTTTATAAATAAATGTTTTCCTTTTTCATTTAATTAAATATCTAATTATGTAATAAGGTTATAGAAAAAACATGAACTAATTTTGTTTTATTATATCCTATATAATTTAAAAGATTTTTAATCATAGTTACTATTTATAATATAATTTTTGAACAATGATCATATGATTTATAAAAATAATGGTTTAAAAAAATCCAATTTACAAAGAGAATGAAAATGATGTCCTCAACCTGTAAGATTATAACCTATGAAGCACATTTATTAGAGCTTACATGGGATATAATATCATTGGGGTTTTCACTTGACCAATCCCAATAAAATAAAAACTAACTTAAGCATGAGAGAAATTGTTTATGAGATAATTTCAATCCCATCGAGATCATGACCCAAACCATGTCTGGCGAACCTCCCCCTGAAAGTCTCACTATCACACACATGATTCTTAGTCTATTCTCAGATGTATTAAATATATATGCATCAATAAACTAGAATAATGTACATTATTTTGTATGCAATAATGATTATATTTTCATCCAATTATTTCAACAATATAAATGATTTATATTTTTATTCAATAAAGCATTAAAAATTATTTTTGTGTAATATTGAAATTCAATAAAAAAAATTATTTTGTTTAATTAATGGATTTATTGAAATAAATAATATTTTAATAAAATATTATTTATAAATAATATTTATTAAACTTAAATATCATATAATCTTTATTAATTAAAATGTAATTTTTATAAGGGTTAGAAAATTGTTATTATCCAAAACTATAGCGTTTATAAATAAATGTGGATTATTATTTCAAAAGTGAATATTTAGATATTTAGAGAATTATTTAGATAAATTTATAATTATTTATGGAATCATAACATTGAAATTATCCAATAGTTATTTTTTTAAAATTTTCTAAGAGAACTAAATTTTCAGGTGAGAAATTAAATGCCCTATAAATATATAGTATGTTTTATAAAAACATAATGACTTAAAATTGATGTAATAAATACAATAAATGGTATACATGACCAGATATATAATTTACCTTTAAAATAATTTTATTTTAAGTATATTTTATTAATTTTACAAATCCTTTATCTATCCTCCAAAACCATTAATATATTTAACTATTGAAAAATTATTTCATTAATAGTGTTACTCACCTCCACTAAACCAAGAATAATATTTTAATATTTTGGTAAATTTTAAATATGAAATAATTAAAAACAATCCATTTTGTAAGACACCATGGGAAGAATCCATGGAAAGGTTTATAATATTGGTTATTTAATTATATAGTGTCCAAAACCTATGTTTGAGAAATGATAAATAATTCTCCTATATATTCTTATATAAACCCACCCACGATACCATTTATCTTCACTCATAATCCTTTTATCACATATCTACTCAAAAATCACCTCTCTATAATCCCCCAAAATTTCCTTAATATCATAGAAATATCCCCCAGGCATTTTGAGACACACATTCATGTAAGGGATCCTCACATTCTTTTCTTTATTCGTGTTTTTTATTATATTGTTGCTTCTATTTCCAATTTCTAATGTTGGGATATGTATTTATATTTATCTATTACTTATAATTTAATTTTATATTGATGAGATACCCATTAATCACTAGTAAACAAATTTAATTAATGTTTATGTGATGTTGGTATGCTGCCAAAATTTCACCACGATTCTCCATTCCAAAACAATTGTGTAGTGAATATCATACCCATTTACTATCAAGTGTATTCCACTTTATACACTTATTATTTTTTTAGTTTGGGTTTACATGTATTTATTCTATACTCTTTAATCATGGAATAAAATATGGTGATAATTTAATCCATGTTTTATGATTTTTAGTGGCACACATAAGCATGAAAATGAAATGAAAGTGATTGGTGCACCCAGAATTATATAGAGCTTTAATGAATTGGGTAATGTTTAGTCTCATGAGATGTCTTTTAGGGACATGTAGTGAACTATATTTCTTTATGGTACTTTTAACATCAGGATTTCTTAGATTTTATCCTTGACATACGATTTTGATTTATTGTTTTATGTAGTTTCCATGTTTCCGACGTTTCTTTTATGTTATCATTATATATCATTTCTTATAGTTCAGGTTTATGATTATCACTAATTTTATTCCCCATATATATTCCTATTATATAACATATATTACATCCATAATGTAATTCTATGTTTATTCTCTTAGATGGATTTATATCTCACCCCATTATTATTTGTGTCCCTAGGTTGTCCCATGCAGTGTTAAGTACAAATTATTATTTTGAGTATGTTGTAGAATTTTTCAATAAATATATTATATTTACTATTTTAAGTTGATATGTAATATACATAATTACAAAATATACTTTAGTTATTGATATTTTATGTTGTATTAAGTGCATTCTTAAGTAATAAATCAGTTATTAATGTGAGATATAGAGAAGGGTTGTCATTACTGGTATTAAATGAATGTTTTAGTTATTTTTTAGATTAGTATGAGAAAAATTTAACCAAATCCATGGGTATAAAAAAAATTGCTATAAAACATCCCCATGTTTCGGTGGGTACAGAGTTAGTGGTTTATCAATAAAAATCATCCATGTCTAGATACTACAAGTGGATGTGGATCTAGAACAAATATACATAAGGGTAAAAATAAAAAACACCATGTTGAGCTACGTTTGACCGGAAACTAGTGTATGACAATGGGCCTCACTAAACACCTAGTTTTACACTCCTATGATATATTATTTAGTAAATTCATCATCCAATTACAACCCATTTTAATGGAACATAAAAATTACCATAATAGTATATATTAGGAAATTGATCATGGATAACACAGATTGAAGTCTAGAAATTCATAACATAAGGAAATAAATTAAATTTATAATTTCACTCTATAATATCATTTTATTCCCATTAATTTATTTAATATTTTAACAATATTCAAACATAATTTTTCATTTATTCAAGACATTGGACAGAAATTGGGGGATCCCAGTAAAAATTCAATGTGACAAGAAATGTGATAACTACCCCCAAGAAATTCACAACCTAATGGGAGTGGGAATAAAAGAATTTCTTATGATACTCTCTAAGATGACTAATTTTTTCAATAGAATCATGGATCATAAGGAGAATCCAAATCCCCATAATAGAGAACAAGAAACAATTTAGACCATTGTATTACAAATCCCTCTAACTTTCAATGGATCATATAATCCCTTAATCGTGGAAAAATGGATCAACTCAATTTAGAATATCTTATCTATCCTTGAGTGTTATTAGTAATAGAGAGTTATACTATATATTTATCATATTGAGGGTGAAGCTAATAAATGTTGGACAGTCATCAGAAATATGAAGCATAAGGAAGAGATAAATGTAATTAGATGTATAGAATTAGAGTAAATATTTTATGATAGATATTTTCCCCGCACTCTCTAACATAAAATAGATTGGTATTTCCTTGACCTGAAAAAATATGATGAACATTCCACTAGGGTGTATGAGGAAAAAATCACAAGACTTCCATGATACACCTACGTCTTTGTCTTTACACCTAAATGTAAGGTTTAAAGCTTCTTTGGTAGGTTAAAACATAGTCTATGAAAATATATTGTAATCCATGACATTGATAGCTATATAAAAGTTCTACGATGTTCCATAAATTTTGAAATGAATATCACTGAATCTCAAGGAAATAACATGGATAAGAGATTAAAATTGGGGATATTTTTTCAGTACCAATAAATAAATATAATGGTTCTAATAAATTTCAATATCCCACATGTCAATAATTCTAATAGAAGAACCCTAGAAATTTATTATGGGGGTGAGGAAATTATTTAGGTGGGGAAAGAAGGACATCTAGAAAGAGATTGTAGACAGAAGAAGCCTGTTTATTTTTTAGAGGAGAGTAATTCTCTATTCAACCCTTAGAAAAATTTTCATTGCTTCAACTATAAGGAAACAGGGTTCATTGCGGTCTAATGCACTAAGATAATGGTTCTCAGAGACAACCAAAAACCTCTAAGGTAGTAAGGGTGAGATTTTTCTATCACAACCAATGAGGTAGATCCAGAAAATAAAGTGGTGATAGGTACCCTTATTAATCATTCTAGGATATAAAACATACATCTCGATTCTGAACCTACAAATTCATTCATATCACAAATTTATTATAAAATAATTCAAACACAATCAGAAATCATGAATGTTGAGTTACTACTAAAAATGGAAAAATTGAAATATATTTCATTTGAAGTATATAAATCCCACCCTATCAAACTATGTAGGAAAAAAATTCCCCACTAACATTATCATACTCCCATTGTTAAAAATTTATGCAATTTTGGGCATTGATTGGATTTACCTACATATAAACTACATAAATTGTTAAGAGAAGGAAATAACTCTTCATATCTTGAATCATTATCTGATTCTGTAAAATTTCATGGATGAGGATGAATCTTATTTAACCCTAATATATCAAGAATTTATATACATTACAAAAGTATATTCTTGAGGACCATAATAGATTTTTGTATTTGTAAACATGGAACAAAATCTTATAACTTTGTGAAATATCATGAATGTTTCTCACAAATATATTCCCCTTTAGTAATTCTACTTAAAACCATTCATTATAACTTGGGTAAAGGAATCATATAAAAGGTAGAGCTCAGATTATCAGTAAGGGTAAATAAAGGATATATTTAAGCCAAAAATGAGCATAAGGGTATGAGAACATTAGAGTAATATTTTATGATCACACCCTACATATCAAAGATCATATACATGAGTCATGGCATAAATTATGGTTGTTCATAAGATATGAATCATAAGGTAATAAACAACATGAGAAATTATATCATTTCATTGGAATTTAACATAGATTTTTGGAATACAAATTACCTTATAACATTGAAAACACGTATATGTATAAACATGGTCACTTATTAAGTATGGAAATGAAATTAGTCCCTTACATAAACTTATGGAATAAAACCATGTCCAAACATAACATTATGAATGTGCAATCTGGTTTATTCATAACATCATAATAGTAAAGTTTCACTCCCAAGACTATAAATATGAGAACACTTCTCAATATTCTACATTAATCCATGATTTATTACATAAGACTACACATAATAAAAACTTAATAATCAATAATTATACTATCTTTAGGAATTTGGTACATTAAATAATAACATAAAACATGAAATACAACAACTTTATTGAATATTTATTTAACATGCTCAAAATGTACCTTTTTTACTTTATACTACATGGGATAACCTGGGGACATACATTAGAAAGAGGTGATCTTTAAATACTATTAAGGGAATAAAAATGGCAGAAACATTAAGTAAGTAATATATGTTATAAAATAGGAATATAAACAGGGACTAGAAGAAGTGATAATCAATAAAATAAACAATGAGGAATGATATAGAGTGATAACATAAAGGAAATAGAAGAAATGTTGAAACATTGAAAAACACAACATTATAAACATTGGTCAAATCTATCTTCTATGAAATCAAGATGGATAAATTCCCATTAAGAAGTTATGATCATTCTCTCTCCATACATAATGTCTGATGTGACTAATCATTACCCAATTCATTAGAATTCTATATAATTCAGGGCACATCCATAACTTTCATTTTATTCTCAGGATTAAGTGTTCCAAAAAATTCATATAAAATTTATTAATTTATAATCATATGATATTATATAATAAATGAGTGTGAAATAAATACATGTAATTCAAAATTCAATGTAGTATAAGTTTATAAATTTTAACACCCTTGATAATAAATGAGTATGTTGTTCATTACCCAATTGTTTTTGAATGAAAGATTACTATGAGATTGTAGAATTGTAACAGTGTCACTTATGAAAAAATAAACTAATTTAATGAGAGATAAATGTATCTCTCTTTATTTTTATGTCAAATTTGAAGTAATGGGGAAAAATAAATGTATACACAAACACTATAAATTGGAAATAAAAGGCATGAAAATTTAAATAGACATGAACAAAGAAGATTAAGATGGGATCCCATAATTGAGGGTGTGTCTCCAAATGATTGGGAGGAGTTTCTTGAGATATTGTGGGCACATTGGGAAGACTCTAGAGAGGGGAGGAAATATTAATGTAACTATAAAAGGATTTTAATAGAAGAGAAATGGGTTCTTGAGTAGTTTTATTTAGAAAATAAGGGGACAATTATTTATCATTTCTAAAACATAGATTTTGGACTCTACATAATAAAATAACCAAAAATAATAATATTCCCATGGTTTTTTCAATGGTTTTTTCCAAATTTTATTTTTTAATTTTTCTATGTGTAAAATTTCCTAAATAATTAAAATATTTCCCTTACTGAAGTTGATTTGATTCACACTCTTAAAAATTTGATTTCCAAAACAATAAAATATTTTAATGGGTTTGTAGGATTCAAAATTTATTTATTAAATTAATAAAATAAACATAAAACCATATTATTTTAAATTAATAATATATATTTGGTCTTGGATACCATTTATAAAATTTATTAAATCACTATTGGGTCGTTATTATCTCATGAAATACACTATATATTTATACAGTATTTATTTTATACCAGAATATTCCACTACCACAAAAAATTATAAAAAACACCATTGGATTGTTTTTAAATTATTATTAAATAAATAATATTACTTTTATCTAAATAATTCTCTAAATATAAAAATGTTCATATTTTGAATATTAATTGAATATTATTTTGAAATAATAGGCTTTTTATAAAAGAATTTTTCAAACCCTTTTAAAAATAACATTTGACTTCCCAAAAATTTTATGATCATTTATATATAATAAAAAATAATTAATAATTTTTTTTATTAAAATAGTATTTATTTCAGAAAATCCACTAATTCATTGAAATAAATTCCTTAATTAAATTTTAATACTACCAAAAAATATTATTTATGTTTTATTGTATCATAATAAAATCCTTTATAAAGTAACGATAATAATATGAAAATATATTATTATTTTATAAAAAAAATAATTTATAAACTCAATTTATTAGTATCCTGATTCATATCCATTTAATATAATGGAAAATTCCCCAAGAGTAATGTGTGCAGTATTAATACTTTCATGGGGTGGATCAGTGTATATAGTTAGGGACGTGATCAAGAAAAGATTAAAATTCTATAGAAAATTTATTTTTCTTAAGTTTATGTTTTTGGATACAAACATGGAATTGGATAAGAGAAAATCCATGTGATCATATCTCCCTATGAATCATTAAAAAATGGGATTTATAGGGTATTATCCTACTATTTGTGGTCGTTGCTACCTTTTACTGTGTAAATTGGATTTTTTTAAACCCTATATTTATAATAACCATATGATCACTGTTCAACTACTATATTATCAAAATTAATTATTATTAACCATATTTTAAATATATTAGGATATTATAAAACATATTAAGTGAATGTTTTTTCATTAACCATATAATAAAATAAAAAAAATTACATAAATAAAAATGGATAATTTTTACTTATATTAGTTTTGGTCGTTTCAATATCCCTCCATTAAGAAATGTTTCTCTTGAAATTTTTATTTCCCCAATTAAAATATAAGAGAGTAATTATATTGCATCACTTACTCCAATACCCATGTCACTTCTTCAAACATGTGGATTCTCCACATCACTTGGATAAGGTGCATTGTCTTATTTCGTATAAAATTATATCTAAGATATAAGAAATTCATTGGTTTCTCCTCATAGTAAAGATAATTATCCAATAGTATCACCATTGGATTGAGTACATGTGGAGGGTTTGGAATGTAATTCCTCAATAGAGACACATTGAATATATCATGTACTCTATATAGGTTCGGTGGGAGTGCTAGTCGATAGACCACCGCTCTAATTTTATTAGGGATCTCAAATGGCCTGATGTATCTTAGACTAAGATTTCCATTCTTCTAAAATTTAATGAAATTATTTCATGGATATAAGTATATTAATAACATGTCTCTAACATCAAAATATATGTCTCATCTACAATTTTCATCATATCTATTCTATTGATTCTAAGTAACCTTGATGTGATGTGTAATAGTATATACCTTTTCCTCCATTTCCACAACCATTTCAAGAACTACAACTTTTTATTCTCCAACTTTATCAAAACATGTAGGTGTTATTCACCTCTTACAATAAAGGGATTTGTAGGGATCCATTTGGATCCTGGAGTTGAAACTGTTATTGTTTGAGAACTCTTCCAGGGGAAGATGATGATCCTATCTTCCATTAACAACAATTTTTCTTGCTATCAACATATCCTCGTGTCTCTAGATATTCTTATCATAATTTTCATATGTTTTAGCATGAAAATCTATACTAATGTTCCACTCAGTATTTAGAGAATGTTAGAGGCTCTTTCAAAACATAGATGTAATTCTTAGATCTCAACTATATCTATTCAATAGTGTTATTACATGCAACCTCACCACTTCCCAAATGTATATCCAAGAATTTTTATTTAGTGATATGTTCTCTTGAATGATACCTAAGTGTATAGTATTTGTAAGAAGATCCACCACAACCCTGATATAATTATTTCAACTTTATGTATTTAGGAGATCAGTGGAAAATTAAATGGTGATGTTTTACCATTTTCATGTTGGAATTGTTAGTGGTTGCATCATACCCATGGTTTTTCTCATTTAAACCATCGCATGATGATATAAAATACATCTTGGTGTATAATAAATGATCTCATTTTTTATATTGTTCCACAAATAGTGCTCTCAGATATCTCGATACATATTTGTGCTTCCAGGATGGATAGAAAATGCATATCTTTTTTCATAATACAATATCTCCTTTTTTAATATATTATTTGATAGTATACATATTACTGACCAAAACTATTACAAAACATCCTTCATTAACATTCATGTTTGATTATTTCTCATTTTAAATATCCTCACGTTTATTTTCAATTCTCACATCATATCATTTTGAATATTTTATCTTCTCCAGAAGGGACATTTGAGAAATCATTTTTGAAAGGATTTATGATATTAATTTTTTGATGATTCCCATGTCCATAATTTCTAAATCTAGGAATATCGAAAACCTATCAATTCTCATCAATGATAGAATTTTTGGATCCATTATACATAAGGAATCTAAAACTTATTATTTTCCCCAAGAGGGTATTCAATTGATCAGTGATAGTCCTTGATCAGCACTAACCATCTTTATTGGAACATATTTAGTTCTTCATGTGTGAATATATATTTAGCCTTTTGTTATATGTATATATTTTACAATTCTCCCTAAATAGATAATTCCCTAATATTTTCAAGGTGAATATCACTATAGAAAACACAAGATCATGTGTTTGGTAGTTCTGCTCATGAATTTTCAACCTCCTTGAAACATGCTCTATCACTATGTAATTCTATGTTAACACACGTCCCAATCCCTTATTCAAATAATATAGTAAAACCGTGAAATATTTTTCATTTGTGTTTTTTTGAGAACATGTGTAGTGATAATACTGTTTTTAACCTCCATAATATCTCTTTACATTCATCACTCAATGATAACATTACTCCATTAAGAGTTAGTTTAGTTAATGGGTTTGAAAATTGAGTGATATTTCTCAAAAATCAATGATAGTACCCAGCTAATCCAGGAAACTATTTACATTTGTCACAGATGTTGGCCTCAACCATCTTTTAAATTTTTTTTGAGGAGTGCATAGATATCCCATTTCTTGTGATCATATACCCCAATAATGAGACTCCCTTTAATAAGAACTCTAATTTTTTTTTACTTTCATAAATATTATAATTTCATAAGGTCTCTATAATAGTACTCAGATACTCCTCGTATTTCACCTTTATTTTAGAGTATATTTGAATATCATCTATAAATACTACCAATTTTTTTGGTAATCCCTAAAGGATTTATACATCATTTCCATGAATATTTATAGATCATTAGTGAGTCTAAATGGAATCAATATGACCTCATAGTTCCCATACCTTGTATAGAAACTAACCTTGGGGAAATCCTTCTTCATCAATCAAACAGGGTAATATCTCGATCGAAGATCAGTCATGTAGAAGTATTTTTTCCCACATGGATAATAGAACAAGTCATAAATATGTTGAAGAGGATAATTTTTCATTATCATGATAATTTTTAGCCCACTATAATCAATATAATGGTTTCTTTACCTATCCTTCATCTTGATAAAGAGGACTAGTACACCCCATTGTGATGCACCTAGGGGAATAAAGCTCCTATCTAGATTATACTATATTTGTTTCTTCAGCTCATTATGATCCACAAAATCCATGTTATATAGTGTCTTGGATTTTTTATATGAACTTGGTGCAAACCTGAAAAAAATTAATCCACTCATCTAAGATGAAGAACAACCAATTCTTTAGAAAACAGGTCATCATATTCCCTCACAATGGGCATGCCTTCAAGGGTGGTTCATTAAATTGAATCAATTATTTGATAAAGATAATATTTATATATTTTAAATAATATAAATTCTTGATATATTAGGTTTAAATAAGATTCATCCTCATCCTTGAAATTGTACAGAAGCAGATGATTATTCAAGATACGAAGAGTTATTTCCTTCTCTTAACAATTTATGTAGTTTATATGTAGGTAAATCCAATCAATGCCCAAAACTGCATAAATTTTTAACAATGTGAGTATAATAAGGTTACTGGGGAATTTTTTTCCTACATATTTGGATGGGGGGATTTATATACTTCAAAGGAAATATATTTCCATTTTTTCATTTTTAGTAGTAAATCAACATTCATGATTTCTGATTGTGTTTGAATTATTTTATAATAAATTTGTGATATGAATGAATTTGTAGGTTCAGAATCGAGATGTATGTTTTATATCCTGGAATGATTAATAAGGGTACCTATCACCACTATATTTTCTGGATCTACCTCAATGGTTGTGATAGAAAAATCTCACCCTTACTACCTTAGAGGTTTTTGGTTGTCTCTGAGAACCATTATCTTAGTGCATTAGATCGCAAAGAACCATGTTTCCTTATAGTTGAAGCAATGAAAATTTTTCTAAGGGTTGAATAGAGAATTACTCTCCTCTAAGAAATAAACAGGCTTCTTCTGTCTACAATCTCTTTCAAGATGTCCTTCTTTCCCCACCTAAATAATTTCCTCACCCCTATAATAAATTTCTAGGGTTATTCTATTAGAATTATTGACATGTGGGATATTGAAATTTATTAGAACCATTATATTTATTTATTGGTACCGAAAAAAATAACCCCAATTTTAATCTCTTATCTATGTTATTTCCTTGAGATTCAGTGATATTCATTTCAAAATTGATGGAACGTCGTAGAACTTTTATATAGCTATCAATGTCATGGATCACCATAGATTTTGATAGACTATGTTTTAACCTACAAAAGAAGCTTTAAACCTTACATTTAGGTGTAACTACAAAGCCGTAGGTGTATCATGGAAGTCTTGTGATTTTTTCCTCACACACCCTAGTGGAATGTTTATCATATTTTTTGAGGTCAAGGAAATACCAATCTATTTTATGTCAGAGAGTGCAGGGAAAATATCTATCATAAAATATTTACTCTAATTCCATACATCTAATTACATTGATCTCTTCCTTATGCTTCATATTTTTGATGAATGTCCAACATTTATTAGCTTCACCCTCAAAATGATAAATATCTAGTATAACACTCTATTACTAATAACACTCAATGATAGATAAGATATTCTAAATTGAGTTGATCCATTTTTTCACGATTAAGGGATTATATTATCCATTGAAAGTTAGAGGGATTTGGAATACAATGGTCTAAATTGTTTCTTGTTCTCTATTATGGGGATTTGGATTCTCCTCATGATCCATGATTCTATTGAAAAAATGAGTCATCTTAGAGAGTATCATAAGAAATGCTTTTATTCCCACTCCCATTAGGTTTTGAATTTATTGGGGGTAGTTATCACATTTCCTGTCACATTGAATTTTTACCTGGATCCCCCAATTTCTGTCCAATGTCTTGAATAAATGAAAAATTATGTTTGAATATTGTTAAAATATTAAATAAATTAATGGGAATCAAATGATATTATAGAGTGAAATTATAAATTTAATTTATTTCCTTATGTTATGAATTTCTAGACTTCAATATGTGTTATCCATGATCAATTTCCTAATATATACTATTATGGTAATTTTTATGTTCCATTAAAATGGTTTGTAATGGGATGATGAATTTACTAAATAATATATCCTAGTAGTGTAAAACTAGGTGTTTAGTGAGGCCCATTGTCATACACTAGTTCCTGGTCAAGCGTAGATCAACATGGTGTTTTTTATTTTTACCCTTATGTATATTTGTTCCAGATCCACATCCACTTGTAGTATCTAGACATGGATGATTTTTATTGATAAACCACTAACTCTGTACCCACAGCAACATGGGGATGTTTTATAACAATTTATTTTATACCCATGGATTTGGTTAAATTTTTCTCATACTAATCCAAAAAATAACTAAAAAATTTCTTTAATACCAGCAATGACAACCCTTCTCTATATCTCACATTAATAACTGATTTATTACTTAAGAATGCAATTAATACAACAAAAAATATCAATAACTAAAGTATATTTTTTAATTATGTATATTACATATCAACATAAAATAGTAAATATAATATATTTATTGAAAAATTCTATAACATACTCAAAATAATAATTTATACTTAACACTGCATGGGACAACCTAGGGACACAAATAATAATGGGGTGAGATATAAATCCATCTAAGAGAATAAACATGGAATTACATTATGGATGTAATATATGTTAGATAATAGGAATATATATGGGGCATAAAAGTAGTGGTAATCATAAACATGAACTATAAAAAATGATATATAATGATAACATAAAAGAAACGTCAGAAACATGGAAACTACATAAAAAAATAAATCAAAATCATATGTCAAGGATAAAATCTAAGAAATCATGATTTTAAAAGTACCATAAAGAAATATGGTTCACTACATGTCCCTAAAAGACATCTCATGAGACTAAACATTACGCAATTCATTAAATCTCTATATAATTCTGGGTGCACCAATCAATTTCATTTCATTTTCATGATTTTGTGTGCCACTAAAAATCATAAAACATGGATTTAATTATCACCATATTTTATTCCATGATTAAAGATTATAGAATAAATACATGTAAACCCAAAATAATAAATAATAAGTGTATAAAGTGGAATACCCTTGATAGAAAATGGGTATGATATTCACTACACAATTGTTTTGGAATGGAGAATCGTGGTGAAATTTTGGTAGCATACCAACATCACATAAACATTAATTAAATTGGTTTACAAGTGATTAATGGGTCTCTCATCAATTTGAAATTAAATTATAAGTAATAGATACATATAAATATATATCCCAACATTATAAATTGGAAATAGAAGCAACAATATAATAAAAAAATTGAATAAAGAAAAGAATGTGAGGGTCCCTTGCATGAATGTGTGTCTCAAAATGCCTGGGGGATATTTCTATGATATTAAGGAAATTTTGGGGGATTATAGAGAGGTTATTTTTGAGTAGAGATGTGATAAAAGGATTATGAGTGAAGATAAATGGTATCGTGGGTGGGTTTATTTAAGAATATATAGGAGAATTATTTATCATTTCTCAAACATAGGTTTTGGACTCTATATAATAAAATAACCAATATTATAAAACTTTCCATGGATTCTTTCCATGGTGTCCTACAAAAGGGATTGTTTTTAATTATTTCATATTTAAAATTTACCAAAATATTAAAATACTACTCTTGGTTTAGTGGAGGTGAGTAACACTATTAATGAAATAATTTTACAATAGTTAAATATATTACTGGTTTTGGAGGATAGATAAAGGATTTGTGACCCACACTGTTGACCTCGCCTGGACGGGTGATGGAGTACACGACCGTGTACTCCATCCCGTGTCTGTGTATCCCCGGGATACACGCCGAGCTCCGCGTAGCCGCCTTTTCCGAGCTATACACGTCGTGCCTCATGAAGCCGTGTATATCATCCCATGACCATGTACTACCCAAAGTACATGCCGATCTTCGGGGAAGGTCCAACACGCTAGGTGACTGGGGTCACACGCCGTGTGATTCTTCTCTGACCCCAAATCCCTACCCGCCAGTGCCGGAACTACATGGCGTGTTCTTCGAAAGTACATGTCGTGTATTCTGGAAATTTCCAGAAACGACGCTCTTCTCCGGTGCACCTCCCTTGATGCTTCTATCATCAATCTGGTAGTCCAATCACTGCAAAACTTCTAGGTTCTGGTCTCCCCGACCCCACAAAGCCTCTTCCGTCATTTCTGGTCCTCCGATCGGCTCCGAAAACGCGTTCTGATCTTCCCACAAGAAGAATTCTTGAAGAACTATCTTTCTGATCTGGTCTGATTGGTCAACCACCATCGTCTCCGTTCCTCCACAAGGACGTTGCGATGTTGAACCTTCGATTTGGGATCGTTGCATCGCAGAACGGATGCGCAATGATCCGTTGTTCTTCGCCCGATGAAGAATGCGAAAAACAAGCGGGAAAAAAGGAGGAATAAATCCAAATAAATAAATTGAGGAACGAACCTCCACCGTCGTTTGTCACAGCATTTATCTGGTCCCATTAATAGGCTTAAACAGGGAAATAATCATCAATAACTTAAAGCATGGATCAATTCCCCATAATCTTCCCCAAAGAAAAATCCATCCCGCAAGAACGTACGAATCTGCGGATCAACTTGTTTGTGGTTGATCTGTGTTTGTTGTTTAAACTCAAATATGGGGAAATGAAATCTAAATAACAACCCCTACCTTTCGAAAGGATCTATCGTTGACGAAGGCGTCGTGTTGCCATTGACGTTGTGATCCATTAACGTCGGTGCAACGATCCTTGGTTTCGATCCATTGTCATTCATCATCGAGAATTTTCTCCAACGCGCCGTGGATTCTGCAAAGGTTCCTCTCTCTACGTTGCCCAGGACATACAATTTCTTAACCCATTAAAAGGAGAAAAAAGTTGGCATTTAATTACGTGGCAGTATTAATGGTGTTGACTTTCCATTTCGAAGTCATTAAGACGCGCCATCAATTTAGGAAACAGTTGCACCATTTCCATGCTACAGCGAATGTTACGTTAAATGAAATAAAATAAAGTGGTTAATTTATTTTATTTTATTTTACTTACAACTTCAGAAAATTATCATTTTCCCTCGACCCGCTCCGGTTGAGGTCAGCCTCATTCTTAGGTAAAGTCGTCGTCTCGGACGCAACGGTGCGCTCAGATTTTTAATCCAGACATCCATTTGGAAACTGCCACAACCGCGCACAAGTGTTGACTCACTTAACTAATAAAAAGTTCAAACCACCATTCCGGGCTCACTGGATCTCGGAATGATGTTCCATCTTCACACCCGGTCTCGAAATAATTCCATATAATATCTAAAAATAATAAACGCAAAATCCAAGACATTACATTCTCCCCACCTTGGGGCTTTACGTCCCCGAAAAAGAAAAAACAAAGGCTATTAAAAAAGATGAGGGTACTGGGCGCGGATCTGTGCCTCCCGCTCCCACGTGCTCTCCTGAAGATTCCTGTGCTGCCACCGGACGCGCACTAAGGGAATCGATCTCCCACAAAGGATCCTCTCCTGCCGATCCTCGATCTCCACCAGGTACTCAGCAAAGTTCACTCCATCCTCGATGTCCAGATCTCCCCAGTCGATGACGTGCAATGAGTCATGCACGTACCTACTCAACTGTGACACGTAGAAGACATCATGTACCCGATGAAACTGTGGCGGTAGAGTCAGGCGGTACGCCACCTTGCCAACTCTGACCAGGATCTGGAAAGGTCTGATGAACCTTGGAGATATCTTGCCGCCTCGGCCAAATCTCTACAACCCTTGTCGAGGTGAGACCCGAAGGAAGACATGGTCTCCCTCTTAGAACTCCAGAGGTCTCCATCGCCTGTCAGCATAAGACTTCTGCCGGCTCTGTGCAGTCTTCATCCGTTCTCGTATGATCTGCACCTTCTCTATGGTAGCTCGCACTAACTCTGGACCCATGAGTGCTGACTCTTTGGGGTCAGTCCAGCAAAGCGGTGACCGGCAGGGTCTCCCATACAAGGCCTCAAACGATGCCATACCGATGGTGGAGTGGTAGCTATTATTGTACGCAAACTCCACCAGTGGTAGGTGGTCCTCCCAACTATGAACAAAGTCCAAGATACAGGCTCAAAACATATCCTCCAGAACCTGAATGGTCCTCTCCGTCTGACCATCCATCTGAGGATGAAACGCTGTGCTCAAGCATAGATGAGTCCCAAAAGCCTCCTTCAATCCCTTCCACAACTGGGATGTGAAGCGGGCATCTCGGTCTGAGACTATAGTCGAGGGGACTCCACGAAGCCGAACTATCTCCTGTACGTAGAGGCGTCCCAAGCTCTCTACGGAACTCTGCTCCCTGATAGCTAGAAAGTGGGCCGACTTGGTGAGTCGGTCAACGATCACCCAGATGGAATCGTGCCCCTTGGACGTCTGTGGTATGACTGCCACACATTCCATTGATATTCCATCCCACTTCCACTCTGGAACTTCCAGGGGCAAGCTAACCGTGTTGGAACCTGGTGCTCAGCCTTCACCTGCTGGCATGTGAGGCATCGAGAAACGAACACTGCTACTACCTTTTTCATGCTTGACCACCAGAACTATCGTCGGAGGTCCTGGTACATCTTTTCTACTCCAGGATGTACCGCCAAAGGGGAGGTATGGAACACCCTCAGGACCTCCTCCTGCAACACCACTGGTACAACAGTGCGTCCTCTGAAAAGAAGTATGTGCTCCCCACCTTGTGAATATCCATCAGGAGCATGTCCTGTGGATAAATGAGCACGTAAGGCCACACAGTCGACATCCCCAAGCTGTGCCTCCCTAACTCGTTGTAAGAGTGGAGGGGAGACAACCATCAACTGTAGGTAAGCTGTATCATCTCCATCCATGAAGGATAACTCTAACACGGCTAACTGTTATGTCGCCTCACTCAACAACTGTGAGCTTGACCTTCTACTGAGGGCATCTGCCACCTTATTCCCCTTTCCAGGAGTATAGATAATCTCAAAATAATATTCCTGGAGGAACTATAGCCAACGCCTCTGCCTCAGATTCAGATCCTTCTGTGAGAAGATGTACTTGAGGATCTTATGGTCAGAGTAGACAATAAACTGCTCCTCCATAAGGTAGTTTCACCACATCTTCAATGTGAAGACTACCACTACCAACTCGAGATCATGGGTCACATAGTTCTGCTCATGTGTCCTAAGATGGTGAGAACCATAAGAAATCACTTCATGCCGCTACATCAGGACACAACCGAGCCCGGTCCCTGATGAGTCGCAGAAAACTATATACTCAACACCCTCCTCCAGCAATATCAAGACTGGGCTGCTCATCAAACTCTGTCTCAACTTCTCGAAATCATGCTGGCACTTTTCTGTCCACACGAAGGGTTGCCCCTTCCTGGTCAAGGTTGTCATCGGTGCTGATATCTGGGAGAAATCAGGGATGAATCTCCAATAATATCCTGCCAACCTAAAGATGCTCCGCACCTCTATCATGCTCTGAGGTGGCTCCCATGCTAACACAGCCTCCACCTTGGCTGGGTCCACAGCTACTCCATCTGCTGAGATGACATGTCCTAGAAAGTGGACCTCCCGAATCCAGAAGTGACACTTTGAGAGCTTCCCATAAAGCTGGTGCTCCCGAAGTACGTCCAAAACCATCCACAGGTGTCTCGCGTGCTCCTCCTCTGATGCCAAGTACACAAGGATGTCGTCGATTAAGACCACTACGAACCAGTCCAAGTACGGCTGGAAGATCCGGTTCATCAACCACATGAACACTACGGGGGCATTCGTCATGCCAAAGGGCATCACCAAGTACTCATAGTGACCGTAGTGACATCTGATGGTTCTTCATCATAGGTTCCTGATCTTGGGGTGTTTTTTTGGATTTTCCGTTGCAGTTAGAGGTTATTTACACCCTATAATAACCACATTTTACATATCCTTTATTCACATATAATTTAATCCTTCTCTAAATGAGTTTTTCATATTGTCTCCACCTTATCTTGCTGGAATTGTCATATTCTCTTGGTCCTTTTCTTCATCCATGATAGTGGACATCCTTTGGTGAAATTTTCCTACAGTGGAATGTAGTTTCATTAAGGTATTAAACCATATTGAGTTTTTATAATTTTTTTAATTATGTTTTTTAATAAACATGGAAATTATTCATCTTCTTCAAGAATTCATCATAGGTTATATCGGGGGGGGGTCCGATATGGGCCTCTTATAGGTGGGTGGTTGCGCTTTTAATGTGTTGAGAGAACCCGATTCTAAGAATGCGTGTGTGGACTGGTTGACTATGGAATATTCTTAAAGATACTAAGAAGAAATTTCCAGCCTATATAAAAAAGTGTAAATGTTATTTAAATGTAGGTGGTCCCAAATATTTTCCCACAGTCTCACCATAATTTCAAGTGTGAATTTTGTGCGATCATGAAAACTTCACCATACATTGACTAGTTTCACACAAAATAGTAAAATTTTGGTTGTTATTAGTTATAATTCCATCATCATGTTTGTTAAATACCCTCTATGAAGGGTAGTCCCTATTGAGTACTTAATGTGTAAATTTAACATTACAGTGGATCGTTGGAATTATAAACCATGTTATGGATATTAATTAAAAAGGACTGGGAAATTATGAAATTGGTTAACTTATATTGTGTAATTGGAAAATCATTCTTAATTACTTAAAAGTAAAATCAATTTTTAAATCAATGATTTTGAAATGGATGTTTCACAACCATTTATTATCTTGAAATAGTCCTCAAAATCTTAATATATCTAAAATAAATGATGTGTAATTATGAATTGATATTGGATAAACCACTTGGTAAAATAATTTTATTTATGAAATAAAGTGGAATTTGTAAATAATTTGATTTTGAATTTTTTGTAAATATTTATGTGAAATAAAAATAGATGAAATCATATATTTATATTTATATAGTAAAATAGTTAAATGTGGATTTTGGATTGAATTGGATTCTTTATAGTCCCTCAGGTTTAATGTTTAAATGATTTATTATAAATTAGAATAGAATAAGAAATTACGTGAAATGGACATGGTCCTATTGGTAATTACATTGAATTAATGTATATAAATATATAATTACATGGATAAATTGAATAAGTAAATAGAGAGATTTCAGGATGATCACTCTGATTCAATATGACACATGCTACTTGGGAATGTTGTGATGAGCCCTGAGATTCCATAAAATAATCGATGGGTGTAAATACTAGGATGAAATATTATATTCCAAATAATTTATAATAATTTTAGAATTCCATAAAGAGTGTATAGACCCATGAGACACATGATAGGGAGAATTATGAGATGAATTCTAAGATTTCATGGAAATTTTTGTGGAACACTTGGATTCTGTGTGATACCTAGTACTAGGAAATACTAGTAATAATAGGATGAGTGGATATAAAATTTATGATATGTGATATGTGGGAATTATAGGTTGATTTCTTGGATTCCTTATGATATTTGATGGTTGGTAATTCTAGGATAAGCACTCAGATTCTATTTAAATGCAAGGATGACTTCTTAAAATAAATTTAAGGAATAATGCATGATGATTTGGATTCCTAGGTTAGAGTTTAGATTATATGAACCATATATAATCAAGGACAGTTGAGGTTGATCTTTGAGAATCAGTTTTATTTTATTTTTTTCATCATTTCTTGTGTATGATACACCACAGGGGGGTCTGATATGGTATATTTATTACATTAATTTGTTATCACATATGATGTTTTATTATTTTATCTTCACTTTCATTGGTTGGTATACTTAACTAGATAATATATTTTATTTATTTTATTTACTCGATATATTTGTACTATGATAATGAGGTCATAGGGTTCCATAGTGATATCGTCCACTACTATTATAAAGTCTGTGGGGTACGGGGATGTGTTCTCAGGGTCACGTGGCACACTGTCCCAAGACACCAGTTTAGTGGGATCTATGGCAGGGCATCATAATTAGAATTCTTGTGGTTTATTACTAAGTATTATATTCACACACCATTTATATTCACTTCGGTGGAAAGTCATATTTAGGATCTATCATATAGGTACCCATATGAATTATTTGATGTATGGATTATTTTTCTTTATTGTTCATTGTTAATGTCAGTATGAGTCATGTTGGTTTCTGTTAAGGAAATATATAATGGATATTGTGTTGGGAACTTTTCCATGTGTATGAGAGACCTATTTTAAATTATTGAATTTAACTTGGACACTACATTACCATTTCATGAAATTAATTTCATTTATATATTACATGTTTTATTTATTTATAGTTGATTAATATAAATTGGATAAATCTTTCCCCAATTGAACAATAAGAGTTATGGCACCGGTTTCCTACCCCTAGGTAAATAGGAGTTCTCCTGGGTCATGTGGAAGTCTATCCTAGTGTCATTTGGGTGATCGAGTAACTATTTTTATGGATCCTAAAACTAAATATATATATTTTCTATTTATCTAAATAAAATAATTAATTAAAACACATGGTGTTTATGTATTGGGATAACATATTCATTGAGAAGGTATAAATTTCCTTGGAAATTTAGTAAAATAATATTTAGCTTATTGAATTTCAATCCTAATAATATTAAATTTTCCTAAAATGGAGGATAACTCAAATTCAAACAATTTTATTAAAACTCAATTTACTCATGTTACAAATTAGTTATTGTATACAAGTAAAATAATGAATTTAATTTTAAATACATTGTTTCATATGAATAACATAATTCATTTTGTAAAATATAAATTTTAAATGATTCTTTAATAAAATAGATAGTATCCAACATATTATATATGATGCTATAAAAAATACATAAACTGAAGAGTTTCTTAGTCTATTAAAGAACAAATAATTATAAATTGTTGTAATTTTTATAATGAAATACTATATAAAGGTGTATTTGCTTGTATTACATGATATTATCCTTACAAATGATTAGATATTATTAAGTTCTAGTAAAATTTTCTAGATCATAATAAATAATATAATTAATTGTCTAAGAATAATTTAATTATTTCTTCTTCAATTGTATAAAATATCATAGTAAAAGAATGTATTGATTCTAAATTCTATAAAATATAAATTCTTATTTTAGGAAAATATTTTATTAAAATATTTACTTTCATTTATTATTTTTAAAATATAATTTAATTACATCCCAACCTTAAATATGGTGAAGGAAGTAAATTGTATTTAAAAGGATCATATTCAAACAGGGGGTTGTTCCTAAAGTTTGATAAATCTTAATTTTACCATTTTATATAAATATATCCTTAAAATACATTGTTTAATTATATATCTTAGTGGGAGAGTTTGAGAAATGATTTTTTAAGTGTATATATATTGATATAGTAGGTGTTTCATGTTAAAATATCAAATTCTTTTATACAAAAAATACCATATAAAATACATCAAGTTAATTTAAATTCTTTTGTATCAGGTTCTAATATGAGTGAATTTATTTTTGTATAGTTTAGTCTATGTGTATATGTCATAAATATTTTCATATAACTAATATATTTATATTAATGTATCATGTTTTTATAATTAAATGAAATTTTTTTCTAATTATTAATTCAGATTTTTTTGTAAGAATAACATGAGTTTTAAATTACCCCTTATAGATATGCTGGTGATTTTTCCATTATTAATGATCAAAATAAAATGTTATGTATTGGGGTAAAATTTTATTATCTACCTGAGTAGGGGATCATATGAATATGTTGAGTGCATTAATGAAATAGAAGAATGAATTTTTATATGTATTGACTTGCATGAGTATACCATATGGTAAGTCATAAATAATTCCATTTATATTTTTAGGGTGTATACCTGAGGATAATATGGTCTTCCACATGTGATCCATCATACTTGGATACCATTCTTAAACTATTCTAAAATATTAATATATTCAAAGGGTTATTTATTATATAAATGGATTTTCTGGACAAATGATGGTTTTTTTATAATGGGCATTGAATTTGGTACTTTAATTAAGTAAGACTGGATAAATGTATGAACATTCACTATTGAGTGTAATGTGATATATTTATATACATTCATGAATTCCAAGATGAATATTCATATATTATAGAAAATGTAATCAGGGAATCAAGAATTTGTGGGTTAACCTATATAGAATCAATGTTCCCCATATCTTAGAACTATATATAATGTATTGGACAAAGAAATTATATGGATATATTTATGATATATATATATATACATATTGAAATAATTATTCAATATGGATATAAATATTATGAAAATCATATCAGACCATTTTTCTCTTTGAGAAACATTAATTTTATTCTCATTGATATTTTTTCTTTTGTCCTTTAGTTTTTAATTCATTATTATGGTCAATTATATAAAGGGGTATATGATTACAAATAAGGATATGTGAATATGTTTTTACTTTGTTACAAAATTTATTTCCAAAATTTGAGAGATATTATAAAATACTTTGTCAAAAAAATTATTTATCACCCAAATCTGTCTAATATGACATAATTTGAAGTAATAATAAATTATACGAGAAATAATTGCAGGTTATATAGTGATAAAATAATTCCCAAATGACTTATATGATATGGTATGATATAATGGTTTTCATAATATATGATATAAAGGTTACAATTTTTAATTTTATATAATATACATGAATCATATTGTATAATATGATTCTATTCAAGGATACCTTTAAGAATTATCTTTTTTCTATATTTGCTATCATATATCCACTAACATGTCATTTTGTAGAGTTTCATAATGCTCTGTTAATTTTTCAAGTTCTTATTAATTAATGAGGGTGTAGTGGATAATTATAGTGTGTTACAAAATTTATAATGCATGAGTATTTATTTTTTGAGCATTGAAGAAATATCATTTATTCATGGATCCTATTTCATGTAATAAAGCAATTCTATAAAAATAATATCAAAACTGTTTTCTAAATCATTCTATTATATCCCTATGGGTTTAAAACCATTGGTTTTACCACTATATTAATTTTATACGTTTCCTTCTGAAGTTATTATCCTATACTAGAGAAAATATATATATATTGGCTATGAACCATGATTCTATTAATTAGTGGATTTACTATGGGGGTAATATTTTTTTATATTTATAAGGAATCCTCCATAAAATTACTTAAAATTAAACTTTATATCATTAAAGAAAATGAGATCATTACATTGTATTAATTTAATAATGATTTATAAAAACCACTAACTATAAATATTGGATAGGGTTTTTCTTATTTCACTGCATTTATAACATATATTATGACTAAAAATACATTTGGCATGACATACCAAAAGAGAAAATCGTTACCAATTATTTCTATTTTCAAAGAAAAAATTTCATCAGTATTGACAAGTTGTGATCTTAAATATTGAATTATGAAAGGGGAAAATATAGATATCATGAACATCCCTCGCATCATTATCATTTTCCATGACTTCCTAGAGTTTTAATCAGGACGTGTTATAGAAACATATGTCAAAATAATGTAGGTTTAGAATTTTATGATAGGGATTAGTTTATTAAGGATATAAAATAGTTACAATACACCATCATGGATGTAAATTTTTTTAAAAAACATTGTAATTATGATAATATATAAATTTAATTCATTATAATCCATGAATTATATTTTATATATTTATATTCATTATAAGAACATTATGTATTTTTCCAATCAAAAATAAAATTTTATGTGATCTAATAAATTTATTTTCATGTATTATATGGTTTTATTTAAAAGAATAATATATAAATTTTCAAATTTTATTTTAAAAAAATGAACTACACTTTTGAAATCGTCATAAATAAATTATCTTAATATGAAAGTTTTTTTTCTAAGAATGATTTTTCAGTGAATAGTTAAATATATCAATTTTGTAAATTTGTCATTTCATTACATTAAGATGTATAATTATGTTTTTAATAGGATATTAAATTAAAAAAAATATACTTTTGATGTTAATATTCTAATTAATTATGTGGGATTTAAAATTATAACTGATTTTGTTATAAGTTCATTTTTTGTTCTTAAATATATATTTCTCTAAAAAATAATTTTCATCGTGGTTTTGAATTTTTATCTTAAATTATCTTCAGGAAACTATAGAAATTGAATCTCGAAAATTTTCTTCCATATTTTGAATCATGAGGTTCAAATTTCTCAAATAGTTCCCTATTATTTATAATCATTTTGAATTATAATAGTAGTAAATATGTGTCTCCTAACTAAGGGTAAAATGGGTAAACCATTGTTAAAACAGTGATATAAGACCTGAAAATCTACATATAACTTGAATTTATTTTATTGGGTTCGTTTTTTCGACCATAAACCAACAATTTTAAAAAACATTAGTAATTTTTCTCTAATTTACATTGACGATGACCTTTATTTAATTTTAAGTAATTAATAAAAAAATGTCACTCTCTTTATTTTAATATATGTAATATTTTTTTCATATTGATAAAAATATAGTATCCTAATGTATTATTTTTTTGAAATGTTAATTAATTTTTTATCATGGTAATTGTTTTTAATTTTTGTAGATCAAATAATTACCTAAAATTATTATGCAATGTTGACACAGTTCTCATAATGGAAATATCAAGTAAATAAATATTAAAAATATTAAAAGTAATAAAATTTGGATGAAATATCATATTGCAATATATTTTAGGAAAATATAACATATTAGTGATGTTTTAAAAGTTTATATTAAAATTAAATTACTATCATTATGTTATTAAAGTGAAACTATATTAATAGTACAGAAAATGACATTAATGTTATTTTATGTTAAAAATATTATATTCAATGATTTTAAGTACATAAATATCATATATTATTAAATTTTAATGGTATACAGTCTATAATATAAAATCTTTTCCACTTATGGGTCACTTTTTCTTTTAGCGTAACTTTCTTGGATCCTATAGATTAAAAACATTGATGTCAGGGCAATCATCAAAAGGTATAATGGGGGTTAAAACTAAGATATAGGGTTAAAAAACATCTAAAATTATAAAACGTTTATTATATGTTATTATTTAAACTAATAATCATCATATATTTTTAATATATCAAATTGGTTCCACTTAAACATAGAAATTAATTTATATTAATTTAATACTTAAATTATTTTCAAGGGTTCCCCTCTAATCACTAATAAAAGTGCATATCCTCTCCTCACATCTTCGATCATTTATAGAATTATAGTTTCTCCAATACCTACCCATGTCTATCCCACACATCATTTCTAATTTCCTAGAGGTCCTAGTTTCACTATAGGACTAAACCTATAAGGCTTACAGTGTAATCCAAAAAGGTTATTTAAGGAAAAAGGTATAAGTCCTGACTAAAAGCTACTGTTTTTATTGAAATGAAATCCATAGTACAAAAGAACCACAAAAACACATCAAGGTTGTATAAAGTAGTGCAAACCCATAGCATCATTGGCCACAAATTTCATCCCCTCCTTAGGAAACGTACCCAAGTAAAAGAAATATATTTCCCTATGATCTGAGGAAGCCATGGAATCCAGATATTCCTCCACCATATTCACCTCCCCCCATGTGTGAGACACCGTCATATTGTTTCCCATGAACGTGTTACATTTTCTAATGGTGTATGAGATATTCCAAGGAATATTACCCTTTCCAAGAATTGTATTACAAAGCAGCAAAAGTCGGATTCTACCATATGAACCTCGAGCTGTCTTTGACTACACATTTCCAACCTCGTGGCCATGGCTAGAGCCTCCGCCTATATCACATCACCTCTCCCAAAGAAACCTGTGAACGCTGCAACAACAGAACCCCTATGATCTCTTACAACCCCACCCATGCGCATCTCCCCCCCCCCCCTCATTAGAGATCCATCCGTTTTGAGTTTCAGACCATGTCGAGGGGGAATCCAACGTACCCAGGAACCATGTTCTGAACATCCAGACAGAGGACCAGTTGGGAGAAGAAGAGAAACTAGACTCGCAGACGGAGCATGGTGACAGTCAGGGCAGAGGCGAAGCAGATCAAGCAAGGTATTCTTCATCTTGAAGTGAATTCTTACTTGCGATCCCTGCATATCATTGTGTCAAACCTCATTCCTGGCCTTCCAGAGCATCCTGCAGCCTGAATCAGAATAATAGAACGAGTCTTCCACTCTACACCGTGTGAGCCTTCTCCTCTAAACCACAACATCATGAATTCCTCCGGCTCCCCTCCAAACGGAACCCAGCTGAAGAAATACCCAAAACACATCCAGAGACTGATAACTCAATCACTATAATGACCCATACTTTACATACATTGTTATTACTTCAAAATTGAAGCACACTTATTACAACATATAACAAAACCAGGAAATGACCGTATAGGTATAGTGTCCGTAGAAACTGGAAAACATAAAAAACTGGTTCATAAAGTGTCTACACTATCTCCCATTTATTTCATCATATCTATACTCCTTTTTGGCATATCTTACTTAATAACCTTATTCCTTTCCTGGGGAAAGAAAACATACAAAATGGTGAGCTCAAATGCTCAGTAAGGGTAAACAAAAGAAATATCAATCACGTCACATTCATAAGAACATAACTTTTGGAAATCTTAACCGGCAAAAGAGATCATAATTTCATAACATGGGATAAATCATAGTAGTGAAATGTAATCCCAATAATCATAACTTAAAACATGAAGCTTTGTGGAATACACACATAATCATAGAGAATCATTTCTTAGTAGTCAAGACTCATTTCCAAGACCATCTTAGCGGACAAAGTCCATTTCTGAACCGAGTTCACTCCTCGTTTCAGTCCTGTTTCACTAAACCAGTTTAACCCGCCGTTCCAGCCATGTCTATCTCACGAGATATAAAATCTTTACCCAATTCATTTGAGGGAGATATAAGTCCCACCCATCTAATAATGAAACCATTCTTATGTGTGCCACAAAAATCATAAATCATACATCATTGCATAACCCATGTAATAAAAATGGGATTCTTAAACAACATGAAATCATAAAACAATCCATATAAGATAAAGGAATTCATAAGAATAATTCCATCACAACATAATCAAATCAATGTAATAATAGGGATAGAAACAGAACCTTTTATTATCTTAGATGGAAAATAATTTTGATAAAACACTTGAACTCCATTCCTGAGGAAAATATCCTTTCTACTTAAAAAACACTTTTCCTTTCTTAACATGTCATAAAATTCTAAACTAAAAGAAGTTGATTAAAAATAAACTTGAAAACTTGTAAATGAATACTCTTGAAAATAATGTTTTAAAAATCCATTCATGCCGTATAAGTTAAAAAAACATTCTTCTCGTACTTTTGTCAGAAAAGACAAAAAGTACCTCGTACGAAAAACGACAAAAAATTCCTTTCATATATTTTACTAAAAACTCAACTAAGGGAAAAATTGGATTTAAACAATTATAGGTGGATGGAAACAATATTACATATTGAGGAAACATGGATGTGGATGATAAAATACACCCCAGTAAATACCAACGTATAAACAATCTCGGATAAAATGAGATTGTGATATTTTCCCTTACCTTAGGTCCGATTTGCTTTGTATGTGTTTGAACCTCCTGTATAATGATTTAAATAATTTCATTGACTTATTACAGAATCATACTCATTGTTATGATATCATATATGGTTATATTCTTAGCTTATTATTAATAATATTTCATTGCTACTTGTTATTCGGGTGTTTATTACTTTTTGTTCTTATGCGTGTTTTGTCGAATAAATTATTATTATTCTTTTTAGGTTATAGATACCTCATTTTCTGAATGATATTAGTGTAATATATATCATATTCATTCATTCAATTCATTTATATAATCATTATTCAATGAAGATCATGTAGAACAAGTCGCATCACATCGTGGAGACGGTATTCTGTACGTACGCACGAGCGATGATATCGTTCCCATGATCGTGGAATTGTATTAGAGTGTATGTATACTATTTCAGAATCAATATCAATTTACAATAATAATATATATTCATTCTTTACACCATTATACCCATCCAAGTAAGGTGGTGGTTGAAAATAGATTACACCACGGCGTGGAGACGGTATTCCATACGTACGCACGCGCGGTGATTTCATTTTCTGTAGGATGGATAGATGGTGAAATAGGGTTGTTTCATACTTATAATAACATATCAGTATATGAGTGATACTGATTTTATTACTTCATAATGAAACAGCTAAATAAGAAGTAGTGTAAGAAGAAATAAAGATGAAAGAATCGGTAATGGGCATTACCTCTTCTTTGAAGCGCTTCTTTGAGACCTCCTTTTAGGGCACTAAAATTGGTCTTTTAAGAAGACCAGGACCTATAGGATGTCTCTAGGGAATTGGAGAGAAGAAATTGGCAGGGTTTGGCCGAGCTTCAATGCTCAAAGTGGTGTGAGGAAGAGAGGGAGGAGGTTCCCTTTTATAAGGGAGGAAAGGGGCACCTTTGGAATAACAAAAAATATTATTTTATTATAAATCCAAATTCGGCTTTAAATAGTTCCAAATTGATTTATTTAGAAGCTAAGGTGGATATGGGTAGAAATCCTTTAATCCAATAGAATTTAGACAAGTTTAGATTCCTATTTTAACCTTATCATTTAGATTTAACATTATGTTAAATAATTTTACTGTTACCGTGTCTTCTTGTGTTCTTACACTATAAGGTTAATAAACTTACTATAACAAGACAAACGAACCCCAAGTTGTTTATAATTAATATATATAACCTTATCTAAGTAATTTGGATGAACCTTAGATTTTTAGGAATAAAATAACAATTAATAATATAATATTTGTTTTAAAAACTATTTTATGTCAATTTTGACACTATTTAGTAATTGATTTTTTTGAAAATCATAACAGAATTATTAGTTCAAAAAAAGTTAATTAAATCAATACTAACATGTAATATTAACCTATAAAATTAGTTTAGTTCATAAAAATTCTCAAATTACATTTATTTGGGTATTTATAACATCAATTATGTCAATATTTCATTAATAAGATAATTACTACATCATCGTTGTGTCATAAATAAATTAAATTATTTAATGTCTAAAAATTATAAATAAAATGGAATTATGATGGATATATTTTTAGCTTTCTAATGAATATTTATAGTCAAACGTATCTCATGTATAACCCCATATTAAAAATGATTTACTTATTAAACTTTGATTTTAACTATTTTAACCCTTCTTTAAGTAAATTGATAATAAATGGCCTAATCCAATCCAAGTGGGCCTAAATGGTCATATTTTATTCCTAAGGTTGTTTTTGGTCGAATTACACTTATCCAATAGAATTAGAACATGTGTTAGAGTAATAATAATATCATTTTTAACCTTAATTACCCTATTTACTTTGAACCGTGGTAAATAAAAGTAAAAAGTTACTATTCACCAAAAAATTATTTTCATATCATTGAACCACATTTTACTTACTGACATCAACCGTGTCTCTCAGAGTTTCGAAATTCCACTCACAGAAGCGGTAAAATTAAGTTTTATGAAAAATTCATTTTTTTAACTACCACTTAGTGGTTTCACTATTCATCAAAAATTGAAAGTTTTCAGAAAAATACCAAAATTTTACCCTAGGCAAATTTCGATATTCCGAATCCAAAAATGAAGTCCATTTTGAAAAATAAAATTTATAAAATTTCAAAAAGTGGTTATTACTATTCATAACGGCTAGTTTTAATAATATTTTAATAGTATATCATTGTTTAGTGAAACTCGGTATTGTGTACGACGCAAGCTATCGAGGAAGGCCGCGATTGTGTGTAAAGAAAGCCAATCTAGTTTTGTGCGTAGTGAAAGATTCCGTTGATGATTTAAAAACAAAATATTTCTCATAAAAGTCTCAGGTGTTACATTCTACCCCCCTTAAAATGAATTTCTCCCTCGAAATTCGTCACTTTGTAACAAACAGATGAGGATACCTCTCCCTCATCATATCCTCAAGTTCCCATGTAGCTTCTTTTAATTGGTGGTTCCTCCATAAAACTTTCACCAAGCAAGTGGTCTTGTTCCGTAGGACTTCTTCGCTACGAACCAGAATCTCTATCGGTTGTTTTTCATAAGAAAGATCTTCCTCCAGCGGTACAACTTCTGAGCTGAGTACATGTGAAGGATCAGGTATGTAATTTATCAGGAGAGATACATGGAACACATCGTGAACTTGAGAGAGATTCGGTGGAAGCGCCAATCGGTAATCTACCTTTCCAACACGATCCAGTATTTCGAAAGGACCGATATATCTAGGGATCAACTTCCACTTCCTTCCAAATCTCATGACCCTCTTCTAGGGAGATATTCATAAGAACACTTTATCACCCACTTCAAACTCTAGGTCTTTTCTTTGGTTGTCGGCATAACTTTTATGTCGACTCTGAGTTGCTCTTATGTGTTGTTGAATAGATCAGACCTTTTCTGCCATCTCATCAACAAGATCAGGTCCTAATAGCTTTCTTTCCCCAACTTCATCCCAGCAAGTTGGAGTCCTACATTTCTTTCCATAGAGAGCTTCATAAGGAGCCATCTGAATACTGGAGTGAAAGCTATTATTATAAGAAAATTCCACCAAAAGTAGGTGTTGATCCCAACCACCTTTGAAATCCATAGAGTAATATCTCAACATATCTTCTAGAGTTTGAATTGTTCTCTCAGACTGACCATCTATCTGAGGATGATAAGCAGTGCTGAAACTCAACTCTGTATCCAGAGTATGCTAAATACTTCGCCAGAACTTCGAGGTAAATCTCGGATCCCGATCAGATATAATAGAAAGTGGTACTCTATGAAATCTTACAACTTCCTTTACATATATCCTGGCAAGCTGATCCAGAGATAAATCCTCTCTAATAGCAATGAAGTGTGCAGACTTTGTAAGACGATCAACTATGACCCAGATAGCATTATTGCCTTTGGATGTTTTCAGAAGTTGTGTGACAAAGTCCATAGTGATGTTTTCCCATTTCCATTCGGGTATGGGTAATGGTTGTAACATCCCCTTAGACTTTTATCTCTCAGCTTTAACTTGCTAACAAACCAAGCATCGAGAGACATATTCAGCAACATCTTTTTTCATGCCATCCCACCAGAAGTACTCTTTCAGGTCCCTATACATCTTCGTGCTTCCAGGATGAATAGAGAATGAAGAAATATGAGCCTCATCCAACATCTCCTTCTTTAATTCTGGTATGGGAGGAACACAAACCCAATTCCTGAACTTTATTATCCCATCACAATCAAGGTTAAATTCAGGAATATTTCTCACCTTCTTTTGTAACTCGACATCTTCTTTCTATGCCTCATTAATCTTCACATGTATAGATGGTTGAACATTCATTTGAGAAAGATATGATTTTCCCCCTTCCATTAAAATTCCCAAATCCATCCTCTGTAAATCCATAAATATTGGATCTTTTGTGATCCTCATCATGGATAATCTAGCATGGTCTTGTCGACTTAATACATCTGCCACCTTGTTTGCTTTCCCAGTGTGGTAATGAATTGAGCAGTCGTAATCCTTAATCAGCTCCAGCCAACTTTTTTGGCGCATATTCAGCTCCTTTTGTGTGAAATATACTTTAAACTTTTATGATCAGTATAAATATCACACCTTTCACCATAAAGATAATGCCTCCAAATCTTTAATGCAAAGATTACTACAGCTAACTCCAAATCATGAGTTGGGTAATTTTTCTCATGGATTTTCAACTGTCGTGAGGCATAAGCTATCACCATATCATTTTTCATAAGAACACACCCCAATCCCTTCTAGGATGCATCACTATAGATCACGAACCTTTCTCCACTACAAGGCAGTGTGAGCACAGGTGCACTAGATAACCTTCTTTTCAACTCCTTGAAATTCTCTTCACATTCTTTCGTCCAAACAAACTTAACTCCTTTCCGTGTCAACTTGGTGAGTGGATTAGATAATCGTGAAAAATATTTCACAAAACGTCGATAATATCCATCCAAACCAAGAAAACGTCGGATCTCAGTTACTGTTGTTGGTCTCGACCATCTTTTGATAACCTCTGTTTTTGCTGGATCCCCAAATATCCCCTCTTTTGAGATCATGTGACCCAAAAATGAAACTTTTTGAAGCCAAAATTCACACTTGGTAAATTTGGCATAAATTTTCACCTTTCTCAGGGTCTTTAATATAATTATCAAGTGCTATTCATGTTCTTCCTTGCTCTTTGAATATACAAGAATATCGTCTATAAAGACTACCACAAACTGATCAAGATATTCTCTAAAGACTCTATTCATCAGATCCATGAAGATAGCAGGGGTATTAGTAAGACCAAATGGCATCACTATAAATTCATAGTGTCTATACATTGTACGAAAAGTCGTCTTTGGTATATACTCCCTTTTGAACCTTAATTGATGATACCCTGAACGAAGATCTATCTTGGAAAAGTATTGAGCTCCGCGTAGTTGGTCAAATAATTCATCAATGCATGGGAGAGGATATTTGTTCTTGATAGTGATCTTGTTAAGTTCTCGATAATCAATGCAGAGTCTCATTGATCAATATTTCTTCTTAACAAACAGAATAGGTGCTCCCCAAGGTGATGCACTTGGGAATATGAACCCCTTATCAATATTCTCTTGGAGTCGCTTCTTCAATTCCTGCAACTCAATTGGGGCCATTCTATAAGGTGTCTTTGAAATAGGCAAAGCACCCGGTACGAGTTCTATTGAAAACTCAACTTCAAGATTTGGTGGAAGACCCGGAAATTCCTCTAGAAATACATCATCAAACTCCCATACAATGGGAATATTCTTAATCGTGAGTTTCTCACCAACCATTTGAGATAAAAAAACCTTCATTTAGTGGAATCAAGACCCATAAGATGGAAGAAATTTCCACTTGAAGGTTATGTTCATCCTTGCATCGATAGACGATCATAGATTGATCTGGAATATGAAATGTGACTTCCCATCTTTAGAAATTGATATGAGCTCCATATAAAGAAAGCCAATCCATGCCAAGAATCACATCAAATTCCACTATAGGAAGGATCATAGGATTTGCAGGAAGCACTTTCCCACAAACTTAAATCGGAGAAGAATTATAAACTTTTGATGCGACTGTTGTCCCATTAGGTGTTGTCACAGCTAACTCAACATCTAATTGTTGAGGTAATATGGTGATACCCTTAGAAAATCTTCAAAAATAAAAGAGTGGGTGGATCCAGAATCAAATAAAACATTATCTTAGAGTGGATGGTAAGTGTACCTTTCACCACATCATTATCATACTCCACATCGCTAATAGAAATTGCATGTGACTTTCATTTGTCTTTAGCCTTAATATTTTGTTGATGTGGATCATCATCCACAACCCTTGGATTAAGTAATTTATTGGAACAATTCCCCATCTCCTTGCACTTGAAACATTGAAGTGTAATAGGTTCATTATGTGTATCCCTTCTTTTTTTTTGCATCATTAGACATCTTCTTCCCATCATTGCGGCATTCAAATGCTCGATGACCTTCCTTTCCACATTTAAAACATTTACTTGTCTCTTTAAGACAACTCCCTCCATGTTTCTTTCCACACTTTGAGCATAAGGGAAATCTCATCTTCTTTTTAGTGTGCTCTTTAGATTTTCCTTTGAATTCTATTTTCCTCTTCTTATAAAACCCATATGACTGATGGGTTACTCCAATATCCATCTCAACTTTGAGAGCACATCGAACGATTTCCTCGTAGCTATTGAAGTCCCTTATGGCTAACTCCATTCGAAGACTTGGTTTTAAGCCACTAAAGAATCGATAGATCTAACTCTCAGGTTGGATAATAATACCAGAAGCGTACCTTGCAAGTCTTGTAAAATTTGCTTCATAGGTACCAACAGATTCATCATCCTTTTGCTTCAGTTCAAGAAACTCTTTCTCCATATTTTTTCGGAGAATTCGATGGAAGTACTTATTGAAAAATAAGTTCTTGAACTCGTCCCATTCCATGGAATCAATTTTATCCCTTTGCCTCGTATTCTTAATAAGATTCCACCATTGATCAGCATCTCCTTCCAAACGATACACTTCTAGGATGACTTTATCATGTTCAGAACATTGAAGAAATGGATATATATTTTCAGTAGTACTAATCCATTGTTCAGCAATTAATGGATCAGTAGACCCGCTGAATGAAGGTGGACGCTGCCTCATGAAGGATTCAACAGAATGTTGCTCCTTTCTTTTCTCGTTTGGAAGTCCTGCATGATTCATAGCTTGAGAAAGTTGTGTGAGCATGGCTACAAGATTTTTCATTCCATCTCCCATAATGTTTGGTTGCTCAGGGGGACAATCATTGCATTGCCCGTCACATTCCGCATTAACGAGGTTCCTTCGGGTTCTAACCATTGACTAAAACCAAGATGAATAGTGTGAGAAACACTAATTATAATAGGAAAACCACATAATCAAGAATAAAATTTCACACATAAGGTCTTATCCTAGGTTATTCATGGTCATTTCTAAAACACTAAGATTGTGTTCTATGCTTATAATTATCCATAGGGTTCTTACTAAGTCTTTCACATCCTAGTTTCCAAAGTTTGACTATACCTTTCCTCTAATACCAACTATAACGACCCATACTTTACATAAATTGTTATTACATCAAAATTGAAGCACACTTATTACAACATATAACAAAACCAGGAAAGGACCGTATAGGTATAGTGTCTCTAGAAACTGGGAAACATAAACAACTAGTTCAAAAAGCATCTACACTGTCTCACATCTGTTTCATCATATCTATAGTCCTTTTTGGCATATCTTACTTAATAAACTTATTCCTGACCTGGGGAAAGAAAACATACAAAAGGGTGAGCTCAAATGCTCTGTAAGGGTAAACAAAAGAAATATCAATCACATCATATTCATAAGAACATAACTTTTGGAAATCTTAACCTGCAAAAGAGATCATAATTTCATAACATGGGATAAATCATAGTAGTGAAATGTAATCCCAATAATCATAACATAAAACATTAAACTTTGTCGCATACACACATAATCATAGAGAATAATTTCTTAGTAGTCAAGACTCATTACCAAGAATATCTTAGCAGACAAAGTCCATTTCTGAACTGAGTTCACTCCTCGTTTCAGTCCTGTTTCACATAACCGGTTTAACCCGCCATTCCAGCCATTTCTATCTCATGAGATATAAAATCTTTACCCAATGCATTGGAGGGAAATATAGGTCCCACCCATCTCATAATGAAACCATTCTTATGTGTTCCACAAAAATCATAAATCATACATCATTGCATAACCCATGTAATAAAAATGGGATTCTTAAACAACATGACATCATAAAAAAATCATATAAGATAAAGGAATTCATAAGAATAATTCCATCACAATATAATCAAATCAATGTAATAATAGGGATAGAAACATAACCCTTTATTATCTTAGATGGAAAATAATTTTGATAAAACACTTGAACTCCATTCTTGAGGAAAATATCCTTTCTACTTCAAAAACACTTTTCATTTCTTAACATGTCATAAAATTCTAAACTAAAAGAAGTTTATTAAAAATAAACTTGAAAACTTGTAAAGGAAGATTCTTGGAAATAATGTTTTAAAAATCCATTTATGTCGTATAAGTTAAAAAAACATTATTCTCGTACTTTTGTCAGAAAAGTAAAAAAGTACCTCGTACGAAAAACGACAAAAGATTCCTTTCATATCTTTTACTAAAAACTCACCGAAGGGAAAAATTGGATTTAAAAAATTATAGGTAGATGGAAACAATATTAAATATCGAGGAAACAAGGATGTGGAAGACAAAATACACCCCAGTAAATACCAACGTATAAACAATCTCGGATAAAATGAGATTGTGATATTTTCCATTACCATAGGTTTGATTTGCTTCGTAAGTGTCCGAACCTCTTGTATAATGATTTAAATAATGTAATTGACTTATTCCAGAATCATAATCATTGTTATGATATCATATATGGTCATATTCTTATCTTATTATTAGTAATTTTTCATTGCTACTTGTTATTCGGGTGTTTATTACTTTTTGTTCTTATGCGTGTTTTGTCGAATAAATTCTTATTCTTCTTTTTAGGTTATAGATACCTCATTTCCAAAATGGTATTAGTGTAATATATATCATATTCATTCATTTCATTTCATTTATATAATCATTTTGCAATGAAGATTATGTAGAACGAGTCACATCACATCGTGGAGACAGTATTCCGTACGTACGCACGGGAGATGATATCGTTCCCATGATCGTGGAATTGTATTAGAGTGTATGTATACTATTTCAGAATAAATATAAATTTACAATAACAATATATATTCATTCTTGACACCATTATACCCATCCAAGTAAGGTGGTGATGGAAAATAGATTACACCACGGCGTGGAGATGGTATTCTGTACGTACGCACGCGCGGTGATTTCATTTTCCGTAGGATGGATAGATGGTGAAATAGGGTTGTTTCATTATTATAATAAAATATCAGTATATGATTGATACTGATGTTATTACTTCATAATGAAACAACTAAAGAAGAAGAAGTGGAAGAAGAAATAGAGATGAAAGAATCGTGTAACAGCCCGAGATTTTATGAAAAATATTCTTTTTTATTTCACTAATGTCTTGTGTTGTACGCTACACCAAAAGGAGCTTGCACAACACGCATCCTTGACTTGCCTTGCATTACACGCAATCGCGACCTTCCTCGATAGTTTGCGTCGTACGCAATACCGAGTTTCACTAAACAACGATATGCTATTAAAATATTATTAAAACTAACCGTTATGAATAATAATAACCACTTTTTGAAATTTTATAAATTTTATTTTTCAAAATGGACTTCATTTTTGGATTCGGAATACCGAAATTAGCCTAGGGTGAAATTTTGGTATTTTTCTGAAAACTTTCAATTTTTGATGAATAGTGAAACCACTAAGTGGTAGGTTAAAAACTGAATTTTGCATAAAACTTAATTTTACCGCTTCTGTGAATGGAATTTCGAAAATCCGACAGACATGGTTGATATCAGTAAGTAAAATGTGGTTCAAAGAGATAAAAATAATTTTTTGGTGAATAGTAACTTTTTACTTTTTTACCGCGGTTAATAGTAAATAGGGTAACTAAGGGTAAAAATGATATTACTATTACCCTAACACATGTCCTAATTCTATTGGATAAGTTTAATTCGACCAAAAACAAACTTAGGAATAAAATATGACCATTTAGGCCCACTTGGGTTAGATTAGGACATTTATTATTAATTTATTTAAAGAAGGGTTAAAATAGTTAAAATCAATGTTTAATAAGTAAATCATTTTTAATATGGGGTTATACATAAGATAAATTCGACTATAAATATTAATTAGAAAGACAAAAAGATTTCATACATAACGATATTTTATTTATAATTTTTAGACTTTAAATAAATTAATTTATTTATGACACAACGATGATGCAGTAATTACCCTTTTAAGGAAATATTAACATAATTGATGTTATAAATGCTCAAATGAATGTAATTTGAGACTTTTTATGAATTCCACTAATTTTCTATGTTACTATGATATATTATTGTTGATTTAATAAACTTGGTTCGAACATATAATTCTGTTATGACTTTCACAAAAATCATATATCAAATAGTGTCAAAATTGACACAAAATAGTTTTTAAATAAAATATTATATTATTAATTGTTATTTTATTCCTAAAAATATAAGGTTCGGCCAAATGACTTAGATAAGGATATATATATTAATAATAAACAATTTGGGGTTCGTTTGGCATGTTATAGTAAGTGTATTAACCATATAGTGAAAGAAAACAAAAAGACACGGTAAAAGTTAAATTATTTAACTTAGAGTTAAATCTAATTGATAAGGTTAAAATAATACCCTAAACTTGTCTAAATCCTATTGGATGATAGGATTTCGACCCATACCAAATTTAGCTTCGAAATAATACCCTTTGGAACCATTATAATCCTATTTTGACTTTAATATAAAATAATATTTTGAGATATTCCTAAGGTGCCCCTCTCCCCCCTTATAAAAGGGCACCTCCTCCCTCTCCTCCTCACACCAATTTGAGCATTCAAGCTCCTCCAACCCCTGCCAAAATCTCTTATCCACTTCCCTAGAAACATCCTAGAGGTTCTGGTCTTCCTCAAAGACCAATTTTAGTGCCCTAAAAGGAGATCTCAAAGAGGCGCTTCAAAGAAGAGGTAATTTCCGTTACCGATTCTTTCAACTTTATTTCTTCTTCCACTTATTCTTCTTAGGTTGTTTCATTATGAAGTAATAACATAAGTATCACTCATATACTGATATGTTATTATAAGTATGAAACAACCCTATTTCACCATCTATCCATCCTACGGAAAAAGGAAATCACCGCGCGTCCGTACGTACGGAATACCGTCTCCACGCCGTGGTGTAATCTACTTTCCGCCACCACATTAATTGGATGGGTATAAAGGTGTAATGAGTAACTATATATGATTATTATAAAGTGATATTGATACTGAAATAGTATACATACACTTCAACACAATTCCACGACCATGGGAACGATATCATCGCTCGTGCGTACGTACGGACTACCGTCTCCACGACGCGATGAGATTCATTCTCAATGATTAACCATTCATGAATGATTATAAAGTATATATAATAAGTAATAATTCAATATATGACCTAATAATGATACTGGAATTATTTATATTTATATGTATGTCATCTACTTAATTCCATTCAATTCAATAAGGAAATGAAAACAGCGTTAATGCGTACGTACGGACTACCGTCTCCATGAACGGTGTATTTCTTTCCATTTACTGATTTATTATATATGTGTATTATGAATATATATATATAAATCATGTTATATATTCTGTAATTAAGTAATCATGATCTAAGTAATCATATGAATAATTACAAGTTAAAAACACGAACGACAAATGAGACGATCTTTACCCAAAACGCTACTTTAACATGAATTTACAAAAGAACGGGTAATATAAAGTCATAAGTGGACCATATATGATATAATAACAATGAATATGATTCTTTAATAAGTCAATAACATGATTTAAATCATTATACAGGAGGTTCGGACAATTATAAAGCAAGTCGGACCTAAGGTAAGGGAAATATCACAATCTCATTTTTATCCGAGATTGTTTATTCGTAAGTATTTACTGGGGTGTATTTTATCATCCACATCCATGTTTCATAAATATGTAATATCATTTCCATCCACCTAAAATTGTTTAAATCCATTTTTACCCTTCGGTGAGTTTTTAGTAAAAGAAATGAAAGGAATCTTTTTTCGTTTTTCGTACGAGGTACTTTTTGAATTTTCCGACAAAAGTACAAAGAATGTTTTTTTAACTTATACGGCATGAATGGATTTTTAAAACATTATTTCCAAGAATCTTCCTTTAAAAGTTTTCAAGATTATTTTTAATCAAATGCTTTTAGTTTATAATTGTATGACATATTAAGAAAGGAAAAGTTTTTTTGAAGAAGAAAGGATATTTTCCTCAAGAATTCATTTCAAGTGTTTTATCAAAATTATTTTCCATCTATGATAATATAGGGTTCTGTTTTTATCCCTATTATTACATTGATTTGATTATGTTGTGATGGAAATATTTTTATGAATTCCTTTATCTTATATGAATTTTTTTATGATGTCATGTTGTTTAAGAATTCCATTTTTATTACATGGGTTACGCTATGATGTATGGTTTATGATTATGTGGCACACATAAGAAATGATTCATTATAAGATGGGTGGGACCTATATCTCCCTCCAATGAATTGGGTAAAGATTTTATATCTCATGAGATAGACATGGCTGAAATGGTAGGTTATACCGGTTCAGTGAAACAGGACTGAAACGAGGGCTACTCGATTCAGAAAGGGACTTTGTCCACTAAGATAGTCTTGGCAATGAGTCTTGACTAACAAGAAATGATTCTCTATGATTATGTGTGAATGCCACAAAGTTTCATGTTTTAAGTTATGATTATTGTGATTACATTTCACTGCCATGATTTACCCCATGTTATGAAATTATGATCTTTTTTGCAGGTTAAGATTTCCAAAAGTTATGTGCTTATTTATGTGATGTGATTGATATTTCTTTTGTTTACCCTTACTGAGCATTTGAGCTCACCCTTTTATGTTTTCTTTTCCCCAGGATATAAATAAAGGTTTTAGGTAAAAAATAAGAAGATCTTTATGGGAGATTTTGAATATCTTTCACCACGATTAGAAGATTATATTCCGAGTTTCCAAATACACTAAACTATTACGTTCCTTGTGTGTTTGTTTTTTGTTATGTACTAAGTATTCCGCAAATGTAATGTAATGTTCATGTACGTTAAGCTTCGGGTCTCTACAGTTGGTATCAGAGGAAAGGTTTAGTCAACCTTTGGAAACTAGGATGCGAAAACGTTAGTGAGATCCCTAGAGATATTTCTAAGGTATGTCTAGTGATTTCCCTAAGGATAAGTATACGTATAGGTTATAGTACTAGAATTACGCTAATGATCATAGAATTAAATCTAAGATGTTAGATATTGAAGGTACTCCCCCTTTATTATGTTGTTTTCCCTAGCATGATTTTTGCCTCTCACACTATTCTTTTTGGGTTTTAGACGATGGCTGGAACCCGAAGGAACCGTGTTGATCAATGCAATGGATAGTACAATGATTTTCCTCTTGAACAAACAAATGTTATGGGAGATGGAGTGGAAAATCTTATTGCTATACTTACACAAGCTATGAATCATTCTGGACTTCCAAATGAGCAGAGAAGGGAACAATATTCTATTGAGTCCTTCATGAGGCAACGTCCACCTTCTTTCAATGGGTCTTCTGATCCACTTGTTGCTGAACAATGGATCAGTACCACTGAAAAGATATTTTCAGTTCTTCAATGTTATGAGCATGATAAAGTCATCTTAGCAGTATATCGTTTGGAAGGTGAAGCTGATCAATGGTGGAATCTTATCAAGAATACGACGCAAAGAGATGAAATTGAGTCCATGGAATGGGACGAGTTCAAGAACTTGTTTTTCAGTAATTACTTCCCTCGTATTCTTCGAACAAAGATGTAGAAGGAGTTTCTTGAGTTGAAGCAGAAGGATGATGAATCTGTTGGTATATACGAAGCAAATTTTACAAGACTTGCAAGGTACGCTTCTGGTATTATCATCCAACTTGAAAGTAAAGTTGATCGATTTTTCAGTGGCTTAAAACCAAGTCTTCGAAGGGCATTAGCTATAAGAGACTTCAGTAGCTATGAAGAAATTGTGCGTTGTGCTATCAAGGTAGAAATGGAAGTTGGTGTTACATATCCATCTCATGGTTTTGACAAGAAACGAAAGATGGAGTTCAAAGAGAAATCTCAAAATAATGGTGAAAAGAATATGAGTGTTTCCTTATGCACAAAGTGTGGAAAGAAGCATGGTGGAGATTGTCTTAAAGGGACTAGAAAATGTTTTAAGTGTGGAAAAGAAGGTCATCGAGCAGCTGAGTGTCGAAGTAATGGAAAAAGGGTTTCTAATGATGTGAATAAAGTAAACACTGCAGAGAATGCACCACCAACACTTCAATGCTTCAAGTGCAAGGAAATGGGGCATTATGCTAATAAATTCCCTAATCCAAGGGTTAGTGATGATCGACATGAGCAACCGCTTAAGGCAAAGGAAAAAGGGAAGTCACATGCGATCACTATAGGCGATGTTGAATATGACAACGATGTGGTGGAATGATTAAGTGTTTATGTAATGGGATTCCAAAATAATGTTATATCATAAAGTATTGGAATATTTATGTATTGGTCTAATGTGGTATTCAAAGTGATTGAGATATTTTTGGAAATAAGTTGATATGCGCATAATGAAGGGAAAACGAGAAAACAAAATGTTTAACAGTATTCATGAGCTCATGATTGATATAAGGACTAAGTGATATCATGGTTTGAGTATATAGAATTTTGAGGATTTTGGTATGTGGAAAGTGTTAAATTTTAACTGCATTCATGTTTTCACTAAGGTTTTCAAGAGAATACATGATTAAGGACTTTGAATGTTTGGAATGTGACCAACAAAACATATCTTATGATATATGGGGATCGACGATGGTGTTAAATCTTTGGTAATCATTTTCACTATGTTATGAGAGTGGACTGCAGTATTATGGATAAGCCTAAAGATTGGAATGGATTATGTTAGACATAAGTTAGTATTGTTTAAGGATAGAAGTTTTCTCGATATTATTGATGGGATGTTATAGTAATATAGTTTTAGAAAAAGGACAACCTGCAGGACGGGCGACAGCCCATTGCGTCGGAAAAGGATGTGGGAATTGAACCCACAACCGAAGTGCAACTGGCCTTTATCGCCTACCACTGGCCTACAGGAAGTCCCTGTTTATTAGAAACTTGATTTATTATATTAAGCAGTATGATATATGAAGTATAAAGTCCATTTTAGGAACCATATGTGATTAATCTCACTATAGATCGACTTATGTATATAATTTTTGCTAACCTTTTGTTTGAGACAGATGGAATGACCTGTCATTCTAACACTTCACGAATAACAAATTCAACTTCATTTATTTAAGAGATTAAGTGGAAATTGTTCAAGGCATGAACAACAGTGAGATTGTACCAAAATAAAGAAAGTATTTATTCTAATTCAAATTTTCAACTTTAGGGAAATGATCTTGAAAACCAAAAATGATGTCCTAGTGATCTTATACCTGATGAATCAGATGGTACCTTAGATTGTCACAAATTTATGGATTTGTGATTACTGGATTTTCCATAGCCATGTTCTCTACCACTCTCCATCAGAACAAGATGGTTAGATTTCTCTTCCATATCCATATTTTCACCTACGTGGAAACCCAGTATTTAGTTTATTTGGGTAATCGTTACATTTCATACTTTAGTTTTTAATGCCAAGTTTTGGTATTCCTTTTTACGATGTGGGTTTCTATTAAAGAAACTTTTGAATAGTAAACCATTTATAACCCCGACGAATTTCGAGGGCGAAATTCCTTTTAAGGGGGGTAGAATGTAACAGCCCGAGATTTTATGAAAAATATTCTTTTTTATTTCACTAATGTCTTGTGTTGTACGCTACCCCAAAAGGAGCTTGCACAACACGCATCCTTGACTTGCCTTGCATTACACGCAATCGCGACCTTCCTCGATAGTTTGCGTCGTACGTAATACTGAGTTTCACTAAACAACGATATGCTATTAAAATATTATTAAAACTAACCGTTATGAATAATAATAACCAGTTTTTGAAATTTTATAAATTTTATTTTTCAAAATGGACTTCATTTTTGGATTCGGAATACCGAAATTAGCCTAGGGTGAAATTTTGGTATTTTTCTGAAAACTTTCAATTTTTGATGAATAGTGAAACCACTAAGTGGTAGGTTAAAAACTGAATTTTGCATAAAACTTAATTTTACCGCTTCTGTGAATGGAATTTCGAAAATCCGACAGACATGGTTGATATCAGTAAGTAAAATGTGGTTCAAAGAGATAAAAATAATTTTTTGGTGAATAGTAACTTTTTTACTTTTTTTACCGCGGTTAATAGTAAATAGGGTAACTAAGGGTAAAAATGATATTACTATTACCCTAACACATGTCCTAATTCTATTGGATAAGTTTAATTCGACCAAAAACAAACTTAGGAATAAAATATGACCATTTAGGCCCACTTGGGTTAGATTAGGACATTTATTATTAATTTATTTAAAGAAGGGTTAAAATAGTTAAAATCAAAGTTTAATAAGTAAATAATTTTTAATATGGGGTTATACATAAGATAAATTAGACTATAAATATTCATTAGAAATCTAAAAATATTTCATACATAATGATATTTTATTTATAATTTTTAGACTTTAAATAAATTAATTTATTTATGACACAACGATGATGCAGTAATTACCCTTTTAAGGAAATATTAACATAATTGATGTTATAAATGCTCAAATGAATGTAATTTGAGACTTTTTATGAATTACACTAATTTTCTAGGTTACTATGATATCTTAGTGTTGATTTAATCAACTTGGTTCGAACATATAATTCTGTTATGACTTTCACAAAAATCATATATCAAATAGTGTCAAAATTGACACAAAATAGTTTTTAAATCAAATATTATATTATTAATTGTTATTTTATTCCTAAAAATCTAAGATTCGGCCAAATGACTTAGATAAGGATATATATATTAATAATAAACAATTTGGGGTTCGTTTGGCATGTTATAGTAAGTTTATTAACCATATAGTGAAAGAAAACAAAAAGACACGGTAAAAGTTAAATTATTTAACTTAGAGTTAAATCTAATTGATAAGGTTAAAATAATACCCTAAACTTGTCTAAATCCTATTGGATGATAGGCTTTCGACCCATCCCCACTTTAGCTTCGAAATAAGACCCTTTTGAACCATTATAAACCGATTTTGACTTTAATATAAAATAATATTTTGAGATATTCCTAAGGTGCCCCTCTCCTCCCTTATAAAAGGGCACCTCCTCCATCTCCTCCTCACACCAATTTGAGCATTCAATCTCAGACAACCCCTGCCAAAATCTCTTCTCCACTTCCCTAGAAACATCCTAGAGGTTCTGGTCTACCTCAAAGACCAATTTTAGTGCCCTAAAAGGAGATCTCAAAGAGGCGCTTCAAAGAAGAGGTAATTTCCGTTACCGATTCTTTCAACTTTATTTCTTCTTCCACTTATTCTTCTTAGGTTGTTTCATTATGAAGTAATAACATCAGTATCACTCATATACTGATATGTTATTATAAGTATTAAACAACCCTATTTCACCATCTATCCATCCTATGGAAAAAGGAAATCATCGTGCGTGCGTACGTACGGAATACCGTCTCCACGCCGTGGTGTAATCTATTTTCCGCCACCACAATAATTGGATGGGTATAAAGGTGTAATGAGTAACTATATATGATTATTATAAAGTGATATTGATACTGAAATAGTATACATACACTTCAACACAATTCCACGACCATGAGAACGATATCATCGCTCGTGCGTACGTACGGACTACCGTCTCCACGACGCGATGAGATTCATTCTCAATGATTAACCATTCATGAATGATTATAAAGTATATATAATAAGTAATAATGCAATATATGACCTAATAATGATACTGGAATTATTTATATTTATATTTATGTCATCTACTAAATTCCATTCAATTCAATAAGGAAACGAAAACAGCGTTCATGCGTACGTACGGACTACCGTCTCCATGAACGGTGTATTTCTTTCCATTTACTGATTTATTATATATGTGTATTATGAATATATATATATAAATCATGTTTTATATTCTGGAATTAATTAATCATGATCTAAGTAATCATATGAATAATTACAAGTTAAAAACACGAACGACAAATGAGACGATTTTTACCCAAAACACTACTTTAACATGAATTTACTAAAGAACGGGTAATATAAAGTCATAAGTGGACCATATATGATATAATAACAATGAATATGATTCTGGAATAAGTCAATAACATGATTTAAATCATTATACAGGAGGGTCAGACACTTACAAAGCAAGTCGGACCTAAGGTAAGGGAAATATCACAATCTCATTTTTATCCGAGATTGTTTATTCGTAAGTATTTACTGGGGTGTATTTTATCATCCACATCCATGTTTCATAAATATGTAATATCATTTCCATCCACCTAAAATTGTTTAAATCCATTTTTACCCTTTGGTGAGTTTTTAGTAAAAGAAATGAAATGAATCTTTTGTCGTTTTTCGTACGAGGTACTTTTTGACTTTTCCGACAAAAGTACAAAGAATGTTTTTTTAACTTATACGGCATGAATGGATTTTTAAAACATTATTTCAAAGAATCTTCCTTTAAAAGTTTTCAAGATTATTTTTAATCAACTTCTTTTAGTTTATAATTGTATGACATATTAAGAAAGGAAAAGTGTTTTTGAAGAGGAAAGGATATTTTCCTCAAGAATTCATTTCAAGTGTTTTATCAAAATTATTTTCCATCTAAGATAATATAGGGTTCTGTTTTTATCCCTATTATTACATTGATTTGATTATGTTGTGATGGAAATATTTTTATGAATTCCTTTATCTTATATGAATTGTTTTATGATGTCATGTTGTTTAAGAATTCCATTTTTATTACATGGGTTACGCTATGATGTATGGTTTATGATTATGTGGCACACATAATAAAGGATTCATTATAAGATGGGTGGGACCTATATCTCCCTCGAATGCATTGGGTAAAGATTTTATATCTCATGAGATAGACATGGCTGAAATGGTAGGTTATACCGGTTCAGTGAAACAGGACTGAAACGAGGGCTACTCGATTCAGAAAGGGACTCTTTCCACTAAGATAGTATTGGCAATGAGTCTTGAATAACAAGAAATGATTCTCTATGATTATGTGTGAATGCCACAAAGTTTCATGTTTTAATTTATGATTATTGTGATTACATTTCACTGCCATGATTTACCCCATGTTATGAAATTATGATCTCTTTTGAAGGTTAAGATTTCCAAAAGTTATATGCTTATGTATATGATGTGATCGATATTTCTTTTGTTTACCCTTACTGAGCATTTGAGCTCACCCTTTTATGTTTTCTTTTCCCCAGGATATAAAGAAAGGTTTTAGGTAAAAAAAAAGATCTTTATGGGAGATTTTGAAGATCTTTCACCACGATTAGAAGATTATATTCCGAGTTTCCAAACACACTAAACTATTACGATCCTTGTGTGTGTGTTTTTTGTTATATACTAAGTAATCCGCAAATGTAATGTAACGTCCATGTACGTTAAGCTTCGGGTCTCTACAAATCAGTAGCGGGCATTACCTCTTCTTCGAAGCGCTTTTTTGAGACCTTCTTTTAGGGCAATAAATTGGTCTTTGAAGAAGACCAGGACCTCTAGGATGTCTCTAGGGAAGTGGAGAGAAGCAATTGGAAGGGTTTTTCCGAGCTTGAAGGCTCAAAGTGGTGTGACGAAGAGAGAGGGGAGGTTCCCTTTTATAAGGGAGGAGAGGGGAACCTTTGGAATAACTAAAAATATTATTTTATTATAAAGCCAAATTCGGTTTTAAATTGCTCCAAATTGATTTATTTAGAATCTAAGGAGAGTATGGTTCGAAATCATCTCATCCAATAGAATTTAAAAAAATTTAGGTTCCTATTTTAACCTTATCATTTAGATTTAACATTAAGTTAAATAATTTTACTTTTACCGTGTCTTCTTGTGTTCTTACACTATAAGGTTAATAAACTTACTATAACAAACCAAACGAACCCCAAGTTGTTTATCATTAATATATATAACCTTATATAAGTCATTTGGACGAACCTTAGATTTTTAGGAATAAAATAACAATTAATAATATAATATTTGTTTTAAAAACTATTTTATGTCAATCTTGACACTATTTAGTAATTGATTTTTGTGAAAATCATAGCAGAATTATTAGTTAGAAAAAAGTTAATTAAATCAATACTAACATGTCATATTAACCTATAAAATTAGTGTAATTCATAAAAATTCTCAAATTACATTTATTTGGGTATTTATAACATCAATTATGTCAATATTTCATTAATAAGATAATTACTACATCGAAGTTGTGTCATAAATAAATTAAATTATTTAATATCTAAAAATTATAAATAAAATACCATTATGTTGGAAATCTTTTTATCTTTCTAATGAATATTTATAGTCGAATTTATCACATGTATAACCCCATATTAAAAATGATTTACTTATTAAACATTGATTTTAACTATTTTAACCCTTCTTTAAGTAAATTGATAATAAATGTCATAATCTAATATAAGTGGGCCTAAATGGTCATATGTTTTTTTCCTAAAGTTGTTTTTGGTCGAATTACACTTATCCAATAGAATTAGGACATGTTTTAGGGTAATAATAATATCATTTTTACCCTTAATTACCCTATTTACTTTTAACCGTGGTAAATAAAAGTAAAAAGTTACTATTCACCAAAAAATTATTTTCATCTCATTGAACCACATTTTACTTACTGACATCAACCGTGTCTCTCAGATTTTCGAAATTCCACTCACAGAGGTGGTAAAATAATGTTTTATGAAAAATTCAGTTTTTTAACTACCACTTAGTGGTTTCACTATTCATCAAAAATTGAAAGTTTTCCGAAAAATACCAAAATTTCACCATAGGCTAATTTCTATATTCCGAATCCAAAAATGAAGTCCATTTTGAAAAATAAAATTCATAAAATTTCAAAAAGTGGTTATTACTATTCATAACGGCTAGTTTTAATAATATTTTAATAGCATATCATTGTTTAGTGAAACTCGGTATTGCGTATGACACAAGCTATCGAGGAAGGCCGCGATTGCGTGTAAATCAAGCCAATCTAGTGTTGTGTGTAGTGAAAGATTACTTTGATCATTTAAAAACAAAATATTTCTCATAAAAGTCTCGGGTGTTACATTCACTCTTATAAAAAATATGCTCCACTATTTCTTGGTTCAGGAGCCTGCAGCACCAGCACCTGGAATCCAAATTCACACCCATCCTCTTTAAATTTTCATTAGTTGGCAGAGCCTTGTTACTCACTCACCAAAAAAGGAAGTTGTATTTAGATTTAATCTCATTGCACCACAACTGATCCCCCCACCGATCTTCACCTGAGATATCCCTCGTGATGTGCATAAAATCATTGATGGAGAAGATACCTGACATTGAAGCAGTGAAAATAAGTTTATCCGGGACATTGCAGGAAACAATGATATTGGAGATAGAAATTTGATCCTCATCAAGAATTTCCTGAATAAATCTAGGATGACCACTTGCCTCTCTGAAGGAAATGTTCGGAGTCGGGCATCCCGGGAAGTATAGTGTCCCTGCCCCCCATTCTTATAAGCCAAATGTTCTTAAAACGTCTCATGTGAACATACTCGAATAAGTAATTTATTATAACATATATATAAGTCAAATAAAAGGAATAATAATAATGAAAATGCTTATTAACAAATTAAATAACTAATATAAGTTTTTTATGAAGATAATGAATATACCTGACAACTAGGACTTGAGGATGGGACACTTTACCTTAAAACCTCATTCTAAATGTTTTAAAGATTTAGTTTCTAAATATTTTACCCTATGAACATATTATTAATGCACATGAATGGATGTATTTGTATAGAAATAAATAAACTCAAAATGGAAATTTAATTACATTTTTTCATTCTGGAAAATGTTTTTAAAATGAATCTTTTTACCTATTTTATACATAACATTTTGAATTTCTATATAGAAAAATCAAAGGAAATATTATATTTTAATGTGTATGACATCAATGAATTTTTCCACCACTACAACCATTATTTGATATTTATATTAGTATATAATATTGCACATTTTTTTCAAATAAAAACCCTCATTACCTTTATTTTAGGTATATTATTTTAAAAAAAAATTGTTTTAATGTAATGAGATATATCAATATTTGAAAATATTTTTCTTATGGGTTAAAAAGTATATTTTTATGAGTTTGAGGACAGAAATGAAATATTTCATGTGTTTAATGTATTTTATAGTCCTTTGAAATTCATTATAATGATTCTTATTCCCGATATATCTCACAATTTTCATTTCATAATTATTATTTTCTCAGTATAATTATGTTGTAATTAAGAATGTAGGTTATTCGGTTTACAAGGGTACTTATAAGTGTTAATTTGAAAGTTTTGTGAAGATGATATCCCAAGGAACCTAAATGATTTTTCTATGTTTTTTATTGTTTTTTCATGGAATTATTTTCTACTACCAGAGTATAAATGGGTGAATATATCTATGGATTTTGTTTTTGGATTACCAAATACATCTTGAGGTAATAATGTGATAGGCCTTATTATTTATCATTTAACTAAATATGAGCATTTTAGTCCTATTTGAAATAATATGTATCTAGATCATATTTATATAATATATATTAATTATATAATTAAACTTAATGATTTCCCAATTTATATTCTATCTTTCCATGATCCCAGGATTACCTCTAATGTTTTGGAAAATACATAAAAATTCATTGTGTATAGAATTATATTTTAGTGAAACTTTTCATCCTCAATCTGATGGAACATTGGTTATAATGATTCATAAATTCGAATACATACTTAAATATTTTTTATAGATTATAATGTAATTTTTTATTATTAATCTTAATTATATTAATTTTTATAATAATATTTTTCATTCAAGTATTCAGATACTGACGTTTGAGACATTATTTGGAAAGCGGTGTCAGAATTTAGATTGTTGGATATAAGTTGTTGAGAGAAGGTTTTGGGGTATACAATTGGTAGAATTTATAGTTTATAAAGATAAGGTGATTATAAATCATATGAGGGTAGCTTATAGAAGGAAAAGTTTTATATTTATATAACTGCAAGAAATATGTTTCATTCAAGGTAAGTGATCATGTTTTTCTTAAAGTATACTCATGGGAATGTTTTATCTGTTTTTCTAAAAATATTAAACTAATTTCATGGATAATTGGAAAATATTAATTAAAAGATAAGGTTTGATCTATTTACTATCAATTTTTTATTTCATTTGAGTCTATTCGAGGTACATGGTGTGTTTCATTATTCATTTTTAAGGAAGTATACACTACTGGAAAGATGATCTTTCCCAACACTTCTCTACCAACGGTTTATAAAAACCATTGGTATAGCTACCATTTCCCAACGGTTCACCAAAACCGTTGGGAAATCCATAGATTTCCACACCATTCCCAACGGTTTTGGCAAACCGTTGGGAAAGAGTGACCCTTTCCCAACGGTTCACCAAAACCTTTGGGAAAGGCTGTCTTTTGAGCCACTTTCCCAACGGTTTTGGTGAACCGTTGGGAAAGAGTGGCCTTTCCCAACGGTTCAACAAAACTGTTGGGAAAGGCTGTCTTTTGAGCCTCTTTCCCAACAGTTTTGGTGAACCGTTGGGAAAGAGTGGCCTTTACCAACGGTTCACCAAAACTGTTGGGAAAAACCACCCAAAAAATCAACATTCAGCCTAAAGAATTCAACCCACCACTAACCTATCCCAACGGCTTACTTTGCTACGGTTCTCCAAACCGTTGGTATAGCCTATACCAACAGTTTGGAGGCCTATACCAACGGTTCCAAACCATTGGTAAAGGTTAGTTTTCCAGTAGTGATATACGAGATGTATCTCAAGTTTTGAGTCCAAAATTAGTTCATTTAGAGGAGAAAAATTCATATGATGAATAAAATATGCATATTATTCAATTTAGATTGGAGGAATTTCATAATAAGTCGATTCACTTGGTTAAGGTTTTTTAGAAAATCCATAGGACTGAAGAAGCTACATTGGAATCAATAAATCCTATGAAGGAAAAATATCTCAGCTTGTTTAAGTAACGAATGAAATTATGAGTGTGTGGTCTTCAAAATAGGTTAATAATTTAAAAATCCTTGAATGTTAATTATATATCAATTTAATTCCTTATAAACATTTATTTATTATATTTTATAGATATATATACATTATATGAATATCTAGTAAATTTTCAATAAAAAATGAAATTGATATATTTTTACTGATTTTGGTTTCATGTATTATATGGTTTTATTTAAAATAATAAAATATAAATTTAATAATTTTAATTTTACTATATTAAATTCATTAATCAAATCATAATATCAAAATTATCTTGAGCTGGAATTTTGGGATTTTTTAAAAAAATAGATTTTTAAAGAGTAGTGAAACAATATTGATTTTTGTAAAATTAGAATTTACATTTATTGAAAAGTATCATTATGATATTAATTCAGTCTTAAATTTATATAATACTCATTTATTTATAATATATACAATTAATTTTACAGAAATAAAAATTATACTTGATTTTGGTATAAGTTCATTTTTTGGTTTTAAAACGCAATTATCAAAAAACTCTTTTTTGTTACATTTTGAGTTCTCATTTAAATTTATTAACACTACTTATATAAATTGAATCATAAAAAATTGATACCATATTTTTAATAACTTGGTTCAAATTTGGTAAATAATTCCCTTTTATTTTTTTCATTAAGAAGAGTATCCATATTAAATATTTGTCACCTTGGTAATGGTAAAATAGGTAAAACATTATTAAAACTAGGTGATAAGGCCTAAAAATCTCTTAATAACCTGTATTTATTTTTTGAATAATTTTATTTTGACCATAACTATATATTTTTTGAGAAATTGGAAATAACTATCCACTTTCCATTGATAATGACCTTAAAATAATTTTATGCAAAGAATACAAAAAATTTACTCTATTTGTTTTAATATATATAAAATTCACTCATAGGGATACAAATGGGTTATATTCGGTAAAAACAATTTATCTACAATATGAAGGAATTTTTTTATAATGGTAATTTATTCTTAATTTTTTTATTTATGTGATAATTACCTTAAACTCTTAAGCAATATCAACACAATTCATATTCAAGTAAATTATTTTTATAAATATTATAAGTTATATAATTGTAATAAATTATTTAGTTACATTCATTTTTTTAGATAAATATACAATATTAGTGTTTTTTAAATATTTACAATTAAATTTTATTACTATATTGATTTTATTAAATTCAAACTATGTGAACAATCCCAAAAATTACATTAATGGTATATTATGTTAAAAAATATTTTATTTATTGATTTAAAATTTATAAGAATCATGTATTCAGATAAGTGAATGTTATATGTTCAATAATATCAATAATTTTCGTTTTATTAGTAACTTTTCCTTCCGTAGTGAAATTATTAACTCCTGTAAAGTAAAAAAATTTAATATATTGGTAACATCAAAAGGGTTAACATGGGGGGTAAAACTATGAGATTGAATTAAAAACATCAACTAAACGTATCCAAATTTTATTGGATGATATTATTTCAACTCATACACATATTATATTATAAATATTTCCATTTCTTCTTATTGATCATGAAAATTAATTTATATTAATTTTATACATTAATTATTTCCAAGGGTGCCCCTATCATCACTTATAAAATTGAACCTCATCTACTATCATCCTCACACTATTTTAGAATTATAGTTCATAAAAAATCTACCCATATATCTCTATACAGTTATTAGCCACATATTATAGATATGTTTCTCACTTAAAAAAGAAAACCTATAATACTTAATGTGTAATAAAAATGTGTTGTCTGAGGGGGAGTAAGTATAAGTCCAAACCGACCTATATCAAAATTATATCTTCTTCTAGCTCTATAAAATATTATTTTCCCATTATTAAATAATAACATAATTATATTCCATATACTAAAATATTTTTATGATTATGTTATAACCTTTTTTTTCTTTTTCTAATCTATGGTAAATGAAAACATCGCTTATGTGTACCTATGGATTCCACATCCACAAAGAGGTGCATTTTTTTCATCATCACCATACCAGGAAGGTTATTATGATTAATTTAATTAATATATATTATGTTCATGACATAATAATAATTTTTTAAATACAATCTATCATCTATTTTAGTACCTTTCCATGTATTGAAAAATGGTAATGTCATTTGTGTGTACGTGTGGACTACCACCTCTACAAGGTGATGTAATTAGTTTTTCATATACTTGTATAATAGATGTTTATATAATTTTATTTGATGTATGTAAATTATAATAATTTCAGTATCAGGTTTCTAGAGATGATATAACATTGGCCCTTTGACCAGTCTCGACCTACCCAATCCATTTTCAACTTATAATCCAAATGTTCTAAAATCATTCGACATGCACTTAATAGATTAAGAAATTAAGTATAACATAAATATATTTTAAATAAAATGAATAATAAACTTCAAATAGAATATTAAGAAAATAAATAATTAATATAACTTTATTATATATGATTATAACGAATGTACATGACAAGTCGGAATCGAGGTAAGGGAAACTTTACCTGAAAACATCATTTTAAATGTTCAAAATATTTAATTTATATATATCATTAATCCATGTAAATATTTATAAAATCATTTTATGGATATATCTATATTGAAATACATAATATATAAATCAAATTTTACATCTCTTTTTATTTTATTTAAAAGTTTTTTAAAAAGAATATTTTTATATATTTTGACAGGAATGTTTTGACTTTATTTACAAAAAAGAAAAAATGGGATTTTCAATTTCAATGAATGCGACATAGATTTATCTTCCCACTACTAAATATGTTATTTTAAATTTAGATTCATTTATAATATTCAATTTTTTCTTCAAACAAAAACCCTCCTTCCCTTTGTTCTTGGTGTTTTAGATTGGAAAATTGGGTTTTAAAGTAAATGGATATATCAATATCTGAAAATGTTTTTCTCATGGGTTAAAAATTATGTTTTTGTAAGTCTAATTATTTAAATTCATGATTTTAAGTGTTTCATATATGTTATAGTCTATGGAGAATGTTTAGGATGATGGTTGATATCAATATAAATCTCTAATTCATTGGGAAATAATTATGATCTCTAGAGAATTATGTTTGAATTAATTGAGTTAGTTGTAAAATTTATTATGGTTCCTACAAGGATTCAATAAATATGACATCCCAAGTAACATACCTGACTTTTATATTATTTATAAAGAGTTTTCCTGTAAATAATATTTTCATAAGGCAGGCTAATGATATTTTGTTTAAATGAATGATTATCCCATTTATGTGTAAAAATATAACGACACTTCCTCCACCCTTGTTTCTTCCACTAGAAAACAACTTCAAGTCCTATATTAATCATCATCCAAATAGATGATTCAGAAATCCATATAATACAACCCTTTGAAACAAACCTTACATCCTATCACAAACACTAGGGTGCCCTTATGATAGAACTAGGCACAACTATACCATTTACTAAACCTTGGTGGTAGTTAGTACGCATTGACACCACCTGTGAAGCATCTCTCATGCTTCATATTCAAAGGTACTTGCACCGATGGACTAACCTTACATGTGGTCACTCATGATTTTGTGAAACTATCATCGTGTAATCACAACTAGAGTAGCACCACCAACCATCAATCTTCCCACTTATCCCTCTATGCCAAACCTACAACATGCAACACTCTGACTTCCACTATCAAAGTGCAAAACATATACATGTGCAACACACACCCAAAAGCACTAGGAACCCTATATGAGCTCTCTCATAGAACTCCTTGAAGGTTTAATGACACCAACTCCTTATACTAGAGTCACAACCAAGAAAAATCATTGTCCCTCTCTCCAAAACCTACATTTCTTAACACGAACATATTAATGCTCGTGAATGGAAATCTTACCCCAGTTCTGATGCACATTGTGCCTAGATCATCGAATATCTATTTACTCTAGGTTCCATAACAATGGTGTACATATTAATAAGCACTATGAGAAAAACATCCTCTCTGGGATTAAAAACACAACTCACAAGGTTTCTACTCACAATCTCACTAAGACCCAAGCACCATCTGTATGGTCCAGCCTGCACTTCGTATGGTAAAGAAACATGATATTTTTCACACTCTCAATAATGAAAAATTCCTCAAAACCCAATTACCACAACCCTACTAATGGTTTCATAAACACACCACCTATGTCATATCATAACCTATAAGGATTTAACCACAAATCAAAAAAATCGCACGCTATCAACCTTAAAGAAACAATTATTTATACTCTATCCCAACATTCATCATCACACTAGGAACACTATAATCTACCATACCTACTGTGGGTCATGGTCTATATGTGGTAACCAATTTACTTAATTACAATTCTTTAGTCAATACCTCTTCAAACCAATTCTTCTTTTAGAACATGATTCTTTCATCTTAGGCACATTTCCCATTTCCCAAATTATTACAATCATCATTTTAACTCATTTACACCTTTCATTGGGTATAATTAATTAACAATTTTACTTTCATTATGCAATATTTTTCTTCTAGACACAGAATCGACCTTTATTGTTTATCAAAACCCAAAAATTTTAACCCTGTCACAACATTTTCTTATACACGATATTCCATGACTATTCATTTGAATTCATTTCATTCATCCACTTGGATTTCCATTTTTATGCTTTGTTTTCGTCAAATTTATCAAGGCGGTAAAATGTATTATACTCTATATAGCCCGCTAACCCATCCCGTGTGTGTGCCTATAATGATCCATGCCACCTATATCTTTAGGTTCTTAAAATGATGCAATAATGAACAAACTAAGGCCATTCTGAAAATGATAAAAATATCATAAATCAATCAAATCACACAACATGTTCTTCACCCAATGGTTAAGTATCATTCAACTATAAAAATACACATCAAGAAAAAAAATTCCCACCTAGGGTGAATTGTTATTTCCCTCATAAATGGGTTAGCTACTCTCAAATAAGAGCTCACTACCAAGGACAGAAACATCCTAATCTTTCGTCTACCATATCCAAATATTAATAATGAGAAAATAACTCCTTTGATACCACTTTGTAACTTACCTAACCTAGAATCCACTAAATCTATTCCCTGAGCTGAGTCATCACATGCCCTCAAGAACCCCTCCATGTATGCCATATGTTTCCGACTAGTGGTGATGGTCTAATGAGTCGCATGGGGAGACTATAACCACTTTAACCGAGTAATCCACAATGGGACACAATATAAATAGTGGAAACAATGTGGAATTACTAATAAAGATATAATAAAAACATCTCCCAACTGGGTACAAACCATAATTCAACATTAACAATGTCATTACATACTAGTAGTGCAAGTGAACAAAAATAAAAATTATACAAATTTACAAATCCCCAAACTGGTCTTAACTCTAAGTCTAAATCATTCTCCATGTAAATTCAGAGACCAATTCACCATTCTATAGTAGGGCCATTTTCCTTTTCTAGACCTATAACCAATAAATCCACTCGGGTACCCAATGGCCGCATGAGTAGGGTGTGAGTACAAAACTCAATAGCCCACCACCAAATGTGTATACAAAATATCCAGTCTAATAGATAGTGCTTGGAAGTACAAAATAAACTATAAGTAAACAAGGGGTAGTTAAAGGGCCATTGGTTAACTAAGTTAATTTAATTCATGACTAGAATTTGTCCCAATTCCATTTCTTATACCATTTTTACTATATAATAAATTTTAATAGATATTCTTTGGGTTTAGCATATTGATCATCTATAGATGTGTCTAAGGAAATAAATCACTATGAATATTGGAAATAATTCAAGTCCATAACTCTATAGGGATACACATATCACATCAACGTGTTATCCCCACCTTGAAGCCTCAGTCCGGATGGAATTAAACCATTTGGGGAATAGAGCCTTTTCCCCCTTCCCAAACTCATGCATTTATAGGGTGGAGTTTAGAGCCTCAGAATAACTTGACTCATGGGCATAGAACCTCATGTCAATACCCCACTCTACCAAGACATGTGCACATGGTTATTTATCTGATCACAAAAACCCTACCATAACATGACCAAGCATAACCAATTCCATTAGAATTCAATATACATAACAATAACATGGAAAAAAACAATATTCCATAACCCATTAACACATTAACCAATTAAAATTCATATTAATTTACCCAAATTCTCATCCCCGTGCCTTAACCCCTTAAGTGTAGTCAAATACCTCATACCTTAGCTGATATTCTTAAATTACCATATATTAACCCCCTAATACCATTCATAGTTTCACAAGAATTTACCCCTTATGCACTAAAGTACAATTTTCATATCATATAACACAATCACATTATTACATTCAATCATTTAGGTGTACTACATAATTCTCATGTATTAACCCATTCCCCATATTCATCCATTACCTTGTTATATATTATTAACTCATTCCCCAATCCCCATTCCATTACCCAATTACAAGTTCACCATTATATATTCATTAGTCCCCTTGGGAATTTCTAACCAAAATTCATTTAACAATTGACATAATATCTTTCAACCCAATTTCCTATTTTCATGTCATTCTAACAACACCTTATTCCCATGTAACCCTAATAATATCAATCATAATTATTTTTAAAATGTAATATACCATTAAAACACGTTCTACATGGGCTTCGCACTTTACCAACAATCCTTCACTTAACCCTACCACTCCTTAGGTATAGGATTGTCGTCGTACCCCATGGGTGGACCTAAAATGGTCAAGTCCTACACTATGCATCCCATGGGGATCGTGAGGGTTTCATTTGGTCACTTAGACATCCCTTTTTATTAAACACTCCAACAAAACCAAGAATAAAATTAGTGAAAGAGAAGAACACAAGCTTCCATGCACAAATCTAAAATAAAACTATGGAATAATACATGAATAACACCTACCTCGAATACAATGATGATAGCACTCTTAATCATGTACTTGGATCTAGATTCAAATACCCCTGAATATAAAACCTAGGTTTCACTGGAATAGGGGGGTTTTATGTCTTTAAAAGAAGATAGAAGAAACTATAAACCCTAATCTGAAAAAGAGAAGCAAGAGGAGATTTAGACTTACCTAGGGATTAGATCTGAAACCAAGGACACTCCAAACGGCCAAGAATTGAAGGATAACTACCCTTGGGAGGCTTGGTTCATCCATTCTCGTAATTAGGGTTATGGGGGTGGAATGGACTAGAATCCTGAGTTGGGGTTTTAAATCTCAAGATGGTATTTTTGTAATTTTCTCAAAAATACTAGGTCGCACGGTTTACCCGTATGGTTTTCCAAACAATGTTGAAATCGTACATGATCCAGTGTCTGAAAAAAAACACCTTCAAATGGTTTCCTAGGGATCTTGCATGGTTTTCTTAACTGTGCGCCAACTGTTCGTAAGCCTTTGTCCATGGATTCATTGTTACCTGGGATTCCCGTACGGTTTGCACTAACCATGTGCAAACCGTGAAACATGCCTAGGTACTCTATTTTATTCTTATTTCATGTCTCGAACCCCCAAAACACCCTCAAGACTTCACATAAACATGCGGGAAACACTTATCTATCCAAAAAGAATAGGCCAATGAAAACATAAAAAACATACCTTGAGAAAATATGGGATCTTACATAAACCATATAGAGATAGAATAAGGATGGTATCTTAGGATAATATCCCCAGTTAATCATAAGTAATATAAAATTATTTTATCATATATAAAAAATACTTTAAAATATCATTCAAATATTTCTTGAAGGAAATACACTTTTCATTTTGAAATCATTAATTTAAATTAAAAAAAATTCTAAAATATAAAGAATATATTTTTTTTAAAGAACCATAGATTTTTTTAAATATATTTTTAAATCAAAGAGTATTCAAAATGTTGGGAAACGTCATTCATGTTGTATACATTAAAACAAATATTTTGTTCACAACTTTGATAAAAACTACTTCATTCAGAAAGTAATAGGAAGATTCATTTTAAACCTTTTTATAGAATTTAAAACATGGGTAAAAATTACTCCATAAATATAATTTGGGGATAATAAACCCATTCCAGAAAAAAAAAGTTAAATAAAATATGGAAATGGAAGAATGATATTCATGGATGAATAAAAAATAATGTTTTGTTCCTTAAAAACTATATTTCAAAATTTTGAGTACTTAAAGAGATGAAATTTAAATGAAAGAATTTAATTTCATTAATTAAACAAATAATAAGAAAATACATATTATTTTTGACAGATAGGTCATATAATTTCATTATCTAAAATTTAATCTTAAACAATCCTGGTAAAAAGTGAGATTGTAACATAAAACCCTTTCTTAAATTTAAACATTCTTCCTAACCGCTAATACATAATTTATAAATAAATTAAATTTATTATAATTATATAATAGATCCACATTCATAATTATAATACCATAAATAGTTTACTTATTGCATATTAACAATTTTTATTGATAATTATTTATTAAAATCATTATCCATAGTGATAACTATTTCATTTTTCATGTAGCTTTCGGTTCGTATTTTATGAAACTTGCAACATGATCAAGGATATATCACCACCATAATTTTAATAATGATTTAAAAATCATATATATTTAGTAAATAAATATTTTTAATATTCTATAAAAGGTATATATGGAAAAATAAATTACATTGTTCATAAATATAGTAGTCTATACATACGCGTGAATAATTTTTTCATTTTTTTAATAAAAAGTAGAAAAGAAAGATAAATTATATTTTATCATTAAAGAATCATAAATACCCCCATAAATATCATATATATTTATTAATTCCATCATTATATCCATCCGTATGAGGTCATGGTGGAAAATAAATCATATTGCTACATGGTAGTAGTAGTCCCCATGTATACACGAGTGATAATTTCATCTCCCATTTGATAGAGAAAAGGTTAGAAATGCTTTTTAAATGATTATAATGACATAACAATATATTTATGATTCTATATTCATAATTTTTTTATAGATACTACAATTTTAGATATATTGTAAGAAGAAATAAAATTAAAATAGTCTGGTTAAGATTTATATTGCTTCTTTGAGAGACATCCTTTGGCTTAGACCTTATGATATTGGTCTTAGGAGATGACCATGGGATCTAAGATTAAGGGAATTAATATAGTTTGGATTTGGGGTAATTATTTATAGATATAGAAGGATCCATATTCCTCAATAAGGTATGAGAGGAATTGAACTTTTATAAGTGAGGAAGAATAAATACATATAATTAAATAAAATAATAAAATAATATAAAGTTATTTTATTATGATAGTGGAACCAAAAGAAAACTTTTTAAAAATTAAGTAAATATATGTTAGAAATATATTAAATCAATAAAAATTATACAAGTTTATGTGGAATTCGTACCCTTAACTCTTAGTTTAACCCTTGGTAAACTCATATTTTACCCTCACCAGGTAATAAATATTTACTATATTTACTATTAATTATAACCAAAAGTTAAAATGGAAGCCTTAAAAAATTACAGCATGATTTTATATTTTGAAATCATTATGTCCAATTCAATTTATATAACTGTAAAGAAATTAACTTTAATATAAGCATGCAAAACTCAACGAAAACTTGCTTTTAGATAAATGTATTTTTAATCATAAAACTTAATTTAATTTTCTTCCTTAACTAGTAAAATATATAAAATGAATGATAAAGATATTTAAATTAATATATCATTAATGATTTTATTAAAATAATCAATAAATACTCATTTATTTAATATTTTATAATATTAACACATTGCTCACATAAATATAGTTTTATGGAAAAATAACTCTTTTATATTTGTATGCTTTTATACTCATTCATAACCTTTATATAAAAAATTTATGGATGATTACTCCTAAATTACTAATATATTTAATTAAAATAACTTCATAAAAGTTATCTATATATTTTTACATATAAAAATTCATAAAATTAAGAAAATAAAATTTTTTCAGAAAAATAGGACATTTAATCATGAAATGATTTTACCAAAAAAATCATGATAATTACTTAAGAATTGATAAATACATTTTAATTCAGGAAAAAAATTAATATATATTTCATAAAGTGGTTAATATTATTCATACAATCCAATACAACTTCAATGTTTTAAAGGTATCTTATATCACAAGTTCATTTATACTTGGTTTTGTGTGTAAATAAATATATCAAATAATTATTGTTTATATAAAAGGAAATAAATATTAAATATTTAGATGTTAAATCTACATATCAACTAAGACATTCACATCATGCATCCCTTATAGAAACTTCCAATAAGTTCCATAGATCTTCTCTTGGTCTAAAGTGATGAGTTGATTTTTGAAATCTATAGTGGCCATAGTACGACCCTTGAGATACCTTATATCCATTAGACATCACGATTTTAGTTATCAGATATGTGGCTATTTCCCTTGATATATGTTTTCCTTGATAGTTTGACCAAGGCAATGATTAACATTTTTACGGATTAAACCAACCTAGATAACCTTGGACCTAAAGTTTGATTATGAACCATATATTTTGAATATATCTTGTGAGGATTACACTCATATTAATGAGGTCATTCTATAATTATGGTACTTACGAGGAGAATTAAATCTTTTAAGCATGTGGTGAATTCCTATGGGCTTGTGCTGAGACTAATGAATCCATTTAAGGTATCTTCATTATGTCATGACTTTGGGGGTTGTAGAAGGTTCCCCTATGACTGATCAGTCCTTTGAAGGTGTGTCATTTTATTGTCATAGATAGTTGGGGGTGTCACCTTAGACAATGAGTCTCATTGTGGGAAATAGGGGATTCAGTGGTAGAGGTGGGTCATTCATGTGGATTAACCTCACTTACTACCTATTACATATTCTATGGAACATTCCTAAGAGGAGGTTGTGTAATATTACATATAAAAAATTCCATTAGGGAAGCCTTATATTATAAATAAAAAACACCTTTTATAGGGTGTTCTAAGATACTAAATAAAACACCTCTTTTCAGGTGGTATATTATATTAATTAAAACTCCCATGATAGATAGGTCTGTGATACTAAAGAAAAATACCCATGTATGGAGGTTTTTGATACTAAAGAAAACTCCTCCTTTTTGTAGGTATGTGATACTAAATAATACTCTCCCTTTAGGGAGGTATGTGATACTAAAGAAAACATACATTTTATATTGGTCTATCATACTAAGGAAAATATATTTTGGGAGATCTCTGATACTATAGTCGGCACAATAATCAATATGTGCTCGAAGACACTCTAACCTTGGCCTAAGTTGGTATGGTAAATTGGAATTTTGGACAAGTGGATCAAAAATCTCTTATTTTTATACTTATTTACTATAGTTATTTATTGATGTCATCTAAGTGTTTCATGTGAAAATGTCATTGAGTTTTTGGTTATGTATGTGGTCGTGTTGTTGTTGACCTATTGAATAATTTAATCACACATTGCTCGGGCCACTGTTTAACTTGGGTACTCAATCACACTCTCGCATAATTTCATTGTTAGGTTAGCTAGAGGACTATAGTTTTAAGGTTAATAGGGACAGATAAAATCTATGTTCTTTAGATTGAGATGAGTGTAGGTTTGCATTCGGGAGTGGGACCTCATTGTTATTTTTAATTTTTTTTGTTCATTTTGTATATTTGATCAACCTTGCGGGAAATTGATCTTGTTTTGTTGTATAAATTCATCCCATTTCATTATCACGTGTTTCCATTTTATTACCTAGAATAGTATAATATGATGGATGTCCTTAATATTTTTTTATTTCCATTTTTATTGATACTCTAATATAGGGGGTATAGTCTCCTCACTATAGCACTTTTGACCCTCATAATTAGTTGGAAAACTCAATCATACGAAGTGGCATGACTGAGGTTGTGTAGTGTGATCAACAATATTATGTTTTATAGTGAACTAGGTTCGGATTTTACAAAGTGTGATCATAGGCTTTTTTTAATGATATTACTTATTAGGATATGGTATACAGGGTCATAGGAATGTGTTGGAGCCTACGATGGTTATCGAGCGGGTGCATCATGGATACCTTTCTTGGTAAGAAGTCCAGGTTACTAGGGGCTTGGGATTACTAGTCATGGTAATTTCTATTATAGTTATATGAGTTTAATTTCATGTGATACACAATATGTTTCATTATTATGATTTATTTTATATATTACTCTAATTTATAGAGTCATGAAGCATATCATGCATCATGATTAGATAGTGCATCAGCAACTTGGTTTTCTTCCCTATATACATGAGAGATAACTAAATTTAAATGAATTATAGCCTAAAGTAATTCAATCCATTGTGGTAGCACTTTCCATGGAACATTTATGGATCCATATTTTAGTGATTCAGTCACAATATTTGGGTATGATGGAATCCATAAATGATCCCATTTATATGGGATAACATAATTGGTGGCATGGATGATGGCCCATAAATCATCGTTATATAAAATTCCAATAACAATTTAGTGATAAAAAACCTTTGAAAAATTCAATATGTGTATATAAGACTCATCCACAACCAGATAGTCCATTTATTATTGATGATACCCCATTAAGATACACATTGATCTATAGAGGAATCGGTAGAATCCATAGAATTGAGTTCAATACCATAGTTTTTTGGACCGGCCACTCACACCCAATATCCATAAAATAATAAAATCATAGAGGGTGTTACTCATATATATCCTATTTTAATTTTGAAATTCATGTGATCATTCCTGTGAAATCCCATTCTCTATACATGAATGGAGGTATTCTAGTTGTCGAAAATCAAGTTGTTATGTGTCTTCTAAATGTTATTTATGATTGAATAGTTTTTTCCATCAAAAAGTTTTGAATATTTTCATTGTTGATAGCATCAATGAATGTACCCATAAAGTATTACATATGGTCATATTTATATATAATAGTTCCAAAAATATCTTTCATGTACTTCTACATATTGTCTTCAAATTGAAATTTAATGAACACATTTTTTTGTTTTTTAGAATCCTTCAAGAAGATATGGTATGATTAATTAAGATAGATTCCAATCCATTTATGCAAGATGGGTAGTTTCTCTCTCTATATATTCCTTAAATATATTCATCTAGAAGGCTAAAGAAAAAATACTTTAAGATCGTCATCCATGAAAAGGTGATGATAATGTCCTCAAATTCTATACTATAATATTATTTGGTATTGAAATATCCATTGCCATTTTGATTTTATATTAAGATGTAACTATCCAAAAAAGATACCTTTTTATTTAAAAGTTAACATGAGCAGTGAGTAATGAATTTATATTTCTATTTTTTGAGTGAGATCAGTAATTGACATATGATTTAAATTCAAGGGAATATTTATTATGTATTCAAGGGGTCTATCAAGCTAGTTTTTTCTCCATCAATTAGATTATATTTATCTCAAACCATCCATTTGTAGTTAAACATAATGTCAGTGTATGTTTTCATGAAAAAAATCCAAATATATGAGAAAATACATTGTGAGCATCCATTCTGAAATTGACTATAGAACCTTCTTGAAATAAAATCAAAAGAGGTGTCATCAGAATACATAAGATTACAAGTGAATTTCTTAGTTATAGCATCATTAAAATTCCTGAGGTCCTTGATGCATATTTCATCCATGTCGCAAGGTTTTATGCACTCTTTCCAAGAAATGGTAATGACATTCTTTTCCTATACTGATCTGTTCTAGATAACATTTCTGATTAATCCTTTCAAATTATTAGTAACCCCACTTGGACACATGTACAAAGAAAGTGCATAAAAAATCTATAGTTGATCATAGGGTTGACCAAATATATTCAGCCATCTTTGGAAATAGACTTCACATTCCATATATCAAGATGGTTTTCAATCATGGAGAAAGTAATTTTAAGGTAAGAACTCCTCACTCGACCACAAAATAGTGGACACTAAGGTTATTGAATGGTATTATTCCACTTTTGACTCTAAGGGTTCTGGAAATCCAATTTTTTCTAGTGACTATAATTCAATCTCCAAAGATAATAAATGATTTGTTACAACTGATGGCTTGTCCTGCCACTTCCTCATAAGGTCTAAAAATATACTTAATCACAGATAAGGTGTTTGGGATTCTTTTCCAAATAAGAGGATGTCATAAGTATAAAGAAGATTAATGGGGGTGAAAAATACCCTCCCAGCATAATTTATTTTGTAAAGTCCTATAGGTGTAAGCTTATTAATTAACCTACATATATAGTCTTCATCTTTTAAATATAAAATTCATGAGAGGGGGTATCCTTTCCAGAAACCTATAGAACATATAAATAATCCTTTAGCGGATCCATTAATGAGAAAAAGTATCCTCACAATGAAAAAAATAGTGTTGATTATTTTGATGAAGGCAGTAGAGAATCCATAATTCTGAATTACAAAATCAATAAATCTCTATTCCATGGTGTCAAAATCTTTTGCGATGTAAATTATAAAGGAAAAGTATCCTTTATGTTCCTTATTAATCATTAATTTGACACTTTATGAGGAATTGAATTGACGATTTTGAATGTTTATCCCAAGAAAAAAACTAAACTAATTTTTTGTGATCATATCTTTTATAATAACACCCATTCTAGTCTCAATTATTTTTCTGATTATTTTAGAAATAATGTTCCCAATCACAATAGGCATGAAGTCTTTGATGTGAATAGAATTATCTTTCTTGGGTATGAGAGCTATGAAGCTCGTGTTTATTCCATAGGGAATAAATTCATGATACAAAAACTCCATGATAACACTCATCACATCACTATTTAGTATGTCCCATTAGAACATGAAGAATTTATTTGTAAGTCCGTCAGTTTCAGGTTCATTATCAATGTTGAGAGAGAAAAGTTCTTTTGTAAGTTCTTCCTCATAAGATACCAAGTTGATAATTTTATTTTGATGATATTCAATGCACGTATGAATACTTTCAATCATGTGAAGTGTGATTTCAATTCCATAATCATAATAAAGGTATTCTATGTAATTCAACATATCAATTCAAATATCATTCTTCAGTGTGAGGGTGAACCCGTTAATATTTATGGAATTATGTACCCATATAACTCTTTTTACCTATGAAATTGTTGGAATAATTTATAATTTATTTCACCATTCTTTATCTATTTTATATTGAGTTGATTCTAATCCATACTTTCCTTGAGAATAAAAAAATCATTCATCATAGATAATTCTTGAATATCCTCCCAAAAAGGATTATCATAATTCTGATTTCTATATTGGCAATAAAAAATGTGTTCTTAAGCATCCCAAATATCATATTCCAGATTGGAGAAGGATTTTTTCTCTATTATCTTAATAAAATTTTACAATTTTTCAGTTTTCTAGAATAATTTAGAATACAGAAGCCATAAGATTTCAACATTCATTCTTCCATCACAACATCCCTAAAACTAGATGTTACAAGACATCATTTGATAAATTTGAATGGAAGAGGTATTTTCATTTTGAATCAATTATTTACTTCAATAATAATGTAATTATGATCTGAGTGATATTTGGGAATTATAAATCCAGAGATCCCAATTTTGGAACTTCTATCATCAATATGAGTAAAAAATCTATTAATATTGTTCTCCTACCTACCATTGATTGTATATCTACTCCATGTGAAGTTGGGTCCAGCAATAAGGACATATAATAAGTTACAATAGTCAATAAAAGAAAAACTCACATGAGAAGATATAATGTTAAATATAGTTTCAATTTTTTCCCTCCAGACTCAAAGTTGTGTTAATGTATCCAAAAATAATCTAGTTATTTCCCTTCTCATTAGAATTAATTTACAGCTCCTTCCAAATGTCCCTTCTTATGATGTAATATGAAGGGAATTATTTACAATAGATTATAAATGTATGAAAATGTATTAAAAATGATATATAAATTTGTTTTTTTCTTATTTGACAATCAATTATCTGAATACTATCATGTATGAAAACCCACAAGTGGTCCATATCATTAGAATGAACATTTTGAAAGACAAATATGTATCCAAGGGATGAAAATTTTAAAGTATTCCAATTCATGAACTTTATTTTTAGTTCTTAAAGTCCAATTAAAAATAGATTATACTTTATAATGTAATGTATAAGGGTTGTGACCATGGGATAATTTCCAATCCCTTAAAAACTATAGTATAAAATATTCATTTCTTAAGAGATTTTCCTCTTATTAAAGACCCTCCCTACTGTGGCTTCATTGGTAGTGATTTTTCCTTTATTTTTTCCTTTTTTCTTTTTCCCTTTTCGTGTTGAATCCCCACCTATCATTTTATTCCCACCAATCATTAAGGATATGTCTTATCTGAGTTTGTGGGGTTGAAAATCCTTAGCATCATCATTCCAGAACTGTTCATTTAAAGGTGTGAATTTATTTCCAAATTGTATGTCCTTAAAAGTTTTACTCTTAGATTTCTTTTTCCTAGAAAATTTAGATAGAGGCACTTGAATAAATGGAATTTATATCCCTTTTAAGTCTAGTGTTTTAAGAAGAGATCTTATTTTAACAGCCTTCTTGGGGTTAGTTGCTATATCCTGTAAGTATCAGAATGAAGTAGGGAAAATTTCAAAACTCAAGAATCCATGATCCTTATCCTTTAGTATATCAAAATGTAAACTTTCTCTTTATTTTTAATAATAACCTCATTCTATGTAAATCTCCCTAAGTCATGGATTCCTTTGGATTCAGAATTTCATTATTCTTTTCATCGCGAAAAAAATAGTAAGTATTTTCATTTTCAAAATTCATGTGTTTGATTTCCTTATCTTCCTTGTCCATATTTATGTGAACCTATTATGTCTCTTTAGATGTAGTATCATTAACTTTTACACATACATGTGTTTTAGAAGCTTCCATATGATCCATACTTCCACTATCTTCATCAAGGGTTGTATGACGATGATCCAAAACCTTTTCAAACTTCCCAACATTCACTATCTTATCTAAAGTAGTAGTGTTTTTTTCTATTTCCATCTCATTGTATTGAGACTTTATAGAAGACAATAAATTTTCATGAGGATCAGGGATTTGATAATCCTCAATAATCATATCCTTTTATTGAGTACCTGAGGATGATGGGTTATGATCTATTGCCTTTGACGGCCCATACACCACTACCTTGTTTTCCCTTTTCCTTTCTTGTAAGATGTTTCCTCATGAACTTTATCCTAATCAATGTTTCAAACCTTTTCCTTATCTCATTAAAAATATATTTTCCAAAAGTTTTTAATTCAAACAAAATATTGGTCATCATTCATATTGGATTTCAATTTTGATATTGTCATCTCTTGTTGTCATAAAAACCTCTTTAACTAGAGTACATTCCATATCAACCTCCATCATCACTCTTCAATAATGTAAAAAATTTAAATTTTCAGTTTTCTAATCCATTATGATTGGATTTATAGCCAAAGATTTAATATAACATAGGATTCATAGATTCTGGTAATGAAAATTAAATTTTCAAATCCATATCCAACCCTATGTGTGGGTATTCCCCAAATTTCATGGGTAAAAGTTCATGTCCCGCTATTGAATTCTGAGAAATCCAGGCTTCTGGAAAACATATACAAAACTCCATGATCTCATTTTATAGTCCTCGTATGGGAATATTATGTGATAAAAGCCTCACTCCATATATTTCATCATTTATTCCACAAACCGCCAAATCTCAGATATTCTCTTGTGAGGATCATTAAATTTCCACAATCTCTCTTTTTTTGGGATAATAAATCTCGTGATAATGGAATACCTTCATAGATTGATTCTTTCCTCTATCCCATTTTAATTTTACAATACATGAGTCATGAGAACCTTATTTATGAGTCTCACTAGTGAATGAATATCAAAATCTGATAAAGAAAGGCTTACAGTAGTCTTGACCACCTCCGAAAAATTTTTCATTAGACCATCAACTTAGGGAGAGGGAAAACCCTTCACTTTTTTTTCATAGAGGTGAAGACTATATTTTTTCCAAAATTATATTAGGGATTAGGGTTTCAATCTACATCATTATTTTCATAATCAAAGTCTTCTTATCGAGTATGATGGCCAATTTTAACAAGTATTACCCTATGTTCCTCCAATTCAATGTATTTATCTCTTTCTTATGATTGTTCATGAAGAGTATATAGATATATGATAGATGGTGATGATGGTATAGTCCCTATAGTAAGGGATGTAAAAAAATTTGATGGATTTTTGTTTGGTATTTTATTCCATGGTGATAGACCCCTTATGGGATATTATTTTTTGGTTTAGTTGTTTAAACATCCAGTAAAAACCTATATAGATTTTTCTCACATAGATTAGAATGAAAATCTACTTAACTAAACTTCCTGATCATGGGATATATGATATAGTTCATCTAATGGTGACGTTGTGTTATATGTCATTAAATGTGATATTATCCTCCAATTATTGTTTTATTATTACATATTATTGGAGAGATAGTATTCCATAGGAGTGGGTAGTGTTTGTGTTACATTTCAACTATTATATTCTAGGTTTATGGTCCAATATATAAGATTGGTTTTATATGTATATGAGACCATATTATGGGAGTTTTGAACTTGAAATTCATTGGTATGAAACATTTCTAGTTTTTTATTCATGATGAGTTATCTTGAGTTTTTACCTTTGTGAGTTTTGGTTTATAGGTTAGGTGGCAGGACCTAATAACCTTGTGATGTGACATAGTGTTTTGATGAGTCAGTGCATAGTTATTACTATGGGGGTAACCACAATAATAGTGAGCCCAAATTGTGAGATCCTTTGAGGTATAAAGAATTAATATACATTATAGGTGAAATTAAATCACTAGAGGTGATATTTGCGTTATGGTTTTGGCATGGTGATTAAATAGATTCTATTGATATTAAGAAACTTGGATGCTATCACTTTTTGAAAAAAGGATAGTTTTGAAGGGTAGAAATGTTCGGCTTCCAAACCCTATTGTTTATAGTTTTTTTATGTGGTGAGAGTGTTGGTAGATTATATTGTTTTTGTAATGGATCTAGACAATAGAATAATGTTTGCTTAATCATAGAAAGATTTATGTACCTAATTTTGAAGAGGAGTTCTGAGGGGAATATGATTAGATGAAAATTAAATTACATTGATCATGGTCATCCTAGTTCTATGATATGAAACTCGTTATATTTTGAGTACGAACTTAGTAATCATGTTTTATAGGTTTATACACCTATTATGTTTAAGGGGGGGGGGTCAAAGTGATGCACATTTTCACACATAAATCCTACTGAATTTAAAATCGGTGATGGTTATGTGAGGTCCACGGAGATATGGGTTTATGTGAGATACTTATAAGGCCACTAACCTAAAAATTTGAGGATAATGGCTTGATGGGAGAGATATCAGGTTAATTATGATTAAACTTGATAAAGTTGAGTCATAGGGTGGTCTGCAGGTGTGACACTCATTAGTGTTTGTATTTCAATTGGTGTAAAATGATGATGTTACATGAGATAAGAAAAATTTTATATTGATGTTTGGTTTTGTTGTTCAGTTATTAGTAGGTTTGGATGCATTCAGTCATTTTTTCAACAATAGATTGACTATGGGTGATGGTGAATGGAAGTTTTATCTAATGATGCAAAGATATTGAGACTCCAATCATGGAGAAGGGGATGTCAGTAAAAGTGATATGACCCCTGCATGAGAGGGATTATGGATGTATATAAATATATATTAGATGGGTTTTTTGGTATAGTAATGTCATTGTGTAAAAGTTTATGGGTTTTTCTGGATTACAATGTGAATGTTGGGTGTAACCTCAGGTATGATGTTTGTTGAAGTTCAATCACTGGATTTGGGATCCTGATGAATTGAGATGATCTGAGCATGGGTTAACTAAGGGTGCATTACTTCTTGCTATGAGGGAAGTGTGATGGTGATTTTTTTGAATGTTTCATAATCATGTAATTTAAATTTATAAAATAAATTAACTATGAAATTGTGTGAGTGTGTGTGAAAAATTTTGGGTTTCCTTTAGGGGTAGAGGAATAGGGATTAGGAATTCTTATAACATTTTCGCAGAGGAAGATGGTCTCTTTTGAGGCATGCCATCATTAGGGGGTTCGACTTGTGTCCTCATACATCACAATATACTATAGGTTGGAAATATAATAGATTGTGTAGTTTTGGATATAAAGGGTTTATTTTGAGTATTGGATGGGATTTAAGAGAAAACACCATCATGATCTAGCATTTTATATGTATGGTGATAACTTATACACATATGTTTGGATTTTAAGAATGAGGCTGGTGCAAATATTTGATCTGGTCTTGCATACTTAATATGATATGGTGATTTGGAAATGCCTTTGAGTATGTTTTCAGGGTGTGTGAGTGGAGTATGTAGGATAAAAAAGAAAATTTAGTTGAAAAAATACAAGAGGGTAAATTTTAGGTTTAAAACGTTTTCTTTTGTCCCTAAAATAATTGAGTTTAAAAAGTTTTAAACTAATTTAATTTAAAAAAAACTATTAAGTATTAAAACAATAATCAGATTGTACCTTAGATCCATTTATAAAAATATTGTAATTGGGTTGACTGTAATATATATATTCCATAGGTTGTATTTAATCTCATTCACAATAAGTGTGGAAAGTATCGTAATCAAAAGGGTTACCATAATCCAAGTGAAAAATTAATGATTCTATCATAAATCATATAGAATCGTATGAATTAAATGAAGAGATTTTAATTTACAAAATCATAAATACAAAGTAATAAAAAATGTATCACATTCTGATCAGTAATGATAAATAGAATACATAATTGAAAAATGAAGATATAAAACAATTTACCTTCTACTACAACAGTATTGGAAATGAAATACAATTAAATGAATACAATTTTTATATCCCAAAAAGAAGGGTAACCTAGGATAAATGACCCTTTATTTATACTTTCAATAAAGTATCTCTTATACACACTAGGTTAATCCCTCAATACGATTATCATCTATGGTTTGTCTGCCTATCCCTAGTAGGCCTAAATCAAGAAGGTGATCAGCACCTCAATCTTCTTAGTCTCGGAATCCCTCAACCAGTAAAAGATCAGTACCTTTGTTTTTATATCCACTCAATCCATTGATTTTATTCACAAACTATATGTATCACACAAATAAAAACAATGTATGATAAAAAAATTAGTTGGATATAAAATAGTTTCAAGTTTATTGTTTAAGCAAGAGTTTTTGATTTCCAAAACAAAAGGAATAGAAATGTAAAAAAGGAAATTTTGAATTGAAAATATCCCACTTTTTAAAAATCACAAACCATAAGACATAAATTGAAAATTACATTTAAAAAATTATGTTCAGAAAAGAGTTTGAAGAAACTTTTATATTCATAAGTAATCACTTACACTCATCTCCTTCTGAGTATTAAAACTCTTATGAATATGATATTGAATATGAATAACTCCCCCTTTGTATATAAAAATACCTAAGGATCATATTCTCATTAGTTTAGGAAATTTTAGTCCCATTTAATTAAAGAATTATCCCCTATATATATCATTCCCCTCTTTTCTGAAATTTCTTGCTCTATCTAAATAATTATCCCCCATTCTGATTTACAAAATGGAATAGGTAAAAAATTCTAATAACTAAAAAGTATTTGAAAAGGAAAATATATAAAGAAATAAATAACTTGATCATCTATAATAAATGAAATAACATTCATCCAAAATACTTGTAAAACATTCAATAGAATTGTTATGTAGATGGAAAAAACATTCATGGATTTTTAAATATAAAATAAATCAATAGTTCAAAAAAATAAATTTATCTTTTTATCCTTATCCTTCTTTAAAAGGTCTAAAAAATTATCTTCACCTTCTTCAATTCCTTTCTATCATCCATTATCTTTTCAATATATTCCTACTATGTCTGGATCTTATCTTCATGTTTTGAAAACAATTGATCATGGTTAGAATTAAAATATTATTGGGAGATTAGTTTTTCTTCAAGAATAAGAATCTTTTATTCTTAATCATTAATATTTTGCTATTGATCATTAATTGTCTTTTCTTGGAATTAAAAGGTTTCATTCGTTAATAAAAATTTAATTTTCAAATAAATTTTCTCATCCTTATAAAATATCAACATTTAGACTTCTAATTAAATGATTTTCATCTTATTTTCAATCTATTTGATTTATTCGAACTAGGTTACATCTAGGATTTTGAAAATTTTCACTTTTTGAGGAGTATCACTAGAAAATTTGTTGAAATAAATAGCGACCTCATTATCAAGACTTATTATATATTAAATTGAATCATCATGAACCCTGATACTTTTATCAGTATTATGAGACCCCATAACCGCTTTCTTGAAATCCTTTCTGTGTTCCTTTTTAAATTCTTTAAACACTATGAAATCGAATTATATACTGATTTTTCATTGTCTTTGATGTTTTATTGAATTTGATAATTTATTTTTATTTTATGAAACCAAATCCATCTTTCCTTCAACCATCATAAAATAAGGAATTTTATTATAAATTATTTTTAGAGCTTGGAAAATATACAGATCTTTTTTAAATGAGAATTTATTTTATGAATTAGTATCTTTCTTATAATCAAGAAGCTCTACAGAATGAGTTTCAGAAGCATCATCTTCCATATTCTTCTTATGATCTGTATCAGTCCTAGTCTCTTCATCATTATCTAAAATGTGGATGAATTTATTTTCTTGGATTCCCTAAGTATCTTTCTTTTTAAAATACTTCTTCTAGGGATGGTAATTTGTATGAAGAAACTTCTGAATATCTTACTGGTATTCTATCACAATGATATTTTTCTTCCTAACCAACATCTTTTTCATTCTCATTTTCCTCCTTTTCTTTTTTCCATTTCCTATTTGTCTTTTTCCTCTATTTATTTATCCTAATTTATATTTTCCCCTTCATTGAGATACTGATATATCTCTATCATTTCACTATATTGTTAATCTACTGAAGATTTTTATTGAGCATATTTTGGTGGATCTGATTCTTCAATAACTTTATTATTATACTTTCCCTTGTTTGGGATAGAGGTAGTGATTGTTTCCCTCTGAATTACTTCCCTGATAAAAATATTTATACTTTCCATTTCAACTCATTTAAATAACTTATCAATATCAAAAATACCATATTTTTTAGTTTTCATCTTTATTTCCCTTTATTTTTATCTAATAACATCCTTATTATGATGTTTTTAGGAAAGGGCCTCTATAGGGTCAATACCAAACTGAGGGTCTCCTTATTTTCTTTATGTTTTCCTTTTCATACACTCAATAGTGATCTCTACAGTTACTTTCCTTTGATTCTTTATCTTTAATAACGAATTGAACTTGTATTTATATTGTTTCTTAGATACAATTTCACTAATTATTTTCAAACACCCTGACTTACTCCAATAATATCTTTTGTAAATTAATCATCAACAGATTTGAAAAAAAAATTTGATTTTGATTCAAAATGAAACTTCAAAATTTTTATTTTATCATCACTAATTAGTGTGACTTTTATATTTCTTGGTTCTTAATTGATTTCAAGATTAAAAAAAATAAAACTATCAGTAATGAATTTAATTAGAATTGTTGGAAAAATTATCAACTGAGACTTGATTGCATTATAATTTAAATTATTGATGTTAAAAAAAATAACCCATCAAATTAAACTTTCAAATATTAACTAAATATTTGTGGATAAAAACATTTGATAATTTTAGTGTTTCATTATCACCCTTTTGAGGAATTACAAAACCTTCTATCCAAAGTGATGTAAGTAAATTGTCTGATGAAAGACGAGTCACAATTATCTTATCTTTGTGAACTTAGGAAAAGTATTTCTTAGATCTTTGCTACTTAAGTTTCCTTTCCCTTTCGGCAGCATGTAATAGAGGAAAAAATAATCCCCCTTAGATGACACACCAATGAAATTTTTTTATTGCTTTACTGATATGTTAATTTCACTATCATACATGTGAATTAATACTTTAAATCGTTATAAATATTAACATAAATCTTAAATTTTTTTACTTCATCAACAATAATAGGATATTTATTGGTGTTGTATTTCTATAAGAAAAAATATTCTCATCCTTGAAACTTTTTAATTCATTTCAACTAAGAATCGTACTTATCATAAAACTCTTTGCTTACTAACCTTTCTATGTGGAACTTTATGTCTGAGAAATATTTTGGAACAATTGTAGATTTCACTTTCTGGGACACTGAGGAATAGTTTTCAATTATTTTTAACATTATTACGATGATGAACTATGAGCAAGGAAACTTTCAGACACATATACTTGAAGGGAGGAAAAGTTTTGGTGCAAATATGAGAGAATCATTGTGAAGTATTTTAGGTGGTCCCTTTATATAGATGATGAAATATGGATGTTGAGATTCTATGGATCATATTAAAAAAAAGATATTACGGTTGAGAAAATTTAACTCTTGATGTTTTAAATAAATTTTGTTTTTAAAAAAATTATTGTATTCATCATGAATCTAACAAAGTTTTAAAATAAAATGAAATACCAACAAATATAATTGAATTTAAAAAGTGTAAGGTAATAAATCATACCTCATGGATTCTCAAGATAGATTTATTGGTTTCATTATTTTTTTCATGAAAATAAAAAATTTCTATACCAAAATTTTGAGTTTGAAATTTTTTTTAGTATGAAAATTTTCTATAAGAAAAATTTGACTATCAAAAATTTGATTACAAACAATATTCATATGAAAAATATGAGTAAAATTAATATGAGTATGAAAAATATGAGTATGTAAAATATATGAGTAAACAAATATGTGTATGAAAAATATTAATGAATTAAAATATTAAACTAACAAATATTTATACTCCCTCTTTGAAAAGGAGTAAATAAATGTAAGGGTATGTTTTAAACAAGAAATAAATCTGAATAATTAATTTACAAAAATAATTCCTAGGTTCTGTTTAATGTATTCAAATCTATCATATGGTAATGGTTTTTTAAAAATATTAGCATGTTTTTCTTGTATTCCTATAAATTGTAAAATGATATGTCCTTTCAGTTTTGGATCCCTAAGAAAGTGATGTATAATATCTAGGTGTTTTTCATAGGAGTGATGTATAGGGTTTTTATATAAAGGTATGGAACAAGTGTTATCACATATTATTATAGTTTTATTAAAACACATTCCATAATTAGTGAGTGTGTGTTACATCAACAAAACATGGGCACAACAACGTCTTACTGCCATATATTATGCTTTAGTAGTGGAAAGTGATACCGAGTTTTTTTCTTACAAGACCAAGAAAATAATGAATTTCATGATAAAAGATTGGTTCCAGATGTACTTTTCCAATCCATTTTACAACCACTAGTTTTATCATCCAAAAATATTTTTAAAACAAAGTCATATCCTTATGAATAAAATAGTCATAAATCCATGGTTATCTTTAAATAAGGAAAAATTCTGTTTACAGATTTTAAATGGGATTCTTTATGGATTTTCTTGATACCTTGCACATAAGAATCCTAAAAACATTAATTCTGGACAACTAAGTGTTAATTATTGTAAACTCCCTATCATACCTCTAAAAGATATTTGACCCACTAGTTCCCCATCTTCATCAAGATCAAGAATATTTTATGTATATATTAGAGTATTAATACTTTTATTGTTGTCATATCCATTCTTTTTAAGAATATATTTAATATTCTCATTTTGAGATATATACGTACCTTATGGTTTTTTATAAATTTTTAAACCAAGAATGAATGTTAACTCACCCATCATACTCAAACTCATATTTTATAAATTTATCAATATATTCTATTAAATATTGTTGAGTTGATCTGAATATAATTTTATAAACATAAATTTGAACAGACAAAACATTTGTGTTCTCTTTGTTTATAAAAAGAGTTTAATCAATAGTTTCTTTAACATAGCTTTTTGTAACAAAATCCAGTTAATCTATCATACCAGGATCTAAGGGACTATTTAAGTCAATATAAATCTTTGGTAAGTTTAAAAATATTTCTAGGATGTTTTGAATCTTCTAAACCATGAGGTTTTTCAATAATAAATTCTTATTAAAAACAACTATTTTGGAAAGCACACTTCACATCCATTTAAAAGATTTAAGAATTAATGAATTCTATAAAGGATAATAAAATTCTAATAGATTCATTTCTAGCTACCATAACATAGTTTTCTTTATAATGTATTCCTTTTTGTTGATTATAACCTTTGGCAACATGTCTTGCTTTATTTCTTATTATTATTCCATTTTCATCACATTTGTTTCTAAAAACACATTTTACTCCAATTACAGAGATTTTGTTAGGTATTTTAACCAAGGTTTAAACTTTGTTCCATTTGAATTCAATTATTTTATCTTTAATTACATTAATCCAATCTTCGTCACATAAAGAATCACCAGTAATTTTATGTTTGAATTAGGAAAGGAAATAAAAATGTTCTATTTCATTTCTCAAAGAACTTCTAGTCCTTATAGGTTTATTTACATCACCAATGATAATGTAATTGATATTATTCCTAAAAAATAATTGATTTGGGTTTTGTAAAACATATTCATCAAATTAAGGTAGAATTTCTTCTAGAATGAATAATTCAGAAATAATTTCTTGATTATTCTTATTAATAGAATATTATTCTATCATTGTTTGATAATCAGTTTTGGAAAATACATCATAAGATGCAGGTTGGGATTATTTAAAAACAATATTCTCAGTTTCATCAAATGTTGCATGCTTTGTTTCTTTAATAGTACAAGAATTTTTGTTGTAAAATCTATATGCCTTAGAGGTAGTGGAATAGCCTAAAAATATACATTCATTGGATTTGGGTGTGAATTTGTGTAAATTGTTTTTTTATTCTAAATGAATACTTTGCATCAAAATAATTTGAAGTGTAAAACATTTTGGATTCTTGACTTTCCATAACTCATAAGGTTTTTTATAAATAAATGTTCTAATTCAAACTCAATTTATAGTGTATCATGTAGTACTAATATCTTCATCCCAAAAAATTTTTGCAATAGAATATTCAATCAACATTTTTCTTGTTATTTCTTGAAGAATATGATTTCTTCATTCAAAAAACACCATTATTTTGAGGAGTTATAGGAACTAAAAATTAATGTGTAATTCCTTTCTTACTAAAAAAGGTTTCAAAATTATAATTTAGAAATTCTCCACCATGATCACTAAAAATAGTTATCAAGGGAAGTTTTTTTCCATTTTTTGAATTTGGCTACTAAAATTTTAAAAATTACATTAGGCTTTATATTTCTGTGATTGAAATTTTTCCCATATATATCTAGTGTAATCATCAACTAAATTATATACATATTACTTTGCACCAATACTTCTAATTTTTTTAGGACTGAAAATATCAATGTGAACTAGTTGTAAAGTTTCATTAGTTAAGAATTAACTAGTATATATAATTCATGACTTATGTTTCATTCCATATTAATAAGTTTCATAGACTTTTGAAGAATCAAATCTACATTCATGTAGATCCATATCAAGTATTTTCTTAGATAATTTTCAGAATTTCAAAGAAGTATAGTGTCTTAATCTTGTATTCTATAACCAATATTAGTCCTTCATTTCACTTAAGCAGGGTAAGTCTTGGATCATAAGGTCTTTTAGGTTAATTGTATAAATATTCTCATGTTGATGGTAAGAACGAATGAATTCATCCCTGGACTTTTTTACTACACATTTATCATTCCTAAATTTAAAAAGAAAACCTTCATCACATAATTGAATTATTTTTATAAGGTTGTTCAAAAGACCTTTATCAATTAAAACATTTGAAATCAGAGATTTTACAAGAAGAAAAATATTACATAAACTAATAATATTTCATTAAGAATTATCTCTGAAGGTAACTCTTCCACCTTAAATTTAAATAATCTTTTCAAAGAAGTATTTTTCAATAGTCATATGTTTAGAAAATCCACCATCAATCTACTATATATTATTTTTATTGGTACTTCCTTTGTTTTCCTGAAATCAAAAAATTATACTTTTGTAACCCAAAATTTTCTTGGTCTAGAGAGGTTAAAAAGCATGATCTTAGGAATCCATACTTTTTTTTATAAATGGGCTTTGTGGAACCCTAAGGATGAAATTTTTTTAAATAAAAAAATTATTCTAATGACCCCCACATTGGAATTTAGTGAAAATTGGGGTATTTTAAGGAACAAATTAATTATTACTAGAAAAAGGTTTTGTATGAGAATAACTAAATCCAAAATTATTATTATGAATATTTATTTGTCGAATCATCTTATCAAAAATTTATTTTCCAGAATTTAAATTTGATAAGAGTTTCTTTAAAGAAAAAAAAATCAGAATTTAGTTTTATAACTAAATTCATATCCTCATAATTATTAGCTTTGTAATTGAGTTTTGTCTCTAAAACACTCTCCTCAGAAATAGATTTTTCAAAATCAATTAAATGCTTATCCTTCATAAAATCATCTTCCTCTAGGTTTTTATAACTTGAAACAAATTCAAAATATTTTTTATCAAGATCTTTTGAAATATATGATACTTATTTTTTCAATATATTTATTCTATAATTTTCTTTTTCAAGTTTATTACTTACTTTACAATTTTCATTTTCATTCAATTTAATAAATCTAGAGACTTATTCATATGATGGTAAAGTAATATCATCATCTAAGAAATTTTCTTCATTAGAATAAATATAACCTTTATCATCGGTATAGTTTTTATTGAATGACATATTTGTTAAAGAATTTCAAGTGTGTATCTTAGCCATAAAACATTGATTTTCAAAAGTTATTCTGGTATAGAGGTAAGTACAGTACTATTTGGAATTTTCATTATCTCATGTATCATCAGAAGAATGTCCTCCAATAGAAATCCATGAGTTATTAGCTTCCAAGACATTATTTCCTTTTGTCTTGTAATATGTTTTTCTAAATTCTAGCAGAATGTCATTCGTTTTGATCTCATCTTTTTAGTATTGTAAAATTGGTTCTTTTGTGTCCAAGTATTTTACATTCATAACAGGCAACCTCTGAATCTTTCTTATCATTTATTTCCTTGTTAATTTTTTTTTACTAATACAGAAAATATTTTTTACCGACAATGTAGTTAATTATTTGAGATTGATTGGTTAACTCATTCTCAGAATGTTAGGAATCACTTGAGTATGATTGAGTAGTAGCCTTTTTGTCTTTGTTTATTTAAAAAACTTCTCAGGAGTTTGAGAATTCATCTAATTTATAGTATAAGCAAAATAAAATCCACCATTATTCTTTTTAACATTCTCATCATCTCTTTTCATCCTAAACTCATACTATAAGAGAGTTAAAAATAAATCATCAAGTGTAAGATTTGTAATTTTCCTGGATTACTCAAATACTATTCTCTTTGATTCTCATTCATTAGGCATAATATTAATGATCTTTTCAACAAAAAATTCATCATCTAATCATTTTTCACCAATATATTGAAACTATTTAAAATTCTCATAAACCTTTTTTGTACCTTAACAATAGTTTCACCATAAGTAAATTTAAAATCTTAGTAATATGCTCTTAAAAAGGTCTTCTAGTCTCAAAAACATTAGAAGTTCCAAAATGAGTTATTTCTAACTTCTTCCAAATACTCTTGGATACTTCACAAGAGGAAATATGGCTATATATTTTTCTCGTCAGAGAACATAATAAAGTATTCATTACCTTGTAATTTAGCTAATATTATATCTTTTCTAGATTTTTAAAAGTTATGTTTTATTTATCAGAAATTTTTTAGTCACCGGTCAACCTAAAAAAATTATCGACTTCGACGTTGATCACAAAATTCATCATTCTATCTCACAAATATTCATAATCATTTCCATAAAAAAATTGGTCTTCTAGTGGTATTGAGATGGTCAATAGAACTAACATTTAGTGCTACAATATTTTAAAATATATATAAATAAAAACTTTTCCACAATACATGTTAGTGTAAAAAATATTTATAAACAAAAATTTTATAATAATAAATAAATATAACTTCTAAAAATATAAAAAAATTAGTGATCATAAGTAGTGGAAACCATCTATTATTTCAAATTTGAGTATCACTATTATAGAGACTTGGCTCTAGTACCCATTGTAGGATCAAAATGTAAATGTAAATATAAAATTACAAGATGGGGTTAATTTTAGGATTGAAAACATTTTTTATCCCTAAGTGAATTAAGATCAAAAGTTTTTAAACTAATTCAATTCAAAAATATCTTATGTATTAATGCAATAATCTGAATAGCCCTTGGGTCTAGTTATAAAAATATCATAATCTGGTTGATTCTGATATAAATATTCCACATTTTGTATTAAATTTTATTCACAAAAATATTGGTAAGTATCATAATCACGGTGGTTATGATAATTAGAGTAAAATAAAATAATGATTCTGTCATAAAGAGTATATAAACATACTGAGTAAATGAAGTGATTGTAATTACATAAATCTTAATTATAAAGTAATACAAAAGTATCATAATCATATTTTTTATGATAAACATAATACAGGATATAAAAATGAATATATAAAATAATTCACATTCTATTATAATAGTAGTGGAAATGAAGTACAAGTAAATTAATAAAATTATTTTAACTCAAAGATAATGGTATCCAATAACCTATGATAAAGGTCCCTTGATTTTAATTTCAATAATTCCTATCTTACCCGCACTAGGGAAAGCCCTTGATATGATTATCAGCATTGGTCTGTCTTCCTATACCCAATAACCCTTGACCAAGAATGTGACTGACACCTCTATCTTCCAAGCCTCATAATCCCTCGATCCACAAAATATCGGCACCTCTGTCTCAATATCATCAAAATACATTGATTATATTCACAGAAAAATCAGTATCTCACAAAGAAAAACCAGATCTTGAAGGTTAAAAGTATGTAGAACATTCTATTCACAAATATTGCACTTCAATGCTTTCTAATGTAGTTTCAATTTTGGTAGAGATCTCACAGAGTTTCAAAATCATCATTACATTTCAACCAACCAAATCTCTTTCAAATGACCTGGTATTTATATTCTTTTATTCTGATAGTCATCTTGATCTCCAACGGTTGGATTTTCTCTTGAAATCTTGTAGGGACTTGGACACCTCTCACTCTAATGGTCATATTGGAAATTAAATCACAACATCATTTTGATTATAAAAAAATAAATGGAATTTTATTTATTAAAAACAATTTCATGTCATTACTATTATATATTATGGGTATGAAAAAAATGAATTTAAGAGTCTGATGATTTCCATTATGAGAGTCAGTATAACTTATATCGTTCTAAAAATATTATCATTAAGAAATACTGTACATTTTATATGATATGAATCATTTTCAGTCTGTATAATATAAATCATATCCAGTTTGTATGATATAAATCATATTTAGGATTTTTATGATTATCATGTAATGATTCATTACTGTGATTTTTCTGAGTACGATTTTTATTGAATGCACTATGAAAATTATTATGATAAAATGTGAATTGATTTTCATAAAACAAATCATGATAAAAAAATGATGTAAAATAATTTTTAGTTGACTTTTAAGAGAAATTTTGTAATTTTCATAACAATAGGAATCAGAAAGTCAAAAAGGGGGCTTTTGACTTAACGTAGTTTTGATGAGTAATTTTGATGGTGGAAGGCATCTTGGATTGAAATTGGATTTTGTAAGAGAAGCATTATGGTGGATAGAACCATGACCTAGATGATCTATTTGGTAAATATATCAATGGAATCTTATGATATAAGGGTTTCATAAAGCACTGTCATTGTGTTTCAATAATGAAATTCATGAAATGGATCGGGTTTTTGTTGTTTGACTGTCTTAATTTTGGAAATTCACATTGGATATAAATTTCCCTTTTGAGGATGGAACGTGGTGGTTTAAACTTGAAATAATAAAAAATTAAAGTTGGGATGTTCAGTTCAATAACCACCAAAGATTCTTGAGGATGAGAAGTGGTATGGTGAGGAGGTTATAAGAACCTCTATTTATACAAGTTATAAATTTTTATAAAAATTAAAATTCTTTCTTTGTTGAGTAGATGGATTTTGAACCATGTTTCAAAATATAATTAAAATGTTTTCACCTTAAAAGGATTACTTTTTATGTGGGGGGTCATGGATGGAAGTCATGTGGTTTGAGAGAACATAGTAGGATTATCATCATAGAAGTTATTGAAGCTACATCCACTATAAATACAACTTCCATTACCCTATCTTGATCCACCAATTATCTAGTTTGGGTTTTAAGGGGGTGTACTTATCATTCTTCCCCCTCGGTGTTTTATGAGGGGGCTATCTTCCTCCCTTTTTGATTCATATAAACCTTGTCCAAATCCTACCCCTTCCCTATTCATACACCAATATTTGGGGTGGGTTTCAACTATATTCGTCAACAACATGAGATATAGCATCACCTCCAAAAACAATAATTTATCATATCTTGCCTTAATATCTAATTTATTCCTCACTGGTTAGGTATTTGAGTGAATATTCCACCAAATAATTGTCCAATCCTCTTTTAATGATGGGTATTTCATGTGTACTTCATATATGATGTATCTTAATATCGTCTTCATACCTTTTCCCATTGATTTTATGAAAGTACATTTTACCACCAATTTATCATGGTGAATCTTTAAAATTGTGTTACATTAATTATGTAAATAGTTGTCTATGCTGGGGATTTATCAGTGTGTGTCAAGAATGCTTGGCACCCAGCATCCAGTGAGTTAATAGGCATTGTGTTTATTTGAAATAAAAGTGTTAAGATAATATTAAATGTGCTAATATATTTTATGGTATATATTGGACTCATATAGGATCCCAATAATTTTTTATTAGCGTCATTAAGCTTAGAGTGTCTCGGAAGGTAGTCATTTGGCTGGGAATTAAATGAAGTTTCCTTCCTAAAATGTAGGAGGTTCGAGAACATTCCCTATTGAATTTATGCATTTTTTTATATTCTTGGGGATGTTTCATAAAACCACTGGTGAAATTTACATTTTTATCAAAAAAAATGTGTTTTTTAGTTTCAATTGAAAAGTTACATTTTAATTGATCTCTCTAGATGAAATAAAAATCACTTTGGCTACCATGTAATTGGTGTAGTGACATGACACCGCAACCACCGATGGACAAGGCCAATACTAAATGAATTTCGAGGGTACCTATATTTCCCTTGAATGGTTTGATGAGACTATGTATGCTTTATTCCCCAAAAGGTAGGTACCCTTGGAAACCTCCTTTTATAATTTTTTCTCAATTGAGTTGAATGGACTTATATGTCCTTTGAGAACATTCATATAGGTTTCACGTAGCTTCTCCTATACAAAAGTGATGAGTTGATTTTAGTCATCTATAATGGACTGTAACATGAACCTTGAGATAACTTAGATCCATTAGGTTTAGAGATATTGGTTATGGGGTGAGAAATACTTTCTTATAAGACATGTTTGAATTAGTGGTTAAATATAAGGAAAGATGAACGAATTGAGAAGGCTGATACAGAAAAACTTAAACTACTAGATGGATGATGATCCATCTCTCTATATCATATCCTACAAGGATTACCCTTTTGAACATGAGTTCATGCTATGTTTATGATACAGTTTTTGAGCATGACATCCTTCAAGCATTAGCTGATGACTCATGGGCCCATACTGAGATTGTGGATCCCATGTTGGGTCCCTTATTAATGTCATGAATTAGGGGATTATAGAAGGTGTCTCTATGACTGGATATCTCTAATAGGGTGCATCCTATGACTGTTAGATATGATTTTTAGTGTCACCTCAGATATTTATTTTTAGTGTGATTTGTGGAGTCTATAGTGGAAGATTTTGGTCTGTTATGTGGCTGACCCTCACTTATTTAAAATTTCATATATTGTATAGAAATTTTGTAGCACCCCTGGATTGAGGTATGTAGCCTTTTCTATGCCATTTTATGTGTTTAATGTTCTTGGGATGAGTTGAGATGAGGTTGGGAGAGTTTAGAATTGTTTTGAATAAGTTTGGAGGATTTTTTAAGTGCTCACGGTTTGAGCACGGTTAGGGGAAACCATGCGGATTCTCTAGGAAACTATGTGGATGGAGAGATAGTTGGCTTCACATGGCCTCTGCATAGTTTTCCAAACTATGAGAGGAAACTGTGAAGACCCCTTCTCTTGAGGTAGTGGTGTGCTCACAGTTAGCATATGGTTTTCTAAAATGTACAGACCAACCTTCTAGCCACATAAAAGTAGGGTTTTTAAATTCTGGCTCCCTCATAGTTTTCAATTTTCACACAAAATTCTCTACCACTTGATCCTCACTCAATATTTCAGTTCTCAGTGGTTAGAGGGTCTCTCCCACTCACTTATGAAGTAAATCGAAGAGTTTCATTGTGGATTTAAGGAGGTTCTTCTCGGGTAAGTATCATATCGTGTATCTTTGTGGTTTTCTCTAGGTCTTCACTTCTCTCTCTCTTGGTTTTATAGATCTACATATTTTTCCTATAGATATAGTATTGTGATTTCCTTGGTTGTTGATTTTAAGGCTTTTGAATGTTAGGGAAGGGTATCTAGAGCGGTTTCGGTGGTGCATTTTCAGTATTAGGGGTGTGGTTTCTTGTCAGTCGATTTCTCTGGAACACTAAAGGTAGGTGGCTTCTCTCTCGAATCCACTTTTCTATAACATAAATCTCAATTACAATTATTATTTTTTCAGAATTTATTGTGTTTATGATGTGTTAAATTGTTTATAAATCCCTTTGGGGTGTTTTTGGGGATTTTTGGAAACAGGGGGTTATGGGGTGAAATGCTCTTGTTGTGTATTTTAAAATGGATGTTTTAAAATTGTTTTCTGAGATTGATTTATGAAAATGGTTGATGGGAAAAGGGTTTTCAAAAACTATTTTTTTATTGAAATAGTGTTTGGTATGGAAAATGATTAAATTTTGGTTTTAATAAATGTGTGATTTATTGAAGTGGTTTTTCATGTTATTGAAATTATTTTTTTCATGTTTTTTTTACCATGGTAGGTTATATGTTTGTTTGTGGATTTTTGAAAGGTGATGTGAAATTGGGCAGGAAACCTCACTATAAAAGGTTATGGATATTGGTCATAAGATCCACCATTAAGTGTAGTGGTCGGAAATAACCAATAGTTGTGAAGGGGGTGAACTGGATGGGTAGAATTCCAACTGTAATTGTTGTTTGATTGTGTGTGTTTTTTAAAAGACATAATTTGTGGTTATAGCATGGAATGGTGAATTATATTGTGCAATGGTTTTTTTTTATTTCCTATGTGTTGCGGGCATTTGGGTGGAAATGGATTGAACAAAAGTGTTTGTCTTGTTATAAGTTGTTTCTCTATTGACTGTTTTATATAAACTATTTATATAAATGTGATAACTATTTTATACTAGTAACATTTGTAGTGATGAAATTTAGGGAAAACCTACTGAGTATTAGTACTCATCCCTTTTTTGGAACTTGGGTGATTTTGCAGATGTTGTATTTTGGTACATAGGTAAAGGTAAAGCAAATCGCGTTTAGTGGTTCGTAGTGATTCTTGTGAGATTTGGTGGTTCTTGGAGCATGGAGCATGGTGTGGAGCTGTGGAGTGTGTCTTGGTTTATTTTGGGTCTCTTGTTTAGTATTTTTCATGGTACTTTGGTATTGTGTTTGGTTGTTTTGGCATGTCAAATCACTATGGATCAGTTGGTTGAATTTTGGTAATGTATGATTCTGTTTGTTTGTTGACATGCATCATATAGTTTTTAGATGGTTTGGTGGGTTTTTTCTTAAGGGAAAATCATTCCCCAATATTTTTTCTAATCCCAAGAAATTTATTTCCAACCTTTGGTGCCTTGGGAATGTCACTTAAGGAAAAGGTACATTCCTCTGCCCTCTCAAGCCAATGAGATGGGGCGGGATGTTACCACCAGTATCAGTTTGTTCGGTCCTTGGAATTCAAGTGAGAGCTATTGTTTGATCCTTTGTGTTGATTGTTGGTCTTTTTGTTGACATCCGTTCTTGGTCAGTTAATTTAGTAGGGGTGGTAGCAAGTTCTATGGTTGTCAGAACATGGAATGTATAGCATAAAAGGACCTAGATAACCTTTTTTCTGAACATCAAGTTACTAGGGAGTCTGGTACATAAGTGTTTGGAGACACTTATAGGCATTGGATATCTCTTTGTCATGGGTGTAGCCAATGATATGAGCATTACATGCATGGTAGAAATGACTTACCACTAGGAATTAAATTTGATTGGGGTATAATGATCTATGGTGTGATATGAATGTGTTCATTTGAAAAATCTAAATTGGGTTTCAAAATGGTAGGATTTGAAACATGGAAAAGTCATGGTATTTTTGAAAATGGGCTGATTTTCAAAACATGGTGGATTATTTTTCAAAATAGTGTAACATGGTAAAAATAAACTTGTGGAAATACTAGTTGTGAAAGATGTGTTGCTGAAATATAAGGACTTATATTTGTTTTTGTGTTGATAGAAATGACACCAGGTAGGTGTCGTAGAGACCAACTAGAGGAGGCTGCTAAAAATGTGGTTTCACCTGAGCCTCATGTGAACCAGAATCTAGTTCAGAGTATAGTGAAAGCTTTCCAAGTAGTACAAAGTGTGAATAAAGTGGATGAACTAAGTCATGTGGATCATGTGGTTCAGTTTCAAAGGTATAATCCACCCATATTTAGGGGTGATTCAATTCCATAGAGGGATGAAGTGTGGCTGAACAGAATGAATCAGATATTTGATTTCATGGGAACACCGACAGAGCTCAAAGTAAATTTAGCCACATATATGTTGGAAAATATTTCCCTCCAGTGGTGGGAGATGGAGGTCCAAGCTAGGACAGACCAAAATTTGACATAAGAGGGTTTTGAATAATTTTTTAATAAAAAATTCTACCCTCATACATTCATAATTAAGTGTACAACATATTTCGTTAGTTTGAAGAAAGTGAACATGGAGTTTATGGAAGATGTATATATGTTTATGAACGTAGTGTGGTTTTCACCCGAGGTGGTAGGTAGTACATCATTAAAGGCACGAATTTTTGAATTTGGTTTGAACTAGGAAATTTATTCCAAGATATCGGTGTTGTGTATATATGCTTACAAAGAAATGGTGAGCTAAGGTACAGTGTATGAGTAGGATCATGTGGGGTATATGTGTGAGGGATGTATGTTAGTACCCCTGGGAAATAGTGGTAACTCAAATGTTGGGATCAAGTAGAAGAGGGACACTTATTTCCAGGGTGGGATCATGGCTCAGAATCCAATGGTAGGATCGGTGAATCTTCTTCCGAAGCCTCAGAGAAAGACAGGATGTTTTCAGTGTTTCTTTATGAGCCACATCAAGAGAGATTGTATGGAACAACCTTGATCATGTCATAATTGTAATAAGATGGCTAATTTTCAGTGTTATTTTCATAATTCTTTGAGGTTGGGTGTCAGTGACACTCCTCAGGGTTCAGAGGGGTCTTGTGCCTCGACGGGATGGGGGCAGAAGAATACCCCTCACTAGTAAAATAAAGTGGGTCACGGTGATTCTCAGAATACCACGATGCCTCATCAGGGTAATAAGGAGCAGAGTGTGGCAAGTAAGCAGTTGTTTGGAGCTGAGCATGCGGTGATGGATGATCATTCGGGACCATCCATGGTGTAAGGTATGGTTCTTTTTTAATTCAACATTGATACTAGATTTGGTTGATACGGGTGCTTCACATTATTTTATGGCTTCTCACATCGTTTATTTTTTGGGTTTACACATGGAAATGATTCCTTTATGTTGAACCTACAAACTTCTATGGGTCAAAGAGACTGTCGATCCTTCATATGGAGAGGTTGTTGTTTAGTTGTGGATATCACCGAATTGATGTTGTATTTCTCAGTTCTTGACATGGATTCTTATGATATAATCCTATGAATGGATTGGTTGGAAATGTTTAAGGCCCACAAAGATTTCTATGTGTGAATGGTTATTTTTGTGAAGGAGTACGACATTATAAATCTTTTTAGAGGAGATAAGAGTGAAAAGTTGAGTGCAACAGATTTTTTGGCACCAATTGTTGGCATGATCTCATTTTAGTTAGAGGCTTTTTCATTGGCATCGCTAGAAGGTGTTGAGCAGAGTGTTCTTCCAGTATTGGAGGATTAGTTTATGGATGTATTTCTCAAAGAATTCTCAAGGTTTCCACCTGTGATGGAAGTATATTTTACTATTTATCTCCTTTCGAGGATCAGTCCTATATCACTTCCATATTACCGAATGGAACCATCAGAATTGAGAGAATTGAAGGTGTTGTTGGAAAAGTTAGAAAACCAAGGGTTCATCCATCCTAGTACATATCAATGGGAAGTGCTGGTTTTGTTTGTTAAAAATGCATATGGAACTATGTGGCTCTATGTTGATTAGTTTAGACTTAATCTGGTTATGATAAAGAACTGATACCCACTTCTACACATTGATGATTTGTTTGACTAGTTGAGGGAAGATTAGTGGTTCTCCATGATTGACCTGAGGTCAGGATATCACCAATTGTGGGTTAGGAAGAAGGATATCCCAAAAACAGCTTTTAGAAGTAGATATGGTCATTAAAAGTATGTGTTTATACCCTTTCGTCTAATGAATACACCAGTGGTGTTCATGGAACTGATGAATGAAATTTTTCAGAGATATCTTGATTATTTTGTGGTCATATTTTTTGATGATATACCGATGCATTTGAGGAAAATGGTAAAACATGAACAGAACTTTGCAATTGTGTTGGGGATCTTGAGGGATCATCAGTTGTATGCCAAATTTTCAAATTGTTTTTTTGGATATAGGAGGTTTGTTTCCTTGTCTGTGTTATTTTAGATAAGGGTGTTATAGTGATCCGGTAAAGGAAGAGGTTGTTATCTTAAGGCAACTGTCAAAGATTTTTTTCGAGATACGGAGCTTCCTTGGTATACCATGGTATTATCAACATTTTTTTTCGTGATTTCTCATGATTGGCTTCATCGATGACAACTTTGACAAGGATGAATACTCCATTCCAATTTTATGAGAAGTGTTAGAAATACTTTGAAGAGTAAAAGGGTCACCTTACATCCACACCAATCTTGGTTTTTTCAGAACCGTGGAAAGGGTACGTGGTGTATTGTGACGCATCAGGATCAGGATTGGGTTGTTTTCTTATGCAGGGGGTCATGTAATTTCTTATGGCTCATGGTAGTTGATGTTCCATGAGAATAATTTCCCAAAACATGATTTGGAGTTGGAAGGAGTGGTTCATGCCATAAATATGTGGCGTCATTATCTTAACGGTGATAAAATTATAGTGTTTACCAATCACAAGAGCTTAAATCATATCCTTTAACAAATGGATTTGAACCTAAGGCAAAGGAGATGGATGGAATATATACAAATATTTAATTTTGAATTAATTTACACATCGGTTAAAGGAAATTCAGTTGCATATGCCTTAAGTAGGAAATCATATGCTGAAGTGGTGAAGCAGGCATCATATCAGTGGCAGTTGATGTCAGTAATATCCAACATGCTGTTGGAATGTGAGCACCAGGGTGACAGAGTGGTCTTATTTCCGTTTTTATTGGTTCCCGAATTGGTTGGTTTTTTTAGAGAGGCACAGGAATCTCGTTCTGAATGTATGGAGATGAGGTAAAAACTCAATTTTGGGGATACCATTGAGAATTGGAAACTAAATGGGAATTCATTCTTGGGTTTTCGGAATCTGATGGTGGTACTAGTGGTTTGTTGAGAGGAACATCTCATGGATTATCATTATTACATGGTGTATTTCCATCCTAGAATTCAGAAAATGTATAAGGTGTTGAAGGCGTAGGTTTTTTGGGCTAGTATAAAAAGGGATGTGGTTGGGTTTGTCTTGAGATGCTTAACTTGTCAGCATGTCAAGGAAGAGAATCAGCGGCCAACATGCATGCTACATTCTTTGCCTATCCTAGTGTGGAAATGGGAGCAGATAGTAATGGATTTTGTGATGGGTATCGCAAGAATTGTCTGGAAGAATGATTCTATATGGGTGATTGTGGATTGGCTCACAAAGTCATCTCATTTCATCCCGATTCTTTAATCTCATACGGTAGATGATCTATCCAAAATATATATCTTGGAGGTGTTAAAGAAGCATGGTGTTCCATTTTTGATTGTATTAGATAGAGATATAAGGAACACATCTCGTTTTTTTAAATCCTTGCAACAATCCCTTGGGACACTGTTGACTATGAGCACGGTGTATCATCCTCATATGGATGGCCAATCCAAGAGGACTATACAAAAATTAGAGGATATGTTAATGGTTTTTGTGATGGATTTTTGTGGTCCATAGAAGGATCACTTACCATTGGTGGAGTTCTCTTATAATAATAATTTTCAAGATTTGATGTATATGGATTCATTTGAGGCTTTGTATGGGTATCTATGTTATTCTCTACTATGTTGGGTGGAAATAGGAGAGACTTTGATGATCGGACCGAGCCTTGTCCAAGAGACTAAGGAGAAGATTAAGTTGATCAGCAAGAGGATGGAGACAGCTCAAAGTCATCATATATCGTATGTGGACCATCATCGACGACTATTGTAATTTGAGGTGGGTGATCATGTGTTTTTGAGAATCTCTCTTAGGACGGGACATCGTTGGTTTGGGAAGAAGGGTATGTTATATATGAGGTATATTGGGCCTTTTGAGATACATGAGAGGATTGGATAGGTGTCTTATTGTTTGGATTTTCAACCATGATTTAGTGTGGTGCATAATGTGTTCCATGTGTCACAGTTGAAAAAGTATCAGCCGGATCGTGACCATGTGATTCATTGGGATCATGTTGAGATCGAACTGAATTCTTCCTTGGTTAATGTGCCAGTGAAGATTGTGGATTAGAAAGAGAATGTCTTATGTGATAATATCTTCAGTTTATTTCATGTTTTTTGGCAGCGTGGTTAGATTCAAGAGGAGACTTGGGAGCATGAGAAAGTGACGGTCGAGTAATGGCCCGAGCTCTTTTAGCAAAGCAATTGATCTATACATTTAAAGGACAGAATTTCCAATGGTGGGGACAATTTATCACCCTTGGATGGAGGTATGTAGCCTTTTTTAGGTCTTTTTATGTGTTTAAAGTGCTTGGGATGAGTTGAGAGGAGTTTTGATGAGTTTGGAATGGTTTTGTATAATTTTGGAGGCTTTTCTAAGGGCGTACGGTTTGACAATGGTTAGGATAAACTCTGCAGATTCTCTATGAAATCGTGCAAGTAGGGAAAATAGGCTTCTCATGGACTATGCACAGTTTTCCAAACCATGAGATTCAACTGTGTGGACCCCTTATTTAGAAGTAGTGGCGTGTTCATGCTTAGCGCTCGATTTTCCAAACTGTGTGGACTAACTGTACAGCTAATTGAAAGTATATTTTTTAAATTCAGGCTCCCTTGGGGTTTCCTTTTTTCACTCCAAATTTTATCCCAATCGAGCCTCACTTGGTATTTTTGGTTCTGAAGGGTTAGATAGGATCTCCCACTCACTTTGGAAGCAAATATAAGGGATTTCTTGGTAGATTGAAGGAGGTTCTTCTCGGATAAGACTCTGCTTGTGGTTCTTTGTGATTATCTCTAGGTCTTCTCTTCTATCTCATTTAGTTTTCTATATCTACTTCCCGTTCATGTAGATATAGTTTTGTTATTTCCTTGGGTGTTTATTTTAAGTCTTTTTGATGTTAGATAAGGTGATTTAGAGCGCTTTCAGTGGTGAGTTCTCTGGATTTGGGATGTGGTTTCTTATGGGTCGATTTTTTCATAACCCTAAAGGTAGGTGGCTTCTCTATCGATAAAACATTTCTTCAACTTGAAGCTTGGTTGCAATTAATTTGTTTTCTTCATGGTTATTTTTGTTTTTATTGTTTTAAGTTGGTTGGAAATCACTTTGGTGATGTTTTTGGGGATTTTTGGAAAATTGGAGTTATGGGGTGAAATATGCTTGTTGTGGATTTTAAAATGTGTTTCTGGGATTGATTTGTGAAAATGGTTGATGGAAAAAGGGTTTTCAATAAATATTTTGTTTTATTAAAATGTATTTTGGTATTAAAAATGATTAAATCGTGGTTTCAATAAAAGTTTAATTTATTTAAGTTGTTTGGCATGATATGGAAATGGTTGTGTTCATGTTGCTATGAACTTGGTGGTTTTTATGTTTTGTTGTGGATTGATGAAAGGTAATGTGAAAGTGGGTGGGAAGTCTCACTATAAATGGTGATGGATGGTGGTTCAAAGAACCACCAAAAATGGTAGTGGTCGGAAATAACCACTAGTTATGAATTGGGTGAATGGGAAGGGCAGAAGTCCCACCGTAATGGTTGTTTGGTTGTGTTTTATTTTGTAAGGATGTAATTTGTGGTGCTAATATGGAATGAAGAATTTTCTTGAGGCACGGTGTTTTTTATTTATTATGTGTTGTGGGAATTTTGGTGGAAATGGATTGAACCGAATTTTTTGTCTTATTGTATATTGCTTCTATATTGAATGTTTTAAATAAACTGTTTATATAAATGTGCTAATGGTTTTATCCTAGTGGTGTGTGTAGGGAAGTAATTTGGGAAAAACCTACTGAGTATTATTAATCACCCCCTGCTTTGGAACTTGGGCACTTTTCCAAATGTTGTATTTTGGGACACATGTAAAGGTAAAGCAGATCATGGCTAGTGGTTCGTAGTGATAATTGGGAAATATGGTGGTCCTTGGAGCATGGATCTTAGTGTGGAGCTGTAGAGTGTGTATTGGTTTATTTTGAGTATCTTGTCTGATATTGTGTTTGGTTATTTGGGAATGTGGGATCATTATGGATTAGTTTGTTTTCTTTTGGAAGTGTATGAGTTTGGTTGTTTGTTGACATGCATCATAGAGTTTGTGGATGGTTTGGTGGGTTTTCTATTGGGGGTAAATCATTCTCTAATTGATTCTCAAAGCCCTCGGCATTTATTGTCAGCCTTTGGTGCCTTGGGAATGTCGCTTAAGGCCAAGTGAAATTCATCCACCCTCTAAAGAAAATTAGATGGGGTGAGATGATACAAATTTCTTAAGAGGTGGTTATGATATGATGCATTTAGTAAAACCCATTGGGGTGGTCATTTATTAGAAATATAAAACATCCATTATAGGCTGGTTTATGATACTAAATAAAACCCCCATTATAGGTTGGTCTATGATACTAAGGAAAACTCCCCCTATAGAGAGGTATATGATACATATGAAAACTACCTCTATAGGGAGGTCTTTGATACTAAAAAAACTCTATTGGTAGATAAAAAATTAAACTCTCTTTGTAGAGAGGTATGTGATACTAATGAAAACTCCCCTTGTGTGGTGGTTTATAATACTAAAGAAACTACCTTCAGGTGGGTATGTGATATTTTGGTTGGCACGATTATCAGGAAATTCTCAGAGACATTCTAGCACTGGACAAAGAAGGTATTTTCTATCGGGGTCCTAGACCAAAGGAACGATTATGTCATATTTATATATTTATTTATTGTAGTTATATATTGATTTAAACTGAGTATGTAACAAATATATTCCACTACATTTCCATATATGTACCTAAACACATGAGTAGATCCCAACTAAGTTATGTACTCACACCCTTCTCAGGACACCATAGCACATGGTTACCCATGATGACTCTCACATAATTTCAGATACCAGTTGGGAAAAGTCTTTGAGTGGTATGGTGCAAAAGGAGCTTAGATGCATGTGGTGGAGATTGGGATGAGGTGAGGCTTGGAATTTGGAGTATGGTCTGATTTTCATTTTATTTCTTATATTCATTTTGTATATAGGATCATCTTATTGGGTGATTGATCATATATGATAGTATAATTATAGACCATTTTTAATTACTTGTTTCCTTTTTATTATATAAAATATTATGATATGATGCATGTTCTTAATATTTTTTTAGTTCTACTGATATTTATATTACTATAAATGAAGTATAATCTACTCACCATGCCATCATAGACCCCTTATACATGTTGGAAACCTCTAGAATATGAGCATGTGCACTTAAGGTCACATAGGGCCACCAGCCCATTTATTATCCTTAGTGTGTCGGTCAAGGCTATTACACCATAAAGTTCAACCTATATTATAATTTATTTAATTATTACCTCAATATTGGTAGGTAAATAAAATGAAATTATTTTATTGAATATTTTGGGGAAGAACCCCATTTTAAAACTGTCAGTCTGAGTTTACTCATATCCCACTCTCATTGGAATGAAATGCACCAAAGAAACACATTTCTACTCCATCCTCATAAAATCACCATTATATATCTCTAATAAATCATATATATAACTATATATAATTCCACACAATAAAAAATTTGATAAAATATTCATTTTAATTTATCCCTTGAAATGTTTTCATTCATCTTTTCTTAGATTGTTACATCTAACCATTTCCAATATGAATATTACATTATTAATGTTTTTAATATTAATCATGCACCCTCAATAATTTACAAAAATTAAAAAACACATTGCATCTACTTGGACCATTCCTCTATATCATTGAGTTCCAAATCAACCCAAGGAGATGGGGAATCTTTATTTTGGACCTCCCAAGTCCAATTTTACATTGATGTATCTCTCCTAGGAAATTTTTACTTCCACAAATTCAAAAACACACTTCTAAGTATTCTCATTGTATATGAGTTTATGGGGATCTCACAAGGTTGTTAATCCTTTGTTTCATCCTCCCAATGTGCCTCATCTTTTTTTTAGCAATAACATCTTTCTGCAATATTAAAAACGTTGTTAAATTCAGAAAAAAATTTAAACACCCCATCTTAACTAATGAGAAAAAATCAATTTAATCGCTCATTGGGTCACATCCATCTCATTTTTAAACTCATTTCCCCAAAATATCTGTCCATGATGTAAATATTAATTTAGCCTTCATTTTAATTAGATTCTCATAATTTTGAACATCAATTAAAATTTCAATTTCTCTTTATATCTTTACAAAAAATCATTATATAATTCATTCTAATTAAATTACATTATCATCTTGCTACCGGTTTAACATGTTTAATTAAATTAACTCACATTTACAAAAGAAATTTTACATTCATTTACTATCTGTGTATCATACCAATTAACACTTGAATTTAAATTGATCAAGATCATATAAATTTATTTTTTCCCCATAATAGAATCACAATAAAAATATTACACAAAAAATTAATTCATTATTGTCTTATTATTTATATTTACGCATAATTCTTGTACCAACGACATCACCATTGTTCATATCCCAATACATTATTCAATATCCCCTAGTAGATTCAATCAATTTACTAATCACAATGCAATATTTTAATTCATAATTAAATTATAATTGGTTTCATTTAATTGATTACAAATGGGTAAAAATGTAACGACTAACTCAACTCAATATAAATCAAATGATATACACACGAATCATAGCATAAAAAATAATAAATTGATAAGAATATATCTCCAAGTAATATAAAATGAATTTTTCATTGTAGCAGGTACTATAGTGGCTGCGGTACTATAGCAGGTACTGTAGTAGCTGGGGTATTGTAGCATTATTGTTCATCGAGGGGTCCTTTGGGCCAAAAAATGGGCTTTCGGGCCTTGTATGCAGGCCACTTGGTCTTGGGCCTTCGGGCTATGTATTTGGGATCCCTCTACCCAGACATAAATAGCTCTTTAATTGAATAATAAATAGAGGCTTCGGCCCCAACCTTTTAAAAAAATATAACAATAATTTACACATATGAAGTTATAAGGATAACAAAATTTTTACCCATAAATGTTTCAACATAAAAAACCGTATATCCATAACATCATTATCTAATGATATATTTTAAATTATCAATGAATTTTAGGGTTATATAGGACCTCACCTATTAAATATTGATAAAACATATAAATTATTATCTTATAATATCAATCATACATCACATAATTAAAATCTTATAAAAATAAAATGTGTTTCATAATATTTTTAAATGGTATCATATAAGATGATATTGAGAATTAGATAAGTTGATAAAAAAAAGTTAGATCTCCCAAAATAATTATGTCATAAGAGTATTTAGAGATTTATTAGGAACATTACCCATTATAGATATATATATATATTTGATATGTAGAAGAAAATGTAAGTGAAAACATAAAATTAATTTTCTAAATTTCTTTTGAATACTGTCATTAAAACGAAGCTCCAAGTCAATTTCAAAAAACAATTGGGATGTTTAAAATAATATTTTTTTAAAAAAATTATTTTAAATGAATATATAATAATTAATCCTTGAAATAAATTAATTTTAGAAAATTAAATTTGTAGTGGTAGGTAATAAATATGTAAAAAACACTTCCATTTTAATAATTTTTTGAAGTTTTAATGAAAAAACTCACATCAATGAAAAAGAAATAAAAAATCCTTTTAAAAAGAGATAAATAGAAATTAAAATAGTACAAAATATGATCAATATTTATATTTCAAAATAATATCGATAAATATTTGTGTAATAAAAGAATTATGACATAGAAGAAAAAGAGTCATTAAAAATGATGGTAATTATTCTTATCAATAATACATTCTTATGAACAAAAAGATCCATCAAAGAAGAATATTTTTATGATAATATGTTAATAATATAGATATAAATATAAATGAATATATTAAATGAAGAAATATTATAATATAATAAAACATAAAATAACATGGTCAAGTGTTAAATACTTTATCTCAACAAATTGAAAGTTGCAATAAAACCCTTACATACATTATTTTAATGGGATAAACATAATATGAGGGAGGGATCATGAAAAAGACATTTGAATATAATTTATAAAACATTAATTATGATAGGATAAATAAATGGTGAAGTAAGTACACCACATAAAAGAAATCATGGTGCATAACATAAAACATGTCTCATGGAATGGAAATTGAGAGAAAGCACATTTTCAATATTAGTATTATATGTATCAAAATAACATGGAATAGATATTATTAAATCGATTTTTAAATAACATGATTAGAAATTGGTTTATGATAAAATAATTCAATTATGAAGTAAATACACAAATTCAAATTATAATAGGTGTGTAACATGAAAACATGCCTCAATAAAGGTAATTGATATGAAAACCCTTTCCTTGGATTCCTTCTTGGTCAGACAGACACTAAATTATTGTATGAAAAACTATCAATCATTATAAATATATTTATGAACCATATTAATGTATATTACCTCTTATATTACACATTTCGACATTTTTTTATAAATTTATTACTTATTCCTTGTTAATATTGGCAATCGGTTATTAGTAGTGTCAACTCGTCCATGTCAGCCTTCGGTGTAATGGTTTCAGCCATCATTCCTTTTTCAGGATTTAAACACCTAAATAATAGTCAATATACTATAACAAAGGTTCTATAGTGAGTTATAATGTTCTTGGTTCTTTCCTATATAGTGCTGGGTACGGTTCTCCGGGATTAAATAAATAACATCCTTGTTTTAGTGATTTATATTGAACAAATAATGATACACTAAGAATGAGATGAATATTAATGTTACCATTAAAAAATAATGAAAAACTACTAAATTAATAATTATTACATTTTATTTATATTTTCCTAGTTCTTATAATCATTCATGATATTAACATTATAACATCATTCATGTAGGAGGTAGAACCGACCCAAATAAGAAAGTGTCATAATGAATGAATGACTAAGAGAGTTGATTTATATGATAATATCATTCTTTAATAATTTTAGTGATGTTAATATAATATAATTGGAGTGTTTAATGATTTTTATTTATACATTATGTGAAAAATTAAATTAAAATAATGAAGGAGAACATGTTACATTGTGTGACAAAATCACTTCTTCTCACGATGACTTCCCTCGAAATCATTGGAATTGGAATAATTCTTGATACTAGAGGCTTAAAAATTTTTGTCATGACTCAATTAGAGGATAAATTTATATATATTTGAGATGAATTATAAACAGAACTATGGGTTGGAGTTTTTTTAATAAATATTATTTTGAAGATGAAAATGGGGGATGCTTTTCTTGAATCTTAAGTTAGAAGAAGAGTAAAGATGGAATCACTTGAGTGTTATGTGAGTTAGGAAAGTAAATTTTTATAATGAATTTATTATTTAATCCCTCACTTAAAAATTTACTTTTATAATTATTTTATATCATTTTAATTACTGAAAAATTAAACCATTTTAAATTACACCATTTTACCTTATTTAATTATCTATCATGGAAATTATTTTTATTAAAAAAAATGATGAAACATATTACTTGATATTAATATGATGATTAAAATTTTGGTCTTTGTTTAAAAAAATTCAATTCACATATATTAGAAAAAAATATTTTAATTAAAACATAATATGTATAATAAACTGTTTTTGTAGAAGAATGAGTATATAATCATTAAGTGTTCTTACACGTCATTACAATAAATTATTAATTTAAATCAGTTTTTATCTATTTTATTATATATTTAAATTTTTAATTAATTCCTTATTTTAAATTTATCAATTTAATTTATTTATATAAAAATTGAAAAACGTTAAAAAGAAATAATTTGAAAATAACTCTTTCAACATTGTTGTTGTAAAAACATTTTACCTTGATAACTTATATTTATTACTAAAATGAAATTAACTAAATAATTTTTACATAATTATTAAAAATATAAAATCTATTTTATTGGATTCAATTTCTAATGGTAATAAAATTTCACTTTAATATAAGAACTCAGAATACTGAAAATCAATATTTAGAAGAAAAAAAATACATCTCCAGCACAAAATTATTTTATTATTATGAAATTTCATTTAATTAAAATTATATGTTATTTTATTATATAAAATATCAATAAATCTCATTAAAATATTTCAATATTAATTATTTATTTACATTACTTATATAAAAAAATACATTATATAAAAAATAATTAAAAAACATATTTTTTACCAATAATTATTTTTCCTCATTTCTAAATAATTGATAATAAATTTATGAATGATTATTTGTTTCATTATACATATAAACAAAATATTTCATTTAACACTCTAAATTTTGATACATTTAGACTTTAAATAAAATTGAAAAATATATAATAGAAACACTTTTTTAAAATAAAACACTTTTGTTTAGATATGATTAATTAAATTAAAATTATTTATATTTACGTAATTATTTCATGGATATTATTTATTTACTCTACTAATAATATATTTCTATGAAAAAATTTGAAATCATTCCATCAAAGTTATGATTTTATAAAATTTCATATTTTATAAAAATATATGTAGTTTCACAAATAAAGTAGTATTTTTAAATATATTATAAAATAATTCCTTTTATATTAAATAAATTATTTGTAAATAAAATATATATTTAATATATATATATAATTTATGTATATTACCTATATATCAGTATTTATAAAATGATAACTTGTTTACATGTATTAAACCCAATATTTATATACTCGTTTATAATAGTCAAACAAAAGCTATATTATCCCATTTGTCCCAGAAAAATAATTACATGCTAACTTCATAAATCACACATCTCATTCCTATAGTTTCTATTTTATATTTGACAATATGATTTCTCTTTTTATGTTGCTCTTTATCATTTTATGATTAGTTCTACAAATGGGGATTCTAAAGATGGATGATGGTTCCGAGGATTTAATTATAAAATTATTATTCATTTATAATTATTATCCCATTTTATATTATATATATTTTATAGAAGTAATCATTGACGATTTTTAATATTCTATGGTATAAAATTCATTTTTTCATGCACTATTACTATAATGCTTCATTATGGGTGAATAAAGTGTTTTTGGTTTAATAAATATATTATAAAACTTATTTTTTACTCTATTTAAATTAATTCAAAAGAATAGAAAACTAATTTTAATATTGACATACATACATTTTAACAAAAGAAAATGAGTTATAAAATTTGGGGTGTCACATCCCCCTTAAATAAATGGTGTCATCACAGTTTTAATTATCACTAACTGATGAATATAGTTGAGGGCATCCATAATATTAACATGTCTCAAGATATAATTTCTAATGAGATATCAACCGCACAATCTTATATAAGGTTAAGAAACTCATGTTTCCCTTATAATAGACAAATCCCTAAAATTATCTTTGTCCCAAAACATTTGAGCTCAATAACCTATGTGTTTGGTAATTAAGACCCATATAATAGAAGTAATATCCATGGGATTTCATTTTCATTCATACACTAATAAATGATCATAGGTTCATATGAAATATGAAATTTTATTTTTGTATCATATAAATTAATATGGAATAAATATTGAAAGAGTAAATACATTCCCAAAATTACATTAATTTTATTTAAAGGGAGAATAATAATATTTTTTAGATGAAAATTACTACAAACATTAATCATAGAAGAGTGGTATATTTGGGATAAAATGATAATGAAAATACATGTTTTCACTAATAGACTAATTATTTGAGTAGGGAATTTATTCTCTAAGAAAATATCATAGAAATATTGAAGTTTTTTAAAACCATAATCAAGTTGAACATTTTGAGTTCTTGATTTAATGATGAGTGTACCATATACCACTTTTTTTCATAACTCATATCTTTAATTCTTATTATATAACTATTCCAATTTTCCAATGGAATAGTAGGTCACTAACATTGATCATCCCCTATTAACCCATGATTTTGTGCACTGGTTTCCATAATTTCTACAATCCTTATGATTAAATCATAAGATCATGGATAGTGTATTGGGTTAATCATTATTTTTATTCTTCATATCCCTTTGACATTAATGTGCTTGATAGATGTTACTTCCTTACTTAAAGAATTTACTTATTCTTTTTAGGTAATACCCTTCATGATTTATTCCATATATTTCACATATAGGAATATTAACATTATTTTTATAATGGTTTTTTCAATTGAGATTCCAAAAAAATATAATTTCCTATTATTGGTCCCAAAACCCTGACAATAATTGGAGTCTCAACTCTCAATTTCTACCTTCAGAGCACATCAAAAAATTTCTTTATAGATACCAAATCCCCTTATATCTAATTCCGTTCAATAACATGGTTTTAATACACTAAATAAATAATAAATTGATCTTTCCTGGTCAATGTAAATACTAGAAACATGCCTTTCAAGTATTGTGAATTTCTCTTCATAAGTACTAAGGGACTCATCATCATTTTTCTTCATATCATTTAATTCTCTATCCATTTTACAGTGAAGGGTTCAAAAAAATTATTTATTGAAAAATTATTCCTCAAAATCCTCTCATTTAATAGATTTTATTTATTTCTTTGTCCTCTTATTATTCATAAAAGTATATTATCGGTCAACTTCACCTTCAAAATGATATACAGATAATACCATATTTTCTTGATCTGACCAATGGAGAAGAAATAATATATTTTCTAATATACTAATCACTTGCTGAAATGTATTGGATTTGATGACCCACTAAAGGAGGGTGGATTTTGTTTAATGAAGGAATCAATAGTGTTTTTCTCTTTATTTATAACATTCAGGGTATCACCATTGTTTTGGTAATTTTTTATAACATGGGAGAAAATTTCAATGAATTTTTAAACTCAATTTCATATCCCTTTTGATTGATCATTGGGATAATCACTAAATTACCCATCACATTCATTGTTAACTTGATTCATACTAGTTAATACCATTGACTAAAACAAATAATGTCAGAGTAAGTATTAAACAACAATAAACAGAGTAAGTGATCATATTATATGGGGAATTATTCATATGATGTTAGAAATTATGACACCTACAACATTTCAAGTTCACCGTACATTAATATTTTTTCATAATATGTTGTTTCAAGTTTTGTTCACTTATAATTCTTAACATAATACCTAAAAACAACTAAACTCCACTTTGATACCAAATAATATTCTTTTAACTCACACTACCAGATCTAGTTCAAAAAACACATGCTTTGCAAATTATATTTCATACTGAGGGACATGACCCAAGCATAAAATACATAATTTTCATAATATAAACACTACATCTCACTAATAAGTCATAATTTCATAACCCAAAGGTTTATATTATTGAACTATTAGTTATAGAAATGTATTATTACACATTTTTTCTTTATTATATCCCATAAATAACTCTACACAATAATTCATTCTGAACATAATCTTGCATATAATTCTCTCAGGAAATGGAAAAAAATGAGTGAGCACAAATTATTGATAAGGGATAATGTCACGACCCTTCCTTGGGGCCCGTGTCGTGACTACCCCAAGCCCACCTTCCATAGGCCAGGGGCTGGGGACTAGCACCAAAGGCATAAATCCCGATAAAAGGGAAGGCATTTCCATTATAGAAGTAAACAAACACAACAGAGTACGCAACAGAAGTAAACCCTAAGTAATACTGAATACAAAAGTAAGTGCTGAAAAGTAAATGGGCTAGTATTCAAACCCAGTTTTAAAGTACAGTACAAGTGAAAAGATAGTACAACTGTAGTAAAGTAAAATACAAACTACTGAGTCATCCTCTTGGAATCCCACCTGAAGGGTGGGTACATATGGTCTCCTCAACACCTCAGGTTCGTCTGTCTGCTCCGTGTATGTCTCGTCAAGTGGTCCACCTCCTAGTACTGTCTAGCTCCACAAGTCTCTACCTCGATCAGTGATGTCCGTCGTCTGCATCCAACACAACATAGTGTGGGCATAGCCTATTTAGGGGTGAGTATAACGATACTCAGTAGCGACTCTGAGACCCGCAAGGTCTCACAATATCCACTAAGGAAAAACAAGAAGTACGGTACAAAACACGGTGCATCAACCAACCCTAATTAAGTATATGTCCATATATATACCTAAGTCTTCAATCATGTTTGGCTACAACTCTCGAGCTCAAGCACAACCCAGTCCACACAAGAAAGGAGTCAATCACATCGATGATAATTATAGAAAGTCAAGACTCAACTCACACAGGTATACATCTTTCGTATAGCGATAGAGATGATGAGATGTAGTCACTGATTCATCTAAGATGTCGGACCCATGCAGGATACTAGAACAGGTAAGTTGTCAAACCCACGTAGGATACTAGACCAGCTACTCTGTCGGACCCACATAGGATACTAGTACAGAATTCAAACTATCGGACCCACTTATGATACAAGTATAGTAGTTATCGCTGTTGAACCAATGGAGGATTCCAGTATAGTAGTCGTCATCATCTAACCCACAGAGGATTCCAGCACGATTGTCGTCATCATTTAACCCACGGAGAATTCCAGTACGGTAGTCATTGCAGTCGCAGCCAGCTCTAGGGTTCTCACACATAGCACACTCAATTCGGGGAGGGTCCGCTCCTCGAGCCAAGGGGTCGATACATCAACTTCTACGAAGCCATAGTTGATGTATCCCAATGTTCTGTCTTGTCAAAAGGAACCCAACGTGACAGACGGCGCGTCAATCAGACGCTCGGTCTGAGAGTTATTGGCTTTTCCGTTCTAGGGGCCCGGTTGGAATTACGCTCGTTCCAAACCTTGCCATTTTTCAAAGTCATCCAGAACTCACTTATAGTATTACAAAAGGACCGTTTCATCATAAGGGTCCCGGTGCCACAGAGTACACGTTGATTGGACTCACGGTTGTGAAGTTATTCGCACTTAAGTGTAATGGGCCTGGCCCGTTAAGCCCAGGGGCTGACGGGTCGGGTTGACCCGGTTTTGGCGGGTCCGACCCGGATGGTGTTTAACTGGCCCCGTGAAGAGTGCGGCCAGGCCGTAAAGGGCGTGGCCCAGCTCGAGGGAGTGGCCCAACCCGGCGTAGCGCGGCTCGGCGGGGCACGGCTCGGCCAGGCTGGCCAAGCGATGTGGGGGGGGGGGGGCGACCCCCCGCTTTCCCGAACTGGCGGCGCCGCACTTCCTGGCGCGAGCGGCCTGTGCGGACTGCTCTCTTTCCACACGGAACCTGTGGGTGTTGCGCCTTCTCCAACCCAGCCGGCCGACGAGCCGACTGGTTCGACAATCGAAGCGGCCCACAGAGCGCGGGCCTCAGTCCTCCGCAGCGTGGAGCCACGGTCTCTTCAGTTCGGCCGACTTTAGCCAGCCGGTTCTACATCGGTCGAGCGGCCCGCGGTTGTGGGTCACGGTCTTTCCCTCTTCGCACAACACCCAGTGTCACGGTCCTCTTCGGTCGCCGCCTCCTCTTCCATCACTGTCTCCATCAAAATAAAATGAGGATCAACGGAGGGTCGTCGGGCCGTGTTTGTTCGGCCCGCGCCCTCCACGTTAGGCGGTATCAAAAAGGACAAAGATAAAACATGGTTTCAAAGAGGGATGAAGAACAATTTTATTCAATTAAAATTGAAACAAACCCCCTACCTTGATTAAGGTTTGTTTTTCGATGAGCCACGGAAGACGAGCGTCTCGGTGGTCGGGCTTCGCGGATGACGGTGTTGTTCCGTCAATGTTGGAGGAAGAGGGAGATAGGTAGCGTTCTTGTGGCATCGCCTCCTTCCTTTCCCCGGTTGAAGCAGTGGAGGAAGGTGATCGTGTCCCTCGCATTCTCTGTCGGAGTTGTTTGTCGTTGAAGAATGGTGTTCTTCATCGAAAGCAGAACACTATTCTTCTCTTGAGCTCTCCCAAAATTCTCCAAACACAACGAGTGCCAAACTAAAATAATATCTAAGGATATTATTTTATTCACACATGTAATTCAAAATTCAAACACTTTAATTAATTAATTGATGAATTCAATTCATTAATTAAAAATTGTTGGAAAATATTAAAGACAGAGAGAGGGAGCTGAAGAGATCTCATTCATTAAGGGGGAGTTGTCAAATTAATTAAAGGTGGGTGTTAATGGGGAGTTGAGGGGAGGTGATAAGTTAGCGCTCGTGTAGGCCCCACCTCAAAAATATCCTCTCATGAGAGGTTATGAGGATTTGGGACCCACCAATAACTTCCCCTTGTTGGATCTAACTATCCATGATAAATAAAAGTGTTCACAACTATTTTATTTAACTTTTTAATTAAACCCCAAAAATTAACTTCTCCTCCCGAGCAAACGAATCTACGGTAAAGGTCCCCTTATGCAAATATTGGCACTGTGAGTTCATCGGTGCCCTAATATTTCTATTTTGAGCACCGGTTCAAAAGATAGAAAAACTTGCACTTACGTTTACTGAACGTACCCAAACAAAACATCAGTAATTGATTCCGGGAACACTGGGCCTCGAAATCAAGTGCCGTCAGAAACCGCAGACTTGTAAAATTCTAAAGTATTTAAGAAAAAAATTCCTTTGAAATTTCCGGGTCTTTACATTACTCCCATCTCAGGTATTTACATCCCCATAAAGCTAAAATACGCACTAGGGAATCAAATGGGGGTACTGAGCTCGCATCTGAGCCTCCCACTCCCAAGTGCTCTCACGGAGGTTCCCTTGCTGACAGCGAATGCGCACAAGAGGAATCGACCACCCATGTAGGACCCGCTCCTGTCGATCCTCAATCTCCACTGGGACCGCCGTGAATTTCGCCCTGTCATCGATGTCCAGCTCCCCGTGATCGATGATGTGGGTCGGGTCATGCACGTATCTCCTTAGTTCAGATACGTGGAAGACGTCATGCACTCGGTGCAACTGAGGTGGGAAGGGCCAGGCGGTAAACCACCTCTCCTACTCTGCTGAGGACCTGGAATGGTCCGATGAATCATGGAGATAACTTTCCTCCCTGGAAAAATCTCTATAGATCTCGTCAAGGTGATACCCGTAGGAAAAGGTGGTCACCATCCTCGAACTCCAATGGTCTCTGTCTCCTATCATCATAGGAATTCGGTATGCTCTGTTCAGTCTTCATCCACTTCTGGATGATCTGCACCTTCTCAGTTATAGCCTGAACTATCTATGGTTTTACAAGTGCTGACTCCCCTGGGTCTATCCAGCACAGAGGTGATCTACAAGGTCGGTCGTATAGTACCTCTTAAGGGGCCATCCTAATGGTGGAGTGATAGTTGTTGTTGTACTCAAACTTCACCAAGGGTAGATGATCCTCTCAACTGCGACCAATGTCATGAACACATGCATGGAGCATGTCCTCAAGAGTCTGAATGGTCCTCCCAGTCTGGTTTTCCATCTGAGGAAGGAAGGTGGTGCTCAGACATAACTGCATCCAAAAAGACTCTTGTAACCCCTTCCATAGCTGGGAAGTGAAACGAGCACACGATCGGAAACGATAAACATTAACACTCCATGAAGCCATACGATCTCCTTAATGTAGAGGCGTCCCAAGCTCTCTATTGATCCCGGCTCTCTGATCGGTAGGAAGTGGGCCGACATGGTGAGTCGGTCAACAATCACCCAGATAAAGTTTTGTCCTCTGGATGTACGTGGAATCCATATCACGAAATCCATGGATATCACGTCCCACTTCCACTCTGGGACCTCTAAGGGTTGTACCAAGCCTACTGGTACTTGGTGCTCTACCTTCACTTGTTGACAAGTGAGGCATCATGATACAAACACTACTATAGCCTTATTTATACCCATCCACCATTGCTGTCGTCTGAGGTTCTGATACATCTTCGCCACTACTAGATGTACTGCTAGAGGGGAAGTGTGAAACTCCCTCAGAACATCCTCATGTAGTGTAACTGGTACCATGGTACTTCCCCTGAAGAGGATGACGTTCTCCCCACCTTCGTAAAATCCTTCGGGTGCCATCCCTGAGGATATCTGAGCATGTCGTATCTCACAGTCAATGTCCCCAAGCTGTGCCTCTCTAACTCTCTGAAAAAGTGGGGGAGTGACTGTGAGACACTATAGAAAGGTTTCCCCATCTATATCCACAAAGGATATCTACAATGCGGCTAACTACTCCATCGCCTCTCCTAGTAGTTAAATTCCCAATCTCCTGTTGAGAGAATAGGCTACAACGTTCCCCTTCCCATGAGTATAGACTATCTCAAAATCATAGCCCTGGAGGAACTCAATCCATCATCGCTATCTCAGGTTTAGGTCCTTCTGGGAGAAGATATACCTGAGACTCTGGTGGTCAGAGTAGACTGTAAAGTGCTCACTCATCCGATAGTGTCGCCACATCTTCAAGGCGAAGACCAATGTTGTTAACTCCAGGTCATGGGTAGTTTAGTTCTACTCATGTTGTATCAGCTGAAGAGAACCATAAGCGATCACTACTCACTCCTGCATCAGGACACACCTGAGTCTGGTTCCTGATGCGTCGCAGTACACTATGTATCCAACGCCCTCCTCTAGTAGCCTCAAGATGGGCGCACTGGTCAACCTCTACCTCAACTCCTGAAAGCTCTACTGAAAACTATCTGACCACACGAAGGGTTTCCTGTTCTTCTTCAAGGCTGAAATAGGTGCTGCAACCTAGGAGAAGTATGGCACAAATATCCAATATTACCCAGCCAGACGCAGGAAACTATGCACCTTCGTCACACTCCTGGGTGGCTCCAAAGCAAGTACTGTCTCAATCTTCACTAGATCCACTACAACTCCAGTCTCTAAGATGACATGTCCCAAGAAATGAACTTCTCAAATCCAAAACTGGCACTTCAAGAGCTTATCATAAAGCTGGTTCTCTCGGAGTGTATCCAGTACAACCCGCAAGTGGTAGGTGTTCTCCTCCTTAGTAGTCAAGTAAATCTGTATGTCTTTAATGAAAACTATGACTAAATGATCTAGGTAAGGCTGGAATATCCTGTTCATGAGAGGCATGAACATAGCTGGTGCATTGGTTACGCTGAAGGGCATAACCAAGAACTCGTAGTGGCCATATCGACACCTGAATGTCGTCTTCTGCACATCCTCGTCTCGAACTCTGAGCTGGTGATAGCCTGACCTGAGGTCCATCTTCGAGAACCATCATGCTCCCTTGAGCTGATCAAAGAGGTCATAAATCCTCGGGAGTGGGTACTTGTTCTTCACGGTCACCTGAATCAGGCGACGGTACTTGACACACATTCGCAAGCTCCCATCTCCCTTCTTGGTGAACAAAATCGGAGAAGCCCAGGGTGAAACACTGGGTCGAATAAATCCCTTTCCCTGCAAGTCCTCTAGCTATACCCGCAACTCACAAAGCTCAACGGGAGACATCCGATATGCTGGAGTAGATATCAATGTTGTCCCAGGGTACAAGTCTATGTAGAAGTCTACCTCTCTGCGAGGAGGTAGTCATGGAACGTCGTCAAGAAAAATGAATGCATACTGATCCACCACAACCGGAAAACTCAGACTACGTGTGTCAACCACTCCGATGATGAGACTATCCAACTGATGTGTGATCGGTTGGCCTCTCCTCTGTGTAATTCCATCCTATGCTGTAAAGGCTCCCTTCTCACCGGTGAATGTGAACCTAGTCCCATCCGTGCGGACACACCGCACTTTTCTCCTAATGCAGTCAATCTGAGCATTGACTGTAGACAACCAGTCCATACCCAAGATGATGTTATAAGGCCTCGATGCTGCTACAAGAAGATCCTAGCAGAATTTCTCACCTCCTAGAGTAAGCTCACACCATCGGCACTAGTGCGTAATCATCATGTCTTCTCCCGTATGAGTCTCTAGTTGTAAGGATCGAGCCAATAGCTCCATCGGAATCTTCGAGTTCTGAAAAAGGGCTGCGGTAATAAAATAATGACTCACGCCTATGTCTATAAGTACCGTAGCAAGGGTGGAGTAGACACAGATAGTACCTTGAATCATCTCAGGTGCACTGTGGTCATAGGCCTTGACTACCAGGAGCTGAGCCTGCCTGTGTCTTCCATCTCCCTATGGTTGGGGTGGTACTCCTGGTTGTAGTGGTGGTAGAGCCTCAAAGCGTATTCCACCACCCGCTGCTCGTCCAGCTCCTATACCTCGTCCGCCTGCCCCCTGCGGACAGCCACGTTCGAACCTCTGCCTCTGGTTGGGAGGTCCCTCTACTATCTATTGCTTGTCTGAATGGCGGGTCGGATAGTCTCAAGCCATGTGACCCTACCAGCCGCATGCATAGCCTTGACTGCTCCTCGTATAGCTGGCTCGGTTTTTTGTGCCCCGCACAACTAAACCTGTATTCTAGGGTCGCCCACCTGATGGACTGGTCCACTTAGACCTCTGTATTAATTTTATACAACCGTTTATAGAAGACTCTGCTACGTGTTGCCCTGCGGTGGGTCTCACTGCTGGTGTCAGCTCAGTGAGAAAGCTCTCCACAAGAAGGGCTCACTCCAGTACTCCCGCCTACGTCGGAATGTTGAGGGAGATCATCGAAGCCCTGATCACATGTCTGAGTCCCTGTTCAAAGGTGCAGGCCCTGAAGAATGGGTCTCGTACCATGTCTGTGGAGTAGTATGAGAGGTGAGTGAACCTCGCTGAGTACTGAGCTACTGTCATACTTCCCTGCCGTAGATGAAGTAACTCCTGAATTTGCACCGCACGAAGGGTGGCTGGAACAAACTCCGAGTGGAAGAGACTCTCGGAGTCCATCCAAAGTAAAGATTCCTCGTCATGCACCTGGAGCATCAGGCTCCACCATCTACCTGTTGTTGCGTGTAGAAGACTCGTGGAAAGTATCACCATAAGATCGGCTGGTGTCCCTACCAATCTGAAAATCCTAACGATAGCCTCCAGCCAATCCTCAGCTGCCTGTGGGTCTGTCTCTCCATAGAACCTGGGTGGCCTCTGTCGTTGAAACTCATGCAATTCACTCCAGCGGTGTGCACTCTCTGATGTTGGGGTTGGTGGTATCGGTGGCCCAGTGGGTAGTGGTACTGCTGGTTCCTCTGCTATTATGGGGCCCTACATCGAGGCCTCGTCGCTCGGTGGGCTACCATCTCGTACGTAACTCGGAACCCTAGCTTGCTGACTTTGTGGGGCCATCCTAAAAAGAAACAGGTGTTCCACAGTCAAATAATATACCTGGGGAGCTGACACAAAGTAATCATAAATAGAACTTTTGAAACACATGTACAATCAATGTTTTTGTGAACTGAGTCAGAAATCAAAGGTCAGGGTCCTGGTGTATGGATATGTCGGCCGCCGCACCAACACTGGACTCCCTGTACTAAAAACCACACTCAATACTCCTAACACTATTGCTTCATAGGAAAGATAGATCAGAGTCTTGAGTTTTGCGGTAGAACCGACTCCTCTGAAACCAATTTTTCAGGACCCGTCCTCGGGGCCCATGCCGTGACTACCCCAAGCCCGCCTTCCATAGGCCAGGGGCTGGGGACTAGAACCAAAGGCATAAATCCTAATAAAAGGGAAGTAATTTCTTTTATAGAAGTAAACAAACACAATATAGTACGCAATAGAAGTAAACACAAAGTAATACTGAATACAAAAGTAAGTGCTGAAAAGTAAATGGGCCAGTATACAAACCCAACTATAAATTACAGTACAAGTGAAAAGCTAGTACAACTGCAGTAAAGTAAAACAGCAACTACGGAGTCGTCCTCCGGGAATCCCACCTGAAGGGTGGGTACAGATGGTCTCCTCAACACCTCTGGTCTGTCTGTCTGCTCCGTGTACGTCTCGTCAAGTGGTCCACCTCCGGGTACAATCCAACTCCACTTGTATCTACCTCGATCAGTGTTGTCCATCGTCTGCTTCTAACACAACGTAGTGCGGGTATAGCCCGTGCAGGGATAAGTATAACGATACTCAGCAAGGACCCCGAGACCCGCAAGGTCTCACAATATCCACTAAGGATAAACAAGAAGTAAGTTACAAAAAACGGTGCATCAACCAACCATACATAGGTATATGCCCATACATATACCTAATTCTTCAAACCAGTTCAGCTCCAACTCTCGAGCTCAAGCACAACCCAGTCCACACAGGAAATTAGTCAATCACATCGATGATAATGAGAGAAATTCAAGACTCAACTCACACAGGTATACATCTTTCATATAGAAATAGTGATGATCAGATGTAGTCAATAATTCATCTAAGTTGTCGGACCCACGTATGATACTAGACCAGCTAAGCTATCAGACCCACTTCGGATACTAGACCAGCTACTCTGTCAGACCCACGTAGGATACTAGAACATAAGTCAAACTATCAGACCCACTTAGGATACAAGTACAGTAGTCATCGTTGTCAAACCCACGGAGGGTTATAGTATAGTATTCATCATCGTCGAACCCATAGAGGATTTTAGTATGATTTTCTTCGTCGTCGAACCCATAGAGGATTCCAGTACAGTAGTTGTTGCAATTTCATCCAACTCTAGGGTTCCCGCACACAGCACGATCGATTATGGGAGGGTCCACTCCTTGATCCAAGGGGTTGATACATCAACTTTCATGAAGCTAGAGTTGATGTATCCCAAAGTTTCGTCTCATCAAAAGGAACCAAACGCGACAGATGGCGCGTCAATCGGAAGCTCGGTATAAGAGTTATAGTCTTTTCCGTTCTAGGGGCCCGATTGAAATTATGCTCATTCCATACCTGGCCATTTTCCAAATTCGTCCAGAACTCACTTAGAGTATCGAAAAAGGACCGTTTTTTCCTAAGGGTTCTAGTACCGCATATGGCACGTTGATCGGATGCATGGTCGTGAAGTTATTCGCACTTAAGCGTAATGGGCACGGCCCGTTAAGCCTAGTGGAAAACGGGTCGGGTCAACACGGTTTTAGCGGGTCTGACCCGGATAGTGTAGGACCGACCCGGTAAATTGCATGGCCCGGCCCGAGGGGCACAGCCCGGCCTAGCGCGGCATGTCCCGGCGGGGGCGGGCCGGACCGCGCGGGGCGCGGCCCGGCCTGGCTGGCCGCGGCTCTTCCCGGCTGGTCGAGCGGCTCGGTCCGGGTGGCCGAGCGATGTAGGGGGGCCGGCTCCCCGCTTTCCCAAACCGACGGTGCCGAGCGGCGCCACCCTCCTATCCAACATACAGAAGTCGACCGGTCTTCCCCGCGCGAGCGGCCGGTGCGAGCCGCTCTCCTCCCGCGCGGCACCTGCGGGTGTCGCGCCTTCTCCAACCCGGCCGGCTGATGAGCCGAGCGGTTCACCCACTGAAGCATCCCGCGGAGTGCAGGCCATGGTACTCCGCAGCGCGGCGCTGCGGTCTCTTCGGTCCAGCAGGCTTTAGCCGGCCTGTTCTTCGTCAGCCGAGCAGCCCGCGGTTGCAAGTTGCAGTCTTTCCATATTCACATGGCACCTGGTACCACGGTCCTCTTCGGTCCTCACCTCCTCTTCTGTCACTGTCTCCATCGAAATAAAACAGGGATCAACGAAGGGTCATCGGGCCGTGTTTGTTCGGCACAAGCCCTCCACGTTATGCGTTATCAAAAAGGCCGAAGATAAAACACGGTTTCAATGAGGGATGAAGAACAATTTTATTCAATTAAAATTGAAACAAAACCCCTACCTTGATTAAGGTTCGTTCGTCGACGAGCCGTGGAAGATGAGTGTCACGGTGGTCGGGCGTCGCGGATGATGGTGTCATTCCGTCAACGTTGGAGGAAGAGGGAGATAGGTAGCGTTCTGGTGGCATCACATCCTTCCTTTCCCCAGCTGAAGTAGTGGAGGAAGGTGATCGTGTCCCTCGTGTTCTCTATCGTAGTTGTTCATCATTGAAGAATGGTGTTCTTCATCGAAATAAGAACATTATTCTTCTCTTGAGCTCTCAAAAAATTCTCCCCACACAACGAGTGACAAACTAAAATAATAGCTGAGGCTATTATTTTATTCACACTTGTAATTCAAAATTCGAACACATTAATTAATTAATTGAAGAGTTCAATTCCTTAATTGAAAAGTGTTGGCAAATATTAAAGTGATAGAGAGGGTGGTGAAGAGATCTCATTCATTAAGGGGGAGTTGTCAAATTAATTAAAGTAGGGTGTTAATGGGGAGTTGATGGGAGCTGATAAGTTAGGGAACGTGTGGGCCCCACATCACAAATATCATCTCATGAAAGGTTATTTGGATGTGGGACCCACCAATAACGTCCCCTTGTAGGATATAACTACCCAAGATAAATAAAATTTTTCACAACAATTTTATTTAACTTTTTAATTAAACCCAAAAAATTAACTTCTCCTCCCGAGTAAACGCAACTGCAATAAAGGTCCCCTTAAGTGAATACCGGTGCTGCGAGTTCATCGGTGCCATCAGATTTCAATTCCGAGCACCGGTTCAAAATCTAGAAAACCCGCATGTACATTTACTGAACGTACCCGAACAAAACATCAGTAATTGATTCGGGTCACACCGGGCCTCGTAATCAAGTGTCGTCAGAAACCGCAGAGTCGTAAAATTCCAAAGTATTTAAGAAAAAAATTTCTTTGAAATATTTAGGTCTTTACAGATAACTTACTGGTAAGTTGTAAAAGGATATATCATAATAATGTGTAAAAAACTTAGGCATAAGATAAATATCTTATTAATATGTCTACAGAATCATAACAGTTGTCTGTAAGTCATAATAAAATGACATTTAATATCAAAGGATCATACATATGCCATGCTGTAAGAATGCATAGACATGTGACAGTAATCATGATCTATAGAAAAAATCATAAGAATATTTAATAACATATAAATGTTTCATGAGAATAATTATATAAAATTATAACATTATGTACAAAGATAACTGTAGTTAGTTTCATATGTAAAGTTACGAAAATAACAACAATTTACATACATTGGGTTGTAAACATAATAGTATTGTCCAAACATAAAGTTTTGAACATAATAATAATGTTCAAACATTGAGTTGTAAACATAATAATAACATTCCCACATATAGTTCAGAACAAGAAAAATAATTTCCATAAAGAGATTTGTAAACATAAAAATAATGTACATGCATAAAGTTATAAACATGATAATAATTTCTATGTATAAAAAAATATATCATGAGATATTAAGAATTAATAATACATTAGAAGGAAATATATGAACCCAGATATCAAATAATGATAAACCATATATATGTGTTTCGTATAATATCAAACATATATGTCATCATGAAAAACTCATGGAATGAAATTTGGTTACATTACATTTTTGAATGGTATCGCATAAGATGATATCAACAATTTGATCAATTAATTCTAAAAAAATTTCTCCCAAACGAAGTGTATCATAATATTATTTAGTAAATGATCATGATAATTATCCATATAAAATATATCTTTTTGAGATATAGAGTAAATTTGAAGAAAATTGATAAAAATAATTTTCTTATAACTTTTAAAATGTTAGTGTAAAAACAATATGATGAGTCCCATTAAAAAATGTTATTTAGAAGGTGAAGAGAATGTTTTTTTAGAATTTTTTTTACTGGAATACCAAAAAAGTAAAACTTGAAAGGAAATAATAATCAATTAAATAAATGTGGATTGGAATATATAATATATGAGAAAACAAAAATAAGTGGATTTTAACATTTTTAGATAGTTTTAATGAATACCCCACATCAATGAAAATGTTTTAAAAAATTATTTCAAAAACAAATAGATAAAAATAAAGAGTGCATAAGATAATCCATATTTATATTTAGGAAAACAATTTCATATAGAAGCAATTTGGACATGGAGGAAAAAGTGCCCTGAGAAAATATGGGAATTATTTTTAATAATGTTACATTTTTATGAAGAAAAAAATCCATATATTAAGATTTTGATAAGAAAATATAAATTCCCCAAATTGATAAAATAAGTACCAAGTGAAATAAATTAATGTAATAATATACTAAAAAATTGAATATCATAGTCATGGGAGAGATATTTTAACTTAATGAAATGAATTTTGAGTCAACAAAACCCTCACAGCTTTGGTATTAACGAAATAAAAATAATGTGAAAGAGGGGTCATCAAAAAGTGTTGTAAAAATCAAGAATGGAATTTTAATAAGGATATGATAATTTAATGTTCCATGAAGTATACCATATAAAATAAAACATGGTGGACCATATGAAACTTGTCTCATGGAATGGAAATTAAGAAAAAAACTCTTACAACATTGGTAATGAATGAATCAAAAGAACATGAAGGAGAAATTATTAAATGGAACTTTCAATCACAAGGTTAGAAATTTATTTATGATATAATAATTCAATGGGGTTTTAAATACACAATTTTTAATAATAATAGGTTCATAACATGAAAACATTCCCCAATAAAGGTAAATTAAGATGATAACTATTACGTTGGATTTATTCTTGTTCAGGAACGCTCTAAATTATCATATTAGAAACTAAGTATCGGTAATCATCTATATAGTAAAATTATTCATGATATTTTTATTTATATTAATATTTTCTATTCATTTATTATATATCAAATTCTTATTTTTAGTTAATATTTATCATCATCTTTTAGCAGTTTCAATAATTCCTTGTCAGTATTTGGTATAACGTTTTGGGTCATCATTCTATGTTCATGAGTTCATAATATAAATAATACTCATGGTACTAAAATATAGTTTTTCATAATGATTTATAAAGTTTGGGTTCATTCAATGGATGATTTTGGTATGGTTATCCAAAATAAAATTCATAACATACTTGTTTTAAGGAACTTTATTGAATGGACGGTGGTATATTAAGAATTATTTAAATATTAATATTACCATTAAATATTTTTTAAAACATATTAAATTCATAATTATTAAATTATTTTAATATAATTTAATTTTTTTATTCATTAATGATATAAGCATTTTAACATCACTCATGTAGGTAGTAGAACCGACCCAAATGATAACGCGTCATAAAAAAAATGAATGAGTAATAATGTATAGTTATATTATGATAATATCATTCTCAAATAATCATAATTACGTTAATATAACCTAATTGGAGTGTTTAATGTGTTTTATTAATATTTTATGTTTGAAATTAAATGAAAATTATGAAGGGTAACTTGTTACTTACTTGGAAGAAATCGATCATTCTCATGATTACATCACTCATAATAAAGGGATTAGACCTCCTTATTATGACCAGAGGAATCCAAAGATGGGAGAGGATTATAAAAGAGTTAAAATGGTTAGTTATGCAAGATAAATTATAAGGATAAATTTGGTTTGGAGTGGGTTGAGTAAATCTCCATTAATAGATGAAAATGAGGGAAATTTCATTAGAAGCATAAGTTAGGTGAAAAGTAAATATGGATTCACAAGGGAGTTATGAGAGAAAGGTTAGAAAATGTTAGTGATATATTTAGGTTTTACAATAAAACCTAAAATTTACTTCTATAATGAGTTTATGTCATTTTAATTATCAAAAAAATGATCCATGTTATTTTACCCCATTTTTAACTTTTTTAATTATTTTACACAGAAATTATTTGTTTACTAAAAATATAAGGTGGAAATTATTTCCCATTTTTGATGGGGTAATTAAAAAATTTTACTCTATTTAATATAATTAAATTTTAATACTTTATAAAGTTAACTTTTCAATTAAAACATAACATATTTAGAAAAAATATTTTTGTAAAAAAATTATAATTTAAACATTATGTGTTCGAATTCATATTTCTTATCAATAAGTAATTTAAATCGGAGTTAATAAATTTTTTTATATTTGAGAAAATAATTTGATTCATAAATTAAAGTGGATCAGTTTAATTTATTTAGATAAAAATATAGAACATTTTATCTAATTAATAAATTTTAATTATAAATGTAAAATCTAATAAAATTTATTTAATTTCTAGAGGTGATAATAATGAAATTTTAATATAAGAATGAATAAGGCAAGACAATAATATTTAGAAAAAAACACATTTTTAACCATAAAATGAATTTATTTGTAAAAAATTCTATTTCATAAACATTATAGCTTATTTTATTATGTATATTATCATTAAATTTCATTAAAATAATTATTTATTGATGATTAATTTAATTTATTTAGATAAAAATATATTACATATAAATCATTAAAGAATGAAGTTTCTACTATTAAATAATTTTTGCTTAATTTCTAACTAATTAATAATCAATGTATAAATGATTGTTCATTTTTTATATGTATAAATATAAATTTTAATTTTATAATACAAATGTGAAAATATTGTATTTTAAATAAAATTTTATAATATATAACAAAAAAAAGTTAAAAAAATGTTTAGCTAAGAATAATTAAATTAGTACTCATTATAGTTAATTAATAATTTATTTCTTATTATTTATTTAGTGTACTAATCATTTATTTTTGTCAATTAATTTTAAATAATTCTTTAAAAGTAATATTTTTTTTTGTAAAATTTAATATTTTATAAAAAATATTTCTTTAAAATTAATTTACATTCACAAAAATCATTCACCTTATCTCAGATGATTTTTATATCATGAAAAGTTATATTTTTTAAATATAAATAATATTTTTTATATTAACTATATATCTATAATTCTTAACTTGTAACTTATTTATTGTTATTATACCCAACAAAAATATACCAATTTATAATGGTTAAATAACAATAACATTACCCTCATTACCACCAATAAACTAATTCCATTACAACTTCAAAAGAACACTTCATATTCATATTGTTTTCATTTTAAATTTTGTAATATTCTTACAATTTTCTTGATTTTCTTTCTCAATATAGGTTTAGTTATACGAATGATTATTATAAAGAGTGAAGATGATCTTGGGGATTTTCTAGTTATAAAAATATTATTCTTTCCTATTTATTATTCTCTTTCAAATTATTCACTTTTAAAATATGTAACTAACCATGGTTTCTAATAATAAATGGTTTGAAATACATGGTTCCATGTACTTTTGTTGTAATGATCCATTATGAGTTAATAAAGTGTTATTAGTTTGATATATATCTTTTATTTATTTTTTACACTATATATCAATTATTTCAAATGTATAAAAAATATTGTTAATATTGATAGACATATAGTTTAAGGAAAACAAAATGAGTCCTAATACCTGGGGTGTTACATCATTTTTTTATACTCATTTAATATCACATAGTTAGTTTCCATATTTAAATTTTAGAAACTCAATATAGTTTGGAACTTTGATGTTCCTATCAAGAATAATATATATTTTAATCTTAAAATGTGGAGATAAATTATTTTATTAAAAACTCTATAATATAATTCAAAAATACATCATTAAATCTTCATAATACTCTTATTCAATTATGCCCAAAAAATATTTTTTACACTCATTCAAATATCCTATAAACTCAATAATTATTTCATACATATAATATGTTTAATTTTTTATAGCTTCCATAATCACATATAATAACACAGTTTATTCCTATGACTGGTAAAATTACTCTGCAATTAACACTGAAATCTACAACATATTCTAAGCTGATATCCACATTAATCATATGTGTCCTTTAAATTTCATATCTACGTTTATTAAAGATACAAATTAATCTTAAATGAATCCATGAAAACCATATATGATATTTATATTCTTTAATTTAATCAAATTTTTCTAGGTAAAATGATATTTTACTTATAAGTGGTAAAATAAGATTCCATAACTCAACTTTTCACCAACATTAATCCATTTAAAAAAATCAGTACCTCTCCAATTATCTCTTATCAAATCAAAAACATTCCATAATTTTCTCAATTATTATTGGCAACAAATATAAACAAAATTTAATAATTCATTAGTTTCCCCTATCTCACCCTTTGGATTTGTTTTTAACTTTAATAAATTACATTAATTCATAATAATTTTCTATAGAGAAATATATTAAAAACTCACTACTATATGATGAAATTTTTTAGAGATATTTTCTTCCCTCCATGGCAACAAATATTTTCTTTATGAAATATTTTTCCCCCTTAATATATTTATTAAATTATCATTAATTCATAAACAAAATGAGACTTTTATTCCTCAAAACAATTTCCAAATGAATTTTGAATCATTCTCCACCATTGATAATTGAATGAAAATAATTGTACGGTATTGATAAAATACAGTAAGTATGAGGTAAAAGATAAACATGAATTTTCAATCTTAACTATTTATGTTTTTATCTTAGAAAAAAATTTATAAATATATACGGAATACAAATCATTGTTCATATAAGTAACACATTACCATTTATAACTTTCCAGGTAAAAATTGATATTTGATATCAATATCCTTAAATATATAGTGTTTCACTAGGATCTTTGAAATATCTATTACCCTTTGATTTCCATAGTAAATTCTCAATATTTTTCCAACCTTACCTTTAAAATATTATATTTTCTACTTTATTTATATTAAAAATGTATATAATTTTTTAGAAACCACATACTCATCCTTTTAAGTACTTAGAATCACAAAATTTTGTTTCATCTAGTGTCATCTCACACAATTTTCTCTCAAGAAAAATGTTCCTTTTGATTTAAATGTTTTTTTATCAATATTTTTATCCTAATTAGCTTCAATTTCACTAAAAATATCTATCTTATTAAATATTTTATACATAAAACCATGATTTTTAATCCCTTTTATTTATCTATTAATTATTTTAACAACCATCATATGTGATTCATTAAGATCACTCTAAAATCATGTACACATAGTCACTATAAATATTTTTTAATGTATAGATATTATGAGATACATCTATCTTACAATAAAATTTCTAAATTCATATTGATTCAAAAATTTCCGTATAATATCCTTTCTCAAATTCACACAAACTTTTATTTCTATGGAAAATTTTTATATAATTTCATGCCAAATTTTGTAAACAATTCCTTGGTATATTTCTATAGACATAAAAAATATATTTCTCTCCATATAAAATTGTAAAACTATAAGAAATTTCATTTCACTAAACATTAAAATCACAAAATGAATCTTAATTTTTCATGAAATCACCTTGTTAGAATTAGCATTCTCCTATAAAAATATTTCATCAATCTGAAAAATAACAATAGGAGGACATATTCTAACCTTCTCCACCTATAAGTTATTTTTGACCTTTTATTTTCTAGATTTTATTTATTTCAAGAAGTTATGTATCTTAGAATACCAGTTTCTAGGATGCCTTTTTAACCCATAAATATATTTATAGAAACTACATACCTTTGTACCAACTTTATCAAGGATAAATGTTTAATGTTACTTAATACACACTTATTCCTCATGATCAACAACCAAGAAATCATATTTGACAAAAATTTGATAAAATTAATAATAATTATTATCTATAATATCCATGAACACTTAGATATCCCTACATCTTAAAATAAAAAAAAATCTTCAAATTCTACACCTTAAACTTAAGAGTAACTTTTGTATACTAATTTGGATTTTTTTATTAAATTTAACCTTTATAATTAATCTTGTTTTTAGTAAACTCATTTGGTACCGATTTTTTTATTCCCTTTTAGTCTTGGAACTATATCCCAAGTACATCCAATACAATTCAATCCATATCTTTATTTATATAATTTACTCATTTTTATTTTTAATAGATTCTACAATAGAACATGGTTCAAAATGTGAGACTTGAGTTATTTGTATATCAAATATTAATATTCGTCATTCATATAATAGTTCCCCCAATTTGAAAATGATATTTTTAGGATAAATATATTTTTTAATCAATTTATATATATTTTTTTTATTTCCAATATCTATTAATCCTAAATTTTATAATTATTATCATTGTTTGATTAATTTTTATCTTTTTATTTACTATAATTTCCAAAATACAATATTTTACTTCATTAGAATTTTTAAGAAAATAATCATGTGTATCACTCAAATTATTTCTTTCTTCAATGATCTCTGCATCATAATATTCTAAAATATTTATAAATCAATTATTCTAGAACTTTTAGCCTCTATTTGTTATACTTAATCACCAAAAATTCCTTTATTAACTCTCTCGTAAAATTTTCCCATATAAATATATTTTATTTTCATCAAGAATGGGTTTTAAAACAATATAATTTATTTTATAGATGGTTTCTTAGTGTACCACATCTCATGTGTACTCTATTGTTTTAGGCCTTATTAGTAATTTATTCTAATTATATATAGATATTGAGATGGACTCTCACTAAAATATCTTTGATAGTTTGAATTCATCCAATTTGGTAATTTATATTCCAATAAGTATTCTATTATTTATATCTATAACTCCATTTTGATGGAGTTTATAAGGATAATTTAATTAATATTTAATACTATTTTTTTGAGATATGATTTTATTTAATTTCAGGCATAATCTATCCCGTTATCAGCTCACAGATTCTTGATAAATAATCCAAACTTTTTTATCATCAGTTATTAAAATTATAAAATTTTATATATCCTTAGATTTTTTTTTCATAAAAAAATTATTCATCCTAATAAAATAAATAATAAATTTAATGAACTAAATATCACTTTTAGTTTATTGATGACACATTGGAAAATATAATTTTTAATGTTTCAATTCACGTGGCCATTTTGATTGTAAATCCACCCTCCTGTGACATCATTACGCCATTTTTCGTTCTCGATAAGTCTCACAAACAATTTTTCTTTATATTTTCATCATGGCAAGATATATCATAGTTACTCATTGTAAATATTATTCATTATTTTTTCAAAAGATGACCAAGCCTTGTATGATAGATATTAATCTCATTAATGTCACTAATGTAATAATAATCAAGATGTTTCCATTTGGGAAAATATTACCGATAGTTTATTCTCTCTCTATGAAAAATATTTTATTTTTCATGTTATCAATAACATAATAATTTTTCCTAAAAATAACTTAATTTAAATTAATAAAAAATTATAAACACTTAAAAATATTATGTTTGATTCCAAAAAAAAGTAACTATTCCTTAAACATAAATTTTTTTTCTTCAGTTTATTCATTTCTAACTCCTTTTATTTTCAATAAACATTCATTTCCAAAAATCACTAACTTTGAATATTATTCAAAATATTTATATCCCAAGTCTTGTGAGTAGAATAGAAACTATCTAAAATCCATGGATTTTCTTATCTAATTTCTTTTAAATACACTTAAATAAAAAAGGAGCCTTATGTTCTTTTTCTGCATTAAATTCATTAATTCCACCAGATTACTGTATTTTATATGGATTTAAAACCATGATGTCATCAAAATAATGACCTAATTCATCAAATATTCCACACACAATTTCTTTAAGTATTTAAATTTATTTTGGTGTTCATATTTGAATTATTTTAATCCATAGGATTCATATATTCAAGGTTATTAACCATTGAATTTTGGTAGATCCCCTTTAATTCCTTTCTAGTTTTCCACTTGGTAAATCACATGTAATTCCATAACATATATTTCATGTCCATTGGCCCTATAGGACCACAAATAAACTAAAAATATTGTTCTTAAATAAAAATATAAATTCATTCCACAATTTTTTTTATTGATAAAATGAAAATTGACCATTTTTTTGTCATTGTTTTAGGGAAAAACATTATATGTCATTACCCAAAAATTACGTTGATATATGAATGTTTTTAAAATTTAATTTCATCAATCTAAAAATTCCATAATTTTCCTATATAACATTTATTATTAATTGAAATAAATTTAAAAACATTAATATTCTCATGAGTAGATTTTAACTTTTTATTTTGGTTAATAACTTCAGCAGCTTGTGATGATGCATCTTTGATTATAGTATCTTTTTCATAATATTATACCATCATCGATACAATCATATTTTTCATGTTTATTTTAAGATAAAATACATTTTTCTTATAATTTAAATGATTAATAATTCTGGTATTTAATTATTTTTATATTTTATTATAAGATATCAAAAATATTCAAAAAAGTGCTTAAAAATGAATTATTCGTCAAGAAAATATTTTCAATGACAAAGGGAAAGTCAAGGCCAAAATTGGAGTCTTAAAACTAAAGATCTAGGAGGAAACACAGAAACATATGCGGGAAATAAATTATTCAAATCGTAAATTTTTCATTTAGGATGTAAGATACTTTAGGGAAGTGAGGAAGAGGTAATACAAGAAGAAAAAGAAGGTTTTGGGGCATAAATACATGTGTCATATCATGACACATAATTTTCATGTGATAAATCTCCTCTTGAAACATTTAATCCATATAATCATTTCTAAAAATTCTTAGAGGCTTTTAACCAAACAATTTATGTGTAAAAGACCTATTCCTGATAATAAATATTTTTTTATACTCATCAAAGGGTATATTTAATGTAAATTAATATCATAGATGCCCTGAATACCCCATTATGACCCAATTCAACCTGATTCCCTTTTATGATTCATTTAGGGCACTTGGGGATTGTTTTGAGGCCTATATATATAGAATTATAGTATATTAGAAAATCATTACTTCCTAAGGATTCTTTGTAGAAATATACTATTAGGGATCTTATACTTTGGTATTTTGTTTAATTTTTATTTATTTTCATTCCATGTAATGCATTTATCTTTTTAATCTCAGTGTTCGACTTTATTTCTCTCATACCAATTTTATTTTTTCTCTCCAAAATATTTTTGTCATAGTCTATTTCACTTAGATTTGGAAATTTACTAACCCTAGGCTTATACTTTGGGTATTTTTCATGCCATTATTAATTATTTAACTTTAAATTACTATTTTTCTTAAATCCCATTGGTGATTAATGAGAGAGAATGTCATGGGTGCGGCATTCATCCACTACATCAAGGTCAATAATTCATCCCTTTTCATTGATTTAATTATTTTCACTATATTCTATTAGGTAATCTCTTTATATGGTGTTGTTTATGATACCCAATGTGATTAAATGGCGTATGGTGGAGCTGAGTGTTTTAGGAACTTCATAGTCGGTGGAGGTGTTATCCTATTTTCCTTTTGGATAAGGTTGGATTTGATGTCCTAAAGTGGTTTCTTAGGCATCCTAAGATCAAAAACTGAATAAATTGTTGAAAATTAATTCATTTATGGTGTTTCATAAAATTAATTATCAATTTTAATTTAAATAATAAATGAATAATAAAATAACTCACTTTACCCCACCCTAGTACCAAGACCTTTATTTCAAACTTGCATTATATTTGCATTTACATATATATTTTGGTTTTCGTTTTTCATTTTAATTTCTTTTCCAAAATCCCAATACTTTCATTTTCATAATTAAAAAATTAAAAAAATAATTTAGAGAATTGGAATTAGTTTTTGATTGATTGTGATTCTCCTAATGTGAGACGACCCCAGACAACCATTGTGCAACATTGGGAAAGTAAATTTTCATTTTTAGTTCGATATGATAGGTGTTCGTCAAAACTGGTGTCATTAATGAGGAGATAACTTTTAGTTCTTTCACTTTTCCTATTTTTAAATTTTTAATATAAATTTATATTATTATATTTCATTAATTACAAGAAATCTAAAAAAATTATTTTTCCATGATGTATCTAAACTTGTATTATTAGTTTTGGAAAAACTAATCACAAGTGCAACATCAAGAACCATAAATGGTTAAAAACAATTTAAATGATTGGGTTCAATGGATGAGAGATATATTATAAGACTTGGGGAGAAAATTGGGATTTCTAACTATATATTTCCAAGCATCCCTAGAGAAACCTGAATATGAACCAGATGTTATGGATAATGTAACATTCAATCATCCCAATTTTTCTAAAAAAATTCAAGATGTTTAGGTAGTAATAAAAGAATATATGAAACCCAACCATATTAATATCAATATCTAAACCAACCTTGAAGAGATATAGTGGATTCATGATGAGGGATACTTTATTACTAAGATGTCTTTGGGAGATCAACAAGATCTCGATAATTTATGGAATGTGTATGAAGAAAAATATGATATTCTTGTATATTAAAAAATAGATGTGGCGGTACTATTACATCATTACCTAGCCATGTAAGAGGAAGAAACCAACCAAATTGTGTCATTTGAATAATTATTAGTGGATCTTTACTACCAACCTCCACCTACTTCTATTCAACACCAACAGGTTCTTTCCACTGAAGATGAGATTCAAGAAAAACCAATTTGGGGATATTATCCTAACATGAACTCAATTTAATTTAATTTTATTGAATGTAATTTGTGTATCACTCCCCCTATTTTTTATTTATCATAATTAGCTAACTCTTATTATGCCCTGGAGTAAGATTAATTAAAAAAATTTACCTATTGAGGAACAAATAGAGAACCCTGAAGATATTGAACATTTATTAGAGGGGGTATAAAAATAGTTACAAGTGGATCTTTTTAAGAAAATATAGATACATTATTATTACATTATAAATGAGATATTTCAAAATTAATTCTTCAGGTTTTAAATTTTTTCAAATAAAATTAATCTTTAACAATCCCTTTGACAGTTCTTTGGATACATCATATTTAGAGAGTTCATTATATAGTGATGAAGTGGTCATACTTTTAAAAACGAAGATAGAGGATGACCCATACTTCATCATACCCCCTCGATGAAAGATTTACCTCATTTTGAAGGGGAGTATCTATTGTAAACTATCTATGGGGTCCTCATCAACAGAAAATAAGAAGTGAACGATAGAAAAAAGAATATTTTGTTTCTTTAAATCAATAAAACTCAACCCACTGATAGACTTTTGATAATATCTGGTACTTCCCAAGTAGAGGTAATAAAAACCCAAGGCCAACTTGGGCGATTAAGTAAAGAATTATCTTTCCATATATTTTTTAAATACCTTTTAGGAATTAAATTTCAATTATTTGTTTTAGTAATAAATTAGGATAAAACCATGATCCCTCTATCTTTTTTAAAATAAATTATGTGGTACTTTATTTAATGATAAATTTTATTTTTATAGGACCATTAGGGCACAAAGAAATGGAATAAGAAATTTAATAAGCTTTATAGTTCATACTATAAAATGTTCCTACATTGTAAATGTAAGATTACATCGTAGAGGAAGATTATATTGTAAATATGATGTACAAAAAAATTACGAAAATAAACTACACAAGAAACTCAAATTTTCATTGTAAAAGGGATTATTAGTTTAAATTATTTATTTTATTTTTAACACCATTGTTTAAAATCATTTTTTACCTTCAAAAATAATTTTATACCATATTTTAAACTCTTGTATTATAGTATTGATCTAGGACACCTAGTTTTATTAGGAAAATCATTATTCCTTATTTTAGTTTTTAATATTAACCTTATTAGATGATTTAAATGGTAAAATATATGAGTAAGGTTAATCATGAGGGGATTAATTTAAAAAATCATGATTTTTTTAAATAAGTTGATTATTGTAAATGAAATTCTTATTAGATTTAGAATGTTTTAAATTTCTAGAATTAATATTGATTTGTTTATTTTTTTTAATTTCCATGCATAATTTCCTCAAACCATATGTTCTCATCCTTAAGAAAACTTTTGTTCCAAATTTTTTCCATTTTATTCTATAGTATATTTCTTAAGAGACAATGACGTGTTTATCTTCAGGATGTTTTATCGCATGTTTTCAAAACAACATCTAAACAGAATTAATTTTTAACATGATTAAGGAATTTTAATTTTTTGATCCTATTTACCCTTGGACCCACATTAAAATTATTCATAATTTTTCATGTATAATACATGAATAATGTTGTTAGGAAAGGACCATGTTACAAGTCTATTATATCTATTTCTACCCAACTCGTGGTATGTTTTGTGCTTTTCAAATGACTGGGTATAGGGGAATGGTTTTCTATGGGTGTTACAGATTAACATAATTTTTTGGGTTATTCATTATATTTGACTGGAGGCCATGTATCATTTAATGTACCATATTATTTTACTCTCTTAGAAAAAATGAAAAATAAAAAATATATATGATAAAATGGGTTCTGTCTTTTAAGTATTAAAAAATCACCATTTCCACACCTCATTTCTATTTATTATATGTGGTTACATGTTGGAAGTCGTATTTATCTTAAACACAACTTTATAAGAATAGAAAAATAGAGAAATAAAATAAAGGTATGGAGATTCATTCATTATTCTCAGATTTTCATGCTTCTACTTTGAGCGTTGGGGTTGGGAAATAACATCATTACCTGAGTATTACATTTACCTTATATTTTGATATCATGCATTATAATAATGAGTGAAGATTCTTATTTGAGATTATTTTTATTCATTATCCACTAGTAATAATATTTAGTGATATTTTAACCTTAATGAAAATCCCTCATGATTAATGTTGATTTCTATATTTATGTGGTAATGATGTTAGACACCTTGTAAGCCTGTGGTTAGTGACATGTACTTGAGGTATGATCAAAAATTCATTACATCTATTTCCTTAGGTGCTGAGTAAAAAGAAATGAATGTATATTATACTTAAGTTTTTATAAACACTAATAATTAATTGAGAAGGAAAAATTGAATGAATGAAGAGTATTATTATTCTGAATGAGGGAAAGTAAATTGAATGATTAGTATTATTTCATTAAAGAGTAAAAAGTTAGAGGAATTGTTTTGTTTGAAATTTTAATGTTTAATTTTTAGTGAAAAACATTTGATTCTATTATTTTTTATTTTTATATTTTTATAAAATTAAAATATTTTTCAACATTGTTTAGGATGCATGCTTAAGGAAAAAAAGTTATAAGTTTGGGGGAATTGATAGAGTCATATTTTTCATATATATTGGAAAATAAAATAATTTTTTACAATTTAATTTCTGAAATTTTATAGTATTTAATTTATATTATCTTTTAATGTAAGATGTGTAAATTTTCTTAAAATGAGGTTAAAAGTTATTAATTCATCAAGAAAAATATGTCTGGTGACAAAAGGAAAGTCAAGGCTCGATCCTATAGCTCAAAATTGAAGATATGGGTGGAAATGGAGCCAAATATTCTATAAATTTATTATTTCAATCATAAATAATTCATTTATGACGTATTATACTTTGAATAAGTGAGTAACGGGAAATACATGATGAAAATTAAGGTTTTAGAGCAGGAAGACATGTTTTACGGCCTAACACTTAAACGTCAGGTGGTGATGATCCACTTGAAAACTTTAAACCCTAAAATCAGATCATACAATTTATCCTGGGTTCTTATCCACAAAATTTCTAGAATAGAAAACATATTCATTGTGTAATATAGTAGGTCGGGCTCAAAAATATCCAACTTGACATAAATTAACGTTGTATGAGCCCTAAAGATCCCACTATGATCTGATTCAGCCCGAGACTCCTTTGTGATGAATTTATAACACATGAATTGTTTTTAAGCATATAAATATAGGCATATGGTGAATTATAAAAAAACTATGTTCTTGAGGATTTATCATTAGGCTATTATAGATTATCTACTTTTGGTTTTTGTTTTATTTTTGTTTCTTTTCATTTCATGTAACATATTCAAATTTTTACTTTAAGTGTTCCAATTTTTTTTCCAGTCATAATTTTATTATCTCTCTCTACCATGTTTTCTTTGTGATCTCTTTTAATTATAAATAGAAATTTACTAGCCCATGGATTCAACTTGGGGGATTTTTTACTATGTTCTTAATTACTATACATTAATTTATTAATGTTTGAATCCTATTTATGGTGAATGATAGTAAAGTTCATAACTGCGGAAATCATCCACCATGGAACAGATTTTGAATTCATCCCTTTTATTTGATTTAATTATTCACCATCCCTTATCTTGGGTAAACTATTTATATGGTGGATTTTTAGCTACTCAAAGGGATGAAACAACACATGGCATGTCCTAGACATTTTATAATTTCACTCTCAATAAAGGTTTTATCAGATTTTACTATTGAATGAGGTGGGATTTGGTGTGTGGAAGAGGATTCCTAGGAATTATTAAATTTCATGCTCAATAAATAAAATAAAATTTATTCATTTATTAGGTTTTGTAAAAGGAATTATGAAATTAGATTTAAACAATAAATGATTAATGGGAGAACTCACTTTTCCCAACCCTAGGACTAAGACCTTTCTTTATAACTTTTTTTTTGCATTACCATTTGTATTTTGGTTTTAATTTTGCATTTTAATTACTTTCCCAAATCCAAAAAACCATCATTTTATTAATTAATAAATTAAATAAATAGATTATAATAATTGTAATTATTAGTTGATTGATTATGATGCTTCTTAATTGAGATAATCCTGGTTGTCCTCTATGTTGTATTAGAAAAATAAATTTTCTATTTGTAACACCCTATGATAGAAACATTAATATTTATCAAGGATATTTTTTCATCAAGAAACATTAACTAAAAATAATTCAATTAAATTTATTTTGAAGTAAATTGTTTATCATATTCTTTCAAAATTATGTCTTGTTCTATAATTTTAAATTTTTGATGATTGATTTATTCAATTCATTTAGCTTCATTTTTAATAATTTTAATCTGATGTTCTTTCAATTTATCACCATCCCTCCTTAGTTTATTTATTTTTATATTGAACATGGTGTTTTGATCAATACAAGCCACAAATTTAGACTTCAACATATTCTCAAAATAACTTTGTTCATCCTATAAATTATTATTTGAATATTATTATTGTTTCTCAAGATTATCCATGAAGTTCGTATCTTTTTCAATTATCACCTAAAATCTTGACCCATTTATTTGTGAAGAGATTTCAATTTGATCTCTATTTTTTAATCTTCTTCACTTTATTTTAAAAAATATGCTCTTTTTATTGTTAAATTTTTTAGATTTATTCCATTTATTCTTGCGGAATAATATTATTTCTCATCATATTTTATATCAACATTCCTCTTATTTTAATAATAAAATTATGAGTATCAAATTCAATAATAATTACAATATTTCAATAGAAATTTTAACTTTTTATTTTCATTTTATTTTCTAAAAATTTTGGGCGATGTGATACATGATCTCTTAATTTTTCTCATCATGTAACTAATCATCATTAGAGTTATTAGGAACCACTTCTTTATCTTCCTTGATTTTAAGCTTCACCATTTCTTTGAATATAATTTCATTCTCTCATTTTATCTTATTCATAAAAATGGGATCTTTTCTCATCTCATATTTGAAAATTACAATATCTAGCTTGTCATGAGAGAGATGATTTGAATATTTGTCTTAAATAGATTAAAAAAATTCATTAAATTTATCTAGAATAATTCTCAATATATTTTTAACAATAATTGAATCATTTAATTCTCCTATAAATATTATAATGATTCTTAAATTTTCATTGCCTTTAGTGAAGATGTCAACAACGATTTTATCATCATCCATCTTTATCTTTTCAAACCAAGACGTCCGAAATTCTAATTTTTCAATTTTCATTCTCAAATTACCTTTATATATATTCTAAATTTTATCCCAAATTTCATTTTCATCCTAAATCCAATTAATTTGGTAAAACCTTCTTTCAAATATTGATATATATATATATAATTCTTTTCATTTCCATAAAAGACAACATTTATTTTATTAATATGATTTATAGAAGTATCTATACAGATATGTGTGAAACCAATAGTTGTATTATTGATAGCCTCTTATTCAATAGATAGTTAATAAGTGATTATCCAATTATACCATCCATGATAGTTAATTCCCTAAAAAGTGGGTTTGCATCTATTATTGAAAATTTTCTGATTCTCTATCTACTCTTCAGAAAAGGAAAAATACTTTTGCGGGAACCTGACCTGATATGATACCAATTTAGATGCATAGGTGATCTACTGAGTAGCACTGTGAGGGGGGTTAAAATAGAATTAAACTTATTTTATTTTATTTTTTTAAATTTTTCTATGATAATAGGTTAATGTCAAGATCTTTTAAATGTTAAAACTCACACTCAATTATATATAAAAAATAAATATGAACATAAGGTACATTGGATTTTCAAAAGTTTTCCCACTAATATGGATACTACATCGTTTAAATGTTTAGTAAAATACAAGTCATGTGTTATCATCTAATATGAAAAAGTGAGTACAATGGGGGGACGTATCATCCTTAACCAGTAACTATTTTTCAATAGTTTAGCCTCTTGAAAAATAATTATACAGGGTCTTTCATGTTCAAAAAGAGTGAAGATATATTTAGTAGACTTCATGATGCTCTAAAATCAATATATAGATATTCTTTGAGCCTCAAGAGTATTCTACATGAATATGAGTTCTCTATTTAATAACTTAAACATTTATTATATTCATCAATAGTAATGGTGTATTCATCTTTCTCATAATAACTCACAGAACTATTTCTTCTTAAACTCATATTTTTTTCTATAAACATAGTCAATATCATGAGGTTTGTTCCCATATTTTAATTTTTAAAACAATATGGAGTTTGGTCCCAAAATTCACATTCTAATAATATTGTATCTTTGAAACTTAAGATGTTGAAATAAAATATCTTTTTTAAGGATCCAAAAATCACATTTAATAATATCCATTTAAATATCCATATTATCATTATTTAATTCATATTTTAAAATTATATTTCAACTCATTTAATGTAATATCTCATTTTTTTTTTATTTTTGGATATTATGTCGGCTATTTTTTAGACCATGTGTTGAGACGGAATGCGATTCTGAGGCCTGGTGTGCTTGAAATAAAATTTTGAAGTATATTAAATGGAATACACATGTAGATTTCATGAAAAAGTGGAATAACTTATAAATGGGTACCTAGATCAAAAATATTAGACAACTATTTAGTTCAGAATGTTAGGTTTACCCTAGGCGTGACTTAACATTAGTCGGTGTGGTTCATTTGTAGAAAATTTATCCTGAGTGCGTAAATGATTAAAATAGTTAAATGAAATTATTTTATTTTAGGTATGTTAATGCAATGATTTAATATTTTTTACATAGATTGTAATTTCATAATTTCAAAGTTAGTTTCATAACCCTGGATATATTGGATAACCCTTAGAGAGATGGTTGGATAATTATCTTAGGCGAACGATGATAATCTCATGGATCGATGATGGAGAACCTCATATTTGAATGATCTAACCAATGATCATAGGGAAACCCTATTCTTAGATAGTGATCAATTCAAATCAAGAGAGGGTGTGTGTTTTGATTTCATTATTACCCATTATTTATTTCTATGATGAACATGAATCATTCCCTAAATATATTGATCTGTGGTTTGATCGATATGTGTGATGGGTTAGTTTTGTGGGGTTTTTATATGAGATTATCTTTGATTTAATAATTATTTTATTTTATCTATAATAGAAAATAATTGAGATCCACATGAACATTGATCAAGGTTCATTAATTTTATCTGTTCTTGTGATTTTCTCCCCCATTTCTGCATTCATCAAGGGCCTTCTTCGTTTGGCCCGTGACTTGAGAAATCCCAATTATTTTATCAATGTGCACTTGTTTCTTAGTGAAATTATATGAAATAATATATCTAGGATTATCATTACATTATGGAGGTTCGATGACGAAGATATAGAAATTTGGAAGATGGTGTAATACCAATTTCACATTCTTCGGCGTGAAATGAAGAACAACCTATAGATCTGTTTTTTGAATGGATTTGACATCAAAATCTATTGTTTGAGTGATGCGGTGGATCCTAAGAAATTAACCTAGAATACTGGTGTGATTGGAGCCTAGATCCAAGGTTGAAGTAGTGTGGAAGAATGAATTAGGATTTATGGAAAAACCATATCAACAAAGCATGTACTCTTGGATTACATGGTGTTTCGGCCCCCTGAGTGGTGGCTAGGGTTTCTAGAGGAAGTTAGGTATCACACAGTGTGTAAACCCCATCACACAGAGTTCAACTCATGTCACATGGTGTGTGGTCCCTCCTAGGTGAACTCAACATCTACTTTGTAAAGTACACGAACATAGGGTGGACTACACAGGCAACCAACACACTAGGTACTCCACCAAAGGACAAGACCTGGACTAGATATATAGACTAAGATGTGTACTGGTACATGGGATATTCCATGTACTGGTACATATGAAAACTTACTTGGGATGAAGTTGTGTACTAACACATGGGTACACTACATGGATAGCCTACACTTCTTGTAATACTATACAGACACGGATTGATGATACACTCCATTTACACGGGTAGGAACTAGGGTTAGGGGACAGGGCATGTGACCCCTACTACAAGTAGTGTACTATTTTATATCTGTATTGGATCTCTTGTACTCCATATCTTGGAAGTTTTTTTAGGGTTCATTCCTGTTATCATTCTCTAAAGGTTAGTATGGAATCATTTCCTACTCCTTGAACTATGATCCCTTCAGTAAGACTTCTGGGATAGAGATGTTGGAATCCCTCCACGATGCCCAGAGTATGATCCTCAATTCATATTCATCCCCTAAGTGGAGTTCTTAGTATCTTCATTACCAAATATACACGGTCATCGATCCTCTAATAAGAGATTTAATCCATATTTAGTAGTTGGTATCACCACATTTCCTTGGAAATGATCCTCGTCTGTATGTCATATTCTCATCATACTAGCATTGTCGTCTTTCTCATAGTGAGTCCTGAAGAGCAATACCCCATATACGGACGTTATCAGTGCTATTAGACTCAAGAGTGTGTTCTTTGAGATGAGTAATTCATTGAATCATTGAGCCAGTATACTATGTTTGTGGATTACCTCTAGACTATGTGGCTATGTTGAGTATATCTAGATAATCTTGTTATATGTGTTTTAGACATATACCTATATAGAGATGACTATATTTATTTTTTTGTATTTTTTTGGTTTTGGTGTGTCCTATTGAGAATTTGTATAGTCACTCTTGTGTGAAATTTTCCAACACATGTCTTATCTTATGTAGACGATCCACCTTTTGATAGAATTATTATAGGATTAGGCCCAGATAGTTATTAGTGAGATAGGACAGACTGAGTTGTCTTCCTACAACTTTCTGATAAGAGTACCAGTTATTACATTTATGTTAGATGTGTGATTTCAGAATATTTTTTGTGGGATTGTAATTGTCCCAGTTTACTTTGTAATATTTGGTGTCCTGCAACCAACTGGTTCTACATTGATTACATGAATATTTAATATATTTTAATATTAAACATCTTATTACATATTGTTCATTGTTCTTCATGAATATAGTGTAATAATGTCATAGAGTATTTGTCGCATTAATAAGGTAATAGAACTTCCCCTCTATGATGAGAAACATGAAGTGTTATGATAATATTCTTAAATATAGTTTGAAAGATGTATGACATACTATAATGGGACACAAATTATATAGAACTTTAGGTGCAAGTACTCTTAAACAAATGAGACTTCCTCTCATGAAGTGTGTACTTTATAATCTCTAAGATGGGTTATTATGAGAAAAGACCCGCGAGTAGGATTTATGCATGTTTTTATGTCATCGTATATTCCTTTTTGTGAGTGTATGTATTGATCCTTATACTCTAACATTATCATTAATACATTTCATGACTCGTGTAATTTTATTTAACAATGAAAACTATCATGCAAATAGTTGGTGGGAAGTATGGTATGATGGGTGTTCCACGAGTGGCGTGATTTTAATGGATAAGTCAATTAAAAAAATTCCCTTCTATTTATGGAAGTTTATATGTCATCCCTTTGATTAAAATAGAACCATTGTGTGAAATTCGATGGACCTAGTGTAATGACGAGTTTATTTAAGGTATTCAAAGAACAACGTATGAAGCACAATGGTTTATGACACTATCATGAAACCCACTTGATGAGATATTGAGATAAAGGGATTCTATTACACAGTGAGTGTTTGTATGTGGATGTCATTTTTGCGAGTTTAAGTTCTTTCTCTTGGGTTCCTTGACATATTACTAGATATTACTCTTGGACTTTAGTCAAGCCCGCTTAATTCCAACGAGAAAAAATAATAGAGGGTCACACACTTTGTGTTTATAGTGGTCTAAATTAAATTCTATGTGTATTTAATTAATGGAATAAATATTATTCTCAATATAGTATAATAATGTTTTTAAAGTTAATATGATTTCATAAATTAAATAAATATTTATTCACTAGATTGTGGGTAAAATATATTTATTTATTTCATTGAAAATTTTAAAAATATTTATTTAGTAGTTTTTCAATAAAATATTTATTTATGAGAATAAATTATATTTTTATTTATTTTGGTTTTCAATAAATGGAAGTGGAGTTCGAGCAGACCATGTCCATTCTGGTAGTGAAATAATTATTTTCAATACGGTAAATAATTATTTAACTAGTTGTCATAGGTTAAAATAATAATAACGTGGTTATTATTTTGTGACGTGGAATTTTATTTATAATTTATTTTTTCACAAGTTGGAGCACCATAAATAATGATGTGGTATTTTTATTAAAAGCATGGATTTTAATTAAGTTTATGAATGTATTTAATTGTTTTTAAGAAATTAAATATTTTAGATGAATCCCCATTTTGATAAATAGAAATATATGCCTATTGTGTTATGTAAAGAACTACACACCCAGTGAATTAAGAATTGTTGAGATAAAAAATTTCTCTCTAGAATACTCTTCCCTCCTCTCTCAAGAATGAGATACGTTCTTCGAGGCTAAAAAACAAGCGATCAAGAAGGAGCGACACAAGACACTCACTTCACCATGATAGCACTCAGAAAATGAGATGTGTCAATTAGAGGCCATTGGACCATGAGGGGATCACACTAGAGGAATTCTAGTATGGATCCTCAAAAGCGTAATGAGTTAATCAGGAAGGGTCATTCAGGACAATCAACATCATCAATGAAGAAAATACTAAATATCTAGGTATTCTTTTCCTTATGAAATTTATTATAAACATGATGTGTAATATCTTCCCTAATGTTTTTTGTCATCTTCCTTATTTATCTAAATATTTAATTCTATTCCATAGAGACTGGATTTCATTGTCGTATTGATCCCAGAATAATCATTGATCATAGTAAAAATTGATGTTGGGTGTCGGCCTAACCGCTCTTCCACTACGCCCGAAACCAACAAGTGATATCATACGGTGGTTACATCATAGTTTATAATTATTTAAATAATTCATTGGTGATTTGAGGTTTAATAATTTATTTTATAAATTCAAGTTAATCATTATGTAAATCTAAATCTCGAGATTGGTTCCTCCTCTTTTGTTTCCCATTCTTCTTACAAAAATCTTCTTTACTTTTAATTTTGAATAAAATAAATAGAGGACCTCGTCTAGAGGTTCCAATGGTTCCTAGATGTAGAACACCAGAATACATGGAGTGTAGTTGGTTTCACATGCCGTGTATGAAGGTTTAATGCATTGGGACTGGTCTGCCAAACAAAGATGTGTCATTAGTGTTTTTCTAAGTCTTAAAGACTCCATGTGTTGATGAGGAATATGTGGCACACGGTTTCTGAATTACACGTTGTGTGGCCCACAAGACACAACATGTATTCCCTTTGGGTTAGGTTTGATCTGTGTACCCCATACATGGCTTGCCTAGATGGAGACCGTGTAACGCATATACTACATGGTTTGTGGACCACTGGACATGCCATGCACTCCAAGTATTTCCAAAGTACATATAAACAATGTATTCCTAGGTGAATACTTCGGGTAGATAGTGAATGATAGTACATGTCATGTAGTAGGAAATGCATGTCATGTAATCATCCAAATTATGTAGATATATTAAAATTTATAATTATATTATACAAACCCTTGAGATTTATACCATGGATCAGGCATAAATCTGGGGTACAACACGTGATAGGTGTTTTATATATATGTTTTTTATTTAACATTTTTATTATATTCATTCCTACTCATTAGGTAGTTATGAATAGTAATTCACCGGGATGCCACCAAGGTACAAGTTACTTACAAAGATAATTTTAAATGAATTCATTTGTTTAAAATTATGATGGATGATAATCTCTATGAAATTCAGAAAAATGGGTTAATATAAAAGGATTAATTAATTAAAGATGATAGTTAATTGATTCGAGGGTGATTTATCTTAAAAAAAGAATGATTAAAGAGTTGAATACTAGTTTTATTAAATGCTTAACTCATTGCATGTATGTGTGTGATCATAATCAAGACCAAGACCTTTGTATGTGATTTATTTCTATTTAATTTATTTATTAAATTAATTGTTATCCTGCAAGCCATCTCTCCTTATTAATATGTAGGGCATGTATCGCAATGGTTTCTTTTATGTAAACCCTCATTTTACTCCTCACCTGCATTTGAATTTAAAAGAATATGTAATTGATGAAATTCCCAAGCTAGTGGAGATGGTCCAAGCCAGTGCTGAGATGGAACCAATCCTAGGATATACAGAGGTGGACAGGTGGAAAGCTGTAAACACGAACCCAAAAGGTTTAAGGTGTTTCTCCACTAGGCCATGGTTTTTTATCAACAGATTTAGAAACTGACCATTATAAAATCTCATGATCATGCCCTTTTATTTATTTTATTTCAATAAGTTTCATGGTTTATAATTATGGTTGTGTTTTTGTGATCACATAATTTATGAGTTAAACAATCATGCAAGATGGAACTAAAATAAACCAAGCTTACGCATAAAAAAATTCATGACATGGTTAATCACTTAAGTAAGTTCCACTTAATATTAACAAGCATGTGATAATGATAATAATAAATTCACACATAAGAGATAAAATCCCTAAAATAATATATTAAGTCAGACCAAGCCTTTCGTTACTTGATAGAAGGCTAAACTCAATAAAACTATATGTTTGACCATTCCTTGTCGGGATACTAACTTTTATATAGGAATACCTTATGAAAGGTTTTGGGTTGACTTAACCATATTAAATCAAGAGTATTAGCCCTTTCTAGACTTGGTGTAATATTGGAGGCAAGATTTTAGGAAATCCAAAGTCAATATTTTAGGTTTTGGGAGTCCACTCAACAGATCAAAGAGCTCCAAACCCACAGTTGGAAAATACCTTCCTACCTAAATAACTTCAAATTGCTTTACCAACCCTTTTTGGGGTAATGTGAAGGGGAATATGGTTCTTTTCACTAGAATTTCATGGAATCTGGATATTCAGAGTTCAGTGGTGAGGGCCATTGGGACTTGATAAAATAGTGGGAGACATAATAAAATTAATTTAATATTTCTCATAAAATGTAATCAAGAATGTAATAATTATATTTTATTTTAAATGTAGAATAAAATGAAAAACTCATCAACCACCCAATCTCTACGATCAATTCTGGATAAAGAAAACATCCTCACTAGCAGTAACTTCCAGTAATTGTTTAGACGCCTTTGGGTTATTCTATGACATGAACAGAAGTCTTATGTGTTGGATTCAGCATTACCTGATCTGCCTTCCCAATAGGTGAGTAACAAAGAGTTCTTGGTCTATGAGAAACATATGAACGATGTAGTCAGTATTCAATGTTTGATGATATCATCAATGTCTAGTGAGATCATAAAGTCTCATGAAAACATGGATTCCTATAGAATGCTCAAGAACCTTCATGTTATTTACCAAGAGAGAGAAAAACAATAATGGTTTTCGATATCCAAGGCACTCTTTCAGAGTAATCTTGGAGAAGGTTCCCTATATGGGCCTCACATAGTCAAGCCCATTGGCTACATTGAGTACTTGGAGGTTATAGGCTTTAAATTTTCCGATGAACTGGGTACCGATCTCATTCTTCCATCAATCTCTCATAGATTTTCCATCTTAGTTATTAATTTCAATATGAAAAACATTGATAAGTCTCTATCTAATATTCTTATCCTTATTTTCCATGTGGTAAAATATTTTAAGCATGAAAATCCTTATGTACTTATGATGAATAAGAGGAAAGGTAAGGCGAAGATTTTTAAGCCCAAGTCTTCTTCACATCCTTCCAAGAAAATGAAGATCAAAGGAGAGGCAAGGGAAAATGAAGCTATTTGTTTCACATGTGGCAAGAAGGTCCACTGGAAGAAGAACAACACCCATCCTAAGAAGAATGGAGAAGCTTCAGGTGTATTTTTTATCAAATGTAATCTATCTGTTTCTAAAAATTGGGTATTAGATACAGCTCATGGTGCTCGCATATGTATCTAAATACATGAACCAAGTAGATTCAAGAAGATTGACTAAGGGCAATTAGATCTACGAGTAAACAACAGAGAAAAACTCTCTGATGTTGTTGTTGGGGACTACCACCTCACATTTCTAACTGGGATGATATTGGTTTTAAAGGGTTGCTATTATGTGTCTTATATTACTAAAAACTTTGTTTCTATATCCAGATTAGACACTGATGTATTTTTTGTCAATTTTAGAAATAAATGTCTCTTATTTTACAAAGATATCATTTATTTTGGTATGGAACATTTATATAATGTTTTTTATGTGTTTAATTACACAAACCAATTAATGGAAATCAATAACAAAGATAGTTCACATGAATTGTACCACACCAACCTTTGGAATCACTAGCTTTGTCATATAAATGAGAAAATCTTGATAAAGTTACATCAAGATAGATATTTATATTTTTTCTAACTAAAACCACTTGGGGTATTTTATGCATGTTTATAATTAAAAATAACCAAATCCTCATTTAGTGGGATAGGTGAAAGGGCTAAATAGCTTCTTGAATTGGTTCATGGTGATGTGTGTGGACAATTTCTAGTTGAATAAAGAAGAGGGTACTCATACTTCATCATTTTTATGGATTATTTTAGTAGATATGTATATATCTAATTAATAAGTTATAAGTTTGATTCTTTTGATAGGTTCAAATAATATAAGAATGAAGCTGATAACCTGCATGGTAAAAAGATTAAGAAACTTCACTCAGACCGAGGTGGAGAATATCTTAATCAAGATTTTATTGATTACTTACAGGAGTTTGGGATCCTATATCAACTCCATCCTCCTTACATGCCCCAGTGGAATAGTGTGAGATAAAGGAGGAACCACACCTTGTTGGACATTGTGAGATCAATAATGAGTCATGTGATTCTTCCATTACGATTTTTAGAAAATGCGTTATAAACAGCTGCTCACTTACTAAACCAAGTACTAACTAAATCAATAAATGGTATTCCATAGGAGTTCTGGAGTGGAACGAAATCCATGCTATCGAATTTATATGTGTGGGGAAGTGATGCATTTTTTATGGCCTCTTAAGGTAACAAAATGTCACCATGAGGATAAAATTGTACCGTTATAGGATACCCTAATGAAACAAGGGGATATTACCTATAAAACCCCTCATACAAATAGGTTATAGTGTAAGGACACACCATATTACATGATAGGGATCAAATATCTAAAAGAGATAGTGTGAGCGAGAAAGAATTCGATGAAGTCGAGGCTCAAGGTACACAAGAGTTTGAACAGGACTAGATTCTACAAAGCCCCATGTAAAAAGGAACTATTCCATAGACAAATGAACTATGTAGGAGTAAAACAGATGTTACAAAACTATAATGGTACACCTTTCTAGTTATTAAGGATGTTGACTCATTACTAGTTGATAACAATGATCCTTTAACCTACAAGGATATAGTAAGTGGCACAGATGTTTCCAAGTGACAAGAACCCATGAATTCTTAAATGGATTCCATGTACCAAAACCAAGTCTGGATTTTAGTAGATCCTACAGTTGATTTAAATCCTGTTGGTTTCAAATGGAAATTCAAGAAAAAACTAGACATGGAAGGACAAGTCAATACCTATAAGGCACGACTGTTTGAAAAAGGGTTCAAGAAGCATCAAGGCATTGACTATGAAGAAACCTTTTTACTAGTTGAAATGTTTAAATTAATCAGAATTCTATTGGCCATTGTTTCTTACCATTACTATAAGATTTGGAAAATGGATATCAAAACAACCTTCCTTAATAGGAGCCTTCAGGAATATGTCTACATGACATAACTTGAAGGGTTTATGACTCCAAATGATTCCAATAAGGTATTCAAGTTGCAGAAAACCATTTATGTATTAAAGCAAGCATCTGGGTCATGGAACATTTGTTTTGATGAAGCCATAATAAAATCTTGTTTTATGAAAAACGAATGTGATCCTTATATCTACAAACAGTTTAGTGGGAGTGTGGTCATTTTCCAAATAGTATATTTTGATGACATATTACTTATTGGAAATGAGATACCAATCTTACAGTATATTAAGGCATGGTTGAATCAATGCTTCTCCGTGAAGGACATGGGTGAGGCAGCTTATATTATTGGGATCAAGATCTATCGTGATAGATCTATAAGATTTTGGGGCCTATGTCTAAGTACATACATTGATAAGACACTGAAGAGATTCAGTATTGAACAATCCAAGAGGGGATTGATAGTAGTGTCACATGGCATTTATATTTCCATGAAAATGTTTCCCCAGACACATGAGTAAATAAAGATAATGGAAAAAACTCCATACTCAACAGTGATGGGTTCAATCGTGTGTATCATGCCATGTACTAGGCTGGATGTCAACTAGGCATAGAGTGCGGTTGGAAGATATCAAGATGACTCGTGTGACTACCATTGGATAGCAGTCAAGACTATCCTAAAGTATCTAAGGCATACAAAGGATATGTTTATGGTTTATGGAGTAGATGGGGAACTAGTCATCTAAGGATATGAATATTCTAGTTTCCAAACTGATCAAGATGACATGAAGTCACAAACGGGATACATATTCACATTGAATGGAGGTGCAGTGTGCTGGAAGATCTCAATACAGAGTGTGGTCTCAAATTCTACAGTACATTCTGAGTATATAGTAGCTTTTGAGGCAGTTAAAGAAGCATCGTGGATGTGAAGCTTCATCCAAGAGTTGGATGTGATACCTCTAAGTAATGAAACTATCAAACTATATTGTGATAATACTACAGTGGTGGATCTCGCAAATGATCCAAGGTCACATCAGCAGATGAAGCACATACTTTTGAAGTATCACCTCTTGAGGGTTTTTTCCTAGAAGGTGAAGTTTCAGTGAGTATTATTTCAACGAAAGTCAACTTGGCATACCCCCTGACCAAAGCCTTGACTCAACAGAAACATTATCATTATGTGAGGTCTAGTGGACTAAATTTCGTAGGCAGTTGGCTCTAGTCCAAGTGGGACTTTATAAGATTTGGTGTCTTATAACCAATTGTTTGTACATTTATTAAATGAGTATTTAATATATTTAAATATTAAACATTATATTACATATTTTTCATTGTTCTTAATGACTATAGGGTAATAATGTCCTTGAGTATTTTTCTCATTGACAAATCATAGAAATTCCCTACTATGATGAGAACCTTGAAGTGCTATAAAAATATTCTTAAATATAGTTCTGTGGTTGGATGGAATGTTATAATGGGACACACATTATATAGACCATTAGGTGAGAGTACTCATAAGAATATGAAACTTCCTCTCATAAAGTTCTTACTTTGTAATCTCCAAGATGAGAGATTATGATAAAATACCCTCTAGTAGTAATTCTTCATGTTTTGGTGTCATCAGATATTCTTATCTACGATCGTATGTACTGATCCTTAGACTTTACGATTATCATTAATATGTTTCATGACTCATGCACTTTTATTTACTAATGAAAACTATCACGTAGAAAGTTTGAGGGAAGTAGGGTATATTAGGTGCAACAAGAGTGGCATGTTATTAATGGATAAGTTGAGGAAGGATTTTCCCTTCTATTTATAGAAGTTGATTTCTTGGCCCTTTGATTGAAATAGAACCGTCACATGAAGTTCCATGGCCATGGTTTAACGACAAGTTTATTTTAGATAGTCAATGAATGGCGTATCAAGAGCAATGGTTAATGAGGCTATCATGAAACCTACTTGATAAGATATTTTGATAAAGGGATTATATCACATAGTGAGTGTTCGTATGTGGATGTCGTTGTTTCAACTTTAAGTTCTTTCTCTAGGGTTTCTTGACCAGTTTCTAGACAATACTCTTGATCAATAGGCAAGACACCCTAATTCCAATGAGAAAGAATCCAAGATGGTCACACACTAAGTGTTTCTGGTGGTCTCGATTAAATTATATTTTAATTTAATTAATGGATTAAATATTATTCCCAAGACAATAGACTCATTTTATTCAAGTTAAAATTATTTCATTAATTAATTAAATATTTATTCACTGGATTTTGGGTGAAATATATTTATTTATTTTATTGGACATTTAATAAATATTTATATACTAGTATTTAAACAAAATATTTATTTAAGAGAATAAATTATTTATTTATTTATTCATATGTTCATTAAATGGAAGTGTATTTCAAGTAGACCAAGACCAGTCTGTTAGTAAAATAATTATTTTCAAGATGGTAAAAAATTATTTAACAAGTTCTTACAAGTTAATATAATAATAACACTGCTATTATTTTGTGACGCAGATTTTTATTCATAATTCCATTTTGTGAAAATTGGCGCACCATAAATAATTAAGTAGTATTATTATTCAAATAATGGGTTTTATCTATGTTTATGAATGTATTTAAATGATGTTATTCAATTAAATATTGAATCCAAATACCCATGTTGATAAATAGACATGTACTTATATTGTTCTATGTACCAATCTACATGCCCGATGAATTGATAATTGCTGAGCTAAACAATTTCTATCTTTAATCATAATCCTCCCCCCTCAAGAATGAGAGACTTTATTCAAGGCCTAAGAAAAATCAATCAATAATGACCTATAAAATATACTCGCTTCATCGTGCTAGTACCTGGAGAACGAGAGGTGTTGATCAGAGACCATCAGAGAACGTGTGGATCACCACTAGAGGGATTCTAGTTTGGATCCTCTCAAGCACAACGAGATAATCTGGAATGGTTATTTCGTACAATCAACATTTTCAACTAAGAAAATACTGATGATCCATGTCTTCTTTTCCTTATGAAATTAATTAAATTAATTATAAACATGATATTCAATATCATCTCCAATGGCTTCGGGCCTCCTCCTTCTTTATCTAAATCATTGACTCTATTTCATGGAGGATGTCATTCATCATCGTATTAATCCTAGAATAATTAATGCTCATGTTAAAAATTAAAGTTTGGTGTCATCCCAACCGTGGTTTTTCTGTTCCTAGAACATACATACTTTACTTCCTTTTATACTCTGGTTACGGGATTTAGATGTATGCATGCATGGTTGTTCAGTTTTTTTTACATTTCAATATTGTATGGTCTTGGAGATGGGTGCATTTTTATAGGTATTCAGACTAAGGCCTCCCATGTCAGTGATATGGATACTTAGTTCTAGTCACCATCCCTTTCCCTATTGAAGGTGGGATTGGTGATTCGTGTCACCGCCCCACTGGGACAGGTTGTGACATAGTGGTATCAAAGTGGTCAGTTATACTTTAGAACTGGGATTATATAATATTAGTTTTGGGAAATGGTATTAAGTTTTTGAGTATAGATTTCATGCTAGGGACTCATGTGTTGGTGTGGGGGGCAACGTATCTATACAATAGGACTCTGATCACCTACTTTTTGGCTCGGTGCATGAGAATACTGCTTACAGGGAAAAAAATGGTACATGCATCATATAGGAATGGGTTGTGTTTTATATGTCCTTATTGAGTCATCTCTCCATATATATTCATTGATCATGGTATATCTTATTGGTTAAAGGATACCTCTACGACATATGCTAGCTAGAATTCAACATGATTGTGATGATCCTCCCCTCAGTGATGAGGCATCCATATAGGGACCAATTCCCAAGTTCTTACCTCTAGGTGGTGAACGAGACATACCACCAACTGTATAGAAGCTCATGGTACCTGTAGTACCAACGGATGAGGTACACAGGCTGAGTACACTTCACAAGTTTCTTTAGAAGAGACCCCTTAGGTTCTGAGGCAATCCCAACCCACAAGATATTGAGTAATGGATTGAGGTACTGGATCATGTTTTCTATCTAGTTAGGACACCAGTGGATTAAATAGTGGTCCTGGAAGTGATCCCTCTTCATGGCTCAGTAGGGTGATGGTGGGGACTAGTTACCCAGTCTCACAATGAGGTGACTCTTTCATAGATAGAATTTGAGTGTCTTTTCAGAGAGGATTTATCACCAGCTATGGTGAGGGATGTAGGTATCCAGTATCTTCTATAACTCTAGTAGGTAAATTTGATAGTAGGTGAGTATTCATCAAGGATTACCAACTTCTTCAGGTAATTTATGGATATGGTTCAAGATCATTTCTTCAAGGATCAGACCTTTATGTGTGTTTTGTTTAGAGAAATTTGATCTATTGTTATCCATATATGCATTTCAAAGTATTTTGGGGTTCTAGAGAGAGGCTTTGTTGTTGATAGTTTCTTGGCTGTGAAGATATGTCCAGTGTTTGTCAGTTGTGGGAGAGTGGGGGAAGACACCTCAGTAGCAGGGATCTAATGTCAGTATCAGGGACCTGGATGTGTGAGACATTTCCGGAGGAGGTCTCCGAATAGAGGATCTATGATATAGGGCTCACATGGTGGGTACATTCAACCCATAGAGAGGCAGTTCGCCTCATATGATGGTAGGTGACATCTTGCCCAAGATTGTCTGACCTACAATATGGCTAAAAGAGAGACCATGTATGGGACACTGAGGTGGAGATAGTGGCAAGAATAGGAAGGTTCTTATGATGGAGGATATCGAATATTATTTGGGAGATCATCAAGAGGTGGTTCATGTTTTGACATGTTACCACCACCACCCCATGTGGCTCACGCCAAGCTTAGAGAGCTAGAGGATAGGGGCGGGGAAAGTTGCAGGCGGTCAAAGCTTATGACCCAGAGGTTCCAAGAATGATTTGAGGTACAATAAAAAAATTATACCTTGGATACAATAATTATTGACATGAGTTCTAGTAATTCCTTCCTGACCACATATCGTGTATGAGATTTAGAAATTCTTGTTGAAACTTTAGCTTGACCATTATGCTTGGATACTCTTACTAAAGAAGACTCGGTGATCACACACTTGTGCTGACAGTGTGACCTGGCTCTTGGAGGTGAGAGTTTCTATTAAAATATCCTAGTAGTAGCGTCGAGGCCTTAAGACATCATTCTTTGTATGGATTTTTTATCTATAGTTCATGCCAAGATTGAATATTTTAGGAAAAGGGTGCGGTGTGTCCAAAGTGACCAAACCAGATTCTCCTTTTTCTGTAAAAAGGAAACCTAGGTAGTCCTAGATGGACTCATTCATAAGAGGAAGAATATTATTACTCATAAATTGGATAGTTTGAACCATGGTGTAGTGGATGTTATGAGTTCCTAGTTTCCTACAGTGGTGGTGGAGTATGAGGTCATATTCCTCAAATATGTTCCATGTTTACCTCCCCTAAGATAGATATACATCTGCATTGATATACACCCCCCAAAGGCATCGATATCTACACTAGAAAATCAGATTTCTCCCACAAATCTTTGTGAGATGAGGCAGAAGTTGGAGGAATTACAGAGGAATGGATTTTTCTACCCATTGTTTCACTTTCGATATCCCCATGTTTGTTTTCCAATAAGGTGGATGGAAGATTGCAATTTTGTGTTGGCTACCAATGCTTGAACCTGGTGACCATGAAGAACAGGTATCCCCTCCCAAGGGTTGATAAAATCTTTGATCAGTTGAGAGGGGCATGACGATTTTTGAAGGTTTACCTCAGGTCAGTATATCACTAGTTGTGAGTAAGGGATGACAATATACCAAATATGGAAGTCAGATGTCACTATGCTCACTATGAGTACTTGGTGATGACCTTTGGTGAGACGAACTCCCCTGCAGTGTTAATGAGACTCATGAAGTAGATACTTCATTCTTACTTAGACCTTTTCATGGTAGTCTTCATCAATGATATCCTTGTGTACTCAAAATTTTAGGAGGAGCACACGAGACACTTTTGGAAAGTTCTGAACATAATCCAAGAGCACCATCTTTATGGAAAGATCTCTAAGTTACCATTCTTGATTCATGCGGTCAACTTTTTGGTACACATTATCTCAGTATATGGAGTGGTAGTGGACCCAACCAAGGTTGAGGTAGTGTTAGATTGTGAGCCACCTAGAAAAATGATGGAGGTGCAAATATTCCTTGGTTTTTCAAGATATTACCAAAGATTCATACCATATACCACTAGAATATCATCACCCTTGATATATTTGACACAAAAGGGTCATCCTTTTGTGTGGATAGAGAGGTGCTAGCAGGATTTTAAATAGTTGAGGTAGAGTTTGATGAGAACTCCCATCTTGATATTTCTAGAGGTGGGTGTCGAGTATGTATTATTTTATGACACATCAGGAGCTGAGCTTGGTTGTGTTATGATGTATAGGAAAGAGGTGATTTCCTATGGTTCATGCTAGCTGAGAACACATGAGAAGAACTATACGACCCATTATCTTGATCTAGCAGCGGTAGTCTTTTATTTGAATATGTGGTGACACTAGCCGATGGGATACAGGTTTATCATCTACTCTAATCACAAGAGTCTCAAGTATATATTCTCTCAAAAGATTCTCAACTTGAGATAGAGGTACTATCTAGAATTCCTCGAAAATTATTACTTCAAAATTTTCTATACTCTTCAGAAGGGGAGTGTCATGGAAGATTCTATCGATTGGAGATATTATTCATAGTTGTTGAATAAGATGTCAGAGTAGTTGGCCTCATTGTAGTTATCCTTTGTGGATGGTGATAGAGTAGCTTAACTCCAATCGATAGTCTTCACCCCACTGTTATTGCAGTGAGTCCATGATTAACAGCTAGGGGATACCGACTGTGAGACCATGCATACTCATATATCCATAGTCCATGATCCTGATTTATTTTTTTAAAGGTGGGGATCACTCTATTCATTTCAAAGGATGCATGATGGTACTAGTTATATTACGTGAATAGGTTATGAGAGAGTTTCATACATTTCTTTCGGTGCTACATATAGGTGTTTAAAAGATTTACCAGGACCTCCGACATAAGTTTTGGTGGTCAAGGATGAAGAAAGGACACTACGGGGAAAATCCGTATTTGCGACGGGTTATTTGCGACGGGAAAAAACCCGTCGCAAATAACCTGTCCAGGAAGCTATTTGCGATGGGGAAAGTAGCTCGTCGCAAATAACCAATTATTTGTGACGGGATTTCGTCTCCCGTCAGAAATAGTTTGGCGCGACTTGCGCGCCAAAACGCACGGCTTGCGCGCCCAACCGCGCAGGGGTATTTGCGACGGGTCCCGTCGCAAATACCCGGAGGCGGTCAATACGTTTTTGGGACGGGATATCGTCCCGTCGCAAAAAGACTGTCGGTAGGTACTATTTGCGAAGGGACCCGTCAAAAATAACCTTTTAACCGCCGACTGTAATTAATGCGGGCGAGGGTATCTGCGACGGGTCCCGTCGCAAAAAATCCTGTCGCAACTAATCTAACCTATATATACCCTCATCCGTTTTTTTTTCAAATCATTCAGATCTTGTTATCTCTCTCTGTTCATTCTCCAGTTTCAAATAGAAATTTTCATTTTAGTTGAAGTTTTTTATACGAGAGCAATTGGAGGGCATCAATATATTCAGAATATCAAAGATTAAGGTATTTATATTTTTTTATTTTTTTTATTTTTTATGTTAATTTTAATTGTTGTTTATTAGTTCTAATTTAATTAAATTTCAATTGATTTTTATTTATATTTAGTTTTACTAAGAAATTGATATTGTTAGTTATAATTATAAATAATTAGTTATAATTAATATTAATTAAATATAATTTGGAATAAATATATATAATTAGCAACAAATAGTTATAATTAGCAATAAATAGATATAATTAAGAATAAGTAGATATAATTAGCAATAAGTAGATATAACTAGCAATAAGTAGATATAATTAGCAATAAGTAGATATAATTAGGAATAAATAGATAAATTAGGAATAAATATATATAATTAAGAATAAATAGATATAATTAGGAATAAAAAGATATAATTAGGAATAAATAGATATAATTATGAATAAATAGATATAATTTGGAATAAATAGATATAATTAGGAATAATTAGATATAATTAGGAATAATTAGATATAATTAGGAATAATTAGATATAATTAGGAATCATTAGTAATAATTAGGAATAATTAGTAATAATTATCTATAATTAGGAATAATTAGATATAATTAGTAATAATTACGTATAATTAGATATAATTAGTAATAATTAGATATAATTAGATATAATTAGGAATAGTTAGGAATAATTAGTAATAATTAGTAATAATTAGTAATAATTAGGAATAATTAGGAATAATTAGGAATAATTAGCAATAATTAGTAATAATTATTAATAATTAGGAATAATTAGTAATAATTAGTAATGATTAGGTATAATTAGTAATAATTAGGAATAATTAGGAATAATTAGTAATAATTAGTAATAATTAAGAATAATTAGGAATAATTAAGAATAATTAGGAATAATTAGGAATAATTAGGAATAATTAGGAATAATTAGTAATAATTAAGAATAATTAGGAATAATTAGGAATAATTAGGAATAATTAGGAATAATTATGAATAATTAGGAATAGTTAGGAATAATTAGGAAAAATTAGGAGAAATTAGGAAAAATAAGGAAAAATTAGGTATAATTAGGAAAAATTATGAAAAATTATGAAAAATTATGAAAAATTAGGAATAATTAGGAATAATTAGTAAGAATTAGTAATAATTAGTACGAATTAGTAACAATTAGGAACAATTAGGAATAATTAATAATAATTATGTATAATTAGTAATAATTATGAATAATTAGTAATAATTATGTAAAATTAGTAATAATTATATACAATTAGTAATAAATATGTATAATTAGTAATAATTAAATATAATTAGTAATAATTAAATATAATTAGATATAATTATGAATAATTAGGGAAAATTAGTAATAATTAGTAATAATCCAGAATAATTAGTAATAATTAGGAATAATTAGGAATAATTAGTAATAATTAGTAATAATTGCGAATAATTGGCAATAATTAGTAATAATTAGTAACAATTAGTAATAATTAGGAATAATTAGGAATAATTCGGAATAATTAGTAATGATTAAGAATTATTAGGAATAATTAGGAATAATAGGGAATAATTAGGAAAAATTAGGAAAAATTAGGAAAAATTATGAATAATTAGGAATAATTAGGATAAATTATGAATAATTAGGAATAATTAGTAAAAATTATGATTAATTAGGAATAATTAGTAGTATTTACGAATAATTAGTAAGAATTAGTAATAATTAGTATGAATTAGTAATAATTAGGAATAATTAGGAATAATTAGGAATAATTAGTAATAATTAGTAATAATTAGGAATAATTAGGAATAATTAGTAATAATTAGTAATAATTAGTAATAATTAGTAATAATTTTGTAATAATTAGGAATAACTAGGAATAATCAGGAATAATTAGGAATAATTAATAATAATTAAGAATACTTAGGAATAATTAAAAATAATTAGGAATAATTAGGAAAAATTAGGAAAAATTAGAAATAATTAGGAAAAATTTGGAAAAATTAGGAATAATTAGTAAAAATTTGGAATAATTAGGAATAATTAGTTAGAATTAGGAATAATTAGTAAGAATTAGTAATAATTAGTAAGAATTAGTAATAATTAGTAATAATTAGTAATAATTAGGAACAATTAGGAATAATTAGCTATAATTAATAATAATTAGCTAAAATTAGGAATAATTAACTACAATTAGTAACAATTATCTATAATTAGGAATAATTAGTTACAATTAGGAATAATTAGCTACAATTAGGAATAATTATCTACAATTAAGAATAATTAGCTTCAATTAGGAATAATTAGCTATAATTAGCTATAATTAGCTATAATTAGGAATAATTAGTAATAATTAGAAATAATTAGAAATAATTAGAAATAATTAGAAATAATTAGAAATAATTAGTAATAATTAGCTATAATTAGCTATAATTATCTATAATTAGGTATAATTAGCTATAATTAGATATAATTAGCTATAATTAGCTTTAATTTGCTATAAATAGGAATAATTAGCTATAATTAGTAATAATTAGATATGATTAGGAATAATTAGTAATAATTAGTAATAATTAGTAATAAATAGTAATATTTAGTAATAATTAGTAATAATTAGTAATAATTTGTAATAATTTGTAATAATTAGTAATAATTAGTAATAAATAGTAATAATTAGATATAATTAGTAATAATTAGAAATAATTAGAAATAATTAGTAATAAAAAATTATATTATCAATATTTATGAAAAAACAATATTAATATTATTAAAATAAGAAAAAATTTATAAAATATTAAAATTATCAATACTCACAACAGGATTTGCTCTATTCTTAAGATGTTCAAATCTCAAAGGTTTGCCAATTGTCAGGTCATGCACAATAAAAAAATTTTGTCACCCATGTCCAATATAAACTTTATAATTGTCCTTGCATAGTTGATCACCTCATAAGTAGTGTTGCAGTCAGACAAACCAAGTCATTCCCTTCTTATCTATAAGAATTATCGCACATGAACCTTCACATAGACCATTATTCCTTGAAAATTTAAGGGAAAAATAATTATATCCCCGCAAATGTTTAAGGAAGAGTGATCTATGTATTGTGTCATGTGAGATGATTCTTAGAGACGAGAATGTCATTACTTTGGTCGTCCTGTTGAAACACTATTTATGAGGTGATCAACCATGCAAGTACAATTATAGATTTTACATTGGACATGACTGGCACAAACTTTTTATTGCGCATGACTTGACAATTGACAACCCTTTGAGATTTGAACATGTTAAGAATAGAACAAAGTATGTTGTGAATATTGATTATTTTAATATTTTATAAATTTATTATTATTTTAATAATAATAATATTGTTTTTTCATAAATATTGATAATATAATATTTTTTATAACTAATAATTAGTGAATGAAATCTTCTTGGATAATAAAGGGAAAATTTGCAATCACCTCCACAATGATGATTACCAAATTTCTTTTCATTATTCAAGAAGTTTTCCTTTTGATAAGTTTTTCTATGTATTTCTAAATTAGTAATAAATAGTAATAATTAGTAATAATTAGTAATAAATTGTAATAATTAGTAACAATTAGTAATAATTTGTAATAATTTGTAATAATTAGCAATAATTAGGAATAATTAGGAATAATTAGCAATAATTTGAAATAATAAGTGTGAGAAAGATGGAATTAAATTTTCTGTTGGAAAAAAGAGTAGTCGTCAATCCACTTGAAATTGTGCCCCCTTAATTAATGATAATTATTAAGTAGTTGTAATTATTTATCTTCTTTTTCAGATATTGTTTTTATAATTTCAAACTATTCAAAAACAGTGATGATTTTATATTTTATGTAGAAAAATATGGAACAAGGAAGTCGACATCAGTCATGATTAGATGATCGAGCTTGGATAAATCAGTGTTGAAATCCATATTTTTCTGGTTTAAATCCTATATATATTGAGGGTGTTGAAGCTTTCTTAGCATTTTCATCATCAAAACTGGAATATGTGTCAGAAGGAACAATTAAGTTTCCTTGTAAAAAATGTGCCCTAAGAACATTTGAAAATAATTAGCTTTTTTTAATAGATGTACATCTGTTGGTAAAACTACATTTTCGGTTGGTAAAATGTTTTACCAACACAAATTGCAATGTCACTAAACTGTTGGTAAAAACTCTGTCGCTAAATGTCATTACAACAGATAAAATGGTTATGTTACAATTATAGTAATACCAACAGAAGATTTATACGTGGGTAAAAATGCTGAGCAACAGATTAATATGACTAATATATCTTATGATAATATTATTAACATTTTTAAACAATATCATCAATTAATATTTGTTTGTAAATTATAGTCTTATTGTTAATATTCCAATATTTATTGTTAAAATTTTAAATTATATTTATTAATATAATTATATGTAATATATTATTATATATTTTATATATTAATCACAAAATTTTCTTATATAAAATACCAAAAAAATATGCCTTTATTTGAAATAATAGACTCCAATATAATTTAAATGCATGGTCGAACTTCATGAAAAGATAAGAAGCATCAAGAAACATATTACAAACATGTTCAAACACTAAGAGACTTTACATGATACTCAATGAAACTTCATTAGTAATCTATTTCTCGCAAACATCAGACGTCACTATTGTGGAATCACCATAACTTCAAATGAGCTAATATCTGGTGTAGTGGATCAAGGCATGAAGAAATGCATCACTTTAGTAGACTACCGTTCTATGATTGAAGTGACACATATCCCCACTCCCTCCACTTTATACATTCACCATCGTATGCCACATTCTAATCACACAAACAAAACAATTGAAAAATAGTTTTCATTTAAATGCAAGACATAAAAATTATTAAACATGATATAAAACTATCAGACAAGAGGATAATCTAACTAGTGGGAACAACAACCATAATATATTATTATTTTTTTACAACTGTTGCATGAATATGTCACTCAATTCATTCCAAAAATACATTTATGAAAGAAAAATTATTATAATACAAACTCGAGTTCCAATGAGCTTACACCATCAAATATTTGAGGGAGATACATGATGATGAAATAATAAAACTAAAACAAAATCTCTCAATCCATTATACATTCCATAAACATCCAACCTTCATGTAAGAAAGCACCACATCCAAAAAAGGTGGAAACTCTAAGATATCACCAAAACCTCATAAGCAAGATCTCCAGTCTTTATGATACACATTAAAGAACTATGAAATACATTAAATAGGAATGAGTAACATCATAAAAGCAAGCAGTAAAAGTTAAAATACCTCATAGAGAAAAAAAACATGTAAAAAAATGAAAACTCTCAATATATTCATAATATCAAAGTAGATCTTCTGAACAGAATGCACTAGAAATTATCCAGTGGATGAAAAATACATAAAAGAGTACAAAGGGGGATCACAGCAGGTCACTGCCAACATCATAAAGTAAATTCCTTAAGTCCAACAGTCTTTATAAACATTTTAATGTTTCAGCAAAGCAATAATCCTCTATTCCCTCTCTTAAAAATGAGTAAGAATTAAGATATAAAAAATTTTGCATAAAATATGGAGAACCAACCTGTGGAATCCCAAAAAGCATCAAAATCAACTGATTCAGGAAGCACGTCATTAGGGAGGTAACTTCCAAATACTCTACTCAAACAAGAAGAAGACCCAACCCACAATGAAAAGTCAAGGAAGCTGGTGTCAAACTTCTCCTAATTATTTCTGCTTCCATGTAGACACTGAGACACATAAAATGCATTCCATCAAGTAGTATGATAATGATCCAAAAAAACACTGATGCACAGTAATCCTTAAGCCAATGTAAACCACCACAAAAAAACAAACAATAGAGAATAACAAGAATATACACTGAATACTAAATTCAAAGCATTAACAACTTGGAAAGTATCAATTAAGATTGAGGGTGAACATTTACAATATTAATCTCAACTGTAAATTAATCAATAACCAAAAAATGCACAAGAACACTCCAGTTATAAGAATGTTTCAGAAAGAAGACATCAACAAAAGTAATAAGCAGGTCTCAAAAATTTACTTCAGAATAAAATTCAAAAAATAAAAGTAACAAGTGAAAGAGATACTCCCCTAAATAATGCAGTTTTATCCCTTGAATTTAGCCACAAAACATCACCCTTCCTATTGAAAATAATGAAACCTTGTTGCAATCTATAATTCAAAACAATGTTAACCATTAATTATAAAAATGGAGTTCAATTTAAAAAAGATATAACCAGATAGTAAAAAAATAATAGAGTATGAAATTGATCTCAATAGCCTCTAGTTGTCCAGGATGAATTTAGAAGTAGCCTGAAATTGATCCAAAAAGAGAGCACCATAATCTCCTTGTTTCCGTTAATGTCATGTTTTATTGTTCCCACAAAACAAATTGATTCAAACATGACATGCATCATTACAGTAAAAAAAGAGAAACAATCAGGCCTAAATTAGAGCAGTGATGCAAAGAATCTACAACGCCAAATGTTGATTTTTATTTTGAATCCCATGGCCCTAAATGTCCACCAAACTAATATAATTAAACTGAAACATGTGAAAATACCCTTCTTCCAATGATAAAAAAATATGGTCTTTGATACTTGGCACCTTGTGGGTAGAAAAGATTGAGATTTTAGCACTCATTTTTAAAACTCTATAGAGAGAAAACATGCTTTGAAGAGGAAAGGTACTGCCAAAACATAAAGGTAACTAGAAGGTTCAAAAAATACTTCCTCCCTAAAGTAACCAGATTCATCTCCTTTGAATGAAAATTTAGTGCACACATGCATCATTTCAGTGAAATTTGAAAAATATTTACAATTAAACGCACAGAACAACACGTAAAGCATCTCTTTTCAATAGGATAGGAAAACAATTTAGCAAAAATTTAGCATTACAATCAACATGCAAACATTTTTTTTATGACAACTCTACCACTAATTTTCTACAAACTAATCATGAAATATAAATTTCACAATAAACAATAGCATGTATTAAAACTCAACACTCAATCAGTATGCAATGTATTTAAGAGTCTATGCAAAGATACTCATCAATAAATAACCATAAAATGAAGTACATAATCAATGTTCAAAACACCAACATGCCTTTAGACACAACACCCAACATGTTTTACAAGAAATCAAGAAGTTTTATAATAAACATATTATACAGACATTGTGAAATGATTATTTGAATTCAGATATTAGGCTCTAACACACAACCATCATAATAAATGGGGTTTTAATAGGTAACAAAATGAATGAGAAGTTGGATTCAGATTAAAATCAAATGATGAAATTACTTCCCTACAATGAGAGGTGTTATCCTCAAACCATCCATCCTTCTCTTTTTAAATTGAACTCAACCTGATGATGGGTAGCCTTGAATCTAGGATGAGAGGGGATAGGGATTCTAGGCAATATAGAGTATGGTAGGGAGACTGTAGAAGGTGGGTTGTGGTGGGGTTGTGCAGGTATGCTGATGATGGGGGGTGTTGGGACACCACGAATGGAGGGGTCACAGGGGGATGTTGAGGCATTGGGATACTGTGGATAGAGGGGTTGTGGGGGTATGTTAGCCGAGAATAGTCAAAGGGTTCACGTGAGGATGTCGGTAGGGAAATCAAGGGACGATGAAGGATCCGAAAAAGATGTGGGTCACGCTATTGAGGGAAATGGTTGGGGCTGGGGGAGGAAGAAGTGGGGCGATAGGATGTAAGGGTGGATTAGGGAAGGGCGGGATATGAGGTGGGAGAGCGGGATAAGAGGCGGCACCTGGAGGCGAGACAAGGGGCAGTGATGGGTTGCCAATTAAGGACAATAACAAAGGTGCCCAAAAATACTATGTAACCAAACATTTCAATATGTTAATATGTAAACACTGAATGTTCCAAATATGGAAAAAACATCAAAGGAATGTTCCCATATTCTTCTCAAGGGTTCAGCCTCACATATCCATTTGAAGAAATAAAACATCCATAATTATTGGAACTCATGAAATCAAGAATCTCTGGAAAAGAAACTACCTTTTTCCCATTATAAGTAGTATGTAGTGAAAAAAACATTCATGGAACTATCAAGGATTCCCACATTTATAAACCTAAACACAAGAGAAGATTAGTAACCTCATTTATTAGAAACTCAAAGAAATATTCCTCCATAATCCTTAGAAAACCCCTAAACCGAATAGTTGAATAAGCTTCATGAGAACGAATCAATGCAATGAAAACCTCAATAATGAAGACAAAACACATTTTTAATGAGATTTTAACTGTTCAACAAAGCTTTATATAGCAGGTCCCAAAGGCTATTAATCATACTATCAGATTGTTTACTAAAGAAAAACAATATAGTGGAGCTCTTGAGAAAGGGCTGCTGCCCGACATCAATCTATGAACAAGTTTCCCTCCCCAAAGAAACATAACGTCATACAATAAAATAAATCGAATGTGTTGGATATTTCAACCATCCACCAATCAAAAAAATAACCCTCCCCAATCTGGGTTTGCATTTATAATCTCTGTGAATGATTGAGAAAATAAACTGCAGAAAAAGGACAGAGGAGAGACGGATGTGGGATGGAGGCAGGCGATGGCAGCGACAAGGAGGTGGGCAATGTGTGGGATGGAGACGGGCAATGTGTGGTTGATGGGATAGATCGGGGATGGTGGGATAGATCAGGGATGTTGGCGACAAAGAGGTATAAAGAAGGCGAGGCGAAGGGGGTAAATGTGTGGTTGATGGGATATACTAAGGATGGAGGGATATATTTGGGATTCTGGCAACAAGGAGGTGGGACAGAGGTAGGAAAATGGGATAGATCGAGGATGGCGGTGACAAAGAGGTGGGACGGAGGTGGGATGGAGGCGAGCAGAGTGTGGTCTATGGGCCGCTGATTAGGGTATAGTGGTGACGTCTTCTGGTCAGGATAGACAACTTCTGCTTAGGGTTGACCACACCACCCATGAGTCTCTACTTGTGATAGGCTTTCCAACTTCTGCTCAGGCATGAAAGCACAACCACCACCTATCCATCTCCACTATGACATCTTCTTCTCATTATTGACAACTTTCCATAAGCTCAATGATGCCCCCAAACCATCATCTCAATGAACACTAACAACAAAGCCCTTATTACATGTACTACTGCTCACATGGTGGAAGATTTGAAGTTGTGGCTTAATATTCGACTTACCTAACATGAAGAAACATGTAAAGGTTAAATTCCATTAACAATATAAATTCACAGTAAATACTTTATCCACATAAAAGATGAGTTAATAATCATAAAAGCTGACCCATAAAAGAAAATATAACAAAATGAAAACATGTAATAAGAATTAATTTATTTTATTCGTCCTAAATGGTTGTATGAAATGAAAATCTTAGAGTGTCACAAACACTAATTAAAAAAAGAATAATAATATAAAAAAGAATAAAAAACATTATAGATGAAGGATCAAAATCTATAAATGTACTTCAGTCACCAAAATCACTATCAATTTTTCTTTTCAAGATAGACAATTTAGTGCTTGAAGTTCTCAGACAAATTAGTTGTTGTTGTCATGGTGGGGTATACACATTCAGTTTACCCACTCAAACATGACATAGCCACAATTGCATGTATTCTTCCATGGGAATATACTTGAAACAACAAAACACAAACAAATAAAAATTCCTAAAATTAGAATATTGGAATAGGAAAAATAGCTATTATATATAATTAGAATGAAGAAGGGTTCACCTGAGTAATACTATACCTAACAATGGAAATTACTTTTAGATTTAGGATAACATTGAATGTGCTTCCATAATCCAGATATTCACACTCACAACACATATAAAATTAAAATATTGTAACTTGAATTAGATGACATTCCAAATAAAACATTTACTTACATAAAGAAAAATTAGCAATCAGAGCACCATTCTTTTTCAAACTTGCTAAATTCATGGCCACAGAACCTTTTGTAAATGTATAAATGTTCCTGCACTATGAAAAAGAGAACCCTTCAGAGAAAGTTATAATACAGGACTCCAATACTTCAATTAACCATATCAACACCATGCTCCCCCCTCTCAACTGAACAAAACGCTCTAGAAAGACAGATCAGAGTGAGCATATATTTCAAATATTACCGAATTCCCATCATATATGGACATAATAAATTTTTTCATCTATATCTAGGATGATCTAAAGTTTTATGAGGTCTAACAAATCTAATAAATGATAGAGAAACATTTCAACAATAAAAAACCCACTCGATAACAATCAGATGCAGCATTAGTATGGTTTGAACATCAATTCTCCAATCATAAAAACACCAGTGCCTATCCTCAAGGACACTTCATCATGTGGATTAGGGAATAAGGTGTGATTTTATAAAATCCAATCATCAAAGGCCATAGCTAATATAATTTTCACTAACATGGGTCTATAGTCATTTTTCAAGCCTATAATAAAATATCTTATGGATGAAATTGTAGTTATTGACAAGATTACGATGCATGTCGATATTAATGATCATGTTTTAATTATTTTATTGGTGACGTTGGTTCAAAATTTACTAACCAATTTAGTGATCGAATATTAAATTTAGCACTCGATACTATGACAACAGTTTGTGTGGACCTTGGTCAAGGTTTGTAAGAGGTTTCCATTAAGTATATAAAGGTTAAAAAAGTATTTGGTGGCCAATAAGAGGATTCCAAGGTCCTTAAAGGTGTAATGTTCAACAAAGACATTGTTACCCCTGTATTACATGAATTTGTATTTTTTTGGTCTAAGAGGATCGGTGACCAGTTTTTATCTTTTGTTGTGTGGAGTGTTCGGTGCTAAAATCTTGCATCGTTCTTCTAAGGGGTTCTAGAAAGGATCTTCTGAATAAAGTGTAAATGAATTTTCATGTTTTTATTCTTCAATAAGAAACATTCTCAAGAATAAAAAGCTGATTCCTGGTGGTAGTGCTACTGAGATTACCAAGATTTCACTTTTAAGTAATAGATCTCATCTATTAAAGGCATTGAGTAGTGGTCGTACGAAGCTACTGATATTTATTTTGAGGCATTACCGAGAACCCTAGAACAAAAAAAGTGGTGTTAATTTGATTAGGACTATGACTACACTAAAATTAAAGCATGAAAAAGGTGAAAATGTATGGATCAAAAAAGACGGGAGTACGAGTGTCATTACTGAAATGAAAGAACATAAGATATGGGGTGGTTATAACCTGAAGGTGAAAAAGATATGGGATGCTTGTGTGGAAAAAGCTATTAAAAATGGATGGAAAATAACAATTATACGCCAAACATGAATAACGTAGTGCTTACCGGGTGACTGTAGTGAATAGGAACCTTAAAGATCCCAATTTTGGAACCATTACACAAAGATAGAATCATCGAACAATGCCACGAAGAACATCATATAGGACATAATGTATCATCCTTGCATTTCTATAATCCAAATTCCATCAATCTAATTGTCCTCTAGTATCTACATTGCATCAATGACCACCTCTGATGAACTGTTCATACAACCCTTAATTCCTAAAAGCACAACACAAATGAGATAAATATATGCAACAAAAAAATAACTAAAACAAATAAAATAGAACTAGAGAAAAAATGAGTTCCCATCCTCATATGCTCATCAAACATTTATAGAGAACGATATTTCATCAGCCTCAGCACCCCACCACAAAGTACCATAATTAACAAGCATGAGAATTCATAACAGAGCCAAAAATAAAGGAATGAACAATAATAAAACCTCAACAAGTCAAAACAAAACTAGAATGAAACAAAAAGTATGAAACATGAAAATCCAAATCACTATTAAGATTCCAATTTACTATGATAACTTGAGGAGATCCACCTTCTTTTACATCAAATGCATTCTGAACAAATGTTCCTCACCATGCACTGTCCTGCCAGAGAAGAAAAATCCAGCCCAGAATCACATCCATCTTAATTTTTCAGTGTATTATTTTTGAGTCAAAAACTTGTGAACTTGATACAAGCAAAGACTGACCATACAACGTCAGTAATTCTAACTAAAGGAATAACTGAAAACCATTAATTTCAACACAAATTGAAACCAAACAAGAAAATCTTGAATAGGCACACCATTATACAGTCTGTCTGAATAATCTTGTTCAAAACCCATTTGACACAAAAAAAAAGAACCTCCAACAAACACTAGCTCTATCACTTCCCCCACCAAATGAATTGTGAAAAACAATAGAATAGAATCCCAAAAGAAGGAACTGACCTGACCACCCTTCACTTATTAGGAGAATAAGCGTGAAGAAGCATCTCATGACTGTTGGATCGTGATGGATAGACCAATGCTGCCCTGGGCTAGGAGGGTCATCTTCAAGACATAGTAGAAATTGAAACTAGTTTAAGAATAAATAGACATACCCCAAAGGGAAATAGAGAAAGGGAAGTGAAAATCCGACTGAGGGTCTGCCCGAAATGATGGGAAAGAATCCCTAAAAAGAAAACACCAAATGAAAGAAAAAACACCGAAATCAAATTACGAAGAAGAACATGTCACTTAATACGAGCGAAGAGAGAACCGAGGAAGAAGTGGAAAGCCACAGGAAAGAGATCCTTTCCTGGGGAGAACAGTGATGAACCGGGTTTGTGAGTGCAGGCAGAGAGCTTTTGTGTGGAGGCGGTGGGAGATGAAGAAGAAGGGAGGGAGGCACGGGGAAGATACAGGGATTTATTGGAGAATATTTTTTTCATTTTTCCCATCATATTATTTTGATTTATTTTAAAATATTCAATTCGGACAAAATGTAGTGAAACTATAATTTTAATTATATTCAAAAAATAATATAAATTAGATAAAATTTATTGTTCCAAATATTTTATTGTTAATATTTTCAATATTTTATTATTCCAAAAATTATTGATTTTTTTGTTTTAAATATTTACAATATTTTATTAATAAAAACCTAGTTTTGTTTTATTAACGTTGAAATTGGACTTATAATCTTTTTTATTTTTGTTAATAGCAATATATTTTTTTAGAAAATAATTTACTAATAGTAAATACAATTTTTGTTATTAAATTATTTTTTTGTATTGATTAAATAATAGCTATAGATTTTTATGTTGAAAAAAATGTCACTAATAATGAACAATAATAACATATTGATTTCTTGGTAAAACAATTGTTGGTATTAATATGATAAAGCAACAAATTATAATATTGGTAAAAATATTTGTTGGTATTAAACATTTATAGAAACAGATATATATGTTGGTAAAAATAAATGTTGGTACTAAAATTAAATATTAACAGGATTTTATATCTGTTGTAATTGAGTATTTTTACAGACATATATATTATGTGTCGCTAAATTTCTGTTTGTATAAGTCAGTTTTTTTGTAGTGACATTTGACAAGGTTGGGGGACATCTCTTGCGATTTGGTTTTCAACAAGATTATATTTTCTGGTATCAACACGGTGAACGCAATTCCAGAGAAGATCCTAATAACTTGATTCCGGATCCATCACAACTTTAAAATTTAGTACATGATGTTGTAGGTCCATTTATGAAACAAACTGAAACTCACGATGATATTGATTTAACTCTTGAGTTGGCACCATCCGAATTTTATGAGTTGTTGAGGCCTGCTAAGGATGCATTATATCCTGGTTGCAAGATAAGAAAATTAGAAGTGGTTGCAAAATTTATGGCTATTAAATCAAATAACGCAATGTCAAACAACTATTTTGATCAAATATTTTCTTTGGTTAAAACACTGTTACCTGAAGGAAATGTGTTGCCTGAAAATTACTATGAGAGAAAGAGGTTGATTCGTAATTTGGGCCTTAGTTATCGGAAGATTCATGCATGTCCAAATGATTTCATCTTATATTCTGGAGAAAATGAGTCATTGGATATTTTTCCCACATGTGGACAATCGAGGTATAAAGAATCTCAACCAGGGAAGTCTAGATTTATTCTAGTAAAACAGTTGAGATATTTCCCCCTTACACCCAGGTTGCAGCATTTATTTATCTCCTAGAACACAACGCCAATGATGTCATGGCACAAAACCAAGATTTCAACTGATAAAATCTTGAATCATCCATCTGATGGTGATTCATGGAAACATTTTGTCCGTCTGCATCTGTCTTTTTCTATAGAAGACTGAAACGTGCGATTGAGTCTTTCTACTGACTATTTTTATCTATTTGGTTCTTATGGTAGTCAGTATTCATGTTGGAATTTCTTTATAACTCTGTACAATTTGCATCCATGGATGTAGATGAACGAGACTTATATCTTTTTGACTCTATTAATCCTAGGACATCTGAAAAAGAATATTGATGTTTATTTGAAAACATTGATTGATGATTTAAATGCATTGTGGAGTGATGGTGTTAAACCATATGATGTTGCTGCGAAACAAAATTTCATATTAAAAGCTACATTGATGTGGATGATTAGTGACTTTCTAGCATATGGAATGTTATCTGGTTGGAGTACACATGGTCTGAAATCATTTCCTTACTATATGAAAGAAAACAAAGCCTTTATGCTGGTCAATGGAAAAAAACCTTGCTATTTTGATTGTCACCGTAGATTTCTTCCAACCGATCGTCCTTTTCCGAGAAAAAAATCACATTTCAGATAAGGTACAATTGAAAGGGATGAACTTTCAAAGATGATTTCAGGTATAGAGTTAAAATCAATTGTATTTTCATTACCCCTCATCACATTTGGACAAACAGTAAACCAACAAAAAATTCATGTCTTTGGGAAAGAACATAATTGGAAAAAACGGAGCATTTTTTGGGATCTTCATTATTGGTCTGATTTGTTGGTCCACCACATATTGGATGTTATGAATATTGAGAATAACTTTTTTGATAATTTATTTCATACAATTATGGATACACCAGGTATGACCAAAGATACTGTAAAGGCATGATTAGATCTTGCCCAAATTTGCAGGCGACCAGAACTTGAATTATTTGAAAATGTCAGATCACATAGGTTAATGAAGTCAAAAGCATCTTATACACTATCCAAAGAGAGTCGCTTATTATTTTGTCAGTGGATTGCAGATTTTAGACTTCCAGATGGCTATGCTTCTAATTTGGGCAGATGTGTTAAGAATGGTTATATTACTAGATTAAAAAGTCATGATTATCATATTATAATGGAAATACTTATGCTGAATGGATTTAGAGTTTTGTTGAATTCTATGATTTGGGATTCGATAACAGGCATATAATATTTGTTCGAGACATTTGTGCGGTGACAACAGACTACGATGTGCTAAGAAAACCGGAAAAATATGTTGTTGTAATTATATGTAAACTGGAAAAAATATTTTCATCATCTTTCATTGACTCAATGGAACATCTGATATTAAATTTTCCACATGAAGCTAAATTTGGAGGTCTAGTACACTTTCGATGGATATACCCATTCAAGAGATGCATGCAGAAATTGAAGAAAAAAATACGTAACAAAGCATCAGTTGAAGGCTCAATTGATGAAGCTTATTTGCAAGAGGAAATTTTTTTTTCTGCTCTCATTATTTTGAATCTCAATATCCATCAAAACAGAATCGGATGGGATGAAATTATGGGAATGTTAATGAAAAAAATGGAAAATCATTTAAAAGTTTTTAATAATCCAAATCTTGGTTTCGGTGGAGTTCATGAATGATGGCTTTCAGATGATGAACACCATAGAGCTCATACATATTTTCTGCTCAACTGTGAAGAAATGACATCATTTGTCCTGTGAGTGCTTCTATCACTTATTCTATAATTTATGTTACAGTATTTAAATTTATTTTATTTGTAGTTTATATGATAATCATATCAAGAAACAACTTCCATAAATTACAGCAACTTCTCTTGAAGAACGCAGACAAAAAAAATTCTCAATGGTTTCAAAAACTGGTAACATAAATTATTGATGATTATATATAAATTATATTTATTATTTATTATATTGATAATTGTTTTACAAATTTTTAGGTGTCTCAATATGCTGATAAAATTGATAAGAGATTGTGTATATTGAGTAACCCACCATCCAAAATGGTTAAATCTTATAATGCATATGTGGTGAATGGTTTTCGATTTCATACACATGCATACGGGGAATCAAAAAAACAATGAATTGTGGAGTTTTCTTGAGAGGATCACATCACAGAGAAACCGATGTTGACTTTTATTGCATTTTGGATGAAATTATTGAGCTGTGTTATCTAAGACAGAAATACATAACAATGTTTAAATGTCAATGGTTGGATACTAAGAGAGGTTTGTGTGTTCATCCAACTCATGGAATCATCGATATTAAATATAAAACTCTTCTTGCAGTAAATGACCCATTTTCATTGGCTCAATAGGCACATAAAATTTATTATGCAAAGTATTGTTCTACTTAAAGAGACTTGAGCGATTGGTGGAACATAATAAAAATGAAATCTCATGAAAATCAGTTTACTCAAACTGAATGTGGTTCCGCTGAAGTGGAAGGAATTGAAATTTTTCAAGGGATGTCTCAAAATCCATCAGATTCACAAAGAGACGTGAATATCGACGATGACACCCCACAATTAAGGATTGATGGTGATGAAGATGTCAACGATGTTACAAATGAATTTGAAATGAAAAGAGATGCTGAAACTGAAACTCATATGGATATTGATGATGCTGAGGACGAAGATGAAGACATTGACATTGACAGCTATGGAGAAGAGGATGAAGATGAACATTGACACAGTTAAAGTCTGGTTATAATTATAACTAATATATATTTATATATAATAGTTATGTTAAACTATATGCTAACAGCAATAATTTTTTTCAGATGGACTCTGATCTATTGCGTGAGTTATAAGAGTCTATGCTACCTTTGGATGATGAGGATGTGGGTTCAACTAACCCTCAACCTACTGGTGGTTCCGGAGGTACGAAGAGGGGGCGTGGTCTTGCGTGACTGATGATTCCTGACCATATCCCTAAGCGACGTCCACATCTTGGTTTTGATCCATGCACACAGAGGTATGGTAACCTGTATATTTTAGTTAGATTTATTTAATTTATTTATATATATACTAATTGTTTGATTATTTATTCATTTTTCATAGTTTTCAGCATGTAGCTATTGGACAGGGGAGTGCTATATTGCGCAATTATTTTTCTAATCCATGGATCACATGGGAACAGATTCTCATTGATGTGTGAGGCGACATGTTCCAACATTGGCTGGTAAGTAAATAAATAATATTTATTTTGAATTTTATTTTATTAACAACTTGATATTATAAATTATTTGTAGGGTTTATGGAATCCTATCGATGATATCATGCATGACTCTATCCACGTGGCATGGAAGGTTTCTATGCGTGACCATTTCTACCAGTTTTTGCACAATTTGAGAAGGACGGCCATTAAGAAAGCAGGGGTGACAGAATTTGATGAATCGTGTAGATCCCACCAACCAGAGTACATTTCATCTAACGTTTTGGATGGATTATGTTTACACTGGTTGGGTGGTGGATTTCAGAGGAGATCTTTAGTGGGACGACATAACCGGGGGAGACAGGAGGTGATGCATTGAGCTGGTAGTCGTACATTCAATTCGCCTAGAGAGCATCTAGTAAGTATATTTTTTAAATATTTGATATAACTTTAAATATAAACATTTTATTTTATATTTTTGCAGGCAGTACAGCATCCCGATATTACGGAGTTCGATGTTTATCAGAGGATGTACAGTGATCCAGCCACTAGAGAGATTAGAGGTGATCGCCAGTGTCAGATTATGGTTAGTATTATTTTTCCATTTTAACAATTTACTACATATAATAATTTGAAAATTTTAATTTTAAATTAGAATTGAAGGGGTCATATGAGGCTGTGACCTCTCAGACATAGGCTGAGGGTCAGGACGAGACGGCTGAGCAGACCAGTGCTCACCATTTCATTGAGGCGGCATGGATGTAGGTGACTTAGTATGGCTTTGAGAAGGGCAGAGTAGTTGGCATCGACTCTCATTTGACTCCTGGTCCTTATTATGGCACTACAGCGATGTTGGCGTTCAACTCGAGAGGAGATTGTGAAGAGGCATCATCTTCTGGCTCATAGTATTAGGAGCAGTTGCGAGCTCAGGCTGAACATATAGAGACTTTGCAGAAGCAGTAAGAAGAGATATGTCGGCAACAACAGCAGCAGAAGCAGCATTACGAGGAGTAGATGCATCGATGAAAGCAGCAGCATCACGAGAAGATAGAGTACATGTGTCATCTGACTCGTAGTTTAGGGATGGAGTTTCCTCCACCATCTCCTTCAGCTCCTCCACCTCCTCCAGAAGACGACCCCCCAATGATTTTTTTATGTTACAAACATTTGAATTTAACATTGTAATATGAATTATTTACATTTTCTTCTTTTATATCGGTGAAAATATTACATAATTTAATTTTTAATTTTTTTAATTTTTTTATATTTTTTTGTGAATATTGAGAATTTTAATTTTTTTTATATTTTTATTGTTTTAAAAATAGAAATATTATTTTTTCATTAATCGTAATTTTATTAAATTTTCTTTTTTTTAAATTAATTTATTATTTGCGATGGGACCTTTTGCGATGGGACTCCATCACAAATAGTCTAACTAAATATTTTTTTAAAAATATTTGCGATGGTACTACTTGACTATCGTAAATAATTTGTTGCGACGGTCCCATCACAGAAAGTGTTACATATATATATATATTGTGACGGGACGAGAGGCCGTCGCAAATAGTTTTGCGATGGGCCCATCGCGAAAAATTTTATGTATATATAAGACATATAATCGGAAGCTTATTTGCGATGGTAATGTTTCCCGTCACGAATAACATTTTTTGTGATAGGCCCATCGCAAATACTTGTATTTGCGACAGCGTTTTCTACAACGGGCAATTTGTGACGGGTCCCCATCGCTTAAGCCTATTTGCGACGGTATCCCTTCACAAATATACCATTGCAATTATTAAGAATTCCAATAGGGGGAGTTTCATATTTTGTCACCTGAGACCTTTCTTTTTAGAAATTGATGGCTAATCACCAAGTTCTAGCAGTTTTGGCTCAACCCCTTGAGTTGCTAGAATGGAAGTGGGATGGGAAATCTATGAAGTTCATGAAGGGATTAAAACATACATCCAGAAAACATGATTCCATTAATGTGATCATAGAATGACTCACCAATTTTTCCCACTTCCTATCTATATAAGAGTAGATTTTAGTAGAGAGCCTGTGAATCCTCTATGTGTATAAGATAGTCTGACTCTAGGGAGTCCCATTGATGATTGTTTTTTATTATGATTCCTGCTTTACATCCCAATTGTTCAAGGAATTACAGGATGTGATTAAGAAATATTAAAGCTCGAGCATAGCATTTCACACCCAAATTGATGGCCTGACTGAGTAGACCATTTAGGTTATAGAAGATATTTTATGAGCTTCCATGTTGGATTATGGCCATATTGGGGAGGATCACATATCACTGGTGGAGTTTTCATATAACAGAAGCTAACATTTTACCATCTGTATGGAACCATTAGAAGCTTTGTGTGTGTGACACTACAGTTCACCACTTATCTGGACTGAACAAGGTGATTCAGCACTCATGGGCTTAGAGTTGGTGTGAGTAACAACATAGAAGGTGAAGATCATTCGGGTTTGGATGAAGACTACACAGAGGAATCAGAAGTATTATGCTGACAGGCGATGAATGCATTTGGAGTTCGAGGAAGGAGACCATGTGTTCATATGTGTTTCACCTCTATGTGGATAATGGATAATTTTGGGGTGGTAAGCTATCTCCTAGTTTCATCGACCCTTTCTAGATACTATGTAGGTCTGGCAAGGTGGAATACGACTTAGCTCTACCTTCGTAGTTAGATCGGGTACACAAGGTCTTCCACATGTCTCAATTGAGGAGGTACATGTATAACCCATTGCTCATTACTTATTAGGGATACATGGGAATCAAGGATGAAGTGTCCTTTCTTGAGTACCCAATATAGATCATGGATCGGTAGGAAAGGATCCTTTGTGGGAAATTAATTTCTTTATTGTATGTTTGGTGGAATCATGGGAATCTCTATTAGAGCACATGGGATCAAGAGGTTCAAATTCATGCTCAGTAGCCACATATTTTTTAGTATCCCTTGTTCTAGATTTTAGAGGACATAAATACCTAAGGTGGAGAGAATGTAATGTATCATATTTTATATGTATTATTTTTTTATATTACATAGACTATTTTTTAGACCAAGAGCTAAGATCGGGTGAGATTTTGAGGCTCAGTGTGACCTGAAGAAATGATTGAAATTTATTTAATATATTAAATATAACGCACACACATTTTTTATAAAATATTAGAATAACTACTAATCATTTTCCTTAATCATAAAAATGAGGTAATCTTTGAGTTTATAATGTGATGTTTACCCTAGGTGTGAATTAACATTCATCGATGCAGGTCGCTTGTAGAAAAGTCGCTACGGGTGAAGAAATGAATAAAATTAATAAATAAAATTATTTTATTTTATTTCTATTGATGTAAATATTTAAAAAATTTAAATATCTTGTTATGTAATAATTTTAGGGTTAACCTCATAACCCTGGAGACTTTGTAGAAACCTTAGAGAGACCGTTGTAGAATTATCTCATATTGATGACAAGGAGATCGTGGATTGGCGATAAACACACCTCACATTTGAAGGATCATACCAAAGATCACGACACAACCGCGTTATTCAAAAACAATCAATCCAAATCAAGTTAGGGCATGTTTTATTATTTTACTCTTCCTCATTCTTGATTTATATGATGAACGTGATCAATCCACCAACAAATTGATCCATGGTTCGATTGATATTCATGATGGGTTCATTTTGAGGGGTTTTGACTGGAGATTATCTTTGATCTATTGATTATTTTATTTTAGTTATAATGGAAATGAATTGATAGAAACATAAATATTGATCAATAACCATTCCTTTTATTTATTCTTGTGCGTTTCTCCCCTATTTCTATGTTTGTCGCTGGTGTTATTTATTTCACCTACGACTTGACAAATATCGAACAATCGATCATTGTGATACTATTTCACGGAAAAATGATCTAAAATCCTAGATCTGGGATCATTATCATATGATGTATGTGTGATAATAGAGACAGATCCATTCTAAAAATTGATGATTCCCGATTTCACATTCTTCAGCATTCTTCATTGTGGAACAAAGAATGACTTATAGACCTATTTTCTAAATGGATTTAATTCCAGAATCTATTGTTCGAGTGATGGAGAGGCTTGGAAAATATGACTCTAAACTCTCAGTGCAATTGGATCTAATATATATGGTGGTAGTAGTGCAGAATGAATGACGAGGCTTTCTAAAAAAACCTAATCAACCCATAATGTAATATGTGATTACACAAAATGTGGCCCCCTTGACTGGCAGCTAGGGTTTTTGGAGAAAGTTAAGTATCACAGGGCATGTGAACCCTATGACACAACATGCAGTCCCTCCTGGGTGAACTCAAAATGTACATCAGAAAGTTAACGAACATGGGGTGGACTACATGGTCAGCCTACACAACATTTATACCACCATGCAAACATGACCTGGAATAGGTACACAGGATAATCCATGTACTGGTACATAAGAAAGCGTACATGGTCCAAATTTGCATACAGACAAACGGGTATAGTACATGGGAAGCATACGCATCATGTAGCACTATATTGGAACGGCTTAATGACATTGTCCATTTACATGGGCAGGAATTTGGGTCAATAAACATGGTGTGTGACCCATACTGCACATCATGTACTCTGTTATACATGGGTTAGATCTCTTATTATCCATGTCTTGGAGAAGTTTCATTTGGGTTTCCCCTTATCCTTTCTTTAACATTAGTATGGAATCGTTTCCTACTCCTAGGACTATGATTCCTTCAGGAGGAATTCCTGGATAGATTCATTGGAATTCGTTAGAGAGACCTAGAGTGAGATCCTCTATTCGTCTTCATTCCCTTAGCTTATTTCTTTCTATCATCATGACCAACACTAAATGAGTGTCGATCCTTTACTTGGTCATTTTATCCAAATTCAGTTGTTGGTATCACCCCATGTCCCGGGTAGTAATCCTTAAATGTGGATCATATTCTATTTTGAATATCAGTGTGTTCTTTCACCGGATATGACTCGAAGAGAATTACCCCTTAGATGGATGTTATCTGTGTTATCAGACTCAATATTATGTTCTCCCAAATGAGTGATTTATGGAAACTTGTAGCTAAAATCCAAGGAAAGTATACTATAGTTGTGGATTACCTCTAGATTGTGTTTCTTTTTTGACAATATATGGATATTATTTTTATATGTGTTGCAGAAAAATACCTACATAGAGCTACCAATATTTTCTTTTTTGTATTATTTATTATATTGGGGTCTCCTACTGAGTATTTTTATACTCATCCACACACGATATTTGTTCGTACATGTCATGTATTGGACAAACGATCAACTTTTTGATAGAGTCCTAGGTGAACTAGGACTAGACGGTGCTTACTACAATCAGATAGACTAAGGTGTGTTCTTATGACTTTTTGACAATAGTCTCATTACTTACTTTCATGTGGGACTTGTATTTTTAGACTCTTTGTGGTGTGATTTTATTTAGCCCATTTTCTTACTTATTATCGTACTCTCGTTATGATATTTAGATGTATGCATGCATAGTTTTTTAGTTGTTTTTTTATTTCAGTATTTTATGGGATTGTAGATGTGTGTGTGTGTAGGTACTTAGTCTAAGGCCTCCCATGTTAGTGATATTCCTAATAAGTACTAATTTATATCCCCTTGAATATTAGATTTGGGATTATGGAGTTGTGGTATAGGACCCATTTGGACGGGTCGTGACATTAAAATATCAAAATAAACTCAATAATTATTTCTGAAATATCATATGTTTCATGTTAATTAGCTTCTATAAACACATATAAAATCTTATATTATTCTTACACATTGTCAAATTTTATTCCCATGATGCTATAAATATATAACTTATTATTATGTGGGATCTAGATTAATCATATGTGGCCATTTATGTTTTATATATACTCTTATATAGGATTTTTATGGATCTTATGTAAGTTCTAAAAAACAATATCCAAACTCCAAAATATTTATGATAATCAAACTTATCCAATGGAAACTCTAGTTTACTCCTACATTGAAATATAAGATTCTAGAACATTTAATTTTTAGAAACTTCAAGCCTCTTTGGGTATTTAAATAATTCTTAATACATCTAATATCAGCTCAAAAACATTTCATATTAGTTCACAAATGATTTTGAAAATAATTAAATAAACATTCATGAATTTATTTTGATCTTTAAAATTTTAATCAAGAATATATATAATTGAACTTATAAAATGTTTCTCATAAAAAAAAATTAAACCTATTTTATGGTCTTTTCAAACCTATTTAACATTGAAAAAATTATCATGACCAAGATAATTTCATTATTGAGAATATGAAATAACATTAACAATCATTGAAACATGCTAATTGGAGAACATATATTGGTGATCTTATCATATTTACTTCTTAATTAGTTTATTAAAAAAATTATCAAAATTCACTCATTTAGTAGTCTCTACCAATAAATTGTTAATGAAATATTTAATATTTATTGTTCCCCTTTAATTAATACAAAATCATTTTCATGTTAAACCTTGTATATATATTTAATTTAGGGTATTAAAAATCAATATCAACATGAAAATCCTATAACCTCATTATGTCAATATTCATACCTCCCCATAAGGATTGGTAGGAACCTACTATGACTATTACAATTTGATGGCCTAAAGGCAATATGTAATAAAATCCAATTACATTGACTAAAGGATCTATGTATTAAAATTAAATTACATAGACTAAAGGACATATTTTCTAACCCAAAGGCACATTCTATTAAAGTGATACAACAGTACCTATGGCCTCTAAAGTTCCTACTATAGTACATTCCATTACAAAAATGATACAATGAATTCATAGTGCCTACTATAGTACTACTACAATAATTGTGGAAATTCACCCCCCCCCCCATAAAGTAGTTCACTATGATTTGAACCGTAGTTAGATTTAGGATTATATAGTGACTTTACCACTCATACAACCCCACAACTGCATGTCAAAACTTATATAAACTCATGAAAAAAACTAAAATATTTAAAGTTCTGTTATTTATTTTACCAATTACAAATAATTAACATTTAACAATAAATCTCACATATCCTAAAAATCGCTCCCACATAATCCCACACGTTAAAAACAACCCTTTTGATGTTATATGACACATGATACTCAACACAACATCACCCATATTTGGTTATTAAAAATAAAAAATTTAAATCTTATCAAATCATATCTAAATTTTTTGTGACATGAGGTCCAATTGTACACCCTAAGGGGGTTGAATTATGGTATCTTGAAATTTATTCTTATCTTAGTTCCAACTAAATATTGTCCTCACATTGAATAAATACCTTAAATATAGCATGTTTATCACACAAAAACACAATAAAATGTAGAAAACAAAGAGGCATGGAAATAGATATTTTTATTTTCTTCAATCATACAAGGATAAATCTAATTAGAATATATAAATGATGTGTTAATATTATAATTAAACAATACTCCACTAGTTTGTAGTTAAAATATTTAGGATGGTATTTTTTCTCATTCAAGGTCCATATCTTTTTCCCCTCTTATACTCACTAGTCTCTAATAGGGTTATATAAATTATAATGTCAAAACACAGTTTAAACATAAAATGATTATAATTTTAAAAATAATACAAACATCAATGGGATTTATCCATTTATATCTATTCTTTACTTCCTAATATTCCCTGATATGCATGATAACATTTCACATCCAAAAGAAATATTCAATGCAAATCAACTCAATAAAACTTCTCTCCATAAAACCAGATATTCAATAAATTCCATACATGATTCTTCTTTCTCTTCCTCTTGATATTATTTATGACCCTATCTTTTCTCTATGCATGATACCAACTTTTTTACTACAAGTTCCAATAAAATAAAAAAAATGAAATTAAAATTCAAAATTTAGTCTTTAACCAACATCCAACTTCCTCTAATTCAAATTCAGGCATTGGATCCTCTTATAGTAGATCTCCACTATTGAACTTATTTTTTGGATGCTAACATCTGTTTTATAGATGAACACTGGTTAAATTAATGCTAAATCATCAAATATATATGAAAACTATTGTTTTAAAAAATCTATGACATGTCCTCTACTTGATACACCCATGTCAAGCACCGCATCAAACCAGCCATGGAATGTTACTCTGATTATCATGGTATAGTGATTCTCCATAAAAAATTGACTTAAAATTAGCTTACTTCATGCTTGTATTTAACTTTTTTCAACACTATAAAACATTATATTTTAAATGAATTTATCCATGGCACTATTATTTCTAAGGAACCCGTTTTTCACAAAAATTTTGTAATCAGAAAACATCTTTTACAACACAAATTATGGGACTCCTTGCTTTATATAGGTATTTTTTAATCCCAATATAGCCTCTTTTATGATATGTTCCTCACCATATTCTAATTTTATTTAAAACCTCAACCTCCATGATCTTCAAAATTACTAAATAAATGGCTTGAATATCATTTCAAAATCTCTATGTTTTAAAATTTTATAGAGTAAAAACACTTACATATGGTTCTCTCTATAGTGTAAACTTACATAAGTTATTTTTTACTCTCATATATAATTTCATTTGTTTATAACTTTTATACTTAAACTTATTTTAACAAATTCATCATGACCTTGACAATGGAATGTACGATCTGTTGTTTCCTATATAAATACTTATCAATTAAAATTCCATCTAAATTATCCATGCCAGCTATCTTATTTCTCCTCCCAAACCTATTCCACACACACTTTTTATAAGATCAAGGAATATTAAATTAACCTGCCCTTAAAATATATCTCTTGAACCTCAAAAATATTCCCATATTAGGTCCATCACATAACTAATTGCATATTGATGTTGTCAGTTAATACTTTATATATAACTTCCAATGACTCTGAATCTTCAATTAATCATGCTTATAAAACTTGTATGAAACATTCTCCCCCTTTGTATTTTTTTCAATCCCATATATAATTCCATATATTATTTTATGTTTTCCAAAGTATCCCCTTATATTATTCCTTATAGTTTTATTTTAAGTGAATCTCCTTCTATAGTCATTATCCGCCTTTGAAAATAAAATTCAACAGGTTCTTATTATTCACATCTAATCACTTAAATTTTTCTAAAATACTGACAAAATATTCATTATCAAAATCTATAAGCCTACATAATTCAATAATAATTTTTTTAAATGGGTTAAAGATATGATTTTTATAATTTCACCCATATTTTTCTGAATAGTTCTTCTTTATTTATTTGATTCCTTATGGATTGTATCTTATCCAAACTTCTTACACCTAATAAAAGATAATTCCTTGAAGAAAAAAAAATATACAAATTATGCATTAAGTAAAATGGTTAAAGGGGGTTTTAAACCTCCTTAGTTTGAAGAAATTGGATTAACATTGAAGTTCAATTGATGCGTCTCAGACATATATGTAATTTACAATTTCAAAAAAAAATCCACCACTTAATTAAAAGTCCTGATAAACTCTAATTTCAAAATTAATTACTCAAATTTATACTTTATAAAATGGAAATATATATTGATATAATTTTTTTAATAGTTTTGTAATAGATTCTTTGTTAACTCAATGGAACTCTTCTTATCAGACTGAATGAAAATCTCTTGTCTTACAAATTTTCCAAGATATGTCAACTACTATATCATTCACATCATTAATGTACAAGTATTTATAATTAAAATATATTCTAACTCTATTATACACAAGGATACACAATACTTCATTTCACTTATCCATCAAATAGTATTTCTTAAAATAAATAAAGTTCAGACATTATTGGTTTTTCATTCCACAATATCACCCTCCCAAGAAACATCTGAAAAATATGTTAAATCTATATATTCTACTTTGAAAATGAAACCATAATTTAATGTTCCTTAAAATTTCATAGTTATCCTCCTCACTTGTTAGATATTTTATTTCTTTTCACAACTATGAAATCATGATTCCAACCTTGTAGAATAGAAGATATTTGTCTTGGTTAATATAAGATACACCCAACTTTAATTAATTCTTATATACTATGTTGATCATTGTTCCTCACTATCCTCATGGTTTTTGAGTTTCAAAATAATTTGTATCAAAGTTAAAGGATGTTAACATTCTTACATGATAAACTTATTTAAATCATTTCATGAATATTTCACCTATGAAATGAATGCATTTTTCTTATTTTGTAGTAAATATAGATATAGGAAGTAAGTCAAATATCTAATCATTGACATCAAAAATTATAAATATATAAACCATAAAAATATATCAATATATTTTTTCTTATTTCCCCCAAATATGATATCATTTATATACACCATAATATTGAATTTATATTCATTAGGGACTTTCAGGTAGATATTTTGATCAACCCATCCTTTATTAAACTCAAATAACCTTATATATATATATGTCCATACTTCCATACAATACTTGTGGTAGTTTTTTATACTATAAAATTATTTTTTAATCTATAAACCATTGAATACTTATTTGAAATAATAAATCATATTATTTGATCCATATAGACTCCTTATTCAATAATAAATTTATAAATATTATCTTCATGTCCATTTTATAAACTATAAAATTACATTAAACAAACACTACAAAAAAATTAATGATTGATTCCATTCCTTCCACTACTTAAAACATTTCTTCAATGTAAACTCCTTAAATCTGAGAATATCCTTTTCATACTAGTCTCGCTTTATTTTGAAACAATCTACCATTTTTATAAATATTTTTTTAAGAAATATTTTATACCAATGTAATTATTAAGCTTAGGTCTATCAATAAGTTCTCAAGTTTTATTCTTTTCAACTTAGTATGATTATCTATTCATGTATTTTATCAAACATTCATCATTTAATGATTATTTGAATAAATTTGGTTTTACCTATTATAATAGAGAAATATTTTCTATTATTCTCATTATATGCATCTTTGATATAGAATATATATCTTTAATAATGTTTCTTTGATAAATATCAACTATATTTTTTCGTATTTGAGTCACCGGTTGACTCCCTTTATTCATATTATCTTCCTATAATTTAACCACATAATTATCATCAATTCGGGAATTTTATTATTCTTATGAATACACAAGTATCTATTCTTATTAATTCAATTATTATAGAATAAAATTCCTAGAATTATTTTTATATTAATATTAAAAACATTCACACCACTTCTTTCAAACATGTTTTAATCCATTTATAAAATAATTTAAATTCATTATTCTTTAAAGAGTTGAATAAAAATATTCCTATATTTGGTAAATCCACATACTATACAATATTTTCCTCTTTATTCCCCATGTAACATTTCTGTTGAAATAATAAATAATTTTTCAATTAGGGTTTCCTTACATGATGCATTTCACATGGTGTATTCTCTTCTCCAAAACTAAGAAAAATTCAATTCAATATATATAAAACCACTTGTATATCTTCTCTCTAATAGTGGTGAGAGATTACACCTTTAATCGATAGGATCTTGGACATTATATTTACCATATGATTCATTCTTTCCATTTCTCTATTATTTTTTTGGGTCCATGCCATTATCACTTCATACATTATTCTATATTTCTCTAGAAAATTTTCAACTTCAATGGAAGTGTATTTGATCCCATTGTCTAACATGAAAATATTTATTATTATTTTAGTTTGATTTTTAACTCTTATTTAGGATCTTATTATGTGGTCTATTGCATCTCTCTTAGACCACATAAACATAGTAAATCTTTTCCTATTGTTGTCATAAAAAATAAAACAATGTATTTCTCCAAATAAGTTTGAGCCTAACTAATTGGACCGCATAAATTTGTGTGGAAAAAATTCATCAGATTTAATTATAAATTATTATTTGAAGGATGATGATTTATTACCATATTCCCACTCATGAAAAAAATCACTATTATTATTTAGTAATAAAATATCAATAATTTCTTTCAACTTTGATATCGTATCAATATTATGTTAGTGAATGTTTTAATAAACTAGACTAGGATAACATGAAATGTCACCTGAAACAACTCACCACAAGGCTAGAAGAACCATCCCAATAAATATGGGATAGTGTAAATAAAGGAAGCTATTATTATTTCATACCAACTCCATGTTTTTATTTACCTAGGAATGTAGTATAGTGTATACCTAGGGTTGATCCCACATAGAGGCCACTCACAAACACAATTTATATATTTTCAATATTTATAATTTAAAATACACTACAAAATAAAAACCTAAATTAGTGGTTATTATTGAAATTTGAATGACATGAATATATATATTATATAAAAATAGAATAAAATAAAAAATTAGATAAAAAGAGGTTAGTAAGAAAGAATAATGCTGCTCTCAGGAGTTCATATAAATATAATTATTTTTCTTAAAAATTAATTATTTCCCATTATTCTATCCAATTTCTAGATCATGACATATCACACAACACACAACTATTTGAAATGTGACTACCCTACACTAGGACCTATACATATAAGAGTAATCTATTATGCATAAATACCAAATCCAAACTCAAATGCTTTAATGACTAAAATATCGATGGGAAAAAAAGAATAGACAGGGATAAGGATGAAAATAATAGGGTAAGTAGGGAGATAATACACCATAACAATTTTAACCACTATTGAATACAAAGAATAAAATCATGAGAAATATTAATTTTAAATACCTCAAATCAAAATTACTCCCTCCCTCTAATAATATCTAGATTAGTTCCTCATATTCATGGAGATGAGAATTACATGCATGGAGAAACATAAAATAGAAAAGATAATATAAATTGATATGTATTAAAACATTATAATACTAATATAGATTAAAATACCATTATTAGATAATTAATATATCTAAATATTTCTAAATTATGTAGAGGAAAACATTTTTAGGCAACAAGGTGAAAATGTTTCATTCAAAATATATCCTCCAAAATTTGGAACATGTTTTTCTTATTAAATAGAAAAATATTAGAATATATTCTTCAACAATTTCCTTCCTTTATGTATTAACTGTTCTTCTAAAAAAATTTAGCTTCATTGGGAATATTAAGAAGATTTTATAACTTGATTATTCTAGAAATATTCCTAGAATAAAAACTATTTGAATTCCAATTATTTAGTTTCCAATGAATTTATGGATTTGAAGAGTCCAAATCTAGAGTATCCATAGTTGGTTAAAATGTTCCTCCACAAATTATTTATATTTATCTAATATTTTTTATTATTTTTACATTCAATTGTGCGATATGATCTCGTATTTAAAATCCGTCAAAACTAGAAACCGGTTCTAATGCCCAACATTCAAACTTTTCATTGGAATGATATTATTATATTCAGCCCAATATCTAGTTGAATGATATGTACCCCATAAAACCTATAATCTTAAAAAAGTATTTCACAATTTGTATTAGTGTAAAAAAAGTTATGTCCAAGTACTAAAATGATAAAAAAACATGAAAATCCAAAATTAATCTATTTTTACAATTAAGCTCAAATTATTCTAAAATCTTAAAAGGTTAAATTACACATAAAATAAAACTTTTATTGTATTAAAAAATGAAATTAAAAAATAAAAAATAATAAAAATATTGGCTTAATATTTCCCCAATACATAAATATTTCACACATAGAAAATCATTAAATGTTTGAATCAAAATCCACACAAGAATAAAAAGTGAGAAAATCTATATGATCTTTTCCAAAAAAATAATCATGTTAAATATATGTAAAAATATTCCTTTTCATTTATCATCTCTTAAATTTAAATTTTTTTAACCTCATAAATCCATCCATGGCCCAATCACACATACCTCACATTGAAATTCATTTCACTATTCAATCAAAACAAATTAAATATGGAGTTATACCCATATATAAAAAATGCATATATAATCATAGTTTTATGAAAATTATTATCCCTTTGTACTATTATACGAGAACATTTCTTCAATCATCCGGTATTTTTCAATGTGATTTCTTGGCTATCATTTGGTGCATAAATAATTTTATAATTTAAATATGTAAAATATGTGGTTGAACTCTTAAGTATAATGCATAAATATTCAAGTGAAATCTAAAAACATTATTCATTCAATCCACCTAAAAAATATGTAAAATTTCAAACTATTTTGAATGGAATGGTCCATGAGTTATATGATTAATTAAAAGAAATATTCCAACCTAATTATCTTTTTTTTTACTTTTTTTGTTTTATTTTTTCATTTTTTCATGGGGGTGATATGATAACAGAATATAATGAATGAATGAAAATTTACACCCAAACTTTTGGAGGGGACAAGACTCATAAAATTTATCATAGTAAAAATTCAATATCATATCCATTTTTGTAGAAATGTATGATATTAAAGAGATAAAAATAATATTGAATCTTGACCATTTTTTAAATTACTAGAATAATTACACTCACCTCACACACATAATAATGAGTTTCTTCCCAAATAATACACATGAAATAACCTTTACCTACACTCAAACATGAAATATATGTGAAAAATATATTAATAGTAGTGTTATGTAAGGAAGAATTATCTTTTACTTTTGATTATATATGTGAAGAAATTCGTGGTTTTTATGGGCCAAACAGAAAAAAATCAAAATTTTAGGTTCACACACAAAATAAAATTTTCTCTGAAAAAAGTTCAGTTTTTGGGATGAATATATAAATTGTGGTTTATAATACATTACAACATGTGAAACCAATTTAATTTTGTGTTTCATGGTCATGGATTTCAAAAATCATTCAAACTCATAAAAATGATTTAAAATAAAATTGAAGGAAAATTTTCCCACCTCAATAATCATTTAAAGTTTATTTAGTCAAACATTATTAAAACTCAAAAAATACATTCAATAATGAAAATTATAAGAATATTAATTGAATCTCAAATTTCTAAAAATTGAAAAAATAAAAAACACATAAATACTCTAAAGTTAGTCGACACCCCCCCCATACACACACACTTAAATTTAACTACGACCCATTTCATCTCAAAAAATTAAAAAAATGATTAAAAAAACTATATATAAGGGGAAATACAGCCTCATTTATTTATAAGAGTGGAATATTTTATTAAAACTCTTAATTAATTCTATTTATAACATAAAAATTAATAAAAAACATGGGAAATTTGTTGAAATACAAAATAGTTCAAAATCAAAAGAAGAGGGATAAGGATTGGTTCAGACCCCTAAATGAGTGCTAGTAAGGAATTTTTATCACTTTATCCTTAATACAAAGTTAGAACAAATTAATTATGTTAAAAACCCCCCATTTTATTTCCCCAACATCTATAAATGGATTCTATGAGTGGGAACCCCCAAAGAAAATAAGAAAAGTCTCAACCCCAAGAATGAAAAAAGGGAGAAAAATAATTGAAGAGGTGGGAAATTAAAAGTATATGGGATCTTAGTAGACTATCATGGTTTAATTATATATATGATACATAATTTGAAATAGAAGTGGCATTCACATTATCATAGGATCTCCATGATCTTGTTTTTTTAATTCCACCACCATCTTCTCCTCAATGGTTGTTACTTTATTTTCACTGTATTTATAAGCCTGTGTCATTATATCAAAATATGTAAAATAAAAGTAAAGGGGATAAATTTTCAATTCAATATTAATGGTATTTAAATTATATTAATTCTAAAAAAATGAATTTCCCTCAAAAAATTTACCCTCAAACTCTTTTTCCTCAAGATAATTCATTGGGAATTCATTTACTAGATAGAGAAGTCGATAATATAATAACTTTTATCAACCTCCCCTTATTATTAAACTTTAAATGTAGGTGGAATAAGAAATAATTTTCTTTATCTTTTATTTTTCTATTTTTTCATCTATAATGCTTTCACCTCCTTGAATATAATGGCTAGTGATTCCATTTTTCTACTAACATATTCAATAAATCTAAAAAATATATTATAATCCTCACAAATGATTCCCTATAAATCCCATCATTATTATTAATCCATACCTTGAAATAAAAACTATGATAATTCAACAATATGAAATTAATAAAAAATGATATGGAATTAAGTTCAATTTTAGTATTTGTTTTACATTTTTGATTTTTTTTGTGTTTTATTTTTAGAAAATTATCATGAGAAATATTTTGGACTCTTCAAGAAATGATTAAAAATTAAAGGAAGAGAGTTTTCATAAATCCCAACTCAATATTTTTATTTAACTTTGAATGTCGTAAAGTACACACCCATGGTCAATACCATAAGAAGACCTCTCAATACACTATTTATCTTTTTAACTATTTGTAATTAAAAATGTATTGTAAAATAAAAACATAAGTTAAAATGGGTTTTAGAAATTTATATGAACTAAATTTATATATATGATATAAAAATATTCAAATTTCAAAAATAAGGTACAAATAAGTTAGTAAAAAATATTATTGAAACACTTTAGAGTTCATAGTAATGCAATCATTGTACATAAAAATAAATTAATTCCCAATATCAAGACATGTTTATCTACACCCACATGTTTCAAATGTGGTTAAAAAAACCAATACTTATACATTTTAGAATAATATATTCCAAATAAATACCTAAACCAAACTTTTCCATTGTAATGAATAAAATATCAAAAGAAATGAAAATTAATGAATGAGGAGAGCAAGATTGTCGTAGGGAATATAGGGTGACGGAAAGACACAATCAATTTAAACAACATTTTATCCCTTTAATAAAATAATGTTAAACATTATGTGAAAATAAGTCAAATAAAATTAACCCCCTCCTTTGAACATCATTGAGTTTGCTTCTCTATTTTTAGGGATATTTGAATCACACGGATGGAGAAACAAAATCGATAAAACATAAGAGTAGAATTAGAGAATAATTGAAAATAATATATATTAAAAGTGTAAATAATATTATATCATAAAAACACTTACTTATCTTATAAAAATTCCTAACTCATTTTAGATTATTTGGGGTTGTACATTTATAGGAAATAATGGAAATAATTTTTGATCAAAATATATCATCCAAAATATTCCATGTGTTTGGTCAATTAAATGGATAAATAATGGAAAATTTTATTCTATAATGACTTTTTTATGTTTCTATCATTATCAAAAAAAATATAGCTTCATTTTCCAAGTGTATGAGATTTTATAACTAAATAACTTTAGGAAAAATTATTTTATTTTAGAATACTTGATCTCCAATGCTTCAATTTCCCATTAATTTATATCCTTCAAAAAGGAAAAATCTAGAGTATTTATAGTAAATAAAAAAATTTAGTATAATTTTAAATATCTTACATCAAATTTGAATCTCCTTTTAACCTTTTATTTGTGATATTATGTCCCATATTCAAAATTTATTTGAATTGGGTATAGATTCCCAGGCCTAACTTGTATGATTTTCTTTCCTTATGTTATTGGATTCAGTTGAAGGTATAGTTGAATGAAATATAGATTATCAAGCCTATGACACTACAATAAATGAATTTCAAAATTTTGAACCTTGTGAAAAAATGTATGGATAAAATAAAAAATTATAAAAATACACATAAAAATATCATTTTAACCTATTTTTTAAATTATTCCCAAATTATTCAAAGATCCTAAAATTGTGAAAAATTTTCTAATAATAAAAACAATCATGGAATTGTAACATTAATGTTATATAATAAATTTTAGGAAAATAATAACATCATTATAAAATTACTAGGGTATCAAGATAAACATAATTGGGAATTATTTTACTCTCAAATAACAATTGATAAATAAGGAAATTGTGGTAAAAACCTAAAATGTTGTGTTAATACATTGGATATCCATTTTAGTGAAGTAAATAAATATAAAAAAATATTTAATACAAACATGTAATATTGAATATAGAAAAACAAACTTATATTTTAAAAATACAACATTATAGTAATATATATTAAGGATTTGACATAAAGGAAACCAAAATATAAATGAACTGCTAACGAAGAAAAATAATACATCTATATCTCAAAATAATAAAACAACCTAAGAAATCATTAAAATATCTCCGAGTTAACCATGATCACTCGCCATATTCTAACATCTATCACTAGTCTCATTGTACAGCAACCAATATGGGATGTGAAACATATAACCTAAAAGAAAATATATAAGTTGTATATACACACATAAGTGTGTATATATTGTGTGAGCTATAAAAAACTAGTAGGATTCCAAAGAAGAGTCAATGAATTTACTTATATAAAACATTTCATAAAAACTAGTTTAAAATAAAATTTAAAAGTATGTTTTCCATAAGAAATATTATAAATATAATAAATCAAATGATTTACCATTTATAAATTAACATCCACCCATTTTTACAAAATAGAGGCAGGATCAACTTAGAGTGTACAATAATTCAAATAAGAAATTAGGACCACTAAGTTTTAAATAAAAAAATTAAAAAAATAGAATCCTCATTTCAAAAAATATTCCTTAATACCCATTTAAAAAATATGTATTTCCTCTTATTTTGAAAATGTTTCCTCGAATCCTATTTTGAAACCATTTTTGTAACCCCATTTATTAAACCAACAGCTCTTATTCATTTAAAAAACACTCCAAACTCAATTTATAAATCTGATTTAATATAATATAATACCATAATTAAGTAAAATACAACACATATAAGCACTAATGTGTTAATAGAGCATAATAATAAAATATAAAACCAAAGAAATGCTTCCATATCATCAAAATTAAATCTAGGGGAGAAAAACAGGGTTCCAAAAGGGATCCCCCCAATATAATCCTTAGTGTGAACTAATAATTATGGGAAACTCACTAGATTCAAGAATAATAATTTTAAGGACATTTCTCACAAAACACCTAATAATTGGTTGATCTATGGTAAACATGATCGTAATATCAACCCTAAATTTCCCACTTGGTTTCACTGTGAGGAAAACCCTAGGAGAGCATAATTATTCATTGGTAACTATCCATATAGCAATATAAAAACAATATATCACACATATGGGTCTTCTACCAACCCACCTAGGATCCCATGACATGATCAAGTGGAGGTGATAAATCAACAATAGATTATAGACATAAAAATCAATAATAAGACACATTATGTAAACCTCACCTCACTTATAACAACCTATTCCAAAATATCCCCATTTACTACCTCATACAACCATATATAAATAATTATAATATAAGCCCCATAATAAGAACCATTCCCAAAATAATGCATAATAAAAGGGGGCTCAACAACTGAGGTCATATCAATTTTATGTAAAACCCATTTTCAAAAAATTTTAAACGGGCATTTAAAAAAATATTGGGATTACATTCCATCTCACTACCCCTAGAGAATTTTTCTTGAAACATATTTTGAAATCCATTTAGAAATGAAAACTTTATTTTAAAAACACTTTAAAATCATCATAATAATTGAAATACTTGAAACCATTAATCATGGTCCAAACACACCTATTTTTTATAAACTATACCTTTAAAATATCACTCATTCCTTTTTAAAATATAATTTGTGTCAAACACGTCATTAAAACCAACAAAATTCAAATAAATGATACTTTTGGTAATTTTAACAAACACATTCCATGCATAATATTAATTTTGAAATCTAAACTAGATATAAAATAAAGTTCCTTTTATTCAATACATGGAAATAATTAATAACTCTATTATAAACCCACTACAAGAACAACATATAAAAGTATCTTAATGATAAAACAATTTTAGAATGTGCAATCATTTCATGAAAAGTGTAATTAATAAATTACACAAAAACATACCTTATCACTTGAAAAAACTATCCTTTGATGGAGATATAAAAAATATATAAAGGTGACTAACATAAATATCCATATACATGAAAATCACTAAATTAGAATAGACCCAAACCCTAAATTTATATAACACTACCCCAAGGATTCATAGGAGAAAATAGAACCGATGGGAATAAAATATAGGGAATGAATATATGAAGAAATGGAGAACTTCCTTTTAAATCCACTTATAATCAATGAAAATTAAAGCTTAGAGGCTTGAATAAGGAGGTGGATGAGATTTCCCTTGAGAATTATTGTGAATAGTATACATGAATGAGGTGGGAAAAGGCCAAACACCCAAAACTAAAATATTTGAAAATTCAAAAAAATTATAAATTTAAAACATTGCATATGTAGGTTGTGGCCCATCCACCCCTCCATGGAATGACCCTCCTCTAAATAAAAACCAATGGCTAACAACCTAATGTTTTTAACATCATCACCTTATCCAATCATAGTGTGACCACATCACATGCATCTCTTCATGGAAAGGAAGCTGGCTATATCACCTCCTAAAAAATTAACCCTACTAACTGGGACTTTTTGTGGTGTGACCTCCATTCTCATGGTGTGACCCTTCCCTCACTCAAAAATTAACAAATTAAAAACTACTATTCATAGTGTGACCCACCTATCATGGCATGATATTATTCCATTCAAAACTACATGTTACCCCCCCCCCCAACACTTATTGTGGACCAACCCACCAGTGTCGTGATGCAACTCGCTGTAGAAAAATTGTACAACTATAAATAACACCCAAAACGCATCCAATTCCAAGAAACTCCCAAAATATTCATAATAGCCAAATTATACTATTTTCAATACAACGATGATAGAATGGGTGTCACAATTCTACCTGTCATTATACTTTCTACCCTAATAAATTGTTTGTAAAAAGTTAAAGAAATGGATAACCAAAACCACATCACCCCACATTATGGGTGGGAGGTTTGAAGGAATCTCAATATGGCGAAGTGATAACGGAGAACCTGACAAACACAAAATTCCTCTAAAAATAAAAGTAGATAGTCCCCAAAAAATACAAAATATCTCTAATCATAATCCAAACCATCACCAAGAGACAAATAAATAAAATCTCAAGGAGACCTAAAATAGGAATCACCACAATTTATAATTTATATAAAATTTTGATATGATAAATACATACCCTTATAAGGTGGATATCACAATACAAAAATGTTACCTTAAAAACCTCAATGGGAAAAAAATTATTTTACATAACCAGACATCTAATAAACTAGTTTAAATTAATAAAAGATTAAAATCATGTGTAATAAATTTCTCAATATACCATAGAACAAGGATGGAAAATATACACTTATCACATTGTTCTTAGGTAAATAAAAACATGGGATATATACTTGGGTCATTATGCCAAAGGAAAATAATATGAGACCTGCCTTATGGAACACTAAATCATGGTGATCCTAAGAGAAACCAATATAGAGAGAAATACAAAACCATGTGACATCAATAACATAATCTAGACTAGTATATAACTCATATCATTTAACTAATCACACTCCCAAGTCTTAACCTAAGTAACACATCTAAATCCAAGTCTCATCACATAAAAATCTCAAAATTCATAAGCAATAATGACGCATGAGAATAACCAAAATAATCTAAAACTATCTAAAAAAATAGGAAAAACCAAAATAACTCATTAATATAGAGTCACCTCCAAGATAAACCATCTATAAACTCATTAATCATAAATCCTAAGGTATATGATCAACTGAGTCCCAACTACATCTTATGATCTCCCTATCAATCAATTTCTAATACAATACTAAAAAAACTCCAAGCATAGTTAATCTATTTTATGGGATTATACCTCTCCAAATAAATGACCATCATAAAATTACATGGTGACTAAAGTGATCCTCAACCACCATAGAAGTTATATGGTAGATATATAAATAATTCTATGAACATGTAGGGTTTTAGCTCTAACACTCACTTTATATTCTTATCAGAGTCAACAATCAAAAGATTGACACCTAAATAGAAAATATTCATACTAGGAAATATAAATTCTTTGTTCCATTAACCTTTCTAGGTGGAATATATAAAATAAAACAAAACATTAGTCTAAACAATTAATTTATCCAAAATCAAAACAAACAATCTCACATAACCAATGGATTAAATATAAATTCAAAAAAATATCAAGGAAAAATATACATCAAAATATTATTTACTTAAAATAAAAAAACAGTGTATAAAACCCCATTTTATAAAATAAATGAAAAAAATGAAAAAAATTAACTTTTTTTAAAACATTAAGATGTTCAATTTTACAACTTAAAATCCATGATTTCTATAAGGATGTTTTAAAAAACCCCTATCTTTGAAATCCACTAACTTATTTAAAATAATAAATCCAATATAACTTTATGAAGGCATAATAATTATAAATGTACGTTAAAAGTTTCATTATAAATATAAAAAAATCATTAAATTATATTTTATTTCAAACAAATCTATAAAAAAATATCTTTCTTTCCAAAAAAATACAAAAATTCTGTAATGGAATGAATCACTTCAACAAATATCATGAATGTGAAAATCCTTTTTCACAAAAACTGTAAAACCTGTTTTTAAAACCAAAGAATCATTGAAATTTATTTTTTAAATATTGTATGAGGAATATTATTCAAGTAAAAACTTTTCAAGAAATCAACTTTTCAACACTAAACTATCCGTATAAAAGGATGATATAAACAATATCACAATATAGAGAATCAAAAAAATCAAATCCATCATGTTCAAGACAACGTCAAACCCTCTTTGATCCTTCGACAATGAGTGAAACCCATCATATAATCCATTATAAATTAAAATAGTTTATTTAATTACTAGAGAGGTGTAGAATTTGTTATGGTTTGACCACATGGTTTGGCCAACCATGGACCAATAATGAGACTACATATGAAATGTTTTGAGGAAAATTCTCATGGGATCTACATGGATTATTAGACCATGTGATCTAATAGGGAACCTCAAGATAATTTCTAATTTCACCCCAAAACTAAATAAAATATCTAAATAGATTAATATACTTTGTTAGGATTTAGGAACCATAAAAAAACTCACTTATGAAATCAATTTCAGGACTCAGACCATGGATACCCATGGAAACTCAAGTTTCATAATGAAAAGTGGGGATCAGGAACTTACTCATGACCTAAATCCTATGTCCTTACATTTTTAGTCTCCATACTATGATGATTCACCCAAATAACAAGTTTTAACTCTGAAAAAAATTGTAATGAATCATCACAGGTCGACCTGACACATCACTTAACTAGACTCCCCAAAATTCCTAAAGTGTATTCTTGATCACCATGTGCTAAGGAAAAGAACCAAGCTATCGAGACATAAAAAGTGGGAATTATGTCACCCTAAAATAATAATAATTAAACATCAAAAAAAATGTATCGAGAATCCATCGTGGAGAAACTAAATATTAGACTCCCATGAAAATGAAATGAATAGATACATAAAAATTCTCCAGCTAAACATAAAATAGTAAATATAAAAAACTAACTTAAATTCTGAAAATAAAACATCAAATAAAAATGTTACAAGTTCTCAATAATAGGGAAACAAAAATATAAATTAACTTCTACCTGAGATGGCTTATATAACAATATCCCAAAAATAAGAAATCAAATTAATCTCTCACTCAATCAGATCCATGTAATCCATTATCACTCACCAAATCCCAAATTCAATCACTAGTCAAATATAATAACGACAACCAATACAGGATTTCAAACTGTGAACATAAAAAAACATGAAAGCATTATATACACACACAAAAGTGGGTATGATGGGTGTAATCTAAATAGTTCTTGTATGATATCGCCAAATAATCAATGAAATTACTTATATCAAAAATTTCTTAAAATCTAGTTCAAAATAAAATTCAAAAAGTATGTCTTTCATATTCTAAAGTATAAAGAAAACAAATCACATGATTTACCCTCTCGGAATAAATACCCACCTCATTTTTAAAAAACAAATATGAGACCAACGTAGAGTTTAAAATAATTTAAACTAGAAATTAGGTCCTTTAAGATGAAATCAAAAAAATATAATATTTATTAAAAAATCATTTCTTCAAAACCCTTTTACAAATAATCATTTCCCATACCTTTGAGAACATTACCTCAAAACCGCTTTTTAAAACAATTTCACAACCTCATTTATAAAAAATACATCTTATTTTTTAAAAAACACACTTCTAAACCATTTTTTAAATATATTTTAAAGTTATCCAATCCCATTACTAAATAAATTACAACACATATAGACACCAATATGTCAATAGAGCATAATAAAATAGATATATACTAATTAAATGGTTTGATGTCATCAAATTAGGAGATACAGAATATAAAAAATTGCGGAATGGAGCTCTCTCATAGAAATCTTAATAATCACCAAATATATAATGAAATTTATAGAAATATCAACCATTTATTATCCTCTTAGTCTCACTAAGAGGTAACCCTAGGAGAGAATAATCATTCCTAGGGAACTATATTGAATATAATCTAAAACTAGGTTACCTATCATCTAGATCTTTTACCTATCCCCCCAGGATCCCATGACATGATCATGTAGATGTGAAAAATCAACAAATAATTATCAAGACATAAATTAATAAAAAAAACATATTAAGTAAACCCTATATTCCTCCCCTATCAATAAACAACCCCATTTACCACATTATAAAAACATCTAATATTAACACTTGCATATGCCCCTAAAATAGGCCAAGGCTTATTAAAGAATAACAACATGGGACACAATAACCAAGGGCGTCTCATTTTTAGGTAAAAAACATTTTTATAAAGCTTCAAATAGACCTTTAAAATAATATTTAGATATTAAGACCTCTAAAAAAACCATGAAGTGATTTAATTAAGTACATTTTTAAAAATATTTATAAATCAACACTTTATTTTTAAAAAAAAATAAAATCAATATGATACCAATAAGTCTTAAACCCATTAAAATTTAGAAAAACACACTTTATTCTATAAGAAACCATTAAAACATCAAATATCCCTTTTAAAATATAACCAATGAAAATAACCTCCTTAAACCCTGTAAAATTACCTTAAAAGATAACTTTTTGAAATTTTCAAAATCTCATAGCATACAAAAAATTCATTATAAAATGACAATTATAAATCTAATTAAATTATGTTTTATTACATGCCTGGGAATCATTAAAAACTATAATATAAAACCATTTTGGGAACTAAATACAATTATAGATTCATAAGAAAACAATTTTAGAACACCCAATAATTTTATAACATTTTGAATTAATAAATTTCATAAAAACAAGTACCATGTTCATTGGAAACATTTCAAGTTTTATGGTGACATAAAAACCATAGAAAGAGATTTATTCTCAAATACCTATACATCCAATTCCCCAAATTAGAATTTACCCAACCCTAAAATTCATCCAACACATCCCCTAACTATTATAGGGGAATATATAATTGTGATATGGAAGAAGGGGAAGGAAGAGAAGAAGAAAGGGATACTTATCTTCCAAATTAACTTTGTATGTGATGAAACTAGAGGTTAAAATCTTGGATGAGGAGTAATAGATATTCCTTAATCTCCATCCCAATAATACTATGTGAATTATGGATGTAATTGGGTCAAAAACTCAAAAATAGAATATAGAAAATTATGGAAAATCACAAAATTAAAATGGGGTATAGGAAAATCATGGTGAGACCTCCCCATCATATTGTGACCTACCTCTCAAGAAGAACCATGGGCTTACTACCTAGGGTTTTAGTGTAATGGGATATTCTCCCATCATGGTGTGACACCCTCATGGAAATCTCTGTATATCACTACACCTAGCCATGGAACCAACAAAAAAATCAACCCTACTACGTAGATCTGGTCATGAAACTACCTATAATATCATGTCGCAACCCTTCCCTTTCTCAAAAATTTATAATGGAAAAAAACAAGTTATAACATGACCCACATTTCATAGTATGACTATATATGGTCCAAAACTTCAAGTTACCCCCAAAAACTCATTGTAGAGTGACCCATTAATATCACAACATGAATCACTATAAACAGAATTTTTGAAACACTTCAAACTCTCTAAAACATTCAAAATATTCAAAATATATCAAAATTATACTATGTTCAACATAATTTTGAAATAGTGGTTTCACTAATCTACCCAAGAATCTGGTTTCATAAACTTTTCTCTTATTCTATTATAATAATACAAGTGTTATCCTTGTTATCCACCTTATATATGTTCCCATTTTTTCTTCATCGGTGCATAAGAGAATTTTCAGCATTTCCTTTGCTAGTATAGCCTTTATGGTTTAATGTGACATCTAAACCTAAGATTCATATCTAGATCATGCTCAAAAAATTATATCATAAACCATAAAAATAGATAACATTAATATTATTAAATTTTTAACTAGTTAAATAGGTTTTTTCACTTCCATTAATCTATAAATCCTCATCATTTCAAAAATAAACCATTCCTTCAACTTTTCTATTGAAATTATTCAAAAGATTATCATTACCCATCATATGGGATAAAACCCACTATTAGGAATCCCCTTACCATTATTCTTTTTATGCTTTAATGTTATCTCAGTAAGAATAGATTTCTCTTTCACCTTTGTCTTCTTCTATTTCCATGAAACTTCATAATTAGTTGATACATAAGCCAACCTCTTCTCATTTTGTTCGACATAAGAAAAAAATCATATTTCTCATTCTCTAGGGGATGAAATATATGTCTCAAAATAATTGAATTATATTAACTTACACCCATTATTATTTTTATTCTATATGAAAATTTACCCTTATTTTCCTATAATTTAACGATTTATTCCCAAAGTTAGAGTAATTGAGCATCAATATAATGAGTTTATATTCTAATTATAAGGAAACATTTGAAAAAATTTATTATTATTTATAATTAATTATCCTCAAAATTAACTTTTAGATTAACCACAATATGATATTGGGTTTCTTAAGTAGACATATAATCAACACTTAATTAAATAAATATCTAGTTTATATCATCTCTCCACATATTTCCATATTTTTATAACATCTTATTTGATATTATATTCTTGATTATAGGGAAATTTCTCCTCAATGCTTCTTCCATTTTCTCTTCACATTTTTTATCTTTACATTATAATCCAAAAATATATCCAAGACCAATTTTACGCTTGTAATTAAATAATTAAGAACTCAATATTTCCTTGAAATTAATTGTGAATTATTCTTCCATATTCATTAACAATTTTTTTACAAACATTCCAAATTTTTTATTCTTCTTTTTGATATTTATTTTTATATTATAATAAATATTATTTCTTAAAGATACAAATTTCACTTCACGTGATTAAATATTTTTAACTTTATCCTCAATGGAAAAAAATGTGATTATCAATTATCTTAATCTATTTCTCAATCATTATTATGAAATTTATTTATTCATCAAGTTTTACTTGATATCTTTCATATTCTACTATAAATTTTATTATATTATAAAATTAAACTTAAATATCATCAATATAGCTTAAAGATTCATTCCAAAATCCTCCAATATTCATGTAATTATTTATTTTTATATCAATATCCTCAATTTTCCCTTCAAATTACACCTTAATAAGGACAACCCCCTATGGTTGATCATCCTCTTCTAATTTATCTTTATATTTATCCACTTTAGTCATCATATCAACTTTTGTGTCTGAGATAAACTCAGTTTGAACACTTTATAATGGATTTTATTCATTATATTCTTACTATTTTTTAACCAACACCTTTATCTAAAATATATTACCACTTTAATTTTATAAATTAAATTTTATTCTAGTGGGGGTGTAACACCCCAATATTTTAAAATAATAACATTGTATGCAACAGTGAGCTAAAATTACCCATGAAACATATTATCTAAATATTCCCTTTATAACCTAGATGTTGAATTACCTAGTATGAATATGATTAACTTGATTATGAGACATTTATATATATATCCTAATCAATTAAAATTTCATGATAAATTATTATTAAATAATCACTCAAATGTTTAGTAAAGTAACTTTATGATTTAAAATACATTTTATTCAAAAATGGTATTATCTTATGTTTGGGATCAACAACTAGTTTATAAAACATTTAGAAAATATTTTTTTCAAAAATAAAATAATTTTTTCAATAAACATAGTAAAATTATTTGGGGATGAACTATTGTGATTTTTCAAAAAATATTTATTTTTCATCAAATTGTAAAAAATAAATTATTTTGTCAAACTGTCATTTATTTTAAATAAATTAATTAATTAAAAAGTCCCATAATACTTAGAATTTGATTTAAAATTTAGAAAACAATTATTTATTTTTATTTAAAATAATTAATTTCATTTGAATCGCCATTATCCCCTATTTTTTCATATGATTATTTTTAGTCTTGAAAATTATTTTTTATAAAAACTATTTTTAAATACATATTGTTCCTCCATATTAATAAAATAAAATAAAAAGTAAAAGGGAAATATTAAAATGAAATGTATAAATTTTATATATAAATATATGAATTTAACTCAATATAATAATGATAACTATTCATATAGTCAATATAAGAACATATTATACTTGAAAATGCATTTCTTGAAAAAAAAATCAACATGATTTGCATGTTTTTTTAAATAACATTTTTCACTTATGTGAATTGAATTTAATAATATTTATTCCATATTTAAAATCATAATAATTAATATTATGTAATAATTTCAACTTATTTTTCGCACAATGATTAATAAAGACAATATGATTTATTTACCGATATTAAGGTTAAAATGGGGATTTGTGTGTTATATGCGCTAGTAATAAAATTAATTTTACAAAAATGTAGGATTTTTTTTAATAAATTTTAATTAATATAATGAATTTTTTTATCCAAATTATTTAATAAGAATCTTTTTATTATAGGATAAATTGAGTAATTTCCTAAGTTAAAAATAATAATTACCATTATTAAAAATAAAATGGTAAAGGTGAGTAATGTTAAGGGATAAAGAATAACATGTTTAAACAATGTTTTTTTATGTTTTTATATACCTTAAAATAACTCTAATCCATTATATATTTATTTTTAAGTAACTTGGGTGATAGTGACTTCCCATTATTGAATAGCTTTGGGTATTTTCAAAAAAAAATCTCCTCCTCAAGTATAGAAGGGAACTCCCACCCCTCACTTATTCACCCAACTCAATCCATTTGGATTGAAACCTTCTCAAAAAATATCTCTATATAATCCTTATAAACATTCTAGATCTTTTTTTTAAAATGAAACACTCTATGATCCTTAATAAGAGCCCCAAATAAGGTTCTTTTACGCCAAAATAATTCTCTTCGGTAAGTCACTTCTTTTTATTTCTTCCTCTTACACCTCCAATTATGTCTTAAATATCACAATATAATAATAGAAGTATCTACCAGATATTGATATTTTATTATTTTTATTCAATAATATTAATCCATCTCCTACTCCATAAAATTGGAAACAAATCCATCGCTCTTGTGTATAGCTGACTACCGTATCACAAATCGATGTAATTTGGTTTTTATCACCAAATCACATGGATTGTAATAATGATAAAAATGATGAATATATATGATAAATATGACATGATATTAATTCTTTAATATTTATATATCATCCACTTCCTTACCCTTTCACCCATTAATGGAATGATGTCGTTGCCCATGCATACGTACATCCTACAATCTCAAAGAAGTGATACGACACATTTTCCATGTAAAATTTTCAAGAATTATTATAAAAATATATATAATGAATAAATATGATATTTATAATGTTAATATAATTATGGATATGATGTATATTTACCTCATTCATAATAACTAGAACATATGTGACAAAATATGCATGATAAAATGATATTATTAAAAAAAGGTGATAAGATGTTATAATAACATCATATGTAATATTATTAATATGAATACAGTTTTTTATAAATCAATAACCTTTATAAAACCATTATACATGTGGTATAATCTTTTTCAATTAAAGGGAAATTTGAGGTAAGTGACTTGATCTCAATTTATCTTTATTAATTCATATGTTAATTTTATATACCTAATTTTATTTATATGGTCTATATACTTCCCATTATATATGAAATATAATGAATAATCCATTATTAATGCTAACTTAAGTTTCAATTTTAATTATTTCATTCATGGGGATTTTAATAGAAGGCTACCAATTGGTAAATAATTTTATAACACCATTTCTTTTCATTGGGTTATATTAATTCTTCATTATCTTGGATATTTTAAGATTTTGTGTATAATAAATGTTGATTATGTTATGTTTTTTTTAAACTTTTTTTACATGAGTTTAAATTTTATATTCATAATTGACTCATTGATTAATTCTCACTTCAATGTTATGATCATTGTAAGTGTTTCTCATCTCAATTTGTATTCTTTGGGACATATGTTTTAGTGTACACCTATCTTAGTTATTGAGGTGTATCTACTGGACATTTTATGTGTTATATCATGATTATATATTTATATTCATGGTATTTAAGTTTTCATTTAAATTTATTTCTTTCAGGGGGGTTATGATTCAAAAGTTACCAAAGTTGTAAGGGTTTATTTTACAATCTCATCATTATTCAGGATTGATTGTGTTTAAGACTGTATTAGGAGAAATATTATATATTTATATATTAATACAAATATATTTTATTATCCTATGGTTATTCTAGGTTTTTTCTTCTCTTTGGTAATTAAAATGATTGATAAAATGTATTTAATAAAATATGACTTTATTTCTCTCTTCGGTCAAAAATAATTTTTCTTCCATGTCCATGTTTTCTATAAAAAAATTAAAAAAATAATATTATCCAAATGATTTATCAAAAAATTACACATGATTTTTTTTAAAATGGTTTAAAATGAATCTTCTTTTAGTTTTTCAATTCTGGTAATTTTTAACTTTTCTTACAAAAAAGTGAATGGAATATTTGTTTTGAAATACTCGACATGTATGTAATTTCATTCCATCATGACAACTATTTACTTTTACGATTCCTTTAAAATTTTACAAGTTTAATATCAAATAAATTGTTTTTTTCCAATATTCGCAAAATATTTAGTTTTTAAAATTGATTTTAAATGTGAATATTATATTTTCCAAAAGAATATTTTTAATGTTCTACTTATGGTATTTCTATAAAACAATGACAAAAACCATTAATGTTACTTATACTCATAAATGGATATTTTTTAGTGAAACTATCCTTATTTTTTCCTTTGATGGTTTATGATAAGTTTGACCAAGAAAACAATTGAAATTTCTTTTCCCAATTATTTTTTTTGGTTGTTAACCTTTTCTTGAAACATTAACTTTCTTATTATCATTAGACATTAAATTTACCTTAAATACCCATATTACTTATAATAGATACTCTTATTTCTTAAACTATATATCATTTCTATATATGGAATTTACTTTAAATATTATTTTATTAACTATGGAAATTATTATAAATCTGTATCCTTTACTCGATATGGATATTTTTTGATAAAGAATAATGATTGATGAATTAAATCGATCATTTGATATAAGAGTAATGCATCAGACATGGAGTGAATGGTGGATTCTAGAATTATAAATCCCTTTGATTCATCTATTGGTCTCTTGAGACAATTCAATAAGGTAGAATTAAATGGTACTTTAACATAGTTTTAAACTATCTTGCTGAAAGATATTTAAGGTATATATCATGATGTTTGAGATCATGACATCCAATATTAATCATTTACTTCATTAAAAATTTAGTTATTATTATCCATGATATTATTTCACTGATATTATCCATGGTTTTATTTTATTCTAAGGTTATTGAATAAATGGAATGTGTTTTTATTATTTACTGATCCATATTGATTATTCCTTATCAAATCATGATATTCAATTTACTGATTAAATGGAATGTGTTTTTAGTTATTTACCTTTCCATGTTGATTATTCATTGTTTATTTATAGTATCTTCCACTATATTTAACCCATACTAAACATCTAAGCTTGCCCTTAATTTATTTTCCTTCCCCAATATATAAAGAATGAATCTTTTAATGAGATCAAAGGTGCATAATATTTACTTTAATTTATTTGGAATTTATGTTTTCAAATGAAATTCAAGACTCAAGTATGTATCTGGTTTACCAAGACTACTAATTTATTCGGTCCTTCGGGATATGATTACTTGTATCTAGTTCCTCCAGCATTGGGCTATTAGTGTTGAGGTCTTTACTGTTGGTATCAAAGTAATTTTAATATAAACCTGGGGGAATATATTTAGGAATAAATATATTATGAAACATAACCCTATGGTACAATTTGAAAATAATTATATATGACTATCCTAAATTTTTGGTAAGGAATATATTATATGGGTTTTCTTATAAATTCATATATATGTAGATAATAAAAGTTGAAATGGTTCAGGAATAGTTATAATTATGGGTAATACCTCCTAAAAGGGAAAATTATTCTTTGACTTGATCATCACTTAGTGCAAGAAAATGACCCTTACTATAAACTTGGTTTGACAATACCATAGTATATTCTTAGGATAATTCAAATTTTCTTTATAAAATCTCAGGAAGGATTTGAATGTATGATGGTAATGAGTGACCATGGGTGTCTAAAATTGAAAACTATGTGTTATTATTTAGATAAAAAATAAATTATTATATTATTTTTTCACTATGATTAATATTTATCACAATATTATTTTTGGTTTTAGTCAATGGCTGTAACCAAAATGAATCATGATAACATTGAAATATTTGGAAAATTTCATGATTATTACAAAAAAAATGGGATTACGATTGGAGAAAATAATATCATGATTTTTACTAATTATTTATCATGATATATGATTAAAAATGTATAACTTAACCAACTCTTGGAATCACCAAAGAAAAGAAGGATGGATTCCTCTATGACCATGATTGGTGGAAACCATAGAGGAAATAAGGATCGGTTTCCTCCATGTCAGAAATGTGGAAAAATTCACCTATTAAAATGTAGAAAATGAATAGTAAAATGTTTTTATGTGTGTAAAATAAGTCTATAATGCAATAAATTGTCACGGAAAAGTGAGGACCTTAATGTAGGAAAATAAATTCTATATTCGAGACCCATTTATAGTTAGTTTTATTGAATGTGAGGAACTTGGGAATTATCCGAGTCAATTCTAACTTTTAAAGGTTAACTCCTAAACCAAGGAAAGTCGGGGTATCAGCTGAGCAACCACATCAAGAGGCTAAGAAATTAGATCTCAGTAAAATATATTTTTCCCATGTTAAATACATTTCTCCAATGAAAATGGTTAAGAAAGGTGAAACTACTCGCATGACCACTAGCAGAGAAGAAATTCTTGATATATTCAAAATTTGCAAACACTCCATAATTGTTTGGATTATTCTTCCCACTGAAGAAAAGTCATAGAATCTTGTTGATTTAGTTTGTAAGTTCACCTATATATGGGGTTTTTCTAGCTGGAGGTTCATTTCTCTTGGTCGAGGTTATTTTCATATAACTTTTCCATTAGATTATCTAAAGAAAATGGCATGGTGGATTGGCTCAATCGGCTTAATGTTAGTTATGGTATTCTTTCAAGGGTGTAATTTTTGGTTATTTCCTTTCACTATTAAAAACACCAAATCTCATGTCTGGATCAAGATTATTGGCCTTAATTAGATATTGTGGCATCCTAAAATCTTATTTGATATTGCATCTGTTGTGAAGATCCCAATCAAGATGGATAGGAATAATAATAATTTCATATTTTTTCATTATTGTAAAGTTCTGATCAAGGTTGATTTGAGAACTATCTTGATCTCAAATGTTGTTTATTCATCACTTGATGATGATATTCCTTTAAAAGTGTAATATTAATGACTTCCTGACATTTATCTGGAGTAAAAAATGATTTTTCATGTTAAGGATAAATGTCACAAGTCTGTGGTTTTCTCATTTTTCTCCTAGATATGGAACCTTAAAGCTTATTGTATAAATAAAATGAGGATACAGTTGACACAGAATAAGGTAGACTCAATTGGTATCACAAAACCCACTCTTGACCAAGGTAATGTGAGAATTAATGGTGGTGTGGCTGAGGAGTTGACACAAGAGACTCATAGGCTAGGGGAGATGAACCCAAGGATCTAAATGGGTGAGGGTCATCTTGTGACTTCAATGAAAAAAACTGACCAGGCATTTGAAGGGAAACAAAATCTAGGTGATGGAAATATTTCAATGATTTAAGAGGAAATCAATAAATTAAGGGAAACTCAGGGGATCTATAGATGGTGGGATGACATCGAGGATGATTACCTAAACAAATATCATATAGTCAGGTATTATCCAAAGGGAAATCTCTTGTTTTGGATGATGATGGTTTTCAATATGTTCCTCATATGAAGGAAAGATGGAGAAAAGATTATTCCTACCTCAAGATGACTATGGTCACTAGGTCTCATACTCCCTTAGACAACTCTAATTGGTATGGTGATTATGATGATTTGTGTCATTTTTATTATGACTTATGATGTTTTATAGTTTATTTTGGATTGATTTAATGATTCTTATATGTCCCCTTTTGTCTCCTTCCTGTACCTCTATTTATTTTTAATATGAGGGATTTTTTTGAATCTTCTAACTATATATATTGTGTTTCAAAAATTGTATCATGTAATTATTTTCATCAATGGTGTTTTTATTATAAGAATCATGAAATATCTATGGATTGTGTTATTTATTGGTATAATATATGTCATCATCTAAGATTAAATTGATAATTATAGATACCATCACGAATTTATGAGTTTAAGTTTGATGATAAGATAAATTCTTTAACCCCCCCCCCCTGAGGTTTTAGGTTTTCTAAGAGGATAGTTTATCTAGATTAAGGGTATTTTAGAGAAATTTATTGTAATATAACCCTTTGGTTTAGTATATGATTCATTGAAAATGTTATTTAATGAATAATGGATTTTAATTTTGTGGGAATAAGATTAACATTATTTCTAGCCTTTATAGTTTATGTTATCTTTGATGTTGTAGTAATTATGGATCATTACAATTTACGAATGTTATTGGATTTATATTAATATACTTTTATAAAAAGGGCCACATATATGCTAGGTGAAAACCCATCACATATTTTGAGCTCATAGGGATTGAACCCATAACCAAAAGGTGACAAGGGTGGATCACATAGCACTAGCCTGCATGAGGCATTAGTTAAAATGTCAGTTTTTAAATTAAATAATTTGAATTATAGAGACTTATGGATTGGATTTAGTTTAATTTTTGGTGTTACTATTGAGGTTTAGATATAGATGTGTTATAGTGGATAACATGTACTAACTCTTTTGGTTTTGGTAAATATTTAGAGACAAATGGGAGGAATTTTCACAATTTTATGGATCTTATGGCCAGTTAAATGTTAATTTCATTTCTTCAGGCATCAAAACTTTATATGGGATATTCATTCTTTATAGTAAGAGGTGAAGTATAAATTTATTAAATAACAACTAAATGATGAAATAGTTATTATATAAAGATATAAAGTAATTATATTTCCTCATGTTCCTAGATAGAAAAATAATTCTTTAAATTTAATAAAAGAATCTCAAAAAAACTTATGTGATTACCTTTATATCTGATGAGTCTATGGTCTTTTAACTCCATACAAATTTAGGGTTTTGTGATCATTGGATTTATCTTGATCATTGAATTTATTATGATTAATGATTTTTATCAGTATATATACTTTTTTAAACTTTTCTTCAATGTACATATTTTCAATTCCCACAATTGTCCTCCTATATGGGAAATGAGTTATGTGTTACTCTATATAACCTTCTTATTTACTATTCCTAATATTAAAAAGAAATTTTTTTAACCCTCTTATTGATATGGTTTTTCAAAAATGGATTTTCCAAATATCAATTCCTTGATTTCTATGGCCACTTTAAATTTTTACGATCAAATTTATTCAAGTATAGGATAATTTAACACCCATATATTTAAAAAAATAACATTGTGTTCGATAGCGTATATGATATGCTACATCGATCTTAAATGACCCACAAAATATATTATTTAAAAATTATTGTTATAACCTAGCCATTGAATTCGGAGGTTTGAATATGATTAATTAAATTGATAAATATATATATATATATATATATATATCCTATCCAATACAAATTTATTGATAAATAATTAGTAAATAATTACTTATATTTTCAGTAAAATCATTTTATGCTTCAAAACATGATTTTTTTTTAAATGGTTTTATTTCATACTGTGTAATTATAATTTATTCAAGAGAAATTTATAAATTATATTTTAAAAAAATAATAATTTTTTTTTTAAATCATCATACCAAATTTATTTTAGGGGTAAGTTTTTTATTTTTATGAAATTAGTGATTTTTCAGTGAATAGTGAAAAATACTACTTTTTGTAAAACTATAATTTCTTTTCAATAAATTAAGTAATATAAAAGTACCATTAAAATTTTAATTTTATTTAAAAGTAAAAAAAAGTATTGTTCATTTATATTAAAAATAATTAATTAAATTTTAATCATATCTACCCTATTTTTTATAATCCAATTTTTTTTGGTTAAAAACGAATTTTTCTAAAAAATGTTCTTAAATACATAATGTCACTCTATTTAATTAACTAAAATTACCTCTAATAAAAGAAATATTATATTTAAATTTATATATTATATATCTAAATATATTAATTTAAATCCATAGAGTTATTATCACTATTCATTTATATAATATAATATCAACTTATACTTGAAAAAAGCATTTCTTGGTAAACCATTTTTGACACGATTTGTGGGGTTTTTTAAACTAAATTATTCAAATTATGTAAATTAAATTTAAAAAAATTGACCAATATTTTTATTCATAATAATTAATATTATTTAATAATTTATCTTAATTTCATTCATAATGATTAATAAAGAGTGTAAAATTTATTTACCATGATTAAGGTTTAAACTGGGATTGCGCATTATATGAACTTGTAATAAAATTAATTTTCTACATGCATAATATTTTTATTTGATAAACTAGATTAATATTAAGAATTATTTGTTCCAAGTTATCAAATAAGTATCATTTTATTTTATACTGAAAGGATAAATTACCTCAACTAAAAAAACTAATTATCATAGTGAAAAATAAAATGGTAAAATTATGTAAACATAGGGGATAAGAAATAACATGTTTATTTTTTGATTTTGATGTATTTAATGACCTTAAATTCCCTAAAAACAATTATTTATCGATTTTTTAAGCACATGGGGTGAGATTTACCTCCAATTATTGAAATTTTTTGGATAAATTCAAAATTTTCACTCCTCCTCAATTATAAATTAGAACTCCCTCCCCTCACTTATTAACACCTAATAAGCCATTTTTCTCAACCAAACCCTAAAAAAATATCTCCCGAACCACATCATACACATTATATATCTACCTTATTAAAAAAAATATAAACTCTAGGGTTATTAATCAATGATCTAATGTATATTCTTTTAAGAGAAGGTAATTACCTTCACTAAGTTCATTTTTTTATTTCTTCTTTTTCCACCATAAATTATTTCTTAATAATTCCAATTTAAAAACATAATTATCTCTCATATATAGATATTTTATTATGTTTATTTAATAAAATTTATTCATATCCACATCCATTACATGGAAAATAAAGTCAATGCTCGTGTGTACGGCAGACTACTACCTCACGAATCGATGTAATTTGGTTTCCATCACTAGATCACATGGATAACCATAACAAATTAAATATTGAATATATTGGAAAAATATAAAATTATTTTAATTCTATAAAATTAATATATAATCCACTTCCTTACCTTTTCAACCATAAAGGGAATGATATTTTTTCTCGCGCGTATGCAGAACATACCATCTCCAAAAAGGTGATGTGATCCATTTTCTAAGTACAACTTTTAAAAAATGATTCTCAAATTTTATATAATGAATAAATATTTTTTTATAAAATTAATATCATTTTTTATATGATGTATCTATATCCCATTCATGAGAACTAAAACTTCAGTGGAAAAACATTTATGAGAAAACAAAGCAGTTAACACCCAAAGCAATGGTAATAATAAAATATTATTAACAAACTAGAAATAATAACCCGAAAAGTCTTCCAGAGGAAGAAATCCCCTAACTACTTATTAAATAAAAGAAAAAGTACATAAGAGCACAACAAAGGATGCAGGATAACAGCTTGCCGGTATCCAGACATCAGTACCAACAAAATCAAGACACATACATATCCTAATACTCATAACCTTCCCCACCGCCATAGTCAAGGATTTTATCTATAGTAGCTGATTCCCATTCTGAGTTCGTTTTATATTTCTTCAAGAGGTTGGCATACTACTCTCTGAGGTTCAGCTGTTCTAATGACAATTCCTCTTTGGTGGAATGTGCACAACCTTTCTTACACCTAGGTACTTCTCCTCTTTCCTTCTTGGATGAATACCTAGTGCTTACTGGCTTTGGAAGATAAGAGTAATCCTTCCTTGCTTTCCTCCTTAGTGGCACAGACTTAATTCCATCACTTTCAAATTCCCTACTTCGCCCACCTTGAAGAATGTCACTATAAGAAGGTCTGACCACTCCGTTGTTTTATTTGTCACTACCCGAGCAGCTTCCCCAGTTTCCTATTCTCTTCACAGAGGTAGAATTATTGACTCAATCATCCTTCCTCAATGAGACATTTTCTGCATCAGCCAGTATCCCTCTCACTGCAGAGTTACTTTTATGCTTAGTCAATGCAGGATATTTCCCTGCCTCAACATCACAACCATCATGTAAATCCATTATAGATTCAGTCATTCCAGACTCCACATGATTCTTGGGAGTGATCTGCACCATTTTAGACAGCCTAGAGTCCTCCATCACAACAAGAACATTCTCATTTTTTAAGCAAGAAAACCTACTGCATGTTGCACATCATCCTTGCACCGCAATCCTATTATCTGACCCCAATAGGGAGAAATCAGCACCACTAGCCATTGTGGACAGCTTTCCAAACCCAAGGTCACTCACCAACCTCTCAAATACATGCTTCACCAATGGGTTAGCATGCATTTTCATATCTTTCAGACCACTTACATTCACAGGATCTTCTATTGGGTTCCCCTGCCACATATCTTGCGCCTCCACCTCATCCAAAGCACCTTTATCCACCAATGAAACAAGAGAAGCATCATCCAATGAAGCCACTGCTTCATCAGCCACAGCATCTCTATTTTGATCACCTCCAGCAAAAATACCCTCATTTCTGCCCTCCATCGCTGGTTGCACCAGCCAAGATTCCTCACATCCTGTTTTTGGTTATGCATCACCAAATTGAACCTCTCCAGTACAAACACCCTCACTGTTACCTTCCACCTCCAGATGCACCGGCCCGGGATCTTCAAGCCCAGGAATTTCCTTCCATGCCATCACTGAGTGGATTCATCTTGTCTTCGCCTTATGACAAACCACATCCATGTGAACAAATATCAAACAGAAAGAGCAATATCGCATCCAGGATTCAAAAACGACTTCTTGCTTCCACCGAAACTCCTCTCCAACAGTTATCCAAACACAGGTAACTGGATCCCTCACAACATCAACCTCAACGCAGATCCTCGGGAAAATTGGATAACACACCACCTTAGTGCGTAGATCCGATCACAAGTAACTCCCCACCATATTCCCAATGACACAGAGAATGTATGGATTTTGAAAAGAAATAGGTAATCCAGGGAGACTTACCCACATCGCAATCGTTGAAGGGTCACGCCTCATGTGAAATTCAAATCTCCAACGGAACAGGTAGAATGAAGAGTCCTTGCATCATCGAGGATCCCTTGACCAAGCCTCAATCAAATCCTCTTCCGAATGAAACCGGATTGTGAGGTGTTTTCGGTCAAGCAAGCCAACGAATGCGTGCTTCCGCAAATTCCAAGCTTCAACAACAAATTTATTGAACACATCCACTGAGGGCCGATTCAGTATGAAGCGTGCAATCAGGTTGAGTCAGTACATATCTGATGCATCGTTTAACTCTGACGGAAGCAGAGTCTAAATGGGTGCCTTTCTAAAAAAACCAGGAAACTTCAGAGACATTCTGATTCTCGAGAATGGAGAAAGGGGATCAAACAAAGTTGGGATATCCCTAACCTTCTTAGGCGAAGGAGGACACAAAACTCCCCCTTCCGACGTGGAGGGGGGAGCAAGCCCCGGCGGAAAATGGCTAGGTCATCCGTCGCAGGGGAGAAGCGAGAGAAGAGATAACTAGTAATAATATGTTACAATGATATCATATATGATATTATAAATTTAAATATGTTTTTTACATAAATAAATAATATTTTTAAAACCATTATAAAGTAGGTGAATTCATTTTCAACTAAATGGAGAACTGAGGTGAGGTACTCTGTCTCAATTCCCCTTCATTGAGGTACATTTTAATGTTATAAATTTAATTTATTTTATATGGTGTATATAATACTCATTTTAAATATAATATTATCAATACTTTATAATTAATGTTAATTTAAGTTTCAATTTAAATTATTTCATTCCAGGTGATTTGAATTGAAAGTTTCCAGTTGTAATGAATTTCCCAACACAGTCTCTTTTAATTTGGTTATATTACTTCTTCATTGTATTTGAAATTATAAGATTATGTATGTAATGAATTTTTACTTTCATTTGTATAATTTTAAAGTTTTTATTTTTATTTAAATTTTACGTGCCTAATTTATTCATTTATTAATTCTCACTTTGACATTTTGATCATTGTAAGGGTTTCTCGTCTCAAATTGTCTTTTTTGGGACATATGTTTTGTTTTACACCTATGCTATTTAATGATGTGTATACACTTTCAATTTGATATGTTATATCTTGAATATATTTATATTTATAGTTTTTATGTTTCATTTTATGTTATTTATTTCATGGAGGTTATGATTCGAACATTTCCAAAGTGGTGAGGGTTTATTTCAAAATTTAATTGTTATTCATATTTTTCTATATTTAAGTATTCTTTTAGAGAAATATTTAATATTTACATCTTAGACCTGATTTATTTTCTTACCCTTTGTTTATTCATGAATTTTTCATGTCATATAACCATTTTCCTCTCTTTGGTACTTAAAATGATTGAGAAAATGTTTTTAAAGAAAACTAACATTATTTCTCTCTTCAGTTGAAAAAAAAAATTCTTCTATATCCATGTTTTCTGAAGAAAAAAAATCTTTTTAAAATTTTAAAACAAAAATAATTAAATATATTTTTACCCATGTTTTACTCTTAAAATTTTTTCAAAATGAATCTTCCCATCATTTTATAAATGAGATACTTTTTCCTTTTATTAAAAAAATGTGAAAGTAGTATTTTTTTAACATGCTATAAATTTAAGGGATTTCTATCCATCATGGACACTTATTACATTGAAGATTAATTTAAAATATTATAGTTTTAGTTTTGAATGAAATTTTCTACCTAATATTCTGAGTTCACCTTTATTTTCTTTATTTTATCTAGGATATGAAGAAGGAATCTTTGAATGAGATAAAGGATGTATAATATTTACATTCCCTTTACTATAATTTATATTTTCAAATTTAATGCAAGACTCGAGTATATATCTCATTTACCAAGACTACTAAACAATTTGGTCCTTCGATATATGATTCCTTGAATCTAGTTCAATTTTAATAAATTAAACAATGGCTTTAGGATACTATAATCGAGGTATTTATAAAGGGACTTTTTCTTTTGTTTTTTTGAAAATTAAAATTCACCATCCTCCATATCAAATATTTATGGACACCAGCAATTAATGTGCCCAATTATTCCACAATGGAAACATGTTAGAGGTAGTTTCCCCTCAAATATTCCTTTATCCTTTTTAATCTTATTTTCTATAAGAGATAATAAATTTTCACTTATATCCTATTCAATTTTAGTCTTTTAAATATTTTGTTTCCTCATAGTTTTAAATTTTATCTATTCATATGAATATTCAAATAAATATTCTAGATTTACTCACATTTCATATGTAACTAGTTTTTATGAATATCATCAAGATATATTTTTGGATGATTTAACTGTTTAAGTAAATACACTTTTAGAATATAAATATATGGTAATTTCAATATGACATTATTTATTATATTAGAATCATTCATCTCATATCTAAGTCCATGAATGGATCTACCCATATATATAAGAAAATTAATGAAATAATCAACATTTTAAATGAAAATAAATTTCATGCCATTAAATATGTTTGGAAAACTTGTAGTTTTATCTCCTTCACTTTAGTATCACCTTCATAAATATTAACAAGATTTTCCAAAATTCATTTGGTTACTGGTAAATACACCAATTTCATGTATATCTAATTAGAAAATATGTCGTGAACCATCATATTGGGGCCCATACCATGACTCCCCATGACCGCCTCCAATAGTCTAGGGGTGGGTGACTAACACCGAGTAGGTATATCACTAACATATGAGGAACTTTTCCAGTACATGTACACACTCACACATCTCCATGACTATATAAATACTGAAATTTAAAAAAAATAACTAAAAAATCATGTATGCATACATCTAAATCTCATAACCGGAGTACTATAGGAAGTAATGAAAGGTAAACATGGTTAAAAACAAGCCCACCATAAAGATTATATAACACATGTAACACCCTGACCCCAGAATCCCAGAGTCGGTGCATTATTACATATCATTGGCATGATCACAAAAGATGAAGTCTCTAAAGACTGATCGGTTTAGTATCCTTGGAAATACTAGATACATTCATAAGGTTTACATTACATCATTAAATGGAAAACTAAAACAACATTTTTTCCAAGGACCACACTCATATCCCCTCAAGCTATCCTTATAGGTCAGTCATAAAATACTTCTTCGCATCCTGGGAAAGATAAAACATAGAAATGGGTGAGCTCAGATGCTCTGTAAGGATAACAATATAGCGGAAACTTTCATAAATAAGCATAAACATTTAAGGAAATGTATAAGACTAAAACGAAATAATTTTAAACTAGAACTTCAGCATAATATGGAAAAGATAAAATCAAATAATTCTATATACTTATTCACATGAATATTCTAATAGTCGAATAATCACATGCAATATCAATATCCACTTTCATAATGATGGAATGCATAATGCCAGACTTTCATAACCACATAGTCAAGGCCTTGTGCCAAGACTAAAAATAAGTTTTTGTAAAGGCCTTGTTCCAAGACACTATTTTGTCTCATGAGACCTACTGATGCACCAAAGAGCTATAGCGGGCTCCACTTGTCACTTACTAAGTCCAATGAATTCCTCAATTGAAAAGGTTTAAACATAACATTAACATCTATATTAAAACTGGCATACAAAATGCCAACACTTTATCCATAATCCATGAATTGTATGAAAATAAAACATTCACAGTAAAACATATCAAAAAACCTTCAATACAATGTCGAAGTTTTGTATCATAAAAAATCAACTTCAAATAAGCATAGAATCCATCAAATGATGTGGACATAGATGAAATCAGAACCCTTTTTAAGGAAATATCTCTTTCTATTTTGAAATCATTTAAAAATAATATAATTATAAAAGAAAACATTTATTCTGTAAATATTCTTATAAGCTTGTAAGGGAATCTTTGATGATGTTATAATGATGGAAAATAGCCGCACCCATCGTATAAGTTAAAAAACATTCTTACCTTAATTTTGTCGAAAAGGTCATAAAGTACCTTGTTTGGGAAATGACGAAACGATTCCTTTAAAAACATATAAGGTCAAATAATTGTATATATGAATTTACCCTCATTGTCTAGTAAATATAAAAAATGTTTTAAAATACATTTTTAAGAAACATGGATGTGGATGATAAAGAGGTCCCAGTAGATAATTACATATAAACAACCTCAGATAATGAAGAGATTGTTAAATTAACCCTTACCTTGTACTTTTCCTTGGTCAAGGGTAGGTTAACATCTGGTATAATGGTGAAATAATTGTTATTAAATTATACAAGAATCATATAAATTAATATGATATCATATATGATCTTTTAACATTGATTTGATAATAATATTTTAGTATTATCATCGTTTTAGGTGTTAATTGATTCGTTTTCCTTTATATGCTTTGTTATGTAAGTAATATTTGTTATGGATAAGATGTATCTTATTCATATTCAGAATTATATTAAGTGTTTAAACATTATTTTTAATCATATAATGAAAATTATTCTTGAATGGATACGATGGGGAATGAATCTCATCGTGTTCGTGGAGACGATAATCCGTACGTACGCACGAGCGACCGTATCATTTTTTGATATTAAAATAATATATAATTGGATGGTATATCATATATAAAGAATAATTATCATGTTATATTTATTATTTACATAAATTTCACATCATTGTTATACCCATCTAAATAGAAAGGTATTGAATAACAATTACACCACGACGTAGAGACGGTAAGCCGTATGTACGCATGTATGGTGACATGTCATTAAAAGGATGGATAGAATAATGAATAAGGTTGTAACATATTTTTAATAACATCATATTATATAGAAGATACTAGAGTTATTATTTTATAATGGAAACAACAAAGAAAGATGAAGTGGAAGAAGAAAGGAACTTGAAAGAGGTGATGAAATATTTACCTCTTCTTCGGGTTCATTGTTTTGATTTGATCAAAATGGATTCTTAGGTTGGATTTATGACTAAAGTAAGTACTCTAGGATGAAGGTAGGATAGTTTAGAGGGTATTTGGGCTGGTTTTGGCTGATCCAAATGGCTTTTAGGGTGTGAATTATAAGGAAGGTGAAGTGCCCTTTTATAAGAGGGGTGAGGGGCACCTTAAGAAAATCTAGAAATATTATTCTATAATAAAATAATTTTCGGTTTATAATCGTTACAAAATGAATTATTTAAAAGATAAGGTGGTTATGGGTCAACAAACACTCATCCAATAGGTTTTAGATAGGTTTGGGTCACTATATTAACTTTATTTTTTAGATTTAACTCTTAGTTAAATAGTTTGACATTTACCATGTCTCTTTGTATTTTTTTCATTATATGGTTTATAAACATACTATAGACTTCTAAGAGAACCCCAAGTGGTTCATTAATGATACACCTATCATTATATAAGTCTTTTTCCCGAACCTTAGTTTTTTAGGAATAGAATTTCAATTAATAATATAATATTTTTTTTAAAACTCTTTTATGTCAATTTTGACACTATTTGGTATTTTGTTTTTGGTAAATTCATAACAGAATTATTACTTCAATAAAATTAATATAACCAGCCCTAACATGTCATATTAACCTAGAAAATTATGTTAATCTATAAAAAGTCTCAAATTAGGTAATTACTACATCATCATTGTGTCATAAATAAATTTCAATATTTAATGTCTAAAAATTATAAATAAAAACCCATTATGTAGGAAATCTTTTTAGCTTTATAATGAATATTTATAGACTAATTTATCTTATTTATAACCCTATATTAAAAAAAAGTAGTTATTAAACTTTGAATTTAACACTTTTAACTCTTCTTTGAATTAATTAATAATAAATGTCCTAATCTAATCCAAGTGGATCAAAAAGCTTCATATTTTATTCCTAAGTTTTTTTTGTATAATTATACTTATCCAATAGAATTATGACATGTGTTATGGTAATAATAATATCATTTTTACCCTTAATTACCCTATTTACTTTTAACTGTGGTAAATAAAAGTAAAAAAGTTATTATTCACCATGAATTATTTTCATCTTATTGAACCACATTTTACTTACTGATATCAACCGTGTCTCTCATTGTTTTGAAATTAAACTCACAAAAGCAGTAAAATTAAGGTTTATGTAAATTTGCAAATGCTCCTAAGAGGTGGTTAAAAGACGGTAAAAAGTTAGATAAAATTTTTATATGTCTAAAATTATTATACACTGACTCCAATGAATTACATTGAATTTATATAGGTATTATGTAAATATTTTGACCTAAAATAAATTTAAATAAAATGAAAAATTATTTAAATAAAAATTTGGTTTTAAACTATAACTTAGTGTTTTTCACTATTCATCAAAAATTGAATGTTTTCAGAAAAATACCTAAAATTTACCCTAAGATAATTTTGATATTCTAAATTCAAAAATTAATTCTATTTTAACAATTTCAAAAAATAGAAGTTTTTTTAATTAATTTAAAATTAATTATCGTTATCAAAAACAAAAGATGTATTTTTAAGAAATAATATCTATCAAAAGATTGACACTTGTTTATGTCCAATTTCAAATGAAATTACTTACAATGATGATCATTGGATTAAATCGTAAAAATATAATATAATTATAATTAAAAACCATTAAAATTTATAATTAAACACTATAAATTATTTTGATTAAAAAATTTGTTTTCAGTTAAAATATAGTATTTTTTACTATTCACCCAAATATAAAAGTTATCAGAAAAACTTCAAAAATTTATTGAAACTAAATTCTTATATCCCGATTCTAAAAAAGAAGTTTATTTTGTAAAATTAAATATATAAATGTTTCAAATATTGAATTTAAAAAGGGTACGTCATTAAAAGGAGGTAAAATTGTATTTTTTGAAAAATAATTCTTTTATCTGAAAAAAATGAATTTTTTCTTACATTATGTCTAAGAAACTCATAATATGAATTCTAAAATTATAAGGATTATATAAATTTCAAAATTCAGTTAATACTATTCATAACCTCTTTTGAACGACTAGTTTGGTAAGTCGTGGTGCGCTTGAACTCAGTGTTGCGTGTAGTGCAAGTTATTGAATTACATTGAAAAATGACGTACTATAAAATCGAGGGGTGTTAAATTCTTCCCTCCTTCAATAAATTTTGTCCTCATAATTTGAAATTTTTCTTCGAAAATAAAAGGTTGAAAATAGAAAATACCTTCATGCGAAAACCCACATTGGAAATTGGGTTAATAAAATTAAGTCTTAATAAGAGGAAAAGGGGAATGAAAAAATCCCCAAAAAATTATGATCTCGATTAGGAGAACATTGGTGGAAATTAAAGACACATAATTATGGGGAAAACATAAATATTTATAGGGAGTGATTGAGGTCATCAGTCATAAACAATTTTATAATTGAGGGCCTCAAATCCATCAACCAATGATGATTTAAAATATCATCGGATCAACACAACATAACGTATTAGGATAACACATTTTTAGTTTTAATATTCCTTACCTAAAGATTAAGAATTAATTTCTTTATATAATAATAGAATGAAAATAAATATACTTGATAAGTAGAGTTCTATCCTTTTATTAATTTCTACCAAAAACTCATCCTTCACTCTAAAAGGTAATAGAACTTAAAATAAATATTCTATTTATCCTATTCGTATAGGGTTCCAAAAAATGAATTTATAATTCATCTAAAATACCTTTTAAAAAAACTACATTATTCAATCCAGAACATCACATGGGTCAGTGGTAGGTGATACACCCTTGTCGCCATTCGGTTGTCGGTTTAAGTCTCGCGGCCTTGACGGACACGACGGGTTGTCGCCCGACCTCTAAGTTGTACTTTTTGTGGAAATCCAAAAACAATCTCAAACTAGAATTATCCAAAATACTTTTGTCAAAACTCACAGTCCAATATTTATAAGGAAGGTAAACACAATGAAGATTATTTTTTCCACGTAATAACATGTGAACGCCTTCATCATGTATTCTTTTAAAACACTGCAACATCCAAAATTACCATAAAAACTTATTGATTACATTCATGCTCCCTTATTCCTTATAGAAGACTGGATATACTCCTTCAATCCAAAAATGTTTTAAACTCCATCAATGATGGAATATACAAATCATTAATCAGTTTCAAGGTAGTCAAGAATATCCAATATAATTTATCCAAATCAATCATGTAATATTCCAAAATCACTACCTCGGTATGAGAACCATATTATAGTTTATCTTTCTCTCAACCATATATTTTCTAAAAACGTAACCTAATATTGAGTCACTTTTCTTGGTTCCACACAATCTCAAGTCCTTAATGAAATAGTAATGCAGCACAATCCTTATATACTCAATAATTCTTATAACATGTACATCATTAATACAATACTAAAATGACACAATAATTTAATAACAACATAATAAATATAATCATTCCTCTTCATATTCAGTAGTATCATAACTTTATTATTATCCAATAGCAGCATTTGGGGTATACTCTGATGATTTGTACATTGATTCGCGTAGTGTCCCAACTCCTTCCAGATGAAGCATTGTACATTTGAAACTTTTTTCTTACCCTTTCAATCACGTACTTGGTATCCTTTTTCTGCACACTTATAACTAACTCACATTCCCTTTAAGCATTTACCAAGGTGATTCTTTCCACAGTTATCACATATGGAAAAATTATTCCTTTCCCTCTTCCCTTTATCCATCTTTCACTCTTCCATCCTTTTCTTCTCTTGCTTCCCTTCAAATCCATAAGACTCAAAGAATTCTTTACTTATCTTATTAACACATGATACTATTTCTTAATATTTTTAGAATACATGGGAGACTATTTCCTTTCTAAATTTTGGCTTAATACTGTGAAATATATGATCTTTCTTACTCTTTGGATTATACATATTGTTGAAGTTCACATTCCTTCTACTGGGTTCCACTTCTATACAATGGCATACACTAAGTGAGTTTATGAATTGAAATAAATAATTCAAAAATTGTAAATACCTAACATAAATTGATCATTTTATGGATATAATCCGTAATCATAAAAAATATTTTCTTTGAGGAGGTATATACTCATAAATCCCTCAAAATTATTTGTAAAGAAAATGAGAATTGTCCTAAGAATATCCCCTAGGAGTGTCGTAACCAAGAGTGTGGTAAGGCCTATTATCGTGCACCAGTTCCCACTCGAGTCTAGCTCAAAGAGGTGTTTTCTGGTTAAACCCCTAGGTACATCTGTTCCAGAGCCACCTCTACCTGCTCGTATCTAGACAGGGATGTATTGCTTAGAAAACTCACAAAATCTCTACAATACAAAAATTCTAGGAAGTTCTTCTATACTAATCCTCAAAGTCTATCTTAGGGATATGTGCTCTAATCAGAGTTTATCTAAATCTAGTTTCCAATGTTTGTACTAAACTTCCTCTAATACCAAATGTAATGCCACGACCCCAGAATCCTAGAGTCGGTGCATTATTACATATCATTAGAAAGATCACAAAAGATCAAGTCTCGAAATACCGATCAGTTTTGTAGCCTTGGAAATACTAGATACATTCATAAGGTTTACATTACATCATAAATTGGAAAACTACAACAAAATTGTTTCCATGGACCACACTCATATCCCCTCAGACTATCCCTATAGGTCAGTCATCATATACTTCTTCGTATCCTGAAAAAATAAAACATAGAAAGGGGTGAGCTAAAATTCTTAGTAAGGATAACAATATAACGGAAACTTTCATAAATAAGCATAAACATTTAAGGAAATGTATAAGACTAAAACAAAAGCCTTTTAAACTTGAACTTCAAAATAATATGGCAAAGATAAAATCAAATAATTCCATTTACTTATTCACATGGATATTCTACTAGTCGAATAATCACATGAAATATCAATAGCCACTTTCATAATGATGGAACGCATAATGCCAGACTTTCATAACCACATAGTCAAGGCCTTGTTCCAAGACTACAAATAATATTTTTTCAAGGACTTGTGACAAGACACTAGTTTGTCTCATGAGACCTAACGATGCATCAAAGAGCAATAGCAGGCTTCACCTGTCACTTACTAAGTCCAATTCATTCCTCATATGAAAAGGTTTAAACATAACATAAACATTCCTATTAAAACTGGCATACGAAATGTCAATAATTTATCCATAAACCATGAATGGTATGAAAATAACACATCTACAGTCAAACATATCACAAAACTATCAATACAATGTAGAAGCTTTGTATCATAACAAATAAAATTCAAATAATCTTAAAATACATCAAAAGATGTTGACATAGATGAAATCAAAACCCTTTTTAGAGAAATATCTCTTTCTATTTTGAAATAATTTAAAATTTATATAATTATTAAAGAAAAAATTTATTTTGTGAATATTCTTATAATCTTGTAAGGGAATCTTTGACGATGTTATAATGACAGAAAATAGCTGCACCCACCGTATAAGTTAAAAAAATATTCATAGCTTAATTTTGTCGAAAAGTCATAAAGTACCTTATTTGGAAAACAACGGAAAGATTCCTCTCAAAACATATAAGGTCAAATAAGGGTATTGATATCTTTACCCCGTTATCTAGTAAATAGTAAAAATGTTTTGAAATAAATTTTTAAGATATATGGATGTAGATGACAAAGATGTCCCAATAGAAAATTATGTATAAACAACCTCAGATAATGAAGAGATTGTTAAATTAACCCTTACCTTGTACTTTTCCTTGGTCTAGAGTAGGTTAAACTCTTGTATAATGGTGAAATAATTGTTATCAAATTATAAAAGAATCATATACATTAATATGATATCATATATGATCTTTTAGCATTTCTTTGTTAATAATATCTTCGTATTATCATTGTTTCAGGTGTTAACTGATTCGTTTTCCTTTATATACTTTGTTATGTAAGTAATGTTTTTTATGGATATTATGTATCTTATTCATATTCAGAATGATATTAAGTGTTTAAAAATTATTTTTAATAATTTAATGAAAATTATTTTTGAATGGATACGATGGGGAATGAATCTCATCGCGTTCGTGGAGACGGTAATTTGTACGTACGCACGAGCAACAATATCATTATTTTGATATTAAAATAATATATAATTGGATGTAATATCATATATATATAATAATTATCATGTTATATTTATTATTTAAATCAATTACACATCATTATTATACTCATCCAAATAATAATGTATTGAATAACAATTACACCATGACGTTGAGACGGTAAGTCGTACGTACGCACGTATGGTGACATGTCATTAAAAGGATGGATAGAATAATGAATATGGTTGTAGAATATTTATAATAACATAAAAGTATATAGAAGAGACTGGAGTTATTATTTATAATGGAAACAACAAAGAAAGAGGAAGTGGAAGAAGAAAGGAACTTGAAAGAGGTGATGAAATATTTACCTCTTCTTCGGGTTCTTCCTTTTGATTTGATGAAAAGAGCTACTTTGGTTGGATTTCTGACTAAAGGAAGGCCTCTAGGATGAAGGGAGGATAGTTGATAGGGTATTTGGGTATGGTTTGGCTGAGCCAAATGGCTTTGAAGGTGTTAATTAGAAAGAAGGGGGAGTGCCCTTTTATAAGAGGGGTGAGGGGCCCCTTAGGAAAAGCTAAAAATATTATTTTATAATAAAATCATTTTCAGTTTATAATGGCTCCAAAATGAATTATTTAAAGTCTAAGGTGGGGATGGGTCTAAAAACACTTAATTATTAGGTTTTAGACATGTTTTGGTCACTATATTAACTTTATATTTTATATTTAACTCTTAGTTAAATAGTTTGACATTTACCATGTCTTTTTGTATTGTTATATTATATGGTTAATAAAATTATTATAAAATTATAAGAGAACCCCAAGTGGTTCATTAATTATACACATATCATTATATAAGTCTTTTGGCCAAACCATAGATTTTTAGGAATATAATATCAATTAATAATATAATATATTTTTTTAAAAACACCTTTATGTCAATTTTGACACTATTTGGTATTTTGTTTTTTCTAAATTCATAAAAGAATTATTACTTTGAAAACAATTCATCTAACCAACCCTAAAATTTTATATTATCCTATAAAATTATTTTAATTCATAAAAAGTCTCAAATTACATTTATTTGGCTATTTATAATGTCAACTATTTTAATCATTCATTAATATAGTAATTACTACATCATCATTGTGTCATAAATAAATTTAATTATTTAATTTCTAAAAATTATAAATAAAATACCATTACGTATTAAATATTTTTGGCTTTATAATGAATATTTATAGACTAATGTATCTTATGTATATCCCGATATTAAAAAAATTTAGTTATTAAACATTGAATTTAACACTTTTAACTCTTCTTTGAATTAACTAATAATAAATGTCCTAATCTAATACAAGTGGAGAAAATAGGTTCATATTTTATTTCTAAGGTTGTTTTTGGACTAATTATATTTATCCAATAGAATTAGGACATGTGTTAGGGTGATAATAATATCATTTTTTCCCTTAATTACCCTATTTACATTTAATCGTGGTAAATAAAAGTAAAAAGTTACTATTCACCAAAAATTATTTTCATGTTATTGAACCACATTTAACATACTGATATCAACTATGTCTTTAGAATTTTTGAAATTCAACTCACAGAAGCGGTAAAATTATGTTTTATGTGAATTTGCAAATGCTCCTAGGAGGTGGGTAAAAGATGGTAAAACGATCGATAAAATTTTTATATATCTAAAATTATTATAAACTGACTCCAATGAATTAAATTGAATTTATATAGGTGTTATGTATCTATTTTGACCTAAAATAATTTTAAATAAAATAAGTAATTATTTAAATAAAGGTCAGTTTTAAACAATAATTCAGAGTTTTTCACTATTCATCAAAAATTGAAATTTTTCAGAAAAATACCTAAAATTCACCCTAAGATAATTTTGATATTATGAATTGAAAAATGATTTCTATTTTACCAATTGCAAAACATATAAGTTTCATTAATTAATTTAAAATTAATTCCCATTGTCAAAACCAAAAAGCGTATTTTTAAGAAATAATAATTATCGAAAGATTGACCCTTGTTTATGTCCAATTTCAAAGTGAAATTACTTAAAATGGACATAATTGAATTGAATGGTAAAAATATAATCTAATTATACTTCCAAACCATTAAAATTTATAATTAAACACTATAAATTATTTTGATTAAAAAAGTTGTTTTGAGTTAAAATATAGTATTTTTCACTATTCACCCAAATATGAAAGTTATCAGAAAAACACCAAAAATTTATTGAAACTAAATTCTTAGGTCCCAATTCTAAAGAAGAAGTTTTTTTGTCAAATTGAATATATAAAAGTTTCAAATATTGGTTTTAAAAAGGGTTTGTCATTAAAAGGAGGTAAAATTGCATTTTTGAAAAATACTTCTTTTATCTAAAAAAATGAATTTGTTCTTACATTTTGTCTAAGAAACTCATAATATGGATTCTAAAATTATGAGGATTATATAAAGCTCAAAATTCAGTTAATACTATTCATACCCGCTTTTGAACGGATAGTTTGGTAAGTCGTGGTGCGCTTGAACTCAGTGTTGCGTGTAGTGAAAGTTATTGAATTTCTTTGAAAATATAATGTACTATGAAATCTAGGGGTGTTACAACACAAGTCCAACCTGAAAAAAAATGTACTATGACTGCTGTCTAAAATAATAGGAAACACACCTCAGTCTTCTTGGCCTCACTATGCATTGTTTGGTCCTAGTCTGCCTAGGACTCAATCAAAATTTTGATTAACTGTATAATACCTGACACATACGGGAAAATACCATGCAGGGGTGAGTATAACAATACATGATAGGAAACTCCAAAACAAAAAATCATATATCAAAGGAAATATAGTAATCTATTCATAGTTATATGTCTATATCACATATAACAATAATGTCCAGGTATACTCAACCAAGAAACACAGTCTAGCTTCAAGTCAAAACCATAGTATATCAGACTAGGATTTTAGCTCAAAGGTTCCAAAAAGTACTCATCTGGGAGAAAACTCTCCTAAGTTCGATAGCATTGATGGAGTCCATCTGAGAGGTAATGATCATTGGGTCTTGTCATGAGAAAGATGCATGTTGATATATCTAACAAGAATATGATACATAGATGAGGATCACAACTAGGTCCATGAGGTGATACCAACAACTCAATCTTGATTAACCCACTAAGTATCGGATATGTGCCCAGTAAGATTGGTCATTTCAATACCAAGAACTCTAACTAGGGTATGAATATGAATAGAGGATCCCACTCTAGGCCTCTTTGGGGGATTTTAACAACTCTATCCATGAAGTCCCACTATAGGGATCTTTGTCCTAAGAGTAGTAAATGATTCATTCCAACCTTCAAGGAAAGGATAAGGGGAACAAAACCTAATGAAACTTTTCGATGATATGGGGTACAAGAGATCTAATACATGTAAGAAAGAGTACACAACATGTAGGGTGGTTACACACCGTGTCCGTTGAACATAGGTTCTGCCCGTGTAAATGGATAATGTCATCAAAATGTGTCTGCGTAGTATAGAAGAGTACACATCATGTGGAGGGGTTACATTCCATTTCCCTATAAACTGGGTCATGTCCATGTAATCTAGTCATGTGATAGTACATGATATCAGGATGTTTTCTAGTACATGGTGTCAGACTGTTTACTCATTCCCATATACCAGTACACGAGTTAGTTCATATACATGATCCAAGCCTTGTTGTGATGGGTATTTTATGTCTTGTAGGGTGGCTACAAGTTGTGTGTGATCCAAGCCATGTCCATTTACTTTATGAGGTACATGTACTTCATGAGGTACATGTTGAGTCATTCAAAAGGGGGCTACAAGTTGTGTATCAATGGGAAACAATACAAGTATTTTAGGTTTTTCCAAAAACCCTTCTTCTTCATCCCATTGAAATTTGTGGCTCCATTACTTAGGAATATGGCTCCAATCAAGTTAATAGTCTTGGATCTTCTCAGTCAAGCCTCGTTGTCTCTCGAACAACTGATTCTGGTGTCTAATCCATTGTAAAATGGATCTATTGATCATTCTTCATTCTATGTCGAAGAACTCCAAATAATTAAAAATTGGGAACCCTTTTCATTTGAATCATTATGTATTCATTATTTCACCTCCATCATTTTGTGTTGATCCTAGATCTACAATTTCAAATCGTTGTGACAAAAAATGGGTTCACAACAATAAATTGATTGAGATTTATCATGTTGTGGTCCAAACGAATAACACCCATAAAGAACGATGAATGGGGGGATAAGAATCACAAATAAATCAAGATGAATAGACCTTGATTGATGTTTGTGTCAATATAGATTAATTTATATTAGAACGATAATCAAATAAATCAAATTAAGAAATAAATTATCCTGTCAAAACCCCATATAATAATCCCATATCACAATATGCATTATATATGAATCAATAAATTCATTGAATTATGCACATTCATCATATAAATAATAATCAGGGAATAAATAAACAAAATAAATTCCCTACCTCGATTTGGTTTCATCACTGATGGAGAAAGATGTGTCATTTTCGTCATTGGAAATATCGGTCAAATTTGAGGTGTGTCGATCATTGATTTGTAACTTTTTCCTTATTCACCTCATAGGATTTTCCAAGGATCCCTCCAATGTTCCTATAAAGTCTCTAGGGTTATATGGATCATCTTGGGATTTTTTCATTATAGTCCATTAAAATAATAACCAATCATTGCATCAAACATTTGAAATAAAATAATTTTATTCCATTATTTTATTCATTTATGCACCCATGGTGAATTTCCTACAAATGACTCATGCTGACTAATTTGAAGTTGTTCTAATGGTGAACCTCATGTATTGAGTTCAACATATCCCTTGGATTTATTATTTGGGAACCTATTTAGATGTTATTAAACTTTTTTAGAAAACCCACACATGCATTCTATTTAATATATTTCAAACATTTATTTCAGACACACTGAGCCTCAGAATTCCACACCTTCTTAGTGCCTTCTCTCAAAATTAATCCATATAATATCAAAAAATAAGACATGGAAATCCAAGATATTAAATTCTCCCCCACTTTGGGGCTTTACAACCCTAAAATCCAAAATAATGGGTACTCAAAAATATGTGGGTATTAAGCACGAATCTTAGCCTCCCACTCCCATGTTCTCTCATGGATATTCTCATGCTTCCACTAGACACATACCAAAGGAATAAATTTCCCATGTAGGGTCTTCTCATGTAGAACTTTGATCTCCACTAATTAATCAACAAATATCACTCCATCCTTGATGTCCATCTCACCCCAGTCAATAACATGTGAGGGTTCATTCATGTACCTCCTAAACTATGACACTTGGAAGATGTCCTATACCCTTTCTAACTAAAGAGGTATAGCTAAGTTGTACACCACCTTACCAACTCTACGTATAATCTAGAAAGGGCTGATGAACCTTGATGATAGCTTTCCGCCCCATCCAAATCTCAGAAATCCACATTGAGGTGAAACCATTAGGAACACATGGTCTCCTTCCTTGAACTCATAATTCCTCTATTACCTATCAAAATAAGACTTATAACATATTTGAAAAGTTTTCTTTCACTCTTGGATCATCTTAAACTTCTCTATTATAGCTCAAACCAACTCTAGGCTCATGATTTCGGACTCTCGTGAGTCAGTCTAGAAAAGAGGTAACCTATAGGGTTTCCCATAAAAGTCCTTGAATGGTTCTATACCTATAGTGGAATGGTAGCTATTTTTTATGAAAAATCCACCGGTGGTGGGTGATCCTCCCAACTATAGCCAAAGTCCAACATTAAATCTCGCATCATTTCCTCCCAGACATGAATGGTCTTCTCATTATGGAAATCATTTTGTGGGCAGAATGTTATGATATATCCTAACTAGGTCCCAAAAACCTCCTACAATACCTTCCACAATTAGGATGTAAAGCATGAATCATGATCAGAAACAACTATCGATGGGACTCCATGGAGTTGAACTATCTCTTTCATGTAGAGGTGTCACAATCTCTCTACTGAACTCTGCCCTCAAATATCTAGAAACTGGGACGACTTTGTGAGTTATTCTAAGATCACCCATATGGAATCATGTCCCCTAGGAATACATGGTAATACCATAATGAAGGCCATTAATATCCCATATTACTTTCATTATTCAACCTCAAGGGGTTGGGTAAAACTAGCTGGAACTTATTGCTTGACCTTCACTTACTGACAAGTAAGGCATTGAGAGATGAACTCTCCAACTCCTTTATTTATCCCTGGACACCAAAAATGATATTGTAGGTCCTATTACAATACCATAAAACCTATAATTACCACCAAAATATATGTATGAAACTCTATCTGAGCCTATTTTTCAACATCACTTGTACCGCCATGCATCCTTTGAAAATAACGATGTGATCCCCACCTTTATGAAATCCATTAGGAGCATACTACATGGATATCTAAGAATTTATGGTTTCATAGTCACTATCTCCAAGTTATGACTCTCGGATGACCTATAATAGTGGATGTGTTACAACCATTGACTATAGGTAAGCTACTCTATCTCCATCCACAAAGGATAACTCCAACGAGACCAAATGCTCCAATTCCTCAATCAGAAACTGTGAAAAACATCTCTTGCTGATAGTATATATAACCACATTCTGCTTCCTAGTAGTAAAGAAAATTTTAAAGTCATAATCCTAGAGGAATTCTATCCATAACCTCTATCCCAAGTTGATATCCTTCAGTGAGAAGATATACTTGAGAATCTTGTGATCATAGTAGACGATAAATCGCTCATCCATCAGGTCATGTCACCAAATCTTCAAAGTGAAGATAACTACTACTAAATCAATATCGTGGGACATGTAGTTATTCTCATTTGTTCTCAACAGACCTGAACCATAGGAATTCATCACTTTCCTCTACATCATAACACAACCATTCCTAGTTCCTGATGCATCATAAAGCACTACATACTCGAAACCTTCCTCTAGTAATCTCAATATTAGAGCGCTCGTGACACTCTACCTCAACCACTGAAAATCCTAATGCAACCTATATATCCACACACAATTATTCCTCTTCCAATTAAATGATATCATGGTATCTAATATTCTATATAAATTAGGTGTGAATCTTCAGTAATCCTCTGACAACATAAGGAATCTCTGAACCTCTATCACGCTCTTAGGTGGATCCCATTCTAACACTACCTCGACCTTGGTCAGGTCCACTACCACTCCATCCAATGATATAACATGTCCCAAAAAGTGAAAATATTTAATATATAACTAGAACTTTTAGAACTTTCTGTAAAGCTGGTGCACTCAGAGTACATCTAAAACTATCTTTAAGTTTCTCACGTTGTCCTCCTCAGATATTGAGTGCACAAGGACATCATTGATGAAGACTACTACAAACCAGTCTATGTAAGGCCGAAATATACATTTCATGAGTTCCATGAACATTATTGGGTTTTTTTCACTCAAAAGGGCATCACCAAGTACTCATAGTTACTATAACGACATCTGAATGTCATCTTCTATATATCCTCATCTCATACTCATAGTTGGTGATAGCCTGATCTAAGTTCAGTATTCTAGAATCGATATGCCCCTATAAAATCATCAAAGGGGTCATTGATTCTAGGTATTGGATACTTACTCTTCATATTCACCAAGTTCCATCACTGGTTTTCCACACACAACCTCAAGCTCCCATCTGCCTTCTTGTTAAATAAAACTGGGGCTACCCAGGGTGAAACACTGGGCCTCATAAAGCCCTTCCTCGGAAAGTACTCCAGCTTCACCCTCAGATCATAAAGCTCTGTGGGGAGCCATCCTATATTCTATAATAGATATTAGTGTCATCTCATGGAGCTGATAAATTCATAATTACATCCCTCACTGGGGAGGTAAACTAGAAACATTTTTAGGAAAGACCTCCTTGTACTCTGCCATCAAAGTAGGAAACTATGAACTCATAAAATCCACTACACCAATGGTTAAGAAAGAAAACTGAATAGTAATCATCTGCACCCTCTAATGCATGAGTCTATCTTTGACTTTCTAGGTTTCCTTTTCACCGATAAAAAAACATGGTTCAATCACTATGGGAAAGCCACACCCTGTACCTAAAACAATTGATATGGGTATAAACTATAAATAACCAGTCTGTACTAGAATGAAATCGTAAGGCCCCAACACTGCTACTAACAGATTTCCATAGAAACTCTCTCTTACAAGAGTAAAGTCACACTACCAACACAAGTGTGTGGTTACTAAGTCTTATTTGTTAGGAGTCTCCAAGTGTAATGGTAGAGTCAATGGTTCAATCGGAATCTCTAAGTCACATACAACATTACTGGAAATAAAGTAATGAATAGAAATTTTTCCTATGATTAATTTATCAAAGGTAGAAAAGAAACAGATCGTACTAAGATTCATTCCTGGAGCCCCTAGGTCATAAGCCTCAACTTCCTACATCTATCCCCACCCCTGTCCTCTAGCTCCTTGAGCCTAGTATGGACCATCTGAGAGTGGTGGCACTAACATGTCGAAATGTAGACTACCTCCTACTAGTCTCCCAATTTCTATGCCACATCCTCTTCCTTGCATACCTACCTAGTCCTACAATTTTCTATACCTCTGTGGTCCATCCATAGTCTCTCTATAAACAATATGTCGGGTTATAAAATCTTTGGAAAGATGTCCATGACCATCAAATGAGTAATAATGCCTCTCTCTGGGATGACTGGTCCCACCCTGCTTGCCCTGAACTACATATCCTATGTCCTAAGACCTCCTCTCGAATCATCTAACATGTTTGGTTCACAATAACTAATGTCAGTTCCCTGTTGTAGAGGTCTCGGCTTTTACTTTCCCACTATTGTAGCTGTTGGTTGTATCTACTTATCCAAGAATCTTTTAACCACCAAATCTTGCTCTAGAACCCCTAACATAGGTATTAATTCCTAGAGGGATAGTTTTGGATCAAATATCTCCACATAGACCTCACATAGTTGTTTGATCCCTAAAGAACTGATCTCAAACCAAATCCATTGAGTAACTAGAGAGGTTGGTAAACCTCCATGAATACACAGCTACTGTCATGTTGACTTGTTGGAGCTGAAGAAGCTCTCAGATACACATAACCCTCAGTGTAGCTAGAGAAATATTATTTCTGAAAGGATGCTCGAACTCTATCCATGAATTAGTTTCCTCGTCATAAGGCAAGGTAACTAAACCCCATTATCACCCTATTGAGCCATGAAGAAGGCTCGCTTACAGGACCACCATCTGATTTGAAGGTGTCCTAACTATATAGAAAACTTAAGTTACCACCTTAATCCATCCCTCAGCCACCTGTTGTTTGGGATTTTCTTGGTGCCTAAGAAATCTATATCACTAAAACTCATGAAATGTGCTCAGCCTATGCTTCTTATCTTATAGTATTGTGGGTACCATGTTCTACTCTATAGGTGGTGGTATAGATAGTGCACCACCTGGAGGTGACATATCAGGAACTGGTCCATGTATCAAAGCCTCTTCACTCAGGGGATCATCCTTTTTATCATGTTTTTTAGCCTTAGCTGGTATACATTGTAACACCTCGAGCTTCCACGATACGCCTCTCTTTCAATAATGCAATAGCTTGCATTGTACGCAAGTTCGAGTTCTAACACACCGCAACTAATCAAAGTAGCCGTTATGAATAGTAATAACCACCTTTTAAATTTATAGAAATTTTATATTTCAAAATGGACTTCATTTTTGTATTCCTAATATTGAAATTAGCCTATGTTGAATTTTTTGTAATTTTCCGAGAACTTCCAAATTTTTATGAATAGTGAAAAATACTTAAAACAACTTTTTTAATCAAAATAATTTATTGTGATAAGTTATACTATTTAGTGGTTTTAAAGTATAATTAGAATATATTTTTAGCATTTTATCCAATGGTGGTCATTAGAATTAATTTAACATTGAAATTGGACATAAACAATTGCCAAACTTTTGATATAAATTGTTTCTTAAAAACACACTATTTGTTGTAACAGCGGGAATTAATTATAAAATTAATTAATACAACTTATATGTTTGGAATTTTGTAAAATAGACATCATTTTTGAATTCGGAATATCAATTATAGCTTAGGGTGAAATTTTGGCCTTATTCTGAAAAATTTAAATATTTGATGAATAGTGAAACCACTAAGTGGTTGTTAAAAACTGATTTTTCGTTAAAATGAAATATTACCACTTCTGTGATTTGATTTTCAAAAATCCGACATACATGGTTGTCATTAAGAAGTAAAATGTGGTTCAATGAGATTAAAATAATTTTTTGGTGAATAGTAACTTTTAAGTTCTTAATCGCGATTAGAGGTAATTAATGTAGTTTAAGGTACAAATGATGTTTTAATAATATGAGATGAGCATGACACTTGTCCTACTCCTATTGGATGAGTCATGGCCGACCAAGACAACCCATGGGTCAACTTGGGGACCCCATGGAGCCACTTTAGTTGGAAAATGACATTAATATATATTTATTTAATGTTAAAAGTAAATTGACACAAACATGAGTTATTTTACTAAAACAGTTTTTAAGTGGGGTTACACAAGTCCAAATTTTGACTATAAATATTCATTAGAAAGCTAAAAAGATTTACTACATCATAGTATTTTTTTTATAATTTTTAGACATTAAATAAATTAAATTATTTATGACATCATTATGATGCAGCGATGACCTCATTATTTAACGATTTAAATAAAATGAGAAGATAATGCAAAATCCAAGGCTTACACTTGTCCAAAGCCTATTGTATGAGGAGATTTAGAAACCTTATCACCTTATCCTCGAATTATATAAGTGTGGGACCTTTAGAATCCGAAAAGCATTGTGAAATAATGTAACATTTCAATCTTTCCAAAAGTGCCCCTCCTCTCCTCTTATAAAAGGCCCCCACCTCTACCACCTTATTCACACTTCCAAGCCTTTTGGTTCGGCCAACCCCTGCCCAAATACTCTCCCAACTTCTCTCCCTTCATCCTAGAAGCTTTACTTTTGTCATAAAGACATCCTAAGGAGTCCTTTTGATCAAATCAAAAGGAAGAACCCGAAGAAGAGGTAACATTTTCATCACCCTCTTTCAAGTTTCTTTCTTCTTCCACTCCCTCTTTGTTTATTATTTCAATTCTAAAATTATAACTCCAGTATCTTCTATATACTGTGATGTTATTATAAATATGGAACAACCATATTCAGTATTCTACCCATCATTTGAATGACATGTCACCATACGTGCGTACGTACGGCTTACCGTCTCCACGTCGTGGTGTAATTGTTATTCAATATATTATTATTTAGATGGGTATAATAATGATATGTAATTCATGTAAATAATAAATATAACACGATAATGATTCTGTATATATGATATACTATCCAATTATATATTATTTTAATATCAAAATAATGATATTGTCGCTCGTGCGTACGTACGGACTACCGTCTCCATGAACGCGATGAGATTCATTCTCCGTCGTATCCATTCAAGTATAATTATCATTTTATGATTTAAAAATAATGTTTAAGGACATGATATAATTCTGGATATGAATAAGATACAACCTATCCATGAAAAACACGACTTACGTAACAAAACATATAAAAGAAAACGAGTAAGTTAACACCCGAAACAACGATAAATCTAAGATATTGTTAACAAAGCAGTGTTAAAAGATCATATATGATATCATATGACTGTATATGATTCTTGTATAATTTAATAACAATTATTTCACCATTATACAGGAGGTTAACCTACCCCAACCAAGGAAAAGTACAAGGTAAGGGTTTACTTCACAACCTCTTCATTATCCAAGGTTGTTTATACATAATTATCTACTGGGACCTCGTTATCATCCAAAACCATGTTTCTTAAAAATGACTTTCAAAAAAATTTTACTATTAAATGGAAAATGGGTTAAAGTCATTTATACCCTTATACGTTTTTGAAAGGAATCTTACCGTCGTTTTCCAAACAATGTAATTTTTGACCTTTTTGACAAATATAAGGTAAGAATGTTTTTTTTACTTATACGACGGGTGTGACTATTTTCCGCCATTATAACTTCATCGAAGCTTCCCTAAGAAGCTTATAAGAATATATTCAAAGTAAATGTATTATTTTATAATTATGGGGCTTTTAAATGATTTCAAAAAGGAGATATATTTCTCTCAAATAGCTTTGATTTCATCTATGTCAACATCCTTTGATGGGTTTTAAGTTTAATTGAAATTGATTTGTGATACAAAACTTCCATTGAACATTTTGTGAAATATTTGATTGTGGATGTGTTATTTTTATACCATCCATAGTTTATGGAGAAATTGTTGACATTTCGTATGCTAGTTTTAATAAGAATATTTATGTTATGTTTAAACCTATTCATATGAGGAATGTATTGGACTTAATATGTGACGGGTGGAGCCCGCTATAGCTCCTCGATGCATCGGTAGGTCTCATGAGACAACTAGATGTGGAATTGGCCGAGGCCCTTTCCCAATTTGATTTATGGTTTTGGCCGAGGCCTTAATCATTTTAGACGTCTTGGATGAGGCCTTGACAAAATGTTTCAGAATGTCTGGCATTATACATTCCCTCATTATGAAAGTGGTTATTGATATTTCATGTGATTATTCGTCTAGTAGAATATCCATGTGAGTAAGTAATGGCATTATTTTATTTTACTTTTGCCATATTATGCTGAAGTTCAAGTTCAATAAGGCTTTTGTTTTAGTTATACATTGCCTTAAATTCTTATGTTTTCTTATAAAAGCTTCTGCAATATTGTTATCCTTACTGAGCATCTGAGCTCACCCCTTTCAATGTTTAAATATTTTCTAGGATGTGAAGAAGTGTATTATGACTAACTTGCAAGGATAGTCAGTGAAGATATGAGTGTGGACTATGAAGACCATGTTATTGTATTTTGTTTAATTTTGATGTAATGAAAGACTTATGAATGTATCTAGTGTTTCCAATGCTACTAATCTAATCGGTCTTTCGAGACTTGATATTTTGTGATCATGCCAATGTTACGAAGTAATGCACCGACTCTGGGTAGCTGGGGTCGGGGCGTTACAGTTGGTATCAGAGGCAGTTTAGTAATAACCTTGGAAGCTATATTTAGATAAACTCTGATTAGAGCACATATCCCGAAGATAGACTTTGAGGATTAGTATAGAAGAACTTCCTAGAATTTTGGTATTGTAGAGATGTTGTGAGTTTTCCGAGAAATACATCCCTGTCTGGATACGAGCTGGTAGAGGCGGATCTGGCACAGATGTACCTAGGGGTAAAACCCGAAAACACCGCTTTGAGCTAGACTCGAACGGGAACTAGTGCACGACAACGGGCCTTGCTGCACTCTTGGTTACGACACTCCTGGGGGATATGCTTTGGATAATTCCCATTTTATTTACAAACCACTATGAAGGGTTACGAGTATATACTTCCTCAAAGAAAACATTTTTATAATTATGGATTATATCCATAATTAGTTCAATTTATGTTAAGTGTTTTACAAGTATGGAATTATGTATTTTGATTCATGAACTAATCTAGTTTATGCCATTATTTAGAAATGGCACCTAGTGGAAGGAATGGAAACCGTATCAATACACGAACTCCGTGTAGGGATTGCCCTCCTGCTCAAGATAATTATTGTGGATCTGGAGATACAACTGGTGCTGATCAACTTATTACCATACTGGGACAACTCACTCAGGTTATGAATAATAACCATACTCGTATGGAGAACCCTGATCCGCAACGTGGAGGATCAATGCTAGACCGTTTCATGAGGCAACAACCACCAACCTTCAATGGGAGTACAAATCCTACAGTAGCTGAGCAATGGATAAATTCCTTAGAGAAAATATTCCATGCCTTGGGGAGTAGTGAAAGGGAAAAGGTTGTCATGGCAGTTTACCGCCTCACTGGAGATTCCGATCAGTGGTGGTCGCTGATTCAAAACACAAAGGAAGATGATGACGTATCGAATATGGAATGGAGGGAGTTCAAAGATCTTTTCTTAGAAAAATATTTTCCTCGTGACCATCGAGCAGATATGGAAAGGCAATTTCTGAGTTTGAGGCAGAAGGTGGATGAGAATGTCGCAAAGTATGAGGCTAACTTTACAAGGTTAGCAAGGCATGCTGCCGATTATATACATAACCCAAGGAGTAAGATTGATCGTTTCTTTGATGGGTGAAAACCATTTCTCCGTCGAGCTTTAGTATCACAATTCTTCTCATCATATGAAGATATTGTCTCGTGTGCTATCAAAACAGAAAAAGAATTCTCTAAGTCTTATGAAAACAAAGTAAAGCAAGAGAAGAAGAGAACGATGGAACAAGAGACAGATAAAGGGAAAAAGGGAAAGAAGGATTTTCCATTATGTGATAATTGTGGGAAGAATCACCCTGGTACTTGCCTAAAAGGAATGGGAGTTTGTTATAAATGTGGAGAAAAGGGTCACCAGGCTCGTGATTGCAAGGCAAAGAAAGAGGCTGTCAAAGTTGAATGCTACAATTGTAGGGAAACAGGGCATTATGCAAATGAATGTCCTAAGCGTCAAAAAAACTTACCTTAGAAAAGGCCAAGGGATCAAGGACAATCTTATGCTGTGACTACAGTTGAAGCGGAATAATTAATGTATTGGTGCTTTTGGACTCAAGGATTATATTCTGGTTATAAGAATAATGTGATATATATATGGATTGTACTGTAGTACTTGTTGATTTCAGTAAGGTTTTAATATGATTAAGGTAATAATATTTTTAGTATGTGACAATAAGAGAAACTTTTCTTTGTTTGGGGAATCTGATGCTACAATTGATTTTGGAATTTAGAGACCTTTTAGAGAAAGTCTGGACAGAGTTATTTTGGATAACTATAAAGGTTGGAGTGGATTAAGTTGATCTTTGGATAGTATTGTTTAAGGTTAATGCATTTTTGAAGATTATTTTTGGAATATTATGAAACTATAGTTTTAGGAAAAGGACAACCTGCAGGGTGGGGAAAAACCCGTCGCGTCGGACAAAGCTACAGGAATCGAACCCACAACCATAGTGCGACAAGCCTTTATTTCCTACCACTAGCCTACAGGAAGTCCCTGGTTATTACAAAATAGTTTTACTAATCTAAATGGTATGTGTTAACATTTTGAACCTTATACAATTAGGATAAATAGAATATTTTTGAGTTTCGTTACCATTTGGAGTAAAAGTTGGGTTTGTGGTAAAAAATTATTAACGAATGAAAGTATACATAACAAGTATGTATATTCCCTTACGTTCTTAGTAAATCTCCTAAATAAATTCCTCAACATTATAAAAGGTAACTTAAAACAAAAATGTTGTCGGTTAACTTTTCCAACTGGGGATTCAATGACCGTTTAACCAATCACAAGTTTGTGATTTTCTTGTGGTTAAACATTATCCTAATCCTGTTTTCTATAACTCTCCATCAGACCTTGATGGTTTGTTTCTCCTCCATATCCATATTTTCATAGAATCCTATAATGGGCTATATCGGGTGACCTTTGTACTTATCTTGCTTTCTTTTAATGTTATATATTTATTAACCTTATTTCCGATGTGGGTTTTCCTCAAATGTATTTTATCTTTTCAACCTTTTATTTTCAAAGAAAAATTTCAAATTGCGAGGACGCAATTTATTGAAGGAGGGGAGAATGTGACACCCCGAGCTTCCATGATACGCCTCTCTTTCAATAATGCAATAGCTTGCATTGTACGCAAGTTCGAGTTCTAACACACCGCAACTAATCAAAGTAGCCGTTATGAATAGTAATAACCACCTTTTAAATTTATATAAATTTTATATTTCAAAATGGACTTCATTTTTGTATTCCTAATATTGAAATTAGCCTATGTTGAATTTTTTGTAATTTTCCGAGAACTGCCAAATTTTTATGAATAGTGAAAAATACTTAAAACAACTTTTTTAATCAAAATAATTTATTGTGATAAGTTATAATATTTAGTGGTTTTAAAGTATAATTAGAATATATTTTTATCATTTTATCCAATGGTGGTCATTAGAATTAATTTAACATTGAAATTGGACATAAACAATTGCCAAACTTTTATATAAATTGTTTCTTAAAAACACACTATTTGTTGTAACAGTGGGAATTAATTATAAAATTAATTAATACAACTTATATGTTTGGAATTTTGTAAAATAGACATCATTTTTGAATTCGGAATATCAATTATAGCTTAGGGTGAAATTTTGGCCTTATTCTGAAAAATTTCAATTTTTGATGAATAGTGAAACCACTAAGTGGTTGTTAAAAACTGATTTTTCGTTAAAATGAAATATTACCACTTCTGTGATTTGATTTTCAAAAATCCGACATACATGGTTGTCATTAAGAATTAAAATTTGGTTCAATGAGATTAAAATAATTTTTTGGTGAATAGTAACTTTTAAGTTCTTAATCGCGATTAGAGGTAATTAATGTAGTTTGAGGTACAAATGATGTTTTAATAATATGAGATGAGCATGACACTTGTCCTACTCCTATTGGATGAGTCATGTCCGACCAAGACAACCCATGGGTCAACTCGGGGACCCCATGGAGCCACTTTAGTTGGAAAATGACATTAATATATATTTATTTAATGTTAAAATTAAATTGACTCAAACATGAGTTATTTTACTAAAACAGTTTTTAAGTGGGGTTACACAAGTCCAAATTTTGACTATAAATATTCATTAGAAAGATAAAAAGATTTACTACATCATAGTATTTTTTTTATAATTTTTAGACATTAAATAAATTAAATTATTTATGACATCATTATGATGCAGCGATGACCTCATTATTTAACGATTTAAATAAAATGAGAAGATAATGCAAAATCCAAGGCTTACACTTGTCCAAAGCCTATTGGATGAGGAGATTTAGAAACTGTATCACCTTATCCTCTAATTATATAAGTGTGGGACCTTTAGAATCAGAAAAGCATTGTGAAATAATGTAACATTTCAATCTTTCCAAAAGTGCCCCTCCTCTCCTCTTATAAAAGGCCCCCACCTCTACCACCTTATTCACACTTCCAAGCCTTTTGGTTCGGCCCAACCCTGCCCAAATACTCTCCCAACTTCTCTCCCTTAATCCTAGAATCTTTACTTTAGTCCTAAAGACATCCTATGGAGTCCTTTTGATCAAATCAAAAGGAAGAACCCGAAGAAGAGGTAACATTTTCATCACCCTCTTTCAAGTTTCTTTCTTCTTCCACTCCCTCTTTGTTTATTATTTCAATTCTAAAATTATAACTCCAGTATCTTCGATATACTGTGATGTTATTATAAATATGGCACAACCATATTCAGTATTCTACCCATCATTTGAATGACATGTCACCATACGTGCGTACGTACGGCTTACCGTCTCCACGTCGTGGTGTAATTGTTATTCAATATAGTATTATTTAGATGGGTATAATAATGATATGTAATTCATGTAAATAATAAATATAACATGATAATGATTCTGTATATATGATATAATATACAATTATATATTATTTTAATATCAAAATATTGATATTGTCGCTCGTGCGTACGTACGGACTACCGTCTCCACGAACGCGATGAGATTCATTCTCCGTCGTATCCATTCAAGTATAATTATCATTTGATGATTTAAAAATAATGTTTAAGGACATGATATAATTCTGGATATGAATAAGATACAACCTATCCATGAAAAACACGACTTACGTAACAAAACATATAAAAGAAAATGAGTAAGTTAACACCCGAAACAACGATAAATCTAAGATATTGTTAACAAAGCAGTGTTAAAAGATCATATATGATATCATATGAATGTATATGATTCTTGTATAATTTAATAACAATTATTTCACCATTATACAGGAGGGTAACCTACCCCAACCAAGGAAAAGTACAAGGTAAGGGTTTACTTCACAACCTCTTCATTATCCAAGGTTGTTTATATATAATTATCTACTGGGACCTCGTTATCATCCAAAACCATGTTTTTTAAAAATGTCTTTCAAAACATTTTTACTATTAAATGGAAAATGGGTTAAAGTCATTTATACCCTTATACGTTTTTGAAAGGAATCTTACCATCGTTTTCCAAACAATGTACTTTTTGACCTTTTTGACAAATATAAGGTAAGAATGTTTTTTTTACTTATACGACGGGTGTGACTATTTTCCTCCATTATAACTTCGTCGAAGCTTCCCTAAGAAGCTTATAAGAATATCTTCAAAGCAAATGTATTATTTTATAATTATGGGGCTTTTAAATGATTTCAAAAAGGAGATATATTTCTCTCAAATAGATTTGATTTCATCTATGTCAACATCCTTTGATGGGTTTTAAGTTTAATTGAAATTGATTTGTGATACAAAACTTCCATTGAACATTTTGTGAAATATTTGATTGTGGATGTGTTATTTTTATACCATCCATAGTTTATGGAGAAATTGTTGACATTTCGTATGCTAGTTTTAATACGAATATTTATGTTATTTTTAAACCTATTCATATGAGGAATGTATTGGACTTAATATGTGATGGGTGGAGCCCTCTATAGCTCCTCGATGCATCGGTAGGTCTCATGAGACAACTAGACGTGGAATTGGCCGAGGCCCTTTCCCAATTTGATTTATGGTTTTGGCCGAGGCCTTAATCATTTTAGACGTCTTGGATGAGGCCTTGACAAAATGTTTCAGAATGTCTGGCATTATACATTCCCTCATTATGAAAGTGGTTATTGATATTTCATGTGATTATTAGTCTAGTAGAATATCCATGTGAGTAAGTAATGGCATTATTTTATTTTACTTTTGCCATATTATGCTGAAGTTCAAGTTCAATAAGGCTTTTGTTTTAGTTATACATTGCCTTAAATTCTTATGTTTTCTTATAAAAGCTTCCGCAATATTGTTATCCTTACTGAGCATCTGAGCTCACCCCTTTCAATGTTTAAATATTTTCCAGGATGTGAAGAAGTGTATTATGACTGACCTGCAAGGATAGTCAGTGAAGATATGAGTGTGGACTATGAAGACCATGTTATTGTAGTTTGTTTAATTTTGATGTAATGAAAGACTTATGAATGTATCTAGTGTTTCCAAGGCTACTAAACTAATCGGTCTTTCGAGACTTGATCTTTTGTGATCATGCCAATGTTACGAAGTAATGCACCGACTCTGGGTAGCTGGGGTCAGGGCGTTACAGTTGGTATCAGAGGCAGTTTAGTAATAACCTTGGAAGCTAGATTTAGATAAACTCTGATTAGAGCACATATCCCGAAGATAGACTTTGAGGATTAGTATAGAAGAACTTCCTAGAATTTTGGTATTGTAGAGATGTTGTGAGTTTTCCAAGAAATACATCCCTGTCTGGATATGAGCAGGTAGAGGCGGATCTGGCACAGATGTACCTAGAGGTAAAACCCGAAAACACCGCTTTGAGCTAGACTCGAACGGGAACTGGTGCACGACAACGGGCCTTGCTGCACTCTTGGTTACGACACTCCCGGGGGATATGCTTTGGATAATTCTCATTTTCTTTACAAACCACTATGAAGGGTTACGAGTATATACTTCCTCAAAGAAAACATTTTTATAATTATGGATTATATCCATAATTAGTTCAATTTATGTTAAGTGTTTTACAAGTATGGAATTATGTATTTTGATTCATGAACTAATCTAGTTTATGCCATTATTTAGAAATGGCGCCTAGTGGAAGGAATGGAAACCGTATCAATACACGAACTCCGTGTAGGGATTGCCCTCCTGCTCAAGATAATTATTGTGGATCTGGAGATACAACTGGTGCTGATCAACTTATTACCATACTGGGACAACTCACTCAGGTTATGAATAATAACCATACTCGTATGGAGCAACCTGATCCGCAACGTGGAGGATCAATGCTAGACCGTTTCATGAGGCAACAACCACCAACCTTCAATGGGAGTACAAATCCTACAGTAGCTGAGCAATGGATAAATTCCTTAGAGAAAATATTCCATGCCTTGGGGAGTAGTGAAAGGGAGAAGGTTGTCATGGCAGTTTACCGCCTCACTGGAGATGCCGATCAGTGGTGGTCGCTGATTCAAAACACAAAGGAAGATGATGACGTATCGAATATGGAATGGAGGGAGTTCAAAGAGCTTTTCTTAGAAAAATATTTTCCTCGTGACCATCGAGCAGATATGGAAAGGCAATTTCTGAGTTTGAGGCAGAAGGAGGATGAGAATGTCGCAAAGTATGAGGCTAACTTTACAAGGTTAGCAAGGCATGCTGCCAATTATATACGTAACCCAAGGAGTAAGATTGATCATTTCTTTGATGGGTTAAAACCATTTCTCCGTCGAGCTTTAGTATCACAATTCTTCTCATCATATGAAGATATTGTCTCTTGTGCTATCAAAATAGAAAAAGAATTCTCTAAGTCTTATGACAACAAAGTAAAGCAAGAGAAGAAGAGAACGATGGAACAAGAGACAGATAAAGGGAAAAAGGGAAAGAAGGATTTTCCATTATGTGATAATTGTGGGAAGAATCACCCTGGTACTTTCCTAAAAGGAATGGGAGTTTATTATAAATGTGGAGAAAAGGGTCACCAGGCTCGTGATTGCAAGGCAAAGAAAGAGGCTGTCAAAGTTGAATGCTACAATTGTAGGGAAACAGGGCATTATGCAAATGAATGTCCTAAGCGTCAAGGAAACTTACCTCAGAAAAGGCCAAGGGATCAAGGACAATCTTATGCTGTGACTACAGTTGAAGCGGAATAATTAATGTATTGGTGCTTTAGGACTCAAGGATTATATTCTGGTTATAAGAATAATGTGATATATATATATGAATTGTACTGCAGTACTTGTTGATTTCAGTAAGGTTTTAATATGATTAAGGTAATCATATTTTTAGTACGTGAAAATAAGAGAAACTTTTCTTTGTTTGGGGAATCTGATGTTACAATTGATTTTGGAATTTAGAGACCTTTTAGAGAAAGTCTGGACGGAGGTATTTTGGATAACTATAAAGGTTGGAGTGGATTAAGTTGATCTTTGGATAGTATTGTTTAAGGTTAATGCATTTTTGAAGATTATTTTTGGAATATTATGAAACTATAGTTTTAGGAAAAGGACAACCTGCAGGGTGGGGAAAAACCCGTCGCGTCGGACAAAGCTGCAGGAATCGAACCCACAACCATAGTGCGACAAGCCTTAATTTCCTACCACTAGCCTACAGGAAGTCCCAGGTTATTACAAAATTGTTTTACTAATATAAATGGTATGTGTTAACATTTTGAACCTTATACAATTAGGATAAATAGAATATTTTTGAGTTCCGTTACCATTTGGAGTAAAAGTTGGGTTTGTGGTAAAAATTTATTAACGAATGAAAGTATACATAACAAGTATGTATATTCCCTTACGTTCTTAGTAAATCTCCTAAATAAATTCCTCAACATTATAAAAGGTAACTTAAAACAAAAATGTTGTCGGTTAACTTTTCCAACTGGGGATTCAATGACCGTTTAACCAATCACAAGTTTGTGATTTTCTTGTGGTTAAACTTTCTCATAATCCTGTTTTCTATAACTCTCCATCAGACCTTGATGGTTTGTTTCTCCTCCATATCCATATTTTCATAGAATCCTATAATGGGCTATATCGGGTGACCTTTGTACTTATCTTGCTTTCTTTTAATGTTATATATTTATTAACCTTATTTACGATGTGGGTTTTCCTCAAATGTATTTTCTCTTTTCAACCTTTTATTTTCAAAAAAAAAATTCAAATTGCGAGGACGCAATTTATTGAAGGAGGGGAGAATGTAACACCCCGAGCTTCCACGATACGACTCTCTTTCAATAATGCAATAGCTTGCATTGTACGCAAGTTTGAGTTCTAACACACCGCAACTAATCAAAGTAGCCGTTATGAATAGTAATAACCACCTTTTAAATTTATAGAAATTTTATATTTCAAAATGGACTTCATTTTTGTATTCCTAATATTGAAATTAGCCTATGTTGAATTTTTTGTAATTTTCCGAGAACTTCCAAATTTTTATGAATAGTGAAAAATACTTAAAACAACTTTTTTAATCAAGATAACTTATTGTGATAATTTATACTATTTAGTGGTTTTAAAGTATAATTAGAATATATTTTTAGCATTTTATCCAATGGTGGTCATTAGAATTAATTTAACATTGAAATTGGACATAAACAATTGCCAGACTTTTGATATAAATTGTTTCTTAAAAACACACTATTTGTTGTAACAGCGGGAATTAATTATAAAATTAATTAATACAACTTATATGTTTGGAATTTTTTAAAATAGACATCATTTTTGAATTCGGAATATCAATTATAGCTTAGGGTGAAATTTTGGCCTTATTCTGAAAAATTTCAATTTTTGATGAATAGTGAAACCACTAAGTGGTTGTTAAAAACTGATTTTTCGTTAAAATGAAATATTACCACTTCTGTGATTTGATTTTCAAAAATCCGACATACATGGTTGTCATTAAGAAGTAAAATTTGGTTCAATGAGATTAAAATAATTTTTTGGTGAATAGTAACTTTTAAGTTCTTAATCGCGATTAGAGGTAATTAATGTAGTTTAAGGTACAAATGATGTTTTAATAATATGAGATGAGCATGACACTTGTCCTACTCCTATTGGATGAGTCATGGCCGACCAAGACAACCCATGGGTCAACTTGGGGACCCCATGGAGCCACTTTAGTTGGAAAATGACATTAATATATATTTATTTAATGTTAAAATTAAATTGACACAAACATGAGTTATTTTACTAAAATAGTTTTTAAGTGGGGTTACACAAGTCCAAATTTTGACTATAAATATTCATTAGAAAGCTAAAACAATTTCCTACATCATAGTAATTTTTTTATAATTTTTAGACATTAAATAAATTAAATTATTTATGACATCATTATGATGCAGCGATGACCTCATTATTTAACGATTTAAATAAAATGAGAAGATAATGCAAAATCCAAGGCTTAAACTTGTCCAAAGCCTATTGGATGAGGAGATTTAGAAACCTTATCACCTTAGCCTTGAATTATATAACTGTGGGACCTTTAGAATCCGAAAAGCATTGTGAAATAATGTAACATTTCAATCTTTCCAAAAGTGCCCCTCCTCTCCTCTTATAAAAGGCCCCCACCTCTACCACCTTATTCACACTTCCAAGCCTTTTGGTTCGGCCAACCCCTGCCCAAATACTCTCCCAACTTCTCTCCATTAATCCTAGAAGCTTTACTTTAGTCATAAAGACATCCTAAGGAGTCCTTTTTATCAAATCAAAAGGAAGAACCCGAAGAAGAGGTAACATTTTCATCACCCTCTTTCAAGTTTCTTTCTTCTTCCACTCCCTCTTTGTTTATTATTTCAATTCTAAAATTATAACTCCAGTATCTTCTATATACTGTGATGTTATTATAAATATGGAACAACCATATTCAGTATTCTACCCATCATTTGAATGACATGTCACCATACGTGCGTACGTACGGCTTACCGTCTCCACGTCGTGGTGTAATTGTTATTCAATATATTATTATTTAGATGGGTATAATAATGATATGTAATTCATGTAAATAATAAATATAACATGATAATGATTCTGTATATATGATATACTATCCAATTATATATTATTTTAATATCAAAATAATGATATTGTCGCTCGTGCGTACGTACGGACTACCGTCTCCACGAACGCGATGAGATTCATTCTCCGTCGTATCCATTCAAGTATAATTATCATTTGATGATTTAAAAATAATGTTTAAGGACATGATATAATTCTGGATATGAATAAGATACAACCTATCCATGAAAAACACGACTTACGTAACAAAACATATAAAAGAAAACGAGTAAGTTAACACCCGAAACAACGATAAATCTAAGATATTGTTAACAAAGCAGTGTTAAAAGATCATATATGATATCATATGAATGTATATGATTATTGTATAATTTAATAACAATTATTTCACCATTATATAGGAGGTTAACCTACCCCAACCAAGGAAAAGTACATGGTAAGGGTTTACTTCACAACCTCTTCATTATCCGAGGTTGTTTATACATAATTATCTACTGGGACCTCGTTATCATCCAAAACCATGTTTCTTAAAAATGTCTTTCAAAACATTTTTACTATTAAATGGAAAATGGGTTAAAGTCATTTATACCCTTATACATTTTTGAAAGGAATCTTACCATCATTTTCCAAACAATGTACTTTTTGACCCTTTTGACAAATATAAGGTAAGAATATTTTTTTTACTTATACGACGGGTGTGACTATTTTCCGCCATTATAACTTCGTCGAAGCTTCCCTAAGAAGCTTATAAGAATATCTTCAAAGTAAATGTATTATTTTATAATTATGGGGCTTTTAAATGATTTCAAAAAGGAGATATATTTCTCTCAAATAGCTTTGATTTCATCTATGTCAACATCCTTTGATGGGTTTTAAGTTTAATTGAAATTGATTTGTGATACAAAACTTCCATTGAACATTTTGTGAAATATTTGATTGTGGATGTGTTATTTTTATACCATCCATAGTTTATGGAGAAATTGTTGACATTTCATATGCTAGTTTTAATACGAATATTTATGTTATGTTTAAACCTATTCATATGAGGAATGTATTGGACTTAATATGTGACGGGTGGAGCCCGCTATAGCTCCTCGATGCATTGGTAGGTCTCATGAGACAACTAGACGTGGAATTGGCTGAGGCCCTTTCCCAATTTGATTTATGGTTTTGGCCGAGGCCTTAATCATTTTAGACGTCTTGGCCGAGGCCTTGACAAAATGTTTCAGAATGTCTGGCATTATACATTCCCTCATTATGAAAGTGGTTATTGATATTTCATGTGATTATTCGTCTAGTAGAATATCCATGTGAGTAAGTAATGGCATTATTTTATTTTACTTTTTCCATATTATGCTGAAGTTCAAGTTCAATAAGGCTTTTGTTTTAGTTATACATTGCCTTAAATTCTTATGTTTTCTTATAAAAGCTTCCGCAATATTATTATCCTTACTGAGCATCTGAGCTCACCCCTTTCAATGTTTAAATATTTTCCAGGATGTGAAGAAGTGTATTATGACTGACTTGCAAGGATTGTCAGTGAAGATATGAGTGTGGACTATGAAGACCATGTTATTGTAGTTTGTTTAATTTTGATGTAATGAAAGACTTATGAATGTATCTTGTGTTTCCAAGGCTACTAAACTAATCGGTCTTTCGAGACTTGATCTTTTGTGATCATGCCAATATTACGAAGTAATGCACCGACTCTGGGTAGCTGGGGTCGGGGCGTTACATACATCATGAAGGAATCCAAAAATAAACAATATATACCACAATTAATGAGTATATATGGATAGATAACTCAAGAAGGACCTATAACTACAACCCAATCATATATAATGCATGTACCATTATTTTCCTTGAAACCAATATTCTCATGTACCGATTCTAAAAGTAGGTGATCAATGTACTAGTTTATGGATACGTCAGCCACCATACCAGCACTGGAGTCTCTGACCTGAAATACAAACTGAAAACACTTAACTCTGTTTTTTCCAAACCAATCTCACATAATCCTAGTCCTAAAGTAGAACCAACCACTCTGATACAACTCTATCATGACCCCTCTCAATGGGGCTCATATCGCGACTTCACATTCCCACCTCTGATAGGCTAGGGGATAGTGACTAGAAATGAGTAGGCATATCACTAGCATTGGAGGCATTTCCTAAGTACTTGTACACATGAACAAATATCCAAGACCATACAAATACTAAAATAAAAAAACAACTAAACATATTTGCATGCATAAATCTAAATCTCGTATCTAGAGTACGATAAGAAGTAAAAAAGGTAAATAGGTCCAAATAAAGTCCCACCATAAAGAGTTTATAACACAAGTCCAACCTGAAATAAATGGTACTGGGAATGTTGTATAAAAGTTTCAGGAATGCACCTCGGTCTTTCTGGCCTCACTAAGCATTGTCTGGTGCTTGTCCACCTAGGACTCCATCAAAATTTTGATCTTCTTCACAAGACACGACATGTGTCGGAAAATCCCATGCATTGGGGAGTATAACAATACTCAGTAAGACACCCTGAAACCATAAACCATATAACAAATGAAACAAAGTCAGATCTAAATAGGAATATGTCTATAGAACATATAAAAATAATTTCTAGATATACTCAACCAATACACATTGTATAGAGGTAAGTCACAACTGTATTATACTAACCTAGTATTCTAGCTCATATATTACACAAATTACTCAGCTATAAGAACACACTCCCTAGTCTGATAGCACTAATGAAATCCATCTGAGAGGTACTTCTCATCGGGTCTCATCACGAGAAAGATATATGCTGATAGATTCAAGGATAATAAGATACACATATGAGAATAAACTCTAGGGACATGGAGTGATACCAAAAGCTCAATATATATTAAACCACTAAGTATGAGATTTTCACCTGATAGGATTGGTCACATTGATACCAATAACTCTACCTAGGGAATGAATATGAATAGGGGATCCCAATTCGGGCCTCTTGGGGGGGGGGGGTTCCAACAACTCTATATAAGAAGTCCCACTAATGGGATTGTTGTCCTAGTATTAAGAAACAATTCATACCAACCTTTAGGGAAAGGATAATGGGAACAAACCCTAACTTAGATTATCCAATATTTGCAGGATAATAGATCTAAGCCATGTAAGAAAAGAGTACATGGCATGTAGAGGCATTAAAAGTCTTTTCCCTTAACATTAGGTTCTACCCATGTAAATGTATCGTGGAATTAAACCATTTAAATGATGTATAGGAGAGTACATATCATGTGGAGGGGTTATGCACCATGTCCCAGTACATCGGGTCCCGTCTGTGTACTCCAGCCATGTGCCAGTACATGGTGTTAAATCATGTACCCATGCCCATGTACGAGTATATTTGGTATTCTATGTACATGATCTAGGACTTTTTATGTGGAGAAGTACATGCCATGTAGGCAATCCATATACTCCACCCATGTCTGTGTACTTCTTTAGGTAAACATAGAGTCATTCTAAGTGGGGATACGTGTTGTGTAGCCAAGGGATACACATTGTGTGTATCAGGTTTTTACAAAACCCCTTCTTCTTACTCACATTCATGTCTACCCTGTTGTCTCTTTATAATATGAATCTAATTGTGTTATTAGTCTAGGATCGTCTCATCCAAGCCTCACCTTTTCTCAGACAACCGATTCCAATGCCTAATCCATTCAAAAAATAGATCTATTGATCATTCTTCATTCAATACCAAATAATGAGGAGTCAAGAATCATTCATAATTCAAATCACTATGTCTTCATCATCTCACCTCTATCATGTCATGTTGATATCAGATCTATGATTTCAAATCGTCATCCCAAGAAATGGGTGTGCAATGATCTAGTTATCGACATTTTTTGAGCTGTGGAAAAAACGAAGAATGCCCATGAAAAACGATGAATGGGGGAGAAGAATCAAAAATTGATCAAGAGGAATACACCTCAATCAATTTTCTTGTTAATCATGTATTATTTTCATTATAATGATAATAGATGAAATAAAATCAAGAAATAAAGTATCCCATGAAAACGCCACATAATTTTTCCATCCCATAATACACATGATTTTTTAATCAATTCAGTCGTCGATTGATCCACGTTCATCGTAGAAATAAATAACGGTAAATAAAAGAATCAAAAGAGACACCCTAACTCAATTTGGTTTTATTTCTAATGAAGATTGATGCATTTTCATCGCCATTAGAAATATCTTTCAAATATGTGGTGTTTTTATATTTGCTTCACAACTTCATCATCATTCGCCTAAGAGTATTCTACAAGGTACTCTAAAAAAATACTCCAAAGGCTCTAATATTATGAGTCTAACCCCGATATTTCTATATAATAGTCTATTTAAATACTAACTATTCTTTTTTTCAAACATTTTAAATAAAATAATTTTATTCCGTTATTTTATTCATTTTTGTGTTCGTGATGACTTTTGTACAAATGACCCATGCTGGCTAATGTTAATTCCTTCCTAGGGTAAACCTTTTATTTTGAGTTCAATGGTTCCCTTGTATTTCTAATCCAAGGAACCATTTAAAATTTATTCCATTTTTTCTATAAAATCGTGCATGTGTTATATTTAATACATTCAATATATTTTAAACATTTATTCTGAGCTAATCGGGCCTCATAATCGCACGTCATATCATCACATGGTTTCAAAATTAATCCATATAATATGAAAACAATTACGTGGAAAATATAAAATGTTATACACAATACACTTGATAAATAATTATGGTCCTTTGAATCATCATCAAACAATTTCATTTCTACTTATTTCATTGAAATTCCAGTGGAATCAATTATAGGAATTTCATGAACAACTTCTATGTAAATTGAAATCCCAAAATATCATAAACATGATCTAATAAAATTTATCCAAACTTGATGATTGTATCCATGATATATGGGAACTCCATTTTCAATAAAGTAATTCTATATAATGATAAGTAGCCTATAAAAAATAACTAAGAAATAACAGTTTCTCTAGTACAAATTTGTGTAACCTAAGTTACAACTATACACCCTAAGAGGGGCAGAAATAGGGTAACATGAAATTGATTTTTATCTTTATTTCAATTGGATCATGTCTTTTTGTTGTAAAATACACATATAATATATCATGTCAATCACAAGAAGGCACAAAAAAATGTGTAAAAGTAAATCATAGACATAGATATTTTTATGTGGTTGACCAAAATTGGGTCATATCCAAGGATAACCTATCATAAATGTGTAGTTATTATAAATAATCACTAATCCAATAGTTAGTAATTACATTATTTATAAAAATATTAGTAATCATTCCAGTTCTATGACCACTTCTTGTCTTTCACCCACTACTTTCTAAGAGGATTACAAAAAAGGATAATGGTCACATGTAGGTCAAGATCACAATGAAGATAATTTTATATAAAAACCCAAATATAAATGGGTGTTTTATATGATTCTATGTTATTGAATTTTATGATATTCACCGATATGCATAGAAACACCTCACTACCAACCCAGGTCATTAATAGAATTGAACTCAAACTCATGTCTCCCCTTGAAACCAAATATTCCAAAAAATCTATGCCTGGTTCTTAATTTTATTTTTCATGATATTATTTATTCCATATATTTATCTTTTGGGAGTAACACCTTATTCTATATAGAAGGTTCCAATATAACCTTATAATTTTAAAAATCAAATTCAAAATTCAGTTTCTAGATAACTTCCAACATCCTCTACTTCAAATCTGACAATTGTAGCTTCTAATACTATATCTCTAACATTAAACTCCATTTGGTATTATAAATTTCATGAAATAACATAAAAATTGTTAATTGAGTGTTAATCCATAAAATATGGAAAACTCCTTTGGTTTTTCAAACTCCATAATGTATCCTCTACTCAAAAAAATCATGTATAGAACACTAAATCAAACTAACCGAGATGTGTTATTATAATTCCCCTAGAATAGTTATTATTTACACAAAACATACTTCAAAATATCTTGTTTCATGCTTTTATACCTTTAAATTTATAAAATATGATTCTTTAAAAATTTTCCTCCATGTAATGGTGATTCTTCATGCACCCATTTCTTATAGGGATTTTGTAATCCCAATACAGCTTCCATAGTACTTATTATGCGACTCTTTTTTCTTCATAGGGATTTGGTAATCCTAATATATCCCAAACTATGGAATGTTCCTCACCATCACCTCATTTAAATCCAAACTACAACAATCATGATATTAAAAATTCCAAGGGAAATTTCTTGCATATCATTTCAACATCTCCCTTACATGTGGATCATCTCTTAAAAATAACCTTATATAAAATCTTTCATACTCTTAAATATAATCTAGGTAGATTAACACTTTATCAATTCCTAATATTTTTCTATCAATATAAATATACACTAATATTATAAAACTAAAACAATATTGAAACTATTCTATTATGAATTTCCCAAAATGTACACCTTATTTTCTAAGAAAAATTCTCAAAAATCCACAAACAAGTCCCCAGTATACTAGAGGATAGAATCAATAGTCTTTAGTATTTATTAAAATATTAAGAGATGATTTTTATCAAAATAAAATACATCAAGAAAAATAAAAACATAAATAAATCAATTAATGTTTATAATACTATAATAATTATGTGGTTATTCCTAGATCAACCATTCTATGAAGAAATAATGAAAATATAATTAAATTAGGCCAAATAAGTACACATCGACTCTATAATAAATAAAACCCCAAATTGTGTTATTTTAATCTTATATTACACAAAATATAGATCAATCTTGGTTCAATCATATGAAAAATATTTATAAATAGAATAAGGACTTTATGTCATCCCTATGAAAGTCAACCTCATCATCAAAATCTATCTCTATCACCAAAATTAATCTAATAATAAGTCTCATATACAATTCCTTGGGACCTTAACCATTCATACATCATTATAAATTAATTTTTTATTTACAAGTATAATAATAATGTACATTTTTTGTGTGATAATGATCAATATTATATGATATCATTTCATTACCCTAAATATTCTTTTATAGAAAATATGTATATGTGTGTGTGTTAGTTTTTCAAAATGAAAATTCATAAACAGTATTAATGAAACTAAAAAATATATGAATGATCATGAAATGATAATACAAGAAAATATCTTATCACATGTCACCTGGGAGTGAAAACAATAAAATAAATACAATATAATATTTCAACTATAACATCACTCATCCCATGCCACTAGGTTAGGGTATAGAATCATTACATGATGTTATACATGAAACCTTGCATGGATTACCATAAAAAAATGTCATATATCCACTCATACTACCACCCTAGATTATAATTATATATGATCATTCTCTTAGGAAATTTCTTATAGTGTGAGTACTTATAATTCCCCTCACAAGCCATTCTTCAAGAGTTAAGTATTGATCACTCTTATAGGGTACTTCATTATATATTGTGTTGGTGTATCATCTTGGGAGCTCAACCTAGAGTCTAATTATAGAATGTATTCTCAACAAAACCTCCCAAAGTTTATCTATATTGTATCTTATTAGCATAATTATCTGAATTTAAATTAAATACATATTTTTCTATTCTATTTGAGTATTAATCTAAGTATAAAAAGTGTCATGTTCTTTAAACATTACATTCTAAGATGACCATCTCAATCATCCTGATTCATGGAAAGATTATAAGTTCAATATATAATTATATGATAATATTCACATCATGAATGAAGTATAAACAAGTAATAAATATAATCACACTTAAAGAATTTATAATATTAAATAAATAAGCATGATCCCATGATAGTAAATCCATCACATATAATCCTGCATCATGTCAAACTTCTATAAAAATATTTATTTCCCATCATAGTAAAATGTATCATAATAATCATCTCATTTTTTTAATTTATATGAAATTACTCAACCCAATCCACTAAGGATGAGTTGGAGTAGTACATGGTCTCATGCTCACCTCTCTATACATAGAGGTTACTGAATTGAAGATAAGTCTTAAACCATACATTGGAGAGACTATTCCTTCAATATCTGATAACTATAAAAATATTATTAGAGGAAGTAGTAATACACAAAAAAATAAATAACATAGAATCGTAGTGTCAAGACAAAAATATAATAACATCCCAGAAAATACTAAAATGAACCCAGATTTTTTATACATCAGCAGACAAGAGTGGTCCCTAGAAGAAATGTATAAATTTTTATAATAAATAAAATAAAAATTAATATATATGCACTAATACAAAATAATTCCAAAGTGTTGACCAATATAACTTACATACATACCAAGATCCCCTATCTCAATCACTTGACATAGGGGACTTCAACATTTCAGGATACTTAATAAGGAAATCTATATACATGTCAAGATTACTGTGTAGGTGGTGAGTAAAAAATCTAATAGAACATTTCCAATGTTTCCTTATCATAAGTGTGACAAATATTTGTTAGTCGATGTACTGATAGAAAATGAAATAACAAAGAAACATACACCACAGTTGGGTTATCATGAATGATCCAAGCCACCATGAACCATGACCATACCTAATTCATACCTATGTTATAAAGAAGAGTCACTTGGAACAACATTACCAACTCAGATTACACAAGTATTTCTAAAGAGGGTGTGACTCAAACAACCACCCACATAAACTGACTAAACCCTCTCACCCAAGGTAAATCTCACAACCCGATCACAAACCAAAAAACTACCACCTAGGGTGAGGTATCATAACAAAGTCTCATATCATAACCTTATCAATCTAGGTGAGGTATTATATCATTTCTCATACAAACAACCTATAACTTAGGGTGACTGTCATAGATCACTCGCACCAACTATTAAATCTAAAACTTGAACCAACTAAAGTCTATACACATATCATAACACCACATCGTGACACTGTATATCCAAAATATCAAAAGATAATACTATTGGGACTGGATTCTTTCTCTATTAATGAAATTATAAGTTTAATCCCATATCCAAGAAACATTTCTCAAAATTACCCCAAAAAACAAAAACTCACATTATTCCTACCCCTCCCATGAGGATAAGCCTAAGCCCAACAACCTCCCCCACTATAGATAACTACACCCAAGTCAAAATTCCAATATCTAAACTCTCTAGAGTCAATTCCATCATCGAAGACCCACTTGATCACATTGAAATCCTAAAACGATATATTATTAATCAATAAAAACACTGGTATTCATATAAACCCATGAAATCATATACAAAATATAAATCATGGTAAGGAATTACTACCAAAAGTATATATGAGAAAACTCATTGAAGAACCAATCCTGATTCAAGACCAATCACCCAAAATTCATTAACCTATAAAAACCACTATACGTTATGTATTTAATGTGTGGGGAGAATAAATATTGAGATAAACTTATACCTATATCTTCTATTGCATTAGACATATTTTGAAATTTAATTGAGATGAATGAAACTTTGATAGAGGAATAAATAATGCTTTTATAGACTTAAGAATCATGGATGGAACCATGTAGGGAATGTCTTTAATACTAGGTTCATGTGAAGAATAAAAATTTATAATATTCCCCCTTTCAATAAAGAAAAAAATAGAAAAAAATATGGGTAGAGGGACATTGTCGTGTAGTCTCATGGTCTATGGTGAAACTCCCCTCTCAAGGGGTGTCATTGTAATGTGAACATAATGGTTATGGTGCATTAAACCTTTCTGGAGAGGCTCCCAAATACCATGGTAACCTATTGAGGTGTTACCCATTACTTAATGATTAAATGAAATTATTATAATTTCATCTCACAAAAATTTATTTAAACTTAATCATACACAACCACTACACCACACTACAACACCTCACTTTGTGTCATGGTCCTTTGCCTACATCATAATATAATCCCTGAACCATGACCAACTATTTAATTTTGGACCTATGACAATACGTCCAATAGTTTTAAACCATTAAAATTAATATTATTTTATATAAATTAAACCAAAACACACATCAAAATTTGATGGATGTTAAAAACTCACCTTGAGGTTTTCTTATCCTCTAGAAGTATCTCCAGAACTCATTGATAAATAGATCTAGACATTGGCCTCGTACATCTAACTCTCTATACCCAAAATCTTCATATATATGAATATTCTAAAATAACACAAAAACAAGAGGAACCACCTTCCCCTACAATACCTTCTCACTATGATCAAAATTATACACTAGTCTCTTCTTGAATGATATATCTACCTCAAACTCAGCATCCTCCCTATCAATCACATCTGTTGGCTCTAGCTCATAATTTCAAAGGTGTGACATGTGAATCAAATCATACATAGACCAATGTATCATAATAATATCCAAATTTTATGTTATGGTTCCAATATAATCAACAACCATGAGGGAAAAAATAGTGAAAAATGATTCCCTTACTTTCTAAAATAATGATTCCCCAATTGAGGTTAAATATATTCATAATATAATTTTTTTCTATATACAATGGCAATAAAATGCTTATTGATCAATAAGAACTACTCAATAATATATTCCACCAGGATTGACCCAATGAACACTAACTCACCTACCTCTAACTATCACAGAGGTGAATGACATGACTAACTATATAAAGAATTATAATGTTTCATCTAAATTTATGCTTGATAATTATTGTTATACAAAAACTCTCCAAAGGGTTATTTTTATCCCATACTCCATAGAAATAAACCACACATTCCTTGAAAATATCTTTAATTATATGAATTGTCCTCTTAGATTATCCATAAATATATGGGTGATATGTTGCACTCATTTTCAACTGAGATCACATTGATATTTACATGATTTTCTAGAAATAGGGTGTGAAATATGAATATTGATCTCATAATATACTCATGAGGATCTCATATAATCATGTTATGGTACCAATCTAATCTAAAACCATGACGGGGGAAAATAGTGGTAAATGATTCTCTTACTTTCTTAAAAAAAGATTCCCCAACTGAGGTTATTCCTATAAGAATACCTAGTCATTAATATAAAATTATAAGGGTCATAAAATATGGTCATCATATAATTTTTTTCTATATTTAGTCATAATAAAATACTTATTGATCAAAATAAACTAATAGATAATATCTTCCACCAAGATTGACCCAATGAACACTAACTCACCAACCTCTAACTATCACAGAGGTGAATGACATGACTAACTATAAAAATAATTATATTGTTTCATCTAAATTGAGGCTTGATAATTATTATTATATACAAACAATCCCAAGGGTTTATGGTTATCCCATACTCCCTAGAAATAAACCACACATTCCCTGAGCATATCCTCAAGTATATGGATTGTCCTCTTAGATTTTCCATCAGTATGTGGGTGATACACTATACTCATTTTCAGCTGATATCCCATTAATATATACAATATTTTCTAGAAATAGGGTGTGAAATAGTAATATTGGTATAATACTATACTCATGAATATCTCATAAAATCATGTTATCTAACACACATTAATCATTCATAGATAATTCAATGAATATGTCTCTCTGATAGGTAGGAATTCCTCCATACCATATCAAAACCCCATAGTATCCTTCAAAGACTCAATAAAAAATCCATTATCACATCATCTCAATTAAAAATAGACAATGTGAGGTGTCAAATTAACCCAACTATCCACTAATACTTTTTCTTTATCCCATTATAGGTAAAAAATGTTCTAGATCCCATATGATGTCCTTCCTTATACTAGGTAACCAGACATGGTGCCTGATATCATGGTATAACATAATCAACCTAGGGTTCACAACTAAATTTGAGGAATGAGAGTACCTCGTCATTTAATATCTCTTTAATATTAGAAAAAAATCCCTAATCAAGACATGTATCACCCCTTTCTCATATGATACCATCCTAAAACAAGATCATCACCCTTAAGCCTATCCTTTATCACAAAATAATATAAATCAATCTCGTGGTTATATTTCACTTGATCCTCTTAGGATGAAGTAATGGCCTGGGGAAAAAATCATAGATTCCTACACCTCCATTGAATCTAATTTCCATTCTATAAAAAGACTCATCAACCTTTATTCCTTAATAGATTTAAAACCCACCTTATTTTAATTCTTCCTAATAATATAATCATCTATAATTTCTCCCTTTCCTTGTGTGTATTCCATCTCAAAATCAAATGCCTATTGAATCTCCACCCAAAGCCTCTATCATAGGTTCAAGCCTCACTGGTAGAATAGGTATCGCAATATATTTTAGTACATTTAGATGAAAAATATCTCTCAAAATAGATGATAATTGAATAATATTATGAAAAGGACCACTATAGTTTACACTTGGTTATAGGTAGGGTATTTATTCTCATGGTATCATAGTTGGAAAGACCCATAAAAGACTAATCATTATTATTAAACCAAAATAGTTCCTAGATCAAATTTTGAGTCATTTCAATACATAAAATAATTTTTCCTTGGGTTTTACAGAATAAAAAATATAGAATATATAATACACTCTTTTAACTCCAAAAATGAGGTTTCAGGTTAATAAGTCATATAGAATTTCACCCCCATATTAGTTAGACCCGTCATGGGAACTTATAATCATTATAAATACCAAATAAAATGATGGTGATACCTAGCCAAGCTAAAAAAACTCTTAATCTCAATCACATTCTTAGATCTACACCAAGACATCGCCACCTTGATTTTATCTTCGTTTATTGATATTATTATATCCAATATCACATTATTGAGAATGAACACCTATTGGATCCATAAGTGACACTCCGTATAATTAGAATAAATCCAATGTTCTTGAAGTGTCCTTAATACTATCTCTAGGTTATATGCAAGTAATTTTTGAGTCTAGGAATGTACTAAAATACCATTAATGAGCATGATGACAAATATTATTAGGTAATAATGGAAAATATAGTTTATGAGAGCCATTAACACCATTGATGCGTTCTTAAAACCAAAAGGAAATAAAAGATAATCATATAACACACACTGTCTCTAAAACAACATCTTTGGTATATATTCTATATATATATATATATATTAAATTAGTGATAGCTCGACCACTAATCAATATTAGAGAACTATCAATCTCTCATAAAATGTTAAAAAAGATTATTTATCTAAAATAATGGATATATATTCTTCATATAAACCTAGTTCATATTATGGTAATCCATATATAATATTAATAATTCATCGCCATTCTTGGTAAACAAAATGATAGAACCCCAAGGCAAGGTACTCAGATGTATAAAATAAGTCAACTCAAGAACCTATAGTTTTACACTAAACTCTATAAACTCTTCCAATTCCAAATAATATGAAGGTATCATTATGGCCATATCACCTGCTATGAGGTCAATTATGAATATTATCTACCACTCTTGAAGATTCTGGGAGAAATCATTAGGTAATACATCTAAAAACATTTCTACTACAAGAGGAAAAGTAGATAGAACTATTTCCTGATCATCTTTAAGAGTCATAATATCCATCTACGCTATAATTATTCCTAGTTTCCTAAATTAAGGTTCCACTCTAACTATATAAAAATCCAATTCACTCAAAAAAAATTACATATTTCATTTCCATTAAGGGATGAATAAATTACATACCAATAGTAGTAACAAATGCAGGGCTATAAGCATGTTATCAAACTCATATCAATGAAGAGATTGAAAATCATCATATCGAGAATGATAAAATCCCATAATTGTAACATACCCCAACTACTAAATTATATCAAAGTATTCTCTATATATAATTAAACCTATTACCAAGTGGTGTATCAAGATCCAATGTATGGTAAGATAACTCCACATCTAACCCCAAAACAGACACCAAATCAGATTATATAAAGGAATGATATTATAAAATATTAAATAAGGAAACTGAAATGGTATAAGAAACTAGAATAATGCATCTTATGTTCAAAAATTCCCTTTGGACCATCTACCAAAACCAAGCCTAATAAAAAACACTTTCGGCCATAGATCTATGGACCTGACACCATGTTCTTTATCTTGCAATAGAAATCGAACCAAGAGTCATATGATAATATTTCTCCTAATATCCATGACTATATCCTTACCTTAACCACCAAGATGAGATCTGATTTAATATTTACTAAGATCCTCCAAACCATGATAGAGAGGAATATATCTAAATTAAACCTCTTCCTAATAATTAATGAGTAATCCATGTATAAAAACATTCTATGTTTTATATCTATTTAAAATTATGGTACTCCTTTAGTTGTTATGTACATATGTTATTGAGTTTTCCCAACTACCCCCACTGATAACACATGAGAGGAGCCACTAATTAGAGGGGAAGTGATGAACATATTCCATACACTATCTACCTATAATCTTCCTAACACTTATTATTATCTCTCATATTCTTACCATTAGAAGAGTCGCCACCAATCCCACTAGATTCATCACCACATGGAACACTGAATATAGGAAGGGGACTTATTTCACTATCTTCTAACATGCATTTTTCAGTGGTAATACCCTTATAAACCACATCAAAATAGGATATAAAGTTGAATTTCCACACATTATACCTCAAATATTGATAAAGTTCAATATAAAAACATTAAAGCTTTTAGGTTTCATTTTCCACCAATAAAGGATAAAATCACAATAGTACTACAAAATGGGTAACGTAGTCTTTCATAGATGTCTCTCCAAGATTGAGAACAATAAACTTGTGAAATATATTTGAATTAAGTAACTTGAGGAAGAATACTAAAAAAATAGGTCCTTTCAAGACTTGAATAAAATTCCCCCATCCCGCTTAGCCTGTAATAGGGCACCCCACTATCCCATGGAAGGTCACTGGATCATGAAATTTACCATATTCACCCACCAAACATCTTGTATCTCTACCATCTTGAAGATACCCAGAATAATCCCAATCCATTCCCAACCATCCAAATTCTCTTATGTTACCTATAAATATAGAATATGTTTCATTTTAAAGTTGCAAGTTAATTATACTATAGTATAATCACCCTCACATTCACATCAACCTCCAACCGATATATTATGAAGCACCCCCACCTAAAAAGAATCAGTTTACTGAACCACTAGTATAGTGACACATGATTTACATACATAAATACAACATAATTTTAGATGAATATTTAAGATATACCATTATTATTGACACTATATTCATAATGGTATAGTGTCTTTAGAGACTAGATAGATAATACTCTTATTTCATGAATGACCATCGATGTTTCCACATAGAACGCTTCTTATGTATTCCCTACATAAAACATTTCTTATCAACCTATGTATGTAAAACATATAAAAGAGTGATATTAGATACACATTAAGTATAAACAAATAATATATCAATAATTTATTATACATGATCATAATATAAGCATAATGGTATGAGAATGTGATCATAGATTACCAAGATCATACCCAATCTATCATAGATCAAAAACATGATTCATGGAATAAAAATGTATCATAATAATAGAAAATATTCATAAGAGTGTGGAATCATCTATAATCAGACATGATCTATTATAGAATAACATAGTCAATTAAAAGTGGCCAAAAAATAATCTTATAACATTATAAACATGTATAAATAGAAACAGGTTCACTCATTATGTTAAGCACAAGAAATCAGTCCCTCACATAAATTTATGGACATGAAACTAGGTCCACATATAATTTATGTAAATAAAAACTAGTCCCATACTTAATATTATTTACATGCAAACCAGGTCCACACATAATCCTACAAACATGAAAACCAAGTCCATATATAATCTGTTGGTAATAAAAAGATGTTATATATATAAAATTGTTAACATGAAATAACATTCACACATAAAATATTTAACTCATGAGTTATCCATATTTACCCAATTAATTGGAGGGATATATAATTATTGTCCCAGATTTCACATAATCATAATCCATTCATATGTGTTTCATGAGATCACATATCATTCATCATATATTATAACTCATGGAAAGGAAACAGGTTTCAAAAAAATCAGCATTTCATCATAAATAACCCATGGAAAATAAATCAATTTCATCAACATCTCATCAACATAATTATAAAAAAAATCCAGGGAAATAATAAAGATGGTATCATTAGATCATATCCCCATTAAATAATAAGTAACGTTATATAATTTCATCTTAGATTAAAATTCCTTTAAAATATCACTTGGAATATTTCTTGAGGAAAATACCATTTCACATTGAAATTACTTCCTAAAAATATAAAAATTGAAAAAATATTATAAAAAACAATTTATTTGAATATAAAATCATACACATATAAAGTAATCTTCATTGAATTTAGTGGTAATGATATTGGAAAAAAATATCATGTCGTATACATTAAAACAAATATTCCTTTCACATTTTTATTAAAAAGTCAAAAGTACCTTATTCCAAAAATGAAAATAATATTAATTTTAAAATATTATTTATAAATGAAAAAATTCTTTAAAATTAATTTAAAAATAATAGGTAAAAATTAAAATCATTCTTAAAAATATTTTTATAAAACATAGATATGGAAGAAAAAGTATATCAGATCGAGGAGGGAAATAAAGTTGGTTTTCTATAAAATAGTCTTTCAATATATTGAGTATGTAAAGAGATAAAAATGAAAGGAAAATATATAATCTCTAAAAATAAATATATTATAAGAAAATTTATGAGAATATTGATAGATATGTCATAAAAGTTTATCATTATAAACTTAATCATAAATAATCTCGACCAATAATGAAATTGTAAGATAAATCTAATACCGCTTTGGTAATATATGTATCAAAACCTAATAAAAGATATAACCTTATATGGATATGTAAATAATCGTAATTTTCATGAAATATTCATAAAATACCTTCATGAGTAGTATATACACCATAAAAAGGAAACAAGTGGTTAATATGGCAAAGTCTCACATAAATAAGAATGAGATGAGAAAACCTTACCTCATGTTTAACTTTCTTCAAAAGTACTCTAACCTTGTGTATAATAAATTTAAAGTTATTATAATTATATAATAGAATAATTTACATACTTATAATATTATATATCATCCAATTGTAATAGTTAAACTCCCATTTATTATTAATTCATTATTAAAATCATCGCTTTCGGGTGTTAAATGATTCATTTTTCGTGATAATTTCAGTTCGATAGTTCTGATCCATATAATTTGATCATGGTTACAACATATAAATAATGATAATAATAATAATATTAAAATAATATATATTAATTTAACATATATTTTTATTCATCCATAAAGGGAAGAGATAGAAAAATGAGTTATACTATTCACAGAGGCGGTAGGTTGTACATATGCTTGAACGTTATTTTTACTTTTTAATGGATGGAATTAAAGAAAGTTAAATAGTAATTATAATTTATAGAATCACTGTTATAATATATATATATATATATATATTAAATATATCATTACTACCATCCATGTAAATAATAAATGATAAAATTAATCACATCGCCTCACGGAGGTGGTTGTCCACACGTACGCATGAGCGACATTATCTTTTTCAAAAAGATTGTTAGGTGATAAGGTAGATATTATGTTACAATTATAAAAAAAATTATATAATAAGTATTATAAATAATCTTGAAACCCATCATAATAACCATCCATTATATTTGAGTATGTAAAACGAATTATATCGTTACGTGGAGAAGGTAGTCTACACGTATGAATTATAAATACTTTCACTTACCATTTAATTAAATAGATGGTGGATATTTGTGGTTAACTAATCATAATAACATTTTATCATATTTAGGACATTTAAGTTATTATTTTATTGTTAATGCCATATAATTATAGGAGGTATAAGTATAAATAAATTTAAAGAGTTTGGGTAGGATGTTCACCACTTCTTCGGTAGGCCTCCTTTAGATATTTTCTTAAGGACCCTTTGAATGGTCATTTAAAAAGACCAAAACAGCTAATTCATGGATAATAAATATTAGAATAGAATTTTTTAAGGTTTGTTTCAAGATATATATCATAAAGTGGTGTAAAGAAAAGATCAAAGGGGTTTCCTTATAAGTGAGTGAAAGACACGCTCGGAATTACAAGAAATATTTAAAATATTATAAAGTCAGTCTCAAGAAAAATGCATCAAAATGGATTTATATTCAATTAAAAAGAGTATAAGGTAAACATATTATCATAAAATGAAATTAATATTGGTTTTATGTCATTTTAAATCTTATATTTTGGTTTAACCCCTTTGTTAACCAATTTTAACCTTAACATCGATAAAGAATTTTTAAAACTTAAAGGGGTATATTTTTACAAATAAGGTAAAAATTGGATCATAAATGGAAAATTGATGAATTATTAGACAATTTAACAATATAATTGTCCTATTTTAGGATTTTTATGATTTTTAAATTATGTAATAAAATATTATTTTTCATAAAATACAATTAATGTCATTTTTTATACTATTCATTTACTTTGACATTAATTTCTTCAATATACTTATGGAATTCGAAAATAAACTTTTAAAACCTAACTAATATTTTATATTTACCTAAAAAATCATTAAATAGAATTATTAATACAAATTATATTACTTTTAATATTTTTAAAATGTTTTATTTTCTTTCCCAATTAATTGAATAAATATTGTGTCAGTGTTGAATGAGAATTTAAGGAAATCCTTCCATTAATAAATTTATAAATAAACTAATATGATAAAAAATTAATTAATATTTCAAATAAATATTTATAACTAAACTTATCCTATTTTAATCCATGTGATAAAAATATATAATTATAAAAGTCAAGAGAGTAAAATTTTGTATTTATCATATTCTTAAATTAATATAAGGGTCATAATCATAGAAGAATGGAACCATGATTCCAAATTCTAGAAACCTGGAAGATTATGTTTGAAATAAACTCATCCAATAGGATAAAATCATTTTTTCAGAGAAATTTTAAGGCCTTATCCAAATATATTAACCATGTGTTACCCATTTTACCATTATTGATGTGATGAAATTTTACCACGGTTACTTCTCAGAATTAAAAAAAATGAAAGGGAAAAATTTACCAAATTTGATCCTAATTATTCCAAATATGGAATTTATTTTTCAAGATGAAATTTTAAGAATTTTATGTAGTCCATTTTAAAATAAGTCTATAGAATTCAAGGAAACCCGATTTTAAAAAATATATGTTCTTAAGCCTAAAACTATATTTCTTCTATTTCCATGCATAGTAAAAACCATAAAATGAATTTAAAATTATTTTATTGACTATATAATCTATTAATTTCATTAAAATATTTATTTATTATTTATATAGTTAAATAATTAAAATAAAAATACATTACGCACAAAAATATAGTTTTTATAAAAAATGTGTTTATAAGACACAAAATGAACTTATACAAAAATAAAGTTTAATAATAATTACTATGTGATTAATTTTATTATATATAATTAAAGGATACCAATGTTAAATTAATATCAAATACAAATAATTATGGGATCTTTCAATGAAAATAAATGGTAGTTTTACAAAAATCAGTATTTTCATTATTCACTAAAAATCAATCTTTTCATAAAATCCAAAAATTTTACCCTGAGATAATTTTGAAGTTATTATTTCCAAAATTATATCTTTTTATTTTATTCAATTTCTAAAAGTGATATAAATTAACTATAATATTTTCAAAAAAAATCAATTAAACCCATTTTTGAAGAAAACATGTTTTTGAAACAAAAAATGACTTTACTAAAATTTGAGTACTTATACATAATGCATTAACTAATAAATTTTAATTATATAAAAAATTATCTATATATTTCATAATTTGTTTAATATAATTTTTACCCATCAATTTAATGGTTATAATAAAATAAATCGGGGTTCATTTTAAGATTGATGTTGTTTTTCAATCAAGTAATCAAACTATTTACATCTTTTTAAAGATAAATATATTATAAAATATTAGGGTGTAAAAATATAATCCCCTTAAATAAATTTAACCCTCGCAATTTTTATCTTGGAAACAAAAGGATCAAATTTTAAAAATTACTTTGTGGAGAACCCACATTATACAAATGGATAAAAAAAATCCTTTTAAATTGAGAAGTGGTAAACGTAAAGGCTACCCAAAATAACACAAAATAGAGTTCTCAAATAAGGATAACATTGGTGGGGGTTAAATTATATACATAGAGGAGAAAAATTAACATTTATGGATTAATAGAGAGTACTGGAGAATATAATCAGAACAACGTTAATGACCATAAACCATAAATATTTTAGGGGTGAAAATACCTTCAATTCATCATAAAATGAAGGTAAAAGGATAAATTTTTTATTTAAAGATCATTTTCTTAAAGTTTAGTGTCACTAACCGTCCTTAGGGCCCGTTTCGTGACTACCCCAAGACCGACTTCCATAGGGCAGGGGATGGCGACTAGCACCAAAGGTTTAAATCCTGGTAAAAGGGAAGGAATTGCCTTTATAAAAGAAAACAAACACCACAGAGTATGCAAGCTGAAGTAAACACTAAGTAAACTGAGTAAAAAAATAAGTGATGGAAAGTAAATGGGACAGAATACAAACTCAACTGAAAGTACAGTACAACTGAGAAAAGAAAGTACAATAGTAGAAAAGTAAAGCAGCAACCACCAAGTCATCCTCCGGAATTCCCACCTGAAGGGTGGGTACAGATAGTCTCGTCAGCTCCTTGGGTCCGTCTGTCTGCTCCGTGTTCGTCACACCTGATAGTCCACCTCCGGGTACCGTCCTGCTCCACAAGCCTCAACCACTATCAGCGATTTCCATCATCTGCAAACAACACAACGTAGTGCGGGCATAGCCCGTGCAGGGGTGAGTATACGATACTCAGTAGGGACCCTGAGACCCCTGAAAGTCTCCCAGAATCCACAAAAAATAGACCACAAATAAAAGATACAAAAACGAAGTATCAACCAACTCTACTTAGGTATATTCCCATACATATACCTAAGTCATCAATTCTAGTTTGGTTCCAACTCACGAGCCCAAGTACAACCCAGTCCACACAGTAAAACCCAACCCAATCCACACAGGAAAGAACAACCCAATCCACACAGCAAAACAAGTCAATCATATCGATGATAATGATTGGAAGTCAAGACTCAGATCACACAGGTATACTACTCACGAAGAGGGATGGAGATGATTAGATGTAGCCTCTGAATCATCTCCTCTGCCAAACCCACGTAGGATCCAAGTATAGAAGTCGTCGCTGCCAAACCCACGTAGGATCCAAGTACAGTAACCATCGCTGTCAAACCCACGTAGGATCCAAGTACAGTCTTCATCACTGCCGAACCCACGTAGGATCCAAGTACAGTCGTCCTCACTGCCGAACCCATGTAGGATCCAAGTACAGTGGCCATCGTCGTTGCAGTCGCAGCCAGCTCTAGGGTTCCCGCACACAGCATGCTCAATTCTGGGAGGGTCCGCTCCACGAGCCAAGGGGGTTGATACATCAACTGTCATGAAGTCCAAAGTTTATGTATCACAAAGTTTCATCTCGTCAATAGGAATTGAACACGACAGACAGCGCGTCAATCGGACGCCCGGTCTAAGAGTTATTGGCTTTTTCATCCCAGGGTCCCGGTTGGGTTTTAAGTTAAAACCAACCCGACCGAACTCCAGTTGTGTCCAGACCTCATGCGAAGTAACCCAGAAGAACCGTCTCACTAGGAGGAATTAAACATGATCAACGGCATGTCATTCGGACGTCCGGTCGTTAAGTTATAAGTGTTTCCGCTCCAAGGGTCCGGTTGGTTTTTGGTTCGAACCAACCCGGCCATACCCAAACATCACCTAAAGCTTCATTGTAATATACCTAAACTACCGTCTCGATCCAAGGATCCATACGCAACTGACGGTGCGTCGATCAGAGGTCTGTAGCCCAAGATATGGGTGTCTGAACAAACCTGTCTGAAAATATGGGGTTTGGGCCCGGTCCGACCCGTCCCAATACCCCCTGGGTCAGCCCGAACCGGGTCGACCCGACCTGGGTCTGAGTCATTCCCATTTGGGTGCGGCCCGGCCCGACGCAGGCGGCCCAGCCTGTGCGGCCTGCGGCTCGGCTCGAAAGCCGGCCACAGCTCAGCTCTCGGCTGAGCGGGGTGCGAAGGAGGGGCGTCGCCCCCTGTTTTCGAAATGGCCGGCAGTAAAGGTCGGCCTTGTTGTAACCGCGGGACCCTCTCGGGTCCCCCCTCCAGGTGGCGCTGGCAGCCGGCTCAACCAGCCGCCCCTTGCTGAACCACCGCGGCCTAAGGCTGCGGGTCTTCCCCGACCGGCGTCGCGCCCCTCCGCCACGGCCCGCCCCGGCCGCGGCCTCCCTCAGGTTCTCCAGCGCAGCGCGACGGTGCCGCACACCACTACCGTGGCATGATCTGGCCGCGGTTCCTTCATCTTCACCGACGCGGTGAGACGGTTCCGCGCTCCACCGCCGCGGCCTGCTTCGACCGCAGTTCTCTTCGTCCTCACGCGGTGCAATGGCACCGCGCCGCCTTCGCTTCGATCATCGATGTAAATCAACATGGAAACTGGGAGGAGAATTCGGTTGTGTTTGTGAGTTACGATTTCCCCCCATTGCATTGGTAACATTCGGCCAAAAATAATCAATGAGGAAGATTAAATTAAACACGAAGGAAGATAACCCCTACCTCACAAAGTAATTCGCGGTTGTCAAGCACCGCAAAAAAAAATATGGCGTCGTTTCCGTTGTCGACGGTGTGCACACGAGGAAACTTCATCTTCTCTTTTATCACGGAGAGAAGAAGGTGATTGAACTTCATTGGAGAACTCCCGCGTCGATGTCTCCTCCCTTGTCGCGGAGGAGGAAGGGGATGGAGAAGTCGGGGTCGTTGAGTCGTTCTTCGCAGGAGGATTGAGGTTCTTTGATAAAGAAACTTCCTTCTCCTTTCTCTTAACACAATGAATGCCAAAAAAAAATAAGGCCCTACCTTATTTTGTTTACTAAAGCCAAGCATTTCAAATTTTGAAAAACAAACACTTAATTCAAATTATTAATTAAGTGTGAGTTGGCTAGCATTAAAATTTGATAGAGTGGGGAGAGGAAGAGTCACCCACTTAAAGGAGGGGTTTAACATGTTAAGAAGAGTTACCAAATTTAAGAGGGGGTTAGAGGAGTTAAAGTAAAGTGAAGAGTTAGGGATTGTGTGGGCCCCACATCACCTTTATCCTCTCAAGGGTATTTAGCAACCAGTGGGTCCCACCCCAACTCCCACACCTAGGATATAACCACTTAGAAAAGAAATAAAATTGTACACAATTTTATTTACTTCACATTTAATCTTCAATTTTTAACAGCACCTCCCGAGCAAATGCACCTTCGGAAAAGGTCCTCTTAAGCAATTATTGTTGTTGTGGTTTCATCGGTGCCCTCAGATTTTGATTCCGAGCACCGATTCAAAAGATAAAAAAACCCGCTCGTTCGTTCACTGAACGTACCCGAGCTAAACATCGGAAATTGATTCCGGGCACACCGGGCCTCAGAATCAGGTGTCGTCAGAAACTGTGTACTCATAAAATCCCACATAATTTATAAAAAAATTTCCTTTAAATTTATGGGTCTTTACATTACTCCCACCTCAGGGCTTTACGTCCCCGTAAAGATACATCATAAACTAATAAAAAATGAGGGTATTGTGCATGCATCTGAGCCTCCCACTCCCATTTGCTCTCATGGAGGTTCTCGTGCTACCACCTGAGGTGAACTAGAGGAATCGACCATCCACGTAGGACCCTCTCCTATCGATCCTCGATCTCCACCGGGACCTCCGCAAAAGTCACCACATCATCGATGTCCAGCTCCCCGTGATTAATGATATGCGTCGGGTCGTGCACGTATCTCCTCAACTGAGATACGTGGAAGATGTCATGCACCCGATGCAACTGAGGTGGAAGAGCCAGCTGATAAGCCACCACGCCTATCTTGTTGAGAACCTGAAATGGACCGATGAAGCACGGAGATAACTTGTCTCCCCGGCCAAATCTCCGTAGTCCACATCGAGGTGAGACCCGTAAAAAAACGTGGTCACCATCCTCAAACTCTAGTGGTCTCCTCCTCCTGTTAGCATAGGACTTCTGTTGGCTCTGAGTAGTCCTCATCCGCTCCTGGATGATCTGTACCTTCTACGTCGTGGCCTGAACCATCTCTGGTCCTACAAGTGCTGACTTCCCAGGGTCTGTCCAACATAGAGGTGATCTATAAGGTCGGTCGTAAAATGTCTCATATGGTGCTATCCCGATGGTGGAGTGGTAGCTGTTGTTGTACGTAAACTCCACCAAAGGTAGGTGATCCTCCCAGCTATGACCAAAGTCGAGGACACATGCATGGAGCATGTCCTCGAGAGTCTGAATGGTCCTCTCCGTCTGGCCATCTGTCTGAGGGTGAAAGGTGGTGCTCTAGGGTAGTTGCGTCCCAAATACCTCCTGCAACACCTTCTAAAGCCGGGAAGTAAAGCGATCGTCTCGATCGGAGACGATAGACGATGGCACACCATGAATCCGTTAGATCTCTTGAACGTAGAGGTGTCCCAATCTCTCCACTGAGCCCTGCTCTCTGATGGGTAAGAATTGGGCTGACTTGGTGATTCGGTCTACGATCACCTAGATGGAGTCGTGTCCTCTGGAAGTACGTGGAATCCCAGTCACAAAATCCATAGATATCTCGTCCCACTTCCACTCCAGGACCTCCAAGGGTTGTACCAAGCCTGCTAGTACCTGGTGATCCGCCTTCACTTACTGGCAGGTGAGGCATCGTGAAACGAACTCTTCCACAACCTTCTTCATACCTGGCCACTAGTGTTATCATCTAAGATCCTAGTACATATTCGCTACTCCTGGATGTACCGCCAATGAGGAAGTGTGAAACTCTCTCAATACCTCCTCCTGTAATGAAAATGGTACCATGGTACATCCTCTAAAAAGGATGATGTGCTCTCCTCCTATAGAAAATCCATTAGGTGCCATCCCTGAGGATATCTGAGCACACCGCACCTCACATCCATCATCCCCACGTTGTGCCTCCCTGACCTGCTGAAGTAGTGGAGGAGTGACTGTGAGTGACTATAGAAAGGTTGCTCCATCTCTATCCATGAATGATATCTACAACGCGGCTAGCTGCTCTGTCGCCTCTCCAAGTAGAGATATGCCTGACCTCCTGCTGAGAGCATCAGCTACTACGTTCCCCTTCCCAGGATTATAGACTATCTCAAAGTCATAGTCCTGGAAGAACTCGAGCCATCGCCACTATCTCAGGTTCAGGTCCTTCTGTGAGAAGATGTACCTGATACTCTGGTGGTCAGAGTAGACTGTAAAGCGCTCTCCCATCAGATAGTTCTGCCACATCTTCAAGGCGAAGACCACTGCTGCTAACTCCAGGTCATGGGTAGCGTAGTTCTGCTCATGCTGCCTCAACTGTCGTGAACTGTAAGCGATCACTGCCTACTCCTGCATCAGGACACACTCGAGTCTGGTCCCTGATGCATCTCAGTAAACTACATACCCTACTCCCTCCTCTGGTAGCCTCAAGATGGGTGCACTGGTCAATATCTGTCTCAGCTCCTGGAAGCTCTACTGACATCTATCCGACCACATGAATGGTTTCCCCTTCTTAGTCAAAGCTGAAAGTGGTGCTGCAACTCTGGAGAGGTCTGTCACAAATCTTCGATAGTACCCAGCCAGACCTAGGAAACTCCACACCTCCGTCACCCTCCTGGGTGGCTCCCAAGCTAGCACTGCCTCGATCTTCATAGGATCCACCGCAACTCCTGCCTCAGAGATGACGTGTCCCAAGAAGTGGACCTCTCGAATTCAGAACTAACACTTCGAGAGCTTACCATAAAGCTAGTTCTCTCGGAGTGTGTCTAGTACAACCCACAAGTGGTAGGCATGCACCTCCTTAGTAGTCGAGTAAATCAATATGTCGTTGATGAAGACTACGACAAATCGATCGAGGTAAGGCTGGGAGATCATGTTCATGAGACTCATGAAAACTTCTGGAGCATTGGTTACGCCGAAAGGCATAACCAAGAACTCATAGTGGCCATACCGGCACCTGAAGGTCATCTTCTACACATCCTCATCTCGAACTCTGAGCTGATGATAGCCCGACCTATGGTTTATCTTCGAGAACCAGCGTGCTCCCTTGATCTAATCAAAGAGGTCGTCAATCCTCGGAAGTGGATACTTGTTCTTCATAGTCACTTGATTTAGGCAATGGTAGTTGACACACAGTCACAAGCACTTGTCCGCCTTTTTGGCGAAAAAAACCTGGAAGCCCAGGGTGAAACACCGGGTCGAATGAATCCCTTGCCCTGCAAGTCCTCCAGCTATACCCGTAGCTCTTGAATCTCAGCAGGAGCCATTAAATATGCTGAAGTAGATATCGGGGCTGTCCCGGGGTACAGGTCAATATAGAAGTATACCTCTCTGTGAGGAGGTAGTCTTGGAACGTCATATGGAAAAACGTCTGCATACTGATCCACCACAACAAGAAAACTCGGACTCCTCACATCAACTGCTCACAGGATGAGACTAGCCAACTGATAAGTGATCGGTTATCCTCTCCTCTGTGTGAGTCCATCCTGCGCTGCAAAGGCTCCCTTCTCACCGGTGAAGGTGAACCTTCTCCCATCGGTGCGGACACACTGCACCATGCACCTAATATAGTCGATCTGAGCATGGACCGTAGATAACCAATCCATGCCCAAGATGACATCGTAAGGCCTTGACGCCACTATAAGAAGATCCCAACCGAAGATCTCACCTCCTAGAGTAAGCTCACACTACTGACATCAGTGCGTAATCATCGAGTCTTCTCCCATAGAAGTCTCTAGCCGTAAGGATCGAGCCAACGGCTCCGTCAGAATCTCCGATCTCTGAACAAGGGCAGCGGCAATGAAATAATGACTCTCTCTTATGTCTATAAGAACTGCAACAAGGGTGGAGTAGACATAGATAGTACCTCGAATCATATCAGGTGCTCCGCGGTCATAGGCCTCCACTACCTGAAGCTGAGCCTGCCTCTGTCCGCCAGCTCCCTGTGGTCGGGGTGGACCTCCTGGTGGTGGTGGTGGTAGAGCCTCAAAGCGTCACCCACCACCCATTGCTCGGCCAGCTCCTCTGCCTCATCTTCCTGCTTCTTATAGACCGCCACGGTCGAACCTCTGCCTATTCTTAGGTGGTCCCTCAACCGTCTACTGCTCCTATGCATGGCGGGTCGGGCAGTCACAAGCCATGTGGCCATGCCCGCCACATGCATAGTACTGTCTGCCTCTCCTATGACTGGATCTACTACATGTACCCCGCACCTCTGAACCTGTATGCTACGGTCTCCCACCTGATGGTCTGGTCCACTTGGACCTCTGTGACATCTGTCTACTGCCGGCTGCAAGAGACTCTGCTACGTGTCGCCCTACTGTAGGCCTCGCTGCTGGTGTAGGCTTAGCAAGAAATCTCTCCACAAGACGGGCTCGCTCTAGTACTCCTTCCTGCGTCAGAATGCTAAGTGAGATCATCGAAGCCCTGATATAATGCCTTAGTCCCTGATCGAAGGTTTGGGCCAGGAAGAATGGGTCTCGTACCATGTTCGTGGAGTAGCACGAGAGGTCGGTAAATCTCGCCGAGTACTGGGCAACTGTCATGCTGCCCTACCGTAGTTGTAGTAACTCCTAGATACGCACCACACGGAGGGTGGCTGGAACGAACTCCAAGAGGAAGAGGCTCTCGAAGTCCGTCCAAAGTAGAGATGACTCATCGTGAACCTGGAGCATCAGGCTCCACCATCTACCTACTGCTGCATGCAAGAGACTCGCCGCAAGGATCACAATGAGGTCAGCTGGTGACCCTACTAATATGAAGACTTGGAAAACATCCTCCAGCCAGTCCTCGGCTGCCTGAGGGTCCATCTCCCCGCAGAACCTGGGTAGTCTCGGATGATGAAACTCGTGCAGTGCACTCATGCAACGTGCACTCTCAAATGCTGGGGCTGGTGGCATCTGTGGCTCAGCGGGTAGAGGTAACGTCAGTGCCTCCGCTGTAATGGGGCCCTACATCGAGGCCTCGTCACTCGGTGGGCTATCGTCTCGCACAAAGCTCGGAACCCTAGCTGGCTGTCGTCATGGGGCCATCCTGAAAAGAAACAGGTGCGCCATGGTTAATACAGTATACCTAGTGAGCTGACACAAAGTAATCACAAAGAAAACTTTGAAACACACATGCAATCAATATTTTCGTGCACTGAGTCGGAAATCATAAGTCAGGGTCCTGGTGTATGGATACGTCGTCCACCGCACCAACACTAGACTCCTTGGACTGATAACCACACTCAATACCCTTAACACTATTGATTTACATGGAAGAAATTATCAGAGCCCTGAGTTCTACGGTAGAACTGACTCCTCTGATACCAATTTTTCATGACCCATCCTCAAGGCCCGTGTCGTGACTACCCCAATCCCACCTTCCATAGGCCAGGGGCTGACGACTAGCACCAAAGGCATAAATCCCAATAAAAGGGAAGGCATTTCCTTTATATAAGAAAACAATCACCATAGTGTATGCAAGATGAAGTAAACACTAAGTAAAGTGAGTACAAAAGTAAGTGCTGGAAAGTAAATGGGCCAGAATACAAACCCAACTGAAAGTACAGTACAACTGAGAAAAGAAAGTACAACAACTGAAAAGTAAAGCAGTAACCACCAAGTCATCCTCCGGAATTCCCACCTGAAGGGTGGGTACAGATAGTCACGTCAGCTCCTCGGGTCCTTCCGTCTACTCCATGTTCATCCCGCCTGATAGTCCACCTCCGGGTACCATCCCGCTCCACAAGCCTCAACCACGATCAGTGTTGTCTGTCGTCTGCAACAAACACAACGTAGTGTGGGCATAGCCCATGCAGGGGTGAGTATACGATACTTAGTAGGGACCCCGAGACCCCCGAAGGTCTCCCAGAATCCACAAAGGATAGACCACAAAATAAAAGATACAAAAACGAAGTATCAACCAACTCTACCTAAGTATATGCCCATACATATACCTAAGTCATCAATTCCAGTTCGGTTCCAACTCATGAGCCCAAGTAAAACCCAGTCTACATAGGAAAACACAACCCAGTCCACACAGGAAAGCACAACCCAATCCACACAGGAAAACAAGTCAATCATATCGATGATAATGATTGGAAGTAAAGACTCATCTCACATAGGTATACTACTCACGAAGAGGGATGGAGATGATTAGATTTAGACTCTGAAGCATCTCCTCTGCCGAACCCACATAGGATCCAAGTACAGAAGTCGTCGCTGTCGAAACCAAGTAGGATCCAAGTACAGTAACCATTGTTTTCAAACCCGTGTAGAATCCATATACAGTCATCATCACTGCCAAACCCACGTAGGATACAAGTACAGTCGTCCTCGCTACCGAACCCACGTAGGATCCAAGTACAGTCGCCATCGTCGTCGTAGTCGCAGCCACCTCTAGAGTTCTCGCACATAGCACGCTTGATTCTGGGAGGGTCCGCTCCACGAGCCAAGGGGGTTGATAAATAAACTTTCACAAAGTCTAGAGTTGATGTATCACAAAGTTTCGTCTCATCAATAGGAACTCAACGCGACAGACGGCGCATCAATCGGACGCCTGGTCTGAGAGTTATTGGCTTTTTCGTCCTAGGGCCCGGTTGGTTTTTTAAGTTAAAACCAACCCAACCGAACTCTACCTGTGTACAAACCTCAATAGTAGTAATCCAAAAGAACCATCTCACTAATAGGAATTCAACATGATCAACGACATGTCATTCGGACGTCTGGTCGTTAAGTTATAAGTGTTTCCGCTCCAAGGGCCCAGTTGGTTTCGGGTTCGAACCAACCCGGCCATACACAAACTTCACCAAAAGCTTGATTTTAATATTTCAAAACGAACTTCTTGATCCAAGGATCCCTACGCAACTGACAGTGCATCGATCAGAGGTCCGTAGCCCAAGATATGTATGTTTGAACGAACCTGTCCGAAAATAGGGGGTTTGGGCCCAGTCCGACCCGGCCCAATACTCCCTGGGTCGACCCGAACCGGGTCGACCCGACTCGGGTCTGGGTCCGGCCCATTTGGGAACGGCTCATCCCGGCTAACGTGGCTCAGCTAGGCACTGGCGGCCCGGCCCAATGCGGTCGGCCCGGCTCGGTGTGGGCGGCTGGGCCCGCGCGGCCTACAGTTCGGCTCGGAAGCCGGCCGCGACTCGGCTCTCGGTCGGGCGGGGTGCGAAGGGGGGGCGCCGCCCCCATGTTTCCTAAACGTCCGGCCTTGTTGTAACCGCAAGACCCTCTTGGGTCCCGCCTCCAGGTGGCGCTGGCGGCCGGCTCAGCCGGCCGCCCCTTGCTGAACCGCCGTGGTCTAAGGTCGCGGCTCTTCCCTGAGCAGCGCGGCGCGACGGCGTCGCGGCCCGTCCCGGCCGCAGCCTCCCTCGGTTTCTTCAATGCGGCGCGACGGCACCGTGCACCACCACCACGGCCCACTCTGACCACGGTTCCTTTGGCTTCACCGGCGCCGCACTCCACCGCCACGGCCTGCTCCGGCCACGGTTCTCTGTGTCCCCGCGCGGTGCAACGGCACCTCGCCGCCTTCGCTTCGATCGTCAACGTAAATTAACAAGGAAATGGGGAGGAGAATTCAGCCATGTTTGTGCGGTCCGATCTCATCTAGTTATGTTGGTAACATTCGTCCAAAAATAATCAATAAAGAACATTGAATTAAACACGAACGAAGATAACCCCTACCTTGCAAAGTAATTTTCGGTTGTCAAGCACCGCAAAAAAAAATATGGCGTCATTTCCATTGTCGATGGTGTGCACCTGAGAAAACGTCGTATTATCTTTTATCACGGAGAGAATAAGATGATTTTGCGTCGTTGGAGAACTCCTACGTCGGTGTCTCCTCCCTTGTCGTGGATAAGGAATGGGATAGAGAAGCTGGGGTCGCTGAGTCATTCTTCGCGGGAGGATTGATGTTCTTCGATAAAGAAACTTCCTTCTCCTTTCTCTTAACACCACAAATTCCATACAAAAATAAAATAAGGCCCTTCCTTATTTTATTTACTAATGCCAAGCATTTCAAATTTTGAAAAACAAACACTTAATTCAAATTATTAATTAAGTGTGAGTTGGCTAGAATTAAAATTTGAGAGAATGGGGAGAGGAAGAGTCTCCCACTTAAAGGAGGGGTTTAACATGTTAAGAAGAGTTACCAACTTTAAGAGGGGGTTAGAGGAGTTCAAGGAAAGTGAAGAGTTAGGGCTAGTGTGGGCCCTACCTCACCTTTATCCTCTCAAGGGTAGTTAGCAACCAGTTGGTCCCACCCCAACTCCCACACCTAGGATATAACCACATAGAAAAGAAAAAAATGTAAACAATTTTATTTACTTCACATTTAATCCTCAATTTTTAAAAACACCTCTTGAGAAAACACACCTTCCGTAAAGGTCCTATTAAGAAATTATTGCCGCTGTGGTTTCATCGGTGCCCTCGGATTTCAATTCCAAGCACCGGTTCAAAATATTGAAAGACCCGCTCGTTCGTTCAATGAATGCACCCGAGGTAAACTTCGTAAATTGATTCCGAGCACACCGGGCCTCAGAATCAGGTGCCGTCAGAAATTTCATACTCGTAAAATCCCAAATAATTTAAGAAAAAAATTTCCTTTAAATTTACGGGTCTTTACATTTAGGTATTTTTGTCTTTTCATATAGATAACATAATAAAATTTACTTGGATGATTTATTTCTATTTCATAATATAATTTTAATCCTTTTTTGTGCATTGAGGAATTTCTACATCGTCTCGTACTCCAGGAAATAAATATTCAATATGAATTTTTCATGCTTCAAGTAGTAATATTAAATTTTAATGGATCATGCGATCTCTAAAATAATGAAAATTCCTTACTTATTTATCTAAATATTCCATATAACCAAAATAGTTAGTAAATTTATCTAATATGATAATTATAATATATTATTCTCTAAAACCTCAATAATAACACCCAATTTGCAACGTAATATATTCCACAAGTAGTTTACCATTAATGATCCTCCAAAATATATCTAACCAAGACTAAAAACTAAATATTATAATAATTTTATCTAATATCATTCCTTGGTCAACATAATAATTATCCTGAAATTATTTTAATCACTCATAAATTTTCATACCAAAATGTATATACCTTGATCATATATTCTCTAAAATATAATAATCATTTCCTAATATAAATTCATAAAAAAATAATATATGTTTCCAGAATATAATTAACACTTCATTACTTAAATAATATCATATAATTTTCCAAAATATTTGCATTGGAATTTTGGGTTTATCATTTCACTGATAGATAATCATAGCTTGATTAAAAATATAAAATATGATTTCCTTATTCTATACATTTATATAGAATCAATTTATAGAGATTTAATAAATTCTCATAATCACATCAAAATTCCCTAAAGGATGAATAATAATATTTTCATAGGTCTCTTTCATACAAACATCTTCATGGAATCCCAATCTATAGAGTGAAGGATAAGTGTTCCCTAATTATCATGATTCACTTTATCTATTGTGATTATATAATATTTCCCTTTTTAATTTGACTTTAGAGGTTGTTGTGGCTTATTATTATCATTATCTCTTAAATTATGGAATTGATTCACGTGATTCTGAAACTCCTTACATATGTAGAACTGAAGTGTGAGTGGTGTATTATATTGATATCTCTCTCCAATTATTTCATTAACTATCCTCTTCACATCGCTTCAATATTATTTTTCTCAATGGTCAGGCTTCCCACACAGAAAACATTTTCTTGTTCATTTTAAGCATTCACTTGAGTTCCCCTTCCCATATTTTTTGGAAGTGGGTGGTTGAAACCTTATATCTCCTCCATGTTTTCTACCATTTGATATTCCATAAAACTCTATAATCATTTTATTCTCAATAGAACCATTATAGTTTCCAACTTCTATTTCCACTTTGAGTGCACATTGAATTATTTCTTCATATCCTTCAAAGTCCCTATTGGCTAATTCAATTATAAGAATTGGTTTCAAAAAAATAATAATTAATCAATTTTCCATTAATGGATTATGATTAAACCATAAGAATACAATGATATTCTTGTAAAATTTACCTCATAGGTACAAACAGATTCATTGACCTTGTTCTTAAGCTCAATGAATTCCTTCTCCATTTTTTTAAATAGAATATTAGGTAAGTACTTGCTGAGAAATATCCTCTTAAACTCATCTTATTCAATGGAGTCAATTTCTTCCTCTTACCTCATATTCTTAAAAATATTTCACCACTAATATGCTTCACCTTCCAAATTAAAAATGACTATGATAAATTTTTAATTATCCATGTACTAAATAATGAAAAATATATATTTCATTGCATTGATCCATTCCTCAGAAACTATTCTACTAGAAGACCCTTATAAGAAGGGTGTATGTAATTACATAAATGATTCAGTGATAGTTTTATGACTCCTTAGTTCATTCATATGTTTTACATGGTCTATGTTATCACTCATAGTTTTAGAGAGTTCAGTTAGAATAGTCACAAAATATTTCATCCCAACTCTTAGTACGTTTGGTTTCTCATGAATATGGTCATTTATTTTTCTAACACGTTCATTTTTCATATGATTATTTTGGGTTCCAATAATTGAATAAAACCAAATATTATAGTGTAAGAAACAATAAAAATAGTGATAAATCATATAATCTCAAAAAATTATTCATAAGATGTCTAAATCATGACACATTCTTTTCAATCTATGACACCATAAGTTTAACATAGTTCATCCTTGGTTATAAACTCTTCAAATCATTCATAATGGTTCATAAATATTTTTGATTTAACCCAATACCCCAAGGATTTTCAAACCAAATTAATTGTAAGAGAACACTCATTGAATGCTTCTTAGGTAAACCCATCCTAAAACCTTTTTTCTTAAACATGGGAAGGAAAAAAATAAGTAAAGATATTATCATATACGTAGTAAGGATAAACATAGGGGATATAAATCAATTACCATACATGATAATAATATAATAATAAGGTTATAATATCATGATCATAAAATACAAAGCTTATATATAATTTTTTACAGATCATAAACATGAGCCACATATTAAAACATTATCATAGAATAGACAATATTCATAATAGTTTGAAATCATAAATAATCATTCACGATCCATAATTTTATAAAATATACATATGAATGTGGTAAAAAATAAACTTATAACAATTAGAATATTTATATATATAATTTTTTCACTTATTGAGTTAAGGACATGAAAACGTGCCCTCGCATAAACTTGTGGACATAAAACTAGGTCCATGCATAATCTTATAGATATGAAAACTAGGTCCATACATAATATTATGGACATGAAAACTAGGTCTATGAATAATCTTATGAATTTTAAAACTAATTCCATGCATAATATTATAGACATGAAATCCAGGTCTATGCATAAAATTGTGAACATAAAATCGGGTTTATGCATAATATATTTATCTCATGAGTTATTCATATTTACCCAATGCATAAGAGTGATATATAATTATGATCCCACCAAAAAAATAATCGTAATCCATTAAAATTTATTTCATAAGATAATAAATAATTCATCATATATCATAACCCATAGAAAGGAAATGTGTTTCATAAAAATTACATCATTGAATCATAAAATAACCCATGAAAAATAATTGGGTTTTAGAAAAATCTATGCATCATAATTATAAACCATATAGAGAAAGAATAACAATGTTATAATTGGATAAAATCCATAGTAAAACATAATTAACATTAAGGAATGTCATCTTAGGTATAAATGACTTTAAAATAGAACTTGGAATATTTCTTCAAGAAAATACCCTATTTTCTTTGAAATTAATTATTAAAAATAAAAAATTTACAAAATGGTATGGAAAACATTTTATTTTAAAATAAAATTTTAAAATTTTAAATTAATCTCAAAATAATTGAATGGTAATGATGGAAATAATTTTTTTTCATGTATTATATATGGAAACAAATATTCCTTTTACATTTTTGGTGAAAAATCAGAAGTAACTCATTTAGAAAATGATAAGCATATTCCTATTAAACCATTTAAAAAAAATAAAATTAGGTTAAAAATGAATTTAAAAATCATATTATAATATAAAAAACATTCTTAATAACATTTTTATAAAACATTTATACAGAATAAGAAGAATTATTTTCAACCAAAGAGAGAAATAAAGTCATTTTTCCGTAAAAATATTATTTCAGTCTCTTGAGTACTGAAAGAGATGAGAATGAAATGAAAACATGTAGTGTCCATAAATAACCAAATAATGATAAAAATCATTAGAATATTGAGATATATTTCATAAAATTCCATCATCATAAACATAATCATAAACAATCCCAATAAACAATGAGATTATAACATAAATCCCTTACTGCTTTAGTAATGTCCTTATCAAAAAATCATAAAATAGATAACATTCTGTGGATTTTTAAATCCACATGGTTTTCATGCAAATCATCACAAAATAAATTCATGTGAATTATATAAACCATATAAATTTAACAAGTGTTGAATATGGAATATGTATCATAGAAATAAAAATGAGATAAGAAACCCTTACATCAAGATTGAATTTCTAAGAAAGTGACCTAAAATTAAGTATAATAAAATTAAATTCGTTATAATTCTATAATATAATCATGTAAATTCTTATAATATCATATATTATCCACTTATAACATTTAAACACCCAATTATTAATAACTCGTTATTAAAATTATTTTTTTGGGTGTCAATTGTATCATTTTTCATGAGAACTTTGGTACAATAGTTCTGCTTCTTATACTTTTATCATAGTTCCATAATATAAGGAATTTTAATAATAATATAAATATCATATATATTAATTTTAAATTTTTTTATATTTTTTCATAAAATGATAATATCAAAAAATGTATTACACCATTCATGGATATAGTAGGTCGTATGTATGCAAGAATTTTGTTTTCACATTTCAACAGATGGAATGAAAGAAATGAAAATAAAAATTTACATTTAAAGAATATTTATTAGATCATATATATCATATATATCCATTAAATCTATACTTATTAACATCCATGTAAATTATAAATTAAAAAATAATCACATCGCTTTGTGGAGGTGGTACTTCATATGTACGCACGAGCAACATTATCATTTTTTTAAAAAAATTGAAGGGAATAATATAGATGTGATATTATAATGCCAAAAATATTAATTTTTTCATAAATAAAATAAATAAACTTTAAACCCATCATAATAACCATCCATGAAATTTTGTGATTATAAATAATTTGTATCAATACATAGAGGCGGTTGTCCACATATATGCACGAGTGATACTCTCACTTCCCATTTGATGTAATAGAGAGTTGATATTAGTGGTTACATATCATAATATAATTTTATGAAATTTATGATAATTAATTTATTATTTTATTATTAAAACAACATAATTGAAGGAGGTGGAATAAGAAATAAATTCAAAGAGGTCATGTATAATGATTACCTCTTTTTTAGTAAGCCTCCTTTAGATCCTTTCTTATAGACCCTTTGAATGGTCTTTTAAGAATAACATCACCTCTAATTTTATTACAGTGAATTTTAAAATATACTTCAGTAGATTTTTTTATCTATATGGCTGAAATTGGTGTAAACAAAAAAGAAAAGGGGTTTACTTTTATAAGGGAGGGAAAGTACACACTTGGAATTATAAAAAAGATTTAAAATACAACTACATCATTCCCAATAAAAATACCATATATTAGACAGATATTTTAATAAAAATATGATAAGGATAAAATATCATAATAAAATCAAATTTATGATGGTTTTTATGTCATTTTAAACCTTGTTCATTCAGTTTAACCTCTTCATTAACCAATTTTAACCATAATGGTGGTAATTAATTTTTTAATATTAAATGGTTATAATTTTTCTTATAAGGTATAAATTTGTCCATAAATGGAAAATGGATTAAATTTTTAAAAATTTATCATAATACTTTTCCTCTTTGAATATTTTTATGATTTTTAAATCATTTAATAATATATTATGATTTATAAAATATAATTAATGTCATTTTTACACTATTCATTTACTTTGACTTTAAATTCACCAAGATAGTCATGAAATTAGAATATAAACATTTAAAACATAATTAATATGTATTTTTATCGGCAACATTCTTGTAATATGATTTAATAATCCAAATTCTATTAATTGTATTATTTTTTCAATCCTTTATTTTGTTTTTCTATTAATTGAATAAATACATTATTTTTATTACGTGGTCCTTTAAGGTAATTATTCCATCACTAAAATTTAAATATAAATTAACCTGATAACAAAATTAATTAATATTTTACATAAACATTTATAAATAAACATATCGACTTATTATTCTTATTATAAAAATTTAGATTTATAAATGTCAAGTGAGTGACATTTTGTATTTATCCTTTTCTTAAATTATTATATGGGTCATAATCAATGAAATATTGAAAAAAATTACCATGTTTTCAAAAAACATGGATTCTTATTGATGAAATAAACTCATAAAATGGTATAAATTAATGTTTTATAAATAATTTTCCAGCCTTATTCTAAAGTTTTAACCCCATTTTACTCGTTTTTTCCTTATTAATGTGACAAAAAACTACCAAGGTCACTATTATTATTGACCAAAAGTAAAAGAGACAAATTTAAAAAAAATATATCAATAATTCCATTATAGAATTAATTTCTCAAGATTAAATTTATATAATTTTTTTAATTATATTTTAAAATAAGCCTGAAAAATACAAAGAAATCCGTTTTTAGAAAAAATATGTTTTTAAGCATAAAACTCGATTTATTCTTGTTCCATGCCTAGTAAAAACAATCAAATGTGCGTAAAAGAATTTTATTTAATGGTTAATATATAAATTTCATTAAAATTATTATTCTTTATTTACTTATTTAATTAATTTAAATTAAAACACATTGTGCACATAAAAACGGTTTTTAGAAAAAATGTGTTTTCAAGACCAAAAAATGAACTTATACCAAAATCAAGTTTAATGATGATTCATATGTAATTAATTATATTATATAATTAAATAATACTTATGTTAATTTAATATAAAATTAAAATCATAATAGTACCATTTAATGAATATAAATGATAGTTTCATAAAAATATGTCTTTTTTCCCTATTCACTGCAAAATAAATCTTTTTAGAAAAAACCCCCAAAATTTTCACCCTAAGATAATTTTGATAGTATGATTTCAAAAATTATACCCTTTTTATAAAATTCAATTTATCAAATTGGAATAAATTAATTATAATGTCTACACAAAAAATTCAATAAAACCACTTTTGAAGAAAACATATTTTTGAAACATAAAGTGACATTACTAAAAATTGAGTATTTATATATTATACATGAACTTATATATTAAAATTAAGTAAAACATTTATATATTTATTTCACAATGTGGTTAAACCTATTCATACCCATCAATGTAATAGTTATGTTGTAATATATCTTGGTTCATTTTAAGATCAGTTTTGCATGTCAAGAAATTTATTAAACAATTTGAAATTTATTTAAAGAGAAATATATTCTTTAATGTCAGGGTGTTACAATTATATTTTCCATGTATGAATTTTAAACACTACTCTTGTGTTCATCTAGAGGTATATTGGGAGAATTGTGAACCATAAAGAAATCCCCATCTCTATCAATGTGTGGTTCCACAAGACATCATCAAGGTGAAATTATTCAAAAATTCTAAATAGAGATTTAAAAACACCTCTAAAAAACTTATACATTGACTTCATTTAATCTCAATATTTGGTGCACATATATAAAAAACTCCACATTATCCACTAGTTACCCTAGGGTAATTTATCTAAGAGATACTAAGAATCATAAAACATCTCATCCCAGAACTCACCCAATGACGGAGACCACATCACTTACACCTATACATATATCATAATTATATCAAATATTTAAATATTTGAAATCACCATGTTTTAATTAATTAGATATCCCCAAAAATATTTTTGGGATAACATTGAATAAATTATTACTAAAATTTAATTAATTTAAACCTTTCACAGTCACATATAAACTAGAATATGTCATGTGAAGATATGTGCCATCATGATTCATGAACTCAACACTCTTGCTACCCCAAGAAATTCATAAATCTAATAAACCATTATTACACAATAAAAATTGAATAAAATTATGAAATTATAACCTCATCACTAAGAAAAATATCACTACATTATAAAAATAAGTGGACACTATAAAGGTGATGGACATATACAAGCATAGTTCCCCACCTGAGTGTTGAACATCCTATCTTCTATATACAAACCCAAAATATTAATTCAAGGGAAAAGTAGACTATAATACCTTTTTTTAATGCCTTAAAATTATTTAGTGTGACCAATTTAGGGTAGTATGTTTCCTCATGTATGCATACCCATGTAAAATAGGTTGTCTACTAGTTGTGAGTCTCCAAACTATACATTTGGTACACTATTCCTGTAATATTATATAACCTTAAAAAATAAAAATAGGAGAAGATTTAATTAGAAATAAATAAATATCATTGAATAATAGTGGTAAGAAATCCATATAACAACTTCATATGCCATATAAAAATGAACCCATGTCTATCATACATTATAAATCATGTCCGATCCAAAACAAGAATTGGATCAATATTTAAAATAAGTAAAATAATAAAAGTTTATAAAGGTGCTTCTATAAATGATTCCAGCATGTGACATGGTATCAGTGAAATTCCCCAGTCTGAATATCGCTTGATCATAACTTGATTTGTGGATGTTACTTGACTTAAAACATGCCTCCTTATTTTATACAAGTTTTAAACTAGTTCAAGGCCATAATCCATAAATCATGTGGAATATTCCCTCAAATCATAGTGATAAAAAAATAAAAAATGACTAAAATATATTCCAAAGAGTAATCAGATTATTCATAATCAGATAAACGCAATGTTACATCAAATGTCTTATGCAGAAGCACAAAATCATACATCATGGATTGATCACTAAGCCATTAAATTATTAAAAATAAATAAAAATAATAAATAAAGAGGATATACTACAAAACCTGATCCTTTAATCATCCTATTATCTAATATCATATCACGTTTTCCCATTCTGATCCATTACACATACTATGATCTGACATGAAAAATAGACATGAGGTCTGCACACACATTGGGGTTCCTATATTGGGGGTGAGAAATATATTATAGTATAATATTACCAAATTACCCAAATATATTCCATTATATATGTGTATTTATGAGGAAAATAAACATGTCACATAAGCATGTTATACATCATGTTCTAACCAGTTCACCATTACATCATGTGCACCGGGTCACTGTGTTCTAACTGGACCAACATGGAACCAAACTATACCTTCTTCAGCCTAATCCAGAATCAAGTCATCACCTCATCTCATTCCATCATTTAACCCATAGAAAAACACATCCAATACACAAATAATTTAGGTAGTTTATCTTCCAATCCTCAAACACTACCAAAAGGGATAGTTTAAGGTACTAAATTCAATCATGGACCAACCCTTATTACTCAAGGGAGTTTCTTAATCTAATCCAAACCATTACCATATCAGCTAAGGTAGGACACCTCATCCACACATTGAACCCCTAACTTATCACTCAAGGTATGGACCATAATCCATGTCTCGCATCACATCATAACTAGACCAGCCATCTCACTCAATATTTTCCACTAACCCGACCCAAGCATCCTAACTCATGGTTAATCCAACTTTCTCAAGCCATAACTTCTCGCTCAAGGTATTCCAATACTTCATTCATGATAAGACCCCATTACACTCATGGTAATCCTAAAAAAACCTTTTTAATAAATAATATTCCTAGTGTTAGGACCCATATCCCACACTGAAGTTTGTCACCTATCATAGTCGCATGAAACCTAAGTAGGGAACACTACTTATCACACATAAAAAATAGATTTATGGTGTCATATCTATTTCATCAACCATGGTGATAACACATCCTATAATATTCTTTAATCCAGACCTTAAGGCCTAGTCTATCCTCTTAAAAATCCCTCATCACTCTTGGTCCCTCTAACCAAGGACCATTTGAAGTTATCTCAATATAAGCCCTATGGTATCCAATTCCATGTCCCAAATATTTTTCATGACCAGAACCTATGTCCTATATTAGATCTCTAAAATGATATATCACATCCCATAACCCAAAGTAAACCCCTATCTAAAACACCACATCTATTTTAAAATTAATTAACCTTCCCACAACACTCACTAAGTCTCAATCCACCCTCATGTGGGTGTCTCTCATTAGGTGTGAGATGTACAGAAATCTCACCCATTACTCAAAAGAATAATCCATATATATCTTACCTAACTATCCTTAGATAACTATCCTAGGTTACCCAAATCCTATCTCAAACCCTAATACCTACCAATGGTCTCTTGTTAACTCAACTAGCACCCTCACCTCTTGGAGACATAATCTTTGGGTGGTCCCAAATTACTAGAGTTTTAAAAATAACTTCCCACAGGGATCTATTGGTCCCTATCCATATACATGGTCCCATGAACATGTATTTAGGAAAGTAATAATGCATAAATATGAATATTTTTTCGTATTATAGGGATCCACCACCTCTATAAAGGAGTTACCATCCAAGACATGCTCTACATGTCCTCTCCCAAGCTTGTACATCCCCTCCCCTCCATGTTTGTTCTTCCACTCGAGCTACAATATCATGAAAAAAAATTAAATAACAAATTATAGTAATTTATAATTAATTATTTAAATAAACCCAAAGTAGAATATTCATTGTAAATATCACTCTCCATCTTATCATCAAAACATTTACCACCCACACCTGGAAGATCTATGGAATAACTTTAATTATATCATGAGAAATATCCCTAACCAATAGTACATAGTCAACCAAATATCCATTTTATTTAACAAAAAATACTAAATATAATTGGATATCATTTTACCTCAATAAAAATGGTGAAATATTATGTGTGTTTATCCCTATGGGACCTCTTTTAGATATGTTAGGAAAAATCTCCATCATTATCACTTGATTACACCATGTTCTAATAGAATCAGCACCAAAACCCTAACTTGACTCATCAAAAATAAGATGGATTTGAAGGAGGAGCCATAACATAGGAATAATGGGTGAAACATACTCGGAATAGCAAATATATTGCACCCAAAATAATCCCCCACTATGGGGGAGGAATATAGGGGAGGATCAACCAATACCCCCCCCCCCCACGTACCCTCTTTCCCTTAATAATAAGGTGGACGATCAAAAAATTATTGGCATCACCCTGATTAAAAATGCCACTGAGGGTATAGAATAGGGAATTGTTATGAGGACTATGTAATGGAGCCTCATTAGCAGGCTATATTATTGTGTGGTCTACCCATCTACATCTTAACTGGCCCCCATGGGAAGGGGATAACTCTGAAAACCTTCTCTATGGAATAAAACCTCAGGCTATGTTTTGGTCTCCCTATATTAAGGTCACAATATGCATATCCTCTAGGTTTTGGAAAATCATCCCACTAAGGGGAAGGGTGCCCAACCTAGAAGGACTCCCCCCCAAATGAAATGGGTACTATTAACTATGTCATAGGGTACCTTCTTATAGATATCCCACCCATGGAATAGCCATTGGGATTCAGTTTGGTTCACTATCTCACAACCCTATCATAGTGTATCCCTTACTACTACAATGTGGCCTCTATATTCACAAGAAGCCATGCTGAAGCACTCTTTATTACCATGTGGTACCTACCTATAGCTGAAATATTAGTTATATTTCAACCCTGATCCTTCTCCACCACTTACCTAAACACCAATCTAAATATAATTACATATCAAAAAACATCTCTAATTTATGTTTTAATGTTTGTATTCCCAATCAAAACCTTAATTCACCAAACATCCCATGCTTCTATCTAAAATTTGAAATTTATTCTAAAAATAATAAAACATTTGTGGGTCAATATAAAATTCCCACCATAATGATTCTTATACCTAAGAATTTGTGGTAATACTCAGGCCATAAAACTTTGCCTATCTCAGTATCCAATTATCTAGGGACTCGCCATATTCTTATTTCAAACACCGAACTCACCTTCGTTATGCAACTCCCAACACCAAAAAACACTATTCAACAAAGATGGAGCCACCCACTTTCCATCACCACAAACACCGAGATTATGCTTAACCTCACCCATATCTCCTAATATATCATGGTTTAATCAATAAATCCATAATTAAGAAAATTCTTCTATCCATCATAAGACTTTACTCACAAGATCCAATTTTTGTGCCATGGTTCTTCCCACTATAGGAATGGCCTAACGAAACCAACCTTATAGAAGTCCAACGATACACTAAATGTAGTTTACCCCTAATCATTTCTAATTTAAACACACACAAAACATAAACCAGACATAATTTATCTGAGTTCTCTTTAAAACACTAAATTTTACCCATTGACCCACTACCACACATCCTGATTATGATGACTTAACTTCTGGAGGCCTCACTTAATCACCCAGATACCAACACTAAAGTCTAAACCAAAATCCAAGTATAATTTTTAGGATATATCATTGACCACACATTTTACCAATGGATCCTCACCAAATAGAATAAAATTAGTCATCACACTCTCTCCACATGCATCGATGGAACCCTAATATGACTAACTCTCAAATCAACTCAATTCCATCATGAGAATATTTCCAACACAAAGAATCCATCCACCACTACATCTGTTTTTTAAATATAGTATTCCTTGAGGAACTAGATATTGGTGGATATCACTACACACCAACATCTATTTCCACACTTAATCATCCAATGATTAGTCTCACTAAAACCAAGACCCTTATAACACAAGGTATGTATACCCATGAGTGAAACGATGAACCCTGCTGTAGGAGTTTCATTTTTATAACTCCACCAAATTAAACCCAACCACTATAGCCCAAACTATGTCCTTAAGAAATGAAATGTCTAGATGTGACCATCCCACTAACACTCAAACACCAACACGAAAACACCAATTGTCACATGTTCCTAACACATTAGGAATGTCACCCCTAAAATCCCCAAAAAGACTATCCACAATATGGTAAAACCCTCTAAACTCTAATGGTGTGATCCACACCATAAGAGCACTAATCTCAATGGGTCTCACCATAACAAGTATGTCACTCCTCCCAAGCTATGCACACCCACCTATCAATTACTGAAAAGAAACATAACCCTAAGTCATCATGTCGTCATAAATATCACCGCCATATTACCAATATATAATTTATTGGGTTCATCAATAACTAAAAAAATTCTCAATAGAACCACACACAACTAAATCACAAATTCGTAAACCAAATAGAACTACGTTCACCAAACATGCACCTTCCCACATACACTGATACTTTTCCCCAAAAATCCATTCCCATTCACACTCTCCTCTATAAGGAAGACTATTCCACCAAGAACCCACTCATAGGTTATCTCCCATGATTCTTCGTGATTTCACCTGAACCTAATATTTATAAATTTCCCTATAACCCAATCATAAAACTGGACCCATGTTCCAATGAGTCACATCCCATAGAACCTTGGATCAAACACCTAACCCACTAACCTTTCCCTAGAACATTTTATCTCATCTAGATAGAAGCACCTTGGTGCTTCCTTTCTAATGGGTCTGAGTCATATCACTCATTCCAAGTCCTACTACATTATCACCTTCCACATGGACATTATTTCAAAATAATGAACGTCTTCCCACACTCCCACTATAGTACTAAACTATTATAAATAATCATAAAGATCAATAATCATACTCACATTTCCCTCTCAAACCATCCAAAATACCAAGCTCAGGACCTTAAAAAATTTCCCTCAACCCACTCAGGGGTATCAATATAACTACCCATTTTAGTTAAAAATTCTACTAAGAGGATATATTAGAAAATTATATATAAGTTTTTTTGACACTTTATGTAACTGAATCCCTCATCCTTAAAGAAAACCATTCCCATATTCAAATCATCCATCATGAATTCAATGTCTCTGTTCATCCATTAAGGGTCCCTATATATCCCCTACATGAATGGGTTATATATTAATCATCAAAAAAATGACTCATCCTAAGATCAATATGAACTTCTACCAGAAAACCCCTCATTAGTGAAATCATATTCCATCTGAGTAGAATTATAAAAATAAGTTATTTGAGAAAATTATATATAAGTTATTATTTACACCTTAAATAACTGAATATATAAATAGTGATAAAAATTTCACAAAATAACACATATGTAATGTGAATACTATGACCTGAAAATGATACAGGTACACTAGGCTCTTGACAATATGATAATATCCACACATCATATTTAATAAAAAACTGAACTATAAAATAAAATACCATGAATAAAAATATTTTACCCCTGGTAACCAAGACTTCTCACTAAAAATGTGTATACGAATCACCAATATATGGTCTTAAATAGTATTTTACACACTCCTAAATAATATGAATACCATTTACCTAAGTACTAAGAAAAAATAAAATGCTCTAATACAATTTTCCATAACCTAGTCTAAAGGACACTCGAAAATTCCCAATATTGTGGATGCAACATGACCTCAGGTGCCCCTCCCTATATTCTAGAGGCTACCGACTAGTAGTGAGGGACAAATATATACAATAGGGAGACTATTCCCTTGAATTAGAATGATAAAATAGTAAAAATAACTAATCAAATATCCACATAATAATAAATATATCCAAAAATAAATAAACACTATGGTATATTAAATGCCTCTTGTGAAAGAATAAAATCATATATCATTTATAACCCACATAGATGATCATATATATATAAGTAAACCAAAATAATATATATATATATATATATATATATGATATGACTCTTTCCCCAAGCCTCACCTCTTCCTAGACTCCAATGCCCTTTATAGTGCTAAAAATGTGAATCTGAATTATTGAGAAGTAGCCCAAAGAACAACCACATATGAAAATGTCCTTTTGGATAAATTCTGAAACAAATGGGATAAAACCAAGAAACTTATATAAAATTCACAAAACTCCCAAAATTTTATAAAACTCATACTTTCACTAGAAATATGTCCTCAAAGGTAGAAGATTTATTCATTATCAGGCCAGTCTCCAATAAGAAAAGGCATGCTTCTCGCACAGCTCAGGTTGTGGGAACTAGAGTGAGAATACCACACTACTCCCAAACATGTGAAATCTAGTCAATTTTCCATGATCCAAGAACAGTTTCTTGAGATAGTACCTTCCATAAGATTAAATACATATAAATATATCATTACTCCCCTACCTTTTTATGGATAAACCATTGTAAGTTGAAGAGGCATGATCTAAACTCCCACAACTCTCTCTTTAATGAATTCATGTTTCTAGATACTCATGTTGATTCTCACAGGTGAGAAAATTGCAAAAATTACACCACATAGGTCCTTTATAGTATTATTTAATTCTTGGGATGTTTTTAAACAACTTTCATTGATGATTAATATATTTATCACAATAAAACATTTCTTCTTGCAACTCTTTGTTTCATGAAACCCCTAAAATTGTATGAAGCCCAAACTTTTCCATCCATGAAATCCACTTGTGTTAGAGACTATAACTCACAAAAATCTATCAATTTTTAAAATTTTGGAGTTATAAAAACTAGACTTCATCGTTCATCCCATCATACTTTTGCTAATTTTTAGAGATCATAGGTGTTGTGTACATTTGATCTATGATTCACATGAAAATTCCATATAAAAAAATTGGTATCATGGACCCTTATTCCCAATATCTCTAAAACAATAATGGGAAAGGTATAAATATTTCTTTATATTCTTATTCATATATACTCTCTCATTGGTATTTCTACATGCTGCATAAAATTGAAAACATACATGCCTTTTTCATTCAAACAAAAACTACATAGTGAATGTGTGTGCCTGGACCATGGTATCATCAAGGGTGATGTAACATCCCCCAATCTAGTACCCTCTCACAGGGCCAAAAAGTGTTTGTTATGAGGTCTCAAGTATGCCTCCTCATACACTAGAGGCTTACAACTAGAAACTAGGTTTTAAATGTATAGTGGGGAGACTATAACCTTAGTTTAAAGTGTCATAGAAGTATAAATAAACCATATGAAAAATTAAATCAATGTATAGACATAGAAGAAAACAAAAATAAGATCCAAATGAATAATCCAATAAATAAAAAAGGAATAATGTAAATATATTCTTGAATATAACTAAAATTCATTCTATTAATAATACAAGTAAAAGACTAGAAGACTGAAAAGTCCCTAGTCTTGAACCCCACGTTAGTCCCACCTATGAACTCCAACCCATCTAGAAAGAAAAAATTCAACAGCAATGTCTTTTTCCCTTGTCTAAACCTACATCCATGTATTCTACTCAGGTACCAATATGGTGGCCCAAATACAGTGTGAGTGTAACTTAATAGATCGAAACCACCATGTATAAACTAACCAATTTGATAAGAATTTTATGAAATAAATATAGAAATAGGTGTATTAATTAATTCATAAAATAATAAAATACAACAAAATCCTTCTTCTGCTCCATGCCAGAATATCTCTGAGCATGCCTTGTCACTATAGAAACCACCACCATATAACCAAATTAAAAATGACATAATTATTTTCTATACCATGATATCTCTGAGCATGTCTTACAACTATGCCAACCACAACCATATAACCATGGTATAGTCACAACAATTTTGGTCAAATCTCTATAAGCATTACAACATCTGGGTCAAATACCTATAATCATTATAGAATGGGATTGGGCATATCCCACTCTCTATAAGTATTACAGCATGGGACTTGGTTGAGCCTGCTTAATATCAGTATTACAACATATAAGTGTGAAAGTACCAAGGATGATCCTGATATATAAGAATTACAGTGTGAAACACAATTCTTGTTAGACAGCATGGATATCATAATATCACATCTCAAATCTCAATGGTTAATTATGTGAATTACCATTTATCTTCCATAAACCAATTTTAATTAAATCACAATTAATTAATAGTTATATAAATAATAAATAAACCGCAATTTAAGTATTCTATATCAATAAATCACATAAGGTCTCATGTCATGCTAGAAACACTTTAAAACCATTATCCATTTCAATTATATTCATGGTTCTCTCACCCCATGAGTATCCATAAGCTAGGTTAGAATCCAATTGAAAAATTGACTTAAAAGAATAATATTTTTCATTATTTAATTTATTTAGGTGAACGTTATGTGGGAGAAATCTCAATATTTCATAAACTTGAAATTATCAAAACATAGGGTTAAGATTTAGACCCCCTATCTTTAATTGACAAACCAACAATGCTTACAATAGAAAATTCCCAAGAATAAAAGGTGTAGAGGATAGTAGTGAGGTTCCTAGATCAAAATGGATCAAGATCAAACCCAACAATGAAAATGGTCAAAGGATTTAACCAAAATGGTTTTAGAAATAAGTAAGAGAAGGAAATATTTAATTGAAAAGACTTAATATCATTTTAAGGTGTTATTGGGATGTTTGGAAGTAAGGTTGGCACACAAAATTCATCTATAGGGTTTCCCTTGGTCGAGCGGAGAAGGATACAGTGAGATGAAATGAAAAATCAACCACACAATGTAATTTAAAATAGTAGGCTTAGTAATTACAAGGTTTGTAATGTAGTTATACATCATGTAAATATTTTTAGTGGGATACACCAAAAAACTCTCTACCTCAGATTTATTTCAATTAAAACACCTGAATGTTACATAATTTATAATCCCTTTATTTGACATATAAGTGTTGTGAAGATGTTTTTTAGTCCCATTTTCCATTTAAACAACCATAACCCTTTTTAAATATTCTCAAATTACCAAGAACCCATGAAACACTTAACCCATTTATATCTAGACTCCATTAATCCAAATAAGCATACATCCTTTAATTTTAGGTCATTTTATCCAAAAAAATTATCCACATAGATCCTCTCTGGTTTTCCCCAAGTTTGGTTTAAAGATGTGTAAAAACATACCTGAAATAAAAGTTAATGAAAAACTAGGAGAGATACATGCTTGAAAAAATATGGGATCTTAAACCCTCTCCACCATATAACAGCTCATCATTGAGTTGATCTAAGAATCATTATGAGGTCTCAGTGAACAAGTCTAACCATGGTGTACTCATATCAGACTCCCTCTCACATGTCTCCTTCTGAACCTTTCTATATTTCCACTTCAATCGAACCAATGGTATATTTCAAACCCGGAGATATTTCTCACTACGATCCAAAATATATATCAGATTCTCTTCAATGGATGCATCAAGAAAAATATATGGGACTACTATTTTTATCACATGGGAAGGGTCGTTATGATATCTTCATAGTTGTGACACATGAAACACATCATGCATGTCACTGTATCACTATAGAATGGAAAATGGTACACCATGGGACCGACCATTTCCATAATATCAAACAGCTCGACAAACATGGTCGTTAGCTTTCCTTGTTTTCTGATGTGGAATTTCCCCAACCTAGGAGACACCCAAAAAAATGATAAAAAACCTTGAATTCAAAAGTTCATATCTGATGGTGATCATACAATTTATTCATTCTCTGTCTGCCAGCAACCACTATCTAATCAATCCAGCATGCTTAGAGGTCTCATGCATGAGACTAGTCCCAACAAGTGTTGAATCACCTTCCTCTATCCAACAAAGAGGTGATCGATATGAAATTCCAAACAAATACTAAAAAGGTTCTATTTTAATCGATTCTAGAAATATATTGTTATATGAAAACAAGATGAGTGCCATATGTTTCTCCCATGAACCACAAACATCCAAAACAAAGGCTCATAAAATATCCTCCATAATATGAATAGTCTGCTCAGATTGACAATCAGTCTATGGATGATAGGTTGTGGTCAAAAGAAAATGTGATACTAGATCCTTTTAAAGACCCTATAATAAATGATATGTAAAATGAGTATCTCTTTATGAAATGATACTTCACAAAACACCATGAAACCAAAGCACCGCACTCGTGTAAATACTGCCTAGATAATCAACAACGAGGGTTTCTATAATAGAAAATAAGTGGGATAACTTATTCATTTAATCCAAAATCACCCACACAACATCTTTCTTAAGGGTTTTCTCAAGTAATACAATCACAAAATCCATTGTGACATCATCCCATTTTCACTCAAGAATGGGAAAAGGCTATAAAACCCAGCTTATTTATGATTCTCATCTTTCAAATTTTGACAATTGAAGCATCTACCCAAAAATATTTCTACATCATTCCTCATTTAAAAACAATAGTACTATCTATAGAGATCATGATACATCTTTGTTAGACTAGAATTCACCACCCCTCTATAAGCATACAACTTCTTCATTAGCTCCTTGTGTAGGCCCATAATAACCCATATTTGGTCATAGAAAAGAAGAGAATTGACACTATTGACAGACCATCCTGATGGTATCCTCCCACCATATAATTTTTCTCTCAGAACTAATCACTCTAGATTAGACAACTACTCGGTCTAAATCCAATCCAAAATAATTGGTATATTATATGTCTTAGTTAGAGCTACCCATCCCTAAGACTCATAAACATCCATATTCATGTATATAAAGAGGTCCATTATCCACCACTCATCAAAAGACTTTTGTACTGTCTCTGTCTATGTCTTTCAGATCAATGTTTTAGAAATTTATTTTCCCTTTCCTGGGTTATAATATAATTCAAAGTTGAAATACTAGAGATACTCGACCCACCTCCTCTACCAAATGATCAAGTATCACTGAGAAAATATGTACCTAAGACTCTTATAGTCCATGTATACCACAAACCTCTCACCCATGAGATAGTGTCTCCAAAATATCTGGTCATGTATTACTACAGATAACTCCATATCATGAGAATTGTAATTCATCTCATGTTTTCTCATCTTCCTAGATCCAAAATCAACCACTCTATCCTCATGTATTAGAACTACTTTGAGTCCAAATATTGATGCATCACAGAACACGATATAGGCTTTACCTGGCATGAGTAAAGTAGTAATAGGTGTTGTGGTCATACTTCCTTTCATCTTCAGAAAATCTCTCCTAAAATCATCATACCAAACAAACTTCACCCCTTTATTCATTATCCCAGATATTGGTGCTTCCAAATGGGAGGAATCCAAGATAATGCACCGATAATAAACTGATAAACCTAGAAATATCTTAACTTTTAATATGTTTATAGGTTTTTTCCAATATACCATAGATGGAATTTTCTTTGGTTCCACTAACAATAAGTGTACTTTATTACTCAAGAAACTGCATTTTGTTATCTTGGCATAAATTCAATATTCTCTCAATATAATACAAATGATGTCAAGATGGTTGGAATGATTTTATTTTGACTGGTAGTACATTAAGATATCCTCAAAAAACTCACCACAAAATGTTCCAAAAAAGGATGAAAGATTCTATTCAATAAGGCCATGAATATTATTGGTGCTTTATTTAACCCAAATGGGATCACTATGAAGTCATACAAGCCATACCTGATCCCAAAAAGCAGTCTGATGTATGTCCAAAGGTCACACCCTTAACTGATGATACCCTAATCTAAATTCCATCTTGGATAAGATCTTGGCACCTCTAAAATGATCGAAAAGATCATTAATGCATGGAAGAGGATGCCAGTTCTTGAACATCATCTGGTTAAACCTCTGATAATCCACACATAAGGGAAAGACCCATCAGCCTTCATAGAATATATAACTAGAGAAACCTAAGGAGATATAATAGTCTAAATAATTCCTTTAGATTTAAGATCTTCCAACTGAAATTTCAACTCCTGAAGCCCTTTTGGTTCCATTATGTAAAGAGATATAGAAATTGGATCTCCTCTCTACACCAACTCAATCGTGAAATCGATCTCTCTCTTAGGTGGTAAGCCATAGAAATCATTAAGAAATAAATCCTATAAAAAAGCTGGAGGTTGAGCCTCTTTTATTGAAATAAAGTAAAATATTGTAGATGATATGAGTACAAGAAGAAAAGGCAAAACCGAAATCAGAAACTACCTACCGATCTTTTTCATCACTCAAGTGCTTATCCTCATTTCTTCTTCTTAAAGGGAATACTAGTCGACCCTTCCACAACCGTTCCCCCAGACTCTCAATCTCCCCTACTTGAAATATATTGAGTCATTTTATAAAGAAAATCAGTATCAGTGCTTTCAGAATTAGAGTGGGCCTCTTGTCATTCCTCACAATTGTTTGGAGAGGTGTCTCTTTAAATAGGTGTCACCATACCTTAAACGACCATTGCTTCATCCGGATCTACAATATATTATTTCTGAATTGAAACCTGTATCTTAATGGAATAATAATTTTGTTCAAATAATGAAGCACTATTACCTATTAACGAGTGCTCCACCACCACTAGAGTGAAAACAGTAGAATTTTTTTTTCTTTTAGGATACAAGCTAAAATCCCTCACTATCCAAAATTGGATTTGAATAAGCATGGAATGTTTTAGAGATGAATAGAGAGCCATAATCTAATATTTTATTACACTTTTAATAAAGACATCCTAAAAATAGTCTACCACTAGAGGTAAACAATTATGTTGTATTCCACCATCATCTAGATAAAGGAACACTATCTCTTACATGAGACAATCCAATTTGAACTGAATTTGTCCTGCATGACTAGCCTGAAGATCCCAATCACCTTGGTGAAAATAAATACCTCATTATAGATATATAAAGGTAATTATACTCCTATAATAGTTGATATGATCTTGGTTTGGAAATAACCAATATATACCAAGAATCAAGTCGAAGCATGTATTTTCCAACATGAATGGTTCCCAAAAGAAATTGTAACCACAAATCTCAAAATAACATGCCTTTCAATGTTTGATATTCTTTAACTGCACTCCCAACGGTGTATCGATGGTCAAATAACCATCAAATATTTCCACATCCATGCCCAATTTTTTTTTAAAGTATAATATAAAATAGAATGTGACTCTCTGGTTTCAAATAAAAAACAAGATAAGGTTGATGGTAAATGAATCATACTTATGATGGTAGATAGTCTTGAATCCTAGATAGTTGGAGTAGCCGTTATAACATTCAGCTGAATTATCCCTTTTACCTAGGCTTCAGCTAGACTACCCTAATCTATTTACCCTTCTTGGCACTATTTCACATTCATTGGGGTAACATGTCTATTTTCTCATCCTAAAAATCCAGTGGAACTCTCACTACCAGCCTATTGAGGGGTAATTAGACCCATTCCAATCTTAGATTCCTGCCCGGATCCCCTTCCACTAGTCTACTGTGAAAGTTCACATAGAATCTTTGTAGATGGCCTAGTCTTCCAAAGATACGACACCTGAATGCAGGGTAAAAATACTATGGGTGTTTGTGGCCAAAATTTAAAAACTAATATCACTAGAACAAAAAATGGTATTGAGATGGATGTATAAAACCCTGACTTCACTTCCCACTACTACCTGGGAAAAAACTATCATAGTAGTGCTTCTTTCCACATGAAGAATAGATCCCAAATCACCCTACTAAAACAGTCTGGCTACTGATTGAGGCCTCTCTCAGATTCCCTTCCATGATTAGTTCTTTAATTATCACATCCTAAAATATGAACAAGTAAGAAAACATTTACTATGATCTAATCCCATAGTGAATACCATATTGAGAACATATCTCCTTGAAGATATCATAAGCTTCCAAATATGTTGAAAAGAACTATATATTGCAAAAACATCAATCATAATCCAACATTGGCATGTCCTCCTACATCAGATGCACGAACTCATAATATTCTTCCTCTCTCAACATCTTAGGATTGAAATGGATCAGGAACTTTGTCTCAAATTACTTCCAAGATAGCTTATCCTTATTCCCCACTTCATCCATAAAATCCCACCAATGCTTGGTATGTCCATGAAACATATATAAATCAAGATTATCCCTCATATCAATGGGTGTCTCAAGATTCTTGAAGATTTTATGGACTGACTCAATCTAAAACTTGATTGTCTGGGGTCCTCCTTCTCCAATAAAAATTAGTAGATTCTATTGATGAAACACTCTTTTCATATTAGATATCAATGTAATGGTATGAACGGTCTCCCTTTCCATGGATTACATTACCCTTATAAATTTTTCACGAAGATGAACATACATCTGATCCTTAGGAACTATAGTAATATCTGGTTTAGTTACATTAGGATCATGTTGATTTCCACTCTCTTGATACTCAATTAAAAGATGAGGAGGATGAATTTTATCTACATGAAAAAATCAACACTTAGAGAACTAGCTAGTAACAGGTCAACCTTACGGGTGACTATAATAGAGAAATACTAACTCTCAGTATCCATAGACATGGATTAAAATTGTTTTAGAATGAAACATTAGTTCATTTCATTTATCCAGTGATACATATATCTAATATCATTGTTCGATGGGGAAGTATATATCACATGAAAAAATAGAAATTCACCTATTAAGAAAAATGCATGTTAATATATCCTTATGTGCCTATTATGAATCATGTATTCTCATCTCTCACCATAGAGGGCCACAATAACAAATATAAAGAAATAGTAACATCATAGAACAATAAACTCACATAACATGTGAATCACCCAAGGTTATATAACATCACCTCTAACAAGTACAAAACAAAAACAACAATCCCATCCCTAGGCACTTAGATTTTCCCCAGTACATAGGTTAGATACTCCCATTTACAAGATCATTACCAAGTAATAAAACATCCTAGTCCTTATTATACCTTTCCCAAATATTAAATCAGAATAAAATAAAACATACTTCTTTGATACCACATTGTAACATCCCCCAATCTGGTACTATCTCATTTAGAAAAAAATTGGTAGTTATGAGACCTCAAGCACATCTCCCCATATGCTATAGGATTCTGACTATCATTAGATGTGTGAAAAGTATAGTGGGTATACTATAAACATTGTATTAAGTGTCATAGTAGTAGAAATAAACCATATAAACAAATGAAATCAATGTATAAACATATCAGAAAACAAAAAAACGATCCAACTAAATTATTCAATAAATAAAAAAGTAATAATGTAAGGGAATACAAAAATATAGCTAAATTTAATGCTAGAAAAAATACAAGTAAAATACTAGAATATTAAAATAAAGACTCAAAATTCCCTGGTCCTAAAACCCATATTGATCCCAACTCCAAACTTTAGACCATCCATTAAGAAAAAAATCAACAGAAAGGTCATTTTCCCTTATTTGAACCCGTATCCCTGTAATCTGCTTGGGTACCAAATGATGGCCAAAATAAGTTGTGTGTATAAATTAGTATATCAAGACCACTATTTGTAGACTAACTAGTCTAATAAAAAGTGTATTCAATAAAGTGATAAACATGTGTGTTAATTAATTAAACAATTAATAAAATATAAAAACAACATTTTTCGTCTCCATGTTGGAGTATCTATGTTCATGTCTTACAACCATTCCAACCACCACCATATAAACAAGGTAAAAATAACCTTCTTCAAAACTATTCCATAATATTTTTGGGAATTTCTCACAACCATATAACCATAGTATAGTCACAAAAATCTAGTTCAAAGCCCTATAAGCATTATAGAATTCATCTCAATGCATTATAAGCATTACAACATGGGACTGAGCATAGCCCACTCTCTAATAATTATTTCATGGGACTGGTCCAAGACCTCATAATATCAACATTATAGCATATAAGTGTGAAAGTTATAGGGAAGATCTGGATATGTTAGAATTATAGCATGGAATAAAAGTCCTATCAAATAGTATGGACATCACAATTTCACATAAAAATCTCAATGGTTAATTATTTGAATTACCATTTATCTTCGATATACCACTTTTAATTAAATAAAAATTTATTAATAGTTATATAAATAATAAATAAGATACAATTTAGGGATTCATATCAGGAAATAACCTAAGGTCTCATGTCATGATAAAAACACTTTAAAACCATTATCCAATTCAATTATATTCATGGTTCTCTCACCACCAGATATCCATAAGCTAGGTCAGAAACCAATTGAAAACAATGGACTTCATAGAATAATTTTATTTTTTATTTAATTGATTAATGTTAACATTATGTTAGATAAATCACAATATTTAATAAACTTGGAAATTATTAGATCATAGGGTTAAGATTTAGGTCCCCTGCCTTTAACTAAAAAATCAATAATGCTTCCAACAAAAACTCCTATGAAGAAGAAGGTGTGGTTGATCACAAGGAGTTTCCTAGATTAAAAATGATCAATATCAAAACCAAAAACACACATGGTCAAACGATTTTATTGCAACGATCGAAAAATCAAATAAGAGAATGAAAAATCTAATTGAAAATACTTATCAAGGATTGAAGTCTATAGATAGTTGAAATGAGAAATCAACGGCACATCATACTTTAAAATATTTGGTCAAAGAATTACATAGCATGTAATGTAGTTACACATCATTTCAATATTTTTAATAGGAAACACTGAAAAATTCATCACCTCGTATTTAATTTAATTAAAACAGAAAAACATTTCATGATGTATAATCCTTTTACATGGTGTGTAAATGTTATATAGATGGGTTGTTAGCCCATTTTCCATTTAAAAATCCTAAACACCTTTTAAAGCTTCTAAATGTACCAAGAACCCATTAAACACTTAACCCATTTATATACTAACTCCATTAATCCAAACAAGAATACATCCCTGAACTTTAATCCATTTTCTCTAACAAAACTCTCCACATGGATCGTATCCAGTTTTTTCTTTGTTTAGTTTAAATATGATTAAAGTTTACCTAAAAAAAATTAGCAAAAAACTCAAAGAGATAAATTCCTATAAAATGAAAGGATCTTATAATTTACCACCCATCTACCCCTAGATATTCATATATTGGATCCCTATTCCCTTTTCTCCATCCATCATAATTTATAATGGGTAGGTTAATGATTAATCCCTATACAACACATCCTGGACACAAGACTTAAAAATTTATTGCATAATGTCCTAATAACATGTTGTTAAACTGTACAAAAAGCTTTAGGCATATGACATTAAACTACATGAAAAAATCCATGTTTAATGATGTTAAATAATATTCCAATGTTCTAGTAACAAAACATAAAACTACATGACAATATCCTCAAAAAAAAGTTGTTAATTGTTATCATTATCTAATGTGATGGGCATAGGATTCCCCATGATTCCTTTGCTCAATGGGATACCTTGGGTGATGAGACTAATATAACCTTACCTCCTCCAAGGATACAATTTCATTTCAAAAATTCCATCTATCCCTTGAGAGGAAGTATCTTTGAAGCCTGAACATCTTTATAGAGTACACCACACCATTCCAAAGTCTTCATGTAGCCTTGGCATCATTATAGAAAATTAACCTATGACTTATCAGTGTGTGATTAGAATATGTGGGATCTTCCCCATTGTACTCTAAATATGTGATCAATACATATATGGAGAGTGTATGTAGAACCACCCTCACTCAACTTTAAACTAGTTAAACAACCCATACATGAAAAGTGTAAGTGGGATAATCCCTACTCGAATATAAATATGTGACTGACCTATACATAATGTGTGTATGTGGGACCACCCTCACTTGGATTTAAACTCATGAACTGACCCATACTTGATGAGTATATGTGTGACTATACCAGCTAGATTCTAAATATGTGACCAAATAATATATGAAAATCATATGTGGGACCACTCTCACTCTTATTAAAACCTATAAACCCCAACTAGTTCATAAGAAACCAAACACTAGGTGACAAACCTATGGCACCTTATGTGATGATCCTAAGAAGACTATTAGATAATCATTGGATCTCCCTATATATAGGCGAAATGGATAAGATATTTCCTCATGTGAAAATTATGATATGTCTTATGTGATGATCATATGTAACCTAGCATGATAAGCATTAGATGTCTCACATAAAAAATATAGGCCTCTTTTTTTATTTTCATTATATTCCCTAGGCTATGAACCTTTGATGCCTCATGCATTGAGTAAAATTTTACACATGAAAATAGTGGGATGGTTTAGGTTTTATACCTATGATTCTTTATTTTATGAGAATAAAATACCCTTATAACCTCACATGAGAAAGATATTTATAGATTCCCAAAATATCCAATAAAACCATCAAATTTGATCATAGGTATCCACACTGTAATAGTAGTAAGTAGTGTATTTAACCAGTGTTTACTAGAAGATTAAGTATTGAATGAGATTCATGAATATGTCTTAGATCTATAATGGAGACTCAAGTAGGTGATGAACTCTAAGGAGGGACCCATAGAAGGAAGATCTAACATCCTATCATTAAATTTTTATCAAATATATGAAATCATTAACTCTAATGATGGAAGGTCGACCATCTTTGGAAAGTCGGAATATGGAGCCATGGGATCAAAACTTTTCAAAGTATAAAATCTCATCTAAATTTATTCCCCAGAATAAGTGTTGGAAAATATAATATTGAATCTAATATGAATCTATTCTCCTAAAATAGTGAGTATATAATGAGTGTTGTGTATCCCCATTTCAAGAAAACACCATCACGAATCCCTTCTCCTTCACCTAGGAGAGGATGAGTAACGTCGGGCATATTGGGATTCACTTTCATTATACATATATATAAAGTTGACTTTATATATTCTAGTAGGAAACTAGATATAAATAATGCATATAAAGTTTCCCCATCCAATGATAGGCTTGTGGAGAAGGAGATCAAATCGTGTTCCCACCCTATAAAATTATACTCTTATCGAAACTGCGACCTCTCCCATAGATCATAGGTTCCCTAGATCTATATCTTTATAAGAGATCAATCCATGGGGTTTTATCACTTCCCACACCAACTGATACAAGAATGAAAAATTAATTTCCTTAATGGACTTAAATTTATGGTACATGGAGGATTTAGTGCCACATCAACATCATCGATAATAAGGAGAATATAGAGGGTAATCCCCCCCCCCCATTTCCAATGATAACTATTCGAGTGTCTATCCCCATAACACAGTCATATTACTATCCCTTACTTAAAAGAGTTAGTGTTCATTCAAATCATAAAATCCACATATTCTTTTAAAGAGTCTCCAAGGAAGGATCTCATTTCCCAATGTTACCAGTATCACACATCATCTCTTCCATCAGACAAGTAGGTTAATTTGATCCATACTCAACCTATCCTATTCAAGACTGCATGGATCCTATACCAGGGGAAGGATACCGACCCTGTATAAAATAATTTCACAAAAATAGCTCTTGGGGCCCATGAAACTACTATTGCATCTAGAATTGTCCACAGTGCAATAAAGGGGGATGTTTTTTCTTATAGGTATTGAGACCACAACCCACGTCAAGAATGTTGGGTCGACTCACCTAGACTCTATCCATGATTCCAATCAACATGAAGGTCCTCCCAATGTATAATAACTCTAACACCCTAAATTTCCTCCTCTTGGTAAAGTGTATAAAAACTTTTTAGAAGGACCATATTATAGTTACAAATGAAATTCATGTGTAAAAGCTTCCTACGACTCATAGAATATTTTTTCAAAGAACATCCATGTTATTCGAAGGTGCATATTTTGTGGAACCAACTTCTAGTTACCCTTGGTCTCTTAGAATCTGGAATGAATAAGAATTCCTAAGAGATTATCCCACTCCCGCCACCATAGCTATGGGAGATAACCAAAAAGTTACGGATAACCATCCTTGAGGTTGAGGATCACAATGTCCTAAAATCCATTTTCATGTACTTTCATATAGAATATGTTCTATCTTCTATTCAAGAGTTCTTAATATATCCATCCCTACTACCATTGGCCACTTTTATCTCTTATTCTACTCTAAAAATAGCAGATACATCAGGGTCTAGTCTAGAACCCTCCAATGAGTAATAATTTTTTATTGATTCATAAGAACTTAATGAACTTCCTCGCTAATAAAAGGGTAGAAATTCCCCATCTAATATGGATATGGGAATGAATATTATGCCACCTCTATAGGATAATCCTTAATTCTATGGGAGATCTTTTTTGTGATTCTTTATTTCTTTGAGGTCTAATACCAGAGAAAATGTACATCATTTACTCCCTCATCTTCGTGTTTTTCTTATATGGGAGTTTGGGAGAATAAAAGTGGAATTACCCATGTAATTAGGAACATTAAGAGGAAATATTTTGGCATATTTTGGCTACTTAAAATTCCCTTTTTTTGTTTTTGAAAAAAACCTGTATAATTATTTATCTTAGAGCTACTTATTGAGGATTATGTTGTATTCCTCCATAAAAACCTTTGGTAGATGTTCCGCCATCATAACTGACCTACTCAATAATTCACGATCACCTTTAGTCCCTCCATCAACAATTTCGAAATTTCAATATCATTAAACTCTTAATGGAACTGTTTCTTGACTCATATAAGTACCTCTAGAGTTTCTAGTTAACCTGTATCAAGAGTCTAACTATACTATGTTGAATTATAGAAGAGGAATCTCCACATTTGTAGATCAAAGTATGGAGATAGTATACTACACTTTAGTTCACCACCCTTTCATGATGACAATGGGTATCTCAAGTTGTTCCTCTCATTAATGGTTTTATTTCTACAGCACCAAACATTGTCACAGTGAATTCTATCATGGTAAATCCCTCATATAACTTGGGAAGTGAGGCTGGAGTCAGGGATCATGAGGAAGAGGACCCAGCATATAATGATTAGCAACATGAAGAAGACCCTGTAGAATTTATTTTTACCTAACAATAGAGATATTTAATAGGATTATTAGGTAATTTTAAGGAACTCCTGGATATTCATCGACACCTGAACATGGATAAATTAATTTATAAACCCACTAGTCCATTTGAGACTATGCGGAGAACCAAACAGGATTCTAAGAGTAAAAGTTTCTCCATGAAATCAAGTTCTATAAGATTCCTAGGTTTGAACTCCTCTATGATGACTATCCTGATAAAGAATACATCTAATATAATCCTACCATTACCTATATGGAACCCTGGTATCCAGTCCCCCTTGATTGATCATCCATGGTATAAGTAGGTGGATCCACCCATCCAAACAGGTTTGACTCTAGTGCATCCACTCAATAAAAACAAATTTGGGTTTTAATCATGTGTCATATTTATTTGATTAGTATGCCTTCCCACTTCTTTATCATAGATAATTTACTTCAAGATGCAACCAACCAATAAAGGGGAAATGAATAATGATACTCACCCGTGATGGTGTGATTAGTGCTCTTAATGCTTTCCTCACAACCATTGAGTGGAAATATGCCTCAGTTCAGCCTAAGGGAAATCCATATCGATCATGGGTAGATCATACTTCTACATCCCCATATTTTGGAAACCTGAATCACCTCCTTTTATAATACCAAAGGACCTACTGTAGCTGGTAAACACCATATCCTAAATAATCTCACAATGCACACTCTAAAGAACCAATATTAAAGACGGTATTGAAAAGTTAAATTTTATATTTTTAAATAACCTATATTAACTTCATTTTTGAATTAATCATATCAAAATTATCTTAATAATAATTTTTGATCTTTTTTTGAAAAAGGTCAGTTTTTTTTCAAGAAAATGTAACATCTATGACTTTATCATTATATAAGAATGACCTATAATTTTTCAAAACCTTTTAAGGGATCAATTATTAATTTAAGGAATAAAATTATTCATTTAGAAATATTATTTGAACTTAAAAAACCTTTGGAAAATATTTTCAGAACTAATTAATATAATTATTTATATAAAATAGTTCTCATCCTTTTTAATAAATTATTTTCAAAGTGAGATTCAATTTTGATTTTCCTTAAAATAATTATACAATTAATTTTTTTATAATAAATCAATTTATTTCATTAAAATTATTTTCCAAGATAATATTATATTTTATATAAATTTAAAATCTTAAAAATGTTATTTTTCTACAAAATGTTTTTATGTGATTAAATGTGTTTATTTTAAAATTAAAATTCCACAACTTTAGAAAAATTATTTGATAAAATTATTTTTGAATATGAAATATGAAGCTTAAATTTGAGTAAAGGGGTTAATATTAATTTTTTCATTAAAATTAATTACTAAGGTTAAAATTTAATTACCCAGGTAAAAGTAAATTAAGATAAAAGTTAAAAATTTAAAATCAAAAACACTAAATCACTCAATTTGTATCAGAAGTAGTGTTTGAGGTGATTTTAAACCCATAATCACTTAAAACTACTCTTTTTCCATTTTTTCCCCATTGACCTTTTAATAGTAACTTTAAATTATGGAAAATTTAATGGTTGCTCCCAAAACAACCATTCAATTCACTTAGAAAAGGATAATGATACCACTACATAAATACTAAAATATACCTAATTTAAATATGAAATTTTTATCATTCTATAACACTCTCCAACATTCGAAATCTTATGGTCACTATTAGTCAGCATAAGGCCATTATTTCCAATGATACTTCAAAAAATATTCAAGTCCTCGATGTGAGTACTATCAACTAGTTAACATTTGTTCTCAATTATCCACATTAAAATTTATTATAGATATGATGATATAATGATATTAACATAATTTATATAATTTAATGTTACTATATTAATGTTATTATAATTTTTTATCCATCCATATCATCCATTAAGAAAAATCAATTCATTGTTCATGTGTACATGCAGATTACCACCACCATGAGCAACAAAATTCATTTTTCATCACCACCGATAACTGATTATTCCAAGAATGCTTTACTGAAAAAATATGATTTTTTTATATCATTAAGGTTATAGTATAAAATATTATAGAACCTGTTAATGATATGATGAATAGATGATCATCATTAATTTTATCCTTTAAAACAAGGATACTAGAGGAAAATATTTTATTCAAATTATATATTATTTTTAAATACATTACTTCTTCAAATTTCTTTAAGATTATGAAATATCACACTAATAAACACTAAATAATATCATTATTCTTTTGGTATAATTATTTTAGAATAAAAATACCACATAATTAGTCTTTAAATTAGGGTATGTTCATGTTTGGGTTGTTGAGTCAGAAGTTTTACTTATCAATTTTTCATACCTTTTGTTTTGGAAATCACAAATCACTTTCCTAAAACATGTTTTACTAAATTTTGGTGTACAAAGTGTTTTTAGTATGTTTCTTTATAAAAAATTATTGTTTTCCTTACTTATAATAAGTTTGTAAATATTATGAATATAAACTTATAAATTCTCATTATGATTATTGGAATGATGATTGAATTTGATAAAAATCAGATTCGCATTTATCAAATAATATAGTAGACTTTATGTCTTATCTTTAGTACTGAAAAGTCTTAATAATCGGATTGATATGGGTACTGATTATTATCGGACTCATACCCATTAATATTATCACAATGAAATCCGTTTTAAGTATATTGTAAAAACCTAGTTTATAATCAGAATATAGAAAACTTATTTCTATCATAATGGAATACTTTTAACATTGTAAAAGTGTTAAACCAATACTACATAGGACATTCTATTAAAATATAAATGTTGAAGTGCCAGGTGTCTAATTTGTTGCAAAAAACTCAGAGAAATATTACTATTGGGAGATCAAGATGATTTTTGCATTTTTCTCTTATAATTACAAGGTTATTAAATGAGTTTGAAGCAGATACTAAGCGAGTCTAGTGGTTCATTTTGAAATTTGGAAATTTCCAAAAGTGATCTGAAAATTACAAAGAATGAATAGCTTGTTCTTAGTCTTTTGAAACTGTTTTAGAGTTTTTTCTTCTTAAGGGGGCCTTGTTAGGTTTCCCCTTAAGAAAATATTTTGTAATTATTTCTATATAGAATCTATGATTAAGATCGATGGATTCTAGGGATAGGAATATATAAATTCGATCATCGTATTGAGTGATCATGGGGATAGTGAGATAGGGAATCTGATCAATTGGATTGAGGTCTTTTATTGTTAGGAATACAGAGTTGATCTTCATATCAAGGGATTTCCTTTCTGAGTAAAGACAGACTTTCTTGTAATTATAAAACAAGAGATACTTCTAGACAAGGTTATTGTCTACCTTAATCTTAAGGATAAAAGATTTATCTTTTTAATAATAGTTTTAAGTAATTCTTAATTTAATATAGCTATTGTATTACATATTTCTTACAAGGTATTTTTATGCTATATTTATATAAAAGAAATTAAAAAACCATATTTATCTTTATTTACTATTTTTTATTTTTACTAAACCGATTACAATAAAATAACTCTATTTAATCATATCCGTAGTAATTGTGGAATTTTAACTATGATTTAATTGATCTTATTGTGCTACCATTTTCATTTACACTCTAATATAATTGTATTGTCTTTAAATATGATTCTATAAATCTAATATATCAAAATCATTCTTGATTACAATATATTGTTAATCAGACTGAGGATCGATTCTGAATCAAATCTTTTCACTTAAATAGGTTTGTGTATTATTTTTTAACTATTTTAAACAATTTTATTAAACTAAAATTCACCCCATCTTGTAAATATATATTTCACAAGTTATCAAGAGTATATTATATGATCCAAAAATTGGTATAATAGTAGTATTTTTCTACTCAAATACTTTTTATGTTTTTACTTTCTTTACTAGTACAAGTAAGTTAAAAATATTAGAAAATTTTTTGTGTATAATATTTTAATCTAATTAATATTTTTTTGAAAAATAATATTTTTTTTTTGTTTTTAAGATGGCAGGAATGAATATTTGATCCCTATACAATATTATTACCAACATACCATCTATTTTTAGTAGTGTTTACTAGGATTACTAGAGTGATAGGATGTAAACCTTTGTTATCAACACTGGAGTTGATAATTCTGTCATGTTGACTGGAAACTATAAAATTTTTGATAAGGAATTTACTTCTTTAAAAATTCAAGAAAAACATGAATATCAACTTAACTATAGAGTAATGAATACTTCTTTATATTCTATGACCATGAGTATTTATAATATAATATCATCTTGTGAATCCAAAAATAGTATCTGTAAAAAACATGAAGTTACCCATTTTGTTACATATAATGTTGTTGAGACTCGGAGATCAGTTCTTAGAGATAAATACAAGTATTTTGATTTATTATCAGGATAAACTATTGAAAATATGCACCAGATATTCATGAATATTATTAATAGTTTACAAGTTATTTTTAAGAAAGGCATAGATGATGAAATACTTTTGGAAAATATCATTGACATCATGCCTAATGAGTGGGAATAAAATATAACTATTGTTGATGAAACAAGGAAAGTGAGTAGTCTTACCTTAAATAATTTAATTGTAACTCTTATACAATATTATAGTATACTGGAACGATATACTGAGAAAAAGAAAAGGAAAACTTTTGGTGCTAAATTTGCTAAAGCATATACCTTACCTAAAAAAGTTAAATCTTATGGAGACTTTTTTATATCCTTAAGAAAAAAAATGTGTTATTCAATTAGATTCAGGTACTCTTGAACATTTTAAAAATCAGTTTGAAAATTTTTCTAGGACTATGAAAAAATTTCTAAATAAATATTTCAAATATCACAACAAAAAACTTCATAGGGATGTAAGTGATAAGAAAGACGAAGTCACTTTCTATGAGTGTAGTAGAGATGGACATATCCAAATAGATTGTCCAAAGCTAAAGAGAAAATATATAAATGATAATAATTAAGAAAGTAATCCAATTAAATACTAAAAATAAATAAGGAGAGAAAGTTTTAAAAGCGTATGACACTAGGAGTGCAAGTGGGGGTGATTCTTCAGATAATTATTCAGAAAATGAATGTTCTAGGTAGCAGAACATATGTATTTTTTCCAATATATCTAAAGTGAATAATTTTCTTAAGTATAAGGTATAATTTATTTAAAACCTTACCAATATTTCTTTAAGTGATAATTATCTTGATGATAAGGATTTTATATCTTTGGATGAAGAATCTTCCTCGGTATTAGATAATTACATACCTTCATATGATGAAGTATCTCAGTTATCTAAATTACTAGAAAATGAAAATTAAAAAGTTAATAAAAAAATGATAAGGCTAATTGACGGATAAGGTTTCTAAAAAAAGATGTATCAGATCCTTCTAAATATCTTGATAAGAACAGCTTTTGAAAAAAACAATTTCTAAATAATTTGAAAGGGTTATTTTTTAGAAGGATAATCTTTCTAAAGATTTTGAAAAATGTAATTTATGAGAAAGAACTTACTCTTGAAACTAATACTTATAAGGATAATAATTAATTTGTAAAACTAAAATCCAAAAAATTATTCTTTGAAGAAGTTTTTTTAAAACATTTCTATGGGTAAATAAAACATTGATAAAATGTTAAAATAAATCTTACCTCATGGAACTAGTTATGGAATGGGTTATAAAGGTAAAAAACTTGTTTTTAGTAACAATTAATTTTTTCCAAAAAGTGAACCTTTTTTCACTAAATTTAAATATGGTGGGCATTGGAAGAAATATTTTTCACTTAATAAAATCCAATCACTATGTTTTAATAAAGTCTATTTTTCTAAACAAATTTGGATTCCAGAAATTTTGTTATCTGACATTACCGGGCCAAATAAGTTTTGGGCATCGAAAGACTAATCCTTTTTTTTCAAGAAAACGAAGAGTGTGCCGAAAACAAAAATACATGGTACATGGATTGTTTTTGTTCCTATAATATTACTAGTAACAAGGACTTCTTCTAAAATATTATCAAGATGAAAGGTGGAAAATTAAATTTCAGAGATAATTCCCAAGGAGAAATTGTCTGCATTGGTAACATTGTTCTTCTTAGTAAATCTATTATTTACAATGATTTATTTGTTTAATAACATAATTGAAACCTTGTAATAATAATACAAGTATGTGATAAAGGTTACCTTCTGAACATTAGAAATGGTAAATGTGTTGTACATAGTTCTAAGGACGAATATTTTCTTTTTCTATAGGCATGAGAATGTTTATACACTAAACTTAGAATACCTTAAGAGAAAATATTTACCATTACTTAGTGTAATAGAAGATAAATATTGGTTAAGTAATAGAATTTTAGGACATTATAACATTAGAAACTTACCCGAGTTGACTAAGAAAAGGCTTTTAAAGGATCTACCGAAGCATGGGTTTGATTCTTAAAAATTATGTAACCCTTGTCAATACAGTAAGAAACATAAGTATAGCTTTAATTATATTAGTTAAGTCTCAACATATGATGATTTACAGTTAGTGAATATGGAATAATTATATCCTACAAAAACTTGGATTATTGGAGGAAAATACCATGTATATGTCATAGTTGATGATTATACTATATACACATGAGTTTATTTTCTCACAAAAAATATGAAGCCTTTTTTATTTTAAAACATTTGTATCAAAATTAAAAAAATGATAAAAACATTCCATTGATAAATATTATCATTGATCATTGTACATAATTCGTAAATTATGATTTTTGAATCTTTTTTTAGAAATAAAAGAGATATGATTTTACAATTCATTGGAATAGAAGAAAAACTTTTTAAGATTTTTATAAAACCTCTTCCTTATAATAAATTTTTATATATTAAATAGAATCTAGGAATGATTAATATAAAGTAATCATTCATATATACTTCTTTTTTATCTATCTCCTTACATCAAGGTACTCCTTTTCATAGTGGGACTACATATATATTTTGTTTTCCAAAAATGTTTTATGTTTTCTAAAAAAATTATTAAATCATTTATTATAATGGGTTTTACAAACTCATACTTATTTATAATATTTTGGGAGTTCAAATTTTCTAGAGGACCAGACTTAGAAAATTTATAAAAAAAAAATTAATTTGAAAAATATCATAATATGTTTTTACTATTACAATTATTTTTTTAAAACAACATAATTAGTTTTCTAAAAACTATTATATTTAGATTTTTTTTTCAAAAACTTGTGTATTCAAGTTTTATAATCAAAACATTCATATTTAGGAAAAACCCAGAATTCCATGTTATTAATACTTATGGAAATCTTCACTCTAAAAGGTATTCTTATATCTTTTTTACTTTTTATGTTATTTAATTATGATGGTTCTTTAACTATTGTTTCTATTACTCTTAACTTTATAATGTTTTTGTTTTGGTTTCAATTTTTTTATCCTATTGACTCTCAATATGATAAAATATTTAAAAAACCTCAAGAGTTAAAAATTATTCGAATATTTCTTTAGATGAATTCCATCCATCAGATCATATTGTTTTGAATCTCAACCATTGGATTCATTTTCGAAAGATGAATATTCATAGCCAATTCCTATATAAAGGGGACCCCCTATGTCCCATATTTGTTGGCCAGTTATTTTTTCACCGATTTTCTGTTGTCTTTAATTAAACCTATATAAAAGTTTTGTTACTTTTGATTCACCAATGTTATGCTCAGTTTGATGGATTCTACTTCAAATATGATGAATTATGAGGTAGATTGCAATAAATGGTTTAAATTTTGACAAAGTATAGTAGAAATAAAATTTTATGAGAAGTATGAATCTTCCTTGAGAAATATTATAGTTTTTTAGTGATGGTAGTCAGTTTGTGTAGAGCAGTTTGATAAGGATTATTATTTTATTTACCCTGACCTTTTTTGAAATTTAAATGATACTATTACGTTTTTCAAAAAATATTGAATATAAAAACATTATTTTTATATATATGGGAAGAGATATAAATCTTCTAATAAGTTTTCTACAAATATGAATAGAGTTCCATCAGATAAAGATGCATTTTTTCTTTGTCACAAACTTCTTGATACTCTTAGTACTTTTTATATAAGAAAATAAGAAGAATATTTGTTTGGTAATTATAAAAAATTTCAGAAGTTGACTCATTTAACTCTGAATAATCACTTAATCTCTCTTTGGATGAAAGTATTTATTTTTCTAATGAAAGGAGATCGAGACACACATAAAGTGTGTTATTTTTTCATATTGGACTATTTGGTAAATATAATAAAGATAAATTTAAATATTTTTCTCTTTCTTAATATTAAAAATATCATGTCTGGTCCCATCAATTCAAAGATTACCATGTTTCTGAAAGTGATAAGAAAGTTAATGGTTTCATGCATTAAAATTTCAATATTTCAATTAAATCAAAATAGGAAATCCAAAAAAATCAATTACGATACCCAGAAGAGGATGAGATCTTATTTCAATGCTGAGTCAAATATTTTTTTTGAGAAACTTGGTGGTTATTATTTAGAACCAGGATCTTCAATGAAACCAACGAATCTTGAGGAGGAGAATAATAGGATGGGTGACACTTCCCCACCTAAGAAAAAAAAGAAAAAAAATAAGTTCACTGATTAATTTAGGGATAAGTGGTTGAAGAAAAATATATAAAGGATACTATGGGATCTAATTATCAATATTGATTCAACTAAGGATAAGGAATCACAAATTCATTTTGCAGATACATTACAACAACAAAATAAAAATAAGAAAAAAAATAATTTATCTAATATTTAGTTAGGTGAAAGATTGTTGAAAGGAGTAGAAACTACTTCAGTAAATGTACTTATGATACCTCAGGCTGATCAACCAAACCTGGATGTCAGGTCATCATTTCAATAAAAAAATTGTCCATACTGATATTCCCTTGGTACCAGATAAAGGAAAGGGTAAATTTCTCAATTATTAATCAACACCAACACAACAAGATAAATAATTGGAACATTTAATTGTTGGTAAACCTAATTTAAGGACAAAAAACAACTCAAGGAATAATTTCATAAATCTATGCATAAACATGATGTTGGAGTTGATAAAATGGGAAAATATAGTGAAGGTTAAGAGAAGTAAGTGAATATGAATTTGTTGAAGAATTTACTAAAGAGGAGGAGGAATATAATCCAAAAAATCAAAATGATAATGATAAATATGAAGAAGATGAAAATGAGGAAGAGGACGATTAAGATAATGAATATAAAGATAAATAAAATAGAGGGTATGATAATGATGAATAAGATGGTGGTAATGAAAAATCTCAATTCAAGTTTTCTTATTAAGATTATCATAGGAATCATCATCAAAACTACCATCCTAAGCTGAACAAATAGAAAATTTTGAAAGTTATCAAAAGAAAAAATCATTATCGAGAGAATAAGCTCAATATTCATCTAAGAAAAATGAAAATGATCAAAATTGAAAATTAACGGTTGAAAAATCTGACACCAATGAAATTATTGAATAATTCGATGGAAAGGATGCTCAATACGAAGTTGAAAATTTGATTTCAAAGAATCAAAATTTGAAAGGAAAAATGGCTAAGTCTCACTAGTTGTTCAAAACTCTCTAAAATATAAAAATAATTGAATTATGTAATTATAATTATTGTGCAAGGATTTTACTAAATAATTTAGGTATTATAGAGAATTGAAGGAATAATTCCATACTTTCTAAGACTCGAAGCTAGGGTGGAATTGATTCAAGAAAATAAACCTGAAAAATCATAGTCGATCATAATGTTAACTGAAAGACTGATTTAGTTAGTGGTGTATTTTAAATTATTATTAGAGAGTTATAAAGATCAACAAAATGTATGAAATAAGGTTGTGCAATATTATCATAATATTGATGTCAATATAAATATGTATGATGATAATTTCAAATATGTCGAGAAACTTATTGTTGAAGCCACTGATTCTTACAACCATTTCACAAGGAATATAGCACAAATGGTGAAGTTCATAGAATAATTCAATTTCACAATAGAAAATAGTAATGGGGAGGTAAAACCTCTAGATGGGAAAATATGATATATGCAATGAGATATAACAAAACTCAAGGATTATGGAGAGAAGTTTGTTATACTTAAAAATGGGAACATTATATTCAAGATGAAATAATAGAAAATCATGAGGAGGATTAAAATGAGTTCAAAAATATGAAAACTATTTTGAAGAACCAGATGGAGAATAAATATTGAATATTTTATTTTTAACTTTTATTTTATATCATATTTAAAAAAACTTTTGATTGAATGAATTATCTTTTACATCCAAATATTATTTTCTGAATATTTTTCAATTCATATTTTTTTATGTTCTTTCACATTTTTGTGGATGACTAGTTAATTAATTATATTTTTACATATTTTTACTTCCCTCTAACATTTTTATGAATCCAAAGAATTTTACCAACTCTTTTTTAAAATCACAAAGCTGTAAAATGTTTTACTAAGTGGGAGAAGCTTTTTTATTTGTGATAGAATGCTTTATTTTTTGTAGAAATTTATTAATGGAGAAGAATATGGTCCTTAGGTGGATATTTAATCTTAAGGGGGAGTCCATCCTATTAAAATTTATACCATTAGTCATATTAAAAATAAATATTTAAGGTTTTATTAGATAACATTGAATATGACATACTTAAAAGAACATGGACTGTGATTTTTTCAAAGTTAAATTTCCAGTTATGTTTTGGGGTTTGTGCTTTCCAAAAAGGGGGAGATCGTTGAGTCATAAGTTATACTTCTCACTTTTTCATTCCTATTGTTTTATAAATCATAAACATATTTCTTAAAAAAAATTACTAAATTCTTATGTCCATAGTGTTTTTAGTATTTTTTTTTAGAAAACATTACCTTTTACCTTACATAGAATAAGTTTGTAAGTATTAAGAATAAAAACTTATAAATTATCATTTTAAATATTGGAATGATTCTTGAATGTAATAAACAATGGATTCACCTTTATCAAATTAGATGTTATGATTTATGTATTGTCTTTAGTACTAAAAAAGTATTAATAATTGGATTGATATTGGTACCAATTATAATCAGAATCATGATCATTAATATTATCATAATGAAAACTATTAAAAAGAACATAGGACTAACCTAGTTTATAATAAAAACATAAAAAACTTATTTATATTGTAAAGGAATAATTTAAAATTGTAAAATTATTAAACCAACATGACATCAGACATTCTATTACAATATAATTGTTGATGTTCCTGTTTTCCAAGTCATTGCAACAAACTCAGGGAAATATGACTGTTGGGAGATAAATATTTCCATTGGAGTTTCTCCCATAAATACTGGGTTATTCAAATATTTTGGAGTATATATTTTGAAATTTTAATGATTCATTTTCAAATTTATCATTTTAAAGAGATCTCTAAAGATTAAAAAGCATGAATGACTTGTTCTTAGTCTTTTGTAATTATTTTGGATTCTTGACTTCTTAAGGGAACCTTGTCAGGTTGTCCCCTTAAGAAATATTTTGTAATTGTTTCTGCATCCAATCTATGATTATGATCAAGGGCTTCCAGGGATTGGAATATATAAATCCTATAATCATATTGAGGTCTCTGGGGTATAGTGAGACAGATAATCTAATACATTGGATTGAGGGACTCTGTAGCTAGGAAGACAGAGTTAAGCTTAATATTGAGGTATTTCCTTACATAGGAAATACATAATTTCTTGTAATTATAAAGCAAGGGAGACTTTTATCCATGGTTATTAGTTCCTTACACTTATGGATAAAAGTTTCATATTTTTTATAATAGATGTAAGTAATTATTACTTTAATATATCTATTGTATTAATTTTTTTATAAGTTATTTTCCCAATGTATTTATATAAAATAAAGTGATACATTGTATTCATCTTTCTTTACTATTTTTTATCTGTACTAAATTAACTACAATAAATAAACTCTGTTTAATTTTATCCATAGTAGGTATGGTTTTTTAACTCTGATTTAATCTATCCTACCATAAAACCATTCATTTATACTCTGATATGATCATATTGACTTTAAATGAAATTATATAACTTTTATATATCGAGATCATTAATGATTATGATAGATTGTTAATTGGATTGAGTCATAATTCCTAATCTGATCTTTACAATAAAATATTTGTTTTTTGTTTAATTGTTTTAAACAACGTTTTGAAACTATTATTCATCCCCCTCTTATAAATATAGCTTTCATAAGACATTAAGAGCATATCATATGATCCAACATGGGTTGGTTTAACCACATAATTGAACAATACTATAAATTTATATCATGAATGAATAAGGGAAAATAATTACAGTCATAGTATAATTCTAATTTATAGATAATTATTTGATTTTGATTCTATATATTTTATATCACTATATAATTAATTGACTAATAAAACACTCTTCGATCATCAAGAATCATTGAAAAATTCTTGTTATTGATTTCATATTCATGGATAAAGACAAATATTCTCATTAAATGAACTTTAAAAATCATAAATTACGATAAATTATCCCTAACAATTACTTTAATGGCCTAGTAATGATGAACATCAGAAGAGGAATGAATACCAACATCGTTATTATGAAACTAGTGAAAACGATCAAAACTATAAACACATGATGTGGAAAATAGGTATAATTCATATATAAAATGACTATTTATAAATATTATAAATGAAAATGGTTATTATTAAGGTTATAAATTAATTTATTAATATATATATATAGGTTTATAAAACATGATATTAATGTACGTTTGTGGATTTTAGGAAAAGAGGTAAGGGTTTTTCATCTTAAATTCCTCGCATTGAGACATGTTCGGTATTATGAACCTAATTACCTTTATATGGTGTATAAACTTCCTATTTGATATATTATATCATGAAATAACTTTATTCGTGGTATTTTAAGATCAAGAGGATTAATCCTTATATTTCAATAGGTTTTGATTGAAATTCTACCCAATGAAAAGTTTGTGCAATCACAATGGATGAAGTAAATCAGGTTAATTAGGGGGAAATTATATTTCACTCCTTAGTTGGGAATTTCATTTTTAATTTTGTATGAATTAGCCATATGAAAAATATTATTTTGAATCCTTTAGTGATAATTAATTTTATTCTAAGAATTTTTTTTCCTCAACATGTATTATGAACTAATAAAATCACATTTTATATATTTATCGGTGCAAGGATGATCCCAATCTTCCAATGGAAATGTTTTTTTAATGTGTTATGAGCTTACTTAAGTAATAAATAATTTAATTGCTTATACATTTTGATTCAATAATTTTCCTGTAAAAATATTTTATTAATGGTATTTTGGTTATAATAATCATGAAACATCTAAGGATTGTGTTAATTTTTGAAGAAAATATGTCTCTATATAAGATTAACCTAAGAGTTATGGATGTCATCATGGTTTTAGGTGTTTAAGATTGATCATAAGTTTGATGTATTAGACTCCCCTTTTCATGTTTTATGTGATAAGTGTTTATCAATTTCAATGATATTTTGGGATACATTTATGGAAAAATGAACCTTTGGTTTTGTATATGTTTTAGTGAAAAAGTTATTTGAGTAAGAATGACTTAACATTTTTGGGATAAAATTAAAGGTATTGGTAACTTTTAGGTTTTATATTATCTTTTATGTTAAGGTAAATAAATTTTATCTCAACTTGGGAATTATATTAATTTAGTTTTGGAAAATTAATAACCCACATGTTGAGTGACAACCTATGACATCATATAAGATTGTGGGGATTGAACCCATAACCGAAGGGAAATAAGGGTATATCACATACCACTGGCCTACATGAAAGAGTACTTCTAGTGAGACAACATAAAGGTATATATTATTATTTATGTATCTTAGTCATTGTTATGAAATCAATTTAAGGTTTATAGAAAACTAATTAATGGGATACTTTGACCATTATCCATACCCAAATGGAAATGGAAAAACATCACAATGGATTTTTTCATCAGACTCCCCAAAACATCAAAAGGGGACAATGTTATATGGGTTATATTTAATCACCTTACAATTAAATAACACTTCATCACTATCATAGAATACTTCTATATGTATTTTCCTACCAAGATATATATTAAGGAATTAGTAAAGTTGTATAGAGTACCATATTTCATTATATCAAATCGGGACCCAAGGTTTACCTTGAATTTCTAGTGAAGTCTTCAGTAAAATCTTAATACTGAGTAGAGATTCTTTACTACATAACATCCTCATAAATATGTATATTTTTATAGAAAAATTAAAACCCTAAAGTATATTCTAATATCTTATTCTATGCATTTCCAAGGTAGTTGGGATCAATAGCTTCCTCTAGTTGAATTTACATACAACAATAGATTTTACTCAAAGAATTTAAATGGACCATTATAAATTATTATATATAAAGAGGTGTAGATCTTCAACATACTGGAATTAAGTTGCAGAAAGAAATCTATTGGGGCCTAAGATATCTAATGAAATGGCAGAGAAGGTAAGATCTATTCAATAGAACATAAGGGCATCATAAAGTCAACAGAAATGTTATATTGATAATCATCGACATGATCTATAATTTGATGTAAGTGAGAATGAATTTCAATGAATTTATTTTTCAAATAAATTAGTGAAAAATAAACTCTATTTAAGTCGGTCTCTTTTAAATTCTTGATCATATTAGGACTTTAGTTTATAATTTGGTGCTCCCACTGAGCCTATCTTAGGTTCATGATGTGTTCCATGTATCTATCCTAAGGAAGTACATACCTGATTCATCACACATACTGAACTAAAAGGTAATATCATTGGTGTACGATTTTTCTTAAAATAAATTCCTTATATAGATTATATATCATTGAGATAAATTTATATGAAAAAATACCACTCACTTTATCAAAGTTTTGTGGCAACACAACTAACCTGATGACGCTACATGGGAAACTGAGGATTTAATAAGGCAGAAGTATCCTCAATTGTTTGAATTAAATTGAAGGAATTTCACGTTAAAAAATAGTTTTAATGGGGTATAATGTGTCACCCATGGATTTTATGAAATCTTTTCAATTAAATTTAATTTCTTTGATAGCATGTGTTACACATAATACCAAGTTTTAACAAAACATTACATATTATTAAAATATTATTATTTATTATGATAGTTATCTCTTAGCCATTAGAATGGAATGTATGAATAAGATTAACTATATTATGGAAATATATGGTATAAACATGTATTTAAAATTAATTATTTTGTGGACAATTAATTATAAATGAAAATAATAACCATTGGAAAATAAAATAGAATTTTTTTTGAAAAAACTATTTTGTAATACAAAAACATGTTTTACCTTAATAAATAAATAAAATTTTTCAATAATTTTAATTAAATTTATATATTTTATATTCATTAAAAATTTTAACATTCATATTACTTTTTTCTATACATGAGATAATAATAAATCCAATTTTATGCTTAAAAACTATATTTTTCTAAAAAGGTTTTTTTTCTCATCTTGTGCACTTATTTTAAAATTATTTTCTGAAACTTATATAAAATATGTTTTAAAATTTAAAATTAATTTCTGAAATCATAATGAGAAAAATTATATTGGAGTAAATTTTTGAAAATTTTCTGAAAAAGGTAATTTTTCAATGAGTAGTGAAAAATATTGGTTTTTATTAAAAAATTCCTTTTAATTAAAATCATTTACAAGATAGGTTTTATTTTTAATTAGATTTAAAAGTAATATAATTAAAATTACATATTTATAAATCCATTTTTTTCATTTGAATTAATTTAATTATTAATTTTTAAATAAAAACTTTTTAATCTTTTGAAAAAAATTCTTTGTAAAACTGGTTTTTTGTTTCATTTTTGGGATTAATTTTAAATTACATTGTACCAATTATATAAATGGAATTTAAAAAAATGGATTCCATATTTTGAATTATAATAATTTATATTATATAATATTTTCAACCAATTTTTTTTTTCAAAATGAATAGTAAAAATAGTAAAAATTAAATACCATAGTTAATGTTATAACAAGTTTAGTGAGGTTATATCTAAAATGATAATGGATAAAATGGCCTATAATGTCATGACCCAACCCTAACCGGGCTCGAGCCACAACTACCCCAAGACCGCCTCCATAGGCCAGGGGCTAGCGACTAGCGTCGAAGGCTAAACAACTCAGAGAGGCCTTTTCCTAAGTACCTGTACACACACATGCAGCCCACTCAATGCAGAAGTGCAGAGTAAAAAAAGAAAAGTAAAGAGCAATTGCTATACATAAACTAGAAATGTGCATCGACCTCTAAACAGTACAAAGCGAGTGCTGAAGGTAACTGAAAAAGAAAAGGGGCAAACATGCGCCCAACCAGAAAAGGTGCCACAACCCGGCAATAGGTAAACAAAAGAAAAACAGTTGGAAGGGTCCCCCACCTGGATCCCGACTCCGACCACCATTCGTGGTCCAAGATCCTGATCTCCTAAGCTCTACTGAATTCACGATCCACCTATGCATCATCTGCAAGGGCACACCAATTGCGGGAAAATCCCAAGGAGGGGTGAGTATAAAGATACTCAGTAGGATGCCCCGAAGGCTCGAGGGAGCAACAAAGGAGGTACTGAAGAGGTGTGCAGAAGATCGAACAGGGAAAAGTAAAGTAGCAAAATCGAGAGTGCAGTAAAGAGCACAGCTCAACCCAACAAGAGGTGGGAAGTAGACTCGTCCTAACACAAGGAGCTAGAAATGGTGAGAAGATGAACTTCCCATCGAGATTTCCCTACCTATAGCAGGAGAGTAGACTCGTCCAACCACGAGAAGCTAGACATGGAAAGCATATTGCATACCCCACCCATCTTCGCCTCTCCTGGAGGGAGAGTAACCAAGTCCAAGAAGTGGGTACCGGTATAAGGTATATACATATCTATATGCTCTGTCAAGAAACCCGAACAAGATCGTAAGGGGATATCTATCCCGTAACTCAGCCCAAGAAAGTGAGTATCCAAAAGTCCCAGAAGTAAACACCATCGATGCCCAGCATCCCGCACATCTGCCCCAAACTGCAAGTCAAGGGGATCAAATCACCACACCTTGATACTATCCGCTTTGGGCAGCACTGACTCGCCCGCATGGTTTTAGGTCACATCACAAGGATGCGTCTCGGTGGGGAAAGCGCCCCTCATACTTGAGAGTTCTGGGGAAAGTCGAACCACACCTCGTCACTACCCCGTAGTTGAGAGGTCTCCTCAAAGTCAAGGTCGTCCCCACACTGACCCATACAACCAAGGTCCCGGCTCCGGTGGTCACGAAGAAAAGTCACTGACTAGCCTCATAAGAAGGCCTGAGTTTGAAATGCCAATGGGCGACCCACTGCCCAGCCCTGCTGGAGGGTAAACCCTAATACATCATAAGGTGACCCACTGCCCAGCCCTGCTGGAGGGTAATCCCTGAACAAGTCGACAGGCGACCCACTGCCCAGTCTCTACTGGAGGGTAGACCTGGAAGAAGTCGACAGGCGACCCACTGCCCAGTCTCTATTGGAGGGTAGAGCTAGAATAAGTCGACAGGCGGCCCACTGACCAATCTCTGCTGGAGGGTAAACCCGGAACAAGACGACGGGCGACCCACTGCCCAGCCCTGCTAGAGGGTAGACCCTCAAGAGTCATCGGGTGACCCACTGCCCAGTCTCTTCTTGAGGGTAAACCCTAAGAGGTCGTCGGGTGACCCACTGCCCAATCTCTGCTGGAGGGTAAACCCTAGAATTCAGTGCACAACCCACTGCCTTGTCTCTACTAGAGGGTAAACCCAAAGAATTCGATGAGAAACCCACTGTCCAGTCTCAGGTGGAGGGTAAACCCGGAACTGCTCTGGTCATCCCTACTGGATGGTACAACACTGGCCAACAGAACTCAGAGTGGGTATCGTGCAACCACCCAACTCCAGAACAAAACCAAGAGAAACCACTCAACCCTATTGGTCTAAACCATCATGAAGAGGAGGACCCTATATGTCGCGAGAGGTCGAAGGTACGTAAATCAGAACACGACACGCACATGGGGCCCACACGACGTGTGGTCCCAGGTCAACCCCAACCGAGCGCACAAATGTCCTTGGTTACAAACCACAACGTTTACCTCTATTCATTCCCATATACTCCCAGAGTATACCACGTTTCTAGCCAAGAGGCTAACATGGACACGGCACAGAACGTCAACGCGAAGGCATAAGTGTAACAATTCCAACTTTCTACCCCATCGGCCCAAGTATGTCCAACTACAACTCTTCAAGCATTACTTCACTCACATGGGAGTGCATGTGATCACACGCCAATGGTCCGCTACAAACACAGTAGAAGAACCGCCACCAGAGCACCTTACTTACTTCCGCATTTAAATTAGGTCTCAAAAGAGACTCCGCACATCCAAACGGATTGCACCATTGTAATCATCGTGGGAAAACACGCGAGATAGACTGTTTACTCGCCCAAAATGGTCAACCGGTGAATATGGTACTATTCACTATAGCCAGCCTGTGTGGGGCCCAACCCAAGATACCGAAACTGAACAAACTAATCACACCACTGTGATCCCCTCAGAAAAACACACGGGATTGACAACTCAATCACCCAAAATGGACACCTAGTGAAAAATGTATTATTCACCGTAGCCAGCTTGGGTGGGACCCACACCACGATCCCGAAAAAGGTCGGGCAAACTGCACCATTGCGATGCTCTCAAAAAAACACATCAAATTTATTGCTTACTTGCGTGGAACGGATGTCTGGAAAAAAAATGCATTTCACCGTACAGCACACGAGCGGTGCTATGTGGGACCCACATACCGATCCCGAAGCACAATGAACGGATTGCACCACTACAATCCTCTCGAGAAAGTACACAAGATGTACTATTCACACGTCCAAAACGGACACTCGGTGATAAAGCTAGAAATCACCGCCAACTCCCAAAACGGCCCTCGTGGGGCCCGCACCAGTGTGTGTAATTAAAGCGGTCAGATTGCGCCATTGCAATGCCCTCAGAAAAACACCCAAAATTTACTGCTCGCACGCCCCGAAGAGAAGTCCGATGAAAAAGTTGTAAAGCGCTGCACGCAGCTCGAAAGACGGGTCGTGGGGACCACGCCTCAACTCTGGCTCCAATGCCCAAAACCACACTGGTAATCTCCGGCTCAATGTCGGGGTCGCAACGCCACTAACGGCGCTCAATTCGGACATCGGATGTGTCCGCGCCACCCAAAACAAGAATCCCCGGAAAACGCTCATCCACTTAAAGGTGTGTCGTGCCATCGAGGCCCTCGTCTAGGAAATTAAAAATCTCTGAGAGCATTTCAAAATATGCGTCTCGTCGATATTGTTCCACAGCCGCAGACGGTACACAATTCTGATGTCCGGTTTAGGAGCTACGCGAATTTAAACATCGACGGACACCAAAGAGGGTGGACCGGGCCGGTTTGGCCGGTCCACACCTTCTGGACCAGACAAGTCCGCGGCTCAGCCCCCCAGACCATCTGGTTCGCCATGGTCCGCGGACCGCAGCCTGCTCCCCCCCCACCAGACCGGTCAAACTGGTCTCGTCTTCCACACGAACCCACAAAGCGCAGGTCCTGGTCGCCTCCCGGGGTCGCGCGACCCCGGTTCCTCACCTCCACTGACCGGCACAGCTGGTCGGCCTTCCGAGCTGCCTGCACGAGACACTCGCGCCAGCCACTGAACGCCGAACGCCCCGCCGCCGTGCCAACCACCTGAATCCGCGCCGCTGTCGCCGCCTTAGGAGCCCCGCCGCGTCATTGAGCCGCCGTACCGGCCTGCTGCCATCGCCCGACCGCGACGCCGACCCCCGCTCAGCCTCACCCTCACCGATGCCCGCTGAAGCCGCCCCGGACCGCCGCTTAGCGGGCTCGCCTGAACCCTTGCCGGACCGCTTTGGTTCACCAGAAAACAACAAAACCCGTAAACTTTGATGAACGACTACGATCTCCTCCTAACTCAGATTTCAATTCGGAAAAGTGCGCCGGGTAGCTCAAAAAAATATACTACTCATTTATGGGCTTTGTTCAAGGATAAAACGGCAATTGACACTATAATTGGGATTCAAAGAGGGGTTCTAGATTTTAAATGCAAAAAGTAAATCTCCTACCTGTAGGGGCGTAGCCCGGAGCTTCGTCGTCGATCTGTGCTATGCCGTCGTTGCTTCCGCCTTGATTGGGAGGGAGGAGGAGGAGGAAGAGGGGTTGAGGGTGCATTTTTCCAAGGGATTAAAATGAGTGGATAGGGAGAAGGGTTTGGTTTAAATAAAGAAAATTAATTAAAATTTTAATTAATTTAAAACCCCCAATTTAACCTGCAATTGAAACGCCCGATGGGGTTGAGGTTAAGCCTCCCCTAGGGTAAACACCACCTCCCAAGAACAACGGAGGTCTCAGAATTCTAATCTGAGACACTGTTCAAATGTTATTAAACTCAACGCCCAAGGCTGCCAAATTATGAAAACGCCCCTGGGGCCATTTTTCACAGACGGCCCGCGCTCGTGAAAATTACACCCCTCCTAGGGTAAACGGTACGTTCCAGACTCAACGGTGCCCTTGGTTTTCTAATCTGAGTAACCCTTTAAGAGATTATTGAGTTAAGCTGTTAAACGAATAAATTAATTATTTAATTTATCTGTTCCATGCTCCAATAGCGAGTGAGGGGTCCAAACATCCCGCGTCGACATGTTTTATGTTGTTCCTAGGGTAAACACCCCATTCCGGACCAATCTGTGCACTCAGATCTCTGATCTGAAACTACGTTTAGGTGTTATCCCATTTATTTGGTGTTCCTAGTGTGAACACATTGAAAATTTAATTCTGGCCACACCGGAGCTCGGAATCGCACGCCGTCTGAAGGCTCTACTCTGGAATAACATCAAGAATATTCCAATGTATTTTACAGCCAAAATAGGGTTCTTACATATACACCTATTAAAATATATTTTATGGAAATATTTAGATCTTATAACATCTATGGTTCAATAATTCCCCATTTTTAATACTTTTTTAATGTAAAAAATGTGGGTACGCTCTATTCTTTTTGAAAAATCCATGTGTGTACTCTCCCCCACTTATAAAAGGCCACCACCACTCCTCTACTATTCACACTTACAAAACACTTTGGTTCATAAAATACTTGAAAAATATCTGTATTACTTCCCTAAACACATCCTATATGCTTTATTTTGATTTGGAATCCCTCTAAATAATTATTTAGGTGTGAACCTAAAGTGGTTCTTTAAAGAAGTGGTATAGTCCTTAAACTTATGTTTTCATTTTATTTATTCTTATAAATCATTAAAATATTATTAAAATATAATAATATAATAACAACAATATCTCCCATATACTTAGATGTTATGATTTTAATGTAATATCCTATATATATTTCCTCTTCCATCAAATGGGAAATGAAACTGTCGATCATGTGTATGGCGAACTACCTCCTCGTGAACTGATGTTATTCATTTTCCTATAAAAACCTCTCAAGAATGTATATAATTATGGATTAAAAATATATATAATATATTTATGATATTATTATAATTTTTAATTATAATACCAAACCTTCATTCTTACCTTACAATCTTTTGGAAAACAATAACATCGCTCATGTGTACGGCAGACTATCGCCTCGCGAACCTATGTGACATGTTTTTCATTTATATTTTACTTGGATGGTAATATGGATATATGAAATTATTATATATGATATTTGTAACATTATTATACTTTTATAATTATCATATATCATATACCTTCTTACATTCTATTCATTGGGAGATACGATATCATCACTCAAGTGTATGGCGGACTACCACCTCGTGAAGCGATATGATTCATTTTTCACCAGCACTATGAATGGAAGGTAAAAAGGAAAGAGTAAATAAATATATGTGATATTAATTAAATAATATTATTATATAAATTTGAATTATTATTTACCTTTCTTTTTTCCATCCATTAAAAAATGGAAATAGTGTTCATGTGTACGTATGACCTACCATCTCCATGAATGGTGTATTTCATTTTTTATCTCTAACTTTTATGGATTACCTTAAATAAATATCTACAGAATATATATGATATTTATATAATTTTTAAAAGTATATATATAATATAATCATGATCAAAGTAAAAATATCGAAAATAATTAATCAAAACATTCATGTAAAATAAAGCATTTATTACCCAAAATGTGATTTTAATGAGGAATTGTTAATAGATGGGTAATAAAATTTTATATTTAAATAATATATGATAATATACATATAAATATTTATATTTAATATATCTATAATAAACATATATTTATTATATATAATTTTTGAACGTGTATGAAGGAAGTCGAAACTTAATTTAAAGGATTTCTGTCTCAAATTGCCTTCTTTGGGAAAAAATATATGTTATGAACCTATCTTATTTTATGTGGTGTATATACTACCATTTGTAATTTTATATAATAATATAATTTTATTAATAATATATTAGATTTTTAGTGTATGTTATTCTATAATGGGTCTTACGATTCCAAAGTTACCAAAGTGTTAAGGATTTGATGTTACAATCTCACTATTTATCAAGATTGTTTATGATTATTATTTTGATGATGAAATATTGTAGTCTGTTTATCTATAACATAATAAATTTTATTTTCCTGTATTTATTTCTTAAGAATACATTTTTCTCAATTATTTTCCTCTATTTATGTTCTTAAGTTTCCAAAATAATTTTCTTAATAAAAATTTACTTTATTTCTCTCTTAGATTAAAAAATATTCTTATTCCGTGAACATATTTTCAAAAAATGTTTTAATTAAAGTTTATAATATTATAAAAATATTTTTTAAATAAATTTTTACCCATTTTTAAATTTAAAAAAATTAAAATTAATATTCATGTCGTTTTGAAAACACGTCTCATTTGTATTTTACCGAATATTTGAAAGGAATCTTTGTTTTAACATGTAAGGAATAAATATAATTCTCCCCCATCATGACCATGAATTATTTTAAAGCTTCCATTATAAAGGATATTTTCCTCAATAAATTTTTAAAATTATTTTTAAAGATTAATTTATAAGTTTCTATAGTTATTTTCTAATAAAATTATTTTCAAGAAAAAAATTGTTTTAAAAGGTGTTTTTCAATGTGGTGTGTAAATTTTCCTCAAGAAATGTTTTAAATGATTCTTAAAGACTTCATTATAATTTTACAAAGTTATTTTAAATGAAAATTATTTTGAAAGGGTTTTATTTTTTAAAAAGTTTTCTTCAAATTGGAAAGGCTATTTTCCACAATAAATGTTCTAAGTGATTTTTTAAAACCATTTTCCATAAAATATGAAATTATTTACTGTTACTTTTTCTTTACTGTTTTTATTATCCAAGGATACCATTTTTATTTTTTATATGAATAGTTTATTCTTATGATGACAAGATGTTTTTGAAACTCGTTTCTCTTCCACAGGTTATACCATGATAAAATTATTATTAAACCAGCTTCTTTTTTAATGGGTAATGCTATGATTAAATGATTATGAAACCTATTTATTTTATACATGTTATTCTATGATGAAATTTTTATGAAACCCATTTATTTTCATAGATTCTAATATGATAAATTTTTTTTGTTTTTGTGCAAACATATATATGATTTTCATTATATGATGGGTGGGAACTATATCTACCTACAATTGTAACATCCCAGGTAAATAAAGAATATAAAATTTTCATATTTATTAATATTTGTGAATTAAATATTAATTTTACCTTAAAGGTGGTTCTATGTTCTATGGAGTACCTGATATGCAACAACAGGTTTCTTTGAAATCTTATGTTGCACACAATGTTGAGTTATACTGAAAAATAGTAATATAATATTATTATTTTAAATGGTAGTTAACGCAAAGTTTTTGTATTGATGGAAGTGAACAGAACTAACTAAAATATTATTACACATGTTTGTTAAATTTTTTTACATTTATCCAATAAAATTTAGAGGCTTAAAAGTTAATGAATCTAATTTTAAGCAAAAATACTCTAATATTCTTTAGAAGGTCGATTTACCGTCCTTTAATGGCGAACCCTATTTAAATCTAGTTTTTTCACTTTTATATGTTATAGTTGAATTAATAAAATTATTATTTAGAATTGGGAGATCCAAATTTACTTTGTATGAAATTTTGGTATTTTTCTGATAATGTTCATTTTTTAATGAATTGTGAAAAATGCTGTATTTTAATTCAAAACTGTCGTTCAATATAATTTATTTATATGGTTAAATTATATTTTTAATTGGTTTTAAACTGTAATTAGATTATTTTTTTACCAATTAATCCAATTTTGGTCATTTTAAGTAATTTCACTTTGAAATTGGACATAAACAAGTGTCAATATTTTGATAGTTATTATTTCTTAAAAACACGCTTTTTGTTTTGAGAGCGGGAATTGATTTTAAATTAATTAATGCAACTTATATGTTTTTAATTAGGTAAAATAGAAATAATTTTTGAATTTGGAATATCAAATATATCTTAGGATTAATTTTTGGAACTTTTCTGAAAAACATCAATTTTTGATGAATAGTGAAAACACTGAGTAGTAGTTAAAAAACTGACTTTTTAATTTAAATGGAATTTTACCGCTTATATTAATTGAATTTCGAAAATCCTACATACAAGGTTTTTATTAGTATGTAAAATTTGGTTCAATAAGATGAAAATAATTTTTTTGTAAATAGTAACTTTTGACTTTTATTTACCGCGTTAAAGGTAAATAGGGTAATTAGAGGTAAAAATAATATTATAATAATATTAAATTACTCTATCGTGTGTCCTAATCATATTGGTTGATACATTTCCGACCATGGGCATCCTTGGGTCGATTTTGGGACCCCACGGAGCCACTTAAGAGTGATAATGACACTTTATATTAATTAATCTAAAGTAAAGACAAAAAATGATATAAACATATATCTTTTAGTAAATCAATTTTTACATGGGGTTATATAAATAAAATTATTTATGACACAATACTGATGTAGTGTTTACCTCATTAATGAATGATTTAAATAAATGAGATTATTAAATTTAAAACAATATCCTAAACCAGTCCAATTCTTATTGGATGATCTTATTTCGAACATGATTTATCTTAGATTCAACTTTAATGAGTTTTGGACCTTTAGAAACTGAAAATAATTATATAATAAAATAATATTTTCAAACTTTCTTAAAGATCCCCTCCTCCCCCTTATAAAAATCCATCACCTCTAAACCATTACTCACACCTATAAAACCCCTTGGCTCATCCAACCTCTTGCCAATTAATCTCCCTACATCCCTCTCTTCCACCTAGAAGCCTTACCTTAGGTACAATCCACTTCAAGAAATCCTTTTGGTTCAAACCAAAGGGAGTTACCCAATTTAAAGGTAACGTCTTCCCTTATATTCTTTTCTTTTATTTTACTTATCCAACCCCTTAAAATCTTTTTATTACTTTATTATATAACAACACCAGTATCCTTAATATACGAGGTTGTTGTTATGAAAATGATTTGAACTGCGCTTACACACACTTCCATCTAATGGGTAAATAACTTGTATGTTTTTGTGGATGGTGAACTACTGCCTCACGAAACGATGATTGTTCAATTATCTCATACCACCTCTTATGGTTTCCATTAAGATGGCACTATATTGATATGTGATATATATTATATTTATATTGTTTATATTCTTCTGTATTTTTCATTTATATAATACCTTTATGGTTTCCATAGTGGGTGAATATGATAATTTCATTTGAGGAAGTGCGGACTACCGCCCCCCCTCAAATTGATATGACTCGTTCATTCCATATTTGGAACATATAAAGGATAGAGTTACTAAAATTATATATATGATATTATACTGAAATTACAATATGCTTATGTATCCTTAATTTTTCATTCCATTAAATATGAAATAGAAATTAAAGTATTGTTCATGCGTATATATGGATTACCGTATCTAAGAACGGTGCATTTCATTTCTTACCTCCAAATGATATTGTACTATTATAAATACATATATATATTGGATATATATGGTATATATTATATCTAAATCATGAATATCATTCTGGAGATAATGGACTTTTGACCACATGGAGAATTTATAATTATAACAAGTTTATTTTTAACTCAAGTTCCAAACATCAAAAAAATCTCTAATATGAACTCAAATAATTAACTAATTGTTATAGAAAGTAAATAAGTGATATAAAAGGAATAATAAACATTAAAAAGGTTCTTAAGTAAGTAGAATTAAATTTAGTTTACTATTCAGGAAATTAATGAATGAATGGGTCAAGTTGGAAATAAGGTAAGGGACTTCATCTCAATCTCCTTTCATTGAGCCATATTTTGATTTATGCGTGACTTTCTTCTATACGGTGTATAAACACCTTTTACATTTCATTTAATTAAAAGGGAATCTTTTTTATACAAATAATTTTACTAAATAACAAAATTAATGTTTTTTACATTTTCAGTGAAAATGAACTCTCCACTGCTGTAATCGTTAGTTGGCTTCCTCTATAAGCCTTAATGTTTTTAAAAGGAAAAAAATATCTTATTATGTTTTTTTGTGTTTTGGTTTTGAAAAGGGTTTTTGAAATTGATTGATTATTTCAATATCTTGAAATGATTTCTTGTGATTTCAAATAAAATGTTATTAGTGAAATTTTTATATTTAAAATATTTTATGTGTTATGATTTTATAATGGTACTTGGACATTTGACAGGTGGTTACATGATAACCCAATTGATGGGTGGTGCCGTGATAAACCAGGACTGGTGGTTACATTATAACCTCCAATGCATTGGGTATGGAAGTCAGCCATATGGCTATTCCATTTAGTGATATGTGTGGAAGTCGACTGTATGGTTATTCCATCTAAGTATGTTTATGTCCCAACTTACCATTATATGTTATGTGTGCTTTCTATGGGTTTTATGGTAATCGTTTGGTTACAAAAGGGTAAGCAATGATCTTTTATTCTATGAAGAGTCTTTAATACTTCATAAAAGTTAAAATTATTTCTTACGATAAAGTATTCATTGTTTACTTATTGTTTTGAAAAACTAAAAGATTTCCTTCTTTGTGTATCCATTACTGAGCTTTTTTTCTCATCCTATGTTTTTGAAATTTTTTCAGAGGAAATAAAGTTGAGTAGGGTAAAATATGAGAATAAGGAGAATTCATGTTATTTAAAACATATATCTAGGCATTACTCTTTTTTTAAAAGAGTTTTGATTTATGAAAAAAATGGATAGTGAGAAGAAGTGTCTACATGTAATATTTGAGATGTAATGTAACAAGTTATGGCCTAATTCTATAAATCTCTAAACCTAAAAAGATCATCAATGTGAATTATTAACTTAATTCAAGATTATGTAATGTCCTTACAACAATACATTGTGTAAAGATTGAAATATCATAAGATAATTAGAACTCAACTGTGGAGTAAACCTAGTTCAATAAGTGACTTTGTCCACCATGATAGTCTTGAGAGTGAACCTTGACTACTATTATGGTTTGGAGAGTGAACACATTCAACTATGATATACTTCTCAATGAGCCTTGACTACTATGGATATGATTTTATATATTTATATGTATGACACAATTCAATATTTTATCTTAATGTTATGATCTCTTAGATAATGTTCTTTGATTTCATTATGATTAATGTCTTATTAACTATCTATATTTATGTTATGAATTAATATTTTTATCTTTGATATATAGGGAATTCTTTTCATAGGTTTTTCTTAGGTTTTCATAATCTTATACTCACATTATGTTTATATATATCACTTTTTAGCCTTACTAAGAATTTGAGCTCACTATTTCTTCGATTTATTTTCCCTAGTTTATGATGATAGTAATTACATGTGATATGGCTTAGAAGAGGTTAAGTCATGGTAAACTAAATTGGAGATAATGTAGAAATCTTTTGAACTGATTGTTTGTGTTTCTAATTTTCCAAAGGCATTATTCCTTTTCAATCCTCTGTCATGTGTTTTTTTTTGGGAAAAGTGATCTCAAAGGCTCTTAATATAAGAAAGAAATGTTACAAGAGTATGAATGATGGAATTTTACATTTGTCCTATTAAAACATTGGAATAATTTCACAAGTAATAATATTAGAGTAGGAAAAAACATCATCTAAAAATACTTTGTTTGCAATGTGATCATACAGTTAGTTGGCTTCACAAAGGTATGCATAATGATATAATTCATTAAAGTAATCCTTTTAAGACAGTTCACCTATTTAGTTGTTAGCCTCCATGATAGATTAATATGACTTAGCCTTATAACCGGGATAATTGTTTTGGAATCAGATTCAAACTAGGTGTTATTACAACTTATTTGACTTGAAACCGATACAGCATTGATAACCCCCATCATTTCTACCTCTAAAGCAGTGAAATGTCCATAAGGACCATGAAAACATTCCAAAACATCACTATTATGATATTTGAAACTTATCCTATAACCAGTTGGTCCTGGGTTACCCCTTGAAGCCCCGTTAGACTTTCATTTGATCCATTAAATAAAGGGGTAACTTGAAAACCTCAATATTACCAAGAGGATTTGGATAATTACTATATATTACCAGATTCCTCAATATATAGAATAACTTTACCGAATTGTTACATCATTCATTATGTAGCAGATATTCACTTTGAATAGACCACATGATATCAACAATAGTAGTATTCAAACTGAAGTTTTCAAATTAAAGGATTCTCTTGTTTATTGTTTTCCAGATGATACGAATTAATTTTTCACATGCCACCCTTAATAGAGTAGTGATTTGTTTCGACATTTGCTTCCTCGCCAAGGAAAACAGAATGTCAATAAAATTATTATACAGCGGAGGATGAATCTCAAAAATTTCAAGTAATTCTCTCCATAGAGAGGTAGTAGTTTAGAAACACAAAAATAAATAATCCACATCCTCCATATGTTGGTGAAACAAAACACAACATGAAAAAAGACATATACTAACTTTTTTAAGGTTGGCATCAACTGGAATCTTGTTGAGGGAGAGTCTCCAAAGAAATGTGAATCTGGATGTTGATAGCCATTTTTTTCTAAAGATACCAATCCATTTGTGACTACTTTAGAGAATATTCTTATAAAAAATCTTTAAATCAAGGATTATATTTAGATTTGGCTCCCAAATAATAATATCCTAATGGCATGTGTTTTTATAATGTAATTAATATTTATCTAAAATTATGTAATATTTATGTATGAAAAATATGGGTCACTATAGGAACTGAGAATTTAATCGTATGAGAATTCACTACTCTACAAGGAAAAATACAAATCTATCCATAAAAAGATAATCACTAAAAGAAGATTTTATATTAGAGACAAATTGATACTATTCTCCTCAAGGATGAAGTTCATGTCTAGTAAACTTCATTTTAAATAAATAGGAACTTACACAGTGACTAAAACTTTTCCATTTTTTCATTTAATATCAAAGTATAATACTCAAAGAAAACATTCCTGATAAATGGGGAAAATGAATTATTATTGTGAGTAATTTTGGAAAGAACCAATAGAGGAGTCAAAGATCCTCTCTATGTACATTTAATAAATACTTTCTATGTTTCATCTTTACCTCACATTATTCTAGTTTCTTTTTATTTTAAATATGAGTTTCTTGATAAATACATTATATAGTTAATTGGAATGTTATTTAAGATTTGTTTTGGGGAGAGGACAAAGTAAACTATGATGAAAATAATTTTTATTCTTTTTTTAGATTTTTCTATAATTTTTGGATTAAAATAAAATAAAACATATTATAAAATCCTGATTTTAGAGTATGTACATGATTTTTTCTTTCATTTACAATATTTAAAAGCGTATTTAGATAACAAAACTTGAGTTTAATGTTGTCTTATCTTGTAAAAATGCTATGATAAAGTGGATTATGTTCATTAGATCTATAAATTCTTAAAATTAAATGATTACTAAGTGAATATACCACTTATTTCATTGAAGTGTTTTATTTAGAGCCGGGAAAATATTTTTTAATGAAAAATAACTTAATGGAACTAAAATAATAGATTAATAGAACTAGAATGATGAAATCAAGCCTGTTTAATTGAGCCTTAGTGATTGAGTACCACTTTAGGTAGCCTCACTAAAATAAAATTGGAAATATCATATGAATTGGAGTAAAACAATAAAATGATATATGATCTTGAAGTATTCTCACATCAACATAATCACATGTGTGTGTGTTATCAATCAAATAAGAGTTTGAGTAATGTGAGAGTTGTCCTCCCAAGATTGGATTCTATTATTTGACAATTACAATTATTCTTGAGGTCTACCTCAAATATTTTCATGGTATGGTTTTGAGTTTATATATACTCATTCACTAAGTGATTTGAAGATATATGAATGTGAAAAATTCAATAATTGTTAATTAAAAAAAGTTAATCAATATTTTTTTTTAATTATAAACTTAAATGAATAAGTTTAATATGATATATCTAAGTTTTTAGAAGTATCAAAAAAGTGTGGGAATGAACATTGGGAAAGAATATTTGGGTAGAAAGACTTTATAAGTACCCACTCATTAAAATATTTACTCCACTGAGATATACTCCATTTATAACCCAAAAACTAGAACCTTGGTGTGAATTAAAGTGATAAATTGAATTAAATTCATAAAGGAGGCAATATAATTCTAACAATAGAGGTTTGTGTGATTTTCATTTTCTTTGGTGTGATTATTTCAGTTTTGGTAGGATATATTTATTAAAATAATTGATTTCATGTATTTTCTTAGAGTGCAATAGTTCAATTTTGGGGGATTTATAAGAACTAAAAATTACATAATTTTTAAATATGTTTCATTGATAAATACCAACCTATATCAGATAAAAATTTATAAATTATTTTTTTTTGTTATTTCTCAAAAGTATTAGTTAATTTGATAAATTTATAAAAAAATTGGTTTTAATTGAATTATTCTTTCTTTTTAATTAATGGAACAATCCATACTATTTGAATTAAACTAAAAAACTGGTTTTTGAAATTGATATTTCACTATTTAAAAAAATTGAATATATATTTCTAAATGGGTTAAATTTGGATTTGTAACTATTTTATTCATTTTCAATTTATTTAAATCTTTTATTTGAAATTTTGAAATATGGAATTTTAGTGACTAATTTTTTTGTTTAAATTGTTTTTTATTATATATTTTAATCTATATATACCTTAAAATGAGTTTTGATTTTCAATATCGATGGTTGAATAAAATTTTAAAAATGAAATCTACCATATGAAAAACATCATGGTCGTCCATATAGAACAAATGACCATGTTCAGAATTTGGAAAATTCATCAACCAACTACAAGGGGAAATCTCAACCGACCACAATAAGCACCATTCCAACTTAGTAGAAGACTTGTCTCTAATGTATGGAACCTTAAATTGGTTTTAAGGTTGAACCAATATAAGACTTCATAACCTTTATATATTTCCACCAAGCCACAACATAATACTTCACCCCCAATAATGGTACTTTCCAATAGGTGGGTCATATGGCATCGTTGGGATAACCATTAGACTGTGTTGTTGAGTGTAAGGCCTCGCCCAATATTGTAAGACTTAAACACTTTACCAAGTTTTATTCTTATTTTAGAATAAGAATTCATCCTAGAATGTAAGACTTAAACCTTTAGTGTAATACTTTGACATTGAGTGAAAGACTTTATTGAATAGATCATCAGACTTTCCAACTGATCAAAAAGATTCATTTTAATATAAGTCTTCATAGATTTGTTAAAAAACACATTTTTGAAATTCATATGGGTATTTAAGACGATCCATGGACCACCGCATCATCGCACAAGAAATCATTCAAAGTTCATCTCACATGATGAACATTTAGTCCCACCAACCTCTCAGGACCAAAACCTCCCTTCACTAAAATTTGAATCATCTCTAGTATGTTTATCTCATCTCTTCACTTGAGGATTCCTCCAGTATGACTCACTTCCACTACGTTGCTTCATGAAGAATCACTTTTTCTCTGATTATCATGAAAATACAGATCTGGATCATTGTAATATTTTAAATATTTTAAATTCCAAACTAAATTCATCAAAATACATGAGTTGGACCTGTGTCGATCATCGAAGAAGGAGAGTCTATTATGGCTCGACAAAAAAGTTAAGAAATAATTTGGAAGATCTAGAACAACCAAGTAAGTATAATATTCTACTACTGGTCATGTGTAAAATCTGTAAGTTTCCTAATAAATTTTTATTATTCTTCTATGAATGGATAACTATTCATTGAATGAGGTGATTTTTTTTGATCGGGATATAATGCTTTTATTTTCCTTGTTTTATCCTAATTGCATAGTAATAACTTTGGTGTTGAAATAATAATCCATTAGTGTAACACCTAAATATTTTAAAAGAAAAATTTGAATTTGATAGCATATTTAACATGTAATACCAAGCTTAAACAACCCACAAAAAATAGATCTTTAAATTTAATCTTTTTGATAGCTTCTGGAACACGCAACCCCAAGCCTAAATGAATCGTAATATAGTATACCAATATAAACTAGACATTAAATTAGTGGGTATTAATAATACTAACTAAATTATGAAAAATATGGTCATCTATTTATTAAAAATAAAATAAAAAACATTTAAAATAAAATGAAATATTTTATAAAAAAATGTATATTTCTAAAAAATAGTTTAGTCACACTTTTCACACATAATTTAAAATTAATTTTTACCACATTTAAAAATTTTATTTTAAAATATTAAATTAATATTTAAATTAATCATAACAAATTTATTTTAGGGTGAATTTTTTAGATTTTTCTGAAAAGTTGGATTTTTTTATGAATAGTGAAAAATACTATTTATTATTAAAAACTACCTTTTCATTTAAATAATTGACAAGGTTGAATTATTTTTTTATTTTTTTAAAAGAAAAATTAGTTAAATTATATTAAAATTTAACTAATTTAGATCATTTTAATCAATTTAATATTGAATTTTGATATTGAAACCTTCTATACTTATGAGAATTTTCTCTTTGGAAACCCGCATTTTCATTGCATCTGTGGGTTTAATATTAAATTGGATTTTGTAACTTCTTTGAATTTAATTTGAAAAAATGGATTCAATATTTTGAATCAGAATAATTTATATCATCTAATTATTTCAAATTAATCTTTTAACATTATGAATAGTAAAATCAGTAGAAATTAATTGTCACGATTAAGATAAAAACTACTTTTTCGAGGGATTAAACTAAAAAGTAAAGGATAAAATGACATAAAAACTTCTCCAAAACCCATTTTATATCAATATATAGAAATTTTAACCTATAAGGGTTGATAATGACCCATTTATTAGGCTTGTGTCATGATAAAAACGTGGTTGTAATTGAATCTTTTCAAAAATTCCATGCGTATCATATCCCCCACTTATAAAAGCCTACCACCTCCCTTGTCCACTTCACACTTCCAAATCCATTTTTTCCTAATAACTTAAAAAATAACTTCATTAATCCCCTCCCAACATATCTATCCCTTGGTTTTATTAGAAAGCTAACCTATGATTAATTTTAGTGCAAACCTAAAGAAGTTGTTCTGAGAAGAGGGAATGTTCTTAAACTAGAATTTATATTTTGTTTCTTATTCAACCTCCTTGAAATATTATTAAACCATTATCATATAATAACCTTATTATATTTCATATACTTATATTGTATTATGTAAAGGTAATTTCCTATATCCTTATCCTCTTCCATCAAATGTGAAATGAAACTATCAATCATGTGTACGACGGACTATTGAACCAATGTAATTTATTTTCCATAACCACCTTTAATGGATGGATATAATGATGTATTTAGAAAATTTATATGATATTTATGATATATTTATAATTTTTTAATTTTAATATCACATATATATTCTTAAATTCCATTTTTTTTAAATATGATAATGTCGCTCATGTGTACGGCAAACTACCGCCACGCGAAGTGGTGTGATTTTTGTTTTCAGTTACACTTTATATGGAAGGTAATAAAGATAAATTTATTTAATATATGTGATATATATAAAAAAATATTATTTAAAATTAATATATCACACACTTCTTTACCCTTTCAACCATTAAGGAAATGATAATGTCACTCGTGTGTACGTACAGCTCACCATCTCTACGGAGCGATGTGATCAACTCTCCATGATCAAATTTCAATAATGATTATAAAAATGTATATAATGGAAAAAATTATATTAATAACATTAATATAATTTTATATATGACGGAACTCTATTATATGTTCAATAATCATAACTTTTATGAAAAACTAAGCATGAGAAAACTAGGCAATTAAAACCCAAAATAATGAAAATAATGGAATATAATTAACAAATGGGTGGTTAAATGTTATAATGGGAACATATATGATATTTTAAATGTGGATATGATTATTTTATAAATTAATAACATTATTAAACCCATTATTCCTGATTTTAAATCATGATTAACCAAAAGGAAGTGTAAGGTAAGGGACTTCATCTTAATTTCCCTTCATTGAGGAATAATGAATTGTTATGAACATAGTTTCTTCTATATGGTGTATATATTGAAAAAGTTTCATGTAATATCATTATTAATTAATAATTAAATGTATTTTAATTTTAAATTTGAGTTATTTTATCCAAGTTGATTTTACTTCAAAGTTACCAAGTAGTATAAAATTTCATAACTCAATCATGTTTCATTGGGTTATATTACTTCTTAATTATATTTAATATTCTAATATTATTTTTGTAATGAATTTTGATTATATTATGTAGTATTTACACTTTTATTATTTCGATATAAATTTTTTTACACATAATTTATTTATTGATTAATTCTCACTTTAACATTATGATCTTTTTTAGGGTTTATTTTACAATCTCAATTTAATCGGGATTATTTATGACTGGATTTTAATTGAATGAAATTATCTGATCCTTGGATAAAAAAACCATTTAATTTTATTATATACTATTTATTAACTATGTTTTCAACTAATATTATAATTTTTACTACTCATTAGTAGTTATAGTTTTTGAGAATTGTTTTTAAGAAAATACAACTTCATTTATCTCTTCGGTCAAAAATAATTTTCTTCCAAAATTGTGTTTTCTAAAAAGGTTTTGAAAAAAGTTTTTAATATTCCGAAAATTATTTATTAAATACATTTTACCCATTTCTTTATTTTACAAAAGTTTTTGAAATGAACATTTATGTCATCTTCCAAATAATTCATGTTTTTCTTTTATCAAATATGTGAAAGGAATATTTTTTTAACATCTATGAAATGTATAAAATTTCTTAAAACCAAGACCACTCAATGTTTTATAGCATAGATTATAACTTTCAAATTTTATTTTCAAAGAAAATTGTTTTTAAAATTTTTTGTGAATTTTTTTTAAATAAATAAATTTTGAAAGTGAAAGGAATATTTTCCTCAATAATGTTTTTAAAGATAGTTTTATTGTATCTATATTCATAAATGACAAAATTCCTTCATTTTACTTATACTCCACTAATGATATTTTTTATTTATTCCATAATTCTTATTTATATGGATTTTTTAGGATCATTTTGACCAAGTAAATTATTGATATTCACTTTATCTATTCATTTTTGTAGTCGTTTACATTCCCTTGAGATATTCACTTTCTTGTGATAATTAGACATTAAATTTACCTTAAATATACATATTATATATTGTGGATATTTTTATTTCTTAATACATATATAATTTCTACATATTGTGTTATATATTCAAATTTATCTATTTATATGGGAAAATATTAATAAATTCATATTCCTTTCTCAATATGGATATTTGATGATAAAGAACATTATTCATAAATTAAATAAATTATTTTATATATTGGGAATTCTTTGGACATGAAGTGAATATGAGTCCGAGAATTATATAATCCCTTGATGAATCAATAGTCTCATGAGGTGAATCATTAATCTATCATTAAATTGGATTTGGCTCAAGAACTTCTTTCTCGCAATCTATGAAAAGGAATGGAGGAGGGTAGGTTGGCTACATATCGCGGTAGAGGTGGAATGGTAAGAATCTCACACTTAATGTTCACTGACAAAATTTTAATTTTCACTAATTGGAAACAGAGATCCTTTTTGAATCTCATGACAATATAGAGCATATATGGGCAGTTGAGCAGGCAGGTCATCAATGCTTCGAAAATATTTGCATATATCACCAACAAGTGTTTGCAGAGTCATTGCAGGAGCATTCTAGATATTCGGAGGTGTCAGCAAAGACAGATGTCGATTATTTACTTGGGGTGCCTCTTTACTGTTGTCGCATTAGGAAGCATCAGTTTGAGGATATCATTTCACGGTTTCAGGGAAGGATTCAGAATTGGAAGAGTAAAATTCTCTCCTTTGGTGGGAGGGTGGCGTTGGTAAATAGTGTGCTGACATCGATTCCTATGAATGTTTTTTCGGTGCTCCAGCTTCCCAAAAATGTTGTTAAGTGGATATATATCATTCTGAATTCATTTATGTGGGATTTCAATTAGTTGGGATGAGCTCCTTGGGCCTCTTGGGATTGCATTGCCAGAATGGTGGAATAGGGGGGAGTGGGTCTATGTGATGTTAAAGGAGCCATGAAAGGCATGCAAGGCAGGCTGGTTTGGGAGATCATTGTGGGAAAGTCTTTGTGGGTTGTGTTTTTTAAGGGAAGGTATGGAGATCAATGGGGGGCGTCGGCTACTGGATCTCGGTTCACACAGCTGGCTTGGTGCATGGTGTCACATATTGATCCCCTCTCGGATTCAGCTAGGTGGATTGTTGGAAAGGAGGATTTATGTTTCTGGATGGTCAATTGGGTGGGGGATAAACTGGAGTTTTCTGGATGCCCCTATCTAGACATTTCGAACAAGGAGGCATGCCTTCAACCTGATATGTTTCCTAATTTTCTCAACTTTGAACAACAGAGGGTGCAAGAAGGCATCATCTTGAATGTTGACCCAGATAAATGTTGCTACATGGGGTCATCTTCGGAAAGGTTCTTTTCTAAGGACTATAGGATAATGATGATATCAGATGGTTTAAAGGAGATGGGATCCAGTAAGATTTTGTGCAAGTATATCCCTTAAAAGATGAATTTTCTTATTTGGCGGATTAGAAATAATGTGTTTCCTGCAGATGATAACATAGAACGGAGAGGGATTGTTTGGAATTCTGGTGTTTTGTTGTAAGCGACCGCAAGCTGAAACAATTTTCCACCTTTTCTTTCAAAGAGAATGGGTTCATTACTTGTGGTCTCTCTTCTCTCCACAACCTTACCTTGCATAGGATCAACTATTTGTGCTTGGGGTCATCGATATATGGTTTCATGGATTCGAACGTTGGGCTGGAGGCTGCAAGGTTCGAGCGGTCATTCTTGCTTCAGTCTTTTGGGTCATCTGGGAAGCTTGTAATCGGGATAGAGGAGGTAACAGGGGGTCTCCCTTGCTCTTACAGGTCCGGTTGAGTTCTCTAATACAGGATTTGGGTTATTTGTTCCTAGGGAATCAATTTATGGCTCCGTTGTGTGGTATTAAGCATCGCCTGGGTAGCCTCATGAGGAAGGTGGTTACATGTACTAGGTGGATACCTCCTTTACGGGGCTAGAAGTTGAATGTGGATGGGTTCTGTATGGGGGGATTAATGAGAGGATGATGGGTGCTTTAGGATTAGATGGGTTTGGTTCTTTTTGGGTTCAGCGCATTCTATGGTATGGGGTCTTCCCTGGGGGAAAAGGTGTAGGTTCTTGTCAATGGCATGGAATTTATAGGGTGCAGGAGATCCAGGTGGAGGAGATTGAGTCTGATTCAGAAATTCTGGTTTCTTCTATCTAGAAACGGTGGGAAGCACCTTGGCACTTGATTTATCTACTTCGGAGGTGCATCACAGAGTTCAAACTTGGACATAATATTCAACATATTAGGAGGGAAGGTAATTTTGTAGCTGACTGGCTTGCTTGGATTTTGAATCCTGCTGATGCTCTTGTAATTTATGATAGCTTAGGTTCCCTTCCTTTAGAGTGTAGGAAGGTGATCCGAGGGGATGCACTAGGCCTCCACCACTTCCACCCTCCTTGAGGAGGTTTTTTTGATATAATCTGAGACAGTTTTTAATAAAAAGATAATGTTCAGTCAAGTTTAGTGAAATGTCTAGACAGTAGAGGTATCATTCTACCTAAGATTATGACAACCAATAATTAATAATTTCCATCATTAAGAATTCAGTTATTGTTTTCCATGGTATTTTTGTAATGATATTATCTTTGGATTAATTTCATTCTCAGTTATTGATTAAATTGAATTTGGTTTCAATTATTTACCTTTCCCTATTTATTATTCCTTATTTATTCATAATAGTCAAGTTATTTGAAGGAAATGGGTGTTCAGTTATTTACCTTTTCATCTTTATTATTCTTTATCTATTCATAATACTCAAATTATTAATTAAATTTAATTTGTGTTCATATTTTTACCTTTCCATAATGATTACTCTATATTGATTATTCTTCATTTACTCATGATAGATTCCTCTTTATGTAAATCTACTGAGCATTTTTGTGTACCCTTATTTTGTTACCTTTACTAGAAATCCCTAAAGTTTATTATGAATGAAATGCAAGGTTATTCTAGAGGGAATAATGGTATTCTCAAAAACAAATTTTTTGTAAATTTTATATTCAAATATAATGTGGGAATCATGTATGTATATAGTTTACCAAGACTACAAAACTGTTTGGTCCTTTGGGATGTGATTAATTGTATCTTAATCCAATGTAATAAAGTAGACATCAGCTCCAGGTTACTAGATTTTGGTTCATTATACTTAATGTCTAATATAAGGAAAACCCCCTTTAACGTATTGATGAATTCTATATTTTAACTGAATATCTCTTTTATTAATCTCTTTAGATTTGTTCAAACCATTTACACATTAGGATATTTCCTTATTTTTATGAATAGTTAATTCTTCTTCCTAATTCATTGGATTTCACACATAAGTTACTTAGTTTCTCTCTAATTTTTTTGACCATGTGTAGTGTGATTATATAAGTGTGGTTGGAGATTTCCAATCACTGGGTTATGTGATATTAGGATATATAGAATCATTATAATGCTTTATTCAAGATAAAACTCCCAATATAGGATAATCAAGTAAGGATTTGCTTTATTAGAGAGAATATGGGAGAGTAAGAGAATTGAATCATGATTTAATAGGAAGTGAGGGGATATCTATGGTTAAGATATTATTCCCAAAATTGGGTTGAAAACTAATCAAATTAAATTGTGGATTTCAAATTCTGAATCCACAAAACAAGGTAAGAATTCACCCAAGACACTCTCCTCTCTGAAGAAAACCTGATTCCACTACTATTATATTTAATTTGGATTAAAAAATAATTCATTTAATGGTGACCCCATGACAATCCATTTATGATTTACCAATATAAGATGAACATATGTGTGACCTCCCTCACTCAAATTTAAACTTATGAACTACTAATACAGGATGGACATATTTGGAACTATCTCCATTAGAATCTAAATATTCCATCCACCCATACATGATAAGAATATGTGGGACCTCCTTTAATTTTATTTAAACATATGAACCCTATATTATTTCTTAGAACCCTATCCCTATGTGAAAATATTATGCAACCTTAGGAGAGATACATAAGAATCCATTGTGACAATCATAAGATCTCTTCTCCTTCTACTTTGGTTGTGTGATCCTAATATGTTGTCACATGTTATGATAATGATATTCCTTATATGGTGAGGGTAAGTTTATTGGTGTGAAAATCATTGAATTTCTCACATAATAAATGTGGTCCACCTTGAATGGAAAGCACAAGATTCCATATGTTATGAACCTAGGATTCTTTAGGCATCGAGAGTAAGTTACCTCATGGAGATGACATGATACCTCTAGTTCTTTACCCATGATTCCTTATGTAAGGAGAATAAGATTCCATCAAAACTTTATATGAGGAAGATGTGAATAATGGGTTCCCCCACAGCCCTTAAAAGTGGGTCTCTTTTTAAAAAAATTAATTTTTAGTCAGGAATATGTTAATATATTCCCAACATGCCCAACACAATCAACACCTCTAACCACAAGTAGCCACCCTATCATAGTATTAAGCGGCATAATTAACTAGTGTTCACTGGAAGTTAGGGATAGTATTTATATTCATGAACATGTATTATGTTTTTAAGGGAGACTTGACTAGGTAGAAAACTCCAAGTAGGAATCCTTAAAAGTAAGAGTCAACATCCCATTATCCTATTCTAATTAAGGAGTCAAAATCATCAATATTTATGGGGAAAGGTTGATTGTATTTGGATAGTGGGAATGTGGGGCCATAGGATCATGAATAGTACAAGGAAAAAATACCACATGAATGTGAACCCCGATGGATGCATTAGAAAGCAAACTTGTCGATTAGTCCCACCTCGATCCTCTAAACATATAATGTTTTAACTTGTAAAATAGATAAAAGGTTTTTACATACATTGGGGTACTAGAGAAAATTGTGATAAATACATATCAATAGTTTCTCACTAAGTTCACCTAATATATTCCATCATATAAGAGTGTGCATAGGGAAAAAACATGTCACACAAGCGTGTTGGATGTTGTGTGCTAACCATGCCACCATGACTCCCTATGCATTAGGTCACCATGTTCTAACCAAGCCACCATGACACTTGACCATGCCTATTTCAACCTAAGACAAAATATAGTATTATCTTCATATTATTCCATCATCTAACTCATAAAATAACATAGACTATACTTGAAGGCTCGAGGTAGGTAATTATCAAAGTCTTTACCACTACCCCAAGGGAAAGGGTAAGGTCTTATATCTAATATTGAACCAACCCTTATCAATCAAGGGAGGTTGTTCATCCAATATCAGTCTCTATATCTTCACCTGATTTAAGGCCCTACATCCATTCCTTAACTCACTACCTTGTCACTCAAGTTAGGTGACATCAACAACAGCTCATGTCATTCTACAATCAAACCAGGATTCTCACTCAAGATTAGACATTATCCCAACCTAAGCCTTTTCACTCAAGGTAAGGTTTATGAGAACTGTATCACTCAATGTGAATCTAATTGGTCTCTATTCATACATTCTTGCCCAAGATATTCCCATACTTCATGCACCCTAGGACCCCATCACACTCATTATGATCTTTCTAGTTCCTTATCACTCAAGGTTAGGTCATTCCTTAGGATCTATATCCCACACTAGAGTATGTTTTTTATCATAAGAATATTCTAAACAAATAGGGCACACATCCCATCACACAATATCACTACCTCATTAGTTCCATCAAAATTTCACCATACCTCAATTCTACCATAGCTCGTTGGCTCATTTTACCTAGTCCTATATCCTTAAAATCCCCCATCACTCTTAATCCTACTAACCAAAGATTATCCCAAGTTATCCCACTCTAATCCCATTGGAAACCTAATTCCAAGTCCCAAAAAGTACCCATGACCCACACCTAGGTATCATCTCACATATCTTAAGGTATATCTATTATAATATCTCCCATAGAAAACCCATATCCAAAACACCTCATCTAGTACTAAAGGATGCAACCAAATCACAGTGCTCACCAGGTCTCAAAACACCCTTAGGAGAGTGTCACTCATTTGGTGTGAGAAATACATTCATCTCACCCATAAAATAAAGGCCTAATCCATCTCTCTCCTAAAAAATAGCCTTGTATAACCAACCTAAACCACCCACATTACATCTCATACCCTAAGAACTTAATCACTCGAAAAATGGTACCTCCTTTTACTTAGATCTTATATAATGAATAAGTAAATACATTGATATTAGCATGTAGTGTTTGAGTGATAAAACTAAGAGGATATCACCAAAAATCCAATGAATAAGTGTGTAAATTATAAATGTGTGGATAAACTGGTGTAAAATAAATAAACAAACAAGTATACACATCATTCAGATCATAGTAGTCCAACCAAGACACCACAAACCCTAAAAATACATACTTTATTCCCATTTCAGAATAAAGAGTCACCTATAACTATTGATACAACTTAAATATCACAAGAATACGTATTTTGGATCTTTTAATGCATCCAACCTCCTATGAAAACTAACACATACCATCTCCCTTAGGGTAAAGTCCATAGCTGATTCTTATAACAATACCATATCACTTAGGGAAAGGCCTTGAAACCAATTCCCATACCAAAACCCTATCAATAAGGGTGAGGTATCATATCACATATTATACCAACACACTATCACTTGGGTTGTGGTTTTATGGATTACTCACACCAAATATTAAATTTGAAACTCATGTTAACTCAATCCTAGCCACACACCATAACTCCATAGATCAAAACCGCACATCCTAACTATAAAACAATCTACTCTTAGAATTACAACCTTTCTATATTAGTGAAGGGAATATTAAATCCACATAAATAAACCACATCCCTCGAAATTACCCTTTATTAGCCCTAACAATCCCTACTAGAACTACTCCTCCAAAGTATATAGTGTGGATATAGACTTAAATTAATTGTATCATATATTACGATACACCTAGATCATATGATATGATACCCATAAAGTGGGTATCATAGAATATGATATACATGAATCATATAGAGGCATGGTATTCTTTTATTACCCATATAATATTGTACAATATTCATTACATTTCGTCTTCATAGAATGTAGCATTCATGCCACATAATTCTCATGTGGTTTTCTTTGGTGTTTTATCCATTATCGATGGATTAAACATAGAATTAACATCCATAAAATGATTTCAATGGACATATTAACCAAATATAAATCAAGGGTTGAATTTTATGACACTTTAAATGGATGATGTGTTCTTTATTTATCAAACACATTGAGGAGGACTATAAAGTTTAATTGGTTCCCTCATTAATTGTGTGTGTTGGTGTGCTTGATCATCAGTTCCATATAAGGATTTGTATAACTCTATTATTCTCAAAATATTATTAATCTCTTCTCATTTAAGGTTACAGAACCCCATTAGTGTTTGGGAGTCCTCAAAATATGATCATGGATTCAAGTCTGGTGTAATCCCCTCATAGAAAGAAAATCATCACTTGTTTCTATAGTTATCATCATCAAGCCTACTCAATCCACGATGAGGATAAAAACTTTTTTCACTGATTTACATGTACAATGTTTTTTTCAAGAACATTGGATTCTTGAATAAATATCGAGTGTTTAATGTTTTTTTACAACATGAGATCATATGATATTTCACACTAACCCATCAATGGTAGGAAGGCCTTTTTCTCCAAGGATTAAACATGTTTAATTCTCTATTTTTTATTGACTAATTCTTTCTTTTAATTCATATGTAGTCATGTCATATAATATGATATGAATAAATCCTTGGTTTTTCATTTTTATAATGTAAAAAAATATTATATCATAAATTACGATATATTGGAATATCATGGTTTTGTTCAATATAAAGTATTTTTATAAAAGAGTTTATCTACTCGAATATAAAATAATCGTATCTGATATGATTGAAAAATATGTTTTCCACCAACTATAATCATATTATTTATGTGTTAACTTGTGTAAATCATGAAGAAATATTGATTATGGCTTAATAAATAGATATGATGTATAGGGGAATCATTTCTAGTGGGGTAATTTTATTAATAGTTATTGATGAAAAATATTATACATTATACTGACCCTATACATTTCTATATTATATGTCATGCATTACTTCATGATAAACATATTGAGATACCTTATAGGTATGGAATAATTAATAGTTAAAGACCGATATCTAAGGATGATAATTATTCTCAAGTAAAAAGATTTTGAACATTTGAATGTAAATGTTATAGAGATCAATCCCACCAACTCTGACTCGGGGTTATTTGATACTAGGTGTGAATCGCACATTCGTGTTGATAAACATATAATCATAAATAGAAGGGATTTGAAAAATAATGAAGTATATATTTTTGTTGTTAATTGAGAAAGAGTTGTTTCATTAAAAGTTTGAACTTGTGATCTAAGTGTGCCTAATGGATTATTCCAAGAATTTTAGAACTTTTATTATGTTCCCACTATAAATAGTACTTTTATTTCTATAACTTGTTTTGAAAAAATGGGATTCTCATTCACTATTAAGAACAAGAGTTATTCAATATATATGAATGATATATTTTAAAGCATTTTGAATATGATAAATGTTTTATAAATTCCAAATATAGATAATCTAATATATAACATTCGGAAGGGAGGATGAGCTTATAAGGGGCACGAGATCTCTAGGGTTTTTTCCAATCGTCACCTCCTTCCTTCCACCTCGGATTAGCTTGTCTCTCCACCTCTACATTGATCAGCGTTCTTGACGGAAGCTTCTCTTTCATGGTGACATTGTGCAACCTCTTGGACTCGTCCGTCTCGACATTTCTCATCGCTGCTGGTCGCTTCCCGCCTCACTCCACCATCGTTGGATAGGGATTCTTTTGGCGGCGTGGTGATGGTTCAGTAGCCAAGATCCAAGTGCTGTGGATGAGGGTTGCAGTCTGGTATTTGATGTGTGTGTGGGGTGGTCTGTTGTGGTCTCTGAGCGGGGTGGGTTAGTGGCGATGGGGGATTGACGTTCTGATCAGATATGGGGATGTTCTGGAAACTAGGTCACTCGGGGTAATGTTGTAAGGTTCTACATTTCTTTGCTTCATTTTTAATTTTTGGATATGGAAGTCGTTGTTCATGTGTTGGATTCGGCTTCTGCGTTTTTTCTCGGGTTATGATTTGGTCAATCTTCTATGGGGTCTTGGTTTGTGGTATCCTATGACTTTTCAATCGTGGTGGAGGAGGGTTTCTAGAATTTGGCTGAGTCCAACGCGTTTGGTGTTCATGTGGACAGCAACTGCTGATAGTATTTCTTGGCTTTCGATGTGCTGCATTTTGTGTTGGTGGATCCTTGTTAGGTACTCATTCTCGCATTTGGTTGTGAATGGTTTTGGATGTGTTTTAACTGCTGTGATTTCTGCGGATACATTTTCTTGTTTTAGATGTTGATTTGGATTGGCTAGTGGACGATTGATGCTGGGATTTGGCCCTTAGTACACTTTTGTCTTTGGATTTTGTTCTTTTTGGTTGATATGGTTGTGTTTAGGTTATTGGATATACCTTTTGCATTGATCAGTGAAGGTGATGTTGTTTATTGTTTGGCTGAAGTATGTGAAATGATGTTGTTTCCATGGATACAATGTTATGGTGCTATTTTCAGTGTGAGGGGATATGGGAAACAAGTTTTTCTGATTTTTGGATGATTCTTCCAGACTTTCTACTAGGATTTTCCCCAGATGAGGATTAGAGCAGGTTCTTTCATCGTGTTGGACTTTTCAGATTTGGTGGTTTGAAAGGGTATGGCTCTGCCATCGGTTCCAGGCTCGTGCACCTTTTCACGGGACAACTTGCTGAAAACTATCATGCACTGGTGGATGTTCCATACTGATGATGATGTTGGGAGTGGTATTTTTTAGTAGCTTTGTTTTGGGATTTGACATTCGTTTTATGTTGATGTTTGTATGTCATTGAAGTCATGAAAGGTTTCCCCCTTTTTCCTTAAAAGGGGGCCTATCCAAAATTAATAAAAATTGAAGCCTTCGGGATTTTCAGTCAGTCATTCTATAACATTAAGAATAATAAGGTTAGGGGATAATCCTAATACCACCTATATTTGCCATTTTTACTTGGTAATATAAAATAAAAATGCATCTAAAGACTCCCGGGATATGTATTGTTGGACTCATTTGATAATGAATCATTTTAGACATGAAAATATTATTTATTAGGAAATATAGTGAAATAATATTTTATTAAAATTTGTAAAGGGTTTAGTGGACTATTAGATCTTATACATAGAGACGTATGTGTATAATTGAGTACAAAATAAAGTTGTGGTTTTAGGTCATTTTATATATTTATCGATGACTTTATCTAGTATGGATATGTATTTCTAATGAAAAACATATATGAAATTTTTATAAAGTTTAAATATTTTCATAATGAAGTAACAAAATCAAAAGGGATAGAGTATTAAGATTATCTAATCAGATTGGAGTGTTGAATACTTGATCCAATAATTCATTGATTATTTGAGTAATTGTGGTATTATTTCACAAATCACTCTTATTGGAACACAAAAATATATAAATGGGTTTGATTGGATGAATTATTCCTTTTAATCCATCAATTGATCAATGATGGGTCAATGTGACATTCTAATTATATTATGGGGTTATACACTGGAGACTGATAATTTTTTATTGAACCATATTCCATATAATGTAGTTATAAAAATGGAATATGATATATGGACTAGGAAATATACAGTTAAGTCTTTTATGATGATTTGGGGTAGTTAATCATGCATACGATTTTTGGATTCTGATAAACTTGAATCTAAGTTCAACAAATCCATATTTATTAGTTCTCCCAAGGAAACTAAGGGATATTATTTCTATAACCCTACAAAGAAAAAAAAAATTGGAATGATTTTCTACATTCATTGAAAACGAATTTTTCCATCTTGTATTTATTGGTAGGAATACTGAACATAGAGAAGTTGAAAAATAACAAACAAAAAAATGTTTCTGAGATGGAAGTTAAGATGGTTCTATAAATATTTATGGAAGAGTAACCGACTCAAACCACACAATAACCTTAAAGGTCTGGTAATATTTATCATTATCACAAGATATATATATTTATCATAGATAATTATGATGAGGTGATGTTCATATATGATGATATTACTACCTTACATGATTCTATTGAGATTTATAATTTTGATAAATAGTTAAAATCCATGGAATCTAAAATAGACTCTATATAAATTAAATAATTTTAGAACTTGGTGGATGTACATGAAGAGTTTAGACCCATAAGTTACAAGTAGTTTTACATAATAAAATTGATATGAATCATATAGTTTCTAACTATAAATCATTCCTAGTGGAAAATAGTTATAAGAAAAATCAATGTATTGACAATGAAGAAACCTTTTAACCTGTTACAATAATAAATTCCATTTGTATTTTACTTTACATAGAAGCTCATTTTTTATTATGATATATATCAAATAGATATAAAAAATTCTTTACTAAATATAAATTTAGTGTTGGACATGTATATAATGAATCATGAAGGTTTTGAAGTTCCAATTGATATGGATAAGGCATACAAGATGCAATGGTCCGTTAACATATTGAAGCAGCATTCCCAAAGCTTGAATAAATAGTTTTATGATGTAATCAAAGAGTTTGGTTTCATTAATAACATGGATGATTATTATGAATGTAAGTATATTAGTGATATAGTTTTAGTATTTTTGATATTTTATGTGGATTGCATACTACTTATCAAAAATAATATCTCGAAACTTCACTTGGTGAAGGAGTGGTTGGGTGAGTGCTTCTCAGTGAAATCCATGGGTGAAGATGCATATATACTGGGTATAAATATCTATAAAGATGGATATAAGAGTCCTCTTAGACTCAGTTAAGACGCATACATTTTTAAAGAGAAAAAGTGGTTTAGCATGGAGAACATTGAGAAAGGGTCTTTACCAATTATTTATAGCATAAATATAAAGAACATTTATAATTCTTCTAAAGAGATATAAAAAATTGATATAATTCTCTATGCATCCACTATAGGATCTATCATTTATTTCATGTTATGTACTTTACCTAATGACATAAATTATCTTAGAATTAAAAGTAGATAACAATCCAGTCCTAGTGAGAGTCATTGGATTATTGTGAAGAACATACTTTATGTACTTGATAAGGAATAAGGATATGATATTGGTATTTGTAGAAGATTATAGGCTCTATATAAGTGGTTATAAAGGTACTAGTTTCTAGTGTGATAAAGATGATATGAAATCTCAATCTAGTATTTAATTTTTCTTATATGGTGGAATTTCATTTAGGAAATTTTGAAGTAAGATTTTATAGATGACAACATAATAGAGGCATAGTATATTTCTACATCATATGCTATGAAATAAGATTTTAGGATTAACAAGTTCATTTTTGAACTGGAGGTTGTTCTTATCATTAAGGAGGGATTGAGATTTACTATGAAAATAATGGAGTCATCACTCATGAAAACTAAACCTGATATCATTGAAGGACCAAACACATATTTTTAAAATACCATTTCATATGATTTAACATTGAGATGAGATATATAATGATATATTGGGTAGATACACAAGAAAATTTATTCAATTTGTTGATGAATCCATTTCCAAAACAAAAACATGAGGGTTATATAGAATCTCTTGGTTGTAAACACATGATAAATTGGATGTAATTTTTTTAAATGTATCATGTTATTATAATATAAGAAACCCCCATTTATCGTTAATTTATTAGAGTTTCATTTTACTTTACATGAATAATCGAATGATAATATCCCCTAAAAGTTAAACTTTGAGTTTTCCATAATTAATGATCATCATGAAGTATAATAGGGTGTGATGATTTTTTTAATATTAGAATGAATAAAATATTATATTCATTGAAATGGTTTGTATAATAGATATGAAAAATATATTCATGGGGTAATAAGTGGAGACTTATTAATTGGATTGGCCAAATAATGTGTATCTCATTGATTTTCATGCATTTATTGATATACTTAGGGGTGTGTGATTATCATCAATCTTCATTACCTAAGTTTGGAGAGATAATTAGCATGATAAAATTTATAAATTTATATTTTTTATGAAATTAAAGGGTAACTTATATAGTTGGTGGGTGTTTGGGTATGTTGTTAGTCATGTTGTCGGTTTGAGTGAAACCAAGAAGGGATTTTTTCACTTATATGATGAGTAAATACATATAGTACCTTGATTGAATTAGGTTTAGTAAATGAATTTTTATTCTTATTTGATTCACATATGATGAGTTTAGAAACATGAATGAGATGCATGAGATGTTCGCCTCCACTAGTTGAATTATATTTGATGTATTCATTAACATAATTGGTCTTTTTCAAAGAATCAAGAAAATATGAGATAGCATATACTATATTTATATTATTTCATGTCTTTTGGTCACTCTATGTCATGAAAAAGGTATTATATAGGTATAAATATGATTTATATGATATAAAGTGTGGTGTACATGTTATTATAGATATATAGCTGTGTTTGATGGAAATCACCCCAGATCCATTAGTATATTGAGTAGCATTGATACTTTACTATAGTTTCTCCTTCCATACATCTATAAAATATGAATTTAATATTTATTTTCAATGATATTAAATCTTGTGGGGTCACAAAATTAGGCCCTTATAAAATGATTAATTTTTAGATAAAGTGATTGTTCCAAATGAAGAGAGTTTGATGAAACCATATCCAAAAGGATTTTTAGATAGATTCACAAAGATTTTTAATATTTTTCTACATAAATTACTTATGGGATTTAACTAAAATTGTTATATTTTTTAACTTGCACTTAAATGATGTTTATATTATATTACAATATACCTATATCATAGGATACACTACCCATGAATGGGTTATCATAGAATATGATATACATAAATCATAAGGAGGAATGGGATGTATAGAGACCCTAGCTTAACAGACATAGATATTATATCATTTTAGATGAATATTCAAAACATTATAGAATTACATGTGTGAGGACCATAATAGTTTAGTGTATTTAGAAACTTAAAACCCAATATTCTAACTTGGCAAAATATCTTCAATGTTTCCCATAAAGATTTTCCCATTTGGTACTCCTACTTTAAACCTTTCTTCATAACTTATGGAAAGGAAACAAAATAATGGGTGAACGCAGATTCCCAGTAAGGGTAAATAAAGGAGATTCATAAGAATAACATTGACATAAGGGTATGAGAACATGATCATAACATTTTAATATCATAACCTGGATATAAAATATTATAATCATGAGTCGTGTCATAAATATTGGTAGTTTATAAGACCTGAATCATAAGAAGATCAAAGACCATGAGTCGTGAGAGCATATCATTGGCATAATACATAGACTTGTGGAATTCACATAAGAATATAAAATAATTACCTATAATTAAAGTCTCATTTACAAAACATATCGGGGAACATCATGGTGGATGCATCCATAGGGAGGGACACACCACCATCCCTAGTCACAGCCCTTTCCTTATAGTGGATCTGGTTACACCTTATTCTTAAAGTGGGTCAATTTCGTCAACTATTTTCCCATATTATTAGCCAAGGTTTAGTCCCAATACAATCTTAGTATTCAAGGTTCAATCCCAAGACCATATTAGTAGTCAATTTGGAATACCAAGACTATATTAGTAGTCAAGGTTCAATCTTAATACCATCATAGTAATCAAGGTTCACTCTAAACACCATATTAGTGGAAAAAACTAACTTACTAAAATGGGTTCACTCCCCATTTTATCCATGTCTATATCATGAGATATAAATCATTACCCAATTCATTTTAAGGAGATATATGTCTCACCCATCACATAATGAAATCATACATAAATGTATCATAAGATAATAAAACATTAATCATGTCATGACCCATAAAAAAAATATGGTCTTCATCAATGTCACATAATAACCCATGAAATGAAATGGGTATCATGAAAATTTCCTCATATAATAACCTATGGAAAAAATACAGGTTTCAAAATCATTTCATCAATTCATAACACATGAAAATAAGTGAGTTTAATAATAGCTTTATCATGGTATAACCCATGGAAGAGAAATGGATGTAATAAACATAATTACATTAAAACATAAACCATTCAAAGAAAGAATATAAATTTATTCATGGATTGTATCCATAGTAAGGTAGGGTAACACCAATAGGTGTCATAATATATTGAAAATAATTTTGAAAAATATTTTAAAAATAGTTCTTGAGGAAAATATTATTTCCTCTATAAACAATTTTTAAAACATAAAAAAAATTCAAAAACAAATTATTTAAAAATATATTTTAAAACTTTTAAATTGAGCTTTCAAATCATTGAAATACTTTTCTTTAAAAATAAATTTCAAAACTTATAAAGGAATATTTGAAATCATTGAAATGTTTTTCTTTGAAAGTAACCTTTGAAAATATATAAAGGAATATTTAAAAACCATTCAAAAATTTTTAAAAACATAATAAATTTATAAAATAATTTTCCTTGACAAATATCTTAAAATATAATTTAAAAAAATTAAAAACATTTTTAGAAAATAATATTTTTTGATAAAACATATTTTTGACCAAAGAGTAAAAAAATAAAATTTTATTAAAAACATTTTCTTAATTATATTAAGAAACAAATAGAGGAAAAATGGAATCATTAAATGATGTTATCATGAATAAACATAGTTGAAAAATATTCATGATATTTCTTGATATTTGGATCATAAAATTTCATCAATTGAAGCATAATTGTGACCAATCTCGATAAATGATGAGATTGTAGAAATAAACTCCTACCACATTTGTAACAATGAATCATAATCCCCATGAAAGAATAAAATTAAATAAAACTTATAATTTCATTAAAATAATTATATTCATGATATAACATGTAAATGGTAATTATATACACCTCATAAAGGAATATAGGTTTATAATATGACGTGTTTCTCAAAGAAGGAAAATTGAGACAAAATTATTATACCGATTAGGTAACTTTTGAACCATAAACTCCATGAAAGAGATATCATAAAACAAATATTAAAATACCCATAAATTTTATTATAATAATAATCTAATAAATTCATGGTAATTATATACACCACACAAAATAAATTAGTGGTGAATATAGTATATGTCTCGCCGAAGTAAAAGTGATACCAGAAATCCCCTTACTATATAAGTAACTTTTGAATCATGATCCCCATGAATGGATAGAATAAATTCATACTTTTAATATAATTAAATAAATTATATTAATTATGTAACATGTAATATTTCATTATATACACCACACAACAAGAATAAGTGGTGAATATATTATATATCTCAAAGAAATAAAAGTGAGATGAGAAAACCCTTACCATAAGTCTTTACTTTATTCATACACATTCAAACATCATATATAATTAATATAAGTTTATTAAACATATTATATAGAACCATATTTTTATATATCATGCCATATATTATTTTATTATGACTTTATATTACTCATTTATTAACAATTCCATGTTAATGTTACGTTTTGGTTAATATCCACTTTATTTTTCATATATGTTTTGACTTTTTATTCTTGGTCCTCTTACTTGGATCATGATTTAATTATTTATATATTGTAAAACAAGATATAAATATCATATATATTAATTATATAATTATTTATAATAATCTATAAAATATATAAATATGAAATGAAATACACTATTCTTGGAGATGGTAAGTCATATGTACGCATGAACATTGTTTCCATTTAGTTATCGTATTGACCGAAAGAAAGTAAATTAAATATAAATATATATATATTATAATTAAATTATAATTATTATTACATATATATCATTTATTTTTACGAAACCTGTCCTTAATACATTCCATGTAAAGTGTGAATGAATCACTTCGCTTTGAGGAGGTGATAATCCACTCATCCACAAACAAAGTTATCGTATTACCAAAAATGGAAATCATGAAGGTATGTGTTATATAATAATTCCAAAAGCATAAAATTAATCATAAATATAAAATATTATATATAAAAATAGTAATTTCATCATTGTTACCAATCTTTAATGATGTTAATGGAAGAACGAACGACATCAGTTCGCAAGGCTATAGTTCGTCGTATAAGCGAATAATGATTGTGTATCACATTTGATGAAAGTGTGTTGATGTTTAGGTAGTAACCATATCATAACAAAATATTAGTATATTTAGGTTACTGATTTTATTATATAATATTTATCTAAAATAATTGATGTGGCAGATAAAGAAATAAAACAAAATTGGTCATTGAAGAATGTTACCTCTTCTTCGGGTAACTCCTTGTGGTTTTCACCAAAGGACTTCCTTGGTTAGATTTCATCCAAATTTGATCACTATAGTTTGAGATTAAAGAATTTAGGAGATTATTTGGGAATTTGTTTAATGAGACAAAGGTATTGATAGGTGTTAATAAGTGAGGGGGTGAGTTCCCTTTTATAGTGGAGATGGAGTGGAATTGTTGTAAATATAAAAAGGCAAACACTCTTGAGAGGTCCCACTTACATCATGTGTCTCCAATAATGATCAATTATCTTTAAACGGTAGAATATGTTCAAAATATTTCCATTAAATGTATTTTTTTACATTTTTATTGGTTATTTTTTCCCTTATATTAAAGTTAAATGTCTAAGTAAACTCGTTTTTACCTTAATCATTATAATTACTTTGAAATATATTCACTAATATTTTTGGTCAAAAACTAAGTTGAGATTACTATGAATTATAAATTATTCTTATTCCAAATATGTAAAACATTTTTTCAAATTCTAAACACATAATTGGAAAAAATTAATTTAAAATTAATCTTGTATATGGGATAATACAATAGGTTTTTAAAGTGAAAATGTTCAAAATTTTGAAATGTTTTTATATCGAATCTCAGTGTGAAATTAGTTAAAATGAACTAAATTTGATTAATGGATTTATATTTTAAATAATTATACAATTAAAATAATTTAAAATATAATTTAACTATATAAATAAATTAAACTAAAACACAGTTTTCCATTAAAATTCAGTATTTTTCACTATTTATCAAAAAATGAAACTTATCAGAAAAATACCAAAAATTCAGTATAAGATAATTTTTTTATTATTATTTCAAAAATGAAGTTTAATTTTTCAAAAAAAATATATATAATTGTCAAAAATTAGTTTTAAAACAATTTTCCCATTAAAAGGTCATAAAACTGCCTTTTATAAAAATATAGCTTTGACGCCTAAAATTATATTTGTTCTTATTTTATGACTATAAAAATTATTGAATGAATTTAAAAACATTTTTTTGAATTTTTATTATATAAATTTAATTCATATCTCTCATTTATAATTATTAATTTAATTTATTAAAATTAAATGACTTTGTAGGCATAAAATAGTTTTTTCTTAAAATCACATTCTATATAATTGATTCGTTTTTATTTTCATTTATAATTAATTAATAACCAAAAAATTAATTTTATAAACATGTTAAAATCATCATTACATAATTTAGTTAATATTATTCATATCTTTCATTCCAATGTCTAGGTGATAACTATAATAATATTTTAATAATATTATTAATAATATATTATATTTCGGTAAAACTCAGTCTTTCGTGTAACACAAGCTATCGAAGGAAATCAAAATTGTGTGTAACATAATCCAAACATAGTGTTTCATGTACTGAAATATAATATAATTGTTTAAATTAGTTAAATCATAACTTGTTGTTGCGTATAAATCAAGCATAACTTGGTGTAGCATGCAATGAAATCTATCAAAGAAATTTAATTTATTTGAAAAAAAATTAATTCATACAAACCTAGGATGTTACATTATACCCCCCCTTTAAATGAAATTACCTATCAGATTTCATTTGGGTTATCAATGGTTTAATAATTTAAATTTCATTTCATTGAAATCCATATATTAAAAATGAATACAAAAACATATTTTAAAAAGGGTAAGTTTGAAACATGAAGGTTGCCCGAAGTAAATCATAACTAGGTTCCCACATATGAGAAAATAGGTGTGAAGTAAAGATTATAAATGTATGAAATGCATAAATAATTATAAAGAGTGATAAATATCACTAATAACAATCAATTGGTTGGTAAATGGAATGTTAGGGGTCACAAAACAACAAATATATGATGATTTATAAGATCATCAGTTTACCAGAAATGAAGCTATGAGGATAAATCTTTTTTAATATCCTTTTCCTAGAGTTGAGTAATTATATTACTATTTATGAATAAAATAAAATATACTTACTTTATGTTATTCATTTTCATATTCACAATATCACTCTTTGGTTTTCCCTCGCTTGATTTCCACTTCATCTCTTACTTCAATAAATAAAGTTGAATTTTTCATTCTTGAAGCACTAACATATCATGAGATTCATAAATAGAGTGACAAGTCATTACATATATATTTAGTTATCATCACAGAAAAATAGTTAGAAAAAAATATCCAATATTTATAAATACTCATATAGTGATATAATACATTATCTAAAGTTTAACTAAAACCATTCCCTAAATGGTTAACCTTATAACCCTTCCAAAAGATGATAATCCAAAAAATTAGAAACAAGGTCAATAAATTTCTCAAAATCAGCTTAACATTTATCCCCCATATATCATAAGGTATATCTTGACTATCACATACCAAACATGGTAATACCTTTATCATGTTCTATCTTGAAACATGGTAATAACCTAAATTACCATAAAACCATATTGAAAACATGTATGCTTTAATATTCCAAATATTATTGGATATATTCCTTAAATCCAAAAATGTTGTGAACTTCATACATTATAACATAAACCACTTTTTCAACAAATCAATATTTAGTTCCATGGTAATCAATACTATTCAATTTACTTTATACATATAAATCATCTATTTAACCAATATAAACACAATTTTCTCAACATTAAGAACGCATTAAGGGTTACCTTTCCTTAAAAAAAATATCACCTCTCCATTAAATCAATTTTCTAATTCATTATAACCATTCATTATATCCTTTTAAATCCTTAATGAAAAACATATACTTCATGATTCATATAACATAATTCGTGAATTACAATACATATACACTTCAATCATCCAACTTGATTCTTAAACCAAGACTTAGGATTTATCATCTTATTCCTTAATTCACCTTTACTAGAATATGGAGTATGAATCATGTTTTAAGGTTCCTAAGCCTCAATTTAATCTTGTTTCTTAAGTTTAATGTAAACAATACTTACAGAACATCCCATACCTTTCACAGGTTATTCTCAGCCTATTTATCTTTAGCAGTATGACCAATAATCATTCCACCTTCCCAATTATATTCATGATATTTCCACTTAGGACATCAATTTTCCTAATGATAATATTTTCCACATTTGAAACATTCAATGTTAACCTATATCCTTATAGTTATTGATATTGACTAATACTAGAAAGCATAGTGTGAGAAATAATTATCATAATATAAGGGTATTAGAACATGACCATAACCTTTTAAATTCATACTCTACATATCAAAGATAAAAAATCATGGGTCATGACATAAATATTGGTAATTCATAATACATGAATCAGAATGAAATCAAATAGAATGAGTCATGAGATCATATCATTGGCATAAGACATAGAAATTTGGTATACACATAATAATATAAATTTATTCCCTAAAAGTCAAGGAACATTTCCAAAACATATCAGGTCACTTCATAGGGGATTCACCTATAGGGAGGGACACACCATCATCCATAGTCATAGCATTTTCCTTATAATATATTAGGTTACACCTTCATCCCATAGTAGGTCAATCCCATAAACTTATTTCACATATTAGTATAATAATTTAATTCCCAAGACCATCTTAGTACCCAAGGTTAAATCCCAATACCATATTAGTAGTCAAGAATCAATCCCAATACCATCTTATTAGTCAAGGTTTACTCCCAAGATCATCTTAGTAGTCAAGGTTCACTCTTAAGACAATATTAGCAGACAAAGTCTCTTACTAAAATTATTTTACTCCCAATTTCATTCATTTCTATCTCATGAGATATAAATAATACCAAATTCATTTTATGGAGATATAATTCCCACCCATCACATAATTAAATCAAACATATGTGTTCCACTAGATAATAAAACATTCATCACATCATGACCCATAAAAAATAAGGGATTCATCAACATCACATCATAAACCATTAAATGAAATGGGTATCATAAAAAAGTCATAAATAATATCTTTTGTAAAAGATACATGTTTCATAATCATATCATCAAAGTATAACCCGTGAAAAAAAGCGGGTTTCATAAGCGTTTTATCATGGTATAACCCATGGAAGAGAATCGGGTGTAATAAAAAACATTACATCAAAAAATAAGCCATTAATATAAATAATATGAATTGTATTCATGGATTATATACCTATTAATTTATAGGTAACACCAACAGGTTTCATCTTAGATGGAAAATAAATTTTTAAAAATCTTTTAAAAACATTTCTTGAGAAAAATATCCATTCTGATTTGAAAAACACTTTTTAAAACATAAAATATTTTGAAATGATCATTATTTGAAAATATATAAAGGAATATTATAAATCATTTAAATCCTTTTCTTTGAAAATAATATTAAAAACATATAAAAGAATCTTTTAAATCATTTAAATCCTTTTCATTGAAAATAGCCTTTGAAAACACATAAAGGAATCTTTGAAAACCAATTAAAACATTTTTTAATACATAATAAATTTTTAAAATACTTTTCCTTGAAAATGATCTTAAAATATAATTTAAAAACATTTTTTAAATCATCTTTAGAAAACATTATTTTTTAATACAATTTATTTTTGACCGAAGAAAGAAATAAAGTCAGATTTTCTTAATTATATTAAGTAAAAAAGAGAAGACAAAATGGCACAATTACATGGTAATATCATGAAAAATAATATTATATTAAAATTAATGATATTTATTGAGATATGGATCATAAAATTTCACTAATGGAATCATTATCATAACTAATCCCGATAAACGATGGGATTGTATCAATAAACTCATACAGCTTTGGTAACTTTGAATCATAATCCCCATGAAATAATAAAATTACATGATGATTATAATATCATAAAAATAAGGAAATTCATTATATAATATGTCAAATTTAATTATTTAAACCTCATAAAAGAATATAGGTTCATAACATGACATGTGTCTCAAAGAAGGAAAATTAAGACAAAATTACTTTACTGATTTGGTAACTTTTGAACCACAAAACCCATGAAAGAGAGATAATAAAATGGATAAGTAAATACAAATAAATTTAAATATAATAATAATATAATAAATTCATGGGTATTATATACACCACATGAAATAAACTAGTGGTGAATATAGCATAAGTTTCATAGAAATAAAAGTGAGAATAGAAATCCCCTTACTACATGAGTAAATTTTGAATCGTGATCCCCATAAAATATTAAACTCAATAAAAAAATTTAGTATCATTAAATAAATTAGATTAATTATATAAAATTTCATAGCTTTGTATATACACCACTGAAAAATAATAATTGTGGAATATAGCATATATCTCATAGAAATAAAGGTGGGATTAGAAAACCCTTACCTTGAGTCTTGATTTCTTTATACACATTAAAACCTCATGTATAATAAATATAAGTTTATTATAAATAAACAAAATAACCATATTATTATATTAAATACCATATATTATTTTATTATTACTATATATTACATGTTTATTAACAATTATATGTTAATGTTATGTTTTGGGTAATATCTTCTATATTTTTCTTATATGTTTTGACTTATTATTCTTGATCCTATTAGTTAGATCATGATTTACATACTAAAATAATGTAAAACATGATATAAATATAATTTATATTCATTATATAAGTATTTATAATAATATATAAAATATATAAATATGAACTAAATATATTTTTTGTAGAGATAGTAAGTCGTAAGTATGCAAGAATGTTGTTTTTGTTTTCTTATCATATTTAAAGAAAGAAAGTAAATGAAATATATGTGTATATATATATTATCATTAAATTATCAATATTATTTCATATATATAATATAATTTTACTAAACTTATCCTTAATACATTCCATGTAATGTGTGAATGAATCACATCGCTTTGAGGGGCGGTTGTCCATGTGTCCATAAACGAAGTTATCGTATTCCCAAAAATGGAAAGAATGAATGTATGTATTATATAATAATTCAATAATAATAAATAATTCATATATATAATATATATCATATAAAAATAGTAATTCCATCTTTTTTCAACCTTTAAAGGTGGTGATGGAAGAACAAATGACATCAGGTCACAATGAGGCAATCCATCGTACACACGAATGATGATTTTGTATCCCATTTGATAGAAGTGTGCGAAGGTTTAAGTTGTACCATTATCATAAAAACTTATTAGTATGTTTATTATACTGATTTTATTATATAATTTTTAAATAATAATAATTTAATTTTTGGTGAAATAAATAAAACGAATTTTCTCATTGAAGAATGTTACCTCTTCTTTGGGTAACTCTTTTTGGATTGCACCAAAGGGATTTTTTGGTTGGATTTATGCCAAAATTGAGGCCTCTATGTTTAAAGTATAAATTTTGGGAGCTTATTTGGGTATTTTTTGGATGATCCAAATGTATTTAGAGGTTTGAATAAGTGAGGGGTGAGTGCCCTTTTATACTGGAGGAGTGGCATTGTTGTAAATACAAAAGGAAAAATACTACTTAGAGGTCTCTCCTACATGATGCATCTCAAATAATAGTACATATTATACACAACATATTATATGGTCTAAATATTTCCATAAAATATATTTTCTAAATGTTTCTAGTTTATTTGGCCCCTGAATATAATGTTTAACCATAAAGTAAACTCATTTTTACCTTAATCATTGTAATTAATTTTAGTTAATTTCACTAATATTATTGGTCAAAAACTAATTTGAAATTAATAGAAATTAAAAATTATACTTATTACAAATAGGGAATCAATTTTTCTTAATTATAATCACATAATTGGCATGAATTAATTTAAAATTAATCCTGCAAATGAGACAACACAACATGTTTTTAAAGTAAAAATGTTTAAAATTTCGAAATGATGTTATATCCAATTTCAATATAAAATTTGTTAAAATGACCTAAATTGGATTAATTTATGTAAATTTTAACTAATTATAAATTAAAATAAATTTAAATATAATTCAACTATATGAATAAATTAAATTAAAAGGTAGTTTTCAATTAAAATTTAGTATTTTTCATTATTCATCAAAAAATGAAACTTCTCAAAAAAGTAACAAAAAGTTAAACATAAGCTAATTTTAATGTTACTATTTTAAAAAATGGAGTTTATTTTTTCAAATAAAAATTTTAAAAGTGTCAAAATTTAGTTTTAAAACAATTATTCTATTAAAAGGCGACAAAACTGCCTTTTATAAAAATATAGCTTTTTATGCCTAAAATTTGATTTGTTCTTATTTTATGCCTATAAAACATATTGGATGAATGTAAAAACATTTATTTGAATTTATAATATATAAATTTCATTTATATTTATCAATAATAGTGGTTAATATAATTTATTAAGATAAAATTCCTTTATGGACAAAAAAATAAATTTTTCATAAAATCACTTCCTTTATATTCAATTGGTTTTTATTTTCATTTATAATTAATTAATAACCAAATAATTTATTTTATAAACATGTTCAAACCATAATATCATAATTTATTTAATATGATTCATATATTACATTATAATGGCTAGGTGATAACTATAATGATGTTTCAATAATAATAATAATAATATATTATAGTTTGGTAAAACTTGGTCTTGTGTGTAATGAAATATATAAAAGGAACTTACCATTGTGGGTAACACAAGACAAACCTAGTGTTTCACATACCTAAAGGTAATCTATGTTTTTTGTGTAGTGAAATTATAATTTCATTTTGTTTATAATGTAAGTATAACTTGGTATAGCGTGCAATGAAATCCATCAAATAATTTTAATTTATATGGGAAAAATCATAAAAACTTAGGGTGTTAAAGTATGTAATTTCTAACCATATCATATTGTGTGATATGCCTTATGATTTAATTTCATAGGATATAACATTCATTCCTTATCATTATCATGTATTTTTATTGTATTTTTAATCTATTATTAATGGATTAAACATGGAATGAAAATCCATTAAATGAGTTCAATGGTTACATCAATGAGGCATAAATTGGGGGTGTCCTTCAATGAAACCCAACATGGTACCTACATTATTCATTTATCAAACACATTAAGAAGTAATATAAATTAAAATGGTTTCCCTCATTCATTTAGTGTGGAAGTTTGATTTAACATCAGTTTCATATAAATCTTTATATGACACACTTCTTCTCAAAAATTTATCCATCACTTATTATGCTGACACCCTTTTAGTGTTTCATAGCCCTCATGATACGATCATGGATTCAATCCTGGTGTAATCCCTCTAGAGGTAGAAATAATTACCTTTTTTCTTCAGTGGTCTTCATCAATCCTACTCCATCGAAGATAGGGATGGAGTCTACTACTATATATTTAAAGGTACATTATTCTTTCTTATTCCATGCACATTTAATACTTAGAGTTAGATTGGGTGTTATATGTATATTTTTTCACTTCCTAAGATCATATTATTATCTCCAAAAATCCATCAAATATCCTTAATCTCAAGTACCAATCTCATTATGGATATCTATACTGGTGTTATAACACCCACATATACTATCTTTATGGTTAATTCCATCATCTAGGACCAACCCAGTAACTTTGATACCTAAAGAAGAAAAAAATAAAGAAAATAATTCACCCACATGAATGGAATACCATAAAATCACATAAAAATGTTGAAACATAGTAAAAAATTTCTACCTTAAGGCTTTTGGATCTGACTCATCAAATAATCCTTCCATTTTCAATCCAAATACCCCAATTCTCCAAAACCCAAAAAACTCCAAAAAAATAGGGATTTAAAATGGGGGGAGAAATGGTGATGGTAAAAAACACATAAGTATTTAATGAAATTTGTATTACACTAAGAGGGTAATCATAATAAGTGAAATTTTGATTAGGGATAAATTAATCTTGTAAAGCTTAGGGAATTGAGAAGGGTGCTAAGAGGTGAAGGAGGTTCATACCTGGGTTAAAGGAAGAAGAAAATTAGATATGATTTTTCTATTTTAATTTATTTTTATGAAAATTATTTAAAATCTACAAAAAATGGCCTTGAAATGTGACCACATGATCCATTACACCACTCCCTAGTCTAGGGGTCTCACTGTGACAAGATCATACTAACCATAACATAGCATCCTTTATAAAGAGTAACTCAAAAACCATAGTCTCCCATTGTAGGTTAAACCATGATTTAACATTGAAATAACTATATTTTATCATGATATCACCCCTAATATGAAAAATTAAATCATATCAGGCTAAAACACTAGGTCATAATGTAGCATGTTGTGTCATGGTCCTCTACCTACCAAAAATATTTTTAGCCTCTAACCACAACCAACTCCTCAATTTTTAATCTACAACACCTCTAGAATCCATAAAATACTAAAATACATATATATCTATATGATTTAAACCCAAAAAACCTTAAAATTTTAGAGGGGGTTACATAATAATCTATAAATTAAAAGTATACCATTCCTAGAATTATTCTTATTAGGTACCAGAAATGTTACAACAAAGGAAATAGATCACGAACCTAAAGGGACTAATTAGACTAGGTCCCACCATATATTATTACCTAGATTATCATTTAAAAACATTATTATTTGTTATTTGTATAATTATTTCATACCAAATAATCACCATATTGTTTATTTCGTTATTTATCATTTCCATGGAATTATCATATAATAATCCATCAACTATTTCCATTTAAATTTTCATCTAATATATAAATATAATTAATCTTGGTAACCCTAAAATATTTTCAAATCATTGATCCAATATTCATATTATTCCTCATGGATTTGTTCAAATTTGATTTATTATCAACTAGTGTAGAAGGATCATATCAGAGGAAGATATGAAACATGTTAATCATAAGATAAATTAAAATCTATCATTATGAAATAGTTTTATATTAAAAATTAGTGGAAATATAAAGTTTATTTTATAAGTAGTGGATTAATATAATGAACAAAACAGAGGACCATGGTCTAGATGATGAATGGATTAAGGAAATTGTGTGATTATGAAGACTCTATATACTTGTGATGTATACTGGTGCATATTATAATTGATTATATAAATATTTAAGTTCGTCGTATTATGAAAGGGGTGTCATGGAGACATAATGCAACATAATGTATTTTCATGTCTAAAGAAATTCTCATAGAAATATTGACTGAGAAAATAGACTCCATACAAGGGGCAATTAATTTTCAGACTAAACTGTGAATTTTTATATACTAAGAAAATATTGAATATGATTTGGTGGCCTTGAATTTGATTGATAATTAATTTTTTGGGGGAATATTCATTTTGCAAGGATTGAATTAATATTAGAGGAATTCTTCCCAAATATCACATTAAGTGGTTAGGGGATTATATAGAGTTTTAAATTTGAATTATGGAGAGTTAAGTTTCTAATTTTAGTTATCATGACTAGTTAAATGAAAATATATCTATTTGGGATAGGGTACATGGTGAAGAGAAAATTAATACATTAATGTAACAGATGAAGATGTAATTATATTTCAATATGTGATAGGAATAACAATCGGAAATAAGATGATATCTACATCTATGAAATTTAATGAATTACTTAATAGAGATACATTATAATTATAAATAGAAAATAATAAATAGGATTTATAATATGAAGGAAAAATCACCCATAATGATTAAGAAATATCATCAAGGGTTTCTTGATACCGTGTTTTATATTATTTTAAATTTCAAGAAGTATTTTTGTTAGAACATACTTGTAAATTGAAATATGGAATCATTTGAATTGTTAATGGATATCAAAGGAGTCGTATTACATGCCAAAAATTGAATAAAATCATGAAAATTATTGATTTATAGTTCTTGAATAATGTTACATGGGTTTATATAATGAATTTATTAGATAATATAAGGAAAAAAGGGAGGTAGCATAGTAATCAAATCAATTAAATTTATATCATAAAAAATGATTGGATATATCATAATCAATCATATATATCATCAATAATGATAAAAATTATTATTTTCAAAAATTTAAATGAAACAAGAAAAATAAATACAATGATAATTATATAACATCAAACAATAAGTATCTATTCACTCTTTTTCAATTGAACTGTGAAAATACGATATAATGAATGTGATAAACACTTAGCTCTAAACAATGGTAAAGTTATAGATTATGACATGTCTTATCATTGGAAACAATAGAGGAAAATGTAAAGAAATTTATTAAATACTTAAACAATATAAATAATGATATGGGTATGTCATTGTTTAATATAAAATGAGTGTAATTATTTTATAAGAGTCCATATTAAAGTTGAAGGATCCAAGTTTATATAGAAAAATTTAATAAATTATCAAGATGTTTTAGTAATTATAGTACATGTATATATAGTAAGTTTATTGGAATATATGGTATCTAAATCATTGATGAAGTTTTTTGGAAAAAACGGGATTGGTGGAATACATGAAATAAGATAGAGATTTAATAGAATAATCTCTTATAATTAATGGATATAGTGGATCTTAGAATATTCTCCAGTTGTTACATTATTAAACTAATTTGAGGAGATTTGAGTATAATATTTTTATATATGGAGTGCATTCAAGGATGTTGATGATCCATGTAGATGGAACATATAATAATGATGGTTTAAGATGAATTGTAGAGGTAGAGAGATTTATACGCATAATAGGGGAAGTAGGTAAATATGGGAGAAGGTGGAATATAGAATTAATGAACATTTTTTATCCAAAAAGGAAAATAATATAGAAAAAAGATGAAATGAGAGTGAGTTAAATATATTTATACCACTTAGTGTGGGTGTGAGAAAAAGAAAAAGGTGTATTTCATTAAACATTTAAAGCACTTTAATTAAGGAATAATATAAGACTAGTTATGAATATTAATCATTCTAAAGAGATTCGTTGGTGAACCTATATGAGGATGTCACCTTTCTCAAACATACTTACTGAAATAGGTTGGGGACCAGACCCTGTATTAAAAAGAGAAAGAAAAAATACATAAATTTCTTTTGTAATGGGTTAAGGGAGAACCCATTACTAGTCCTAAGTCCTAGAGGCATACAGCATTAGATTTGAAATGACCAAATGCCCATTGACACAAAACCCATTACAAGAAAACCCAATTTCCAAAATGACCAAACCAAAGGCCCAATTTACATTACAAAACACTGTAGCCACATATGAAATTTCCTATATATAAACATCTTCCTGACTGCACTACCCCGCTAATTATGCTCTACCAATTGCTCTACCATCATGTTTCCATCCTACTCACCCCGAGCCAAGCTGTCCAACCGAGAAGCCACACCGGCCTCCTAGTGTCTCAGACCCACACAGAAGGCTGGTCGACACCCTTACCGCCTAAAGTGGACCATTTTCATCATGATAGCGCATCCAACCACCTATTTAATAAGGTAATGATCCCACGTTAAAGAACTGTCCTTATAATATCCATGGACCATAGATCTGGAAGAAACTTTTGACACTAGCACAACCAGACTACTGACACATCAGATCTACAATCAAAGCCTCTTAGACACCTAGAACCGAACCAATTGGAACCACATCAGTACCAGAAATTTTGAGGGAGGACCAACCATGATAAAATTTTAATATTGTAATAATCCATCCTCCACACCGAGTGCTCAAGAAGGAAACCATATATGGATAACTCTAATGAGAAAGCTCTCAATAGCGATCCTCCATGTGTAAATCCTTTCTCAAACATAATTCTATAGATATATGATGATGAGAGGTCATGGGATGAAATTTTTAAAGAATTGGATTTCCTGAATCATTTTTAGCACCACACACACATACTTTGGATTATGATCCTTGAGGGTGACCTTAAATTTACTATAAGTAATTAGTGATTTTTATTAATCTGTGAGTATAGTAACAAGATTATTCACAATTTGGACATAGTCCACACTATCTGAACTAATTAAATCATGTGTGATTAGTTTCATAATTTCTTTAGTGGGTGTTTTGTTAATTTATAAATGAAATATGAGTGCCTAACCATTACATCAAATATAAAAGTGACCCTCAACACTATGAGTCCAAGATATAAACTAAATAGAAGTTAAGTTATTGATCATTGTGAAGTTATGACTTTAAATTGGACACACTATAATTCATAACTCCCCCTAACAAGGTATGTTTTCATACTAAGTGGGGCTAATAATTGGTATCAGAGAAAAAATTTCTCTATTACACTACATTAAAGTTATCAAATATTCATATTCTTACAATTTATCTCAATTCCATATATAAATTTTTATTTTTATAATATGTTTGTTTTTAATAAAAAAAATTAAAAGGAAAGAGAGGTTTATGTTTGATTTTTATTATACTAATGAATTCTTATATATAACTATTATGGAAGGATTTTTTTATAATTATTATAATATAAGTGATGGAAAATGAAAAAAAAACATGGTTTTTATATATTCAGTTTCCAATCCAAGAAAGTGTTAAAGAATATTTGAAAATAAATATATATAGTAGAGTCATGCATTATTGAATATCAAAGTAGATATGGGAAATTTCGGAGAAGTTATATAGATAATTATTATTAACCAGTTAAGAAATATTTTACGCATCAAGTATTTCTAATTTAAGATAATAGGTTGAAGATATAAATATCATGAAAATGGATTAATATTAGAAGGATAAAGTCTCATGGGACCTATCTTGGAACTTGAATTCATAGTGTTTCTTACTAAAATTATATATAAATAAGAAGTGATAATAAAAACATTCCATGTAAACAAGGTTGAAATTTTTCGAGGTTATTATCAATATAAACTTCATTATTTAAAGGATGAGATTCAACTATTGGAAAATAAAAGATAAAAAAAAGTAGTAGTATGATGGATTTGAATCTCATAATGAAAGAGTAAGAAGGTGAAATGAATTCACTTGTATAATAATAATTATTTTATGGTAAGATGATTTAAATCCATCATAACTATTAAAAATGGTCATCTAGAATTAAAATAATGAAATGTTTTTTAAATTTCAGATAATATGTAACTATAAGTGCTTTATTCGAGAAGAAATTTTATAAAAAGCTAAATACTTTTATAAATGAAAATAATATATTTAACATGAATTTATTGGAACATGATATGATATAAAAGCCTGATGAAGAATGTAATTCATTATCTATGATAAAAAAATATCAATCTTGGTTTACAGATTCATCAAAGATAGAATTTGAAAGAAAAAAATCAAATAATTTGGATTAATAAATGAAACATGAGGAGGCATTAAGAAAATAGAACTACATTTAGAATATGATAAAGATTATATGGGAATATGTACTATAATTATTACTATTTTGGTCAATTGGGACACAAAATAGATTGTTATAAGAGTGTCATAGAAATTTTTATCTTAAGAGATGTTAGAATAAGTGTTATACAAACTACCCACATAAGGTTTAATAGAATATAATATTAAAGTAAATAAGAGTAGGATATATAAGAATTTTAATACACAAACATTTTTAAGAAATGAAATGATTTTTTTTTGTATAAAAAAAATAGGGAGGAACATTTACTCTTATATTAACATGATATAGAAAACATAAATTGTTAAAAAAATAATAAAAATAAAAATTCAATGATTACATGAAATAAGATGTATTCCTTTTTGGTTTTCACCAAAATAAAGCTCCATGTAATTCAAGTAGTGAAATGGGATAGTCATGTACAACTGGTATTTTATAGACATTTCCCACTATTAAGTTGAATCATAAATTTAAGATGGATCCTAAAGGAGGAAAAGTGATAGATAATCATGAGTCATACTTGAGTAGCATGAAACTAAATTGATCCACTGAGAAAATTATATATAGTCAAATTGTGAAAGATAATTATAAGTTGAGTTAAGAGACTCTCCATCTACCTATTAGTAAGAAATATGTAATAAAACACTCTTATTTACCCAATTTATTTTATTATGAATATAATATTACACTTTAAAGGGGATATAATTATTTTAGTTAACTATTTGTAAAATAAGAAGCATGGATTTCTTTATTGACAAATGAATTTTATTTATTTAATTCCATATATGTGAATACCTATATTATATAGAATCTATTGATGTAGCTATTTTGATTAAAAGAGGAAATTTTGCTGACTAAAAAATAGAAGAAAGACTCCCATGCATATTATTTCATAGTTTATAGGGAGTTTAATACAATAATAGTATAAAATTTAATATCATGTAAAAATTTTAAGAGAGTTTAAAATAAAAAAAAAATTGAGATTACTAACTAGTTATCTTATTTCATACATCAACCCATTACTCAAGTAGGCTTAGAAAACTGGATAAGTGAATTTTTTTCTCAATAGTTACTCTTCGGTTATATGAAGAATGAAATCATGATAATATATGATGTTTGCGAATTAAAAGTTATATATGTAATTTCTTTTTATTTTATTTCCAAATACATAGAGATATATTGGTTTAGTTGAAAATTAAATACAATGGAGGAAATTATTGGAGATCATGGATTTTGTATGGTTGGATTTTTTGATAATTAGTTAATATGAATGATATCATATGACTCTATGAAACGTATTATTTATATATTGAAGTGAATGTTAATATTATGTGGAGTTTGTACGTTGAACATTATTGGAAACATGGATTAAATTAAAGAATTAGTGGAATAATGGAATTCATATAAAATAAGATCACAGTTAAGGGGATTGGTGGATTAAGGGATTTTTTTTATTATGGGGAATTTATATATTTGGGATTTATATCAGTAAATATTAGAATTTATCATGTGAAATTTAAATACAAATTGATGAAAGAATGAGTGTATTAGAGACATATCACAATGGTAGATATTTTCATTGATAATGACATTCATATGGAAATATTAATTGATAAATTTGAATCAATACAAGGGGTATCTAGTTTCTTTAATATTCAATAAAATTCCCAATACTATAAATAATATTCAAGATTATCTGGTGACCTTGGATATAATCAAGCAGTAATATATTGGCTGAATTTGATTTTAAGAAGGATATAATTAATATTTGAGAGAATCTGCTTTGATATCATGTGGATCTATCAAGATATAATGTATAGTGTGATATAGATTCTATAAATAACCATTCTTCTAATTGAAATTACCACAACTAATGACATGGGGAGAACACCCTCAGTGATAATCATGTAAATAATGAATAAATTAATACATGAATGTTTCAGATGGAAACATAATCATGACATCATATATAATGGGAATCATGAGCGGAAATAATAGGATATCAGAGATAATGAGATGTATCATATTGAATATAGATCTATATTCCAATTGGTGATATATAATAATAAATGGTATTAACATTTTGAAATAAATATCATGCACATTAATGGGGCCATATTATCAAGGGATTCTTGATGACATATTTTACATCGCTTCATATTTCGAGAAGGCTTGTTGTTAAATTTACCATGTAAATTAATATAAGGAATTATATACACTATTTAATGGTATTAAAGGAACTATATTATAATCCAAATAAATAATAAAATCATGAAAATTATTTTTTCAAGATTTATGAAGGTTGGCTCATGGGTTTATATGGGGAATTCACTATCTATGACATATGAATTGAAACGGGGGATAGCTTGAAAATTATATAAGTGATATGGATATCATATCCATCTATTGGAAATATTATAAGAAATATATTATGTCATTAATAATGATAAATGAAACCATTTTTAGTGATATGAGTAACATGTAAAATGAACTAATTGAGTAGTATATTGCAACAGATGATAGGTATATATCATTATATTTGATCAAATGATCCATTTCTATGAAATAATAAAAAATTGATACTATATAAAATGATAAAAACTAAACATTAAATAAATATAGGGTCATAGATGAATACATTTCCTTTCATATTCATTGAAAGTGGAAAATGTGAAAAAAAAACCATTGATGACTTATATATCATAATTGAAAATATTGGTATGTCATTAGTAGAATGATTTCATAAGAATCCATATTCAGGTTAAAGCTTATAATTTGATCTAGAGTCATCAAATAAAGTAATTAAATTTTATTTGAAATATGGTTCATGCAAGGATAGTAAACGTGAAGGGCACATGGAAAGTGAAAAGAAAAAATAATATTGGTGAAAATAAAGAAGGATTGAGTGATTTTTTCATATCAACTAGTTTATAAACTATTGATGAAGTTTTTTGATAATGTGGGATATATAGAACGCATGAAATGAAAGATAGTGACCATATTAGAATCCCCTATAATTAATGTAGTTAATGGAACATGGGAGGTGTTTGAGTTTTTATATTTTTGAACTGATTCAAGGGGAGTTCAAAATTATCTCTTAACATATACAGATAATAAAATGATGGTGGTGATCCATGTAGAGAGATTATATAGTAATTATGGTTTTAGAAGAAGTGTGGATTTGGAGTGTTTTATATACATAATAAAGGAAGAATTAAAAATTGGGATAAGGGGTATAGAGAGTTATTGGAAATTGTGTATTAGAAAATATAAATAAAATAAAATATATGGTTAAGTGAGAGTGAGTCACATGCTCAGTAATTTTTCTAAAATAAATTATTTTGGATTCATTATTTTTCATGAATCATTAGACACATTTGGTTTTATTTGTAATTACATGAAGTTTTGTTAGTCATATCTTGGTGTGGTTTTAACTTATGAATCACATGTTTTAGATAATCTAATTATAAAACATTAACTTATGAAACATAATGAAATCACTTGAACTCATTAAAATGGTATATTGGGTTAGATATTTCAATTTATTAAAAATTTATAGTTGTTCTCAAACTCCAAAAAGTTAATAATTGAGAATTTTGTTAATAAAAAATCCTATTAATATAGATTGAGGCTTCATGAAACTAGAGATGGATCATTTGTTAATTTATATTCATTGAAGATTTTTGAAAAATATCTATGCTTAATTTATTTCATTTGTGTGTTTGATTTTATTGTATTCTTAGAAATTTTTATTATGAGCAATTTATTCTAAAATATCTAATATTTTTTATTTTTGTTGTTTTCTTTTGATATTATTTGATCGAAGATATTTTTGTGAAAGGAATTTGTGATTATAAACTTGAAGTTTGAGTAAGTATAGGAATAAGACTTTCTATAGATTCTGTGATCAAACAACACCTCAGGGATATATCTTTTTGTTTCCAATGTCTATTTAAGAATTATAGGGATACAACATGTTCTTACAAATATTTTTCAAAGGGGTTTCCAATTTTAAAACATGTTATATCCTTTGGATCTGTGTTCCAATCCTTCTATCAAATTGGAATAAAATTGAAGAGTTCAATTAATTAGAATTGTTTATAATCTTTAACAAAAAATTAAAGGCGTTTATAGATTGATATTTTGAACTTTACTAAATTGTTTTATTCTTTGTTTATTCTCATTTCATTTGGTTTATTTACCTCACACTCTTCTAAACTAATTATTTATTTATTTCCAAAACACTTATTACTATTATAATCAAAAAAATTAGAATTTATAATATATAAAATAATTATTACCTAGTGTGTGGAAATTATAAGTTTGATTTATACTTTAATTCACCCATCCCCCGTGAAAAATTCATTTATGGGATGGAATTTGGTATCAGATAATGTTATTTTTCCTATATACAAACATTTATTTTAGAAAAAGATTATTTTTTTATAAAATATTGACTACCTATCAAAACTTTGGAAAATCTTCATCCTAGTAATCCACTTATCTTTGATGGGTTTGATTATGAATATTAGAAATATTAGATTAAGACCTTTGTGATAAATACTAGAGTTAATAACTTTTAAATGATGATTGGTAATTATAAGATTCCTAAGAAGGAGATATCAACTTTTACTTGAGAATTCAAGGGAATTATAATGTCTGAAATACTTTTTTGTGTTCAATGACCCTGAATATCTACAGCCATATATATTCTTATAAAACTACTAATGGTATTTTGTTAAATATATAGATAACTTATTTTAGAAATTATATTGTTTTATAGACTATAAAGGATATGTTATGAGTATATTATCAGGTGTTAGATTTTATTCTAGGATAATTATTTTCTCAAATGCATCAATCATTTATGACTATGCTGAAAAGATTAAAATATCGTAGTGAGAAGAATATTAAGATTAATAGCTTATGTAGAAGATTATTTAAATACTTATTATGGAGTGGGAGTATAAAATAACTATGATTGATGACACAAAACATCTTACTAAATTAATTATTGATGATATAATCAAAATACTGATGATTTATAATAATATATTAAAGGGAGATATGTAGAAGGATAAATGGAATAATGGGGTTGTGTTTTCTACTATAACTTCTAAAACTAATAGTTTGAGTCCTACTATTTAAAATCATGATACTAATCCTCATTTTGATAGTTGTAATGTATAGATTAGTGAAGGTGAATTTTATCAACTAATATGGTGTCAACCCCCCCCCCATTAGAAACCCTCCTAGGTCAGTAGTGAAGAAGAGGATGACCTCTGAATCCATCCTCTAATAGGTCATAGGTTGATGACTATCCCCAAGGCTATAAAATTCATAAAATTGCAGGAATTACCCTCCATATAAAATTCATGAAAAGTTATAATATCCAAAAATTAACTACATTACATAAAAAATAATAAAATATCCCAATACATGAATTTAATATCATATGATGTAGAAACAAATAGAAAAATACTGCAACTAGCACCTAGTTAGTGACCACGAACACCAACATCTCCAGAGAAACTCAACAAGATAGTAACATATGGCTCGATAACCAACCAACTTTTATTGTATTTAAATATATATATATATATATATATATATATATGGTATGATCATATAAATATATTAAATATGATCCTCCACAAAACCCTCCTGAAGATTTGAAAGAATCATGATAAAGTTTGGTGAATAAACAAAGGAAACTTACTCATTACCTAAGCATGTAAAACTATACCCAAACCTCACTAAGGATAAATTATTAATTAATTCAAAAAATTGGTAAAATAATATAAAAAACATGTGTGTGTGTGTCTGTGAAAGGAAACATGCATCCATATTCCCACTAAAATAGACACCCTCACCCAAATATCTTATGTCTTGGTGCTCTAATTTCCTTCATAAGCCATCCTGGACATCTGGGAAATGATATCGTAGCCACATAATCATCTCATGATGAACCTCATGCACACATATCTTAGACACATCCACATCACATCAATAACCAATTAGTAAGTTCAAAAAAATTCATAGCATAGGTATCATGCACTATACCTCTGGCCACTACAGGTCGTGCATGTACACCTGTTGTAACCGTAGTCACTATAGTTAAAATACATTCATATACTGTAACCCCAAGATTATACACCCCACACATATATTCATGGTAAAACCATGATCAATAATAAACCATATAAGCACACTTCATATACCTTAATTCATCACATCATGTACATACCTATATACTTTTCTACATTCAGAAGAGAGATTGACTCAAGGGAGTATTTATCCATCCATATCCTTGACAACATGGATATTTTTGAAAACACCAAGAACTAAAATCTAATATGGGTGTAAGCTACCTAAGAAACTCATTTTGTGGAGAGTATAATATAATAGAACATAATTATATATCACCCATAACCAAACTATAGAAAACTACCAAGAATTATACTCAAACTATAGTTTTCATCCCCCATGACAACCCGACTGTCGTCACTAGGCTCTAGAAAACTAGACCTCATATAAGCATATAGGTGTCAAGGACTATCATTAACCAAATTAATTTTTAAATTATAAATTACCAATAATTGATTAACCATGATCATTAATTCTAGTTAAATCAATTCAACTAACCAAAATCCAATGTGATTTTTAGTTCAACATCATAGTTTCTAGATTTTCAACTCATGATATTAGAGTATTCATTCCAACTCAATCAAATATTTCCTATTATTTAATAATTTAAAACATCAATACCCAATACCATGAGTTATTTATATTTCATTTATCATTAAATAATCATAAGTATTCTAATATGTAACCAAACCTATCTCATAGAGTGATAGTTCTCAAAAGAACAAGTATACTATATCAAGAAGGAAATAATTATAGTAACCAATAAAAAATAAAATAAAAAATTGGAAATTACAACTCACAACAAATTAAAACAAACATATCATAATACTAAACATAATGGTTTAGAAAACATGAAGGTATGAATATAAACCTATTCCATCCATTTCATTCCACCATTATCAGCATTAATCTACTGCCACAACTTGTTCAAGACAATTCATTCCTCAATGATTCATCTAAACATATTAGGTTTCATAGTAATACATAGAAAATAAATTATCATCCTAAGTTATATACATTATAATGAAACATATTTCAATTACAACAAATTAATGGGGAATAAAGGGACATAATATTAATCATACAATCCTATAAAACAAGGTTGGGATTCAAAAAATTCCTAAACATTTAATTCTATCAAACAATTTTTTTCTTTAACAACATGAATTAAATGATTCATTGTGATAATATTTTAATATCCAAGTATTATATAAAAAATAGATATAACATCTATAATAATTCAATGGAAACAAATCCTCTTATATTCAGTATTTAAGGAGAGAATAATATACTCAAATCATATACCTTCTTCATTATTCACTTCATATTACTAACATTAAGTGGTCTAAACAATTTCATTATTCCATATAAACTAAATAGAAATAAAAATTTCGTTTAGGATAAATCACACTATTTAGTAAATATTATAAGGCATTGTTAAAATATAACATAACTGCTTGAGAATCATAACACCCCACCAATATCTTTCATTTCTTAATTTTTGGATTATTATCTTCATTAGCTTGATTCCGCTACTTACTCAAATAATCATAGGCATGATACTTCCACATAAATATATAAACTAAGGATAATTTAAAAGTCTCTTAACTTGATACAAATCCCTAAGTAATATTGCATAAGAACATAGCAATCAAGGAATCAATCATTGTTAACATTGATGGAAACCGCCTTGAGTTTTGTCCATAGTGAACCACTATAAAACCATACTTTAAAAGTTACCAAAAATAGAGAAATATCATAATATAAAACCTATATAATAAATGTTTACAAGGAATAAGAGAATAATAACATAATAAAGTACCTCAAATCAAGAGGTCTTGTTCCTGACTATAAAGCCTCGGTCATTATTGAAGTGTATTTCCCTTTAAATTTCACCCTATGTTGGTTTCATTTCTTTTTTGATGTTTCATATATGTGATTATTGGGATATGGAGAGGATATATTAATTTTTATAGGTCTATAGGCAAAAAAATATATAAAACGATAACTATAGAATAGGTTTCACAGTTAGTGCTAATCGTTCACCCTAACCGCGTAGAGAGGAAATGTGGGAATACAGTTTGTAGAACCTTGTGAAGTTCTCTAGAAAAACATGAAAACCTATAATAAATTTTTAAAGGGTTTGACATAGTTCTCAAATGGTTTTACCAACTATATATCCAAAATATATGAAGTATGGTTCCTAAAACATTGGGAACCACACGATTAGTGATTAGTTTTTTGAAACATGTAGACTTAGAAAAGTGTAAATTGCATATATTTATTTCATTATTTTAAAACCCAAAATCCCTTATTTATCTCCTCCACTTATCCATAACTTCTTCTATGTGAACCCCGCTTTCCCTCATCCTTCCTTTTCAAATTTTTCATTCTTTCATTGGAATATTTTTGTGTTGTTTTTCACTATAAGATTTTTAGGGTAAGGTTATACCTATGTATCCACTCTTTCTCTATTTATTTAATTATATTTTTTCTCACTCTATTTATGGGTATTATGACCAATTTTTTGTTTTCTGTATACTTTTTCATTTATGTCCATTTGAACCCAAACTATTGGCTGATATCAAATGAGTAGGAATATACAATTGTAAAGAAGGTGGTCTTGAAGCTATACTTTAAAAGTATCACTATATTTAAATGTGTATAATGTTTGGTCTCAATAAAATATTGTTAATTTGAATAAAAATATAATTAAATTTATTTTATCCCTGAATTATGAAATTTAACCCCACTATAGGCCACAAGTATTATATTGGAATGTTAGATTGAGACTTTATCCACCCATGAGGTTTTTTTACTTTGAAAATAAAGTGGGTAATTGTTTAGGGGGGGATATGGGTTATATAGGTTATGTAATTGAACATGTTCATGGGTTGGGTATTCTTAGGATGTTCCCTAAAATCTTGTATTCATTTTTATCATGTGAACCTTAAAATAATTGAATTAAATTAGAAAATAAATGGATTTAATAATGGTTCATAATTCCTTTGAAACTCTACTTGGATTCAAATTATGATTAATGGTTTGGAAATACATGTACACGCTCCTTGACTTTAGATCATGACTATTAGTTTTTAATATCTTGTACATGATCCTTGGATTCAGATATTGAATATTGGTTTAGAATACCTTATAAATGATCCTTATATTTGTTTATGTGTTTATGGTTACTATAATCAGAGAAATGAAGCATAATCCAAAGTAAGTATGGTGAATCCCAAGTTCCACCAAGGAATATAAGAATAGAAAATAGTTTTATTTATTTATTTTTTTTACTTAATTTTATTATGAGCATCATCACGTACTGTATAATAAGATTGGATATGATTTAGATGTTTTTTTTAGTGGCCTAATAGGTCATACTCACACCCTACTCAAGCTGTTGATTGGTACCTAAGAGGATTTTATGGATTCATGATAGTACAAAGGAAATAACCGTATGAATGATGATTGATTTAGATAGCTTGGATAGTACATGGTAGATTCAGACTAGGATAAGAATTGGGACCATTTTTTGGTGAATTTTTCTAGTTATTTTTTATTATTATCGGGATTTTTGTGTATATGATTTGTTTAGGATGTATGACTTTCTTGACATGTACATATCTTATTTTAATATAGCATTGATTGTGTTTATTTATTTGAATTTTTTTTGATTTATTTACTAATTATCTAGATTTATATGATTATTATTATTTTTATTATTATTGTACTCTAATATGATGGTATATTTTCCCTATCATATCATATTATACCCTCAGTACTAGTCAGCAACCTTTGTTGCATGGGAAGGCATGCCTAAGGTCATGTGGAACCACTAACTGAGATGCCAATTAGTGATATGTAATTAGGGATTACATAAATGGTATCAAGTCACTTTTATTTTGTCAAACTATTTGTATAAAGTGTATATGTTATAGGGAATTATCGTAACATAGTACAGAACTCATGTTTGGGAGTATCTAAGACATTTATAAGGGATGTCCACATTTTCAGGGATAGAATTACAAATTTTGTTTCTATTTTACTATTAACCAATTTTAACTTGAGTGATGCACATGATTTTGAATTTATTATTTATGGTTTTTATCTATTGGTTGGAATGGAAAGGGGGTGTGTGTTCATCCATCGTATATAGAATGTAGGAATCACATATTATCTATCTATTTTTCTTTGAATGGTTGTTTAGTTATGATGCTTGGGTCAGTTATTTAAATTGTTAGTAGCAATTTATATGGTGCTTTTCATATAACATTATGGTGTAATTTACTTAACCAATTATTTAAATGGTTAAAATTTTATTATATAATAACTTTTATAGTTTATTATGTTTCATTTTCTAAATAAAATACCAATTACAACTTATAAATTTTTTTCCAATATAAATTTTAATTGAATTTCATTTAACTGAGGCTCAATTATGAAAATATGATTCAAATAAAATTGAAAAGTGTGATGAAATGGATACTATGTTTATAAGGTGGACCCTATTTGTATATGGATTTGATTGTGTGTATGGGTTTATAGGGCTCATGAGAGCACCCGAGTTATAAGATTCATATGGTATGAGGTGTATAGAATAATGGGAGTTATATCTGTCATCAATTTCCTTGAACTATGATATCAATATCCTTTATAGTAACACATTATAAGGTATTTGTTTAGAATTTTAGATAAATTTCTCCATGATTGATTCTTATATAGTGCTAGGAGGGAGGATATGATTATTCCCAGAAGTTGGTTGGGCAATATCCTTATATAGTGTTGGGTTAGAATATGTATGTTTAGCTCTGAGAGAGAATTTTTTTAGTTTTATAGTGGATGTAGAGACAGGATCCATGAGTTTTTAAAATGATGTAAGATATTACAATATTTTTTTAATATTTGTCATTGTTCTCTATGGAGATTTTTCTCTAGGTGGATGAGTATGATGTAGATTCTATACAAATGTTCTTTAATCATTTGGAAAGACTCCCAGAGAGGAGGGTAAAGCTTACCACATATATTCTTTTTTGACCAATGAAGCAAAGGTGGGACTTCATGGTATAGGTAGATCGGTATATGGGGATGATGTGGAAGGACTTCTAGAAAAAGTTCTTTAACCACTTATTTTTTGATATATTAAGTTATGATAGGGCTAGGGATTTAATGCAACCTGAGTAGGTAAGTATTTTTGTGATGGACTATATTGATCATTTTACAAACTTACAGTGGTTTTATATTTTGAGAATAGGGGATGAGGTGATGAGAGTGAGTCATTTTGAGGATAGTATTTGGTATCCAATACGAGTTCAATGTATTTTTTTCACATGTATACCATTTCATAGGTAGTGAATCAATCCCTTATATTTAAGAGAAACCTAAAGGAAGCTTGATGTTCTGTGTAGGTGGATTCTATGAAAGGTTTCATTAGTGGGTCATCAAATAGTAGGAAGCATTGCTTCAATGGGTCCTTTCATGGTAGAATTAAGTAGGATAGTTAGTGTGGTAATCCATATCCTAAAAATGAAATCTCAATGAGGATCCATATATTTGGAATGATTGTCCACTATATTTTTCTAAGTAACCAGCCACCGTTATAGTGTCAATACTTAAAAAGTATGGGTAATCTATAGAGATTATATAGAAATAATTAGTAGATTCCTAGAAAATGGGATTTTGAAAGGTGTGGGGTTCTATAGTTGGATCAACTATTCCATGGTAGGCATAAAGATAGAGTTTGATTGTCTATTTGATTCAATGTGTTATACATGGTGCCCAAGGGAAGGAGCAGTAGTGAAAATAGGGTGGTTTGGTATAGATGAGTCAGGTAATGAATCAGGTCCATGGTACATTCCATCTGCATGTTATTCATCCCACCCCTATAGAGAAGGATGTGGGACCTTCAATATTATGAGTTATTATTCTATTTAACACTATGATAGATTCTGCATTATTTCACATCGGTTATTCACATTATTTCATAGCTTCCCAGTTCATTGAGGGTTTGGTTTTAGCCATGTAATATTTCTATAGATTGTTTTATATTAACACACCCATTGGGGTGTGATCAGAGGTAATTATTCATTATAGATAATACATACTCAAGATTAATGGACATCAGTTTTTATGGTATTTATTCATATTGGAGATAAAAAACTTTGAATTGATTATTAGAATAGACTATTTAGTGTCGTACCAAGCCCATATTAATTGTTACCATCAATGGTGTATTTCACATCTCTCAAGGTTAGTAGTTACATTCATGTTAGAGAGTGGGATATTTAGGAATATCATGCAAGACTTAGTCACCAATAGCTAGGTTAGATCATATCTTTGGATGTTAGTCTTGTATTAGATGATGGGGGAATACAGTAGGCATTTCATCATTTTATTTTTTATCAATTCAATGATGTCTTGATTAATGATTTCTCAAGATTACCATCTGATATAGAAGTGGATTTTATCATTAAGAATATGTCATGTGTAGATATTATTTTCATTTTTCACTATATAATGGATCCTATGGAGCTGTGGAATCTTAAAACATAGTTAGAGGACATAGATCCCAAGATATTAATTTGAATAAGAACATCAACTTGGGGTTATATAATCCTTTTTCCAAAGAAGTTGGATGGTTCCTTTAGAATTTTTATTGACTATCAGGATTTAAACCGAATGATAATTAAGAACTGATATACACTACCTCATATTGATCACTTTTTTATCAACTTAGGGGGTCCTAAGTATTCTATAAGATAAATTTGAGATCAAGATATCACCAGTTGGGGGTGAGACCATCAAGTATACCTCGTACTGCCTTCAAGAGAAATTATAGTCTGTATGAGTATATGGTGGCATTGTTCATCCAAAAAAAATTCACCAGTGGTATTTATGGATTTGATGAATTGGAATTTCCACCCATACTTGGACAAATTCATAGTCATTTTTATCGATGAAATTATCATGTTATCAAATTTGAGAGAGGAGCACAAGAAGTATCTAGAGGTTGTTTTGGGTACACATAGGGGGAACCAACTATATGTCAATATATCCAAGTTCTGCGTTTGGATCAATGAGGTATACTTCTTAGAGATTATTATATCTATTTTGGGAGTGTATGTAGATGTTATGAAGTTTAGGGTGGTTATTTATTGGGTGTGTCCCAATAATGTCATTGATGTGCATAGTATGTTGGGATAATATGGTTATTATCATAGATTTATCAAAGGATTATCCTATTTAGAAATGAAAATGATAGGTTTTACTAAAAAGGGAGTGAATTTCATTTTTTATAATTCTTACAAGAGTATTTTTATATAGATGAAGGGAATAATGACTACATCATTGATCTAGAACTTACCTAATCCTAATAGGGAGTATATTATGTATTGAAACACATCAGGGTTCGGTCTAGGAGAATTATTGATACAGGACAGTCATGTGGTCATGTATGAGTCTAGAGATCTAAAGTTGGATGAGTGAAATAACGCTACATAATACCTTGATCTATTCGCAGTAGTTTATTCCTTGAGATATTAGTGGAAGGTTAGAAGTTTATGGTGTGTACCAACAATAAGATCCTAAAGTATATCTTCACATAAAATAACCTAAACCTTAAGTATTAAAGTAGGTTAAAGTATATAAAGTCTTTTGATTTTGAGAAGGATTACACCTCTAGAAATGGAAATGTGGTTTCAAATGCTTTAAGTTGGAAAAAACATACCAGGTTAGTCCAAGAGTTCATCAACAAGTGGAAGTTGATGGACCTCTTTATAGATATGAATTTGGATATTTAGGGGTACCATGGTCAAGAGAAACTTATATCCTTATACATGAATCATTATCTTATAAACAAAATAAAAAAGAAGAAAACTGTGAGATCTTAGGATTTTAGTCAGGGGGATATTATATATGGTGGAGATCCACCAATATACTAGACCTTTTAAAATTAAATTATTTTCTATGTTAACAGGTGTGTCTTGGTTACCACGGGCATGCGTAAAGAGATGATGCAAGATTTGCATGTCTTGGAGTGAGTGGTTGTGGAGACCCACACTTTATGTACAAGGAAATTACATTAATTTTTTAGAATACTTAATACATAACAAAAACAGACACCCAAGGACTGTAATAGTTTAGTGTCTTTGGAAACTTAGAACATAATCTTCTAATCATGTTGAAAGATCTTCAACATCTCCCATAAAGATATTCCCCTTTGGTTTTATTACCTAAAACCTTTCTTTATATCTTGGGGAAAAGAAAACATAAAAAAGGGTGATCTAAAATTCTCAGTAAGGGTAAACATGGAGAACATAAAACAATCCCTAAACATTTGAATGTAAGAACATGAATATAAAACATCAAAATCATGGGTAATGACATAAATCTTGGCAGTTCATAAGGCATATATCCTAAAGGAATATTAATCACGATAAAATAGCATGGGAATAAAAAATGTAATTTTGGAAACCATTAATCTCGTGTTATGATTTCTATAGTAGCCAAGCCATTGCTGCGAAGACCATCATAGTGTAAAAAGTCCATTACTGAACTGGGTTTACTTGTCGTTCCAGCCCTGTATTACTGAACTAGATTCACTTGTTGTTCCAGCCATGTCTATATCATGAGATATAAATATTTACCCAATGCATTGGAGGGAGATATAGATCCCACCCATCTCATAATGAAATCATTCTTACTTGTGCCACAAAATAAACATAAATCATTCATCATAGCCCAAATAATAAAATGGGTTTCATAAACATCATCCCATCATAACGTAATCCATATAAAACAATTGTATATCATTTCATCATGATAATAATCAAACCATATAAATAATAAATACATTATACTTGAAACAAAATCATACTAAATAAATTCATCTTATATAGAAAATAGTTTTGACAAAACACTTAAAATGAATTCTTGAGGAAAATATCATTTCTTCTTCAAAATCATTTTCTTTTCACAAAATGCCATTCAATTTTAAAAGAAATAAATTTTTGTTGAAAATAATCATGAAATATTGTAGAGGAAGCTTCATGAAAATTAGGTTTTATGAAACCGTAAAAATTCTTTCATTTCGTATAAGTTAAAAAAACATTCTCCTCGAACTTTTTCTAGAAAAGTCAAAAAGTTCATCGTATGAAAAACAAAATAAAGATTCATTCCATAACACAATGTAAAAGTCAAATAGGGGTAAACATGACTTTAAAAATACATGTAATAATATTAAACAATTTATGAAAAACATTTTTATGTACATGGAATAAAAATATAACCCCAATAAATACTTACGTATAAGCAATCTCAGAAAAAAATGATATTTGAAAAATTATCCATTAACTTATTTCCAAATTCTTCCATATGTGTTTGATACTCCTGTATAGTAGGTTTAAACATGTTATTAACTTGTAATAGAACCATAATAATATTTATGATATCATATATGATTCACTTAGGACTTTATATTACCCGTTCTTTTGTAAATTCCATGTTAAAATAGCGTTTTGGGTAAAATCGTTTCATTTATCGTACATGTTTCAACTTATTGTTCTTAATATTATTTATTATATCCTGATTTACTTAATTCAAAAATGTAAAAAATTATTTATATATATTATATATTCAGCATATAAATATATATGATAGATCGATAAATAGAATGAAATACACCGTTCATGGAGACGGTAGGTCGTACGTACGCATGAACGCTATTTCCGTTTCCTTATTAAATTGAATGAAATTAAGTAAATGAAAAATATATGTAAATAAATCCAGTATCATTATTATGTAATATATTTCATTATTATTTATTATATATACTTTATAATCATACTTGAATGGTTAATTATGGAAAATGAATCTCATCGTGTTTGTGGAGACGGTAGTCCGTACGTACGCACGAGCGACAATATCATTCTTTTGATATTAAAATAAAACATAATTGGATGGTATATCATATATTAAGAATCATAATAATGTTATATTTATTATTTATATCATTTATACTCATTATTATACCCATCCAAATGATGAAATGTTTAAATAACAAGCTACACCACGACGTCGAGACGGTAAGCCGTACGTACGCACGTGTGGTGAATTTTTCATTCATAGGACGGATAAAATAACTAATATGGTTGTACAATTTTTATAATAACATAAAATTATATAGAAGATACTGGATTTATTATTTTATAATGGAAACAAGAAAGGAGGAAGTGGAAGAAGCAAGGAACTTGAAATAGGTGGTGAGATATTTACCTCTTCTTCGGGTTCTTCCTTTTGATTTGATCAAAAGGGCTCCTTAAATTGGATTTCTGACTAAAGGAAGGCCTCTATGGTAAATTTAGGACGGTTTATAGGGTATTTGGGTAGGGGTTTTCTTAGCCAAATGACTTTAGAGGTGTTAATAAGAGATAAGTGGGAGTACACTTTTATAAGAGGGGTGAGGGGCACCTTTGGAAAAACATAAAATATTATTTTATAATAAATTTATATTCGGTTTATAATGGCTCCAAAGTGACTTATTTTGAGGATAGGGTGGGGATGGGTAGAATTCCTCTCAACCAATAAGTTTTATACAAGTTTATGTTGCCATTTTAACCTTATCATTTATATTTAACTCTAAGTAAAATAATTTAACTTTTACTGTGTCTTCTTGTATTCTTACACTATATGGTTAATAAACTTAGTATAAAATTCCAATAGAACCCCCATTGGTTCAGTAATGTCATATATATTATTATATAAGCCTTTTGGCCGAAACCTAGATTTTTAGGACCATTATATCAATTAATAATATAATATTTGTTTTAAAAACTCTTTTATTTCAATTTGGATACTATTTGGTATTTTGTTTTTTCTAAGTTCATAACAGCATTATTACTTCAAAAAACATTCATATAACCAATCCTAATATGTTATAGTAACCTAGAAAATTATTTTAATTCATAAAAAGTATCAAATTACATTTATTTGGATATTTATAATATTAATTATGTTAATATTTCGTTAATAAGGTAATTACTGCATTATCATTGTGTCGTAAATAAATTAAATTATTTAATGTCTAAAAAATATAAATAAAATACCATTATGTAGGAAATATTTTTATATTTCTAATTAATATTTATAGTTGAATTTATCTTATGTATAACCCTATATCAAAAATGTTTTACTTATTAAACTTTGATTTTAATTCTTTTAACTCTTCTTTGAATTAAATGATAAAAAATGTCCTAATCTAATCCAAGTGGACCTAAATGGTCATATTTTATTCCTATGGTTTTTTTGGGTCGAATTAAACTAAACCAATAGAATTAGGACTTGTGTTAGGGTAATAATAATATCATTTTTATCCTTAATTACCCTATTTACTTTTAACCGTGGTAAATACAAGTAAAAAGTTATTGTTTACCAAAAATTATTTTTATCTAATTGAACCACATTTTACTCCTTGATATTAACCGTGTCTCTCAGATTTTTAAAATTCAACTCACAGAAGTAGTAAAATTAAGTTTTATGTAAATTTTCAAATTCTCCTAGGAGGTGGGTAAAAGATGGTAAAAATTTCAATAAATTTTTTATATATCTACAATTATTATAAAACGACTCCAATGAATTACATTTAACTTATATAGGTATTATATATCTATTTTGGCATAAAATAAATTTAAATAAAATAAATAATTATTTAAATAAAAATTCGGTTTTAAACTATAACTCAGTGTTTTCACTATTCATCAAAAATTGAAAGTTTTCAGAAAAGTACCAAAAATTCACCCTAAGCTAATTTCGATATTTTGAATCCAAAAATGAAGTCCATTTTGAAATATAAAATTTATAAAATTTTAAAAATTGGGTATTACTATACATAACAGCTATTTTATTTAATATTTCAATAACATATCATTGTTTAGTGAAACTCGGTATTGCGTACAACGCAAGCTAACGAGGAAGGTCGCTCTTGCGTGTAATGCAAGCCAAGAATAGTGTTGAGTATACTACAAGATAACACGGTGTTGTGTATAGTGAAAGATAATCTTGTTGTAGTATACAACAAAAGACATCAAAGAAATTAAAAAGAATAATTCTCATAAAATATCGAGGTGTTACATTCTACCCCCCTTAAAATGAATTTTTCCATCAAAATTCATTAGGGTTATAAATGGTTTTCTACTTGAAAGTTTCTTTCATAGAAACCCTCATCGTAAAAAGGAATAATGAAACAAAATTTTTAAAACAAATTATGAAACGTAATGATTACCCAAAGTAACTCATCACTGGGTTTCCACATATGAGAACATAGGTGAAAATATGGATATGGAAGAGAAATCTAACCATCAAGTTCTGATGGAGAGTGGTAGAGGACATGGATATGAAAAATCCAACAATCATAAAGCCATAAATTTTTGATGATCTAAGGTACCATCTGATTCATCGGTTATGAGGGTACTAGGACAACGTTTTTAGTTTTCAAGATCATTTCACTAATGTTGAAGAATTGTTGAATTAAAAGAAATACTTACTTGATTTTGGAACAATCTCACCGTTGGTCATTCCATGAACAATTTCCACTTCACATCTTAAAGAAATGAATTTGAATTTTTCATTCATGAAGTGTTAGCAGATCATGCGAGGGAATGATAGGTCATTCCATCTGTCTCTATCGCAAAAATATTAGCACAATTTATAAAATATACATAAGTCCATCTATGATGAGATTAATCGTATATGGTTGCTAAAATGGACTTATACTTCATTTATCATAATGCTTAATAAAATAAAACTAGTTTCTACTAACAAGGGACTTCCTCTAGGACAGTGGTAGGTGATAAAGGTCTGTCGCACTTCGGTTGTGGGTTAGATTCCCGCAACCTTGTCTGACGCGACGGGTTATCGCCCATCCTGCAGGTTGTCCTTTTTTCTAAAACTACGTTATTATAACATTCCTACAATAATATCAAAAAAATTAGCCTTAAACAATACAATCTTATGTCTAACTTAATTCATTCCAGTCTTCAGGCTTATCCAAAATACTTCGGTTCAAGCTCATAGTATAAATAAAACGATTACTTGAAAGGTCACATAATGTAGAGGCCCGAAGCTTGACGTACATGGAAATTACATTACTTTTGTGGAATACTTAATATATAACAAAAACAGACACACAAGGACCGTAATAGTTTAGTGTCTTTGGAAACTAGGAACGTAATCTTCTAATCATGGTGAAAGATCTTCAACATCTCCCATAAAGATCTTCCCCTTTTGTTTTCTTACCTAAAACCTTTCTTTATATCCTGGGGAAAATAAAACATATAAAGGGTGAGCTCAAATGCTCAGTAAGGGTAAGCATGGATAAAATAAAACAAATAATATACATTTGAACTTAAAAACATTAACATAATGTTTAAACATAAAAAGCTTGAGCAATGACATAAAACATGGAAGTACATAAGTCATAGATCATAAAGAAACATTAAGCATGATAAAATAGCATGGGAGTAAAACATGTAATTGTGGAAACCATTAATCAAATGTCATGATTTCCATAGTAGCCAAGGCATTGCTTCCAAGACCATCTTAGTGGACAAAGTCCCTTTCTGAATCGAGTTCACTCCTCGTTTCAGTCCTGTAACACTGAACCGGATTAACTTACCATTCCAGCCATGTCTATCTCATGAGATATAAATCTTTACCCAATTCATTAGAGAGAGATATAGGTCCCACCCATCTCATAATGAAATCATTCTTACATGTTCCACAAAATAAACTTAAAACATTCACCATAACCCAAAGAATAAAATTTGTTTCATAAACATCATCCCATCATCTCATAATCCATATAAAAAAAATGGACATTTCATCATAAGAAAAGTGAAACCATGTAAATCATAGATAAATTAAACTTGAAACATACCCATATTAAATAATGTAATCTTAGATGGAAAATGGTTTTGATAAAACATTTGAAATGAATTCTTGAGGAAAATATCCTTTATTCTTCAAAATAAATTTATTTTCACAAAACGTCGTGCAATTTTAGAAGAAGGAAATTTTTTTGAAAATAGTCATGAAATCTTTTAGAGGAAGCTTCATGAAAATAAGGCTTTATAAAACCTTAAAAAACCTTTCATGTCGTATAAGTTAAAAAAAACATTTTTCTCGTACTTTTACCGGAAAAGTCAAAAAAGTACCTCGTAATGTAAACAAAAGAAGGATTATTGACACACCATGTAGTAAAAGTAAAAAATGGGTAAAAAGGACTTTAAAAATACATGAAAACACTTTTATAAAACATGTACATGGATTATATAAATAACCCCAGTAAATACTTACGAATAAGAAATCTCGGATAAAAATGATATTTGCAACATTATCCCTTACCTTAGGTCTGATATGCTTCGTACGTATCCAAACCTCCTGTATAATGATTTAAATAATTTCATTGACTTATTACAGAATCATATTCATTGTTATTATATCATATATGGTTCACTTATGACTTTATATTATCCGTTCTTTTGTAAATTCATGTTAAAGTAGCGTTTTGGGTAAAATTGTTTCATTTGTCGTTCGTGTTTTAACTTGTAATTATTTATATGATTACTTAGATCATGATTACTTACATCCATAATGTAAAACATGATTTATATATAATATATATTCAGAATATACATATATATAATATATCGATAAATGGAAATAAATACACCGTTCATGGAGACGGTAGGTCGTATGTACGCATGAATGCTGTTTTCATTTCCTTATTGAATTGAATGGAATTAAGTATATGACATACATATATATGTACATAAATCCAGTAGAATTATTATGTCATATATTTCATTATTACTTATTATATATACTTTATAATCATTCTTGAATTGTTAACATGGAAAATGATTCTCATCGCGTCGTGGAGACGGTAATCCGTATGTACGCACGAGCGATGATATCGTTCCCATGGAATTGTATTAGAGTGTATGTATACTATTTAAAAATAAATATAACTTTATAATAATCATATATAGTCATTATTTACACCATTATACCCATCCAAGTAAGGTGGTGGTGGAAAATAGATTACACCACGGCGTGGAGACGGTATTCCGTACGTCCGCACGCGCAGTGATTTCATTTTCCGTAGGATGGATAGATGGTGAAATAGGGTTGTTTCATACATATAATAACATATCATTATATGAGTGATACTGATGTTTTTACTTCATAATGAAACAACTAAAGAAGAATAAGTATAAGAAGAAATAAAGTTGAAAGAATCGGTAACGGACATTACCTCTTCTTTGAAGCACCTCTTTGAGACCTCCTTTTAGGGCACTAAAATTGGTATTTGAAGAAGACCAGGACCTCTAGGATGTTTCTAAGGAAGTTTAGAAGAGACTTTTTCAGGGTTTGGCCGAACTTGAAGGCTCAAAGTGGTGTGAGGAAGAGAGAGGGGAGGTTCTCTTTTATAAGGGAGGAGAGGGGTACCTTTGGAAATATAAGAAATATTAGTTTATATTAAATCCCAACCCCACTTAAAAACTTCCAAAATGACTCATATCCGATTCTTAGATTAGATAGGGTTGTAATATCATCGATCAATAAAATTTAGACATGTTAGGAATTTATTTTAAACTTTATAAACTTGATTTATCCTTATTTAATCAATTTAATTTTATTTGTGGTAATAATATTCTAAATTTTAAATTATAACAAATAATTACTTATTTGTTGTTAATTGTCCATAATTGGATACTTCATAACATGTTAGACCATATAAATTTAAATTTATAATTTTTAAATATTTTTGTGATTTTTAAACAATTTTATAATATGTTATTTTTATAAAATAACAATAGTGTCAATTTTGACACTATTCATTTATTTGAATTTAAATAAAATATATACAGAATATATGTTCGAACTAAAAGCTTTAATAGATTCATAAAAGGTCATATGTATGTATAAAATTAGTGTATCACATTAAATAGTTCTTATAATATTTATTTTATTACTTTTAAAACCATTTATTTGGTTTATCTCTTAATAAAATAATTACTACAACATTTTTTTATAATTATTTAATATACATATTTTTTGCATAAAAATTAAAAATAAAATCTTATGATGAATAAAAATATATTAAATTTCACAATAATACTTTTACTTGAATTTATCATCTTAAAATCACAATATTTAAATTGTTATATTTATTAAATTATGAAGGTGAAAAATTTGGCATCATTTAAAATAAAGTAATATAAGTGTCATAATCGCTTTTATAAAGCTCCAAATGGTCAAATATTCGACCATTGGATGATTATGATTTACATTTAGATGCCCAATAAATTTGTTTCAGGTTTTTGTGCATTTTATGGTCACTATTATTTTAATAAAAACTATATTCTTGATTTTTCACTAGATAAACAATTTCTGCATCACTATTGTGTCATAATTAATGTTAATTAGTTAACCCATAAAAATTATAAATAAATTCAAATGATTTAGATAATTTTATTATCTTTCTTTATACTATTCATTTTCTAAGTTTTATTAAGTTTATCACTAAATTAAAATTATTATACTTATAAGATTTAAGAGAGTGACATGTTGTCACTTTCTTTGGTTTTAATAATAATTAAATTATTTTCATGGTCAAAAGTCCATAAAATGAATATAATTAGACCCTTAGGTGATATGGGTATACTTTTATCCATCCAATAGAATTTTGGCATGTGTTAGGGTAATTTTATAATATTATATTTACCCTTAGTTACCTGATTTACCTTTAACTATGGTGAATAAAATTTACCGTAGTTACAATTCATAATTCCCAAAAATAAAAAGTAGCCTATTAACATAATTTGGACCCACTGATTCCAAATATTGAATCCATTTTTCGAAATTCAATACACAAAAGTTGCAGAAATTAAATTAAAATTAATCTCGTTGTCGAAACAAAACGGGTTTTTGTTTAAAACATTGCAAAAGATTGAAATGATTTAACATAAGAATTCAAGGTAAAATCAATGCTATTGACATAAATTATATTAAATGGTAAAAATATATTCTATTTATACTTTAAAACCATTAAATATTATAATTTAACCATATAAATTATTACGATGAAAAAAGTTGTTTTTAATTAAAATATAGCGTGTTTTTACTATTCATTAAAATATGAAAGTTATCAGAAAAATATCAAAACTTTATCCAATGTAAATTTTTATATCCTAATTCAAAATAAGAAGTTTATTTTGTAAAATTGAATTTATAAACATGTCAAAAACTAGATTTAAAGTCGGTGCGCCATCAAAAGGCGGCAAAACTGCATTTTTTGAAAAATACTTATTTTACCCAAAAAATTTATTTTGTTCTTATACCATGCTCTAGAAAATGTGTAAGATGAATAATAATGTTATAAAATTCAAAATTTAGTTAATATTATTCATAACAGCTAGTTTATAATAATATTATAATAATATATCATTGTTTAATAAAACCTGGTATTGTGTACAACACACGCTATCAAGGAAGGTCGTGATTGCGTGTAATGCAAGCCAAGTCAGGGTTGCGTGTAGTGCACGACTCCTTTTTTGTTTCATATAACAAAATAAAACCATATTTCATTAATACATTGAATATATATATATATATACTCAATGTTGCGTAGAATAATTACCATCAAACAAACTTGAAATTGTGTGTAACACGATCCAAGATTAGTGTTTCATATACTGCAAGCTAATACAGTGTTGCGTATAACGCAAGATAATATTGGGGTATCATAAAACACAATACGTCAAATAAATTAAAAATAATACTTCTCATAAAATCTCGTGGTGTTACATTCTACCCCCCTTAAAATGAATTTCGCCCTCTAAATTTGTCGGGGTTATACATGGTTTTCTACTTAAAAGTTTCTTTAATTGCAACACACATCATAAAATGAAATACAAAAACTTAACTTTAAAAACTAAAGTATGAAATGTAATGGTTACCCAAATTAACTAATCATTGGGTTTCCATATAGGATAACATAGGTGAAAATATGGATATAGAAGAAAAATCGACCCATCAAGTTCTGATGGAGAGTGGTAGAGGACATGGCTGTGAAAAAGCCAACAATCACAAAGCCATAAATTTGTGATGATATAAGGTATCATCTAATTCATCAGATATAAGAGCACTATGACAACATTTTTGGTTTTCAGGATCATTTCTCTAATGTTGAAGAATTTTCGAATCAAAAGAAATACTTACTTGATTTTGGTACAATCTCACCATTGTCCGTGCCTTGAATAATTTACACTTCATATCTTAAAGAAATGAAGTTGAATTTTTCATTCATGAATTGTTAGAATATCATGTGATAGAATGATGATTCATTCCATCTCTTTCAAACAAAAGGTTAGAAAAAGTTATCAAATATACATAATTTCATCTATGGTGAGGTTAATCATATACGATTCCAAAAATGAAGTAATACTTCATATATCATACCTCTTAATAATATAAAACTAGTTTCTACTAACCAGGGACTTCCTATAGGCCAGTGGTAGGCGATAAAGGCCAGTCGCACTTCGATTGTGGGTTCGATTCCCACAGCCTTGTCTGACGCGACGGGTTGTCGCCCATCTTGCAGGTTTTCCCTTTTTCTAAAACTACATTACTATAACATCCCATCAATAATATCGAAAAAAGATCAATCCTTAAACAATAATAACTTATTTCCAACATAATCCATTTCAATCCTTAAGCTTATCTAAAATACTTCGGTCCAAGCTCATAGTATAAAGAAAACAATTACTAGAAATGTTATCTACCAAGAATGTGAATATAAGAATTTATCTCACATATATCATAAGATATATCTTGTTGGTTGCATTCCAAACACATGAATACCTTAGTCATATATTCTCTTGAAACATAAATTACCATATAACCTTAGTGAAAACATGAATACTATCAGAAGGTAACTCTTTCCACATACCAAAATCCCAAAAAATATATATAATCAAACCATAATATCACTTAGTCCTTATATCAGTCATGAGCTCATGAATACAATCAAACATCTCATTATCTTCTTATCCTTTAATTATGTGCATATCATCTACTTTCCAAAAATATCTGAATAACCTTTCATGGTTACCAGTATCATTCAACATATACTTTTAAATACTTTAGGAAAAACAATAGTGTAACAATCCTTAGATGATTCTTTATTCCATAGTACCATACATTATTCTTTATAAACATACAATCATTCCACTAACTTCTTAAACAACTGACTGAGCTTCAACACTTTTTTCATCTCATATATCATTTGTAGTCTCCTCATCATCATCCACATGAATACTACCCATATGACCATGCTGATTCTCTTCATGAGATTTTCCCTTAGGGCATTGGTTTGCATAATGCCCATACATTCCACATTTAAAACATCTAATCATTGTTGATGTCATAGAAATACCATTATCTTTGTCCATGCTGTTAACTGAACCTTTTCCTTTGCACTTAATGGATTTGTGTCCTTCTTTTTCACACCCAAAGCATCTTCCAATTCCTATGAAACAATCTCCCTGATTCCTCTTCCCACATGATTTACATGAGATAAATTGAACTTTCTTTCCTCTATGATCATCATGAAATTACATCTTTATCTTATTATCTGAGTCGGGAAACTTACCAAAGTTTAGATTATTGATCATATTATGAGATTTATGATTAGGAATAATAACAATATGTGGACCTCCATATCCAAATTCATTCGGTTTTTCATGAAAAATATCATTCCATTGTCTATCATATCCTCCATTATCGTGAATCTTCCCATTCCCAACAATTTTCTAAAACCCAAAAAGAATAGTGTGAGAGGCAAAAATCATGCTAGGGAAAACAACATAATAAAGGCGGAGTACCCTCAATATCTAACATCTTAGGTTAAATTCTAATATCGTTACGGTAGTTCTAAGACTATATCATATACGTATACTTATCCTTAGGGACATCCCTAGACATACCCTAGAAATATCTCTAGGGATGTCAGTAACGTTTTCGAATCTTAGTTTCCAAAGGTTAACTAAACCTTTCCTCTAATACCAACTGTAGAGGCCTGAACCTTGACATACATGGACATTACATTACTTTTTCGGAATACTTAATACAAAACAAAAACAGACACACAAGGACCGTAATAGTTTAGTGTCTTTGGAAACTTGGAACAAAATCTTCTAATCGTGGTGAAAGATCTTCAAAATCTCCCATAAAGATCTTCCCCTTTTGTTTTCTTACCTAAAACCTTTCTTTATACCCTGGGAAAAAGAAAACATATAAAGGGTGAGCTCAAATGCTCAGTAAGGGTAATCATGTATAAAATAAAACAAATCATATATATTCGAACTTAAAAACATTAACATAATGTTTAAACATCAAAAGCTTGAGCAATGACATAAAACATGGAAGTACGTAAGTCATAGATCATAAAGAAACATTGATCATGATAAAATAGCATGGGAGTAAAACATGTAATTGTGGAAACCATTCAGCACATGTCATGATTTCCATAGTATCCAAGGCATTGCTGCCAAGACCATCTTAGTGGACAAAGTCCCTTTCTGAATCGAGTTCACTCCTCGTTTCATTCCTGTAACACTGAACCAGATTAACTTACCATTCCATCCATGTCTATATCATGAGATATAAATCTTTACCCAATGCATTGGAGGGAGATATAGGTCCCACCCATCTCATAATGAAATCATTCTTACTTGTGCCACAAAATAAACTTAAAACATTCACCATAACCCAAAGAATAAAATGGGTTTCATAAACATCATCCCATCATCTCATAATCCATATAAAACAAATGGACATTTCATCATAAGAAAAGTGAAACCATGTAAATCATATAGACATTAAACTTGAAACATACCCATATAAAATAATGTCATCTTAGATGGAAAATGGTTTTGATAAAACATTTGAAATGAATTCTTGAGGAAAATATCCTTTCTTCTTCAAAATCAATTTATTTTCACAAAACGTCGTGCAATTTTAAAAGAAGGAAATTTTGTTGAAAATAGTCATGAAATCTTTTGGAGGAAGCTTCATTAAAATAAGGCTTTATAAAACCTTAAAAATCCTTTCATTCCGTATAAGTTAAAAAAACATTCTTCTCGTACTTTTACCGGAAAAGTCAAAAAAAGTACCTCGTAATGTAAACAAAAGAAAGATTCTTTACATACCATGTAGTAAAAGTAAAAATGGTTAAAAATGACTTTAAAAATACATGAAAACACTTTTATAAAACATGGACATGGATGATATAAATAACCCCAGTAAATACTTACGAATAAGAAATCCCGGATAAAAATGATATTTGCAAACTTATCCCTTACCTTAGGTCTGATATGCTTCGTACGTATCCAAACCTCCTGTATAATGATTTAAATAATGTAATTGACTTATTAAAGAATCATATTCATTGTTATTATATCATATATGGTTCACTTATGACTTTATATTACCCATTCTTTTGTAAATTCATGTTAAAGTAGCGTTTTGGGTAAAATCGTTTCATTTGTCGTTCGTGTTTTAACTTGTAATTATTCATATGATTAATTAGATCATTATTACTTACATCCAGAATGTAAAACATGACTTATATATAATATATATTCAGAATATACATATATATAATAGATCGATAAATGGAAAGAAATACACCGTTCATGGAGACGGTAGGCCGTACGTATGCATGAACATTGTTTTCATTTCCTTATTAAATTGAATGGAATTAAGTATATGACATACATATATATGTAAATAAATCCAGTATCATTATTATGTCATATATTTCATTATTACTTATTATATATACTTTATAATCATTCTTGAATTGTTAACATGGAAAATGAGTCTCATCGCGTCGTGGAGACGGTAATCCGTACGTACGCACGAGCGATGATATCGTTCTCATGGAATTGTATTAGAGTGTATGTATACTATTTCAGAATAAATATAACTTTACAATAATCATATATACTCATTATTTACACCATTATACCCATCCAAGTAAGGTGGTGGTGGAAAATAGATTACACCACGGCGTGAAGACGGTATTCTGTACGTACGCATGCGCGGTGATTTTGTTTTCCGTAGGATGGATAGATGGTGAAATAGAGTTGTTTCATACATATAATAACATATCAGTATATGAGTGATACTGATGTTATTACTTCATAATGAAACAACTAAATAAGAAGAAGTAGAAGAATAAATAAAGTTGAAAGAATCGGTAACGGACATTACCTCTTCTTTGAAGCGCCTCTTTGAGACCTCCTTTTAGGGCACTAAATTTGGTCTTTGAAGAATACCAGGACCTATAGGATGTTTCTAGGGAAGTGTAGAAGAGAATTTGGAAGGGTTTGGCCGATCTTGAAGGCTCAAAGTGTTGTGAGGAAGAGAGGGAGGAGGTGCCCTTTTATAAGGGAGGAGAGGGGTACCTTTGGAAATATAAGAAATATTAGTTTATATTAAATCCCAACCCCCCTTAAAAACTTCCAAAATGACTCATATATGAATATTATATGATATAGGGTTGTAATCTCATCAACCAATAAAATTTAGACATGTTAGGAATTTATTTTAAACATTATCAACTTGATTTATCCTTATTTAATCAATTTAATTTAATTTGTGGTAATAACATTCTAAATTTTAAATTATAACAAATAATTTCTTATTTGTTGTTAATTTTCCATAATTGGATACTTTATAACATTTTAGACCATATAAATTTAAATTTATAATTTGTAAATATTTTTGTGATTTTTAAACAATTTTATAATATGTTATTTTTATAAAATAACAATAGTGTCAATTTTAACACTATTCATTTATTTGAATTTAAATAAAATATATACAGAAGATATGTTCAAACTAAAAGCTTTAATAGATTCATAAAAGGTCATATGTATCTATTAAATTAGTGGAGCACATTAAATAGTTCATATAATATTTATTTTATTAATTTTAAAACCATTTATTTGGTTTATCTCTTAATAAAATAATTACTACAACATTTTTTTATAATTATTTAATGTACTTATTTGTTTCATAAAAATTAAAAATAAAATCCTATGATGAAGATAAATCTATTATATTTCCCAATAATACTTTTACTCGAATTTATCTTCTTAAAATCACAATATTTAAATTGTTATATTTATTACATTATGAAGGTGACAACTTTGGCATCATTTAAAATAAAATAATATAAGTGTCATAATCGCTTTTATAAAGCTCCAAATTGTCAAATATTAGACCATTGGATTATTATGGTTTACATTTACATGAAAAATAAGTTTTGGTCAAGGTTTTGTGCATTTTAGGGTCACTATTAGTTTAATAAAAACTATATTCTTGATTTTTCACTAGATAAACAATTTCTGCATCACTATTGTGTCATAATTAATGTTAATTATTTAATCCCTAAAAATTATAAATAAATTCATATGATGTAGAAACTTTTATTATATTTCTGGAGACTATTAATTTTCTAAGTTTCATTAAGTTTATCACTAAATTAAAATTATTATACTAATAAGATTTAAGAGAGTGACATGTTGTCACTTTCTTTGGTTTTAATAATAATTAAATTATTTTCATAGTCAAAAGTCCATAAAATGAATCTAATCCGACCCTTAGGTGATATGGGTCGACCTTTAGCCATCCAATAGAATTTTGGCATGTGTTAGGGTAATTTTATAATATTATATTTACCCTTAATTACCCGATTTACCTTTAACTATGGTGAATAAAATTTACCGTAGTTACTATTCATAATTCCCAAAAATAAAAAGTAGCCTATTAACATAATTTGGACCCCCTAATTCCAAATATGGAATCCATTTTTAGAAATTCAATACACAAAATTTGCAGAAATTAAATTAAAATTAATCCTGTTGTCGAAAGAAAACAGGTTTTTGTTTAAAACATTGCAAAAGATTGAAATGATTTAACCTACGAATTCAAGGTAAAATCAATGATATTGAAATAAATTATATTAAATTGTAAAAATATATTCTATTTATACTTTAAAACCATTCAATATTATAATTTAACCATATAAATTATTACGATGAAAAAAGTTGTTTTTAATTAAAATATAGCGTGTTTTTACTATTCATTAAAATATGAAAGTTATCAGAAAAATATCAAAACTTTATCCAATGTAAATTTTTATATCCTGATTCAAAAGAAGAAGTTTATTTTGTAAAATTGAATTTATAAACATGTCAAAAACTATATTTAAAGTGGGTGTTCCATCAAAAGGCGGCAAAACTGCATTTTTTGAAAAAAATACTTATTTTACCCAAAGAAATTATTTTGTTCTTATACCATGCTCTAGAAAATGTGTAAGATGAATAATAATGTTATAAAATTCAAAATTTAGTTAATATTATTCATAACAGCTAGTTCATAATAATATTATAATAATATATCGTTGTTTAGTAAAACCCGGTATTGCGTAAAACACACGCTATCGAGGAAGGTCGTGATTGTGTGTAATGAAATCCAAGTCAAGGTTGTGTGTAGTGCACGACTCCTTTGTTGTTTCATATAACAAAATACAACCATATTTCATTAATACATTGAATATATATATATATACTCAATGTTGCGTAGAATAACTACCATCAAACAAACTTGAAATTGTGTGTAACACGATCCAAGATTAGTGTTGCATATACTGCAAGCTAATACGGTGTTGCGTATAACGCAAGATAATCTTGGGGTATCATACAACACAATACGTCAAATAAATTAAAAATAATACTTCTCATAAAATCTCATGGTGTTACACATAACAAGCACGTGAATACCATCATTTATCCCCCATATATCATAAGATATATCTTGTTGGTCACATTACGAACATGTGAATACCTTAATCATGTATTCTTTTGAAACATGAATTACCATATAACCTTAGTGAAAACATGAATTTTGTAAAAATATAACTCTTTTCACATACCAAAATCCCAAAATTTCTATATACTCAAACCATGATATCACTTTGTCCTTATATCAGTCATGAGATCATTAATACTATCAAACATATTATTTTCTCCTTATCCCTTCATTATGCGCATATCATCTGCTTTCCAAAAATATTTCAATCACTTTTCATGGTTTCCAGTACCATATTCTTATGGAAAACCACTATGGACCAATACATAGATATTCCAATATACCATAAAAGTACCTCAACAACATTATTCTTTAATACCAATACATAAACACTTCAATCCATCCTCTTCAATTATTGTCATTAAATAAGTCCTTCCTTAATTAAGAAGTAACCTCTTAAGTCAGGGAATTGAGATGGGTAATTCCCATATTCTCCACAGATAAGACATTGATCTTTATAACAGTCTGTCACTCTATGACCCTTCTCCCCACACAAATAACATCTTCCCCTCCATTTGATGTATTCATCAAGGTTCTTCTTCCCTTATATAGAAATCTCAATCTTCCTTTCTTTATGATCCTCACCATTCGAACATGCATAAAATTCCATCTTCCTCTTATTTGATGAATTAGGAATACCACTAAATTTAACCTTGTTAATCACATATCGCGATGACTGATTCTATATAATTACAATATCTTTTTTTCTAGGCATTACGCAATTTCGTTGCTCATAGTCACCAATTTGTCCATTAGATTCAATGTTGATCCAATTCCTTCTGGTTCCCTCTATTGACTAAAACCAAAAACCATGGTGTCAGATACAGTTAAAATAACTAGGAACCACATAATCATAAAATTTCTAACTTATCACACATTCTTTACTCCATGACACCTTTGGTTCACCCTAGGTTATTCATGATCATCAACATAATTCTATAACTGTAACTTATAGTTATACTAAACCTTAGTGACATCCCTATACATACCTTAGAAATATCTCTAGGGATATCACTAAAGTTTTTGGATCCTAGTTTCCAATGGTTAACTAAACCTTTCCTCTGATACCAACTGTAGAGACCCACACTTTACGTACATGGACATTACATTAATTTTGCGTAATACTTAATACATAACAAAAATAGACACCCAAGTACTGTAATAGTTTAGTGGCTTTGGAAACTCGGAACATAATCTTCTAATCATGGTGAAAGATCTTCAACATCTCCCATAAAGATATTCCCCTTTGGTTTTCTTACCTAAAACCTTTCTTTATATCCTGGGGAAAAGAAAACATAAAAAAGGGTGAGATCAAATGCTCAGTAAGGGTAAACATGGAAAACATAAAACAATCCCTAAACATTTGAACGTAAGAACATGAACATAAAACATCAAAATCATGGGTAATGACATAAATCTTGGCAGTGCATAAGGCATAGATCCTAAAGGAATATTAATCATGATAAAATAGCCTGGGAATAAAATATTTACTTGTGGAAACCATTAAGCACATGTTATGATTTCCATATTATCCAAGTCATTGCTTCCAAGACCATCATAGTGGACAAAGTCCATTACTGAACTGGGTTTACTTGTCGTTCCAGCCCTGTATTACTGAACTGGATTCACTTGTCGTTCCAACCATGTCTATCTCATGAGATATAAATCTTTACCCAATGTATTTTAGGGAGATATAGGTCCCACCCATCTCATAATTAAATAATTCTTACTTATTCCACAAAATAAACATAAATCATTCATCATAACCCAAAGAATAAAATGGGTTTCATAAACATCATCCCATCATAACGTAATCCATATAAAACAATTGGATATCATTTCATCATAAGAATAATAAAACCTTGTAAATAATAGAGACATTATACTTGAAACATAATCATACTAAATAATGTCATCTTATATGGAAAATAGTTTTGACAAAACACTTGAAATGAATTTTTGAGGAAAATATCATTTCTTTTTCAAAATAATTTTCTTTTCACAGAATGTCATTAAATTTTAAAAGAAAAGGATTTTTGTTGAAAATAATCATGAAATATTGTATAGTAAGCTTCATGAAAATTAGGTGTTATGAAACTGTAAAAATTCGTTCATGGCGTATAAGTTAAAAAAACATTCTCCTCATACTTTTGCCGGAAAAGTCAAAAAGTTACTTGTATGGTAAACAAAAGAAAGATTCCTTCCATAACACAATGTAAAAGTCAAATAGGGGTAAACATGACTTTAAAAATACATGTAATAATATGAAACAATTTATGAAAAACATTTTTATGGACATGGATGAGAAATATAACCCTAATAAATAATTACATATAAGCAATCTCAGATAAAAATGAGATTTGCAAAATTATCCCTTACCTTATGACCAAATTCTTCCGTATGTGTCTGAGACTCCTGTATATTAGGTTTAAACATATTGTTAACTTATAATAGAACCATAATAATATTTATGATATCATATCTGATTCACTTAGGACTTTATATTACTCGTTCTTTTGTAAATTCTATGTTAAAGCAGTGTTTTGGGTAAAAATGTTTCATTTATCGTACGTGTTTCGACTTTTTGTTCTTGATATTATTAATTATATCCTGATTTACTTTATTCCAGAATGTAAAAAATTATTTATATATAATATATATTCATCATATAAATATATATGATATATCGATAAATGAATGAAATACACCGTTTATGGAGACGGTAGGTCGTACGTATGCATGAATGCGGTTTTCATTTCCTTATTGAATTGAATGGAATTAATTAAATTAAACATATATTTACATAAATACAGTATCATTATTATGTAATATCTTTCATGTTTATTTATTATATATAATTTCTCATCATACTATAATGGTTAATTATGGAAAATGAATCTCATCGCGTTCATGGAGACGATAGTCCATACGTACGCACGAGCGACAATATCATTGTTTTGATATTAAAATCCTATAAAATTGGGTGGTATATCATATATAAAGAGTCGTAATAATTTTATATTTATTATTTATATTATTTATACTCATTATTATTCCCATCCAAATGATGAAATGTTTGAATAACAAACTACACCATGACGTGGAGACGATAAGTCGTACGTACGCACGTGTGGTGACTTTTTCATTCATATGGAAGATAAAATAACTAATATGGTTGTAAAATTTTTATAATAACATCACAGTATATAGAATATACTGGAGTTATTATTTTATAATGGAAATAAAAAAGGAGGAAGTGGAAGAAGAAAGGAACTTGAAATAGGTGGTGAGATATTTACCTCTTCTTCGGGTTCTTCATTTTGATTTGATCAAAAAGGCTCCTTAGGTTGGCTTTCAAACCAAAGGAAGGCCTATGGGATGAAGGGATGATAGTTGATAGGGTATTTGTCCATGTTTTGGCCGATCCAAATGGATTTGGAGGTGTGAATAAGAGAGAAGGGGGAGTTCCATTTTATAAGAGGGCTGAGGGGCACCTTTGAAAAAACATAAAATATTATTTTATAATAAATTCATATTCAATTTATAATGGAACAAAAGTGACTTATTTTGTGTCTAGGGTAGATATGGGTCAAAATCCTCTCAACCAATAAGTTTTATACAAGTTTATCTTACCATTTTAACCTTATCATTTAGATTTAACCTTAAGTTAAATAATTTAACTTTTACTGTGCCTTCTTGTATTCTTACACCATATGGTTAATAAACTTACTATAAACTACCAATCGAACCTCAATTGGTTAATTAATGTCATATATATTATTATATAAGTCCTTTGGCCTAACATTATATTTTTAGGACCATTATATCAATTAATAATATAATATTTGTTTTAAAAACTCTTTTTTGTCAATTTTGACACTATTTGGTATTTTGTTTTTTCTAAATTCATAAAAGCATTATTACTTAGAAAAACATTTATCTAACCAACCCTAATATAATATATTAACCTATAAAATTAGTTTAATTCATAAAAAGTCTCAAATTACATTTATTTGTGTATTTATAATATCAATTATGTTAATATTTTATTAATAAGGTAATTACTACATCATCATTGTGTTATAAATAAATTAAATTATTTAATGTATAGAAAATATAAATAAAATACCATTATGTAGGAAATATTTTTATCTTTCTAATGAATATTTATAGTCTAATTTATCTTATGTATAACCCTATATTAAAAATTTTTTACTTATTATACTTTGATTTTAATTCTTTTAACTCTTCTTTGAATTAAATAATAATAAATGTTCTAATCTATTCCAAGTGGACCTAAATGGTCATATTTTATTTATAAGGTTTTTTTTGGTCGAATTACACTTATACAATAGAATTAGGACATGTGTTTGGGTAATAGTAATATCATTTTTTCCCTTAATTACCCTATTTACTTTTAACCATTGTAAATAAAAGTAAAAAGTTACTATTCACCAAAAATTATTTTTATCTTATTGAACCACATTTTACTCCTTTATATTAACCATGTCTCTTAGATTTTTTAAATTCAAGTCACAGAAGCAGTAAAATTATGTTTTACGTAAATTTTCAAATTCTTCTAGGAGGTGGGTAAAAGACGGTAAAAAGTTCAATAAAATTTTTATATATATAAAATTATTATAAAATGACTCCAATGAATTACATTAAACTTATATAGGTATTATTTATCTATTTTGACCTAAAATAAATTTAAATAAAATAAATAATTATTTAAATAAAAATTTAGTTTTAAACTATAACTCAGTGTTTTTCACTATTCATCAAAAATTGAATGTTTTCATAAAAATACCAAAAATTCACCCTTGGCTAATTTTGATCTTCTGAATACAAAAATGAAGTCCATTTTGAAAGATAAAATTTATAACATTACAAAAATCAGGTATTACTATTCGTAACTGCTAGTTTATATAATATTTCAATAACATATTGTTGTTTAGTGAAACTCGGTATTGCGTACAATGCAAGCTATCAAGGAAGGTCGATCTTGTGTGTAATGCAAGTCAATAATAGGGTTTAGTATACTAAAATCTAATATGGTGTTGCGTATAGAACAAGATACTCTTGGTGTAGCGTAAAAAAAAGAAATCAAATAAATTAAAAATAATAATTCTCATAAAATCTTGGAGTGTTATAGTGGTACACCCAGGTCTGACCAAGATGTTTCATTAGACATACCAATAATACTATTTTCTAAGAATGAAAAAGGATATGGTGAGTTTCATTATGCACTACTCCACCTGATAGAAGATGAAGGCTAAACACCAGTGGCTTTCTGGTCACCTACATTCATTACTCATTACCAAGTGGAAAAGTGATGACATCACCATGGATTTCATAATAGCGATTCTAAAGAAACCTTGAGGCAGTTATGTTGTTCGGTAGTCATGGAACAGCTAAAAAAGGTGGCTCATTTTATACTAATCCTGGAGGCCTTATTGGTTGATGGGATAAGAATGATCTTTGTTTGAGAGATAGTGAACATACATGGTAACACTCATAGTATATTCTCAAATGGGGACACTCACTTTACATCACATTTCTAGAAATTATTGAAGAAATTGATTGGTATACAGGTGAACCTAATCGCATCCTATAATTTCTAGAAAGATGAAATAATCATGTGAACTATTCATATTATTGAGTAAATGTTGGGAGAATGCATCCTAGACTTTGGTAGTTCTTGGTATAACTACTTGGATTTATTGGAATTCACTTACAATAATAGTTATATAGAATATATATGGATGGAACCTTATGAGGATATATATAGTAGACTATGTTTTTCATCTATGTATTTGTTGTAGGATTTTGATTCGGTGATGATTGGGTTGAGTCTTGTGTCGAAGAGCTCATAGAATATTCAGTTCATCTAAAAACAAATAAAGATCACCCAGAGTAGGCATAGGTCATATTCAAACCAGTGATGTTAGCCTATTTAGTTTGCGGTGGGTGACCATGTATTCTTACATTTTTCACCAAGAAAATTTCACTATTATGTTTGGATGTAGGTAAAGATTATTCCAATTTATGTGGGAACATTTGAGATAATGGAGAGGATCGATCCAGTAGTGTAAATTTGCATCTCCCATAGTGTTTTAGTGTCATGAATCATGTATTCCATACATCTTGGTATTAGATATACTATCATAATATATCCCATGTGATAATAAATGATTATTTTTTACTTGATACTAACACATAATCTGACCAGTGTCTAGTTTTTATAGTTCCTCATAGTGTAAAGAATCTTTGAGGCAAGACAGATCCTCCGGTCCATGTACAATGGACGAATGGACGTATTCAGGAGTATACATGGGATAGACAGTCCGATAAGTGCAATCACTGGCCATATTTACTCAATGATGATTCTTGATGATGTTAAAGAGTAAATATCATGGAAGAAATACTATATGATATGAAGGTTTTCAAACCTCAATCATATTTTTCGTGAATTTCCTTCAACATTTCACCCAAATTTATTTTATTTTATTGGTTGATGTTTCTTGTATGTACTTTTATATAGTTTGATATGTTTGAATAAAATTTTTAGGATTGAGTCCTAAAAATATCATAAATGGGAGTTACATCCTGGGGAGCATTATTAACACATGGTTAGTGTTAATTGTGTTCCTTAAGTGTATAGACGTAAAATGTGGGCACATGATTTATTGAACCATGTAGAGTGATCCAAAAAAAACAACGTAAAACATAAAATATATTGAAAATGGATATCATATGGTTGGAATATGATTTTACTAGCTATATGTCGAAACCGTTTTAAGTATGGTTCCTAAAATATTAGGAACCACATGGTTGGAACATTGTTTTGAAAATCATGTGGCCTTAGAAAATTGGAAATTACAAGTCCTACCTTCAATATTTTAAAACCTAAAAGCCATTATTTCTCTCCCCAAATTTGTCATCACCTTTCCTATGTGTTCCCATATTTTATTTTTCTTTTCATTATAAATTTATCACTCGTTATATGGAGTATTTCTCTATTATTTTTCACTATGAAAATATTAGGGGAAGGTTTCCCCTCCATATCTATCCTTTATTTGTTTCTTTCTTCATCTAATTATCTCAAATTATTTATGGGTATTATTCCCTATTTGAGGGTTTTCATCTTTTCTTAATTTTTCATCAATTTAAACTAAAATAGTTGATGATATCAGATTAGTAGGAATCTATGATACTAAGGTTGGTGGTCTTGTATCTATCCCTTAAAATTTTCAATGTTTATTTAATTTGTATGATATTTGATCACATCGTTATACCATGAAATTAAACTAAAATATAACTAAATTTCATTTAGCTGTAAATTAGTAAATTGAACCTCAACATGGTCTATCAGTAGCATATTTTCAAGTTATACTGATAATTTATCCACCCATTAGTTTTTTGGAATTTGGAAATTAAGTGGGTAATTAAAGTGGAAGCTATAGGGACCGATTAGTTAATTAATTAGTTATGTTCATGTTTTGGGAATGACTAGGAAATGAATTAGGATCATGTATGCATGTTTTCAGGAAACCATTGAAATAATTGAATTAAATGGGATGATAAATGGATTGTTTATTGGTTTAGAATTCCATGGACATGCTCTTTGTATTTGGATTATGACTAATGGTTTGGAATTCCTTAGAAACATTTCTTGGATTTGGACCATGACTATCAGTTTGGAATCCCTTAGAAACACTTTTTTTGATCATTTTTTATGGAAATAAATTACTTGAAGTGGGTGAATAGTAATTTTAAAATATTATAACAAATAATTATTCATATTAATTAATTATATTAATCAATAGTGCAATGTAGTGTTCAATATATATTATAATGGAAATAAAAAATAGGAACATGGAATTTGTATAGGGGTTTAGATCACTAGGATCATATTCCACAGTTCAACCATCTCTACTCTATAAGAAGATTGGTACCCACTAATAAGAACTCACTTTTAAAGGTGTGGTAACCTATTATAGACACTGCCTTTTACGATAATAGAAGGAAAACACAAACATTATTCAAGAGTTACAAACTACTCTAGACCTGACTTTTATTTAGGATTCACAAACCAGATAATTTCTTTTTGGTGTTATAATAAACAATTATGACATTATTTTGATCCGGAAAATCATAAACTGACACATATAATTACAAATAGATATAAAAAATAATACAATGAAAAAAAACAATAAAACCAGTAAATATCAAGACTATGTTGAAGATGATAAAGCTCAATGATAATGGTCACATTAGCTAATAAATAATGTAATAGTTTAAAAGCTTTGTGGTCATGTTAATGGAATAGTATTCATGGAATAACTTCATCACAAATAAATAAAATTGTTCATGTTGTAAGAATTCAAAAATTCATCAGGAGTCGAAGAAGAATCCATTTCACTATATTCCTTGGTTTCTTTTTATCAATGAATCACCAACATTCAACTTTAATATCTTCATGTGGTAATTTATAAAACTTAACTCTACCTAAAATGGTTTGAAATAATTAAAATAATGAAACATGTCATTACCTATTAATATCTTTTTCATGATCAATAATAATATTGAATCACTTTAATTTTTTCATTAAGATGATTAAAATAATTTATAATATGTTCATTTAAATAAATGAGAGTATTTAAAATAATTAAAACAATTTAAATTTCAATCATAGTATTATAGTGAATAAATAATTCAAATATTATAGAAAGTGGATCATAAAATTAATTGGATGAAAATTATTTATTTTATAAGAATTTATTTGATAATTTTAATTCAACAAATTATAAAAATGCCATTATAATATTTATTTATTTTAAAAAATCAATAAAATAGTTAACATATTTAAAAAAAATGTTGTATTTAATTTTATAAAAAATTCTCTAAAACAAAGTGTCATGAAAATATAGTTCATATAAAAAATATGTAAAGTGATGTACTGACCAAGAGAGAAATAGGACTCAAAGTCGATATAATTACAATGTCATTGAGGCACATGGTCGACGTACTAACCTTGTGAACAAAATGGTCATCCAGTTGGTATACTAACCATGTGAACATTTTTTGTTATACAATCACTAAAATAAACTTTTGATCAATATTAAAATATAACATGCAGTCAATATAAAAATATAACATTCAATTATAAAAAAAATCAAGCAGTTAAAAAAATCTTCTTACGGTGATAATATAAAATACCTTATGATGTTTACTCAAATATAACTCACAATATGTACCTTGTCTTCATAGTAGGTACTCATGGTAAGTACCTTTAAGTAACAGTATGTTCACTTATTTATTCCTAGTAGGTACTCACTATAAGTACCTTTAAGAAACAATAGGTTCACTTCACCATTCATGGTAGGTTGAATACCATTAAAAATAATTATATTTCATTCATGGTAGGTACATTTTTAATGCATGGTAGGTAGGTTCTTAGCTTCATAATATCTTATGAAAATGCATGGTAACTTGCAATAGATTCAGTTTTAGTTCATGATAAGTTTAATAAACTTCATGGAAGGTTTAATAAAATTATCTTCATGGTATTAATAAAGATGATATCATATAGTTTTATAACATTGGTTGAGTGGATGAAGTCATATAGATTCGATCTGTGGACTCTCATGTTGTAATGAACCTTGAAATTAGGTGTTACTGCACGTTAATTCAGGTGTCACTGAGGGTGAAAATTTGGGTGTCACTATTGCGTGGTTGATGTCATGATAGAGATGTGGTGTTACACCCACAATGCACAGGTTGAGACTGAAAATCATATATCACATGAATTAGCTGCTTCCAGACGCTACACTATTGTTTCTCATCGTATATTTAGAGGAGGACGAAGGGAAAAAATTTGAGATGATGTGTTTCTCAGATAAAGTTGTGTAATGTGTTAAGGATGGTTTCCAAGTACACTGTGTATTAGATGTAGAGGTGGTCATGTTGATGGTGTCACCTTCCAGACTGTTGTCACTGAAGACGAGTTGTTGTGATTCATCTCGGAGAAGAAGAATAGGGATTAAGCACAAATATATATATATATAAATAGATTATATAATATGATATATATATATATATATGTGTATATAAAAATATTTATAAAAAATTTTAAACTATATATGTTACAAATGTAAATTAAAAAAAAATATAAAATATAAATTTCTAAAACTATAACATAAAAAACTATAATAACACATGAAATAAAATTTTATAAACATATAAACATAATATAAATAGTTAAAAATATGATTAAAAAATATTTTCAATTATAAACACATGTACTCATATAATTAGAATGAAACATTTTAAACAATTTAATATTTATTAATTTATATTACGAAAATATAAATGTTTAAACAAGTTTAATTTAATTAAATTTGAGGAAATTATAATTTAATAAAATATAAATATTAAAGCATTAACACACAAGTTCAAACACTAACAATCTCCCCCTTTTTAAATTTAAAACCCAAACATTTAATTCAATTTCTGAAAATATTCTACCTCTTTTTGAAATTTATCAAAAAGCTAAAAATTAGTTTTATAAAATATTATCCCTCTTAAAAAAGTAATATCAAATAACTGGTATTAAAAAATTAAAACAATTTCACAAAAAAATAAACATTTTATAAACATATTTTATAAAAATCAACATGTAATAACAATTATCATGTAATAAAATATCCATAACTATATCCAGTTTTAGACAAGAAATATTTATCGTTAGAAAATATATTATTCTTCAAACATGCATAGTTCAAACTTAATTTTATCAAATTTTATAGAATCTAAAGGTTTAGTGAATATGTTAGTAAACTATTTTATAGTGGGAAAAAATTCCAAAAAAAAATCCATATCATTTACATGATATCTTATAAAATTAAATCTAATATTCATATGTTTTTTTCTACAGTGTTGAATAGGGTTTTTAGAAATTGAAATTGCCCATGAATTATCATAGAAAATTGAAATTTTACTAAAACTAATAGTAGAATCACATAAAGTTTGTTTAATCCATATAATTTGAGAATAAGAACTTATAGAAGCATCATATTAAGCCTCATTTGTAGATAGTGAAATTGATTTTTGTTTCTTACAACTCTATGAAATTAAACTTTTACACATAAAATGGAACATACCTATTATGTTTTTCTAGTAAATCCTACAAAAATTCCATATTCATCTAAGTCCAACTTGGAATTAGTACTCATTTTTGTTTTAATGGTCTTCCATGAGTCAAAGACAAACCTTTTAACAAGTTATTTAGCATAATTTTATTGAATTAAGAAAATACCATCTTTTATTTGATTAATTTATAAAAAAAATAAAAATATTCAATTCTATCATTAAGCTTATATCAAAATCACCGGTCATTATTTTTGAAAAATCATTACATAGTAAATCATTTATTGAACCAAAAATTATATCAGCAACATAAATAAGTATAATCAAAATATCATTTGAAACTTTTGTTATAAACAAAGTAGGATCAACCTTACCTTTCATAAAATTATTTTTCAATAATAATTGATTTAGTCTTTCATACCAAGCTCGTGAAGCTTGATTAAGAAAATATAAAGCATTATTAAGTTTAAAAACATGATCTGAAATTTTTTTATTTTCAAATCTTGTGGTTTGTTTAACATAAACTTCCTTATAAATTATTCCATTTAAAAATTCACTTTTTACATCGATTTGAAATAATTTAGTATTTTGGAAATAATAAAAGTAAAATAAAATTATAATTTCTTCCATCCTAGAAACAGGAAAAGATAATTTTCAAAGTCAATTTCCTCTTCTTGATAATAACCTTGGGTAACTAATCTTGCTTTATTTTTAAGGATGTTTTCAAATTCTTCAAGATTATTATAAAAAATCCATTTATTTTCTAATATTTCTTTATCTGATAGTAATTTTATTAAATTTTACATTGTATTTATTTTAAATTTATTTCATTCATCATTCAAATTATTAATCCAATTTTAATCAATTAAATCATTATCAATATTAATTGGTACAGAGTCAGTAACAAAAGAAGAATAAACACAATAAATAAAAACGTATTTTTTGGTTTGTATACCAGATTCAAAATTTCTAATTAATTTTTCAATAGGATAATATTTAAAGGTTTTATATTCTTTATGATAAGTTAGAGAATATATATTCTCCCCATAAACTGATGCATTCTCATTATCTTAGTAATTATCTTCACAAATATTAAATTCCATGAATTCATCATTTTCTTTATTTGAAACATAATTCTTCTTGTTATTAATATTTTCATAAAATTTAACATGCACATATTCTTCAACAAATAAAGTTATCTTATTGAAAACCCTATAAGAATTATTAGTATTATAATATCATAAAAATATTCCTTCTTAAAATTTAGAATCAAACTTTGCTAAATTATTATTTTTATTGAAGATAAAGACTTTCCAACTAAACACCATAAAATATCAAATTTTGGGTTTAAATCCTTTAAATAATTCATAAGGTGTTTTATTTAAAAAAATTTATATAATATATTCTATTTAAAACTTGAAAATATATATTCATAGCTTCTACCTGAAAATATTTAGGCATGCTAAATTCCATAAGTATTGATCTATTTATTTCTTATATTAATATATTCTTTCTTTCAACAACACTATTGTTTCTTGGTGTCTTAGGTGTAGAAAAATAATGTTTATACCTATTTTATTCAAAATAAATATCAAATTATAAATTAAAAAATTCACCATTACTGTAATTTCATATAGATATGATTGAATTTTTTTGAAATTTTTAATTTGTTTATAGAAATCACAAAATTTAGATAAAGTTTTATTTTTATGTGATAAGAAGTAAATCCAGATAAATATAATATATTCATCTACTATTAAAAATATATATTTATTTCCACCAAAACTATTAGGTTATATAGGACCAAATAATTCAAATGTAATAATTCAAGACATTTAGAAGTACTCACATTATTCACTGATTTAAATCTTTCTTTGTGCTACTTTCCCCTTAAATATGAATCACACATAAAGTACTTTTATGTAATTTTTCAATTATATAACATGTTCATAATTTGAAGGTTTGTGATATAGTATAAATTTTAAATTTTAATTCTTGTATAAAATAAAATTTCATTTAATTATATAACATTCCAACACTTTACTTTCCTTGGTTAGATCAGAAAATTCAATAGTATAAACATTGTCCTTTCTCTTTAATGAATATAAAACATATTAATTTTTTAAAACTGTGCATTTATAATTTTAAAAAATTAAATTTTATCCATCATCATAGAGTTTTATATACTTAATAAATTTTGTTTTAATATATATACAAATAATACATTTTAAATAATAACATTTTTAGAAAAACCAACTACACCAATACCTTTAATCTGGCCTTAGGAGTTGTCTCCAAATGTGTAATGCCTCAAGATTTTGGGATTTTTTTTCTAATTGATTTAATAATTTTGATATTTTATGTTATAAAAAACACTAATTATAGATTTAATTATACATAACACATATTTTAGATTCTATTACACACAATAATGATTTTCTTTGAAAGTGTGCATGACACGCGACATCGAGCTTCAGTGAAACATAAAATAATATTATCATAAATATGTCTGTTATAAACTAGATATTAAATAGATAGGTATGAATAGTTTTACCAAAATTATAAAATATACATATAGATTTTCTACTCAATATAAATATATTTATAAACTCTTAGTAAATAATCAATCAGTTTTTAGTAATGTAATTATATTCATCAAAATATTTTTTCTTAAAAAGTTATTTTTATTTATTTTTATGATAAAATATTATAATTATTTATAGTATGTGTAAAATTTATTTTACAGAATTAACTTTATTTTTTTAAAATAATATCAAAATTTACTTATGGTGAAATTTTGGGAATGTTTGGAAAATATTGATTTTTAAGTGAATAGTTAAAATGTCAATTTTTGTAAAACTATCATTTATTTTCGATGAAATAAGTAATTTAAATACCCAATTATGTTTTAAATTAAAAAAATAATTATTTAGTCTTATTTAATCTGTTTAATTACTTTTGAATCAACTTTATACTTGATTTTAGTATAAGTTTATTTTTGGGTTTAAAAAAGGGTTTTTTCTAAAAATTGTTTTAAAGTGAACAGTGTTTATCTATTTTAATTAATTAAAATAATACCTAATGAAGGATGTTTTCAATTAAATTTATAGATTATATATAAATAAATTTTAATTTATATTCAAATAATTATTATTATTTTACATAGATTTAATATAAAATCATCTTATACTTGAAAAATTCATACTTCTTGAGAGCGATAAGCTTTTATGAGCTCGTAAGGGGCGCTAATCATGGTAGGGTTTCTCATCGCCGCCTATTCCGTTTTGGTGAAGGGTTGAATGTGGTCCATCTATATGGCATGCTTCTCAGTGAAAGCGGGTGTGTGATAGCCTTTCTCCACTTCTCCATTTTGGTATTAGTCGGCTTCGGGCGTCGAAGTTTCTCCACGGCGTCATTAGATTTTGGCGGTTGGATTTAGGAGACAAAGTTCTCTACACTGGCCTCATATTTCTCAGTGGTGGATTCTCCTTTTAGTGGTCATCTTCAGACTTTGAAGTCTCTCAGCGGTGGCTTCACGGTTGGCTTCGTGCGTCGGTGCATCTCAGGAGGCTTCGCACATTTACATTTTCTTGGGTCGACTTAGCTTTAGAAGTATGCAGTGGAGACAGTTCTGATGTCGTCAGTTTTGGAGGATCTCTGCTTGGATCCAAAGTTTATCTGTCTAAGAAATAGTTCCAAGTCTATTCTTCTTTTAGATCTGGTGCAGTTTTGGTTTGCTACCCCGTTGATCTATGTCGACGGAGCATGTTTTGGGTGGATCGTTGTAGATTCTGTGTGCGGTCTAGAGGGTGGAGATAGGTTTTACATATTTGGATCAGTGTAGGAAATGTTGTCAATGTTTTTCTATTTTCTGAATTTTTTGACTTTATGGTTGAATTTTTTCATGGTATCTCTTCTATGATCAGTGGTGGTGTGAGGATTCCGGATTTTTGAGCAACGTGGAATGGTGATGTAGCTGGACTCGATCACATGGAATAGGCTCTAGAGGAGGATCTAGAGCTGGAGGTTCATCTTTATAGGCTTTTATTATTTGTATTTTTTAGAGGGTATGGTGTTATCCATTGGATCGGGCCTATGCTTTGACAGAGAACACTTCCTTGCCAAACAACCATGCAACGGTGGAGAGCTGCATCATGATCAAGTGCTAGGGAGGGGTAGCTCCATGTTGTCAATATAGTCTTACACTCCTAGAACATCGAGTCTTGATTTGTCTTAAGTTCATAAATTTTGTTTGGGTTCCCCCCTTATTACCTTAAAAGGGGGTTTTATTATGATAAAAAAATTGACGGCCTTCAGGCCGTTGGATAGATGAAAAAACCACTTTTTCATCACATATGTCGGTTTGGTTTTAAATTTAATTTTTAAAAGTTATAGAAAAACTATTTTATAATAAATTCCAGTTTTTAATCCATAATTTCAGTATCAAAATAGAGTGAATTTTTGGGTTTTTTCTGAAAAGTCTCATTTTTTTATGAATAGTGAAAAATATTGAATTTTAATTGAAAACTACCTTTTCATTTAAAATATTTATAAATTTAAATTATATTTTAAATAGGTTTTAAAGTAAAATTAGACTAATAATATATATTTAAATACAATTTGGATCATTTTAATCAATTTCATATTAAAATTTGATATAAAAACCTTGTAAACTTTTAAACATTTTCTCTTTTGAAAACCAACTTTATTGTCATGTCTATGAGATTAATTTTAAATTAAATTTTGAAACTTCTCTGAATAAAATTATAAAAATGAATTAAATATCTTTAATAATAATAATTTATATTATACCATAATTTTAACTTAATTATTTACCAAAATTAAGAGTAAAAATAGAAAAAATTATTTATCGTGATTAAGGTAAAAATTGATTTATCGGGTGATTAAACTAAAACAATAATGGTAAAAATGACCCAAAACTTTTAAAACACCCATTGGATGGAAATATTTATACCTTATAACTTATATGATTTATAATAATAAATTTTTATCCTTTTTACAGGAATAAAACATGTTTTGAATTCTTTATTTTCAAAAAGTTGCAAGTGTGTCGCTCACCTCACCTATAAAAAGCCACCCCCTCTCCTATCTTATTCACACTTTCAAACATATTTATTTTAGACAATAAATACCAAAATAAATTCCAAAATTTACTCCTCTAATCCTAAGGTCTTTATTTAAGATATAAATCTAACCTAGTAATGATTTTGGTGCAAACCTATGGAAGATGCTCAAAGAAGAAGTAAAGTTCTTCAACGAGCGCTTTTATTTTGTTTTCTCCTCCAAATAATTCAATTCTTATTAAACCATGTTGATATAATAAAATCATTATATTAAATATAATTATATTTTTTTATGTTAATTTAATGACCTAAAAATCTCTACTTCTATCAAATGGGTTATGAAATCATCAGTTGTGTGTACCGAGAACTACCGCCTCGCGAACCGATGTCATTCATTTTTCCATAACCACCTCTCACAGTTGGGAATGATGATGAATATAAAGTATATAAATTATATTTATATCATAATTATACCTATATATTCATTATATCATATATATACCTTTTTAATTTTCCTTCCATAGGGGATACAATAACGTCGCTCATGTGTACGGCGGACCACCACCTCACGAAGTGATGTAATTCGTTTTCACTAACACATTATAAGGAATATAATAAGGATAAATATATGTTATATTCCTGAAATAATTATGTTATTAATGATATATTTATAATACTTTTAAGTTAATATATCTTTCTATTTCTTATCTTTTCAGTCACTGAAAGATGATAATGTTGTTCGTGTGCGTGTGACTACAACCTTCACGAAGCGATGTGACTCTCTTTTCATCATCACACTACATGGATGATATGTAAAATTATATTTAAAAAATAATATGGTATTTATTATATTTTTTCATTATTTAAATATAATATATTACTTACCTTAGTTCCATAATGATCATTGAAAAATGGAAACGTTACTCATACGTGTGTACAGCCTACCGTCTCCATGATCACAACATACTTCATTTCTAAAAACCATATTTAATTATTGGTATTAAATTTATAATTGAATTATAAATATAATAATTGTTTAATTATTATTATTATTTATTTAATTTAACCATGATCAAATTAATAGGACCTAAAATAACAAATCAAAACATATATGAAAAACAAAGCGGTTATTACCCGAAATGTAACTTTAACATTGAATTGTTAATAAATGGGTAATAAAATGAAATAAATAAATAATATATGGTATGATATATATAATTAAGGTTATATAATATATTTATAATAAACTTATATTTATTATATAGTAGTTTTGAATGTGTATGATGAAATTTAAGACTTAAAGTAAGGGGATTTCTAGTCTCTCTTTTATTTATAAAAGACATATGTAAAATCACTAATATTTGATTTTGTGTGGTGTAAATACATCCCCATTTACATGTTATATCATGAATATAAATAATCTAATAATATTTAATGTTTCATTTTATGTTATTCTTTATTGGGGTTTACGGTTCAAAAGATACTCGAGCGGTAACGGTTTTTTGCCTTAATTTTCCTTCTTTGAGCCGTATGTTATGTTATGCACCTATATTATTTCACAATGTTAACATAAAACCCACTTGAAATGTAATATCATGAATTTATTTATCATAAATATATTTTAACTACCATTTTATTTTATTTCTTCGTGGGGATTATGATCCAAAGCTACCAAAGTGATATTTATTTTATGTTATAATCTCATTATTTGTCAGGATTGTTTATGATTATGTTTAATATAATGAAATATTATGATACATATCTCAATAAACTCATGAATTTTATTATCCTATGATTATTCATGATATTTTCAAATAATATTACTATTTTCCACTCTTTTATACTTAAAATACTTCAAAAAATCTTTTTTATGAAAATCTCACTTTACTTCTCTCTTCGGTTAGAAATTTTTTTATTCTAAAAACATTTATTATAAAAAATTATTCAACAATATTTTATTATTAAAATATATTTTTTTAAATAAAATTTACCCATGTTTTGTTTTTTATATAAATATTTTTTAAAGGAATATTCATGTCATTTTCCAAACAATTCATGTCTGGATTTTACTAAAAATGTGAAAGGAATCTTTATTTTAAGATGTACGGCATGAACTAAATTTTCCAATGTCTTGAACAATAATTTATATGAATCTTAATTTATAATTTTTTAAGGTTATTTTCAAATTAAAAGGGTTTTGAAATTATTTTGTTTTAAAAAAGTGATTTTCACAAAGGAAAGGATATTTTCTCAAGAAAAGTTTTAAATGATTTTTAAAGCTTCCTTTATAAATTTTAAAGGTTATTTTAAAAGAAAACTTTTTACAAAATATTTTTTAAATTTTTTATATTTAAAATTTTAATTTACAAGAAAATTTATCTACTTCAATAAATGTTCCATGTATCTTTAAAAATAATTTTCCATCTACTTTGACATCCTTTGATGTTAATTATAATTTAATAGGGATATGATCCAAGGATAACATTATTATTCATTCCTTTAATGGTTTATTTTTATGATAGAATGATGTTTAAAAATCATTTATCTAAAATGGGTTATTCAATGATAAAATTATTATGAAAACTACTTATTTTCATGGGTTATGCTATTTTGAAATAATGAAATGATAATGAAACCTATATCTTTTCAATAAATTATGAAATGATGAAATTTTTATGAAACCCATTTCATTTCATGGGTTATGATATGATGAATGTTTTATGATATTTTAGGACACATAAATATGGTTTTAATTATGATATGGGTGGGACCTATATATCCTTCCAATGAATTGTCTAAATATTTATATCTCAGGAGATAGATGGGATTGTAATGGGGATTGAACCAAGATCAGTAAGGGACTTTATCTAATGTATGGTATTGGGAGTGAACCTTGTTTACTATGATAGTTTAGATAGTGAAATAATTCCACTATCATAGACTTGTTTTTTATACTTGACTACTATAGAAATGGTTTTCTATGCTTATGATTATGCCACATATCTATGTATTATACCAATGTTATGCTCTTATGGATTATGTTCTTTGATTTACCTTATAATTCATGTCTTATGAACTTACAATATTCATTACATGACTCATATTTATGATCTTTGATATGAAATGTATGGTTTTAAAATGTTATTTTCATGTTATCATAATCTTAGGATTATATTATTCTTACGTATCTCCCTTGTTTACCCTTGCTGAGCATTTCATCTCACCCTTTCTTATGTTTCCTTTCCTTGGGTTATAAATAATTGATTTAATTTATATATGTTTTTGAAGAGTACTAAACTGTGTGATATTTATGAGATTCATTGAATATATTCCATGAATTAAAAATATTTTGTTCCATGTTTCCAAAGGAACTAAAATATTATAGTCCTTGGGCATGTTTTTGTGTAATGTATTGAATATTCATCTAAAAATATGTAATATCTATGTATGAGAAGACTATGTCACTATAGTTGGTATCAGAGGAAAGTTATATCCAACCTTTTGTAACTAGGATGAGAAATATTTAGTGATATCCCTATATATATGTCAAGGGATAAGTCTAAGGATGTGTCAAAGTATAGAAAATGTCTAGGAATTTTTCTGAAGAATAGATAAAGTGTTTTCCAAATAATATTGCATCCCTATCCAGATAATAAAAGTGGATGTGACTCTAGAACAAAGTTACCTAGAGGTAATAACTTCAAAAAGGGTGTATTGAGTTGGACTCAATCATCACTTGGTGAAAGACAATGGGTCTTACTGCAAAATCATTTTCATACTCTCGAGGGGGTATAATTTAGAAATTCACAAAATCTTTATGAACCATCATGAACTATTTAAATAGATGATGGCTATGAATGAACTAGGATAAACCTAAGTTTTCATAGATTAAAAATAAGGTTTCATAATTTATAGATACTATAAGTGATTTTTCCATGATTATGTGGGTTTTTTCTATAATTAGTGTTTCTCACACTATGGTTTTTGGTTTTAGTTGATAGAGGGAACCATATAGAACTAGGTTAACATTTAATATGGTAGAGAATTTTATAATGGTCCGGAAAATGGGATAATTACAAAATTTAAGGATGTTGTGATTATTCCTAATCATATTTCATGGAATATGATTAGAAATGTGTACCTTAACCAACTCTTAGAATCACCAAAGAAGAGAAGTAAATATTTCACTAAGATTTCAAGTAGTGGAGACTATATAGGAAAGAAGATTCAGTTTATTATGTGTTGAGGGTGTTGGAAGAAACACCCAATTGGATATCATAGAGGCATAGGAAGTTGTTTTGAATTTGTAAAACAAGTACAAAAATAAACTAATTGAAGTGGGAAAATTAAAAGTTTGGTTAACGCATTGGTTGATAATAATGGACTCCATAATATATCATCAACTTTTAAATTATTTAAATTTGTAAAGTATGGGAATTATTAAAATCAATTCTCTAAGGGGAAGGCTTGTGAAGAAAATTAGAAAAGTTGTATAAGTAATGGTTATATTTGTGAAGATAAAGAGACTAAAAATGATATATAAAAGGAAAGAGGTATTAAAGAATATTATTATAAAGCCTAGTTAATGGTTTTACAAGTAAGTGGGGTGAATGAAGTATTTAGGTATTGGAGTTCAAAGATTATGTTATATGAATTAAAAAATATAAAGGATTGTTTAATATAATTTTTCTTCAAGGATATTCTAGAATATGTTGAATAGTACTAATGGTCTAGAAAATTAAATTGATATAAAGGTAATATTTTATGGAAAACACGTGATTAAAGGAAGATAATCCTTAATATCTTCTTGAGTTTGAGAAAATGGTGTTTAGTTTTGATAAATATATTATTGATATTGATAAATTAAATTAAATAGTATTTATGACCTCAGAACTAGTAAAGGAATTATTGACAAAGTGGTGTATGTTATCATTGATGGAGTTTACCATATTATTGGATATATGGAATATGAAAAATAATATATGGTTTTATTCAAGTAATGAGTAAGCATACATGTATTCATTGAGGTTTTATGGTAACTAATTTTATTACAATGTTTCAATAAAATAGATGATTAAGGTATTCATATGTTTGGTATGTGACAATTGGGAGCTACGTCATGTTGTTTGGGGGATTAATGATAAATCATTTTGAGAAATTTTGTTACCTTATTTAAAAAATAATGATTTTTTAATGGTCACAAGGTTAACCATTTATTTATTGGTTTAAGTTGAACTTTTGATGAGGTTTAAAATATTAATGTATTACTGCACCAAATAAAGATTTATACATACTAGATAAATTGTGCTAACCATTTTTTTTTGATGATAACTAAAGATATAGATAATGAATTATCATTATATTTATTAATATTATGATCTATTAGTGCTTAAGGCACAAAAAAATCACCTTTATTTTTTGGAGTAAGAGATGAAGTGGAAATTTATCAAGGCATAAAAATGGTTGATGTTTTCCTTATGAAATGGAATGAAAGAAAGTAAGCATATATTCTCATGAAAATTATTCAACTTTAGTAAAAGGATATTGAAATGAAATTTTGTCCTATAATTATGATTTTTAGTGACACTAATAACCTTTTTCATGCCTATTTGGTTTTTGGTTTTTTTATTAACCTTCTCTGGATCACCCAATTTATTGTGATCAATGATCTCTATCACTTTATAATTATTTATGCTTTTCTTCCATGTCCAAACCTCTAATTCTCGCCTAGGTTTTCCTATGTGGAATCCTAGTTATAATTTAATTTAGTTAACCTTTATTTTTTAAAATTTCCATTTTGAAAGTAATTTTTATTATTAACTTTTATGATTTGGGTTTCTATGAAGTAATTTTCAAAATTTTAACCTTTGATAATCAATAAAAATTTTGGGGATGAAAATCATTTTAAGGAGGGTAGAATAAAATGCCCTAATATTTTATGAATTTTCATTCAAAAAAATTTAATATTTTCAGTATTTTGTGTTACACACAAAACTTATTATAGTTTGTGTTAAATGAAACACCGAGTTTATCATATGTTACACACAACAATGAGTTTCTTATAAAGCATACATGACATGCGACACTGAGCTTCAGTGAACAATGAAATAATATTATTTTAAATATGGCTACTACAACCTAGTCGTTAATTATTTTGGTATGAATAGTATTAAAAAATTTATTAAATATACATATAAATTTTCTACTCGATATAAATTTAATTATAAACTCTTAGTAAATAATCAATCAATTTTTTGTAAAGTAATTATATTCTTCAAAGATGTGTTTTCTTTAAAATTTGTTTTTATTTATTTTTGTGAGAAAATATTATAATTAATTTATTGATATTTTAAAAAAATTATTCGATAAAATGAAATTATTTTTTTGGAACCATCATATCAAAATTAACATATGGTGAAATATTTTCATTTTTTTGAAAATACTGATTTTTCAATGAATGGTGAAAATATCGATGTTTGTAAAACAATCATTTATTTTCAATAAATTATGTAATTTAAATTCCCAGTTATGTTTTAAATTAAATATATATTTATGAAAATTTAATCAAATTAATTTTTTTTAGTCAACTTTATATTGTATTTTAGTATAATTGTATTTTTGGTATTAAAAAGGGGGTTTTTTATGAAAAACAATTTAAGGTTCATAATGTTCCTCCATTTTAATTAATTAAAATAATCCCTAATGAATAATTTTATAAATTAAATTTATAGATTATATATTAATAAATTTTAATTTACATTCATACAATGATTATTATTGTACATATATTTAATATAAAATCATTTTATACTTGAAAACAAATACGCTTCTCGAAAACACACTTTTTTATCACGCTTGTGGGTTGTGTTTTAAATTTATTTTTTAAAAATTTTAGAAAATTAATTTTATGAAATAAAATAAATTCTTTAATTTATCATGTAAAAGTAATATTGGGGTTATATTTTTGGTTTTTTTGAAATGTTTCATTTTTTATGAATAGTGAAAAATAGTGAATTTTAATTGAAAACTGTATTTTTTATTAAATTACTCATAAAGATAAAATATTTATTAAATTATATATAAATTAAAATTAGTACAATTATAAATATATTAATCCAATTTGGATAATTTTAATCAGTTTTATATTTAAATTGGATATAAAAACCTTGTATATATTTGAACATTTTCTCTTTGAAAACTCGTTTTTTCATCGTATCAGCAGGATTAATTTTAAATTCACTTTTCTCAATTATAATAATTGAATTTGTAAAAATAGATTCTAAATTTTTAATCATAAAATTTTATATTTTATAATAATTTCAAGTTATTTTTTTACCAAAATTAATAGTGTGAACAGAAAAAAAAAATATTTATCATGGTTAAGGTAAAAATGGATTTACCAGGGGTTAAACTAAAAAGATAAGGGTAAAAAATGACCCAAATATTTCCAACACAAATTTTATAGCCTTTTACTAAACTTATCCTTCAAATTATCTATTATATTCCATTTTTTATCCTTGTGACATGAAAAAAACATGTGTGTAATTCTTTGTTTTCAAAAAATACAAGTGTGGCACTCGCCTCACTTATAAAATTTTACCCCCTCTCCTATATTATTCACACCTCCAAACTCCATTTATTTTAGAAAACTCTTTCCAAAATCACTTATAAACTTCCATCAAATAATCCTAAAATCCTTATTTTGGAAAAAAATCTAACCTGCGAATGATTTTGGTGTGAACCTATAGAGGATACCCGAAGAAGAGGTAATGTTCTTCAACAAGCACTTTTATTTTATTTCCTCCTCCACATATTTCTATTATTATCAAAAAAATGATGATATTATAACCTAATTGTATTCCATATATTGATCTATTTTTATTATAATTTCATGACCTTAAACCATATCCCCTTCCATCAAATCAGTTATGAAATCATTTTCGTGTATACAGTGGACTACCGCCTCGCAAACGGATGTCATTATTTTTTCATTATCACTTCTCACAATTGGGTATGATGATGGATATAAAGTATATATATAATATTTATAATATATTTATACCTATAGAGTCATTATATCATATATAAAGTTTTTACTTTCTATTTTTTAGGGGATGTGATAATGTTACTCATGTGTACGGAGGACTATTGCCTCACAAAGCAATGTGGTTCCTTTTTCACTAATGATTTAAATTAAAGGTAATAAGTATAAATATATGTGATATTCATGTAAAAATTATGGTATTAAAAAAATATTTTTAATTATTAAAAGTTAATATATCTTTTTCATTATTATATTTTCACTCACTGAAAGATGATAACATTGTTCATGTATGTATGGACTACCACCTTCACGAAGGGAAGTGACTCTCTTTTCATCACGAAACTGAATGTAGGACATATATAAGTATATTTAAAAAATAATATGGTATTTATGATATTATTATCATTCTATAAATATAATATATTACTTACCTCATTTCCATAATGATTACTGAATAATAAAAATGTTACTCATGTGTACGTACGGCCTACATTCTCCATGATCATAACATACTTCATTTCTCAAAATGATCTTTCATGATTTATATTAAAATTATAAATTATTTATAAATATAATAATTATTTCATGATTATTATTATGTATATAATGTAACCATGATCAAATTAATAGAACCAAAAATAACAAATCAAAACATATATGAAAAACAAATAGGTTATTATCTGAAATGTGACTTTAACATTGAATTGTTAATAAATAGGTAATAAAAGTAAATAAAAAATAATATATGGTATGATCTATATATATATATAATTATTGTTATATAATATATGTATAATAAACTTATATTTATTATAAATTGGTTCTGAACACCTATGATGGAGTTTATTATTTATAGTAAGCGGATTTCTGGTCTCTCTTTTATTTCTAAGAGACATATGAAAATTCACCACTTGTTTATTTTGTGTGGTTTATATACTTACCATTTGACATTTTATATCATTAATATCCTTATTTTCATGATATTTAAAGTTTCATTTGATTTTATGATTTATTGGGGTTTATGATTAAAAATATACCTGAGCGGTTGGGGATTTGTTTCGTAATTTTCTTTCTCTGAGACGTATGTTATGTTATAAACTTATATTATTTTAAGATGTGTATATACATACCATTTTACATGTAATGTCATGAATTATTTATAATCATGTTATTTTATATTCAATTTTATTTTATTCCTTCATGGTGCTTATGATTTGAAGTTACCAAAGTGTTAATGATCTTATGTTATAATCTCATCATTTATCGGGATTTCTTATGATTATGATTTAGATGATGAAATATTATGATATATATATCAATAAACTCGTCAATTTTATTCAACTATGGTTATTTGTGATATTTTCAAGTATTGGTACAATTTTTTATACTCTTTGGTATTTAATATAATTAAGAAAAAAATAAGAAAATATGAATTTATTTCTCTCCTCATTCAGAAATATATTTTCTTCTAAAACCATGTTTTCTAAAAATATTTTACAAAAAAAGTTTTATTATTCTTTTATAGTTTTTTAAATAAATTTTTACCCATGTTTGGGAATCTTCTTTTCATTTTATAAATAATTCTCACTTGGATTTTACCAAAAATTTTAAATGAATATTCATTTTAACATGTACGACATGAATTAAATCTTCTAACATCATGATCAATCATTGATGCAAATATTACTTTATAATTTTTCAAGGTTATTTTTAAATTAAAATTATTTTGAAAATGTTTTAGTTTTAAAATTTTATTTTCAAATCGGAAAGGATATTTTCCTCAAGAAATGTTTTAAATTATTTTTAAAGATTCGTTTATAACTTTTCAAGGTTATTTTCAAAGAAAATTATTTCTAAAAAAATTATGAATTTTTATTTTTGAAAAGTGATTTTCAAATAAAATTTATCTTCTTCAAGAAATGTTCTATGTAATCTCTTAAAATTGTTTTCAATCTAATTTTTCATCCTTTGATAATACTTATGCTTTACTAAGGATATAATCCAAGGATACCTTTCTTATTATTTCCTTAAATAGTTTATGTTTATGATGGAATGATGTTTACGAAACTCATTTCTCTTCCATGGGTTATACCAGGATAAAATTCTTATGAAATCCACTTATTCTTATGGGTTATACTCTAATAAAATTATGAAATTATTATAAAACCTATCTCTCTTCCATAGGTTATAATGTGATGAAATGTCTATGAAACCCATTTCATTTCATGGGTTATGATGTGATAAATGTTTTTATGATATTTTTTCCCACATAAATATGGTTTAATTATGATATGGGTGGGAACTATATCTCCCTCCAACGAATTGTGTGAAGATTTATATCTCATGAGATGGAAAGTACTAGAATGGGGATTAAACCTAGTTTAGTAAGGGACTTTTTCTACAATGATGGTCTTGGGATTGAACATTGTTAGCTATAATGGTTTGGAGATTGAATACATTTCACTATGATGGTCTTGGATATGAGCTTTGACTACTTTGGAAATGATTTTCTATGCTTATATTTATGATACAAATCTATGTTAATGCCAATGTTATGCTCTCATGGATCATGTTATTTGATTTCCCTTATGATTCATGTCTTATGAACTACAAATATTTATTCCATGACTCATGATTGTGATATTTGATATATAAATTATGGTTTCAAAATGTTATGCTCATGTTCTTGTACCCTTATGCTTATGTTATTCTTATGTATCTCCCTTGTTTACCATTACTGATCATTTAATCTCATTATTTATTTTATTTCCTTTCCTCAGGTTATGAATAAAGGCTTTAATTAGTATATTTTTGTGAAGAGTATTAAAGGGGAAAATATCTATGGGATAAATTTAAGATATTCCAAGAACTAAAATGATTATGTTTCAAGTTTCTAAATTCCCTAAACTATTAGGTTCTTATGGGTGTGTTTGTGTAATGTATTGAATATTCATCTAAAGAGATGTAATATCCATGTTTGAAAAGCCTGGGCCACTACAGTTTGTATCTTATGAAAGTTTTAGTCAAACATTTGAAACTAGGATGAGAAAACATTAGTGATATCCCTAAGAATATTTTTATGTATGATTCTAAGGATGATTCAAAGTATAATAAAATATTAGGGAATTTTGGTAAAGGATAGAGAAAGTGGTTTCCAAGAAATTTCATCCCTGTCTAGATAATATAAGTGGATGAGGCTCAGGCACATAGGTTCTTAGGGGTAATAACTCAAAAAATGGTGTATATATCTAGACTCGGTCATCACCCAGTGCACAACAATGGGTCTTGTTATACACTTGGTTTGACACTCTTGGGGGATATTATTTGGAAATTCAAAAAATATTTTAAAAAAATTATAAAGGATTTAAATAGATGATTACTATGAATGGAATAGGATAAAACTTGGGTTTCATAGATTAAAAATAAAGTTTCATTGTTTTTTACATAATATAAGTGATTATTTTCCTTATTATGTGGTTTTCTTCTATGATTAGTGTTTCCATCACTATGATTTTTTGTTTTAGTCAATGGTGAGATGTAACGCCCCGACCCGAGTTACCCAGAGTCGGTGCATTATTTTAATACATTGGCATGATTACAAGGAATCAAGTCCCGAAGGACCGATCAGTTTAGCAGTCTTGGAAAATAGATTACATACATGAATGTTACATTTCACTTTAAGACATACAAAACAACATAAATAATCTTTATTAATGCCATTATTCCTTTGGCTTAACCCTACATATCAATCACAATACACTTCTTGGAATCCTGGGAAAAATAAAACATAGAAAGGGGTGAGCTCAAACGCTCAGTAAGGGTAAGAAATACAACGGAAACTTTCATAAATAAGCATAAACATTTATGGCAATGTATAACTAAAACAAAATCCTTTTAAACTTGAACTTCATCATAATATGGAAAATATAAAAAAATCAAATAATGTCATTTACTTACTCGCATGTATATTCTACTTGTCGAATAATCACATGCAATATCAATAACCACTTTCATAATGATGGAATGCATAATGCCAGAATATCATCACCACGTAGCCAAGGCCTCGTGCCAAGAATACAAATAATATTTTTGTCAAGGCCTCGTTCCAAGACACTAGTTTGTCTAATGAGACCTACCAATGCATCGAGGAGCTATAGCGGGCTCCACCCGTCACTTACTAAGTCCAATGCATTCCTCATATGAACAGGTTTAAACATAACATAAAAATTCGTATTAAAACTAGCATACGAAATGTCAATACTTTCTCCATAAACCATGAATGGTATAAAAATAACACATCCACAGTCAAACATATCACAAAACCTTCAATGAAATATGGTAGTTTTGTATCATAATAAATCAACTTCAAAACAAGTTTAAAATCCATTAAAAGATTTTAACGTAGATGAAAATGATTTGTAAAATTCTTTGAGAGAAATATCCCCTTTTCATGAAAACATTTAATAGTCACAAAATTTATAAAGTAAGACATTTAAAGACATTTTTGAATCAAAGTTTCCCATAACACTTTGAATCTTTTGAAAGTAATTAACATTTTAAAACATTCATGTCCATATAAATAAATCCTTAAAAACCATTTTGAAAACATGGACAATAATGAGAATGATTTAGAAGAATAAATATTTAAAACATTTAAAATAATGTTTTAGTAAAAAGTCCCTTAAAAATAATCCCTTTGAAAACTGTTTTATGAAACATGGACATGGATAATAAATATGTCCCAGTAGATACTTTCGTAAAAACAACCTCGGATAATAATGAGATTGTAAAACAAACCCTTACCAATTTGGTAACTTACGAAACATAAACCCCATGAAAGATGTATCATACAATTAATATGTAAATAAACATAAATTAAAGTGTATTACACAAATAATATAATTATGGGCAGTACATACACTACACAAAAGGCAATAGTGTAAATATGACATGAATCTCACGGGAATAAGGAGTGAGATGAAAACCCCTTACCTTGTACTTTTCCTTGGTCAATGGTAGGTTAAAATAATGTATAATAGTTAAATAATTGTTATTAAATTATAAAATAATCATATACATAAATATTATATCATATATGATTTTTTAATATTGCATTGTTAATAATATTTTAGTATTATCGTTGTTTCGGGTGTTAACTGATTCGTTTTCCTTTATATGCTTCGTTACGTAAGCCATGTTTGTTATGGATAGGTTGTATCTTATTCATATCCAGAATGATATAAAGTCCTTAAACATTACTTTTAATCATAAAACGATAATTATTCTTAAATGGATATGATGGGTAAATGAATCTCATCGCGTTCATGGAGACGGTAATCCGTATGTACGCACGAACGCTACTTCCATTTCATTTTTCATTTTAAAAGGAATCAAAACCAAATGATACATAGGTATATAATTATTACAGTATAATATAATATCTTATATTTTTTACTTAATTTCATTAACACCATCCTTTATACGTTCCATGTATGGTATGAATGAGTCATATCACTTTGAGGGGGTGGTAGTCTGCACTTCCTCAAATGGAATTATCGTATATATATACAACATGAAACGAATAATGGTATGATATAAAATGGAATTAAAAAAGCTTATATATAAAATAAATATCATTAATATAATATTTATTTATAGTTCCATCATAATGGCCACCATGAGAGGTGGTAGGAGATAATTGAACAATCATCGTTTCGTGAGGCGTTTGGTTTCCATCCACAGAAACATTATGGTCTTCACCCATTAGAAGGATTTGTGTGTAATTGTAGTTATAATACTTATAATAACAATATCCTAGTATATTTAGGATACTGGTTTTTTTACAAAAGAAAATAATAAGAAGAGTTTAGGGGTTGGATAAGTAAAATAAAAGAAAAGAAGCTAAGAGAAATCGTTACCTTTAATTTGGGTAACTCCCTTTGGTTTGAACAAAAAATGACTCTTGAAGTGCCTTATGCCTAAGTTAAGACTTATAAGAGAAGTAAAGGGATATAGGGAGATTAATTGGGCAGATTTGGGATGAGCCAAAAGGCTTTAGAGGTGTAAGTAATTGGTTAGAAGTGGTGTCCTTTTATAAGGGGGAGGAGGGGCTCTTTAGGAAAATCTAGAAATATTATTGTATAATAAATTCATATTCGGTTTCTAATGGATACAAAGTGGATTATTTAAATTTTAAGGTGGGGATGGGTCTAAAAACACTCAACCAATAGAATTTAGACAGGTTTGCGTCATTATATTAACCTTATCTTTTAGTTTTAACTCTTAGTTAATTAGTTTGACACTTACCATGTCACTTTGTATTTTTATATTATATAGTTAATAAACTTACTATATACCTCCAAGAGACCCCCAAGTGGTCCATTAATGATACACCTATAATGATATAAGTCTCTTGGCCGATCCTTAGATTTTTAAGAATATAATATAATTTAATAATATAATATTTGTTTTAAAAACTCATTTATGTCAATTTTGACACTACTCAATAATTGATTTTTTTTAAAGTCTTAAAAACTTTATTAATTAGAAAAAAATTCATTTAAGAAATACTAAAATGTCATATTAACCAATAAAATTAGTGTATGTCATCAAAACTTTCAAATTATATTTATTTTAACATTTATAATATCAATTATTTGATTCATTCATTAATAAGGAAAATACTGCATCATTATTGTGTCATATATATTTTTACTTTTTCAATGTATAAAAATTATAAATAAAATACAATTATGTAGTAAATATTTTTATCTTTCTAATTAATATTTATAATCGAAAATATAACATATATAACCATATGTAAAAATTGTTTTGCTAAAATATATAAGTGTATGTCATTTTTGTATTCACTTTAACTTAATTAATATAAAGTGTCCCTATCACCTACAAGTGGCTCCATGGAGTCTCAAAATCAACCCAAAGATGCCCATGGTCGGACATGTATCTACCAATAAGGTTATGACACGTTTTAGGGTAATTTATTATTATTATAATATTATTTTTTAACCCTTATTTACCGAATTTACCCTTTAACCATGGTAAATAAAATATTTCCCGAAGTAATTATTCAGAATGTCTAAAAATAAAAGTTACCTATTTAAACAATTTGGATATCCTGATTCTAAATATGGAATCCATTTTTCCAAATTCAAAACACAGAAGTGGCAGAAATTAATTTAAAATTAATTCCCGCTGTCAAAACAAAAAGCGTGTTTTTAAGATATAATAACTATCAAAAGATTGATACTTGTTTATGTCTGGTTTAATTGTGAAATTATGTCCAATGACCAACATTGTATTAAATGGTAAAACTATATTCTAAATATACTTTAAAACCACTAAAATTCATAATTTATCACTCTTAATTATTTTGATTAAAAAAGTTGTTTTTAATTAAAATTTATTAATTTTCACTATTCATCAAAATATAAAAGTTATCTGAAAAGTACCAAAATTTCACCCTAGGATAAATTTGATATTTCGAATCCAAAAATGAAGTCCATTTTGAAAGATAAAATGTATAAAATTTCAAAAATTGGGTATTACTATTAATAACGGTTAGTCTGATTGGTTGTGGTGTGTGTTAGAACTCGAAGTTGCGTACAACACACGCTACTGTATTATTCAAAGTGAAGCGTACCGTGGAAGCTTGGGGTATTACATGAGAACCATAAGGAACTACGTTAACATTGAATTTTATGGTAAATTTTCTAATGATACCCAAATGTGATAATGACTATATTGAAGGATTTTTTGATTATTTCTACTCATTTTCTAGGAACATGATTTACAATGTGTACCTTAACCAACTCTCAGAATCACCAAAGAATAGAAGGAAATAGTTCACAGAGATTTCAGGTTGTGGAGACCATGGAGGAAAGAAGATTTAATTTCTTGTTTGTCAAGAGTTTGGGAATAAAAATCCAATTAGATATCTTATAGTAATGTTAAGATGTTTTTACTATGGAAAAGAAAGACATAAATCAAGTAACTGAAAAGGTAAAATGAAAATTTCGGTTGATGCAATGGATTAGAATAATGGACTCCCTAATATATCATCAATTATTGAATACTTTAAATGTATAAGTTATTCAAATTAAGAAAATAAATTTCTTAAGGGTAAATCTCATGAAGAAAATTATCAATGTTATATGATTAATGGTTATATTGTTGATGATTAAGAGACTACAAATGAAATGTGAAAGGAAATAGGTATTAAGGAATAAGATGATAAATCCTAGTTAATGGTTTGAGGAGGAATTGTTATGAATGAGGTATTTATGTATTAGAATTCAAAGATTATGTTATATAAATTTTAAAATATAAAGGATTGTTCGGTATAAGTTTTTGTTAAGGATATACGAGAATATTTTGAATAATACTAATGACCTAGAAAAGTAATTTAATGAAAAGAAAATATTTTATGGATAACATATTATTAAGGGAAGATAAACTTTAATATCTTATTAAGTTTGATAAAATAGTGTTTAGTTTGGATAAAGAGATGATTGATATGGATAATGTAAAGTGGATAGTATTTATGACCATAGAACTGATAAACAATTTTTTAAAAAGGTGGTTTATGTTTTCATTGATAGAGTATACCACATTATTGAATATATGTAATATAATCAATAATATATTGTTTTATTCAAGAAATGAGTAATCATTCATGTTTTCATTTGGGTTTTAAGGTAATTCAATTAATTACCATGTTACAAGAAATTACATTATAAAGGTATTCACATGTTTGGTATGTGATAATTGGGAGATACTTTGTGTTGTTTGCGGGATTAATGATAAGTTTATTTTAAGAAATTTTGTGACATTTTTTATAAATTTTGAATTTCGGAAGGGTTACTGGGTTAAATACACGACATGTAAATGTTCTGTAAATGGGTTTTCAGCCTATTTCCTCATAAAACAACCTTAAACCCACTTAAATATTCTCAAATTACCAAGAACATGGGGTAACACTTGATCCATTTACCCATACTCCATTAATTCAGACAATCATATATCCCTGATCATTATGTCATTTTTTCAAACATGGATCTTTGTATCTAAATAATACTTGACAACCAAGGCTCAAGGAAAACTCAAATAGGTACGTACCTAGAAAAATATGGGATCTTACAACCTCCCCACCATATAAAATATCATCCTCAAGTATCTCTAAGTATCATTGTTGGGTCTCAGAAAATAAGTATGTCCATTGTTCTTGAATATCTGACTCCCTCTACTAGTTATCATTCTGATCTAGCCTTTTCTTCCCCTTTACTCGAACCAATGGTATAGTCCTTCCATAGAGATACTTCTCACTATGGTCTATAACCCTTATCAGATTCTCCTCAAATGACACATCAGTACTAAGCTCGATGTCTAATATGCCTATCATATGAGAAGGGTATGGACAATATCTCAAAAGTTGTGACACATGGAACATGTCATGCATGGAACTATATAATTATGGAAGGTATAAATGGTATTCCACTGAACCGACCCTATACACTGTCTCAATGAACCTAAAAAATCTAGGCGTTAGCTTTCCTGACTTTCTGAAAATACATTGACCCAACCTAGGTGACACCCAAAGGAAAACATGATGACCAACCTCTAACTCCATAGGTCATTTTTTATGGTCATCATAAGATTTTTTCATAATTTACAGAGTCACCAAGCATTGTCTGATTAAATGAAATTTGTAAAACATCTCTTACATGAGACTAGGACAAACAAGTGTTGAATTGCCTACCTCGAACCAACAAAGAGGTGAACAGAATGGCTTGTCATAAAAAGCCTTGAAAGGTTTCATTAGAATAAATTCATAGAAGCTATTATTATATGAAAACTCCACAAGTTCCATATTTTTCTCCCACAAATCATCAAAATCCAAAACACAAGATCTAAACATATCCTTCAGAACAAGAATAGTCTTCTAAGATTGACCGTCGGTCTAAGGATGATAAGACATACTCAAAACAACATGTGATATCAAATTCATCTAAAGACCCTAGAAGAAACATGATGTGAAACGATCATCTCTATCAGAATTGATACTCCTCATAACACCATGCAACTAAAATACCTTGTGCACATAAAGACTACCAAGATAATTAATAGTAAAGGTCTCCTTGATAGTAAAGAAGTGGGATACCTTCATCATTTGATCCATAATCACCCATACATCATCAATATTATAGGTTTTCGTAGGTAATACAATCACAAAAACCATAGTGGCATCATCTCATTTCCACTCATAGATGGGAAAAGGCTACAAAAGCCTATCTATCCTCTAATACTCAGCTTTTAACTACTAAAAAGTGAAGCATCTTACCACAAATACTAATAATTCCTTCTTCATTATTGGCCACCAGTATCATGTAGAGAGATCATAATACATCATTGTAAAATCAAGATGTACCACACATCTAGAATCATGAAACTCCCTCATTATATCCTCATGTAAGCCCATAATAACCCATACTCATCCATAGAAATGAATAGAATTTACACTGCCAAGAGACCATTCTGTTAGAGTCTCCCCACCATATAATTTTTCTCTTAAAACTAATCCCTCTAGATAAAATAAATGATTGGTCTTAATTTGATCCAAAAGAACAGGTATAGCAGATGTTGATGTCAGAAATACTCACTCATGAGACTCTTGAATATCTAGAAGCATGTCAGCAAGAGGTCCATTACTCTCCACTCATCATGACACTCCTGAAATACCTCTGTTTTCATATTATTGCTCAATATATTGATAACCACATTTCCCTTTCATGGTGTATAGAAAAACTAAAAGTTGAATTACTATAGATAATCGACTCAACTCCTCTACTGAAGGTTTAGGTCCCACTGGTAACTCTAAGTAATGAGTAATATAATTCCTCTCATGAGACCTCAATAATCTGAATCCATAATAAACCACTTGATCCTACTACATCAGAACTTCACTTAGTCTAAATCTAGATGTGTCATAGTACATATTATATTCTTTACCTGGCATAGGTAAAGTGAGGACAGGTTCTGAGGTTATCCTTCCTTTCAGATCCTGAAAATCTCTCTCACAAGCATCATACCAAACAAACTTCACTGCTTTTTTGGTCATCCCTATCATCGGTGCTTCCAATTGGAAAAATTCCTAGATAAATCACTGATAATAACTTTTTAAACATATAAATCTATGAATATCTAAGACATTCTTGGGTTGTTCCCAAGATACCAAATTAGAAAATTTCTTTGGTTCCACTAACACTCTTTCCTCTGAGATTATGTGGCCTCATATATTCACTTTATCAATCCATAAACTGCATTTGGTTAGCTTGGTATAAATTTGATGCTCTCTCAATATACTAAGAATGATTTCAATATGTTTGGAATGATTTTATGATAATTGGTATTACACTAAGATGCCATAAAAAAGCACCAAAAACCAATCCATAAAATGATGAAATGTCTTATTCATCAAGTCCATGAATACCTCTGGTATATTGTTCAAACCAAACAGCATCATGAAAAACTCATACAAACCATACCTACTCCTAGAAGTAGTTTATGGTATGTCTGATGGTCTCACCCTCAAGTAATGGAATCCTAATCTCAAATCAATCTTGGAGAATATTTGATCACCTCTCAACTGATTGAAGAGATCATCAATGCATGGAAGAGGATAATGGTTCTTGACCTTCATCTGGTTCAATCTTCGATAATCCCCACATAAGCCCAAATATCCATCATCTTTCTTTGACAAGATGACTAGATAACCATAAGGAGATGTACTCATATCTATGAAACCTTTATCTTATAGATATTCCAACTGGGCTTTAAAATCTCAAAACTCTGATGGTGTCATTCAATATGGTGGGATAGAAACTGGATCTACTCCCAACACCAACTCAATCATAAAATCGATCTCTCACTTGGGTGGTGATCCATATAAATCATAAAAAAAGACATATTGAAAATATTATATCATTGGAGAAAAATAATCTTGTTGTATTACTCTATCATCTAGATAAATACCAGCGCCCTAAGCTGTGATACAATCCAATCTACACTGAATTGGTCCTGCAGGGCTATCCTGAAGATCCCACCACCCTAGTGAAAATAGTTACCTCCTAATGGAGATAAAAAGGTAAATTTTCTATAATAATAGTTTATATGATCCTAGTATAGAACTAACCATCCCATACAAAGAATAAAATAAAAGCATTTCATTTCCATCACAAATGGTTCCCACAAGAAATGATGACCCCCGTTATTTAGAGAACACACCTTGAAACGTTTGATACTATCTGGTCACACTCCAAATGGTGTGTAAATGATCATAATATCATCCAAGATTTTTACATATAAGAAAAAAACCATTTAAAAAAGGATCATTCCAAAAAGGAATGTGATTCTCCTTCAAAACCACTTTAGGTGGACCAATATTCTATAAGCGTTACACTACAAACTAGGATATGGTTTCTGATATCATTTATGACCCATCTTTCTAGACTAATAGAACTATAATGAAACATAGTTATGAGATATATTATAAATTCCATGACTACTCTACCCACTATTTCCCTATAGAAAACTATCATAAAAACTCTTCTTTCCTCTAGAAAAAGAGTCCTTGACTTTCCATTCTAAAATAGAATGGACACTACTTGGGGCCTCTCTTAGATTCCCTTACGTAATGAGTTCCTAATTAATCACATCTACAAAACTACTCAGGTAGAACACATTAACCTATGAAATGATATCATATTAAATACCATCTTATAAACATATTTCCCTAGAGATCACATCAGTTTCCAAATATTACACAAAGCACTGTAGGTCGGTGAAATGTTCGGTGTAGTCCATCACCGACATAACCTCCTATGTCAGGTGAATGAACTCACGATCCTTATCATTCCTCAACATCTCAAGATAAAAATGGATTAGTAAATTTATCTCAAATTTATTATAGGATAAAACCTTATGCTTCCCTTCCTTCTCTATAATTTCCCACCAATACTTGGCTAGTTTACAAAGTATATACGCAATAATATTTACCCTCCTATCTGCGGGTGTCTCAAGATGCTTAAAGATCATTTGGACTGACTCAATCCAAAACTCAACTTCATGATCTCCTCATAACCCATTAAACATAGGAATATTCTATAGTTGAAACTCTCTTATAAACTCGGACATTGAAGGCATGATGCAAACATTATCTCATTCCATAGATCTCATGACCCTCAAGAATATACTACGAAGATGAACATCCATCTAATATTTATAAACTACAGAAATATATAGTTCATCTATGTTAGGAGAGTGATAATTTCCACACTTATAATTCTCAACTCAAATATTATGAGGATGAATTTCCTTTAAAAGATAAACACACTCCTTAGAACACTATCTACAGGATATTCAACCTCAACAGGTGAAAAAAATAGAGAACCACTAACTCCTGGATTCTCTAAACATGGCTTACAAGTGTTTTTGAATGAAATAACAGTTCATTTATCTTATTTATCTGGTATATTATATATCTCATATAAAATGTCACGACCCATCCCATGGGGCCCGTATCGTAACTACCCCAAGCCTGCCTTCCATAGGCCAGGGACTGACAACTAGCACCAAAGGCGTAATTCCCTAAAACTGGGAAGGCATTGCCTTTATAAATCGTAAACACACACAACCAGAGTAAAAGAAGAAGAAAACACTAAGTAAAAGCTATATAAAAAGTGTACTAAAATTAAAGGGTCCGGAAATACAATCCCAACAGTAAATTACAAGGAAAGGACAAACATGTACAACTAAAAAGACAAATATCTGGAAGGTGTCTAGCATCTCCTGGATCATCAACCACGGATCCTACATGAAGGGTAGGTACAGATAGCCTCCTCAGTGATCCACGTCCATTCTCCTCCTTCGGGTACTGACTCGTCATGAGGTCCACCTCTGGGTATCGTCCAGTCCTCGCACACTCCACCTCGGTCAGTGTTGTCCATCGTCTACATCCAACACAATGAGGTGTAGGCATAGCCCGTTTAGGGGTGAGTATAACGATACTCAGTAGGGACCCTGAGACCCTCAAGGTCTCACAAAATACAACAAGGATAAACCAAAAAGTATGAAATCAACTGATAACCATTACTTAAATATATGCCCATACATATACCTAAGTTGTCAAGTAACCCATCTCAATCATGAGAAAAACACAAAGGTCATTGACTATGATCAAACTAGGATTTTTCATTATCGAAACCATGGCTGCTGGAGAACTCCTCCTCTATTGAATACAGTGGGTCTATCGCGACACCAAGGCGCTTCTCACTAACCTTAGACTGCTGAGGTACTCCTTCTATCGAGTATTGTGGGTCTGATTCCAACTACCAGTCGCTCCATCTGCTCTGGGTCTATCGCCAAATACCGGGTACTCCCCACAGTAGCCTACAGAGGTAATCCTCTTATCGATTACTGTGAGTCTGCTGCCAACTATCAGTCTCTTCTTCTTCCATGGTTCTGCCACCAAATATCAGGCTCTCCCCACTAGGCTAGTCGAATCACTCTGAGTCGAATCGGTCAAGCAGTCGTCAGGTCTGTCAGCTACTAGGTCTCTATACTCCATACGCTCATATCCAGAAGGATCTGCTCCATGAGATACTGTTCAATACTCCAAGTTTTACGAAGTCTCACGTGGAAGTATCACAAATTACCTCCATGTCATAGGGGTCTCAACGCAACAGAAGTCGCGTCAATCGGACGTCTGGTCTGTGAGTTATTAGCCTTTTAGACCCGGGGGCCCGGTTGGTTTCATGTACGAACCAACCTGACCGTTTCTCAAATATACCCTGAACTCCCATGGGGAATTATAAAAGGGATGAATTCATTCCAAGAAAAATGGTACCGCTAATGGTTCGTCAAACAGACGCTCGTAGCCTGAGTTATGGGCGATTAGGTGTAATTGGGTCTGACGGGTTCAGGTCCAGTCCGACCCAATTAGACCGACCCGACCTAACCCAAACCGGGTTTGGACTGGGGTCTGACCCAGTTCGTGGGTCAGACATGACCTGAAGGGGCGGCCCGGACCGAAGGTATGGCCCGGCCCGTGGGGCGGCCTGGCCCAAAGGGTGGCCCGACCCGAAGGGGCGGCCTGGCCCAGCAGACCACGTGGCCTGGTGGCAACCCGTGTGGCCTGATGGTGGCCCGCGTGGCCTGGCCGGCTGGCGGCCCATGTGGCCTAGCTGGCCGCGTGTGGGAGGGGGGCTCCGCACCCCCCTTTTTCCAAAACGGCCGGCGTGAGGCGTCGGCCCCTGGAAACTGTGGGACCCTTTGGGTCCCGCCTGTAGTGCACACTGGCAGTTGGTACCATAGCCAAAGGCCACAGGTCTTCTACGGCGCAGCACGACAGCGTCTCACCCCTCCTCTCCCGCTGCGGCCCACCCTGGCCGTGACGTCCTGCTGCCCTCCGCACGGCGCGACGGCACCGCTCCGCCTTCTCCGTGGCCCGACTTGGCCGCGGCTAGGCTCTCCTTCGCGTGGCACAATGGTGCTGCGCTTTTTCGGTGACCCGGTGGTCTTGCACTGCCGGTTTCCTCACAGCCAGCCCGACATCGGCCACCGTTGTCCACATCTGTCATCAACAACAAACAAGATCAAAGGGGAATGTTCGACCGTGTTGGTGCAGTCCGAACCCCCAATGTTATGTTGATAACATTCAGCATAACGCATACCAAAATATTGAAAGACGTGGAACAAAAACAAGGAAACTCAAACCCCTACCTCAAGTTCGGTGATCGTTGACGGAGTCGCGGGGAGGCGACAACGTTTCGTTGACGTTGGGAATCATACGGGGTCAGAGGCCGAGGAGGAAACATCGTCGGCATTCTTCATGGGCAGTGGTGCTTCCAATTCCTTGCCCCGGTCGAAAAGGTAGAAGGTGGTGTTCGTCCTTCTTCAGTGGAAGGAGAATTCTTCGCATTCTCCTTTGAGAGGATGAAGTTCCCTCTCAAGGTTCCACCCAAATGAATTTCCAACCAAAATAATGGGTTAATCCAACCCATTATTTAATTTTTGGAAAAATAATTCAAAAAGATTTGAATTAAATGAAACCATTCACTTAATTAATGGGTGGAGAGTTGGCAATTAAATATTGGGAAAGTTCAAGGTTTTTACACTTAATTGGGGGGGTTTAGAGGAGGTTTAAATCTCGTGTGGTCCCACATAATAATCCTTCCAAGGGATGTTATGTGCGGGTGGGCCCCACCACCATAACCTCTCATGGGAGGTTATGGTATGGTGGACCCCACCATGAACCTCCCCTTTGTGGTTGTAACTTCCATAGAATAAAAATAAATCTTAACACTTATTTTTATTCAATTTAACTAAAACCTCAAAATCTAACTTCTTTTCTCGTCAGAATTCAACTGCGGTGAAGGTCTCACTAAGAAATCAACAACGCTGTGAGTTCAACGGTGTCCTTGGATTTCAATTCCGAACACCGGTTCAAAATTTATAAAAACTCGTTCGCACGTTTACTGAACGTACCCGAGAAAAACTTCAGAAATTGATTACGGACACACCGGACCTTGGAATCAAGCACCGTTAGAAACTGCAGACTCGTAAAAAATCCCATGAATTTAAGAAAAAAAAAATTCCACAGAATTTCCGGGTCTTTACATTCTCCCAACCTCAGGTCTTTACGTCCCCGTAAGCTACAACTCGAACTAAGGGAACAAATGGGGGTACTGAGCACGCATTTGAGCCTCTCGCTCCCATGTGCTCTCCTAGAGGTTCCCATGATGCCAGCAAACAGTCACCAGAGGTATCGACCGTCCATGTAGGACCCACTCATGTCGATCCTCAATCTTCACTGGAACCTCCGTGAAAGTCACCCCATCATCGATGTCCAGCTCCCCATGGTCGATGATGTGAAAAGGGTCATGCACGTATCTCCTCAGTAGAGATACGTGGAAGACGTCGTGCACCCGATGCAGATTTGGTGGAAGATCCAAGTGGTAAGACACCTCGCCTACTCTTTTGAGGACCTGGAAAGGTCCGATGAACCATGGAGATAACTTGTCGCCGCGGCCAAATCTCCATAGACCTCATCGAGGTGAGACCTGTAGGAAAACGTGGCCACCATCCTCGAACTCTAGAGGTATCTGTCTCCTGTTAGCATACGACTTATGCCTACTCTGTGCAGTCTTCATCTGCTCCTGGATGATCTGCAACTTCTCCGTGGTAGCACGTACCATCTCGTGCCCCACTAGTGCTGACTCCCCTAGGTCTATCTAGCATAGTGGCGATCTGCAAGGTCGGTCATACAAGGCCTCAAAAGGTGCCATACCGATGGTGGAGTGATAGTTGTTGTTGTAGGAAAACTCCACCAAAGGAAAGTGATCCTCCCAGCTACGACCGAAGTCGAGGACTCATGCACGTAGCATGTCCTCGAGGGTATGAATGGTCCTCTCGGTCTGACCATCTATCTGAGGATGGAAGGTGGTGCTCAGACATAGCTGCATCCTGAAATCCTCCTGCAACCCCTTCCATAGCCTGGAAGTAAATCGTACATCTCGGTCGGAGACAATCAAGTAAGGTACTCCATGTAATCACAAAATCTCCTACATGTAGAGGCGTCCCAAGATCTCTACTAAGCCCTACTCTCTGATCGGTAGGAATTGGGTCGAATTGGTGAGTCAGTCGACAATCACCCAAATTGAGTCGTGACTCCTGGATGTATGTGGAAGACCCATCACAAAGTCCATGGATATTTAATCCCACTTCCACTCTGGGACCTCTAAGGGATGAACCAAGCTTGTTGGTACCTGGTGTTCTGAATTCACTTGCTGACAAGTGAGTCATTGTGAGACAAACTCAACTACTGCTTTCTTCATACCTGGCCACCAGTGTTGTCATCGGAGGTCCTGGTATATCTTCGCCACTCCTGGATTTACCGCTAGAGGGGAAGTGTGGAACTCCCTCAACACTTCCTCCTAAAGTGAAACTGGTACCATAGTACATCCTCTAAAGAGGATGAAGTGCTCCCCACCTTCATAAAATCCATTAGGTGCCTGCCCTATGGATATTTGAGCACGTCGCGTCTCGCAGTCAGTGTCCCAATGTTGCACCTCCCTGACTCGCTGAAGAAGTGGAGGAGTGACTGTAAGATACTGTAGATAGGATGCTCCATCTCTATCCACAAAGGATATCTGTAAGGTAGCCAATTGTTATGTCGCCTCTCCTAGCAGCTGAATACTAGTCCTCCTGCTGAGCGCATCTGGAACAACTTTCCCCTTCCCAGAAGTATATACTATCTCGAATTCATAGTCCTAAAGGAATTCTAGCCAATTTCATTGTCTCAGGTTTAGGTCCTTCTGATATAATATATACCTAGAACTCTTGTGATCATAATACACGGTAAAACTTTCACCCATCAGATAGTGCTGCCACATCTTCAAGGTGAAGACCACTACTGCTAACTCTAGGTCATGAGTATCATAGTTCTGCTCATGTTGTCTCAACTGCCGAGAACCATATGTGATCACAGCTCGCTCCTAAATCAGGATACACCCGAGTCTGGTCCCTGATGCATCGCAGTAGACTACATACCCTACGCCTTCCTCTGGAAGCCTCAAGATGGGGGAACTATTCAGCCTCTACCTCATCTTCTAAAAGCTCTTCTAGAATCTCTACGACCACACAAAGGGTTTCCCTTTCTTTGCCAAGGCTGATAGTGGTGCTGTAACTCTGGAGAAATCTGGAATGAATCTCTGGTAGTATCCATCCAAACCTAGGAAACTCCATACCTCTATCACACTACTGGGTGGCTCCCAAGAAAGTACCACTTCGATCTTCGCTGGATCCACTGCAACTCCAGCCTCCAAGATGATGTGTCCTAATAAGTGAACCTCACGAATCCAAAACTGGCACTTCAAGAGCTTACTATAAAGCTGTTTCTCTCAGAGTGTGTCCAGTACTACCTAAAAATGGTAGGCATGCTCCTCCTTAGTAGTCAAGTAAATCAAAATGTCATCAATGAAGTCTACGAAAAAGCGATCGAGGTAAGGCTGGAATATAGTGTTCATGAGACTCATGAACACTTCTGGAGAGTTGGTTACGCCGAAGGGCATAACCAATAACCCGTAGTGGTCGTAACGACACCTGATGGCCATCTTCTGCACATCCTCATCTCGAACTCTGAGTTGGTGATAGCCTGATCTGAGGTATATCTTCGAGAACCATCGTGCTCTCTTGAGCTGATCAAATAGGTCTTCAATCCTCAAGATTGGGTACTTGTTCTTCACAGTCACCTGGTTCAGGAGACGATAGTCGACACAGAGCCTCAAGCTCCCATTCACCTTCTTGGTGAATAGAATTGGGGCTGCCCAGGGAGAAACACTGGTTCGGATGAATCCCTTTCCCTGCTAGTCCTCTGGCTGTACCCGAAGCTCACAAAGCTCCGCGGGAGCCATCAGATATGCTGGAGTAGATATCGGTGCCATCTCGGGGTACAGGTCAATGTAGAAGTCCACTTCTCTGCAAGGAGGTAGTCATGGGACGTCATCAGGGAAAACATCTGCATACTGGTCCACCACTAGAAGATAAGTCGGGCTCTCCACATCAAATGCTCCGAGGGTAAGTCAAGCCAACTAGAGAGTGATTGGCTGCACCCTCCTCCAAGTAAGTCTGTCATGTGCTTCAAAGGTTCCCTTCTCACCGGTGAAGGTGAACCTGGTCCCATCCGTGTGGACACACTGCACTTTGCACTTAATACAGTCGATCTGAGCATGGACTGTAGATAACCAGGCCATACCCAAGATGACGTCGTAAGGCCTCGATTCCACTATGAGGAGATACCAGTCGAAGCTCTTGCCTCCTAGAGTAAGATCACACTGCCGGCACTATTACGTAATCATCGAGTTATCTCCCATAAGAGTCTCTAGCCGTAAGGATCGAGTCAATGGCTCTTTCAGAATCTCCAAGATCCGAACGAGGTTAGAGGATATGAAAGAGTGACTGGCACCTGTGTTTATAAGAACTGCAGCAATGGTGGACTAGACACAGATCGTACCTCGTATCATCTTTGAAGCTCCATGGTCATATGTTTCATCTACCTAAATATGAGCTCTCCCATTTCCAACCGCTCCATGTAGTCAGGGTGGACCTCCTGGTGGTGGCGGCGGTAGCACCTCGTAACGTTGACCGTCGCCAGCTGCTCGACCAGCTCCTCTTCCACGTCTACCTATGCCATGCAGACCACCTCGATCGAACCTCTGCCTCTTCCTGGGAGGTACCTCAACTATCTTCTGATCATCAGTATGGCGGGTCGTACAGTCACGATCCATGTGACCAAGCCCACCGTAGGAGTAACACTGCCCACTCCATGCATGTCTGGCTCTGTCTCCACACTGGGTGCCCCGCAAAACCGATCCTGAGTCGTGCAGTCGATCACCTGTGGGTCTGGTCCTCTTGGACCTCTGCATCATATGTCTATTGCCAGCTGTAGAAGACTCCTCTGTATGTCGAATAGTAGTAGGTCTCGCTGCTGGTGACTGCTCAGCAAGGAAACTCTCTACTAGGAGGTCTCTCTCTAACACTCTAGCCTACGTCAGAATGCAGAGGGAGGTCATCAAGGTTCTGATCTCTCGCCTGATCCCCTACTCGAAGGTTCGGTCCCTGAATAATGGGTCTCATACCATATTCGTAGAGTAGCACGAGAGGTCAGTGAACCTTGCTGAGTACTATGCTACTATCATATTGCCCTGTTGCAGATGAAGTAGCTGCTGTATCCACACCGCTCGAAGGCTGACTGGAACAAACACCACCTAGAACAGGCCCTCAAAGTCTACCCATAGTAAATTTGCCTCATCGTGGACCTGAATCATCAGGCTCCACCATCTACCTGCTTCTTTCTGAAGGGGGCTGGCAGCAAGGATCACCGTGAAGTCGGCTGGTGTCCCAACCAGTATGAAGACACTCACCATAGCCTCCAGCCAATCCTCAACCGCCTGTGGGTCTGTCTCTCCCCTGATCCTGGGTGGCCTCTGATGCTGGAACTCGTGCAGCACGCTCAATCAGCATGTACGTGCTACTGCTAGGGCTGGTGGAATCGGTGGCCCAACGGGAAGTAGTACCGTTGGTGCCTCAACTGGAAGAGGGACTTGTACTGAGGCCTCATCGCTCGGCGGGCTTTCAGTACGTACAACTCTCGGGGCACTAATTGGTCATTCGTAGGGAGGAATCTTGAAAAAAAACAGATGTGACATGGTCAAATGATTATACCTGGTGAGCTGACCTGGTTTGAGATGACTTAAAGAAATATTTTGAAAACACACACGCAATCAGTTTTTTCTTGTACTAAGTCAGAAATCAGAAGTCAGGGTCCTGGTGTATAGATAAGTCGGCCGCCACACCAGCACTGGACTCCCTGAAATAAAAACCACACTCGGTACCCTTAACATTATTGCTTCACAGAAAAGAAAATATCAAAGTCCTAAGTTATATGGTAGAACCGACTCCTCTGATACCAATTTGTCACGACCCATCCCTCGGGGCCCGTATCGTGATTACCCCAAGCCCGTCTTCCATAGGCCAGGGGCTGGCGACTAGCACCAAAGGCGTAATTCCCTAAAACTGGGAATTCATTGCCTTAATAAATTGTAAACACACACAACCAGAGTACAATCAGAAGCAAAAACTAAGTAAAATTTGTATAACAAGTGTACTGAAAGTAAAGGGGCTGGAAATAAAAGTCCAACAGTAAAGTAAAAGGAAAGTAAAAATAGGTAAAACTAAAAAGAAAAATAGCTTGAAGGTGTCTAGAAGCTCCTGGATCATCCACCATAGATCCTACATGAAGGGTAGGTACAGATAGCCTCCTCAGTGATCCACATCCGTCTGTATCCTCCGGGTACCGACTCATCGTGAGTTCCACCTTTGGGTACCATCCAGTCCTCGTACACTCCGCCTCAGTCAATGTTGTTCGTCATCTACATCCAACACAACGAGGTGTGGGCATAATCTGTATAGGGGTGAGTATAACGATACTCAGTAGGGACTCCGAGACCCACAAGGTATCACAAAATCCAACAAGGATAAACCAAAAAGTATTAAATCAATGGATAACCATTACTTAGGTATATTCTCATACATATACCTAAGTTATCAAGTAACTCATCTAAATCATGAGAAAAACACAAAGGTCATTGTCTCATCTCAAACCATGATTTTTCATTATCGAAACCATGGATGCTGGTGAAATCCTCCTCTATCGAGAATAGTGGGTCCGCCAAGACACCAAGGCGCTTCTCACTAACCTTAGACTGGTGAGGTACTCCTCATGTCAAGTACCACGGGTCTGCTTCCAGTTTCCAGGCGCTCTGTCCACTGTGGGTCTACCGCCAAATACCGGGTGCTCCCCCTAATAGCCTACAGAGTTACTCCTCCTGTTGAGTATCGCGGGTCTGCTACCAACTACCAGGCACTCCATCCTCCATGGGTATGCCACTAAATACCGGGCGCTCCCCACTGGTCTAGTCGAATCACTCTGAGTCAAATTGGTCAAGCAGTCGTCGGGTCTGTCAGCTACTAGGTCTCCGCACTCTGTACGCTTGCCTCTGGGAGGATCCGTTCCACGAGCTACTATTCAATACTCCAAGTGTAACAAAGTCTCATGTTGAAATATCTCAAAGGACTGCCACGTCATAGGGGTCTCAACGCAACAGATGGCATGTCAATCGGATGCATGGTCTGTGAGTTATTAGCCTTTTAGTCCCGGGGGGCCGGTTGGTTTCGTGTACGAACCAACCTGACTGTATCTCAACTATACCTCGAACTCCCATGGGGTATTCTCAAAGGGAAGACTTCATTCCAAGAAAAATGGTTCCACTAATGGTTTGTCAAACGGATTTCTGTAACCCGAGTTATGGGTGATTAGGTCTAATCGGGTCAGACGGGTTCGGGTCCGGTCTGACCCAGTTGGACCAACCCGACCCGACCCGACTCGGGTCTGGACTGGGGTCCGACCTAGTCCGTGGGTCTGACCCGACCCGAAGGGGTCTCCCGATTCGAAGGTACGGCCCGGCCCGTGGGGGCGTCCTGGCCCGAAGGGTGGCCCGGCCCGAAGGGGCGGCCTGGCCCAGTGGCCCGCATGGCCTGGTGGCGGCCCACGTGGCCCGGTGGCAGCCCGAATGGCCTGGCCGGCTGGCGGCCCGCGTAGCCTGGCTGGTCCTCCCACATAGCCTTACTGGACACGTGTGGGAGGGGGGTTTCACGCCCCCCTTTTTCCAAAACGTCGGAGTGAGGCTCTGGCCCCTGGTAACCGTGGGACCCTTCGGGTCCTGCCAGTAGCGCGCACCGCCGGCCAGCTCAGCCGGTCGCCCTCTACTGTCCACCGCAGCCAAAGGCCGCGGGTCTTTTATGGAGCTGCGTGATGGCTCCACGCCCCTGCTCTCCCTCTTCGGCCCGCCCTGGCCGCGGACCTGCACCACCGGCGTGGCGCGATGGCGTCACAGCCCGCCCTAGATGCGGCATCCTGCTGCCCTCCGCACGGCGTGATGACACCGCACCACCTTCGTCGCGGACCAACTCTCCTCCGCATGGCATGAAAGTGTTGTGCTTTTCTAGTGACCCGGTGGTCTTGCGCCGCCGGTTTCCTTGCTGTCGGCCCAACCCCGGCCGTCGTTGTCCACTTTTTTCGTCAACAACAAACAAGATCAAAGGGGAAGGGTCGGTCGTGTCGGTGCGGTCCGAACCCCCCATGTCATGTTAATAACATTCAGCATAACGTATACCAAAATATTGAATGACGTGGAATGAAAACAAGGCAACACAAACCACTACCTCGAGTTCGGTGATCGTTGACGGAGTCGCGGGAAGGCAGCGGTGTTTCGTTGACATCAGGAAGCGTCCGGGGTCGGAGGCCGAGGATGAAACGTTGCCGGCATTCTTCGTGGGTTGTGGTTCTTCCTCTTTATTTCCCCGGTCGAAAAGGAAGAAGGTGGTGTTCTCCATTGTTCAGTGGAAGGAGCGTTCTTCGTGTTCTTCGTTGAGAGGATGAAGTTCCCTCTCAAGGTTCCACCCAAATGAATTGCAAAACAAAATAATGGTTTAAGCCAACCCATTATTTAATTGTTGAAAAAATAATTCAAAACAATTTGAATTAAATAAAACCATTCACTTAATTAATGGGTGGAGGTTTGGAAATTAAATGGTGGGGAAGTTCAAGGGTTTCACACTTAATTAGGGGGGTTTAGAGGAGGTTTAAAGCTCGTGTGGGCCCACCTAATAATCCTCCCAAGGGAGGTTATGTGCGAGTGGGCCCCACCACCATAACCTCTCATGGAAGGTTATGGTGTGGTGGCCCTCACCACTAACCTCCCCTTGGAGGTTTTAACTGCTATAGAATAAATATTAGTTTAACACTTATTTTTATTCAGTTTAATTAAAACCTCAAAATCTAACTTCTATTCTCGTCAGAACACAACTGCGGTGAAGATCTCACTAAGTAATCACTGATGCTGCGAGTTCAACGGTTTCCTCGGATTTCAGTTCCGAGCACTGGTTCAAAAGTTATAAAAACATGCTCGCACGTTTACTGAACGTACCCGAGAAAAACTTCAGAAATTGATTCCGGGCACACCGGGACTCGGAATCAAGTACTGTCAGAAACTGCAGACTCATAAAAAATACCATGAATTTAAGAAAAAAAAATCACGGAATTTCCTGGTCTTTACACAATAGTTTAACATGTAAGTATATATCACATGTAATATATATGTCTCTACCATAAACAATTCACGCCAATATATATCCCTATGTATCTATTATGATGCATGAGTTCTCATCTCGCACTATACTGGGCCACGAGTATACATATAAAGAACTAATAAAATCATAGAACAATAACCTCAAACAACATGTGAATTACCCAAGGTGAAATAACACCAACTGTAACAAGCACACAACATAAACAACAATCCACCCATAGGGTCACGGATTTTCCCCCATACATGGGTTAGATACTCCCATGAGAAATATCATTATCAAGTCATAAAACATCCTAGTATCCTTTATACCTTTCCCAAATATTAAAGAAACAAAAAAATGAAATCTCTTTTGATGTCACTTTGTAATGTCTCCTAATTTGGCACTCTCTCACATGTCTATAAAGGGTTGGTTATAATCCCTCAAGTGCACCTCTTCATACTTTAGAGGATAATGAATAACAGTGGGGGTGTGATAAGTATAGTGGGGAGACTACACCCTCTGGTTATAGATTTATAAAACAGTTAAAAATCATATAATAGTTAATAAATATTAAATTTTAGAAATAAATGAAACAATATATTATGGCGAAAACTATAGATAGAATCTAACTGAACGATCCAATAAATAATTAAGGAATAATGAAATGATGTGTTGGAATATAACTAAATTTCATGCTAGAAACAATAAAAAAATGGCTAAAATACTCAACAAAAGTCTCAAAATTCCCCAGTCCCAAATCCCACATTGGCCACATCTTCAAACTCTATCCCATCCTACAAAGAAAACAATCAATAGCAAGGTCATTTTCCCTTGTCCAGTCCTATATCCATTAATCTGCTCAGGTACCATATAGTGGCCCAAATAGGGTGTGAGTAAAACTAATTACTTCAACACCACTCTATTTAAATATAAAAAGTCTAATAAAAAGTGTATACAATAATTAAATAAACAAGAGTATTAATTATTTAAACAATTAACTTAACACCACATCAATATTCTTTGACACCATGCTAGAATATCTTAGATCATATCTCACAACCATACCAACTATATCCATATAACCATGGAATAACATAATATTATAACCAAGGTATAAATCATAGTAATCTAGGTTAAACCCTCTATATAATCATTTCAATTAGTGTAATTGGGCAGAGCTCGCTGTATAAGCATTTCATCATGTCAACTATGCAAAGCTCAATATATCATCATTTTAGCATATCAACTTGGCCAAGCCTACTATATCATAATTTCATCATATCAACTAGGTCATGCTCGTTATATCATCATTTCAGAATGTATCATTAGGCATAGCCTTCTATATAATCATTTTAGCATTTAAACACAACACAAGTCATAACAATAAGGATACCCTAATATCACATCATGTGGATTAATGGTTAATTATGAAAACCACCATTTAAATTTCCAATTAAACATTTCATATATAAATTAATCATAACCAATAACATTATTGTCATATAAAATATACAAGACAATAAAATGTGAATCTATTTCAAGAAAACACTCACAATCCTTGTCATGTTAAATGCATTTTAATCCATTTAATCAAATCGTTTATATTCAAGGGTTCACTCACCCGAATGGAAACCACAAGCCAGGTCAATAACCAATTGGATCCAAATATACTCCAAGGAAATAATCTACGTTATCATTTTAATTCATTTAAAACGTGATATGTTAGCATATTTACAATATTACATATATTTGATAATAATCAAACCATAGGGTTAAGGTTTAGAAACCCTACCTTTTACTACCAATCAAAAAATGCTTCCAAAGGAAAACACCCATTAGGAAGAAGGTGTTTATGATCGCAAGAAGGATCTTATATAAAAATTGATCAAGATAAAAACCAATAATGCACAAGGTCATGAGATTTTACCACAACATCTAGAAAAACAAGGGAGATAAGAGGGATCCAAAGAAGAACCACTTACCAAAGAATTTATTGCAAAAAAAGGACTTTTGAAAGGGATGTTAGAACTCCAACATATCCTGCAAGGTTTCATAGGGTTGGGAGGCAAAGGATAAATGTGGGTTAATGGAAAATCATCTGCAAAACATACTTAAAAATAGTAGGTTGGGGAATTAAAAATTTTGTGATATAGTTATATGTCATGTAATTATTTTTAAAGGGATATGCTAAAAACCCCATCACCTCAAATGAATATTAAAATCACATGAACATTACACAATGTGTAAATGTTCTAAATATGTTTTTTAGCACATTTCCTCATAAAAGAACCCAAACCCCCTTTAAATCTTCTCAACATACCAAGGACATGTGGTAACACTTGACTCATTTACCTAGACCTTATTAATTCAAACAAGAATATATCCCCCAACATTTGGTTATTTTTCCAAATAAGGCTCTTCATCTCCAAACAAGACTTGGCCACCAAGGCTCAAAAAAACTCAAAGAGGGATGTATCTAAAAAAATATGGGATCTTACATATCTTTTCATGAAAATTATTCAACTTTAGGAAAATGATCTTAAAATAAAATTTTTTCATGTTATAATCATTTTTTTATGATATCAATGACCTTTTTCATGCATCTTTGGTTTATAGTTTTTTGTTCATTAACCTTTTCTAGATCACCCACATTATTTTGATCAATGATCCTTATCACCCTCTGTAATTATTTACACTTTTACTATGTGGAAATAGAGTCATAAGTTACTTTAGGTAAACTTTATCTTTCAAAAAAAATTTACAGGAAATTTTATTATTCATTTTTAAGATGTTTGTTTCTAGGAATTAATATTGAAATGTTAAATCTTTGATGGCTGTGATGAATTTCAAGGGTGGAGTTTATTTTAAGGGGGGGTAAAATGTAATGCCCTCATATTTTGTGATTTTCTTAAATGAATTTAATATATTTGATATTTTGTGATACACACAACACTTAGTGTAGATTTTTTTATACATAACACCAAGTTTAACTTGATTTACATAGAAAAATGAGTTTCTTCAAAAGTGTGCATGACATGTGACACTGAGCTTCAGTGAACCACGTAATAATATCATTTTAAATATGTCTATTACAACCTAGTCATTAAATAGGTATGTATGAATAGTATTAAAAACTTTATGAAATATAAATATAAATTTTTTACTCAATGTAATTTTATTTATCAACTCTTAGTAAATAATTGATCAATTTTTATTAAAGTAATTATATTCATCAAAAATATTTCTTCTCTATAAGTGTTTTTATTTATTTTTATAAAAAAACTATTATAATTAATTTATAGATATTTTAGAAAATTTATTTGATAAAATGAACATAATTTTTCAACCATAATATCGAAAATGACTTATAGTGGAATTTTTGGATTTTTTGAAAAATATTGATTTTTCAGTGAATAGTAAAAAATTCCAATTTTTGTGAAAATGTCATTTATTTTCAATAAATTAAGTAATTTAAATGACCAGTTGTTTTTTAAATTAAAAAAGTATTATTTATTAATATTTAATCTACTTAATTAATTTTGGATCAACTTTATACTGGATGTTTTGTATAACTTTATTTTATGGTTTAAATAAGGGTTCATTTTAAAAAAAATAAAGTTCATAATGTTTATACATTTTAATTAATTAATATAATCCCAAAGGAGGAGTTTTTTAAATGAAATTTAAATATTATATAAAAATAAATTTTAATTTATATTCATAAAATTATTATTATTATTATTATTATACATATATTTAATATAAAATCATTTTGTACTTGAAAAAAATGCACTTCTCAAAAACACTCTTTTTCATCACACCACTGAGTTTTGTTTTAAATTTAATTTCTAAAACTTTTAGAAAATTTATTTGAAAAAATAAAAAAAATCAATTTATCATTCCAAACTGATCTTATGAGGAATTTTTATATTTTTTGTGAAATTTTTCATTTTTTTATGAATAGTGAAAAATACTTAATTTTAATTGAAAATTATACTTTCATTTAAATTATTTATAAAGTTAAATTATATTTTAAATTGGTTTTAAAGTAAAATTAGTAAAATTATATATATATATATATATATATATTAATCCATTTTGTATAATTTTATTTAATTTCATATTGAAATTGGATATTAAAATCTAGAAAACTTTTGAACATTTTCTCTTTGAAAACTCATTTTTTCATCGGGTCTGCGGGATTAATTTTAAATTAATTTTTTACACTTATATGAATTTAATTTTTAAAAATTCATTCCACATTTATAAAAATAATGGTTTATATTTTTTAATAATTTTAACTTCATTTTTTTTTAAATGAATTGTGAAAATAAAATAAAACATTTATCACGGTTAAGGAAAAAATGAATTTACCAGGGGATAAACTGAAACGATAAGGGTAAAAAATGACCCAAAACTTGTAAAAACCCCATTTTATAGACATATGTCGTCCTTATCCCTTATATTATCTAGAAAACTTTATTTTTTATCCTTTTGACATTAAAACACCTGGGTGTAATTCATTCTTTTCAAAAAATTACAAGTGTGCCACACACCTCACTTATAAAAGGTCGCTCTCTATCCTCTCTTATTCACACATTTAAACCAATTTGATTCATAAAACACCTTCCAAAATCACTTCTAAAATTTAATAATCTCCTTCTTATTTTGGATATAAATCCAACCTAGGAAGGCTTTTAGTGAAAACCTATTGAGGATACCCGAAGAAGAGATAACATTCTTCAAAGAGTGATTTTTTTTTATTTTACCCTCCACCTCCTTAAATTATTATTAAACAATTATTATATGATAAAATAAGTATAATAAATTTAATTATATGGTTTTATGTTAATTTCATGACCAAAAACCATATGCACTTCTGTCAAATGGGTTATGAAATCATCATTCATGTGTACGGCGGACTACTGCCTCATGAATCGGTGTCATTTGTTCTTCCATTACCATATCTCATGATTGGGTATGATGATGGATAAAAATATATATTATATTTATAAGATAATTATACCTCTTAATTAATTATATCATATATACCTTTTTATATTCCATTCTTTAGGGGATACGACAATGTCGCTCATGTGTATAGCGGATTACCCCCTCGCGAAATGATGTGATTCGTTCTTCACTAACACTTTAAATAGGAAATAATAAGGGTATATATATATGATATAAATGAAATAATTATGTTATTAATTAAATATTTATAATTATTAAAAGTTAATTTATCTTTTTATTTCGTACCTTGTTACTCGCTGAAAGATGATAACTTCGTTCGTGTACGTGTGGAATACCACCTTTACAAAGTGATGTGACCCTCTTTTCATCACCACACTGATTGGATAACATGTATAAGTATATTTAAATAAATAATATGGTATTTATGATATTATTATCATTATTTAAATATAATATATTACTTAACTCTTTTAAATAATGATCATTGAAAAATGGAAACATTACTCATGTGTGCATACAGCTTATCATCTTTATGATCATAACATACTTCATTTCTCAAAACCATATTTCATGATTAAAATTAAAAGTATAATTGATGTATAAATATTATAATTAGGTCATTATTAATATTATGGAGATAATTTAACCATTATTAAAGAAATAGTACTAAAAATAACAAATCAAAACATATACAAAAAACAAAGTTCTTGTTACTTAAAATGTAACTTTAACATTGAATTGTTAATAAGTGGGTAATAAAATGACATAGAAAAATAATATATGGTATGATATATATATATTTATGTTTCTATAAAATATTTATAATAAACTTATATTTATCATAATTTAGTTTTGAATGTGTACGATAGAAGTCAAGACTCAAGGTAAGGGTATTTTAGTCTCTCTTTTATTTTTGAGAGACATATGAAAATTCACCACTTATTTCCTTTTTGTGGTGTATATAATACCCCTTTCTAAGTTTATATAATGAATATACTTTTTCATGATACTTAAAGTTTCATTTTAAGTAATTATTTATTTGTTTTTATGTTTCAAAAGATACACGAGTAGTAAGGTATTTTTGTCTTAATTTGTATTCTTTGAGACATATGTTATGTTATGAACCTATATTATTTCATGATGTGTATATATAGACCATTTAACATGTAATATCATGAATTTATTTATAATAATTATATTTTAAGTTCCATTTTATGTTATTTATTCTAGGGTATTATGATTCAAAATTACTAAATTTGTAATGATTTCATGTTACAGTCTCATCGTTTATTATGATTATTTATTATTGTGATTCAGATAATGAATTATTATGATACATATCCCAATAAAATCATGGTTATTAATGATATTTTCAAGAAATAATACAATTTTTACACTCTTTTGTACTTAAAATTATTGCGAAAATACTTTTAAGAAAATCCAACTTTATTTCTTTCTTCGGTCGGAAATACATTTTCTTACAAAACCTTGTTTTCTAAAAATGTTTTCGAAAATGTTTTATTATTATCCTATGATTTTTAAAAGACATTTATACCCATTTTTGATATTTTATAATAAAAAAATTAAAATTATTATTCATGTCATTTTCCAAACAATTCTTGTTTTACTTTTACTGAAAATGTGAAAGTATTGTTTGTTTTAATGTTTACAACATGAATGGAATTTTCCAACATCATGACCAATCATTTATTTTTATCTTAATTTATAAATTTTCAAGTTTATTTTCAAAGGAAGTGGATTCTGAAAAAAATTTATTTTTAAAAATTTATTTTCAAAGGATAAAGGATATTTTTCTCAAGATATGTTTTAAATTATTTTTAAAACTTCTTTTATAAGTTTTTATGGTTATTTTCAAAGAAAAGGATTTACAAAATGTTTTATGAATTTTTGTTTTGAAATTTTATTTTCAAAGAAATTTTATATTCTTCAATAAATGTCCCATGTGATATTTTAAAATCATTTTCCATCAAAGAATAAATCCATTTATATTACTTATACTTTACTGGTGATATGATCCAAGTATATGATTACTATTATTTACCTAAATGGTTTATATTTATTATTTAATTATATTTATAAAACTCATTTCTCTTCCATGGGTTATACCATGATAAAATTATTATTAAACCCAATTATTTTCATGGGTTATTCTATGATGAAATGTTGACATGATTATGAAACCTATCTCTTTTCCATAGGTTATGACATAATGAAATGTTTATAAAACCCATTTCATTTCATGGCTTATGATATGATAAATTTTTTACAATCCTTTGAAGCACATAAATATGGTTTTCATTATGATATGGGTGGGACCTATATCTCCCTCAAATGAATTGGGTAAATATTTATATTTCATGAGATATATATGACTGGAATGAGGATTGAACTTGGTTCAATAAGGGGATTTGTCCACTATAATGGTCTTGGGAGTGAACCTTGTCTTCTATAATGGTTTGGGGAGTTAAATAATTCCACTATTATATCCTTGTTTGTGATATTTGACTAATATAGAAATTATTTTCTATGCGTATGTATTATGTTACAAATTTATGTCATTTTCCAATGTTATGATCACACAGATCAATTTCTTTTATTTCCCTTATAATTCATGTCATATGAACGACAAATATTTATTCTATGAATAATTATTATTATCTTTGATATCAATTTTATATTTTTTAAATGTTATGTTCATGTTCTCATACCCTTATACTTATGTTATTCTTATGTGTCTCCCTTTTTTACTATTACTAAGTATTTGACCTCACCCTTTCTTATGTATCCTTTCCTCAGGTTATGAAGAAATGATTTAAGTAGTATATGGTTATAAATATTACTAAAGTTTAAGATATTTATGAGATACATTGAATATCTTCCATGAATTAAGAATATTGTGTTCCAATTATCCAAAGGAACTAAAATATTATGGTCATTAGGTGTGTGTTTGTGTAATGTATTGAATATTCATTTGAAAAGATGTAATATCCATGTATAAAAATACTAGGTCACTATTGTTGGTATTGGAGGAATGTTTTAGTAAAACTTTTGAAACTAGGATGAGAAAACCTTAATTATATCTCTAAGTATATGTCTATGGATAAATCTAATGATGATTCAAATTATAGGAAAATGTCTTGGAATTTTGGTAAGGATAGAGAAAGTGGTTTCTATGAAATTATATCCATATCTAGATAGTAAAATTGGATGTATCTATAGAATAGATATACCTAAGGGTAATAACTCCAAAAAAGGTTCATTAATATGGACTCGATTGTCACCCATTTCATGAAAATGGGCTTTGCAGCATGCCAGGTTTCACACTCCCTAAGGATATTATTTGGAGATTCACAGACACATTATGAACGATCAGGAAGAATCTAAATAGATAATGACTATGAATAACCTAGGATAAAACTAAGGTTTCATAGATTAAAAATAAAGTTTCATGATTTAGACATCCTATAAGTGATTTTTTTCATGATTATATGGTTTTATTTTATTGTTAATGTTGCTCAAACTATGAATTTTGGTTTTAGTAAATGGTGGGAACCATAAGGAAGTGGTTAATATTGAATATAAAGGAAAATTTGTTTTTGATAATCCAAATTTAATGATTACTAGAGTGAAGAATTTTGTGATTATTCCAAATCAGGTTTCACATAACATGATTAAAAACATGTATCTTAACCAATTGTCAGACTCACCAAAGAAGAGAAAGAAAGAGTTCACTGAGAGTTCAGGTAGTGGAGACCATGGAGGAAAAAATATTGAGTTTCTTATCTACCGAGAGTGTGGGAAGAAACACCCTATTGGATATCTTAGAGTAATAGAAAGATGTTTTGATTGTGGAAAAGAAGGACACAAAGCAATTAACTATAAAGAGAAAATGAAAAGTTTGGTTAATGCAATGGATGAGAATAATGGCCTCCCTATGATTTCGTTTACTTTTTAATGCTTTAAATATATAAAGTATGGGAATTATGTAAATAGAGTTCCTAAAGAGAAATCTCATGAAGAAAATTAGTAGGGTTGTCTGAGTAATGGTTATATTGAAAATTATTAAGAGACTACAATTGATATATGAAAGAAAAATAGAATTAAGGAATAATATGATGAAGCCTATTTAATGGTTTTAGAGGGAAATGGGATGAATGAAGTATTTATTTATTGGAATTAAAAGATTATGTTATATGAATTATAAAATATAAAGGATTGTTCAGTATAATTTTTCATTAAGGATATTCAAGAATATGTTCAATAGTACTAATGGCCAAGAAAATTAATTTAACAGAAAGGTAATATTTTATAGAAAACACATGATTAAGGGAATATAACCCTTAATATATTCATATTGTTGAGAAAATTGTGTTTAGTTAGGATGAATAGATGATTGTTATGGATAAAGTAAATTTCTTAGTATTTATGACTTCAGAACTGATAAAGGATTTGTTGAAAAAGGGGTGTATGTTTTCATTGATGTTATATAGTAATTTAGTTTATTACCATGTTTTAAAAAAATACGCACTACTACAAAATAGGCCTTTAACAATGTTGGTATTTATTAGTACTAATAAATGTCATATTTATTAGTGTTAAAGAATGAGCTGATAAATTTAGCCTTTTATCAGTTCTTTTTTTAGCATTGATAAAGGAAACCTTTATCAGACCTTTATTTTTAGAACTGATAAAGGGTATCATTTATCAAAGCTTTATTTTTAGCACTGATAAATGTTATCCTTTATCGGTGCTTGTTTTTAGTGCTGATAAAGGGTACCCTTTATCAGTGTTTTATATTTAGCGTTGATAAAGATTTATTTCATCAAAGTTGTTTTAGCGCTAATAAAAGTCCAAATAAAAAAAAATTTAAAAAGAAAAAAATATTTTATTAAAAAAAATATTAAAGATTTTATTAATTAAATAATTATTGATAAAAATGAATAAATTGAGTATACGTTATTAAATATTAAACATTTTATTAATTAAATAATTCTGATAATTAATGTTAATAAATTAAATATATAGATATATATTAATGTATATAAATATGATTTATATATTATAAAATATTTATGTGCTTTACATTAAATGGTCATATATTTATTGAATAATTATTTATAATTAAAAATTAATATGAATTAAAAATATTGACTAATTGCATAGTGTAATGGACATATAATTTAATGTCGTTTGATTTTTCAATTTAACATATATCAAATGTGTGTTATATTGATTTCACATATACGTAATTAATACATTTTTATATACAATGCACACACAGAAAAATTACCTATTTTGTCAATATTGTTAAAGTGTACTTATTTTTAATTTATTTAATTTCACTCATTTTTAACATATATGCATGCACTTAAAATTAGATATTCATTAATAATGTTAAAAAAATATTCTTAAAAAAATATTTATAAATAAATATACTTCTAAATGTAAATTTACTATATTTATACTATTATATATTTATAATTATGAATAAATAAATATTTTTTTAATATTATTTATATAATTATAAATAAATAATTATATATATTTAAATAATTATTAAATTTATAATAAATTTACATAAATAATGAATATATTTACTATATTTATATTTATATATATTTATTAAATATATATATGTGGGTTTCTATGTGTGTGTGTGTGTGTGTCTAATTTTATAAATATATATAATGATATAAATATTATTTTTTAAAAATATTTTTATAATTAAAAATAAATAATTATAAAATTATAATAAATATATTTAAAAGGAATATATTTACTATATTTATATTTATATATATTTATTGAGTATATATAAATTTGTTTTCAATTTTTTATTTATAATTATAATAATAAATCCTTTATCAGCGCTTAAGTAATAAGCGCTGATAAAAGCATCTTTTTCAGCGCTAAACAAAGTGCTGATAAAATGAATATTTATCAGCACTAAAACTTTAGTGTTGATAAATATGGATTTTATCAGTACTTTTTTAGCACTGATAAAGACCTACCTTTATCAGTGCTTATTACTTAAGTGTTGATAAAAGGACTCTTTATCAACGCTTATTTATAAGCGCTGATAAAAGTGTCGAGATCTATTTAAAAATCTAACCATTTGTGATCCCGTCGTGATATCAAAATCCTTCCAAGGAAGCCACCCATTGTCGGAACTCCTCCTCGGTGAATTGAAACTCAAATCACACCACTTGACTGCCTCTAGTTTCTCGAACATCTCATCTAGCATCCGGTGTTCGGTTGCAGTTAGGGTTTCCAAAGAGGTTCTCGTATTTTCTTCAACCTAGTGAGGTAGGCCTTCCAATTTTCTTTGTTTATTTTTCATTTTGTTTTTTATTTCTTCTTCAAAGATGTCATTATTTTTTGTATGGTTCTTTTATACTATTTTGATTTTAGATTATGAATATAATGATTTGTTTATGATTCGTTGTTTGATTGACTACCGATGTTTTGGTCTTTTTAAATTGTTGTTTTGAATCAATTTTCTTCGTTTTCTATTGTTACATATAAAGAGAAAAAATATACTAAGGGCCTATAGTTACCCTTAGATTCACCATCCAAGTATAATTTATTCCAACCTAAAAATGAAGGATGCGAAACAGCATCAGATGTACCAATAAGAGGAATGATGTCACAAGTAATACTAAGGTGCTATAAAATAATGAAATCCTAAATAGATCTATGACACTAGTCCCTTTAATGGTAATTGGATTCCCATATAGTATAAATTAGCCATGATAATAAGGAATGAATATTGAATTTGGTTTTTAAATTTAAAAAATCATTTCAACTTCTCTAAATGATAAGTATTATTTCTTTCACAGCTATCTAAAATTTGTTATATGTCTAATCAAACATCTTAAATATATTAATCCTTGTCTGAATATAATTTGGGAAATGATATTTCCTTATAGAAACACCATGTAGGAATCCTTTAGCTACTTCATAGGGATATTCATCAAATAGTTTGAATGAAATTAAGTGACGTTACTATCATAAGTGTAGGGTACACATGTTCTTCAATTTTATATTCATAATGGGATTTTTTTCATAACATAGATATCATGGTTTGTAGATTCGTGTAATCTTCCACTACTAATATAATTTTTATTCAATTCAAGGGAAATTATCATATATATAATATACTTTCAATGCATCAAATGATTCTTGAAATTGTATACAAAATGATGTAATAATGTAAGTCGTAACCCCATTCGTAAGAAATGGTGTAAATTTTTTTCAGTGTCATTAATTATTAATTAAGATATCTTAAATAATAATATAATCACATAATATGATATAATAATTTTTAACATAAAAAATAATTTTGTTTCATTTCATTTTAGAATATCATATCATTATATATAGCTAATTATAATTTATTATGTGATAAAATGCATTATTTTCATGTCTCAAAATAGATAACCAAATCATGTTTATTATATCAATCAATATTTTAAAATGTGAGTACTATTTAAAGTAAAAAAATTTATTTTTCAATGAATATATCATAAAATATGATAGATAATCATGGATTATCATTTAATTTTAGGGCACACAAGTTATAAGACATGATATAGATTTAAACTATATATGGAATTCTGATATAATGTATATCATTAAATACATTTTGAGGGATGATGTTATTTTTCTCATTATCATTTATAAACAGAATAATATAATTTATAATATGATTATAAATTTTTTTTAAATGTATTTTGTGAAATTGAAATTAATTATAATTATTTTATATATAAATTATTTATAAATTATTTATAATTAGTTATTAAATAATTATGGAACATTTAAAAAAATATGTCATTAATATTAATTAATAACACTAATATACATTTTTGATATATATTTAATGTCTTAATATTTTGATAATGAATATATTAGGTGTATTTATTTATATATTATATAAAAGTAATATTTTATGAACCCAATAGGATGGATATGAAATGAAAATGGATGTACTCTAATCATTTGACAAATGAATATGAAGATAGATTTAAATAGTTCATCAAGTTTTCAAGAGAGCATGCAGAAGACCCTTCTAAAATCCTTCATATGTGTTTTCATTGTTGTTATTCAAGATAAATTAGTCTGAAAGAGTTAGGAGAACATTTTATTTTTCATATAATAGATCAAAGTTATAAATGTTGGACTAACATGGGAAAAAACTCAACATGGACATCAATTGGGATGATACTAGAGTTTATGAATCATTTGATATGAATACCTTTTTCAAAGATTACGGAGACCTCATGGAAGAAATGAAAATGGAAATTGATGATGACCTTCGTGATTGTCCAAAGTTATTTGAGGATTTAAATAGTTTTTATAAGAAACCATTGTATACTGGTTGTATTAAATACACAACATTTTTAGTTTTATTGAAGTTATATAATTTGAAATTTTACTGTGGATGGAGTGACACCAGCTTTACAAAACTACTTGGTCCTTTGAAAGATATGATACCAGAATTAAATAAACTACCATGTTGAACATATGATGCTAAAAGAATATTACATTCAATGGAAATGATCTCTAGAAAATATATGATTTTCTAAATTATTGCATATTGTTTCACATGGATCATGAATCACTCATAAAATGATCTAAGTGTGGCATAGATCGATATAAGAAAAATGAATCAAGTCCTTCAAAATATGTATGGTACATTCCTATCATTCCATGATTTAAAAGACTATATGGATGTCAGGAAACTGCATGAAAATTAACATGGAATTCAAATACAAGAATTAAATATAGGAACCTATGTCATGTAGCAGATTCTGCTCAGTGGAAGAAAATTAATTATGAGTTTCCTGAATTTGGAGATGAGCTGAGAAACTTTCATCTTGTGTTATCTACAGATGGAATAAATCCTTTTTGTGTACAGAGTAGTACAAATAGTAAATGGACCATCATGTTGTTATATAATAACTTGTTTCTATGGTTATGCATGAAGTGAAAATACATTATGGTATATCTGCTTATATCTAGACCAGAGCAACCCAGTAATGATATTGATGTCTATTTGGATCCATTGATCGAAGATCTGAAATTAATGTGGGATACAAGTGTTATAATGTATGATGCTCACAGAAGTGAAGAATTCACATTGAGGGACATGTTTTACAAAATGATAAATGACTTCCCCGCTTATGGAAATTTATCAGGATATATAATTAAATGAATTTTGGGGTGTCCTATTTGTAAAAAATGCACATACTCAGTTTGGTAGAAACATTCATCAAAGATTGTGTTTTTAGGTAATCGTAAATTTTTACCTCAAGAACATAAATATCGATCCAAGATGATTATATTCAATGGAAATATTGAACAAGGTATAAAACCGTATCCAGTAATGTGTGATCAACTGTATAAAAAAGTAAAAAATATTATCACTATTTTTGGTAAACCATTTTAAAAAAAACATACAAAATCAGGTTGGAAGAAGAGATCAATTTTCTATGAATTACCGCATTGTAATTATTTGTATGTCATATATTTTCATGATGTCATGCCTGTAGAAAAAAATGTATTTTATAGTTTTAATGGAATGTTACTAAAAGTTCCTGGAAAAATGAAAGATGGAATCAAGGCTAGGTTATACTTGATTGAAATGGGACAAGGGGAGATTTGGAATTGGTGAAGGGTAAAAGGCGAAATTTTATTCCTCTGGAAGATTACACTCTATCTAGACAGTAAAAATTTCAATTTTTATTTTTTATTACTAATGTAAAGGTTCCACAGGGGTATTCATTAAATATCAAGAAAGTCATGTCAATGACTAATTTGACATTAGAAGGAATAAAATCACAGTACTTCCATGTTTTGATGCAAGATTTGATGTTTATTGCTTTTTGTTGCATTATGACTCAAAATTTACAACATACATTAACCAGACTCTACTTCTTTTTCAAATCCATATGCAGTATATTTCTAGACCCAATGAAGTTTCCCATCATGAATAAGGAGATTGTAATAATATTATGTGAATTAGAGATGTTCTTCCCACCATTATTATTTGATATAATGGTCTATCAGATGGTTCACTTGTTCAGTAAGGTTAAACTATGTGGCCATGTCCATTACAGATTAATGTACCCCTTTGAACGATATATGAATATTTTTAAAGGGTATATCAAGAATCGAAGTTTTTGAGAAGATTGTATTGCATAATGATTTATTTTTGAAGAAGCTATTGAATTATGTACCGATTTCCTTTCAGATGTTGAGAGCATCAGTCTCCCAAATACTCATAACAACGAACACCTTATGGGTGAAGGGATTTCAGGAAGATATGTTGTTACAATTACCTCGAAATGGTGGGATAAATCACATCTTTATATATTATATAATAGTGAAGTTGTATATCCATACATTTAATTCCACAAAGAAATTCTTAGAGATTTGAATCCACCAAGGGCTAGAGGATGGATATCAAATACACATAATAAAAAATTTATAAGATGGTTCAGATATCAAATTTATAAGAATTTATCTAAAAAATTTGAATTCAATTGTCGAATGACTTCAATGGATAGCCAGAGGAACAAATGAAAATGTTATATCTTACACTGGTTTTTTAATCAATGGTTATACGTTCTATAAAAAAGAACACAATGACTTTAGTATGATAAAAAACAATGGTGTTACACTTACGGATAAAGCAATACATATATCTTTTTCTAAGGATATAAATCCAATTTATGAAAATATGTCATTTTTTCATTATCGAATAGATATACAAGTTGGATTATACAATATTTCAAGTGCCACTTTACCATTGCAAATGGGTTGACAATATTAATTGATTCAAAGTTAATGAAATGGACTTTGTGAAGGTGAATTTCAGTATGGAATGGGAAAATTATGAGATGTTCATAAGGGTATCACAAGCAGTGAAAGTGTTTTATGTATCTAATCTAATAAACAATAATTGGACAATTATCCTGTTGGACACTAAAAAATGTTTAGTCAGATGAAAATTCAATAGATGATGGCCCCTTCATTGGGAAATCAAAATAAATTCATTCTAGTACTAATGTAGATAATTTATTTTACATTAGATGGGACCATAAAGAGGGGATTTCTATTCTCAATAGATGAACCAAATCCTTGAAACATTTAAAAAAAGAGATTTCAATGAGAAGGTAAAAGTTTTTTTTAATATATTATGTTTTTCCTCATAATATTATATGTTCTCTAATATATTAATATAATATAAATTAATTATTTTACTACTCATAAAAACAATTTCTTCTACACATGATAATGTTACCAATTCTTTATAAGAACAAATTATAATGAAGGAAACCCTTTGGAAAGATATAAAGGTAATGTTATGATGTACTTTCTATATTTTATAAAAAAATGTATATAATGGAATGTTGATTTAATTTTCATTATTCCATATAGAGTTCATTTATTTTAGAAGCTTTGTGTCCATGTTTCATGCCTTTTCTAGAATAGTAACGAAGTTGTATCTGCTCAATCACAGAGGTAATATTAATGTTTGGACAGAAAAATCATTGTACATAGAATTAATGTGTTGTTTCATATTTATGTTTAATTTATTTCTTTTTAGTATTACTCACATAATAATTGTTTTCTTATATAGGTGGATTAATTTGTTCGAGTTCGGGTACTCTTTCCATCTTTCATTCCTTTCTATACCAAAACTTCCATAGACTTCTTCTCCCTCAAAACCATTTCACCCCTATAATATTGCATTCACTACTAGAAAATGGACATATACCCACGGTTTTGGGGAAAAATGTGGGTATAGGTCACCCTATCCCCATGGTTTTGGAAAAACTGTGGGTATAGGCATTTTTTGATAGCCTATGCCTATGGTTTCCCCAAACCATGGGCATAAGCTACCCTATACCCACGGTTTTCTCCAAACCGTGGGTATAGGGTATCATAAAATGCCTATACCGACGGTTTTTCCAAAACTGTGTGGATAGGGTGACCTATACCCATGGTTTTCCCCAAAATAGTGGGTATAGTTGTCGAATAAAAAAACATATAACCACGGTTTTGATAAACCGTCGGTATAGGTTTCCCATGTGTGCGCAGGAAATTTATTTTTTCTGCGGGAACAAAAAAAAATGTGGGCCACTATTTTATAAAATATGTTATACCCACGGTTTCCAAACTGTGGGTATAGAGTTATGACACGGTGGAAAAACCTATACCCACAATTTTTCCAACCCGTGGGTATAATTCATGGACTTATACTAACACCACCAACGGCCATAGTTCCCCAAACTGTGGGTATAGCCTATGCCCACGGTTTTGGGGTCTATACCCACGGTTTTTGAACCGTGGGTATAGGATCATTTTCCATTAGTGATTTATCACATTCCTTGAGATTATTTCTGCTATATTTATAAGAGGGTAAACGATACAACCTATGCTCAATTACAGAGTTTATTTTTATTTTTTCATAGTAAAATCATTATCCATAGAATTAATTTATTTTTTCATATTTATGTTTAATTTATTTTTTTTATTACTCACATAATAATTTTTTCTTATATAGGTGGATTATTTTGTTCAAGTTGGGGTGCTCTACCCATCTTTCATACATTTCTCCACCAACACTTTCACATACTTCTTCTCCCTCAAAAACCTTTTCACCCCTGCAGTGTTACATTTATCACTTTCCTTAAAGTTCTATCCACTTCCTTTATAGTAAAATAAATGATGCTAAATTTGTTCAAAGACATAGGTAATTTTTTTGTTTGTACATTAAAATCATTATCCATATAATTAATATATTGTTTCATATTTATGTTTAATTTATTTCTTTTTATTATTTCTCATATAATAATTTTTTTCTTATACAGGTGGATTCTTTTGTTCAATTTGGGGTGTTATGTCCATATTTCATGCCTTTCTACACCAAAAAATCCACATACTTCTTCTCCATCAAAACTTTTCACTCCTAAAATGTTTACATTTATAATTTTCCTTCAATTTCTATTCACAACTCAATCACAAAGGTAATATTAATATTTTAATAGTAAAATCATTTTTTCTATAATTAATTTATTATTTCATATTATTTTTTAATTTTTTTATTTTAGTATTACTCATAATAATTATTTTCTTATACATGTGGATTATTTTTTCGATTTGAGGTGGTTTATTCGAAACTGCTCATGCATAGTTAGAAGTTAGACAAATAAAGTCAATTGAAATTGTCATAAAATTGGCCATTAGTATTTTTTTGAGACTTTTGGAAATTTAGGAATCATCCTCACCTCAATATGACACATGATGTGACTGGTATGACTCTAAGTAGTTCTATATATTTAAAATTAACAGTAATTAGAGTAAAAAAGACAGATTACATGCTCAAAAATGAAAAAACAAATTCATATTATTTTGGTAGTTTAATAAAATGATTCATAAGTAATTTTTGATGTATAGAAATCAACCACACCTCAACATGATACATGATGTGCCCAATATGAATCAATGTATCTATTATCACTTTAAAATCGATATTTTATTTCAAAAAGTGTCACTCACTGAAAACTGAGAAAACGCGTTTTTATTTTCTTCATAATTTAGATAATTGATTCATAAATAATTTTTGAAGTGTATTAATTGTTCTCACATCAAACTGATACATGATGTTATCTGTATGAGTCAAAGTACATGTTTCAAGTTTAAAATAACATTTTAGCAAAAAAAAGATAAGTGACATACTCAAAATCAAGAAAACAAATTGATATTTTTTGATACATTATTACAAAAATAAATAAGTCATTTTGAATGTGAAGTAATCAGTTGCACCTCAATGTGATGCATGGTGTGACAGGTATGACTCTAAGTGCATCTTTATTTAAAATTGACTTCAATTTCAGTAAAAAAATAAAATTACCTACTCAAAACTAAAAAAAGACATTCAAATTGTTTCGATACTTTAATAAAATGATATATAAGTTATTTGATATGTATATGAATAAAACAAACTTCAATCCAATGTACAATGTGGTCGGTATGACTCAAAGTGTCAGTTATCTGTTTAAAATTTGACATTTTAGTTCAAAAAATGTCACTCACTGAAAACTGATCAAACACGCTTTTATTTTCTTGATAATTTAGTACAATGATTCATAATTCATTTTTGATGTTTATTAATTTATCTTGCATACAACCAATACATAGTGTGATCAGAATGATTCAAAGTGTGTGTTTCTAGTTTAAAATGAATTTTTAATAAATAAATAACTAACGTATTCAAAACTGATCAGACACATTCAAATTTTTTATGCTTTAGTAAAATGATCCATAAATCATTTTAGATATGTAGAAATCATCTACACCTAAATAAAACCCATGGTGTGACCAGTGTGACTAAAATTGAATCTTTTTATTTCAAATTGACATCAATTTTAGTAAAATGGACAACTGTGTAACAGCCCAAGATTTTATAAAAAATATTCTTTTTAATTTTATTAATGTCTTGTGTTTTACGCTACACCAAAAGGAGCTTGCACAACACGCATCCTTGACTTGCCTTGCATTACACGCAATCGCGACCTTCCTCGATAGCGTGTGTAATACGCAATACCGAGTTTCACTAAACAACGATATGCTATTAAAATATTATTAAAACTAGTCGGTATGAATAGTAATAACCACTTTTTAAAATTCTGTAAATCTTATTTTTCAAAATGAACTTCATTTTTGGATTCGGAGTATCGAATTTAGCCTAAGGTGAAATTTTGGTACTTTTCGGATAACTTTCATATTCTGATGAATAGTGAAAATTACTAAATTATAATTAAAAACAACTTTTTTAATCGAAATAATTAATAGTGATAAATTATTAATTTTATTGGTTTTAAAGTATATTTAGAATATATTTTTACAATTTAATACAATGTTGGTCATTGGATGTAATTTCACATTTAAACCAGACATAATCAAGTGTCAATCTTTTGATAGATATTGTTTCTTAAAAACACGCTATTTGTTTTAACAGCGGGATTTAATTATAAAATTAATTAATGCAAATTCTATGATATGAATTTGGTAAAATAGACTTCATTTTTGAATTCGGAATATGAAATATAGCTTAGGATGAAATTTTGGCATTGTTCTGAAAAACATCAATTTTTGATGAATAATGAAACTACTAAGTGGTAGTTAAAAAAATTAATTTCTTCATAAATCTTAATTTTACCACTTCTGTGAATGGAATTTCAAAAATCCGAGAGACACGGTTGATGTCAGTAAGTAAAATGTGGTTCAATGAGATGAAAATAATTTTTGGTGAATAGTAACTTTTTACTTTTTTTTACCACGGTTAATAGTAAATAGGGTAACTAAGGGTAAATATGATATTACTATTACCCTAACACATGTCCTAATTCTATTGGATAAGTGTAATTCGGCCAAAAACAACCTTATGAATATAATATGACCATTTAGGCCCACTTGGATTAGATTAGGACATTTATTATTATTTAATTCAAAGAAGAGTTAAAAGAGTTAAAATCAAAGTTTATTTACTAAAACATTTTTAATATGGGGTTATACATAAGATAAATTCGACTATAAATATTCATTAGAAAGATAAAAAGATTTCCTACATAATTATATTTTATTTATAATTTTTAGACTTTAAATAGATTAATTTATTTATGACACAACGATGATGCAGTAATTACCCTTTTAAGGAAATATTAACATAATTGATGTTATAAATGCTCAAATGAATGTAATTTGAGACTTTTTATGACTTAAACTAATTTTCTAGGTTACTATGATATATTAGTGTTGATTTAATCAACTTGGTTCGAACATATAATTCTGTTATGACTTTCAAAAAAATCATATATCAAATAGTGTCAAAATTGACACAAAATAGTTTTTAAATAAAATATTATATTATTAATTGTTATTTTATTCCTAAAAATCTAAGGTTCGGCCAAATGACTTAGATAAGGATATATTTATTAATAATATACAATTTGGGGTTCTTTTGGCGTTTTATAGTAAGTGTATTAACCATATAGTGAAAGAAAACAAAAAGACACGGTAAAAGTTAAATTATTTAACTTAGAGTTAAATCTAATTGATAAGGTTAAAATAATAACCTAAACTTGTCTAAATCCTATTGTTTTATAGGATTTCGACCCATCCCCACTTTATCTTCTAAATAAGACCCTTTGGAACCATTATAAACTGATTTTGACTTTAATATAAAATAATATTTTGAGATATTCCTAAGGTGCCCCTCTCCTCCCTTATAAAAGGACACCTCCTCCCCCTCCTCCTCACACCAATTTGAGCACTCAAGATCGGCCAACCCCTGACAAAATCTCTTCTCCACTTCCCTAGAAACATCCTAGAGGTTCTGGTCTTCCTCAAAGACCAATTTTAGTACCCTAAGAGGAGGTCTCAAAGAGGCGCTTCAAAGAAGAGGTAATTACCGTTACCAATTCTTTCATCTTTATTTCTTCTTCCACTTCTTCTTCTTAGGTTGTTTCATTATGAAGTAATAACATCAGTATCACTCATATACTGATATGTTATTATAAGTATGAAACAACCCTATTTCACCATCTATCCATCCTACGGAAAAAGAAATCATTGCGCGTGCGTACGTACGGAATACCGTCTCCACGACGCGATGAGATTCATTCTCCATGTTAACCATTTAAGAATGATTATAAAGTATATATAAGAAATAATAATGAAATATATGACATTATAAAGCTACTGGATTATGTATATATATATATTTGTATGTCATCTACTTACTTCCATTTCAAGACAATAAGGAATGGAAAACAGCGTTCATGCGTACGTACGGACTACCGTCTCCATGAACGATGTTTTTCATTTTATTTATCTATCTATTATATATATATATATATACTGAATATATATGATATATAAATCAAATTTTATATTCTGGAAGTAAGTAAATCATGATATAAGTAATAATAATGTCAAGAACAACAAGTCAAAACACCTACGATAAATGAAACGATTTTACCCAAAACGCTTCTTTAACATGGAATTTACAAAAGAACGGGTAATATAATGTCATAAGTGAACCATATATGATATCATAACAATGAATATGATTCTATAATAAGTCAATGACATTATTTAAATCATTATACAGGAGGTTCGAACACATACGAAGCAAATCGGACCTAAGGTAAGGGAAATATCACAATCTCATTTTTATCCGAGATTGCTTATACGTAAGTATTTACTGGGGTGTATTTTATCATCCATATCCATGTTTCCTCAATATGTAATATTATTTCCATCCACCTACAATTGTTTAAATCCAATTTTACCCTTCAGTGAGTTTTTAGTAAAGGATATGAAAGGCATCTTTTGTCGTTTTTCTTTGTACGAGGTACTTTTTGACTTTTCCGACAAAAGTACGAAGAATGTTTTTTTTAACTTATACGGCATGAATGGATTTTTAAAACATTATTTCCAAGAAGATTCCTTTAACAGTTTTCAAATTTATTTTTAATCAACTTCTTTTAGTTTATAATTGTATGACACGTGTTTTTGAAGTAGAAAGGATATTTTCCTCAAGAATGGAGTTCAAATGTTTTATCAAAATTATTTTCCATCTAAGATAATATAGGGTTCTGTTTTTATCCCTATTATTACATTGATTTGATTATGTTTTTAGGGAATTATTTTTATGAATTCATTTACCTTATATTATTTGTTTTATGATGTCATGATGTTTCAAGAATCTCATTTTTGTTACTTGTGTTATGCGATGATGTATGTTTTATGATTATGTGGCACACATAAGAAAGGATTCATTATAAGATGGGTGGGACCTATATCTCCCTCCAATGCATTGGGTAAAGATTTTATATCTCATGAGATAGACATGGCTGGAATGGTAGGTTATACCGGTTCAGGGAAACAGGACTGAAACGAGGGTTACTCGATTCAGAAAGGGACTTTTTCCACTAAGATAGTCTTGGAAATGAGTCATGACTAACAAGAAATGATTTTCCATGATTATGTGTGCATGCCACAAAGTTTCAAGTTTCATGTTATGATTATGGTGATCTCATTTTCACTTCTATGATTTGTTCCATGTTAAGATATTATGATCTCTTTTGCAGGTTATGATTTTCAAAAAGATATGATATGATTTTTATTTATTTTGTATACCCTTACTGAGCATTTGAGCTCACCCTTTTATGTTTTCTTTTCCCCAGGATATAAAGAAAGGTTTTAGGTAAAAAAAAGGAAGATCTTTATGGGAGATTTTTAAGATCTTTCACCACGATTAGAAGATTATATTCCGAGTTTCCAAAGACACTAAACCATTATGATCCTTGTGTGTGTATTTTTGTTATGTACTAAGTATTCCACAAAAGTAATGTAATTTCAATGTACGTCAAGATACGGGTCTCTACAAACTGACCTACTCAAAATCAATAAAATGAATTCATATTGTTTAAATACTTTTCAAAAATGATCCATAAAAAAATTGACATATAAGAGTCATTTGAACCTCAATTTGATACATGATTTACCTTTTATGACTCAAAGTGTCCGTTATTAGTTTAAAATCGACATTTTAGTTCAAAAAGTGTCACTCACTAAAAACCGATCAAACTCTTTCATATTTTCTTTATAATTTAGGAAAAATATTCATAAATTATTTTGGATTTGTTGGAATCAGTTTCACATCAAACTGATACACAATGTGATTGGAATGATTCAAAAGTATGTGAGTTTAAAATGAAATTTTAGTAAAAAAACAACTATCATAGTAAAAACCAATCAAACACATTCATATTATTTTGATACTTTAGGAAAATGATCCAAAAGTCATTTGAGACATTTTAGAATTATATTTACCTCAATATGATAAGCAGTGTGACTGGTATGACTCCAAGTGAATCTTTTTATTTAAAATTAACATCAATTTTAGTAAAATTAACACTTTTTGTTAATTTATTTATTTATTTTATTACGAACATAAAAATAATATTATTATATAAGTGTGTTCTTTTGCTCGATTATGGGGTGGTTTGTTCAGAAATATTATGAGTTAGTTAAAGATTAAAAGACAAAGGAACATTGTTTTTTTACTGTAATTAATAATTTTCATTTAGGTAATTGTATAACCCAATGTTTAAAATTTCTATAATATAGTATTTTTTTTATTCTATTTGTGTTTTAAATTCCATTTCATTTAAATTATGTATTTAATTTTTTTTATATCTAGTGTGTTTTTTGTTCTTCTGGTGCTTCTGTTGTTATGATGTGCTGTTACAGCACATTGTTGTGGTGCTATAGTGTGTTGTTATAGCACACTACAGTATGGCCCTTTTATTAGTGCTTTTAAAATCATTGATAAAGAAAACATTTATCAGTGCTTTTAACAGTGTTGATATAGGACACATTTATCATCCCTTCTAAAATCGTTGATAATTGTCTACTTAATTAATGCTTCTATCAGTGATGATAAAAGACCTGGGCTTTTAACCTCGCATATGTAGTCAGCACTTTTATAGAAATGATAAAGGAAATTTATAGAACTGTTAAAGGCCTATTTTTTAGTAAAGACATTATAAAGGTATTAACATATTTTGTATGTAAAAAGTGATATCTACTTTGTGTTGTTTGGGGGGATTAATGATAAGTTAATTTTGAGAAATTTTTTGACCATATTTATAAATTTTAAATTTTTGAATGGTTATATGGTTAACCATTTATGGAATGGTTCAAGTTGAACTTTGAATGATTTTTTATAGATTAATGTATTACTTCACAAAATCAAGATTTATGCATATTGGATAAACTATGTTAACCACTTTTTTGTGATGATAACTAAGGATGGATGGAATTAATTATAATTATATTTATGGATCTTATGATTTGTTGGTGATTTAGAAACAAAAATTTCACCTTCATTTTTTATATTAAGGTGTGAATTTTAAATTTATCAAGTCACAACCAATGGGTTATAATGTTCTTATGAAATGAAATGAAAACAAGTAAGTATATCTTCTCATGAAAATTATTCAACTTTAGGAAAAAGGATCTTGAAATAAAATGTTGTCCTCTTATCATAATTTCTTATGATATAAATGAAATTTTTCATGCCTATTTGGTTTATGGTTTTTTTTCTCATTAAACTTCTCTATATCTCCCACTTTATTATGATCAATTATATCTTTCACTCTCTATAAATATTTTCACTTTTCTTCCATATCCAAATCTCTAATTCCCACCTATGTTATCCAATGTGGAAAGCTAATTGTATCTACTTTAAGAAACATTTATATTTCCAAATTTCCATTTTTGAAGGAAGTTTTATTATTCATTTGTATGATGTGGTATTCTATGAAGGAATTTTCAGATGTTAAACCATTAATTACCGAAACAAATTTTGAGGGTGAAATTCATTTTAAGGGGGTAGAATGTAATGCCCTGAGATTTTGTTAATTTTTTTCCAAGTGAATTTATTTTTTTTAATATTTTTTGTTATGAATAACGCTTAGTATATCTTGCGTTATACTCAACACTTATTATATCTCTTGTTACACTCAACAATGAGTTTCTTTGAAAGTGTACAGGACATACGACATCAAGCTTCAGTAAACCATGAAATAATATTATTTTAAATATGTTTATTATAACTTAATCATTTAATAGGTGGGTATGAATAGTATTAACAACTTTAGGAAATATAAATATAAATTTCCAAATCAATATAAATTTATTTACAAACTCTTAGTAAATAATCAACCATTTTTTGTAAAGTAATTGTATTCATTAAAACTGTGTTTTCTTTAAAAAGTTTTTTATTTAATTTTTGAAAAAATATTATAATTAATTTATAGTGATATTATAAAATTTAATTGATAAAATTAACTTCATTTTTGGAACCATCATTTTAAAATTGTCTTTTGTTGAAATTTTGGTATTTTCTGAAAAATATTGATTTTTCAATAACTCATGAAAAATAAAAAAATCAATAAAATCGGTGTTTTAAATGCCCAATAATGTTTGAAATTAAAAAAAATTATTATTTATTAATATTTATTCAACTTAATTTCTTTTAAATCACCTTTATACTATGTTTTATTATAAGTTTGTATTTGGGTTTAAAAAGTGTTTTTTATAAAAACCATTTTAAAGTACATAATGTTTATCAATTTTAATTAATTAAAATAATATATAATGATGAATTTTTTAAAATAAATTTATATATTAATTATCAATAGATTTTAATATATATTCATAAAATTATTATTATTATACATAGATTTAAAATAAAATAATCTCGTACTTGAAAAAAACACTTCTCGAAAACCAGCTTTTTCATTGCGTCTATGGGTTTTGTTTTAAATTTATTTTTTGACACTTTTTGAAAATTTATTTGACAAAATAAAATAAATTTTATAATTAATCATGTAAAGATAATATTATGGTTAATTTTAGGGTTTTTTGTGAAATGTTTCATTTTTTGATGAATACTGAAAAATACTAGATTTTATTTGAAAACCAACATTTAATTTAAATTATATATAAAGTTAAATTATATTATAATTTTTTTTAAAGTAAAATTAGTAAAATTAGTAAAATTTTATATCAATTAATCCAATTTGGATCATTTTAATCAATTTCTTATTAAAATTTGATATAAAAAACTTGTAATCTTTTGAACATTTTCTCTTTAAAAACTTGTTTTCTCATCACATCTACGGGATTAATTTTAAATTGCATATTTCCAGTTATTAAATTAAATTTTGAAAATATATTCAAAAATTTTAATCATTATAATTTATATTTTATAATGATTTATACTTGATTTTTTAACAAAAACAATAGTAAAAATAGTAAAAATTATTTACCGTGGTTAAGGTAAAAATATATTTACTAGGGGTAAAACTAAAAAGATCAGGGAAAAAAATGATCCAAAACTTGTAAAAAAATCATTTTATGGAAATATTTATACCTTATACCATCTATTATCAATAATAATCCATTTTTATTCTTATGACATGAAAAACATTTGTTGAATTCTTTCTTTTCAAAAAATTACAAGTGTTCCACTCACCTCACTTATAAAAGGACACCCCCGATCATATATTATTCATACCTTAAAACCCATTTGTTTCAAAAACTATCTTTGAAAATAATTTATAAAATTCCCAAATCTCCTCCTAGAATCATTATTTTGGAAATAAATTCAACCTAGTAAGGGTTTTGGTGCAAACCTATAGAGGATACCTGAAGAAGAGGTAATGTTCTTCAACGAGCACTTTTAATTTATTTTTTCCTCCAAATCCTTAAATTAGTATTAAACCATGATGATATGATAACCTCAGTATATTACATATAGTTATATTTTTTTATGTTAATTTAATAACCTTAAACCATATCCACTTCCATCAAATAGGTTATGAAATCATCATTCATGTGTATGGTGGACTACTAGCTTGTGAACCGATGTCATTCATTTTTTCATTAAACCCTCTTACGATTGAGTATGATGATGTATTTAAAGTTTATATAATATACTTATAAAATAATTATACCTATGGAGTCATTATTTCATATATAAATTTTTACTTTCCATTCCGTAAGGGATACGATAATGTTGTTCATGTGTACGGCGAACTACCGCCTCACAAAGCAATGTGATTCATTTTTCATTAATGATTTAAATAGAAGATAATAAGGATAAATATATGTGATATATAAGAAATAATTATGGTATCCATGGTATATTTATAATGCTGAAAATTTAATATATCTTTTTCTTTCTTACCTTTTCACTCACTGAAAGATGATAACATCATTCGTGTATGTGTGGACTACCGCCTTCAAAAAACGATGTGACTCTTTTTTCATCACCACACTTCAAGGATAATATTTATAAGTATATTTAAATAAATAATATGTTGTTTATGATATTACTACAATTATGGAAATATAATATATTACTTACCACCTTTTCATAATGGTCGTTGAAAATTGGAAATGTTACTCATGCGTAGGTAAAGCCCACAATCTCCATGATCATAACTTACTTCATTTCTCAAAACCATATTTTATTATTGGTCATAAAAGTATTATTAATGTGTAAATATGATAATTATTTCATAATTATTATTATGTAGAAAATGAAACCATGATAAAATTACGAGTACTGAAAATAAAAAATCAAAACATATATGAAAAACAAAGATATTATTACCTAAAACATGGGATTCACTCTCCCTTCTCTCTTATGATGGGTTTCCTTACAGTAGTGTCTCAGAAGGGGGAGATCGGTTTGAATTTTCTACCCATTCACATCTATCGTTCAATTTCATTTTCTCTATCTCCACTCTATTTCTATTCTCCTCAGATGGTCCCTTTGGATCTAGGGTTTCTTTACCCCCTCTTCTCTTAGGTTTGTGTGCCTTTCCCTCTCTTGGGTTTTGGCATTAGTGGCTCCACATTTGGATTTGGTTCATCATACGGTGAAGTAATATTCTATTGTTTCAACCTCATCATATTTTTTTAAGTTCTAGATATGATTCTTTAGGAAATTTTCTTACGTGTTGGTGTAGTTCTTCAATCAATGTCCTTACAAATGTCGTAGTCTTCTATTGAGGCCCTAGGACTCTTTCTATACACTCTGGCCTCATGATACTTCACTCATCTCCCATATATATAGGTTTTTATGACTTTAAATAGGTTTTGGATGTGAGTTTTGAGTGGTTTATTAGGCTCTAATAACTTCTGGCTTCAGCTTCTCTCCTTCAGTTGTTCCAGTGGGCGTTGTTCCTTATGGTTTCTGCAGTATATGGCATAGTGGGATGTTATTGTTGAAGTCGATGTTGATAGGTCTGAAGGTAGTGTTTGATGGTATTGGTTTTCCATGGATCACCATTGATGCTTTGGTATAATTATATCTCGGATCTGGCTTGGGGTTCCATTTCTCCCCTACAATTTAGTCTAGTGCAGTGGTTCTCCAGGAGGCTTTGGGATGTGTAGTGTGAGTATAAATGGTGCTCCAAGAGGCCCGAACAGTGTGGGATTACCCCTTTCTTTAAGGTTTTTTTGGGGGTTATTTTTTATTTCTATGTATTTTTCTGGTGTAAGTCTCTATTCTGTATTGGTGTTCGTTGGAGGTCACTGGTGATTTTGTCTGACTTATTTTCATTTTTTGGGGATGTTGTTACTAATCGTTGTTGTTCTCATTTTTTTCTAGAATGTGTTCCTTTTATCAATGGTTTTGTTTGTATTGAGGGTGATGATAGATTTTGTTTTAATTTCTTGTGATCAATTTAGTCGATGGTGGTGTTGGGTCAATGATTATAGTAGCTGGCATGTCAGGGTGCAGTTACTAGGTTGGCACTGGGCTCGAGGGTGACCTGGTTGTCGTGGGTTTTCACTTTTGAAAATTTAATTTTTATTGGGAGGTTTTATTTATGGTGTGTGGTGTATTTTTGATTATTAGGTTTTGGAATGTATTTTTTGTTTATGGATGGTGTCATTTTTTGATGGTTCTCACAAAACCCATAAAAGTGATATTTTCTAGAATAAAAATATTGAATTTGGAGGATTGCCCAAAATGTAAATTTAACATTGAATTTTTATTAAATGGGTAATAAAATGACATACATAAATCATATATGGTAAGATATATACATGTATTATTCAATAATAGATGTATAATAAATTTATATTTATTATAAATGAGGTTTCAACGTGTATTAAGGAAGTCAAGATTTAAGGTAAGGGTATTTATAGTCTCTCTTTTATTTATGAGAGACATATAAAAATTCACAACTTATTTATTTTAAGTGGTGTATATAATTCCCCTTTGACATATTATATCATGAATCTCCTTATTTTCATGATAATTAATTTTTCATTTTATTTAATTCTTTATCGAAGTTTATGATTCAAAATATACCTGAGCGGTAAGGGATTTTTATCTTAATTTTCATTATTTTAGAGGTATGTTATGTTATACACCTATATTATTTTACTATGTGTATATACATCCCCTTTGACATGTAATTTCATAAATTTATTTATCATCATAATATTCTAAGTTCCATTTTATTTTATTCCTTAATGGGTCTTATGATTCAAAGTTACCAAAGTGGTAATGATTTTATATTACAATCTCATCATTTATAGAGATTGTTTAGGATTATGTTTTAGATGATGAAATATTATGATCCATATCTCAAGAAACTTGTGAATTTTTTTTCTACTATGGTTCATGATATTTTCAAGTAATATTACCATTTTTTCCTCTTTGGTACTTAAAATAATAAATAAAATGTTTTTTATGAAAATATGACTTTATTTCTCTCGTTAGTCGGAAATATTTTTTCTTCCAAAACCATGTCTTCTAAAAATGTTTTAAAAATATTTTATTCTAATACTAGGATTTTTAAAATACATCTTGTCCCATGTCTTAATTTTTATAAAAAAATTTTAAAAGTAATCTTCATGTCATTTTCTAAACAATACTTGTTTGGGTTTTCCTCAAAGTCTAACAATAATATTATTTTTAACATGTAAAGCATAAACAAAATTTTCCAATGTCATGACCAATCATTTATTTGAGGATTCCTTTACAAATTTTCAAGGTTATTTTCAAAGGAAAAGGATTTTGAAAAAAAATGGTTATAAAAAGTTATTTTCAAAGTAGAAATGATATTTTCTTCAAGAAGTCTTTTAAATAATTTTTAAAGATGAATTTATAAGTTTTTAAGGTTATTTTCAAAGAAAATGATTTATGAAATGTTTTATGAATTTTTAGTTATAAAAATTTATTTATAGATAAAATTTATCTTCTTCAATAAATATTCCATGTGATCTTTAAAAATCATTTTCCATCTAAGTTGACATCCTTTGATGTTACTTGTGCTTTATTGGGGATATGATCCAAGGATACCATTCTTATTATTTCCAATAATGGTTTATGTTTATGATGGAATTATTTTCACAAAACTCATTTATCTTCCATCGTTTTTAACATGATAAAATTCTTATGAAACACACGTCTTTTAAAGGGTTATTCAATGATGAAATGATTAAATAATTATGAAACCTGTCTCTTTTCCATAGGTTATGACATTATGGAATTTTTATAAAACCCATTTCATTTCATGGGTTTTGATATGATTAATGTTTCATGATATTTTAGAATAAATAAATATGCATTTCATTATGAGATGTGTGGGACCTATATCTCCCTCCAATGCATTGGGTAAAGATTTATATCTCACTAAATAAAAAGGACTTGAATGGAGATTAAACTGAGTTCAGTAAGGTAATATTTCTGCTATGATGGTCTTAGGAGTGAAACATACCCACTATTATAGTTTTGAGAGTGAACCCATTCCACTATGATATCCTTTTTTGTGAGCATTGACTACTATGGAAATGATTTTTTATTATTATTTGTATAACAAAATCTATGTCGTATGCCAATGTTATGCCCACATCGATCATGTTCTTCGATTTTCCTTATGATTCAAGTCTTATTAAATGCTAAATTTTATTACATGACTTATTATTATAATATTTTATATTCAATTTTTGGTTTTGAAATGGTATGATCATGTTATCATACCCTTATGATTATGTAATTCTTATGTATCTTCCTTTTTTACCCTTACTGGGCATTTTAGCTCACCCTTTATTATATTTCCTTTCCTTGGGTTATGAAGAAATGATTTTAGTAGTATATGGTTGTGAAGAGTACTAAAGGGGAATATCTTTATGTGATACATTTAATATATTCCATGAATTAAGAATATTGTGTTCCATGTTTCAAAAATCACTAAAATATTGCAGTCCTTAGGTTTGTATTTTTGTAATGTATTTAATATTCATTTAAAAGGATGTTTTATCCATGTATGAAAATCCTAGGTCACTATAAAATGTGATTAGGCCCTCATCACATGAATTAAAGGAAATAAATTTTCAAATTTCACATGTCCTGTTTCTGGAATAACTGATGTATAAATACCATGAATCTTTGAGAATTCTAAGAAAACTTTCCAGAAATTGAATAATCAAGTATAGTGTTTTGGAATCCATATAGATTTGAAAAATTTATTAGTGTATTGTTTAGAAAATAAATCTATATAAATAAATTTCATTGTATGCCCAAATTATTATATAAATTTTAATGAACATTCATTGGTATAATTCCTTTTCATTCTAAATTTAAAGTACATTACACTTGAAATAAATGAATTGACTAATGGATTAAATTGTGTTTATCATGAAATGAGTTTTGGATCGTTTCTTGATATATATTCTCCTTGGATTTACTTGATTATTGAAATGAGTAGCATTTTATTTGTTTATGACCAAATGATAAAAAAATGTGTAATTAGAAGATAAATGGTAATTTCTATAATTAATCATTTATCCTTATGATGTGATATTGTTATATCTTTGAAGCTATGACTCATTGTGTTAAATTATGTAATGCTTATATAGAAGGCTATTTTTAATGATTCATGAAGTAATGCTTATATATTATGATATTCCCAATGTTAAATGTTATAATGATTATACAGTGGGATATGCCCAATTATTCATGTTTTAATGCTTATATGGTGGGATATTCCTAGTGTTAAATGTTGTAATGCTTATATAGTGGGTTATGCCCAGTCATTCATGTTAAAATGATTAAATAGTGTTTTATGCCTAGTGAAACATACTGAAATGTTTATACATCAGGATTATCCCTGAAACATGTTGAAATTATTATATACCATGATTGACCTAGATACATGTTGTAATGCTTATATATTGGTATCATACAAGATTTGTTTATGAAATGATTATATAGTGGGATTGACCTGGATTTTGGTGATGTATACAATAGATATATGGTTATGGATGGCATGGTTGTGAGACGTGATCAGATACATTCCATCATGGCACCAAACCAGGTTATGTTTTACCATGGTTATATGATTAGGGTATGCATGGTTGTGAGACATGGTCAGAGATATTCTAGCATGGTTCTAAAGTAGGTTGATATGGTAATAATTTAATTGTTTAATTAATTAATATATCTGTTTATTTCATTAATGCATACACTTATTATTAGATTGGTTATATTTAGACATGGCGGTGTCAACCTACTGAGTTTTACTCACACCCTACTATTTGGAACCCGGTCATATTATATGAATGAAAAATTGTACAAGGGATAAGGACCTTATTGTTGACTTTTTCTTGCTAGGTGGGCTAGAGTTTGGAGATGACACCGACATAGGGTTTGGGATCAGGTATATTGAGTTGATTTGTGTCAACTAATTATTTTATTGTATGAATTACAATTTTACAATTAGTTATATTCTAGAATGACATTACATTATTCCTTTATTATTTATTATATTATTTAGTTGGATTTTATTGGTTGTTTTTTCCATTGTAATGTATCATTTCCATTATTTCTACACTCTAATATTTATTTATTATTGGTTGTCTCTATTGTGATGTAAATCTATACTAGGGGGTATAGTCTCCCCACTATACTTATCACACCCCCACTTCTAGTCAACAACCTCAGGTGTATGGGGAGGCCTTCTTAAGGTCATGTACCTAACCTGATTCATCCACATGAGAGAGTTCCATACTCAATCGATGTTACAAAGTGTTATTAGGGCACACTATGTTTCTTTTCTATTTCTTTGATATTTGGGAAAGGTATAAAGGAGTATATCTTATTTTAGGACTTAGTAATGATCTTGTTAATGATATTAGATAACCCATATATGGGGGGAAAACCAATTGACCAAGGATGGTATTACTGTTTATGCTTTTCACTAGTTACAATTGATGTTATTTTACCTTGGGTGATTCACATGTTGTGTGGTGTTATTGTTTTATGATCTTATTGGTTCTTTAGATTTATACTTATGGACTAGTATGGAATGAGATGAGTATTAATTAATCATAATAGGTACATAGGGATGTATATTTATATATATATATATATTGACATGAATTGTTCATGATAGGGACATACTTATTGCATGTGTTATATACTTGCCTATATGAACTATTATATGAGATGTATATTATATCAAATAAGTACAATGAACTGATATGTCATGCTCAAATACTTGTAATAAATGTTTAGAGATACTAGGATAATTGGTTATCTATTGTTTTCATATGTTTATTTTGACCTTGTTGTTATACCCAGGGTTCTAAGGAGTGATTTTTTCTTGTAGAGAAAATCCCTCCTCATGGTCTTCAAGTTGAGCATCAGGAAAGAGGAAATAACAACGCTCTAAACGCAGATAATCTAGTGATTCCTATAGATCCTAAGGATTATATGGATTTTTTTCTTCATGAAAACTTTCTAAGGGTCATGCGATTCATGGAAAGGGAGATTATTCACATTGTAACTTCGATGTCTAATCTGATGAAAGAGTTACAGATGTAGCATCTGTCTATGTTCACTATGGAGGGAGGACCCCAAGAATCGGAATTCTAGATAAAGATAGTCCATAAATTATTTAAGCATCCTAAGACACCCACATATTGAAGGGTGAATCTTTCTATATATATTCTTAATGGACCTACCAAACATTGGTGAGATATTTTGGAGGAGGCTGGGAAGCTTGAGAAGTTATCTTGGAAGGACTTCGAGAAGATTTGTTTGATCCACTTCCATCTCAATACATTAAGGTATCAGAAGGCACATGAGTTCATGTATATAATAGAGGAGGGTATGTTAGTTTTATTCAATGTGTAATATTTCACTGACCTGCAGGTTTTCATGCCATCTTTGGAAGCTGATGAGATCTTTAGTGAAATATGTTTTTAGGATGGTCTTCATTATGAGATCAGGTTTTAGGTGAATGTTTTCTATCTAAGTAGTTTTTTGAACATGATTATTGAGGAACTCATCACAAAAGGGAATCTGATAGACTCCCTGGTCAATGGACATGATGTTCAGCAGGGCGAAGTGGGAACTCCTCTTCTAGTGGAAAGAAGTTTTTCTATGATAGTTTTCACCAAGGAAATATAAGACAGAGTAGTCAAGGTAGTGGAAATCCAACTTATGATCATGTTCTATTATATTGATATCAGTGTGGAAAGATGTTTCAAAATAATCCTTAGTTTCCATACCCTAATTTGGAGTGCCATTATTGCGGTAGGATGGGCCACATACAGAGGTTTTGTATGGACCTGCAGTAGTAGAGTAGTTTAAGGGGATCTGGACAAGTACTGGAGTCTAGGAAGGACTGATTTACTCCTCACCAGACAGGTATCTAGATTTCCACATGATGTTCTATTTGATTTAGTGGGCATTGTACCCTAGGGTAGGAATGACAATACCAGGTAGAGGGAATACCTTAGGGGAGTCATAATGGATCCCAAGGCAAAGGGGTTAGTCAGTTGCACATTATGAAGACTACTCTGGCTATTCTAGATGTGGGACCTTATAATCTCATATGTATGATTATTCACTACAAAAAAAATGACTTATACCAATATAAATTCAATAATAGATAACATATTATTTGGTAAAAATTATTATTTGCAGTAGATATCAAGACTTGTTGGTATTATTTTTTGGTACCAAATTTTTTTTTTACCATCAACTATATCTATTGTTATTAATCATTAAATACCAAAAAATATTTTATTAACAGTTAAATATGTTATTTTATCATATTAATACCAACAATATTTTTAACAAAAAATAAATATTTTATATTAATTATTATTAAAAACAAAAATTTTACCATTAGAAAAATATGTTCTAATAAGAATAAATATTTTAGTGATTATTTAATATATATTTACTATTTTGTTACTTATAACATATATTTTTTGATAAAAACACATTTTTGTACATTAAATTATAATATTAATAATTTCATAATGTTTTATGAAATAAATATATATAATATACAATTATTGATAAATTATTAAAAAAATACCAACTCAAAATTTAAAAATTTAAAAATAAATTGAAAGCATGTGAATTATATATGTATATAATTAAATATTTTTATATTATATTTAGTTATTTATTATCTATATTAATTTAATGGCAATGAAAATTATCTCTAAATTGATACCTGAAAACCCTGAAACAATAAACTATGGAGCAGACGACATAAGACTGACATTGGTGTCAATATTCTCCACCACTGTCTACTTGTGTTCTCATTCCCTTAGCCATGCTTAAGGATTCATCGAAGGGTAAATATAAATCAGAAAGGATCAGAGTTACCTCCATGATTTCTATCAGCGGTGATGATGTGAAGCTCCATGGTTCTATTGAAATTCCTAGAAACTTACTATAGATAATTTCCAGACCATGGTCTAAGGGGTGTGTTTTCTATCTATTTGAAGTTTCTTGATCACTGGTAAAAGATTTGAATTTTACTTCTAATAAGAATCCATAAAATAGTTTGGGTTCTTGGTCATCTCTTTTTCATTGATTCTAAAATTAATAATGTGTTATATTTGTAATAATTTCAAATTTAATTTGTTTTCTGTTCTGCATGAGTTTGAAGATGGGTGTGATGGGTTCGGTTGAAGATCTGTAGTTTTTTTATTTTAAGATTGGGGTCGATGGCATTGATTATTGTTTTGGTTTCACTTGCAATTCAAGATCTAGAGAAAGAGTTTGGTCTGGTTATTCTTATTGAGGTGAGGATAATTTGTTTGTATAAGGTGATATTGTATATCTGATTTATCAAAGATGAAGATTAGTATAGAATATCATTATATCTAGCTCAAATAGGGATCGGTCTTGGAGATACTATATCTTGGGAAGTTCAAACTAGTTCCCATGATATTTCTTACTACTGATCGAGGAGGCCATGATATATTTATAATTTGGTGTTCCATCCGAGGTGGTTTATATTGTGAAGTTTTTTTTTTGGTCCCTTGGATTCGGCTACTAAGAATGGAGAATTGATCTTGAGAGGGGTTTAGATTATTATTTTATATTGTAGGTCATCATTATCAATAGTGCATATCCTGGGATGGAGTTCCGTAATTGGGATATTTGTATTATTCATATGTTCATTTCTTGTGATCCAAGGTACATCTAGTATTTCATGTTTGTGTTTTGTAGTCAATAGAATATAATCCTAAAGATTTGTTTCTGAAGTCTTGTATGAAGATACCTTGGTTCAGTGAAAGTTTACTATACTGGTTGAGTTAAATATTTGACATATTATTCAATATGTGTGTAAGATTGAATGGTTGTACCATAGCTTGATGTTTGGAGGCCTGAAGTTGATGGTGTTTTGCATGGTTTCTTATGTTATTAATGATAAATTTTTATGATGTTGAATTGGGTTGTTTGTTTAAGAGGTGAATCGACCATGGTATTATGAATCAAATTACATTTTAAATCAAATGAAGTGAATATGGACCAACAACATGACTTAGGAGGTTTCTAATCTAGAGTTAATTGGAACCATGTGTAGGGGGCTAATTTTTTTGAAGGGTGAAGAAAATGTGATAGTAGTGGAAGCTAAAAGTAAACATATATTAACTATAGGTTTATTCAAGTTGTGAGTCAAGGTAAATTTTATCCATTTCTTACTACAATATTAAATAGGTTGAGGACCTGTTATGGAGACTTCCCATCCTTGGAACATGTTAGATAACTTTTTTCTTTGGTCCATTCCCTATGTTCTAACTACTTAATTCTATAAAAGTGATTCCTTGTGATATTCTTTTAATAGTTTTGATGTTGTTGATCATCTACACATGTTGTGTCAAGGTTCATCTTCCCTCGTACTATAACATCTCTATGTTTTTATAATTTTTGTATGTCTAGAAAAAGAAAAAACTCTTGAAAACACTTATTGAACTATACATATTTTAGTTTATTGTTGTTAAATATCACTTTTATTGTTTGTTCTGAATAATGAATATTTTTTTCTAGAATTAATTCAGATTATCACTATGCTATCATCTTTTTTCTGTATCATATTTTAAATTCATATAAAATGGAATAAGTTCAAAAAAAATAGTGTAAAGTTAAAGGAAACTTTATTAATGATTGAAATTTTAGGTTCTTGATAATAAGGCTTGAGAATAGTGGCTTTAGATTGAATATTTGTGTTTAGAAATTTCTAGATGAATAAGTTATCTCTCTTTGGAATTGAATTCCTTCATTGTGATTGCAGTGAAATATTCTATCCATTTAGTATAGTGATATATCTAATGAATGATTTTTTATTATTAAATTGTAGTATTAATAGGGAGGAATCATTTTTATGCCATAAAGTATGTATTTAATTGATTAAAAAGCTAGGTCTAGTCATTTTAATTCATTATGGTATTTCTAACTCTATTTTTTTAGGGTATTGCATTAATTGTTCCATTGAATTAATCCATATACATATCGTATATTCATTAGCTTACATTTTATCATTATTCCATTATATTTTTCTCCATGGTGGTTCTTATATGCCATGAATAGAAATTTTATAGGTCTCCAAGCTGTGAAAAACTAAATTTTATAGCTTGAAAAGAATAATTGATGGTGATTTAGTTGAGTGAAGGGTTACACATTTATAGATTTTTTACCTTCAACTGTAAGGTTTTTTATTCTTCCTTTTTTATCTTGTTTTTTCTAGTTCCAATTATTATTTTTGTTACTCAAATATTTTTATTCTCATTTCTTAAAAGTATTTGGGAAAACAAAATAAATTACTTATTTATATTTCATGTTTTTATTTTTTATATGTTCTTTTAGTGGTAATTATTTATGATGATTAACTCATCTTTCATGGATATGAATGATTTATCATGAATTTATATTGACAATGGAATTGAACCCTATAAAAGTTTTTTCATGTTATGTGAGGAAAATATTGTGTTATAGTTTCAAATTTTCTACTATGGGAGCATCAATACATATGGGGAGCATGTCATGGTGGTGATATTACATCAGCATGGAATAGGGATGAGCATAATATGTTGCAGTGGAGACACATGGGTGGGACTTTCATGGTGTAGAATGGGCATGGGAAGAATTTCATGGTGGAGATTAAGATGATTATTGCATCTATGGACCCACCTCTATTGTAAACCTTGGATTGACAAATGATGTTTTAGAGTTTGGAGTTTCTTGTAATGTTTCTTGGTGTTTGAATACTTTTAAAAATATTTGAAACATGTTTCTAACACCTTCATGTCAAGTTTGAAAATTTTCTTATAATTTAATTTTATTATTAATATATAATATATATAATATATATAATTATATCAATAAATATAATATATAATTTTTTCAATAAATATTGGAATACCAAAATATAATATTTTATTTAAAATATAATTTATAAATAAATATTAATAATTGATATTGCTTATAAAAAATGGAAAAATTAATGCTGATAATATTACCAACAGATAAATTTTTCATATTAAAATGTTTCTAAACATTTTGAAAAACATATATATTATCTATTATTATTATTATTATTTAAAAATAAATATTTTATTTGTCTCAATAACATTTAGCAATAGAGTTTTTACCAACAATTTAGTGAAAGGACAATTTATTTGGTAAAATGATTTACCAATAGAAAATGTACTTTTACCACCAGATATTCCCCTGTTGGAAAAAAGATATTTATTTTGTAGTGCTTTTATCATCTACCCTTTCTTGTATTTTGTTTGATACAGGAAAATCACATTCATTTTTATCTACTATTTTTTAAAATGGTTTCATCTTGGATATAGAAATCGTGGATGCTATTTTATCCATTTATACACATTTGGGAGTGATTTTAGAGAATATAAAATGTTTCAAGGCATTCTATCTAGAGATTAGCGATTTCTGTTTCTTATGAGAACCATTTTTTTCCTGAAATGATAGTTTTTTATTTGATTATTTTTATGAATTGGATAGTTTTATATTGGACTCATATCAACTATTATCAGAGGATAGTTACCTTTCAATATTCAGAAGGAGGAAACTATTTTCACCAGGGTGAATGGGATTTTTAGGCTGGTCGTGTGGGACTAATTCAATACATATTGGAGTGTATCATGGATCTGATAGCCTATATTTCCTTAGATGATGGTGGATTGTAATTGGATTCTTTTCTTCCAGTTTTAGACTATTTTCATGATGTATTTATTGAAACTTTATATTGATTACCACCCAAGTTATAGGTTTATTTTATGATCAATTTAGTACTAGGAGCATAGCTAGTTTCTATCCCACCTTACAGGATGGCACTAGCAGAGTTTTAGGAGTTGAAAGTTAAGTTGGAAAATCTAGAATCTAAAGATTCCATATAGCCTAATATGTCTCCTTGGGATTATCCAGTTATTTTTTCTATCAAGGTTAATGGTACTTTACACTTATATGTGAATTATTAGAGATTTAACCAAATGACGGTTAAGAAATAGTATCACCTTCCATGTATCGATGATCTCATCGATTAGATCAGAGGTTTTAATATCTTCTCCAAGATCAACCTAAGATCCGGATACCACTAGTTGAGGGTGAGAAATTAAAACATACCTCTGACTTCTTTTAGTAGAAGGTATGGATTGTAGGAGTTTTTATTGATGTTTTTTGGATTGATGAATTCACTGGAAGTATTCTTGGACTTGATAAATGAGATATTTCATCCTTTTTTGGATCAATTTTTAGTGGTCTTTTTCGATGATATCTTAGTGTACTGCTAATCAGTAGATGATCATTCCAAACATATTAGCATCATCTTGAGTGCATTAATAGGTCATTTTCTTTACACCAAGCTAATTAAAAGTAGTTTCTAGATTGATAAATTGTACTTTTTTTAATTTCATCTTATAATTAAGGGTTTTAGTAAACTGAGAGAAATTTAAAGTTATGGTATCTTAAGAGGAACTTAAAAATTTCTTTGAGATTCAGAGTTTTCTGGTTTTATCAAGTTATTATCGCTGCTTTATCCAAGACTTATCCCATATAAAAGCATCTATTTTAGGGATGGACAAAAAGGGAGTGAAGTTTATTTGGTCAGATGCTTGAAAAAGGTATTTTCAAGAGTTGAAAGGAAATATAAACTCATCACTTATCCTCACTTTAACTATTCCAGGTAAAGCATATATCTTATACTATGAAGCATCTGGATTTAAACTTGGAGAAATTCTAATATATGAGGATCGAGTGGTTTCTTATGGCTCCAAACAACTAAGATCGCATGATAGGAATTTCTCTACTAATGATTTTGAGTTAGTGGTAGTGATGCGTGACCTGAGATTTTGGAGTAATTATCTCATGGGTGATATGTTTGTGGTGTACACAGGCTACAGGATCCTTAAGTACATATTTTCTCAATGGAACTTGAACCTTTGGTGGAGGAGGTGGGTCAAGTATCTGTAGTATTCAGAATTCAATTTGGATTATACACTAGGAAAGGGAAATGTCATTGCTAGTGATTTGAGATAGAATATGAAGATAGAAGCAGTGCAGGAGTCTTGTGATGTGTGGTGGATGATGGAACTTTTTCTAGACATGCATCTAGATGTTTAGGAGTCCCAAGGATGAGTATCTCGGACTTAGAAATCTTTTATACTTCTTATTTTGGATCAAATCAATACCGAGTGGTTATTTGATTTTAAGGTATTAGTTCTGAGAGATAGCTTATATGATGGGGAGACACCATCAGGATGGTATCTTGGTAGTGGAAATTATCTTATTTTCTATGACCTATTATGGGTTTCTATGATCTTTCCTGAGGATCTAATGAGAGAGTTTCATGCTTATATGTGGGTGTTACATCTTAGTTTGAAAAATATGTATCGTGATCTCTATATAAAATACTAGTGGTTAGGAATGAAGAAGGAGGTAGTGAGATTTATGGCTAGATGTTTCACCTGTCAGCATGTGAAATAAAATAATTAGAGTTCCACTGAGATTTTGAATCCTTTTCTAATTATTGAGTGGAAATGGGATGATTCCACTATGGGTTTTGGAATGGAATTACCTAGGACAAACCATAATCATGGTGTTGTATGGGTGATTTTGAATCAATTGAAGAAGGTATCCCACTTCTTACCTATCAAGGAGACCTTAACATTTGATGTTCTAGGTAGTCTTTACATGTGTGAGGTAGTTCGGCTATACAGTGTTTTGAGGAGTGTCATTTCAGATAAAGATCCTCATTTCACGTCGTAGTTCTGAATGGGTCTTAAGAAGGCTTTGGGATTGTAGGTTCTTCTCATTACATCCTATCATCCTTAGACTAATGGTCAATCTAGGAGGACTATTTTTTTCTGAAGGACATGTTACGAGCATGTGTTTTGGATTTTGGTGGTTTATCGAAGTATCATATGGAAGTTGTGTAGTTTTTTTACAATAAAATCTTCCAGACGTCGATCTAAATGGTAATTTTTGAGGATTTGTGTGGAAGGTCATTTTGTTCACATGTTTTTTAGATAAAGTAGGTAAGTTAGTTATTTTTGGGTCTATTCTTATATGAAATACATCTCATAAGGTTCAGTTGATCATGAGGAATATAGTGACCATGCAGAGTAGGAAAAAATCCTACACTGACCATCAGAGATGACCTCTATAGTTTGAGGTTTGTCATCGTATTTTCTTTCAGGTGTTACTTATGTTAGGTAAATTTCATATCAAGAAATAGGGAAAGTTAGTTCCCAGGTTTTTCAGGCCATTTGAGATAGTGGAAATGGTTGGTCCAATGGTGTAATGTTTATCCCTTCCATAGTGTTAAAGTTCCATACAAAACATGTTTCATGTGTCACAGTTTTAAAGATATCATCTAGACCCTTATCATGTCATGGACATATAATACATCAATCTTGGGGTAAATTCATACTTTGAGGAGTATCTGATATGGGTTTTGGATAGTAGTGAGAAATATCCTTGGGGTAGGAATATACCTTTTGTTCGAGTGAAGTGCCATCATGGGAGAGCTCAGGAGGAGATCTGGTAGAGGGAGTCTAATATATGAGAACAGTGGTCAGACTTGTTCACTGAGACCCCAAGGTGATGTTTGGATAAGCTCAAGTATGAGATGTTATATGGTGGGGAGGTTGTAAGATCTAGTCTTTTTTCAAGTACACCCCTCTTATATTTTTTGTGTTAAATATATTTTGTTTGGTTTTCCTTTATCTTTAATCCTTGTTGGGAGAGTCTTGTTATGATATAGGGATCCTTTTTTGGGTAAAATGACTTTAAGTCCAAGTAAAAAAGTGTAAAAAGTGATTTTTAGGGTTTTCTAAGGGATTGGAAGATATTAGAGCCGGTTTGGATCCTTATGCACAAAACTGGGCATAAAATTTTCTGCATGACATTTACACATTGTGTAACTATATTACATGATGTGTAAATGTTTCCAAACACATGTCATGAATATATGATATTTGTAAACTGATTAACGTCATGAAAAGAATACACGTTGTGAAATATAATTACATTACGTCTAATGTTAAATTGGGATAAATAATCACCTAATGCGATAGGTTTTTGGATGTATCCTTTAAATAAGGATTACAAGACATGTAAATGGTGTACACATTATATAATTTATGATCTATGAAATTTTAAGGATGTGAAGTGTTTTTAGTTCTCATTTCATCTGATTCAAACCTCCTCCTCTCAACCCTAGGGTGTTTTATAGGCTATTTTAGATCCCTTCTATCCCTTTTGAATGTCTTGGTCACACATCTTATCCCTGGTTAGTTTTTCTTCTTTGGTTTTTCCCTTCTTATCGGTTTCTCTCCTTCGTGGCAGTGTAAATACTTAGACCACTTCTGTTTGGGTGTTACTCTTGATTTTTTTTATGAAGGTTTATTCTTTTGATCATCTTCACCTTTGTTTCCATTGGAGTTACTTTTTATTAGTGTTTCGTGGATTATTGGTTAATGGTATGGGTTCTAAACCTTAACTCTATGGTCTATTTAATTGATAAGTATGTGCAATATTGAATTTTTTCCAGCATAGCATGAACCTATATTAATTAAATGATGAATTAGATTATTACTTTTAATCCCTTGGGATCCAATTGTTATGACATGGGTTATGGATACCATTCAGGTGATTGAACTCTTGATTATAAATGAATTGACTAATGGATTAAAGTGTTTTTAGCATGACATGATTTTTGGGTGGTTTCTTGATATAGATTCACCTTGGTTTGGATTTATTATTAAAATGACTATCATGTTATTGGTTTATTACCAAATGATAAACAAAATGTGTAATTGAAAGATAAATGGTAATTTTCATAATTAACCATTTATCAATATGATATGATATTATGATATCCTTGTTGTTATGACTCATTATGTTAAATACTGTAATTCTTGTATAGTGGGATATTCCCAATGATTCATGTTGTAATGCTTATATAGTGGTATATTCCCTATGTTAAATACTTTAATGCTTATATAGTGGGATATTCCCAATGATTCATGTTATAATGCATATACAGTGGTCTGTGTCCAGTGTTAAATGTTGAAATTCTGATATAGTGGTCTATGCCCAGTGATTCACATTGAAATGCTTATATAGTGGGCTATCCCTAGTAAAACATGCTGAAATTCTTATATATCGAGATTTTCCCTAACATATATTGAAATTATTATATATCAAGCTTGGATCGTATACATGTTGTAATGATTATATATCGGGATTAGCAATGATTTATTTTTGAGATTCTTATATAATGGTCTTGACATATATTTGTGTGATTTATAACATGGACATATGGTTATGGTTTTCATGGTTGTGAGACATCCTTAGAGACATTCCATCATGGCGCTAAAGCAGGTTATGTTTTACCATGGTTATATTGTTATGGTTGGAAAAGTTGTGAGACATGATCAAAGATATTCTAGCACAGTGCCAAAGTTGGCTGATGTGGTATTAATTTAATTTTTTGATTAATTAATATGCCTATTTATTGCATTATCAAATGAACTTATTATTATATGGGTTGTATTTAGACATAGTGGTTTTGACCTACTGAGTTTTACTCACATCCTAATCGGTCCAAGATTTGGTACCTGACCAGATTACATGGATGTGGTATTGGGTAAGGGATTGGGACCTTGATGTTTATTGTTTCTTTCTAGATGGGGTGGATTTTGGAGACTGGACTGGCATGGGGTTTGGGACTAGGATCTTTTGAGTGTATTTGTTCTAGCTAATTATTTTATTATATTAATTTTAATTTAATATTTAGTTACATTTCATCACAACATTACATCATTCCTTTATTATTTATTGGATTATTCAGTTAGATTTTATTGTTTAGTTTTTCTGTTGTATTGTATTATTTCCATTATTTTTTCACTCTCATATTTATTTATTATTGGTTGTTTTTGATATGTTGTAACTCTATAATAGAGGGTATAGTATCCCTACTATACTTGTCACACCCTCACTTCTATTTTGAATGCTCTAGCATATGGGGAGGTTCATTTTAGGTCACATAACCAACCCAATTCGGCCACGTGAGAGGGTGTCGATGTTGGGGGACATTAAAGTAGAAAAGAACCAATTAGTTCATCTAAATTATATTCTTTAAAATTTTAATTTCATTGATGGACACTTTATTTTCATTCCATAATTTTGTTAGATCACTTAGTACTATTTAAACTAAATCTATGTTGTCCAGTACTTCACCAAGTCCACTCATTCCATTTTTGATACTAGTAAACTGGTGGAACATATGGTTGACTGACTCATCATCTATCATCTTGAAATCCTGGTATTCTACTTGGATTATTCCCATTTTTTTTCTTTTAAGATTTTATGTTATATAGTGATTGACTTAAAGTATTCTTCGTATATTGTAGGTTTCCTTGCATGTTTTAACATGTCTATAGACACTTCTACTTATAGTACAGTACAAAATATTCTTAAATTTATAATTCAACACATAATGATTTTATTACCAACAAGAGTCTATGGATTAGCTTCTAGCAATTTATATGGTTTCTCAATGATATTGTAATGATATATACTTAACTATTTAATGTAAGCTTCCATTCTTTATTTCCAGTATTCGTAGTTTCTTCCATCAAAAAATGTGGGATTTTGAGTAATCCATCAATAATTGTCATTAATACCTTCCATTTATAGAACTATAATTTATTCCTTAGAATTTTAGATCAAGGATGATCGGGTTAGCATAGTAGTTAAAATTAAACAACAAAACTTATATTCAAAAGGATCCAATAATCTAATACCAATAGTTTGGTATCGGATTAAGAAATAAAAGTTGTAAACTAATCAGAGACTGTCCTCTGATACAAATTCTTGGATCAATATTTATATAAATAATAGAATATAGGGTTGAATAGTATTTTTCAAAATTCAGAACAAATAATTAATTATATTAATTAATTGTATTAATCAATAGTGTAGTGTAGTGTTCAAGATATAGTGTAGTAGAAATAAAAAATATGAACACATAATGTTTATAGAGGTTTGGATCACAAAGAACCTAGTCCACTCTTAAAACTTATCTACTCCATGAGAATATTAGTGCCCATTAAGAAGAAATCACTTTTAAAGGAATGATAATCGATTATAGACACTACCTTTTACAATACCTAGAGGCATAACCCTGAATTTGTTTTGGAGTCACAACCCAGTATGGACCTGAATTTTCTTTAGGCGTAATAACCTATAAACTTACCTTTATGTGGTTTAATAACCAATTATGGCTTTATTTTGATTGATAAATTCATAAATTGACATGTACAATTACAAATAGATATATAAAACTAATACGATTAAAAATAGAAAATATTGAAAATAGTAGAGATAATGAAGATATCAAATATGATGAAGTTCGATGATCTTGATCACTTATTAGTAAATAATGGAACATTTTAAGTGCTTCGTGATCACGGTAATGGAACAGTAGTCATAGAATAACTTCATCATGTATCAAGAAAATCATTCTTGTTGTAACAACTCAAAAATTCATCAATTTTCAAATCAAAATTTTTTACACTATATGACTATATATCTTTTTATCAATAAATCACCAATGGTTATCTTTGATCTCTTCGTGCAGGAGTTTCCTAAACATAACACTACCATATAATAGTTATAAATATTTAAAATAATGAAACATTTCATTACCTATTAATACCTCATGTATGATCAATAATAATATTGACTCAATTTGATTCCTACATTAAACTAACTAAAGTAATTTCTAATATATTCATTACAATAAATGAGAGTATTTCAAATAATTAAAATAATTAAGATTCTTCTTATAAACTTTTATTAAATGAATAATTGAAATATTATAGAATAAAGAGTATAAATGAATATACTAAAAATATTAATTTGATAATAATTTATATGATAATTTTAATTCAAATAATTTTAAAAAATTCTTTATAATATTTATTTATTTTAAAAATAAATAAAATAGTTAAAACATTTTAAAAAAAGTTGCAGCAAGTCATTTAATAAAAATTACACTAAAGAATATTTTCATAAAAAAATAATTCATCTAAAAAACAAGTAGATTTATGTATTGATTATACACACGCATAAGCCTCACTATTGATATATTTACCATTCCACTAAGTCACATGGTTGATATATAGACTATGTGGAAAAAATGGTCATGTGGTTGGTATACTAACCATGAAAACATTTTTTTTTTTTGTCAATAAAATAAAATTATGGTTAGAATAAAAATATAACATGAAATTATTAAAAAATATTTCAAGTGGTTAAAAAATTATACTTACCATAACAATATAAAATACCATATGGTAGGTACTCAAATATAACTCATGGTAGGTACCTTGGATTCATGGTAGGTACGTATTCTTCATGGTCGGTACTCACAGTAGGTGCCTTTAATTCATGGTATGTTCACTTATCTATTCATATTATGTTGAATAGAATTCATGGTAAGTATATTCCATTCATGGTAGATACATTTTCAATGCACAGTAGGTAGGTTGCAGCTTCATAGTAACTTATGAAAACACACAATAACTTTCAATGGTTTCAGTTTTTCATCATAAATTTAACAAACTACATGGAAGATTTAATGGAGTTATCTACATGGTAGCATTGAAGATGGTCCATTGTAGTTTCATCGCATTGTCGAGTGGATGAAGTCTTGAAAATACGAGCTGAAGATGATCGTGTTATAGTGAATATTGAAAGATGAATCTAGTGTATGTGAATTCTAGTTTCTTCAAAGATGAAAATCTAGGGTTTTCTGTTATTTAGTCGATCTCACAATAGATATGAAGTTCTATTGTTGCGATTCACTACTACAGACTAAATATAATATATCAGATGAATGATTCATTCTAGGATGATACACTATTTTTTCTAGTCAGAGATATAGAGGAGTCCAAAGTGGAAAAAATTGAAATATTGTATTGGTCAGATGAAGGTGTGTAATGTTTTGAGGATGGTTTCTAGGTACACTATCCATGAGATGCATAGGTGGTCACACTACTGATGTTTCCTTCCTGACTTTTTTCACTAAAGATGATCTGATGCAATCCTTCTCAAATAATAAGAATAGTTCTTAAGCAAAAATATATATATACGCACACACACACATATATATATGAAAATATATAAAAAATATATAACAAAAAAATTGTAAACTATGTATGTTAAAAATGTAAATTTAAAAATATATAAAATATATGTTTTTATAATTATAACATTAAAAACAAAAAAACATATAAAGTAATATTTTATAAACATATAGATATAAACTGAATTAGGTTAGAATAAGATAACAAAAATATTTTCAATTATTAACATATGTACTCATATAATTGGTATAAAACATGTCAAATAATTTAACATTTATCAATTAATATTAAGAAAATATAAATGTTTAAACAATTTGAATTGAATTAAATGTGGGGAAATTTTAATATAACAAAACATAAATATTAAATCATTAACACACAATTTCATACACTAATATAACCTTGTATTTCGATGTGGAATATCTGGTTTCATTACCTTGAATATTCTCTATGGATTCAATTTTCCCTATATGGTTACTGTTATTAGATACATGCGGCTTAGGACAAATAATTCATGGTTGATATTGGGTGTCAACATAGAACTCTAGGATTTAAAATGGTTTTATTTATATAATTTATTACTTTATTTAATTATTCACAATAGTATGCACTATAAACTAATACTGGATATGATTTAGACATCATTGGTGGTGGCCTACTGATCCATACTCATTCCCTTATCAGGTCTCCATTTGGTACCTGGGTATATTTCATGTTTACATAATAGGATAAGGGAAATATCCTTATAAATATTACTTGATTTGAATAGCTTGGATATATAATGGGAGATTGGGATCGGGTTAGAAATTTGAAACATTTTTTGGTGGAGATTTTTAGTTTATTTATTTTTGAGATATTAGTGTATATGGTATGCTTGGAAAATATGACATTCTATATGTGTACATAAATCATTTTGATATAGAATATATTGTGTATATTTATTAGAACATGTCATGATATTTTTTTACCATTAATCTATAAGTATATTATTATTATTATTACTATTACTATTATTGTACTCTCGTATGAGGGTATAGTATCCCTTCCATATCACCTTAGGCCCTCACTACTATTAAATAACCACTGGCTAGAAGGGAGGCATGTCTGAGGTCATGTTGCGCCACTGAGTAAGACAAATTAGTGGTCGCTGGTCATAGGAATTCACACTAATGAACCAAGAGGTTTAAACCCTTAAGATAAATGACTAAGAATCACTAAGACGAAATGGGTTCAACCATGGTTGTCAGGTCCCTGGTCAAAATAGGATCGGATTTTTTATATATTTGAAATGGACATATCCCCTCAAACCTTATCTACATTTAAAAAATCTGTAAATAGGTTTGATCGGCACAATGATATGAACCATGGTATGGTAGATGTAGTTTTGACCACCATAAAACCACCATGGAATATCACCATAACACAGAAAAGATTCCTTTATCATTTCATCTCACCATGACATGTTGAGACCATTATCTCCATTTATACTCCTCCTTGCTCAAATCTCCCTCACCTTGAATCTCTACCACATCAATCAACCTAAGAAATTTTTCACCCTAATTTATTATAAAAAAAATCTCTATGAACCATGCCCACAAAAATGACAACACCCATGGGTGTAGTGCTCCACATACTAAAAAGGGTAAGGCACAAAACTCCCCAAAACATCATTCCCTACACCACAAGTATGGATCAATTCCCCATTTTTTATAGGAAAATTCCCCATAATTGTGATCTTCAAAACTAGGGTTTAGCTGTTCAGGTTCACTAAGAACTCTAATGGAATGCTCCCATGGCCATAGATTCAAAATGAGCCTCACAAAATCCCCAAAAACGGTGTTATAAACCTCCAAAGCACCAAAAAATCTAATCCTTATATTTGGAACACCTCCAAACTCTCTCTCAACACATCTAAATACTAGAAAACATAAAGGGTAGAATTTGTAAAAATCAGGTCATTACATCAGATACCTCTCAAACAATTCTCCTACTAAATATTTAAAATATAACCTAAAATGAAAAAAATGGGAAACAAAACAAAACACCCCATGAGATACCTCTAAATTATATCACTATAATAATAAAATAGCCATCACATTAGGGGAAAAATGTCCATAAACATGAAATACCATAAATATTTTCATAAATCAAACCATGTTATACACATCATCTCAAAAAAATGAAACACTAAAAAACTCAGGATATTGAGTGTTCATCTATGACTCACACTCCCATGTACACTCCTCTAATCCACCATGATTCCATATGACATAAACCAAATGAATTTCATACACTTTAAACCCCTTCTCTTGAAAGTTCTGAATCTCGATAGGTAGTTCCTTAAAGGTTTAATCATCTATGTATTATAATTCACCCATGTTAATGATGATGGAATCATCATGAATATACCTATGAAGTCGTGATACATGGAATATTTCATAGATTTAATATATTTTTGTGGGAACTATTAACTAATAAACATCAACTCTACTATGTTACAACACCTCAAAAGTCTCAAATAATCAAGGATAAAGCTTACTCTCATGACCTAACCTTGACTTACCATGATAAGGAGATAAATTTAAAATCACATGATCTCAAATTCAAAACTCTATAAACCTTCTATAATGATTATCATAAAACTTTCAATGATCCTACATATCTCTCATCCAATCATAAATCACATGTACCTTCTCTATTATAATCCAAGGAATTTTTGGTTTGATAATCGATGACTCTCCAACCCTGGTCTAACATAATGAATATCAAAAGAAAAGGTCATAAAATGATTCAAATAGAACTGTACCAATGGTGGAGCAATATAATTTTTATAATAAAAATTGACTAATGGTGGGTGCATTTCCCATAAACCTCCAAAATCTATAACATATTTATGCAATATGTCCTCTAATATTTTGATGGTGTTATATTTTTGAATATCCTTTTGTAGATAAAAAGTAGTGTTAAGGAGTAACTAAGAGGAAAAGGTATGATGCATACCTTTACACACTTGGGAGGTGAACTGGGGATCATTGTGAGATATGATCACCTTTAGTTCCCCATGAATCTTCATAACCTCCTCTAAATACTTTATTGGTGAAAAATCTATCATTCTCAACTCCATAATCACCAATAAGTGAGATGAGTTTTTTATGAAGTCCTAGATCACCCAGATAGCATAAAATACACTATAAACCTAAGGTAAATTAGTGTAAAATTACATAAAAATGTCATCCCAATTACACTAGGGAACATTAAGTGGATAAATCAACCCACCAGGAACAAGTTTCTTTGAATTTACCTTATATTAGACTAAAAATTGAGACAAAAACTTTTAAATTGACCTCTTCATCATGGGACACTGAAACTAAACTCTCAAGGAATGATACATCTTAGCCATTCAATGATACACTACCAAGATTGAACTTTATAACTCATAGAGAACCACCTCATACATCTCCAAAGGGATGATTATACTCCCCTATAACAACACTCAATGATGATCAATATTAAACCATCCCTTAGGGGTATCACCACATACAACTTAATATCACCAGAAACCCACCTCAAAATCCCCCAACTAGGATTCCTCTACTTCACTAATTATGACCACACCACCATATGATAAATATATCATCTACCATCAACCACTCCTATATAAAGGTGAATTACTTCAAGCTCCACCATCATTCTCTAAGAATCACCTGACTCATCTATAACATCATCATGTGACTTCTTTATCGGCACATCAACCAAAATATTCCCTTTACCTAGTGAATAAAAAATATAAAAGTTATGGTGCTTAAGTAATTTCATCCATCATCATTTCCACAACTTCAAATAATCTTGGGAAAAGATATACCTCAAGATCATGGGATCTATAAAGACCATAAGAATTCACTGATGAGGTAATTCCACAAAACAAATATAACAAAACACAATTGAAGAAATATCAAGATCATAATTGGGGTAGTTACATTCATGAATCCATAATTTCCTAAACCCATAAGATATAACATATCTCTGGTTAATAAAAATTTAACCCAATACATGATGTGAATCATCACAATAAACCTCAACCACAAATCCCTCCTATAGAAAATAAAGAACATGAGCACTGAGCAGCCTCTCCTTTAAATACTCAAAATCATTTGTGTACTAGTAATTCCACAAAAAATAATGGTCTTTCTAAGTAAAGGTTTTCAAATGACTTAAAAATTGAGATAAATTTGGTACAAAACTCTAATAATATCCTAAAATTCCAAGGAAACTTTGCACCACTGCAACATTCTTGGGGGCTACCCAAGAAATAACTAGCTTGAACTTTGAAGGATCGATAACTACTAACTAATTAGGAACAAAATATCCCAATAAATTAACCTTAATAGTAATAAACACACACTTAGAAATATTATAAAATAGATAATGACACTGAAGAACCTCTAGAACAGCTTTAAGATGCTCTACATGATCATACTTTGACTCAGAATACATAAGCATTTCATCAAAAAATACCACTTCGTACTGATCCAAAAATTTAGGGAATACATAATTCATCAGTCCCATGAATATGACTAGGGAATTCATGACACAAAATTTCATAACTAAAAACTTATAGTTCCCGTAATGACATCTGAAGGAGGTATTTGTAATATCTGCATTACTTCCTCATATATGATGATATTGTAACTGAAAATAAATCTTTGAGAACCATTAATATCCCTTCATCTAATCAAATAAAAAATTAATATGAATAGGAAGATAGTAGTTCTTTATTTTTACCAGATTTAAATGATGGTAATTTATACAAGGATTCATATTCACAATTTTCTTCTTTGAAAATAGAATAAGATCATCCCAAGGTGACACATTGGTCTAAATAAATATTCTTTATAAAAGTTCATAAATGTAAATACATAGATCTCTAAACTTAGAATTTTCCATATTATAAAAGTACATAGATATATAATAGACACTTGGTTGTATATATATCCCAAACTCAATCACCTATTGAGGGGGTATCACCACAACCTCTTCTGAAAATAAAATAGGGTACTCTTCCACAATCTTGAAAAACACCACTAGTTGATCCTCCATTGAACTTAACATCATCTCAACCAACAAGGAAGACATTAAATAATCATTCCTCTAACCCATCCAATTATATATCTCACTAATAAACATAAAATTATCCCTATCAATATCATATAATATTACTTTTCTCCTGAATCAATTGAAAATATCATACACCAAATACTACCAGTCCATGTTGAGAATGATGTCATATGGTTGTTTATGAAAACTTAGGAAATATTCCCAAGAGCGATGATTCCCAAGAATTTATTAGAAAAAATATCATTGGAGTATTTTTTGGGTTGTTTTTATTAAAAATAAAGTGGAATTATTCTTCAAAATAGACTATATAGTATTTTGAAGTTTATATCTTGAAGGTTGGAAGAGGATTGGAAGTTTTCTTGATGATTTTTGGAAAATCAATTTTTAGTGGCAGTTGAAATCTTGATAAGTATTTTTTTGTGTAATACTCATCACATATTGTATATGATTCATCAAGGATGGAATTTGAGTTATTCCAAACTAGTATAAAATTCATCTAGAAGTGTGTACAAGTAATCATGGAATACATACGATCCATTTCAAACAAGTGTAAGAGTTATCAAGGATTATGTATGAGTAATCAATAAGTGGGTACAAGTCATTCAAGACTTGTGTATGAGTCATCAAGGGTTTTCTAAGAGTTATTACACATAGTGTAAAAGTCATTATTTATTTCATATAAGTCATTAGGGACAATATAGGAGTCATCTTAGTCTATGAATGAGTGATTATGATCTATGTATGATTAATTTGAGAAAAATTATAAAGTAATATCTATGTATGAGTGATTCTTTTATACATATGATTCAGTTGGAATATATTTATGAGTCAGTTGAAGTTGCACACAAGTCATGAGAATATTTATATGATTCATTTTAGGATTATATAGAATCCATCTTAGACTTTGTGAGATGTTTCTATGTTGTAACTAGAATTTTATTGCTATATAAGGATTAGCATACAAATGTGGATAATATTTGATAATTTGTAGATGAATTTTCAAGGATATTATTTTGAATTAAAAGGTGATATTATTTTCAAAATAAAGTTTTGAATTAAAAATCAAACCATCTCATATAAGGATTTATCAGAGATGTATGGGTATTTTTTTCAAAATATTCCTACTCAATAGAGGTGATAGAAGTTTGCTAATTTTTTGTGAAAAGAAATACCATAATTTCTCAATAGATTGAAACTTAAAAATATGTAGAATTTATAAAATATATTTAACTAATATTGAAGGGGTTTATATATTAAAATATAGGGAATATATTTTTCTTAATAATATTTTTCTAAGAAAGCATAAAATAGAATAAATAGATGAAGAATTAGAGAGTAAAATTTTGAAATTATTGGGAGATAATTTAGAGGAAAACATGAGTAGATTTATAGTATTTTTATTGTAAATAAGAGGATAGTTCAAGGATCATGCATTGGAATGTTGAAGGTGACATAGAAAGATATTACATGAGCTCTAACTCTTTATAATCTCATGAATATATTGAAAAATTGTTACACCATTCTTGGTGTAATTTCTATATTGTATTCCATGGAGAAGAGGATCATCATAAAATAATGAAAGAGCACTTGTTTTTTAATAAGAGTAGTAATATTTTTAAATTTATTGTGTGGATAGTTAATTTTGTGGATTTTTGTGGTTTCTCCAATTTGTAATCACATATAAATTAGTGTACTTAGTTTTTCAGGCACATTGGTATATTTATAATTGAATGATCCTTGGATTATCCTTGTTTGTTTAAACTAGGAAAAAATACATGTGATATATTTATTGATTTTAAATTCTTAATAGTGACTATAATGGAGAGATAGAATAGTGTTCCTAAAAAATAATGAACAAGATTATTGGCAAGGAATTAATTTTAAAATCACAATACCTCATCCCCCCTACTCTTGGGGTATATTCCTTGGTCGGGAATAATGATTGGTATTAGAGAAAAGTATCATGGTGAATAGTTAAATCAAAAAATTCATGAGTAATATTATAAATCATAAGGGGATTCCAATATTTTATGGAAAAAACTTTCGATTATAGAAAAATAGAATACAATATTACTTTCACTCAATGGGAATAAATTTTTCTACAGATGGTATACATGGAATTTATACTATCATGTATAGTGGATCCATATCTAAAAGGGATCTAAAGGAATTATATATTGAAACTAACATGACTAATACCTTAGGGGGTCATTGTCTAGTCACATTTACAAATAAGTGAATTTATTTAAAAACTCTCATGTGATTAGGAAAATATTATTAACATCTATAATAGTGAATCCAAAGTTTGAGAGGAGAATTTGACAGTGTTATGGAATAAATATGAATACATAAGGATGGTTTTGAATAAGATAGTTGATAAAAAAATTTATCAACTAGATATTATTATAGTATAAATACATGGACTTGGAGAAGATCATGATGATGTTAAAATTTTCATGAGGATTATGAGAATATTACCTCCATGTTTCAATGTGAATATGTCAGTTCTTGAAAATAAATACTCATAGAAGGTTATATTAGACAGTCTCTATAATAAACTTGTTTCGTATAAGATGAGAAATAATAAAAATTAGTATATTTCTAAGAAAAACTCTCTATAGGTTGTATTCAAAAAAAATAAGGAACTTTTGGTGAAATAGGATCTAAATTAAGAAGAATTTAATGATGTGATGACCTTCCTTTCCTCTAATATTAAGAGGGGAAAATGAAAATTCAAAAGAAATATTTCACTTTAGTACTTTTTATGCAATAATGTAGGACATCGTATTGTTAATTATAATATGAAATCTAAAGATAAGGATGAGGATGAATAAATTATAAAGAAACCATTCAATGGTGAAAAATCAGAAGAAAATCATAGTGAAAATTCTCCAAGAGTATAATTTTGTAATCTCAAGAAATCAAGAGCTCATATGAGATATAAGTGGAGGATATAGAGGACTATAATGACCTCAATGAAGAAATTATTATGGTTCATTCTAGAAAAAAAGTTGGGGAAATTATTAATAAAGATACTAAAATTAAGGATATAATTAATCTCAATGTTAAACTAGAGATGGATATTAATGAGATCTAAATTTAGAGATACAAATAAAACTAATTTAATAGAGTTTTTCATGACTCCAATCTCTACATAAATAAAAAAAAGAGTAGAAGTCAAAAAAGAAAGCTAAAAAAACTCTAATATGTAAATTCAATATACTTAGAGAAAGTGGTTGAGCTTTGGCTCAAAGTTGAATAACATGTATGATTTATTGATTTCTGGACTAAATCTGTAAATGATATAGTCAAAATAGCTGAATATATTGTAGGATAAGCCATAATATAGTGGACAAATTGTGAATATTGGGAAAAATCTTCTTACACCATGCATGGAATCAAGAAGCTCAAAGACACAATCTCCTAAACATGGTAAATAAGTGATCAAGAAGTCTATCAAATAAGTTTTTCCTTTCCCATAGGTTAATTATTTCAAATAAAAAAGAAAATATATTTTATATCATGATCACAAAATGAAATTTATCACGGTTGTTTCAAAATATCAAGAATCAACAGCCCAATGGATAGTGGATTTGTATTATACTCAAAATAATATTGTTAATACTATATTTGTATTGTACTAAAAATTTTATTATTGATATAATAAAGGTTTAAAATATGAAACCAAAAATCAGGTGTTATTTTTGTGAGAATATGGGGCATACCCAATATGAGTTCTTCATAGCTCAAAGATATTTTTGGAAAACGTTACATAAACAATAGGAAATAAAAGATTCTTTTATTTCATATGATTTTAATGGATACTACTTTTAGTGTGAAGGTTTTGGGAACAAGTTGATTAATTATACATAAAGGGTAAAAATAATAGTACCAAAGGAGACCCAAATAAGTGAAGAAAATATTTGAAAGTATCATAAAGAAAGATGAAAATACAAAAAAAATTATCCTTATAAGATGATAAATAAGAAAGGATATGGAGATGGAATAAGATTATATACCATTAAAAGGAAAATATAAGCTAACATGGAAAAATAAAGATAAAGTGGATAAGTTTAAGATTCTTGAAATTTCATTAAGGGAACCAGATAGAGTTGGAACATAGATATTAGACAGTAGATTTAATTCCCACATGATGGGAAATAAATACCTTTCTAAATTAATTAAATATTATAAGGACCTATTAGTATATTTTGGAAATTATGAACCACTAAAAATCATTGGATCTTGAAAGTCCATGATAAGTGTAAAAGATACAAAGCAAACTGATGTGTTTCTTGTTAAAGGTATCATTTATAATTTTCATCATGTAATTCAACTATATGAATCTTAGTATGAAATATAGTTTAATAAGAAAACATGAATTATCAAAGGAATATATGGAATGATATTTTTTAAAGGTAGATGTATGAAGGGGAACATTTATCTCATTAATAGAGGATATGATGGGTGTATATCGTCTAAATATGAGTAAAAGTAACTATGGAACAAGTATATTAACCATTGGATACAAAATACTCTAGATAATTTGGTAAAAAATGAAGGTGAATGGAATTTCCCTAGACTCATAGGTGATCACACTCATATATATGCTTCTTGACAAAAAGGTAATATTTTGGGAAAACCTAAAAACCCAAGAAAGGGAATTTTTCTAGGTTTATTAATCTAGTGCATGTAGACATGTGTTGGCCTGTGACACCTAAATACTTGGACGGTGAATGATATTATTTCGTTAATGACTTTAGAATTATGTCTTAGATAAGGATGACAACCCAAAAATCTAAATTATTAAAATGTATTACCTAATATCATAGGGAAGATGAAAATATATTTTTTTGAAAATTCAGAATATCCACATTGATAATGGTATGGAATTTACTAACAACTATATAGAGGAATATCTTACAAAATAGTATTCAACATCAAGTTAATATGATGAGAAATCCTAAAAAACTGAGTTATTGAGAGGAGGAACCAAATCATTAATAACATAGATTGGATAATACTCATTAAGAAGAATAAATCAGATTCATTTTAGAAACGTGTAGTTCTTAAATCATCTTATATCTCTAATAGAGATTTAATTTTTACAAATTAGGAGGATAATTTTTATGATAGGTAGTATAGAAGCAATCAAATACTCAAATACTTTATTAGATTTTGGAATTAAGTGTTTCATTCAAAACAAAAAGAATAGTATGAAGTTTTAATATCATGGTGATAGAGGAATGTTCCTAATAAATTCATTCAAAATAAAATTTTACAAGTGAAATAACAAAAAAATCAGAAAATGAGCAATTTTCAAAAATTGGGGAGATATTTTTATTGAAAAAAGGCCAAGTTTTTTAGAATAAAGTGACTATGAGGTGTGTTTTTTAGGAGTATAACATAGGGATATGGATAGATTGGATAAAGAATCTAGTAATATATCAGATACAATGAGTTTATTAAATATAAATAGTAAATCTAGTAGAGAAAAATAAGTGAAAATAATATTATTGGTAATAGGATAGCCTCAATTCGAACTAAGAGGATGAAGTCTCAATAGAAGACTTCTTACCTATCTTAGGTTAAACTTAAAAAAATTAATAGGATGCTAAGTATGATAATTGGGTAAAGGATATTAATGAGGAACTTGAAAAAATTTAAAATTATGAGAAATAGAAATTTTTTACAAGGATAAAGAAAAAAATGTTATCATAACCAAATGAATTTTTTGAAATAAACTTAATGAATATATAAAAGTGATAAAGAACAAAGCACATAGAGTATACAAGGGATATTTCCAAATAAAATTAATTTATACAGATGATAATTTTTCTCTCATGACTTGTCATGAGACTATAAGACTATTTTTGGATATGGCTATTCAAAGAAATTTTAAGTCTATCAAATGGGTGTTTAATTATCATTCCTCAATGTATTTATTAAGTAAAAGGTTTACATTGAACAACCCAATGGATTCATATTCAATATTTCATATTTTTTCGAAGTAATTTATATTCCCATTTTTATGTATTTTTTGTTTTAAAATTAAATATTAATGTTTAATAAGATTAAATAAAGTCATTTAATTTTATTTATGTATATTTCTATCAATTATTCCAGATTTACTATCATTAACTTAATTTATTCTCAAGGTTTCAAATTTTTTAATTCTTTTATAATCAATTTTTTTTATTTCCCCTATTCATCTACTTGAAATGGATAATTCAAGTGACTTATAAGTTTTTTTTAACAATGTAATAAAACCTTTATGGGATTTTTTTTATAATTTCACTTCTAATTTTCCTTTCAAACTCTAAAAATAAATCTTATTTAGAGTTTTGTTTCATGTATTACCATATAAATTATAATTCCATGGCCCATACTACCTAAATGATGCCTATATGAGGACACCACATGGCCTCATGTGTGCCTCGTCAAGTGATTTAGGCTACTAACTAGTGGTGGTGGACTAATATATTCATGGTGAGATTATTACATTCAAAACAAATCTCGAGGGTTGTACTTAAATATACTTAAATTTCAGCATCACTTGTCTGTATAATGAATATCTCAAAATATTGTATCCATTAAACTTGGATCTAACATGTCCCCCGCATTCTAGAATAGAAGCAAATCTATATACCTGATATATAAATATATAACTATGTAATAGGAGATAAAAATCTCATAATATGCATCATATATATAAACAAATGGAACATTGGCCATTAAATGATGAACAATGACTAAAAATAAATACATCATCCTCTATCCCAGCTTATATAATCATCCTACCAAATCCTAGACAACCATAACCTACTAAATGAACCACGTGTCCATCTCTAAACATTTCTTATGTCCTGAGATAAAACATGAAGGTATACTCATATATATTAAAACCCATTATGTGTATTTGGGTAGAGGGTGAGCCCAATGACCCAATATAAAATCTCTAGTGACTCAAAAATATTAATTATTATTATGATCAAGTGGATTTTCATGAAATACATATATATAAGTTTTAATTATTCTCATGCAACACACTCAAATGGAAGTATGAGCTAAAGGTTTAATAATCGTAAACATTGGGTCATCGGGTTCCAACCAAAACACCTCAAACCCCAATAATACCTACTTTAGTGAGAAACGACTACCTCTAAACATGTCACACTAACCACCCATGGGGTCTAGGTCTAGCCTTTTAACTATAAGTTTAACATTAATTCTACTTTATCCAGTGTGGAATTTCTATGAGTACAAGTATCTAACCAGGGGAAATATACCCATCCATGAAACATAATAATCCGCCTAGAGGAAATATACCCATATCCATAACCATTTTTTTCATGAGTCCATAGACCAATTAGAACAATATCCTACCCAGTAAGGAATATTGACCTGGAACATGAAAATATCAACCTGGGGGACCAAGTCTTACACCAAAACCATGAGAAATATTATACATCTCAGGGGGTTACATCACCTACCTAGAACTAGGTATCAGGCCTCCATTACCTAAGGATCATATCATACCCTAGGTTCCTGAGCCCTCATTCACCATCACACAATCATATAATAGAATAAGTATACTCTATAGGACAAAAATCACCTCGTAACCAAGTATTACATGCTCCTTAATAATTTCACCCTAGAACCTGAGTTATATCAAATACATTTATATATATGAATGAACACACATAGACACCCTCTCTTCTCAAAACCTCATATAGAATGACCCTAGTATATTACACCCTAGAAACTTAGTAATATCATATACATATATATATGTATGAATAAACACAACTAATAACTCTCTCTTCCCAAAACCTTATATAGAATGAACCCAGGGTATTCCACCTTGGAACCTTAGACGCATCCACACATGCCACATAGGTTGGTCATCTACCCAAACCCATATCACATAATCATGGTTAGACTATAAATTTCATGTCCTACCCTTACCACTACATTCATCCCGGTCTCACACAATGATTTGAGTAATAAGGTGAAACATGAAATCATTACTGTTTGTACCATGTACCAACCCTCTATAGGGTTAAAAAGATACCAGGTCACCCACTAGGGTCCCATACATCATGTTATACCATGGACACCCTATATGAGTTCCTTAATCACATTTTTATCCCCTATCCCTAGGCCATTATTCTGATTATAATATCCCTCTATGTCTATTAGGGTCCTTAAAAACTGTCTATTCCCTTTAAAGGGTCTATCATATATATATATATATAGATAAAATATTTACATTGATACCAAAAGTACCCAACATGACTAACATGAATCATCATGAAATAAGAATCACATAAGAAAAAAACATAAAAGGGTTACATAAAAAAGCAATGATAATTTAGAAAATGGGGAATCATCCATAGGTGGTCAAATAAACCAAAACTAACTCAATCAATCCCTTATGGATGTCCATTAAAAGCATTTCAAAATGAATTACATGTTTTATTAATCATGATAGGTACTTTCCCAAATCCCTTAAAAACTTTCTTTAGAAAACTTAATTTCCTTTTTTAAATACTATTTTAAAACCAATTCTCAAATCAACACTTTTATTTTCAAATTTTATTTGTTTTAAACACTTTTTAAAAAAAAATTTAAAAATTACGTACTTTCCTCTTCAAAATACAACAAAGTATACTAAGAAAACCATACATTAGACCACTAAAACATATTCAACCAAGGTTACACCATTGAACCATTTATAAATTGTGTGATCCATGTTGACTATTAGGCCAATGTAATCTCATCACAATTTACAGCTGAGATCATACATATAAGTACATGGCCTTAAAACATTACATAATATTGAGTTTTAAGTGAAGAATTTATTTTCTTACATTTATAGGATATCTAAATTTTATAGTTCTAGAAAATTAGGTTATAAAACCTATATAATAAACCCATACATTACAAATTGGACACTTTTTATTAGTTTCCATTTTTTCAATAGTACAATACTTTCAAAATAAAACATGTTTTTTTGTTCCTGAAAAAAACTTTATAATTTTCAAATTGTCATCATCACTATGTGTGTCCATCCTTAAACCATATAAAAAACATTTGAAAACATGATATGACCATAAAAATATATAATAAAAATACAAATAAACCCATTTTTCTATTTCAAAACCATGAGATCGTAAAAGAAAATTTTCCTTTAAACTAATAACCTTCAAGCTCAAATAATATTTTACTTACGCATGAAATTAGATTTACTACCCAATTATTTTAATAAAACACTTTATAAGAAAACTTAAAGGAAAAAATCATAATCATGAGGGTTTCTTAAAAAACATGAGAAAACATGAAAATATTTTCTTAAAAACCAACCTTTTTATCCTTAAAGGGCATAATCATTCCTTTAAACAAAAGATCGTTATCTTACCTTATGAAATCAAAATATTTACATGAAATATAATTATCAAGAATATAAAATTCAAGTACATTACTTGGGAAATTATCTTCATATAACCATTACAATAACCCTAATAAGAATTATTATATATGGAATAACCTACTTGGTTAATTTTAACATAATTCTCCAAAGAACATAATCATTACCCAATGAATTGCAGAGTTATATCAGGATCACTCATCATCATAAAAAATTTACAAGGACTATAACATAAATTAAAATCATAAAATATTTCATTTCCATTATGAAACTCATAAAAATATACTTGTGAACCCATAAAGAAAACATTTTTGGATATTGATATATCCCTTTCTATTAAACATAATTTTCAAAATTAAAATACCCAGAACAAAGGGAATGGGGTTTATTTGAATAAAACATAGAAAAATATACAATAATTCAAACATTAAATAAAAATTTTGGTGTTAGTAAAATTTATTGATTTCATATATGTTAAAATAGAACAGTAATTTTTTCTTTTGTAAATAAATTCAAAATATCTCGTATAAAATGTGTAAAAATATTCCTTTTGAATGAATTTTAAGGAAAATAAAAAGAGATAAAAAAATTACTTTATAATTTATTTATATTAATATAAATCAATATATAAATATATTTTTATATTATGTAAATGGAGGAAAATATTTATAAATTAAATCTTTAAACATTTAAAATTAGGTTGTAAGGTAAATTGTCCCTCACCTCAAGTCCGACATGTCAAGTAAGTTCTTTATTTTCTTGAATAATAAAATTGTGTTAATTATTTTATTAATTGGAAACATTTTTTTAGTTTATTATTCCTTTTATTTCACCTATATATATGTTATACTTAATTACTTAGTCAATTAAGTTCACATCATACATTTTGAGAACATTCGACTTATATGTAGAAAATGGATTGGGTAGGTTGACTATGGTCAGAGATGTCATTTTTCCAATATATATAGAATCCAAATAATGAAATTATTATAATTTATATAGATTAAATGAAATTTTAAAATCATTCATGAAACGAATACTTGAAAAAATTAATCACATCGCTTCATGGAGGTGGTACTCCACACGTATGCGTGAATGACGTTATCATTTTTCAACGGATGGAAAGGGAATAAAATAGATGATATATTATCTTTCCATAATAATATTTGTCTCTTTAATATCATATATATTAATTAAATACATCCTAATAACAATTATTTTGATGTGGTGTTGAAAAAAGAAACACATCTCCTCATGGATGTGGTAATCCACACCTATGCATGAGTAATGTTTTCATTTCCCATAGGATGAAAAAGGAGATGACAACAGGTTGTACCATAATAATAATAAATTTTCAGTATATTTAAGATAATAATTTTATTATTTCATCATGGTTAAATAATATTTTAATTTGTTATAAAAATAAATAAACTTGAACTAGGTCAGTTTGAACATATACCTTATCCTTGGATAACCTCTTAAGATTACACCTTAATCCTTATAGGATTGAAATTTTATGAGACAAAAATTTATAGAAAATTATTAGAGATGATGAGGAGATATATTGGAAGGGATTTTTCAAAATATAATTCTCATTAGGTGTGAGGAATAGAGGATAGAATTTACCCTTTTATAAGTGAAGAGATGGGCACCCTTAGAAATACCTAAAGTGTTAAAATAATATAAATTAATTTTCATGTTCAAGTAGAACTAAATTTAAATATTTCAAATATAGAATGTGTATGAGTCCAAATAATCTCATAAAATAAAATTTTGACAAGTTTATGTGATGTTTTCACCCTTATCTCTTATTTTTAACCCCCCGTTAACCCTTTTGATGATTATCATGATGTCAAAGTTTTTTACTCTATATGAGTCAAGAAAGTTAATATAAGGGGGAAATTGAATCATAATTGGAAAATGTTTGATATTTTCAACCATATAACATTAACTTGCTAATATATACTATTTTAATGAATTTTAAATCATTAAATAAAATATTATTTAACATAATATACATTTAAATTAATTTTCAGGACTATTCATATAATTTGAATTTAATTACATCAATATAGTAATGGAATTTGAATATAAAAATTTAAAACATCACTAATATATTATATGAATCTAAAAAAAATTGGAACATAATAACTCGTTGATATTATACTACTTTTAATCTTTCTAAAAATCATTTACTTGATTCTTCTATTACTTGAACATGAATTATGTATACGTTGAGTAAGCATTTAAGGTAATTATTCCATCACTAAAAAATAAAAATAAAATATCATGATAAAAAAATAATTAATATTTAAAATAAATATTTATCACTTAATATAAACTATTTTAATCCCTATTAAAAATATAAGATATATTAAAATAGAGTGAAATTTTTTTTTTATTCTTTACTTAAAATTATATTATGGTCGTTATCAAAGATATGTGGCATTAAATTTCCATATTTTAGAACCTTATATGGTTATAGTCTAAAAAATATTATAAAATAAAATCAATAAAAGTTTATAGGATATATTTATGACTTATCTTATAGTTTAAACCATGTTTTACACATTTTACCCTTACTGAGGTGACAAATATTTACTATAGTTTCTATTCATACTATCTAAAACTAAAAGGGAAATATTTAAAAAAAATTGAACCACATGATTCCAAATATATAATAAATTTTTAAACTCAATTTCTAGAAGTTCTGGAAATTAATTTACAATAAAAACAAAAAATGCGGTGAAAAAAGGTTTTAAAAAACTCTACTTTTATGCCTAAAAATGAACTTATATTAAAATCGGGTATAATATTGATTCCTAGTAAATTAATTTTATTATTTATAAATAAATGAGACTTATTTTAACCAAATATAAAATTAAAATTTTAAAATTTATATATTAGGCATAAAAATAAAACCTTAAAATATATGAAATCAAATTAGGTAAAAGTAAAATTATTTCCTTTTTGATTAAAAATTTACTTAATATTATTGTATTGAATATAAATCAATAAAATATAATCCATGGATATTTATAAGAAATTAAATTGATCTATTATCAATATTACATGGGCTATTGCATTCTTCCCCCCTTTTATAAATTGTGACCTCATAATTTTTTAATTACTTAAACAACTAGGGATATTTTTCCTTCATAACATTTTCTAATTACCATGTTTCTTATTAAATAATATGGTTTTTTCATGAAAACTTAACATGGTGAATCACTTTATTTCATGAAACCTGATCTCTATTGTAAATAATCAAACTAGGTTGTTCCTTATATGAATGGTTCTCTTCTAACTAAAATAATTTTGGACTAAAAACATGACATTTGTCTCGCATATACTTCATTAACAATGAAACAAAAAACAATTTATGTACCTAGGATAAACACAAATACATGGTCACTTTATAGGAAACTTATTTAACCATATCTAGGATATCATATGGTCCAATGAACTATAAACTTAGATTTCCCTTTTTACCAAAATGTATAACACTTTTCCATGGAGATACTTTAAGAAAAAATTGATCACCTACCACAAATAAAATATCTTTCCTCCAATTATCTACATAAATTTTATTCCTACTTTGAGTATTCCTCATATATTACTGAATCATATTCACCATATCAACCATTTCTTTAACCAATATTAGTCTCAAAAAAATTCTTTAACCTACTTCATCCCAACAATTTATATTCTAGAGCCTATTTTTATACAATTCCTCAAATGGTTTAATCTATATGGAGGAATGAAAAATATTATTATAAGAAAATTAAACTAATGGTAGATGTTGATACAAACTTCCCTAGTAATTCATATATCAATATTTAATCATATCTTATGATGTTTAAACTTTTCTTTATAACTATCAATAAAATTGAGGATGAAAAGATGTACTAAAATTTAATTCAGCACCCAATGACTTCTCAAGTCTTTTCTACAAATTAAAGGTAAAAATAGGATCATGGTTAAATACAATATAAATATGAACTCTATGAAATTTTATGATCACTTTAACATAAATTATAAAAATATGATTTAGATACATATTATCTAAAATAGGAAGAAAATGTATATAATTAGTTAAATGGTTAATAATAAACCATATCTCATTTTTACCTCAGATATTTCTTTGGAAATCCAACCACAAAATAGATGTATATATTTTCCTATTTCCATTAAAGTACTAAAAAAGTATGAAGCATTACCATAAGTAATTTTCATTTCACTTATACTTTTTTATAAGTTAAACATTTCATGGTAAATTCATAAATATCTCTTTTCATTCCATCCCACCATAAATGTTATTAAAGGTCTTTGTACATCTTAGTACTGTGAAGATTAATATAAAATAGAGAACTATGTGATTAACTCAATAATTATTTCTTAAACTAGGAATCACAAGGCCTATATAAACTTTTTTGGAATCTTAAAAAACCTTCTTTTTCAAAGTTAAATTTAGGGAACTAACCTTTACTAACCAATTATAAATTTTCCTACAAAACATGATCCTCCTTCTAAGATTCCTTAATTTTGTTTGAAAAAGATGACTGAAGTGACACCTGAAAAAAAAAGTAAGATTTTGAATGAAAAATTTCTAGAACAAAACCTATCAAATAATTTACTAAAGGATCGTGTTCCAAACATACCATAGTTAATGATTCTTTATCTTTTCAACAAAAAGAATCAGATACCTTGTTTTCTTTTCCTATATAGTAATGAATCATGTAGTCATAATACTTAATTCATTTTGGACATATTCTTTGCCTCTTGTTCAGCTCTTTATGAGTGAATGTATACTTCAAACTTTTAAGAACAATGTATATTTCACACTTTACTCTATATAAATGATTTCTATATTTTTTTAAATAAAAAACCACAGTATCTAGTTCAAGATCAAGTGTAGGATAATTTATCTCGTGGGGATTCAAATAACAAAAAGCATAAGAAATTACCTAATCATTTTTCATCAGAACACAACCAATTCCCTTTAAAGAAGCATCATTATAGATAACTAAATCACTATTTCTTGATGTAAGTTCCAAAACTAGAGAATTTTCTAATATTTTTTTCAATTATTGTAAACATTCATCATATTATTTCATTTATATGAATTTAAATCCTTTTTAAGTTAACTTAGTTAGTGGTCTAGAAACCCAATAATTTTTTCAAAAAACCGTCAGTAGTAACCTGCTAATTCAAAAAAAAATGTGATATTTTTAGATCTTAAACACTCTTCAACTACTTTTGTTTTAGCTGGATCAATAGTTATTCTATATTTATTTAAAATATTTTCAAGGAAACAAATACTTCAAAACCATAATTTACATTTTATAAATTTTTTATATAATTTATTTTATTTTAAGGTTTTAAGAAATATCCTAAAATGTTTCTCAAGATCATAATAACTTTTAGAATGTATCAAGATGTCATTAAAAAACACAACCAAACATTTATCTAAGAACTCATGGAAAACTCTCCTCATAAGGTCCATAAATATAGTTAGATAATTTTTCAACCTAAAGGGTATAACCACAGACTCGTAATTCTCATTCCTAATATGAAATTATATCTTTGGAATTCCATCCACCTTTACCTTCAACGGATGGTACCCAAACTAGAGATCAACATTCAAAAAATATTGACATCCCTAAATCTAATCAAATAAGGCATCAATATGATAAAATAGATAAATATTATTAATATTCATGTTATTCAAAGATATATAATCAATGAAAATCCTCAAATATCTATCTTTCTTTTTCACAACCAAAATAGGATTATCTCATAATGAAGTGCTCGGATTAATAAAACCTTTATTAAGAAAATATTGTAATTTCTATTTTAATACCAAAAGTTATACTTTATCCATTCAATAAGGATGTTTTAAAATTGACTTAGAATCATGAACTAGTTTAATAGTAATTTAAATCTCACAATCTATTATAATACTAGGAAATTCATCCGTAAATACATATAGATATTCATTTACTATAGGAATATCACTAATTTGAACAGTTTCCTTCTTCTCAATAATATGTGAAGGATTACTTTGATTTCAATATTTAATAAATATCACATATTCTTAATATATTATCAAAGGTATAAATTCATTATTTTATAAAAAATAAAAATCATTCGAAAAAACAATTTTTTATCTCTATAAACTATCTTAGAATGATAAATATAAATTCAATTCATACCCAGAATAACATTAAACTCTAGAAGGGAAAATACTAAAAGGTTTTCAAGTAAAACCCTTCCACAGAAGATACTATGAAGATTATTATAATTTCTTTTTTCATTAATAATTCCCCCATGTATTTTTTTCAAAAGTTATGGATTTATTTATTGATGTGAAATTTATAATTTACCATCAATTTTATTAGAAATTAAAGAATTTTTATATCTCGAATCAAACAAGGAATTGTAATAATCTAAATAAATAAGTAATATACATGACACCACATCATTGGAGTGCCCCAAATTTACCAAAGTAGTCCCAAATGATTTAGACACACCTTTATTATTGTGAACTTGATGACTTACATCATTTATTCCTATCTTCATACAAGTGCTTGTATAATGACCTATATCATTATAATTAAAGAATCTTACTATCAACTTTTCATTATTTTTTTGGTCATTTTCTTTTTAATCATGAGCCACATATAAAAAAAATCCACATTGAAAACACTTCCCATGTTTTATAAAACATTCTATAGGGTTATATTTATAAAAATTATCACAAGATGGAAACTTTATTTTTTACCTTTAGATTTATTCAATGGATACTTCTACATTACCTACCATCTATACCTCTTTTATGTCTGTTGTCATGGAATGAATTATCATCATAAAACTCTATTTAAAACTTCTTATAACAAAAAACAATTATCATAACTTTTGAATTCATGAGAACCTAATTATATTCTATATCTAGGCTTAAATATAGAGTAAAACAGGTTAATTTTACCATCAATATCCTAAATACAATTTGGTTTATTCCTTTACAAATTGGTGAAGTTTTCTTCAAACATGACTACTAAATATTCCACCTTCTATATCAATTAAAATAATTTATTCTCCATTATAAGTCAAAAAAATAGGAAAATACTTCTTCAGTAAAATATTCTTAAATCTATCTTATTCAAAGGTATAAATATCTTATCTTTCTCTAATATTCTTACCCATTAACCATCACAAATTGGATTCACCTTCAAAATGATAATTAGAAAAGGTTAATGTTCTAAATAACCAATGAATTAAAATATATTTTCCCTAAATTTAACCCATTCTTCAGATATCATAGGTCTAAATGATCCACTAAATACTGGAGGGTGTTTTTTATGAAATTCTCAACAATTGACATGTTCCTCAGAAGTGAATGTGGTGGTGATATCGTATGGATTCCACTAAAATTTATATACTATGTCAACTAATCCATCACAATAAAAACAAGCTCTGTTCCAATTTCGACAATTCTAGATTTTTGGTTTGGAAGGATATTTTCTTTTTGGTTCCTTCACAATTCATCTTCCCTGATTCATCTATAGAAAACCATTCTGAATAGACATAGTTTAGATAAAGAATCATGGTAATATTTAAATGTTATATCATAATAAACATAAATTAAAATCTCTTAAGGATACTTATATACATTATCCTAACATCTAAAGTTATCTAAACCTTTTTTTGTTACCAACTATAAGGAAACAGCCTTAAAACATTATATAATCTTGAGTTTCCAATTAATAATTAATTTTATTACATTAGGAGGATATTTATGGTTTATATTTTTTGATAATTAGTTCATAAATCATAAATAATAAACTCATAAATTAATAATTTTACACTTCCACTCAGTATCAATTTTTTCCACAAAATAGTACTTTTAAAATGAATCATTTATTATTTTCATGAAAATTATTCATGATTTTAAAACTGAATTCATCAGTTTTTCTACTCATCCTTCAACACTATCAAAAGCATTTGAAAATATTGGATGATAAAAGAAACCTATTATTCTATTTCAAAATAATAAGATTATATAATAAATCTTACCTTTAACATAATAAACTTTGACCTCAAATAATCATTTACTTACATGTGAAATCAACTTTACTGCCCAAAGTTTTTAATAAAACACTTTATAATAAAACATAAAGGTGATATCATAATCATGATATTTTCTTAAAAAATATGATAACCCATGAAAAAAAATTCTTAAAAACATACCTTTTTACCCTTAAAACATAATCATTCCTTTAAAAAAAGATCATTAGATTTAATTATAAAATAAAAAAATTCTATGAAAACTTATTAACAAACAAAGAAAATTAATATAGGTTCCTTGTGAAATTATCTCCATATAACCCTTACAAGAACCCTTATAATACCCCTTACAAATAAAATAACATTTTCATTTAATTCCAACATAATTCCTTAGAGAAAATAATCATTAACCAATGCATTGAAGAGAAATATTATGCTCACACATCATCGTAAAAAATGTACAAGGAATATAAAATTTATAAAACACATAAAATTTTTCATTTCTTTCATAAAACTCATAAAAATATAATTTTGAACCCATAAGAAAAACATTTTCAAATATTGATATATCTCTTTCCTTTAAAACCTAATTTTTAAAACTAGAACACCCAGAACAAAGGGAATGAGGGTTTTTTATTTAATAAAACATGTAATATTATATAGGAACACAAACATAAAATTTTTTTTTTGTTTTCAAAAAAAATTGATATTGTATGTGTTAAAATAGAATATTCCTCTTTTACTTTTGTAAATAAAATAAAAATGACCTTTATAAAATATGTAAAAATATTACTTTTGAAAACCTTAGAAATAAAGAAAAAAGAGATATAAAATTTACTTTATAATTTATTTATGTCAATATAAATGCATAAAAAATGGGTTTTAATAATATTAACATTAAGGGAAAATATTTATAAATTAAATCTTTAAAACTTTTAAAACAAGGTTTTAAGGTAAGGTGTCCCTTAACTCGACTCTGACTTTTCATATATTTTATTTATCTTCATAGATAATAAAAAAATTATTATTTATTTTTTTAATAAATTTTTTAAATTTTATTATTCCTTTTATTTTACTTATATATGTTATAATTAATTACTTAATCAATTAAATTCACATCAGATGTTTTCAGAACATTCTTCTTATAAGTCAAAAATGGCTTGGGTAAAATGATTATAGTAAAAGGGGTTATTATTCCATTAACTCCAAAATATTAATAATTACATGATTATCATTTATATATATTAAATACAATTTTATAATCAAACAGGAAATATATACATGAAAAATTAATCACGTCACTTCATGGATGTGGTAGTCCACACGTACGCACGAAAAACGTTATCATCTTTCAATGGATAGAAATGTAAAAAAAATAGATGATATATTTTATTAAAAACTTGATAATTATCTTATTAATATAATATAAATAAATTAAATTCATCATAATAACCATCCTTGTGATGTGGAAATGAAAAAACACATCACTTCATGGAGGTGGTAATCCACATGTACACTCGAACGATGTTTTCATTTCCTAAAGAATGGAAAAGGAGATGAAAAAGGGTTATAACATAATCATAATGAAATTTAAGTATTTTTAATATATTTATTTTATTATTTTATCATGGTTAAATAATATTTTAGTGATCTAGAATAATAAATAAACCTTAAATAGGTCGGTTATGACTTATACCTTATCTTAGATAACCTCTTAGGATTACACCTTAAGCCTTATAGGTTTGGTATTTTGGTGATATAGGGACCTCTAGGAAGTGGGTAGATATATTGGGGAGAGTTTTGGGTAGTTCTTTTCTAAACTATAATTCTCTAAATGTGGGATAAAGAAAGGATATGAGGTTCTATTTTATAAGTAATGGTAGGGGCACCCTTAGAAATAATTGAAGTATTAAATTAATCTAAATAAATTTTCATGTAAAATTGGAACTTAATTAAAATATTTATAATATAGAATAATTATTAGTATAAATCATTTTATATAATAAAATTATGATAAATTTATGTGATGTTTTCACCCTTATCTATTAGTTTTAACATCTTTTTATCCCTTTTGATGATTAATGTCATATCAACTATTTTTACTCTATAAGAGTCAAAAAAGCTACTATAAAAGAAAAATTGACTCATAATTTAAAAATGGTTTATATTTTAAACCATATTGCATTACCCTAGATGAATATATTATTTCCATTAATTTTAAATTATTAAATAAAATATTAATTAAGATAATATACCACTAAAGTCATTTTCATGACTATTCAAATAGTTTGACTTTAATGATATCGGGATAATAATGGGATTTGAATATAAACTTTTAAAAAATAAATAATATATTATATGTATCTAAAAATTTTTGGATCACAATAATTGATCAAAATTTTATTATTTTTAATATTTTTAAAAAACATTTACTTGATTTTTCGATTACTTGACCAAGAATTATATCATCGTTGTATAAGCATTTAAGATAATTATTCAAGATCTAAAAATTAAAAATAAATTAACATGATAAAAAGATAAATATTTATTTCAAATAATCATTTATAAACAAATATAACCTCTTTTATAAATATGAAAAAAATATTAGATATATTAAAATAAATATAGTGACGTTTTGTTTTTATTCTTTACTTGAAACTATATTAAGGTTATTATCAATAGTAAGTGGAAAGAAACTATCACATTTTCCAACATTGGATAGTTATAGTCTAAAAATTCTTATAAAATAAAATAAATACTAGCTTTATTTATATTTTATGCCTTATATCATTTTTTTAACTCTTTTTTTCATGTTTTACCCTTACAAAGGTGACAAGTATTTAATATAATTACTATTCATAATGACCAAAAATGATCTATTTACCAAATTTGAACCTCATAATTCCAAATATGGCATCAATTTTTCAATATTAAATTTCTATAAGTGGAAAAAATTAATTTAAGATAAAAATGAAAAATGCAATGAAAAACAATTTTTAGAAAAATGTGTTTTTAAGACTAAAAAATAACTCATACCGAAATTAGTAAGAATGTTGATTCATTTGTAATTAATTATATTATTTATATAAAAAGGATTATTATATTAATTTAGGATCAAATTAAAATTATAAAATTAAGATATTAAGCTTCTAAATAAAACCATATAATATATGGAGGGAAGCAAATTTAGTAAATATAAAACTATTTCCTTTTTTATTTAAAATTTACTTTATATTATTAAGATGAATATAACTCAATAAAACCTAATTCATTAATATTTATAAGTAAATAAATCAATCTATAATAAAAATTACATGGTTTATTACAATACAAGTCATGCAACATGTTGATGGATATAATAATAATGGTATACAAACATAAAATCACCAACTGAATAAGAGAATCCAATAAATTAAAGGTTAGATACATCAAAAAATTTCATTTCTCTAGAAACCAAGATCCACTATCACTACCTAGGCTCATCCAAGCATCGCCTCAACTCTTGGTAACCTATCACAATCTATGGTATCTAATAATTAATTATAAAAAATTTATAGTTAATTTCTCAATTTAATTCAATTAGGAATAAATGCCTAATAACTCACTAGATGTCATATTCTCACTGAAACATCGATAAATTGGGTGTGGTAAACTCTTAACACATGCTTGAACCTAATATTTTCAAAATTCCTAAATTTCATGCTTGATTCAATGGAAAAAACATTTAATTTAGTTAAAATCCTATGAAAATTCATTGGGATACATGCCTTCAACAAAATAACATGTGATGGAATGCATTCATAATATTGGGACTTTATATAGCCATATAGAGTAAAATATATAACATAACAGATGATTTTCACCATTCTTTGGTTAAAATAATCACCAAAATCTAATTCAAATGCCTGAAAATTAGGAGGAGAACAATGGGAATAAAATAGGAGGGATAATAGAGGAGAACATAACACAAATTGTCAAAGAGTGACACCAATGACATCCCAAAAAATAGATAATGATCGAGGAAGAGAGGGATGGGGTCTTGGTTTTTTCATGTGAGAGGTAGGATAAATAAGGGGGGAGATAAGAGCTCAAGGGTGAATTTTAGTAAATTTCCCAATTTCAACTAAATTTGGTAGGATGCACGTTTCACCAAACCATGTACCAATTGTTTAGCCTTCACTTACCAAGGCTAAACATCCCACATGGTTTGGTATAATGATTTTCCAAACCATGATCCAACTATTCAAATACCCTATGAAAATAAATTTTATATTTTTCATGGTTTATTTATAACCGCGCACCAATATTTCACACAACCATATATAAAACCTAGCCACACAGTTTCCTCTAATCATGTGTAGATGTAAAACCCTTTACAAACTTCTAAAATTCAACCTGAAGCTCTCAATAATCACCTGAGAACTCAAGGAACCTCATAGTCCTAAATATATATCCAAAACATCACATTGGGATGCTCTAACTCTTGAAATTTTCATCTAAATCTCAATTATCAAAATTACTCCAACTCTATAATTAAAAATTCAAAATTCCTATGAAATTTACATATTAGAAAAGAGAGGGATTTTACAATTTCCCCATGATATAACTTATCATCCTCGAGAAGTAATAATAGACCTCCTTCCATTATTTATAACTTACCCCAGTCATTAATTCACCACTAATTGGTCATGTCCTATCTCTGAACACCGAACAAACTTACACTATGCAAATCCATCCACTTCACCCTAATACACAAAATTTCCTTCATAATCTTGATCTGATCCTCTAACCACTTTAAACACATTTTGAATTATGATCCCAGTGTTTTTTCCACCACCTTGCATCCATTTCCACAAGATCATCATTCTACCCTCTTAAGGTTTACTTTTCCTGAAAAAATTCTTGGCCTCATCCATAGATACATCACCATATCACCCTTGAACAAGATTCTTTAACACCCAAAGGTATCACTAAATCACTTGAACATCCACACTGAATTTTGAACCCAAATCTCCATGTAATTCTATAGTTGGATCCTTACTTGATCCGTCTAATCATCATGTTCTACCCATAAGCACTAACACACCATTGATCTGGCCAACTCTTATATCACACCACCACCATCTTGATCCTATTTCCAACACATAGACTCCATTTAATATTGCACTTATATCCCCAACTAATTCCATCCTATCACTGATATCCTACTACTATCTCAATCATCCACTGACCGGTTTCACTATACCCATGTCCCTTCCGACATGAGATTCACACCCCTATGACCAAATAGATTCTCCCTACCATTATAGTATCCTTACCATCTACCAACTGAACTAACACCTTATTTATATTTCCCACATCCTATCTATTATTTCACATAATAACTGGATGTTATTGTTCACTCTTACTCAATCACTAATAATAAATCTCGAACACTATATACCAACACAGTGCTTAACCATTCCTATAAATCCTCAAAAAAATGAATTCATTAATATTCAATTCATCCTAAGGATTTTTGGTTCCCCACCGTAAGACTTATCTATCAATGGATGGCTCCATTTAATAATGTTTTCCACCATATTAATCACCTACTAAAATGTAATTTATAAGGTTTAAACCATGAAATCATCAAAATATGCATCAAGGGTCCAATATCTAAACCCATCAAATCACATTCGGATAATTGATCCCAATATCATACATTCATCACATGATCCCACCCCAATTTGATCTTTAGAAAAATCTATGGAATACCCACCTAACACATGAATCAACCACCCGAGTCACTCTCGGTCAACCACTAAAAACCAAGAAAACTTAGCCTGTATAGGAACTAGTCTCTTTTTCCTGCCATCAAATCAAACCAGGTATGCACCCTCTAACCTCACTTGGTATTTTATTGAAAAACATGATATATAAATTGAGTATACAATTTAAGCAGCTTGTTCACTCTTGGAAAAAACACAAAAATATAATCAAACAAGTTTAGATGATATTTTTAACTTATTTTAAAAACTCAATCAAATCATTTACACACACCAAAACTCACTTGATTTTTCTAAAACACCCCTTAGAATCTAAGGGTCTATTAATAACCAAAATCTCATAATTTCCACCCTATCCAATCCATTTTCCCAAAAACTGATCTTGTTTTCAAAATAAATTTTTAAATCCAATTTAAAAACCATTTAAATTTCAATTTCCTAAACCCTTTTTCCTATGATTTTCTCAAAAACCCAAATAATTACAAACCATTTTAAAAACACCAGATTAGTGATCTATTTCAATTAAAACTAACTTACAAAACCATTCCATGTACACATCATGCCACCACACTATTTTTCTTCTTAAAATTAGGTTTTCATCTTAAAATATATTTTTTCTCAAAAACCTATCATCTCAAAAATACATTACCCTATAGTGGCCAAATAAGAGCAATAAAAAAGAAACAAACCCCGTGAATCCATATTAATATTATCACCCCTTACAATATATTTTTGAAAACATAGATTATATTATAAGTTTCTATAATTAATAATTGATTTTTATGGGGAAACATGTCAAAGAATATCACCCATAGGTGCATGTATCATTCCATAAGCACGCCACTATCATATTTCCAGAACAACTCACTAGATCTCGGTAGAGCCCTATATCTTATCCTGATTCTAATCTATCCCATATTGGTATTTTCAGTCCAACCCAAAACCTTACTCATTCAAGAGTTCCTAATACCAACACTAGACATCCCTTAAAAACTTGAGCTTCAACCGATTCCATACTATCTAGGCATGCACATGGTCTTCCCTCTGAGTCTCAACAACCAATATCTACCTCTATCTAGAACATTCCCATCCCAAAACATGATTTTATACCACATTGTAATACCTCATCCTAGACTTCCCAAACAAAGCCTGTATGGGGATTCTATGTGACCTCAATCTTGTCTCACCATATGATAGACGCTACCGACTAGTAGTGAGGGTCTAACATAGTTTTGGGGATATTATTCCCCCTAAAATAAATCTTGAGGGTCGTGATTAAATCTGTCAAAATTTCAGTAAGACTCGCCTGTATAACGGAAATCCAAAAATACTATAGATAAAAAACTAGGAGCTAGAAGGGTCCCTATAGTCCATAATAAAAAGAATTAAATATATTTATATGATATAAAAATACATAATAGATTCGTAGTATAAAAACATGGAATAACAGGAATTATATATATAAATAAATGGAACATTGGCTATTACATAATGAATAATAACAAAAAATAAATACATTGGCCTCTGTCCCAACTCACATAATCATCCTACCAAATCCTCATCCACCATAAAATATTAACTAAACCATGTGTCCAAATCCAATAATTACTTTTTCCCTAATAGAAAACATGAAGGTCTACCCATATACATAGAAACCCATGTCGTGTACATGAGTAGGGGTAAGCCCAACGACCTAGTAGTAAATCCCCAATGTGTTAAAAATGATGAGTTTGGATGTTATAAAGTGTATGTGCATGAAATAAATATATTTAAGCTGTAATAATTCTGGAAAAAAAACACACCCACTTGGAAATATAATATAAATTCATGATAATCATACTCATTAGGTCATCGGGAGCCAACCGAGCCACCTCAAACCTCAACCATACCTACTTTGGGAAATTTCAGTGTGTCTATGAACATGTCACACCAACCAAGTAGGGGTAAAATGTCCTACCCCAAAACTAGTATCTAAACATCATACCTACTTTATCTACTATTAGATAACTTCGAGTGAAAGTAATTGCCTGGGGGAAATATACCCAACCTTGAACCATTAAAAGTCACTTGATAGAAATATGCTCATCCCCAAAACCATCATTTACTTGGTTCCATAGCACACTTAGAACCATCATCCAACCCAGTGGGGTGTTCCACCCTGGAACATGAAAATATTTACCTGGGGGTAAATCCCTACCCCAAAACCATGAAAAATATCATACACCTTGGGGGTCACATACCCTACCCAAAAGGTATTATACCTCTATTTTACTTAGATCATATCATACCCCTAGTGCGTAAAACCTCATTCATAGTCACACATATATAAAATGAAAACACATATACCTTGGGGGCCACATCTTACCTAGGAACTAGGTACTACATAGTCCTTGATAATTCTACCTTGGAACCTTAGTTATATCATATACATTTATATGTATGAATAAACATACTTGATCACCCTCTCTTCTCAAAACCTAATATTTCTTTCACTTAGGGTATTTTACCCTAGAACTTTAATTATATCATATACATATATATGTATGAATAAACACACCTGGTCATGCACTCTTCCTAGAACCTTGTGTAGCATTCACCTAGGGTATTACACCCTGGAACCTCAAACATGACACAAAAATACCACATGGTTTATCCATTCTCTCAAATCCATCTCACATAATTATAGTTCGAAACTCGATTTCATGACCTATCCTCATCACTACATCCATCTTAGGGTCACACAATGATTTGAGTTCTAAGGTGACACATAAAATCATCATCCATACCTCATACCAACCTGCTATATGATTAGAATGTTATTGGGGCACACACCAAAGTACCCTAGGTCACATCATAGCATGGATACCCTACATGGTTACTCAATAAAATTTATATCTCTTGACCCCATACTTTCATTATAGACATAACATCTCTCAATATAGGTTAAGCTCCTTCAAACTTATCTCTAAACTCTAAGGGTTTTTCCACATCCATATGGATAAACCTTACACTTTGTTACCAAAATAAACTATCATCAACTAACATGAATAACATTAATCATCAATAAAAAAGAAATAAACAAGTAAATCATATTAAGGGGAGCATAAAAATCACTCATTATTCATAAAATAGGGCATCACCGAGATGAGGTAAGACAAACCAAAACCAGATCAATCAATCCCTTCAAAATTTTCTTTGAAAACTTAGTAAAATCTCATTTTTGATAATATTTAAAAGTGAATATTATGTCATATTACTCTTGATAGGTCCCTATACAAATCCCATTAAAACATTCTTCAGAAATCTCGATTTTTGTTTTAAAATAACATTTTATAATCCATTCCCAAATCACAACTTTTCCCCTGAAATTCCATTTGATTTGAACCCTTTTTAAAATATATTTTAAAATTTAAATTATTTCCTCTTTGAAATACAACACACGCTACTAATAAAACTATAAATAGGGACACCGACACTCGTTAGAACAAGGCAGCACCATCAAACTCTTTAGCAGGATATATTGTATGTATTGAATATTAATCCAATGTGAGATCATCCCAATTTATGAATGAGATAATACAATTCATATAACGTCAAAATGGATATAATAATAATGAAACACAAATATTAAATCAACAATTGAATAATTAATCAATGAAATCCAATTCCACCTATGACATAGAATCTAAGTTTCTTATAAACAAAAACCAACCATCACTACTAAGTATTTTAAAAGGATTGATTCAATTCCCAAGAACCATTCTCAAGGCATGAATTTCAATAATTAATTATAAACAATTTATTATTAATTTCACAATTTAATTCAATTATTAATAAATGACTTATAACACATCAAACTTCATCTATTCATCAAAACATCAATAAAAAGAGTTTGGTCCACTACCAACACACACCCAAACCTAAGCAATGAAAAAATCATAATTACATTCTTGGTTAAATGGAAAAATCATTTATTTTAGGCAAACCCTTAAGAAAATACACCATTTTGAATACCTTCATTAAAACATCATGTGATGGAATACATTCATCATCTCAGGACATCCTCTAGACATAATGATCAAAATCCCTAAAATATCAAATGATTCATATCATTACCTAATGTAAATATTCACTAAACCCTAATACAAATGATCATAAATTAAGAGGATAACAAGGGTAATAACATAAGAGGGATAAGAGAGGATAATATGCCTCAAATCACTGAATAATGACACCAAAAAAACTCCAAACCAAAGTTTGAGGGAGTAAAGAGGGAGGGGAACTCAGTTCTATGTGTGTGAGAGGGAGGAATAAGAAGGTGAGAGAGCTAAGATCTTGAGTGGGTATTTTGGTAAATTTCTCATTTTAATGAAATTTGGTAGGTCACATGGTTTGGTTTCATGGTTCACTAAACTATATTCCAACCATGCTTCCTTCACTATATAATTCCATGCACCCCTACATAGTTTGGTGTTATGGTTTTTTAAACTATGTTCCAACCATGAAAATCCCCTATGAAACTAAATTATTGGGTTTTTAGGGTTTCTCTACAGCTGTGTACCAACTGTGAGACACACCCCTATACAAAACCAATTCCCATGGTTACCCTGTATGATTTCCCCTAATCATGTGGTAACCATAAACAAGGGTAAAATCCTTTCTAAAATTCTAAAATTAAACAAAAAGATCTCAATAATTACTTGATAACCTAAGGTTTCTCCCAAGCTTCGATCCATATCCAAAATCATAAACTAGGGATGATCCAACTCTTGGAATTCTATTATGAGTATCAATTATTTGAATGATCCTAGATCCAAAATTAAAAATTAAAATTTCATCTAAAATTTTCATCACAGAAAGGAGTGGGGTTTTATAAAATGATCTTATGAATTTATAGTTCAAATATCACCTTTTTTATAAGGGTTATGTTCTTTATCACTCCTCATATCTCTTTTGAAATTATTTCCCTCCTTCATGTTCATGTTCATGTTCTTTAAACTCATAGATATATTCTATATCATTTCCACTATTTCTAAATTTGATTTTATAATATTGATATAACTATATACCCATTACTATATCTAGTTTTAGTTTGTAGGGTGATTATCAAGAAAGTTTTTCCTTTAATTTACTGGGAAAATACTCACATACTATATACTTATTATTTCAATATGGAGTTTATTAATTATAAAGGCATGCTGATTATATATTTTACTATTTATGCATTTCTTTTATATGATGAAATAATTGGACTTATTTAGTGAAGAGTGGGTTCTATAATTATCTATCCCCTTAGTTAATCGATGGGTCTCATGAAACAAACTAGCTTGGGTATTTGTTATAATCTTTGCCTATTTATATATGATGTTGATGTGGCAGATTTTTAATGTAATTTACCACATATTTTGATATTATTTAATGTATTTTAAATGTATAATTTATGTATTTTACTTAATAATCACTAACTATTGTTACTTTTTTACATTGATTTTAAAAAAATATTTTTTTTGAAAATATTTATTTTAGTGTGTTATTTTATCTTTCTAAATAATTTTGAAATTAATTTATTAATTATGTTTTATATTTAATTTTTTATTATTTAATTTTTTATTTATATTTTAATTTTTATTATTTTTATTCTTTCATTCTTTCTTTTCTTTTGTTTTTCAAAGTAATTATTTTACTATTTATTTAATTTAATTAATTCTTCTGTAAATAAATAAATTTTAACATATATTTTTGATATTATAAATAATTAAATTAATTTTAATAATTTAATCCAAATCAGTAAATTATTTTAATGGTTAGTTTTATTTAAATTTAATTTAAATCTTTGATTTAATTAATTAATTAGTTAATTAATTGAAGCAAACTAACTTTAATTGTTTTTGTTTTAAATTAATTTTCTTGTTTACATTTTTCAATCTAAAATAAATTCTTTATTGATTAATTGTGGTCTAGTTAATTTGTTTAATAAAATTTAAAAAATTTAATTTTAATTTATTAATTTAATTTCTAACTTAATTAGTAATTTAACCTTTTTTGTTATAATTTGTTACTTGTTAAATTTTTTATTTTAGTTGTGGCTGCTGCTGACATGGTGGTCGTTTCTGGACACACCACTGCATCCTACTCATCGCTAGGGTCTCTAATGGTGCCTCCATTCACACCACCACAACTACTACTGGCAGTGTCTCATCCTTTGAAAAAAAATTATTTCACACCACCAACCACCCTTCATCACCTAGAGATTTTTGGAAACATTGTCACCCTTCCTTCACACTGCTAGGATCTTGTTGGTGTGTCGTCTTTCACACCACCATGATCTTGGAGGTTTCTACTCCTTCACACCATCAACCCTCACTACTGGAGTGTTGGATCGAATATATAGATATGTATGTCTATTAGATGGAACAATACAAGAGGGGGGTGAATTGTAGGTTTAAAAACCTTTTGAGTTTTAGCACTGAAGAGATTAGTTTAAATGATCTTAAACTAATACAAATACAAATACCCACAATTGTATTGAATATAAAAGGTATGATGTAATGTAATACTAATGAAATGTAAAACAATTTTATTCAAGATTAACACAATAATCAGAGTAATATAAAGATGAATGATTCTACCTTAAAGCATATAGAATCAATCAATACAATATGTAATAGAATGGATGTAATTCAAACAATTACAAATGTATAAGAGATAGAAAAGGAAACAAAAACAATTTCCTTTCTAATACAGATAGCAGCGAAAATATAAAAGAATTACAATTCTTTTAACCCAAAGAGAAGGGTTATCCTTTCACCTGGGATAAAAGGTCTTTCTCACCAACACCTTGGTGAGCCCTCGATACGATGATCGGAACGTCTGTCTGCCTATCCCTGGTAGCCCTCGATACGATGATCGGAACGTCTGTCTGTCTATCCCCGGCAGCCCTTGATACGATGATCGGTCTATCTGTCTGCCTATCCCTGGTAGCCCTCGATTTTTTAGGTAATCGGTACCTCTGTCTTTCAATTACTTGAAAGCCCTCGATACGATGATCGGATGCACAAGGCACAAAGCATGAGAGAAGTCACAGCATCTCTCTCTAGATCTTGATGGAAGCAAAGTATCACAGTTGTATCACGCTTGTTCTTAGTTTTCTATCTCTCTCATATTCAAATGACCTCCTATTTATAGGCCTCGGGTTCCAACGGTCACATCTCCTCCAACGGTCATATTTCTCCAAAAAACTCGGAGGGACTTAAACACCAGGAATCATGACGGTCATATTGAAACAGAAAGCACGACATTGTTTTGATTAGTTTGTAACTAACTCAACGACATCGTATTGGTTAGAACAAGATGTATGAATAAGATAATCAAGAGTACGATTTAAATGAAGCATGTGTTTTTGACAAAGTACCAAAACAAGTATGTAATAAAAGACATGGGAAGCTGAGTTAATGAAATTTCAATATTCAGTATGATCAGCATTGTACGATTGGCATGGTTAGTATGATCAGTATCATCAGTACGATTCGCATAGTCGGTATGATCAGTACGATTAGCCTGGTCAGTACGATCAGCATGATCAGTACGATCAGCATGATCAGTACAATCATTATGGTCAGTATGATCATCATTGTACGATTGGCATGGTCAGTATGATATGATAGACAAGGTTAGTAGGATTAACAAGACATTTGTGTTTTCCAAAACAAAACATAGAAGTCAAAAGAGGACTTTTGACTCAACAATCTCCCCCTTTTTGGAAATCACAAATCACAAAATAAAAACTAAAAGAAATACTTATCTCCCCCTGAGTTATTGGAAACTCTTCTGAATAAGAAATTGAATACAACTAACTCCCCCTTAGGTATGGACTTTCCTAAGGATTGTATTCGTAGATTTTCATTAAGAGTGTTTTAAAGCATTCTCCCCCTTTATAAAACATTCTCCCCCTTTAAAAAACATTCTCTCCCTTTGTAAACATTCTCCCCCTTTGTGATTTACAAAAAGAAAGGGGTAATCTTGAATTGTCTGAAGGAGTTAGAAAATAAACACAAGACAATGGATAAAAGAAATTTCATTATGATAACAATCAACACTAAACATGAGAACAAATACAAGTCACTTGTTTTCTCTTTCCTTCTCCTTTTTGATCAACTCATGAAGAACTGCCTTCATCTTTTTTATCTCCTTCTTATCTTCAGAAATAGCATCACCCTGAGACCTGAGAAGGTATTGTTGATCAGCAAGGAGTTGATCTTGATTTCTGATTGTCTCTTCCTGAACTCTGATTACTTCTTCAAGGGTATCAATTCTGTCTTGCAGATTCTTGTTATCTTTTGATAACACATAATTTTTTTTCTTCAATAAAACCATTTCCTCCTTGAAAGATGAAACCTTTGAGAATTCAGATTGAAAAGCATTCATTCTCTCTTGCAAGTCTTTTACTGAAGGAACATCGTCTCTTTGAGAAGACAAAAGATTCAACATTTCAACCGTTTCTCTGTCAAGATTATTGAATTCAATTGAAAGCTCATTTGACAACCTTCTTATATCTTCAATTGCTATCTCATGATCATTGATTGAGCTCTCTATTTTGTACGACCACTTGGTCATCTTGTTGCAGGCCTTCTTATGAGCAACCAAACTTTCTGAAAGAACTTTCAAATTGGCTTCAACTGACAAAATTTTCTTTCTTAATTCTTTTACAGAGCCAAACTTCTTCTTTTGATTGTCAGTAATAAAATAAATCTTCCCTTCCAGACTGGGGAAATATGGAATGGTCTTCTAAATCCTTCTCAAAACATGGACAATGTAATCACTCTTCTTGAGAGAGATTGTATGTTCTGAATCAGTATCTTCATCGTACGAAGCCAGTTCATTTGATCGGCTTGAATCTACAACTGGTTGTTTTCCTTTTGCTTTTTCTTTCTGATTTCTTTCTTCTTCCACTTTATCACTAATGACAACAACTTTATCAGTGTGAGAGGATTGAGCACCTTGCTTTTCTTGAGACGAAATTCTATCCGGAGTTCGTGCTTGATCGGTACAAGGAACTTGTTGAGTATCTTCACTTTGCTTTGGAAGTGATTCCTCCCTACTTTTCTTTGAACTCTGAAGGAATTCTAAAAGAAAATCTCTTTCCTCTTCTTCCACTTCTTCTATCTCTTCCATCATTTGTTTTCCTTTTTCTTTCTCAATAAGGCTCTGTACGATAGGCTCTTGATGCACTTCTGTGGTAAGTTGAGCACTAGCTTCCTCAACTGCTTTCAAGACTTTAGAGACATCAAAGTCTTGAGCCTTTATTTTCAAAACAGTTTTCTTTTTCTTTTCAGCCTTAAGGGTTTCTTATACCCTTATTCTTTCTGAAAAAGCCTTATTCGGGTCAAGACCAAACTTTGGATCACCTTCCTTTGTCTATTCCTTATCCTTTCTCCATTTGGCTACAACCTCCTTACTGTACTTTGGCTTCTTCTTAGGCTTTGAACTGGTTTGAGGATCATACTTTTGAGTAACACTAGTAGATTGAATGTCGTTGGCTAGCATAGGTGCCAATTAACTCTGAGCCGATTCAGATTCTACATCTCTGAAAAAAAGTTTTGAATTCTGATCAAAACAAACATTAAACTTCTTCATAGTACTTTTTCTAATCCAGGATGGCTTCAGATCTATCGGGTTTCCTCTCAAAGGAATGTTGCAAAACTTTATACTCTCGAGAATGAACTTTGTAAGGATGGCTGGATACATAATAATTTGGGACTTAATCCCTCCTGTCTTGACATTCTTAATGGTTTCAAAAACATACCCCATGAGATTTACTTTTATCATATTTACAAGATATTCAAGCATAAAAATATCAGAAACTTTCAGAGTTTCTCTATCCCCTTTCCTTGGGATAAGAAAACCTTGCATCCATAAAGTCACAAACCGATTACCCAGAGAAAGATGAGCCACTTTTCTCTTTTCTTCATTAATAACAAACAAAGAATTTTCATCACTTTCTCTATTAAACGTACCAACTTCCTCTGGTAGTTTATGAGATGGACAGAAAGAATCCCCTTCTATTGGGACATTCAGAAAATGAGCCGCTTGTCTTACATACATAGACAACTTTCTATCATACACAGAAAAATTTATAGTCATGTCTTTGTCGAAATATATGGTTTTATAGAACTGACTGACTTCATCAAGGAGAACCGGATCTTGAGAAATAGGTCTTTCAACACACAAATGTTCCCATCCTTGAAACAGAATGATTCTTCTGATTGTGGAATCATACGAATCAAAAAATTCCCGAGAAACTAACCTTTCTCTGTTAAAGTCTTTCTCTATAAAAGTCTTTGAATACATTTTGGCGGGAGTGTTAGTAGAGGATTGAGACATAAAGGTGATGTCGATGAAAGATCATACGATGATTTAAAACCAGTGGAGTAGAGCTTCGCCTCAAAACCTGAAAACCCAATGTGGGTTTGGGGAGGGGGGGATATTTATAGGTGATAAAGGGATGATCGTTGATCTTCTACGGTCACGATTAGAGAAAAACAGATCAATGGTTAGGATTAAAAATGAAAGAAAGAAAAAATGGAAAGTACCTGCTGGAGAACGTAAGGTAATTGTTGGTTTTAGTGGAATTCAAAAGGAAACACAAACGTACAAAATAAAATCAAACTTATCAATCATCATACCGATGGAAAACAAAGTCGTTACCATGAAATGACAAGCCGATTGGAAAAACAAACTTGTTACTATGAACTCACAAGCTGATGGAAAACAATCTCGTTACCATGAACTGACAAGCCGATGGAAAACAATCTCGTTACCATGAACTGACAAGATGATGGAAAACAATCTCGTTACCATGAACTGACAAGCCGATGGAAAACAATCTCGTTACCATGAACTGACAAGCCGATGGAAAACAATCTTGTTGCCATGAACGGTCAGTACGATGGAAAAGAAATTCATTACCATCATCGGTTGATACGATGGAAAATAAAATCATTACCATCATCGGTCGATATGATGGAAAAGAAAATTCATTACCATCATCGGTCGATACGATGGAAAAGAAAATCATTACCATCATCGGTCGATACGATGTAAAAGAAAATCATTACCATCATCGGTCGATACGATGGAAAAGAAAATCATATAATAAGACTATCAATACGATAAATAGAAAAGTAAATGATATGATAAAACTGTCAATATGATAAACCGAAAAGTAAATGATACGATAAAACTATCAATACAATAAACAGAAAGGTAAAAACACATACCAGGAGAATAAACAATTAAAGATCATATGATAAAAAGTAACAAAAAATGTCCTCCCCCTTTCAAAGGGAGTTATTTAATGTTAGGAGAATTGTAAAACATGAAGTAGATATGAATGATTATTTTAATGTAATCATTCCTAGCTTCTGTTTTATAAACTCAAATCTATCGGATGGTGATGGCTTTGTAAAAATTTCAGCAATTTGTTCTTGTGTTCCGATAAATTGTAGAATAATATCTCCTTTTTGTGTGTGATCCCTAAGAAAGTGATGCCTAACATCTATGTGTTTTGCACGAGAGTGATGTGATGGGTTCTTACTAAGAGATATGGCACTAGTATTATCACAAAGAATTTGAGTTTTGGAGAAACTCAATCCATAGTCAGTGAGTGTGTGTTGCATCCACAATACTTGAGCACAGCAACTTCCAGCTGCTACATATTCAGCTTCAGCAGTGGATAGTGCTACTGAGTGTTGTTTCTTGCAGGACCAAGAAACCAGAGAATCTCCTAAGAAATGACATGTTCTAGATGTACTTTTTCTATCCATTCTACAACCACCAAAGTCAGCATCTGAAAAACTTTTTAAAACAAAATCATTACCAGAAGAGTAAAAAAGACCTAAATCCATAGTGGCTTTTAAATACCGAAAGATTCTCTTTACGGCTTTTAAATGGGACTCTTTTGGATTAGATTGGTATCTTGCACATAAGCATACAGAAAACATTAAGTCTGGTCAACTAGCTATCAAGTATATCAAACTTCCTATCATACCTCTAAAGATTGTTTGATCTACTGGTTTCCCAGTTTCATCAAGATCAAGTGTATTTGAGGTACCAATTGGAGTGCTAATACTTTTAGTTTTATCATATCCATACTTTTTGAGTAAATCTTTTATATACTTATGTTGAGATATATATGTTCCTTCTAGTTTTTGAGAAATTTGAAAACCTAAAAAGAATGTTAACTCACCCATCATACTCATTTCAAACTCAAATTTCATTAAATTTGCAAAAGAATCAGTTAAAGATTTCTGAGTTGATCCAAATATGATGTCATCAACATAGATTTGAACAATAAAAACATTTTTTTTCCATTTTTATAAAAAGGGTTGGATCTGCTGTACCTTTTGTATAATTGTTTTGTAAAAGAAATCTTGTAAGTCTATCATACCATGCTCTAGGGGATTGTTTAAGACCATATAGAGCCTTGTTAAGTTTGAAAACATGATCAGGATGTTTTAGGTCTTGAAAACCAGGAGGTTGTTCGACAAAAACTTCTTCTTGAACAAAACCATTTAGAAAAGCACATTTTACATCCATTTGAAATAGTTTGAAATTGAAATATGCTGCAAAGGATAATAGAATACGAATTGATTCAAGTCTAGCTACAGGAGAATATGTTTCTTCATAGTCTATTCCCTCTTGTTTATTATAGCCTTTAGCAACAAGTCTTGCTTTATTTATTACAATGATTCCATTTTCATCATACTTATTTCTGAAAACCCATTTTACACCAATCACAGTTGTTTCTTTAGGTCTATCAACTAAAGTCCAAACTTGATTCCTCTCAAATTAATTTAGTTCATATTGCATTTCTTTGATCCAATCATCATCACCTAAGGCCTCACTTGGACTTTTGGTTCGAATTGGGAAAGAAAAGAAATATGTTCTACTTCATTTATTAAGGAATTTCTGGTCCTTACAGGTTGATTTACATCACCAATGATGTTATCACTAGGATTATTCCTAAGAAACAATTGATTTGGGTTTTTTAAAGCTTGTTCATAAACATATGGTAGAGAATCTTCCGTGGTAAATGTTTCAGAAGTATCTTCTTGAATATTTTCCTTATTAGAAGGATCTTCTATCAAAGGTCGATAATCAGTTTTTGAAAACACATCTGAGGATGTAGGATTGGATTGGTTGAAAACAAAAGGATCAGTTTCATCGAATTTTACATGTACTGTTTCCTCAATAGTACAAGTGTTTTTATTGAAAACTCTATAATCCTTAGAGGTTGTAGAATAGCCTAGAAAGATTCCTTCATCAGATTTTGGTGCAAATTTGTATAGATTATCTTTTGTATTCAGAATGAATACTTTGCATCCAAAAACTTTGAAGTATGAAACTTTAGGTTTTCGGCCAGTCCATAACTCATAAGGGGTTTTATTAAGAAATGGCCTAGTTAAAATACAATTTATAGTATAACAGGCAGTACTAACAGCTTCAGCCCAAAAGTGCTTAGCAATTGAGTATTCACTCAACATGGTTCATGTCATTTCCTGAAGAATACGATTTCTTCTTTCAACAACACCATTTTGCTGAGGAGTTCTTGGATCTGAGAAATTGTGAGTAATACCTTTATTACTACAAAAAGTTTCAAAATTGGAATTTTGAAATTCACCACCATGATCACTATGAATAGTTATCAATGGTAGGTTTTTCTGATTTTTAACTTGGGATCTAAAAGTTTTGAAATAGGAAAAGGCTTCAGATTTCTTTGTGAGAAAGTAGACCCATGTAAATCTAGTAAAGTCATCAACTAAAACAAATACATAGTATTTGCCTCCAATGCTTCCAGATTGTGAAGGAAAAAAAAGATCCATATGCACTAGTTGTAATTCATTAGAAGTTGAAACTTCATTAATTGATTTAAAGCTATTTTTATGTTGCTTTCCAAATTGACAAGGATCAAAAACTTTTGAAGAAACATATCTAAGGTCTGGTATCCCCTTTACAATTCTTTTCTTTGAGAGTTTACTAAGGTTTTCAGATTACAGTGTCCAAGTCTTCTATGCCATAGCCATGATTGGTCTTCTATTGCACTTAAGCAGGGTAAGTTTTGGCTCCTAAGGTCTTCTAAGTTAATAGTGTAAACATTCTCTTGCCTATGGGCAGATAGAATGAACTCATCCTTAGAATTTTGAAATAGACACTTATCATTTCTAAAATTCAAAAGGTAACCTTCATTACATAATTGACTTATGCTGATGAGATTATGCCTAATACCCTTAACAAACAAAACATTTGAGATAATAACTTTTCCAAGAAAAACGATATTACCTATACCAACAATCTTTCCTTGAGCATTATCTCCGAAGGTAACTTTTCCACCTTTTGTTTTGATAACCTTTTCAATGAGATCTTTGTTTCCATTCAAGTGTCGAGAACAACCACTATCCATGTACCAAATATTCTTATTGGTACACTTCTCATTTTCCTAAAAAATAAACAAATAGTTTTTTGGAATCCAAACTTGTTTGGATCCAAAAGGGTTAGATAAAAGAATTTTAGGAACCCACATTTGTTTTTCAAAATGAGATTTATGAAATCCTAAAGATTGAGTTCTGTTAAGAGAACAATCTCTTCTCTAGTGTCCACCACATTGACACTTAGAACAGAAAGTGGTTTTTTGAGTAACAAAATAGTTATTACTAAAAACAGGTTTGGAATAAGTATAACCAAGACCAGAACGATTTCTCAAAGGTCTAATTTGAGAATAAATCCTGTCAAAGTTTTTCTTTCCATGAGTAAAGTTTGACAAACATTTCTTCAAGGATAAAATCTCTGACTTTAGTTTTAAAACCAAATTCTTATTTTCCAAAACATTTGAATTTGAACTAGAGTTAGGCTCTAAAATATTTTTCTTTGAAATTACAGTTTCAAGATCCTTAGAAAGTTTATCCTTATCAGATTTAACTTTCTCAAGGGTTTTTAAAATACTATCAAAATCATAATTTTTCACATCAAGATCTTTAGAAAGATCTGATACTTCTTTAGTCAAGATTGAAATTCTAGAATTTTCTTTCTCAAGCCTTTTCGTGAGTTTAGAATTTTCATTTTCAAGTAATTTTGAAAATCTAGATACTTATTCAAAAGAAGGTAAAGTATCATCTTCTGATGATGAGGATTCATTATCTGAAGATTCATAATATCTATTATCAGTAAAATTTGCATTTAAAGAGACATTTGTAATATCTTCATCATTATGTACCTTAGCCATGAGACAATGATCATCAATTGGTAATTTGGCTAAGAGTCTGATATTCCTCTATCCTGAGGACTCATATTCTGAAGAATCATCTGAAGAATCACTATCACTTGCACTCCAGGTATCATTTGACTTCAATACTTTCTTTGTCTTATAAAACCTTTTCTTGTTTCTTTGAGAGTTCTTCTCCTATCTGTCTTTCCTTTTCAGTAAAGGACAATCAGGCCTTATATGTCCTGTTTTCTTACATTCATAACAAGTTACCTCGGAATCTTTCTTATCCTTCCTATCTTTCTTTTTGAATCTATATTGGAAGTATTTCTTTCCCACAATCTTGTTCATCCTTTGAGAAAGATTGGGTAACTCATTATCCGAAAGATCATAATCACTTGAATCAGATATAACTTTCTTGGATTTGGATCTTGTAAGTCTTTCAGGTGTTTTAGCTTTAGATGCAAAGGCTACACTTCCATTCCCATTCTTCTTCTTGTTGAAATCATCATCTCTCTTCATTCTTGTCTCATGCTGTAGAAGAGTTCCAAAGAGTTCATCTAGAGAAATCTGGGAAACTTTTCTATTTTCATCAATAGCTGTCCTTTTTGACTCCCATTTATTTGGAATTATATCTATAATTTTATCAACTAGAGCTTCATCATCAAGACCTTTTTCTACCATAGATTGTAAACTGTTGACAATTGTCATAAACCTTTGTTGTACTTTACATACTATCTCTCCATAAGGAAAAAACAAATCCATGATACTCTGCTCGAAGCATTGCTCTCCTTGTTTCTATAACCCTGGATGTACCAAAATGAGTGACTTCTAATTTCTTCCAAATACAGTTGGTTGCTTCACATGAAGATATCTGACTATATATATTCCTGGTCATAGATCATAATAAAGTATTGCGTACCTTGTAATTCAGTTGATATTCTTTCTTTTCTTGGTTAGTGAAAGTACTGACTTCTTTGTCATGAATTTTGTAACCTCCAGTAAGAATAATAAAATTGTCTACACCAGTATTGATCACATAAGTCTTCATACGATCTCTACAATACTCATAATCATTTCCATCAAAGATAGGTGGTCTAGAAGGATTCATATTGTCTATTGACCCAATATTCATTCCTGTCATCTAAAAAAATATCTTTTCCACTCCACACGTTAGTGTAGTAAGTAGTTAAAAATAGTAATATGAAAGAAATAAATCTTTTAATACAAATCAGTGGAAACCTTGCTCTGATACCAATTGTTGGATCGAATATATAGATATGTATGTCTATTAGATGGAACAATACAAGAGGGGCTGAATTGTAGGTTTAAAAACCTTTTGAGTTTTAGCACTGAAGAGATTAGTTTAAATGATCTTAAACTAATACAAATACAAATACCCACAATTGTATTGAATATAAAAGGTATGATGTAATGTAATACTAATGAAATGTAAAACAATTTTATTCAAGATGAACACAATAATCAGAGTAATATAAAGATGAATGATTCTACCTTAAAGTGTATAGAATCAATCAATACAATATGTAATAGAATGGATGTAATTGAAACAATTACAAATGTATAAGAGATAGAAAAGGAAACAAAAACAATATCCTTTCTAATACAGATAGCAGCGGAAATGTAAAAGAATTAAAATTCTTTTAACCCAAAGAGAAGGGTTATCCTTTCACCTAGGATAAAAGGTCTGTCTCACCAACACCTTGGTGAGCCCTCGATATGATGATCGGAACGTCTATCTGCCTATCCCTAGCAGCCCTCGATACGATGATCGAAACGTCTGTCTGCCTATCCCCGGCATCCCTTGATACGATGATCGGTCCATCCGTCTGCCTATCCCTGGAAGCCCTCAATTTTGTAGGTAATCGGCACCTCTGTCTTTCAATTACTTGAAATCCCTCGATACGATGATCGGACGCACAAGGCACAAATCATGAGAGAAGTCACAGCATATCTCTCTAGATCTTGATGGAAGCAAATTATCATAGTTGTATCACGCTTGTTCTTAGTTTTCTATCTCTCTCAGCTTCAAATGACCTCCTATTTATAGGCCTCGGGTTCCAACGGTCACATCTCCTCCAACGGTCATATTTCTCCGAAAAACTCGGAGGGACTTGGACACCTGGAATCATAACGGTCATATTGAAACAGAAAGCACGACATCATTTTGATTAGTTTGTAACTAACTCAACGACATCGTATTGGTTAGAACAAGATGTATGAATAAGATAATCAAGAGTACGATTTAAATGAAGCATGTGTTTTTGACAATGTACCAAAACAAGTATGTAATAAAAGACATGGGAAGATGAGTTAATGAAATTTCCATATTCAGTATGATCAGCATTGTATGATTGGCATGGTTAGTACGATCAGTATGATCAGTATGATTCGCATATTCAGTACGATCAGCATGATCATTACGATTAGCCTGGTCAGTACGATCAGCATGATCAGTATGATCATTATGGTCAGTACGATCAGCATTGTACGATTGGCATGGTCAGTATGATACGATAGACAAGGTTAGTAGGATTAACAAGACATTTGTGTTTTCCAAAACAAAACATAGAAGTCAAAAGAGGACTTTTGACTCAACATGGATTTGCCTCCTTTCCTTCTACCACATCGCCCACTCCCCCTTTCACCAATTCTTATCCATCCCCAACAGTGACTCTTATTCACCATTTCTCTCCACAGCCTGCCATTTTCTATCTATGGAGGTGTCTCCCAACACACCTCCATCACCCCCCTCAACTCATAGTCACTACCCTTCTCACTAACACAGTCTCATGACACCACCAACAATCAATAACCAACAATAGTAGTAAATATAAATTCAATTAAATAGTAGAAGAACCAAAAATAAGTGGTATAAGAAAATCACAAGTGGAATCAGCAAACCAGATCTAATCAACCACGTAATGCCTCAAATCTAGACTTGGAGGGGACTTCCTATTCGGTTATAGGATAATTTTCTTAGGTGATAGTTTAGTATTAAATTTCATTATGAAAGTTCCACACAGAGGTTAAGGAATACACTTGTGAGATTCAAGAGACTTCTAAGGAGCATATGGGGGAGACGATTATTCCTAACTCCACTACTTCATCATTTTAAGTAGCAAGAGGTTACCGAGACTTCAATATGGGTAGGAAGCTTTAGATTGGACACTTCTATAACTTCTACTTATAGGGTTAGTAGGAGGTAGAGTAGCAGAACATCTTTCCATCTAAAACCAATCCATATTCCCAAGGTAGGAGATCTGGAGAACACCATTACAGAAGACAGGATCATAGATCATCGGAGCACCTATAGATCAAACTAAGAGAGAGACTTATTTTTTCCATTTGATCTATTTTTTGAAAATTTATACAGAATGAATTAATCTATGTTTACATCTATTAATTTTATGATTTCTATTATATAGCTTGGTTAATCACCTTTGGGGGGAATTAGTTGAGACAGTTAAACCTGTCTATTTCTTGTTGTCGCACACTTTTGTTTTCACTGGATCATCTCTCTCTCTCTCAATCACTATTCAAACAACTTATTTTCAAACCATCAAGATTAGTGGAAACTAATATTTATTGGATTAAAATTAAAATTTTCTTTAATTTGAGGATTTCATTTAAAATTAGTCATGGTCAAAAGAGAGAAAGAGACTGATTTCAGCCGAAAAATTTAAATTGATGATTTTTTATTTTTATCATTCGGTGATGGAATAATTACTAAAGTTAAAAAAATGTAAAGATTACTCTATCACAAGTTGACCAGATTAAAAATTGGGAGAGTTGTCTTAAATCAAAACTAGATATTTAAAATATAGTGTGTGAACAAGGGAAATCAGTATTGAAGTTGGTCAGTCGATTTCCCCTACTCATTTAATGATTTAATTCACTTATTATTTTCCTATTTGTTGTCTGCTTACCTTTTTGTCTACATATTTTCTCTACTTGCACTCACTCATTTGCACACTCACACACTCACCATTTCATTCAATTTCACCACCATCATCCATTGTTTCGTGTTTTTTTTCATAGTTTGTTTCAATTTTTGTTTTGTTTGTATTTTTTGGTCATCTAAGCACAAATTCAATAATCCCCTATGGTTATAACTTTTATTTCCACTATACTAGGTATTAAATAGGTTTTATAAATTCTAATTTGTGTGTGATCAATGACATTTAGCATCATATGTCTTGGTAAAAGGCCTTAAAGGTTTGTTTATTATGTTCAGCATTATGCATTCCATTTATATGAAATCAGTTATTATTTTCCATGTGATTATTTATATTGTTATATTATCCATTGATATATTACAAGTTAATGTTATTAGTTTCATGAAAATATTTATTTATTATTTATTCCTTATATATTATTCAAGCCATGTTTATTCTAAGATATCTTATATTGTAAGTTATTACTTATTGAGTGTTTGATCTCACCCTTATTGTGTTTACATTTCCCCAGGTTGTGAAGAAGAGTTTTATGTATGATATATTTACATGGGCATATTTTATAGATAATTTTATGGGATATGTTAAAGCATTATTGTAAAATAAGGAATATTTTTTTAGTGGGGAAAATTTCCATTTGATGGGAAAGATATGGGTTTTGTTAGTTAAAGTCTTTTAATAACTCTCTAAAACTCAAAACCTAAAATATCTTTGGTATGTAAGTGACTCAATATTGGTTATTGATATTGGAATTATGGATGGTTAATTATGGGTTTCATCAATTGGTTTCAAATCCATAATGTAAAGATTATTTTTTTTAGAACAAGATTGAAGAGTAGAAGTATGGGGTGTCTTGGTTAGTATCATAGAAAGGTTTAAATAACTTTATGGGTTACTATTTTATTATATTAGGATATTTAAAGAGTTATAGATACTATAATGGGTTAATAATTTTAAGGTTTATCATAAGTTTAAAGGCATAGATACCCCTTTTTAGTCTTATGTGATTGAATTTTAAGGTGATTGGTGATATTTTGGGTGGTTTTTATTGTGTTTTTAAGAAGAATAGAAAATTTAGGTATAGATATACCTTAGTATTGGTCCATGATCTAATGTTAAGGTAATTATTATTATTTGGGAAAAAGGATTAATTGATTTTGGTAATATAAGTTGATAAGTATAGATAACCTTAGGGGTTTAAAATTGATTTATTGATAAGAAAATTTAGGCTATTTTAGAAAAAGGTTAAAATATTTTATAAGTATGAATGATTATGGTATATTTATTGATATGTGATTTAATTTTATTTGGGTATGAAGGGTAATTTTATTTCGAGGAGCATTGGATTCAATATTTTTTGGGTTTTAAATAGAATAATAAATTTTATGATAAATTTTTATTAATTGTTTTGCGGATTTATAGTATAGATTTATAGTTGAACCAAATATATCTTGGGTTGAAATGAATGTCTTAAAGGATAATATAATTATGATTGAGCTTTTATAGAAACATGATTATCGATTATTATCATAACCTTTTTGGTTTTAGTATTTTATTTAATACAATATCATGAAAATTAAGTTGGGAAAGTTATTCCTCTATAAACTCATAAGTCTTATAACCAACTAAGGAAGTATATTTGGAAGAAATTGTTGTGATAAATGAAAATATAAATATATTCCTACTATGAAGGAAAATATGAGTTTGTTAGTCTTATTTAATATAGTGAGGTTTATTTCTCATTGAAATTATATCTTGAGCCATGACTATATTAATAATCCCCTCATATATTTTCATCAGTGAGAAAAAATAAAATTGCAAGGGTTTAATTTATTTATTGGGGTAGAATTTAACACCCTTATATTTTAGTATGTGTTTTCCTTTAAATAAATTCCATGTTAAATATCTTATATAACACACAGCACTAAACTAAAATTAACCTTTAAATAGTTTAATACAATGAAATATTTACATTAATACATCATGTTAGTAAAAAATTTCATTGTATGGACAAATTAACTCTCTTTTAATAAGTAATTGATATGAAATAATGTTAAGAAAATTTAAAATTTAAAAATAAAATTAATAAAAATAGTTTTTCATTATATTTTATATTTTATTTTAAAATTAAATTTTTTAAATTTTATAATATTAATTTGATAAAATTAACTTTAATTTATAATTTAGTGTAAAAATATTATATTAGAATGATTTTTCTGGATTTTTCTAAAATGGTTGATTTTTGGGTGAATGGTAAAAATACAGTTTTCATAAATACCATGACTTTTATGAAATAATCAGGACATAAGAATGAATTAAAATTTTATGAAGCCTTTTTCATTTAAAATATGTATTTATTGAGTAAAATAATGTATTTAAAAATAATATATTGAAATTATAAACCTATTATTGACATTTTGGAATCTAAGTTATATTTTATTCTAATAAAAAACTATTTTTAGTTATTTTACATTAATTTAGTTTTCAAAAGATTCCATTCGGTTTTATCTTAGTTTTAAAATCCAATAACCCTAATTTATTTAATAATAAACTATAAAATATCATAGGTTTTAATTTCATTCATAATATTTGTCCTAAATAAGAAATTTTATGTGTAAAATGCATTTTTCTAAAAATTGTTTTTATTGCGTTATGCATACTTTTATTGAAGTTAGTTTTTATCACCTTTATAAATTAAATTCAATAAAATGGATTTAATATTTTGAATCATCATAATAAATTTTAATTAATAATGTTAATTTTATTTTATATCATTATAATAAGTTTCCAAAGTAAAAAATTAATCGTTATAGAGAAGGTTAGAATGAGGTTAAAGTGTTAAATCAAGGGGTAAAGTCTCCAAATATTAAAAAAATCATCTCAAAATGGATGGATAATGGATTTAATTAACTTATCATATATTATTCTCACAAAATATGAATTTTATATCCACTTTCCTTGAATATGACATCCCCTTTAATATTAATAAATTAATATTTACAAAAATGGCAACCCTCTCACTTATGAAAGGACCCCTTCACCACCCCACTTCTCCTCACACCTTGATCCTATTATCTCAAAAAATATCTAAAAAACTTTAACAACACTATTATACATTTCTTATAGGTTCTATTATCATAAAACTACTATCTTTAAAAGGTTTAATCTAATTAGAAAATGAGTTATCCCAAGGAGTAAGGTAAGAACTCTTAATCACTCCTTTTCATTTCTATTCCTTTTATTCTTATTATACAACCTAAAAATATATTATAATCATCCTAATATAATTAAATTAGTATAATTAGTGCACAAAAAATTTATTATGTTGATGTTAGAATACTTATCTACCTTCCTCCCATCTATTTGAAAAACTGAAAATGTCACCCGTATTAAGGTCTGTTCACCTCCTCCATGGATAAAATATATCGTTTTCAATAATCTCCTCACATAAATGATTATAAAAATATATTTAATGAATAAATATTATATTTATAAAATTATTAATATTATATAAATATAAATTGGTCATTATATAAATTGTGTTAACAACAAATGATCATTGTGATTTTAAATTCCCAAAACAAGCATACTGAGACATCTTTAATAGCTTGAATATATTTTGGAAAATATTCTATAGTGTATAAATTTTTTATAATATATTTATAAATACTTTATAACTATATAATTATGGATATTATGAAACTATTTTGTGACACATTTTCCCATGTTCAACATACCGAAGAAAATTTTGAGAAATTGATCAAACAACCCCAAGTGGATGGTGTGGGAAAAACTATACAATAAATGAATTAAATTTGATAATAAATGGACCTTAAAAATGAAATATACATGAATATTTCTCTAAAATAAATTATTAATGAGTCTTCATTTATTATAAAATAGGTTTGAGCCCATTTGACTAAGCAGGAATCAAAGGTAAGTGTTCTTTATCTTAAATACAATTCCATAAAACATGCTTCATATTATGCACCATGTTTTCTTTTATATTGTGTAATTACTAACCTGTTGTATTCATATATAATAAAACACTTTTATACCATGATATTGGAAATTCCATATCATTATCACTCTTTCAGGTTCTTTTATATTCATACAATACCAAATTCATAAGGGTTTCTCATCTCAAACTTTCCTTCTTTGGGACATGTTTTATATTATGAGACTATTATCTTTTATATGTTGTATATATATCATATTTGACGTAATATATCATTATTATCACTTTATTCATGTTATTTAAATTTCCATTCTATGTTCTCTCTTTCATGGTCCTTTAATCCAAATGTTATAAAATCTATAAGGGTTTCTTTTCCAATATCACTTTGTTTTCAAGATTGTTTATATAAAAGTTCATATCTAAGGTAATTGTATGTTTTTTACCTAAAAACACATCTATTTATTTATTTATTTTTTATTTTATTTTTTACATGTATTTTTATCATTCTATTTCTCTTTGGTTCACAATTAAACTAAAAGGTTATTTAACACCCCTGGTTTGGGGTACTTTACCCTTTGTTATGTATTTTGATGTTATATAATTTTTAAGTTTAGTTATATAATATTATGGTTGGTTTTGGTATGTTTTGGAAGTTTTTTTAATGGTTCATGGTTTGAGAATAGTTAGGTGAAATTGTGCAACTTCTCCAGTAAATCGTCCAATAGATTATGGGGTTACTAGGGGCACATAGTTGCAATACGGTTTGGCCAAAATGTATAAAAAAACTATGTAATATAGATTTTTTTTTGGTATATGAATTACACATAGTTTTTTAAGGTTTTAAAAATGTCACAACTATGAAGCCACTAAATAATTTTTCATTATCACTCTCTTGGATAGCACACGGTTTGTTAAACCCTATGGCATAACCATGCAATGTTAATTAATAAATCTAAAAAATTGATTTTTATTCCATTTTTCACCCAAAAAACATAATTTATCTCATGTTGTCCTAGGATCTCAAGAATTAGGACTCATACTTTCATTATTGGCATCTCCTCTTCCTATGTAACTCATTTTCAATGAATTGAAGTGTTTTGGATATAGGATATTCAAGATAAGAACCATTTTCTCTACTTATTTATCTCTTCTTTCTAAATTATCACATTTTCCATGGAACAGAATGTTAGATCTAATTTTATATAGATGGATATATGATATATGTTGTATTTTTTATGAGATATTTATTTTATATATTTAATAAAATTTATTTTGAGCTAGGATCTATAGGTTTAATTATGTCATTCCTCATTCACATCACTATTGTGAGGTAGGTGGATTATCTATCTTCTCCACTTGTTCTAGAACTTAAAGTATTTTTTTATTATTTTTCTTTTATTTTTAGAGGAAAACTATTTTGGTTTGTGGTTTTTTAAATGTTGTAATTTTAATGTTTTTTTGAAAACCTCTTTGATTTATGGTTTTAAGTTATGGTATTAGTTAAACATGAGAAAGATTTTTGATTAAATGTTTATAAAAAAAGAATTTTTCTATGTGAAATAATTGAAAGGTGATAACTTGGTATATGTGGAATAGTGTGTGTGTGTTCATTTTCATTGTATGTGATCTTTAAAAGGGGTGTGGTACCAAACTAGAGGCACCTGGGGAATGGTCACCTAGTTATGAATTGGTGGATCAACGAGTAACCACTCATGATTATGAGACTATCACCTATAATTCATGTGTTCTTGTGTGTATATGGATGTGGTTTGGGTAGGCCAAGTGGAATTTAATGGATAATTTATTTTTTATTTTAATTTAAATTGTTTTAAATTGGTAAACTGCTTTGATGTTCCATGATTTTTTTAAAATTATGTTTTGAATAGTCAGCTAATGTGTTATTATCCAAGTGTAATAAGTTAGAAAATATCTTGGAGAAAACCTATTGGGTATGATTACTATCCTCCTATGTATACAATTTGGTGTGTGTATATATATTTTTCTATAAAATGGGTAAAGGGAAGGTTTCGTGTTTCTCTAGTAGATCCCATAAATGTAGTTGTATATAGTCAAAGATTTAGACTTTTTCATGTCCTTAGAGTTTGGAGTAGTTATCCTTGGTACCCAATTCATCTTTTATTTTAGTTTCTTGTTCATATATTAGTGTTTTTTTCTTACTATAATATATATTTTCTTGGTTTTTCATTTGGTTTTTATTGTTTATACTTCATATATCATATAGTTTGTTTGGTTTCTTTTATTTTTTCTTAAAAGATTATATTTTTTTAAGGAAAAATAATCACCTAATGTTTTTGTAAGACCTTGGAATTTATTTCTAGAATTATTTTGTCTTGGGGATGTCACCTTAGTTTATTAGAACCTATGAACTTCCTAATCCAATGGTTAGGGTTGGGATATTACAAATTATATTAGTTTTGGTCGGTCCTTCATGTTTGGATGGTATCAAGAAGATATTAAATTTTGGAACATTAAATGTATAGTATAAAAAGACATATATAGCCTATTTCTGGTGAACTTAAAGTTTACAAGATGTTATGGTTACAAAAATTGTTCTAAAACACTTATAGGAGTGTTTTTATTTCATCATTGTGGGTTCAGTCAATGAGTGTAGTATATCATGCATTAGTAATGAGACTTCCACTAGGATAACATTATTTATATAATTTTTGATTATTTTTGGAAATTATTTATAATTATTGCTACTATTGATGATTTGGAATATTCTAATCCTTAATATTTCTAATGAGTGATTAATAAGTGGTATTTTTTCTTTCATTGGAGAAATGGATTTGATTAGATGACCTAGAAACACAACAGAGGTGGCCTTAGATAATTTGGTTCCCCAAGAACCACATGTGAAACAATATCTTATTCATATAATTGTTCAATATTTTCAATATATTGATAAGGGAAATCAAATTGATGAACCAAAACATTCAGATCATTTTATGGAGTTTTAAAAATAGAATCCACCAATATTTCAAGGAAATTTGAAACCTGAAAAATGAAGAAGCATAGTTTAATAGAATGAACTAGGTCTTTGATTTCCTTGGAACCTCGAGTGATCTAAAGGTAAAGTTATTAGTCTACATGATGGAGGATCTTGCACGTCAATAGTCGTATTTAGTTGTCTAATCTAAACTTGAATAAGATCTTATGTGAAAATTGATTGAAGAATTGTTTAAAAAATATATCCTCACACCTTTATGATATCCAGAACGACATATTTCTTCAATCTAAAGTAAGAAAATATATTAATGATAAAATATGAATCTAAGTTTAAAAACTTAGTTTATTTTCTCCATAGGTAACTACTAGTGATTCCTTGAAGGAACACATATTCGATTTGGGATTGTGACCAAAAATTCATTCTAATATATTTTTTCTCTATATTACTAATTATATGGACATGGTCAATAGAGAAATAGTATTGGAAAAGGATATTACCAGAAATAATTCTAGAGGAATCACATTTCTCTACATAGGAACGGGTGGGAACTCTAATTCTAGGAATAAGTGGAACAGGGACATTAACTTCTAAGGTGGTATAGAATCACGAAATTAAACCACTAGATTGGTTAACTTTACTTCATTTCCTGGTATCAAAGATGGGTATTTCCAATGTGGTTTTTTGGATTATAAGAAGTTATATTGTATGGAACCACCCAAATCATGTCACAACTATAATTATATGGGACATATTCAACATTTTTTCCGTAACACTATAAAATTAGTTTTTATAAATACATCTCATGTGTCTGAGACATATTATGATTTTATTAGATGATCATGTTATAACATTTATCATCCTCATAACCAATAAAACTAGGGTGATTCTTGTAACACCCCGACTCCTCAGACGATACAACCATAACAAGGAAACAAAGAGGAAGAAGGAGTGGGTAAAATGTTATATGTTTTGAGAATATGGTCACGGGGGATCAATTGGGTCCTTAGAATATACAAGGTACCATCCATATAAAATCAATTCTTATACAAGTTCTGTTTGATACTGGTGCATCCCACTCTTTTATTTCTTCATGTGCCATTAATCAAATGGGGTTACATAACGGAATGATTCCACATGTGATGATTATCTAGAAACCTCTCAGGCAATGTGAATATAGCGGATTTAAATATTCAGATATTTTAATAACCATAAATAGAGTCCATTTTGTTTGAAAATTTTCTATTTTTTACATGGATATCTTTGAATTAATCCTGGTAATGGATTAGTTAATCACTTTTAAGGCTCAAATATAATGTTATTCACATTGAGTGAAGTTTTCATCTTCTGATGGGATGATGCATCTATTTAAATGTGACTGAGATGTTAATTCTATAAAATTAGTATTATTATCACCAAATGTTGTAACTATTTCTTATCAATTAGAAATGGTCATTTTGGGGAATGATGAAATAATCAAGACTTGAAATTTTCCTACCATTTTTGACTAGTATTCTGATTTTTTTTCCTAGAGATTTCACTATTTTTTCCACCTGAAAGGGAATAAATTTTTTTATTGATCTTCTTTTAGGAAAAAATCTTATTTCTATTTCATCATATAAGATGGAACCAATGAAATTAAAATAATTTTACGAATTAGAAATTAAAGGGTTCATAGGAATGAGTACATCATCTTGGGTTGCTCCTATCCTTTTTTCTATGAAGTGATATGGTTTTTTATGACACTATGTTGATTATCATAAACTGAATCAGGTTATGATAAATAATAGATATCCTATTCTATTAATTGGTTATATTTATGATAAATTTAAATTATCTCAATGGTTCTATAAAATTTATCTATGATTTGGTTATCACTAACTCTAGGTTAGGAAAGATGATATTCTAAAGATAACTTTCAAGAATCATTATGGTCATTATAAATATCTATTATTTCCCTTTGGTATTACAAATTCACTAGTGGTTTTCATGGAATTGATGAATCATGTATATAAATGGTACCGAGAATCCTTTATTGTGTTATTTTTAGATGACATTATAGTGTATTCTCAAACTCAAAAAGACTATAATAAAATTTAGAGATCATATTGAGAACTTTTTAAGAACATATACTTTATGAAAAAATATCTAAATTTGATTTATGGATACAATAAATTCATTTCCTAGTCCATGTCAATTCTAAAAAATTCATATCAGTGGTTCCTAAAAAATATAAGTTTTGTCTTTTGAAAACCACTGAAAATGTTTTTAAGATACGTCATTTTCTAGGCATAGTATGTTACTATCAATGCATTTTTTTTATTTCTAACACATTTAATCTCCTATTAAATCGCTCATAATAAAATTAACTATATTCCATTAGAGTGGTGATTATCATTAATACTTTTAGAGATTAATTTGAGGCTCACTATGGAACCAATTCTTGTATTTCTATAACATGGGAAGGGTTTTGGAGTTTATTGTGATGCATCTATATTTGCAGTATTATGTTTTATTATGTAAGTATATAATGTCATAGATTATGGATCATGATAGTTTTTCATTCATGAAAATAATTATATGATCCATGCTTTTGAATTGGCTATAGTGGTTTGTGCTTTAAAAACATGGGTTCATTATCTATTTAGAGATAATTTCACCATTTTCATGGACTATAAAATTTTAAAACACAGATTTTTTCAAAGAATAGATAGTTGTTCCACCCTCTTTTCAAGAATAAATCCTTTATATTTTCCACCATTCTAAGTGAGTGAATCATCTAGGAATCCATACGATGTATAAGAAATTAAGGAACCATTTTTTGGTTAGGTATGGAAAAAAGGTAGTTAATTATGTTATGAAATTCCTAACCTATAAAAAATTCAAGGATGAGTATCAACGGGCAGCTGGAATGCTGAAATATTTACTTATACCTATCTTAAATGGGAGAAAATCATAATATATTTTTTAATGGTTTCACCAATAACTATTTTAAAACATGATTCAGTCTAAGTGATTGTGGACCAACTCAAAAAGTTATCTCACTTAATTCATATTCATAAATCTAATATGGTAGACAACTTGGGAAAGATTTATATTCAGGTTGTGGTGAAAATGTATGGAATACTAGTTTTGATCATCAATGATCAGGATCCTTGTATTAACTCTTAGTTTTGGTAATATTTTCACCATGATTTGGGTACCTAATTTACCACGACTATAGGATATCAACCTCAAATAGATGGGTATTCATAATAAACAATTTAGAAACTGGAATACATGATTCAATCTTGTCTTAGGGATTTCAAAGGCTCATGGGAGGATAATTTTCCCTTAGTGGAGGTTTTCTATAACAACAGTTATCATGGAACAATAAAAATGGATCCATTTGAGGAATTATACAATTTTCCTTATCCTTCACCACATTTTTGGGTAGATATTAGAGAAACTTCAATTTTGGGACCTAGCCTTATTCATGAGACAACTGAGAAAATTTATATTGTCATCAAAAGGATGGATTCCATACAAATATGTTAGAAATATTTTGTGGATGATTATCATCAAACCATATCCCTTTTCATGGGAGATAATTATTTTTTTATGCTTCCATAAAGATTGTCTTTTTCATATGAAATCTATATACTTGGATCGATTGTGGTCCTTGTTCTATATATTCCCACTTTCCAAAGGCAGACAGCCTCCACCACCATGGTTGATGATGGTAGTTCCTTGATTAGAACATGATGATAGGATATTGGATTATCCTTCCATGTACTCCTCCTTAGAGTTAATCTCCTAGTATGGGTCTCCCTCATATATCAAAACTATGTTCGTGAATCTCATTATAGATGCCACTTTATAGAGTACATCAGTTAATTACATCACTTTCTACCATGAAAGGTTGGATACCTACATTCAGAGCTGATTATATCATTAGATATTTTTGGAATATTCATTTCTTCCTCATTTGGTATTTTTAGGAATCTTATGATCATTACATAAGGTGTATTAGGTATAAAACTTGATATATACCATCATTGATATATGGAAACTTGTGTTTAGTACATAGGGAATCCAAGGTTCATCACCTTGAGCATCTTGTGGTTTTTTTATAGGGATACACACATTTTTTATGTCAGTAATATGATGCTCATTTAACTGGGAAACTTATTCTCTTCACATAAGGATTCCTAGTAACATCACCTAAGGCATCCCATACTCGCCACATGAGATAAAAAAATTAGGTTTGTCACCTGAGTGGACAAGGAGAGATCATATACTCGCCGCATACACTTATTAGGTTTTTCACCTAAGGTTGGTATTCTGATGAATCAATAAGTATCACATGTTTAAAGCCAAGTGATGGAACTTAACATATTTAGAGTCCAGTGTGGAAAGTTTAGTGTGGACAGTCTCGTATACACTAATCACGTATGAGTCAATCATAGGTTTAAATTCATGTGGAGATACTTCCCATATATTCTTATCATATACTGTTCTTTTTTCAGGTTATCATCTCATGTTTAGAACAATCTCTAGTGGGTACCTTAGGTTTATATAGTGATAAGTTCGGTATACTCCTGAGAAGTGATCAATCATCAGAGTTTTCACTCCCCACAGGTGTGGAATATGGATTTATGGTAATGTTGGGATTGAACCTTAAAGATAAATCCAACATACCCTCTTGTGATAAAAATATAAAAACCCATGTAGTTTGACTACATAATTTAAGTTCATGTGATATGATTGTTCCATGTAGTTTAATGTCATGCGGTAAGGATGATTATGTTTTGAAAGGAGTGACACTGAGGGATGGTGTATGGGTTATTCATAGAATCTACCTAGAAGATGGGTGTTCATATAATTCTCATCACATGATGTATCTTGTGCTCTCCACACATGGTAAGGCTAAAGTTTAATGTAATGTGTTGATCATGTTATGATGCAGTTTAATGTTGTGAGACTAGGAAGTTTTTATATGTTGTTTAAAGTATTGTAGCTAAAACATGAGTTTACTTTTGGAGAGAATATTGCATAAAATATTTCCATTTTAGGTATTACATGGAGATCCTAGTGTGAGGGTCACCATTACTATGAGTATAAGGTAATGATTTTATCTATCCTTTTCTTGGAGAAAATGGTTTTGGGCATGAGGGTCCATGATACCAGTTGTGCATATGGTTGAAGAATGAGTAAATTTGGATTGGGTAAGAATAAAGTCCATAATCACTCAACTTCCCTGATGTTATGTATGCTAAAATGAGGAATTGGGTATGATCACATGGAATGGGTTTTGTATATATATGTAGGTTTTCGAAGGTGATGCTTTCACAAGATATGAATTCCCCATACAAGTGTGGTGTCTTGAAACCCATGGAAGTAGTTCCATGAAGTATAGAGGTCTTATGGAACCCTAAGAGGTGTGAAGGATATGCCTCTAGTGAAATGGTTTCTCTTTATGTATAGTAATCTCTCAAAATTCCACTCCATAATGAATCCATACTTTGAATGAGTCATTAGTTAGAATTCACAAAGGATCGCTACCTGTTGGAATCCATGTGGTCTCAGGTTCATGAAGGTTAGAGTTTTGAAAGTTATGAGCTCTAATTGGAATTAGAAATGTTGGGATACCTTGAAATGGGGATTTTAATGGGTATTTATATGTGACATGGAGTCTATAAAATATGTTGCATGAAGTATTACCATCTTCATTGAGGTTATAGTTTCTTGGTGCATCGAGTCCCATTTATAGAACTATGCAGTTCTGTGAAAGGTTGGACCTTCATGGATATAGTCCCTTGGGTGGTTCTTATGACCATGTTAGACTATATTTTCCCTGATCATTCATTGTGATCCTAATCATCTCTCATAACACATGTTTTTTGGAATCAAAAAATTCCCTCCCTCGAAATGGGAGCTGACGTGGGAGAGGATGATCGAATTCTAAGTCTAAAATGATAAAATACAACAATATTTAGTGTATGGTTTGTAGAAATCATCCCCATACTTGGCCTATAAATATGGTAAGGTTCATAATAGGGTACCATGAGTTTTCACAAAAGGTTAGTTTTTTCTTATCTTTTTATGAAACTTTGTCTTTCATGAGAGTCTTGTGATATAAATTCTTGGTGCTCATGATAATGATTCTTTTTGTAAATGAAATTGTATGAATCTGCTTCTATGAACGCTATCTGATTTTCTAAGGAATTTCCATGAGGAAAACATTTCATTAGGACCAAATATACTTGAACCAATAATTTTTAAACCATTCTTAAATATTTTCCTCAAACTTTCTATAATGGATGATGAATGTTCTGAGGCTGTTGTGGCATGGAGGGAAATGGAAGAGGATGTTCATATATGATAAATATTGTAAGATATATTTGAGAATTACACACTATATTAGCTATTAACTAAGGATAAAATATATTATTAACTTTTTAAAAGATTTCCACTATATGGTTTTGTGCTGAGATATGACATTATGATCCCAAGTGATGATCATGATGCCCCTGGTTATTATTTTAGGAGTTATCTGGGTATCTAAAAGTGGAATAGTTCCCCCTTCAGTCATTGAATTAAGGATCACACCATAATAAAAAATCACACTCTTTGTAATCCTACCAAGAACATAAATTGAGAGGATCTAGTTATGAAAACATCTCCCCCCCAATATGACAGCATTTTCAAAACGGGTTTGGAGGATCACCTTAAAGGCTATAAAAAGGGTGGTATTTATACCAGGGTAATAACTTCACAAATTAATGCACATAGGAATACTAGATATTCTAGTAATGTGATGAATTTTATGAGGAACTAAAAAGTGTTCAGCTTTAAAAGGTAGTGTAGACTTCTTAGTTTCATGTTCATCTTCACCCCGACATGATGTCGAAGCTGTTGAGCATGTAGTCTCATGACACCAACTCATTCTATATTTATCATGGGGAGGAAAACATTATATTGTGACACCTATACCGCATCAATGGTATTCCCATTAAATGGGAAATAAATGATGAATTTATCCCAACAAAATAATTACTAGGAAGACTAGGCGCAAGTTTCATTACTTTCCAAGATGTTATTGGATGTCATGCAGGGGGGTGAAGAAACAAAATTGGCACTAAGGATGTTCCATTTAATAAGTGGTTTATAATGTTTATAAAAACTATTAAATAAATAATTCCATGGAGGTACCGATAGTTCCCAAGGGTGACACAATGCAGGAAGGAAGGCTCATACTATGTACTCCTGGAAGTGAGCTAATTTCAACTGTGGGGGCACAGTATGAAGGCACATTCCCACGAGGTTAGGTTGGAAGGGTTCATTGAAATTTTTCTCTATGGGTGGCTACTACAGGTTCATGAAACTCATATGGGGGTGTATAAAACCATGTTTTATATTGTGTAATTATTTGAAATAGGGAATCACATCAATCTAGCAGTTCTGGTGTTAGTGAAGCTCCACGTGCTGCTAAAACATATCAGTAGAAGGAAGACCCCCTATGAGTGTGTGGTTCATTTCACTTATTATATGGGTGGATTGTATCACACATGGGGGGTTATGAATACCTAAACTCTATATTCCCAAACAATACTAACTTTTTTCTATCTTTTCTGATCATTTTTTGGGAGTTTCCTTCTTCAACTAGAGAAAACTGGGGTACTTTCCAGGGTTAGGATGTTAGATGAGTTCATCTTTCACCCATTTCCTATGAAAACATGAATGATTATAGATGATGACCTAGTAATATTTGAGCATTTTTAGTACCTCTTAGCCTTTAATGTGTGGTACTGGTGTAAAGACCCTGACCCTAGTAGTCCAGATTCGGTGGTTACTTTATTACATTGGCACTAGATATAAGGTATCGCATCCCAAAGGACCGAATAGTTTAGTAGTCTTAGTAAACTAGATACATACTTGAAATTCACAATACATTTTAAAACATAAAATATATAAAGTGTTTCCTTTTTGAATTTAATTATTCCCATTAGTATATTCCTACATATCAATCATAAAACACTTTATGTTATCCTAGGGAAAATGAAACATGATAAAGGGGTGATCTCAGATGCTTAGTAAGTTTACACATAAAACGGAGTCTATCATGAGTAAATAATCATTATAAATATTAAAAGTTAAATATCTAAAACTTGTTCCATTTAATAAATAAACTGAGCATAAAATAGAAGAAATAAATGATGATCAAATAAATCCATATAAATAATCACATGAGATTGAAATTTATCCATAGATATTATAACTAATTGTATAATTACATGGACATAAATAACTAATATTATAATGAGTTAATGAATAATTTTGAACATCTAAAACTATCAAGACTATTCATAATACATTTTAAATCTATGGGAAGAAACTTGTTTAATTTTTCTAATTAATTTGTATCTTGAGACCTATTGATGCATCGAAGGGATATCTAGAACTGGACCCAACCTATTACTTATTAAGTACAATCCATTCCTCATATTAAATTTTTTAAACATAATAAACATAAACATTTATATTTAAAAACTAACTTATGAAATGTTAATACTTACCCCTGTTAAATAAACATAATCATAAACCATCCATAATAATATGGTGAATGGTAATAAAATTGTACATACTTGTAGGGTCGTGAAAATTCCTTCAAGGGAATAAAATACCCCCACAATCACTTTTCAAAAGGAAGAAAGTACTCCTACAAGTCTAGAAAGGTGAATAAACTCAAATTGAGTAGCAAATTTCAGAAGAAACTTGAAGGAATTGAAGTTTTCAAAGGATTTTTAAGTGATCTGCATACCATCACTAGGAAAGGTTGGTGGACCGCTTGGATCGTGAACCACTGGGAATGTGAAATGATTTGCGAACCACTGGCCTACGGAGCGATGGCCAGCAAACACGGTTGACCGCAGACCGCAATGCCGAAAGAATCATGCGTGTGAATTCCATCTGCGTACCGTCCCACAAACTCATCAGTTTGCAGAAAAAGTGAACCAGTAGGGTTCTGTGAACCATTATCACGAACCGAAGCCTTCACAAACCCTAGTTGACTGAGTCTTCCACAGGTCATAATATCTCTTCATGGGCCTCCGTAAATGGTGTCGCATGCCCATAGATGCAATTTTCCCGATGCTCTATAAAAAGAGCACATATTGAATTGAGAGGAGAGGATGAAGAGATGGACAGAGAAAGATAAAGGTTGGAAGTAAGAACTCAGAGAAGATTCTGGCTTTAGTCTCGATTCATCAACAAAGCCAGAATTCAAACCACGTTCTTTGCAGGTACATCCATCCATGAACCATAAAATAGGGGAACTTAATAATAAAAAGAGAACGAAAAACCTAATTGGTGAACCACGAACCACATAATTGTCATGGATTAACTTCCCAAAAATAATAATCCCCCTAACCCTCCTTCAATATGGTGCTCCGCATATTGTGCCGCTATGCGGACTGAACCCGGTGTTGTGTACTGCATCAGTACGTGGATGGAACCCAAAGCGACGTGATGGGCCGAGTACCACTATGGTACATGGTTGTATATACCCATGCTCGTGTAACGCATTTTTATAAGGATAAAACCTCTATCTGCATACCACTATAGTATGCGAAGCCTCTCACATCCCGCATAAGAAATCAGTACGCGGAATGGGGTTTTTTCGGGTATTATTTCCTTCAGTTTTAACCTCACCCCTCCATTATCATCTAGTACTCCATAATCCCTCCATGAACAAGTCCTCTAGAATCAGGAAAAATCCTCCTTCAAAGCCACTGAACCCATATGATCAGACCATCGGGTGCATCAGTGTGCCCCTTTGAGTCTACATACCCATGTTAAGTGGAGTCACGAAGGATCTCCCCACAATGGTTTGGGCTTTGGGAATGCATGAGGGTCTACATTAACATGGTAACCCAAAGCCCAACCTTGGGATGCCGACGTGAACCTCCCCATTCTAGGGATTAAGAGTGATCACTTACTTTTCCATTCAATGAGGAATAGTGATCAGTTGAAAGACTTATGTTCGGTTCTATTTTGATGTGGAAGAAACTTCTCCCCTTTCCCAAAATGTATTCTACGGGCCTCCCACTAAGGTAAGTCCACAATCTTCTGAGTCTGATCCATATTACCTTTAATTTCATTACACATTGAAAGGTTAATTGCTCCATGTCCTCGCCCCCATTTTCCCCAGCCTCTTCCAACGTAGGCTCTCCCTCTCCCACCAACAGGATAGGAAGCATGTGGTTGGTTGAATCTTTTACATCCTCTTGTTTCTCACATCGAACATGGATCACGTGGACTTAGAGTTTTGTGACGATTACAACATCCAAGAATTCTAAACTATGAGAACTCTGATTCCTGATCAAACCAGGATATATAGGATGCCTACCTGAAGGCCCAAGCTCAAAAGGGTGCCCATCCAAAAGGGTTCACCCAATCATGTCCTCTTCAATGGGCAGCTTCCGTGTGGAATCTCCATCTCTTTTTAACTATGAGAACTCTAATTCATAATGAAACCAAGATACTTAGTATGCCTACCTGAAGTCCTGAGCTCAAAAGGGTTCTCATCCAAAAGGTTTCACCCAATCATGTCCTCTTCAATGGGCATCTTCCATATGTAAGCCCCATATCATCTAAACTATGAGAACTATGATTCCTGATCAAACCAAGATATGTAGGATGCCTAACTAAAGGACCAAGATCAAAAGGGTTCCCATCCAAAAGGTTTCACCCAATCATGTCTCCTTAAATGGGCAGCCTCCATGAATAATCCCCACATAAATCCAAACTACGTGGGTTCTAATTCCTCTCTCGAGGATATGTAGGAAACCCATCTTATGGGTCTGATCCCAACATCAAATCACCTTCTATCCCCATTTGGATGAAAATAAACTCCAGAGAGCCTTATTGTGTGGCTCAAGTCAGCAGCACCTCCATAGCATCAAATATATGCATACCTACAATGTTCTTGTAAACCAAGGGTAACCCATGGACACACTCTTCATGAATGAACTGAGGATTCATGAACATTTGAACAAGAATTAAATCTATAATAGAGTCTCAGAAAAGGAAATAATCCTCCCCTGGAATGGTGTGGTGAGTCTTTAATTCCCATCCTCTCGACCAATGGAGTCCTCAAGTGTCATTGGTTGAATCATCAATCAACGAGTGCTTTCCTTTGGAAAGAAGGTCCATGAATCATGGATACCAGAGTCATTGGGTGTTTCTATCTCCACAAATAAACCCATTGGAGACCATCCAAGGATGTTATATCTGAGGAGGATCGATTCCACAAGTACTTGACCCCACACAATAACCCATTGGGACTGACTGACTATGAAATCTCCTCTGTAATGCGAAAGTGGTGAATTTCCCAGTCCCCAAAGAGTTAATTCAACCTTCTTATAAAGTATAATGATGTAGAATAGGTCCAAACAAAAGAAATGGTGAATTTTACAGGGAACTATCTTTAGAAATATGGAGGGTGATGATCCTCATCGGACCATTTCACTATCACCCATAATACGCCACCTTGGAGGCAGAATAAAAATGGTGAACCAGACATGAATCCTTAACCAAGGTGGTGGTTCTACCCCAACGATAAAAGAAAAAATGATATTTCACGTTGAACCATTTTTTTCGCCCCTGGGCGCGTGAAATTTGCCACCTCGGAGGCAAAAAAAATGGTAAACCCAACGTGAATCCTTAACCAAGGTGGAAGTTTTATCCCAGTGATAAAATACAAAAATATACTGTATGTCGGACCATTTTGTTTGCCCCTATGTGCGCGAAACATGCCACCTCGGAGGTAGAAAAAAAATGGTGAACCCAATGTGAATCCTTAACCAAGGTGGCGGTTCTACCCTAATGATAAAAGACAAAAGGATACTGCACATCGACCCATTTTTTTTCACCCAAGTATGTGTGAAACGCACCACCTCTGAGGCGGAACAAAAATGGTGAACCTGATGTGAATCCTTAACCAAGGTGGTGGTCTTACCCCACTCAAGCCCCTTCTCCCCACAACAGAAAAAAAAAAGATGGAAGGGGGAAAGGTCGAATCTCCAGATATTCATATGTTTAAAATAAGTCTACTTTGACAAGGTTTTTTGGTCTTATTGTCATATATGTATGTCGCAGGTTCCCTCAGTGCAACCTTCGATCCAAATGACATCCTGATGACCAATGCAGACACACACATCAGTTATCCAGCAAGCGGCTGGGGCCCCAACGAAGAGAAAGACCCCCTCACCTACCCAATTTCTTCAATGCTGGGTATCCAACACACTAATCAAATAGTACCACAAAAATGGTACTCTCCCCATGCTGAAGGCCACAAGACAAGCCCTCCAGTCTATGAAGACTCTCCAGCCGCCTCCTCAGCCGTGACTGGCACCCCAGAACAAGGCGGCCCTGGTGGTCATCTCAAACCATTTCAAGATCCTATCCTTGGAACGTGATAATGAGTAACTCCCTTATCTTAGGGAGGAAGATGAATTCAATGCTGAAAACTTCATCTCAGCTACATAGGGGTCCTACTCACGGGCCCCCTCTAGAGAGCGTTGCTGCCGACACCGGATGACCAAACCTCCTCTTTCCAAAGAGGACCTTATGTTGAGGGAACCTTATAAAGTATAGGAGACCTAGGCCCCTCAGGATACCCACCAAGGGCAGAGAATATATAATCAGGAACATGTTATCACCATGTTTACTAAGGAGCAACTTCTTCGTACTAACGCAGCGGGATTCAACGGGCATACAAACGACTCTACCCCCTCCACTCAAGCCCACAAAAAAATAGGGTGGCACAATACAAACACATGAATGTTCCTACTAGTGCTCTCCATTTCCACCATGTAGATAGAGTGGAAAACTACAGGCAAATGTAGACATCTGTCGATGCACAACAAGCCTATCAACCAAATAGGGTAGCAACTAGCTATACACAGGAAAAAATACCTACTAAAGCATTACAAGCTCTTCAACCAAATAGGGTGGTAACCAGCTATACGCAAGCACAAATACCTACTGATGCATTTCAATCCTGCCATCTAAATAGGGTAGAAACTGGATACAAGTAGGCACAAATACCTGCTGATGCGTATCAAGCCTGCCACCCAAATTGGGCAGCAAGCAAATATGATCAGAGTCAAATTTTCACAGATTCATACAAAGCCTTTGAGACAAATACAGTGACAAGAGAGAATATGAAAATCCCCTCTCATGAATATAAATTCCACTAATCAAATAAGGTGTCAACCGGAGAAGAAAATCGATGGTAGACTCATTCCTCTATCCCGACACAGGAGAACTGCCAGTATCTACTGGAAACTCATGGAGGAACAGAGCAGGAAAAAACTTGTGCTCCGACATCGGAATTTTCCTTTATACTCGTTCCATCCAAAGATGTTTCTTAGCACATCCTGGAAATGATGGAAGATTAAACGTCGATCTCAGACCGTATCATCCAAACATGCCAATACATTATTGCATCAGTGGAAAATATGAGAAATTGGGCCCATGACCTAGTTTCCTAGAATGGAATGACTAACTCTCCAAAAGAGTTAGTCACTCCGGATCAGTTATGCATATCTTCTCCAGTCCAGGAGGTTCAATGGAAATATCCCACAATATATGGACAATCCGATCTGGAACAAATACTCATTCCAATTGGGGGATGCCAGTCCAACATGGTGGTCACTCCAAGGCAGGCATATATCCCTACCAAAACTCAAGATGTCCATTGGTGTATCCCAAAGACATCACAAGACCCAACAAGATAGGGACCCATATATGAAGGCCATTACCAAAAGTAGATATCCCCAATTACCTGTAAGAGAAAACTCAAAAATGAAATGCGCCAAATAAAACTGGTAAATGAAGAGAACATACATGATCTTGCTCGGCTGGAATCTGGGGTTCTTGACGCCCTAAAACATATATCAATGAAAGATAAGACCCTATTAGTACATTACCAAATTATGGAAGTGGTAGTAGCAGTTATGAAGGCCCTCCCTGCAATTTCACTACCAGCTGCTCTGAAGGTCCTCCACAGAGCACCCATGGGGGTTCACTCCATGAGCCAGGAATGTTCGATCATGAGAGCCTATCTACTAATGCGTTTTGGGGTATCCCTCACCTCAACCTGAATATCATATGTAAATAAGGTCTTCCCCTTGTTTTTGTCCACCCTAATGGTCCTTCCCATGGTATACGCTACAGATATGCTTCTCCCTATAGTCGGACATCAAGTCATGATGGTAGTCCTCTCCATAATGATTATCATTGCGAAGGCCCTACTTGCAATGCCAGTTGCTGTAAAGGCCCTCCCTATAGTAACACCAAGAAATGAGAAGGTCCTCCCCTCATTGTAGTACATTCTGAAGGCCCTCCGCCAGATTTTCACAACATAAATTCTTCTTGCAGCTAGGTATCAAGTCATAATGGTAGTCCTCGCCATAATGGCAGTCATTACAAAGGACCACCCCACAATGGTTTTTGTTGTGAAGGTCCTCCCCTCAATTATTTCAAGCAGCAAAAATGCCCTCCCCTCACTATATCCCAACTTAAAGATCCTACCTAGGGTATACACTGTAAGGAAATTTCTCGTGGTTGAGCATCATGTTGCGATAGTAGCCCTCGCCATTGCAGTACCAATTGAAAAGGTCATCCCCGCAACAAAAATTCATAATAGAAAGAAGGTCCTCCCCTTGATAGTAAAAATATGAGAAAGGCTTCCTATGCTGAGGTGCTCGGAAATACAGAGTCAAACATATCAGGCACTCCATCCATCATGAGTGATATCCTTTCTCAACCATAGGATGGTCCGGGGACATGCCCGTCTTCTAAGCCACCCCTACATCGTTCACATATTAATAAGTATCCCACAATACCATTTTCTTGGAAAAAAATTATTAAGAGGTAGTTGAGATGGGCATATCAAGTAGAGGATCCTTCGGAAGAACAATAGCAGGATATGTTTCTTGTGAGAATAAAACTAGCTAAGGATAATATACTAGTGATGTATTGGAATACGGACACTTCTCACTTCAACATACTAGGAGAGTTGTTTTGGGAATGTATACATGACATTCTCCTCAATATATGGATGAATCTTTGTTAGCTAAAAGAAACATTCCTACCCTATGAAGGGTATGTAGACAATGTTAACACGTTAGGGGATATTTTCCATCTAATCAACCTGGAAGCCCTCATGTCCGTATGGTAGCCAAAATCAGAAAGGTGAAAGAAAAATCTTGAATGTGATTGCCTCCATGCACTACATAAGTTGTGTCACCTCATTAGTGATTCCCTGGATGAAGTTCACATTCGGGGATGGGGAGAACATGGATCTCTACACTTCACCTCTCGTTTCTTCCAACAGATTCCATTGTAAATGACATCCTGCAATGCCATCACCCAAATGTAGCAATCAAATGAAACCCCTCCTCTGGAAAGATGGGATACTCGACAAAACCCATCCCAGAGTAAGTCTAAAAAGCATCAGGGCTGAAGAGATCAATCCATCGAAAAGCTTCTGAGTCAGAAAACCAAGAACATCCAGCAGGATTCCCGCCTAAGGAAATCTAACAAACAAGCAGTGCTCACATGTTCAAAAGACCATAGACTCCATGAAAGCCTAATTATATACTCGGCTCATACCCATACAAGAGTACATGAAATTGAAAAGGTAGAAATAGCGGCAGATTCCACCGTAATGCCGGAACAACCCCATCCCACATGGATGGGGGAATTTTTAAATCAAAATTCCCCCGTAAGACCAACAAATCTAGGTCATAGCGCATAGATGGAAGAATAGGAACAAACCCACCCTACAGGGATGGTGAAATTTTTACCTCAAGTCCCTGCACAGTGGACATCTATCTTCTATTGTCTAGGAAGATCGATAGACAGAGGAGTCACCTGTTCCGTCCCTTCTCATGGTTCGCACCCTCTGAGACAAAGGCGCATTACAAGGTCAGACCAGGGCTCCCTTTAGGTCAATATTCACAAAGAAACCCAAATAATACCATATAATGGAAGGAGAAAGTTCAAAAAAGGACACAGAAATTCTTCTTACCATTCGGCATTAGGTACACCACCCCCAATGTTGTATTCCTCAGTGAACATGGTAAACATAAAATCCACAGATCTCACGGGAAATGACGCAGAGGAAGAGGATGTGAAGGGAGATAGTTCCCTCCCAGATTCATCCCATGCTGAGCCTGATGGTGTGCATACCTAGAACTAGAGAGAGGTCCAAAATCTGGGCACCCCCTCAGTCAATCTGACATTACCTCCCATGTGAAACCCCAGTAAGAAGAAGAATAAATCCAAGGTCGTCTATGACCCACCATCCCCTCATCCTATAAATGTGTCCCTCACTCTCGAGGAAAGGTTCTCCAAGTAGGATAAAGAAATGAAATAGATCAAGGGAATTAATACTGAGCTATGACGAGGGATCTATCTCACTGGATTTGTTCCCCCTACGGAACATCAATAGGTGCTTCTATAATAGGTGTCTTTTCCATAGGCACTCATCCTGGTGAATGAATCCAAGCTCAGAGGCTCGTCCAATCTGGCATCGGGACTGGAAACCTACTTAAACTCTACCCTGGAAGGACATCAAGACTCCCCCCCACTGGTAAGGCAGCCATAATATATTCAGGTAAACCCAAAAATGATACCCCTGGCTGGGTATCCACCCCATATTCGAGTAGCACTGGCACGCCCAGTCTTGGCCACTACCGCACTAGACAAAGATCAAGACCGACAGGATATGCATCAAGGGATCTTGAATACCTTCAAGCAACTAATAGCTCAAATAGAATCCATGGAGGGGAGGTGTGCTCTGATATAGACAGAGAACAAAGCCTACCTCGAGTGGGTAGGAAATTTTCTGCCACCACCAAACTTCAGAAACCCCATATTCCTAGTATTCAATGTCTTAGGGGACCCCGAACAACATTTAATGCCATATTCCTCTTATTTTGACCCCATGATGGGCACTCTGGAGTATCAAGAAGCTATAAAACTCAAATTCTTCATACAAACCCTGTAGGGCTCGGCTTTCGCATGGTATACTAGCCTACTAGCCAATTCAATCACAAGATGGGAGGACCTTTAGCAATAGTTTCTCTTCCAATTCAGTTCAATGTTGCCTAAGATGACGGTCGGTGACCTCATGAACTAAAAACAGTGAGAGAATGAAAGATTCTTAGACTTCATTTCCCGATGGAAATGTCTAACTTAATCTCTGAACTGGCCGCTCCCCCATGATGAGAAGCTCTCCATGTGCATGGATAACATTCAGGGTGAATTGAAAACACCGCTCATCCTAGTGAAGTAAACAAGTGGGTTTAGATATTTCTCCTCCATTTCCCAAATAATAGAATACTCCTTGAAAAGGGCCAATCTTAAGTCCTGAGTGGCCCCATCATCCCCTGGGAAAATAATGGGAAAAGTTGAAGCAACTTATGTCACGCTTAAGCCACCCCCGGCACCAACTCCAGTTGCAAGGATCCCACCGAACTGTACAGGACCCCATGGATGCCAAAATCCACCCCCACCTTGGAAAAATGAGATAAGGGGTGTTAAAATAAATCAGTTCAAAGAACAAAGAAATAAAGTTTACTTGTTCTGAGATGACCAGGTTTGCGGCTATTTCATAGCCTCTATAAATTGCGACTTGCTCCGATTACCAGAGCCAAAGTGAGCCAATGAAGTGGGTCTCGATGATTGTCTAAATTATTATCCCTACTACCAAATACTAGGACACACCATCTAGGAATTATTTTTTTTCAAGGATCTCCAAAAAAATATGGTGAATTCTGAGAAAGTTAAGTTGGGCCCACCACCAGCACAAGCGGCGTATGTTTCCACCACAAACTCAAGAGAGAAAGAGGAATGGAAAATAGCCTCTAGTAAGAAGGAGAAAATTTTGATAATTGGATGACTCTGATGACCATCAACAGAGTCCATGTCATCCTCTAGGCACAGTTGAAATAGCCAATTCTGCCCCCCAAAAGCTCTTAATACAACACATACATCCTCCTCATCCTAATCATCCTCTAAAGGCCAAAAGGAAAAAAAGAAGGAGGAAGAAGATGGGATGACACCAAATCCAAAGTCAGTATTGAAACTTTCAGACTTCATACCAGCATACTTGGTATAACGGGCATTGCCCCGCCAAACGGTACTATAGGCACTGCCCCACTAAATGGAACTGTCATAAGGAGACAGTCAAATAGAAATAGTGTCGGATCAAGAACTGATCTTCAGCTCCATTAATGTCATTCACTTTATGGAACCCTTCTCAGATGGAGACTATGACCATGAACCCACATTCCATGTGCCCAACCATAGAGATGGAGGAAGAGGCTATAGAGACTAGAGGTTTTTTGGAAGGCATGATTGTGGCAGGAGTCAGATTCCATGCCACACCATAATTCAAATCATTAACATCACAGAAACTCACAAAAGGACCCTCCAACAGAAACAATAAGAACTGGAATGATCCTCCTCCCCCTTTAGAATAAATATGATCCCAATTATCTTAGAATATCCATCAAAGGAAGAACAAATATCAAATCACCCAAGGTATGCAGACAGACCAGTTTGGCCAAACCTGGAAAGGACCGCAGCACCACCAGCCCTAGCTACAGAGTTCGAACCATCCACGTCCAAATCCCAAACCCCAAAAGTGTATGTGAAAGAGAAACCTTGAGCTGGGAATCACCATCCTTTAGAGAAAATTTATGATATTATAAAGCATCTAACTTCAGTACCAGCAAATCTATCAATCCTGGATGCATTAAGACTGTCTGCAGACCTTAGGGTGGCACTCATCGAAGCCTTAATAAGTCCCCAATAGTTCGAGGATGAAGTAGCAGTAGCTAAATTCTATTAGAAAAAGTCCAATCCTGAAGAATTTCACGACATCATCTCATTCACAGACAAGGATGAAGAAACCATCATGAAAGGGCACATCAAACCCTTATATGTGTCCAGCAAGATAAATGGAATTGATGTCTGGAGGATCTTCATCGACAACAGCTTTGGAGTTGACCTCCTCCCTCTATGAATGCTTTATCAGTTGGGCTATGATAAAGACAGCTTGACACCCTACACTACAACTCTACTGGGATATGAAAAAAATGAGCAGAAACTATTGGGATGAATCAAGATTAAAACTTGGCTTAGAGACTTCATATCGGATTCCTAGTTTCTGGTAGTATGGAAAAGTACAGCCTTCAATGTTCTGTTAGGGAGGCCTTGGTTGCATCATCATGCTAAAATTATGTCCTCTTACCATCAGTGCATCAAATATTGCACAAATGGGAAAAACATGACATTACATGCCGATAAATCCCAGTTTGAGTCCTATGAGCCACATTATATCAATACAGGGTTCTATAAGCTATAATAAAACATCTTTTGGCCAACGAAATTGATTTTATTATTACCCCAAATGGATTGGAAACGGATCATGCTGACCCTCTCCATAAGCTTGGGGAAGAGTATGTATTACCCATCAACCAAGTTAAATGCACAAGTGCAAGTCCGGATGCAGAATCAATTGTCTGCATGATTTCCAACACGACCTCCAAGTCCAAAAACACAGAAGAGAGGGATGAATCCCATGTTGTCAAGAAAATCCCTATCAAGGATGCTCCTGGATTGTCCACGGGACCTCAAACTACCCCTGCCTCACTCACTAAGGCAAAAGATGATTTCTCTCCCAACATTATAGAGTTCATCTCAAAAATAATCTCTCCATCAGAAGAAGAATAAGATGAAGATTATTAATAAGAATAAGAAGAAGAGGAAGACCTCATAGATGCCCCTCTTGTTTTTGAATAAGTTTTATCCAACATAATCTATGAACTTAAGGAGATAAACCTGGGCACCGAAAATGACACGTGGCCCACTCTGATCAGTGTGGTTATGCCTATCGAGGAGTAGTAGGCGTACACCTCCTTCCTAAAGAATATTTGAGATATGTTTTCTTAGAATTACACAAAAATTCTAGGCCTTAATCCTGAGGTTTCCACTCATCATCTAGGCTTACTAGAAGATTGTTGGGGCTATAAGTAGGAAGCCAAAAGGACCCACCCAACGCATGCTGCCAAAATAGAGGCTGAAGTTGACAAGATGATCAAAGATAACTTCATACGGGAGGTCTAATATCTGATCTAGCTGGAAAACATAGTCCATGTCAAAAATAAGAATGGACAGATTAGGATCTGCATTGACTTCAAGGACCTTAATCAGCATTTCCCAAAAGACGACTTCACGGTCCTGATCACAGAATTGTTGATCAATGCAACTGCCAGATACGAATACCACTCTTTCAAGGATGGTTATTATAGATAAAACCAGGTCTATATGGCCCAGGGTAATGAAGAAGCCACTTATTTTAGGTCCCTCAGGAATTGTTCAGTTGTAAAGTGATTCCTTTTGGTCTAAAGAATTCTAGCGCCACATACCAGTTCACAATGAACCGCATCTTCAAACCCTTATTGGGAAAATTCATCTAGTGTTCTGTCGACGATCTAGTGGTTAAATCCCTAAAGTGTTCAAATCACCTATCTGATCATGAAACTGTCTTCAACAAATTACGGCAGCACGGTTTAAAGATAAATCCCCTAAAATTAACCTTTGGCGTTACCTCTGGAAAATTCCTCAGCTTCGTTGTACATCATCACGGTATCGAAGTCAACCTTGAGAAGAAAAAATTCATTCTTTGCATGTCCCCACCACGCAACCTCACCAAGTTGAGAGGTCTCCATGGGCACCTCTCCTACATCTGGTGCTCATAGCCAACCTAGAAGGTAAATTATTACCTTTCACCAGGATCAAGAAGAAAGAAGTTACATATGAGTGGGATAATAATTTCCAAGAAGTGTTCGACAATATCAAAAGATATATCCTAAGACCACTGATTCCAATGCCACTATTTGAGGGGAGACCTCTCATTTTTTATGTAACCACCCTATAATGGTCATTAGGCACCTTCCTCATGTAGAAGAATGATGTCGGCAGTGAGAACAGACTCCATTACCTCAGCTGAAAAATGATTGATGCAGAAACTCGGTATTCAAAAATTAAAAAGAACTGCCTAACTTTAATATTCATGGTTCAAACACTCAGGCATTACCTACAGCACCATGAGGTCCAACTAGTCTCCGGCTGCATCCTGCACAAATATATCCTCAATCATACCATGCTAAATGGGAGCCTATCATGATGGGAAGTCATCCCACAATAGTTTTACATACAGTATGTACCCTAGAAGGCCATCAAAGGCCAGGCATTAGCAAAATTCCTGGAAGATCACACCTCAGAGGAAACAACACCATTGGATGCCGAACTTCCAGATGAAGAAGTGTTTTTCGTCCAGGAGGACCCCCAGACATGGGAAATGTACTTCGATGGTGCCTCCTAAAGATCTAAAGGGAAAAGGATGGAGGATCCCAAGGTCAAAAAAGTGGGGTTGGGAATTATACTTGTATCCTCTAGGTCCATCCTTCCATACTCTTTCCTGTTTTGGAAGGGTGCACAAATAATGAAGAAAAATATCAGTCCCTCATTGCAGGACTAGAATTGGCACTTCTTGTGCAATCCAAACACCTAAAAATAAAGGGTAATTCAGATCTAGTCATCAAACAGGTCAGTGGTGACTATGCCATTAAGAAAGAAGTGTTAGTTCCCTTGATGAACCATATTCGAGAACTGATGGAATAATTCCAATTAGAACCAATGTTGACTTATGTCCCCCAGTTACAAAATGCCCAAGCCAACGCTTTGGAGAATACAGCCACAGCCTTGGCTGATCCAGACCGGGATGAAATGTTCATTGCAATTTCCCACTTTCAGATGGTCTTTCCATTCATCCAGAAAAATAAATAGGAAATCGATGAAATTAGTCCCATTTCTGAGCCTTATGGTCACACCACTGGCTGGATGACACCCATTGAAAAATACCTTCAAAAGGGGGAACTCCCACCATATAGGTCTAGAAGGGAGCAAGTCTGAAGACGGGTAGTCAATTTTTCCTTGTATAATGGGGTAAACCAAGAAAAGGTTCTCTACAAAATAATCCTTGACGGAGTCCTTATCAGGTGAATTTATGGAGAATAGATTGCTTATGTCATGAAATAAGTGCATGCCAGAGCTTGTGGAGTGCAGCAATTAGCAACCAAGCTCTCTCACCAAATCTGAAGGCTTGGGTATTACTGGCCCACTATGATATAGGATTGTTCCATATTCACAAAGAAGTGTCATTCCTTCCAAGTTCATGAAAATTTCATACACCAACCCCTAGAGTTACTTCATACATCTAAGTACCCTTGGACATTCGTCGTCTAGGGGATGGATTTTGTGGGACCATATCCTCCTGCCACGGCTAGACAATTCAAGTTCATACTCACAGCGACTGACTGTAGGACCCCAGGACACCCTGAGAGGGGAGGGGTGAATCGGGGTGTCAACTTTTTCTCTTAATGTTATGGATCTTGTTCCCATGTTGGTAGGAACTTGTAAACTTCGTATGATGGATATGACCAAAAATCTAACATTCACATGAAATGAGTTGACACAACACTTTTACTTGGTTCACCACTAAGGTCTACGTCCAAGGAGCATACATCGACAGGTTTCTGGTCGTACCTAATTCCACTATTCTTTACCAGTTGTGGATTACAACGGTTCAGGCACAGTCACACTATCCCAGGCTCACTGCCTTTACAAAATATCAAGGATAGCTCACTGCGTCCCTCGGGTCACTCCCGTTGACTCCCTCTAGCTCACTGCCTTTGGTGAAGTCCCACTCAGTTTATAGATGTGAAGGTCTCTTCATCTTTGCTAATGAATACATCCTCTATTGTATATAGATGCTCTGTAGAAGTAAAACTCTCACTCGTAGTTTAATCTCACTTTGCACCGAAGGTATCGGGAAATCTTCCAGCTTTCATGCACCTCCAAAAAGACCGGCGTACTTCAACCACACCTGGCGTGCTTCTCCAAGCCTAGCGTGCAAGTTTCAAGATGGCGTGCAAGTTTTGGCGCGCAAGTCCAAACCAGTGCGCAAGTTCACCTCAACCACTTGCGCGACACAAGCATCTGAAACTCCAAACTTTCGTGACTCTCTTCCTTTTACGCCCAAATCAATTTTGGCGTGCAACCAACAACTTTCACGCTTCTTCAAAACATGGTGCGTGAGTGTCACCAAACCACTTGTACAAAACTTACTTCTTCAACTCAAAACTTGGGCGACTCTCTTCCTTCCTCGCCCAGACCACCTTGGGCACATAACTATCACCTGGAGCGTAACCTCTACTTGTGCGACCACACACCACTTGCACGACCACCACACCTGCGCGACGGGAGCTCTGATTTTCTCCAAGTGTTGAGCTCATCCAGAATAAGGAGGGGTCGACCTGTATTTATAGGCATTTGGACACCCTGTGTGATGACGTGAAAGTCTCCCCTTGGCGTGCAAGTCTTACTTCCCTAGTCTTGCCGCCCTTGTCTCTGTCGTGCTAGTCACTTGCGCAACCAAACCCAAAACTTGTGCGACCCTTATCCCTTTGTCATATTTTGATGTTCTGATCTTAAAAAACATTAGACGTGAAAGTTTCATCTCCTTCAAGTACATGGCACGCAATTCTCTTTTCCAAAAACACTTTTTCAATTTTGAGGTCCAGAAATTTGGGAAACACTGGAAAACAACGCCACCTATCATGATATATATCCTTTGATAGATCAGCTTTAGGATCATCATATTTTGAAACAATGTGAAATGCATGGCCATATTAGAATTCCAATCCCTTCCACATTGTCTTCTTATTCAACCGGCATTCTCTATTTCATGAAAATCATACGATTCTATTATTCAATAAGTCTCTTGCATGATTCTCATGCAATCATGAAGAATTTCATGGTCTTCATCAAATCCCCATTCTTCTTTAATCATCCTCAGATGGATTATACCTCACCATTATTCACTGTTGTAAACAATGTGCACCTTTGACACAAGTTCTTTGAACTTATGCTCAGTACAACAATCATCTTAATTTCCATTCATCCATTTCATTAGATTACTTGTTCATCTCCTTCATTTTGATCTTCAGTGACAACTATTGACAACAAATACAACCTTATAAACAAATTGGTCCCAACAATTTCCCCCTTTGTATTTTTTTTCAATACCTCAAAAATCTCCTGAAATGAATACGTCATTGTCAAAATGAGAATCACCTCTCTCGTCATTACCTTTGGAACTTTCATTTCACTTTCTATCCCCCTTATTGACAAGAAATAAAAAGCTAATGGTAGATAGGGTATCAAACTGTACTTAAGAAATGTTTCATTAATCATTTCACTCTAAGTCTACTTGAGCAATGCTCGATGTAGAAAACAAGAGGATTTGATTTAGACAACAATTCTTTCCATTATTCACTGACCATGATACCACATGAGATGAGAACTCATATACTTGTCTTTAAGGGATTTCCGCTTTCATTCCAGGATGAGAATAATAAATGTGATATGAGATTATCCACCTAAAACTCCTACACTCACTTCCACAAATACCTCAAAAACATTCAAGTGAAATGGACAGGATAAGTGACCTTGGGTCACTTCCATTCTTCTTATGTCACCGATTAACTTTGTTACTCCACCTTTGTAAAAAAAATTATTTTTGAGTAACCAAGGTTGAGAGATGACATACCATTTTCGATGACATGATCTTCAAGAAATTTTCAGAGTAATTGAATTTAATACCGACTGAAGTTGATACTGAATGAAATAATAATTCTAGAAGCTTCTTCATTATTCTCCCACTCAAGGGAAACACTCCTCATAATCTTCATCAGGAGTGATACTTCATCATCTTAATGATGGAAACTTCTTCAGATCAGCTATCAAGAGTTGACAACATTCACTACTTCTCAGGTTCCTCCCCTGAGATCATGCTTCACCTTCAATTCCATGTATTATTAGCACAAGTATAATACACAAATGATTAAGAGAATAAGGTGGTTCTTCCTTGCTTCATCAACATGGGCAGTATGGTTGAGGTGTTTTTCTCAACCAAGTTCCTCTATTTACTCCAGTATTCATGCTTGCACATTTGAATGTATGTTCTGATCTGTGTTGATTTGTCATGGATCTTTTCACATTCTCTTCTGCTTTGTGTGGAGAATTGTTCTTCTTAATATCCATCATTAATGATACATTTTTACTCCTTTTAAGGACTGCTTCTTTCTCTTGTATTAAGGTTATAAAACCTTTTGCGATGTGACCAGATATCATACATCTCTCACAAAAAACATCACTAACACATGATTTTATTTTGGTTTTCACTCTCTCATGCTTTTTATCTTCATTACGTGAAATTTTTCCTTTTCCTTTGTCACTAGCCTTGGCCTTTTCATCTTCAATTTTCCTCATTCTTTTCAAATATTCTGTATAGATGACCAATATATCATTTGGAACTATTGCAGCTGGTTTGGATCTTCCACATGGGTTCATCTGAGTTTCATCCCTATTAGCTTTTCTTTTGGATGGATGAACCTTCAATTTCATGGATCTATAATCATGGATCTTCTCAACTTCCCTACTTGAGATCTTATTTGGGAAATGTGTGTTCAAAATATTCTTATGATTTCTTCCCAAGGTAATTGCTTCATACTTAGCCGAAATTGGGGGTATTATTTTCTTATCAATAGTGAAATCATATTGATATGGGCATGTGCCTACCTTATGACCACTGTTGTTGCACATATCATAGATGTCATCAAGCATTCCAAACTTGTTTGCTATAAACAGATGCTTTTGGACCTATAGATGTTGCTTCTTCTTCTCTGGATTTCTTCCCTTTGATACAAGCTTCCTTTGTGCTTTTCCATTTAATGGATTGTACCAACAATCCAGTACGCAATGCCCAAATCTATTGCAGCACCAACATTGACCCACAAATCTTTTCTTCTTTATATATTCTATATGAGGTTGTTGGGCCTTCTTCTTAATTTTTTTTGCTCTATTTGAGGAACCATCTTCCTCATTTTTCTTCCCATAAAACATAGCCATATTGGTAGGTTTATTATCATCATATTTCCTCATCCATGATTGTTTGGAATTTTTCTTCCAACTTGCACTTTTTGAAGGAACATATTCAGAAACAATAGTACAGGTTTGTATGGACGGTACCTTCACTTTCATAGCTGCTTGTGATAGATCAATGAGTGAAGTCGTGATCTTATTATCACATGTTGGAGGTCTTTTGACAGTAAAATCTTCCAGTGAGCATTGAGTACCAACAGCAACTGATTCTTGAGATGGATAATCAAGAGTTTTCATAATCTTCTTGTCACATGTTGGAGGTATTTCAGCTTCAGAATCCTCCAATGAACATTGAGTATAAGCGTCACCTGTTTTATTCTTTTGTGAAGTCTCAATATGTGTCTTCTCAAGATTCATCAATTGGGCTTCCAATTTTTGACCTTCATTATTGAGGATGATCTTCTGATCTTCAATCATGATCATCTTCTCTTCACAATTCTTCTTTAATATTTCAACCTCATCTTCATGCACCTTAAATTTTTTTTGTAATAAAGAGTCAAGATCCCTGAATCTCTTTAAAGTTTCTTCCAAATAAAAACTCTCGATTTAAGGGCTCTTTTTTAGCCATCTTCAAGTGCATGGATCTTTTCTTTTAGAGTCTTATTGACTCTCTCTTTTTCTTCAAAGACTTTAATCTGTTTAGTGAGCTTTAAGAATTAAAGAACTTTTACTTCCAAGCCTTTTTCCACATAATCAGCTTCTCTTTCCAATTGGTTGATCTCAACCTACATGCATTGAAATATTCTAAAAACAGGAGCAACTCTTTCTTCAGGGATATCACGCAGATATCTTATTAATTTCTCATGATCACTTGCGATAGAAGTGTCTTCCTTTCCTATGGTAGAAACCCGAGCCACCTGCTCAATACTTTCCAAGCCTGATATTTCTTCATTATTGGAAGGGAATCAAAAACAAGACATTGTATCTTCTTTGGACATGAGGGGATTTTTCTACTGCTTATTCTCTTTCTTTTTCCTGTTTGTCATGGTCTTTCTGGATGTAGAATTCTGCTCAGAAATGACTGGATCTTCATCAAGACTGCACTTCATTGTTTACTTTAGGAAATAAACTCAAATCTTCTTCTGAATAGAATTATTGTAGATTATCCAACATACGTGAACCTTTCACTCTGATACCACTTGTAGGACCCTAAGACACCCTGAGAGGAGAGGGGTGAATCAGGGTGTCAACTTTTTCTCTTAATGTGATGGATATTTTCCCCATGTTGGTAGGAACTTGTAAAACCTATATTATGGATATGATCATCAATCGAACATTCACATGTAATGAGTTGACACAACACTTTTACTTGGTTCACCACTAAGGGCTACGTCCAAGGAGCATATTCTGACACGTTTCTGGTCGTACCTAATTCCACTATTCTTCAATAGTTGTGGATTACATTGGTTCGGGCACAGTCACACTATCCCAGGCTCACTGCCTTTAAAAAATATCAGGAATAGCTCACTGCGTCCATCGGGTCACTCTCGTTGACTCCCCATCGCTCACTACCTTTGGTAAAGTCCCACTCAATTTATAGACGTGAAGGTCTCTTCATCTTTTCTAATGAATACATCCTATGTTGTATGTAGATGCTCTGTTGAAGTCCAACTCTCACCTGTAGTTTAATCTCACTTTGCACCGAAGGTATCGGGAAATCTTCCAGCTTTCGTCTAGCTCCAAAAAGACCGGTGTACTTCAACTACACCTGGAATGCTTCTCCAAGCCTGGCATGCAAGTTTCAATATGTCGCATAAGTTTCGTCATGCAAGTCCAAACTGGCATGCAAGTTCACCTCAACCACTTGCGCGACACAATCGTCTCCAACTCCAAACATGCTCGACTCTCTTCCTTTTATGCCCAAACCAATTTTGGCGTGCAACCAACAACTTTTGCACTTCTTCAAAACTTGGCGCGCAAGTGTCACCAAACCACTTGTACGACACTTCCTTCTTAAACTCAGAACTTGGGCGACTCTCTTCCTTCCTCGCTCAGACCACCTTGGGTGCGCAACTATCACCTGGCGTGCAACCTCTACTTGCGCGACCACACACCACTTGTGCGACCACCACACCTGCGCGACGGGAGCTCTGATTTTCTCCAAGTGTTGAGCTTGTCCAGAATGAGGAGGGGTCGACCTATATTTATAGGCATTTGGACACCCTGCGCAATGGCGCACAATTATCCCCTTGGCGCGCAAGTCTTGCCACCCTAGTCCTACCGCCCTTGTCTCTGTCGTGCTAGTCACTTGCACGACCAAACCCAAAACTTGTGTGACCCTTATCCCTTTGCCATATTTTGATGTTTTGATCTTTAAAAACATTAGGCGCGCAAGTTTCCTCTCCTTCAAGTACATGGCATGCAAGTCCCTTTTCCAAAAACACTTGTCTCTATTTGTCAATTTTGAGGTCCAGAAATTTGGAAAACACTAGAAAACAGCGCCACCTATCGTGATATATATCCTTTGATAGATCAGCTTTAGGATCATCATATTTTGATACAATGTGAAATGCATTTCCATCTCAGAATTCCAATCCCTTCACACTATCTTCTTCTTCAACCATCATTCTCTAATTCATGCAAATCATACGATTATATTCTTCAAGAAGTATCTTGCATGATTCTCATGAAATCATGAAGAATTTCATGGTCTTCATCAAATCCCCATTCTTCTTTAATCATCCTTAGATGGATTATACCTCGCCATTCTTCAATGTTGTAAACAATGTGTCACCTTTGACATAAGTTCTTTTAAATTATGCTCAGTACAAAAATCATCTGAATTTCCATTCCTCTATTTCATTAGAGTACTTGTTGATCTCCTTCAGTTTGATCTTCAGTGAAAACTATTGACAACAAATACAACCTTATACACAAAGTGGTCCCAACACTGACTTCTTTTCCAAATGAGGTGAAGCCATATCCATTGAAGAAAATGGGGAGAAAAACATCGTTAGATTTGTGAAGTGCAACATCATTACTAGATTTGGTTTCCCTCATACAATAATGACAGACAACTGCATCAACTTCTGCTCTACTGAGTTGGAAAAGCTATACCAGGAGTAAAAAATCAAATCCAATGGGTCTTCCCGCTATCACGCATTGTCCAACGGGTAGATAGAGTCTTTAAAAAAACCCTATCCAACATCCTCCAAAATATGGTTTATAAGGATAAGAAATTGTGGCTATAAAATATCCTTCATGCTTTTTGGGCTCACTGGACCACGACCCGCACTACCACACAAGCAACCCCATACTCACTAGTATACAAGTCATAGGTGGTTTTTCCTATAGAAATCCAAGTTCCATCACTTCATGTGGCCATTTGTGAACAACTATACATGGAATAGAAATCCCAAAGATTTTTTTATGAGTTAGAGTAGCTAGATGAAAAAAGGCTGCACACTTTACACCATTTGGAAATCTACCAAAACCGGATTTCATGAGCCTTTAACAAAAAGGTTTTCCTTCGAACTTTCTTCAAAGTAGAAATGGTGTTAGTCCTTAGAACCTCGATGATACTCAGGAAGAAGCCACCAAAGCTTGAACCAAATTGAGAAGGACCATATCTCATATATAGTTCTATTCCAATGGAGCATACGCCCTGATATCAATGGACAGACAGCTCATCACAACTCCCACAAATACGAAGTTCCTAAAGAAGTACTTTGTGTAATGGAAACACCCATGTCATGGTCCAAACTCTATGAACTTAAACTATGAGTTATCATCCTTACCACATGACATTAAACTGTTCAATATTAGTCCATGAAACATGACATTGAACCATGATGTTAGGGTCCAAAATCTAAGACCTTAAACTATGAGTAGTAATGCCATGCCATAGTCCAAGCTCTATGAACCTAAACTATGAGTTATAATACCCCCATGTCATGGTACAAACTCTAAGACCCTAAACTATGAGTCATTTTCCTTTCCACATGACATTAAACTGTAAGTAACTGGTCCCTGAAGCATGACATTAAAATGTGACTCATATCATCATTGTAAGACATTAAACTACATGGCACAAATCATCCTAATCGCATGAAAATAAACTACATGATCACTCATAGAACAACATATGTCTTAATTCCTGCCCTTTCAGGATACATTTCAATGCCTTGATCCTTGATCTTGGCCTAGCCCCCACCAAAAGAAAAAAATGCCTCCATCATATCCTCTACCACACAAAACTTGCGAAGAAAACCCTATGTCCACTCCTTGTTTCTCACATCGATTATAACTCACATGATCTTAGGATTAGTGGTAATGATTCCTTTATATAAACAAATTATAGGGAGATATGATAGACCTAGAAATCATAGCACATGAAACAAAAATTACCCTACACATGGACCAATACAAATCGATATAGGAAACATTCAGAACTACATGCGGCTTGATTCCTACCCTCATAGGATATGTAGTGGCACCTGGATTTGGAATCCTGGTCCAGTCTTCATCAAAAAAAATCCCTCACATGTCCTTACACATGGACTGATCTAGATCAGTATAGGGAAGTGCAGAACTATGTGAGCCTTGATTCCTGCCCTCAAAGAATATATAGTGACACTCGGATTTGGCATCCTGGCCCAGCCACCAAAAAAAATGCCCCTTTCCTTGTGAGTATGTCATACTTTTATGTGGAGTCCATTAAAGGTCATAATCACCTGATGATAAATGGTGAAATTCTTCAAGAGTTATGTGTGGCCCAGTCCTTGGTGTTACGAGATCCTTTACATTCCCCCCACTCATGAGAAGTCAAAAGATCCTTCTTCCCCCTATACATATGAGTCAGACATATGTGGAAGCTCTATTAGTTCACATTTAATCATGGTCTGGTTATTCTTTACATTCCCAAGAACATCTTTCCCATTTTTCAAACTCCATACCCTAGGAAACTTGGATACCCATAATCATTAAAGGCCATTTGAGACAGAAGGCCAGTGTCCTATAAACACCTTTTTTTTGCTATGCACATCATGCCCCGGTGGATCTACATATATTTCCCACAAAATCAGTCGGCAATCAAAGGAAAATTCTTCCCCAAGAGATTCTTATCCCATCTCATTATTCCCAATGGATTCCAAACCCCATTTCATTCCTCCTAATTTAAGTTTCCCCTAGTACTATGGTTTATACCTTCTATCATCACTCATGTCTATGGAACGTCGGAACATTCTGATTGCGATTAACTCAAAACTATTAAATATCTTTATGAAAGAATAATCGTCCTCACTGCATGACTCTAAACTTTAGAGCATCACATCCTCACAGCATGACATTAAACTATAAGGCCAAAATTGTCCTTTTTGTACGACGTTAAACTGCATAGCAGTGGTTTAAGCCCAAAGTGCCCTCCGATATTGATTTTTTTTGTTCTTAGGTAATGACCTGGAATCCTCGCAATACCTTGTTTCTCGCACCGATAATAGATCACATGAGCTTAGGGATCTTAGAGAGAGATCCACCATGACATTATGGAAAAACAACCCAGGAATTTTGTCCTAGCAGCACGACCCTAAAAGGTATGTCATAGTTTCCTCCCCCATAAGGAACCTTATGTCCTAGTCATACGGTATTAAATTACAGGATACCCCAAATATGGGATAAATTCCTCACCCAATGTACGAGTCAGATCTATGTAACGGATACCTAATTCCATAAGTAAATCACAGCCCAAATGTCCCCAATATGTTTCGATAAACTCTTTCCATACCTCAAACTCCATGCTTTGAGTGATCTTGAATCCCCATAATCATTCAAGTCTATCTAAGATGGAAGGCTAGTGTCCTGAGGACACCTTTTCTTGACTATGCAGATCATACCCCAATGGCTTTGCATATGTTTCCCACAAAAACATCCATCAATTGAAGGAAAATTTGTCCCTGTGAGAGTCATATCCTATCTCAATATGCCCAACTACTTCCAAACCTAGTTCCATACCTCCTGATTCAAGGGCCTTCAAAGTCATGGTTTACATTTCCCTCCCTACACACATTCTAGATATATCAAAACATGTGGGCCTGATTCATCTCCGGTCCTTTTTGAGGTTTTTAAGGATACCCCATCCATATGCATGAAGTTGATCCGCATACAAAAAAAGAGTGTCCCCACTCATTTCCGGAATAATTTCAGTTAAAATTCCCCCTTTTTGTGATCAAGTTCATCCTTTGTTGAAGGTAACATATTATATTCATAAAGTTACCGATCTCCATAATCTTCCATAGCCATCGGAGATGGAAGTCCAGTGTCCTATAGACACCTTTGTTTAACTATGCACATCATGCCCTGGAGGATCTACATATGTTTCCCACAAAATGGTTGGCAATAAAAGGAAAATTCATTCTCAAGAGAGTCCTTTCCAGTCTTCATATGCTCAAATGACATTCATGCCTTGTCACACCCTAGATTTGGAAAACTTCTGGATAATGGATTATATAACTTCCTCTTTCCAAATGCCCCCGACATAAAAAACAATTAACTGAACTAACCATTCACTAGCTCTCCCTCACAAAATTAAGAATCTTGTGAGAACAGTTGCCCACTCAAAGCTGATATAAATGTCCCTAATATTTTTAGACACCACTATTCAGGCCATCCACCCATTGTGGCTCCCAGCATCAAAATAAATTTAAAATGTTGCATAATCCCACCAGGCCATCAAAGATAGAAGTGCAGTGTCTTATAGACACCTGTAATTGACTACGCACATCATTCCCTGGAGTCTCTACATATGTTTCCCACAAAATGGACATCAATCAAAGGAATATTTATCCCCAAGAGAGTCCTTTACTACCTCTGTACGCCTTAAATGGCTCATGAGCCTCATGCATGTCCAAACTCACAAATCTAGGGTCAAGAAAAATCCCTAATACATGTCTGAAGGATATTAGAACATTCTCAGTTGATAAATCCCAAATTGGAGCCCCTATCCCATTAAGTTTGGTCAAAGTTGTTTAACCTAAAACATCAGTAATAAGTTTGATTGGTAGGACTTTGAACTGCCATAGAAAAAGACACTATACTTTCCAGAGGGAAAATCCACATAATTAACCTCTGGTTAAAAGTTAAGTATCGGTTAGTTAAAAGTGTTGACTCATAAAAAGAGATGTAAATATTTTTAGGTAAAAAAACCCATAAAGGGTAGCCTAAGAAAAAGTCAAGTTATGCCCGCTATGACCGTACCAAGAAGGTTTAGGAAAAAATTGGGTTGATAATGAAAAGGACATAAAAGTTCATGAGGTTGTTCCATAAGACCCTAGAAATATTCGAACTATGCTTTTTGGGTCCTGCGACTTAGGAAAGAATTAGAGTATAATTCGATTATTTTAATTTACTGGTTTCAAATCATGGTTTAAAATTAATACCTGATTTAAATTATGTTTATATGATTGATCAATTGAAATGATAGGAAAAGGTAAATAATTAGTATTGAAAGGAAAATTGGTTCCATCATATTTCATAAAAATATATTGTGGGAATCCATAGCCTGGATCCTCTCCTTATAAGAAAGACAAGATCTTTACAAGAGACATTCGGCAGAGTCGCAGAGTTTCATCAATGATTGGTACGACTCCTCAACATCTTGGAGAGGATTCAATAAATTTTTATTCTCAGCCTCTACACTCACTCGCAGTGCCTCTGAATCCCTCATGGCTTAGAGGCCGGTCCTTTCTCCTTATTTCATTTTCCATTGCCCCTCCTCAATAGTGGTTACGGCCTGGGCCCGCTCCTGTTTGAGCTGCTCCAGTTTCTAGATTTGTTTCTCCACTTCCTGGTCAAGTTGTTCTATCAATGAATATTGATTCATGAGTTTTTTTTTCAACTTTTCAATCATTACAGCATGAGTAATATCTTCTTCAATGAGAATTTTCCATGTAGCAGCAATATATGTTGTTGAACCTATCGTGAAAATTCAAGATTCATGTGTATCAGTTGATTCCTGAGCGACAATCACCTAATATACTATATAATATATACCATGATAGTTAAATCCACTAAAACCCAGGTCCACAAACTGGCAGTGTAAATTTAGAAATTTCACTGGCATATCAACCAATGGAGTCTGGGAAATTAATCTGCTATTGTTCCTCCATGACTTTCACTGAGAGGGACGAAGATCAATCATGATTTCTTGATCAGTCTCAGAATCACTCCCTGATGATGAAATGTAGTCAGGAATGAACGTTACCAGAGAGGGACTTGATTCGGAAGCTATAGTGTGGAATGGTCCTACAACGGTCTTGTCTCTGGTAATTATAATGGAGGATATAGTGGGGACATATGCTATCATTACTAAGTCTTGTGGTTGTGATTATGAGGATAGGGAGGATACGCCAGTACCTCCCACCCCCATAGTAGTACCGCTATCTAGAAAAGGTGGCGATACATCTTCAATCATCAGTTGTGCTATGTGGATATGTGGGAATACTAAAGACTCAGGTCCATGTTCGGACGAAATAGTATCCCTCAAGGTGGCCCTCAAAAGGTTGATAATTAATATAATACCTATATTGATGGTTAGTCTAGATAAGGGTACTGGTCTCGGAATCCTGGGGGAAGAAAACATGACCCTTCTCATAACTGGAAAAAAGGGCATGATAGCCTACTCCAAATTTTCAGGGGATGGAACATCAGCCTCTCTAATTGTGACTTCCCCAAAGCCACCATGAGCAGGTGGAATATCATTTTCTGAAGTGACTCCCTCTATAGGGGAAAAATATTCTTGATCGATATTGATTGGATCCTCGATATTTGAAGCCCCTCCAATATCCAGTAAGGCATGGGGCTCGCCATTAGACTTGGACCCTACTATAAAGACCACCCTATCTCTCTCTATGAGATTTGGCTCAGCACGGTCAAGTGAGCCATCAACTTCTGAATTTCCTTCCATTATTGGGGAAGATATTTTTCGAGTGGGAGAAGGTACACCTGAGGGTTAAACATCACCCCCGTTCTCTTCAAATGGCCATGTTTCCCTATTTTGGTCAGCTAAAATAGAGGGAGACCCTTCTTCTGACCTAAAAGATATAGGAGCTACAGATGCCTGAGCGGTCATTTTTTGTTCACCAATAGGCCCAACATCAAAGTACATATATGTACCATTGAGTTGACAAGATAAGGGTACTTGGTTCAATCACCTAGTGAGTAGGCAATTACTTGTGATCCCCCTTCAAATACGCTTTGACAGCTGGGAGGCTTACTTGCGCTTCTTTGATTGTTAGGGAGATAGCTCCTAAATAAGGTCACAAAGAGGATATGGAGGATAAAATTACCTAGAAGGGTCTAAAATGACTTCTTCCATGTGTTTTTGGGCTTCGGAGGATCCTTCCACAGTACCCTTATTGTTAATGGGGCGCACTCCCCAGCCGCAGTACCTCCAGGAGAATAAATTAGGGGAAAATCCATTTTCCAAGATCTAGAAATCCCCTAAAAATAAGAAGGAAAGGGGGAAACTTTCATCATATTTTCAATAAAAGAATTTAAGGCCAATGGTTCTGGACAGAACAACCTCTCCCATCAACTTTAGGAATACTTCCATCAATGCCATGAGGTCTGACCAGTAAATCATGTTTGTAGGAGCATGAAGAAATTTATCCATTTCATTCAAGTGATCAGCCACCTCATCAGGCTCTTCATCATCTGAAATACCAGTAGGATAAATGGCTCCCCAAAAACCTGAAAGATCAAATCATTCCCTCTGAATAAGCCTCCATATATCTTCATTTGAAGTGCTCACCCTAAATTCATCCCAAACTCTCCAAGCGTCCGGAAATTCAGCTGTAATTGTATGGCCAGCGCTGGAGGATTGGTGAAAGGAAGCGGAGTGGGTTTAGAAAACCAAAAACGTTTCTTGGGTGTCATTGTAAACTCAGGACCTCAAGAAGAGGAACATTTATGAGATGATGGGAGCAAGTAATAATCTTTTTCTGTGATAGTCGTAGTATTTGAGCCAATGACACCATCATCCTCATCAATAGTTTCTAGTCGCAACATGGAAAGTAACTGATGTTAGTACTTGTGGTGACCACTTAGGGAGTGGATGAGGGTCTCTAGGTCTTTAAGGTAGCAACTCACCCTATCTGGATCCTCATCAAAGGAAACGTTAGCTGGTGCTGACATGTAGCTAAAGCCAGTAAGGGAAACTTCTCTAGTCCAACAGAGTTACCATAAATCATGACAGGACTGGTCACAGGTAGATGGATGACCTTTAAAAAAATCTCATTGCCTCCAGGCCACTATAAAATCGGTCGCGGGGGGAATGGATAGTGAACTCCTGGCAGCATCTCCAACAGCTTGTTCAGTCGCCCGTGAGGTCATAACCCCATCTTTCAAAACTTTCTTGGGGGGGATTCAAGAGGCCTTCGGAGGACTTTTCTTGGTCAAGAGTGTTTAGTAACTCCCTTTTGTATCTCCTTGACATTCTCCTTGTATGCCTTGGAATTTTTCACGATAGGCACCAGGTCGGCTAACTGGCCATCGAGATATGATTTAACCCAGGCCTCAGCATAGTTCTTAGTAAGGAAGGGAACAGAATCCCCAAGATCTGGAAGTTTGTCCTGGATTTGGGTGTCCTCCCGAGTAAACATTATCCATAGTTGACAGGATATCATCATATTTTTCTCCTGACGATCATTGTTGAGAACAAGAGGTCATAACTTTTAGAGGCGGTTGAATTGAAGACTAAATCTGCAGGGTGCATATCCCTCACAAATAAGTTCCCCTTTGATATGGGCAACCAAAAAGCCTTCTCTCAAATAAAATAAGTAACCTCGGTTGATGAAGTCTTCGGATGCATTGTTTTTAATAATACCAGTAAGAGAATCATAAGTTTAGTAATAGAAACGTTCATAAACGTTGAGACAAGCCATTAATTCATGATTGTTCTTTTCAATTTGTTCCTCTTGTTTATCTTGTGAATCCCAGGCCACCAGTATGACCCCACTGGTTCTCTAAAGATATGGTTAGAGGGTGGAATGCGGAATTGGTAAGGAATTGATGAAGGAATAACCTCATATGTGGGCTCCCATCGAGCCCCAAAGAATTTGGAAGGGCCCAGTCATCCGATAAGGTCACCCCCCCCCCTCACTGATCCGACCTAATAGGCGGTAAATCTTGGCCAAAACTAGGATATCTAAATTAATACATCTTCTGGTGGCCAACTGAGTAGCCATGATAAAATTTTAGGCTCTTACACCACTAAATTCCCACACTGGCAGAAGCCACCTGCTCAGAAACATGGAAAAGAAAGCTTCCAGTCAAAATAATTTATTGACGCCAAGGATGATCCCCCATCCCCATTTTTGAAAATTCCCCTCTTACAGGGTGGGCCATTAAGTACCCTGTCGCCTCCGGGTGGTTTTGGTAGGACAATCCCTGGGTCTCCGCAGATCAGGCTCGAGACCATTATGATTAACAAAATCACCAAACCAGTCATCAAAAGGAACGTCCTACTTCGGATAGGGATCAATTTACTTCAAAAGAATTTTCACTTGGACATTGAGTTTCTTGGATAAAGGGGGGTTCTTTCCTCATCATCCCAAGCATAGGAGGGAGGAAGAAATTCATCATACATGTCCCCAACCATAAGGACTCCATAAATTAGTCGGATGTCCCAAAGACTAATGTCGACCTCCCTGTGGGTCAAATGGAAGGTATTAGTGTCTAGAATCCACCTAATTAAGAGATATGAAATAAGGGAATTAGAACGATGGGTATATGTCTGAGAAACCCAAGAAGCCTTGTACAGTCCCACAGTCTATAGCTCGATTTGGAATTCCTCACAACTCTGGAGAACCCAAAAAGGCCACCCCAGTTCAATCCAAACGAGCCTCCAGAAGATCCCATCGGGATGACCAACCATGATGCTCATTCATTGTAGCCTTCCTCACAATGCTCTGGTAGCAGCGGATTGTCTGGTCGGGCTTCTGCTATACTCCCTCCAAAGTTCGAGGTGCATAGTTCAGCAAAGACCCAGAGGTAGTATCTCTTTGAAGGTACCACCTCTTGTAAGAAATCAATGCCTTCAGAATATAGGTATTAATTATCTAGGTGGTAGGCTGATCAATTAGATTTGGTGATGGGATCACTGTGTTAGACAATAGACCAAACCCATAAGAAGAAAGTCTATCTGAAACCGGGTACTCATGTTGGCCCACCGTAAGTAGATTCACTAGAGATTGGTGAAATGGAATGACCAGAGTTTTTGTCGTCAACCAAAGCTGATATGTTCTTCGATCCTTCATCAGCAAAAAAAATAGGGGTAGTAATAGTATCCTTAGAAGAAGTAGCAATGTCAGCAGCAGCCTATGAATTATCCATTTTATCCTGCACAAGAAGATCTAGAAGCCGAAAAAAAACAGCCTAATAAAAGTTATTATATAAAGGCTATGGAATAATGGATAAGGGAATTAAAATATGTCCACATAAGGCTCTGCATACTATTCCTGGAAATGGTATGCAGTAGGTATGATCTACATACAACAAGATATGTGGAAGCAACCCCGCATAAGCCCCACATCACCCAATCATGTCTCCTTAAATGGGCAGCCTCCATGCATAAGCCCCACATCAATCCAAACTACGTGGGTTTTAATTTCTCTCTTGAGGATATGTAGGAAACCTATATTATGTGTCTAATCCCAACATCAAATCACCTTCTATCCCCCCTAGATGAAAATAAACTCCATAGCACCATATTGTATGGATCAAGTCAGCAGTACCTCCATAGAATCAAATATATGCATGCCTACGACGATCTTGCAAACCATGGGTAACCCGTGAACACAATCTTCAAGAATGAACCAAGGATTCACAAACATTTGAACGCAAATTAAATCTATAAGAGAGTCCCATAATAGGAAATAATCCTCCCCAGGAAAGGTGTAGTGATCCTGGATTCTCATCCTCTCGACCAATGGATTCCTCAAGTGTCGTTGGCTGAATCATCAATAAACGAGCATCTTCCTTTAGAAATCAGATCCATAAATCATGGATACCAGGGCCTTTGGGTGTTTCGGGTTCCATAAATAAACCCTTTGGAGACCATCCAAGAAAGTTATATCTGAGGAGGACTAATTTCACAAGTACTTGACCCCACGCAATCGCCTTCTAGGACCGACTGACTGTGGCATCTTCTTTGCAATGAGAAAGGGGTGAATTTCCCAGTCCATGTAGGGTTAATCCAACCTTCTTCTAAAGGATAATGATGCAGAATGGGTCTAAACAAAATAAATGGTGAATTTTATAGGAAAACATCTTTGGAAATAGGGACGGGTTATGATCCCTATCATTCCATTTAACCATCATCCAAAACGCGTCACCTCGTAGGTGGAACAATGCTAAGTAAAACTAATCATAAACCATCCAAATAAAAATAAGGATGATATTAATACAATATATCCTCAATGTATCATAATTTTAATAAATTTTTGATGTCATCAATGAATAGAAATACCATAAAAATGTCATTAAAAATATGTTTGAGGAAAATATCCTTTGTACTTTGAAAATATCCTTTTAAAAAAAGTTCACAAAACATTTTGAAAATAATTTTCGTTAAAAATAACCTTTTAAAACTTATAAAATAATATTTAAAACATTTTTTGGTCATGATGGAATAAAATTTGGTTCATGTCGTACATGTTAAAACAAATATTCCTCCCACATTTTTGGTAAAATCCAAACAGGCGTTGTTATAAAAAAGACATGAATATTCCTTTAAAATAGTTTTTTTAACTGAAAAATAGGTAAACAAATATTTAATAAATAATTTTTAAAAATATAAAAACATTTTTGAAAAAAAATTATAAAACATGAATTTTAATGAAAAGTGATTTTTGACTAAAATAGAAAAATAAAGTCAGATTTTGTTAAAAAAATATTCTCAGTAATTTTAAGTACCAAAGAGTGGAAAATGGTACTATTACTTGAATAGGTTCATGAATAAACATTTGAGAATAAAATATATTTAGTTTAATAAATATCAATTAATTCCCCTAAGGGATACTTAAACAAAAACAATCCTACGTAATAATGTGATTTTGAAATAAACCCTTACCACTTTGGTAAATTCTGAATCATATTCCCCATGAAATAAATAATTTTAAATGAAAAATTAAATATCCTTAATAGAAATAGATTAATGATATAAAATATCAAAATGGTAATTATATACATCACATAAAGGAATAAGTGGTTAATATGGAATATGTCTCAAGGAAGTAAAAGTGAGTTGAGAAACCCTTACCTCATGTTCGAATTCATTCATATGTTTATGAACCTCCTATATAATAAATATAGGTTTATTATAAATATATTAAATAACCATAATCATATATATCATTCCACATATTATTTAATTATATTATTTTAGCATCCATTTATTAAAAATTCTTTGTAAAAAACATTGTTTCTAGTGATAAATGCTTCGTTTTTCATGTTTGTTTTAGTTCAGTAATTTTGGTCCCTATAATTTGATCATATTTAAATAATATAAATAATGTTAATAATGATATAAATATCATATATGTATTTTTTTTATTTATATTAATATATTAAACTTATAGGTATAAAATGGATTACACCGTTCATGGAGATGGTAAGTTGTACGTACGCATGAACGTTGTTTCCATTTTTCTTGACGGATTGAAAAAATGGAAAATAAATATTAATTAATAACTATAGAATCATTATTATATCATATATACCATTTATATTAATTAAATAATTCCTTATTACCATCCATGTAAAAATAAAATGAAAAACATTTTGCATCGCTATGTGGAGGAGGTAGTCCACACTTATGCACGAGTGACGTTATTATTTTCTAAAAGATTAGATGGTAAGAATTTATATGTGCTATTATATTTATATAAGTATTTTTATATAATAAATATCACATATATTTATTAAATTTAACCTTAATACCTTTCATATAAATATTAAGTTAAAAATGAATCGCATCGTTTCGTGAGGCAGTAGTCTGTTGTACTCGTGAGTGACATTATCGTATCCCCCATGGAATGGAAAGTAAGAAGGTATATGTGATATAATAATTACAAATTATAATAATTTTATAAATATCCAATAATTTTGTTAAATATAACATTATATTCATCCTTTAAATGTGGTGATGGAAAATGAATTACATCAGTTTTTGAGGCGGTAGTTCACCATATATAAGATCGACAGTTTTGTTTCCCATTTAATAGAACTAGAGATAAATATGGGTTATTAAATTAACATAATAAAAAATAATTAGATATTATATATTTTTTCTATTATATTATCATATTTTAATAATGTTTTAAGTAGGAGGAATAATAAATAAAACAAATAAGTATGTTTAATAATTTTACCTCTTCTTCAGAGAGCCTCTTTATGTTTATACTGAAAGCCTTATTAGGAGGGATTCCTGGTCAAAATAAATCCAATAGGATGTGGTTATGTAATTAATTAAGTTATATTGGTATTTATTTCAATAACCAAATGGTTTTTTAAGTGTTAATATGGGATTATAGGTGGTGGAATTTTATAAGTGGGGGAGAGGACACACATGAATTTTTTAAAAGATAAAGTGATACCCGTGTTTTTATCATGTCAGAAGCCTAAAAAATGGTTCATTATCAAACATTGGAGATTATAGAGTCTATGTAAGGATATAAAATGCGTTTCTTATAATTTTTTATGTTATTTTAACCCTTATCTTCTAAGTTTAACTCCCCCTGGGTAAATCTATTTTTACCTTAACGACAGTAACTAATTTTTATTATTTTCATTATTCATTATGGTCAAAAATTTAGATGACCATATTATATAATATAAATTATAATTATTATAAATATTCAATCCTTTTTTACAATTTAAATTCATATAAGTGGTGTAATTTTATTTAAAATTAAACTGTAGACGAGACGAAAGAGCAATTTTCTAAAGATAAAATTATCATAAGTATAGAATGTTTTAATATAAAAATTAAATATTAAATTAATTACAATAAACTAAACTAGTTAAAATTTAATATAATTGAACTGATTTTATTTTAAAACTAATTTAAAATATGATTTAACTTAGTAAATAATTTAAATGAAAAGGGAATTTTCAATAAAAACATTATTTTTCACTATTCATCAAAAAAATATTCTTTCCAGAAAATTATAAATAATTCACTCAAAGATAATTTTGAAATATATATTTCAAAAATAAAGGTAATTTTTTTCAAATAAATTTTATTAAGTCAGTAAAAATTAATTTTAAATTATGTGGGAAAAGCTCAAATAAACTGCCTTTTAGAAAAATATAGTTTTTTAGAAAATGTTTCTTTTTCATTTAAATGAATATTAATTTATTTATAATAAATAGATAACCATTAAATTTATTTTATACATTTTTAAAAAAAATATTTTTATAATTTATTCATTATTATTCATACCTTTCATCTTAATAGCTGGGTTATAATGGTCATGTTTAAATAATAATATTTTAATAAACTATCATTTTTTGTTTAAACTCAGTGTTGCATACATTTCAAGCTAACGAAGAGATTTAATTTATTTAAAAATAAATATATCATAAATTATTAGGGGGTTATATTCTCTTACAATATTTTCATTGTGTGTTATACATGATTTCAAACACGATGTTCCATTTTAAAATCTCTAGGTATTACATTATACCCCCTTGAATAAATTACATCCTCACAATTTAATATTGATCCTGGTAATCAAGTGTATTGCATTTGAAAATACCTTTATTGGAAACCCACATCATAAAGGGGGTTAATAAAACATCCACTTTATAATAAAAAATGGAATTATTAATTTGATCCATAATAACACAAAACTAAGTTTCCAAGTAGGAGAACATTGGTGGGAAATGAAAACATAAACATGAAAGAGAATAATAACACCCAAGTATTAATAGATAATGATAGAGAAAATGTTCATGAGAAAGTTAACCACCAAAAAACCATAAATCTGTAATGATTTAAAATTACATTTATTCAATAGAAATGAAATTAATAGGAAAAAAAATTTGTCTCAATATGATTTTCCTAAAGTTGAGGTATTTTTTTATCATTATGATAGAGAACCAGAAAATACAATTACAATTTTTATCCTTTAATTTTTCTTTGATCAATTACTACTTCATATCTTACTCTAATAAATGAATATCCAATGGTAATTTTTATGCCTGAAGCACTAAAATTAACATTTAACATATCCTTATCTCAATAAAATAATGAAAATTCATTCTTCATGCCTCTAGATATTTTACAATATCAAAATGGTTTGCACAAGTTATCCAATAACACCCAAAGTTAAACATAATCCATTCCATAAATGGTTAACCTTAAGGCTCATCCAAAATATGTCTGGACAAATTAAAATTCCAAAAATTTAAAAGTAAGGTCACAATGTCAACAGTATATTCCCTATAAAAAACAAAGTGGTTTTTAATGTCATATTCCAAATATGTGAATACCTTTATCTCTATAAAACCATAATGAAAACATGAATGCATACAAAAAAAATCTTAGGTTTTCGAATATATTATATAATCTATACTTGTAGTGAACTATGGAAAATATGACATAAACTATCAAACCTCTAACCAATTTTATGGTCACTAATACTATCCCATAAACATCTCATTATAATCTCTACATTGGGTACATATTAAGGGTTATCCTTCCTTGATCATGTGTATTACAAAAAGATCAAATTTCTATGTAATTGATAAAATACTTCTATAACATAATTCTTGAATCCAAAAACAATCACATTAATCATTCCACTTCATCTGTGGTAATATCATAATCTTGACCATGATCCCTTATCTTATTTTGAAGTATATTCCCTTGAATCTTATGGAACTAATTTACATAGTGCCCCATATCCTAACGGTTGAAGCATTGAACATTATAAATTTCTTTTTTTCTCTTGAAATCATGATCATGGTTGAATTTCTATCTATAGGTGTAGAAAAATCCCATTCCCTTCAACCAAGTACCAGGTTTTTTCTTTCCACAATTATCACATAAGGAAAACCCTTATTTCCCTTCCTCCCCTTATCCATTTTTTCTCTATCATTCACTTATTCCATTTCTTCCCTTAGAATCCATAATAATTAGATAATTATTTATATATATTGATAGAAAATTATATTATGTCCTTGTGTGATGATAATTTTTGAGAGACTACTTCCCTTCAAAATATTGGATTAATCCCATAAAAGAAATAGTCATTATTACTCTTTAGATAACATGCATTGATATGGTTCCCATTCCTTCCACTAGGAACCATTTCTAAAAAAATTTATACACTATATTAGATCATAAAATTATAAAACATAATTTATAATCATAAAAACTAGCGAAACAATTAATGTAAATTGAAAATTTTATGCATGGCTTGTCTCATAATCATAAACATGGTTTCTATGGAAAAAATTTCAAATCATAAAAATATTTTCAAACCATTAAAATGCTTTATAAAGAAAATTTTAATTAACCCAATCATATCCCCTATTATTGTCAAACCAGGTGCGCAATAAGGCCCATTGTTTTGTACTAGGTAATTCTTGAGTCAAGACCGATGCACCTTTTTAGAGTTATTACCCCTAAGTACATCTATGTCAGAACCACATCCACTTGTAGTATCCAGATATGGATGTATTTATGTGAAAACAACATAATTTATACCTTACCGAAAATTTAGGATGTTATGTTATACTTAAAATTATCCTTAAAGTAATTCATAGGGTTATATTCCCTATTCTATGTTTTCTAAAATTTAATTCTCAAGGTTTTTACTAAAATCCCTCTAATAACAATTATAAAGACCTCAGACCTAGTAGCCCAGAGTCGGTGGTTACTTTATTAAATTGAAACTATATATAAGGTATTATATCCTAAAAAACCGAATATTTTTTAGTCTTGGTAAACTAGATACATACTTTAAATTCATATTACATTTTAAACATAAACTTTATAGTGTTTCATCTGTAAATTCCATTATTCCCGTTAGCATATCCCTGCATATCAATCAAAAAACACTACTTGGTATCCTATGTAAAATTAAACATAAGAAAGGGGTGATCTTAGATGCTCAGTACTAGTATAGATATAGTGGAATCTATCCTGAATAAATAATATTAATTAATATAGAAAGTTAAATAATTGAAACAAAATCTATTTAATCTATAAATTGAGCATAATATGGAAGAAATAAATAATGATCAAATAAATCTATATAAATCATCAAATGAGCATGAAATTTATCCATAGATATTCTAAATAATCAAATAATCACATGTACATTAATAAATAATCTCATAATGAGGGGATGTATAATGTTTAACATCAGAAAATATCAAGACCTTTCACAAGATAGTTTAAATCGGTTGGTAGAAACATGTCTAATTTGGTCAACTAAATTGTCTCATGAGAACTATCGATGCATCGAGGGGATATATATAATTGGGACCCACCTATCACTTACTAAGTCCAATTAATTTTTCATATTAAATGTATGAAACATAATCAACATAAACATTAATATAGAAAAACTAACATATGAAATGTTAATACTTACCCAAATAAAATGAACATAATCATAAATCATCCAGAATAATATGGTGAATATTAATAAAATTGTATATCCTCAGTCAAACTGATCATACACCATCAAAATAAATAATAAGTATGATATTAATACAAAATATCCCCAATATATCATAATTAAAATAAAGGTTTGATGTCATCGATGAATAAAAATACCATAAAAATGTCATTAAAAACATTCTTGAGGAAAATATCCTTTTCACTTTGAAAGTACCCTTTTAAAAAAAGTTCAAAAACATTTTGAAAAATAATCTTCTTTGAAAATAGCCATTAAAAATTTTTAAAATAATCTTTAAAATATTTATTGGTCTTGATGGTGTAAAAAAATTCATGTCATACACGTTAAAATAAATATTCTTTTCACATTTTCAGTAAAATAAAAAGGGACCTTGTTTCGAAAATGACATGAAGATTCATTTCAAAAAAAATTAAAAATTAAAAGAGGTAAAATCTAATTTAATAAATAATTTTTAAAATGTTCAAAACATTTTTGAAAACATTTTTATAAAACATGGATTTTGATGAAAAGGTATTTTCTACCAAAGAGAGAAATTAAGTTATATTTTCTTATAAACATTTTATAAATAATTTTATATATAAAAGGAGTGTAAAATGGTAATGTTAATTGAAAAATTTTATAAATAAACATATTATAATAAAATAGATTTATTTTATAAAATATTAATTGATTCTCTAAAGGGGACTTAAATAAAAACAATTCTGAATAATGATGAGATTATGAAATAAACCCTTACCACTTTAGTAACCTTTGAATCATAAGTAAAATGAAAGAAAAAAATCAAATGAAAATTTAAATACTATTAAGATAAATTGACTCATCATATAACATATCAAACGGTTCAGTATATACACCACACAAAGGAATAAGTGGTGAATATGGCATATGTCTCATGAAAGAAAAAGTGAGACGAGAAACCCTTACATGAGGTTTATCTTCATTTATATGTGTAAGAACCTCATGTGTAATAAATATAGGTTTACTAAAAATATATTAAAGAAAAATAATAATATATATCATACCATATATGTTTTACTTTTAGTCTTTTATCACCCATTTATTAACAATTCTTTGTTAAAATCATTGTTTCAGGTGATAATTGCTTCGTTTTTCATGTATGTTTTAGTTTGTTAATTTTGTTCCTTTTAATTTGAACATGGTTACATCATATAAAAAAATTTAATAATGATATAAATATCATATATATTAATTATATATGTTTTTAGAGAAAGATATTAAAGTTAGAGGTAGAAAATGAATTACATTATTCATGGAGATAGTAAATCGTACATACGCATGAACATTGTTTCCTTTTTTCTCAAAGTATGGAAAAAAATTAAAATAAATATTAATTAATATTTATAAAATAATTATTATGTAATATATAGATTTTATATTAATAAAATACATCCTTATTACCATCTATGTAAAAGTAAAATGAAAAAACATTTCACATCAATATGTGGAGGCGGTGGTCCACGTGTACGCACGAGCGACGTTATTTTTTTCCAAAAAAAATGGAAGGTAAGAAGTTAGATGTGATATTATATTTATATGATTATTTTTAGATCATAAATATCGCTTATATTAATTAAATTTAACCTTAATACATTTCATGTAAAGTGCAAGTGAAAAATGAATTTATTCGCTTCGCGAGAAGGTAGTATGTCGTACACACGAGCGCCTTTATCATATCCCCCATAGAATTGAAAGTAAGAAGTTATATATGATATAATAATTAAATAAGTATAATAATTTCATAAATATTATATAAATATGTTAAATACATCCTTATATTCATCCTTATAAGTTTGTGATGGAAAACGATTACATTGATTCACGAGGTGGTAGTCCACTTTACACATGATCGATAGTTTCATTTTCTATTTTATGGAAGTGGAGATGGACATGGGTTATGTAATTAAAATAATAAAATATAATTATATAGTATATAATGGTGTTATTATATTATCATATTTGAATAATGTTTGAATTATTTTTAAGAAGAAATAATACAAATACGTACATTTAAGAATTTTACCTCTTCTTTAGAGAGCCTCTTTAGGTTTATACCTAAGACCCTCTTAAAAGGGAATCCTAATAAAAATAATGACTATATGATTTTTAGAGGTAATTAAGGAATGGATTTTATCAGTTATTTTCTGAAACAAAGTTTTTTTTAAGTGTGAATAAGGGAATAGAGGGGGTGGCCTTTTATAAGTGGGGGAGAGGACACACATGTATTTTTTGAAAATATAAAGTGATATCTAAGTTTTTATCATTCTACAAGCCTCTGAAATGGGTCATTATAAATAATTATAGATTATAAGTTCAAAATATTTCCATTCAATTGGTTTTGGAAAATTTTTTAGTTAACTTTAATCCTTATCTTCTTAGTTTACCCCCCCCCCCCCCCCACCCTCGATAAACCCATTTTTACCTTAATCGAGGTGACTAATTTTTACTGTTTTCACTATGAATTATGGTAAAAAATTGTTTTGAAATTATTAAATAATATAAATTATTTTTATTACAAATATGGATTCCATTTTTTCTAAATTTAATTCACATAAGTGGTAGAATTCAATTTATAATTAAACTATAAATGCGACGAAATAACGGTTTTCCAAAGAGAAAAAAATTATAAGTGTATGATGTTTTAATATAAAAATTCAAAATTAAATTTATTTTAATGACCTAAATTATTTAATTTGTAATATAATTGAACTAATTTTATCTTAAAACAAATTATAAATATAATATAACTTTTTAAATAATTTAAATTAAAATGTAGTTTTCAATAAAAATCAGTATTTTTCACTATTCATCAAAAAATTAATATTTTCATAAAATTGAAAAAAATAACCAAAAGATAATTTTTACATATAGATTTAAAAAATGATTTTTTTTCAATTAATTTTTCTTAAATTGGAAAAAAATTATTTTAAATTATGTGTGGAAAGAGTGAATAAACTGCCCTTTAAAATAATATAATTTTTTAGAAAACATTTTTTTTCTTTCAAATGATTATTATATTATTTATAATCCATATACAACAATTAAATTTATTTTATACATGTTTAATATGTATAATTTTCATAATTTAGTTATTATTATTCATATCCATCATCTTAATGGATAGGTTATAATGGTCATGTTTAAATAATAAAATTTTAATAGAGTATCGTGTTTCTTTCAAACCTAATATTACGTGCATTGCAATCTATTTAAGTGGTTAAATTTATTTAAAAATAAATATATCATAAAATCTTAGGGTGTTAAATTATATTCTATTCTTGGTTTTTTTGTATCATACATTCTATCGAATATGATGTTTGTCTTTTAAAATCTCAGGGTGTTACAATTGTTGGCATGGATTACTAGTAATGTTGTTTGCAAACCATAAAATAGAGATTAGTTGTTCCATAAATTAAATTACCTACAATGATTAAAGATGAGGGTGTACATTGGGGTATGTTAGTATTGCTACCCCATGATTCTTTAGCTACTCTGGTATATTTTCACGCATCAAGTTAGTGGGGACAAAAAATAGTTATTTCTGAATAATGCTTCTTTCGTGTTGTTATACAACTACATGTAGATTTGGGAGAGAACCTATCCTAGGTAGATATTGAAATGGTTAATGATATATTTTAATCCTAAAGATTATATCCCATAAAAACACAATTTTGGGTGTTCTAATTAATGAGGATCACACCAAGTGGGAAGAGGCATACCTATAGAGGCAGTGGTAGAAATGGTTCCCATAGTTTCTTCTCCCTTACAGGTTGAATAAAGGTACAGGGGTGTGCATTGGATATAGATGAGTTAGGAATTTAAAATTTTTATCAATATATCAATTTAACTTTGTCTTCTCTGGTGATACATATCTCAGTATAAAATTTTAGGATACCGCATGAAGGAATTAATCATAAAAATAAATCAAACTATTACCTTATTGGATATGAAGGTGAGTTCAGTGACTGCCAATCGCTAGTGAACATTTCTAGAAGTAAAAAATGTAAAAACCCAATATATTTTATATACATTATTAAAAATCATATATGAACATAATAAATCTATATTCATGTGCTAGTACAAAGATCTGATGATGTCTTTGACATCTCAATGATCACCACAACACTGATCCCTTGATCCATAAAGAATAACTTTGATTGGTTTTTTCTCTCTCTAGTATATGGGTGAGATGAGAGATAGAATCTCAAATTCATGAAATCAATATTTATACAAATTATATCCTCCCCTAATTTATATATCAAGGTATAAAATACTTGGAAATGGATCCCTAGAGCCCAAACATTTATTACCCACTAAATAAGTTTTAAATGACCTTTTATAACCAATTAACAATTTCATAAATGTCGTTATTTTTTTATCACTTACTTGTAATATAATAAATATATTATATGATAAAAATTATCCATTAACTTGATTTTATATTCTCCTAAATATTAAATGAACCTTGAATATTAAAATAAAATTCTTTCATTAAATATTTTACCATATATTCACTTAAATACTAGTAAATAAATTAAATAAATAAATCCAAATACAATTATTCTATAATTAAATAATAATGATTTTATTTATTACTTGTTTAAAATTAAAACTAGGAAATATCTTAGACCCTATGGTGGTACCACCATGTTCTATACTTCTATTCATTTAGAATTGGCTAGCCTTTTTGAATGTGTTAAGTGTGTGACCCTCTGAGCCTTTATCTCTATAACAGTGAGTACCACTCAAAGACCATGAGAGAAATATAGAAACCCATAAAGACTCCTAAGTAGATAAGGAATTTCTATAGTAATTACAACCTCCTAGAAACACACTGTATGTAATTTAATATCTTTATCTCATTATTTATCATAAAACAGGATGCATACTTTATGTCATCATCCTTTCTTTATTTATTATTAATTGACCTAACTATATAGACTTAACTTTTTCTATAATGGACATGGATTTATAAATTTTACTATATTCTTAATCAAATAGGATCGATATATGACTTCCTTTCATAATTGAAAAAATCTATCTTGATCATTCAATCAATGTCATGCCACTAATGACGTGGACAACCCAAGATACCTTTCCATGACATAAATTTCATGGTTTTTTTATTTAATTAAAGTACATAATTAAATAGTATACACTTATAATAATCTCAGATATAGATAACAATACATTTTCTCATAAATAGTAACAACCAATGACACCAAAAAAGATGTAGTGTTCTTATTGGAGGGTTATCCCTCGTGATCTCATCAACTCGAGATCACCAAGTGCAAAATTCATGAGAAGAAGTCTCAATACTTATAATACCCAAGAACCCTATAGTGACACATCATCTATGTCTTTTAAAAATGATATTTCTAGACTATGGTACATAAGTTTATGATTACTATCATAGTTCTCTAGATTCTCATTATAGCATGGGAAATGCTATAACCTTTTGATATGAAAAAACATATGGAAATTACCATGTAAATATTGGAAGTAGAAATATCAACAATATTATGATAAGTATAAATCATGTATAACTCATTGTATACATGATATGGTAGTTGAAAATTACTATTCAAGTTGGATCTAAGGCACCCAATTTTACAAAACGCTCACTTTCACTAGAGCCAACTTGTAATGATCAACTTGTTAGCTCTGATATGATAAGATCATGTTTATGCTGAGTTATGGATTCTATCATGGCATCCTTCCTTCTTTTACAACATGAATACTCCATTATTTTCTAATTCACCTCCTTTAGTGATACTCCTCAAGTGATGATATCCCCAAGTATATTATTTTTTATTCTCTATCTAAAATCGACCTCTTAGTTAATACCATTATAATAGTCTTATCATAACTTATATTATGATAATAATTTACTTAATAGTTATGATTATAAGAAATATAAAAATTCATTATGTATTTTACACTACTTCTTTAGCTGTATCAGAATCCTCAATGAACTCAGTATTTGTAGTTATGGCTACCACTGGCTTGAATGAGCTTCTATTTCTCATTAACTTAACCTAACTATGATATTAGATCATATTGATCGAATGGATTTCTATTTTTTTTACCCTAGTGTCTCTTACTCTCCAAGTACTAGGAACATATCCATTTTACTCTCTCAATTAAATTTAGATAGTTCTGACAGCTTCTCGTGTAGTTCTCTTGGATTTTACTGATATTCACCTACCATAAAGTATATGTTGGAAATATCATATCTATTATATATCATGGAATATATGATTTATCCATCACATAAGAATATATAATTATACTTACCACTTTAATATCCTCATATGTCTCATACATGTCTTCTTGGAGAGATTTATGCCATGTGACATTAGTAATAATTCTCTCTCAGATTGTTCCAACTTGTATTTTTTCAAATACCATGTCAGCATGTGTACTTTAACTTAGTCTAAGTAACCCATTAGATCAAATTTAATAGATATATTTCACTATAACTTAGGTTTCTACTTTAAGTAAATATTTATAGAGTTAATTTCATTCTATCCTTAACTAAATGTAAGAATAAACAACTATTTTTTATATGTTATTAACATATTATACTGGAAAACAGTTGATCTCCCACTAATTTTTATAGACAAGTAGAAAAAATTCATTCCAAATGAATATTTTATGATATTTTATATTAATTAATTATATAATTTTATTTTATTAAGTTTCACCCTTATTTTAATTCTATGGTGTCAAAAAATATTTCCGGTAGTATCAAATAGATACTTTCTAAGAAAGGTGGTCTTGACATCCATTGAAAAATAAAATGATCATAGAAAATAGTTGTTATAAGAATAATTCTAATAGATTTAGGCATTATGACTTGGTATAAACAATAAATAATTATTCTTACCATGCTTGTACCACCCATGTATAGTTTATCTTGAATATCCACCAAGGTATTTACATCAATTGAATAAACTTACAAAATACAGAATTGATTTTGGTACATGGAATCCATTTACTAAATTGATATAAAATTTTCAATCATAGATTATTTCCATTTACTGGTTCTTTATAGGATCCATTATTCTCAATGAATAATTTGTCACCAGCCACAATGAATGTAAAACCACCACTATGTTCTTAACTTTCCTATACAGTATGTGTCTCTATAATATTCATTTTCTACAATATCTTATGGAACTTATTATAATGATAGCTATTTTTTTCTTTATCCTTGACTTAACCTATTAAACCTTTCTCCTAATGTCTCAAATAGATATTTTCACCCTTTTATAAAAATATATTCAATCACTTGTCTATATATTTTATATCATATAGATTTATATAATATCATATATGAACTTTAGGATACTAACATAGATACACTTTCTGTTTTTCTTGATGCTTTTTTTCTTATATTCTCAACTAGATATTTAAATATAAACATGTATTAATTTTACATAATGGATTTATATCATGATATAAATAATAGATACCCATTTTTTACTATATTTGGAATATTGTTATGAGATAACATTAATATTTGTGAATCATGTCTCAAAAAAATAATGGAAGATTTTATAATGCATATGATTCTCGTCATTGGTTATCCTTTTACTAACAGCATCACTCTGATGTGTATTAGGAAATGAAAATTTAATAATTAGCCCATTCTAAATTTTAATTATCAATGTTTTCATGTATCCTACATCCAAACATCATAGATTTGATGTGTATAAGGAAATGTTAGTTTAGGAATAAATCCACTCTATTTTTTCATAGTCAATGAATGCTTGGTCAAGATATTATTCATCATACATACCCAAAGTAACTCATATATTCAAACCATGCATATTCCACAATTCACTTTTAAATTCCTTAAAACTCTTAAAGTAATCTCATGAAGTATATGAATTTACCTCTAGCTTAACCTTGGAATAATTCACACTCTCTTTCTAAACAAATTATAAAAGATTTTTGGATTACCTTTATTTCTAAAGGTTTATTTATCTAAAAAAATATAATTAAGTGTGTTGATAATACCTAATGTCTTTAAATCCAAATAAACTAAAAATTTATGATGGGTATATCCTTGAAAACTACTTATTTTTACTATACAAATAATTATTATTCCATAACTAGGTATAACTGAATCTTACATTTTATACTCATTAGGCATTTCAAATGATTTAGGCATTAATAAACTATTATTTGAATATGAGACACCATAAAAACATTCATTATATAAATGGAATAATGTTTCCTTATGTACAATAGAAATTATAGATAAAATTTTTTGTAATAATTAACAAAAGTTCAACTGTAATCAATGATCTTGGAAATTAGAAGCTGTATAATTCTTACTATTGACATAGGAATCACCCTTTCTCAACTACATGGATAATTCAACTCATTTATTGTAATGTTTCTATACTTACTTGGTTATTGTATTTTTATTCAAATGAGTGAAACACAATCATTATCTAATACACAAAAAGTATAACAGAAACATCTCATTTAATGATGATTATAATTAAGTTGAAACCTTTTCTTACTTATACTTAAATTCATTTCATTTTATCTTCCATAGACATATCTCATGACATGTGTAGCAAATAACCTCTTTCATGATAGTATACCTCTTTTATTTAAATGATGTTTCAAATATTCCTTCGGAATCACTCTTGACATTGGCCTTTTCACTTTTTTATTTCATCTTGTTCTCCATAATAACTAAAGATTAATTTTTCTTTAAGTTTTTATTTTTTTGTAAAACCTTACCCAAAAGGTAATGAATCATTTTCTTCATATGGTCCATTTTATAATCTTAAATGAAACTAGAGTAATTTGGGTGATAAGGATATAAGAATGGGATATATTGAAATATCATGATCCATATTTCAATTTACATGTATTCAGTGTAATAATCATCTCATCTATATCTCACTTAACTTTCTCTTTATAGGCTTCTCATAGATGATATAACATGTTAAACCGTACATGTCCTGGTTTTTTTTACACAAAAATTAGTCATTGATGATATAAATTTATGTAAACACAAAATGAATTATACATGAGTCTTTTTTAATCATATTTTTAACCCTTGATTCTTGAAGATGGTCAATGGGTAGTGGGGAACTAGGCACATATAATCTCCTATCACATCATAGTACTTTTCTTAATCTCCTGTACTAAACTTATAAATTGTTTTTGGTTATAAAATGTTATTTTTATAGAATTAATCATAGTAAAAATAATTATTCACTTACTATTTTCTAGAAAATAAAATTTTAATAGATTAATACTTTATCTAGATTACTTATTAGACATTACCATTTAATTTAATAATTAAATATATCTCACTATTTTATCAAACCCTAGTGACCTCACAACTAATTTCTAAATACTCAGTCACTTGAGTATTCTAGTGGAATGTATCCCCAAAACCTCTCCTTGTAGTCTATGTTATGGCCACACCAATACTCAGATATTTTTAAGGTAGTTGTTTTACTATCTAACCCCATTAACTTGTAGTTCCTTGAACTGTTGAGTGAATTCTAAACTTCTTGGAATTGTAACCTTTATTTACTTAACAATTCTACTCTAAAGATGCAAAAATCTAGCAATAGTTATTAATTTGTTGCCAACTTTACTTAAGTTTAACCATCACTCTCATAAGAACTCCTCAATAGTAGTAGGTACCCTCAACTAGGACTGATGAGAACCTCATACACCTCATTTTATTTAAATTCAAGTGACATAAGGTGTTGAGACTTAATATTTCTTTGAGGTTTTTTATTATTTATTAATGAATGAAATGATTTTATATTTGATATTCTCATACTAATTAATCACACTCACAAATTTATAAAGCATTATATAGAAAAATATCATCATGTTTTAATATATACATTTTAGTTTATGATTTTATGTGATTGTGTAAACTATCATATTCAAAAAAACATTAATAAACCATGCATAAATTAAATAAACAATGTAATTGATCTTGAAAATTTACTATTGGAATATATATTTAATGTAAATGGATCAACCATGACCCTATGGGGTTGAATACCTGATTCACGTAACTCATATTGTAGCTCATACCCCTATCCAATGTAATCGTGTCTTGTCTGAAATATTTACTTGTATCAATAAGGTTACATATTATAACATAATCAACATTATATATAACTACCCAATAATGTACGATGTACATGTATAATTATACATATAGATGTGCAGGACCTTATACATATAAATCAAGAAAAGGAGATGCAATGACCGTTAAAAAATAAATTAATTACTACATACATTGCAAGCATTAAAATAATTAAATTAAATAAATTGAAATAAAAACATACATTGGATGTTCGATGATCAAGATCAATATTCAAGTATTAAACATGTGATATAAAATTAATTTTTTAATAAATTATACTTGAGGGAATTTTAAATTAATTAAAATAATTTTATCTAATTTAATTCATTAAATTGTAATTGTACGGTCCCTAGAAAAATTTTAACACATTGAAAAAATGTTTAATTTTTGAATCTTTTTTAAATTTTTCAGGGCCTTGGGTGGCCTGGAAACCCCATAAAAGGGGTTATGGGCCTTGTATGGGACTTAATAGGTTGGGCGGGTCAGAAAGGTCCCAATATGGTTCAGCTATTGGACTGGCTAGTAGGAGGTATCCTGTGTGACTATGCATGAGGTAGGTGGAGGAGGGAGGTGGCTACGATTTTTGCCTCCATTCTGCTTATAAAAAAATTATAAATAGTCACTTGTACCACATAGTATGGGTCTTATGAAATCATTTACCCTTTTTTGTGACTCAATTGATTAAAGGTGGTATAAAAAGCCTCCCTTACATTCACTTTTTTTTTGTATAACACTGGATAGCCCCCCACCTCCATTTTTAATATTTTGTTTCTTATTTTGTTTCTTTACCAAACCATATGACCAACCACCCCTTAATTTTTTAAAAAAAATTATGTTTTTATTATATATTTCCAAGCTTATGGGTTTTAGTATTTTGGAAAAAAATCCAATTCCACAATTTTTTGGAATGAACCCCGAACAGAAAATATTATTCTAGTCATCGAAATCCTGGGGTTCACTAGGGAAAAAACATTAGTGACCACTTCAAGGTAAAATAACATGTGTGTGTGTTATTAATTTTAAAACCACAACAATATTGGTTTTGATCTAATTAAAAATTTTGGATAGTCATAACTTCATCTAGAATTTGATCAAACCTCTATTTGTTTAAAAATTAATCATCGCCAACCACCTAAAAAAATAACATATATTATTATATGTTCTTAAATTATTAATTACCCACAAACACCAAATTTTATCCAATTTAAAAACCTTTTATAGTCATGAATTGGCTATATTAAATCAAATCAAATCCTTTTTGGGTACAATAGGACTGTTAAAACACCCACTATATGATTTTAATGCAAATATAATTTTTCATTAGCTTAAACATTCATGTGATCACTTTGATTATAATTGAAGTAACTAGAGAATGTGGAAGAAGTATATGAACTAGATATTAAAAAAATTATAACTGAATCGATGTAACTACGTCGTCTCTGGTGATTTTCAACCCGGTATGAAAGATGAGGATCCCACATGAATGAATTAATCATAAAAAATAAGTTGAATTGTTTCCTCATTAGATATGAATACATGTTTGACAACTACCCACTACTAGAAAATTTTTATCAATAGAACTAACATCGGATCCCTATAGATCATCCAAATTAACTTTAAAAGTCTATGGAAACATTGATCATCAATATCTGGGTGCTATCATAGATATCCAATGATGCATTCTATGTCCATATTATCACTGCAATGTTGATCCTTAGATATTTTAATATGAACATGGATCAATCACTTGGATTGTCTTCTTATAACTAAGATATAGGAGATATGAGATAGAGTCTCTAAAATTCAATTAATGAATAGTGCACCAAATGAGAATCTCCTATCACTTATATAGAGAGGTATAAAATACTCGAAAATGGATCCCTGGACTTCAAACATTTATTACACACTAAATAAGTTATAAATAACATATTATGAACAATTAACTATATCATAAACATCATTAATATTTTTATCACTTATATTTAATATCATAAATATATAACATTATAAAAATGAGTCATTAAGTTAACTTGATATTCAATTAAATATTAAAAAAATCATTAATATTAAAATAATATTTGTTAATTAAATATTTTCCCATGTATAATCTTAAATACTAATAAATTCATTAAATAAATAAATTCAATTACAATTATTATATACTTTAATAATAATGAATTTCTTTATTAATTTTTGATCATTAAAAACTTGGACATATCTAAGATCGTGTGGTGGGGTCCACTATGTCCTATGATCCTATTCATTTAGAATAGGCCATATTGTTTTAATATGCTAAGTGTGTAACCCCCAATACCCTTATCTTGATAGTAGTGAATATCACTCACAAACCATGAGTGGAGTCTAGAAACCCATCAAGTCCAATAAGAAGATAAGGAATAGCCATAGCAACAAAAATATTTTATGAACACACATCCTGTAATATAATCTATTTATTTAATGATATCTCATAAAGTAGGATGAACAATTTGTGTCATCATCCTTTATTTATTTATTATTTATTGACCTAACTAAATAGACTTGCCTTCTTCTACCATAAGCATAGATTTATCAAAGGTTATACCATCCTAATCAACTAGGCCTAAGATATCACATCCTTTTAGAAGTGAAAATTTTTATATTGATCATTCAATCAATATCATACCACTAATGATGTGCCCATTGAAAGTTACAACACCATGACATAAATTTCATGGTTTCCATCTCACATTAAATTATGTAATAAAATAGTGTACACTTATAATAATATCAATTTGATAGATCAACACTTATTATCATAAATAGGAATAACCAATTATACCCAAAACATGTGATGTTCCTATTAGTGGTTTAGACTTCATGATATCATAAACTCGATATCATAAAGTGAATACTTTAGGAGAATAAGTCTCAATGATTATGATCCCTATAACATAATAGTCACATGTCATATGTGTCCTATTAACATGATGTTTCAATACCACACGATATAATTTTAATATTTCTATCATGGTATCTCTAGGTTATCATTATAGCTTGGTAACTACTATAACCTTTTGATATGAAAAATAATATTTTGAAATTGACATGTAAATAGTGGAAACAAAAATATCAACACTATTATGATAACTGTGTATCATTCATAACTCAATGTATACATGATATGGTAACCAAAAATTACTTTTTATGTTGGGTCTAGGGAACCCACTTTTATAGTGAAACTCCTAGGGGAGGTCCAACAGGAGGGTAGATACTCCCAGGGAAATGACCCTAGGAGAAGGGTGAAGCTTCTAAGGTGGATTTAAGAGAACCTATCATGGATCCAGGGAAGAAACTATTCTATGTAGTGTACCTATAGTATGATGCGATGTTCCCAAATACTTGGGTGCACTGGGATATTTTATGGCATTTCAACTCCTCTTGGGGAATATGCTAGTAACTTCAAAGGGCTGGGATATATCTTCCTAGGTTAAGACATGTCAGGGGTATCTTCTTGGATCCATGGATAGAGGTAATTTTTTACCTATATAATATGTATAATTTTATCCATTCTCATGGAATGTAACATCCCTTGACCAATCGAGTGTAGATTTTTTTGGACATTCTCTCTCTCAGAGATCTATCGAGGAGTGGAATGACCGAAGGAACAATAAGGGGGAATCAGTTAATAATAATTACTAAGGGAGTGATGCATATCCAGAATCCATTGATAGATAATACCTTTTCATTTATGAGTAAAGTCCCTAAGTTTGGTGGGCTTGAGATGATTTTCACTTTTGGGTTTTATGACTCATAACCTTTTGAATTACATGGGGATCAAAAAGTGTAGAAGAGGGAGATATTCATGATGAATATATAAGGGAAGATGATCAGACCTAGATCCATGAATAGGTGATAGTAGAAAATCCCTCTAATGTTGTAGTCATAGGTGTCGAACCTTTCACCAATGAGGTAACACCTATGGTTGATGTTATGACTCAGCTACCCTGGCTACTAGATAGTGACTCTTAATCATCCCTTTGATTTTGGGTTATACTATTGATATTTTATTCTAACACATTTTCTTATTCATAGTATAAAAAGTAAGTATAACTACAGGGAAACCTCTAGTGATCAATGAATCTCAATTTTTTATGGAAATAAAATCATTGGTAAATCCTATATTGAGTGCCTCAAAGATCTATTTATTTTCTAGCATGGTGGTTGAATTCATACATAGGCCAATGGATAAAGTTGATCCTAGCATCATTCTCAAGGAAGCTACCCTTAAATGAACTTGGTGATTCAACCTTGACACTATTTACACCATTTGTATGTCTCTTCTACTAGTTCACTTTTTTTCAACCATGACCTGGATTTTACTAACATTCATCCCAATATAAGTGATTCTTATGTTAGGGAACCAACCACCTAAGGTAATTCCTAATCATGAAAATACCATAACTAATGTGGCTATAACTAGAGTTGGGCCCTCGGTGAGGGTAACTGATGATTCTATGACAGTCGAGTTGACCCTCGAGGTGCCATTCCCTGAGGAGGCCGTTGATATCCCTAGGGTGATCCTATCTTAGGGAGATGAGGTGGTGGGAAGGATTTCATCATCCAGGGTCAGTGATAGAACCATTGAATCTGTTTAAGAGGTTTCCTTGGGTGAGTCACATGTTGCGACCGAATCCAAGGAGGCACCACTCATAGAAATCAAAAATCCAGTACCTCATGCAGTAGGTGAGTTGGAATAGGAAGCCTCCATATAGGAGGTTGAAGAGGTTCTCCTCTAGGACTTTTACTTTAGCCATAAATTTCCTAAGAGTGATCCTACTATAGATATTCTTCTATAATTTCTATAATATGTTCCTACTTTGGAATAAATGGATGATCTAAGGTCATATGTGGCTAAGTATAATCGGGTAAGTTGATACATATCATGGAGAAGTGTTTGAAACTTAATCAACCACACATCATTGGGAACGTTTTTATGTCATATGGGATCCCTACACCCTTGGTTGATGAACCTAGGTATTGGAAGAGTGGACTACCATACACTCCATACCCTAGTTTGGGATTTACAAATTTAATGGGTGTATATGGACTAAAAACATCTTTGAATTTTCTAGTATGAATCCTCATATTAAAGTTTTTTTACTCTCTGAGTGGATGAGAAGGAATTTTCCCAACTAAAAGATCATGTGCATATGTAGTGGGTCATTATTTATACTATATAGGAGATGATTTGTCACCTTGATGCTCATAAACTATTAGATATTCTGAGATATCACATAATATATCCTAAATAATGTAATGTAATGATATAAAATTCAGGATCCATGTGATGATGGATGAAGTGAATCATTGTCCAGAGGAGGAACTCTTGGAACAAGCTAGGATGTGTGGCATAATGGAATTGAATCATCAAAGGCTATCCAAGATCAGTCAATCCATATCACATTCCATGACGTAGGGTATTTTTTTCTCATAAGGGTGAGGATCCTCTATGGATGACCTTCTCTATTTCTGGTTTTTTATTTTAAAAGTGATAAAATTGTTTTTTGTATCAATTCCATATGATTTTTTATTGAATCTAAATCATATTAACAATACAACCAACTATAAATCTCTAATCCCTTCTGACTCATAATCAATGTGAAAAACAAGATACCATTAGAATACTTATCACTTATATGACTTTCGGATCAGGGGTAAAGGTTAGGGATTATAATATTACATTGATAACCTTTGAGACCAATGGATTTGGGAACTGGGATGGTTTGATTCTAGGGGTTTGATATTCCCTTGAGGATTTTTATTGAAGAATTAAGGTAGGTTGGTTGAGTATAACCACTGACTATGTTCAAAACATTGGTTCCATGACCATTATACTGAATATTTGTCTTTATAGGACTGTAAACTGGATGGGGTGAGCCTATTTTAGCCATGTTTTATTTCCATAAGGGGTCTCATTCAGAGATTATGGAGGTGGATCATATGGTTTGTGTTCCTTAGACAAGTGGAAAGCCTATTTTGGTCATATGCCTTCACTAAAAAGGAGCATGTTTGGACATGAAGGATGGATGTTGATCCAAATAAATGGAGTAAAAAAATTTCCAATGTAGGAGAAGGGTGTTTAAGAATAATTAAAGCACTCTTAAGGTTTTTCCCTTGTGAATTCATCATACTGATGGTAGCATACAAAATAGGAAGAAATCATGCAAGCCAGTGGGGAAAATGAAAATTCAAATCAAGTGAAATTCATGAGAGTGAGACTCGATAATGCTTTAAGAAGAAGGGAAAATGTCTACAAATTATCTTAATTTAATGTTGTGTAGATTTAACCAAGGGGGATTTCTTTTAGGTTCATGTATCTAGGACCATGAAGATGTAATATTGGTGGATGAGGTAAAGAAAACCTTATGTGAGTGGGATGACCCTAGGTGGATCCAATGTCAGCACAAGAAATCTCACTAGTGGGGAGGAAGTTCATGATTGGTCATAAGCCAAAAGTTCTATATTTTACTACATATCTCGTTCATGGGAATCAAGTTACACATAGTTTTAAAAGATGGTGTGGTGGGTGACCATCACCAAAAATAGAGGTTATCTCAGGTGATGGTTAGATCATAATGCATTTTTACATCATGTGATATGGATATAAACCATGCATTTTATCATAATGTGTCAAGAAAATTGGGATTTTAGTTTAATGTTATATAGTGAGGATGAAAAGGAGGGTGAATGGGTGAAGAGTTAGCTCTAACTTGTTCCTAAACCAGTGGGTTCTGTGAGAACATTTGGGTTTTTTCCTGGGCCAAATGAAGAATTCCATAAGCTTTGTACCTTTTCCATTTGTTCCTTTTTTTTAAATCATAGGGAATACTTAAATACTGAATTTTTTTAGGCTTCCCTTTGTGTGTTTTCAACCTAAAAGGAATTTTTTCTTCTTACCTTCGGGTAGTTTGTGGTCATTCTAGTCGGACTATAACCATGATAGGAAATCTTATATAGCACAAAAGGTAATATATAACTGATTTGAATGGAGGGAATGAGAGTCCAAATTCCATAAAAACATCACTGAGGTAGGGCACACACAATTTAAGGTTGTAATTCTTAGACCACTTCTATCTGAGCATCAAACCTTCTTGGTGTGCAAGGAGGAACTAAAGTTTGATAAAGGAACTATAAGTGCCAAAACAATGCATGAAATATGGTTGAATTTTTGTTGAGTTTTAGATAATGGGTCTAAGAATCTATAAGTGTTTTGTAAAATGGTAATAAATCCACATGTAATTCTTAAAGGTGGTTTGGTAAGAGACTAGCACTGGGATAAGCAGTATCCTCTTAGATGAGGGGAAAAGTGTCACATAATTTTCTATCATTTGAGGGGGACTCTACTATATAGTTTAACATAATATAGTTAGGATTGAACAAAGGTGGATATTATTCTATAAAGAACCAAAGTAAATGTAAACCATATGTTTATTGAGGGAAAGGGTTCCATATTCATATAGTTTAAAGTAATAATGTTTAGACCAGATGGGGTGAAACGTCCCATTTAGCTAGAGTGAATCATACCTAATGTGAATGGGAGGGCCCAAGTGGGGCCTAACAAGATTTTCACTGAGAAAGGTGATCCCATATGAATAAGGGTACACATTATAATTTCATATGTGTGTACCATTGACCATAGTTTATGAACCTGGTTCTTGGGATAAATGGGGTTGCTTTCAGTTTAAGGTCATTGAGCTCATACTAAAGGGTGGGGTGTTCTGGAATAGTTTATATGGTATTAAAGAGAGTATGAACCCAATTTGAGTGGTTTTCAAGGAGGTATTACACCAAACAAATCTATCTGTAATAAGTTATAAACATTTTAAGGTCGTGATGTTTAGACCCTTGGGATTCCCTACTTGGGAACATTTTTTTGTCTCAACCATACTGGGGACCAATACTCTCAATCCCATGTGATCTATGCTCGGTGTGGGAAAAATGAGTGGTGAGGAAATTGCCCTATCACATAGAGTACACAATAGGGGGAAATATAATCTGACTTTGGAGGGTCCCAATGACACTTACTTTCATAATCAACATGCATGAATGCATGTAGAGGTAACAACAAGGGTGTTAAAACTCAAATAGAAATAATAGAGGTGGAATATCTATAAATAATGACTTCCTATATCTAAATCACAAAAAGGGAATGACCAATGAGTGGGGAATGACTATTGAACACGTTCTAAACATAAGTTAAACAACTGTGTTAGTCAATAATAGGGTGAAAAAATAATGGATCGACCATTGAACATGTTCAAAACATGAGGACCATCACTTATCATAATAATTCTTTCATGGTGTGTGTCCTAGACGGGAAGTGAACATATTTTTCCATTTTTTATCACCATAGGGGATACTGTTCAGATATGGAGGTTGATAATGATCTAAATTGATGAAGGCTCTAAGTTTGAAGGTAAATGTGAGGGGATGTTTGAGGAGAGTTAAACACTCTGTGAGCTATGCCATAGAGTTATTTGGAACATTGAATGGGTGTATTGGTGAGTAAGAGATGAACATGTTCTCGAGGGTAAAATCCCTTAAGTATGTTAGTTGATGGGTTGGGACTAGGATTCAAGATATGGGCATCTCTACATGTCCCGTGAAATAGGAATTAATCTATACATATTTCTAGAGAGTGGTGAATTAGGAGACCAACACTAAAAGGGGAGTTCCTCCTAGATGAGGGTCAGAGCATCATACAATTTTACATCATGAGATAAGAACATGGATCGTGTAGTTTAATATCTTTTGGTATGGATGTTAGACACATATTTTAATTTCATATGATGATGATGAGGTGTCATATAGTATAACATATTGTGACATAGACATTGTCATGTATTTTAACATCATGTGACCATAGAATTATCCTATAGTTTAACATCATGCAACCAAGATGTGTGACAGACAGTTTAACATCTTGTGACTATGAAATTGTCCTATAGGTTAATTCCATGTGACCAAGATGGTGTAATGAATTTTAACAGCTTGTAATAGGGAATTTATTTTTCATTTTAACTTTATGCAACCAAGATGTGTGAAACATAGTTTAATGTATTGTGACTGGGATATCTTCTTATAGTGTAACATCATACGATTAGAAAATTTTATCATAATTTAATTTCATGCATCTAGTACATGCAAAACAGTTGTGCAAAGTACCATTTGAGTAACCTATAATTATAGGGAGGTGTGATATTCTCTCCATCCATAGTGATTAATGAGTATTCACCATTAGAGTAGACCTTATGAATGATGAAAGGTTCTTCCCATTTAGGCTCAAACTTTGGTGGATTATTTAAAGGTACCATCGATACATTTAATTCCAATACCATGTATCCCTGAAATAAAGATCAAGGGTGAACCTTTTTGTTAAATTCATACTCCACCCATTCCTAGTGAACTTTTAGTTTGTGCAACACTTAGATCATTATCCCATCAAGGGATTCCAATTAGGCTAAGTAGACCTCATATCTCTTTTATGGTGTATTTAGATTATAAATAGCCATATAAAGAAATGGAGGATGAATATATATGGGTAATACTACCTTTGTCCCATATACTATAGATTATGGGGTTTTTTGGGTGGAATTATGGGTCATCATCCGATATGTCCATAGGGAATTTGTGATATTTTTGGACCAAATATTTTTTTTACCCACCATATTCTATAGGATGTTAGATAGAGTTGTATTTAATGCCTTGATCTACCCATTTACTTTTTCATGGTAGTGGGAAGTATGATTGGACTGAACATTTTACTTAACATATATTCTTTAATTCTACCTCCCAAATGTTTATACTATTGTCTTTGAGAATAATATGTTGAATCTAAAATCAATGAATGATGTGGGATTTCAAAAATTCAATCATAAATCAGGTCTTGACCTCTTTTATTGGGATGAACTTTACCTACTTTAAGAAATAATTGGTGTCATATAGTATGAGCATATACTATTGAGCTATCATTAGAGGATATGGTCCCACAAAATCAAGTCCCCATACGAAAAAGGTCTATGAGTACTTATTGGTGTAGAGGACATCTACGGGTTGATGAATGGAGTTGGAATGGATCTATAATTCATGACACTTATGGGTGAACTAAATTTATTCATGGACCATGGTGGTCCAAAACTACCCCAATATTTGGATCTGGTGAGAGATCTCCAACCCTACTTAATGGGCCCCACATGAACCAGTGTGAAATTCTTGAAGGAATTAGGGGACCTCTTTCCCTTGGAAGTAATAAAGGAGTATGACATCAAATAAACATATGTATATAACTTTATCTAAGTTGGGGGTTTTCCTAAGGGTAAAATTCAATGTGCATCAATAGATTTTCTCACAGTTGGCTTGGTCTGAAAGGAGGGTCCCATGTTGGAGGTACTCAATGAATGGATTCATCCATTTTGGTGTTTCCTCTATCAAAAGGTCATTTTTAGGTTTTATTGAGGAAGTTACAATGGAAATTTGGTTAACCTACTAGTCTTATTCATTATAATTAATGAGGTAGAAAACTCTATGATGTGTCATGTGAATGACTAGATCATCTTGGTTGGGCTCTATGAGGGACACAGATAAGATTTATAAAGCATATACAAAGTCATTCTAGGATCGGGTAACATGATTCACTTTCATTCTAGAAGGTAATTGGGCCATCATCTCACAAGTATGCTCCATCAAGGGTATGATCTATTATTTTCTAACCACATGGTCACCATTGATCTACTTAATGACCAGCTCTGAATCATCCTTCACATGTAGCTATGGAACCTCAATTTCTGGATCCAACATGATACATGTGATTAGTGAATGGTACTCAGCGTCATTTTTGGAACATCCTTTTGAAAAAAAAATAATGAGTATAGTGTGAGGGCCTATGTAAGAGTAATGAAGAGAATCCCCAAGACAAACCTATTGAATTTAAAGTTATTGATTCTTCTTTTAGTCAGGATCTGGGAGGCACCATCAAAATACATCTTCTATTATGGCATGACCTGATCGAAGGAAAGGATAGATTCATCTAGGAAGTTGACATCTAAGGGAATATCCTCATAATTCGGATACACGGAAAAGAAATTTTCTAGTTATTATCCCTTGACATCTTTCTAGGTAATAAAACTGATGTATAACTACTTCATAATTACTTCCCACTACACCAATAATTTATTCAATAATAGCGGTTGAAGATATACTTCAGCGAGTTTACATAAGATACTAGCTATATCTCATGATTTCGTAGGTAGTTCCACAGTTTCTAACCCATGAATACCAGGGCATGGAAACTCTTATTGATGGTAGAATATCTAGTCTTAATATCTATAAGTATGTTACTAAGATAGTATAGACTATTCTTCTTGAATTTTTCCTTCTTCTGAGATAGGAGGGCACCAATGGACTGTTCTATGGTAGTGACATAAAGGAGTATAGTCTTCCCTAGTATGTGTGGAATCAGAAATAGAGGATGTAGTAGATATTAATTAATGTCATCAAATGTGGCCTATAATTCCTTATCCCACTAATAAGAAATTCCCTTCTTCTTAATCTTTAAGAAGGGATTACATTTTTCAATTAGGTTGGTGAAAAAATATAATTTATAGACTATATAGACCTAAAGGCCTTGAAATCCCAAAGATCGAGTGGAGGAGGCATTTAGTTGATGTAATTGATCTTTTATAGATTTATCTTGATGCCTATATACCCAAAAATTAATATGAGTAACTTGGAATAGGTGTCCCAAAAATTTACACTTTAGGGGGTTCATTTTTAGGTTATGAAAGTAGAAGAGTTCAAACCCTTTCTCAAGATCTTTTAAATGGTCCTGACACTGGTGATATTTAACAACTAAATCATACACATATTACTCCACCAGTTTCCATATGTGTGGATTGAATATACAATTGTGTGTCATTCTGATAACTAGATCCATCATTTTTCAATCCAAAAAACATCACTCGGTAACAAAAGGTTCCCTAATTCACCATAAAATGAGTGGATTATTTGTCTTCAAGGGCCATCCAGATTTTATTATACCCATAATAATCATGTAAAAATCATGTAATTCAAAAGTAATTTTGATCAATAGATCTATCACTATGATAGAAAAATAAACCTTTGGGAAATGGATATTGAGGTCCTCAAAGTCAATAAAGACTCTGATCTATCCATTCTTCATCCTAAAGAGGGTGATTTTGGCCATCTATTTGTGGTATTGGAATTCTATAGTGTATTTTTCCTTGATGATCTTATAAACTTCGGCCTCAACTATGGAACCATGGGATGGGTGCATCTTTCTAAGAGCATGTTTGAACCCACGATGTCCAATAAGGAGATCAAGGTGGTGAATAATCACCTAGGTATTGAGCCTTATAATTTCCTTGTAGTTATATACAAACACATTTTGGCGTTTCTTTAGGAAATCCATGTATTATTATTGCTCCTTTGGATACATGATCATGCTAATTAGTGTTGTCCTCAAATCTTCCTCATTGTTGATATTAACTTATGTCAATTCATCTACAGTGGTAGAGAAACCTTCTTTAAAGGCAGGAGGGGATTTATCCAAATCATCTTCGTCACTTGAAACTTGAGGATCAAAGGAGTGATATTCCTTTCTAGGAATGGGAGATCATAGGGTTGCACTATCACCCACTTTTATAGGGGTGGAGTCTTATGTAATGTATTCTTATCCATCCAACTTTGTAGAAACCATGGTGACAGCTTCTAATGACCTAATCCTATGTGTATTTTTATGGAGGGGTCCACCCTTGATGTTAAAACAATGATTATGGGTTGAATTCCACCAATTCAATCCTACCTTCCAGAAGACACGATGTTGTTGTGGGTAGGGGACTAAGGGAAATACCTTCTAGTATACAATGGGAGTGGGAATTTCTATATTAGGTGGTTCTTATCATGTGTAAGAATACAATGAAATCTATGAGCATTCCTTATTCTCAGGTATAATGAAATTTTTCCTGAGTTCTGGGGTTATCATCTTCATCTTGTGAATTGACAAGATGAAGTTGTCTTTTAAATATTTCCCAAGGATCCAATAAGGTGGAAATCAATTCATTAGGGGAATTGATGTTCTCAATATCATTAACCTATAGTTTCTTCCCATATCTTTCATAATACTAAGCATCTAGGTGGTGGTATTCATAGGAGTTGAAGGGTGCAACATTTCCATAGAGTACCCAACTCAACCACTGAGGGATTAATTGAGTCACTCATGATATGAAAAGGAAATTGTTTCATGAAAATAGAGTTAGGGACTTTATATAAAGGCATTGTAGGTAGTGTATTATGAGACAACCATGAAAACAGTGTTTTCTACCAAGTCGCCAAATTGGGTTTTCACTTAAATATTATTTCATGTATTGTTCTCACTTTTATCATACCCCTGGATCTTTAGGATGGACAGAGTCAAATCTAAATTATTGAACCCCATCTTCTCGAGTGTCCAAGTTGGGATAATATTGATATTATATCCAATTTCTACCAGTAAATGATATACTTCCATTCCATTTAACTTGCATAAGACATAGAGTGGGTGTATATTCCTCTAAATGGTGGTTACCTCATTCTCCTTGAAGAAGTTAATGATGTATTTTCACTCTTCCTATTGTGTTTCCTATGTTCGATAGTTCTTAGCATAAGCTACCTCATCCATAAAATATATAGGGTCATTTAGGACCTAAATTAGGTTCTTGTATAAATCCTTTGACAAGTGGAACACATAAATGATTTAGAGTCGTGTAGGTATGCTGTAAAGGTGATTTATCACATCATACTTCTGAGAAAGTGGCATATTTATTCCCCCTAAGTGTCTCTTCTTAACAAGAATCATAGTGATCACACTAAACTTAGGAATCAAGGCCTGAAAAGTATTTTTCAATCTATACTGTTATTTTGATAGCTTAATTTTAGCACTAGGTGGTTTTTATTAGGCCTTTTCCAGCTTCAGTTAAGCGTCGTTCTATTGTGGATGATCTTTATGATCAACCAACCTGACAGGTTGTGGAGGTGTACTTGATAATGCTGAAAGTGAGGATTATGCCTATTGAGCCCTGAAAAATTCTTATTTTTGAGTTTTAGTAGCATGAACCATACTTTATGAAGTATTGGTTACTTTGTAGTATGATGCCTACCCTTCCCCTGATGGGGTCAACTAGAGGTGCTTGAAGGAGTTTGGTGACATACTTCACTGGTGGTCTCCACGCAACAATCCATTGGCCTGAAAATATTTACCGAATCATACTTATTCTCTTCATTAGTGGATTATTAAAGAACCAGGTGAATCTTAGGGCCTTATTCCAATTAATGGGGCATGAAATAGCCAATAGTGAAGGTTGGTTTCATCACTATTGGTGGATCTTGATTGCCTCATCATTGTCTTCATCCATTCTTCCAATATTTGGGAGGTTATTAAATCTATGGGGTAGTTCAAGGAGACATGTAAACCATGGGATGTACTGGTTTTTTCAAATAATAATGTATAATTTCATGGTATTGAGCAACCAAATTATGAACCATCCATTCATCAAACTTTTTTCACCTTATCCAGGAAACTATTTACACTCATTAGAGTCTTTAACAACCCCATCAGGGGTGTTAGAGACATATATCACCTATGTCGGTACATCATCAAACTCAACCAAATTAGGGTATACCTATTCCTAAATCTAATATTTGAATATGAATCACTCTTTGATTTTGTTCGCAAGGATATTTTGATAGGGTAAGTAGTTGGTGTAGTTCGTTAACCCAGACACTTGGGATCTACTAGCTTCTGGTAACTTCAAGGTGTTCTTTTTTGTGGTATATATGAAGTAAACTATGACCTTCTCATACTTTAATAAGTATATCCTAATCTTTTATTATGTGAAGGTAACCCTAGTTTCCTAGCCCTAATGTGGGGATTGGGTAGAATTCTCATAGAAAGGATACACTTAACAGGGCATGTTCTATAGAGAGGTATGAACATAGATTGGCTGAGGGTCCTGGGATTTCATAGTGGTGGTCACCTCATCTCTCAAAATATTTTTCATTAGACCTAGAGGAGGTAATGGGTGAGACTTCTACGTGGTCCACTACAAGTATTATCCTAAATTCTCATGTCTCTAAATGAATTTCTAAAATATTCCTAGATACATTAGGAAGATGTTGGTAAGAACTATATTATCTTGGACATTCTCCCACACATCCTCAATAGATCTTCCTTGGAAATCAGAACATTATGGGGATAAGTTAGTCCCTTCTGTTAGGAAATGAAGTCAGCAACATGATAATCATCTATTTTTCATTTGGATAGGTCAGTGAAGTTGGTTCTATATAATTTGAAGCTTAATTGGTAGAGGAATTACCTATTGAGATCTTCCTAGTTAGTAATATATCCTAGGTAAAAATGATTATACCAAAAAAAATTAGGCACCTCCAAATTCTATAAAAGCACTGAATTTTCTTAGCTTCTTACTACTCTGGAGTTCCCATAATCATGCCACATCGAAATGAAAAGTGGTCCAAATGTTGCAAAGAGTCCCTTATTCTATTTAATGAGGTAAATATCATATTATTAATTTCTGGGGTGGATGAATGTAATCCACCCATACCATATATAGTTTTCTTTTAGGAAATATTGAGGGTCATTGGGCCTTTGAGGACTCAAGATGAGTGGTGAGAGTGGATATCATGTAATCTAAGTGAGGATTGGTATTCATATAAGTCGTGAATATACTGTTATCTAAATAATCGAATATATCATGCTCCAAATATGGGAAGTCACATTGGTCAATTGTATTGGTAGTAATAGGGTGCATTGGGCCATACCTCTATTGAGTGAAACCACCTACCTCTATATTTAGTGGATGCATGGGACCACTTGCCTTAGCCCTAGGTGGTTAAATAAAAAGGATCGGTTGCTCGAACTGTTGAATGGTGGGGTCTTGTCAAATGTATTTTTGTGTCGATCACTATTCACTAAAGAGTTATATGGTGAAGCTCTTATAACTCTTAATATCCTAAAGTAAAGTAGCTACTCTAAAATCTTCTTCATTTTTTGGTACGGTCTCATATGGGACAATAGGATTAGTGACCCCCTTACCCTTCTCAATATATTGATGGTAAGGTGGCAGTGTCTCCATAGGGATCTCGAGGCCCAACATCTTCAACTATTGATGAGTTTGGTAACCTGTTAGAATGCATTCCTAATGTTATGTATCCCCTGGGGTATATTTTCTTCCTCATACTTCCCACCACTAGCCTGATGTCTCTAATCATCCAAAGGATTTACCATGATAACATTCACAATTGTGGTGGTTTTATAGGAACTTTCATCATCATTGGGTGGATTAGCCCAATTGTCTTTTTTTCACAAGAGAGGAAAAAACTAGAGGTAATCATATTAGCTCTAACACAAGATGTTCACATGATGGTACACCTCTTTTATGATCCACTGAATCACGGTGAGTCTCCCAATACAAGTCCTCTGAAAACTATGGTGGTGCGTATATGAGTCAGGTCATTAAGCCACTAGTAGTTTCACAATTTCAACCTTATATAATTACTAATGAATGGATTTAAAATTCCCATTTCCACCTAAATAGGTTAATTGGAGGTATTATAGGTGGTTTAATATCATCGTATATTTTTACATAGGCACGCTACATGGTCCTTATCAAGAAACGCTGGGATAACGAAGCATAGGCTTGCAGGTGGCCAAAACATGACTGATAAATGATCAATGTCTAGAATCACCCATAATCTTTCCTCTTATTCACTATATAGAGGATAATACTTCTCTTTATTTCCCCAGTCTCTAATTAGTGATGGTTGGGAATTTTTGGGAGGCAGTGATGCAAACCTACTCTAATATTGATTTTATATCAGAGGAGGCACTACATAAGCCAACCATCCCTAAAATGACTAAGTGTCTTTAAGAGACTGAACTAGTTTCATGACCATGTACATGTATGATGGTATATCCATATCCTCCTACTGTTCAGGAAGTTCACTGTGTGCCAATAGGTCGATGGGATGATCTCCTTCATCTAAGGGTTCCAAATCTGACCCCCAACATCTTCCCTACTTCCATAGTGTAGGTGGAGAGGAGGGAATATGATGGTAGAAGTGATATTTTCATGGATATTCCCATAAATGAATACAAAACATACTTCATGTGAAATTATTTGTGGAGTTATTTTCATACCTTATAGACCTTAGCCTTAGGGATAGTCATTCTCAACTTACAGGCTCTTATCCCCATCAATAGTGGTGGAGACAGAGGCATATCCCTTAAATCATTCATCGCCTTAGACTCTGAGAGATCGATGGTGATGTAGCATTGATCCCACCCCTATATTTAATGGAAACATTGGGTATATCTAGGCACGATCCTCTAAGGGTCGCATGGATTTATTTTATGTTCATAATGGTCAGTGTTGTGGGTAGGTCCCCCACTATGGTTGTCTTTCCATCTACCCCAGTAAAGACCTTTGGGGAATTGGAAGTCTTTATCATGGGTAGGGCCTCCATTTAGGCTAATGTTGTCATGGGTATGTCATTCTTAGTGATTTATATCAATATGGGTTGGTCCCTTGTGATGGTTTCTAGTGGTTCCCATGGCAGGGAGAGTCAATCCATCTTTCTTTGTAGAGGAATGAACCCTCTGTCAACACTGAGAGAGGGTATTCTCTCACATAGTGGTTGGGATGGATGGAGGTGCATCAGAGATGTATGGGGCCACTGGAGTAGATAAATAATTCTCCTAATAGGTAATATTATAGGCCTACCCTCAGTATGGGAACCTTTTATTCTGGACTAAGGCCAGTAGAGATGGAGTAGGATTAGCCTTCTCATCAGCTTGTAGGGACGAATCATTATTTTTAGTAGAACTAGGTGGTGGGATCCCTTTTAGGTGAATCTTGATTTATGGTCATAGTAGGTGAAACTAGTGTGTCTCCTTCCTCCTCAGTGTAGGGGAGTGATCTATTGGAGAATTACAAGGAGAGGATCCTGAATCTATTTGGTGTGATGACAGGGGTATTTCTCCCTACGTGATCCCTTTGGGTGGCATGGGAGGCATGATGTCACCACTTCCAAGTCATATTGATTCATATCCCTAGTTGGTATGACCCCTTCTTGTTCATAGTAGCAAACATGTGAATTGATAACCCTCCACTAGAAAATATCAGAGGGTGGATGGGGTGAGGGAATCCAGGAGCTATGGGAGTGATGGAAATCACAAAAGAAGTGTATTTTTGTGGGATTACCACACCATCATTCCTCTTACCCTCACATCATTTGGTGGTAGGATATCAAATGTTCCTAGCTATAGTGGTAGTGTGTGATTTATAAAGTCAAATGTTAGTATGATTCTAGTGATGGTGATACCCAACATTCCTAATTCTACTCATCCTATCCTATGTGGAGGATGGATTCACATAAAAAAATTCCTAGAATATGTGACACCCAATGCTCCTTGTCTTATCCCAGTTGCAGAAGAAGATATTCACATCAGGTTCAACATTCAATTTTCTAACACATCTACCAGGTCATGATTTTGTACCCTACACTCTTGCTTTCCAATGGAGTGTTACCTCAACCACCATGGTTGATGATATCATCTCATTGATTAGAATAAGATGATGGGATATCAGCTCCTCCTTCCCACCTAGTTCAGGTCTCCCTCATAGATCTAGGACATGTTCATGAATATCATTCCTAATGCCATATTCTAGTGGAAACTGGTTAATTACACTAATTTCTTACATGATAGGGTGGATACCTGTAGTATAATATTATGATGGTGTTAGATATTTTAGGCATCTATAATTATTCCTCATTTGGGATTTGTGGTTATCTTATTCTCATTACATAATTTATCTTAGGTAAAAAACCTGAGGTATCCCATGATCACCATAAGGAAACTTATATTTAGTATATAGGGAATAAAAGACTAATATCCTTGATAATCCTATGTTTTTTTCAAAGGTAAACTCACATTTTTATGTGAGTCATATGACACTCATCATTCCATTAAACTTATTCTCATTGAATAAGGATTCCTAGGATTATCACCTAAGGCATATCATGCTAACCGCATGAGGTAGAAACTCTAGTTATTAACCCTATTAGATAAAGAGAGATCATTTGATTTACACATATACTTCATAGGATTTTCACCTAATGTTAGGATTCTTATTCATCAAGAGGTATCACATGTTTAAATTCAAGTGAGGGTGTTTCATATATTTAGAGTCTAGTGTAAATGGTCCTGCATACTCTTGTTGTGTATGGGTCAATCATAGGTTTAAATTATTGTGGAGTCGCTTCCCATATATTATCATCATGTACTGGGATAGGTATAGTTTATCACATCATGGTGATTCCAAGGTATAGTGGGGACCTAGGGTTTGTATGGTGAGATGTTTGGTATACTCTTAAAATTTGATCAAACTTTAAAGTTGTTGCTTACCAAAATAGGGGTGAATTTATGGTAATTTTGGGATTGAACCTAAATGATACGTCATATATACCCTATTAGGGGACAAGGATAGAAACCCACATAAATATACTTAAAAATTTAAGGTCATGTGATAGGACCAATCCATGCAGTTTAACATCATTCGGTAAAGATACTTGTGTCACAAAAGGGGAAGCGGTAAAGGACAGTGTGGGGATTATGTGTAGAATATTCATATAATATAGTATTATTATCTCATTCTAATCAAGAGACATCCCAGTCTCATCACACATGGTAATTCTATAGTTTAACACCATGTGTTTAGTATTTTGTTGTGTAGTTTAACATTGTGTGACTAGGATGTTGTGCTATGCAGTTTAGACATGAGTTTGGGGTTTACACATAGATCTTCTCATTCCTAATTATGTGGGAGGATATGAGAATGTTGGGATATTATTTTTACTCATAAATGGGGGTTATGGTTGGTTTCCCTTTATGGAACCACCACTGGGGATTACGTTTCCACTACGTATGTGATTTTGGAGAGAAAAAGGTGTAAAAATTTCCCATTTCAGGAAACACATAGGGATACCTATGTGGGGGTTCCCATTCTTAGGATAAAAAGGAAATGATTTTCTATAAAACATGCTTATAGTGAAGGGTTTGGGAATTAGGTTCCATGGTATTGGTCATTCATATGGTTGAAGTATGATTAAATCCAAATTTGGTAGGCATAAGGTCCATAAGCACTCAAATTTCATAAAGCTATGTATGCCTATAAGAGGAATCAGGCATGAGACCATGGAATGGGTTTCACAAAAATCAATTGGTTTATGAAGCTGAGGATTTCATGAGACATTAATTACTCATACAAGGGTGGTGTTATGGTACCCATAAAATGGGTTTCATGAAGGATAGAGGTATCACAAAACCCTAAGAGGTGTGAAGCATATGCCTCTAGCATGAAGGGTAATCTTTATGGACAGGACACTTGTGAAATTATTCTCCATCACAAATCCATACTTTGAAGGATCCATGAGGTGGAATTAATGAAGGATCACTACCTGTAGGAATCCATGTGGACTTAGGTGCATGAAGGTTGGAGTTTCATAAGTTGAGAGCTCTAGTTGAAAGTATAAAGGTCAACATTCCCTAAAATATTGAGTGGAAGGGGTATTTATAGGCACCAAAAATTCTAAAAGATACATTATGTAAAGGATTATTGTCTTCATAGAGGTTGGATTTTCATAGTGCACCAATTATTATCCATAGAACTATGGGGATTTACAAAAGGATAGAACTTCACAAATCTAATACCTAGGGTAGTTTTTATAACCATATTGTCTCATATTTTCCTTGATCAATCATTGTGATCCCCATAATCTCCCATAACATAAGTTTTTTAGAATCACCAATCATGTGTTCTTGAAAGTCTCTCCAATAACAACTAGAAAAAAGTTCTATTGACATGGTTCAAAACCATGGAAATAGGCCCCAAAACCATGGCTATAGGCTACGGCCACGGTTTTGGCCAACCGTGGCCACTATCGCTATGGAAGTAGGTCTCGGCCTATTGCCACAGTTTTGAAAACCATAGAAATAGGCCTCCAAACTAGCCACCATGGAGGTTGACCTATATCCATGACTTAAACTTTCACTATAGGTGGCTATTTCCATGGTTTTAATTGTGGCTATAGCCTCGAAAAACTGTGGCAATAGCCTAAATCAAAAATGCCACTAGCGGGTTTCGATCCCTGCACCTCCACTTTTCAATCAAGTGTACTTACCACTACACCGATCCATAATTTGGGTATATATATATATATTATGATATATATATTAATAAAAAATGTGTTAATATCATCAAGATTGTGGTGATAGGGCTTCCTAACAAATTTTGGAGAGAATTTTTGTTCCTGTGGAAGCGCAGTAACCCTATAGCCATGGTTTTGGAGAACCGTGGCTATATGGATTCAAAAAAAATGGCCTATAGCCACAGTTTTAAAAATTGTGGCCATAGGCCATAAAACCATGGAAATATCCATGGGTTATAGCCATGGTTCTGAAAACTGTGGGTATAGGCCACATAAAATAGGCCTATATCCATGGTTTTAAAACTGTGGCTATAGGCCACAGAACCGTGTCTATATCCACCTATATCCACGGTTTTAAAACGGTGGCTATAGGTTCGTGGTAGTAGCTCCGTTTTCTAGTTGTGAAGATTGGGATATATCCATTTGGGTAATTAAAAGGATTTATCTTCTTTATATTTTTAACCTATTAAAATGATTTAAGAAATATGTGATCTTGAATTTTAGTTGAATTTATCACCACAGTTCAATTTGGTTCATAATATCTTTTATGTATCTTAATTAAGGAAATACCATCCCAATCCTAGACATTTGATTCAATGGGATCAAGTTGATATTGAACCATATGATATATTTTTTTCATAATCTGATTTGAATCTTGGACATACATGATAAATTCTCATGTGGTAAATGTATTCCATTTATTTTAGTTTTATGGAAACATGTTGAAATTTAAGAGTATACTTGGGAATGAAAGAAAGAGATGTTTGAATAATGGCCTGAACTTTTTAAAAGCACCAATAATATCCAAATTTCTAATTATGGAAATCCTAATGGTGGGGAGGATGTAACACCCCTAGTTTGAGGTACTTTTCCATTTTATTATGTATTTTTCTATTATATAATGTCTGAGTTGATTTACGAGAGATTCTTGTTGGTTTTGGTTTTTTTTTTGAAGTTTTTTTAAGGGTGTATGGTTTGATGATGGTTCGGGGAAACCATGATACTTATCCATAAAAAGTACAAGAGATTATGAGGTTACTATGAATATACACGGCTGATACATGGTTTGTATGAACTTTATAAAAAACATGAAATATTTACTTTTTAGATAGAGGATTATTGCATATTTAGAACATGGTTTTTCAAACTATGTGGTCCATCCATACAAACACCTAAGAATTTTCTAGAATCACTCATACAGTTGGTGCATGGACCATGTGGAATAACCATGTGAAATGCATTAATACATCTGAAAATTAGTTTTTTATTTATTTTTTTTAGTCTAAATATCCTCATTTTTCTCCCATTGGCCTAGGCACTTGAACCTGAGGATTTTTTTTAGTGTTATTAGCATCTCCTTTTCCTTTGAAACTCATTTTCAATAAATAAAAGTGTGTTGGATCTAGGAGATTAAAGGTAAGAACCATTTCCTTTCCTCATCTCTCTCTTATTTAAAGATATTATAATTTTCTTAGAACTAAATGTTAGATTTGATCTGTTATAGATAGATCTATGATTGGTGTTGTGTTTTTTATGAGATCTTTATTGTTTCTATTGAAGGAAAGAAATTTAAAACCTGGATCTATAAATTTCATTGTTTCATTCTTAATTTTCATCACCTTTTTGGAGGTAGGTGGATTCTATCTCTTCTCTACTTATCATTCTTTTGGTTTGTGGTTTGGGAAACATTAAAATTTTAATGGTTTTTGGAAAAACCCTTTGATTTATGCTTTTAAATTGTGGTATTGGTTAAATATGAGAAATATGATTGATTAAATATTTTTGAAAAATATATTTCTATGTGAAATAATTGAAAAGTGAGAACTTTGAATATATATAATGGTGTATGTATTCATTTTCATTGAAAGTGACCCTTAAAAGGGTCATGGTTCTATACTAAATGCACCTGGGGAATGGTCACCTAGCGATGACTTGGTGGATCAATAATTAACCACTAATGAGTATAGGTCTATAACTTGGCATACATGTGTGTGTGTGGATGGATGTGGTTTGTGTATTCTAAGTGGAATCTAATAGATAAATTGTTTCTATTTTAATTTAAATTATTTTAAATTAGTAAACTGATTTAAGGTTCCTCACTTTTGTTTAAAATTATGTTTTGAACTATGAGATAATGTGTTCTTATTCTAGTGGCATGAGTTGGGAATTTTATTGGGTAAAAACTACTAGGTATGATTACTCACCCAATATATATATACTTTGGTGTGTATGTATATGTTGTTTTCCATGAAATGGGTAAATTAAAGGATTCTTATTTCTTTAGAGGATCCCCTTGATGTAGTAGTCTGGAGTCGGGGCTTTAGATTTGGTCATGTCCTTGGAGTTTGGAATGCTTATTCTTAGTGCCTAAGTCATCATTTATTTTAGTTTCTTGTTCTTATGGTTGCGTTTTTTATATTACTTCGATATTATTTTTTTCTTGGTTTTTCATTTGGGTTGTATTTTTTATACTTCATGCATCATATATCTTGTTTGGTTATTTTTATTTTATCTTGATTGGTTTTGTTTATTTTTAAAGGGAAAACCATCCAAAAAATTTTTGGTAAGCCCTTGAAATTTATTGTCATCCTTTGGTGTCTTGGGTATGTCACCTAGGGTTAGTGTTGCCTCGACTCTTTCCAATCAAATGGTTAGGGTCAAGATGTTATGGGTTTCCCATAAGTGAAATTGACCTTGTCTTTTAATTATGATCATGAAAATTTCTCTAACATGTACATATTCTTTATATTGTTTTGATAATGTTATTATCTATACTTAAATGATTTATTAAGGTCATTTTAGACTATCTTTGGGTTTATTTGAAAATATTTAAAATAAATATTTCTAACATTTTATGAATTGATCATTTTTTAAATATTTTTATTAAATTGTGTAAATAATTTCATTTTTATCCTTTACTAAATGAATTCATTTTCTTGATTTTATAATCATTCTTCCTCTTTAAGTTTTTATCGTTTTTAAAATTAATTTATGTTCACATTTTTTTGAATTTTTTTTTAAAAAATAAAGGTTAATGTTTTAGAATATTAAATTAATGGATTAAATTCCACTTATATATAGTTTTATCTTCAAATTCATATTTATTATCATTAACTTAATTTCTTTTCAATGTTTTTATAATTTTAGTTCTTTTAAAATTAAGGTTTTTAATATCCTCTTTTCATCACCTTGAAATGGATATTTTAAGTGACTTATAAGTTTGTTTTTATAACCATGTTATAAAAGATTTATGAAAATTATTTTATAATTATACATTCATTTTTCATCTAAAAATATAAAATATTTATCTATTTTGAAGTTATGTTTCATGTATTACCTTTTAAATGATCTTATGAATTTATAGTTTATGCCCCCACCTTATTTGTAAGGGTTATGTTCTCTATCACTCTTCATATCTCTCTTGACTTTATTTTTTTCTTCATTTCCATGTTATTTAATATCATTTATATATACTATATCATTTCCATTATTTCTATATTTAATTTTTCTAATGTCAACATAATTGTATAACCACTACTATATACAGTGTTAGTTTGAAGGGTTTTTTCAAGAAATTTATTCTACTTGTTGACTAGGGAAATATTTTCATTCTATATAATTGTTATTTCAATACAAATTTTTATTAATTAAAAAGTAATATTTTACTATTTATCCATTCCTTTCATATGATGAATGCATTGGGTTTATTTAGTGATGGGTGGGGGTGGAATTATATAGCCCCTTGGTGCATCGATGGGTGTCATGAGATAAACTAGATTGGGTATTTGGTGTAATCCTTACCTGTTTATGTATGATGTCTTGGAACAAGGCCTTAATGGTATATTTATGGTTTTGGTATTATGAATTTTATCACTATGAAATCAGTTATTTGTTTCCATGAGATTATTTTCATGGTTATGTTTCCATGGATATATTACATGCTCATGCTATTAGTTATATGAAATTATTTGATTATTATTTATTCCTATAATATTATTCATGCCCTATTTATTTCATAATATATTATGTTTTATGATACCCCTTACTGAGAATCTAATTTCACCCTTCTTAAGTTTTAATTTCCCCATGTTATGAAGAATATTTTTTTGTATGATATGTCAATATAGGTATCTTGTGTGTAAAATTTTTTGGGTGATGTTAAATACTGATTATAAAATAATTAATCCTTGGTTTAGTGGAAAAAATATAATTTCATACGAAAGATATGGGTTTTGTTAGTTAAAGTTTTTTACTAAATTTTTATAGATTAAACCTTAAATATATTGGGTATTAAAGTGAATTAATATTGTTTATTGATATTGTAATTGTGAATGGTTAAGTTTGGGTTGCATCAATTAGTTTAAAAGCTAGTATGTAAAGAATATGTTTTTATCACCAGATCCAGAAGTGTGGGTCAAGGGAATCTCAAGGTCACAAGAAGAAGAATTTCTCCTTAAATAAGGTTCAATCATTCGAAACAAGAAGAGATTAAACTTTAAAATAATGGGAAATTGTTCAACACCATAGGGTTGGGAATAAGTGGATTTTGAAATTTATGTTTGCTAACATTTTCATACCCAAGCAAGTTTGGGTACCAAAATTTTAACCTTTTTTGTTTCAGAAGAAAAGGATAAATACCAGTAGCCAAAAAACTTGGTATTTAGAAAATGTTTGTTCTCATAATATGACTGGAAAAAATTATAACTTCCAAAACTTTCAAAAAGTAAAGGGCGGACATGTTACTTTTGGAGACAATTCATGGGGTCAGACTGTTAGTATTGGTTATATTTATTTTAAGAGTGAGGATTTAATTTTGAATGTTCTTTATTTTTTAGGACTTAATCACAACCTTATTATCATAAATAAATTGTGTTATAAGGGTTAATCCATGAACTTTGGGAATAAAATGTGTACCATCACAAGTTTGAAAGGAGTTCACATCTTATCTTTCATTAGGCATGATAATTGTTACATTATTAGATTAAAGGACCTTACATGATGAAACCTTCCCTTACTTAGTGAAATTGAGGATAATTATTGGCTTTGGAATTGAATTTTAAGACACTATAATGTTCAAACCTTAGTTAAACCTTCCCAAATTGGTTTTTTTAAGGATCGTCCATAACATAGGTTTAATTATTTTGGAGTTTATGACTCTTTGTTGTACAATAAGCAATGTAATTCTAGCTTTAAACTTAGTGGTGATGTTTAAACTTATGAACCTTTATAGTTAGTTCATGTAAATCGTTTACCACCTACAAAAACTATGAGTATCTAATGAAAACACTATTTTTACATATTAGTTGATGATTACACCAGATATACTTGGGTTATTTTTTATATTAAATAGAAATAATTCTCTATTTTTAAAATGTTTTCTTCTATAGTTCAAAATATAAAAAACATTTCTATTACCGCTATTCATGGTGACCATGGTGGAGATTTTATGAATTCTTATTTTGAACCTTTTTATAGTGGAAAGGAATTACAAATAATTTCTCATCAACAAGAACTCCATAACAGAATGGTGTAGTTGAAAATAGTAATAAAATACTCCAATAAATTTTTCAATCCATGTTGTGTGAATATTATATTTCTAAACATTTTTTGGTAGAAGCTGTTAGTGCTTCCTATTGCACTATAAATCAAGTTTTACTTATCTATGTCTTAAACAAAACACCTTATAAAATGTGGAATGAAAGGAAGCCAAAACTCAGTTATATCAGTGTTTTTGGATGCAAAGTAACACTACATGGAAAATCACAATTCACGGTGGTTTTTTAGTGGTTTTTTTTAAAACCGCCGCTAAATATTTCATTGATATTTTTTTAGTTCTAGTTTTTAAAAAAAACCATTGCTAATTTTTTTTATTTTTTTTAGTGGTGGATTTTAAAAAACCACAGCTAAATTTGTTTTTTTTTTAGAATTTTTTAGATTTATTTTTAGAGACAACTTTTTAAAAACTATCACTATTTGGTGGATATTTTTTTTAAAATTGTTGTGATTTAGGGGTGGTTTCTTAAAAACCACCGCTAAATGCATGGGAAAAATATTAAATAAATTATTATTTATTATTTATTATAATTAATATTTATTATTTATTATTTATAATCATTTATTTTTTATTATTTTAATTAATTTTTATGTGTTAAATATTAATTATTTATAATTATTAGTTAGCAATTTCTTGAAACTTCAATTAATTCTAGGATAAGTTAAAAATTAGATTTCAGCATTAAATAACTATGAATTTTGATCCAGGTGTCTGTTTTAGCTCCATATCTAGTCATATAGAAGTATATGAAATTAACTAAAATGATATTACATAATAATTTGGTAATGATTAATAGAATAAGATGTGTTAATATTTTAATAGAACTTGAATATCAAACTTCAACTTCAAACAACTATAACTTTTTATTTGGGTGTTTGTTGGGGAACCATGAGATGTCAAATAAGATACTATAACGATTTATACATTTTATAAATTAGGGTAACCCAAGTCACTATTTTTTTGAGGTCAAAAATGACCCAGAAGGCCTCTAAAACTGAGTTTTTTATTCAGATACCCAGATTTTTTCACATTTGATGTGATTTTAACTTCATTGAAGAGTATTTTCATATGCTTTTGGGGTTTTATTTGATTTTATTCCATGTATTTACATTCCTATTAGTTTTATGGTGTTTTAATTGTTGTGGTTTTCCCTCATTTAGTGACTATTTTATATATATCTCTTTTTGTGTGTGTGTGTATTTCTATACATTTATGTATATTTATTTATAATATATATATATTTATCAATATTTGTTTAAAATTATATATAATTTCATCTATGAATAGTTATTTATAAGTATTATGCATATTTGTCTACATTTAGATACATTTATAAATATTTTTATATATTATGTGGGTATACATACACACATATATATATATACATATTTATATCCATTTATGTATATTTACATACATTAATGTATATTTATATATATGATGATGGTATATATATTTATATTTTTTTTGTTGATGTGTGTGCGCACGCTACATTTATGTAAATTTATTATATAGTCATTTATTATTTATTATTTTTTTTTTTTTAAAGTGGTTGTATGAATTGGTTTCCCAATTCATGCCCCCAAAAGAAATTTATTAAAATCAAAAGGTAACAATACAAACATGAGGTGTAAGGAGCTTACACCAGCGGGGATTTAAAGGGGATACAAAAAAAAGAAAGGACAAACAAGTCCAAAAAACAAAAAATGAAAACATCCCAGACATGAACAGCAGGAAGATGGCAAGACCAATCTTCAATCTGAGCCGCTAGCCATCCCAACCCAGCTTCAAATAAACCATGAGAAGAGCCAAAGATCTATCCAAGAGAACAGAACATAATTCGAGCAGACCAAAAAAAACAGAGAAAAAAAGCTGAAATCCAGAGAAACCAAGTAGAAGCAGAACATTTAAGGGTCTGAACAGAAAAATTCAGAGCCATCCAAATAAAACAGGACTCAAACAGTCCCTCAGAATTCGGACATCAGAATTGCCAAATAAGTATTATAGAGAAGAGACTTCTGAGAAAAAGAAAACTTCCCAGTGTAGGCCACACACTCCAAAAAACATTGCACCATTATGAGTAGAAAACAAGGGAAATTGTCTGCATTGTTCTTAGAAGATCAAGAGTAAGCCAAACAAGCATCATCTAAAGAACCAATTTAATCTGAAAAGTTGCAGGCTATCAAGAAAAGTTAGAGCCGAAAATCCAAGCATCATCCAAAAATATTCATCAAGCAAAAACCAGTAGCACAGTGTTGTTCAGGTCCGAGCGAGAGAATCTTCATCCCATGTCATAACATAAAAAGGGGGGGCAAGATCCTCAAAAAAACAATGAATCTGAATACAATCAGGCTCCATAATGATCCAAAGAGAAAAACAGGCATCAAGTGAAGAAAGAAAACCAACAGCCAGTGCAGCCCGGTTGCATGCTCACTCAGAAAATCCAGAAACACTTTAGATAGTATGATAGCAGAGGATTGAAGAAAATAAAATAAAAGCTTCAGAGGAGGCACTCCAAAACAGCTCCATCCAGACAGAAGGAAAAAGGAAAATCTGGATTTCATAAAAAAAAGATAACATCCAGGAAAGAGCATCTAAGCTGGGAAAAAAGAGATCCGAAAAATAATCAGTTTAAGAAATCCTTCCTGATTATTTCATTGAAAATTTCTTGCTTAGCAGCCAAGTATGTGATCTTAGTGATCTCTACTTTCTTAAAAGAGCTATATAAGATTTCATCACTGAGTCCCTCTGAAGAATCAGGAGCTTCACAAGTTGGTATAGTATGGTTATCATCCCTTTCATCTTGTTTCTCCTTCTCTACATGATGATTTTCAGTAGGTGCAGAAACATTATGTCTAGCAATGTCAAACGAACGAGTGACAATAGTCCTCTCCACATGAGAAAAATCCCTGCGTTTTCTAGATTTTTTTGGATTGGGTGTAATAAACCCATCTGCATCCACTATTGGTTTTTTACCTTTCCTGGCCATGTCCCTCAAGTATTTCTCTTCAATATCAGTAGATTTATCTTCTTTAGTGCGTTGCAAGAGATCATCTTCAGATGCATCACACCTCTCTTTTTCCTCATCTTCCTGAGTGCCTTCTTGTATTTTCACTATCGACCTATCATTCAGGGAGGGTGTGGGACTATGCTGTACATTTGCATTCACCACAGAGGGTGAGCTCCCCTTCTCACCCAAATCCTGAGAAGATCTTTCATGATCCCTCCGTGAATTACAATGTTCTAGAGTCGCATTAGAATTCCCGGGGACATCGTTGGCAATAGGAGTCTCAATAACATCAATAGGATTTGATTTAGTAGGATTCAAGTTAATTTTAGCATTGGTCTTTTCTACCCAAACTGCTCTGCGGCAAGGTTGAGGAGGTTTAGAATTTTTTGATACACATTCTCCCATGGAATGACCAACTTTGTAGTAGCAATTACAATAAGGTGGAACATTTTCAAAAACCACCTCTTGAGAATAGCCTTTATCACCATTCTGAAGCCAAAATCTGGAAGGTAAAGCCTGAGATATATCAACCTCAGTGCAGATTCTTGCAACTGAGGGTCGAGATAAATTCAAGGTGGCAGAATCTAATCTAATCGGAGTTCCAAATAGACTTGCAATGGCAGTAAGGGAACGCTGCTTGAAGAAATGTAGAGGCAGCCCTGGAAAACCGATCTAAAGGGGAACAATAGGGGGCTCAGAACCTAGTTCAAAATCAGTAGACCACTTGAATACCTTCATAGAAGACCCCCCAAAAGACCAAGAACCGCGAATCCAGAATCGGTAATAGTCATTATCCGAGGAGAACCGAAACACAACATTCAGGGAGTTAAGAAGTCCAATCTGGAAGTTTGTAAAACCTATGTTCTCAAGGGTTTTACGTAAAAAGAACAGAGAAGGTCAGTTTTTGATAAATCGGCCAACAAGAACAAATCGAAGATCTGAAGCAAGATCATTTACCTCATCTTTGGAGAAACTAATCACCGCTAGACCTCTGTGTCGGTAGGTTTTAGGAGTAATGAATCCGGAGGCCTTCGATTCCTTGCGAGGGCTTCTACCTGCAACTACATCTACGAAGGATCGCTCATCCTGATACCCTTGATCAGCAATGTTAGGGTTACTCCTATCACCTGAGAGCGTCGCCTTCTCGCGAGCCTCCATTGGGGTATATGTTTGATTGTGTTCTATTTATTATTTATTATTTATTATTTATTATTTATTATTTATTATTTATTATTTACTATTTATTATTTACTATTTATTATTATTTATTATTATTTATTATTTATTATTTATTTGTCACTTATACATTTTATATTTATTTATTATTTATTGTTAAACTATTATTTATTTATTATTTATTTGTTATTTATTTATTATTTATTTATTTTTTATTTTTTATTTTTTTATTTTTTATTTTTTATTTATTTTTTATTTATTTTTTATTTATTTGTTATTTTTTGATTATTTATTTACTACTTATTTACTATATATTTAATTATTATTTATTTACTAATTTATTATATATTTATTTAATATTCCTTATTAATTTATTATTTTTATTATTATTTATTTATTTTTTATTTTTTATATATTTATTTTTAATTTATTTTTAATTTATTTTTAATTTATTATTAAGGTACTATTTTTTATTTATTTTTAATTTATTTCAAAATATATTCATTAATTATTTATTATTTACTATTTAATATTTATTATTAATTAATTAATTAATATTTGTTTGTTTCCAAAAAGGTCCGACATTTCCCATTTATTATGAAAATAAAAAACGATAACACTAAGAAAAGAATGGGGTTGGACATGACATAAAATTCCCTCATTCAAGAAACAAAACATGCAAAAATAGTCAGGGGTACCTCAGAGATCATAATCTGAATTATTATAATCCTTATAGTCCCTCTCCCAATCTAAATCATCTTCCAAAGAGTTGAAATAATTGGCCTCGACTTCTGCTCATTAGTAAGAGGCATCGACTAGTTCCCATGGTGGGCTCGAGGTGTGAATAATCTCTCCTTGGTCTTGACTTCTTTATAGGAACTGATGAAAAACCTTTATCATATTTCATCTTATTCTTAACAGCAGCATTCCTATAAAATGTCTTAGGTGATAGAGCATTAGGCTCTATATCTGCCCATTTTCCCCCAATATTATTCAATTTCCATTACTTGTTCAACTCCTCCATAATCTGAGAACTGGAAATATTAGGGTTACCAGCTGGCTTTTCAGGTTGAGCAGTCACTTGTCCATGTGGCCCATGCAATAAGAAGTCTCTTTGATCCTACCCTTGACTATTTTATCATATCTATCACCAGCTACTAATGTGTTCTCCTATCCATGCCAACCATCAGCCCCCTCATAAGTACCTGAAGTTAAATCCATTGCGCTCTGGGTACCATATTCTTGCACTTATACAATGCCCTCAGACACACAAGATTCTTTAATAGGATGTCTATGACCCTCCTGGTGGTCCCCTAAGGAATCTATTTTATAGCCTATACCCTATATCATTTATAGAGTAACAAACTTCCCTTGTTTAGAACCAGAGAGAACGTCAATGGACTCCATTAACCTTGTCACTTCAATGGTCTAAGGATTCCCAAGAGAAACCTGGCTCATATGGACACCATTCTGACCAAATTCAGCCTGAGAGCGCGCAGAATCTCTCGCATGAGCATTAGGACCAAGATTAGATCCACTGGCCTCATTGTTCCTATTTGAATATCTCTTATTCCAGTAGTGTGCCTCATCATAACTAGTTAAATAACAAAAATATCATGTGACACCATTCCTACATGTTCTATTAGAATATCCTATGATATTGCAATTAGAGAAAAAATCAAGAAGCCTCTCATAGACTAGTATAAGAGTTAACTCATCATCATGTGTATCCAAAATCACTTTTTCTGTTAGCATTGAATTTAAATGAATCTTAGATAACACCCAGGAAAAGTTTCCAAGTCTATATTTTTTTGTCTCCCTATCCATTTTAATCAGGACTCCAATTGAATATTCAATGTCATATAGAATTTGAGGATGCCACAATGTCCAATTTAATCCAAATATTTTAACTCAAACTTGGGAAAATGAGTTTTCAATTTCAAAAGGGTTAAAACTAAAATTCCATTCTTGAATAAAAATAAAACCTAGTTTAAGAGAAATTAAACCATTTCCCTAAGCCCATTTCTTGAGTTTTTTAATGGGGAAAGGAAAATGAAAATAACCACGACCAACTGGCATGCATCACCAGTTCAAGAAGCCCCAAATCAGGGATAAACGACAAACATAGTAATAAATTTTCCATGGATTCTTACATTGGTGAAGTATAAACCATCCAATGATAGAGTGATCACATTAATCTAAATGGTCGACGATTACATCTGACCTCACATGGACCTAAGAAATGACTCCTTTTTTGAGAATCTACCACCAAAAGGGTTGTGAAAAACCTTTGATTAATAAATCCCCAACTTTTGATATCAATTTCAGATCAATGACTCCCAGGTTGGAATTCCCTTCCAAAATCATCAATATCCTACGTATCTCCCCCCACACTATATAGGTAACCTCCAATGAGGAGGTGTTTGACCTCAAAAGCATCATCTCTCAGAAAACCATTGTGCTCGAAAATCCCTAATTGCCCCCACGAATTACTATGGTTAGAGCTCTCTCAGACCACTATCAATTTATTATTTATTATTTATTATTTATTTACTATTAACTTGTTATAAATTTATTTATTTATTTATTATTATTATTTATTCATTATTTATTTATTTTCGATTCATTATTTTTAATTATTTATTCATTATTTATTTATTATTTACTTATTATTTATTTATTATTTATTTATTATTTATTTAATATTTATTTATTACTTATTATTTATTATTTATTATTTATTATTTATTATTTATTATTTATTATTTATTATTTATTATTTATTATTTATTATTTATTATTTATTATTTATTACTTATTTTTTATTTATTTTTTATTTCATTTTTATTTTTAATTTTTTATTTATTTATTATTATTTATTATTAATTATTATTATTATTTAATATTATTATTTATGTGTACATATTTACATTTATTTATATGTATTTATCTATATATATATATAAGTATATTAAATTTTATATACTCACCACATAATGAGCTTGCTGGAGTGCTATAGTATTTGTAGAATAACTAAGTGGTAAGGGGTTCGAATCTCACCCAACACATATATATACATTCATGGTAGGGTAAATAAAATAATAATAAATAAATAATAAACAATCAAAAATAAACAAATAAATAAATAAAATAGAAATTGTTGTGAAATCATACTAAAATACTTGAAAAATAAAAAGAAAATTCAAAAACCATTGTTAAATACCTTGCAATGGTTTTGAAAACCATCATGAAATAATTTCGAGACACTTTTTTAAAATCATCATGAAATGTTTCATGACACCACTACCACAACAGTTTTCAAAAACTTCCACTAAATACTATTTTTCCAATAGTGTATTCATATTGAATACTATATATACCCTTTATAAATTTGGTCCAAAAGCTAATGAAAAAAATTCATGGTTTATCCATCATAAGTAAGTCATATCATGTTTTCAATAGATGAAGACATACCGTAAAAGAAATGGTACTTGTTATGTTTGATGAAGTTTATCCATATGGGAAGTTAAAAATTTTATATTATGAAAATAATGCAAATTTTTTTGAAACACACTCTGATTTATTTCTGGAAGTTTGATCACATACATCGGTAACTATAATTTTGTAAGGAAGCCTAAAAATATATATTAATCATGTATATGAGGAACAACCATCCTGTTTACCAAGGAACCAGGTGATTTTAAGGAATCATCCCACTAATAATATCATTAGTGATGTAGATCAACTAGTTAAAACTATAAGTTCTTTATGAAATGAATGTGATCATATTCCATTCTTATGTAAATTTAAACCTAAAATGAAATATGATGCCTAAGGTGGTGATAAATAGATAATTTTTATATAAGAAGAACTTAATCAATTCAAACAAAATAAGGTTTGGACTTTAAATGAATGACCTAATGATCTTATGGTTATAGGAGTTAAATGGGTCTTCCAAAATAAGTGTAATGAGAATAGAACCATTTTTTGGGATAAGTACATATTTGTTTCAAATGTTTATAATATTAAATAGGTCATAAACTATAAAGAAACTTTTTATCTGGTAGTTATACTTGAATCCATCCATATTCTATTATCCTTCATAGCTCATATATATTTTACTCTATTTCAAATGAATGTAAATAGTTTCTTCCTTAATAGTTATATTTAGAAGGTTTATGTAGAGTAACATCAGGATTTTAAAGACGTTAATTTTCTAAAAAAAATTATAGGATTACCAAGGAACATTATGGACCTAAACCAGCCATGAGAGCCTTGTATGATAAAATATTTATATTATTACTTCAAAATGAAGTTGTTAAAGGAATTACAGATTATAATCTTTTTATTTATAAATTTTTTAACAACACTATAATCATGAAAATCTATGTTGATGACATTATTTTCAGTTCTACTTAAAAAACACTTATGGGTATTTTTTCACAACTTATGCAAAGTGAATTTGAGATGAGTCTAATAGGTGAACTTAACTACTTTTGTGGATTCTAGATAACTTAGAAACTAGAAGGAACTATCTTAACTTAAAATAAGTATATCAAATATTTTTTTATATATTTTGGTTTTGAAAATGATTCTAGTATATATACTTTGTTAAATACCTCATATAAACTTAACCTTGATGAATCTAGCAAATGGGTATATCAAAAACTTTATAGAGGTATTATATGAATTTTAATTTACCTAACAGTTAGTCAACTGAAAATTATGTAATTTTTTTATGTGATAGATTTAAAGTTAATTTGAAAGTGTCTCATATTAATAAAATTAAAAGAATCTTTTATTACCTTAAAGGTAATTTAAAACATGGGATATTTTATACTTCTAGATCCAAGTTTTTTCTTAAGAGTTGTTTGGATGTAGATTTTAGTGGTTGTACAGTGTATATGAAGACTAATTTTGGAACCAATCATTTCCTTAGTGAAGGTTTAGTTTCTTAGTATGGTAAAAAGTAATATCTGGTAAAACTTTCCACTATTGATGTTGAATATTTAGTAATTGGAAGTTGTTACACCCAATTGTTGTGGATGCAGCACACATTCATTAATTTTTGGTTTATTTTTACTCAAAATCCAATTATTTTTTATAGTGATGATGATATTTTTTGTATAAGAATTTGGCACATCACTTATGGGATAAACACATAGATATAAGACACTATTTATTTCTAGATCATATGAAAAAATAAGATATTTTTCTCAAATTTATCAAAACTAAAAACTATCTTGTTGATATATTTACCAAACCACTACATTCTGAAAATTTTGATTACACTAAATAGAATATGAGTATGATCACTGTTAAGTGATCATCTTCTGCTTCCAACTAACTATTCTCCTAACATTTAAGAACTCCTCAAGAAATGTGGAGGACATTATTTGTTTATATAAAATTTTTCTAACTCTTTGTGCAAGTATTTCATTTATTCTAGAATAAATTTAAATATAATTTATAATATTTTTCATGTATATCTTTCATAAGCACACCTTATGGAATAATTTTACTAGATATATTTAATGAATAATAATTTATGGAAGGTTTAATTTACCTAATGTGTTTATCTTACTTAGTCTTTTATGAAGACCACCTCACTATGGTTTTATTTATTCTTAAATAACCTGATATTTTAAAAATAAATCTTATGTAATTCATATTATTTATGATTTATTCTTATGTAATCTTGATATTATTATCATTCTTATCATTTGAAGTTATTTTTATATAGTGCTCATGGATCTAGTTTATTATTATGTGGCACCTCATTATTCCATCTAGGTTTCTACTCTTGTTACATTACCTTAATTATTACCTTTTCTTTACTATCCTAGTTTTCTTTTTGATAGTATAAATTGGGGAGAATGTTTATTAAATAAAAGGGGTATAAATTAAGTGGTGAATTTTTTTTGAATAGAGGTAAGTTTTAAAGTAATATAAAGTTTTATGAAGACAAAGGTTGGTTTATATTCATTTAGTAAGGGGAAAAGATTTTCAATATTCATTTCATATCTAATAGGGAGTAAGTTTTTCAAAATAATAGGGAGTGTTTACTTTATTTCATTTTATTTTATCTAGTTTTCATGTTTTGTGACTATAAAAAAGAGGAAACTATTGAGTCATTTTTCTAAAATTAATTCTTCTATATCTGTTGTTTTGATGAATCACAACACACTCTTGGTTTTACTTATACTTACTTAATTTTTTGTTAGTTATTTTTTGGTGTATTTTTAACTTATGAATCACATATTATGAACAAGATAATTTCAAACCATAAACTCCTGAAACAATATTAATTCACTTGAACTGATTTGAATGGAAGATCAAGTGAGATATTCTTAGTTTGTTACAAAGTGATAGTTGTTCCTAAAGTCCACAGAGTTTAACATTAGGAATTTTGTTACTATAAAGACTATAAATATAAGTGAAGTATCTTAGTAACTAAAATCAGATAATTTTCTGAATCATATTTATTTTAGAGTTTTTTATTATCTTAGTTCTTGAGTTCTTTTATTTGTTTGATTTTATTATTTTCTTAGATATTTTTATTATGCATAATTTATTATAACTACTCTAAGACTTACATTTGTAATTGTTTTATTATAATAATATGTTATTGAAGTGATTTTGAGGATAGGAATTTGTTCTTGAAAACTTCTAGTTTGAATATGTTTAGGGATATGAATTTCTACCAATCGTGTGATCAAATAGGAGCTTGAGGATATAACTTTTTGTTTTTGGCATCTGGAAAAGAAGTATAGGAATGGGAATTGTGCTTCTAAACTTTTTTAAAAGTGGTTTATATTTTTAAAACTTTTTTTAATGCCCCATCCTATAGGCCACTCATCAATGCTTGGATCAAGGTGCTACATGACCTCAGGCATGCCTCTTCATTTTCTAGAGTATGTCGACTAGAGATTATGGACTAATATATAAAATGGGGATACTATTCCCTATAGTTTGAGTAAGAAAATAATATAAAATAATTGAATAATTATCCATAACAATGACCAAAGTATCCATAAACCAGTAAACAATAATGCTATAAAAAATATATCATGTGGAGCATACATTCATACATCACACTAATCTCCCATTAGACTGATCACATATACAATTAAATAAATGAAAAAAAATATTTAAGGCCCTACTACCATCATTGGGCCTCAACAACCCCTATCCAATACCCTTCAAGCTACTCCAACCTGATCCACTCCACAACCCATGCTCTAACCAGAAAGTAAACATAAGATCTATATGCACACCATAGTGCCTATGCAGGGTGTGAGAAATGAATCTCAGTAAGGTATCACCAATTACCTCTAGTATATATTATCATATAAGTATATTCTCATAGAAAATAAACATGTCACATAAGAATGTTAGATGTCATTTGATAACTAGGACACCATAAATCCAAGCACATCAGTTCATCATGTGCTAACCAAGCCACCATGACACCCGATCATACCTTCTTTGACACCATGCCGAATTTCAATCATCACTTTATGCTACTAAACCCATAACCCAGCCTATATCTAAAGAATAAATTAAGTTATTCTCATTTAATCCCAACTCATACCTAAAATTGCAGGGTAATGTCCTACTTCCAAGAACCGGACTCTCCCTCCCACTCAAGGCGGTCCTTCCAACACCTCACTCAATTTTAGATCATCCATATATTGACCACTAGCTCATCTCTCAAACCAGGGTCTACCATCCATGTCTCATGTCACATCACACCTTGATTAGGCCATCCCACTAAGAGAGGTCACACAATACATCCACCGCCCTCTCACTTGGAATAGGGTTACAACTTGACCACTCTATTGCAAGGCTCATGGCCAACTATTAGTTAAACCATTGGAAGTAACTCCATTAGAACTTCATTTAAAAAAATAAATGGATTCAAAATAAACTCCACATGTGATTCTTGGAACTTGTAAGATGATTTCATCCAATTCAACGAATTACAATGTAAAACCAATAAAAAACAGACAAGACTATCAAAAATAATGATCGAAAGAAAACATGAAAGAAAAAGAACAGCACAAAATGATAATGTTTTTTAGGATTACATCCTAATCCATGGGGTAGAATATAGCTTCACTTTATTTAAAAAATAAATATGAATATGATTACAATGATTGTATCACACTCTCTTATATTGAAAATTATATCACCCATAAGTGATCCATCCTACCATATATATAGTAGCATCCTTTTAGTGATTCTAGTCAACACTTCCATCCGATCTTTTTGGGATAAATTCCACCTTCTCTAAGATCCATGGAGGAACCCTTTCACTATTAAAATCATTTAATTCACTCAAATTTTCTATCTGGTTAATGTTTTACCTTTTGAATATATCATAGATATGATATTCATCACATCTTCCAATGAGTGAACTTTCAATGCCCTAACTCCTTATCACCAACCTTCATCTCCTAGTGTACTGACACTCTGTTGTTTTTATCCCATATTCATGTGGTTATCAGAAGAAATTTCATTGGATATTATTTTTCTAGTGAACTAACATTACCTCCTTTAGATGAAATGGAACTCACACTGCAATAATTTACCACTTGAGATTCATTTTATATTTATGATAAAGTCCTCCATCATCACCCAAACAGACTTCCTTCTTTGAATTTTCATAAAGAAACTACATGGTTCCTTATTATGACTTTATTCTAGTCGAACCAAACTTATTGGGATGTATCACCATCTCAACACTTCCTGAGTTATGATAAAAATTTGGTATCCTTTACTCTTTTACTACAACCATGAATCCATGTGAAATATTCTAGATTTCATTCATGAATATTATATGGAAATCTAAGTTATCAAGTTATATTATATAAATTAAGCTCTCTATTAATTTGAATATGTTTCTCACACCTTGAAAGTTAAAAAAGATTCTATTCCTTGTCTGGATGGAGATATCTCTCATGAAAATAATCTCAATATTTTTTCCATCTTCCAGATAAACTCTACCAAATATTTTGGATATATAGATCTTCATACTCTCCCTATCAGATATTGAATGAAATAAAGATCTAAATTATATCACCAAAGACTCAAGTGAGATGATGGTACTTAGGATCAAACCACTCCTCCTCTGACACAGGGTTCACATACCCACTACTATAAGTACATCTTCCAAAAGTTCCCCTTTTCCTTCTGCACTATAAGAATTAATGAAAGATAGTTAGATAACCTTGTGATGAATTTATTCATTCAAGATCATGTATCATACATACATGAACTTCAAATATTTCTTTCTACTAGAATTACTCACAGTCATCATCATTGTGTTCTATTACTTTACAAGGGAGGAAAGTAGCAATAGTTCCCAAACCGAGTCTTCAAAGTCTACCTTTACAACTTCCATCAGACTTTGAATTACATTGAATTCATTTAGATAATTAGTAATACCTTAATTTCTATATTCACATTCCAAATAGTATCCTTATAAATAACACCTTATCCATCATCATGGGAATCTCATACATATCAATTAAGGTCTTCATGAGTTCTGATGTGTTCTTCACTTCCTATATGTTGAATTCCATGTTTCAAGAAAGTGACATGCATTTCATCCCAAGTACTTTATTATCCATTATCTCTTATTCCTCATTTTTCATAACTTATGATTTAACTCCAATAAATAAAATATTGAGGTATTTACACAGAATACAATCCTCTATCTACATTTTCCAAAACCCCATTTTCATTCTATCAAGTTTCTCCCATTGTAACTTTCTCTCACCTTATGCCATCCCACTAGAAATTGTGAACTCTACTTATAGTTAATATAAAATAATATTTTGGTAAAAATTTACTGATAATATCCTATAAAGTTAAGGGTATAATATTGATACTAAACCAATCTATGAAACACCTTCACTAGGGACTCATCCTCTGGAGTCACTCCAACCATGAGCTTTGATGTCACTTTTTGGGATCATGCCCATATTTCAGCTAAAACACCATAAACAAATCTGTTGGAACTTCACTTGTGAAATAAATATATCCATAATGAATCCCATGTGTGAGACCCATAACTTGTAATATGAGTTCACCCAAGTCACCACACCATAAATTAAAACCACTGGAAGAACATAGATAATACTATCTAAACTAATGATCTAAAAAACATGATAAAAAAAGAACAACATAAAATGATAACATGGTTCATTCTTGAACCCTAATATATAAGGAAACTTTACTTCAAATTATATAAAGAATCGATATTAATATGATTAAAATGAGTGTATCTCTCCCTCTCATAGTTACAATCATATTTCCCACATGTAACTACTCAAGATTTTGGGTCCTTTAAAATACATACTATATTTTATAACATGTGTCACATGCTACACCCAACATAAAAAAACCACTACATAATAATATAAAATTATTAATAAATCTATAATAAATAATAATATGGTAGAACACTAAATATTCAAAAGAAAAATAATTAATTGGATTTAATACTAAAAAATTTATTTTCAATAAAATCTATTTTCTTTATATTATGTATTTTATTTTAAAATATAAATTTAAAAAAAATAGAATTTAAATTTTATAAAATAAAATTATATTTTGAATTCCTTACATAAATATTTAATTAGAATGTTTTTTTAGTTTTTTCTAAAATGGTTTATTTTCCGTCGAAAAATACAGTTTTTGTGAAAAGTTTACTTTTTATGATTTTATCACTATGTGAGCTTATCCTAGAAAAATAAAAAAACTTTAGTTAATAAAATATGAATTTAAATGATAAAATTATATATTTTAAAATATTCTTTTAAATTATAATTCTATGTCCAATTTCTTTTAAAACTAAATTATAATGTTACTTTAATAAAAAATGGTCTTTTCCTCTAATTAAGTGTTTAGATGGTGAAATTAATTTTTGGTTTGAATTTAAATCCTCATTTGGTTTATAATAAATAAATTTATGTCATTAAAATTATTTTCTAATATAATTATATCTTATATATAAATTTAAATCTTAAAAATGTTATTTTTCTAAAAACTATTTTTATGTGATTAAGTGTGTTTATTTTAAAAGTAACATTTCACATATTTAAAGATTAAATTTGTTAAAAATTATTTTAAAATTTTAAATTATAAGTTTCAAATTAGATAAAAGTATCCAATCATAATTTTTTTCATTAAATTTAATAACTAAGGTTATAAATTAATTACCAAGGTAAAAGTCAATTTGGAAAAAAGGTTAAAAGTAAAAAAATAAAAACCTTAAATCACTCTTATATTGTCAAAAAAATGAATGAATGAGAGTATTTTCAACCTTATCGTGTTCCACAACCCCTATTTTTTCACTTTTGAGTCATTTAACCTTGAATAGTGTCATGACATTATTGAAAAATGAGGAATATTTCCAAAAGTGTCCCTTTTCTCCTATTATAAAAGGGTACAAATTCCACCCTTCAAATATGCACTTAAAATTTGATTTTATCCTTAAAACTATGAAATTTTATTCTCTCTAGATTCTTATCCCACAAAAATAAATCCTTGGGTATTCATAGTTATCCTAATCCCTTCAATTTCAATGGAACTTCCAAGGAAATATGAAGTCTCCATCATAAGTATTATTTCCTTCTTAAGTTTTTCTTATTAATATTACTCTTAAAAATATATTATAACTATAATAATATGATAAATTCAGTAATATGATTATAGTGATTTTTTTATTAATGGAATTTTGGGTCAAAGTGGACAACTCAAGAGGGGGGTTAATTGTGTTTCCAAAAAAAATATTTTTAAAATTTATTTAAAAAATAAATACCTAAATTTTATAAAAATAAATAATTAAAAAATAGTGGAAATATATAATTTTATATTTTTAAAATTTTCTAAAAATATAAATCATAGCTCAATTAAAATTATTTTGAAAATAATATAACTTTTTAAACCAATCTACTCATATCAAACACTGTATATAAAACACTAGTTTAAGTTAACTAACATAGCTAAGCTTTTTTTAGAAGTTTAGAAAATCAAAATATGTTTGATTTAAAATAAATAAAACAAAATAGATAAAGAACAGTGGAAATTTAACAACAGGTTCAGTCTCAAGCCGAGACTTAATCCCCTCCACTTGGAAATCACTTATTGTCAAGTAGTTTATTATTAAATAAATTGATCCACAACCTGGATAGGGTTTTACAAACAATAGTATACAGAACTATCCAGGCATAGAACCTCTTCCATAGTTGTGCATGGGATAATAAAAGTATACCAGGTTACACAGAACATCTTCTATAGTAGTTCATGGAAATTCAAATGAAATATTTAAGAGATTATCAATTACTCTCTAGTTTAGAACAAGAGAATGTGTTTTACAAATATACAGAACAAATAGAAAGTATGGTTTGAAATAAAAGTATAAACAGAAAGGGAAAGATATGTGAGATGAGGAAATGTGATTTAGTTTGATATTAATAGCTTCGATTTTCAAGATTTCTTGAATTTTTCTTTAGAAGGATCTTGTAAAAGTTTCACAATAGGTTCAAAAATACATAGTGTCATAGAGTCTTCTCTGTAGCATTGGTACATACGTAGGATCCTATATTATTTTCTGTAAAATCAAAAATTCTTAGACCACTTCACATGATCAGTTTCTCCCATATTAAGAACATATTCATCCACAAGTGTCCACTGGAGAAAAATCGATGCAATATTAAATGCATTAAGGCTTTATTTAATGATTCAAAAACTAGTAATTGGTGATATAAAAATGCTCCACTTCTAAGTTAGACATGGAAAGTTTTCTTCACTTAATACATGGTTAGTTGGCATGGAAAATTTAACATTTAGTTGGAATGTCAAGGTATTTGGGTCAGTTCATTCCTTCATAAGTTAAATTCATTAATCTTATGATAGGTCCATGACTTCATGTGGTAAGTTGTTTCCTCATGTGTTTGCTAAAATAAGACACAATCAATATATTAATTAATGATAATTTTACATATCTTTGCATGGTAACTAGATTTCATTATACAGTATGTATTTTTATTTATGTGGTCACACTTCACTAATTCACATGTTTAGATATTTATTGCACATGGTAGGTACATATCTCATCTCATGGTAGGTTGATTGAACATGGGGTAAGGTGATATTAAATGCACAGTAAGCTCAAATTTACTTCATAGTCAATTCATTACTTTAAAATATTTTTTTAATCTGAAATAAGGTAAGTAGTTTGTACATGCGGTCAGGTGGAGTACAACATGCGATAAGGTGACATGATCACTTGACCTTCATGTTCAGTTCAAATTCTTCACATGGTAAGGTGGCGTAGTAAGTTCTATACTTATCCATTTTCCTAAGTTTTTTCTATAAAATAATTTACTAACAAAAAACATGAAATTAATCAGTAACATTATAAACATGATTTTGGATCATTAAAATAAAGATGTTTTGGACTAATCCAACAATATCCCCCCTTTCTGTGATCACAATCATGAAAATTAAATTGAAATGAATTGGATATAACAAAATTATATTTTCAGTAGGTTGAATTAACTATTTAGAAAGTTCCTAAAATCATGCATGAATTAAATTGATTGAAATTTATCACTCCCCTTTTCTTCCCTTTTGAGATTATAGAAAAGTGAGGAAAAAATAAAATTAAAAGCAATAAGCTAAGAAACAAATGATAATAAAAGAGGATATTTAATTAATATATCAAAATAGATTACATAAAGATTACAAAAAATTAAACAAATTCCCTATTATAAATCCTAATCTAAATCTGAGTCTGGTAAATCCATCATATCCAAAGGAAGAATATGATCCTTTCCTTTATAAGTAGAGGTAGGGTTAGAGGTAGTATGAGGAGAATATGAGGAAGCAGGCTCACTAATAACAACTCATATGGAAATAGGTCACAGTTTCTGAAAGTCTTTCCTATGATTTATGCCAAAAGGATTGATGTTATAGGAGGTAATAGGTAGGGACAAAGGAATGGCTGAAGGAGATATCACAGCTGTCTGAGAAGAGTAAAGATAAGGTTCTATCAACCAAGTGAAATCACTGACTAATCGATAATCGTGCTCTAAATCCTGGATAAAATCATCTCTATTCTCCATGAACTCATCCAAAACTATATTCATAGCCTTGTGATGATTAACTTATGACTTAAAATCTTGATTCAAGGGAGGAATCTTGAGATCCAAGGTAAGGGTTCTAAACATACCCTTTAAATTAGACTTTGTAACAATGCATCTAAGATAGTAATCAGTAGCCTTCTTCATTTTTTTCTTTATCTTTCCTATATTATTTCATGTCTTCTCTTACAAGAGCCAAAGTCTTGGCAACATGGGTTTGAATCCCATCAAACATAGCTCCTCTTGTTTTTCTAAACTCATAAAACATGATTTTCAACTAATCCCTAATGAGTTGACTAATATTTTATTCATAAAATATTGATAGGAAAAGAGGAGTAGGAGGAGACCTAGGATTAGGTTGAAAAATATCATTCATAAAAAATTGATCTAACTAAATCATAATATCGGATAAATCATCCTAGAGAGAACTAACCTGAGTTCTCAAATCTATAATCTCATTTTGCATCATTTTAATTCTAAAATTAAATCTTAGATAAAGGTAAGAGATTAATATTGTAATAGAATTAGAAATTTCATATTTTCTAACTTTTTTTAAGGATTTTTGGAATTTAACAAAAACTTACTTGAATATATCCATCATCTCTGATTTGAATACAGTCAAGTCATCCTTAGTGGTATATGAAGTTGAAGGGACAGAGGTAGATGTATCGTAATACTGTTTCCTAAAATCTAACTCAAGAACATCCTCTACTAATTCATCATTATCTAGATGATCTAAACTTCTAGTAATAACATACACTTCTTTCTAATGAATGCAATCATCACTATCATCAACATTAATAATAGGGGAACTTCCTTTCTCAGTTTCTTCACCAACCTTGGTGGGAGTAGGACCAAAGATGTTATGAAGGGTTTGATTAAATAATGGTTTGGATAGTGATACCTCAAGTATCTCTTGAATATCTATATCAGTAATAATATATCCCTCTAGTTCCCTTTGAGAAAAGGATATGGAAGATCTACCATGTCTAGGTAAATTTCCCCCATCATCATCTGAATTAGGATAATCAGGCCCCAAAACATGATATCCAAGGGACTTCTCCCCCTTGGTAGGTAATAGGTTCTATGGAAGTACTACCAATCATATTTGATCCTTCCAAACTAACTTTAGTACTCTCAGAGTCCTCAGACTCATCTAACTCTGGTTTATAAGCACTCATAGAAGCATTTGTGTCAACCAGATCCTCATATTGAAGCTCCTCTTTATGTGATGGAAAGGGTAAGGGAGATATAGGAGATCCAAAATACATGTAAAGAGATGATTATCTACTATCATCATGAGAAGAACTTTCTTATTCATTTAAATCTACCATTTCATCTACTTATTCTGCTTCTTTCTCACTAACATCAACCTCATCATTTGGATACAGAACTATCTCATCAAGTTCAAGACCTAGATCAATAAGATCCCTAGGTTTAACTGCGTATTTTAAAGGATAAAATTTTTCATAACTCTTCTCTGGTTCAGCTACCCATTCCCTTTTCTATGAGTTTTAATTTACCTCATATTCTTACAAATCTTTTATGTAAGGCAGATATAATCTGATGAGGTAATCCTTTCCTCCCCTTGAGAAACTAAGACTTTGTACTCCAACAAGGTTGATATAATATTTGGGTAAGGTAAATAACTAAATTTCAAAACAGGCTTACAAAAATCAATCATATATCTCATGAAATGTCTACACAGGTTGATCTAAACACCATTATTCCCCAAAAAATAATAAAAATAGATCGTGATGCTGAAGGATACTGGATTCACCTTTTCTTGGAAAAATTATATTTTGGGTAAACTTAATCATAAGATTAAATTCTCCACTCAACTCAACAATTAAAGGTCTTTAAGGAGTTCTATTCCCAGTGAGTTCATCTAAAGTATTTTGAAACTAAAAGAGCAGATGACTAATTAGATATGAGATCTGGTCATATCCAAACTCCATTTTGTGAGATACACCCAAACACTTTTCCCATCACCTCAAATAGAACTCTAAGAATTCACCATTTATCCTTAATTTAATTGTATCCTTGTTCTCTTTATGGAAGAACTAAAGTTTCACATAAAACTCTTTAATAAGTTTTGGATATAAAATCTTAATATTTTCCTTAAACCAAGTATCCCATCCTTATTCCTTAATCTCATTAAAAACCAAAAATCTACTCAATTTTAACCATTGCGCATCAATTTCCTTTCTTGTAGAGACAGGATGATAAACCAAGTGTATATTATTCATCTCTACTATCGTGCTCGAGTAGACTTTCAAATTCTTTGAAGGTAGAAACTGAATAGGAAAAACAGTTTCCAACATACATTTCATCCTCAACATTTTTAGTTCGGTTTGATTGCTCAAAAGATTCAGGTTCGTAATAGAAGTTTAAAATTCAAAGGTTTGGGTTGAATAATGATAGAGAGATGGATTTTGATTGAAATTAATGATTTTAAAGAAAGAAATAAGATTTTGTGGAAAAGATAAATATATATTTATATTCTGATTTGAAATAAAATTTAATCATTTAGGGATTAAAATAATAATAAACCTAAATTAAATCCATCCAAAATAATTTAATGAGAAATTTTTTTAAGTAAACATACATTCCAGTTCTACTAACCATGGATCTGTGAGAAACAAAAATCATAGTAGGCATGCTAACCATGACCTCATGGTAGGTATGATAACCACATGAATGAAATTTTCATGGTAAGAATTGTGATTGTGTAAGTAAATACTCATAGTAATTATGTTGGATGCATGAGTAAATGTTCATGATAGGCATAATGACCACATGAACAAAAACTCATGGTCAATATACTGACCGTGTGAACTTCACTTCATAGTTACTTTCAAAAAAAATCAGAAAACAAAGGTTACAAACTTTAAAACATAAATTAATATTTGAATCTAAATTAAAACATTTAGACATAATTTATCACTCCCAATTCATGTCTAATATAATTGATTATCTCAATATTAAAGCATTTTGTAAATATATTGGTAAGTTTATGTTCAGTACCAATGAACTCGAGAATTATATCACCATTTTGAAAATAATCTCTCAAAAAGTGATGTATTATATCAATGTGATTTATTCTATAATTTTATATAGGATTATTAGAAATATTTATCAAACTTTTTTATCACAATTTATAAGGACATGTCAAAATTGATAACCATAGTCTTGTAAAGTGTGTTTCACCCACATAATATGTGCACAACAACTTCCTGCAGCTATGTACTCAGATTCAGCAGTGGATAATGTAATGGAATTATATTTCTTACTACACCATGACACTATATACCTTCCCAAAAAGTTAAATGTTCCTAAAGTGATTTTTTTATATAAATTACAACCACCAAAATCTACATCTGAATAAATAACTAAATCAAATGTTTTTTCTATGGAGTAAAACAATCCTAAGTTGGTTGTATTTTTTGTGGTAATTAAGAATTATTTTCATAGCAATTAAATGAGTCACTTTTGATATTTATTGAAAATTTTCACACATACACACACTAAACATTATATTAGGCTAGATAGATGTTATGTATAGTAAACTTCCAATCATATCTCTATAAGTGATTTGATAAACTAGTTTCCTAGTTTCATCAAGATCCAAATTGCAGCTAATACTCATGGGAGTATCACTACCTTTATTACTATCCATGACAAAACATTTTAAAATATATTTAGTATAATTACTTTGATTTTAAATAATTACATATTTATTTTGAAAAATATGAAAACAAATAAAGAATTTTAGTTTACCCATCAAACTCATTTCAAAATAATTTTGCATCATTTTTGAAAAATTATTATACAAAGAATTTCTTGAATATCCAAAAATAATATCATCAACATAAATTTGTAAAACTAAAAAATGTTTTTAAATTTTTTAATAAATAAATTAGGTTCATATATTCCTTTGGTAAAACCTTTTGAAATAAAAAATGAGTTGAGGTTATCATACGAAGATCTAGGTACTTGTTTTAAACCATATAAATATTTTGTTAATTTAAAAACATGATTTGGAAAGTGAGGGTTCTGAAATCTAGGGAGGTGTTCAACAAAAATATCCTCAACTATATAACCATTAAATAATTCACTCTTGACATCCATTTGATGTAGTTTGAAATTTAAATGTGGTGTATAATCAAGAAACATCCTGATGGATTCAAATCTATCTATTAGTGAAAAGGTTTCCTCATAATCAATACCTTCTTCTTGATAATATCCTCGTGCAACCAATATTACTTTATTTCTATTTATTATTCTTAACTCATCAACTTTATTTATAAACACCCATTTAGTTCCAATAGTTAGATATTCCTTTGGTCTTTCAACTAGTTCACAGAATTTATTTCTTCCAAAATAATTTAACTCTTCTTATATATCAATTACCTAGAATTCATCATTAATTGCATCATTGATGTTCTTAGGTTCAATATATGACAAGAAATCTTGATGTTCAACTTGATTTCCAAGAGAATCTATAGTATGAGATCCATTATCTAGGTCACTTACAAATGCATCTAAGGTGTGATATCTATGAGTCCTAATATCTCTAGGAATAGAATTTTTTGAAACCTAATTCTCATTTACCATTTCTATTTCAGGTCATTCATCAGAACTAGTAGATTTTTCTATAGGAGTTCTAGAAGAATTATCACTTGGTTTATCATTTATATCCAAGTTGGAAAGATAATACTATATATTTTCTAGAGGTTCTTGGGATCATGTGGATATATCTCATCAAACTTCACATGAAAAAATTCTTCCATAAGATTATTTCTTTTATTAAACACCCTATAAGATTTACTAGTTGTAGAATATCTGAGGAAAATTTATTCATCACTTTTGGAAGAAATTTTTTCTAAATTCTCTTTTGTGTTGAGTATAAATACTTTACAACCAAAAACTCTAAAGTAATTGAATTTTGGATTTATACTATTATATAATTCATAAAGGTTATTATTCAAAATGGGTCTAATTAAAAATATATTAATTATATATAAAGTTGTGTTCATATATTCTTCCCATAAATATACAGATAAATCATACTCATTGAGCATAGTCTAGGAAATTTCTTGAAGGTTTATATTTCTTTTCTCTACTACAACATACTATTATGGGGTCCTATAAGTAGAAAATTTGTGGATATAGCCATTTTGTGAGCATAATGATTTAAATTCTTGATTTACAAACTCATGGACATGATCATTTTTTAAATTCTTCATTCTAATTCCACTAATTTTTTTATAGATCTAGCATATTTAGAAAAAAAGAAAGGTGATTCACTTTTATGAGAAAGGAAAAGAACCCATGTATATCTTAAATAATCATCCACTATAACATAAGCATAATTTTTTCTTATTAAACTATAATTCTATAAGGTATAAAAAAATCAATATGAACTAAATCTAAAGGTTGAGAATTTGATACTTCTTTCTTTGGTTTTAAAGAGATTTTATGTTTCTTTCTCTTTTAATGTATATTACATCCTTTTTCTATTGGGAATTATAGCTTGGGTAGATCCTTGAATAATAATTTCCTAGTTATATTTATAAGTGAGTGAATATTACAATAGACTAGCCTCCTAGGACAAATACAAGATTCTTTGTGAAAGGAACTCAAACAAGAAACATTCTGAGAAAATAAGGAATTTAAATCTACAACATAAACATTTTAATTTCTCATAGAAGTAAAAAATAAAGAAATATTAGAATAAAAAACTTCACAAAAAAAATTTTAATAATAAACATGAAAACCATCATCATATAATTTTTAAATTATAATAATATTATACTTTCATCAATCTATAAATAAAATTTTAGAAATTAAGATTTTACTAGAGTTACTGATTTTTCCAAGTCCAATAAGTTTCCCTTTAGCATTGTCACCAAAAGTAACATGTCCACCATTAACCTTGAATAGGTTCTTGAAAATTGTGTATTCCCCTGTCATATGTTTGGAACATCCACTGTCTAGATTCCATAATTTCATACAATAAATTTTCATGGAGGTTTCCTACAAAATATATTTAAACCAAAAATGATTTTGATACCAATATTTTCTTGGGTCTTGATATGTTAGCAATAAGTTATTTAGGAATCCATAATTTTCTTACCAATTTCCAATAATAATATCGTATAATATTAGAACTAAACACTTTATTATGACCTATGAAATAATAAATATTAGAATACCTAATAGAACTGGAAATTGGAACAAATTTATTCTTATTTATTTTCCTTTTTCTAGGTTGATATCCAATTCTAGTAGTGTATTTAGGAGTTGTTTGTTTACCAAGAATCAAGGTTAAAGTTTTTATTCTATTATTAAATCTCTTGATATATTTCTTTAGTTGTTCATTAGATAATATTATCTCATTATTTTCTTTAAATGGTTAATCATTCTTATCCTTTTCAATAGTAAGATCATTTTTAAAGTGATCATACATAGCATGATTCTTATTTAAAATTTTATACTTATATTTTAATTCACTGAAAGTTTCTTCCAACATGTTAAAGTGTTCAAATAATTAATCATTTGATATATTCTCATCATAATTTTCTTTTTCAAAAGGAATAAAAGTATGTACAAAATATTCAGGAAAGAAATTTAATATCTCATATGTGTTTTTCATAAAAAAGTATTAGATTTGTCATTTCTCTCATATTTGATCATATCTAAATCACTTGAGCTATCCTTAGAGGCACTCCATGTGTCTTTCATGAACTTTTTATATTTCTTTCCTTTTTTCTCATATTTATTCTTATATTTAATCTTGGGATAGTCTTATTTGATGATTCCTTTACTCTTACATTCATGGAAGATTATTTCATTTACAAAATCATCCTTCTTCCATTATTTTCTCTAATTCCCTTTATTGTAATAATTTTCTATGTAATTGAATTTCTTGAAGAAATTTTTCTTTCTGTATAACTTCTTGAAATGTTTATTTAAATGATCCATCTCATCATCACAATCTAATGGTGATTCTTCACCACTCAAACTTTCATATTTGATCTTATCCTTTAGCTTTAAGTCAAAAATATTAAAGTCTAATGACTTCCTTTTTTCATCCACTTCCTATTTGTTCACATATAGTTCCTATTCATGCATCATAAGCTATAAAATGAGTTCCTTCACAAGTATATTAATTATATCACATGATTACCTTATATAAATAGAGTTTCCTCTCCATTTCTCTCATAGGCATTTCAGAATTCGCATGACTTGATCCTTTTCAGCAATTTTCTTTCCTAGTGCATGAATCATATTAAAATTTTCATTGAAATTGAGGTACATATCAAAAATAGATTCATTAGGATTTATCTTTAAACTATCATATTTAATATTATATGTATTTAAGTGAATTTATTTAACATTAGACTTTTCTTCATGAGAAATATCCAGAGTATTCCAAATATCAAAATCCATAGCACATGAAGATATTATGTTAGATTCATCTTTTCCTAAATCATAGTATAAATAATTAATATCTCTACAGTCACAGTCATATTCCACCATAGTAGTAGCACTCTAATAAAATCTAACAGCTTGAGGTTTTTCATATTTATCTTCAATGATAGTCTAGATATCAAACCACATACTTTCTAAATGAATTATCATTTTGATTTTCCATTGAGAATAATTTTTTCCATTAAAATAAATAGGTTGATTAATAGAAATTCCTTCAATATTAGTATTATCTATAAAGATATTAATTTATATAAAACAAAAATTTAAAATCTTTAAATAAAACTAGATCATAGTAAAAAGATATTTTGAAAGTTCTCTAAAACAAAATGTTGGTCAGAGTGGAAAACTCAAGAGGGGGTGAATTAAGTTTCCAATAAAATTTTTCTTTAAAAAAAATTAAAAGCTATATCCTTCAATTTGATAAAAATACCAATTAACAAAAGTAGTAGAAATATATAATTTTATCTTTTTAAAAGGTTATTAAAAGATCGATCACAGATCTGTTAAAATACTTTTAAAAATACTTTAACTTTTGAAACTAGTATACTCATATAAAACATGGTATATCAAGTTTTATAGAAAATAGTGCATAGTACTGTCCAGGTATAGAGTCTCTCCCACAGTTATACATGGGATAAAACAAGGATATTATATCAAAAATGACCTATTCCATAGTTGTTCTGGGAATTCAAATGAAATATTTGAGATATTTTTAATTACTATCTATATTGGCATAGGATACTATGTTTTACAAATATACAAATAAAATCAAAAAAAATAACTCGAAAGAAGTGCATAAACAAAAAAGAGAAATAGATATGATATTAGGAAATGTGGTGAAGGTCGATCTAAATATCGTTGGTTGCCCAGAATCCTTGAATTTTCCTTTTTAATAATCTTAGACAATTTTCACATTAGTTTTAGGAAAAAAAGTGTCATAGAGTCTTATATCTATCACAGTTACACGTGTAGGTTCCTCTTTTATTTTCTATAAGATCAAGAATTCATAGCCCACTTCACACAATCAGTTTCTCCCTTATTAAGAAGATATTCATAAAAAATTAGCTATTAGATAACAATAAATGAAATATTAATTACAATAAAGATTTATTTAATGCTTCAAAAACTAGTCGTTGGATATTTAAAAATTATCTTCTACTAAGTTAGACGTAGAAAACTGTATTCACTTAAAACATGGTTAGTTGGAATGGAAACTTTACATGGTCATTTGGAACAGAAATTTGTCATGGTTAGTTTATTCCTTCATGAAATTAGTTCATTGATCTTATGGTGGGTTCATGAATTCATTTGGTAAGTTTTTTCCTCATGCGATCACTAAAATAAAAGACACATACAATATAATACTTAATGAAAATTTTACATACCTTGGAATAGTAATAAGATTTCTTCATGAGGTAGGTAGTTTTATTTATGTGTTCACTTCACAGATTCATATGGTTAGGTCTTTTTTACACATGGTAGGTACATATCTTATCTCACGGTGGGTTGATTGAACATATGGTAAGGTGATCTTCAATGCATGGTAAGCTAAACTCCACTTCATAGTCAGTTAATGACATTAAAATATTTTTTTCATCTGATGCAAGGTAATTATTTTTTACATGTTTTCAGGTGGAGTAAAATAGGTGGTTAGGTGACACGGTCACTTGACCTTCATGGTCAATTCATAGTCCTCACATGGTAAAGTGGCACGATAAGTTCCAGACTTATCCATTTTCTCTAGTTTTGGACAGAAAATCATTCACTAATAGAAAACATGAAATTTATCAGTAACATTATAAAGATGATTTGGGATCATTAAAATAAGAAGTTTATGGCCTAATATAGTATTTATATCCCTTATTTATTTATTTCCATCAACTTAGAAAAATAAAATAACTTCGTTAGTGCATTGTGTGGACAACCGCCTCCACAAAGCGACGTCGTTTGTTCTTTTTCATTTCCACCCATCATGGATATTCTTAATGGTGGTTGGTATCATCCAAATTTACCCTATAGGTAGAATCAGTCATTGTATTATATGTAGGAGTTGAATACATAGGGATCGAAGAAGTAAACTTGATATACTCAGATTTTTTTGGGATTTTGGATTTGAAGTGACTAATTTTAGAGTTGATTCGAATTAGGATACTAGAATACTAAAGTACCTAAGAGAATAATTTGAATTGAATAAATAAAAAACCTTAGTATTTTGAAATAAAATGATTAAAGAAGATGGGTCGATCCTATATTTTTTCTAGGACTAGAATGGATGTAATTTTTTTCTTTGGAAATTTCATCTCACTAGTTCAAGATTTTTCCAATAAATGATATAATCCCCCAAAATCATTCACTAATTTAATCCTTAAAAAATTACAATTTTAATCACCAATTAAATTATAAGATCGCTTTAATGAGAACTCTGAGTAATTGGATCATACTAGCACTCAAAATATATCATTGTTAAAATTGTAGAAGATGAGGAAGAAAATAAGTCATTGAATGGAACTCTTAAAATAATTAACAAATTCAATTTATATAATCACATAAAATAACATCCAATCTAGATCCATGCAACTCCCAAGAATTTAACCACAAAAGTTTTATTCTTCCATTGATGTAAATCTATCAATAGAAGGCAAATGTCAACGTAAATAAGTAATATTGAAGAAGAGAAAAAACAATGAAATAAAGAACACTCCAACATTGTGTGAAGTATTTCTCTCTTCAATGTGTGAATAAAGTTACATCTTAATGAAATTTAATTACAACATCAAATTGAAATCATAAAATTACAATGAAAACATACACTACTTCCTCCAAAATCCTCCAACACCACTACATTAAATAGGAATTTTTAAAAACTTGGTTTGATCCCCCAACATTCCAAGTCTTCTCAATAAATGAGGGTATGCATAGGTGGGTGGAAATTTAATGGAGTGGAATTTTCCACCCTTGATAAAAATCTGAGTTAGCTTGCATCCACCCTACATAGGTGCGGAAATGAGCTTCTATATGGCCAATTTTGGTGGTCCATAAAAGAATAAGTTGAATAAAATTATGTCTTATAACATCCTATAAAATTTTATCCTAATTGGATTTGTGTTTTCGATGATATGATTAAAATAGTGTTCTGTCATTATGGGCCACAGATTCTGACCCAGAATTTCATATTCAACTTGGGATGTTTGGAAATCCTTCAAAACTCTAAATTAGATATTGATATTATTTAAGTAAATATTCCCCATTATTTCCTATATATATATTTCAAATTTTATCTTCATTGGTTTTTTATCATGATCGATACAGTTATTTTATTGGGTTGATGTTGAGTTCACTTTACCCATAATTTTCTAAGTTGAATGTCCAAAATGGTGGTTTTCCAATGTGAATCTCCAAGTTCCACAAAAGGATGAATTGGTCCCAATGTAATGTGAGACCTGAAAATTAAATTTTAAAATAAAATCAATACCATTGGGTGTTTTATGAGGTGTTCAAAAATGTACCATGTAATAGTGAGTTTTAAGAAGGAATTACATACATGATAAGAAAAAAAGTTTTAATTGTAAATTGCACTAGTAAAAGTGTTTATGAACATTGAATCACATGAATATTATAATATAAACAATGAATATTATTCTTTTTCAGTTGCTAATCACACACCCCATAGTCCTGAGAAAAATATATCTCATAAAAAATTAAAATTTAATTCACTTTTCCATGAACATTTTAATATACAATAATCACCAAAATACCTCAAACCAAAAAATTATGAAACCCATAAAAATAAGTTAATACAATGTAGGTTCACAAGAATATACCAATCTCAATCTCATTCCTTTGTTCAAATCCATTTCCACATTTCATCCAATTTTAATTAAGTGTGATGATGGGTTGTGCATCATAATAGATATGGGGGGTTCATTTTTATTCAAGTGGAAAATATGGAAGTTCTAATTGGAATCACATTTTAATATTAATATGATTTTTTTTGTTTTGTATTTTTTCTTTTTCTTTTTTTTCTTTTTGAAAATTTTCCATGGTAACTGAAATTGTACTCAATTAAGTCAACCCACGTAGCATGACTTTGCTGATGACTCATAGGCTCAAAGGCCTTAGGGAACCAAGTGAAGCTCACATACTAGGGAATCATCTCAAGTTAAGTAGGTCGAAAACAAATTTAAATTACTAAAAATAGAGATAAAATTACTAACTCTGATCCATGCAACTATAGAGTCACGATCCTCAAGTGTTGAAAGCCACAAATTAGGTCAATCCATTTCTCTATGTGGAAATTTGTTATTGTTTTTTTAATAATTTTTTTTGAAATACTTATGTTAAAATTAAAATGATCACTAAATATATACAATTTATTATGGTACCCCAAGAATTATAACTAATACCCCCCAATCCAAAATACATTTTTTGTGATTTTTTTTAAATGTATGAAAATGTAAACAATGAAAAATCACATTATACAACCACACTTTCCAAAATATATTCTTATTAACTTAAACTTGGATTAGAATCCAAATCAAGGAATGCAAAATTATTTGGTATTCAGTTTCAAATTTTTCAATGTATATTATCATATTCAAGGTTAAATAAATTTTTCTTTCCATTTATGCACATAAAATTTTCTTTGACATGAATTTTTATTTCTTTCCTTTCACCCCCCCCCCCCAATTAGAATGAAACTTCCCTTGGTGTTGAAAGGGAAGAGAAAAGAGAGTTCAGAACTAGGAAGAAAGAGGAGGATAATTCTATTTTAAATAAAATCAAGAATTAAATCACCTGGTTTGAATTTGATGACCCATCAATAAGAAATTGATCACTTTGGCTTCATGCCACAAGTAGACTCTTCATGGATTATTGAAGGTTAGGTTTGAACTCTGGAAGGAATGTGTTTGATTTGAAAATATTAAACTTCTTCAACTATTAAATTTCACACACAAGAAACATTATATCACATTGGAAACCCCAAGGAGGTTCCCTTAAAAAAACTTAAAAAAACACAAAATAAAATAAAATAAATGCAGAATCCAGGTTACCCCCATAAGGTGATTATTTTAAAGTCGTTAACTAGAATTGGGCCCATAACTTACCTAATACCAACTTTAAATATTTTGAGGATTGATTTTTTTTACCACTTACAATATATTGAGATTAATTATTTATTTATAATATGTTTCCTATACAAACCTCTATTCTCCAATGAGTGGGAAAATCCATGGAATATCAAAAATGTTTGATTCAATTTCTTCTATAGTCTTTCATAATACATTAAGGATAATTCCATATTTATTGGTTTAAAGATAATAAATAGTGACAAATAGAAGTTTTTGGTTATCACCAATGAATGAAAAGTTGAGAGAGGATGGAAAGGCCTTATGCTCAAGTTTGGGTAGATAAAAAGTACTTGATATTGGTTATAAGTTAGAAATAAGATTTATTGATTCATTTAGAACTTATTTTTTCCCCCAAAAAATGGTTTACTGAAAGGAATGGGTACAAACTGAGAGTTCATGATTTATTCTAAGGGATAACTAATATTTGGTTCTAAAATATTATTAATGGATATAGATTTCAAGGATTCAATCCATTAAGACAAATTTATCTCAAGTGAATAAATGAAATCTCTTTCATTTTGACTTAAACAACCATCAACAATTACTTGATCCTCTTTTGATATCCAAAATTAAAATTTTGTTTCTTTAGTGTTTTCATGAGAGTTTTTTGGAAACTAGACACTTCATATAAGGTTATGGAAGGAACAGTCGGTTTAGGGATGGGTGTCACACAAGTTTTAATTATTTTTTGTTTTAATATCAAATATGAAACCTAGTAATTCATTCTCTCCATTTGATTACACAATTGTTCAAGAAATATATGACAAAAATATTGGATAAGAGGTTTAACATCATGGAATTACCTAATATTTATCTCTTAAACTATACTTTAGAGGTATCGAAACTTATCCTTTAAGCATTCATCATCCCAATGATTGTACATATCACTAGGAGGGGCGTAATCATTCAAGGTTTGATAAAAGAAATTCCCTAAGTTAGGGGCTTCCCAATACCGATTTACCATTTTATTCTAGCCTAGGATTATGATGGGGTAATTTTGAAGATACCCCATTGTAGTAGATTGGAATTAGGATTTGAGATTCTCAAGACACGTGCAAAATGAAAGGGGAAAGGATAAGAGAAATGTGGGTGAGAATATAGAATTTTGGGTAAGAATAGAGGGTAAGTGTCTAAGATTACTTGCTTGGGTCCCTAAAAAAATTCTGAAATTTAATATTCATTGTTTATATTATAATATTCATGTGATTCAATGTTCATAAACACAATTTTAGTGTATTTTACAATTTAGACATTATTTCACATTATGATTGTAATACTTTCTTAAAGTGTAGTTTTAATTGGTACATTTTGGGTCACATTTTAAATCATACATTAGTCTTGATTTGAATTTTATATTTCATTATCAGGTTTCCCATTCCATTGGGATAAATTTATCCTTTTGGGTCACTTAGAGATTCACATTAGAAGACCATCATTTTAGACATTCAACCCAGAAAAATATGGGTGAAGTGAACTTGACAGCATTCAAATAAAATAATTGTGTCATCCATGATAAAATCCCAATGAATCTAAAATTTTAACTTTAGATATATTAAATAATGATAAAGTTTTCCTACAACAGTGACTAGATCTAATTCTGGGTTTTTAAGGGAGTTCAAGGCATCACAAGTTGAAGATGAAATTCTGGGCCAGATTCTGTGGCCTAGAATAATATACCACCATTTAAATCATATATATAAAACAAAATATCCAATTTGAATTAAAATTTTCAGATTTTTAAGGTAAATCTAAAGATTAAAGTTATTGTTCTATAGACTAACCAAATTCATCCATCTAGAAGCTCATTTTGATGCCTATGTTGGGTGAATGCAAGTTGGATCCCATTTCAGGTCAAGGTTGGAAAAGTTCACATTCCAAAAACTTTCCACAACCCTAGGCCTACCATAATCAACTGTAAATAATTTTAATATTAGGGGATTGACCCAATAATATTTAAATTCCTATTTAATTTAGTGTTATTGAATGAGTTGTATGATTATTTGGTTTATTTCAATTGTAATTTTATGTTGTCGTTTTGTATTCACACATTTGTTTTTTCACATGTAAGTTGTTATAATTCACTTTAGTTATTAATAAAATTTATTTATATCCTCTTATTATATTCTTATTTATATCACATTGGTATTTTTTCCTTAATTTGTGAACTTATTCACACCAACACTTGTGAAACTATTCACACAATGGTGGAGTGATTGTTATTTCATTATTTTTACTTATTCAATTCCACCCTCATGAGTCTACTCTCATCTTTCATTGAAAAATTTGAATAAATGAAAGGATAACACTATCATGGGTTTATATAAGGGAGTATCAAGGGGTGTATTGGATGTTATTTATCACTCTTTAAATGTTTAATCATTTCTTTTTTTTAGTTTTTCATTCAATGGTTTTCTTTCTTCATCTTCCTTATTGAATTTTAATGCCACACTTTTCATGTGATAATAAGATCCTTTTCCTATGAGTTCTCATGAAAATAATCCTCCAAGTGTATATGTGATTAGAATATGTATGTGAAGGTGTTAAACCAGTAAGTGATGAGGTTATATTGATTTCATTGAATGAATCCTTCTCAAGTTAATGAAATTGAAATAATTTAAAAATAATTTCACCCAATCCATCCCTTATAGTAACCTAGGATCAAACCTTTATCATAAATTAAATTCACTTAGGTCTCTTAGTGTTCATTTAATCCTTCTAAAAACAAACCAAAGTTGGCCACTTCATATCCAAATCTCCCTACTATAATACATGTGTCTTTAGATTTTTTTATTAGGTCTCTAAGAATTTGATAACCCAAGCTACACTAAAAGCGATCACTTTAACCCTAAAAAATTGGGTAAATTTGGGCGAGACAAAATTTTATTATGGTGATTTTTTCTTGCAAACTTTTTTCCTTGATTAATTTTTTACTTATCAAAGGATTGGTTATACTTTGTGGAATATTGTGGCTATATTTCTTAGATACAAATTATTTTTGGGTAATACCTTGACAAACTCTCTCCATTCTTCCTCATTTACATAATTAATATCCCTTCACACTTTTTTTCTTGCGGGATCTAGGATCTCAACATATGAATGTTGAAAAAGGTTCCTAGAAAACTTCCTAATGGGTTCTAGGTTTCATGTCCAAAATGGCGGTCTTCTAATGTGAATATCCAAGTGCTACAAAAGGATGAATTGTTCCCAATGTAATGGGAGACCTCAAAATGAAATTTAAAATAAAATCAAGACCGTTGAGCTTTAGTTGGTGAAAAAAATATACCACATAATAGTTTATTTTAATAATCAATTAAAAACAGGATAAGAAAATAATTTCAAATTGTAGAATTCACTAGTACAAGTGTTGATGAACATTGAATCACATGAATATTATAATATAAACAATGAATATTAGCATATTTTAGTGGATAATCAATGGTAATGATGAATAAATATGATATATATCATGTAATTATGATTATTAAATATCAATTTAACATCCACCTTCACCCCATATCAAGTGTTGAGAAATGGGAATGCTAAACGTGCATGTGTGAGGACTATTTCCTCCACGATGAAACATTTTTTATTTTTCATCTAGATTTTCAGTCATTATCTAAACATACTCAAATCTAGTTCACCATGATAAATAAATAAAAATAATATCATTATACTTTTTTATAATTATATTATGTCAAAATAAACACCTCCCTAACTATACATTTCAATCGAGTTGAAGCGTGTTCAAGTTTGGGTTGATTTAACCACATACGTGAACAATGCTTTAAATTCAATTATACATGACTAAGGAAACATAAAAACTAATATTATTATAATATGTTAAAAAATTATTATTATTATATGGTTATGAAAATATTATATTAAGTATTTAATTTATTAATAAAATATCATTTTCATTCTCTAAGATTACTAAAATTGGCCGACACTGATTAAATTTTCACACAAACAAAAAGTTAAACTATATAATAAATAAACAACATATGATAATAAATGGTATATATTAAATTTAATATACAAGGATAAGGTTCCTAAGAATATATCAAATAAACTTAATCTAGCTATTCGGGAAGTTAAGCGTGTGTGCTGAACAAATATAGAACAAGGTAAGGTATTTCATCTCAATTTCCCTTCATTGAGACATGGTTCATATTTACGTACTAATTCTTATTTAAGTGGTGTTTATAATATCTATGATATAAAATTTCATTAATTTTATTTATTAATTTTGTTTTGTTTTTAATTCTATGCTCTCCCTTTTATGGGTTTTTTTATTGAATTTTTACCCAGATTGTAAGGGTTTCATCTCAAAATTTTCTTCTTTGAGACGCATTTTATTTTATGCACTTAATTCCATTTATATGGTGTAAATTCTTCCTATTTGATATATTATATCATGAATTACCTTTTATTAATGATAAATGAAGTTCAATTCAATCTCCCTCTTTCATAAGGATTTTATTTAAATGAACCTCAAGTTGTAAGAGGTTTTTTTGAATCAAATATCTTCCTTAGGTCATAATCACTATTATTTGAATATTATCGTTCAATTTTGATCTATTGTAACCTATTATGATGTTATGTTGAATTTAAAACTTCTTTTCTAGGTAAATAATGTTTCAACAACAAATTATTCTTCCTTTATGATTCTATGGTTTTGTGAAAATAAATTTTTGTTAAGAATAATTATCATTCCTTTTAATAGTTTTTTCATTAATATCCATGTTTTTACTTCCCATCAATTTTTTCATTCCCTATTAGAAACTCAAATTGTTTTTATCTCCAATGGTCTTTTTCATCCATTTAATTACTTTAAAATGAAGGTTTAATCGTCCTTTTAATGATGTGTATTTTCAACAAGGTTATTTCAAAATGTTCAAAATCTTTTTCCATCCTTTCCAAATAACAAGTTTTATTATACACTCCACATTTTATTTTGATAACTTTTATGTATTTTTATAGGTTCCATTATTAAATATTATTTTTAAAAATAAAATTTTTCAAATTATTTTTACTTATTTCATTGAAAGTTTTATATTTTTATTAAGTTTCCATTATTAAATATTCTTTTTAAAAGTAAAAGTATTCAAATTATTTTCACTTCCTTTTGTTGAAAACTTTATATCATTTTCATGTGTCAATTATTAAATATTAAAAGTAAATTTTTTTCAAAGTATTTTCACTTCTCTTTTTTCTGAAACCTTTATGTATTTTTAAGAATGTTTTATTTGGAATTATTTATATTAAGTTTTTTAAAACTCTTATCTTTCCCTTCACAAAAATATATTTTGAAAGTGATTTTTACTTTAATGTTTTAATTTTTTTTTTTTGAAAACTTTTGTATTTTCACTTCAATTTACCCTCCAAGGTTTATATAAATGGTGTTTTGATCACCCTATATATGTTATTAGGATATTATTTCTTTTGGAGAATGAGAGTTTTAATATACCATGATTTCTTTATTTCATATTATGTAATTTTTTTGGGTGATCAAGTGTTTGGTTTCAAATGATTTAATTAATGATATTATTTTATACCATTTTGGTGTTTTATAAAACCAATTTTATTTTCATGGTTTCTTTATGAAAATTGAATGATTTCCATTTGTATGTTTAATAAACCAATTATTTTTTCATGGTTTCATTAAGATATATTTATGATTGGTTTTTTTATGGCACATGTATGTATAGATGATAACGGGTGGGGTCCTATATCATCCTCCAATGAATTTGTTTAATCTTATGTCTCATAAACTCAAAAGGGTACACAATACGGTTTATCCCAAGCCAAAAGGTACACTAGAGGATTTATCTCAAGCCAATGAAATGCACGAGAGGATTTATACCAATCCAAAAGGTACACGGGATGATTTATCACAAGCTAAAGGGTACATGGGAGGATTTATCCCAAGACAAAGAGTACATAGAAGGGTTTATTCCCAAGAAATATGGGTATACATGAGGTTTTATCCCAATCCAAATGGTACATGATAGGATTGTCCCAAGCCCAAGAAGGTACAAAGATTTTTTTTGATATAATTTTCCTATACTTATGGTTGTTCCAAATTTCCATGTTGTTCATTAAATTATGAAAAAATTTCAAGATGTATTTCATTTTCATGAAATACCATTTTTTCATGATTAATATTTATTTTTAAATTATTCTATATTTTTATTTCATGCTCACATGTTATATGATTATTAAAATTTGTATGTGTCATATCATATTTTTAGTCTTCCTTAATGATGTTTTAATGATCTTATGTTACTCTAACATGTTTTATGATTATTATATAAGGTCTTTTGATATTTTATTATGAAATTTATATCTTCCCCATGTTCTCCTCAATGTTTATGATATATTTCTCTATGATAAATTTTTCTCTTACTAAGCGATTGAGATCTCCCCTTTCTTATGTTTCCAATCCCTGAGTTATTAAGATGATTATTTCATATGATATATCTATAAAAGGGTCTATAGGAGCACAATTATAGAGAATTTTTCACAATTGTAGTAAAATAAGATGTTTATATAGCTAATCTCCAAGACACTAAACCTATTGATCCTCCAATTGTGTGACTATTTGTGAGATGTACTAATTAAAGAATGGTATCAGTGTATTATTTATGTATGTTTATATTGGGTCACTAGACTAAAAGTTATCCACCCTTCCATATATATATAAGTGTTCTTTCAGTGATTCCAGTTTCCACCACCATCTGATCTATGTGGTATTAATTCCACCTCCTTCAAGATCCATGGAGGAATCCTTTTCCTAGTCAAATCCTTCCACTACCTCAACTTTTCTATCTGATTTATCATTCCCCTTATAAAGATATCACAAGTATGAGATTCTTCATATCTTATGGTGAGTGAACTTCTGATGGATAGACTCCTCTCTATCCTTCATCTTCCGGTGCACTAACATAATGTCATTGTTTCCCCATCCTCATGTGGTCATCAAAAGAAATGCCCATGTGTCTTCTCATTCTAATGAATTGACATTACTTATTCCAGTGAAACTAAACTCACACCTCAACATCCCCTCTCCTGGGGTGGGTCTCACAAGAACCGGTGAACTAATACCCACTCACTCGGAATAACCCCTCCAAATACCCTATCACTTAGGGCAAGGCCATATAAGTATAAAGCCACCTACTCACTCAAGTTAGGTCTAGAATTCACACACAACTAGGATCTCATCTCACTCATAAAGATCCTTCTAGTTTCATCTCACTCATGGTAAGGCTAGGCCTCAAGGATCATCATTAAATAGTCTTTTTCCAAACACATACACATATATGGAACACGACCCATCCCATAAGCTCTCTAGCTCATCATAGAACACTAGTGACTCGGGAACTAGCCCCTCATCTCAACACAAATAATCATCCAAGAACAATAGGTTGATCCCCATGACATTTCACCGCACCTGTCAGGGTGCCTACTAGGGTCCCTCAGACCCATCCTAGTCTCTAATCACTAGCACTAATCCATATCTGACACACCAAGGTGTTTTCATAACTTGTAGTCTCTACTCGAACAAAACCTTAGGATTTCAGTCATATCCTCGTCTGATTCCCAAACCATGACCCTCACTCGAGTTCTATCTCTCATCACTCTCAAAAGATCTCTGAACCCATCACTTGGAAGAAATACCTCTACGCCACATCCCATGTAGTCCTGAAAAATTCACCTCACTCACAGCAATCACCAAGCCTCAATCCACCCTCAGGAGGGTATCACTCACCAAGCGTGAGACGTATAACTATCTCACTCATCACTGATAGCCTAATTCCTCTCATGTATTCCCAACTAGCCCTATGATCCCATCCTAGGATACTTATATCTCATCTCAAACCTCGATGCCTACCCAAGGTCTATTATCAACTCAACCAGTGCTCTCACCCCTTGGAAACATAGTTGTTGGGAAATCCCAAAACACTCAAAGTGCTAGGAGAACTTTTTCTACCTCTAGGGGGAACATGGTCATCCTATCTCTTTATCTAGGGAGCTCTTAGTCCCAATATATCCATTGATTCCTATGAAACATGAATGCAAGAAATCAATCATGCATAAGTATATTTATGATTTTATATTATAGGGACTACCTACCTCCATAAAGGAGTTATCATCATCATTGAGCTCTGCACCACCTCAGCCAATCCTGACTATGGCTCATCCAAGCTCGTACCACTACCTAATCTCCTATCTCATGCCACGACATTAAAATAATTAATTATAATAATTTATAATTAATTATTCAATTTAAAACAAAGAGTAATAATCAACCAAAAATCTAGCCATGCATCATCCTATTAAAAAAATCGCACCTGGAAGGTCCATGGCACATCTCTGGCATTATCCAAAGAAAAATACCTATCACTCATTCAGTTTCCAATTTCATCCAATTTAACAAAAAAACTAAATAAATTAGGGCAATGATGTACCTCATTTAAAACTGTAAAAGGCATCATGAATTCAACCCCATGATTTTCTGGTCTATGATCAACATTTGAAGGATGCACTCAACATTCAATGTTTGATTATATCATCAATGTGTAGTGAGATCATGAAGTCTCATGAAGACATGGATGCCTATAGCATGCTCGAGCACATTCGTGGTCTATAACAGGAGAGAGAAAGACAGGAAAGGTTTGAGATCTCCAAGGCTCTATTCTAGAGCAAGCTTGGAGAGGGTTCCTCAGCTGGGTCTCATGTAGTCAAGCTCATTGGATACATTGAGCTCTTTGAGGTTCTAGGGTTTAAACTCCCCGAAGAACTGGGTACTGATCTCATTCTCACATCACTCCCCCAGAGCTTCTCTAACTTTGTTGTAAATTTCAACATGAACAAAATTGAGAAGTCTCTATCTGATCTTCTTATCCTTATTTGCCAAGTGAACAATGATATGAAGCGTGAAAAACCTTCTGTCCTTATGGTGAATAAAATGAAAGGGAAGGCGAAGAGCTTTAAGCCCAAAGCTTCTTCAAGGTCATCCAAGAAAAGGAAGATCAAAGGGGAGGCAAGATAACATGATGTTGTTTGTTTCGCATGTGGCAAGAAGGGCCACTAGAAGAAAAATTGCACTCGGCCAAGGAAGCAAGGGGAAGCTTCAGGTGTGTTTGTTATCGAATGCAATCTATCTATTTCTACAAATTGGGTATTAGATACAGCTTGTGGTGCTCACATATGTATCCAAATACAAGAACCAAGTAGATTCAGGAAGATTGATCGAGAGGAGGTAGATCTACAAGCAGCCAACAGAGCCAGACTTGTCGTTGTAGCTGTCGGGGACTACCACCTCACATTGCCAACTGGAATGATCTTGGTTTTAAATGGTTGTTATTATGTGCCTTCAGTTACTAAAAACATTATTTCAGTATCCAGATTAGATACTGATGGATTCATCTTCAAGTTTGGAAATGAATGTTGTTGCTTTTATAAAGATAGCATTTGTTTTGGTAGGGCACATTTATATAACGGACTTTATGTGTTAGACTACACAAACCAAGTAATGAAAATCAATGACAAAGTAAATTCACATGAATCATACCACACCCAACTTTGGCATCACCGGCTAGGTCATGTCAATGAGAAACGTTTGAAAAAATTACATCAAGATGGGTATTTAGATTCTTTCGAACTAAAACCACTTGGTGTATGTTGTAACGACACGAATCTGGAGCCCCTCCACTGGTGCCTCGTACCCAGTTCGGCACACGACCTCAAGCGCATTTTCCTGAACGCCAGAGGCTTCCGACTAGCAGCGATGGCCTTGGTGAGTCGATGGGGAAACTATGCCCTCATTTGGTAAGGTATATAGCGGAAAAACAACAGTCAACAACGGAAGCAGTAACAACATGCATAACAACAGAAACCAAATAGTGGAAGCAATGAATATATATAGCAATGATGACAATGATGCAGTAGGTACAAGTATCTATGGAAAGAAGCAAACACAACAACGTGCTGGAATACAACGGAAAACAAGTGCAAAAGAAAAACAAAATAAACTCCTCAGCATCGCGAGCCCCGGCTCGGTCCCATGCTCTCCAACTCCAGCACAATCAAGATCCTGAAGTAGAAGGGTGCTTGCCCTTATCTATACCGGCAGCAACATAGTCTGCTTGGGCCCAAAAGCATGGCCCAAATAGGGTGTGAGATACAATCCCAGTAGGCAATCACCCAAAGATTTGTACCCAACAGTCAATGAATACAAGGCAAGTAATAAAACAAGAAGCAGTAAACAGGAAAGCACAAGCAGCTACAATCCATAGTTCTAACAAATAAAGTACACAAGTAAACAGCCAGCAACAAGAAGAAAACAGGTAACCCTCTGGGCAGCTCTCACAGCCTAACCCCTATGGTTCAACCTATAAGTACTAGCAACCCTCTATGAGGCACACACAGTCTCACCCCTCTGGTTCAGCTGTGAAAAAAAAATAACAGACTCTTTGGGGAAGCACTCACCGTCAATTCCCCCTATAGTCTCGTATCGTGCTAAAGGCTCTCTAGGGAAGCACTCAACGTCAATTCCCCCTGTGGTCTCGCATCGTAATTAAAAGACACTCTGGAGAAGCCCTTCCGTCAATTATCCCTTTGGTCTACTACTCTAGGTTCTCACGGTCCTGAGTGAAAGGTAAAACATGCTCAGCATGCGTGTACATCGTCCAAGTAAACCTCAAGAACTACTTGGCTATCAACTAAGGCTCAGCATCATAACAAGGTAGCAGTTCCCCTGTCCTATGACTAAGCATGGCAACTGGAAAAACGCCAAACAGGCAGAACAAGCATAGCAAACATCCAAAGTACAGTAAAGCTACCATAATCACAGGCAAAATATCTACTCTAGCAATCAAGCAAAGCAAGCAATACAACAAAGGAAAAATAGGAACACGTAATACCCCGTTCAAGGGTATTGGTGGAATTTGCACAAAATATTCATCAACTTTCTACAGAAAGGCACAAACCACCTACCTCGATCCTAGGAGATCGATATACGTGAACGACGACGACGGATTCCCCTTAGAACGACGTAGATCTGAGAAAACGCACAAAACACTCAACCTACGATAACTTGAAAACCAGAAGGAATCAAGAAACAAGACTCAAGCAGAAGGGAGAGCTCACCGGTGCGATTCCAACGCAATCGATCGCGCTCGAATCGGAGAACGGACGAAGAGGCGGGAGCTCGTCGAAGATTCTGTCGTACGGTCGCTCTCGGGCGGACGAAATCTGGAGAAGAAGATGAAATTGGGGGTTAGGCACGACCCTGGTCCGTTTAGTGAAAAAAAAAAGTACACGGCGTGTACTTTTAGAGTACACGGTGTGTACTGGGTCTCTTCCGTACTCCGCCAAAATCGGTCTCCACGTCACCCCCACACACCGTGTGTGTGGCCCGGGCACGGCCAGCACACGGCTTCGAGCCGGATCAGAGTACACGACGTGTACTCAGAAAGTACATGGCGTGTACTTTGAAAATTTCCAGAAAATTCATTTTTCTTAAAAACTCCAAAAAAAGGGAAAAGAATACCTGAAAAGAAGATTCGGGTTCTTACATATGCCATGCATGTCTACAAGGCAAAATGACCAAAGCCCCATTTAGTGGGAAAGGTGAAAGGGATAAAGAGCTTCTAGAATTAGTTCACACAGATGTGTGTGGACCATTTCCAGTAGAAGCAAGGGGTGGGTTCTTGTACTTCATAACTTTTACTGATGATTTTAGTGGATATGGATATATTTACTTAATGAGGTATAATTCATATTCTTTTGTTCGGTTCAAAGAATACAAGAATGAAGTTGAGAACCAGTTTGGTAAGAAGATTAAGAAACTTCGCTCAGATAGAGGAGGAGAATATCTTAATTAGGACTTCATTGATTTCTTACGGGAGTTTGGGATTATATCTCAACTCACTCATCCTTACACGCCTCAGTGGAATGGCGTAAGTGAAAGGAGGAACCGCACCCTGTTGGACATGGTGAGATCAATGATGAGTCATGCGAGTCTTCCATTATCCTTTCGGGGATATGCATTACAAACAGCAGCACACATACTAAACCAAGTACCAACTAAATTGATAAATGGTATTCCATACGAATTATGGAGTGGACACAAAGCCATGTTATCAAATTTACATGTGTGGGGTAGCAAAGCATTTGTTAAGGCCTCTTCAGGTAACAAGCTTGCACCCCGAGGCACAAAGTGTATCTTTATAGGATATCCCAAAGAAACAAGGGGATATTGCCTATACAACCCCTCATATAAAAAGGTAACAGTGGCAAGACATGCCATATTCCTAGAGAAGGAGCATATCTCCAAAAGAGATAGTGGGATCAAGATAGACTTCGATGAATTTGAGGCTCAAGATACACAAGAGTTGGTACAAGAACAGATTCCACAAAGCCTCGTGGAAGAACAATCTATTCCAGAGACACAAGAACTGCGTAGGAGCACGAGAGAGGTGAGAGAACCAGAATGATATGGTTTTCTTGTCACCGAGGATGGTGACTCATTATTGGTTGACAATGATGATCCTCTTATCTACAAGGAAGCAGTTGAAGGCACAGACGCTACCAAGTGGCAAGAAGCCATGAATTTTGAAATGGATTCCATATACCAAAACCAAGTCTGGATTTTGGTAGATCCTTCAGTTGATGTAAAGCATGTTGGTAATAAATGGGTATTCAAGAAGAAACTAGACATGGAGGGGCAAGTCAGCACCTATAAGGCATGACTGGTTGCAAAAGGTTTTAAACAGTGTTAAGGAATTGACTATGATGAAACCTTTTCACCGGTTGCGATACTGAAATCCATTAGAATCCTATTGGCCATTACCGTTTACCATGACTATGAAATTTGGCAAATGGATGTCAAAACAGCATTCCTTAACGGGAACCTCCAAGAAGATGTCTACATGACACAACCTGAAGGGTTTGTGACTCCAAAGGATGCCAACAAGGTATGCAAGTTGCAGAAATCCATTTATGGATTAAAGCAAGCATCAAGGTCATGGAACATTTGTTTTGATGAAGCCGTAACGGAATTTGGATTTGTTAAGAACGAATGTGAGCCTTATGTCTACAAAAGGTTTAGTGGAAGTGCAGTTGTTTTCCTAATAGTATATATTGATGACATATTACTAATTGGAAACGAAGTACATGTCTTACAGCCAGTTAAGGCATGGTTGGATAAATGATCCTCTATGAAAGACTTGAGTGAGGCAGCATATATTCTTGGGATCAAGATCCATCGTGATAGATCCAAGAGAATGTTGGGCCTGAGTCAAAGTACATACATTGACAAGATACTGAAGAGATTCAGTATGGAACAATCCAAGAGGGGATTGTTTCCAGTGTCACATGACATTCATCTTTCCAAGAAAATGTGTCCTCAGACACATGAGGAAAGAAAGAAAATGGCAAGGATCTCTTACGCATCCGCGATTGGGTCAGTCATGTATGTTATGCTATGTACAAGGCTGGATGTGGCTTACGCATTGAGTGTGGTAGGTAGATATCAAGCTGATCCAGAAGACCGCCATTGGATGGCAGTCAAGACTATCCTTAAGTATTTGAGGCGTACTAAGGATATGTTCCTGGTTTATGGAGGAGATGAGGAACTAGTCATCAGAGGACATGTAGATGATAGTTTCTAGACTGATCAAGATGACATGAAGTCGCGGACTGGATACATCTTCAGTTTGAATGGAGGTGCAGTGAGCTGGAAGAGCTCAAAGCAAGGTGTGGTCGCAGATTCTACAGCAGAGTCCGAGTATATTGCAGCTTCTGAGGCAGCTAAAGAAGCAGTATGGATGCGAAGCTTCGTCCAAGAGATGGATGTAGTACCTAGCAGTAAAGATTCTATCACTCTATTATGATAATACTGTAGCGGTGGAACTTGCAAAAGAGTCAAGGTCACATCAGCGGAGTAAGCACATACTTCGGAAGTATCATCTCTTGAGGGACTTTTCTCATAGAGGTGAAGTTGTAGTGAGCAGTATTTCCACGGAAGACAACGTGGCGGACCCCTTGACTAAAGTCTTGACTCAGCAGAAACATGATCATCATGTGAGGTCTAGCGGACTAAAAGTTGTAGGCAGTTGGCTCTAGTCCAAGTGGGAGTTTGTAAGGGTTGGTGTCCTGAGAACCAACTGTTTTGTACTTTAATTACATGAATGTACACTTATTATATATTGTTCATTGTTCTGCATGACTATAATATAATAATGTCCTGGAATATTTGTTGCATTGATAAGGTCATGGCAGATCCCCGCTGTGATGAGAACCTTGAAATGCTATAACAATATTCTTAAATAAAGTTCTACAGTTGGATGACATACTATGATAGGACACATAGTATACAGACCGTCATGTGCGAGTACTCATAAGAAGACGAGACTCTCTCTCATGGAGTTCGAACTTGGTAATCTCCAAGATGGAAGATTATGAGAACAGACCCACCAGTAGTAATTCTGCATGTCTTGGTGTCATCAGACATTACTATCTACGAGTGTCTGTAATGGTCCTTAGACTGGAAGATTATCATTAACTCGTGTCATGACTCGCACACTTAGATTTGCTAACGAAAATCGTCACGAAGACAGTTGGCGGGAAGTAGGGTACGTTGGGTGCATCACGAATGACATGTTGTTAATGGATAAGTCGATGAAGGATTTGTCCCTTCCATATTTATGGAAGTACATATCTCGGGCTCTTTGATTGAAATAGAACTGTCGCCCAAATTCCATGGTCATGGTGTAACGACGAGTTTATTTCTGGAAGTCAAAGAATGACAGATCAAGCATATAGGTTTATGACACTGCCATGAAACATGTTTAATGAGATATTGATACAAAGGGGTTAAATTACACGGTAAGCGTTCGTATGAGGTGACACGTCAATGCGGCGTCAACTTCTTTCTCTTGGGTGTCTTGACCTGTTGCTAGACAGTAATCTTGGATTTTAGGAAAGCTCACCTAATGCCAACGAGAAAGAGGCCTAGAGGGTCACACACTAAGTGTATTCAAGTATCTCAAGTAGAATAAAGATTATTCTCGTACGTGGTTTAATAATTATTCAAGGAAGCCTAAATCGTTTTAATGTTGGAGGAAGAATAAAATGAAAACAAGTACACGTCGTGTATTAATGATTACACGCCGTGTAGTTTTTATTTTGAAAACAAGTACACGCCGTGTATTATTGAATGTATACGCCGTGTGGTTTTCATTTTGGAAAGGAAATGAATACATGAAAACAAGATATACATGCCGTGTAGTTTTCAATGAAAAACAAGTACACGCCGTGTATTTATGATTACACGCCGTGTAGTTTTTTCAGTCGGGATTTTGAGGAAATAATATCATTTTATTAAATGATATTTATTATAATCAGTGTGGGCGCATGTCAAAGAATTAATAACTCGACATGGGGTTTTCAAAAGAGTTAATGAAATAAATAAAATGTGTAACGCGTTTATTTATTGTCATAACTTTACAACCTCAAACCCGATTATAAATATCCTCACAACCCCAACTCCTTTCCCAAGAGAATCGTTGTGCGCAACAATTCTGGAGAATTCTCTCAAGACCGAAAGAACTCCTTCCTCCAAGAACGCTCTCAAGACCGAGAGAGATCCCCCTCCATCGGATCAAGACGATCTAAGGCGAACAACACAAGCAAATGTTTCTCCACGCTAGCACCCGGAGAATCATTTGGTGACGTCCAGAGATATGTGGTACACGTATGGATCACCGCTAGAAGAAGTCTACACTTGGCTTCTGCGACGCAACGACGAATCACCTCGGAATGTGATCAGAAATATCAACGAAGAAAGAACGTCATAAAAGGTACTTTTTGTCAATTAATTAAATTAATTATAATCAACCTGTGATGATCTTTCCATTGTGGTTTCGGGACTTTTCTTCTTCTTTGTCTATCTATGTGATTCGATCTGTGGAGACTGGTGTTTATCGTCGTATTGATCCCGGATTAATCATTGCAAATGACAAAAAGCCAAGTGGGCACATCCACCCACGAGCTTCCGCTGCGCCCAGAACCTTCAGGATTAACGGGCTTAGGCCGGATCTCGAAACTTATATGATTCAATGTAATTGAATGGTTGAACTGAACATAATGAATGAAAATGGAAAACAGGACTTGTAGGATTGTTTACTTTTGAGTACTTCCTAGTTTACAGTTTTTCCTTTTTGTACACTACTTGTTGCATATACTCACCGACATATAGTCACAGATCTTGAGTGGTTGTCTACTGAGATTTATTTCTCACACCATGTTTGGGTCATGCTTTTGGGCCCAAACAGACTATATTGTTGCAGGTGTCGATAAGGGCAAGCACCCTTCTACAGGTACTTGAGATGTTGTTTAGGAGTCGGAGAGCATGGGACTGAGTGGAGACTTGCGATGCTTCCTAGTCTCTTTTTGTTTCTTTTGTGCTTTTGAGACATATATTGTGTATTACTGCAGTATACTTGTTTGGCTGCTTTCCTAGAACATGTGACATGCTGCATCATCTTTTGTATTGAATGATGTTTGGTTATTTATCGTATTCGTCTTCTGTTGTTTATTTCAGTTGTATGTTGTTTACTGCTTCTGCTATTGTATGTTATTATTCCGTTGTGTTACACTCTGTCAATGAGCGCATAGTTTCTCCACTATCACACCATAGGCTCTTGCTGCTAGTCGGTAGCCTCTGACGTTTGGAGAAATGCGCTTAAGGCCATATGGTCAATCGGGTACGGAGCACCAGTTGACTGGTATCCGAATTTGAGACGTTGCACTAGTGTAGTTTGGTTTGGCCTTCGAGTCATGTATTGGGTATTGTATCTCTGGGTTTTCGGGTCATATACTGAGCCGTGTGCGACTATACCTATGGGTCATGTAAAGGTTCTCTCTAAACCCAGTTAAAAAGGGGATTATCCAAAAATAAATAAAACATTCAAGCAGGAACAATATTATCGATTAAAAAACAATAACTAACATTGAAATTATTTATAATATATTAAATTTTTAATAGATAATTGATATTATTTATAATTATTAATAATTTATAATATAATTTATAACATAATATAATTTACAATATTTAAAATATAATTTAAAATTATTAATAATTTAAAATATAATTTATATAATTAATAAAGATGTAATAAAAATTAATAATTTATAATTTACAAATGTTTTATAAAATGTTTGTAAAAAAATTTAATAAAATGTTTTTTGACATTTTACTTTTTAATAAGCTATTATAATTTTTTAAATTTTTTATTTTGTTTTTAAAATAACATTTTACTAATAAAGTCAAATACTTAACATGAAAAATAATAAATATTTAATAATAATTTAAATATTAGGAATATTATTAATATAATTAATATGATAATCAATAATTAATAATTAACAATACAATTATTTATTAATAATTTAAATATTAAAATTTATAATATAATAATAATTAAAAAGAGTTATTTTACAATTGAATTTAGGTTTAAAAAAGTAATTTTAAAAATATTATTTCAAAATGCTTCAAACGTTATTTCGAAATTATAAATAACATTTTAAAAAACGTTATTTTAAAAGGGAAAAAAATTGAGTAGCATAAGTGAATTGACGTTGCCCCTGTGAAAGAAAACCCAAATAAAAAATTTAGCCTAATAAATTAACATGATTGGAAAAAATCAAATTTATAATCACCTAATACAACCATAAATAAACCATCAAAGATGTAATTTTTTAGGAGTTGTTAAGGTTATTGTTAATTAAAAACTAAATATTTTCTATCTCAAATCTTTCTATTTTCCCGCTCCAATTTATCATGATTCGCCAAGAAAAAAAATTATATATTGTTTTCTTTAAATCTGTGGGCCAACACGTTATTCTGTGAGTCCTGCATGGATAAGGTCGGGCCTTTATTTTTTAAACTCGCATTCTTTGTGGACCGGGTCGGACCGTTCAATAAAATCCGCACCCCGCATAATTCGTCTCGTGGACCGACCCGCCCCTCCCCGTTAACACCTCTAAAGACAGCACTAATGCCCATAATAACATCTAAATGCAAGAACAAATAAATAAAACATGTTTCCTGAGAAATTCTTCAGTCAGTTTTTATTGTTGATTCCAAGAGACATGCACTAAAATCTGCAAAAATCATTGACATCCTTAACTTTAAGCAATAAAAAATAGTAAAGCAAGTAGACCAGTTGACAAACAAATTTGATAAACAAATTTTCAATAATTTGGAACATATCTTTTAGAATACGCAGAAATATTGTTGAAAAGTAGTGATTTCAAATCCAAACCTGTGCCCAACATTGAACTATCATGGTGATTGCAGTCCTCTTCATTTAGGGAAATTTGCTCTATCAACCACTAATAATGAACAGGTAGGCTGGACATCGAGTAGGAGTTCCCTACTCAATGTGAGTGACGCCTACACATTAGGCTGTCAGCCTTGAGGGTACCAAAAAACGTATTGTAAAGTCATCTGTGAGGGGAGCAGTGAGTTAGTTCTCTCACACCTTGGTCTGTGTGAACCAAGTAAATCTTGTGCGCATGTTTCTATGCAACCTGACATCACAGAGATAAAAAAATGGCAGTAATAGCTTCAAATAAAATACAAATACAAATTGCCCTTCAGCAAATTATAGAATTCTCTGCCCTTCTAAAGCAAGCGAGGCAAGAAGGTTTCAATTTGTATCAGTTTCAGTTGCATACTACCCCATAGTACAGGGGGCAATAGAAATTCAATGGAGTCAGAGACGAAACGAATCATAGGACCGGTACCTATGCCTCGTACTGGAATGCCCGAGCCTCGGATCATCATAATCCACTGGTTTCAACTCCGCCGGTTTCGGCTCTGGCCTCACCGGTTCCCCGCCCCTCTCCCGCTGCCGATGTCGGGGCCTCTCCTTCTGGCTCCTCGATCTCGGCTGGCTGCTGCCATAAGGAGGCGGAGGAGACACATCCACCCTGCCATGGAACTCGGAAAATTCCTGCTGTTTTGATGGACGGTGTTGCTTGCCTGCCAGTGCCGGATCCTGAGAGCCAGAGGGTTTCATTTTGGGAGGCCCTGTTTCAGAAAATCTCTCTGGCATGGCCATGGGGGCTTTGAAGAGTTGCATGGGGGGAGCTTGGTGGTGTTGCTGCTGCTTCGGCTCGGGCAACGGCTGGCTGCTGCCATAAGGAGGCGGAGGAGACACGTCAACCCTGCCATAGAACTCAGCAAATTCCTGCTGTTTTGATGGACGGGAGTGCTTGCCTGCCAGTGCCGGATCCTGGGAGCCGGAGGGTTTCATTTTGGGGGGCCCTGTTTCAGAAAATCTCTCAGGCATGGCCATGGGGGCTTTGAAAAGTTGCATGGGAGGAGCTTGGTGGTGTTGCTGCTGCTTCAGCTCAGGCAACGGGGGCGTCGCCATGTCATCCGGCATTTTAAGTGTGTCCTTCAATGGAGTGAGGCCTTTGGGTAACACGCTTCTGGGCTTGATCCGGAAGGGGATAAAACAAAGAACGGCGCTTGCTAATGCTTCGAGTGCAAATTTGGAGAGATCGATGATCAGACACCCAAAAGATGGCCATGCTGCTTCAGGTTCCTCTCTCACGCTCTCGACGATAGGAGCCGGTTTTTCCTTGCATAGTTGCTCTGAAGAGTCGCCCTTCAGAGGTCTCTGCAGCGTGAATGCACCGTGTATTGCTCAGGTTATGGTTCAATCCAGGCCAAAGGCTCTGTTTGACAACAATTATTGAAATCTGCTTCTTATGATAAGCGTTTCTTTGGCACTTAGCACTTATAAATGAAATGCCACTTATTTAAATTCTTCTATTCTGGAATATGGTTGTGTTTGGCTTGACTTGTTGAAAATTGTTTCCTGCCCTTACTACTTGAGTGTTTCTGTTAATGGGGTAGACCAAGTGATGGATACAAGAGGAAGACCAAGAATGACACGAAAACAAGTCATTCAAAATGATCATGTTGATAGTTTCAATGAAAATACGGTATTTGAAAGAGTTAATTGGTGACGTTTGATCCACACAACCAACCTCATTTAAATGGGTTTAAGGTTGATTTGTTGTTGTATTACTCAAGTGTTTATGTAAAGTGTTTACTGAAAAGAGTGTGTGTTTTGTTTCAACTTATTTAAGCAATTTTCTAATGAATTTAAGTAATAAATGTTTTTTCTGAAACAAAACATTCAACACTTATTTTCGATTCTTATTTCAATAAGTATGTGTTTTTTCAAAAATAAAACAAACGGTGCTTATTTTTTTGAACTGCTTGTCAAAAGTGATGTGTGCAATGTACAATTTTCAACAAGTGCTATCGAACGAAACCTTATTGCACGAATCCGTTATGATAAGCAGTTTGAAAAAGCAAGCAGTGTTTTCTCTGTTTCTGAAAAAACACTTAACACTGAAATTTTTAAAAGAAAAGCACTTAAATAAGTAGAAGTGACAATTTTGAACTCGACACGACGCGAATTAAACAAGCTTGGATTGGGCATGAATGAATTCAAGTTATAATCCGGTTGAGTAATCCGACACGAATAATATTCGGATCAGGTTCAGGTTGACTATTTATGACTCATCTAACATGCAACCCGATTAAAAATATAATGATAAGATAAAATATTTAAAATATAATAATAATTTATTTTATAATTTATTTTATTCTTATAATCAATTTGATATAATTCAACATGTTTATAACACTATTGATTTTAAATGGTTTAAGAGGGTCAGAATGCAACAAGGATAACATGTGTTTCATATTAATCAGGTTATTTTTAATCTAAATGACATGATTTAATTTGATGGGAACATTGACTTTATGTGATATTAATTAGTTGGACACATCATGATGCAGTCTGTCATATATTTAAAGTTGAACAGATTGGCGGGTCATGTTAGGGTTGAACCCTTCATAAATGAGTTGGGTCGCGTCAACCTATTTAATTAAATGGGTCTGGTTTAAATGGATTCACAGGATGGCCAACCCAATATGAACCAGTCCCAAGAACCCGAAGTGCCACCTCTATAAACAAGTGACAGGAAATTACTTTAGCAATAAAAAAACTGGAAGCACTTACCAAAGTGACAAGTATTATAAGCAGTTTTCAATAAGTGTTGTCAAAAGAAACCAAAGCAAACAACTTTTGGGGATGCAAAAGCAACTGATGTGGGGCCTACCAACTTTCCCTCACAAAATGGGGAAATTGGAAGTCTGACTTTAAATTGCTGACATAATGTAATATCTCGTTTTCAGACCACCAATAAAACAGCCAGTTCAATAAACAAATGAATCAATTTCAAGAAGAGGTATCCATGGGATCCTTACCACCCTTGAAAAAACGGTCGGTCCATATCCTTGTTGGAGTGAGCTGAAAATGTATCCCACCAAGACAGCACCGATAACCATAATGACATCTAAATGCAAGAATAAATAAATAAAAGTAATATGTTTCCTGGGAAATTCTTCAGTAAGTTTTTATTGCTGATTCCAAAAAAGAAATGCACTAAAATCCGCAAAAAACATCGACATCCTTAACGGGAAGCAATAAAATATAGTAAACCAAGTTGACCAGTTGACTGCTTTAAATGGGGAGAAATCAATCAAAGCAGGCAATGATCATCTGAACAGAACCGAAGAAGCATAAATTTAGGGCAAAAATGAATGTGGTTGAGGTGACTTAATGGACTGGAGCAAAAGTTGACCAGTTGACTGCTTTAAATGGGAAGAGATTGCTTTCTCTCCTATTTTGTGGCATCATATTAAGTGGAGAGATGGAGGGGAAGAGAGCGAGCGAGGGAGGGAAGGAGGGAGGGAAGAAATGGGGATAAATCAATCTCTCTAAGGGGGCATATTTCCACACTCAAAAAATGGTACGACCCAGAGAGAAATGATAACCGATGCTTAAAGCCCAACCAAACATGAAGGGAACTTCTAATTATTTCGTTCGTTTAATACATTGTCTATCCAAACACACTGCAAGGAGATCATAAACATTTCCTTTCTTTTTTTTCACTTATGAATCTATAAATCGTTTTTTTTTTTTCCTGTTATGAACTATTTTTCCAAATGCACTAGAACAGCAGCTCAAGGGGGTAGCAGTGTGACCAGACATCAAAAACCCATATATTACTCTATAAAACGGCTACAATCTTGATATGATTTAGAGGGAATCTCAATCCATCTATTCCTTAAAAACGTGTCAAAGAAAATATAAAATTGCTTTTATTTATCCACACTACTGAAAGATTATGATTTTGGATCTGTTCATTCTTTTTTGTTGAGTTTTAGGCATTCGCCTAGGATGGATTTCACAATTTGATAAACAAATTTTCAATAATTTGGAACATATCTTTTAGAATAGGCAGAAATATGGTTGAAAAGTAGTGATTTCAAATCCAAACCTGTGCCCGATATTGAACTATAATGGTGATTGCAGTCCTCTTCGTTTAGGGAAATTTGCCGAAGAGCGGCATTTCCTCTATCAACCACTAATAATGAACAGGTAGGCTTGACATAGACCACCTCAAAATCATTTGAGAACATTGCATGCTCACTTGGCCCATCTCGATATCCTGCAACATTAGATTTCCCACCTGCAATTGTTGTCACACCTGCATCGAGTATTGTAGACTGATATCAGCTCTGATTTATAGGCAACAAAAAGGTTTTTCAAATTTTTGTCAGACAGTTAAAAGAAAAAAAGTCATCTTGCCAATCCATGGTCAGCATCAACCAGAAGTATCCTTAAACGGGCCCAGAAAAAATAAATTCTTGTTAACAAATAAGATATCAGTCTCGCATTTTTTGGCAACATCAAACATACCCCCTTCGCCTATCTTTCTGATGGCAAAATTTGAAGGGTCGGCGACATACACGTTCCCTTTATCATCCATGGTTACACTTTTCGGATGATTAAAACGTGCATCGCTCGGTTTTCCATCCACATGGCCCGTATAACCTTGGAATGACCCAGCAACCAATCTTGCCCTACTATCTACAACAATTATAAGAAACTCGATATTAAACATATATATATAGAGAGAGAGAGAGAGGGAGATCTTGAAACTGAAAAATCATTAATTTAAATATCAAATCAAATTATTCCTAGAATCACATAATGTGATGAACTGCAGCATCTCACAAAGAATACTGAACTATATAAAGGTTTTTAGTCAATAACATTTCAAAGCAGTAAAATTATGACATCTTGTAAGCAGAAGATATCACAAAGATCCAAAGGATGAAAAGGCCCATAATTTACAAGCCATTGTGTTTTGTTTGCAAGTAAAAGAAGTTCATGGTATTACAACTCATTTCCAAAAAAAATGGACAAAAGAAATGCACATTTTAATACAGGTATCTTTCAAAACTAGAGAAAACTGTTTTTTTAAATAAGGTTCATTTTATCACAAGGCAACGTACGAACTCAATGTGCATTCACAATTTTAAAATATGCTATTGTAAACAACCAACATTATCACAATAATCAAGTATCAAATAACCTGAAACTGCTGATGAGAAAATATAAAGGACAAAAACACACATTGGGACAAAGGCGGGGTGATGCGAACAATGTTGCTACTTAGGGCATCAACAGCAAAGAGTTCGCCATCCTGAGAGATCTGCATAGAGTAAGGCACAACTCCAAGCACATTTCCTTCCACGACAGTTTCAACTAAATAGCCATCTTCAAATTGGAGAAAATTCACATCTGCAATATGACATAATGCAAAAATAGATACAGCTTGTCCGTTTGGTAAAAAAATAACTAGAAGACCACAAGCTACATAATTCAAATAAAACCTGGTTGGGAAGATTTGGAAGAGGACCTCGACCATTTTAGAAGAGAAGACAGGTGCTTTATTATAGGTCCTAAATAAGCAAGAATGATTCAAAGACAATAAGTAACCATACAAGATGAAAAGACAAATCAACACACTAACCAATTAACTAAATCAAGGAATTAATCAGGGAAGGACTAAAACAAACAAGAACAGACTATAACAAACAGGAATGACAATGTCGGCTGATGGAGACTTTCTAAGGGATAAAGAAAAACAAAAAAAATGAACTTATTCAAATGATTTAACCAGAAACAAATGTAGAACCATAGTTGACCGATAGCAAATGATAACCTCTCTCAAGTGCCTAGGCTTGACTCTAATTCACACTGAGTGGCTCCAAACCCCCAAACAGAACACGGTCTCCCCATATATAGCTTTCCTAACTCCGATTAACAATACCATAGTAAATAGCCCTTCCCCTCTAACAAATTCTCATTCTTCAAATGCGCCTCCCCTTTTTCATTACATGGATAGTTACACCCCATTAATGGCCATCCCAGCATGATTCTCAAGGCAAGATTTCTTAAAATAAACTTGGACCTTGACCCAATAATTAAGCTTCATAATCTTCATGGTCAACCAAACATTATCATTGGATAATAATAATAATAATAATAATAATAATGATGATAATAATAATAATAATACTAATCTCACGATGAACAAATCACAACAGAGCTACTAGGTAAGGTGGAAATTCAATAAATCAAAGATCCAAATATCAGCTAAGAATTGCGCCAAGTAGGTCTTAAATTTTGCGTGCCAATCCCACTGTACTGAACACATTTGGATGTGCAATTTGGTTCGTGACGTGTGTGGATACACGTTGTTCTTCATTACTCGTCTTTAAAAATAGTAAAAACTGCTTTCGCCCCCCAATCAATTTGACTACTCCAAGTCGAGCGTAGCCAAGTATTTCTTGTTTCCCCGGTGAATGTCGGTTGTGCAGATCACTTGTTTAACCTTTTACAATCAATCAGCCGTGATAGCACATGATTTACATTGAAGGAGCCGGAAAGACGGAAACTAACCTGCAGGAGCAGCGTGAGCTTGGAATTGAAAAACGACAGTGACCAAAAGCGCCAAAAAAACCAGGAAGGGACGGGGTTTTCTCATGATTCACTGAACAAGCCAAACCGGGAGCTGCTCTGGCTTCCCCACCTCGACCATTTCCTATTCGCAAAGACCGAAGATCATCTTCATTTCCGCTTATTCTATATTTAAATTATCTTTGTTTCCCTGCTACCAAAACAATTTTGACCGATGTTTAAATCCGTAACACCAAAAAAAAAAAAAACAAGGAAAAATGAGAATGAAGGACCAAAATTGACCGTTAATGACTAAAAACATGAGAAATATCTTTAAGGATCACAGTGATTATTCTTTTTTAATTGAAATACGATTTTACTTTGGTCCAAAAATATACAGGTTCTTAACTGGAATTATGGGGTTGTTTTGGTCCTTACATGTCATTCCCCCGAAAAACAATTATCAGTTTTACAGACTGTGAATACCTGATAACTCGTACTCGGTTCTATTCGGGCTTATAAAACCTGGTTTGAGTACTTTGAATCAGGTTTGAGTTTTATTCGAGTTTTAAAAACAATGCTCTGTTATTAATCCGGTTGGATTCAGATATCTTTTATAGGATACCTAAAAACTCAAATATATATAAATTATTACTAATATTTTAATAACATTGTAAAAAATATTATATTCTGATTTTGGTGGTTTTACTCTAAAAACAATTATAAAAATTAAAAATAATAAATATAAATGAGTGTTTAAGCTATTCAAGTTCGAGTATAGTTAAATGGGTATTAAACGGGTTTGGGTTCAATTATTGCTAAACGGGTTCGAGTTCGAGTGTCTATATTTTCACGAGTGTTTGGCATGTTGTTATCCATGGATAATGTATATAAATTGTTTGTGGATATATGTCCCATGAAAAAAGGTTATAGTTTTTCTTACAAAATGGTTCTGTATGGTAACAATTACATATAAATGTTTTATTATGTTTTGCCTGAGCAAAACCTTTTTTTAACCTTTTTCAATACTATATATATAAATATTTTTTAAGGGAGCCCAACTATCTAGATCGTAGGATATTATTACATTATAGATTAGAGGTCTGAAATATTATATAGTGAATATCCCACAAATTCACATATGAAGATGGCCACAAGGTGAAGGGTCCGTATATAATAAGTGGCATGATGAAGGCCAACCCATGGGAGTAGTCCGTGTGTGAAGTAGCATGAATTAGAGTCCACCTGTGAAACTAGCATGCATGTGAAGTTGTGTTTGTTGGAATATACTCGTGAAAGAAGCCCACCTATGAAGCAACTCCAATGGGTGTTTGAGACGCCCTAGACCCACATTTATGGATCTGATGCTAAACATACAAAATTTCAATACATCACCTCAAATACAACCAACACTTGAGATCAAAAGTTCAGTGTCTTTTGGAATTGGGTACGTATCCATTTAAACTCATGGTACAACACACATTTTTTCCACAATGATCCTCCACACATACTACTCTCCTATGAATATCTCCTCATAGAAATTCTTGGGGAAATGGGGAAACAAAATAAAGGGATGAGTTTAAACGCTCAATAAGGGTAAACATAAGTGGTAACCATCAAATATCATAATTGAGCATCAAATAAACATCTGGGGTACAGGAACATAATCAAGGTGCAAGAGCACGTCATATTAAAACCATACCCGATAAAACATGGATCATATGTCATGAATCATAACATAAGGCCTTCAACATAAAGGAGTAGATATCATAGAATCATGACATAATAAAAATGTGACAACAACATAAAAAATGACATGATAAGCACAATTCACAGCTCACTACCAAGACCTTAATGGAATCACCTAACATGTCACGACCCAACCCACCAGGGCTTGCCTTGCAGGTTCCGGGTGCAGCGGAAGTGGCAGATAGGGCATGCCCGATTCTGCTTTTTGTCATGATCAATGATTAATATGAGATTTACACAACAATAAACATTGTGATCAACATAATTGAATCAAAGAATATAGATAGTAGATAAACACTGGAACCAAAGCACAGGATCTTTACATATTATTTATAAATAATTTAAGCAATTAAAGAATTACATTTCAAGGAATTCATTCTTCGTTGAGGATCTTCTAACGTCTCTCTGTCGTATTGTCGTTGCGTTGTAGGAATCAAGAGTAGATTCTGAAAGAACCGGTCACGCAGTGGAAGCCCCACAAGGGGGTTTTTAAAAATTTTCACTGATGTACGACATGAACTCGTCGATGTCGGTGAATTGATGTCTGGTATAAAGCCGAGGATCTCGCATGAAGAGTTTTAAGCACAAAATAAACCATAAAATACTTGGTTTATATCTGAAGTCGTGCAAGACATCTGCTTGTCATTAGTGATTGCTACATAAAGAATCTGAAGTCGAATTCCTCTAGATCATCCACACATGCTTCAAAAAACTGTGGGAGCACCATTTGTCGATTTTTGGGTGCTAGCGCGAAGATCCGACGATGCCTTCAACACTTCGACGATCACCGCATCGCCTCACTTGCGATGCCTAAGAGAGAGCTCGATCTGAGCTCCCAGATCCAGAGCTTCTCTCTCTAGATCATGGGAGAGAGAATATGGGAGAGAAATACCATGAATAGTCATTGGTGGGAGGCTCTCCTCTTATATATATAGCGTGTAATTAAAATACCCGGTATTGCCTCTCTGGCCCCCAAATACTTAACGCACTATAAAAGACATGTTATGACTTCTAAAATGAGTCATAAATATTATTATCACTTTCCTGTAATATATTAAATATATTACATGATAATAAACGAGTCATTAACTTTACTCATCATTCTCACAAATATTAATTGAACCTTGAATATATTTAACTAACATTCATCAATTAATATTTCTCATGTATTTACTTAAAATTTGTAAATATATTTAATAAATAAATTCAATGCCCATTATTATTAACATGAATAATATGAATTTATTTATTTCATTGGTGGTCTTTTATCCTTTGACAAATCCCAAACCCCAATGGTGGGGCCCACCATGTCCCAAAATCATATTCAACTGAATATGGCAGATTCTTGAATACGCTATTATGTGTGACTCTCTAAGACTTTATCTTGATAGCAGTTAATATTATTCACAAACCAAGAGTGGGATCTAGCAACCCATCATGGCTCCTAAAGAGATAAGGATTGTCAAAGTAGTGACAACCAACCTACGAACACGTACTATGTAATACAATCTCTTTATCTTTAATATCTCATAAAGCAGGACACACACTTGTGTCATCATCCTTTTCTTGTTTTATTATTTTTTGATCTAACTGGATGAAATTACCTTGAACGACCATGACCATGGATTTATCAAGGTACTACGATCCTGATCAACATAACCCAAGATATATAACTTCCTTAACCTGGAAGCGACAAATCCTTTCTTGACCATTCAACCAATGTCATGCCACCAATGACACACCCAACACAAACTAACTTGCCACGATTTCAACATCATGGTTTTTGTATTGCATCAAAGTACACAGTCAAATGAATAAATTGGAAATGATCTCAAGTTAGAATACCATTACACATGATCGTAGATAGGAATATCCAATGACACCATAAACATGTGGTGTTCTTACTGACGGGTCTATCCTCATGATCTCACTACTAGATATCACCAAGTGCGAACTTTGTGAGAAGAATTCTCAATGCTTATGAGCCCCCAACACCTGATAGTCTAATATCTACTGTGTCTAGTCAGTATGCTGTATCTAGACCATAAAACATATTTAAAATTAATGTTATAGTATCTTGAGGTTCTCATTATAGTCTAGAATCTACTATAACCTTTCGATACGATAATTAATATATGGACATTACCATTAAATAGTGGATGCAGAAATATCTGTTGTACCTCTCGTACCCCTCGTGGTTTGATTTTCATGATCACAATCACTCACTTATTTATCTAATCTTGTTTTAAGTGTTTTTGGATGATAGGCATGATTTCAGGTGGCCAAGGAATTGGGCCAAGAAAGCAACAAGGCAAAGTGGACTGAAATTCAGTCCACCGGCCAACCGATGGAAGAGCACCGGCCAGCCGATGGAGGCCTGGACAGAAGGCATCCTTCTGTCCAGACCACCGGCCAACCGGTGTCACACCAGCGGCCAGCCGGTGGCACCCAGAAAGAAGAGGTTGCTACTGCCTCCTCACCGGCCAACCGGTGGACTCAGCACCGGCCAGCCGGTGGCACCCAGCCAGAACAGTGACACCTACTGCCTCAGCACCGGCCAACCGGTGGCCTCAGCACCGGTCAACCGGTGGCGCCTGAGCCCGAAGGCCTCTCCATTTTCCAAACACCGGTCAGCCGGTGGAGCCAGTCAAACTAGCCGTTGGGCCTTTGACCAGGCTGGTCCACTTGGCCTCCAACGGCTCCGAAGCCCTTTCCAACGGCTCCGAAGACCTCCAAAGGCCATATGAGGGTTCCCCCTCTATAAATAAAGGACCTTGAAGCCCCGGAACACTAATAAAGCCATACGGAACCCAACAGACACATTTTCCATCATTTGGCGAACCTCCGGCGGATTCCTCCAAGGAACCCCAACTGCTCCAATCCAATTCCACATCCAAGGAGCACCACCATAGAAGCTTGGGAGTGCACGTCTTCAGCTCCATCAATCCATTGGCACCCAAGGCTTCTCCCCAATTACGGTTTTTATTGTTTATCATTTTTGAGCTTTAATTTGGGTTTGTGCCTACAAACCCCATCTCTTTCTCTCATCCTCTTCTTTGGGTTTTCACACCACCTTCAAGGTGTGAAGAGGTTGGTCAAGCCTTTCCTTTTAAAAGGATTGAGTCAAAGGTGAGCTAGCCTTCACCTGTAAAAAGGCTAGTGGGTTTCTTGCTCAAACCATTAAAAAGCAAGCTGTAATAGGTGAGCTAGCCTTCACCTGTAAAAAGGCTAGTGGGTTTCTTGCTACAACCATTGAAAAGCAAGCGGTAGTAAATCTCTCAACGGTTGAGTTGGGAGCGGAGACGTAGGCCGGGTTTTAGGCCGAACTCCGTTATCAATTCTTGTGTCTTGCCTCTTTATTTCCGCTGCACTTTCACTCTGATTTTTAAATTGTTAATTAATTTTTAAAAGACAATTCACCCCCCCTCTTGCCATCACTTCCTTTCTTTCTCCGCCTAACAATTGGTATCAGAGGAAAATTTGAGTAATACCCTAACCGGTTTCAAATTTAAGATCCATTGTGATGGCTTCGTCTTCTTTCGCCCCCGAAGGCTATTCTTTGGGTCGTGCTCCATTTTTTGATGGAACCGACTATAACTATTGGAAAACCCACATGACTACTTTTCTTAGAAGCATTGGCTATCCCATTTATAAAATTGTCATGCAAGGTTACACTCTCTCTTCCCCCGATGAATCCAAATGGACTCAAGCCGATATTAAAAATTTCGAGCTTGATGGCAAAGCCATGAACGCTCTACATTGCGGCCTTGATCGTAATGAGTTCAATCGAGTTTCCACATGCACCTCCTCACATGAAATCTGGAAACTTTTGGAGGTTACCCATGAGGGGACCAACAAAGTGAAGGATACTCGATTGGACATGTATCGTCAAGATTTTGAGTCATTTTCCATGCATCCATCCGAATCTATTTCTGAAATGTTTACACGTTTTACTGACGTTTGCAATGGTAGAAAATCTCTTGGAGATAATATTTCTGTAGAAACAATGGTCAAGAAGATCCTATGGATCCTACCAAGCTCATGGGCACCAAAGGTGACGGCAATTCAAGAAGCGAAGGACATCAAGAACATGCTGGTCGAAGAGCTCATCGGATCCCTCATGACCTATGAAATCACCATGAGGAGGCAAGCTGAAAAGGAAGGCAAACCGATCAAAGTTCCAAAGAACATCGCCTTCAAAGATCAAAAAGAAGAAAGCTCCTCCTCCTCATCGTCTTCCTCTTCAAGCGGCGATTCCGAAATGGAGAACCTTGCCCGCAAGATGCACATGTTCATGAAGAAGCACAAAAAGAAGAAATCCCGCAAGGCTCAACCCAACAAAAAATCTGAGCCCAAGGTAACATGCTATAGGTGTGGCGAGAAAGGCCATTACAAGCCCGATTGCCCACTCAACAAGAAAAAGGCCAAGCAAAAGGAGAAGAAGAAGGCTTTCAAGGCCACATGGAGTGATAGCTCCACATCATCCTCCTCCTCCTCCTCAAGCGACAACGATAATAAATGCCTAATGACATGTAACGAGGTATCATCTTCTGACTCCTCTTCCTCTAGTTCTTCAAATTCAAATTCTTTAAATCATTTATCCTACGAGGATCTCCAACATGCTAGTGATCAATTGGAGGAAGGTTTTCACAAACTTTCTTCCAAATTTGTTTCTTTAAAAAAGAATTTCAAAAAACTTTCTTCCGAAAAGGAACAACTTCTCAAAGAAAAGGAGGAGTTGTCCCTCAAAATTCAAAACCTTCCCGATGTTGAATCATTGGAATCAACAATCAAAGACCTAAGGGAATCCCTAGCCAAGTTCACCCAAGGTGAACAAAATTTGACCAAACTCCTTGGTTCCCAACGCATCTCTAGAACCACCGAAGGGCTTGGCTATTCAAAGCAAGCTTCCTCTTCCCATGCTCCAACTATTTTTGTAAGGGGGAGCTCCCAATTTAAATTTTGCAATTATTGTAAAAAACCCGGGCACATGATTTATGAATGTGATTGCAAAAATGCCCGGTACGGTAGGCCCAAAACTATTTTCCTTAACGATGAATTTTATAGGAGAAGACCCGCCACTAGACAAGTGTGGATTGAAAAATCCCTTCTAGCGAGTCTCTCCGGGCCAAAATTTGTTTCGGTTTCAAAAACCTCTCCCCGGTGATTTGTTGTTTTTATTTAGGGGGAGTTAGGATCGTTTAAGCCTTTTTATGTATTCAAATTCTTATTCAATTCTTTCAATTCAAACTTTCAATTTCAACACTTGGTATCAAAATTTTCATTTCAAAATATTCAATTCAAATTTTTCATTTTCATTTTCATTTCAAAACTTTCAATTCAAATTTCAAAAATTTCAATTGGTTTAAAATCTCCATCTTGTTTTTCAACGTTTTCCCTCAATCAAGTTTTATGCCCCGTGCTATTTTGATAATCACAAAGGGGGAGAAATTCTTGGTTTATTGGGGAGAAATCCTTTAAAGCATGCTTTTCATTTCATTTTCTACATTACTTGTTTTGGTGATTGTGATCATAAAAATAGGGGGAGATTGTTGTACCTCTCGTACCCCTCGTGGTTTGATTTTCATGATCACAATCACTCACTTATTTATCTAATCTTGTTTTAAGTGTTTTTGGATGATAGACATGATTTCAGGTGGCCAAGGAATTGGGCCAAGAAAGCAACAAGGCAAAGTGGACTGAAATTCAGTCCACCGGCCAACCGATGGAAGAGCACCGGCCAGCCGATGGAGGCCTGGACAGAAGGCATCCTTCTGTCCAGACCACCGGCCAACCCGTGTCACACCAGCGGCCAGCCGGTGGCACCCAGAAAGAAGAGGTTGCTACTGCCTCCTCACCGGCCAACCGGTGGACTCAGCACCGGCCAGCAGGTGACACCCAGCCAGAACAGTGACACCTACTGCCTCAGCACCGGCCAACCGGTGGCCTCAGCACCGGTCAACCGGTGGCACCTGAGCCCGAAGGCCTCTCCATTTTCCAAACACCGGTCAACCGGTGGCCTAGCACCGGTCAGCCGGTGGAGCCAGTCAAACTAGCCGTTGGGCCTTTGACCAGGCTGGTCCACTTGGCCTCTAACGGCTCCGAAGCCCTTTCCAACGGCTCCGAAGACCTCCAAAGGCCATATGAGGGTTCCCCCTCTATAAATAAAGGACCTTGAAGCCCCGGAACACTAATAAAGCCATACGGAAGCCAACAGACACATTTTCCATCATTTGGCGAACCTCCGGCGGATTCCTCCAAGGAACCCCAACTGCTCCAATCCAATTCCACATCCAAGGAGCACCACCATAGAAGCTTGGGAGTGCACGTCTTCAGCTCCATAAATCCATTGGCGCCCAAGGCTTCTCCCCAATTACGGTTTTTATTGTTTATCATTTTTGAGCTTTAATTTGGGTTTGTGCCTACAAACCCCATCTCTTTCTCTCATCCTCTTCTTTGGGTTTTCACACCACCTTCAAGGTATGAAGAGGTTGGTCAAGCCTTTCCTTTTAAAAGGCTTGAGTCAAAGGTGAGCTAGCCTTCACCCGTAAAAAGGCTAGTGGGTTTCTTGCTCAAACCATTAAAAAGCAAGCTGTAATAGGTGAGCTAGCCTTCACCTGTAAAAAGGCTAGTGGGTTTCTTGCTACAACCATTGAAAAGCAAGCGGTAGTAAATCTCTCAACGGTTGAGTTGGGAGCGGAGACGTAGGCCGGGTTTTAGGCCGAACTCCGTTATCAATTCTTGTGTCTTGCCTCTTTATTTCCGCTGCACTTTCACTCTGATTTTTAAATTGTTAATTAATTTTTAAAAGGCAATTCACCACCCCCCTTCTTGCCATCACTTCCTTTCTTTCTCCGCCTAACAATATCTACATTGTAATGGTAATAATACATCATGTATATCTAAGTTGTATACATGATATGGTAATCAAAATCACTTAATATTTGGGTCTAGGGCACCCACTATTTCAACACTCTCACTTGTACTAGAGCCAACTTACTAACCAAATGTGTTAGTTACTCACATGATAAAGATCATGTTTTTGGTGAGTCACGATTTTAGCAGCTGGGCCTATCACGGTTTTTCCACGTGGCAATTCTGTTATAGCGACCTCATCTTCTTGAGGAAAACTTCCTAAGAGATGGTATCCTGAGTATATCCCTTTTTTTATTGTAAAAAACTTGACATATTGGCTAGTAAGAATATCATAATTTACATTATGATAATCCTCTTATTACTAGGTGAGATTCCAAGAACTAGAACAAATAATTGCGTTTAACTGCTTGATAATTGCCTTAGTTTCTGCAACGTACTTTGCATTTGTTGGTATGGATACCAATGGATTATATGACCTTGTTTCACTCATCACCTTTAGCCTAACTACAATATTAGATTTCATTGATCTAAGGAAGACTAGTTTGTGTCCTTTGAAAACCAGTATCCTTTCTTCTCCACTTACCAGGTACTTATCTTTTGTACTTTCCATAGTACAATCAGATAGTTTTGACTGCTTCACTTTCAGTGCTCCTGGATATAATTGATATTTTCCTACTATAAATTATATCTTGGCAATATCAATTCTTGTACATATCATGGCACACGTGATTTATCCATTGTATAATCATATGGATTAGAACTCACCACGTGATAAATTATGTTATGTGACATAGGTAACAATTCTCTCTTGAATTGTTCCAGCTTGTATTTTATAATACCATGTCACTATATGTATGATTGACTAGGTCCAAGAAACCTCTAGATCTACCTCAGTAGATCATGTTCCCTAGAACTTAGGTTGTTACTTTAAATTAATCACTGGAGAATAAATTTCATCATGGTCTTAACTAACTCAAAGACCAATATGTTTTCCATATATTATCGAACATATTATACATGGAAAACAATAGCGCTCCCACTAACCTCAGGTAGACACATGAAAAAATTTCATTCCAAATGAATGTTCTATGATCCCATTGCTTACTTCAATCCTAAACTAGATTTCAGTAACTTACAACCTTTATTATCATTCTATGACTTGACCATCCCTTTTTGGTTGCATTGTATAAAAACCTTCCATGATTGGTGGTCATGACATATAATGCTCAATATGATCATAGATATTAACAATGATAAGTAAAATTCTAACGGATTTAGGAATAATGACTCAGTATTACCAATCGAGCCTTATTGGTACAACACTTTTACCATCCATGTATCAACTCATTTGAATACCCATCGCAGTATTAAAAAATATAGGTCCCTTTACAATGTGATACATGGAATCCATTATTGAATTTTATTTGGTCTTGTTAATCTTAGCTAATTGTCATACATTTTTTACTTGTGGGAAATATTATTCACATTGAATAATAGATCACTGACCACACTGAATATAAAAAATATCACCATGGTTTTATCCTTCCTACACAGTATGTGACTCTGGAACATACTTTGTTCCACATGAACTTATGGAATTAGTTCCTATGCGAACTATATGTGCATATCTATCATTGATTAACCCAAGTCAATCTAGCTCCCACTATCTCAAAAGAGACGTTCACCCTTATATAGAAATACAATCTATAATTTGACTATATCTTTTCTATCTTAGGGATTTATGTAATATCCTAAGCAACCATTAGGATGATTACAAAATATGCACAATGTGTTTATACTTGATGCAGGTTTCTTTATGTCCTAACAAACTCTTTTCATACAAACACATGCCATTTATGACATAATAGATTTTTCACCATACGATAACTCGTATGATTTTCATTTGTCATTTTAGTTGGCATATGATTATGGGATCACACCATTATTTGTGAAGCATGTCGTGAAATATAATGGAAGTTTCTGCAGGTTGCAACATTGATACTCCTTACATCATTACCTTGATGTATAAAATTTGTGTTTAGGAATTACTTCATGCTATATTTTGTTGATCAATGTTGACATGTAAGACTTAATTATCGATCCTCCTCATTAACATCAATGTCGGGATATAGATAAGGTAATGTGTGTTTAGGAATTACTCTACGCTACATTATCATGATCGATGATTGCATAATCAAGACATTATTCAGCATGCTAGCTCAAAGAAACTCATATCTTATAACCATGAATTTACTTCACTTTGGTATTCCTTAATAATTTAAAGGAATCTTATGAAGTAAATATATACCTCTAGATTACCCTTGGAATAGTTCACGCTCACTTGTTGAACTATGTCCAAAAGCTTTGTGACATGCATTTATTTCTAAAGGTTTCTTTGTCCAAACTAAATACTTCGATAACACCATAGGTATTTAGTTGTACTGAGCCTAAATACCATACTCAGTATATAATTGATGTACACTTTTAGTTTTTCTTGATAAAGAATTATCTTTCCACAACTGGGTATAAGTCTTACATTTTTATATTCACCACTCATTGCTTATGATTCATGTATCACTAAACTAGTGATTGAGTATTAAATACCAAAAACAACAATCATTCTAGAACCTAGAATAATGTCTTCTTATGTCTAAGAACACAAGAGATTAATGTTTTGGTTATAATCAATAATAATTCTATATGAATCTTTCTCTTGGCAATAAAAAAGTCGTGTACTTCTCACCACTAGCCTAGGTATCACCCTTTCTCAACCACTTGGAGAATACACCTGAATTCTAATAAGGTTTCTATACTTACTTGGTTACTGTATTATAATACACATATGTAATTGGAATATTGTATTTAATACCCAAGTAGTAAAACCAAAACATTACATTGATTAATATTCCTTAAGAAGAAATGGGTACTAGCTTCTTTAATTCAGTTTATTGCATTTAAACTTCCATTGTTTTATTTTATGATATGAAAAACAAATAACCTCTATTAATACATCTTTCATTGATAGACATTGTAAATGTGCCCTTGGCGTTACATTCCTTCGGCCTTTTCACCTTGTCTTTTAATTTATTTTCCATAAGAATTAAATATGAAACTGTCTTTGATATTCTTATTCACTTGGTGAACCTTACCTAAAAGGTAATGAAGCATTTACTCAATACTTGTTCATTTTTTAACTTTAAACGAGACTTGAGTAAAGGGGTGAAAATGATATTATAATAGGATGTATTGAAATATCATAACCCACCTTTCAATTTACACAGATCCAGTGTAATCATTACCTATTCATATCATTGCTTCACTTTCTCCTTATAAACCACTCGAAGATGAGACTTCATGTTATAACATCCATGTCCTGATGAAGTGACCACAACTAACACTAGCGTTGATGAAATCATAATGACATAACCATCATATTCTATATACATTAGTCTCCTATAAGCAATTTCACCTTCGCTTCCTAAGGTAACTTAATAGGTGTTTGGGATACTAACACCTTAAGTTTCCAATAGTATTGTACGCAAGCGCTTGTACTATTCTTGGATATTCATGCCAGTAAGGACATTAACTTTGTCCAATATTTATCGTAGTCTTTAAACTTGTGGTATAAATTTCCATTTTTAACAAAAATAAATTTTAGCAGATTACTACTTTTTATCTGGATTACCGATTTAGACAATTTGATTAATTAATTATATCATTAAATGTCTCCCACTATTTTTATCAAATTCTAATAACTCTCTGTGATAGAATTGGAATACTCTATCACTTGAGTATTATAGTGGAAATGATCCCTGAACTACCCCTTATAGTCTACAAGTTTTGGCTACGCCTCTACTTGGAGGGTTCAAGGTAGGCTTTTGGCTAGCCAACCACATGAACTCGCAGTTCCTTAATTTGTTGAGTGAAGTCCCAGATTTTTAAATCGTTACTTGATTTACTCAACACTTGCCTTTAAAATTACAACAATCTAGATTTGGATATTTCTTTGGTGCAATTTTCTATCTTTATGTACTCTCTTTTATCCAATAAAAATGTTAGTTTTCAGTCAACCCACCACTCTCATAAGAACACCCTGGTAGTAAGAGGCACCCTCAACTTTGGCATGACCGATACCCCAAACAGCCAGTTTTTTCCAAATTTGAATGATGGAAGACAGTTCATACTTAATATTTCTTTGAGGGTTTTATTATTTTTAATGTGACGAAAGAAATCATTTTCTATTTTTTAAGCATGTACTATGTGATCGCACTCACAATTCCAACGCAAGAAATAGAAAAATCCAACGCATCACATGTTCATTTTATCTTGTATGCTTGTTTATTATTATTCTATGTGTTCGTGCATCAACTGCATATACAAAAAAATAATAAATGATGCAAAAATAAAATGACGACCTGATCATGAGCCGGTACTAAAGGTTGATCCATTGAGTTAATAACGAACCAACCTAGACCCTGGGGGTAATACCTTAAGTCGCTTCACTTGCAACTCAGATTGCAACAACTGCCCATCCAATGCATCAAGGTCTTGTCTGGTGCCTCACCATAACTCGACATGAAGTGCGTCAGTAGTCGTCTCGTCATTATAAAAAAATACTCGCTCTCATGCAAGAGGAACTAGGGAGTAAAAATACAACTCTGAAGTGGAAACGCAAACCCTTATACATATAACGACACAAAGACGATACAAATATCTCCATTTAATTAAACTACTTATTATAAGACCATTGCAATAAATAAATAATTAAATAAAAAACACACCGAATATGCATTGGTCGGTCATTGGGCTCATGATCAGTCCATATACATTAACTCGTGTATTTAAAAAAATGCAGAATTAAATTAAACTTTCATTAAAATAATACCCGAGGGAATTTAATTGAATTAAAAATTTCACTCTTATTTTTAACTCAATTAACACATCATTCAGTCCCAGTTAATTGATTTAATTTTAAAACAAAAAATTAAATTAATTAATTAATTTAACTAAACACCAAATTAAATTAATTTACACCACATTAATTTATAAAACTAAAAAATAACATTTAATTAATTTAATTTACAACTGAAATTAAATTAATTAATTTAGTTTACTTTTGATTAAATTAAATTACCCGGGGCCCGAAAACCCCGAGCAGGGCCTGTGCGGATCGAGTCAAACCCACGCAAGCCCATCCTAGGCTATGTCAACCTCGTGCAGGGGTGTCTTGGGATGGGCAGACCTGCCTGGGCCTCTTTTGGGGCAAATCCAAGTCAGTGAAGACCAAACAGAAGGACACCAAAGGTACCTTATGTTGCGGTTTCATCCGTGACTGGACGACTGCTGGTGGTCCGGCCCAGGGTGGGCTGCATCCGAGGTGCAGTGGTCTTGCTAATACTAGATCTGGTGAGGTGAACGCACAGAGGTCGGGAGCCTCGGTGGTGGTGAAGCCCGCAACTATGAGAGAGTGAAGGCGCGCCGCTGGTTCGTCCGACAGGGTGATCGGCCGCCAGTGGGGTCTCCCGGATCGGGTGGGGATAGGTGCGGACGAGTCACTGAAAGGGAGGGATGAGCAGTGATTGATCAAGTGGGAAGAGGTGGTGGCCGACTGCATCACCGAACTTGGGATCTGCCGCAGAGAGGGGGACGATCGCGGGGAGAAGAGGCCTGCTTGGGTGGCATGAGCAGGAGGGAGGCGTGATGTTATTAATATTTTCATAACTTATTATACACTCCATTTACTTATTTTATATGAAATGTTCATAATTTGTGTGAGATATTAATGTTTAAATATTAAATATAATTTTTGAGCATTATTTGAATTCATCTAGATTCAAGTCAGTTTAATTTTTTAATAATAACTCTCATCCTACTTATCCAAATTGCATGATTCTTGTTTTTAGGGTCCCTTACTCGAATTACAACATTTAATTAGAAGTAACCTTTGGCCAAATCGTCCATTTGGAAGATCACATGGTCCACACAAAAAGGCCTAAATAATCTGTGAAGAAACTGGAAAATTCATGAAGATAGAATTACTGGGCTCACTCCAAAAGTAAAAATCATTTAATTCTCCTCTAAAGGTTGGGGAACAATTCAATTCATCTTGGATAAAAAGTTCAAGTCCCAAATCCAAATACAAGGGGCCCAACTACTGATTTTAAACCCAACCCACCATTCTGTTTGGGAAATAAAATTATCACACCATTATTGATTTTTATCCTGAAAGAGACATCCATTTAGGATGAGATTTTTAGTGTAAAATAGGAGATATAGGTGGCCTATTTTTTTGAAGAAAGTTTTCAAATTTTAGGTCATATTCCTATTCAAAAACTCATTCACATTTTGGCCTTTAAAAAGTTTGGATTGAAATGGAAAGATTAAAATTGTTTAATAAAACTGCCATAACTTTTGATTCTTAAGTCCAATGTCCGCCAAATTTTCAGAGTAGACATATGAGATAAATATATAAAACTTTTACGAAGATAATATCTCAAGATTCGGCTGTATAATATATCAAATTGGGGATGCAAGTGGAGGGACAATTTTGGAATGCAAACAGCCCACAACATTGGGCTATAAATATATCCCCCTCCTCTACTTGCAAGAGGTTGGAATTTCAGAAGAGAGGAGCACAAATTGGCACAAAAAAAGATTTGAAAAAGTCTTAGGAGGACCTGGCATACTCAATTTTTTACTTGAGAGACCCTTCCTCCTCTCTTTAATTTCATTTACTTTTGTTCTTTTCTTCATTTTTAATCTTGTAAGTCTTTGTTTTGTAATTCTGTTTTAATGAAAGTTTCTTATTCATATTATATTTTAATCATCCAACCTCTATTCTTAAATATTAATTCTCTTAAAATATTTTAAATCAATATTAAAACCCTTTCCTTCTTACTTCATCATTTAATCGAAATTCTATTTTTAATTCTCATCACTGTTTGTGTGTTTGTGTTCGGCGCACAAATCTTTTCTTATCCCATTATTTTTCTTCTCTTATTAACTCATAATCATAAAAATAATAAAACAAATTTATAATAATATTAATGTCTAAGTAAATTTACCATTGTGGTGAGTCAAAATTTAGGGATGTTAAGTGATTGAGAGTATTTTCTCGATGAGTATTATTTAATTTAACATTGTGTATGTCAGACTTAACATGTCATGGATTAATGAAATATTTTGTTTAACGTATGGATTCCATGGATTATTGGAACCATAATTACAATACCAAAATCAATTAATTATTTAGATTAGAATCCTAGCTAAGTTAAGGCTTGGATTAAAGCCTTAACACTGAGGAATTCCAATCAACATCAACTTGTGACATGAGTGTTAATTTAATGCAATATAAAGCAAGGCTCAAGGATATCACAAGCTTAACTACCTAATGATGACCTCACCCCAATGTTTATCAAATTGTTAAATCAATATTAATCAATCAATCATTTCAATTAAGCTCTGCAAATAAACCCCCCAATCAAAATACAATCAACTAAAAACAATCGACTATTAAAAAGTATCATCGTTGAGGATTCGACTCGAGTGCTGCTATACACATTATCAGAGCACCAGAACTTTGAACGGTCGATAGGTGATAATCGACCATGCTTTCAAATGACACTATTTCTAGGGATGGTACAATTAAATAGTCATTAGTTTTTGGTTATTGTAAAAAAACAAAAAACAAAAAACAAAAAATAAAAAAATTGAAAAAAAAACAAAAAGAAAAACCCGTCTTCTTATAAAAATCATAAACGGAAAAAACACAAAGAAAAACCCGTCTTACTCTTTCTTCCAAAATCTCTCTGAATTCCCTATATCATCCCAAACAATCCCTTGGATTTGTTTGACCCTGAAATTGAGTGAACACTTTACCAACTTAGGAGGAACATTAGGGATAATCAAATAATTCAAAAACCCATCCTCATCCAACCAGTTGAATTAGAATTGGTCAATCCTAGGGAACAAACACTTAAAAAACTTGCTACCCCTAATACGAATTACCAACCCCTTGGTATTCAATATCCAAACATAGAGGCAGACTTTGAACTCAAATCGGGTTTGATTCATCTTCTTCCTCATTTCCACGGGCTAGCCGGTGAGGATCCACATCTTTATCTTAAAGAGTTCCAAGTGATGTGCTCTACCATGAAGCCTTAAGGGTTTTTCGAGGAACAAATCAAACTTCAAGCATTTCATTTCTCCCTAGCTGACACTACTAAGTCATGGCTCTACTACCTTCCTCCTGGTTCCATAACCACATGAAATGACATGAAGTGTCTTTTCTTAGAAAAATTCTTTACCGCTTCTCGTATTGCTTCTATTCGAAATGAAATTAGCGATATCCATCAATTCCCCAATGAATCACTCCATGAATATTGAGAGAGGTTCAAAAATCTTGTGTCAACGTACCCACACCATCAAATACCTTACCAACTCTTGATCCAATACTTCTATGAGGGGTTATTGGCTATGGAGAGAACTATCATTAATGCTGCAAGTGGTGGTGCTCTTGTTGATAAATATCCTACAGTTGTAAGAGATCTCATAAGCAACATGGCTGCAAACACACACCAATTCCATACTCAAGCACATGATCAATTCAAACAAGCTCATGATAATCAATCGATAGATCCCAACAAGATGACCGAGTGGATGAGTGAACTTATAGGTCTTGTGCAACAACTAGTTGTGGATACTAAAGCCCCAACCTCATCTTCTCCACAATCTTTGTTCCCTAGACCTATCAAGAATTGTGGAATCTGCAGCTCCCCATCTCATCCAACTGACACATGTCCACAACTTCAATAGGATCAATCTGATTCATCTGGACCAATGGATCTCAATGCAGCATATGCTCAGCGGAACCCCAACCCTCAATAATTAGGTCAGTTTTTTAGAAACTTTAACCAACCCCATTCTAAGCCCTTATCTTATACCTTTAACAAAGGCTTGAGGTATGGTAATCCCATTTCTCATCCCCCTCAATAACCTCATCAAAAACCAAACCAATTCCAACATGGTCAAGGTGGTGGTAACTTCCAGCAACCTTATCCTTTTGTTCCTCAACCTCAAAGGAACAATCCTCCTCCTGGATTCCACTATCCTAGTGAGCCTTCCCAATTTCAAAACCAATACAATCACTTTCCCAAGAACAAAAATCAAGGCAATACCAATTTGAGATAAGTCTCTTCTTCCAAACAACCATGGGAAGGTGCAATGGAAGTTCTTTCCTCCTTCACCCGTTCTAGCCTTAAAAACATTAAAACCCAAACTGGTCAACTTGAATCCCACTTGATCTAGAAACAACAATCAAATTATTCCCAACTTCCAGCTCAACCATTACCCAACCCCAAGGGTAATATAAGTGCAATTTCACTTAGATCAGGGAAGAAAATATCTATACCTCATGATAATTCCTCCAACCCCCCTTTGAATGTTGACCTAGAAAATTAAAAGAAAAAGAAACATAAAAAGGAACCTAAAGCCATTCCTTCACCTCCTTCCATTCCACTTAGGAACCCAATTCCTTTTCTTCAAGCTGTTTCTAAACCAAGGAAGTCCTCTGAACCCGATCCTGAAATTTTTGACATGTTTAGACATGTTGAAATAAACATAACCCTCTTAGATGCTATAAAAAAATCCCTAAGTATTCCAAGTTTCTTAAGGAATTGTGCACCCACAGGAGACAAATTAGGACCTTAAAAAATGTTTCCACTCAGCAGTCTATTCTCATAAAGTGCAAATATCCAGGGACCTTTACAGTTCCATGCCAAATTGGAAGTTATAACTTCGATGATGCACTCATAGACCTAGGAGCCTCAATTAATGTCATGAACAAATCCATCTTCTCCAACCTTGGTCTTGGCCCCTTACATCCAACGAGTGTTGTCATTCAATTAGAAAATTGAAGCACTGCTAGTCCTAAGGGTATAATTGAGGATGTCCTTGTTCATGTGAATGATCTTATCTTCCCTGCTGATTTCTATGTCCTTGACATGGAAGGCAAGACAACTTCTTTCCAATCTCATTTGATTCTAGGAAGACCTTTCCTTATGATGTCTAAAACCAAAATTGATGTCCATGTCGATATCTTATCCATGAAACTTTGTGACCAACTGGTCAAGTTCGATATTTTTCAATCCATGAGATACCCATTAGAGAATGAATTTTCATTCTCTATCCATTCTTCTGAAACTCTCCCTGAGAGTGCGTTGAATCCCAATCCATAATGTTCTTTATGTTCTACTAGTAGAGGAGTTTGTGAATATTTCTTCCTCATTAACCAAGTCATAAATGGAGAAGTTGACATTGACATTACAAATGCAAACTCCATTTATCTAAAGGATCTTGAAAACTCTTTGGAATCCCAACTCACCTCGGGCCTCCACTTCTCCAATTTGGATGGTAATGGGGAAAAAAAACAAGCATGTTCATTTTTTGATTCAAATCAGATTATCCAACATTCATCATTTCCTATCTATGATTTTGAAAATTCTATTATATGTGAGGCGAACCTTGAACCAATGTGTTTATATTGTCCCGACGTCAGTAATGTTTGTGATATATGTTCCCTAATTAATAAAGAAATCACTGGTGAGGTTGAAATTGACCATTCTTTGGGGAACAACATTGATATAAAGGATATTGAAAAATTTATTTAGTCTTATGACTCCACTGATCCTTATTACTCTACATCGGTAACTGATGAAATAAATGAGTCAAAAAAAATTGGGATCTCATACTCTGGTTTTGTGTTATCTAAACCTTACATAAATGAACCATCAGAATTGAGACATCTTCATAAATTTAAAATCATAGAAAACCAACATGTTGTGGATAAAATAATTCCTCACATTAAAGAACAAAGGGAGGATAATCATATTCTCTTTCCACCCCCATTGAATTGAAATAACACAATCAAGGAAGGGTATAAATTATCCAATTAAAAATCAGATATCCCAAAGGAGAAGGTTTTCTGGAAGCATACTGGAGTTGAGAAAATATGGTGGCCACCATCAGACTATGGGTAGTCCACTACAATTGTCTAGATGTAGACAAAATAAATGCAATGCTTCTTGGGAGGCAACCCATGTTTTCTTTTACTTTTATGAAATTTTAATTTATTTTTAGTTTTTCATTAGATGAATAATTATTTTTCTTTTTCAGGCAACATCCTACATAAGGCTCATCAACTTCCACTGACCCATCACTGGATGGAGATGACGACCTACCAAATCCAAACCAGGGGGCACCTCTTTCCCTTTAACTCTACCTATATATCTTCCTCTCTCTCCTTATTTCTTCTTCTTACCCTCTATTTCATTTTTTTACCACTTTATTTAAAAAACCCTTTATTTTTATCTTTCTCTTTTGTGTGGGTGTTTATTATAAAAACACTAAAAAACTAAAAAAAACTAAAAAATAAATAAAAAATGAAAAAAATACCAAAATAGTCATAGTTACTCACCATCCAGTTTTGAAATTTTTTCCAACCATTTTGGGGAGTCCAAAGACATGGTTTCATCTCAAAAATCTTGTGTTTTCATCATATATTTGGATAAAGAATATTGTGTCAAAACCAACAAATTTTTAATGCTCAATTTTTGATTTGGAAAATTATTTTCCCCAACTGTGAGGAAAAACATTAGATTTCATTCCAAGGTCACCTATGGCCATCTTTTCAAAATGTGTGTTTTCACCCCTAATTGTGAATCTTGAGTTTGTGGACCTTCGAGATGAATTTCCTACTTTGGTGTGTATTAATATGTTAGATGAATTTTCTGAACCTCATGAGAATCACAATAGAAAAATAGCCTCCCATTACTCTTACATTAATCCTACTTTTGAAAGCCCCTCTGAGCCTATGAAAACCTTTTCTTGGATAGCCACATTACAAGCCTAATACCTTATCCCACCCAACATCTACATGGATTTACATTGCATAATTTTTTGAAATTTAAGTGTGTGGGGAATGAATTTCATTTTGGGTACCCTTTGTTGATTTCACCATGTTATCATATGCTTGAGGGAAATCATCCATTTTAGTGTGGGGGAGAGGTTGTAATTCAGTGTGTTTTGGGAATGTATATATGATTATGACATATTGTTCAAATTTTATTGATAAGTGTTCAAAAAAAAGAACAAAAAAAGAATGAGTTGTGTCTTGGGTGGGTTAAAAATCACTCTTACTTAACCTTTGATCTTGTTATAACTATTAAAATTAGTATCGTGAGGAGATAAAACATGGGTTGGGAGATTATTATGAGATATGTTTCAAGTTCAACTTTCAAAAATGCAAAAAAAAAGAACACTTATGTTATTGGGAGAAGTTTTGTGTTTTTTAAATATTACATTTTCTCATTCCCTTCAAATTTTATTCCAATTTTGTGTCTTGATTCACAAAATTGTTCCCTTGTAAATATGTGTTTCCATTTCTTTCCATGTTTTATTTCAAAAATATTGTGCATTGATTTTTCCATGTTGGTATTTTACCCCTCTTTCTACTCGTTTGAATAATGAATTCCTACCATCCCATAACCATAGAAAAAACCCTTAAAAAGACCTCTTGATTCTTATGCACTTTAGGATAAGGAATGGAAGCTGAGAGCTCTTTCAAACTCTAAAATTTTCACTTTTGGTTGGTGAAAGAGTGAACCTCCATTAATGAATTTTATCATCTTTAGAGGTGTGAGTTTTGAGTGTCCAAATTTTCCATTTCTAAATTTGAGCATGAAAAATGAATTGTTTTTGGAACATTGTTTCTGTAATAGTTTGTGGTGGAATTCAATATGGATGAGTGAAATACTCTAAACCTCCCATGATTGAGGAAAACAAAATTTTAATATTTTTTGGTGAGTGAAAATGATTTTGTCATGGTTTTATATTTATTGCACATGAGGACATGCACAAGACTAAGTGTGGAGGAGTTGGTGTTATTAATATTTTCATAACTTATTATATACCCCATTTACTGATTTTATATGAAATGTGCATAATTTATGTGAAATATTAATGTTTAAATACTGAATATAATTTTTGAGCATTATTTGAATTCATCTAGATTCAAGTCAGTTTAATGTTTTAATAATGAATCTCAATGTACTTATCCAAATTAAATTATTCTTATTTTTTAGGGTTCCTTACTCGAATTACAACATTTCATTAGAAGTAACCTTTGGCTAAATTGGTCATTTGGAGGATCATATGGTCCACACAAAAAGGCCTAAATAATCTGTGAAGAAACTGGACAATCTATGAAGATAGAATTACTGGGATCACTCCAGAAGTCCAAATCCTTTAGTTCTCCTCCAAAGTTCGGAGGAAAATTCAATTCATCTTGGAAAAAAAGTTCAAGGCCCAAATACAAATACAAGTGGCCCAACTGATGATTTTAAACCCAGCCCACCATTCTGTCCGGAAAATAAAATTATCACACCATTATTGATTTTTATTCTGAAAGAGAAATACATTAGAGATTATATTTTTCATCATGAAAGAGGAGATATAGGCATCCAACTTTTTTGAAGAAAGATTTTGGATTTGAGGGCATCTGCCTATTCAAAAATCCATTTACATTTTGGCCTTTAAAAAGTTTGGATTGAAATAGAAAGATTAAAATTGTTTAATCAAACCGCCATAACTTTTGATAATTAAGTCCAATTTCTGCCAAATTTTCAGAGTAGATAGATGAGATAAATATATACAACTTGTAAGAATAGAATATCTCAATATTCGACTGTATAATTTATCAAATTGGCGATGCAAGTGGAGGGGCAGTTTTGGAATGCAAACAACCTACAACATTGGGCTATAAATACACCCCCCTCCTCTCCTTGTAAGAGGTTGGCATTTCAAAATAGTGGAGCATAAATTAGAAAGACCAAATATTTGACAAATTCTTGGGAGGACCTTACATACTCAAGTTTTTACTTGAGAGACCCTTCCTCCTCTCTTTGATTTCATTTACTTTTGTTCTTTTCTTCATTTGTAATCTTGTAAGTCTTTGTTTTGTAATTCTATTTTAATGAATGTTTATTATTCATATTCTATTTTAATCATCCAAACTATATTCTTAAATATTAATTCTATTAAAATATTTTAAATCAATATGAAAAATCTTCCCTTATTTTTCTTCCTCATTCAATCGAAATTCTATTTTTAATTCTCATCACCATTTGTGTGTTTGTGTTCGGTGCACAACTCTTTTCTTATCCCATTATTTTTATTCTATTATTAACTCGTCATCATAAAAACAATAAAACAAATTTCTAATCAAAATAATGGATGAGTAAATCTACCATTGGGGTGAGTCAAAATTTAGGGATGTTAAGTGATTGAGAGTATTTGCTCGATGAGTATTATTTAATTTAACATTGTGTATATTGGACTTAACATGTCATGGATTAATGACATATTTTGTTTAACATATGGATTCCATGGATTATTATAACCATAAGTACACTACCACAATCAATTATTGATTTAGATTAGAATCCTAGTTAAGTTAAGGCTCGTGTTAAATCCTTAACACTTAGGAATTCCAATCAATGTCAACTTGTGACATGGGTGTTAATTTAATGAAATATAAAGCAAGACTCAAGGATATCACAATCTTAACTACCTAATGATGACCTCACCCCAATGTTTATCAAATTGTTAAATCAATCTTAATCAATCAATCATTTCAATTAATCTCTGCAAAGAAACCCCCAATCAAAATAAATCAACTAAAAACAATCGACTATTAAAAAGTATCATCATCGAGGATTCGACCTGAGTGATGCTATATACATTAGTAGAGAAACAAAAATTTGAACGGTTGATAGGATATAATCGGCCGTGCTTTCAAGGTAGCTGAGTCGGTCTGTCTCACCAGTAGGGGGAGGTCATCGGTCGTCGGTGTGGAGGATGGGTATGGGGCGGCTCTAGTGGGTCACTAGTCCAAGTGCAGGCGCGATGAGGCCTGTGGGGTTGTCACGAACCAGCCCGGGTCGAACCTGAACCGGTCACCTGAGCTGGCTCGCTGTAAGTTCCGAGGGGCATTCCCGATCCCCCCGGGATGGCAACTAGTGTCGGGCATCAAGATTTAACCGTTGGGAATGATTTGGCCCATAAAAAAATAAACAGATAAATGAAGAATGGCGATAAAAATGAAAACAAGCAGCGGAAGGAAAACAAAACTGCACATACCTCCATATGACCTTCCATGTCACTACTCAACTAGAGACTAACCTCGCTCCAACACTGAGTGACCCAAAATAGGAAAAACCCGAGTAAGGAAAGGCCTGCAACTGAAAGATAGGATAGGCGTGAGCATTTAAAATGCTCAGTAGGGTTGCCAAGATAAACCAAAGAATCCAAACGTTTCCTTTCCCAAGGTAGTCCATTGACACCAATTTGAAATACAATTATAAAAGTAAGCTTTTTACATTTTAAAAACAAGTCACATACTTTTCCTTTCATTTAACAAAAATCCAACACACGCTATATACCAATTCAAAAAAAAACCATTTGTCATTTCGTAAAAAAAATCAAGATAGAAGGATCCAGATTTTTCTAATAAGGAAGCAGGTAAACAAAACAGGCTGGAACAAACTAGTACAAAAGAAAGTGAACAAACCAATAAGGAAGACAAGTGGTGCTAAAGAAAACATGTAATAGTATAAGCTGTAAATGATAACTGAAAGTAACCTAGCAAGGGAAAACAAATGTAAGTAAAGGTAAACAATAAGTTATTAGTAATAACCATGGGCAATCCTAAACATCCCTAGAAAACCCCTAGACGTACTCGGTTTCGGAACCACCTTCCGGCGTATGGTGAAGCTTCTAAGTTTATAACCAACTGGCCACCCTAACTGACCAAATCCAGTGGCAAAGCCCGCCTGGCCTAACAACAAATCCAGGGGGTACCAACCCGTCTAATCGGGGTTGATCAGCAACTGTCACTCGATCTCTAAAAGACACCCAGGAACCCATGGTAGTTTTAATAATACTATGTAAGTGGGAGGCCCTCGCATGCGTGACTCACCTCACCACACTTGCCAACCCCTTACACAGACACCACTACACAACAACCCTCGAAGGGGAGTCCCCCTGTAGAGGTGCTCGATAAGTATGTATGTATATATATATATATATATATATATATATAAGTATACATATTTCACAACACCAAAGTACCAACCGGGCTGTCACAACACATAAACATTTAAACCATTTTCTAAAACGCGTTAAGTTGCCAAATGGGCATTCATATTTTCGCAAAAACATATTCTTTTAAAAGAGTCAACACAAATGTTACACTAGAGTTAGAAGAGCCAAACGGGCCTTTAAATCAACATGACGTGTCCAGAGGCATTATTCAAAATGTTTCTCAAATACTATTTACATTTTCAAAGCCAAACTAGTCCTTAAAATCCAAACACACACCCAAATAATTCAAGTTTATTGAACGGACCTTTAAATTTCTCAAACTCACCCCAAAAATCATTCCAAATCTAGACCACCATGTTTTTAATAAACACATTAAAACCATTCATTTTCAAACCAAGCCCAAACACACACCAAAATATTGTCAGAACATAATCTTCATAGCTCATGCCTTCGATTAAATTAGCTACATAGTTTTTAAAGAACACTTTTCATAATTAAACAAAACGCTATGATAATTTATCAAGCAGTTCTCAAATGCGTCGCAAAGTTTTAAGTTCCAAACTTACAGAAAATTTTTTCATGGTAAAACACATTTTTGAAGACATGACAAAACATAATTTGCATCATTCTCACTTTCAAACACACTCCCTACATAGTTTGCAGTTTACCAAAGCACAGATAAACAGTTCAGAAGGGTTTTCACAACAACTGCACTAATGTCACTTGAACATACCACTAAAAATTCTATTGCACAGAGAAACTAAATAAAATAAAATAAACATTCCTCAGCATGGTAACCAATTAACAACGGTGAAAAATAAATTAAATAAACAATTTAAGAAAAAAAATGCAAGTGTATAAAGAAGGTAATGGGAAGGGAACACACAGATTTTTCCTACCTCAAGGTTGTGCGACAGGAATGAATCTTCGATGGGAGGAAGAACAAAACCCCGCAGACAAGTCACACACTCTACAAAAATGAGAAAAATGTGCGAAACACAATAGAGGTGTTATGGTTTTGTTAAATTAAAGAAAAACCCCAAAAATGAAGAGAAAACCACCAGAGTTAAGGTCGCCGGATCGGCGAACTCGCGTCGGCGAGCAGGAGGTGCGGCCGGTTCGCGGTAGTACAGCGGCGACTTGGGCGGAGCCCGGAAGGCCGAAGGCGGTGTAGGACAGCGAGGGTGCGGGAGTGGGGGCGTCGGAGGCCGCTGGCCGGAGGAGGCCCGGCCGGGGCAGGGCGACGACCGGAGAAGAAGGGGGGTACCGGCGGGGTCGCCGGAGCGGCAGGGCGGCATGGAGGGGAGGAGGCCGGGACGGGGGAAAGCTGGTCGGCGACAGGGAGACCAGCTGGGCGGCAGGCCGGTGAAGCAATGGACGGCGGGGGGGGGGGGGGGGGGGCACCGTGCGGGCTGAGCCGGGATAGGGGAAACATGAGTGAGGGGGGGGGGGGTCGCCAGACAGAGGGAGAAGCCGACGGGCCGGCGGGCCGGCGAAGCAACGCCCGGTGGGGGGAGCACGAGGGGAGCGTCGGACGGGGAGGCTGGGACGGCGACGGGGCAAGGAGGGGGTGGGCGGCGCGGCACGTAGGAGGGGAAGGATGGGGGAGCGGCTCGCAAAAAAGGGGATAAGGGGGCTACTTGAAAAAAAAGAATAAGGGGGGGGGGAGAGGGTCCGCAGGTTAGGGTTTGGGGTTTTCTTTTTCCTTTTTTTTAAACAAACAAAAACAATAATGATAATAATAATAATAACTATATTAATAATAATAAAATTTATAATAATAATAATTGTAAAATTTGTAATAATAATAGTAATAATAATAATAATAATAATAATAACAATTTTAGTAATAAAAATAATAAAATGTCAACATAAAAAAAATTAATATTTAAAACATCGGGTGAACGCACGGTCACCGCTAGCGATGCGATGACCACGCACCAGCGCAAAACCCGCCAACACAATTAAAATTTGAAAATTTCAAACCAGGACCAAGAAAGTAGTGAAAAAAAGGCGTCTGCGGTCGGGGTGTGACAATTCTCCCCACCACAGACACTTTCTGCCCCCAGAAAGTCACCAAGCCTGAGGCCGGTCAAGATTCAAGTCCAAGCCCAAACAGAACCAGAAGAACCAAAGAGAACTGAGAATCTCAGAATGATCTTACTCTACACAGGTCACACCCGACTGATTCAAGAGAAAACTGAAGTCCGAGGTTGAGGCGAGAACACGAAGGGGTTCTCCCCACCACAAGAAATTAACTAGTTTGAAAATTTAACACCCCAAAACATACCACCACAGGGAGGCGGGTCCTGTGCGGGAACTCACAACCGTTTCAAACCAACTCTTATATCACGATTGAAACAACACCTCCGTCGAGACATTGAACCCTCGACCAAAGTCAACAACCTTCAATACTAGGGGAAACCCACAAAAAGACTTAACCCTGACATCAAGTAGGAAACATGACCCATTGAGATCCACAAAACATAACCACATCTTATGAGCATTGCTAAACCAAGGTCAACCCACCGAAGGGTCAAACACACTTTTAAGAAAGACACACGATTCAGAAAATCACATCCACACAAACCAGACTGCTTGGATTATAATAGCACAAGTCCATCATAACTTTATGAAAAAACAACACACTTATAACGATGTTAAAACATTAATAGTAGAAAAACAAATATGAAAATATTTTTAATTGTTCCACCGTCAACACGAAATACAAAACCCGGACCAATACTTCGCACCCTCGAGGACTCCTGACTGTGCGTGAGCTTCACCCCGAGACCTGTGGCTGGGGCTCTGATGGCTGAAGCATCTCCTGCCTCACAGTCAGGTACTGACACTCTCCAATCAAGCGCATCCTCTTCAAGCGATGCTTCCTACAAAACTTCTCCAAATGACCCAGACAGCCGCAACGATGACACGTCTTCGGAAGGTTGCGACATGATGGCTTCAAATGTCCGAAACGACCACCCTGATAGCATACCACTGAACGATCTGACGAACCGGGAGATGGGACCAAAGGAGATAACCCCTTAGGAACAGGTTTCTCTGGCATCCTTTCCTCGCTAGATGGAGAAACCCCATGAACAACTGGGTACGCTGGACTGCTGACCATCGACACTCCAGTAACTAACTCAGCTAAAAACGCTTCCTCCACTAGCTTCTCAAAACGACGGTCTTTAGGAGGGAGGACCCGCTCCTTGATTTCTGGACGGAGACCCCTGGTAAAAAGAGAGGCCTTCATGAGCTCATGTGATGCCACCTCTGGAGAAAAGGAAACCAGTTCCTTGAAATGGTCAATATATGCTTTCACCGTCTGTTGACCTTGTTGAATATGCACGAGCTCTCTCTTTTTCTTTGCCTTCACTTATTCAGGTATAAACCATTGGACGAAAATGGTTTTAAAGACATCCCACGTCATCCCAACTTGCATTGACGATGGGGAAACCATCTTCCACTGGTCCAAAGTTGGACCCTCAAACAATCCCATAACAGCATGAACCCTATCAGTCTCGGGAGTTCCCAACGTTCTAAAGATACTCTCCACTTCTTCAAGCCACTCTACTGCTTCTAACGGGCCTAGATCACCACGAAGAATAGGCAACGTCCGAGAAGGACCATAAACTGGGCATAGCACATTAGAAACTTTGGGGATCTTTCTGGGCAACATTCTCTGAACAACATAAAAACACAAGACCAAAAATCAGCATCCAATCAAATCTTAATCAAAATGAAAATCGCATACCAACAACCGGCTCGCGCGCCAAAAATCCATTTTTCAAAAATCACCATTTCATTTCACGATTACTACCAAACAAAAAACCCACTTTCCAAAACAAAATCCAATTTCCAAAATCATTTTTCCTCTTTCAAAAATCATTTTATAAAAACAAGGTCAAACCTTTGGTTTCAAATGAACACCCATAGCATCTCATGAATTGTCACATGCGTGTCCATACATTCCACTCACATCGTCCACGAACAAGTGACTCTCATGAAATTTTCGCACAAACCTGCACACATGTGATCATTCATAAGGAAAATCAAGGGTCGCACTCAAACCATTTCCCTACTAATTCCAAGAAAACACCCGGTTTTGAAACTGGAAAACTTTACATTTCAAAAAAACCCCATTACCAATTTAAACCCATTGTAAAGAAAGCAATTCCATTTCAAAATTCAAATTTAATTTTTCAAAAACATGATCACACCAACCAGAACCAAACATAGTACAACTTACAAAGAATCACCAGAATGAGGAACTAGCAGTTACACTTAACCCAACGACATGGTAGTGAGCCACGCCCCAAGTAATCATCAATATCTAGGAGGAACTTAAACCATGTACACAGACTACACATGGGTCACTACTCCATGTGAAATCGCGACGTGACACTAGATCACCTCCTTTTTCATTCCTCAATCTGAAATAAGGTCAAAAGACACAATCCCCAGACTACCCCTGGTAACTCGAGGATCAGTGCGAGCAAGAGTTCGCGATTCTCTTCCCGCACCTAACGCTCGAGTCCTGACAGTCCTAATCTCCTTCTACCGAACAACCCAAATAACAAGAACCTTCCTCTGATACCATTTTGTCACGAACCAGCCCGGGTCGAACCTGAACCGATCACCCGAGATGGCTCGTGGAAAGTCCTGAGGGGTGTTCCCGATCCTCCCGGGATGGAAACTAGTGCCGGGCATCAAGATTTAACCGTTGGGAACGATTTGGACAATAAAAAAAATAAACAGATAAATAAAGACTGACGATAAAAATGAAAACAAGTAGCGGAAGGAAAACAAAACTGCACATACCTCCATATGACCTTCCATGTCACTACTCAACTAGAGACCAACCTCGCTCCAACGCTGATCGACCCAAACTAGGAGAAACCTGAGCAAGGAAAAACCTGCAATTAAAAGATAGGATAGGCATGAGCATTTAAAATGCTCAGTAGGGTTGCCAAGATAAACCACAGAATCCAAATGTTTCCTTTCCCAAGGCAGTCCATTGACACCAGTTTGAAATACAATTATAAAAGTAAACTTTTTACATTTTAAAAACAAGTCACATACTTTTCCTTTCATTTAACAAAAATCCAACACACGCTATATACCAATTCCAAAAAAAAAACATTTGTCATTTCATAAACAAAATCAAGATAGAAGGATCCAAAATTTTCTAATAAGGAAGCAGGTAAACAAAACAGGCTGGAACAAACTAGTACAATAGAAAGTGAACAAACCAGCAAGGAAGACAAGTGGTGCTAAAGGAAACAGGTAATAGTATAAGCTGTAAATGATAACTGAAAGTAACCTAGAAAGGGAAAACAAATGAAAGTAAAGGTAAACAATAAGTTATTAGCAATAACCATGGGAGATCCTAAACATCCCTAGAAAACCCCTGGACGTACTCGGTTTCAGAACCACCTGTCGGCGTATGGTGAAGCTCCTAAGTCTATAACCAACTGACCACCCTAACTGACCAAATCCAGTGTCAAAGCCCTCCTGGCCTAACAACAAATCCAGGGGGTACCAACCCGTATAATCGGGGTTGATCAGCAACCGTCACTCGATCTCTAAAAGACGCCCAGGAACCCATGGTAGTTTTAATAATATTGTGTAAGTGGGAGGCCCTCGCACGCGTGACTCACCTCACCGCACTTGCTAACCCCTTACACGGACACCACTACACGACAACCCTCGAAGGGGAGTCCCCCTGTAGAGGTGCCCCATAAGTATGTATGTATATATATATATATATAAGTATACATATTTCACAACACCAAAGTACCAACCGGGCTGTCACAACACATAAACATTTAAACCATTTTCTAAAACACGTTAAGTTTCCAAATGGGCATTCATATTTTCGCAAAAACATATTCTTTTAAAAGAGTCAACACAAATGTTACACTAGAGTTAGAAGAGCCAAATGGGACTTTAAATCAACATAACGTGTCCAGAGGCATTATTCAAAATGTTGCTCAAATACTATTTACATTTTCAAAGCCAAACTAGTCCTTAAAATCCAAACACACACCCAAATAATTCAAGTTTATTGAACGGACCTTTAACTTTCTCAAACTCACCCCCAAAAGCATTACAAATCCAGACCGCCAAGTTTTTAATAAACACATTAAAACCATTCATTTCCAAAACAAGCCCAAACACACACCAAAATATTGTCAGAACATAATCTTCATAGCTCGTGCCTTCGATTAAATTAGCTGCATGGTTTTTAAATAACACTTTTCATAATTAAACAAAACGCTATGATAATTTATCAAGCAGTTCTCAAATGCATCGCAAAGTTTTAAGTTCCAAACTTACAGAAAATTTTTTCATGGTAAAACACATTTTTGAAGACATGAAAAAACATAATTTTCATCATTCACACTTTCAAACACACTCCCTACATAGTTTGAAGTTCACCAAAGTATAGATAAACAGTTCAGAAGGGTTTTCACAACAACTACACTAATGTCACTTGAACATACCACTAAAAATTCTATTGCACAGAGAAACTAAATAAAATAAAATAAACATTCCTCAACATGGGAACCAATTAACAACGGTGAAAAATAAATTGAATAAACAATTTAAGAAAAAAAATGCAAGTGTCAAAGGAAGGTAATGGAAAGGGAACACGCGGATTTTTCCTACCTCAAGGTTGTGCGACAGGAATGAATCTTCTATGGGAGGAAGAACGAAACCCCGCAGACAAGTTGTACACTCTACAACAATGAGAAAAACGTGCGAAACACAATAGAGGTGTTAGGTTTTCGTTAAATTAAAGAAAAACCCCAAAAATGAAGAGAAAACCACCGGAGTTAAGGTCGCCAGATCAGAGAACTCGCGTCGGTGAGCAGGAGGCGCGACCGGTTCGCGGTAGTCCATCGGTGACTTGGCCGGAGCGCGGAAGGTCGGAGGTAGTGTAGGAATATAGCATCCCGCCTTTTTAACACATAAACTTTCATTACATTTTACAAAACCGAGGATCTTTAAGGTTTAGTGTCTTGGAAACTAGGAACTTAAAACATAAAAACATAAAACATTCTTCTTAAACACTTGAAAGGATTCTCCTTATGTTCATCTTAGGTTCATTACTGCATCTCATAACTTGGAGACATACATCAAAAGAAAGGGTGAGCAGAAGGCCCAGTAAGGGAAACAAGAAAAACATTTTACATGTGAACTTGAGATACTTCAATAAGGTCATGAAAAGAACTTTAAGGCATGAGAAAGAAATCATGAGGCATATCATAATAAAAATAACATTTTTCATAACTTGAAGATGTGGCTACATCATTTAACATAGACAATCATGAACATATCACCAAGGTACATCCCCAAGGTTTCATTTGAAAATTACCAAGGTTATTCACCAAGATATCCTGAAAATTGTAATCTCTAGTGGTTACATCATTACCCAATGCATTGGAGCGCAATCAGGGCGCACCCTTAATTTGTATTTATTATCATGTGAGCCACATATATCATCATAAAAAATTTCATAAATAACCCATATAGCATAAAATAAATGGGTTTCATTTCATAATCATAATGTTTTTAAAAACTGCTTTAAATACATGATCTTTACGTCACTTTAAACCCACGGAAGGGGAGAGCGGGTCTCATGTATGTAAATCCCAGAATTTAAAATAGAACATTTTGATATATATGTGAATAACCCTATAGAAATAAGAGCTTTAAGTATTCACTTAATAACATAAAATAATTTTGAGAAAAGAGAGAGGCATTTTGAGACGAAAATTCTGCAGCATAACGACTATGTTTCAGGGTTTTAGAAAACATTGAAAAGAGAGGGGACATGGGTAAAACATTCATAAATGACCCATAAAACAGTATAGAGACAGAATAAGAAGGATATATGAACATGGTAATGAAATTTTAAAGGCATACCATTTCAAATGAAAAACATAGAAGGAAGACAAATATTAGATATCTCTTTTGAAAACTCGACATCCCAACGGCGTCACATAAACTTCAACAAAAATGAATTGACGAGATCAAATAGGGTCTCTCATCATATGAACATAAAAGATCAGTATGATAGATATAGATATAATACCCCAACATAATACAAAAGGAACTTGAAATACTTGACATGAAAGTAGATCTTTGAAAAATGAGAAAGGCGAACGAATCCCTTAAAAATTCGGCAGCCTAACGACGTCACTTAAAATTCAACCAAAAATGAATTGACAAGATCAAAATAGGGTATCTAATCATATGAAAATAAGGGTTCAGTATGATAGATATAGATATCATACCCCAACATAATAAAAAGGAACTTGAAAGACTTGACATGAAAATAGATCTTGAAAATGAGAAGGGTGAAAGAATCCCTTAAAAATTTGGCAGCCTAACGACGCCACTTAAAACTTCAAAATACTGATTTAAAGAGATAAAATGGGGTCTCTAATCATATGATCATAAAATATCATTATGATAGATATAGAGATCATACCCCAACATAATAAAAAGGAACTTGAAAGACTTGACAAGAAAATAGAACTTGAAAATGAGAAGGGTGAAAGAATCCGTTACAAAAATTTCAGCAGCCTAACGACACCACTTAAACTTTCATAAAATGAAATGATGAGAGTAAGAGAGGGTATCTCATCATATGAACATAAAAATGACAGTATAATGAATATAAAAGAACATCCTCCAATATAAGAACATGGATCATAAAAGGAATGACATAAAAGAGATTACTTGAAAAGAAAAAGAGAGGTCAGATCCCTTACCTTAAAACGTAACTCTTAAAAATCAAAGGTTGGGACCTTGAGGGATTGGGGGAATCTTGGGAGGACTCCTTGGGAGGTAATGAGACCATAGCTTCATTGGGGGAGAGTGGGGAGTCGAATGGATGAGAGTATGGCTTGGTATTTATAGGGAAAGTGAGGGGACAAGGCATTAATGGCCAAGGGACACCTCATTAGTGGTTTTGGCAAAACCATGGGCTTGCCCATGGTATTTGCCCATGGTATTGGCCACTTGGGACACCTCATAGATTATATTACTATTCATAAGTCGACGAAATTGATTACATACTTTATACATCATTTAATGATGTCATTAAACACCCGTAACTTAAAAACTGTATTTTCACTATTCATCAAAAATTCATTTTTTCAGAAAAAAACCCCAAAAATTACCTTAACATAATATCAATGCTCTGAGTTAAAAAATGAAATCCATTTTATAAAAATAATTTTCTATATATTTTTAATTTAATTTTTAATTAAAAAACACTATTCATCCGAAAAAACTAATACTTGAATAATAATTTATGAAACCGTTATTTAACCATTTTATTGAGTCACATTACTTAATCAAGGTGTCTAAATTATATTAAAACTTTCTTTAAGTGAGATTACTAATTCATTTGGTCACATTACTAATCCTAAGCGTAAAATCACTATTCATAATTTACTATTCATCAAAAATTAAGTTGATCTTTTTAGACTCTAAATTTCATACTGAACATAATTGTAGAAGACCATTTTCGGAAAATCATTACACATTTTTAATTATTTAAGGTTTACATAAATTTTTTTAAAATATCATTTTTCTAAAATTCATCAAAAATATGCATACTATATTTATCTGGTCATTTGAAAATTCATAAACTTCACCATAAGAAGAAATCCCAATTTTTATTTAAAACAAAGGATTACACAAGGCAGTTACGGTCTCCTTACATAGCCCCTTATCACACCAGCATAGGACCTAAGTGTAAGGTGTGCTAAGGTGATAGAATCCGAGGGAGGCTCGGCCAACATCGCACGATTAGTAATTTCTATCAGTTTGAACTTCTCGTGAAGAAGATTCGGTTCTAGCTTCACATGATGAAGTTCGGCTTGGGTTTGGTCCAGAGCAAATCCTAGTGGTGCTACCTCCTTTCCAAGTTCTATTAGATGGGCTTCGATTGGTCCAAGACTACTAGGTGAGGACATCGAATCTTCTTTCTATAATAATTAACCAAGATTACTTGTATTTAGAGACAATAATCAAAATGTTTAGTTTCCAGCGGTCATATTGACCAATGGTCATATAACAGTCAAAACCCAACGGTCTCATTTTAATTATACTCATGTTATCAAATGAAACATTTTTGTTGAGTATAAAATAAAATAAAATAACACACAAAATTAGGAAACAAGATTTATTCAAAATTTCGGGTCGTTACAATCTTCCCCCTTAAGAAATTTCGTCCTCACAATTTTTAAAATTGGGTTTTGAAATTTCATTGAAAGTACCACATCAGAAAAGGAGTTAGTAAAACTATTACTTTAAAATAAAGAAAGGTAAGTACAAAGGTCACCCGAGTTAACCCACACTAGGATTCCATGTTGGAAAACATGGACATGGAGGAGAAAACAAAGGGTCAAGTTCTGAGGGAGAGTAATAGAAAACATGATTAGGAGAAAGTTAACCATAAGAAAATCCCAAAATTATGATTTGTGTAAACAGTCTTTGATTACCTAGTAGGAAACGTAAACCAACAACGTTTTTGTTTAACGTTCCTTTCCATAATTTTGAGGAATTCATCTACTACATAGAACAAAAATATAAGGAAATATACCTACCTTCATGTAGTGTTTCATCCTTTAATAAGTTTCTACCAAAACTAATATTTTCTCTAAACGATGAGCATTAAAAACTACTTGGTCTCATCAAAACACAAGAATCATCTTCTAGAGAATCACATAATCCACAGAAGATTAACTATCTATTTCTTCTATCTTTAAACATTATCCCAAAAATATAAAGGGTAAGGTAAAACAACTCTTCAAAAATAAAAAATACCATAGGAATGGAAACTAATTTTAAATCTTCAAAGTTCCATGGTACTACCCAAAGTTCATCATAGACCATTCCATAAATAACGGTCCTTAAAATTCCTCAAAATAAACCAAACTAAGATTGAAACCCAAATACAAGAAGGATTTGATAACATAGTCTTCCAAAATAAACTTCATTTTTCATCTCCAAACAACATCAACCACTCCTAACATCTTATAACAAAAGTATCTAACCTAAACATATTTTACCCAAGATAGGTTAATCATTCCATAAGTAACCTAAATTACTATAAGTCCACCTTAAATTCATCGATTCTTCAAAATATAAGTCAACCTTACTCCTCAATGAAAATACTGAAGTAATCTATTTACCTCGATCATATAGGGTCCCCAAAATAGTGAATGTCTTCCAAAATAATAATCATCTTTTAATCCCCTAATCATCTCTATCATATTAATACGGAAATCGTCACATTTTCTATCACATTGGTTGTTGGGACATGTTCTTCCATTTCCCACCATTAACTAAGAAGAGAAAGTATAATTAGGGGCTTAAATACTTAGCCAATAATCATGAAAAGGAACTTAAATCATATAAGGATAACTTGTAGAAGAAAAGTATACCCTAAATTGTGATCCCATAGGTTTCAAACTAGGTTATACATGATCATATATCCTTATGTAAATCTTTATTTTATTTTATCTTTGTTCCTTTAATAATGTTTCATACTAAGCTTATGAATTTACCAAAGCATATCCCCCAGGAGTGTCGTAACCAAGAGTGCAGCAAGACCCGTTGTCATGTACCGGTTCCCATTCGAGTCTAGCTCAAAGCGGTGTTTTTGGGTTTTACCCCTATGTACATCTGTGCTAGAGCCACCTCTACCTGCTTGTATCCAGACAGGGATGTATTTGCTTGGCAACCCCTTACTCAATACTCACCAAAATACCAGGAAGATTTCCTATATATAAACATTTCTATAGGCTTATTCCTAAAGTTTTCATATCCTAATTTCCAAAAATAACCAAACCATCCTTTGATACCAACTATAACATCCCGCCTTTTTAACACATAAACTTTCATTACATTTTACAAAACCGAGGATCTTTAAGGTTTAGTGTCTTGGAAACCAGGAACTTAAAACATGAAAAAATAAAACATTCTTCTTAAAAACTTGAAAGGATTCTCCTTATGTTCATCTTAGGTTCATTACTGCATCTCATAACTTGGGGACATACATCAAAAGAAAGGGTGAGCAGAAGGCCCAGTAAGGGAAACAAGAGAAAAATTTTACATGTGAACTTGAGATACTTCAATAAGGTCATGAAAAGAACTTTAAGTCATGAGAAAGAAATCATGAGGCATATCATAATAAAAATAACATTTTTCATAACATGAAGATGTGGCTACATCATTTAACATAGAAAATCATGAATATATCACCAAGGTCCATCCTCAAGGTGTCATTTGAAAATTACCAATGTTATTCACCAAGATATCGTGAAAATTGTAATCTCTAGTGGTTACATCATTACCCAATGCATTGAAGCGCTATCAGGTTGCACCCTTAATTTGTCTTTATTATCATGTGATCCACATATATCATCATCAAAAATTTCATAAATAACCCATATAGAATAAAATAAATGGGTTTCATTTCATAATCATAATGTTTTAAAAACTGCTTTAAAGACATGATCTTTACGTCACTTTAAACCCACGGAAGGGGAGAGCGGGTCTCATGTATGTAAATCCCAGAATTTAAAATAGAACATTTTGATATATATGTGAATAAACCTGTAGAAATAAGATCTTTTAGTATTCACTTAATAACATAAAATAATTTTGAGAAAAGAGAGAGGCATTTTGAGACGAAAATTCTGCAGCATAACGGCTATGTTTCGAGGTTTTAGAAAACATTGAAAAGAGAGGGGACATGGGTAAAAAATTCATAAATGACCCATAAAACAGTATAGTTACATAATAAGAAGGATATATGAACATGGTAATGAAATTTTAAGGACATACCATTTGAAATGAAAAACATGTAAGGAAGACAAATATTAGATATCTCTTTCGAAAATTCGACAGCCCAACAGCGTCACATAAACTTCAACAAAAATGAATTGACGAGATCAAATAGGGTCTCTCATCATATGAACATAAAAGATCAGTATGATATATATAGATATCATACCCCAAAATAATACAAAATGAACTTGAAATACTTTACATGAAAGTAGATCTTTGAAAAATGAGAAAGGCGAACGAATCCCTTAAAAATTCGGCAGCCTAACGTCGTCACTTAAACTTCAACCAAAAATGAATTGACAAGATCAAAATAGGTTTTCTCATCATATGAACATAAGGGTTCAGTATTATAGATATAGATATCATACCCCAACATAATAAAAAGGAACTTGAAAGACTTGACATGAAAATAGATCTTGAAAACGAGAAGGGTGAAAGAATCCCTTAAAAATTCGGCAGCCTAACGGCGCCACTTAAAACTTCAAAATACTGAATTGAAGAGATCAAATGGGGTCTCTAATCATATTATCATAAAATATCAGTATGATAGATATAGATATCATACCCCAACATAATAAAAAGGAACTTGAAATACTTGACAAGAAAATAGAACTTGATAATGAGAAGGGTGAAAGAATCCGTTACAAAAATTTCGGCAGTCTAACGACGCCACTTAAACTTTCATAAAATGAAATGATGAGAGTAAGAGGGGGTCTCTCATCATATGAAAATAAAAAGGACAGTATAATGAATATAAAATAACATCCTACAACATAAGAACATGAAGCATAAAAGGAATGACATAAAAGATATTACTTGAAAAGAAAGAGAGAGGTCAGATCCCTTACCTTAAAACGTAACTCTTAAAACTCAAAGGTTGGGACCTTGATGGATTGGGGGAATCTTGTGAGGACTCCTTGGGAGGTAATGAGACCATAAATTCGTTGGGGGAGAGCGGGGAGTCGAATTTATGAGAGGATGACTTGGTATTTATAGTGAAAGTGAGGGGACAAGGCATTAATGGCCAAGGGACACCTCATTAGTGGTTTTGGAAAAACCATGGGCTTGCCCATGGTATTTGCCCATGGTATTGGCCACTTGGGACACCTCATAGCTTATCTTACAATTCATAAGTCGACCAAATTGATTACATACTTAATACATCATTTAATGATGTCATTAAACACCCGTAACTTAAAAACTGTATTTTCACTATTCATCAAAAATTCATTTTTTCAGAAAAAACCCCAAAAATTACCTTAACATAATATCGATGCTCTGAGTTCAAAAATAAAATCCATTTTATAAAAATAATTTTCTAATTTTTTTTAATTTAATTTTTAATTAAAAAACACTATTCACCCGAAAAAACTAATACTTGAATAATAATTTATGAAACCGTTATTTAACCATTTTATTGAGTCACATTACTTAATAAAGGTGTCTAAATTATATTAAAACTTTCTTTAAGTGAGATTACTAATTCATTTGGTCACATTACTAATCCTAAGCGTAAAATCACTATTCATAATTTACTATTCATCAAAAATTAAGTTGATCTTTTTAGACTCTAAATTTCGTACTGAACATAATTGTAGAAGACTATTTTTGGAAAATCATTACACATTTTTAATTATTTAAGGTTTACATAATTTTTTTTTTAAATATCATTTTTCTAAAATTCATCAAAAATATGAATACTATATTTATCTGGTCATTTGAAAATTCATAAACTTCACCATAAGAAGAAATCCCAATTTTTATTTAAAACAAAGGATTACACAAGGAAGTTACGGTCTCCTTATAAAGCCCCTTATCACACCAGCATAGGACCTAAGTGTAAGGTGTGATAAGGTGAGAGAATCCGAGGGAGGCTCAACCAACATCGCATGAGTAGTAATTTCTATTAGTTTGAACTTCTCGCGAAGACGATTCCGTTCTAGCTTCACACAATAAATTTCGGCTTGGGTTTGGTCCAGAGAAAAGCCCAGTGGTGCTACCTCCTTCCCAAGTTCTGTTATATGGGCTTCGATTGGTCCAAGACTACTGGGTGAGGACATCGAATCTTCTTTCTATAATAATTAACCAAGATTACTTGTATTTAAAGACAATAATCAAAACTTTTAGTTTCCAGCGGTCATATTGACCAATGGTCATATAACAGTCAAAACCCAACGGTCTCATTTTAATTATACTCATGTTATCAAATGAAACATTTTTTTGAGTATAAAATAAAATAAAATAACACACAAAATTAGGAAACAAGATTTATTCAAAATTTTGGGTCATTACAATCTTCCCCCTTAAGAAATTGCGTCCTCGCAATTTTTAAAATTGGGTTTTGAAATTTCATTGAAAGTCCCACATCGGAAAAGGAGTCAGTAAAACTATTACTTTAAAAGAAAGAAAGGGAAGTAAAAAGGTCACCCGAGTTAACCCACACTAGGATTCCATGTTGGAAAACATGGACATGGAGGAGAAAACAAAGGGTCAAGTTCTGAGGGAGAGTGATAGAAAACATGATTAGGAGAAAGTTAACCATAAGAAAATCCCAAACTTATGATGTGTGTAAACAGTTTTTGATTACCTAGTAGTAAACATAAACCAACAACATTTTTGTTTAATGTTTCTTTCCATAATTTTGAGGAATTAATCTACTACATAGAACAAAAATATAAGGAAATATACCTACCTTCATGTAGAGTTTCATCCTTTAATAAGTTTCTACCAAAACTAATCTTTTCTCTAAATGATGAGCATTCAAAACCACTTGGTCTCATCAAAACACAAGAATCATCTTCTAGAGAATCACATAATCCACAAAATATTAACTATCTATTTCTTCTATCTTTATACATTATCCCAAAAATAGAAAGGGTAAGGTAAAACAACTCTTGAAAAAGAAAAAATCCCATAGGAATGGAAACTACTTTTAAATCTTCAAAGTTCCATGGTACTACCCAAAATTCATCATAGACCATTCCATAAAGAACGGTCCTTAAAATTCCTTAAAATAAACCAAACTAAGATTGAAACCCAAATACAAGAAGGATTTGATAACAAAGTCTTCCAAAATAAACTTCATTTTTCATCTCCAAACAACATCAACCACTCCTAACATCTTATAACAAAAGTAGCTAACCTAAACATATTTTACCCAAGATAGGTTAATCATTCCCATAAGTAACCTAAATTACTATAAGTCCACCTTAAATTCATCGATTCTTCAAAATATAAGTCAACCTTACTCCTCAATGAAAATACCGAAGTAATCTATTTACCTCGATCATATAGGGTCCCCAAAATAGTGAATGTCTTCCAAAATAATAATCATCTTTTAATCCCCTAATCATCTCAATCATATTAATACGACAATCGTCACATTTTCTATCACATTGGTTGTTGGGACATGTTCTTCAATTTCCCACCATTAACTAAGAATAGAAAGTATAATTAGGGGCTTAAATACTTAGCCAATAATCATGAAAAGGAACTTAAATCATATAAGGATAACTTGTAGAAGAAAAGTATACCCTAACTTGTGATCCCCTAGGTTTCAAACTAGGTTATCCATGATCATATATCCTTATGTAAATATTTATTTTATTTTATCTTTGTTCCTTTAATAATGTTTCATACTAAGCTTATGAATTTACCAAAGCATATACCCCGGGAGTGTCGTAACCAAGAGTGTATCAAGGACCGTTGTCGTGTACCAGTTCCCATTCGAGTGTAGCTCAAAGCAGTGTTTTCGAGTTTTACCCCTATGTACATCTGTGCCAGAGCCACCTCTACCTGCTCGTATCCAGACAGGGATGTATTTGCTTGGCAACCCCTTACTCAATACTCACCAAAATAACAGGAATATTTCCTATATATAAACATTTCTATAGGATTCTTCATAAAGTTTTCATATCCTAATTTCCAAAAATAACCAAACCATCCTTTGATACCAACTATAGCATCCCACCTTTTTAACACATAAACTTTCATTACATTTTACAAAATCGAGGATCTTTAAGGTTTAGTGTCTTGGAAACCAGGAACTTAAAACATGAAAACATAAAACATTATTCTTAAACACTTTAAAGGCTTCTCCTTATGTTCATCTTAGGTTCATTACTGCATCTCATAACCTTGGGACATACATCAAAGGAAAGGGTGAGCAGAAGGCCTAGTAAGGGAAACAAGAGAAAAATTTTACATGTGAACTTGAGATACTTCAATAAGGTCATGAAAAGAACTTTAAGGCATGAGAACGAAATCATGAGGCATATCATAATAAAAATAACATTTTTCATAACTTGAAGATGTGGATACATCATTTAACATAGAAAATCATAAACATATCACCAAGGTCCATCCTCAAGGTGTCATTTGAAAATTACCAAGGTTATTCACCAAGATATCGTGAAAATTGTAATCTCTAGTGGTTACATCATTACCCAATGCATTGGAGCGCTATCAGGGTGCACCCTTAATTTGTCTTTATTATCATGTGATCCACATATATCATCATCAAAAATTTCATAAATAACACATATAGCATAAAATAAATGGGTTTCATTTCATAATCATAACATTTTAAAAACTGCTTTAAAGACATGATCTTTACGTCACTTTAAACCCACGGAAGGGGAGAGCGGGTCTCATGTATGTAAATCCCAGAATTTAAAATAGAACATTTTGATATATATGTGAATAAAACTGTAGAAATAAGAGCTTTTATTATTCACTTAATAACATAAAATAATTTTGAGAAAAGAGAGAGGCATTTTGAGACTAAAATTCTGCAGCATAACGGCTATGTTTCGGGGTTTTAGAAAACATTGAAAAGAGAGGGGACATGGGTAAAAAATTCATAAATGACCCATAAAATAGTATAGGGACAGAATAATAAGTATATATGAACATGTTAATGAAATTTTAAGGACATACCATTTGAAATGAAAAACATGGAAAGAAGACAAATATTAGATATCTCTTTTGAAAATTCGACAGCCCAACAACGTCACATAAACTTCAACAAAAATGAATTGACGAGATCAAATAGGGTCTCTCATAATATGAACATAAAAGATCAGTATGATAGATATAGAGATCATACCCCAACATAATACAAAAGGAACTTGAAATACTTTACATGAAAGTAGATCTTTGAAAAATGAGAAAGGCGAACGAATCCCTTAAAAATTCGGCAGTCTAACGGCGTCACTTAAACTTCAACCAAAAATGAATTGACAAGATCAAAATAGGTTCTATCATCATATGAACATAAGGGTTCAGTATGATAGATATATAGATCATACCCCAACATAATAAAAAGTAACTTGAAAGACTTGACATGAAAATAGATCTTGAAAACGAGAAGGGTGAAAGAATCCCTTAAAAATTCGGCAGCCTAACGGCGCCACTTAAAACTTCAAAATACTGAATTAAAGAGATCAAATGGGGTATCTCATCATATTATCATAAAATATCAGTATGATAGATATAGATATCATACCACAACATAATAAAAAGGAACTTGAAAGACTTGATAAGAAAATAGAACTTGAAAATGAGAAGGGTGAAAGAATCCGTTACAAAAATTTCGGCAGTCTAACGGCGCCACTTAAACTTTCATAAAATGAAATGATGAGAGTAAGAGGGGGTCTCTCATCATATGAACATAAAAAGGAAATTATAATGAATATAAAAGAATATCCTCCAACATAAGAACATGGATCATAAAAGGAATGACATAAAAGAGATTACTTGAAAAGAAAGAGAGAGGTCAGATCCCTTACCTTAAAACATAACTCTTAAAACTCAAAGGTTGGGACCTTGAGGGCTTGGGGGCATCTTGGGAGGACTCCTTGGGAGGTAATGAGACCATAAATTCGTTGGGGGAGACTGGGGAGTCGAATGGATGAGAGGATGGCTTGGTATTTATAGAGAAAGTGAGGGGACAAGGCATTAATGGCCAAGGGGCACCTCATTAGTGGTTTTGGAAAAACCATGGGCTTGCCCATGGTATTTGCCCATGGTATTGGCCAATTGTTACACCTCATAGCTTATCTTACTATTCATAAGTCGACCAAATTGATTACATACTTAATAAATCATTTAATGATGTCATTAAACACCCGTAACTTAAAAACTTTATTTTCACTATTCATCAAAAATTCATTTTTTCAGAAAAAACCCCAAAAATTACCTTAACATAATATCGATGCTCTGAGTTCAAAAATGAAATCCATTTTATAAAAATAATTTTCTAAATATTTTTAATTTAATTTTTAATTAAAAAACACTATTCATCTGAAAAAACTAATACTTGAATAATAATTTATGAAACCGTTATTTAACCATTTTATTGAGTCACATTACTTAATCAAGGTGTCTAAATTATATTAAAACTTTCTTTAAGTGATATTACTAATCCATTTGGTCACATTACTAATCCTAAGCATAAAATCACTATTCATAATTTACTATTCATCAAAAATTAAGTTGATCTTTTTAGACTCTAAATTTCGTACTGAACATAATTTTAGAAGACCATTTTTTTGGAAATCATTACACATTTTTATTTATTTAAGGTTTACATAAAATTTTTTAAAATATCATTTTTCTAAAATTCATAAAAAATATGCATACTATATTTATCTGGTCATTTGAAAATTAATAAACTTCACCATAAGAAGAAATCCCAATTTTTATTTAAAACAAAGGATTACACAAGGCAGTTACGGTCTCCTTACATAGACCCTTATCACACCAGCATAGGACCTAAGTGTACGGTGTGCTAAGGTGAGAGAATCCGAGGGAGGCTCGGCCAACATCGCACGAGTAGTAATTTCTATCAGTTTGAACTTCTCGCGAAGACGATTCCGTTCTAGCTTCACACGATGAAGTTCGACTTGGGTTTGGTCCAGAGCAAAGCCCAGTGGTGCTACCTCCTTCCCAAGTTCTGTTAGATGGGCTTTGATTGGTCCAAGACTACTGGGTGAGGACATCGAATCTTCTTTCTATAATAATTAACCAAGATTACTTGTATTTAGAGACAATAATCAAAACGTTTAGTTTCCAGCGGTCATATTGACCAATGGTCATATAACAGTCAAAACCCAACTGTCTCATTTTAATTATACTCATGTTATCAAATGAAACATTTTTGTTGAGTATAAAAAAAAATAAAATAACACACAAAATTAGGAAACAAGATTTATTCAAAATTTCGTGTCGTTACAAGGACAGCGGGCCAGCAAGGCGGAGGCCGGCGGGGCAGCGAGGGTGCGGGAGCGGGGGCGTCGGAGGCCGCTGGCCTGAGGAGGTCCGGCCGGGGCAGGGCGGCAGCCGGAGAAGAAGGGGGGGTACCGGCGGGGTCGCCGGAGCGGCAGCGTGGCGCGATGGGGAGGAGGCCGGGATGGAGGAAAGATGGTCGGCAATAGGGAGACCGGCTGGGTGGCGGGCTGGCGAAGCAATGACCGGCGGGTGTGGCACCATGCAGGATGATCCGGGACAGGGGGAACATGCGTGAAAGGGGGGGGGGGGGGTCGCCGGACAGAGGGAGAAGCTGGCGGGGCGGCGGGCCGGCGAAGCAACGCCCGGCGGGGGGAGCACGAGGGGAGCATCGGACGGGGAGGTCGGGACGGTGACGGGGCAGGGAGGGGGTGGGCGGTGCGACACATAGAAGGGGAAGGAGGGGGGAGCAGCTCACAAAAAAGGGGAGAAGGGGTTGTGTGAAAAAAAAGAAAAAAAGGGGGGGAGAGGGGCCACGGGTTAGGGTTTGGGGTTTTCTTTTTTCCTTTTTTTAAACAAACAAAAACTATAATGATAATAATAATAATAACTATATTAATAATGATAAAATTTATAATAATAATATTTTTAAAATTTGTAATAATAATAGTAATAATAATAATAATAATAATAACAATTTTAGTAATAAAAATAATAAAATGTCAACATAAAAAAATTAATATTTAAAACATCGGGCGAACGCACGGTCACCGCTAGCGATGCGATGACCACGGACCAGCGCAAAACCCGCCAACACAATTAAACTTTGAAAATTTCAAACCAGGACCAAGAAAGTAGTGAAAAAAAGGCGTATGTGGTCGGGGTGTGACATGGGTGGTCTGGGACGGCGGTTGGCGCCACCTGGTTTGGTGAGGTAGGTGGGAAACACTGCTGCAAGAGGGATGTGGCCCTGGTAGGACTGTTGTGGGTGGACGGGGGGGGGGGGGTCGGCCCCCCAAACTTTGACCTTTTGTTGTTGTTGTACTACCCGTGAGGTGATGCCCCCCTTTGTGATCAGTTTTTTTTCTTTTTCTTTTTAACAAAATCCAACACCCTTTTTAATTATTTTTCTAAAGCCTATCTATTAAGGTTATAAAAATAATAATAATATTATTATAATAAAATTAATACTATTATAATAAAATTAAAATTATTATTATAATAAAGCCATCGGTATCGGAAAAACTATTCTGACGACCGAAATGCGGTTTTTGAAGATGGTTTAGGGTGTTAGATCATATATATAAATATATGTTCATCATTTTAATCCGTAAAACAAATTGAATCTGAATTCAAGACTTCTGAAGGCTACAGACTGGCTATCCGATATCCGATTCTGAATCCGTCTACGATGTTGGAACCATAATGATGCCCTATATGATATTTTATGCAAATTTAATTTTTTTTCTTGGATTAAAATCAACACGTGGCCTCTGATACCACTTGAAAGAACCAGGCATGCAGTAGAAGCCCCAAAAGGGGGGTTTTTAATTTTTTTTACTGATGTATGACATGAACTCATCGATGCCAATGAATTGTTGCCTAGTATAAAGCCAATGATCTCACGTGAAGAGTTTTAAGCACAAAATAAACCATAAAATACATGGTTTAGATTTGAAGATGCGCACAATGTATGCTCATCATTAGTGATTGCTGCATGAATAATCTGAAGCCAAATTCCTCTAGATCATCCACATGTGCTTCAAGAAACTACGGGAGCACCATTCGTCGAATTTCGGGTGCTAGCGCGAAGATTCAATGACGCCTCTATCGCTTTGACGATCACTGAATCGTCTCACTTACGATGCTTAAGAGAGAGCTCGATACGAGCTCCTAGATCCAGAGATTCTCTCTCTATATCATGGTAGAGAAGATAGGAGAGAGAAATATCATGAATAATCACTAGTGGGAGGCTCTCCTTTTCTATATATAGCGTGTAATTAAAATACTCGGTATTGCCTCTCCGACCCCGAATACTTAATGCACTATAAATGACATGTTATGACTTCTGAACTGAGTCATAAATATTATTATCACTTTCAGGTAATATATTAAATATATTACATGATAATAAATGAGTTATTAACTCAACTCATCGTTCCCATAGATATTAATTGAACATTGAATATATTAAACTAATATTCTTCAATTAATATTTCTCATGTATTTACTTAAAACTTGTAAATTCATTTAATAATTAAATTCAATGTCCTTTTATTATTAACTTGAATAATATGAATTTATTTATTTCATTGGTGATCGTTTATCCCTGGAAAAATCCTGGACCCCAGTGGTGGGGCCCACCATATCCAAAACTTCTATTCAACTAAATATGGCAGATTCTCAAATACACTATTATGTGTGAACCTCTAGGACCTTATCTCAATAACATTGAATATTATTCATAGACCAAGAGCAGGATCTAGCAAATCATCATGACCCCTAAAGAGATAAGGATTGTCACAGTAGTGACAGCCAACCTACAAACACGTACTGTTTATTATAATCTCTTTGTATTTAATATATCATAAAGTAGGATGCACACCTGTGTCATCGCCCTTTTCTTGATTTATTATTTGTTGATCTAACTAGAAGGAATTACCTTGTATGACCATGGCTATGGATTTATCAAGGTACTGCCATCCTGATCAACATGGACCGAGATATATAACTTCCTTAACCTAGAAGCGACAAATAATTTCTTGACCATTCAACCAATGTCATGACACAAATGATGCATCCTACACAAACTACCTTGACACGATTTCAACATCATGGTTTTTGTCTTGCATCAAAGTAAGAAATCAAATGGAATACATTGGTAATGATATCAAGTCAGGATAACATTACACATGATCATAGATAGAAACATCCAATGACACCATAAACATGCGGTGTTCCTATTGGTGAGTCTGTCCTCATGATCTCACTACTAAATATCACCAAGTGAAAACTTCATGAGAAGAAGTCTCAATGCTTATGAGGCCTTAGCATCAGATAGTCTAACATCTACTGTGTCTAGTCAATATGATGTATCTAGACCATAAGACATATTTAAGATTAATGCCATAGTATCTTGAGGTTCTCATTATAGTACGGGATCTGCTATAACCTTTCGATACGATAATTAATCTATGAACATTACCATTAAATAGTGGATGCAGAAGTATCTACACTATAATGGTAAGAATAAATCATGTATACCTAACTTGTATACATGATATGGTAATAAAAATCACTTAATAGTTGGGTATAGAGCACCCACTATTTCAATAGATTCCCTCTAGCGGTGATCCACACATGTTCCACGAACCTCCAAATGCCACCATAGGAATCTCTAGGTGCTAGCACGACAGATCCCAATGCTTGTGTTGTTCACTTTTGATCGCCCTGAGAACCGATTCAAGGAAGAGTTCTCTTCAATCTCTCTTGACTTGAGAGTGGTGGTGGTGGAGGACCGTTCTCTTTTCTTGAGAGAGTTCTTGGAGAGGAATCTCCCTAGAGCTTTGATACGATTCTTCCCATATTTCATTGTACACAACACAAATTGAATTGACTCTCTAGAAAAATAATATAATTGAATTTATATACTGCTAGGGTTAGAAAACAATAATTTCACATCCACCCTTATTATTTCTATAATACTTGTGAAACCCCATGTTTATAATAATAATAATAATAATATTATTATTTCTTTATATGCGCTAAACTCATGAATTAAATTAAATATAATTTATTCAAATAATATTAAATATATATTATTTATCACTAGACCGTTAAACTATGTCTACTATTCCTCCATAATATTTATCATGCCTTGAATAATAACTATTTATTTAATAAATAAACATCACTGCATTATTCTCCAATAAATAAAAAAAATATTATATCAACTAAATAGAAAATAAATATTTATTAAATATTCTAATCACATAATATTCTCTTGAATAACTCATGAAAAAATATATGTGATCAAGAAAACATGAATAATTATTAAACCAAATGTGAGAATAATATTTATTCAACTTATTAAATAATAAATAATAATATATTATTTAACTGAGATTCTGGATACACTTAGTGTGTGACCCTTTAAGATTATTTCTTAGTGACATTAAGAGAAGCAGCCTAAAGTCCAAGGTTAGTGTCTAGAAACACACCAAGAAACCCATAAAGAAATAATTTAATGCCCCAATGAAATAATACCTCATAAGAATGCTTACTGTGCAATATAATCTCTTTATCATGATATCTCTAATCAAGTATGTTTCATGCCGGTTCCATCAACCTATGTGTTCGATGTCTCTTTCTTTAACTTTATAGAAATTGAACTTTCTTATAGAACACCATGACCATGGATTTATTTAGGATATATAATTTCCATTAAAGATACCGATATATCAACTTCCATTAAATAATAGAAGAGAAAAATCCTTTCTTGTATTATTCATTAATGAAATATTAATCATGACACACCCAACGTATCCCACCTCACTGTGAACATATGCTGCCATGGTTTTCAACAATACATCAAAGTACGTGACTTATAATAATCATTAATAGTAATATTAAATTCCAAGGATCAATACACACATATGTAGATGGGAACATCCAATGACACATATAAATATGGATTTCCTACTGGTGGGTCTCATTCTCATAATATCCTACACTGGATATTACCAAGAGAGCACACCATGAGAAGGTGCCTCAAAGTCCTATGATTATCCACCCCTGATAGACTATATCATTTGTGTCCCTCAAATGATTTCATCCAACTATAGAACATATATTTAAGAATACTATCATTTCACTTTTGGGTTCTCATCATCGTGGGGAAATACTATGACCTTTCAGTGCGAAAACTACTCTTAAGACATTATCACATACTATGTTATACAAAATAATAATCATGATGCGATAAGGAGTTTATTAATATTCAAAATAATGAATAAAAGTTATCATAAAGTACAAAAAAGTTGGTTTAAGACACCAACTTCAACATACTCCCACTTACACTAAATCCAACTGCTAACAACCTTTAGTCCACTAGCTCTCATATGATACTCATTATTCTGTTGAGATATGCCTTTATTCAAAGGGTTCACCACATTTTATTCTGTGGTAACTCTACTTAATGCAACTTCACTCCTCTGAGAAAAATCCCTCAAGAGGTGATACTTTTAGAGTATGTGTTTTATCCATTGGTGTGACCTTGATACTTTTGCAAGATCCACCACTGCAGTATTATCACAATATAATGTGATAGGGTCTTTACTGTTAGACACCACATCAAGATCCTAGACAAAGTTTCATATCCAAATGGATTCCTTGACTGCATCATAAGCCACTATATACTCAAAATCTATTATAGAATCAGTGATAACTAGTTGCTTTCAACTCTTCCAGCCCACAACTCCTCTATTGAGACAAAAAACATATCCTGGTAGCGACTTTAGATCATTTTGATCTATTTGAAAACTAGCATCAATATAACCCATGATGACTAACTCCTCATCTCCTCCATACACCAAGAATATATCCTTAGTTCTTCTTAGATACTTAATGATAACCTTAAAAGCAAAAAAATGATGTTATCATGGATTAGCTTGATATCTATCTACCATGATCAATGCATAGGCAACATCAAGTATAGTACATAACATGACATACATGATTGATCATGTCACTAAAGCGTATGATATCTTACTCATTCTCTCTTTCTCCTGTTGTTTTTGAGGACATATTTTCTTAGAAATATGTATACTATGTGACACTGAAACCAATACCATCTTGGATTGTTCCATACTAAATCTATTTATTATCCAGTCAATGTATGTACTTTGAATTAGTCCAATCATCCTCTTGAATCTATCAAAAATGATATTGATCCATGAAATATAGGCAGCTTCACCTAATTCCTTCATAGAGAAACAATTTTTTAACTAGTCCTTAATAGATTGTAAGTCTCATATGTCATTTTCAATAAGTAATATGTCATCAACATATACTACTAGGATAATGACCTCATTCCCACTAAACCTCTTGTAAACACATGGCTCAGATTCATTCTTAATGAAACCAAATTCTTTTATAGCATCATCAAATAAAATATTCCATGACCTAGATGGTTGCTTCAATCCATAAATATATCTCTCCAACTTGAAAATCCTTTTGAAACCACCTGAAGTCACAAAACCTTCTGGTTGTGTAATGTAGACATCTTCCTGAAGGTTCCCATTAAGGAAATCTTTTTTGACATCCATTTTTCAAATTTCATATTCATGGTAAGCTGCTATATCAAGTACAATTTTGATGGATTTAAATATAGAAACTAGTGAAATTGTTTCATTGTAGTCAATTATTTGACTCTCTTTAAACCCTTTGAAAGTGCCTAGTCAAGATCAAGTATCACTGAGTGGGGGATGGGGTGAATCAGTGATATTTTTTTCTTTTAAGTTTTCTTATTTTTGAAACAACCTTCAACTCCTATTAAATAGTTATCACCTTTTCTGAAATCAAAACAATCACATATCCATAGGAACATAAGAATTTACAAGGTTCACTACTCAATAAGAGTAGCTACGTCCTTGGTATGGTTTGGAAACAATCCAATACCACACAATACACTAGAAAACAATCCTTTTGTGTGGAATAAAATTAGTAGGATATGAGCTTACACTCATGTAGCACTATGTTCAATACAGAAGTGCGTGTGCTTCAAGTAGCACAAAATGATATAATATAATTTTTATAACAAGTTTAAGAAACATTTTACTGTGCTACCATGCCAAATTTTATAAATATTTTCTTCAAAACAATTATTCACTTTCTTACCCAATAGTAGGAAAGAACTTCTTTTGGACTTTTTAATGATACTTAGTCTGATTTCCTAGTTCGATTCTTAGTCTTATTTCTCAATCCAATAAAATAAGTCTGTCAGAATACAGATAAAATAATTATGAACTTCTTCTACCTCAGTCTAAAAATCCTAGTTTGATTTCTCAATCCAATTCTAAAGACTCTGATTATGATCTTGTTTCTTCTCCTTTCTTATTCTGTCTGAAAAACTTCCTCAGGAATGCTCGATCTGGAAACTTATTCTCTATAGAATTCTTCAGCACTCCACCTTCTATCTTCAATAGTAAATATGTGTCATAAAGTAAAAATCACCTTCTCCTTTTATAGGTTACCCAAAATAGGTTTAGTAAGGATTTTGAAAATCTTTCCCACTCAACCAAATCCCCCAAAACATAAATTCCCCTTGAATTTCGGATGAATCTTTGACTCCTTCAATGCTTCTCAACTCTTCTCGACCCTTCACAAATCTTCATGAATTTATCTTATTTTTGACTTTCTTAACATTATTCAATTCAATTTTGATTTCCCATTCCTATTTTTCCATTACGATGGAGGAATAAGGTCACTCCGATTTTTCTTAACCCACTTGAAAATCAATTAGAATTGAAGACATCTTATTACATTGATATATACCAAATTAAAAAAAATGAGATGATAACGACTTCTCATTAAAATGGTAGTACTTCAGCATCATCCTCAAAACTAATTTAGACTTAAAGCTCCCCTTGAAACCAATTTTATAATTTCTTTAAACAACCTTTCAATATTCCCCTTGACAACACTTTTGGCGGCTATTTTGAGCAATACTCTTTTTATTCTTTTCTTCAGACTAATGATACTATATCCAATGATATTATCAGTGTCATTATGTGTCTAATAGATCAGCCTCAACTTCACTACAACAATTGGTGTCAAATCCAATTTGATATCTCTTGACTCAATTGTTAAGTAAATTCTTTTTTCTATTTTGATTACGATAATAATGAACACTTAACTTCTTTCTTCAAATATTTATTTCTTGTGTCTTATTGGTCTGACTGAAAACCACCACCTTTGGTTTCTCACATGTTCTAATCAACCTTCTCAGCCTTCAAAAAAATATACATCCAGTGATCTCATATCGATGATCTGAGACCATAAAAATTTATATTAAAAAACTCCCTTCTTCAACAAACTTTAGATGGTATCATGATTTCCTTCATGACTTTGAATACGTTGAATATTAGCTTCAACATCATCTGGATTATAATGGAAAGTATTGTAACTTCCCATTCAACCAACCTGAATATGATTTTACATGAATATGATTGAAAACACAAGTTATACCCTCTTATTTCATCAATATTTCATCACAAGTTTTATAGAATACTTATGAGTTTTGTGAATTGAAAAATAGATAAGCATCATCAGATTTCCATAGGATCCAATCAGATTCTTATACAACTTCTCAATATGATCTTCCTTACATACCAGACCCAAGGTGAGTCTGATAATTCTTTACTTCCATAAAGCTTCTCCTCAATATGATATAATTTCTTAAGTAATGTGATTATGATCTTTTGAATATGATGGTCAGTCTAATTGTCAACTTTTACAAAGTGAATTGATTTCTTTCTTCCTTGATAACAAAAGACAACACTTGCAATACAAAATTCTTCTTGCTTCCAAAAAACCTTCTCCAACCAACTTAGTCCCAATAATCTCCCCCTTTGGATTTTTTTTCAACCAATATTCATAAATCACTAAACCTTATAACCTCAATCTATGGATTAGTTATCATCAATTCTAATCCTACGTGAGTTAAATCATTATAGGAAATAATAATTATTGACATCAAGACCATGAATTACTTCCAATATCGACCCATGAAACATCTTCATCTTTTCTTCACAAATTTCATTACCTTTTCAAATTTCCTATAAAAAAAAGTTTCCTACAACCACTCCAACAAACAGTTAGAATAGTTCACACACTTATATGCTGGATTCAAAACTTACCCACAAATCCCCCTATATATATACTTCCTTAAAAGGTTTAGCATATATCAATGGATAGATTTATGAAACAATTCCCCCTTAAAAACACTATACAAATACTAGATGAGAGAGAGGATAATAACACATACCTTAACCTTGATGAGAAGGAGGTTGGCTGCCCATGTTCAAACTTAGTTTATAAAAAGGTTCCTTCAGTAAAGGTTTTGCGAAAATGTCAGTAACTTGTTCTGATATAGGAATATACTCTAGCTTCAACTCATTATTATCCACATGCTCTTTGATGAAATGATATTTGATATCAATATGTTTTGAATGATAATGTTGTACCAATTTTTTCGTAAGGTTTATGGCACTCTGATTATCACAACCCAAGAGCAAGGGTAACTTTAATTCAATAAGTAAATATTCAAATTGTGTTTTCATCCATATAAGTTGAGTAGCATATTGAGTGGAAATAAAAAACCCAGCTTCAGCTGTGCTAAGAGTTACTGAATTTTGTTTATCTGTATTTCAACTAACACAACTTTTTCCTAAAAAGAAAACTCTACTAGATGTGGATCTTCTATCATCAACATTTCTTTCCCAATAAACATCTGAATACCCAAAAAAGTCAATACTTTTGAGCTATCATACCTGATTCTGGAATTTGATGTTCCTTTAATATACTTGAGAATTATTTTTCTATCCAAAACGTGTGATTATTTTGAACCAATATAGAATCTTGCAAATAAGTTAACAATATAAAAAATGTTGGGTCTTCAGGAAGACAAATATAAAAAACTTCCTATCAGCTTCTGAAACTATTTCTGATCAAATTTCTTGCCTTATCCATCCTTTGTAAACTTGGTTCCCAATGAAATCAGTGTAGAAATAGGTTTTTAATTTTATATACCAAAACTCTTAAGAAGTTCCTCATCATACTTTTCTTGAGAAAGAAAAATGTGTTTCTTATTTTGTGAAATTTGTAACCCAAGAAAGTATTTCAATTCTCCTAGCATGGAAATATCAAACAACTTTTTAATCTCTTTATAAAATCTTTCATAAGTTCTTTCATCATTCCCATTAAAGATAATTCCATCAACACAAAAAATTACAATGAGGGAAAAATCCTGACTTTTCTTGATGTAAATATTTCTATCAACTCTTACTTTCTTAAAACTTATCTTCCTCAAGAATGTATCCAATTTGGAATATCATTCCCTTGGATCTTATTTTAGTCTATATAAGGATTTCCTAAACTTTCACACAAAACTTTCATTTTTCCCAACAACAAAGCCACATGGTTGTTCAATATAAAATTCCTCATCTAGATCACCATTCAGAAAATATGATTTCAAATCTATTTGAATTTTTTAACTTCATTGTGAAAAAATAGTAAACAAGATTTTGATTGTTTCTAACCTTTCCACTAGATAAAAAGTTTCATTAAATTCAATGTCTTCAATTTGTGAGTAACCTTTTCACACTAATCTTGCTTTGTTTCTTATCACTTCACCAACTTCATTCATCTTATTCTGGAAAACCCATTTTTTACCAATAACATTTTTGTCATTTGGTTTAGGTATGAGTTCCCACGAATCATTATTTTAAATCTGATCAAGCTCTTCATTCATATCATGAATCCATTCCGGATGCTCAAAAACTTCATTCACATCTTTCAGCTCAAATTTTGAATATAAAGAAGTATGTGTAATTTCTCTTCTTTTTTGAAACCTTTGATGTTGATCACTAATAATTTTTTGAGCTTCCACTTACTTCCTCATATTAGGATGAGATTTTTGAGATTATTTATCATCAATAGAAATAACTAAATTCATTTATTCTTCTTGGGAAGGATTATTTTTTTATCCTTATCAGAATCCTTATCATAAATTCTTTCTTCCTATTTATCTTCCTTATCTACATGAGTCTATTTATATTCCTCAATTTTTTTAAAAAAATCTTATATCAAGAATCAGATAATATTATTGATTCTTTTTTGAAACATCTGTATCCTATTCCTTTAGGAGAATAGCCAAGAAAAATTCCATCTTCACCTCTCTGCTCAAACTTAAGGTTTCCACCTTTGTTCTTTATGATTCATGGACTCCTGAAAAATATAAAGTGTTTTAAGCGATAAAAAAGTTCATATAAATTCATATCCATAATAATCCTATAGAAACATCAGTTTTGAATACACACAACAATGCTCATGGATTGCCTCCAAAAGTAATTAGAAAGTCCATGTTCAAGTAACATAGTCCGACCCATTTCCACCAAACTTATATTTTTCCTCTCAACAACACCATTTGTTGAGGAGTGTAAGGCATACTAAACTCATGCCAAATTCCATTCTTCTCAAGGTAACTTTAAAATTATTTATTTTTGTATTCACCACCATTGTTAGTTATCAACTTCTTCACTGAATACTCATATTCCTTCTCAGATTTCCTCCTGAAACTTTTAAACATTTTCAGAGCACCTGACTTATGTTTCATATAAATAACACAAGTAATGTGAGTAAATTCATCAATGAAAGTGATAAAGTACTTATCTCCATGAGTTTATTGTTTTATTATTGGCCCACATATATCAGAATGGATAAGTTACAGGGGTCGTTTTGAACAAATGTAAACTTTCTTATGCACATAATTTTTAATTTTTCCTTTCTGAAAAATAGTAAAACACCATTATATTATTCTTGACATATCAGAAATACCATATAAAATAGATCAATTTTATAACTTTTTCATGTTTCTCTAATACATGTGCCCCAAACTTTCACGCCACAACTGATTTTCTTATAACATTCTCAAGTAACAAGAGTTATGTATTTCACTAACTTGGAGCACATTTCCTCTTGTGAATTATCCTCTTGTGAATATCTTTACATCTTCCTCTATTTTCACAAAAAAACCATTTTTCTAAAAATAAATTTATTTACTTCATCACAGAGCTGTAAAACACTTAGAAAGTTGTGTTTCATCCCATAAAAAACAAAACTGTTTTAGATTTTAAAATTCATCCCCCAATGATGGTTGATCCAACACCTTTTATTTCGAGTGATTCATAATTGCCAAGTTCCACCATTCCTTATTTAAGTATTTCACATTATTCAATAATTTTAAGTCTCTTGTCATATGAGGAGAACACCCACTATCCAGAATCCAAGTTCGTTCTCCTTTCACTACTGGAAAATGGACCTATCCCCATGGTTTTCCTCAAAACCGTGGGGATAGGTACCCCCTATACCCACGGTTTTGGAAAACCGTGGGTATAGGTCAATTTTCAAGACCTGTACCAACGATTTTCAAAAACCGTGGGCATAGGGGGGTCTATCCCCACGGTTTTCCAAAACCGTGGGGATAGGTCTTGAAAATTGACCTATACCCACGGTTTTCAAGAACCGTGGGTATAGGGGTACCTATCCCCATGGTTTTGAGGAGAACCGTGGGGATAGGTATAGGATAAAAAACCTATACCCACGGTTTTGAAAAACCGTGGGTATAGGTTTCCCATGTGTGCGCGGGAATTTTTTTTTTCCGCGGGAAAGATTTTTTTTTTGGCGGGAGTCCTATACCTACGGTTCTTCCCTCTATACCCACGGTTTATATAACTATATTTAACTAAATAAATATATATATACACATAATTGATAGTAGGGTAGTGGTAGACGCGGTACTTTGCAGCGAGGAGGTCGTGGGATCGAAACCCGCCTGCGACTTTATTTTAGGATCTATACCCACGGTTTTGAAACCGTGGGTAAAAGCCATTGACACCATGGCAATTGGGAATGTTTTGTTGACACGGTGGCAGAACACCTATACCCACGGTTTTGGAAAACCGTGGGTATAGGCTGGGGACCTATACCGACGGCGTTCCAGCCCACGATTCCCAAAACCGTGGGTATAGCCTATACCCACGGTTTTGGGGGCTATACCCACGGTTTTGAACCGTGGGTATAGGCCTTTTTTCCAGTAGTGTTTTGTATCTTTGAGAGCAATTTCTACAACAAGATCTTTTTCTTTCCCTTTATATTTTTTAACATCCAGCTTCTGATAATTGTTAAAAAACTTTTGTTATACCGGTAAAAAAATAAGACATCCTTTTACAAGATGTCCAGGTTTTTCACATCTCTCATAAATAGTTTTTAGAGGTTGGAATATATTTTCATCTTTAACTCCAACCTTCTTAGATTTATTCAAAACATCCTTCTTAGAATTCTTTATTTGAGGGGATTGACTCCCCATCAAACTTTTCCTTCTGTAATTCATAGAATAGTGATAATGTTATTGGTTAAACCAATACATATTTTACATATGCCCAAATCCAACACAATACTAGAACTATAAAAAGAAAGAATATTTGCCTCTGAAACTTATATACCACCCAGAGCTGTGAGTCTGTTTCTCAAAAACCTTCTTATATTTCTTATCAGAGCTCTATTGATAACCAAACCTTTTGTTATCAACCATAATATTCTTTTTCAGCTCAGTATTATTTTCATCCTAATCAAAACCAGAAGTATTAGAATTTTTTTTGGAATCATATTTTTTAGAAACTTCTGACCTCTCCACTTTGTTGGTCTTGACCACATCCCATCTTTCTTCTTCTCAGAAACAACTTCATATTTCTTCTCAACCATTGAAGGTAATTTTTAATCCTTCTCAGGTTTACCCTTTATAGAGCTTTCACCAACTTAAGAGATAATATTATTGAAACTTGTAACCCTCTGTTCAGTGTTAGGAAGTTTTTTTTGGACAAGTTCCAACTCTTCTTCTTTTTCTTTCAACTTTACTTCCAGATGTTCATTACGATTATTTTTTTCTCTATAGATTTCTTAAAATTATTAATCTCTTCTAATAGATTAACTTTATCATTAAGGAAACATTATTGATTATTTTTTGAAGATTATTCACTTTCCAAATTTTTTATTTCTTTCTCAAGCCACCCAATCTTTCTCAAACATGATTTCAATTCTTCTTTCAGATGAAATTATAGTTTCCTTTCTTCTTCTTCAGAACTGCTGCTTCTAATCTCTTCACTTTTCACTATTGCAATGAAAGTATTTTCTATAGTCTTATCAAAATATTTTTCAGATTCATCCTCACTATATTTTTCTTTATCATATTTAGATATGAAAATTCTTCTTTTGGATTTGAATAATTTTTTATCTTTATCTTTGGAATAAGATTTATACTTATCACCCTATTTCTTCCATGATATTATCTTCCTTCTATCATATTCCTCATTATCACATTATTTATTTCTTAGAGGATAATTAGCTATAAAGTTTCTAATGACCCCATATTCAAAAGATTTCAAGGGAAATTTCCATTTATATTTACCTGTACCTCTTCAAACATTTTTAGAAAACAAGGATAAAAATTCATCAAGATTTTTACATACCTCATTTTCAGAATCAAAATCAAAATCTTATCCTTAAATAATATCCATATTTGAATTTTATTTATTAGTGGACTTGAAATACTTTTCTAAATCAAATTTTTCTTTTCTTTTCATTGATTTCTCCCTTCTCATTTCATAAGTGATAAGAGTTCTATGCAAATCATCCAGAGATAATGTTTCAGGATCTCTATATTCTAATGAAAAAAGTTTAGCATCAAACATGTCAGGAATAATTCTCAAGATATTTTCAATAACTATAGAATCTTCTAACTTTTCACCAAGACATATAATAGTGTTGAAAATGTCATTCACCATGGTAAAGAAGTCACCAATAGGATTATATTCACCCATCTTGATATCTTCACACTTTAGCTTCCAAATTTGTAACTTTACCTTATTTACTTTTGTACTGCCTTCATAAATGTTTTTTAGCTTATCATAGATACCTTTTGTTTTGGAAGAACCCTTCACTTTTAAAAAACACCTTTCAGAAAGTGATGAGAGTAAAACAATCTTGGATGTTCCATCATTCTCAAAATTCTTCTTGTCAATAGATGTAAGAGGAATCTTATCATAAATAGGAGGAAATTCACCTATTATAACTTCAAGAACATCATACCCAAGATAAATAAGATAAGACAACATTATATCCTTCTAGATATGATATTTCTTACTATTATTGACTAGAATTCCCTTACTGTTCACACAATTGAGATTTTACATCATAACTTCTCTTTCAAAACTTCAGCAAAGAGTAAATGAAGGGAACCTTCAGCTATGATACCACTTGAAAGTGTCCAGTCAAGATCAAGTATCACTGAGAGGGGGAGAGGGTGAATCTGTGATATCTTTTTCTTTTAAGCTTCCTTCTTTCCAAAAAAACATTTTCCTCCTGTTAAAGAGTTATCACTTTCACTGAAAACAAAATAATCACACATCCACAGGAACACAAGAATTTATAAGGTTCACTACTCAATAAGAGTATCTATGTACTTGGTATGGTTTAGAAACAATCTAATACCACATAATCCACTGAAAAAAAAAATCCTTTTATATGGAATTCAATGAGTAGGATATTCCCTTACACTCATGTAGCACCATGTTCAATACAACAATGAATCTGATTCAAGTAGTACAAAATGATATAATACAATTTGTGTACCAAGTTTAAGAAACATGTTACTATAATTCCTTGTCAAATTTCAAAAATATGTTCTTCAAAACAATTATTCACTTTCTTACCCAGCAATAGGTAAGAACTTATTCTGTACTTTGTAATAATACTCAGTTCAATTTCCCAATTTGATTCTCAGTCTGATAAAATAATTCCATTATAATACAACTAAAACAATTCTGAACTTCTTCTACCTTAGTTCAAAAATCCAAATCCGATTGCTTGGTCTGATTCTAAAAACTATGATTATGATCTTTTTCCTTATCCATTCTTCTTTTGTCTAGTAAACTTCCTCACGAATTCTCAATCTGGAAACTTATTATTTAGATAATTATTCAGCACTCCACATTCTCTCTTCAACAGTACACCCATGTCAAAAAGTACAAAGTACCTTCTCCTTTTATAGGTAACCCAAAAGAGGTTTAGGAAGGATTATGAAAATATTTCATACTCAACCAAATTTCCGAAAACATAAATTCCCCTTGAATTTTGGATGAATATTTAACTCCTTCAATGCTTCTTAACTCTTCTCAAACCTTCACAAATCTTCACGACTTCAGCTTTTTTCCTAACATTCTTCAATCTGATTCCGATTTTCCATTCCAATTTTTTCGTTATGATGGAGACATATGGTCACTTTGATTTTTCTTGACCCACTTTAAAATCAATCAGAACTGAAGACATCTCATTACAGTGCTCTATACCAAATGAAAACAAATGAGAAGATAATGACTTCTCATTATGATGGTAGTACTTCAAAATCAGCTTCAAAACTTATTTATACTTAGAGATCCCCTTAACAACACTTTTATAATTTCTTTAAACAACCTTTAAATATTCCCCTTAACAACACTTATGGTGGATGTTTTGAGCAATACTCTTTTTCTTCTTTTATTCAGACTAATGATCCTGTGTCCAGTGATGTTATTGGTGTTAGCCTATGTCTAATAGATTAGTCTTGGCTTCACTATAATAATCAGTGTCAAATAAAAACTGATGGCTCTTGACCCAATTGTTAAGTAAACTATTCTTTCTCTTCTCATTATTATACCAACGAACACTTAACTTATTTCTTCAAATATTTGTTTCTTGTGGCTTATTGGTCCGACTAAAAACCATCACCTTCAGTTTCTCACATGTTCCGATCAACCTTCTTAACCTTCAAAAAAATCTATGTCTTGTGATCCTATACTAATTATCTGAGACCAGGAAACTTTATATTCACAAACTTTATTCTTCTAAAAACTTAATATAGTATCATGACTTCCTTCAAGACTTTTAATACATTGAAGATAAGCTTCAACATCATCTGAATTATAATGTAAATTATTGTAACTTACCATTTAATCAACCTAAAAAAATTTATCCTGAATATGATTGGAAACACCTATTCTACCCCTTTTTTTCATGAATCTTGTATCACAAGTTTTACAAAATACTTATGATTTTTATTAATTACAAAATATCCAAGCATCTTCAAATTTCCATCGGAGCCAATCAGACTTCGATATAGTTTCTAAATACTATCTTCCTTACACACTAGACCCAAGGTGAGTCTAATAATTTTTCACTTCTAGAAATATTCTCCTCAATCTGATGAACTTTCTTAAGTAATGTGAGTTTGATCTTCTAAATATGACGGTCAGTCCAATTTTCAACTTTTACAAAATGAATTTATTTATTTATTCCTTAACAACAAAATTCAAACACTTGTAATACAAAATTCTTCCATCTTCCAAAAAAACATCACCATCAACTTGGTCCCAACACCCTTTAGCCACTAGCCTTGCTTTATAGATATTTACTTTACCTTCGATGTCCAGTTTTCACTTGAATACCCATTTTAACCTTATGGGTTTTACATCAACTGGTGCATTGACCAAAACCCAAACTTGGTTCTAATATATGGAATCCATTTCAGAATTCAAGGATTATTTCCATCTTGCAGCTTATAATCTTTCTACTGCCTATTTGTAGTAGAGAGATTTATCATTTCCAACCAATAATTATTCACCATCATCAATGATTAGAAAACCATATATATATTATTCTAGTACATTTCTAGTGCTCCTACACAGTACTTACGTTTTAGAAACTACTTCTTCCCCAAAGACCTGTGGAATTTGTTCCTATACCAACTCTTGTGTATCTTGAGAATCAACTTAATCAAAGTTAATCTTTCTCCCACTATCCTTTTTGAGGATGTAATCCATCTCAATAAAGATGAATTGTCTGATGGCAATCAATTTCTTGTTTCAGGTATTGTATAGGTATTATCCCTTTGTTTCCTTAGGATACCCTATAAAGATTCACTTTAATCCTCCATGGTGTTAGTTTGTTTCCTAAGTGGGCCTTAAAAAACTCCTTGCAACCCTATACATATATATGTAACAAAACATGTTTCTTTCCACTCTATAACTCGAAGGTGATTCTATTTTCCATTTTATTTGGTACTTGATTTAGTGTGTATATTTCATTTCATAATGTATATCCCCAAAAGGATAATAGAAGATGTGCATAACTCATCCTTGACCTTACCATGTCTAACGAGGTACAATTCCTCCTTTCACTAACACCATTCCACTATGGTGTGTAAGGTGGAGTGGGTTGAGATAGAATCTCAAACTCTAATAAAAATTCAAAAAACTCTTTGTTAAGATATTCACCACCTCAATTAGATCAAGGCTTATTTATCTCATTTCTAAGTTGATTCTCTACTTTATTCTTGAATTCTTTGAATTTCTCAAAGGACTTAAACTTATACCCCATCAAGTATACATAGATATATCTACTCAAGTAATTAGTAAAAGTTATGAAGTAAGAATACCCACCTCTAGATTCTACTAAAAATGATGTGAACACATCAGTGTGTACCAATCTTAAATCTATGTGGACCTTTTACCCTATCCACTGAATTATGGTTTGGTCATTTTGACTTGTAAACAAGCATGAAATCTTTTAAGTTGTTTTAGCTCAAAAGAGTCTAAATAACCATCCTGATAGAGCTTTGTAAAATGTTCCTCATTTGTATGACCATGATGGTGATGCCATAGCTTGGTGTTATATGAGTTGTTTGAACATGATTCTTTATCTATTTCTAATACTTGATTTTCACAATTTAATACATAAAGAACATTATTTAAATGTTCCATACCATAACATATGCTATCTTTATAAAAGAAAAAACTCATATTTAAAAATTTGAAAATAAAACCATCTAAATCTAGCCATGATACAAAAAATTATGTTCTTGGTAATAATTGTCACATAATAACAATCCATTAAAACCAATTTCATTCCTATTCGTAATGAAAGATGATAGTCTCAAATGGATATAGCATCTAGACTCGCACCATTGGTAGCTGAAAAATCCACCTCTCCTATAGTAATATTTCATAATCTACTTGGTTTCTACATTTAGTATATATGTGATCACCACAAGCTATATATAATACCCAATGTTTAGATATTGAAATATTACACTCGACAACGAATGCACATTTAGATTTACCTTTCTTCTTGGTATAGTTCTTCTTCCAGAGGCCTTGCTTTCCACATGAAAAACATACTACTTCATTTTCCTTTCCCTACCTATGGATATTCTTCTTCTTGGAAAGATGGTGCTCGAGAGCTTTAGACTTGTTATGAGTATTGTCACCATTCACCTTGTTCTTCCTTTTTTTATTTATCATAAGGACTACAAGTTTGTCACACCCCATGTGATTATACACTTATTGAATCATAGTAAGGAGTTTTAAAAGACTCTTCTCATTATTTATCATGTTATAATTAATAATAAAACTGGAGAATGAATTTGGTAGTGAAGAAAGTATGAGATTTGTATGCAACTCATATAGGAATTTAATCCCTAATATTTCTAAACATTCAATGTATCTAGTAATATTGAATACATGAGGTTTAAATAGTAATGACTCTCAAATATTAGTTGTAAATAGAGAATTTGAGATCTCATATCTCTCTTATATCACCTTCTCTTGATATAGATCCCAAAGGCAAGACATCACGCTATACACATCCATTTCCTCATGTTGCTTCAAAATATCATTGTTTGTGGATGATAGCATGAAACACTGAACATTTGTGGAATCATTCAAATGTTTCTCATAGAGATATAACTCTTCATCACTAGCCTCTTGACCAGGTTCTTCATGAATATGTTCTTCCAACACATAAAATTTCCTTTCATGGTATAGTATAACGCATAAGCACATTTACCACTCTTGAAAATTTGTGCCAATGAGAAGGTTATACTTCTCATGTATGGATCACAGTGATATGTTTGAATTCATTTTTATTGTTGTTTCTACAATTAAGATGAGCAGAGTTTTTGTACTTTAGATGATAAAATTTAGACAAATAAATAAATATTATATTTATTAATCTCCCAATATTTTATCAAAACCCAATATCCCTCACCATTATCTTTAGAATATATTATTTCTTGGACATTCTTAGTGTAAAGGATACATATTCCACTTCTCATTACCCTGAATTTGGCTGGTCAATAAATTTGAAGGGTTTTAGGTAGGCTTTCCAAATTCCAACCACATTAACTCATAGTTCTTTGATCTGTTGAGTGGACTCCCTTATCTTGAAATCATTAAATTTGATTTCCTAAACCTTTCCCTCCTAGTTACACCATGTTCTACTTTGAAAATCAACCCTTAATGTGAACTAAGTTAAGTAAACCCAAAACTTCAAGTTATAATTCCTCGATAATTGAAAGCATCCCAACTTTGGTTGTTCAATCACTTCGAACTATGGTTTGATTTTAAATAAATTAGTGGAATTATATACCTATATAATATATATAATTGAGGGATTTTATCTTTTATGCATAAATTTAAAATTATTATCATTATCACATTCTTTTTAATATTAAGTGTATTTACTTAAGTGATTAACCAAGCCTTAGATAATGTTTATGCATAAGTCAATTTATTTTAGTTCTATATTGAATGATTTTTAATTAATTAATTCATGTGATTGAAACAAATCATACATAATGAAATAACCATGAAACTTGATAGAAATAAAATAATAAAGTGGTATGATCATGAGATTTTACTAATGGTTAGTTTATCTAGTGGAGGATAAACTAACCATCAAACTAGGGGAAAAACACCTTGAACCATTTATGGTTCCTGTTGCATCTTTACACCTATCTATCTATATATCTCTCTTGGATTGGTTTTTCCTCAACTCTAAAATTTAACCACCTCCATTATCTTAGGATATCCATCCATTATATATTATTTTACTCACATGCAGGTGAGATAAACTAAAGGATCGGTTAAGGGGTTCACATAAAAGAAACCATGGTCATGCAGACCCTTACATAACGAGAGGAGAGATGACATACATACCAACTATTTAATTTAATAATAAATTAAAAGAAACCAATCACATAAAAAGGTCTAGTCTAGGACCATGATCATCCACATGCATGAAACAAATTATTCATTTAATAAAATTAACATTCAATTCTAATTGTTTTAATTTAAGATAAATCACACTCAAATAAATTAATTATCTTATTTAATTAATCAATTCTTTTATCTTAATTCTTATCTAAATTTTCTTGAGACTCTCATCCATTATAATTTTAAACAAATTAAATAAATTTATTTAAAATTAACCATGTACAAAAAAATGTTCCTTGGAGGTAACACAATGAGTACTCATCCGAGCTACCCAACATGTATTATACTTGTATACTATTTACTCTTGTGACATGTGACACACACGAATTATCACATAATTTCATGCAATGTACTATCAAATTAATGACTACATGGAACACATGGTATTTATGGAGCGTGTTATGCTTTAATGCGAATGTAGTAATAACTATAATATAAATTATACATGATATACAGATATGAAAATTACACATAAATTAATTAGAAATTTATATATATAAAACTCATCACATGGTGTGTACTATCAACTTAATGACCACACAGAACACATGTTGATAAGGTTTTAACAATATAATAAATTCATTTTAAATTATGTTCAATTTGGTAAAAGTACACAATGTGTTTGGATAATAAAAAAATTGAATTTTCAGTCAGTCACAACATGTACATTGAAGCTACATGACATGTATTATTCTCACCATCTATCCATGACACATGCTTAGGGATGTGACATGTAACTGTGCCATGAAAAATATTGGAGTACATGGTGGTTACATGGGATATAATTTTTGCGGTATCTGAGTTACATGGTCACCAGTCATGTAGGCTATGTAAGAGGATACACGATCAGTCTGTGACTAAAGGACTACATGTCATGTACAGAATTTATACATCATGTACTTTGGCTAACCGTGTGCCGGGTTGGTCTGATCAACACATGGTGTATAATTAAATTCACCACATGTAATAAATGTAAACAACTTGAATTAATTTCAAATTAATTTATAGTGAATTGAAAACTAGTACACGATGTGTACCTCTAGGTTACATGGTGTGTACTCTTGTATTGTTCATCCAAACTCCTTAGAACATCTGAATGATGTATTTGGATTTATTTTATTCATAAAATTAATTGATTTGATTATATTTATGAGAAATAAATAGGAATAAATAATAACTCACAATTTAGATTAAGGAATTATTAAATTGAAATTGAAAACTAATAATAAATGTGTAAATCAATAAATGATATTTAAATAATTCTAAATTATTATGAAACCCCTTTGACACCACTTGTTTGTTCTGGGTGTAGCAGAAGCAGTGGATGGGGCATGCCCAACTCTTTTTTTTTATCATGATCGATGATTAATTTGAGATTTACATGATGATAAATTCCATGATCAATGAAATTGAATCAAATAATATAGAAAATAGATAAATGTTGAAACCAAAGTGTATGATCATCACATATTATTTATAATTAATTTAAGAAATTAAAGAATTACCTTGTGGGTAATTGTTTCTTTGTTTATGGATTTGCTAATGTCTCTACGTCGTACTGTCATTACATTGTAGGAATAAAGATTAGATTCCCTTCAACGATGATCCACACACATTCCATGAACCTCCAAATGTAATCATAGGAATCTTTGAATGCTATCATGACAGATCCCAATGCTTGCATCATTCACCTTTGATCGCCCCGAGAACTGCTTCAAGAAAGGGTTAACTTCATTCTTTCTAGACTTGAGAGTGGTGGTGAAGGAGGGATGCTCTCCATCCTTGAGAGAATTCTTGGAGAGCAAGATCTCTAGGGATTTGAAAGGATTCTCTCCAAATCTCATTGTGTACAACAAAAAATGAATTTTCTCTTTATAAAAATAATATAATTGGGTACATATATCAATGGGGTTAGAAAATAATAATTTCACATGCACCATTATTATTTTAGTAATCCCAGAGAAACCCCATGTATATAATAATAATAATAATAATATTATTATAATTATTATTTCTTAACATTTGATAAACTCACAAATTAAATTAAATATTATTTGTTAAAATAATTTTCAATATATATTATTTCTCACCAGATCATTAAACTTGGTCCACCATTCCTCCAAAATATTTATTAGGCCTTGAATAATGACTATTTATTTAATAAATAAACATCACTACATTATTCACCAATAAATAAATAAATATTATATTCACTAAATAATAAATAAATATTTGTTAAATATTATGCTCACATAATATTCTCTCGAATAACTAGTGATAAAATATATGCGATCAAGAAAAAATGAATAATTATTAAATCATATGTGGGAATAATATTTATTCAAATAGTTAAATAATAAATAATAATATATTATTTAATTAAGATTCTGGATACACTTAGTGTATGACCCTCTATGCCTCTTTCTCTGTGACATTAGGTGAAGCGGCCTAAAGTCCAAGGTTATCATCTAGAAACACAACAACAAACCCATTGAGAAAGAAGTTAATGCTGAAAAAAATAATACCTCATATTGATGATTAATGTATATTAAAATCTCTTTATTATGATATCTCTAATCAATCAGATTGTATGCTAGTGCTATGAACCTATGTTCTTGATGTATCTTTCTTTGACTTTCCAAAAATAGAATTTGCCTATAGAGAACTATGGAAATGTATTTATTTAGGATATATCATTTCCATAAAAGGTCTTGATATATAAACTTCTATTAAATAATAGAATGGAAAAATCCTTTCTCACATTATTCATTAATGAAATATTACTTATGACACACCCAACATATCCTACCTCACCACGAACATATACTATCATGGTTTTCGTCAATACATCAAATAACATGAATTATAATACTAATTAATAATAATATTAAATTCTAAGGATTAATACACACATACATAGTTGGAACATCTAATGAAACATATAAATGTGGATTTCCTAATGGCAGGTCTCATTCTCATAGCACCCTTTATTGGATATTACTAAGGGCGTACACCATGAGAAGGTGCCTCAAAGTCCTATGAGTCTCCACCCCTAATAGCATATATAATTTTTGTCCCTCAAATGATTTCATCCAACTATAGAAAATATATTTAAGAATACTATCATGACACTTCTAGGTTCTCATCACAGTAGGGAACTGTTATGAACTTTTAGTGCAACAACTACTCTTAGGACATTATCACATACTATGTTATGAAAAAGAATAATAATGATGTGATATGGAGTTTATTAATATTAAAAAACATTAATACAAGTTATTATAAAGTACACATAAGTTGGTTCTAGGTCACCAAATTCAACACGCATGGCCAGCGGTAAGCTGAGTGTTACCACCCCAAGATCACCTCCAATAAGTCAGGGACTAGAGACCAGTGCCGAGTAGGAATACCCCAAATATGGGAGACATTATCCTAAGGTACTTTTATACATTAACACATCTCCATGACCATATAATATTGAAATAAAAGTATAAATGATATTAAATTCATGCATACATCTATATCCCACAATCAGTGTACGAAAAATTATTGCAAATCATAAGGTCCAAATACAAGCCCACCAAAAAAGGAAGTAAATCCCACCATGCTCATAATGAAGGATATATTTTCAAATACAACACCAGTATGAACCTCAGACTTTGTATCCCAAAATATGCTACACCATCTCTTAATCTTTCTATGAAACCGTCAAAAGGCATGTCATCTGTATAAGGCACAACATGTGTGGGAAGAACCCATGCAGGAGTGAGTATAGCAATACCCAGTAGGACAAAATGAAATCACCAAACATAAAGCATAAAGAGTAGTCAACTCATAAATACATAGGCATGTCAATCAAGATATAAGACATATCGATAATCAAAATCCAGATATACTCAACAAGAATCCCAAATAAAGTGAGGAAGGGGATATCCATCTCCACAGCCCAGCCAAGAACGACGAGTCAGAATGAAACCCCAAAGCTTGACACAAAATCTAATGGTCAAAACCATATCTCCAATACTTCATGTGACTTCAAGGAAATGATTGTTCTGAGATTACTCACCCTACGAGCTATACTATCACTAATGATGCTCATTCAAGAGGTTATGATCGCTAGGCCTCTCCCAAGTAATCACTGGATATCCAAGATCACGATACACATATAGGGGATCCCAACCAAGACTACTAGGGGACGTCACAAACCCAATATGGAATAACCTGCTAGATAGGGAATCAATTCCCTGTGTCATGGTGGTCATGATGACACCACAAACCCCACTTAGGAAAGGAATATGACAGATAATAGTGCAAAATAGGATGTAGTACCACAGGATAAGTCGGATTTGGGTGGGTTTGTGGCAGGGTGGGTTTATTAAAAATAATCCACATTTTAAGTGGGCTTATATGGACAACCCATACAGGCAGCCAACCCATGTGGGTTTACCTGCACGGATACAGACTGAACCACATGATCTTTTAATTGTTTTTTAAATAATTATCATAACATTAAATTTTAAAATTTCATTTCATGTTACAATAATATGAGAGACCCACATGTAGAAATCATTCAATTTGAGAATTCCTCAAACCAAAAACCCACCTCCTCCTATTCCTAACATCTACTCCTTTTTATTTTGTTTATCCAAACTCTACCCTCCTCCTCGAATTTCCTCCATCCTTGCAGTCTTGAAGATGCATGAACTAGTAGATCTCATTCACTACACAGACCCACTGGCATCCCCTTTCCACTTCATTCCATCACCGATGTCCTCCACCCCCAGCCAATGCCATGACCATCATCCCCCACCCCCAACCGACTTCCCCATCGCCCACCCCCATTCTCCCACCTTCTATGCCTCCTCTACCCCCATATCCTATGACACCCCACCACCCCTGCCTCCCCCGCCACCCCACTCGACTCCCAAAAACAATATACAGCCTCCTTCGTGACCCCCACCTCCACTGTCTCCGCCCACATCCTCCGCAACCCCTACTACCCCCACCTGACCCCTAGCCCACTCCCGCCTCCTACACCACCTCTGCTACGCCCACCCAGCCCCCGCCTACTCTATCTCCCCCTCCATCTCCACCACCCCTTCATACTACGCCACCCACCCAGCTCCCATCCCTCTCCCACATCCTCCATGACCACCGCCTCCTCTGTCACCTTTACGACCCCCACCTCCACCACCACCCCACCCACCCCCAGTCCTCTCCCTCTACCCTCACCTCCTCCACCTCCCCTAACTCCTCCACCACTCTAACATCCTCCACCACCCTTGTGCTGAAATCCTTCTTTGGCCCCTCCCCTCACCCGCCTCCTCCTCTGATACTACAACAACGAGGTAAGGTAAGTCATGTTTTTTTTTTAATTTTTAATTTTTTAATTTATGTTATTTCATAAAATTATTTTAATTTTTAGTTTTAATTTTTAACATTTTTCATATTTTTATTCTATATCTCATAAAATTTTAATTCAAGTTTAAAAAATAACTTATAAAATTATTAAACATTATATCACACCCTTATTTGTTAATTTAAAATGTAATTATTTTTATGATAAATATATATTATTTTGTTATTTATATGGTTATTAACTCTTACTATTATTTTTTGTTTTTTGAAATTATGACTTTTTTCATAATTTCATTTTAAATTAAATAATTCATTTTTTAATTTTTAATTTTATAAGATTTCATTAAATTATCACATTTTATCATTTATGTATTTGTATTTGAATTATGAATTATGAATTTTTATTGATTAACATTTATTATTATAAAAATATAATTATTTTAACGTTTAGTGTATTTTTTTACTCACCAATAATTGTCTTAAAAAAAATTTATATAAATTATTTTTCTAATATAGATATAGTATTTTGTTATTTTAGGTTATCTTAAACATGTCTCAACTTCAAAATGATATTTAATTAGAAGAAATTCATGAAATTAATGATAGTAATACAATGATATATGGTGTGGATAATGATTTCTAATATAGTCAATCCGTGGATAAAGATGAAAATAAAAATGATGATGTTTAAGTTAAAGAAAAAAGATAAAAAAGACCACATCCGACGTTTGGAGTTATTTTGAGAAAATAAGTGTAATTGATAAAAAACCTAGGGTTAAGTTTAAAGGATGTGGATTAGTATTGGTGGGCGGTGGAAGGAAATATGTAACATCAACTTTGTCCTAACATATTGAAAAATGCAATGGAATCAAAGTATTAAAATATCATAATGTTCCTTCAATGATCTTAGAACATTCAGTAAAGTTGTGAAATAAAAAAATTGATTCAAAGGTGTTTTAGGAAAATATAGAAATGACCATTATAATACATGACCTCCCATTTAAATTTGTTGAATATAAAGGAGTTAGATAAATCTTCAGTTAATTTAATCCACAAGTGAAGTTTTTTTCTAGAAGTACTACAAGTTTAGATGTGATGGAATTATATGATCAATATAAAAAAATTGAAAGATATTTTTTCAAAAATTGGTGGTAGTATATGGATTACTTATGATTTTTGGATGGCTTGTACTAGTAAGGGGTATCTTTGTTCGACTACTCATTATGTTGATTTGGAGTGGTAGTTAAAAAGTAGGATTCTTTATTTTATTGACATGCGACCTCCACATTTTGATGCTGAATTGGAAAAAAAGTAAAATAAATATTAGTTGATTGGGGCATACAAAAGAAAAATTTCTCTCTCACCCTTTACAATTATTCTACCAATGATACCATGCAACAAAAGTTGAAAGATCAATTGAATTCGGAAAAGAATTTTCTCTTCATTGGTGAATTTTTTAATGTTCGATGTTGTGACCATGTTTTAAATATTATTTTTCAAGAAGTTTTGAAAGTTATTGATTTTTCATGACAAAATATTAAATAAATCATTTCTTATGTTAAAGGTTCTGTGGGTAGAATGACATGATTTCAAGATCTTTTAAAAAGTGTTTTAGTTAATAGTGGTGTGATTTTGAGATTGGATGTTCCCACAAGGTGGAATTATATTTATACAATTATAAATAGTGCATTTAATTATAAACATGTTTTCAATAATTTAGATATTTATGATCGAAATTATAATAATTTCCCTTTAGAAGAATAATAGAAAATAGGTGAGTTTATTTGTAAATTTTTAATCCCTTTTATGATATGAAAAATTCGATTTCTAGATCCACATATCCTACTTCAAATTTATACTTTGGGTCAATTTTGGAAAACTGAGAGGTTTTTATTTCATAATTTCAATAATGATGATGATATCATTAGAACAATATATCATGCAATATGAAGAAGAAATTTGATAAATATTGGAGTCATTATAGCATTCTACTTGAAATATAAGATTTGTGTGATCCTTGAATCAAGTTGACAATGTAGGAATTTATCTATCAAAGTCTTGATTCATGTCATTATCAAGAAAATATTTATATGGTCAAATACAAGCTATATCATCTTTATGAAGAGTATGCAAAGGATTTCCCTTCTATTTCATCAATGGGAACTAATCAAATGGGTTCATCTTTTGATTATATTAATTATTCAATAGGGGTAAATGATAATGTAATTGATGTAAGTTTAATTTATTATTATTCAATTAATTATTTATATATTTAATTTAATTTAATTTAATTTAACTTTTTATATATATTTTTATAGATGTGAATTTATCTAAAAAATAAATTTGTTGGCCTAAATGATGTAAAATCCCAATGGGATATTTATTTGGAGACACCATTGGTTGATATGTAAATTTATAGAAATATAAATGTGCTCGATTTATGGAAGGATGAAAGTAAAATATTTCATATTTTATCACTCATGGCATGTGATTTTTTAAGCATTCCCATTACCACGGTGGCCTTAAAGTCCGTCTTTAGCATTTGAGGAAGGGTGTTGAATAAATACATGAGTCTTCTTCTACCAAAAAACATTCAAGCATTAATTTGGGATCAGAGTTGGGTTCATGGTATTGAAACTATTAGTAAATTATCATTATTATCTTTTATCATCTTATATATATAATAATTATATTAACATTGATTTTCTTGTAGTATTGGATGATGAAAAAGTAGAATTTGGCTTGGAGGAAGATTCTAGTTCTAAAAGTATATATGTGGAAAGCACAAGTACTCCTTCAATTTCATAAATATACATCTTTATAATAATTAATAAATATTGGTTACTTTTATTAATATATTTTCTTAATATTTTTTATCAAAATAAAATGCATTAACACTTTTATTTTTTACTATATTTTTTATTTTATATTTTTTTGGAAATCTATTTCTAATTGTAATTTAATGTAGTATTTGGAGGAAGAATTAAAGGAGACAAGGGTCTATGTAATATTAGAGATAGATGTGAAAGAGACCATCCTTATTATATATTTTTTGTTAAGTCTTGTATACTTTATATTTGTAACTTTAATTTTGAAAATTTGGACTTTTTATTTTAATTATGGACAATTTTATAATTAGGTGGAATTTTGAATTGTCATTACAATCATTTTTATATATTTTTTATATTTTTAAGATTACATTCTCATTATCATGATTTTCAACCATAAATCCACTCATTTTTCATGAGGGAATTTATGAGCCTATTAAAATGTAAAAAATTATAAAAATAATAATGAATGTGGGTTTCCTGTGGGCTTGCTCGCATCTGCTATGGGGCGAGGAGGGTTTAATAAATCCAACTATTTTTTATGTAGGATTTTTTTGGGTCTAGCCCACATGGGATCAAGTCCATGTGGTCTTGGCCTGACTCGCCCTACCCATTTTTCATTGCTAACGAAAAAGGATCCCACTGTAGACCTCATGAAGGGATACCATGAAATCTATCCAAAACAAAACCTGTAGAGGGAATAAAAATCATATGTCGAGGACATAATGTTAGACTATACCCTCATAGGGATGGACCAAGGGATTACACTCAACTAAAATAGGTCTATAATAAATAGACGGATGGACTCACACTGCCCTAAAGAAAGTACATGATGTATACTAGGGGTACACAACATGTCTTTCCCACTCAGGGGTCTTCTTATGTCTTTTTTTTCTCACATGGTGAGTAAACCTCTATATACATGGCATGTATTTGAGGGATACATGACATGTAGATGTCGGTATAGTACCTAAAATTCCATTATCTAGTGACAGTGTACACCTGGTTGTGCCCGTGTACTATGGTCGTGGTCATGTATTGGGCTATGTACGAGTACTGGGTTGTGCCTGTGTACTCTTCCCATGCCTGTGTTACTTATAGTTACCATGACCATGTATCCTCTAGGATACACATAGAACTTATAGCACATGGTCACATGGTATATGGTAGGGACCAAACAATGTGTGATCAATTATTTTATGCGTAAACCCTAGCACCGTAGCCAGGGACCCCACACGGAGTGTGTTATTTGGGGAACATGCTGTGTAACTCAGGATTTTCTAGAATCTCACAGTTCCTTCACATGTATTTATATTTCTCCACCACAATTGTTGATTATGCTAAGAATCTCGGATTGGGCCTTGACCAAGCCTCTGCATCACCAGTGGCCGAATTTCAGCCACCAACTTCAACCAAAAAACCACCATTATCACATCAAACCACCGTCATGAATCAAATCAGGAATATAAGAATCACTAGTCTAATATGGGCCCAAATCCAATCATCCATATTCATCACCACACCTTGATCTCTCCCTTGATTAAAAACTACACCTACAATATTGATCCATTACACCTAAAAATTATTGTACAAATAATCAAATACTGGGTATTCATCGAACTACTGAACAAGGAAATACCGATGATGAATCATTTGAAGAAATGATGGATAAATGCACAAAACAAAAATAAGTAATGAACCTTGGATTTTTTTTGGGTTGTCCTCGATTCATTTCCATTAGAACAACAAATAGAGAGCAACTAATAAATGAAAAATAATAGTTTCCCTTAAATACCAGGTAAATAAACCCATACTAACAACACAATCAACTTGCGAATCAATATATTATTTGTTTCTATTCAAGTTCATCATGGGAAATAAAATGGGGAAATAAAACATGAAAAAAATTCCATACTATAGGCTTTTATTGATCAGTAATGAATAATGGAAGTACATCATCGTCATTGGCAAGATTCACAAGCTATGTTAGAGAAAACGATCCTAGATCAACTATCAATCACCAAGTTGTCCTCCAATGGATCTACTCTCAAGTCCCAGGGTTATGCGGCTAACCCTAAGGATTTTAAATAATCATATATATATAAATTATATTAGGTAATTTCATTTAAACATAACAAAATAAATAAATAAATTAATTTGTTTTATTATTTGTGCATGCGACAACACTTTCTCAAAACACTCAACACTGACAAAGATTATGTCATGCCTAGGGTAAAACCCAAATTTTGGACTTAATGGTGGTCTTGAATTTATAATTTGAGACTCTTTTTAGGATTTATCCCACCATTTTAGGAAAACTATACGTGTATGATATAATATATATCCAATATTTTTATTATATCATTTTTGGGTTCACCGGGCCTCAGAATCTCATGTCATCTCAGTTCCTGGATCCAAAAATATTTTTTAAAATATTATAAAGTATTAAAATGTAAAAATAAGGATGTTACTATCTCCCCAAATTTAAGGACTTTCACCTAAAAAAATAAAAACCTACTCATAAGTGAGGATAATGAGTTCTCATATGGGTCTCCCACTCCCATGATCCCTCGTGAAAATCCCCGCATCGTCAAAAAATATGCACACAAGGGAAACACTTTCCAAATAAATTCCTTCTCATACTAGTTCTAAAACATCACCAGGAACCTCCAAAAGGTAACTACTCCCTCAAGGTCTAGTTCATTCTAGACGATACCATGCAACAAGTCATGCACTTATCTCCATAGCTATGACACGTGGAAAACTCAAAGCACCAGGAGTAACTATAGTTATGAGGTCATGCATTATTCCACCTTTCTAACCCAATAAAATAACTAAAAAAGGGACTATAAACCCCAAATATAACCTACTTACCTAGCCAAATATCCATAATCAAGTTCAAGGAGAGGTCTCTCAAAACTCAGGATCTCCTCATCAAACTCCAAAGGCCACTGTCATCAGCACACAAGGAACTCCTAATGTTTTCGGGAAGTCCTCATCTGCCTTTAGATGAAATGAACCTTTCAAAACTATTTATAGCACCAAATCTAGGCTCACAAGCTCTATATCCCACTATATTCTACCAATACAATGGTGACCTACAGGTCCTCCCATACATGGACTGAAATGGTGATACACTAATGGTGGAGTGGTAATCGTTGTGATATGAAAACTCCATCGATGGTAGATGATCCTCCTAGATATATCATAAAGCTAACATGTAAACCCAAATCATTTTCACCATAATTTGAACAATCTTATTAACCTGGACATATTATTAGGGTAGAAATGATGCTCAATTAAAACTGAGCCCTAAAGGTCTCCTGCATCCTCCCCATGATCGTGAAGTGAACATAAGAGTCTGAAATGACCATAGAGGGAATTCCATGATGTTGGACTACCACCTTCAAACAACTAAGCTATACTCTCAGATGGTTAGAAAGTGGGAAAACTTGGTGAGTTAGTCTAAAATCACTTAAATATCATCATGAACTCTTTCTACTTATGGAATCTTCATAAAAAAAACCACAAAGATACCTTCCCATTTCCACTCCCATTTAGGAATATCAGTCTCCACCTTTAGGAAGGGGATACTTCAAGAGATAAACTCAACAACATTCTACAACATACTTGGCTGGCCCAAAAAAATGTCCCAGGATCCTGGTATATCCTTACCTCTCCTGGATGTATTACTAAGGGAAAAAAACCTCCTCAGTACCACCTCTCACAGCACGACTGGTGTCATCATCCATCCTCAAACAAGGATGATGTGATCCCTACCTTTATAAAATCCATCAAGATCATGTCCAATGGATATATGGTCATGTGATATCTCATAGTTAGTGTATACAATTTGAGACTCCCTAATATTCTATAGAAGAGGTGGGGTAACAACCATCGAATAGAGGCACATTGTACCTTCCTCATCTTTACAGTTCAAATACTAAGAGTTCAATTTCTCAATCACCTCTCTCAACAAAAATGAATGTAAAACTTTAGCATCTGGTTCCATGACCATTCCTTAGGGAAGCTCTTAAGATAAAACTACCTCAACCTTTTCTAGGTTTACTGTCACTCCCATATATGACAAGAAATATCACAAGACATGGACCTCCTGAATCTAGAACTGACTCTACAAGAGCTCTCCATAAATCTGGTACTCTCAGAGCATGTCCCAAACCATCCTTAAGTGTATCGTGTGTTCCACTACTGATGCTGAGTAAACAATGGTTTCACTATATAAGACTACCATGAACCAATTAAAAAATGGTTAAGGATCCATTTCATAAGTCCTAAAAACTTTTTTGGGGCATTCAACATGCTGAAGGGTATCACCAAGAACTCAAAGAAACCATAGTGGATTTAGAAATCCATGCTCGGTACATCCTCCTCTTTAAACAAGAGATGGTGATAATATATCTTGAGTCCAAACTCTGAGAACCACTTTTCTCCCATCCACTAGTCAAAAAAATCATCAATCCTCAGGGATGGATACTCCTCCTTGATAATCACCTGGTCAATGGGTTTTAATTCTACACATTACCTCAGGATCTCATCCACCCCAAGGAAAACAACACTAGTCTGCCCAGGGAAACACACTAGGTTTAATAAGTCTCTTATCTACAGATTTCTCCAACCATACCACCATCTCTCAGAGTAACACAGGGTCATTAGATATTCTAGCATAGATATCAGGCCATCCCTGGTGCAAGTCCATGTAGAAAAAAACTCTTTATATGGTGGTAAACCTAGAACATCCTCAGGGAATATGTCCTCATACCTCTCTCACATAACAGGAACCAAAAGCTCATAACAACCACTACTATAAGGATCATAATAGTCAATTGATAAGAAATCAGTTGTATCCTCCTAAGCAAGAGCTCATATTTCTCTATATGAGATTCCCTCTCACCTAAGAAAGAATATCACATACCACCACCTTGGGTACACTATAACCCTCATTGGTGATAATAATCTAAGCATGGATAGTAAACAACTAGTTAATGCCAAGGAAAAAATCGTAAGGACTTTCCTCTAGATATAAAAAGATTCCATGTGGGGCTATCTCTCCTCATAGAGTTAGGTTACACTATCGATAGAAGTGTGCAATCAACGATCCTCCATATAGATTCCTCCAACACAACGGTTGAGCTAAAAGACTCCACTAGTATCACTAAATGTGGCTTATGAATCAGTGCTAAAACTATAGATGAAGAAATGAAGATAAATTTCATACCTCAAAACACACTCAAAGCCTTCAGGCTACAAGATCCAACCGCCTGAAGTCACCCTTCCCTTGCCCACTTTTTCACTATAACTGGGCTCGCTCTGACACCTTATCACACCAAACAACCTTGAACATAAAAGTACAAGAAACCAATTCAACACACCTCATCATGATCAGACTTGGGTGGAACTGACTCACCCTCATGGTGTTAGACCACATCATAAAAATGTACCTTAGTGGAGGAAGTTTCCCTCTTCCTCACATGCCTAGAGTTATGTCAAACACCACCAAAAAAGTTCTCTACCAACACCCTAAGTCACCCTAGAGAAGTCTCTCTAATAGGTACACCATCAAGAGGGGTCCTACCTAATCAGGACTTCTGCACCATAGACTCATTCTAGTCCTAAACCACCTAAGAAGGGGTTCTGGATCACCATGAAACCTTTGGTGATCTTTAACTCCAAAACTTGTGATTTCACTCCATACATGCATGTCATCTTCCAGTACCATTGTAACCAATTGTTTCTCCATTAATAAGGCTGATTGTGAGTGAAACCATTTGATCGGTCGAGGGTCTGGATAAGATGAATAACCTGGACCACTGCCTCAATCCAATCCTCCATAATCTTGAGGGTTTGTATCGTCACAAAAACTGAGTGGTCCTTACCATTATAACTCATGAAACGTGCTAATCCTACACATATCATCATCCTAACCTGATGGATCTATCAATTTATCAACATGTATATAATCATCCTCCTAGACTATTAGAGGTGGTTCTATGCACCACTAAATAGGTTGTATCATTTCTCTATGCCCACTTAGAGAAAACACCTCATGAATGGGTCTCTAAAATGAATCCACATCACTCAACTAATAATCATTATGACACTGTCTCAAAATCCAAGCTATTTTTAATTATAGAGGCATCTTAAAAGTTATCAATACATACCACAATCAAAGATTATATCTGGGGAGATTACTCAATAAGGACATGGAATCACAAACCATTCCTATATGATGCATGTACCAATGTTTTCCCTTCAACCAGTGACTATATATGCTGATTCAATAAGTAGGCTGTTAGAGTCCTGGTGAATGGATACATCGGCTTATGTACCAATAATAGATTCTTTATCCTAAAATCCAAACACAAAACACTTAAAACTATTTCCATAAATCCCAAAAAAATCCTCAGAGATAGATAATTTCCAAATTCCATTCCTAAGATAAAACCAACCCCTTTGATAGCACTCTGTCATGACCTAACACATAGGGGATTTCCTGACCACATAGTAAGATGATTGTGACCACCCCAAGCCAACCTCCAATAGGTCAGGGGCTAGTGACCAACACCGAGTAAGCATACCCGACATATGGGAGGCGTTATCTTAAGGTACCTATACACATGAACACATATCCAAGCCCATACAATGCTATAAGTAAAGATTAACTGATAAAAAATTCATGAATATATCTATATCACATAATAATAGTATGATAAAGTATTGGAAAGTATAAGGAAAAAATACAAGCCCCCAAAAATAGGAAATGAAGTCCACCCTACTCAGAAGGAGGGCACTGCTGTAAAATGCAACACCAGTATTAACCTCAGACCATCTAGCCCAAACTATGATCTTCTAGCTCCTGATACTCCTAGAAATACATAAAAAGTCTTGTCATCTTCATAATACATGACACGTGTGGGCATATCCCATACAAGGGTGAGCATAACAATACCTAGTAGGACACCTATAAATCACTAAACATAAATAATAAAGAGTTGTTAACTCATAAATACACATGTATGTAAATAAATATAAGAGAAATAACAACAATAAAAATCTAGATATACTAAAAAAGAATCCCAAATGAAGCAATAAAGGGGATCTCTATCTCCACAACCCATCCAAGAATGATGATTCAGCCTGCAACTCTAATGTTAGACACAAAATATTAAGGTCACAACCATATCAACATCCTAGGATACTCCTAGTGACTTTAAGGTAATTATCATTCCAATAGTACTCACTCCATGAGACATGCTATCACTGATGACACTCATTCAATAGGTCATGATCATAAGCCCTTGACCAAGAAGTACTTACTGGATCTCCGAGATTGCGATACACAAATAGAGGATCCCACCTAAGAACGCTAGGGGATACAAAAAACCCAATCTAGAATATCTTTCTAGATAAGGTATCAACACCCTATGTCATGGTCATCATGCCGATACCATGAACCCCACCTAGTAATGGAATATAATAGAGGATCCCACCATAGGCCTCACATATGGATACCACAAACTCTATCTGAAATAGAACTTGTAGAGGGAATAAAAATTCTATGTCGAGGAAAGAATGCTGCACTCTACCCTCATAGTTATAGATTAAGGGATTATGATCAACTAGACTTGGTCTATATTGAAGATATGGAGGGCCTCACACCACCTTGGAGAAAGTATACTATGTTTCTTTCTTGCTCGAGGGTCTAACTATGGCTCACCATCATACTCAGCATGTAAAACTCCACATACAAAACATGTACTTGAGGGGTACATGGTGTGTAGAGGTCAGAATGACACCCAACATGCCATCATCCCATTATTGTGTACACCTTTTTTTCCTCTTGTACTATGTTCATGCTAGTGTATCGAGCCATGTATGAGTACCGGGTTGTGGCCATGCATCCCACCCGTGCCCGTGTACCTGGCCATGGCCGTGCCTATGTATCCTTAGAGATACACACCGAGCTTCCAGAACCAAGTCACACAATATGTGGTATGGACCACAGTATGTGTGATATTTTATTTCACATGTAAACCCTAGTGTCATAGTCAAGGAACCCACATGACGTGTGTTCTTTGGGGTACACACCATGTAACTTGGGATTTTCCAGAATCCTACTATTCCTTCATGTTTCTTCTAATTTTATTTCCACCACTATCAATTACACCAAGTAACTTGGATAATACCTCATCTAAGCCTCACCATATCTGGTATCTAGATTCTGTTCACCAATTTTTATCATAAAACCACCATTTTCACATCACCTTGCTGTCGTGGATCAAACCAAGAATACAAGAATCGCTAATCTAATTCAGATCCACCTCTGATCATCCACTATCATTATCACACCTTAATTAAACCCTCAATCAAGAACCAAACCTTTGGTGTCGATCTGTTGTACCAAAGAATGTTCACACAATGATTTAATAATAGTTATTCATTGAACTATTGGACATGGAAATACCAATGATGAATTTTGCAAAGAAACGAGGGAGAAATGAAAAAACCACAAATGAGGAATGAACCTTGGCCATTGTTCATGTTGGAATCAATTCATTGTTTATATAATGAATAAGTAGGATAAATTAATAAATATAAAATAATAGTTTTCTCCAAATATCAGGTAAATAAACACGTACCAGCAACATGATCGACCCACGAATAAATTTGTTAGTTGATTCGATTCAAATTCATCATGGGAAATAAAATAAAGAAATAAAACATAAAAAAACATCCTACCTAATGTTTGTATTTAAAACTAATGAATAATGGAACTTTATTGTCATCTTTTGTGATATCCATGAGTTTCATTGGCAAAAAACGATCCTTGATCTGTTATCGTTCTCTGAGCTCTCCTCCAATAGATCTCCTCTCAAATCCTAGGGTCATGATGCTAACCCTAGGGATTTTACATAACTATATATTTATAGAGTATATTTGTTCACTATGTTTAAACATAAAAAAAATAAAAAAATAAATAATTTTTTATTATTATTTGTTCCCGCGACAACACTTTCTCAAAACACCCGACGTTGACAAAGATTATGTTGCACCTAGGGTAAAACCCATGCTCCAATCTCAACGGTGGTCTCAAATTTACGATTCAAGAACCTGTTTGGAAGTTATCACACTATTCTAGGAAAATTATACATGCATTATATAATATATATATATATATATATATATATATAATATTTTATTATATCATTTCTGGGATCACCAGGCCTCAGAATCTCGTGCCATCTTAGCGCCTGGTTCTGAAAATATTCCAAAGTTTTATGAGGTAAAAATAGGAATTTTATATAATAGGATAATTATAACATCATATCTTAATGGAATCACCTAACTTGAAAATTAAAACATCATATCTTAATGGAATCACCTAACTGGATAATTCCAACATTAAATCTCAATGGAATCACATAACTGGATAATTACAACATCATATCTCAGGAGGATTAAACATTACCCAATGAATTTAAGGGTAGTATAAATATGGAAATAACTATAAAATTAATAGCATGTAAATGAATATACATGACATATAAGAACATCAAACATAAGATATAAACATAATAAAAACCCATGAAAATGAAATGGGTAACATAATCTTGTCTTCGGGCATAACCAAATGACATATCATAAAGATTCCCATGAAATAAGGGATTAAAAAAATTATTAGACATTCATAAATGAAATAATAAGAATATTTTATTAAAATTAAGTTTAATTCAAGTTAATACATAAAAAAAGAGTGGAGAATCATTTTTGGAAATGAACCTCTCAAACGGGGTTTTAAGAAAAAGGTAAAGAGTCTTTAAAGAACGGAAGATCATAATATCTCATTAAAACAAGAAATGAATACAAATTATTTTCCATGAAATAATGAGTGTTTTTAAAAACCATATAATATTAAAAAACAATAGATCGAGTGGTACATAAAAATAGATAATAATTAGACTAATTCCCTTCTATTGAGTTTACTTAAAATAAGGAATTAAGAAGGGAACCTAAAGAGCATGCATTATCCCAAAAAATGAAAGGTAAGGTGGGATAGGTATATATTCAAGGAAAAATATATATAATATATAATAAATAAATTATAATAGGATAAAGATAAAAGGAGAAAAAGAAAGATAACGTGTAACCTAAAAGTAACAAGGGTAGTTTGAAATATCCCTTACCTTGAACCCCGACACACTTCATAAGTTTTCTAAAATCCTTGATAATAAAAATATATTAATTAATTAATTTTTTAAGAATTAATTTTTTTAATTTTATTATTATCATTCATTTTAATTAATTTATTATCATGTCTCATTCATTTAATAAATTAGTATAATTCACTTTGATCATTTTGAGGTCGCTCGGTTCATAGTCTTCAAAACCATTGTTGTATAATTTTAATAATCAAAGTTTATATTAAAAAGGATCCATAAACTATATAATTTTCAAGGTATATGTTTTATAACATTATATAATTTATGGAGTTCAATATATTTTGAAATAATTAACATTTAAATAATCTTCTCTGATAAGTTTATTTTTTATGGTAAAAATGATTATGTTTGTTTACTTTTAATTTCGATGATATGATAGATTATTTACCAACAAGAATTATAAACATGAAATTAAAAGCATATTAATATTATATTCAATCATTAAATCAATTTTTTAATAATATAGATGAATTATTTTTTAAGAAAACATCATTGTTCACTTATGTAGCGTAAAACTATCACAATGAGTGATGTTTTTCAAATACTTTAAAAGTAGGAAAACAAAATAAATATTAGAGTTTTATATAAAAAATTATATAATAATAAAGATAATATTTTAAGGTTACTTTTAAATATTAATTTTATTAATGAAATGTGTTATATAATAATTGAAATGAAGAACCTTATTTTAAAAACCCACATTTCGTTGTAATAATAAATTATGAATTGGGTTTGATGAGAAGAAATTGGTAATATATTATTAATATGACTTAAAAAGAATGATAATATCATGAAAGTGAAATCATGTAAGTATATTAAATTTATGTTTCATGGGGTTTATAAAAAAATAATCTCATATAAAAACTGAAAATAGAGAATTAAGGAAATCGTTATTTCGTCATAGTAACGAGTTATGAAAAGGGTTTGATGAGAGGGAATTAGTAGAATCTCATTAAAAATAGATCAAATGGATGATAATTAAATGTATATATAAGGATATAATAATATGATTTTTTTTTTTAAATGAGATCATTATAAATGAATCTCAAAATAAAGTGGAAGGTTTGGGAATATGAACCTTTACCTTGCTCTTGAGTCCCCTCCTTTCAATTAACCTTAACGCCTTCAGTGGAGGGGTTTTTGTTATGACCAGAGGCTTAGGGATGTGGGTAAAGAGTTTTATAGTTATTAGGGTAGAGTTTGTGTGATATAAGTCTTAAAATGAGCGAAGAAATAAGGTGGTGAAGAGTTGTATTTATAAGGGGAAGAGGATGCTATTTTAGGAATATTAGAATAAAATATTATTTCATCACATAGTGAAACAAAATGGGAACCAATAGTGAGGGTATTATGATTTTATAGTAAAGGTTCCATTAAAATATTTATATAACTTTGGTTCATATCAATTTTTTTCATATATTCTATTAAAAAACATGCTACTTATACAGTACTTATACAATATTTTACTGTTTCACCTATATATTTTATCTTTTATGAAAGATAAGAAAACATTACCTCACCCATTTTGTGACATGTCAATTCCAAAAAATTATGTCCTTTTTAGATTTCAATTTATAAAATTTATAAATTTATCTTTTAAACAAAAAATTATATTATATGGAAAATCAATTTAATTGGAATAAAAATATTTCCATTATTATAATTAGTTACTTTTATGTCTGTTATAATATCTTAATGATTATATAATTTGTAATTAATTATTTTTACATGTAAAACATTTAAATTTTATAAAATTATTCATCTAATTAAGTATAATTTAACTTTTAAATACATAATCAAGAAAACGGTTTTAGTGTAACAAACATTATATACTATGATCAAAATTATATGTCAATAACAATTTTAATTTAAAAAAACAAAATTTTATACCCATTTTTCTATAATTTACACTATAAATAATAGAAGAAACATTATCAAATAAAAATAATAAATATTTCATAATGTTATTTTATTATAAAACGCACTACTTAACATTTCAAAAGGATATTTTTTATTAACAAAATATGTACATAAAATGTGATAAAAACCATGTAGAAATTAAATGAATTATAATGTAAGTTAAAATTCATGATAAATTATTATTTTAGTGAAAAAAAATATTTAAAATTTTATCATATGTTTTATATTAATTATTATATATAATTACATTCAATATGTTAGAACTTTGTGACTTTGAAAAAATGTGTCATACCATGTTAACCATTAGATAATATTGTCTTAATTACTTATGATGATATGAAAATAAAACTACAAATTAATGCAGTTGTAGAAACTATATATGCAAAAATAATATTGAATATAGTAAAATAGATTTTATAAATCCATTTTAATAAATAAAATTCCATTATACTTGAATTAATATTTTGAAGAAAAGCGTGGAAAGGAAAAAACTTAGGTGGTAAATATGTTCACAAATTTTTGGTCTATAATATTAAAAAGAAATAAATTAATTAAGAATTTACTTTTATGTTTTAAGAAAGAAAATTTATAAAAATATTCATCGGAAATCTGATATGTTACATTCTATCATCCTTAAATAAATCGCTTCCTCATAATTTTACTCATTGATAAACACTTACTAAACTCAAATGTTAACTTAAATGTTGTCTATAGTAAGGAACATTATAAATACCTATAAAAGGTTAATCTTATGTGGTTTTACTAGTTTTACTTAACCTAGTACTCCAGAGAAAATGGTTATTTATTTAAGGCTCTAAACCCAAATATTCAAAATATTGATTCCCAAATATAACTAAACTCTACTCTGATAACAATTGAGATACCTCAAACCCACACTTTCAGATATAGTTCTAAATATACAAAATTTTAATACATTACTTTGAATACAAAAAACTCCCAAGATCAAAAGTTTGATGTATCTGGGAACTAGGTACATATCCATTTAACCTCATGTTACAACACACATTTCTTCCACAATTATTATCCACACATACAAATATCCTATGTGTATCCCTTCATAAAAATTCCTAGGGAAATAGGGAAATAAAAGAAAGGGGTTAGCTCAAATTCTTGTTAATGGTAAACATAATAAATGACCATCTAATATCATAAGTGAGCATAAGATAAACATGTGGGTACGAGAACATAATCAAGGTACAAGAGCACATTATATTTAAATTATACTCAATAAAGCATCAATAATATGTCATGAATCATAACACAAGTAATTTGGAATAAATGAGTAGATATCATAGGATCATGGAATAATAATAATGTGGTAATAATATAAAAAATGACATCATAAGTATAATTCAAGGCTCACTACCTAGATCTTAATGGAATCAACTAACTGGATAATTCCAAAATAATATCATAATGGAATCACCTAAACAAATAATTATAACATCATATCTTCATATAATAACCTAATCATATAATTTTAACATCATATCTTAATGAAATCACTAAATCAAATAATTCAAATATCAAATGCTAATGGAATCACCTAACTAGATAATTCCAACATCATATTTATAGAGACTTAAACATTAACCAATGCATTAGAGGTGTATATAAATCTAGTACCACATTTGACATTAATAAAATGTACATGAATATTTGTACTAAATAAGAAAATCAAACATAAGTCCAAAACATAAGAAAAACCCATGAAAATGAAACGGGTCACATAATCTTGTCTTTAAGCATAACCAAATGACATATCATAAAGGTTCCCATGAAATAAGGGATAAAAAAATTATTTGATGTTAATAAATTAAATAGGAAGTATATTTCATGAAAATTAATTTCAATTTAATTTAATATATAAATTTTTTTGTATAAGTATGTTTGGAAATGAACCTCTGAAGCGGGTTTTTAAGAAAAGGGTAAAGATTCTTTAAAGAAGTAAAGAGAATAATATTTAATTAAACCTATTAATAAAACCAAATGGGGTTTCCATGAAATAATTATTGTTTTTATAAACCATATAAGGTTAAAAAAATTATGTTAAGTGTCACATTAAAATATATAAGAATTGGACTAGTTCCCTTTTATCGAGTTTACTTAAAAGAGGGAATTAAGAACGGAACTTGAAGAACACATATTATCCCAAAAAATGAAAGGTAAATTAGGATAGGTATATATTTAAGGAAAATATATATAAATATAGAATAAATACATATTAATAATATAAGTTAAAATTTCGAAAATGAACGAGAATGTGTAACCCAAAAGTAATGAGGGTGCTTCAGAAGATCCCTTACCTCAGATCCCATCACACTTAATAAGTTCTCTAACACCCTTGATACTAAAAGTATATTAGTTATTAAATTGATTAAATTTTTTTTATTATTCATTTTTTTATTATTCCATTTAATTTATTTATTATCATGTCTCATTCATTTAATAAATTAGTATAATTCATGTTGATTGTTTTGTGGACGCTCACTTCATAGTCTCCAAAGCTGTCATGGTATAAGTGTAATAGTAAAATTTCATGTTCTAAAGGATCCATACAATACATAAGTGTCAATTTATATGTTTCATAACATTATATAAATTATGGAGTTCAATATATTATGAAATAATTTCAATTTAAATAATCTTTCATGATAATCTTGTTTTTTTACGGTAAAAATTTCTATAGTTGTTAACTTTTAATTTTGATGATATGATAGAAAAAGTACCATTATAGAATCATAAAAATTAAATTATATTCATATTTATATTATATTAAATCATGAAATTAATTTTTAATAATATCCATGGATGAAAAAAGTTTAAGAAAACATTATAGTTCACTAGGTAACATAAAACTACTACAATGAATAATGTTTTTAAAAATAATTTAAAAGTAGGGAAAATAATAAATGTTAGAGTTTATAAAAAAATTATATTATAATAAATATACAATTTTAGTTTAACTTTAAATATCAACTTTTTTAATGAAATGTGTCATAGAAAAATTGAATAGAAAAGACTCCGTTTCTGAAAAACCCACATTCTGCGATAATAATGATCTATGAAATGGGTTTGATGAGAGGAAATTGGATATATATCATCAATAAGAGTTAAAAATAATTATAATAAAATTAAAATTAAATCATTTTAGTATATGAAATTTATTTTTCATGGTTTATAACAAAATAACCCCATATAATAAATCAAAAGAGAGAATTAAGGAAACCATTATTTCAATGTAGTAACAGGTTATAAAAAGGGTTAAATGAGATAGAATTAGTAGAATATCATTAATAGTGGATCAAATTTATGATAATAAAATGGATATATAAGGATTTAATAATATGAAATTAGTGTTAAAATGAGATCATGATAAATCAATCTCAAAATAAAGTGGAAGGTCAAGGAATATAAACCCTTACCTTACTTTTGAGTCACCTAATTTTGATTGATCTTAACACCTTCAATAGAGGGGTTTTTATGAAGAAAAAAGGCTTAGGGATGTGGGTAGAGAGTTGGGGAGATATTAGGGTATAGTTTGTGTAATATAAGGATTATAATGATTGATTAAATAGGGCGGTTAAGGGTGGTATTTATAAGGGTAGGAGACAAGTGTTTTAGGATAAAATATTAGAATAAAATATTATTTTATCACATGAAGACACAACAAGTGAACCGATAGTAAGGGTTTTTTGATTTTATAATAAAGGATCCATTAAAATATTCATATAAATTCTATAAACCTCAAAATTTATTTCATATATTCTATTACAAAATACTGTACTTATAAGGTATTAGACTATTTCACTTTTGTATTTTATTTTTTATTTAAAATATAAAAACATCACTCCAGCCATTTTTCGATGTGCTAATTCAAAAAATGATGTCATTTTTTATAAAATTATGGGTATGCTATAAGAACTGTTATATTTTATTTGTAAATTGTAATTCCCACTCCCTAATCATTTGTAAATTATTTTTACATGTAAAAGATTTACATTTTATGAAATCCTTCATTTAATTAAGTAAAATTTAACTTTTGAAAACATAATTGAGAAAATAGTTTTATTGTAACAAATATGATATAATATGATCAAAATTATATTAAAATGACCATTTTACTTTTCTAAAAATTACATTATCAAATATTTATAACCATTTTGTGATAATAATACACTATACATAATTAGAATCACATTCTCAAATAAAAATAATAATTAATAAATAATTTTATTTTATTATAAACATTTCAAAAGGATATTTTTGATTAAAAAAATTTGTACATAGAATGTGATAAAAACCATTTATAAATTAAATGAACTATAATATACATCAAAATACATGATAATGTATTATTTTAGTGTAAAAATGATATTTAACCATTCATCATATGTTTCACCTAAAATGTTATATGGAATTACTTTCAATACAGAAAAAATTTATGACTTTGAAAACATGTATCATACTATGTTAACTATTAGGTTATAATGACTTAATTACTTATGATGATATTAAAAGAAAACTAAAAATAAATATAGTTATAACACTATATATATAAAAATAATAATGAATATAACAAAATATATTTTATAAAACTATTTTAATAAATAAAATTTCATTATAATAGAATTAATATTTTGAAGAAAAAAATGCAAAGGGTAAAAACTTAGGTGATTAATATGTTCATAAATTCTTGGTTTACAATATTAAAAAGATGTAATTTCATTTAGAATTTACTTATATATTTTAATAAATAGAAATTATAAAAAAAATTCTTGGAAATATGAGTTGTTATAGAGTCCCCCAATGGAAGTAGCATATATGAAAATTAATGCATATTGGAATTTTTATATGGAAAAAATCCATGTGGAGCCGCCTGTGAGGTTCACCATCTGAGATCCACATGTGAAGTAATTCCTGGAAGAAACTTGAGCTAAAACACATTAAAGTAGATAGGGATCAAACCCTTAATAATATCCCAAATAACCTTATCCACTATGGTAAGAAATATTTATATATATATATATTGGAGTTGGTATCTTAGGACCAACTGTTTTTAACTTAATTACATTTATATTCTATGATTTTAATATTAATAACATATTATTACATGTTTTTAATTATTATGCATGACTTTAATGTAATAATGTCTTAGGATATATGCCGCATTGATAAGGTCATATAAATTTCCTTCTATGATGAAACCTTGAAGTGCTATGATGATATTCTTAAATATAGTTCTACGGTTAGATAATTTACTATGATAGGACACATAGTATGTATACTATCAGGTGAGAGTACTCATAAGTGGATGAGTCTTATTCTCATGAAGTTTAGAATTGGTAATCTCCAAGATGAGAGATTATGAGAGCATACCTGTCAGTAAGAATTCCACATGTTTTGGTGTCATTGGATATTCCTATTTGAGAGTGTGTGTAATGGTCCTTATACTTTAAGATTAACATTAATTCATGTCATAACTCATGCAATTAGATTTACTGACAAAAATTGAAACTATATATTGGTGAGAAGTAGGGTATGTTTGGTGAGTCATGAATTAAATGTTATTAATGGATAAGTCAATGAAGGATTTTTCCCTTCCATTATTATTGAAGCTTATATTTTGACCCTTTTATGGGAATAAAATCATCACATTAAATTCCATGGCCATGGTGCAACAACGTGTTTATTTTAGATATTCAAGGAAAGATGTATTGAGCACATAGGTTGATGAAACAAATGTGAAACATGCTAGATGAGATATTGAGACAAAGGGATTATATTACACAGTGATCATTCATATGTAGTTTTCATTATTATGATGTTAAGTTCCTTCACTTGGGTGCCTCGACCCATTTCTAGACATTAATCTTGGACTTTAGGAAAACCCACCTAATTATAATGAGAAATAATTCTAGAGGGACACACACTAATTGTTTCTGTTGATCCTAATTAAATTCTATTTGAATTTAATTAATAGAATAAATATTATTCTCCTGACTAATGAATATTTTTTATTCACATATTATCGATCATAAATATTTATTGATGAATAAAATATTTAATATACTTATTCGGGTGTTTAATGAATGCTAGAAGAGTTCGAATGAACCAAGATCATGTTCGGTAAAAAATATTAATTTAGAAGCTGGTTAAATGACATTTGTTATTGCACAAGTTAGCACACATGACATAAAATAATAATAATAATAATAATACTAATAATAATAATATTATAATGGGGTTTAATAAAGATTATTATACTATTTAAGGGATGAAATGAAGTTAAATAATATTTTAACCTAAAACCTAGCTCTATAAATAGATGGTTATGTCTATTGTGTAGGGTTAATCAAGATATAGAGATTTTTTGTGCACAATTTTTTTTATTTAATTCCTTTTTCTCTATTCTTCTTAAGAACGTGAAACACAAGAGATATTCCTTCAATATTTAAGGATGATTGATCAACATAATGACATAATATAATGGATTCACCACACTATCACCCAGAAATCAATTGGTATTGCTCGAAGATCAAAGGAGCATGTATAGATCACTGCTAGAGGGATTCTACCCTTGGATCCTCACAGTGAAAAAGAGTCAATCTGAGAAGGGTTTTTCATAAGATAAACATCATTAATGAAGAAAGTATCATAATATGAGGTAATTAATTTCTTCAGATCTAAATAAATTAATTATAAATTTAACAAAAATACCATCTATTTGGGTTTAATATGACTCTAAATTAAATGAAATTTTAATTTAACACCCACTAAAGGTGCTTATGGTGTGCCCAAAACTTTCAAGTGGTATCGGAGAGACCATGTTTTAAATTTATAATTATTTATTTTATTTTTGATCTTTATGTTCAATTGTGGTTGAATATTTCATTTCACATTATCCATTATTTAATTCGATTTTAATTAACATGCTTTGACATATTAATCATCTTAGTTCAGTGTTTTATTTTCTTAAAGGTCAAAGAATAGATGAATAATGACTGGAGATTCCATCAGGAAGTGCCATAATTTTTGGCTAATAAGACTAGGTTACATAGCGTGTTTCCAAAGTACACATCATATACCCAAGTACACTCTATCTAGACATACCATGGGATAAAAGTCATACCAAAACATAACTACATGTGGTGCATTTATTGCACACCATGTGTAGAATGAGCCAATTTGGAACACAAGTTGTTAGATTACATGGTGTAGCTGGCATACACTTCATGTAGTCTGCATGGGTTAGTAGTGAAATTCATGCAATCTGTGTGGTCATTATATAGGGTCAAACCACATGAGACTGAAAACCTAGAGTATTAATAATATACATGACATGTATGTGGGGTACACAACATGAAGTTCATAATTTACTACATTCGAAATTCATGTTGATCCATTCCATAGGTTATGAAGACACATGAAATAATGAATGCATGGTGTATATATAGTCTGTACATGTCATGTAGTCATGTTTGAAAAACACACCAAGTTCTTCGGCGGGTTGTGCAAACACACGACAAGAGTGGTACATGACATGTAGCTAGATTGTATACACCGTGTTGTTTGGCCAAGATACATGCCAAAGCCCCATACATGCAACCTGGGTACACATCAACCAAAACACACAATGTTTAACCCATAAGTACATAATGTGTAGTCTCCCAATAAAATTAAATAATTAAATTACATTAAATTGGTAATAGTAACATTAAAACCATATTGAATTGATTGAAAATTTAAGTGTTTGAAAATTTAATAAAGGTTTAAAATAATTTTAAATTCTCAGTTAATTTATTGTAATAAATATGTATTTATTAGTTTTGTCATTTATTTTTCATGAATTCCATAAATATGGGTATCTATAAATGAATTCTTATAGTCATTAAGATGAAAGTGAATTAATTAATTAATTAGTTAATTATTGAATGCATGTTTATAATAATAAAGAATGAATAGAAATGAATATTAACTGGTTTACTTTTACATATAAGTTGCACATATGATCATTAATGATATTGAACAAGGCCTATGTATGTGTTGGATGATTTAATTTAATTTATTACATGAGTTTTCAATTATTTAATATTAAATTAAATATGTTTTCCTGCATGTCATCCCTCCCTCCATTATTATGTGGAAACCTGTGTGTCCATGGTTATTTATATAATCCCCATTAACCAATCCTTTGGTTCCCCTAAAGTGGGTGTGATTTATAAATACATGTAATTAATGGAGTATCCCAAGGCACATGGAGGCAGTTCAAGATGGAACCATAATGATGAAAACTCAGGTGATACATAGGTGGATAGGTGGAATGCTACAACTCATGCCAAGACCGACACAAGGGGTTATTCCCCTAGGACATAGGTTGATTTATTGACCGATCAATAAATCAACCATTAGATAAGCTCATGATAGAGTCATTTATTTATTTCTATCTATGTATTATTTATTTTATGGATGCATGACCATGATCACATAAATAAATGAATTAATGAACAAAGACATAATTTAAATAAATGGATTACGAGTAAATGTTTTATCCTACATGGTTAATTAATTAAGTAAAATAAACTTAATATTAATAAGTTATGTAAAGGATAAAACAAGATAAAATTTATGAATAATAAAACAAAATCTCTCAACTAAATATTAAGTAAGACTTGACCTTCCATTACTTTATTAGGAATAAAAATCAATAGAACTAAGTGTTTGACCAACCCATGCTGGGACAATTACTTTTATAAGGGGAGTTATTATAAAGGTTTTGGGTTGAATTAACCATTTTACATCAATAGGGTTATCCATTTCTAGATTTGGTGTAATTTAGAAGCAATTTTTGAGGAAATAAAAGTCAATATTTCAGGATCGAAGAATCCACTAAACAGACCAAGGAGATGTAAGCCCATAATTGGAAAAGGCCTGCCCACCTAAATACCTTGAAATAACTTGACCAACCCTTATTGAGGTTATGTGAAGGGGAATATGGATCCTTTCAACTAGAATGTCCTAGAAACTTAACATTCTGAGTTTAATAGTGGGGGCTATTGGGAATTGATAAAATAGTGGTATATTTAATAAAATTAATTATTACCATTTCTTACATAATTTGTAATCAAGAAAAGTACCAATAATATAATCTTTTATAATTGTAGAAAAATGTAAAGTTTTTTATCCACACTATTACTATGGTCTATATTTTAGAAAGACCATCTTCCCATTGGAAGTAACTTCCAGGAGTGGTTAAGACACCTTCGAGTTGTGCTACGCCATGAACGAAAATTTTATGTGTTAAAATACTCAATGATTGACCTACCTACCAAAGAGGTGAGTGATGAAGAGTTTATTTTCTATGAATTTTTTTTAATGGTTTAGTATACATTTAATTTTTGATGCTATCATCTATTTATACTGCACTCATGAAGTCCCACAAAAAACATGGATTCTTATAGCATGATTGAGTATATCCATTGCCTATATTAGGAGAGAGAGAGATAAGAATAGTTTGAGATCTCCAATTCTCTTTTTCAGAGAAATATTAGAGATTTTTACCTAGTTATACCTCATGTAGTCAAGGTTATTAGATATATTGAGTGTCTATAGGCTATAGGGTTTAAACTCCCTAAATAAATGGGCACCAATCTCATTCTCGCATCACTCCCAAAGAGATTCTACAACTTTGTTGTAAATTTTAATATGAAAAACATTGATAATTATCTTCCAGATATGCTCACTATTCTTTTCCAAGTATATAGGGAGATAAATCATGAAAATATTTCTATCCTTATGGTAAAAAAATGTAAAGGCCAAGTGAAAATCCCCAATGATAAGGATTATTCACAATTCCCTTCCAAAAAGAGGAAAATCAAGGGACAAGCAAGGGAATATGATTCTGTTTGTTTCACATATGGAAATAAGAGACACTAGAAGAAAAACTACACCTATCCTAAGAAGTAAGGGGAAGATTCAAGTGAGTTTTTTATCGAGTTCAATTTATCTATTTCTATAAATTGGGTATTTGATATAGCTTTTGGTGCTCACATATGTATTTAAATACAAGAACTAAGTATATTTAGAAAGATTGAACATGGGGAGGTAGTTATACAAGCATCCAATGGAGCTAAACTTGATGCTCTAGCTATCGGTGACTACCACCTCACATTTACAACTAGAATGATCTTGGTTTTAAGAAAACTTTGTTATGTTCCATATGTTACCAAAAACATTATTTCTATATCTATGATAGATATATATGGATTTATTTTCAAATTTGGGAATAAATGTTTCCTATTTTATAAAGATAGTATTTTTATCATAAAGAATATTTAAATAATGGTTTTTATGTGTTGTATTACACAAAAAAAGTAATAGAAATCAATAATGAAATTACTTCACATGAATCACACCACACCAAACTTTGGAATCACCATCCAGGTCATGTAAATGAAAAGTGTTTGACTAAAATATACCAAGATGGATATTTAAATTATTTTGAACTAAAACCACTTGGTGTATGTCATGAATGTTTACAAGGAAAAATGACAAAATCCTAATTTAGTGGGAATGATGAAAGGGGAAAGGATATTATTGAATTAGTTCATACTGATGTGTGTAGACCATTTCCTATTGAAGAAAGGGGTGGGTCTTCATACTTCATAAATTTTAATGATGATTTCATTAGATATGGATATGTATACATTATGAGGGATAAGTTGGATTATATTGAAAAATTAAAAGAATACCATAATGAAGCTGAGAACTAGCTTGGTAATAAGAATAAGAAACTCCACTCAGACTGTGGTGGATAATATCTTAATCAAGACTTCATTGATTACTTACGGGAGTTTGAGATTATATCTAAACTCACTACTCCTTATACATTTTAGTGTAATGGTGTAAGTGAAAGGAGGAATCACACATTGTTAGACATGGTGAGATCAATTATGAGTCATGAATGTCTTCTATTATCCTTTTAGGGATACATAATACAAACAAATACACACATACTAAACCAATTACTAACTAAATTGACAAATGGAATTCCATATGAATTATTGAGTGGAATAAAATCCATGTTGTTGAATCTACATGTGTGGGGTAGAAAATAATTTGTTAAGGCCTCATCAGGTAACAAACTTGCACCCCGAGGCACAGAGTGTACCTTTATAGGATACCCTAAAGAAACAAGGGGATATTACCTATAATACCCATCAAACAAAAAGGTAATAGTGGAAAAACATGAAATATTACTCAAGAGGGAGTACATATCTAAAAGTGATAGCGATATAGAGATAAAATTTGATGAAGTTTAGGTTCAAGTTACACAAGAAGTTGGTAGAGGAACATGTTATACAAGGATATGTGGAAGAAGAAGCTATTCTAGAGACACAAGAACTATGTAGGAGTAAAAGAGAGGTTAAAAAACTAGAATGGTATGGTTTTATAGTCACTAAGGATGGTGACTCATTATTATATGATAATGATGATCCTATAACCTACAAGAAAGAAGTTATTGAAAAATATGTGTCCAAGTGGAAATAAGACATGAATTATTAAATGGATTCCATGTACCAAAACCAAGTCTAAATTTTGGTATATCCTCCAGCTGATGTAAATCCCATTGGTTATAAATGGGTATTCAAGAAGAAACTGTAAATGAATGGGAAATTCAATACCTATAAATCATTGCTAGTTGAAAAAGGGTTTAAACAGTGTCAAGGCATTGACTATGGCAAAACCTTTTCACCAATCACTATGCTGAAATCCAAAAAATTATATTCTCCATTGTGGAATTCCATGAATATGATATTTGGAAAATTGAATTCAAAATAGACTTCCTTAACAAGAACCTTCAGGAAGATGTCTATATGACACAACCTGAAGGGTTTGTGACTCCAAAGGATTCCAACAAGGTATGTAGTTGTAAAGATCCATTTATGGATTAAAGTAATCATCCAGGTCATGGATTTTTTTTTGATGAACCCATAATGAAACTTGATTTCATAATAAATGAATATGATCCATGTGTCTATAAACGATTTAGTGGGAGTGTGGTCATTCTCTTAATAGTATATGTTGATGACATATTACTCAATGGAAATGAAATACTAATCTTACAGTCTGTTAAATCCTATTTGAATAAAAGATTCTCCATGAAGTACTTAGGCAAGGTGACATACATTCTTGCGATCAATATCCCTCATGATATATCCAAGAGACTGATCAACCTAAGTAAAGGTACATATATTAATAAGATACTGAATAGATTTATTATGGAACAATCCAAGAGGGTATTATTTCTAGTGTCACATGACATTCATATTTATAGTAAAAATTTATATTTAGACACATGAAGAATAAAATAAAATGGAAATGATTCCATACACATAAGCTATTGTGCCAGTAATGTACGCTATGCTATGTACTAGGATAGATGTCTCCTATGCATTAAGTGTGGTAGGAAGATATCAAGATGAACTAGGTGAGCACCATTGGATGGAAATCAAGACTATCCTTAAGTACTCGAGGCATACCAATGACATGTTTCTGGTCTATAGAGGAGATAAGGAACTATTCATCATAGGATATGAATATTCTAGTTTCTAAATAGATCAAGATAACATGAAATCACAAAATAGATACATATTCACTTTGAATGGAGGTGTTGTGAGCTGGAAGAGCTCAAAGTAGGTTGTGGTCACAAATTCTATAGTAGAGTTTGAGTATATTATGGATTACAAGAAAGATAAATAATTAGTTTGGATATGAAAATTAATTCAAGAGATTGATGTGGTACCTAATAGTAAATATCCTATCATACTATATTGTGATAATACTATAATGGTGGATCTCGTAAAGAATCCAAGGTCACATCAGCGGATAAATCACATACTTTGAAAGTATCATCTCTTAAGGGATTTTCCCAGAGAGTTTTGGTTGTAGCGAGCAGTAATACCATGTAAGAAAACATTATAGACCACTTTACTAAATCCTTGACTCAAAAGAAACATGATTATCATTTGAGGTCTAGAGAACTGAAAGTTATTAATAGTTGGCTCTAGTCAAAGTGGGAGTTTGTCAGAGTTGGTGTTATAAGACCAATTGTTTGTAGATTGATTACATGTATATTGTATTATTTGAATATTAATAACATATTATAACATATTTTTCATTATGCTTCATGAATTTAATGTAATAATTTCCTAGGATATATGTCACATTGATAAGGTCATAACAGTTCCCCACCATGATGAGAACCGTGAAGTGCTATGATGATATTATTAAATATAGCTCTATGATTGGATAATTTACTATGATAGGACACATAATATATATAATTTCAAGTGTGAGAAATCATATGTAGATGAGACTTCTTCTCATGAAGTTTTCACTTGGTAATCTCTAAGATGGGAGATTATGAGAACAAACCCACCAATAATAATTCTGTATGTTTTGGTTTCATTAGATATTTCTCTCTATGAGCATGTGTAATGGTCATTAGACTTTTAGATTATCATTAATTCATGTCATGAATCACACGATTATATTTAATTATGAAAACCATCACGCTATATGTTGGTTGGAAGTAGGGTACATTGGGCATGTCATGAATGACATGTTATTAATAGATAAGTTGAGAAAGGATTTTCACTTCCATATTTATAGAAGATTATATCTCAGCCCTTTTATTGGAATAGAACCATCTCATTAAATTCCATTTCCATGGTGCAACTATGTGTTTATTTTAGATAGTAAAAGAAAGACATATCGAGCACATAGGTTGATGACACACATGTGCAACCTGCTTGATGAGATATTGATACAAAGGGATTATATTACGTAGTGAATGTTCGTATATGGTTTTAATAATTGGGATATTAATTCCTTTATCTTGGGTTCCTTGACCCATTAAAAGATAGTAATCTTGTACTTTAGGTGAACCTTCCTAATTCCAATGAGAAATAATCCTATAGGGTCATGCATTAAGTGTTTCCATTGTTCTCTATTAAATTATATTTTAATTTTATTAGTGGAATAAATATTATTCTCAAAACTTAGGGATAATTTTTATTCACATAATATCGATCGAAAATATTTCATATATTTATTTGGGTGTTCAAGAGGAGTTTGAACAGACCAAGACTATGTCCAATAACACATATTAATTTACAAGCTGGTTAAATAATATTTATTATTGCATAAGTTAGCACGCGTACCATAAAATAATAATAATATTATTATCATTATTGGAATGGGGTTTAATAAATATTATTATATTATTTAATTTTTGAAATAAAATTATATAATATTTTATCCTAAACCTTAGCTCTATAAATAAATGGTTATGTCTATTGTGTAGGGTTAATCGAGATATAGATATTTTTTGCACACAAAAAATCCTCTCTCAAATTTCTTTCTCCCTCTCCCTCCTGAGAATGAGAAAGATAAGATATATTTCTTCAATATTGAAGGATGAGTGATCAACACAAACAATACAAGAAAATTGATTCACCGTGCTATCACCTAGAAATAAATTGGCATTGCTTGGAGATCAAAGGAGCACGTGTGGATCACTACTAGATGGATTAAACCCCTGGATCCTCATAGAACAATGAAGGTAATCTGAGAAGGGTTTCTTGGAATATCAACATCATCAATGAAGAAATTATCCCCAACTGAGGTAATTAGTTTATTCATAAATAAATAAATTAATTATAAATTTAACATGAAATATCCTCTATTGGGTTTTCGAGAAACTCTAAATTAAAAGAAATTTTAATTTAACAACCACCAAAGTCACTTACACTGTGACCAAAACCTTCAATATATAGTTTATTAAGATCCATAATAGGGAAAAAAGTTTATAATTTAATGAATATCATATATGTTAGGTCAAGTTCAGTAATTTATTATTTTAATAATCACAAATCATGTTTATTATACGTTTATCTTGTGTTTCTTCTTGTTCATGTAATATCAAAGGTATTTTTAATTTCTCAAAATAAATAATAAATTGAAACAATGTATTAGAAGTGAATACTTTATGGATTTGAGACTTGGGAAATTCATGGTTATGTATTAACATAAATAACCATATAAAAAGATGTAAGAAATTATATAGAAGAAATATGTGATGATGTTGAATAAATCTATTGTCCATGAAGGAATTTTTCAAAATTTATAAAGAGAAATTAATAGAAACTTTTATATGAATTTATCATGAGTGTCTCCAAGACTTTGAAAATTCTTGATGTAATCTAGAAACTGTTTCCCATGGAAAAAAGGGGAAAACTACCAGGAATTACAAATCAAGCTCTCATGCATCACATTTCAAGTGACCATGAATATTTTCATGAATTTATCAAATATTCCACTTAGTTAAGTAATCACGATCAAGGGACCAAGCAACTGTGTGGTATACCTTAAGTAACTGTGAAGATAAAGTGCACCTATCAAGTCTAATATTCCAAAGGAAGTTAATTGATTGGATCCAATGATCATTTACACACAATTTGATAGAATTTAATATTACGATATGAATATATGACCCTATTACCTACTTTGATAGACTGAGGATTAATTTCATAAATATTATTCAATGAATATTTTATAAAATAAAATTTAAGAAGGGCACCAACATATAAAATATGTTTGATATATTGTAATGATCAAGAGAATTAAACCTTCATATTTATTTATTTTATTAAAAACACACACAAGAATATCTAAGTTACTTTAATAAAACTTACTAACTAAAAATATCAATGATAATACTAAAGAATAAATAAAATCAATCTCATTAACCCCTACTTCAAGAAAGTATAGGGTTACAATAAGATTTCTTATTCTATTACTCTTTGTATCTCTTAATTTATATTTTTGAGAGTTTTATATTCTGTATTTATATATAATTTTATGAATATATAATTGTTTTGTAGTGAATAATGTCTATAATCTTACTTGACATCTTATAAACCTTGGATTATTCCTATGAATGACTATAATAGATGTTTTGGTTGCAGAACCTTGTAGCTTTGCTACTATTGTATACCAAACCTAGGTTGTGAACTAACTAATTGAGTGTAAAAAATATTTTATTAATTAGAGATTTCTTGATAGAGAAATCCATTAAGTTTAGGGGATTAAGGAATATCTTAGTCCTGGACCTCTTGTTTATATTTCCATTGTTATTTTTTATCTTATCATTTTCTTGTTGTACAATTTGTTTCACTACAACTGATACAAAACATATTTATCCCTGATTTAAAACATTTATTATTTTATAAATAATATAACAGTATGAAAACTAGTATCTATAAGTGTTTAATGTTTTATTTTTGTAACTAAAAGTATTTCAAAGGTTATGGTATTCTTAAATATATTTGATTGAGTTTTGATAAGTTTTTTAGAATTATTTAGAAAATATAAAATATTATTTATACATTGTTTTTATTAGTTAATGTGTGTTTGAATTGATGTTTTTTAAAATATTTTTAAGTTTTAACCTTGATAGTTTTTTTAAGAAAACTCAATTCACCCCTTTGATCTATACCATGGGACAACATTTGGTATCATATATCTCAACCTATTAAATGTTTAATTACTCTTTAAACTTGATAAATCCTTGAAAGGGGAAGGTATTTATTAGTAATACGGAATATTCTATACAATAAGGTCATGAAACCAATGAACCTTCTTACTTTAATGTAACCAATTATATCCAATGAAAAATCAAAATAAATATCTATTCAGAAAGTAGAGGCTTTGATATTTTGGGTAGCATTGAAGATGAGTATAAAAAATCCAATATTCCTATAAAGGATTAGAGTGATTTTATTAAGGATTATTAATTTGATAATCATAGAGCTATGAATTCCATTATTTTTTCTTTAAGTTAAGATGAATTCAATGGGATATATTCATGTTTTACTATCTATAAGATGTTGGATACTTTATTTATTTCCCATGAAGGGATAGATTATGAGAAAGAAATGAATTAGAATACTTATATTACTAGGTTGAAACATTTGTTATGATATTTGATGAGTATATATCTGAAATGTATTACAATTTAAATAAGATAATTAATAAAAAAAATTACTTAGACAAATGATGACTCAAAATCATAAAATTATAAGGATTTTGATGTGTCTATATGAAAGAAACACAAGTTCCACCATTTCTATAAGGCGCTATCAACATAGACACATTGAATTTTAATCACTTGATTAAAAATTATATGATGTTTAAAGATGAAATAATATTAAATAATTAAGATAGAGATGAACCCACAAATAATTCAATTTATTTAAAATATTATGAAGTGCCCAATAATATGTGTAGTCATATGGGGGGGGGGGTTAAATCAGTGTGACCCATTTTATCAAATTCTTTTGCACTTAAAATTTTACCCTTTTAAAGTACCATATAAAAATTCAAACTTGTGTTACTTGTTAAGATATAAATATAACTTCTTATTTTTTACCTAACACATAATACCACATGAAATGTATAAAGTAAAGTAAAGAGAAGAACATAATATTTTTAAAATGTTCACCCATGGTGTGGGTGACAATGTCCTTATTATGTTTAGGTCAAGTATGATACATAAATTTCCACTAATATTTAAAGTGGTATAATAGGGTAGGTATCATCCTATACCCAAGGGTAGGTATCATCCATTACCCCAAAGGATCTCTCCCAAAAATTCTATTATAATATCTCGATTGTGTTTTTATACTAGATCCCACCAATTTACAACAATTCCTCCCACTACTAAACAAGATCACCAAACTTCTCCCGAATGTCACTACATAAAGTGATCTAATCTTGTTACTTAACCATAGTCTTTGAAAGTCTTAAGATAGTATATTAATATAAATGAAAATCAATCTATAAAAATAACCAAGAAACTTGATCTTACACATAATTTGAATCACTCATATTCCTTAACACTCAAGCCCCCATTTATCTTCAAAACCAATAGCTCCTCAATATAAAATTCTCAATACAACAGATGAACAATAATAATGATTATCAGTATCTCCCTCAATTATTATTATTATTCTTTCTTCCTTCTCTATCTTATGTGATCTAAAAGTATTGTAGGGAAATACTTGGTTCCTACTTCTCCTCCTCCTCCTATTTTGCTTTAATTCACTAAATCATATTCTTCAAAATCTCACCGACTTCTTTATTTGATATATAGAGAGACATTCTTCTGATAAAATATAGAATCAAGTTATACTCTTCCACTTTTCTCTATCTCTTTATATATATATATTTTATTCTAGAATCATAATAATATATTTTGAATATTTTAATATTAAAAAATCCTTGATCATTAACACCATGATCCATATCTCATTAACTTCTCAACAAAACCATGTAGGTATACACCCCATGTTATACAAATATTCTCCGTCTTTTTAATAAATTGTATCCCCTAATATTACAATAATACCCTTCTTATCATTAAAATTGGTCAATAATATTCCTCATTAAATCCAATTCAATTATATCTTAATATAATTATTCCAAAAGTCTCAGAATAATTATGTCTCAAAACTTTTACAAAATCTTCAACCAATCAATCTGTATATCTACATGATAATATGTGGTACTACTATTGTGACATAGCTTCTCATATCATGGCATGATAGTATCCCAAATTCTAGAATAGCCATCAACTTTTATTTTATTATAATCAGATTGATTCATGATGTTACCTTATTATTTATAGCATAAAGATCACTTTCTTATAACTTTATTTGAATCACAATCCCCCTTTAAATAATTGTGTTTTATATTTGATGAAATAAACATTTCAACATCATCTAGTTTAACATCCAGAAATAACATCTAGAAAATTTCAACTTTAAATTTCACTAACTGAAAAAAATTATGCACTATAAAAAACTTACGCATCATAGAGTGAGTCTGAGACTCGTGTAGGTTTTTTTTCCTTTGAAAATTTTCCCTTAACATGTAACTTTTATATAAGATTTTATAATCCTAACACATTGTGTAAAGTTTTTACCTTAGATGCTTGATTTTGAAAAAAATTATCTAATCATCCAAACATATTATGTGTTTTTTAAGTTTCTTAAATTAACCACATTTCCCCATGATATTTAGAAAAATATATTATACATGTATCTATACTTTTTATGCAGCGGTGTAAGGGTTTTCCTTTTGAAATATATGTATCTGACCTCCCAATAGAAAAAATTACACAATATAAAAAATGTTACATATTCATTTACATTGAAAATTATCTATGTATAACTAAGAGAAAAATATTACACATATTCTAGAAAGAATATTATATATAAAAGGAATCTCTATACTTTGAAAATTTTCTACTAAATCTAGAGACTATCTTATGTATATGAGGATCTCCCAATACTTTTCTAATTTTTTATCCCGAGAAAAACAAAATATATTATGCATGATCCATGCCTTTACTAAATTATATCCTCAAACATAGGATAATAGAACATTAAATTTATCTCAGGACATCCCCAGTCATTTCTGAAATATGTCAAACTAATTTAATGACTATAAAATATCAGAATGTTTTCAAACCTTTTCACTATAGTTTCAAATACTTTCAGGAAATGAACACTCAAATTTGAGTATTTAAATTAAATATTCGAATTAACTCAATAACTGTAGCTATAAAAATCATATCTTATTCAGTCCATCATATAACATATATTTTCAATAAACTAAAACATCCATTATTTATGATAATCCATGGATAGATTCTCAATATTTCTGTCAACATTACTCTTTAACCCTGAAAATCTATTCTATAAACAATTAAAACCAACTTCTCTCAACTCTTTTAGTATCCAAATTACCCTAATTCACTCAAACTTCATAATCATGTTGAATTTTAGATATTTCTTCCCTCATACATCTACACTTGTATTTAATTATTTACAAACCATCTCAATAATCATCACATATACATGCTGCTATCTTGAATTTTTTATAGGGGAATTCCAAGTAGCACAAAAACCCTTTACCACTGTCAAAGGTAGAATATCATATTCCTTTACCACCATATTAAAGAATCCTCATGATATAGTGTCAGGGAGTATCTCAATCTCCACCTTCATTAATTGGGATCTTACTCCATCACATAATTTCATCAAACATTAACTTTAATTCACATAAACATATGGTCATAAAATAAAATATAAACTTTATAAATATATTTAGGTTCTTCACCCCCTTTGTATTTGTTTTCAATACCCAATTAAATTAAAAACTCAATGTTATTATTATTTCCCTTATTAATAATAAATTCAAATGTGTAAAAGTAATGGAAAATCATGTACATCTATTTAACTTCCTCCTTCCCCCTTTATGTTTTCATCTTCTCTCCTTTATTCTCCCAAATTCTTGAGTGATAAAGTATAATTATCTTAAGAGAAGGGTTAAATCACATTTTAATTAGCAATGATCCATAAATTAATCAAATCTAAGTTTACATGAGCTAATTTAGTGTAGAAAACAAGATTTATTTACCTAGACATCAAAGTTGTCCATAAACTATCCAACATATGATACCAACACAAATTTCTTTATTTAGAGGATTATAAAATAGATTTCAAAGGAAATATTATCACCCAAAATCAACTCAAAAAACACATAAAAAACTTTAATGTGAAAGAATCTCACTCCCAACTTTTTCTTAATTTTTAGTTTGACATACACCTCCTTAAAAATCACATTTGATTCAACTTAAAATAGGATAAGAAAGTGATTGTCATACCTCAACTTCAAATTTTTATGAGAATTGTCTTGAATTATAGACTCACATAAATTAATCACATATGGAAGATTAATCATCTTGTTTTATCCCACTCAAGGGATGCACTCCACCATTATTCATCATGGTTGATAATCTTTAGAATGAACTCCAAAAATATTCTTTGAGATACCAATTTGAAATGTTTTAAGAAGCCAATAGTTAAAAAATACATGATGATTGATTCTTTATGATTTATAGTTACCAAAATATTCTAATTCTACCTTTTTATATATAACCTTAAATTCTATGCATAAAGAATATAAAAAAATTGTGAATAAGGGGGGTTAATCCAATTAATTTTAATTAGAGTAAAAATGATGATATTTTCTTCACAAACCAGAAATTCTTCTCTTTGTAGCTCCAAATTCATGTGAAATCTTCATTATAATTGCCATTAAGAATTTCTAGGATTTAATATTTATAGTAATAATGGATTTATTGCTTTATTTAGGTTTCTTCTGATGTGTAATTGGATTTTTTTACTTCATCTAGAAATGCACACTCTCTTTTTGATAGCTCTTACTTCTTATCCAAATACAACTAGGTTGGACAAATAGTCAAGCATTTCTATGAATTCCTAGACCTGGATGCCACTTAACGGGTGCCCCGAGACCAGTGGGCCACATGGCCTCAAGCGAATCTCCCCAAATGATAGAGGCTTCCGACTAGCAGTGAGGGCCTAGGGTGTGTTTGTGGGGAAACTATGCCCTCATTAGAAGAGTGTAGCATAATGGAAGGATATAAATAGTAGTAAAAAACAGAATAAATATTAATAAACAATGGAAGCACACTGATACAATGGATAAACAAGAATAAAAATAAAGGTATCAATTAGAAAAATAACTATGTAATGTCATGTTAATAGAAAACTAGAAAACATAGATACAAGAAAATAGGCATATCATGTTCCCCAAAGTGAAAGAAAACAAAGACTAATGCAAGCATCTAGAGATACAACTCAGTCATCTTCTATCAAGATCCATCCTATCAGCATGCAATCAAGTGTTCGAAGCTGTATTCTTTCCTTTTTCAACACCTGCAGTCATGTAATCTACTTTGGGTAACAAACGGTGCCCATAGAGGGTGTGATATAAATCTCAGTGGGCTACCACCAATGGTGTCTATAAACTCTAACCTATGTAATGGAATATAGTAGTGTACAATCATACATATATAAAGTAAATAAAGTAGTACAATATAACTAAATACTCAAGTACTTGCTTCAGTCCTCAGCTGGTGTCTAAACATGTAACCAGTTAATTAATTAATTAATTACCATTTAATGTTAATAGGTCACATGAGGCATAGCTAGCATTGACATCACCTCATGATAGTATAAGTAGTGAAGGTCCCAATACATAATAAGGCAACCTGAAAATGATATCCAGTGAGGGAGTTCCAGGGTAATGAATAAGGTAATGTAGAGATCACGAAACACTAACTCAGTAGTATCGGAGTCTAGATAAAGGGGTAAGAGTGTAATCCAAGGAGCATAATACAAGTCATTCCACAATAAGGTGATTATCGAGTCCAAGGTAGTCGACCAAGGTAAAATGGGGATAAGTAAGGATAGGGCCTTATGGGATTTCACCATGTCACCTACTATTCAATGCTGGAACCAAGGAGTGTATCCAAGGTATCATGTAATAATGTAAAGGGTCCTATGGTAGTATACCAGGAATCCAAGGAAGAAACAAGAACCAAAGTCTAAGTGGGTGTCAACCTAAGAAAACCACATCCTTGGATCAAAATGGGGTTCCCAAGTCCCAAAGTATTCTCCTCTCATAATCCAAGACAATATTGAGTCAGTCCATTCCTATTTGATATTGTAATTATATAATCATTCATTGGGTTCAATACTTGTCTTCCATTAGTGTGTATAGGTCAAGTATCAATGCAACCATTTAATCAAGTCTTTATTAACCATTAAGGAATATTAAATTATTGAGGTTCACTCTTCTACCTTCCATCAATATAGAAAGGGGTGATACAGAAATGTAACCTTTATTTAATATCTTTTGATAAGTCCAAGTTATATATTTAGTATACTTTCCATTTCATGTTTTGCATTTAATAATCAATTTGAATCACTTACCTTAGGCAGCTCAAGTGGTGAGAATACATGGTACATGCCATTATGAAATTATCATTGAAAAAATCCATTTATTATAGAAGTCTCACCTTTAGGAAGGTCAAGTGAAGTTACACCCGAACGATGGCTCAAACATGCCAAAACACTAAAACCAAAATATGGAATAACCTTCAACATGGGGTGGATTGAGTTGTGGGTGTAACTACTAACAACTAATCACATATTTTGAAAGATCATAACTATATGATTCTAATAAGTATAATAATGGCATGTAAATTTTAGAAACAGTTCTTGATGAAATAGGAAGGCCCCACACGAATATTCCAAAAATCAACGAACTTTAGGGATGAGTTATAAACCACCCACATTAGGGTTGTATGACTCTCCTACTCTGGGATTGACCCTTGATTTTCTTTAGATCGGAGTAGATCTAAGAAAAATTGAAAAATGATTACATGATGATATCCAGGTCAAGAGAAAGAGAGAATAAGAATGGCTAAAAAGGAATCGAGTACTTATCGTTGCACATCCAACGTGGTGAACGAAAGCTCGATCAGATGTCAGATGAATGAGATCTCTTTTTCCCTATCTCTGGCCTTCAAAAAGCTCCAAAATGATATGAAAAGGGATTAATCCCGTTGGTTTTTTGATTAGAGAAGAAGAGGGGTGTAAATAGATCATTAAGGGAATTTTGGACATTTTACCCAAAATTTTAGCATGCACACGGCTTGTCAAACCATGTGCAAACCGTGCGAGATGGTTCTACCTAGAAAAACATCCTCTACACGGTTTGATCAAACCATGCGCCAACCATGCACAAGTAACTAGGAAAAAGGGGCGTTCGCACGGTTAGGCCACATGACCATGTGCTAACCATGTGAGGTGAATCTGTCTGGAAAAATACAATCTGCACAGTTTTCCAAACCATGTAAAATTCCTGCACGGTTTACTCTAAACCATTCACCAAGCCTGGTTTTCCCAAAATAATGGGTTATGGGCTCCAAAAAATGCCTAGAAATCCTCAGAACCTTTACTAACTCATTAGGAATCTATATTAGGTCCAAAATAAATATTTAGACAAAAAATTAAAGGATCTATACTTAAGAGAAAAACTGGGTTCTTACAGTCTTCCCCCATTAAAATAACTCACCCCTCGAGTTCTCCTACCAAGGGTAAAGAAACACTGTCTAAGAAAAAATCTGTCCATTGGGCATGTACGTCACCTTCCCTCTACCATTTCTCATCCTATACTTGGCCGTGCTACCATAGAAACCATATGAGAGTAGAAGACTTGACTTAGAGTGTTTTTGTGCTTCAGTCAATAATGCGCACTGGATACTCCTCAAAGGTAGCATCGAAATCTAACTCAACTTAATTGGGATCAAAATTATGCAACGGGTCGGCATGATATTGGCAAAGATGTGAGACATGAAAGACGTCATGCATGGAACAATACCTCTGAGGTAGTAGTAACCGATAAGCTATCAGCCCGACTCTCACTAGGATCTCGAATGACCCAACATAATGGGGAGACAAATTTCCCTACTTTTGTAATCATCTATGACCTAGCCTAAGCGATACCTGAAGAAAAAAAATGATCCCCAACCTCAAAATAAAAACATCATTGATGGCGATAAACATAAGATTTATATATAGATTGAGCAGTAGTCATACACTTTCTAATTAGCTGAACCTGTTATAAAGTATCCAAAATGAGAGGAAGACCTAGTAGGGATGCCTCACCTACCTCTAGCTAGCATAAGGTTGAACGACATGTCCTACCATATAAGGCTTCAAAAGGATCCATCTGAATCGTCGCCTAAAAACTATTATTATAAGAGAAATCAATAAGAGAGATATGCTTCTCCCAAGAACCATTAAAATCAAGGACAAATGCTCTAAGAATATCCTCTAGAACCGGTATTGTCTATTCCAATTGTCCATCGGTCTGAGGGTGAAAATATGTGCTTAGAAGCACCTGAGTTCCCATAGATTTCTGCAAACCTTGCCAGAATTGTGGAGTGAAATGAGCATCCCTATCTAAAACTATAGTACGTGGAACCCCTTGTAGCCATACGATCTCACAAACATATAGTATTCCCAGCTCAACAACTGAGAAAGTCTCTCAAATAGTAATTAAGTGGGATGATTTCTTTAGTCGGTCAACGACTACCCAGTTAACATCACTACTCCTCGGTGGCCTAGGTAAGCTGATTACGAAATCTATAGCAACATCTTCCCATTTCCATTATGGGACTAGAAGCAATTGTAGCAAGCTTGAAGGTCTTTGGTGCTCCTCCTTCACCTTATAATAGGTGGAACACATAGTGATGAAGCCTATAATCTGACATTTCATTCCAGGCCACCAATACTAGCATCGCATATCTCGATACATCTTTGAGATACCTTAATGAACTTCCCACTGAGAAGCATGGGACTCCTTCATCAACTCCTCTATCATGTATGTGGGAACCCAGACACATACACTTACATGTAGGATGTCATCTCTGTCCACATACCAATCTAGATATGGGTTATCTCCTACTATACTCTCATGGAGAACCAAACCTTCAAGATCTAAAAACTGCCTACTGTTCACCTTCCCAAGGTGGGAAGAGGTAACTATTAAGTCTAAGAGGCAATACTTCTCATGACTATCATGAAACTCTATATGAAGTTCAAAAAATAATGCTATTAACTTCCATTCATCACTATATTCCTATACGACTTGCATTTGAGTTTTCTGATTTAGTGCATCAATGACCACATTTCCCTTTCCAGGTGTATAGGCAAGCTCAAAATCAAATTATTGTAGATATTCAACCCATATCCACTGTCCGAGGTTCAATTATCACTAAGAAAAGATATATTTGAGGATCTTGTGGTCCGTATACACAAAAAATCACTCACCTAACAGATAATGTCTCTAGTAATGTAAGGCATAGACAACTGTTATTAACTCAAGGTTGTGCGTCGGGTAATTTATATTGTGAGGCCTCAACTACTGAGATCCGTATGCAATGAATTTGTCTTCCTGCATCATTAATTCTCCTAGGACAATTCCTGATGCATCATAGAAGATGGTATAAACTATACCCAACTCAGAAAGAATTAGAATAGGTGCTGATACAAGACTCCCTTTCAGTTATTGAAAGGATTTATCACATGCTTATGACCATGTGAACTTGACGCCCTTCTTTCTAAGACCAATAATAGGTGAATCAAGACATGAGAAGTATTGCATGAAATGCCTGTAATATTAATCCATCCCCAAGAAACTCCTTATATCAAACACGTTCTTTGGAATCTCCCAGGAAAATATATCACTAACCTTTACAGGGTCAACAAATACTCTTGATTCGGAAATAATATGACCCAAGAAGTGGACCTTATCGATCTAGAAGTGGAACTTAGAAAGCTTGGCATAAAGATGATTCTCTCTCAGTGTACTCAGAATGATCTCAAGATATTTGGCATGGTTGCTATGAGTATGAGAATACACCAAGATATTGTCCACAAAGACCATGAAAAAAGAGTCCAAATAGGGGTGGAAAACCCTATTCATCAAAGCCATGAAAATAGAAGGCACGTTTGTAAGACCGAACGACATAACAAGGTACTTATACAGACCATACCTACTACGGAAAATTGTATGAGGTATGTATGATGGTCTGACTTAAACCTGATGATAACCTGATCTTAGTTTGATCTTAGAGAATACCTTTGCTCTTCAGAGCTGGTGAAAAATATCATCTATTCGGGGAAGTGGATATCATTTCTTGATCTTCAGCTGGTTCAACCTTCTGTAATCCATGCATAAACAAAGAGTTACATCTGCGTTCTTAGAGAAAAGTATAGGTGAACCCTAAGAGGATGTACTAGGCCATATAAAACCTTTGGCCTCATGATCTTCTAACTCCCTACTGGGTTCCTTGAGTTTAGTAGGTTCCATCCTGTAAGGAGGAATGGACACTAGAGCTACTCATAGAACAAGATCGATTGTAAACTCTACCTCTCTCTTAGGAGGTAATCCAGAAAATTCATCGAGAAAGAATTCCTTGAAATGATCCACTACTGGAGGGAAATCAGCTTGATGTAAACCCTAAAGAGATTTTCAATCTAGGTGGTCAATCCACATATCCCATGATGCTCTGGTCCTGATCTACCATCCAAGACATCCCACTCAACCTTACACAGACAACTACTACCCTCTGGTGAGGTAAACGATACCCTATGATGATAGCAGTCTACAAAAGCATGATAGTGAACCAATTATTCCATCTTGATAATGACATCAAAGCCTGTCATCTCGAGAATAAAAAGGTTCCATAATAAAGGGTAACTTCCTACCTTAAGGGGACAGTCCCTACACTGGTGTATTACCTCTGTTCGTACCCCTAATGGAGTATCTATGGTTATTATACTGTAGAGACCCGAAGCTTAACATACATTGACATTACATTACATTTGCGGAATACTTAGTACATAACAAAAACACACACACAAGGATCGTAATAGTTTAGTGTCTTTGGAAACTCGGAATATGATCTTCTAATCCTGGTGAAAGATCTTCAACATATCCCATAAAGATCTTCCTTTTTTTATACCTAAAACCTTTCTTTATATCCTGGGGAAAAGAAAACATAAAAGGGTGAGCTCAAATGCTCAGTAAGGGTAAACAAAAGAAATATAAATCACATCATATACATAAGAACATAACTTTTGGAAATCTTAACCTGTAAAAGAGATCATAATTTCATAACATGGGATAAATCATGGCAGTGAAATGTAATCACAATAATCATAACTTAAAACATGAAACTTTTTGGCATACACACATAATCATAGAGAATCATTTCTTGTTAGTCAAGACTCATTTCCAAGACTATCTTAGTGGACAAAGTCCCTTTCTGAACCGAGTCACCCTCGTTCCAGTCCTGTTTCACTGAACCGGTATAACCTACCATTCCAACCATGTCTATCTCATGAGATATAAAATCTTTTCCCAATGCATTGGAGGGAGATATAGGTCCCACCCATCTCATAATGATACCATTCTTTTGTGTGCCACAAAATCATAAACCATACATCATAGCGTAACCCATGTAATAAAAATGGGATTCTTAAACAACATGACATCATAAAAAAATTCATATAAGATAAAGGAATTCATAAAAATATTTCCATCACAACATAATCAAATCCATGTAATAATAGGGATAAAAACAGAACCCTTTTATTATCTTATATGGAAAATAATTTTGATAAAATACTTGAACTCCATTCTTGAGGAAAATATCCTTTCTACTTCAATTTTTTTTTCCTTTCATAACATGTCATACGACTTTAAAATAAAAGAAGTTGATTAAAAATAAACTTGAAAACTTGTAAAGGAAGCTTCTTGGAAATAATGTTTTAAAAATCCATTCATGCCGTATAAGTTAAAAAAAACATTCTTTGTACTTTTGTCGGAAAAGTCAAAAAGTACCTCGTACGAAAAACGACAAAAGATTCCTTTCTTATCTTTTACTAAAATTCATCGAAGGGTAAAATTGGATTTAAACAATTGTAGGTGGATGGAAATAAAATTACATATTGAGGAAACATGGATGTGGATGATAAAATACACCCCAGTAAATGCCAAAGTAAAAACAATCTCGGATAAAAATGAGATTGTGATATTTTCCATTACCTTAGGTCCGACTTGCTTTGTACGTGTCCGAACCTCCTGTATAATGATTTAAATCATGTTATTGACTTATTCCAGAATCATATTCATTGTTATTATATCATATATGGTCCACTTATGACTTTATATTACCCGTTCTTTTGTAAATTCATGTTAAAGAAGCGTTTTGGGTAAAATCATTTCATTTATTGTAGGTGTTTGGACTTGTTGTTCTTGACATTATTATTACTTATATCATGATTTACTTACTTCCAGAATATAAAGTATGATTTATATATCATATATATTCAGTATATATATATATAATAGATAGATAAATGAAATGAAACACACCGTTCATGGAGACGGTAGTCCGTACGTACGCATGAACGCTGCTTTCCTTTCCTTATTGTCTTGAATGGAAGTAAGTAGATGACATATATATATATACATAAATCCAGTAGATTTACCATGTCATATATTCCATTATTATTCATTATATATACTTTATAATCATTCTGGAATGGTTAACATGGATAATGAATCTCATCGCGTCGTGGAGACGGTAGTCCGTACGTACGCACGAGCGATGATATCGTTCCCATGGTCGTGGAATTGTGTTGAAGTGTATTTATACTATTTCAGTATCAATATCACTTTATAATAATCATATATATTTACTCATTACACCATTATACCCATCCAATTAAGGTGGTGGTGGAAAATAGATTACACCACGGTGTGGAGACGGTATTCCGTACGTACGCACGCGCGGTGATTTCCTTTTTCCGTAGGATGGATAGAAGGTTAATTAGAGTTGTTTAATATTTATAATAACATATCAGTATATAATAAATACTGATGTTATTACTTTATCATGAAACAACTAAAGAAGAAGAAGTTGAAGAAGAAATAAATTGAAAAAGATCGGTAATGTATATTACCTCTTTTTGACGCGCCTTTTCTTAACCTCCACTTAAAGAACTAAGGATGGTCTTTTAAGAAGACCAGGACCTCTAGGATGATACTATGGAAGTGGAGAAGAGATTTTGGCAGGGGTTGGCCGAGCTTGAAGGCTCAAAGTTGTGTGAGGAAGAGAGGGATGAGGTACCCTTTTATAAGGGAGGAGAGGGGCACCTTTGGAATAACTAAAAATATTATTTTATTATAAAGAAAAATTCGGTTTTAAATAGATCCAAATTGATTTATTTCGAGGATAAGGTGGGGATGGGTCGAAATAATCTCATCCAATAGGATTTAGACATGTTTAGGTTATTATTTTAACCTTATCAATTAGATTTAACTCTAAGTTAAATAATTTAACTTTTACCGTGTCTTTTTGTTTTCTTACACTATATGGTTAATAAACTTACCATAACAAGCCAAACGAACCCCAAGTTGTTTATTATTAATATATATATCCTTATCTAAGTCATTTGGCAGAACATTAGATTTTTATGAATTAAATAACAATTGATAATATAATATTTGTTTTAAAAACTAATTTATGTCAATTTTGACACTATTTGGTACATGATTTTTATGAAATTCATAACAGAATGATAAGTTCGAACCAAGTTACTTAAATCAACAATAACATGTCATATTAACCTAGAAAATTATTTTAAGTCATAAAAAGTCTCAAATTACATTTATTTGGGCATTTATAACACCAATTATGTTAATTTTTCTTAAAAAGGTAATTACTGCATCATTGTTGTGTCATAAATAAATTAAATTATTTAAAGTCTAAAAATTAAAAATAAAATAAAATTATGTAGGAAATCGTTTTATCTTTCTAATTAATATTTATAGTCGAATTTATCTTATGTATAACCCCATATTAAAAATGTTTTAGTAAATAAACTTTGATTTTAACTCTTTTAACTCTTCTTTGAATTAAATAATAATAAATGTCCTAATCTAATCCAAGTGGGCCTAAATGATAATATTTTACACTTAAGGTTGTTTTTGGTCGATATAAACTTTTCCAATAGGATTAGGACATGTTTTAGGGTAATATTAATATCATTTTTACCCTTAATTACCCTATTTACTTTTAACCGTGGTAAATAAAAGTAAAAAGTTACTATTCACCAAAAATTATTTTCATCTCGTTGAACCACATTTTACTTACTGACATCAACAGTGTCTCTCGGATTTTTGAAATTCCATTCACAGAAGCGGTAAAATTAAGTTTTATGAAAAATTCAGTTTTTTAACTACCACTTAGTAGTTTCACTATTCATCAAAAATTGATGTTTTTCAGAACAATGCCAAAATTTCATCCTAAGCTATATTTCATATTCCGAATTCAAAAATGAAGTCTATTTTACCAAATTCATAACATAGAAGTTGCATTAATTAATTTTTTAATTAAATCCCGCTGTTAAAACAAATAGTGTGTTTTTAAGAAACAATATCTATCAAAAGATTGACACTTGTTTATGTCTGGTTTAAATGTGAAATTACATCCAATGACCAACATTGTATTAAATTGTAAAAATATATTCTAAATATACTTTAAAACCACTCAAATTAATAATTTATCACTATTAATTATTTTTATTAAAAAAGTTGTTTTTAATTATAATTTAGTAATTTTCACTATTCATCAGAATATGAAAGTTATCCGAAAAGTACCAAAATTTCACCTTAAGCTAAATTCGATACTCCGAATCCAAAAATGAAGTCCATTTTGAGATCTAAAATTTCTAAAATTTTAAATGGTGGTTATTACTATTCATAACGGCTAGTTATAATAATATTTTAATATCATATCGTTGTTTAGTGAAACTCGGTATTGCGTACTACACACGCTATTGAGGAAGGTCGCGATTGCGTGTAATGCAAGGCAAGTCAAGGATGTGTGTTGTGCAAGCTCCTTTTGGTGTAGCGTACAACACAAGACATTAATAAAATTAAAAAGAATATTTTTCATAAAATCTTGGGCTGTTACATTCTACCCCCCTTAAAATGAATTTCGACCTCGAAATTCATTGGGGTTATAAATGGTTTACTATTCGAAAGTTTCTTTAATAGAAACCCACATCGTAAAGAAGAATACCAAAACTTGGCTTTAAAAAATAAAGTATGAAATGTAACGATTACCCAAATAAACTAATCACTGGGTTTCCACATAGGTGAAAATATGGATATGGAAGAGAAATCTAACCATCATGTTCTGATAGAGAGTGGTAGAGAACATGGCTATGGAAAATCCAGTAATCAAAAATCCATAGATTTGTGATGATATAAGGTACCATCTGATTCATCAGGTATAAGATCACTAGGACAACATTTTTGGTTTTCAAGATCATTTCCCTAAAGTTGAAAATTTGAATTAGAATAAATACTTACTTTATTTTGGTACAATATCACTGTTGTTCGTGCCTTGAACAATTTCCACTTCATCTCTTAAATAGATGAAGTTGAATTTGTTATTCGTGAAGTGTTAGCAGATCATGTGATAGAATGACGGGTCATTCCATCTGTCTCAAACAAAAGGTTAGCAAAAATTATATACATAAGTCGATCTATAGTGATATTAATCATATATGGTTCCTAAAATGGACTTATACTTCATATATAATACTGCTTAATATAATAAAACTAGTTTCTACTAAACAGGGACTTCCTGTAGGCCAGTGGTAGGCGATAAAGGCCAGTCGCACTTCGATTGTGGGTTCGTTTTCCACAGCCTTGTCCGACGCGATGGGCTGTCGCCCGTCCTGTAGGTTGTCCTTTTTCTAAAACTATATTACTATAACATCCCATCAATAATATCGAAAAAAACTTCTATCCTTAAACAATACTAACTTATGTCCAACATAATCCATTCTAATCTTTAGGCTTATCCATAATACTGCAGTCCACTCTCATAACATAGTGAAAACGATTACCAGAGATTTAACACCATCGTCGATCCCCATATATCATAAGATATGTTTTGTTGGTCACATTCCAAACATTCAAAGTCCTTAATCATGTATTCTCTTGAATACCTTAGTGAAAACATGAATTCAGTTAAAAGTTAACACTTTCCACATACCAAAATCCTCAAAATTCTATATACTCAAACCATGATATGAGCTCATGAATATTGTTAAACATTTCATTTTCTCATTTTCCCTTCATTATGCGCATATCATCTTATTTCCAAAAATATCTCAATTACTTTGAATACCACATTAGACCAATACATAAATATTCCAATACTCCATGATACAATATTATTTTGGAATCCCATTACATAAACACTTAATCATTCCACCACATCGTTGTCATATTCAACATCGCCAATAGTAATCGCATGTGACTTCCCTTTGTACTTTGCCTTCAGTGGTTGCTCATGTTGATCATCACTAACCCTTGGATTAGGGAATTTATTAGAATAATGCCCCATTTCCTTGCACTTGAAGCATTGAAGTGTTGGTGGTGTGTTCTCTGCAGTGTTTGCTTTATTCACGTAATTAGAAACCCTTTTTCCATTACTTCAACACTCAACTGCTCGATGACCTTCTTTTCCACACTTAAAACATTTTATAGTCCCTTTAAGACAATCTCCACCATGCTTCTTTCCATGCTTTGTGCATAAGGAAACATTCATCTTCTTTTCACCATTATTATGAGATTTCTCCTTGAACTCCATTTTTCGTTTCTTGTCAAAACCATGAGATGGATATGTAACACCAACTTCCATTTCTACCTTGATAGCACAACGCACAATTTCTTCATAGCTACTGAAGTCTCCTATAGCTAATGCCCTTCGAAGACTTGGTTTTAAGCCATTGAAAAATCGATCAACTGTACTTTCAGGTTGGATGATAATGCCAGATGCATACCTTTCAAGTCTTGTAAAATTTTGCTTCGTATATACCAACAGATTCATCATCCTTCTGCTTCAGCTCAAGAAACTCCTTTTCCATCTTTTTTCGAAGAATACGAGGGAAGTACTTACTGAAAAACAAGTTCTTGAACTCATCCCATTCCATGGACTCAATTTCATCTCTTGGACTCATATTCTTGATAAGATTCCACCATTGATCAGCTTCACCTTCCAAATGATATACTGCTAAGATGACTTTATCATGTTCAGAACATTGAAGAACTGAAAATATCTTTTCAGTAGTACTGATCCATTATTCAGCAACAAGTGGATCAGAAGACCCACTGAAAGAAGGTGGACGTTGCCTCATGAAGGACTCAATAGAATATTGTTCCCTTCTCTGCTCATTTGGAAGTCCAGAATGATTCATAGCTTGTGTAAGTATAGCAATAATATTTTGCACTCCATATCCCATAACATTTGTTTGTTTAGGAGGACAATCATTGCATTGTCCATTGCATTGATCAATACGATTCCTTCGGGTTCCAGCCATCGTCTAAAACCCAAAAAGAATAGTGTGAGAGGCAAAAATCATGCTAGGGAAAACAACATAATAAAGGGGGAGTACCTTCAATATCTAACATCTTAGGTTTAATTCTATGATCGTTAGCTTAATTCTAGTACTATAACCTATACGTATACTTAACCTTAGGGACATCCCTAGACATACCTTAGAAATATCTCTAGGGATCTCATTAACGTTTTCGCATCCTAGTTTCCAAAGGTTGACTAAACCTTTCCTCTGATACCAACTGTAGAGACCCTAAGCTTAACGTACATTGACATTACATTACATTTGCGGAATACTTAGTACATAACAAAAACACACACACAAGGATCGTAATAGTTTAGTGTCTTTGGAAACTCGGAATATGATCTTCTAATCCTGGTGAAAGATCTTCAACATCTCCCATAAAGATCTTCCTTTTTTTATACCTAAAACATTTCTTTATATCCTGGGGAAAAGAAAACATAAAAGGGTGAGCTCAAATGCTCAGTAAGGGTAAACAAAAGAAATATCAATCACATCATATACATAAGAACATAACTTTTGGAAATCTTAACCTGTAAAAGAGATCATAATTTCATAACATGGGATAAATCATGGCAGTGAAATGTAATCACAATAATCATAACTTAAAACATGAAACTTTTTGGCATACACACATAATCATAGAGAATCATTTCTTGTTAGTCAAGACTCATTTCCAAGACTATCTTAGTGGACAAAGTCCCTTTCTGAACCGAGTCACCCTCGTTCCAGTCCTGTTTCACTGAACCGGTATAACCTACCATTCCAGAAATGTCTATCTCATGAGATATAAAATCTTTACCCAATGCATTGGAGGGAGATATAGGTCCCACCCATCTCATAATGATACCATTCTTATGTGTGCCACAAAATCATAAACCATACATCATAGCGTAACCCATGTAATAAAAATGGGATTCTTAAACAACATGACATCATAAAACAATTCATATAAGATAAAGGAATTCATAAAAATATTTCCATCACAACATAATCAAATCCATGTAATAATAGGGATAAAAAAAGAACCCTTTTATTATCTTATATGGAAAATAATTTTGATAAAATACTTGAACTCCATTCTTGAGGAAAATATCCTTTCTACTTCAAAAACATTTTTCCTTTCATAACATGTCATACGACTTTAAAATAAAAGAAGTTGATTAAAAATAAACTTGAAAACTTGTAAAGTAAGCTTCTTGGAAATAATGTTTTAAAAATACATTCATGCCATATAAGTTAAAAAAACATTCTTTGTACTTTTGTCGGAAAAGTCAAAAAGTACCTCGTACGAAAAATGACAAAAGATTCCTTTCTTATCTTTTACTAAAATTCACCGAAGGGTAAAATTGGATTTAAAAAATTGTAGGTGGATGGAAATAAAATTACATATTGAGGAAACATGGATGTGGATGATAAAATACACCCCAGTAAATGCCAAAGTAAAAACAATCTCGGATAAAAATGAGATTGTGATATTTTCCCTTACCTTAGGTCTGACTTGCTTTGTACGTGTCTGAACCTACTGTATAATGATTTAAATCATGTTATTGACTTATTCCAGAATCATATTAATTGTTATTATATCATATATGGTCCACTTATGACTTTATATTACCCGTTCTTTTGTAAATTCATGTTAAAGAAGCGTTTTGGGTAAAATCATTTCATTTATTGTAGGTGTTTGGACTTGTTGTTCTTGACATTATTATTACTTATATCATGATTTACTTACTTCCAGAATATAAAGTATGATTTATATATCATATATATTCAGTATATATATATATATATAATAGATAGATAAATGAAATGAAACACACCGTTCATGGAGACGGTAGTCCGTACGTACGCATGAACGCTGCTTTCCTTTCCTTATTGTCTTGAATGGAAGTAAGTAGATGACATATATATATATAAATAAATCCAGTAGATTTACCATGTCATATATTCCATTATTATTCATTATATATAATTTATAATCATTCTGGAATGGTTAACATGGATAATGAATCTCATCGCGTCGTGGAGACGGTAGTCCGTACGTACGCACGAGCGATGATATCGTTCCCATGGTCGTGGAATTGTGTTGAAGTGTATTTATACTATTTCAGTATCAATATCAATTTATAATAATCATATATAGTTACTCATTACACCATTATACCCATCCAATTAAGGTGGTGGTGGAAAATAGATTACACCACGGCGTGGAGACGGTATTCCGTACGTACGCACACGCGGTGATTTCCTTTTTCCGTAGGATGGATAGAAGGTTAATTAGAGTTGTTTCATATTTATAATAACATATCAGTATATAATAAATACTGATGTTATTACTTTATCATGAAACAACTAAAGAAGAAGAAGTTGAATAAGAAAGAAATTGAAAAAGATCGGTAATGGATATTACCTCTTTTTGACGCGCCTTTTCTTAACCTCCACTTAAAGAAATAAGGATGGTCTTTGAAGAAGACCAGGACCTCTAGGATGATACTAGGGAAGTGTAGAAGAGATTTTGGCAGGGTTTGGCCGAGCTTGAAGGCTCAAAGTTGTGTGAGGAAGAGAGGGATGAGGTACCCTTTTATAAGGGAGGAGAGGGGCACCTTTGGAATAACTAAAAATATTATTTTATTATAAAGCCAAATTCGGTTTTAAATAGCTCCAAATTGATTTATTTCGAGGATAAGGTGGGGATGGGTCGAAATAATCTCATCCAATAGGATTTATACAAGTTTAGGTTATTATTTTAACCTTATCAATTAGATTTAACTCTAAGTTAAATAATTTAACTTTTACCGTGTCTTTTTGTTTTCTTACACTATATGGTTAATAAACTTACCATAACAATCCAAACGAACCCCAAGTTGTTTATTATTAATATATATATCCTTATCTAAGCCATTTGGCCGAAAATTAGATTTTTAGGAATTAAATAACAATTGATAATATAATATTTGTTTTAAAAACTAATTTATGTCAATTTTGACACTATTTGGTACATGATTTTTATGAAATTCATAACAGAATGATAAGTTCAAACCAAGTTACTTAAATCAACAATAACATATCATATTAACCTAGAAAATTAGTTTAAGTCATAAAAAGTCTCAAATTACATTTATTTGGGAATTTATAACACCAATTATGTTAATTTTTCTTAAAAAGGTAATTACTGCATCATTGTTGTGTCATAAATAAATTAAATTATTTAAAGTTTAAAAATTAAAAATAAAATACCATTATGTAGGAAATCGTTTTATCTTTCTAATTAATATTTATAGTCGAATTTATCTTATGTATAACCCCATATTAAAAATGTTTTAGTAAATAAACTTTGATTTTAACTCTTTTAACTCTTCTTTGAATTAAATAATAAGAAATGTCCTAATCTAATCCAAGTGGGACTAAATGATAATATTTTACACTTAAATTTGTTTTTGGTCGATATACACTTGTCCAATAGGATTAGGACATGTGTTAGGGTAATATTAATATCATTTTTACCCTTAATTACCCTATTTACTTTTAACCGTGGTAAATAAAAGTAAAAAGTTACTATTCACCAAAAATTATTTTCATCTCATTGAACCACATTTTACTTACTGACATCAACCATGTCTCTCGGATTTTTGAAATTCCATTCACAGAAGCGGTAAAATTAAGTTTTATGAAAAATTCAGTTTTTTAACTACCACTTGGTAGTTTCACTATTCATCAAAAATTGATGTTTTTCAGAACAATGCCAAAAATTTCATCCTAAGCTATATTTCATATTCCGAATTTAAAAATGAAGTCTATTTTACCAAATTCATAACATAGAAGTTGCATTAATTAATTTTATAATTAAATCCCGCTGTTAAAACAAATAGCGTGTTTTTAAGAAACAATATCTATCAAAAGATTGACACTTGTTTATGTCTGGTTTAAATGTGAAATTACATCCAATGACCAACATTGTATTAAATTGTAAAAATATATTCTAAATATACTTTAAAACCACTCAAATTAATAATTTATCACTATTAATTATTTTTATTAAAAAAGTTGTTTTTAATTATAATTTAGTAATTTTCACTATTCATCAGAATATGAAAGTTATCCGAAAAGTACCAAAATTTCACTTTAGGCTAAATTCGATACTCCGAATCCAAAAATGAAGTCCATTTTGAGAGCTAAAATTTCTAAAATTTTAAAAGGTGGTTATTACTATTCATAACGGCTAGTTATAATAATATTTTAATAGCATATCGTTGTTTAGTGAAACTCGGTATTGCGTACTATACACACTATTGAGGAAGGTCGCGATTGCGTGTAATGCAAGGCAAGTCAATGATGTGTGTTGTGAAAGCTCCTTTTGGTGTAGCGTACAACACAAGACATTAATAAAATTAAAAAGAATATTTTTCATAAAATCTTGGGCTGTTACATATACCATAGTGATACTGTATCTCTAGTCTGAGGATTTCCACGATAGATACAAAAATGAAAGAGTTTGAATCAACTATATAAAGCAAAGAAGATAAAATAGTGGAGGATACTATAATAGTACCTCGTGCTATAGATTTCCCCATAGCCTGATCCTCAGGTATCGACTATAAATCCTAAAACTGACATAATCCACGACCCTGTGCAACAGATGGACTTCTATGATCATGACTGCTCTGCTGGCTCTGCTGGTGATCAGGGGTCAGACTACCACAACCACAACCTCCTCCTCGACCAGACCTACCAGTGCTATTCCAACTTTCCACCTGACGTGATGCAAAAGAACTCACTCCTGAAGGTGGAGCTGATGTTGATCCTTTTCCACTGGAAGCTGGTGGAAAGGTCCTGCAGAAACACTGAATATGACCCATACAAACACAAGACCAACACTCCATAGGGGCTCTATCACAGTGGGAATTCTTATTTCCTAGTCTTCCACACTGATGAAATAGTAAATATCTATCAAATTGGATACTCTAGCTTCCAATACCTTGAAGAGAAACCTTGAGGGAATGTTTCCTACCAACGGAAGAACTACTGGACTGACGCGACATTGATCCTTTGAACTCGATACTCATGTCATACCTTAGGTTAAACTTAGTGATAAGGGCCTGATCAACTATTGAAGAAAAGATAGGTAGGATAAATACATTCACCTAAGTTTGGATAGTGTACTAAAGCCCATCCTCAAAACATTTATCACACAAAAGCTCATCACCAGCTAGAAGTGGTGGAAAACGCTCTAAATCAGTGAAACGTGCTAAATATTCCATAACTAATATAGAACCCTACTAGAGATACATGAAATCTCTGGCTTTGTCATCTCTCAGTGCCCAAGTAAAGAATTTATCATAGAATATAGCATTGAAATCAACCCATAACACGCCCCGATGACAACCGGCCTGGGTAACCACATCCCACCAACACTTGGTCAAATCCAAAATCATGTATATATAAATATTGACTCTCTACTCTAGAGGAATTTCCAAATGCTCAAAGATAGATAGCATGGACTCTATCCAAGACTCAATAGCCTAAGAACCACCATCCCATGAAAAAATAGGAATACATTACTACTTGAACTCGCACGTCAAATCATCCATCGTTGGTGAAACATGTGAAGCACCATGCATGGACTGCATCAGACATAGGAAACTATCACAAACCTTAGCATCAGTTCCCAGATCAGGTACAATAGTAAGTGCCTCAAGTGGCACTCTTAGAGGTAAGACTAATAGCTCAGGGCCCACCACGTTTGGAGCATGATCGTCACCACCTTTCTGGAAAACTAAATGAGGAAGTTGTGGCGGAATTAGTCTACAAATGCCAAACACACACCTCAGAACAAGCTTAGAAGCAAGGAGATGGCATAACTAGCGGAATATGAACGTAAGAAAACTCAATAACTAATGTATAATACCCAAACTACCCACTTAGATGGCCAGGTATCAGTAAGTGCTCAAGTATAAGTTTCATGTTAGTTTGTAGTTAATTACCAGGTTCACTCCTTTACCTTTTATAAACATGACAAGGTGGAATAAGGATGTACAAACAATTCATTTTTGATTTCAAGGTTCATTTTATAATGGATAGCCATTTCCAATGAATCAGTTCCCATACACCTATCACCAGGAACAACACCCATTTATTTATAGTACAATGGCTCAACTAAATAAATTAATCATCCCAATCCATGAGGGTCCATACACCTCATTAATTGAGGTAGGTAATCAATAAACCTTAACTAGGAGTAATACATGTACAAGCAACTATCACAACATCACTCAACTGAAGGTTCCGGGTGCAGTGGAAGCGCATGGGTGGATGTGCCCACTTGGCCTTTTTTCATTAACAATGATCAATCCGAGATCAATACTACGATAAACGCCAGTCTCCATGGATCGAATCATAGAAATGGACAAAGAAAAGTAAAGTCCTAAAACCACAAAGTAGGATCATTACAGGTTGATTATAATTAATTTAATCAATTTAAAAGAAATACCTTTTGGGTGTTCTTTGTTTGTTGATGTTCTTGATCACGTTCTGATGTGATTTGTTGTTGCGTCGTAGAAGCCAAGTGTATAATTCCTCTAGCGGTGATCCACACATGTACCTCATATCTCGGGACATCACCAAAGGAGTCTCTGGGTGCTAGCATGGAGAAACCTTTACTTGCGTTGTCTGCCTTAGATCGTCTTGATCCGATGGAAGAGGATCTCTCTAGGTCTTGAGAGTGTTCTTGGAGGAAGAGGTTATTTCGGCCTTGAAATAATTCTCCAGAGTTGTTGTGCACAATGATTCTCTTGTGTATTGGAAAAGAGTTGGGGTTGTGAGGATATTTATAGTCAGGTTTGAGGTTGTAGATTTATGACAACAAATAAACACATTACACATTTTATTTATTTCATTGACTCTTATTTAAAACCCCCATATCAAATAATTAATTCCTTGACATGTGCCCACACTGATTATAATAAATATCATTTAAAACAATATTATCTCCTCAAAATCTCAACTGGAAAAACTGCACGGAGTGTATTAATAAATACATGGTGTGTACTTGTTTTTCATTGAAAACTACACGGTGTTTACATTCAATGTACACGGCATGTATATCTTGTTTTCATTTATTCATTTCCTTTCCATAAATAAAACTACATGGTGTGTAATATTTAATACACGATGTGTACTTGTTTTCCATGAAAAACTACATGGCGTGTAATCTTTAATCCACGACGTGTATATCTTGTTTTTCATTTCCTTCTTCCTCCATTATTAAAATGATTTAGGCTTCCTTGAATAATTATTAAACCACGTACAGGAATAATATTTATTCTACTTGAGATACTTGAATACACTTAGTGTTTGACCCTCTAGGCCTCTTTCTCGTTGGCATTAGGCAAGCTTACCTAAAGTCCAAGATTACTGTCTAGCAACGGGTCAAGGCACCCAAGAGAAAGAAGTTGACACCGCATTGAAGTATCACCTCATACAAACGCTTACTATTTAATTTAATCACTCTGTGTCTCGATATCTCATCAAGAAGGTTTCATGGCAGTTTCATAAACCTATATGCTTGATCCATCGTTCTTTGACTACCTGAAATAAACTCATCGTTTACACCATGGACATGGAATTTAATATGACAGTTCTATTTCAACCAAAGGGCCGAGATATCAACTTACATAAATGGAAGGGAAAAAATCCTTCCTTGACTTATCCATTAACAACATGTCACTCATGACGCACCCAACGTACCCTACTTCCTGCCAACTGTCTGCATGACGGTTTTCGTCAGTAAATCTAAGTGCGCAAGTCATGACATGAGTTAATGATAATCTTCCAGTCTAAGGACCATTACACATTCTTGTAGATAGTAATGTCCAATGACACCAAGACATGAAAAATTACTACTGGTGGGTCTGTTCTCATAATCTCCCATCTTGGAGATTACCAAGTGTGAACTCCATGAGAGAGAGTCTCATCTTCTTATGAGTACTCGCACATGACAGTCTGTATACTATGTGTCCTATCATAGTATGTCATCCAACCGTAGAACTTTATTTGAGAATATTGTTATAGAATTTCAAGGTTCTCATCATAGCAGGGATCTTCCATGACCTTATCAATACAACAAATATTCTAGGACATTATTATATTATAGTCATGCAGAATAATGAACAATATATAATAAGTGAACATTCATGTAATCAAAGTACAAAACAGTTGGTTCTCAGGACACCAACCCTTATAAACTCCCACTTGGATTAGAGCCAACTGCATACAACTTTTAGTCCGCTAGACCTCACATGATGATCATGTTTCTGCTGAGTCAAAGCTTTAGTCAAGGGGTCCTCCTCTTTGTCTTCTGTGGAAATACTGCTCACTGAAACTTCACCTCTCTGAGAAAAATCCCTCAAGAGATGATACTTCTGAAGTATGTGCTTTGTCTGCTGATGTGACCTTGGCTCTTTTGCAAGTTCCACCACTGCAGTATTATCACAGTAGAGTGTGATAGGATCTTTACTGCTCGGTACTACATCCATCTCTTGGATGAATCTTCGCATCCATACTGCTTCTTTAGCTGCCTCAGAAGCTGTGATATACTCAGACTCCATTGTAGAATCTACCACCACACTTTTCTTTGAGCTCTTCCAGCACACTGCACCTCCATTAAAACTGAAGATGTATCCAGTCTGCGACTTCATGTCATCTTGATCAGTCTAGAAACTAGCATCTACATGTCCTCTGATGACTAGTTCCTCATATCCTCCATAAACCAGGAACATATCCTTAGTACGCCTCAGATACTTAAGGATAGTCTTGACTGCCATCTAATGAAGGTCTCCTGGATCAGCTTGATATCTGCCTACCGCACTTAATGCGTAAGAAACATCTAGCCTCGTACATAGCATAACATACATGACTGACCCAATAACAGATGCGTAAGGGATCCTTGTCATTCTATTTCTTTCCTCATGTGTCTGAGGACACATTTTCTTGGAAATATGAATACCATGTGACACTGGCAACAATCCCCTCTTGAACTGTTCCATACTGAATCTCTTCAGTATCTTGTCAATGTATGTACTTTGACTCAGACCCATCATTCTATTGGATCTATCACAATGGATCTTGATCCCAAGAATATATACTACCTCGCCTAAGTCTTTCATGGAGAAGCATTTATGCAACCATGCCTTAACTGATTGTAAGACAGGTACTTCATTTCCAAATAGTAATATGTCATTAACATATACTATTAGGAAAATGACTGCACTTCCACTAAACATCTTGTAGACACAAGGCTCACATTCATTCTTAACAAATCCAAATTCCGTTACAACTTTGTCAAAACGAATGTTCCATGACCTTGATGCTTGCTATAATCCATAAATGGATTTCTGCAACTTTCATACCTTGTTGGCATCTTTGGAGTCACAAACCCTTCAGGTTGTGTCATGTAGAAATCTTCCTGGAGGTTCCCGTTAAGGAATTATGTTTTGACATCCATTTTCCAAATTTCAAAGTCATGGTAAACGGTAATGGCCAATAGGATTCTGATGGATTTTAGCATCGCAACCAGTGAAAAGGTTTCATCATAGTCAATTCCTTGACACTATATAAAATCTTTTACAACCAGTCGTGCCTTATAGGTGCTGACTTGCCCCTCCATGTCCAGTTTCTTCTTGAATACCCATTTATTACCAATAGGATTTACATCAACTGGAGGATCTACCAAAATCCAGACTTGGTTTTGGTACATGGAATCCATTTCAAAATTCATGTCTTCTTGCCACTTGGCAACTTCTGTTCCTTAAACTGCTTCCTAGTAGGTAATAGGATCATCATTGTCAACCAATAATGAGTCACCATCCTTGGTGACAAGAAAACAATATCGTTCTGGTTATCTTACCTCTCTCGTGCTCCTACACAGTTCTTGTGTCTCTGGAACAGATTGTTCTTCCATGGGGCTTTATGGAATCTATTCTTATACCAACTCCTGTATATCTTGAGCCTCGACTTCATCGAAGTCTATCTCTCTCCCACTATCTCTTTTGGAGATGTGCTCCCTCTCAAGGAATATGGTGTGTCTTTCCACTATAACCTTTTTGTCTGAGGGGTTGTATAGGTAATATCCCCTTTTTTCCTTGGGATATCCTATAAAGATACACTTTGTGCCTTGGGGTTCAAGTTTGTTACCTGAAGAGGCCTTAACAAATGCTTCGCTACCCCACACATGTAAATTCGATAACATGGCTTTGCATCCACTCCATAACTCATATGGAATACCATTTATCGATTTAGTTGGTACTTGGTTTAGTATGTGTGATACTATTTGTAATGAATATCCCCAAAAGGATAATGGAAGACTTGCATGACTCATCATTGATCTCACCATGTCCAACAGGGTGCGGTTCCTCCTTTCTCTTACACTATTCCACTGAGGTCTATAAGGAGGAGTGAGTTGAGATAGAATCCTAAACTCCCGTAAGAAATCAATGAAGTCCTGATTAAGATATTCTCATCCTCTATTTGAGCTGAGTTTCTTAATCTTCTTACCAATTTGGTTCTCAACTTCATTCTTTTATTCTTTTAACTGATCAAAAGAATCTAACTTATACCTCATTAAGTAAATATATCCATATCTACTAAAATCATCAGTAAAAGTTATGAAGTATGAGAACCCACCCCTTGCTTCAACTAGAAATGGTCCACACACATATGTGTGAACTAATTCTAGAAGCTCTTTAGCCCTTTCACCTTTCCCACTAAATGGGGCTTTGGTCATTTTTCCTTGTAGACACACATGACATACACTAAGTGGTTTTAGTTCGAAAGAATCTAAATACCCATCTTGATGTAATTTTTTCAAACGTTTCTCATTGACATGACCTAGCCAGTGATGCCAAATTTGGGAGTGGTATGAGTCATGTGAATTGAATTTTTCATCGATTTCCATTGCTTGGTTTGTGTAGTCTAATACATAAAGGCCATTATATAAATGCACCCTACCAAAACAAATGCTATATTTATAAAAGTAGCAACATTAATTTCCAAATTTGAACATGAATCCATCAGTATCTAATCTGGATACTGAAATAATGTTTTTAGTAATAGAAGGCACATAATAACAACCCTTTAACACCAAGATCATTCCAGTTGGCAATGTGAGGTGGTAGTCCCCAATAGCTACAACAACAAGTCTGGCTCCATTGGCTGCTCGTAGATCTACCTCCCCTCGATCAATCTTCCTGAATCTACTTGGTTCCTGTATTTGGATTCAGATGTGAGAACCACAAGCAATATCTAATACCCAATTAGTAGAAACAGATAGATTGCATTCGATAACAAACACACCTAAAGCTTCCCCTTGCTTCCTTGGCTGGGTGCAGTTTTTTTCCAGTGGCCCTTCTTGCCACATGTAAAACAAACAACATCCTATTCCCTTGCCTCCCCTTTGATCTTCCTTTTCTTGGAAGGCCTTGAAGAAGCTTTGGGCTTAAATCTCTTTTCCTTCCCTTTCCTTTTATTCACCATGAGGACATAAGGCTTTTCACGCTTCATGTCATTGTCTACTTGGCAAATAAGGATAAGAAGATTAGACAAAGACTTCTCAATGTTGTTCACATTGAAGTTTACAACAAAGTTTGAGAAGCTCTGGGGGAGTGATGCGAGAATGAGATTGGTACCCAGTTCTTTGGGGAGTTTAAACCCTATAACCTCCAAGTGCTCAATGTAGCCAATGAGCTTGACTATATGAGGCCCAGCTGGGGAACCCTCTCCAAGCTTGCTCTGGAATAGAGCCTTAGAGATCTCAAACCTTTCCTGTATTTCTCTCTCCTGGTATAGACCACGGAGGTGCTCGAGCATGCTGTAGGCATCCATGTATTCATGATAATTCATGAGCTCACTAGACATTGATGACAACATCAAACATTTAATGTCGAGTGCATCACTCAAATGTTGATCATAGACCAGGAAATCTTCATCACTCACCCCTTGGGCAGGCGGATCAGGAAGTGAGGACTCCAGCACGTAAAACTTTCGTTCATGGCATAGGATAACCTGAAGGCACCTAAACCATTTCTGAAAGTTACTACCAGTGAGGATATTGTCTATATCCAGAATTGATCATAGAGAAAATGTGGTTGATGAGTTTGTCATTTCGATTCTACAAATTAAAAGAGCATATTTATCAGTACTTTCTTGATTACATTTTATGAGAAATAATAAAATTTTTATTAAGTCTCCCACTATTTTATCAAGTCCCAATGGCCCTCACCATTGAACTCGAAATGTCCAGTTGCTCTGACATTCTAGCGGAAAGGATCCATATTCTCCTTCGCATAACCCCAACAAGGGTTGGTCAAGCTATTTGAAGATATTTAGGTAGGCAGGTCTTTTCTAACTGTGAGATTACAATTCCTTGATCTGTTGAGTGGAATCCCCAATTCTGAAATCCTGACTTGGATTTCCTCAACTCTTGCCTCCAATATTACACCAAGTCTAGTAAGGGCTACTCTTATTTATGTAATATGGTTAAGTCTACCCAAAACCTTTCATAAGGGCTTCCTTTATAAAAGTAAGTGTCCCAACAAGGGTTAGTTAAACACATAGTTTTATTGAGTCTTTCCCTTAATCAAGTAACAGAAGGCTTGGTCTGACTTAATATGGTATTGAGGGATTTTAATTTTTATGCATATTTTCACATTATCACATGCTTGTTAATATTAAGTGATGCCTGATTAAGTGATTAACCATGTTCCGATAATGTTTACACATAGTCTAGTTTTTATTTTATTCCATCTTTGCATGTTTGTTTATTTCATTAATTATGTGATCGTGACAACACATATAATAAATAAACCATGCAATAATACAGAAATAAAATAAGATGGTATGATCATGAGCTTCTATTGGTTATCTTATCTAGAAGTTTTGATAAGCTAACCCCGACCTAGGGAAAAACACCTTGAACCGATGGTTTGTGTTTTGCATCTCCCACCTGTCCATATTTGTATCTTCTTGGGTTGGTTTCACCTCAAATTCGGGTTTTGAACCGTCTCCTATGGATTGGGAGATCCTCCATTACATAGGTTTACATTAAAGAAACCATGGGAACGCAGGCCCTACATTTTATTAGAAGAAGGCTCGTAGGCCAATAAATTTAAATAAATTTAAATGAAACCATACACACATACAAAGGGTCTTTGGTCTAGATCATGATCATCCATATCATGCAATGCCATTTACACATATTTAGAATTCAAATTCTTTTAATCGTTCTATTTATTCAAGATAAGTCGCACTTGAATTCAATTAATTATGATCTTATAATTAATAAATTCTTTATCTTAAATTCCTTTATGAATTTCCTTGAGATTCTTCTCATCCATATTCCTTGTACAGGTCTTTGTACTTTTGGAGGAAACCTGGTGAAATTTCTGGAAAGTACATGACATGTAGTTTATATTTACATGACGTGTATTTCTTTTCACCTTTTATCCAAAGTAAATGCTAGGGGCTTTGGCGTGTTCTCTGTACTTTGGAAATTTTGGAGTACACGACGTGTAGATGAATCATACACGACGTGTACTTCCTTATTATGTGGTAACCGACCTGGCAATCTCATGTGCGTGGTATGCAGATTCTCCTTTGTACACGATTTCACTTGGGCTGGATCAAACTACACGACGTGTTGCTCCAACATACACGCCGTGTATTCCAGTTCCCACATGCCGTTTAATTCTGGTCAACACGGGGTGTTAAATACTTAGGTGTATTTAATCCACACGGCGTGGTTTGGCGGACCATTACCGGTTCGTTGAACCTAAGTACACAGCGTGTAGTTTTCATTACATGTCATGTATTCCCGTGTTGTACAGACAGAAAGAGCGGCTCCTCTGGATGAGATCCTCATTTTTATTTTAATCAAAATTAAAATTAAAAGGATGTTTTTATGATATGAATCGAGAAATGAAGGAGGAAGAACATATCTCATTTATTCATATTTATAGAATGATTTATTTTGAATTGAATCAAATATAAATTCATAAATTATCAAAAAAAATTAAATAACTATAATCAATGTTGTAACCTCGCTCTGATACCATTTGAAGGTTCCGGGCGCAGTGGAAGCACGTGGGTGGATGTGCCCACTTGGATTTTTGTCATTAACAATGATCAATCTGGGATCAATATGATGATAAATGCCAGTCTCCATGGATCGAATCACAGAAATGGACAAAGAAAAGGAAAGTCCCGGAACCACAAAGTAGGATCGTTACAGGTTGATTATAATTAATTTAATAAATTTAAAAGAAATACCTTTTGGGTGTTGTTTCTTCATTGATGTTCTTGATCATGTTCCGATGTGATTTGTCGTTGCGTCGTAGAAGCCAAGTGAAGACTTCCTCTAGCGGTGATCAACACGTGTACCTCGTATCTCGGGATGTTGCCAAAGGAGTCTTCGGGTGCTAGCATGGAGAAACCTTTACTTGCGTTGTCCGCCTTAGATCGTCTTGATCTGATGTAAGAGGATCTCTCTCCGTCTTGAGAGCATTATTGTAGGAAGATGTTCTTTTGGCCTTGAAAGATTTCTACAGAGTTGTTGTGCACAATGATTCTCTTGTGTGTTCGAAAAGAGTTGGGGTTGTGAGGATATTTATAATAAGGTTTGAGGTTGTAGAGTTATGACAATAAATAAACGCATTACATGTTTTATTTATTTCATTAACTCTTATTTAAAACCCCCATGTCAAATAATTAATTCCTTGACATGATCCCACGATGATTATAATAAATATCATTTAAAATAATATTATATCCTCAAAATCACGACTGGAAAAACTACACAGCGTGTTTTAATAAATACACAGAGTGTACTTGTTTTTCATTGAAAACTACACGGCGTGTACATTCAATGTACACGGCGTGTATATCTTGTTTTCATTTATTCATTTCCTTTCCATAAAGAAAACTACACGACGTGTAATCTTTAATACACAACGTGTACTTGTTTTCCATGAAAAACTACATGGCATGTAATCTTTAATACACGACGTGTATTTTTTTTTTAATTTCCTTCTTCCTCCATCATTAAAATGATTTAGGCTTCCTTGAATAATTATTAAACCACATACGGGAATAATCTTTATTCTACTTGAGATACTTGAATACACTTAGTGTGTGACCCTCTAGGCCTCTTTCTCGTTGGCATTAGGCGATCTTACCTAAAGTCCAAGATTACTGTTTAGCAATGGGTCAAGGCACCCAAGAGAAAGAAGTTGATGCCGCATTGACGTATCACCTCATATGAACACTTACTATGTAATGTAATCCCTTTATCTCGATATCTCATCGAGTAGGTTTCATGGCAGTGTCATAAACCTATATGTTTGATCCGTCGTTCTTTGACTATCTAAAATAAACTCGTCATTTACACCATGGCCATGAAATTTAATGAAACAGTTCTATTTCAACCAAAGGGCCGAGATATCAACTTCCATAAATGGAAGGGAAAAATCCTTCCTCAACTTATCCATTAATAACATGTCACTCGTGATGCACCCAACGTACCCTAATTCCCGCCAACTATCTGTGTGATAGTTTTCGTCAGTAAATCTAAGTGCACGAGTCATAACATGAGTTAATGATAATCTTCTAGTCTAAGGACCATTACACACGCTCGTAGATAGTAATGTCCGATGACACCAAGACATGAAGAATTACTACTGGCGGGTCTGTTCTCATAATCTCCCATCATGGAGATTACCAAGTGCGAACTCCATGAGAGAGAGTCTCGTCTTCTTACGAGTACTCGCACATGATGATCTGTATACTATGTGTCCTATAATAGTATGTCATCCAACCATAGAACTTTATTTTAGAATATTGTTATAGAATTTCAAGGTTCTCATCATAGAGGGGATCTGCCATGACCTTATCAATGCAACAAATATTCCAGGACATTATTATATTATAGTCATGTAGAACAATGAACAATATATAATAAGTGAACATTCGTGCAATAAAAGTACAAAACAGTTGGTTCTCAGGACAACAACCCTTACATCAACAACCAAAAGCATATCCAACAATGAAAAGTAGTGAAATGAACCTATATGTCATGGAAATATGCATGAAATGTGAATTCTAGGTGCCTATAATGATGCATGTAACAATGCTCCTTGCCCTCATATCGTCGGGACAAAGATGAAATAAAATCCTAAAATCGATAAATAATCAACAACAACACACAACATGTGCATCACCCAACGATGAAATAATATCAACTGTAATAGGAAAAAGCAGAACAATAATTATAATTTAGGTAACTTGGTTTTTACCCCGAACATGGGTTCTCAATGCCCAAGCACGACTTATGAACAAGTACCAAGTGTTCCTACTCTCCAATCTATTGTCTCCAAATATTAATTCAAGAAAAGAAACCAACTTTGATACCAATTTGTGATGTCTCAGACCCGGATGCCACTTAATAGGTTCCCCAAGCCCGGTGGGCCACATGGCCTCAAGCACATCTCCCCAAAACTCCAGAGGATTCCGAATAGCAGTGAGGACCTAGGGTGTGTCTGTGGGGAAACTATGCCCTCATTAGTAGAGTGTAGAATAGTGGAAGGATATAAATAGTAGTAAATAGTGGAAGAAATATAAACAAACAAAAGAAGCAAACTGATGCAATAGATAAACATGAATAACAATAAAGGTATCAACTGGAAAAATAATGATGTAATGTTATGTTACTAGAAAACTAGAAAAGATGGATACAAGATAATAGACATAACATGTTCCACAAAGTGAAAGAAAACAAAGACTAATCCAAACATCTCGAGATCCAACTTGTTCATCTACTATCAAGATCCATCCTATCAACACGCAATCAAGTGTTCAAAGTTATATTCTTCCCTTTTTCAACACCTAAAGTCATGTAATCTACTCCAAGTACCAAACAACGCCCAGAGAGGGTGTGAGATAAATATCAATGGGCCACCACCAACAGTTTCTATAACCCCCGACCTGTGTAATGGAATATAGTAGTGTTCAGTAATACATATATAAAGTAAAGAAAGCACTACAATATTACTAAATACCCAAGCACCTAATTCATCCCTCAGTTGGTGTTCGAATATGCAATCAGTTCATTAATTAAGTAATTACTATTTAATGTTAATCGGTCACGTGAGGCATAGCCAGCACTAACATCACCTCGTGATAGTATAAATAGTTAAGGTCCCAAGACATAACAAGGAAACCTGAAAATGATATCCAGTGAGGGAGTTCCAGGGTAACGACCAAGGTAATGTAGAGCTCAGGGAACACTAAATTAGTAGTATCCGAGTCTAGCTAAAGGGGTAAGAGTGTAATATAATGATCCTAATCCAAGGCATTCCACAATAAGGCACCTACCGAGTCCAAGGTGATCAACCAAGGTAAAACGGGGCTAAGTAAAGAAAGGGCCCTATGGGATTTCACCATGTCACCTACTAGTCAATGCTAGATCCAAGGAGCGTATCTAAGGTATCATGTAATAATTTAAAGGACCCTATGGTAGTGTACTAGGGATACAAAGAATAGACAAGAACCGAAGTCTAGGTGGGTGTAAACCTAAGTAAACCACATCCTTGAATCTAAATGGGGTTACCTAGTCCCAAGGTATTCTCCTCTCAGAATCCAAGATGAGCTCAAGTCAGTCCATTACTATTTGATATTGTAATTATATAATCATTCATTGGGTTCAATCCTTGTCTTCTATTAGCGCAGATAGGCCAAGTATCATTGCAAACATTTAATCAATTATTTATTAACCATTAATGCATATTCAATTATTGAGGTTCACTCCACTACCTTCCATAAATATGGAAAGGGGTTCTACGGACATGTAACCTTTATTAAATATCTTTTGATAAGGCCAAGTTATATACTTAGTATACTTTCCATTTCACGTTTCACATTTAATAATAAATTTGAAGCACTTACCTTAGGCGGTTCAAGTGGTGAGCATACATGGTACATGACATTATGTAATTCTCATTAATAAAAAGTCATTTATTATAGGAAGGCTCACATTTAGGAAATTCAAGTGAAGGCACACCCGAACGGTGGCTCAAACATACCAAAAAACTAAAACCCAAATATGGAATAACCTTCAACATGGGGTGGATTGAGTTTTGGGTGTAACGATTAACAACTAATCAAATATTTGGAAAGATAATAACCATACGATTCTAATAAGTATAATCATGGTATGAAAAGTTTAGAAATGGTTCCTGATGAAATCGGCAGGACCCACATGGATATTCCAAAATCAATGAACTTTAGGGATGAGTTATAGACCACCCACCTTAGGGTTGTACCAATCTCCTCCTCCAGGACCAGCCCTTGATTTGCCTCGGATCAGAGTAGATAAAAGAAAAGGTGAAAAATGCTCACATGATGATATCTAGGTCAAGATAAAGAGAGAAGAATAATGTATAAAAAGGACTTAATCACTTAACGTTGTGAATCCAACATGATTAATGGAATCTTTATTAGATTCCGAACTAAATAGATCTCTTGATCCCTAGATTTGGACTTAAAAATCTCCAAAATGAGAGGAAAATGGATTAGTTTGGATGGTTCTTGGATTAGGGAAGAAGAGAGAAGTAAATAGATCATTAAGGGAATTTTGGATATTTTACCCATAATTTTAGCCTACGCCCATTTTTCCCACACGGTTTGTCAAACCGTGCACAAACCGTGCGAGATGGTTCTGCTCAAAAAAAAATCCTCCGCATGGTTTGATCTAACCATGCACAAACCATGCACGAGTACCAGGGAAAAAGGGGAATTCACATGGTTAGGCTTCATGGCCATACACTAACCATGTGAGGTAGATATATTTGGAAAAACAAAATCTGCATGGTTTTCCAAACCATACGAAATTCTTACACGGTTTACTCTAAACCGTGTGCCAAACCTGTTTTTTCCAAAAGGATGGGTTCCAAGCTCCGAACAAGCCCCAGACATCCTCAGAACCTTTAATAACTCATTATGCATTCATATTAGGTCTGAAGTAAATATTTAGACAAGAAATTAAAGGATCCATACTTGAGATAAAATATGGGTTCTTACAATTTCTTAGGCACATGTTTAGCCTTGTTTTTGTGTCCTTCTTCACAATAATATTCTTAGCACTTGGAGTTACTAATGCTTTATATTTGTTCTTTAATAATTAATTCTATCCTAGTAACCATGTTATACACATGTTATGTATACTCCCATACAATTTTTATCCCCCATAAAGTTTTAGTAGTCTTCAGGTTTCCCTTATTTGGAAGTTTCTCAAAATATTAATCTTGGATTCCTTCCACTAAACCAATACTTTTATCCCCCTATTGGATTGATTCCTTCTTTGATTACATATCAATAAATTTGATACTAATCTCTATTTCCTATTTGTATTGGTCCATGATATGGAATTTTTAACATGGTAGAAGCATATTCTCTTAGTTTGTGAGACATCCTTTACTAAATTATTCTTAAGAGTTCCTTTCTTATACTTCTTCATTTTCTTGTACCCTAAGTAATACTCAAATATATTTCTTATTTTATTATTACCTTTTATGGTATTTTATTTTAATCATCATATGAATTGTGCATGGTTGGTTTATACTATCACTCTTATTCCATGAATCTACCTCTATTATAGTTGTCATATAAATTATCAAATCATTCAAACATGTTCTTAATGGATAGATTCACCTTATTATGTGAATTTTGCTTATGTATAGTAGGTCTAATCATTATTTTATATCTTTTACCCCTTATTCCAAGACATCTTTTATTTCCATAAATTGAAATATTATGCTAACATTCAATAGACTTATGACCAAACTTCCAACAACACCAACAATGGAAAATAAATCTTATTATATTTCCTTTAGTAGCAGTCTGATTAGTTTTTTTGGATTTCTATTTTTAGACAATAAAACTAGTCATTTGAGATTTATTTAGGGACCTAACATTTCTGTTTTTATTTATATACACCCTTTATGTGGTGGTGTATTTTTTTTATCATTTTTCTCTACCCATATTTGTACAGAATTTGATTTTGAACCTATAATATCACATGATACTACATTAGTACAAACAAAAATATCTCAAAACGGGTTACCTTTATCCATGTTCTTATAGTATATGTATCTTTATATGATCCTAAGAACTTATTTCCACTAATATGAGTATTTTTAATAGATTTTTGTGTTATAAACACTTTTAAAAGAAATTTTATTCTTAGTAGTTTGTGAAGATTATGTTGAGGTATTTTCTATATTTATCAACTTAACTTCCCTCAAGAAATTTTAGATTAAGAATGTTCCTTTTGTCTTTATTAATTTTATTTACTTCTTGAAAAAAAATTTAAAGATCCATTACCCTTCTAGATTATAACTCTAATTATGAATTCTTGACATCCATGTACACTTTATGATTTTCTACCAATGAATAAATCTTTTCTTCACTAATTTTGTTATCCTTAAATTTATCATCAATACTGAATTGCAATGACTCCCCATCCATAGAAATTTTTTCTCAACTGATCATTAAGGATTTCTGTTTAGCATTGAATTATTTGATGATAGAGTATTATTTTTATAACTATTCCGTTAATGATTTTTTTCATAGATTTCACATCAACTACCAACTATGGTTTCTCATCATATAATTACTAAATAAATTTAAATAAATAAATAAATATATATATATATAGAAAATTTAGTAGGAATATTCTTCATGTATTACCTAACAAAAAATAAAAGTATTCAACTAATTTTATAGAACCATTCTACTCATTTTAATCACAAATTCAACATGATTCATCTCGAGGGTTATAGTTGATAGAATTAACTAAACTGTTTCCACTTTGTTTTCCTTTGATTAGTGTCATATCCTCTTTCTATTTTGAATTCTTTATCAGCTTCTTAGCCTCGATTTTATTTGTATTTTTAGGGCATTGGCCGAAACCTCCACATTTGTACTAATAGGAATGGGAACTGGATTTTCAATCAGTGGCACTTTTGAATTCTCTTTAAATTTTCACTTCATATACATCTAATAAAAAAACTCAGAATAAAAGAGATAAAACTAAAGGTAATGAGGTTAGATATGATACCAATTAAAGTTCCAAATGATCTGTGCAATCACCTAAGAGGGGGGTGGGGGAGGGTGAATCAGGGTGAACTGTTTTATTAAATTATTTTATACTTAAAATTGTACCCTTTTAAAGTTCCCTCTAAATATTAAAACCCTTATTACCTATTAATATATAAATGGATATTCTTTTCTTTTACCCAATACAAAATACCACATGAAATGAAAAAAGTAAATTTAAGTGGAACACACAATATTTTTACAAGGTCCACCCCCAGTGTGGGTGAATACTTCCTTGATGTGTTTGAGTCAATTCTAATACATCTATTTCCAATAATTTTGAAATTTGTAAAACATGGACGATATTATCATATATCCAAGGGTAGATATCATCCATTAACACAAAGGATATCTCCTATAAATAATATTAATTTTTTTGATTATGTTTTTATACTATCTATTTCTAGTTTAAAATATTTCCTTCCACTACTAAATAAGATCACTAACTTCTCTAGGACTTCGTTGCATCAAATGATATGAACTTGTTCTTTAACTAGAGTCTTCAAAAACCTTAAGATAGTTTTATAATCTACATGAAAATTGGTATCTGTAGATAAAAAAGCAACTCAATCTTACACAAAATCTAGATCACTGGTCTTACTCAACTCTCGATCTTCTTGTAATCTTCAAGGAATAGTATACCCTCAATATGAAAGTATCGATATAGAATATGGACACCAATAACACATTCCCATCTATCCATAAATTCTCATTCTTCTTTCTCTTACTTCACTATAATCTTCACTATCTTCCACAATATAACAGGATCATAGGGCATGACTTGGTTCCTACTTCTCCTCCTCCTCCTCCCACTTATCCTCCTCTTACACTTCAACACACTGGATCAACTTATTCAAAATACCACCAAATTCATTAAATACACAAATAGACATTCTTCTTCTAGAATACATTATCGAGTTATCCTCTTATCTAACTCTCTCTCTCTTCCTAAATCTTTTATATTCTAGAATCACAGGAATATATTTTCTATATTTTAATATAAAAATTCCCTTGATTATTAGCATCATTATATTTATCATTAAATTCTCAACAAAATCATATGGGTATGCACACCACTATCTCTGAATATTATCCTTCTTCTTAACAACCTATCTCCACTGATATACCAAGTATACCCTTCTTCTCATAAAAAATAGATAATAATATTCCCATGAATTTATCCCCTCTTTATTCTCAATAAATCCCTATCAATTATATCTCAATATAAATTTTTTCAAAAGAATAAAAATAATTATTTCTCAAAACATTCATAAAATCCAAAAAACAATCAATCTTCATATCTTCATGATAATATATAGTACTACTATTGTGGAATGGCTTCTCATATCATGATGTAACACCATATAAAATAGAAAAATAGGCATTAACTTGTATTTTATTCTCATAAGATTACTTCATGATGTTATATTATTATCCATGATGTGAAGATAACTTTTTTAATACCCATATTTAATAAAAATTCACCTTATAATAATTGGTATGTATATTTATTGAAAGAACCATTTTAGTAACATCTGGTTTAACTTTCAAAAATAAATTTTAGAAAATCATAACTTTAAATTTCACTAACTAATAAAACTTACCCACTTTGAAAAACTTACACACCATAGAGTGAGTCTGGGTCATGCATAGGGTTTTTTCTTTTGTATATTTTTCCTTAAAAAGTGATCCTCACATAATATTTTATAATCCTTATACACTATGTAAGGTTTTCACCATAGACACATGCTTTTAAAAAAACCCACGTACTCATCCAAACACGTTATGTATTGTGTAAGATTATTGAGTTAACTGTATTTCCTCACAATATTTAGAAAAATATCTTATAAATGTATATTAACTTCTTATATAGTAGAATAAGGTTTTTACCTTTGAAATATTTTTCCTGAGATCCCAACAAAAAACCTACACAACATCATAAATGTTACTTATTCCTTACCTTTGAAAATTCTCATCCCAAAACTTAGAGAAAATTCTTATGCATATTATCGAGAGAACATTATGTATAAAAGTAAGATCCATAATTTTCTAATTTTTTACTAAATATAGATAATATCTTATATATATGATAAGCTCCCAATACTTGCCAATTTTATGGTATGAGAAAAACAGAATATATTATGTATGCTCCATGAATTTGTCAAATTATATCCTAAAACACATAATAAAAAAAATATTCAAATTTATCTTGGTACATCTCTAATCCATTCAAAAAATTATCAAAATATTTTTAATGACTTTGAAAAATATCAGAATGTTTCCAAACCTTTTCAGTATAGTTCCAAGTAATTCAATTAAATCTTCCAACTAACTTAATAGCTTAAGAAATAAAACTCAAATATTATTCATTCCATCATCCAAAGAATATTTTATATAAATTATAGCATCCAATATGAATGATAATCTATGAATGGATTCTCAATATTCTATCTAGCCTTACTCTTCAACCCCACAACTCTAATCTGTTGAAAATCACAAACATCTTTTCTCAAATCCTTTAGTATATATATTTTATTATTTTACTCAACCTTCATTAACATGTTGTGTTATAGATAGTTATTCCCTTATACATAATCACCTGTATTTAATTCTTTACAAACCAGCTCAACAATCATCACATGCATATATTTCTATCTTGAATCTGTTTATAGTGGAATTCCAAGAAGCATAAACACAACCATTTCACACTATTAGGGGTAGTATCTTAGATTCCTTTTCCATCATACTAATGAATCCTCATGATGTAGTGGTAGGAAAAATATCAATCTTTACCTTAATTAATTGGAATCTTCCTTAATTACCCAACTTTAACACACATTGACTTTCCTTTACATAAAAACATTGAAAAAATACAACCTCAACATTATCAGTCAATTTGGGTTCTTCAATCTACCCCTTTGGATTTATTTTCAATTCCCAATTCAATTATAAATTCAATATTATTATTATACCCCTATTACCAATAAATGGAAAGGTATATAAGTAAGGGAAAATCAAGCTAATCTATTTAACTTCCTTTTTTATATCCCCCTTTTATGTTTTCATCTTATCATATTTATTCCACCCCTTTCCTGAGATATAAAATCTAATTCCCTTGAGAGAAGTGTGGAATCACATTTTACTTAGTAATTATCCATTAATAAATCAACTCTAAGTATATTTGAGGTTAATTGGTGTAGAAAAAAAGTACAATTAACCTATAAATAAAAGTTGTCCATAAACTGACCAACATTTGATACCAACACTAATTTCTCTATCCAAGTAACAATAAAATAGATTTTATAAGATATTTTATCACATTCAATCAAATTAATAAACAAATCATAAACATTCAAGTGAAATAATGTATCTTCCCCACTTTTTTTATTTTTTAGTTTTACATGCCCCCTTTAAAAATCATATTTGATTAAACATAAAAGAGTATGGGAAAGTGGTTCTCATACCTAAAGTTCAATTTTTTATAAGAACTGTTCAAAATAAAAAATTCACAAAAAGTTAATTTCATTTGGTAGCTTACTCATCTTATCTACCCCCTAAATGTATGTACTCCATCAATATTCATCATGGATGCTTCTCTTTAGAATGAACTCAAAGAATATTCTATGAGATACAACATTGAAATTTGGTAATGAGGTAGCAGTTAAAGCACTCTATAATGACTAATTATTCATAATATATAGTTAACCCAACATTCCAGTTCTAATTTTTATGAAAAACCTCTAATTCCATACATAAAGAATCACAAACAAACAAATATGGGAATAAATTGTGTTCTACCTTTACTTTTTAACAAGAGTAAAAATACTACTATTTTCTTCTCAACCCATAAAATCTTCTCTTTATAGATCTAAATTCATTTTAAATCTTCATGTTAATTCCCATTTTGACTCTACAGGTTTTAGAATTCATGGGAAGCATGGATTTATTATTTTCTTCAACTTTAATATGATGTGTAATAGGATTTTTCAATTCAACTAGAAATTCAAATTATCTTTTTTATTCTATCTCCAACTTCTTACCCAATTGTAACTAGGATGGAAAAATATTAAATAATTATTTAGGAACATTCCCAACTTTAGTTATGTGTATGGAATCATTCTTTATAGTAGTATTCTTGGAAATTGGAGTCACTAGTGCATTATATTTTTTCTTAAATAATTCCTTATATCTATGTATACATGCTATACACTTGTTATTTTCACACCTAGATAGTTTTCATATTACAAATAGATTTTCAAAAATATTTATGTCCCCTTTATTTATAAGTATCTCAAAATATTCATCTTGGTTGTCTCCCACCAAAATAATCCTTCTATTCCTCTCTTGGATCAATTCCTTATTTGATTCCATATTGTTTACTTTTTCACTAATCACCATGGATTCTTTAAAATGGTTGATGTTATGGACTTTTATCCCATAGTATAAGAATATTATATTAGTTAGAAATACATCCTTCACAACATTATTCTTGGGAGTTCTTTTCTTAACCTTCTTCTTTTACTTGTACCTTAAGGCGGATTTACCTACATTTCTCTTTTTATTCTTTACCTTTTATTGTATTTTCATTTCATCATCATATAAATTTCACATGGTTTGTTTATAATAGAACTCTTATTCCCTATGACCATCTCTATTGAAATTATCACAAAAATTATCCAATTATTCAAATGTGTTCTTAATGGATAGATTCACCTAATTCGGTGAAATTTTATTCTATAAAATAGGCCCTCTCATAATTTTAGATTTAATCCAACTTAGTCCAAGCCTTATTTAATTTCTATAAATTGATATATTAGGCTAACATTCAATTTACTTATACCTAAAATTCTAACAGTACAAAAAATGACCAACAAAAAATTGATATTTTTCCTTTAGTACCAGTGTGACTTGTTCTTTAGCTTTCTATTTTTGGACAAAAAAAACTCTTATTTTGAGTTTGTTTTGAGGATCAATGCTTATAATTTTGTTCACATCCACACATGATATGGTGGTGTATTTTTTTATCATTTTTATCTACCCATATTTATCTAAAAATTTATGTTGAACCTACAATATCATATGAAACTAAATTAGTACCATCACAAACAATCCTGACCCATCCATCTATCTTACACCCGAGCCATACAATGATAGATCTAGAAGGGTGTTCTAAATCCCTACAGGTTGGAAACAAGTGTCTGGGAATCAAGAGCATACTTTGGGAATATTTTTCCCACAAAAATAATTTAAACTAGTAGTGTAAAAATTTATCAAAAATCCAGCAAGACCCATCCATAAGTCATAAATCTGTTCCAGAAAAAAAAAATAAAGAAAGAAAAGAAGAAACATGATATAAAAGAAAATAAATTCCATTAGATAACTCTCAAACACCTGCCACAAAAATAACCCCTTCTATTCTACTTCAATAACTCCACATGAAAGTACACCTCCCATAGTCACAACTAAAAGCAGGAAAGACCAATTTATCCAGAACTAATAAATCACTAAAAATAAATACCAACATACCTGAATCAAGATACCCATGTGACCCAAGATCACTCCATCTAACCAAAAATACATTTCTCTAAGAATGAACATAAGCTAATCCAGAACCCACAAGGGACACTTTCTCTATAAACACCAGGTGGTGTAAGTAGGGTGTGAGCTATAAATCCTAATAGGGTTTCACCAATTGGTCCATGAATTTTATTTTAAAAAAAAATCCATAAATTATAGTTTGAAATACATTAATTTTAAAATAGTTTTTTTATTATAATTTGGAAAATAAATCCATGATATTTTACTTTAAAACTCATTTTTATAAATCAATCAATTTTAAAACACATATTATTAGAAAACCATTTATAAAAAATCAACTGATTAATTATTAAGAAAACTATTAAAGAAACTCAATACCCTTGAATAAATCACCAAATGAATAAAAATCAATAAGCAACAAATAAGTAAATGATAGATAAAAAAACCCAACTAAAGTAGTTATAATAAAGTTATATAAATAATAAAAAGGGCAGTGTAATAAAGGATATGTAATCATGGAAATAAAGAGTAAAACAAGTGTAAGGAAAAAAATACAATAGATAATTTAAAATATGAATCATGGGAGAAACACCCTAATTTCACTAAGTCTTGGTAGCTTAGGACATATGCCTCACTAATTAGGGTCATTACCTCAATTAGTGAAAAGTGTATCACATAATTGGCTAGTGGGAACACCACATAAACTTTACTAGAATAGCTAGTGGGAAGGGAACCTATCCCATCCAAGTTCACCAACCCAAGTACATATAGGTTTCCTATGTGAATCGTATAATATCAATTTCATCACTAAACATGTTATTTCATTGAAATAATTCATAAGCAGTTCCAAACTTTAGATCAATTATGTACTTCCCATATTCCAATTATAAAGGGGTATTTTGAAGAAAAAAACAACAACAACAACAAAAAAATACCATTCATATACTTATTTATAAAATACCAAACATCCTTTAAATTTTATTTTAAAAATCAATATTAAAACCCCCTTTGAAAACTTATTTGAAAACCAAAATTAAACCTTAAATTTAAATTTTGAAATATTCCCATTATCATTACACACACACACACATTTTAATGTAAATATTCAAATATTATCATGTGAATATGTGTATATATATATATATATATATCCCTACATATGTGTATAAACACCTTATATATAAAATTCATTTTAAAAACATATTACTTTTCAAAACTGGTAACCCTGCTTTTAAAACTATTAAATTTATCAATATACCCAATAATGAATCAAAACATCACTTAAAATACTATAAAAACACCATAAATATATAAATTCATCAAGAAACATAAAATAAATATAAAAAACACATAAAATTCCAATGCAGAAGAATTCCCTAACCATTACCCTTTGAAAACCAGTTTAAATACTATAAATACCCATTCTAGACACATATCATTTTTAGAAATATCATAAAGTAGTAAAAAGAATATATAGAATACATAATATCTATGGGAAATTATTTATAAGTCCCAAGTAGAATCTATATTGTAAGGAAAAGAGAAAAATATGAAAGCATCTACCTGGAATCCAGGGCATATGATGTGAAACCTCCAAGAACAGAGAGAAGAAGGCCCCCAATGAAAATTGCACACCCTAAAAACCAAAGTTGAATTGATTTAGAACTCAAAAATAAACTAGGGTTAGGACTAAGGTTCACGCATAACAAAGAGGAGGATAAAGAAAAATAATAAATAAGGGGAAGGAGGATAAAGAGGATAAGGGACCCTTACCTAGAAAAATTGCACTTGAACTCTAAGGGAGAAGAGTTCAGAATGAGGTAAGAAGTGAGGGAGGAGGTGAATAGGGGATATCCTATCCTTGGGTGATGCATGAGATGGGTGAGAGAGTAAGGGGGGAGGGGGTCCAATTTTGGGTAAATTAAAGGGGTGGGTAGTTTAATAATTTTATCATTTAAAATTATGGGTACATTGCATGGTTATCACATGGTTTACCAAACCATGCACCAACCATTATCACTTCACTAGGAACACTAGTTAACTCAAAAAGTTGGATCACATAGTTAGGAAACCCCTACACCAATAATATCAAATGAATCTGTTAAAATGATGACCTTCCCACATGATTTTCACATTGTTTATCCAATTGTGTGACCAAATTGTGCGACATGCAAAAATTTTAAACTTAAAAAAAATTAAATTAAAATAACCCAGCCTCATAAATACTAAATAAAAATAAATAAACAAATAAATAATAAAAATAAGAGGTTCGGGGTGTGATAATTATACCCACCATAACCCTTTATTCCCCTAGAAAGGACTCAAAGCCTTAGTGGATGAAATGAGTTTCAAAATACATGGGATAAAATGATTTCCTTACAGATTAAAAGGAATCGTCAAAAGAAAATAAAAACAAAATGATCCAAAAACCCATGTATAAAGGCTCTAGGGAGACAACCAAGAGAAACAACTCAATAGGGAGGAATCCAAAACTGAAACTCTCAATAAGTATCCCCACTACATAATTCTTCCAATTATCATGGTGGGATAAACAATATCCCCACAAAAAGACAACACCTACCCTCTCTAACATAGGAAACCCAACATCGATCATGAAACCTAACACATTATCCATAATTCCATCACAATGAATCAATTCTATCTAAAATGGAATAAGAGATAAATAGACCAAATAATAAACCTAAATCACGATCTAGAAAGGATTAAAGGGATAAAAAATTAGAAATATGATATAAGGATCCTAAGAGGACTCACTATCTCCTAATAATTCATAAAACCACTAATAAAGTACCAAGATATCTCAAACAAAATAACCCCCAATAAACCTAAAAAATTTCACTAAAATCAAGGGCTCAGAAGGGATACTCCCTCAGATAAAGAAAATTTGGATAAACCAATTAGAAAAAAGGGGTGGGATATAACTGAAAGTTCCCCAAGTGGGAATATACCTCAAAATAATAAATAGGGGGACTAGTCTCAGGTTAAGAGAGGATAACTTGGGACCTACTCTTGGAATAACGACTCTTAGTGAATTTGAATGATAAAAATACATAACACCCAGTCACCCCAAACACTCACTTGAGGCTCCCCATAAAAAAATATAAACATTCAGACACACACATCATAAAAACAAATGATCACTAAAATAGTTAAAAATACCCAAGTAATAATCAAGGGGATACCCAAAGAAACATCAATTATGAATTTCCTCAAAACCTTTATCCACCTCAGATCCAAAAATTCCAAACCTCAAAACAACAACCATCACTAAATCTCAAAACCAAAGCACACAATAAAAACTAAGGAAGAAATCATAAAGACCAACCATCCACCTTTTATTTAGAATTTTATAGGGAATACATAAAATAATAAAAAGAATAACTCCATTCATTCATGTTTCCCAAATTCAAATAAAACGATCCCTATATAAAGTATAAAATATATCCTAGAAATTAAAATTCACTTTAAAAAATCAAGTATATGTCGATTTTTTTTATCTCCCTTTAAAAATTGAATCAAATTAATTTCAAAATGTTTTCTAAATTTTAATTAAAATAACTCATGAAATCAAATTAAAACCCCACTAAAAACACCACTCTATTTAATTTTTTGAAATTTAACTTTAAACCATTTTCAAAACCATGTAATTTCATTTGAGAAAATAATTTAAATTATATGTTCATTGTTAAACTCACTTTAAAAATTCAACACACCCCTTAATAAATTAAAAAATAAATTTCATCACTTAAAACCATGCTATATCTTTTTTGAAATCCATTTCAAAATACATGCTTCCATTTTAAAATATTAAAAATTTACTTGAAAACTATTTTACAATACAAAAATATCTCTATAATACCTTAAAAAAACATAATTTTTCAATATCACACAACATAAGGTCAACCTAAATGGGATGAGTGATTGTGCGTGAACTAGCCACATGGTTTGGTGGTCCATATTCCAGTCGAACAAATTTCATTGAGAGTGACATAGAACCATGTATACAGTCTCCAAAAGGGTTACTAGGACATGTGATCTCACTGTGCACCGCCATCTCAACTCATGTTTATCCTAAAAAAAATAACTCCATTAATCAATCCAAATTACATGAATACAATTCCGAATACCATCAACTCAAATCAATTTTTTTGAAAGAGTCAAAATTTTTTTTCAAAATCAAAATTCAAATCACAACATCCCTTGGTATCTCAGGTTTCTTCACGAGTGGTTTTGATTACGAACCAACCCATAACCTACTTCCCAAGACTCAATGATCCTATCTCCATACATCAGATATACCAAATAACAAGTTTGGTCCAAGAACCTAGATCTTCTTAAGAACTAAGGCTATGATACCCTTTATCATAAACTAGTCTGAGTTTTACATCCACCAGATGCACAAGACAACCCATGAAAGGGCCTTAAGGAATTTCTCGATCCACACGGGCTGGTGAAAAGTGCTTGGGAAATGAGAACATACTTTGGGAATTATTTCTCCCATAAAAATAATTTAAACTAGTAGTATAAAAATTTATTAAAAATGCAGAATGACCCATATATAAGTTTTATGTCTATGAAAGAAACAAATAATTATAAAGAAAAGAAACAACATGATATAAAATCAAGGAAATTACCTCACCTCACCCTCCAACTCCCACTATAGAAACAAACCCTTCTATTCTACTTCCATAACTCCACATGCAAGTACACCACCCATAACCATAACTTAAAGCAGTAAATCCTTATTTTTCCAAAAGTAATAAATAAATAAATACAAGTATATGTCAATAAATATCCCCATGGGAACTAAGGTCACTCTCTAGACCCAAAACCCCAATACTCTAATAATGAACATAAGATGATCTAGAACATGTAAGGTCCACTTGGTATACAGAACCGAGTGGTTTAAGTAGGGCATAAACTATAAATCCGAGTAGTGTTTGACCAACGGGTCCATGAATTATATTTTAAAAAATATTATAGAAATTATATTTTGAAATATTATAATTTAAAAATATGTTTTTATTATAATTTGGAAAATAAATCTATGATTTCATTTTAAACAAATTTTTTATAAATCAAACAATTTTAAAAGACATATTATTGTATAATTTTTTTAAAACATTATTGATTAATTATTGAGAAAAATATTAAATAAACTCAACACACATAAATAAATCAAAAAATTAATAAATATCACTAAGAAATAGTGAAGTATATGGAAGTTAACAAAACCCAACCCAAGAAGTTATAAGAAATTCTATAAGTACTAAAAAGGATAGAGTGACAAAGGCTATGAATTTTTTGTAGTATAGAGTAAAACAAGAGTAAGGGGAAAACCACACATTCAATAATATAAATAGAAATAATGGGAGAAACACACTAAGGTCACTAAGGAAAGAAAAACTTAGGACTTCCAGGTCACTAATTAGGGTCGTGCCCCAAATTATTGGAAAGTGTATCACATCACTGACCATTGGGAGCATCGTGTCTACTTCACTAGTGTAGATAGTGGAAAGGGAACCTATATTATCTAAGTGAAAATACCCAAGTACCTAGAGGTTTCCCATGTGAATCATATAATACCATTTTTACCACTAAACATATCATTTCCTCGGAAAAATTAATAAACAGTTCCAAATTCTAGATCCAACATGCACTTCCATTCTTCTAATTATAAAGGGGAATTTCAAAGACAATAACAACAATAATGACAATAATAATAATAATAAAACAAAATTCATATATTTATTTATAAAATACCAATATTCATCTAAATTTTATTTTAAAAATCAATATTAAATCCCCCTTTGAAAACTTATTTAAAAACCAAAATTAAACATTAAAATTAAATTTTGAAAGCTTACCATTATCGTTACACACAAACATATTTATATATATATATGCACATATATTAATGAACATATTCACATATTCTAATTTTAATACGTGAATATATATATATATATATATATATATTGAAATTCCTAAGCAGGATCTATGTGATCACTGAGAGGGCCAGGGGAGAATTAGTGATCTATTTTTCATTTCTGTTTTCTTTCTTATGAAATAACCTTTAACTCCTGTTAAAGAGTTATAAATTTTTTTAAAAAAATCAAAATAAAAACCATAGAAACATAATAATTTAAAAGTTTCACTAATCAATAAGATTATCTAGTCTTTGTCATGGTTTGTAAATAATACAATACCACAAAATCCACTAGAAAAAAATCCTTTTAATGTGGCTACAACAAGCAGGGAATATCCTTACACATGGAATGCATTATAATAAAACAATAATGAATGTTATTTCTAGAAAAAAAATGTAACAAATATTTTTGTAATAACTTTAGAAACATTCATCAACATAATTATATTGTTGTCTCTATACTAATTTCAATTTTTCACATTTTCTATTATTTCAAAACATTTCTTCTTTTAAAAATTTATTACCCAGAAATAGGTGAGAAATTTATTATTGAATTTTGTTATGAAAAATCTATCTGTATATAGTTCATTAATTTTTCCTATTTGATTTCTCCATCTAGAAAGTTCTCTCAATGAAAAATTCCTCACACTTTTGTTTTTTTGATTCCAACTTTTATAAAGGTTTCTCCAATTCGACCTTTGTTTTTTACATTACTTTTAATTATAAAAATTCTGATCAAAACCAAATTATTCTTATTATTATTCTTATTATTCAACCAAGATATTTCTTGGTTGGAAACATACTTCTCAAACTTTTCCTCACAAAATTTTGTTCGGTATCTCTATCTGTAATCAATTCTTCATCACTTATACTTTTTCACATATTAACAGTACATGATATAATTTGTACTTACATCATATTTATAGAGTCATTTGAGGGAGAAAAAGCATGAATTAAATTTTTATTTCTTTCTCATTGAAAACTTTAAATTTAAAACTCCCACTTAAATAATCTGATAAAATATTCTAAAAAATTCTTGAATATTTCGGAACGCATATGAGAAATTTTAGAAGCTTCAACCTACTTTGAATTTCCCTAAAACTTGGAAAGTATCATGATTTTACTCTATGATATTTGGAATAATATAATACCATATTATAATCTTAAATTTTATATCTTTATAAAATCTTAATAAGAAACTTTTGAACCTGAAAGAACATTATACTTTTGAAACATTATCCTGTCCTCTCTATCCAAAAATTTCTATCTGATATTGGTTTGTTCAGTGAAAGTTAATCTGTAACCTTATTCTACTTCTTTATTCTTCATTATATGACTTTCATCAGAATTTTTTTTTGATAGTTGAATTTATGTTCCATTTTCTATTAGTTGATATTTATACCAAAATTTCATCTAATCATCTTATAGAAACTCCAGCTTCAAGATTTCATACATGTCTATCCAATAGTCATTGTACAAAAGTTTTTTTTGATGGAATTCATCTATAGATTTTATCCATTTCACCATTACTCAATATTTTACCTTTTAACTTTTAAAACATTTCCTATATCCTCTAGACATATCAAAACTTCAACACAAACATCATAGCTTTAACAAATTTATAAACTCATCCAAAAACTATGTCTAGTGAAATTCCATAGATCTTTATAGAAGAAAATTTGTACATCTGAAGGACTTCATCCAATGGGACTTAGTCCAATGAAAAATATTCAGAAAATAAACTTTTGAAATTTGAAAACATTTCTTCTCATCTTTGTATATAACCATTCGATGGACATTTGTACACAATTTTTGTTTGATGGATTTCTTACATCCAAAGGACTTTGTACGTTAGATTTTATTACTCAACAACTCCCCCTTATTCATTCCAATAACTTTAATTTAATAAACACACTTCACTTATGGTAAATAAAAGCACTTCATACAACAAAGACTTCCAACCTTCAAACAAACTTTAAACACAAACTTCTTCTGACTCTTCCTTAGATACAAAAAGTTCTTTTAATGGAATTTGGTTATGAAACCTTTTTATGATCCTTTCCTTATGATTCTATATCCTCACAATTAACTTTGTTAGAAACATTTACAAAGTGATGTGATTTTTATTAAAAAAATAAAAGAAAACCATTTCCAATAAACCTTCTTTTTTAGAAACAAGACAACCAAACTTCTTCAATAACAACTTACAACAACCTCAAAAACTCCTTCATCCAACTTGGTCCCAACAATATCCCCCTTTGGATTTTATTTTCAACCAAGAAACATAAATCACAAAAACATTTTACCTCAATAAATGGATTAATTATCCAAAAATTCTAAGCCTACATGAGTGAAATCGATGTAGGAAACAATAATCATTAAATAAAAAACCATGCTATCTATAGATAATGACTTAGGATACTTCTTCCTGAAACCTCAAACTTTTACAACTTTTTCACTTTTTCTAGAAAGAATAATATTTCCTAAATCTAATTAATTGTTTTTTAAAATAGTTCACACATTCCTTAAATTGCAGATTTCCCCTTTTAAAACCCCCTAAATACATGCTCTCCTTAAAAGGTTTAAGTACATACCAATTGATATATTTATGTTACTTTGTTTTTCTCCCCCTTGAAAACACTATCCAAATACAATATGGAAGAGAGGAAAGAATCAAATACATTATCCTTTAATAGAGCTAGGTTGTACGCCCATGTTCGAACTCAAATTATAAAATGTTTCTTTTAGAAATGGATTAATTAATATATCAGTAATTTGTTGCATTATAGGAACATATTAGAGATTTAGTTTTTTCATTTCCACATGCACTTTGATGAAGCGATATTTGATATCAATATGCTTTGAATGAGAATATTATACAAGTTTTTAGTGAGATTTAGAGCACTAACTACCACAAATATAGGCAAGAAAAGAACTCAGGTTTTATCAGTGCTAATCAAAAAGCATTGATAAAAGTAGGACTTTTATCAATGCTAGAAAAAGTGCTGATAAATATACCCTTTATAAGCACTAATATTAGTGATGATACAGTCCCTCCTTTATCAGTGCTGACAAAAAGTGCTGATAAAAAGGAGAATTTATCAGCACTAATAATTGTGCTGATAAAAGTTTTTAATAGAAAATATTATAAATTTTTATAAAAATATTTTAATTATATTCAAAAATAATTTTTATATGTATACATTAAATAAAAAAATGCATGTTTATTATGTTTATTACGTTTATTATGTTTATTAGTTTTATTTATATATTTATTATATATTTATTATACTATATGTTTATAATATTATATATAAATACTTTTTAATTTCTATATATATACAAATACTTATTAAATATATCTATTTAAATAAATTTATGTTTCCAAATGAATGTGTCAATTTATGCATACATTCATATTCTCATAAATATATGTTCATTATTTACCCTAATGTTTTCCATATATACTATATTGATATATATACTTGGTGTATTCATTCATTTCCTATATATATGAAGCTTTATCTTCTCATAAATACTTAAAATCATGATAAATATATTTAAATAAACAATAAATGTATTTATTATATTTAAAAATATTAATATTTAGTTATATATAATTATATACTTTTTAAATATATTATATATAATTATAATTATATATAACTAATTAAATATAAATATGTTTAAATAATTGTAAAATTACAAAATATTTTTTTAAATGATTAATATATATTTATGAATACATTTTGAATATATTTATTTATAAATATATGTCTTTAATGAATATATACACATAAACAGACACACACACACACATATATTTAAATACTTATGAAATTAAAAATAAAAATAATATATAAATTTATATTTATATATATTTAATTATAATTTAAATTATAAAATTATATATATATATATAATTATAATTTATACACAAACACAAACACATATATATATTTATATATTTAATTATAATTTAAATTATTAAATTATAATAAATATATTAATTATATATATTTATAAAATTATAAATGTAATAAATATATTGGTTATAATTTTATAATTATGAATAAATGGTATGTTTTATCAGTGCTAATTAAAAAGTGCTGATAAGACACACACTTATCAGCGCTTTTAATTTTAGCGCTAATAAAACATACTTTTATCGGTGCTTTTTATCCAGCACTGATAAAAGTGTCACTGGGTTTTATAAATAAACCCTAACTTTCTCCTCCTTACTCAAAACCCTCAAGCTCTCGTGGAATCTGATCCCTATCATCACCTCCTATTATCCCTCCTCTCCTGCTTCCACCTCCTCCTCAGCTGCCGACTCCTCCGCCGCCACGAACCGAGCTTCGTCATGCTGCTATCCTCTACCATTGCCTATCCTCCGTCACGCCTCTCCTCCACCATGCCTCTCCTACACCACGAAGGCACCTATGCCGTGTGATGAGCCACACCTCTGTGGTTAGTTTTTTCCTCTTTATCGTTGGGCTCACTTATTAGAGTTTGATATTGATGGTGATGTTGTGAATTGTACGGTCTAAATGCCCTGCTGAAAATCATGGCCGTTGGTGGTCCTTGTCTGTGCAATAGTTATATTTGGTAAAATTAAATTTTCCTATACCATATTTTGAATTGGTTTATTTAGAAATATTTAATGAAATGTGGGTTTTTGTCGTGGTAGAACATAAATATTGTTATTTCTTGGAACTTATGAATTTAAGTGGGTGCAATGTATTTTAGTGGTGTTATTAGCATAATATTTGTTTCCTATATCAAATTATGACACAGTTGAATATATTTTTTGATGGTATAATTCTATGTGGTAAGATTAATCCATAAAAATATTTTAGGATTCAGTAATATTTGAAGAAATTTCTTAATCTTGAAACTCAAATTTAGAATTTTGTTAAATAAATGGAGAATGAGTTGAAAGTTACAATATTCGTGAAATGTATCATGATTATATCCACTATAAATGTGATGAAAGGAATATTCCAATAATGTAAGAGAATATTTATTGATTATTCCCCATGATTATAAAATTAGTAGAGAATATTTCCATGAAAACAGTAGTACTAAACCTTTTTGGCCACTCCAGGAATAATTGAAAGGAGAAATTAATATAATAAGTGTCATCATTTCACCAAATACTATTACAAGAGGTATCAAAGGAAGTTAAGTTTATATTTTTTTAAATAAATACAATTTTGGGAGAGTGATAATGCACTGGAAAGTGAAACCCTTATTTCATAAGGTAGAAGATTTATCAAAGACTCTATATTTTTCCTTGATGATGAGTGTTTTCTTTGGATTTTTTGTGAAATGGGTAGTAGGAATCATGATGAATCCATGAATCTATTGGTCCCTTAAATTTGGAGTAGTAAGAATGATGTGATGATGTTTTAGATTCATGATAGTGGTACCAAATAATTAATAAGGGGAGATTTTCAGGATTTAATTGAGAATTGGTGTTGGTATTGAATTTATTCAAAATGTGTAAATATTGGATTTATTGGTAACATGTTGGTGATGGATTTATTGGAAAAATGTTATAAAACTATGTTTTATAGTCATTGATAGTGATAATTTTTTTTTTCAACATATGTTGATTATTGGTGTTGGATTTATTATCAACACATGATTATTTATTGGATGTTGTTCTGGAAGTAGATGTCTGGAATGATATATGGTTTTTCTGAAAGTTATTATAAAATAAGTATTTGATATTTTTTGGAAGTTATTATATAATAGGGGATGGATATGTTCAAAAGAATAATTATGGAATTTTGATAATGCAGTTGAGTTGGATGAAGTTCATTTGATAAATTTCATAAGTTGTAGAAAATACCATAGAATGAGTATAAGTGTTACACCATGAGTAGAGTTCCTAGAAAAATTAAAAATGCATAATAATCCATGTATATATAAAATTATGCAGTCCACATTTTAAATGAAATGGAAAAGTATTGAGAACCTTATAGTGATACATGAATGTCACATATACTGATGTGTAAGGTACTTCCAAAAGAGAATATGATGTCATAGAGAAGGATGATGGAGTTTTGGATGGTTTTGGGAAGCAATTATAGAAATTATATATATAACATATAAGTAACATTCTAACAACCTAGTTCACTCTGATAAATCTACATCATTATATGGTTGGTTTCATGAAGAATAATTCACACAATGTAGAGGTACCCATGAGAATTAAGATCTAATATATTTTGAAGCTGACTAGTTGATCACACTATGGGAGATGGAATATCAATATTTGTGAACTTTTTAATAGGAATATTGATAATTCAATTTATATATAAGATTTGTTTATGTAATGGTAATAATGGACACACTACTAGGGGAATGTGTAAGAGTTATTCATGTCATGGGGAGTTTATATATTTTGTGAAGTGGCTTATAAAGACCTTGGTGGTTCTACATACTTTGTGATTTCCATGCCATATAGGACATCTCAGTATGAATTATTAAGTATACTTGGAGTCCATGTGAAAACACTATGATGGAGAAAGTTGTGTTGTCATGTTTTAGTAAAAGTATAATTATGATATATTCTAAATAACATGTTTTTTTCTATGTGAGCTATGAAATTTTGAGGTTAACAATTACAATATATAATAAATAGTATCACACCATGGAGTAGATTAAGATTGAGCCTCTAGTTTCAGAATAGAATGAGATTCATATGGTGATGAAAATGTTTATTCCTAGAAGTATTCAAGTGAATATATGTAACAGCCTAACACAGGTCAACATGAAATGTCACCCAAGATGGCTCGGTACAAGGCCTGAAGCCCATTCCAGATCACCATGGGTTGGCGATAACCAAATGGGCATCGACATACATAACTATGGGAATGATTTCACCCTAAAAGATAATAACTAAAATCACTTAAAAGAAAGGCTGAAAATAAGGAATAACACACCTAGAAATTCTGAGTCCATTACAATCTACCCTTATAAGGAATTATTATCCCTGAGAAGTGTCTCTAGAGGTCTTTCTCGACCATCTTGGGCCACTGAGCTTGCACATCGGACTCCCGATTCAAATATTCTTCTTGAATACACCCATGATTCAAAAAACTCAAATGTTAGGCACCATCTTCCTTCTCAATACCTTTTCAATCCAATCAATAATTCATAGTATATGTTTCTCAAACGATGTCTAAATAATACCAAGTTTTCTTACTTTCCCAAGTATAGATGTATAGATAAAACTTCATTATGATTTTTCATATGATTCAACCCATGAACTAAGTGAAAAACTATACTATCTCCCATCACCAAGTTCCCCTAACAACCCAAGCCCCACTCTATAGGTTGACATCATTGATTTATTATTGATCTCCTCTAATCGATACTCTTACATGAGTATCTATTATCTACTAGTGAAACTCATCCACTTATGCACACACAAAAAACAAACCACCTCTACCTACGGGTTAGGTTCACGTACACACCACTCCCAATGTGCACTAAGAAATTCCATCACTACCAAAACATAAGCATGAATATATCTCATTTTCATCTAAATATTAACACTCACGATCATTTCCAACAACTCCTATACATGCTCACATCACTAAACCCAATGGAATAAATCAAGTACCCATCCACTAACCCAGACATGACTCTTACAGTTTGAATCTCCACATCCTCACATGGGAATGTTATTGACCAAAAAATTTATAGTATTTTTATGAACCACAACTAATCATTACTCAAATTAAAAAGTATCATGATGAGATAACACCCATAATGAATTTCCAAACTTGGATTTCATCACCACACTACTCATCCCTTGATAGGTTATAGATCATTCTCCAAACTAAATGATTGTCTCACACACCTATAACACCATGACTTAGGGGTCTCTTATTTACCACATTATAAAGGCATTTCCCCATGAATACATTATGTATTTTTCAAGTTTGAATTATTAAGGATTCTATTAAAAGTAAACTTTATAAAGTATTTTTACTTATCATTTTTAAAAACCTTCTGTCTAGTTCATAACTTTTTATTAAGAAATATTTATAATAATGTTTTCAATAGTAATCTATTTTCCTTAAAAAAATAAATATAATTTTCACTTCAATGTTTTAAAAAACAATTTGTGAAAAGGTTTTTATTTTCACTTATATTTATCATCTTAGGATTGTTTTCCATGTAGTGATATTTTAGTAACAATTTATATGTTATTATGATATGATTTATTTTGGAAAATTATAATTTTAATATTCTATGATTTCTTAAGTTCATGTTATATTATTATTTTTGAATTATTTAATAAAAAAATTATTTTTCCATTTCAAGAATTTTTCCCACTATTTCTCCTTTATCTCCCCCATACCTCTTATATTATCTATTTCCTATAGGTTTATCCTTATCCTAGGAACTAAAATTCATTTTTCATGAGGATTTAGGTCTTTAGGTTTTTTGAGTGTTTTCCATGGAAGGTGATATGTTGTGTATTGGTTACCATTCAGTTTGAAGTAGGTGTTTCTTTTCTCTTCCTTTATTTTATAATTCATGGAATGTGTATACTTTTTAAATTTATTTTCAATAAAATTATAGTAATTTATGGGTTCTTGGGTTAAATTATAAATTTATTTCTTAAATTATAGGCTTGGAATAAGGGATTTTTCATAAGAATTTCATGTAATATTTTTAAATTAGATTAATTCTCATGAGAAGCATATTTGAAAAGGTTTATAGGGTTATTTAATTTTTTTCTTGTAAATTTAGGTATTATACCCTTTTGGGTTTTTCAAAGAAATTTTCCATGTGCTTGTAGAATGTTTTGAAAAGAAAAATGGATTTTTTTTCAAGTACTTCCAAAATCATTGAAATGATGAGACTTTAAAGAAGGGGAGAGAGACTATACATACTAACCTGGTTTTCATGTGAAGACCCATTTTTAACTTGAAAAAGTAAATGGTTTATTTCTCATTTTACCCTCAATGAGTTCCCCTATACTTGTTTCACTATTTATGTGTTTTTGATTATTTATATGATGGATGTATGATGTTAAAAGGGGATGTTATATGTGATGGTGTTGGAGGTGAGGTGCGAGACATTTTTTTGGTAATTATCTTGATTTATTTCTCAACTACATGGTTGTTTTTTTATGGTAACTCGGGTTTCTTGGTGGGAGGTCTTGATTCATGCTACCCTAGTTGGTATACACACTTCTATGGTCCCCCTAGTTGTGTTTAAGACAAGGCTAGTGGGATGGTTCTATTATGATGAGTTAAGTATGGTTTAATCTGGTGGATCATGTTATTGTTGGATGAAACATATATCAGATGTTGGTCCATGTATTTATAACACCATTTTGGATCATCACACACTAGTACCTAGGGTATATCCCATGAGAACTTGTTCCTTGATCGGTAGTTCTATATAGAGAATTAAATTATTATATTGATTACATCCCCATTATGCTTGCTTTATTAGTGTAACTATTAATATTGGGTTTATTTACTATTATATTATTCCTTGATCACATGGTTCCCTTATTCATTGTGAATTTATTTTCTCTAGTTGATATGGGTTCTTTATGAGATAATGGATGTTTGATTTTCAAGTGGCAAGAAAAGTTATGCATTATGATACAGGTAGTACATATATTTCCCACAAATTCATTGGGTAAAAGATTATATATCATTATATATAAATGTTATGTGAATAGGTTAGTAAGTCTATATGTTCAAAAAAGGTGAGTGTGATTTCATTAATCTCTAGTCATAATAATACATGTGAATAAGTTAGCAAGTTTCTATGTTCACGGGTGAGTGTGATGGTGTTAATCTATAATCATAAATTTAAATGTGAATATGGTTTTGAGTAGCCAGTGGGGGGGGGGGGGGGTCAGAACACTAGAAAAGGAGTTCACCCACTAGTGATGGGTTGGCCAGTCCATAAGGTTGATGGGAGGAACACTAAAAACTAGTGATCAGAGCTATATAGGGGGCATCACGAGACATATAAGGAATGAAACCATCAATGATTTGAGGCGATCCATTCCACTCAAAAACAATTCTTAACTGAGGTAGTCAATTTTATACTAATTGTTTCTGTGAAATTTGAATCAGATAGACACTAGACACTGATAACTTTACTTTATTGATATTATATAGGGTGAAAATGACTGTGATTTATATCTATCATCACCCACCCATCGCCATGTAGTGAGGGCTACAATGTTCAATATCTAGAATGACATGCTACACAAAAGACCACTTTTGACATATCATGTCATAGTGTCAATTACTGTATCCCTAGAGTTGAGTGCCGAGATACCTGTTCCAATTGATGATGTAGATATTCATACAGTTGAAAAATCTCTAGAAACATTCATCGCATGGTCATCACATCTTGTAAAAAAATGTCGAAAATGAGGTATTACTTTCCAATTTAATTTTAAATATAAACCTTAAACATTTAATGAAAAAAGTATGAACCGATGCATGTTATTATAGATGGACAAAGGGAAGGGGGTGTAAGGAAATATCGATTCAAAAATATCTCAAGGATCAACCAACCAATCAAAATAATATACCCAAAGCACCTTAACGCCCCCGTTCTATATCTAAATTTATTATCATTTAAGGATCATGTGGATATGAAGTTGAAAGATGGTGGTAATAACATAATTGATTTTGAATCAAATATGTATAGAGGGGAAGATCCAAAATTCATTGGTGTTGAGAGTTAAACTGAAATCCTCGACTATGATTGGTTAGACGGCTCAGTTGTAAATTTTTACATGAGGTATGTTTTTATGATTTGATTTTACAAAATATTATATACTATGATAATTATAACTAAATACATTTAATATTTTTCATAGGAATATATATGAAAACAAATTTGAAGGATTTCCCCATGAAAAAAAATTTGGACTCGTTAGTCCTCACGTTACCTCTACAGAACAAGAAGACATAACTTATAAGAAACATGGTGAAATAGTGGTAGGACTACTCAAATAGTTTAATAGAAAAATTAAAAATGATAGACTCTTATTAATACCAATTATGTAGAGATAAAACTATACAATTTAATCATATAAAATATATTTTAATTTCTTTCATTACTTATTATTTTTTGTATTATTAGGTAGCATTGGATGCTCATTGCAGTCAATATGGATACTTCAAAGATTTATTTTATGGATTCAATGCATGGACATCCAAAAAACCGACCACAAATGATGGAATTTTTTAATTTGTAATACAATACATCTAACATTTTATAACTAAATATCCAGTTATATAATTTATATTATCTTTTAATGAGGATTAAATTATAATAGGATGGTGCATGAATATCGTCTACCTAATGGAATGTGGCCAGGGGAAAAGGACAAGAAACCTGATAAGTAATATTACTGGATAAGTATCAAGGTATATATAATAATATTTCACTATCCAAACACATATAAAAAAATTAATTATTTTTCTCAATGTTTCTGCAGTTCCTGAAACAAACAAACGATAAAGATAGTGGTTATTATGTTTGTAAATTTATGAAAGATATCATATTCCATGAGCAAACCAGCATCCCTGGAGAGGTATTTTCAAAGATAATTTCTATTTTATTTAAAATAGATATTAATCCTCTGTGTATTTATATTTTTTCAGTACTACCATGACTGCTGAAATCAGTCATATTCACAAGAGGATATAAATATTCTTAGAAATGAATGGGAAACATACCTGATGGAAGAATGTAAAAATATAGAATTAAGATGGTAAACTTATCAAATAATTTTGACTTTATTAATCTTGTCTACTTTATCATTATCTTTGTCTGATGGTAATGTTTTTATTTGTATGGGATAAACACCCCGCTGAAAATCATGTCCATTGGTTGTCCTTGTTTGTGCACTAAATGAATTTTATGTTGATTGGATTTTTAAAAGAAATCGGTGGTCCTTATTTACAGGGTATGTGTATTATTGATAGACCATAAAAGATAACAAGTATCCAGAAGGGGTTTCCCCATCACTTGATTTTTTTGTGAAATATTGGGACATAACGGTCATAGAAGCTTACTACACTCTTCTTGTTTTCAACAATGAGAAGTGTTTTTCTCCAAAAAACATTGATTTAATCTGCAACATTGGCAGTTCCCCTATTTAGTCAACCCAGTGAAGAACCAACTGTCATATATTCATTTAGAGGTTTTGAATATATGACATTTTGTTCTTCACTGGGCCAACTAAAGCTATTATACAGAAGGAGGATGTTATTCCATGTCAACCATACATGGATCAAAGGTTTTTCCATAATTCTTTTAAACTGGGTAGATTGAGAATATTGAGTAGGTCAGGTCTATTTTTTAGGTTTCATAGGCAAGGGTGTATTGGTTTTCAGGTTAAAAAATGTACTTAAAATTTGTTATGATACTTTAGGACAATGATCCATGAGTCATTTTTTATGTATAGGAATAAACTGCACCTCAATCCAATGCACAATATCATCGATATGACTCCAAAGGTGTCTATATTTAAAATTGACATTAATTCAAGTAAAAAAACACAACTGACATACTGAAAAATGAGGAAATTCATTCCAATAGTTTTTATACTTTATTAAAACGGTCTATCAGTCATTTGTGATGTGTAGGAATCAACCACACCTCAATCCAATGCACAGTGTCACTGGTATGACTCCAAATGTGTCTTGTTATTTAAAATTGAGTTTAATTCAAGTAGAAAAAAATAGATGACATACTAAAAACTGAGAAAACATATTAATATTGTTTTGATACATTAAGAAAATGATCCATGAGTTAGTTATGATGTGTAGGAATCAACCCCACCTTAATCCGACAAACAGTGTGACCTGTATGACTAAAAGTGTCTGTTATTAGTTTAAAATTGACATTTTAGTTCAAAACGTGTCACTCACTAAAAACAAAGAAAACATTCTCAAATTGTCTTAAAAATTAAGTTCAATGATTTTTAAGCCCTTTTTGATGTGTATGAAGCAGTCTCACATCAAACCGATGTACGATGTGATTGGTATGACTCAAATGGCATGTTTTCGGTTTGAAATGACATTCTAGTAAAAAAAACTGACATACTAAAAATTGAGGAAATGAATTCTAATTATTTTTATACTTTAGGAAAATGATCTATCAGTCATTTTTGATGTATAGGAATCAACCACACCTCAATACAACACATGGTGTGACCGGTATAACTCCAAATGTGTCTTGTTATTTGAAATTGACATTAATTCAAGTAAAAAATAATAATTGACATACTGAAAACTAAGGAAATGCATTCTGACTGTTTTTATAATTTTAGAAAATGATCCATGAGTTTTTTGTGATGTGTAGAAATCAACCCCAACTCAATATGATGGACCATGTGATCAGTATGACTAAAAGTGTCCATTACGAGTTTAAAATTGACATTTTAGTTCAAAACGTGTCACTCACTGAAAAAAAAGAAAACACACTCTAATTGTATTACAAATTAAGGAATACGTTTTTTAAGTCTTTTTTGATGTGTATCAAGTAGTTTGATGTAAAACCAATTCACGATGTGACCGGTATGACTCAAATTGAATGTTTTTAGTTTGAAATGACATTTTAGTAAAAAAACAACTAACATACTAAAAACTGAGGAAATGAATTATAATTGTTTTGATACTTTAGGAAAATCATCTATTAGTCATTTTTATGTTTCCGAATCAACCGCACCTTAATATGATGCATGGTGTCACTGGTATGACTCCAAATGTGTCTTGTTATTTAAAATTGACATTAATTCAAGTAAAAAAAACACAACTAACATACTGAAAACCAAGAAAACACATTTGTATTATTTTGATACTTTATGATAAAAATCCATGAGTCATTTGTGATGTGTAGGAATAAACCCCACCTCAATCCAACACACCGTGATATCAGAATGACTAAAAGTGTTCGTTACGAGTTTAAAATTAATATTTTAGTTCAAAACATCTCACTCACTGAAAACAAAGAAAACACACTCTGATTGTATTCCAAATTAAGGAAAGTGATTTGTATGTCCTTTGTGATGTTTAATAATTAGTCTCAAATCAAACTAATGCACGATGTGACCGGTATGACTCAAATTTAATGTTTTTTGGTTTAAAATGAAATTTTAGTAAAAAAACACAACTGACATACTAAAAACCGAGGAAATCCATTCCAATTGTTTTGGTACTTTAGGAAAATGATCTATAAGTCATTTTTATGTGTAGGAATCAACCTCACCTAAATATTATGCACAATTTCACCAGTATGACTCAAAATGTGTCTTGTTAGTTAAAATTGACATTAATTCAATTAAAAAAACACAACTGACATACTGAAAACTGAGAAAATGCATTCAGATTGTTTTGATATTTTAGTAAAATTATCTATGAGTTTTTTGTGATGTGTATGAATCAAATCCACCTTAATCCAATGAATAGTGTGATCGGTATGACTAAAAGTGTCTGCTATCAGTTTAAAATTGACATTTTAACTCAAAACGTGTCACTCTCTGAAAACCAAGAAAACACACTCCGATTATCTTCCAAATTAAAGATAAAAATTATTAAGTACTTTGTGACGTGTATGAAGTAGTCTCATGTTAAACCTACACACAATTGCGACTGGTATGACTCAAATTACAAGTTTTCAGTTTGAAATGACATTTTAGTAAAAAAACACAATCGACATACTGAAAAATGAGAAATGCATTCTGATTGTTTTGATACTTTTGGAAAATGACCCATCGGTCATTTTTGATGTGTAGGAATCAACCCCACCTCAATACGACACACATTGTGACCAATATAACTCCAAATGTGTCATTTTTATTAAAAATTGACATTTTTTAATGTATTCTTCAAATTAATGTTTAATATATTTCTTTATAGTATTACTAATGTAATATTTTTTTTATATAGGTGGAACCTTTTTCTCAATTTGGGATGATTTTTTCAGTGACAATTACCACCAGAGGACATTTTTTAGACTGGATGAGAGATATTAAAAGAGAAAACATTATTTTTTTAACTATTTGTTGGATATTTGTAAATGTAAGTTTATAAAACATTGTTCAAAATGTATATATAAGTGTTTTTTTGGTATATACCATGAGTGAATATTTTTTTTATTTTTGATATCAATTAAATTTTTATAAAATCATTTTCCAAACTTGTGTGTGCGATGCTTTTTTTTCATCATTTGCATCGTGTATGTGGTTTTTTTGTATATAATATGAGTGGTTATTTTTAAGCAAGTTTTGCTGGTTTGCACAGGTTATTTTTGATGGTTTGGTTATTTTGGTCCACTGTTTATTTTTCTCAGGTTGTTGGGTGTGCTGTTATATAAATAGCACTCCAAGATAGGTAATCCTTTATTAGTACTAATTGAAGAGCTGATAAATGGGGACTTTATCAATTCTTTGAATAGCGCTGATAAAGGGGACCCCCTTTAATAGTGGCTCGATTAACAGTGTTCTTTTAGTGATGATAAAGTCCTTTTTAGTGCTGATAAAATCCTATTTTGTGGTAGTGAATTTTATTATCACAACCTAAGAGAAAGGGTAACTTCACTTCAACTAACAAATCTTCCAACTAATTCTTCATCCACATAAGTTGTGCTGCAACTTGCGTGGAATCCACATACTTATCTTCATCCATACCAAGAGTTACCAATTTTTTTTCTTTATATTCCAAATCACACAACTTCCCCTTAAAAAGAAAAATCCACCAGATTTGGATCTTCTTTCATCAGTACACCCTACCTAATCAACATCTGTATAACCAAACAAATCAATCTATCCTAAACTTTCATATTTTATACCAAAATCAGTTGTGCCACTAATATATCTAAGAATTATTTTTTCCTTCCAAGATATGAGATTATTCAAGAGAAATTTTAAATCTTACACATAATATAATGAACTAATCTTTTCATAAGTAAATATAACATCTTTTTAGATGAATATTAAATACATTACACAAACACATACCAACGGACTATAATAGTTTAGTTTCTTTGGAGAAAAGATACAAAATTTTATTATTTGGTGAAAGATATTCAATATCTACCATAAAGATCTCCCCCTTTATTAATATTCATAAAAATAACCTACATAAAACATTTCTTCATAACCTGGGGAAAAGAAACATAAGAAAGGGTGAGATCAGATGCTCAGTAAGGGTAAACATTGGAGATATAATTCTACGATTATATTAAAGAATAAGATAAGAATAAGAGTATGTTATCAGGAATATAACTTAAGTGGTTCATACCCAACCCATCATAGATCATAAACATGGGTCATAGTTTAAAACATTATCGTTTTAGAAAATATGGTCCATAAGAGTGAAAAATCATCATAAATCAATCATGAACCATAATATCATGTCATAAAAGTGTATAACCATCATAAATATTGAAATTTTTTTCACATTTCATGGTTAAATACAAGTACCATGAACATAGGGGATTATGAATCATCACCTATTTCCCATTGTGGATTAGGATGCACCTGTTTCCTATAGTGGATCAGGACACACCTGTTTCCCATAGTGGATGAGGAATCACATGTTTCCCATAGTGGATCAAACCCATTGACTTGTTTCCCATTGTTATATCAATAGATAAAAAGTTTTACCCAATTAATTGGATGGAGATATAGGTCCCACCCATCTCATAATGAAAACCATACTTATGTGGACCACAATATTATAAAACATTAATCATATCATCACATTATAACATGTATAAAGGGTTTCACCAAGTGTTCCATAATATATTCCATAAAAATAAACCAATCATTATTTTAATTTAAATAAAACAGGTCATGGTATAACATATCATTTTCATATTAAAAAAAACATGCTTTCTTTTCAATAAATGGAAAAAATTTCAAACATGGATTAAATAAACTTTTTATATAAAAACATTTATATAAATAATTTGGAATGAGTAAAATAGTTTTATAATAAATGGAATATATAATCAAAACATACATGATAAGAACCATGGTTATCTTACCTATATTACTTTAGTTTCTAGCTATAGGATCCTCACACTTCTCAAATCAGTGATCATGGTGAAATATGTGTGCACACATCCCTCAGGCTTAGGCTAAATAGGATTCATTAACATCCCATTGAGGATAATCATTCCAAACTAGGTTTTTGTTAGAGTTGTCATCATCAATCCATTTCTAGGGGAACACTATACTAGTATACTTTTCCCAAATAACCCATTAACTACCCAGGCTTGCATGTGCTTAATTAATCAGTAAACAATGGGAAAATAATTTCATTTCAAATAAATAATCATTTACAATTCAATTTACCAATTTTTAGTTACAATATTACTTTTCCATTACAAAACCAAAACATTTGTTTTTCATCATTCCATTCCATTTCCAATCCAAAACCAATCATTAGTTTTTATCATTTCAATTTAATCCATTTTCTCAAAACAATTCTCAAATAATTTCATCAATTCCATCAATTTCAAAATTCATCCCACAATTCCAATCACATTGGAATTGGGTTTTTTTCTCAAAACCCATGCCATTTCATATTATAATTTCAAACCATATCAAATTAGGGTTTTATAAATAAATTAAAATATATTTAAAAAAAAAATCAAATCAAGGTTTCAAATACGTGGAAAATCTCAAATGGAACAACCTACCATTAATAAAAGATAAACAATCGACACCCGCAATGGGATATTCCAATAAAGAACGAAGGCATTAGAGATCAAGAAATAAAAAATATAACCAAGATCTAATTAAAAAAGTTTAGATCCATAAATTACATGAAAAACTATCAAAACATAAGGTGAAAATAAAGAGGGATTAGAAAAAACCACATGAGAGAATATCTACTTACCCAAATAAGTTTAAACATGGTCAACCATTATTCGATCTTCTAATAGAAGTGGTTTAAAGAGACAAAACCACTTATTGAGATCCTCCAAAGCCAATGAAATCATATTAGGGTTAAATGGAGGGATTGGGGATCTTAAATGGGGTCCTCAAGATTTTTAAATATTTTTTTTGACATTAAAAACTCACATGCACGGTTTGCTGGATAGGACTGCATGATTAATCAAACTGTGCATCCTAATTGTGAACCCCTACTGTCTGGGGTGTATAGTTTCTTTTTGGTGGGTGAAAATTTTTATTAACCATGAACCAACCATGAAACCCCCCAATCCAAGGCTAAATGTTTTGGAGGGTCTAGATAGATGGTTTGGAAAAATTGTGTGCCCCTCCAGAGCACCATCAAAGGTCACACAATTTTTTTGGCCAAAATGCATAGTTTTCCCTAACCATGCACTAACCATGGACAACTCCAAAAGGCTCTATAATTCTAAAAATTTATCCCAAAACAACCCATATCAATTATTAACCAAAAAATTACCAAAATAAGGATCGAGGAGTTCCTAAGTACAAGTAACGAGATATTACAACCTCCCCACCATTAAAGATTTCTGTCCCCATAAATCCTACCAAGAAGTTTACATATCAAAGAGATGAGGCCACTTATCTTTGAACAATGCCCCACACTCCCAAGTCTCATGATAATTAGAACCATATTGCCATAGCACATGGACAAAATGTATCATCCTCCCATGAATTAAATTTTTCTCAGAATCAACTGTCATGATTGGATGATCATTCATAGATATATCAGGCACATTATCAAGATCACTCCAGATCAAACCATGAGATGGATCCGAAATATACTTCCAAAGTTGAGATACATAGAACAAATTATGTATCAACTTCAACTATAGTGGAAGTGATAAATGATAAGCCACTTTCCCCACCTTCTCAAAAACCTTAAAAGGTCCCAAAAAACTAGAAGTAAGCTTCCCTTGCCTCCCAATCTATTGATGACCCAAACGAGGTGAAAATCTCAAAAACACCTAATCACCAACTGAGAACTCTAAAAATCACATATGATGGTCATCATAATATTTATATCAGATCTTTATCATCAACATTATCTGAAAAATAAAATAAACATTTTATATTGACTCTTAGACCAAGCTAGGTCCAACCAAATAACTTTCACTAATCTCCGATCAACACAAAAAATATTCACAAGTCCTGCCATATAAGGAATCAAAAGAATCCATCCAAATTGATGAATGGTGATTGTTGTTATAGGAAAATTCAAACAGTCCAAAATGAATGTCCCAATCCCCACCAAAATCAAGGATTAAAGCATATAGTATGTCTTCCATAATTTGTATAGCCCATTCTGTTTGGACATCCTTCCATAGATGATATTCTATGCTCAAGCTCACCTAAGATACCGTTACCTCTTAGAGGCCTCTCCATAAATTAAAAGTGAACCAGGGATCTCTATTAGAGACTATCACAGATAAAACACCATGAAACCTAATAATATCATATATATACAGGCTTCCCAAGTCCTTAAATTTGTTTGTATCATGGATGGGTATAAAATGAGATGATTTGGTCAGCCGATTGATCATATCCCATATCACATTCTTCTTCTGAGGGGTATGAGACAAACCCACTACAAAGTCTATAGAAATATCATCCCACTTCTAAGTCATCATTATAAGGGGATGAAGTATACCCTAAGGTATCTAGTGCCCAAAATTGAACTGTTGGAAAGTATAACAACATGAAACAAAGTAAGTGATATCCCACATCATACTTGTACACTAGAATCATCACCTCATATCATAAAAAACATTCTTGGTACCCAGGTTCACTTCCCACTAAGAACTATGACACTATACCATCATAGCCTTCCTCATAGAAAAAGGAATAATGTACCAGTTATGGAAACCTAGAATACCCTCCATATATAAATAACACTTACCAATGGTATCCCAACCATAAAGAGAGTTCATAATGTCAAAAAATTCACCATCACACTAATGATCCCAAATAATCATCTTAAGAATAGAGGTGGTTAGCTGGACACTGATCAAAATAGCCTCATAATTATTATCCTAGACCCCCAAATGAAACTGTGAAAATAGATCCATAAAATTCCACCCTTATGATGATTCTTTCATGGAATGGGTCAGAAGTTTCCTACTCAGAGAATCAGTGACAACATCCTCATTTCCCAAGGTATAAGAAATATTGAAATTGAATGAATGTAGGTATTCCACCCAATGAATTTGACGGAGATTTAAATATTTTTTAGAGAAGATATAACTCAGGATTTTGTGATTAGAATAAATGGTAAAACTTTATCTGAAGAGGTAATGCCCCTAGATTTTAAGGGAATACATCACACCTATGATTTTAAGATCATGGGTCAGATAATTCTTCTTGTGTTTTATAAGATATCTAAATCCATAGAAAATTATGTGATCACCCTGAATAAGAACAAAACACAAACCCAAACTTGATATATCATAGAAGAACATATAGCCCTACCTGGCCTCTAGAAGAGTCAACACCAATTCAAAAGTCAAAATAAATTTCAACTCAATAAAATAACACTGAAATTTATCATCCCAAAAAAACTTCACTTCTTTTCGAGTGAGAGCAGTCATTGGAGAATCCAACTTTGAGAAATCCTTGACAAACTGTGATAATACACCCCTAAAACCAAGAATCTCTATATCTCAAAAACATTATGTGGTTTATCCCATGTCATAACAGATTTCATATTTTTAGTATTAACTAAGATACAATGTTTTGAGAACATGTTTCACAATATATTCACTTCCCGGATCTAGAAACAACATTTTTAAAGTTTGACATACAGTTTGTGATCTCTCAAAATTTCCAGCACTACCCTCAACCGAGAAATACGATCCTTCTTGGTTTCAGAGTAAACCAGGATGTCATCCAAAAAAACTACAATGAACATATGAATCTACTCATGAAATATCCTATTCATTAAATCCATGAAAACTATAGGAGAATTGGTTAGATCAAATGTAATGAACAAATAATAATAATGGACATACCTTATCTAAAAGGTAGTTTTTAGAATGTCAGATTATTTAATTCACAACTGGTGGTAACCAGATTGAAGATCAATCTTCAATAATAACTTTTCCCCATTTAATTGGTCAAATAAACCATCTATTAGGGGAAATGGATACTTGTTCATTACTGTTACTCAGTTGATCTCTCGGTAATCAACACATAGGAGAATTACACCATCATTTTTATTTAAAAATAGTATAGGTGATGCCAAAGGTGAAAAAATTAGGCATATAAAACCTTTATAAATAAAATAATCCAAATAAGTCTTCAAAATTTTCAGATCAGTTGGTTCCATATGGTAAAAAGGAATAGATATCGGTGGAGTACTAGGTACTAAATCAATAAAAAAATCAACCTATATTACTGGTGGAAAACCAGATAAATCAGAAGAAAAAACATTGAAAAATTTAAAAATGACTATATGGAGATCAAAAATCAAATATTATTACTCTAAGTCAAAATAGAAAACTAACATTACCCTCCCTAACTATGGATAAGAAGGTATGGATCTACTCAATCTTGGGTCCCATTCTCCCTGAAAGACATGGCCCACCCCATCGAGCATTGTAAAGAAGACCCACTGAAGATAATAGTCAATCTAGGTCTGATGAGTGATCAACCAATCCATACTAAGTATGTCTTCAAAATATTTAATATTGAAAACTAGAAAATTCTAGGTAAACTCAATCTCAGATAAAGAGAAAACACAAGTAGGACAACAAAGACCCTACTCTATCTTCATTCTAAGGGGCATAGTAATATCCATTACATAAGATAAAATATTCATATGAAAGGTTATAAAATAATAAACATGGGTCAATATGAATGAGTGAGATGAACTAGTATTAAATAAATCAACCACTAAAGATGAAGCTATAGGGACGAAAACTCTCACAGTTGTTAGACCTGTGCCAACTTCTTATGGAGACTCTTCCACTGCATGAAGAATATTTTTTCTGGATGCCTATGGATAGAAACCCTTTTTTCTTGAAGCATATGATTTCAATACAATATTTTTAGGTGATAATGAGATTATGAAAATTCATGGAGTAGAAAATATATAACATAATTTCTACAAGTGACCTGAGAATTCATAGGAACTATAGGTATTGGGTGCCTCAGTGCAAACCATTTCGAATGTCCTGCCTTTCTATACTAGAAAAAAGTCAAAGGAACTCTACTAGGAATTGCAGGAGGTCTATAATAACCCGGATTTTGAGATCCACTATGAGACTCATCATGATTGCACTTTCCTTTAAAGTAACTCATAGAACTATCACTGGGAGAAAAAGGAACTCCCATTCAAACCTGAATTACCAGCCAGGTCAAGATCATCTATCGGTTCTCTATCCATCTCATCAACATAAGAATTAAACTTTAGCATGAAAACCTAGCATTTAATATTAGATCAAATCCCCATATCAAATATTTGTGCCTTTAACTTATTATTAGTCACAATATAAGTAGAAAACTACACCATCTCAACAAAGCCGTTTTCATACTGATTCATGGTCTTGTCACTTTATTGAAGATTAAGAAACTCCATTGAATTTTATAAAACCATGGACTCTGGATAGAACTGGTTAGTAAAAAAGACTCTGATTTATTTCTTATCCAAGACTTAATTCTTATTTTCCATCACCATAAAATCCCACCACCTTATGCCAGATCCATCAAGGTTTAATGCAACACACTTCACTTTAATTGAATAAGGAATTTCCAAGAGCTTTAAAAGCCACTCAATTAATTTCAACCAATCCACATCCTCTCAAGGATCATTAAATACTTGGAAATATAGTGGCTTCTGGTGAAGAAACTCTCACGCTTGATCTCTAGATTCATCCTTTTGAGGTTACACAATTGGATCCTAAATATGAATGGGTGTGGCTGCCTGTCCCAAATCTTGGATAAAACAAAACACTATCTCAATGAGATTCTATTCAACTGGAGGGTTCAATTTTCACAGTTCATAAACATCTCCCTCCTTAGGTCGGTTCAATCATCTTCTCAGAGGAATGGTACTACACAACATCAGCATAAAATAAGAAAATTTTAATAATATATACTTAGATCAAAAACTAAAACAATTGTAAAAAAGTATAGGATTTTTAGATCACTCTAATAAAATAAGGAAAATACTATAAACATATCAAAATACTCATCAAAGACACTTTTCCCCCACAATCCATTATGAATTAAGGCTTGTTATGATAAGATATGTCTAGTCACTCGCTTATAACTACCTCCCAAGTCCCATAATTACCACCTCTTATCTACAAGAACAAGCCAGACCATATACTGACTTCAAGGAAAGATTCTTAACCTAAATATTTGATACAAATTTTTCATAAAGCAACCTAGATACCCTAGTACCCTGATACCCGATCCATCTCTAACATGTATTGAAGGTAATTCATGCATGGTATAGAAACAATCACCAAAAATAATACAATAATAAATATAGAATGGTTTTTCTCAAAAAAAGTGGAAGATAAAGAATATAAGTAGGTATATCAACACTCTTAAAGGAGAAAGTACCAGAATACAAATGAGTAAAATAGTACCCAAGTAGATAGATAAAAAAATCAAAGGAATCCACAATTTCAACCCAAAAAAATCCTTAGAAAAATCCTATGTAACAAGTGGAAAATATCTCTACTAGCCACCATCACCTCTCCACAGTCAAAAGGATCAAGAAAATCCACCACCTCCAAGTGGAGCTTTCCATTTTCCTAGACCTAGAATAAAAAAATCTATAAACTCCCAAATGAAAAGGTAGGATGTGAGCTATAAATCCCAGTAGGGTCTGACCAAGTGTTCCATAATAGATTCCATAACAATAAACCAATCATGCATTCAATTTAAATAAAATAGGGCATGGAATAGTAGATCATTTTCATATTTAAAACAAAACCTGATTTCTTAGAAATAAATGGAAAACATTTCAAACATGGATTAGATAAATATTTTATATAAAAAAAATTATATAAATCATTTGGCATGAGTAAAAAATTTCTATAATCAATAGAATATATAATCAAAACAGACACAATAAGAACCATGGTTATCTACCCTGTACTATATTAGTTTCAAGATATAGAATCCTCACACTTCTGAAATCAGTGATCCTAGAGAAACATGTGTGCACCCGTCCCTTAGGCTCGGGCCAAATAGGGCTCATCAACATCCCATCGGGGATAATCATGCTGAACTAGATTTTTGTTTGAGTTATTATCATAAATCCACTGCTAGGTGATCAAGATCCAATCATTATTATCCCAAATAAACCACTAACTACCCATTATATCATGTTATAAATCAATAAATAAACAATGGTGAAATTATTTCATTTCAAACCAATCATCATTTATAATTCAATTGCCCAATTTTTAATTTTAATAGGCCTTTTACATTTCAAAACCCAAACATGTATTTTTTATAATTTCATGCATTTTTCAATACAAAACCAATCATAGGTTTTTATCATTTAAATTTAATCAATTTTTATCAAATTAATTCTCAAATCATTTCATCAATTCCATCAATTTCAAAATTCACCCCATAATTCCAATTCCATTGGAATTAGGATTTTTCTCAAAAATCCATGCCATTTCAAATTCCAATTTTAAATAATATTAAATCAGGGTTTTATAAATCAATTGAAAGTTATATTAAAAAAATCAACCAAATCAAGATTTCAATTACATGAAAAATATCAAAATTGAACCACCTACCTTTAATCAAATATCAAGAATAGAAACCTACAATGGGATCTTCCAACGAAGAACAAAGGCATCTAAGATCAATAAATCAAACCCAGAACCAAGATTCAATTAAAAATAGTTTAGATACATAAATTACCTAATGATATTTTAAAATATAAGGAGGATATAAATAGGTTTTAGAAGAAACCACATGAGATAATATCCACTTACCCAAAAGATATTAAACATGATCAACCATGCTTCAATCCACCAAGAAAAGGGGTTTGAGGAGTCAAAACCACTTCTTGGGAGCCTCCATATCCATGGAAATAATATTAGGATAGAATGGAGGGATTAGTGGTATTAAATAGTGTGTTTGGGTATTTTAAATAAATTTTCAAGGCATTAAAAACCCACATGCACAGATTGTTGGGCAGAGCCGCACGGTTAATCAAACCATGATCCCTAACCATGAACCCCTAATATTTGGGGTGCATGGTTTCTCCTTTGTGGGTGGAATATTTGATTAAACATGTTCCAAACATGTAAAACCCCCCTTTATAGGGCCACATAGTTTTGAGGGTTTGGCCATATGGTTTGGACAAACTGTGTGCCCCCCTCCAGAGCACCATCAAAGGGTGTATGGTTTACTGGGCCAAACCATAATGTTTTCCCTAACCATGTGCTAACCATGCATAGAACCAAAGGTATATATTTTTTTTTAAATTATATCAAAACAACCTATAAAAATACCTAAACAAATCATGATCAAAATAAGGTTCTAGGATTACCTGAAGACAAGTAATGAGATGTTACAAATTTCCTCATGCTCTGAGAGATACTTGGGTTTCCTTTTTATAGAATTCCATGGATGGAATCATAGGATAATTGGATGTTATATCTGATAATTGGGTTTCATCTTTATGAAATTAAAAGGATGGGATCATAAATTAATGGAATTATATGACTCCTTGGGTGATACTTAGGTCCATCATTATGGGACACCTTGGATGGGATCTTAGGATGTATGAATTATATCATGAAAGTTTATTTTATATGAAAAGTAGTATCTATTTATGATAGTTAGTATGAAAAGATTACTTGGATATGTACCTTTAGTACTTGGATAACTAATGGTATTATATCATATTTACATGACTTCCTGGAATTTCTCCATGGTTTTAGAGACTCTCTTTCATGGATTCCTAGGCTTAGATCCACGAGTCTTAGGACTATACTACCACTATCACCTTACTATCATGTGGATGCCTAAAGTTCACACCGATGAATGTATATATGTGTAGAAAATTGTATAATGTATTCACACACACACACACACACACACACACACACACACACACATATATATATATATAGGCGGTCATGTTCAGAAATATTCTAGCTTAGGATGAAACAGGTATGGTTGACCTGATGTCCTTGAGGAACCTGATCCTGAATTATTTACATTTAATTATTGTTTAAAACTTTATTGATATACCCTCACACTACTATATTTTATATTCATATACTAGATAGATTTATACATTTTTAGTGGTTTCCTATTTATTATATCTCACACCTTGTTTGGGCCTCCATTAAATTGGGGTACCTTAACAGATCTCGTGGTTTCAGGATCGAGTTATGGTTTCAGCTTGCTTTATGTTATTCATGTTCACGGGATATTAGGAGCAAAAGAATTATCTAGTGATGAGGATGATCATGGAGATATACTTTAAGTATTTTTTTCTTTATTTCGTATCATTTATGTATTACATTTTTTATGTTTATTGCATTATATTATGTAACATCTTCTGGACATGCATGCATGGTTGTATATTTGGCATTGGCTAGTTTATCTATTTTTTATTTATAATGATTCCACTATTTATTGATTTATTCATTATTATACTATTGTGATACTCTGATCATGAATGTATAGTCTTCCCACTGTACCATTATTGGACTCTCACTACTAGTCGGCAACCTATGACAGATTAGAATGCGTGCTTTAAGCCATGTGACCCACCAGCTCAGGGCACCATTTTAGTGGCTCCCAGGTCAGGATGTTATAAAGTGGTATCAGAGGTGTTTATTTTCATTTGTATTAATATTTTGGTTTGGTAGATAGGAGACTAGAAATATATTTGGTAAATAGTTGTGTTTAGGAGTGATCAACCCACACATGGGGAAAAGACCAAGTAGCTAGGGATGTGGCTATTGTTCATGTTGTTCTTTATTATATTTGATTATGATTTCATCTTGGGTTATTGGTTTACTCTTCATTTCTTACTAATTTATGAGATTATGGCATTTTACCCTTTTCCCAGTATGGTAAGGAAGTATTGATACATGAATCATTATAGGTACATATAGATTCACATTCCATTCATATAACATGCCATATAGGTTTCATTGGTTGATTTCCTAGTAACATGTTGGATGTTCCTTGTGTGTTTTAATAGCATGCTTATCTGTATACCGTGTTTAGGTGATTATTTAGCATTCTTTGCTTATATACCCCACTTATGTGTTTTCTTTATTATGTAGTGGATTACCATGATTATTTCAATTTTTGCTTATATTTATCACTTGTATATAATGAAACATTATGATTCTAATATGTGGTTGGTTAAATAAAGTGATAACATCAACCTAAATGGTGTTTTCCCACATATATTGATGGTAAAATTCTATTTAACTAGCTGATTTTGGCATGTTTGAGCCATGGACTATTGGTTTCATGGGTTGAAACATTTATGGTTGTGATTAAATGGGGGACCAATAACAACTTATAATGTGTATGGGCCCTTATAAATTGGGATGGTAACCTATATAATCAAACCATTACATGAAAACTTACTATATTTCAAAATAAAATCTAAAATTTGGTTACAGTTATATGAATGCCAATTGTAATTTATAAGTGAAAGTACCTTTATAACATGGAAATAATAATTCATCTAACTAAACCATGGTTCTTATATATATATATATTATAAAATATAATTATTATTAGAAATGGTTGCCTATATTAAGGATTGTAAATCTATCACTTGGTCATGATGACCCGCATGAATAAATTCCTAAATGCACAATTGGACCTAAGTAGGTCAGTTGGGCCATGTTGCTTATGAGATAGACTTTAATTGACCCAAGTAGGTCAGTAATGATGCTTTGTGACTCTGAGATAAACCCACTAAGGGTGTAATTGAATCTTGAAATAATCTATGGGACCCTATTAGGTTTCCTTTACTTTTATACGACCTAATACTAAACCATATGGGGGTATTTTCATTCTATGTAGGGATAGTTATTTAAAGTGACAACAATCACTTATACAGGTTATGTATAAACTCATTGTGGAATCTTAATGAACTGAACCCCTTTAATTAATAAAAACCCTTTATCTAATTTTGAGATGTTCATATATGAGGTGTTAGTTAATTAGAATTTCAATTGCAACCTAAAGGGTTCTTTCCTCTATAGATTGAAATTGAGATTTTATTTAACTAATCCAATTTTTATATCTCATGGATAAATAAATGATGATTAAAATGGTGATTATAAGATAAACTTTGTAAATATGACAATATTTCAGTTAAATATTAATGTTTAAAAGGAAGTTTGATATAACTTGTCTATTTTTTCTTATGTAATTATCTGAATAAAGTACCAATCACTTTTTACTTATTATTGGTACTTGAAGTTCTTTAATTTTAATTAGTTAAATGGTTTAAAAACAAACTTAAAATGGTGTTTATAGCTTAACCCACTTATAAGGGTTAATCATTATGTTGATTTCCTAATTTATTTGGAATGGGAACATGAAAATTTATCGTATAATTCTTATTTTATCACTTGAACATAAATGATAGGTGGAAGATCCAAGTGATATTTTTGGTGTGACTCTATTTTTAGGATTTGACGCCTTATATTAAAATGGAAGGGTCTAGCCCAGATATTGTAGCACCCTTAGAACTAAATGCATTGTTAAATGTTGTGATGATTTTTTAGATGTTAGGTTCCATTCAGGTGCTGTTTTTTCTGATTAGGACTCTTAGTTATAAAATGACACTTAGGTTGGAGGGGTGGACATGCGATGAATTGACCCTTGTTAAGGGCATGAGTATCGTGTGATGCTCAATTTAAATGGGTTAGACAAGCCTAGGGAAAGGTAATACTCTTATTAGATCATGTAATCTATTACACCTTTTAGAGATATATAATTCCATTGGGTCTAAAAATTAAAGGAAGATAAACACGCCAGTTGTGATATTGAAAAATCTAGGGATAATATGTGTCGATATATGTGGTACCCATAAAGTTGATAAAAATGGTTAAACAAATCATATGAGTTTGGTGGGAATCATTTAATCCTTGAGCTATTACACTTTGATCACATTTCATCTCTGTGGTAGAGTGAACAGAGTTTTATAGGAAATCTAACTCTTCCCAATGTTTGAGATGATGTTGTAAAATAATTGGGTGTCATAACACCACCGCTCAGGTTGGTTTAGATTTTACACTTGATACTATGGAATGCATGGACATAACTCAGAAGGAGTGTCATGTGCACATCTAGAGAAAATTAGATCTAGAAAATTTTCAAGCAGCTAGTTTCTTCTCTTTTCAAATTGTCCCTTAGTGACAACATGTTGGCCACTCCTAGGACCCGTGGTCAGTGGTTAATGGAATGTGTGCAATTTGATGAGTTTTCATTCTTATTAAATGAAGACTAGGACACTCATAAGGTGGGGATCATCACCTTGAATGGGGTTTAGAACATCCTTCCAAGTATAGGTAACATAATAGTGCAGGACCAGTTATAAATGGTCAGCACTTCTTTTGAATGCCCATGGGGCTAGTGAGTTTCAAAATATGTCGGTGCTTGTGAGGCAACACGATAATGATATGGTTGGTAGAGTATGAAAAATTTAAAAACACCATAAGTTATGGATGGGATTCGGTGGTTGTTCTTGAGTGATCACAGGATGCCTTGGGTGGTAAAGGCATCATAGCTGGTTGATGATGATGTATCAGTAGTTACAACTGAACACTTTTAAAGGAAGTTATCCAAAAGTGGTTCTACTATTTTTCCTTATGTTTAGTTGGATATGATTGGTTAGAAACCATGCCAGTCATGTTTTCTTGGATATTATGGGAGCATCTCTGATCTTATGGGTAATTGTGGATAACCTCTTATTATACTCTTAGATTAATAATGATCATTCCCCCTATGTTGACATTATTCAAGGTACACTAAGAGAGAGTCATTTATGCCCTGATCTAAAGAAATAAGTTAAGCACCATGTTGTCTTAATAAATGGAATATTTTAGAGTCTCACTCTAGGAGTGTGATTAATCTTAGATGCAAGTTTTCCTGAGTGATAATATGATTCATGTTTAGGAAGGTCTTAGATGGACTCATGGACACCATATGACCCTCTGATTTGATTACTAGGTGAGATACCACCATTGTTCTTAGTCAGTGTTCTTGATATGTGGATTTATCGATTATGTATCAACATATCACTTGTAAATGATGGAGTATAGAATCCCTTGGATGATCTCCTAGATTCTAATATATGATTACGAGGTTACCTCAAACTTGTAGTCGAGCTTGGTTGATTTTAATTAGAGTGTATCGATTCAAGGGTGTTGGATTAGGTATACACCCACATTCATGCTAAGGAACAACAATATAAATGGATTTTTGGACTGGAGACATCATCAAAATCTAGTTATGATCTTTGGTGAGTGTTCTTGAAAAAAGATCAAGTGCCTTGGAAAAAATTCATCGGGTTTGAGTTTTGATGTATCAGCTACTAAATCCAAGAATCTTTGGGATAGTCAGCCAGTAGTGGCATGAATTTTTCCACTTTTTCTCATTAAATTCAGTTGGTGAGGAACCTCATTAGGAATGTCATCAATATGAAACAAGTAGAGTGCATGGTTGATAGAGAATTTTATTGGAAAATCTGGTGTGACCAGGATAATTTCGGTTGATTGGAAATTGACTATTCGACTAGTTGAAAATCATATTGGGAGTTATGTTAGAATGGAAAGGGAATGATTACATAGGAAATTCAGACAATGGAAGTAATATGGATCAGAATTGGGCATTCAAGTTGGAACCTATAATAGAAATCACCATGGTTTGGTTGATTAAAGAAACAACAACATGATCATGTATTAGGTTAGATGGGGTCGAGTAAGAACCATATTGATGTTTAGTTTTGAATAAGAGAGTTGGATAAAGTTTTAATGCCTTATGTACTATATGATCAATGATGTTGCAAGAAGGTGCGTTGAGTGTTTAAAATTAAATGCGGTCATTTAAGAAAAAGTTTCATGACCCAGGATGGTCAAACGATGTTATGCTGTTTCCCCCAAGTCTTCCCAGGGATGTGAATTTCTAAGGTGTAGAGGTTGTAATGTATCATGTTTCAAATCGTGGAAAATTTTCTAAAGGAATTTAAATTTTTCCATTGGTGGATGGGTTGTTTTGAATTTTGGAAATCATAGTGAGTTTTAGAGGGTTTAAATGTCCATAAATGATGTTTTTGGATATGGGTCATGTTTTGGTGGAAGTCTCAGAGGTTTGAGATATCATTAGAGGAAGACTGGGCATGTTGAGCTTTTGGAAACTGCTAATGCTGAACATTAATGTCATGAATCTCATTCACAATGTGAATGGGCTTCGCATGGTGTGGCTGGAAGATTTAGGACATGATATCCTGAGGGATTAACCAAATTAGTTCATGATGTGTAACAAGTCCATGTTTTGAATTTGGTTTATATTATGAAACTGGTTCACATCATGAATCATGCAGGATGGATTTTTAAAAAAGGGCTACCAGGGGTTCATTATTTCCTTCATGAAACAGGAGGGTGTTCAGGATCTCTCAACTGGAAAAAACTCCTCTCCCTATATTCTTTTCCAATCAATATGACATTGGGTGAATTTTTATGGTGTTGGTGGGTAATATATTCCCCAACCTCTCTTTTGTGTTATTATTCTTCCTCCTTTTTTGATGCCGGGAGTTTCCATTTAGGGTTCTTCATCAGTTCCACTAGATCATGGTGTAATATACTATTTCAAATTAGGTTTTTATTCTTCTTAGGAAGAGGCTATCTTACGAGGATGTCTACACATCTCCAAATGTTGTTTGGTTATAGTATGTTATTACAATTAATTTATAAAGTTTTAAATATTTAATTAAAATTTTTGAGTGGTTGTTTAGACGCCGTTGGTTATGGATTTACCTGGGAATGGTGTTAGGGGTACCTAGGAGACCTTTTTCAAGTTTTCACTTAGATTTATATCGAGTGATGAGAATTTGGTGAGATATCACCTATCATGAATTTTTGTTTTTCTTTTTATATTACATTGTTTAATGATGTAACTAATGTTTTGGTATGTAATTGACATATCTAGTGTTAGATAAGATATTGGAAGTCAAAGTGGATGAGATAAAACATTTTTAAGCTCAGAAGGAGTTGTTGAGAGATGTTTTTATTTGTTAAAATCTTCCAAAAAGGTAGGTGTTCTATATGATTCCCTTTAAAGACTCATCATTTATAACACGCGTCATTATGTCTCATGCTGAAATTTCTATGCGTCGCCCATAAAACATGAAATCAAATATATAGAACCTAATGCCTTAATTAATTATCCATTGTATATCTAATTTCCTCTATTGGAGGTTTCTCACCTCGACTCAAAACACCCCTTGGGTGTGCTACTTTTATTCCTGTGTCCACTATTTCTATTTTGGAAATTAAAATACCCTTATAAGGTGTTACTTAGTTGTTCATAATTATAATTATTTCTTAATATTGATCACCTTTTTAGGCGTGTTGAATAAAACCACTTGTAAGGGATAATTAACTTGAATTAAAGGAATTGAAATGATAATCTCACCCCTTTTTAACAATAAAACCATCCATAAAGTGCAATGTATTATTTATTAAAATGGGGAAATTGAATTGGATATTTAAAATGATAAATGTGAATGGACCTCTTTATGTATACTTGAATGCTGGGATGGGATGCTTAAGTACATTTCAATCTTATCTATTCATATGTAAACTATGATAAGGAATGATCTTGGATAGGTCCTTATTTATTATTTTATAATTGAAATGATGAATGAAATGATTATGTAGATGGGCATATTTATTACTTAAATTTTAATGGTTAAATGAATTATGTTATTCCTTGAGTGATACTCAAGTTTCTTTTTATGGAATGCCTTAGAAAGTCTCATAGTGTCATATACATGACTCATTTTAAAGGTATTTTTCATTTAATTTACATTCATGCTTTGTTTTGTGTGTTTCCCATGCATTTTGGTGGAAATGGTGGGTTTTCAAAATTTGGGCCAAATCGTGAGCCCAATTCCAAATTTAAAAATAAATATTGTTTCATTTATAACTCCTTTATTTTTCAACATTATTCATCCATTCCAATTCCTACTTGGCCTCCCCTGACCTATTAACACCATAATGTCAATTTTGACCCTTTATAAATCCTTAATCATGGTGTATTGGGGTTTTTATTTAAGGAATTGGGCCATCCAGGAAGCCTATTTACAGTTTAATTTTTTTTATTTAATATCTTATTCAATTTTAATGATTTTTTGGTGATTATACCTCTCAACCAAGACCACTTAACCTAGGAGATCCTCCATTATATTTACCCCATCTTTGGAGCTCATTTTCTTTATATATTAGGTTGAAAAATCTGAAGCTTTCACAATTTGTCCAAATTTAAAAAGGTAATTTGATTCCTTTATAACTACTTAATTTTCACTCTTTTTCCCCCATTTCAGTTCTCAATTAACCTTATCCTCATTATTCCAACCTCAATTTCATTTTTGGATGTTTTGAAATTCATCTAATGGTGTATTTGGGGTGATTTATTCAAGATACCTCAAGCTTAATCTACCCTCCTTGAGGTGCAGCGATGGTGCGATTGAGTTTTTGCACAACGGATTCAAGGTTTTAATCATTTTGGTAGGTGATTACATTATGTATGAAATCCTTGTAACTTATCTTTCTGTGTTTATAGTATTTTCATGTTTATCTCATTTTATTATTTCTGCAAAAATTGGTTTTAGTGGTGTTTGTAATGCAAATGATTTTTTAGTGCCATTTTTATGTGAAATGGGGGTTTTTTCATAGAAATATCTTGTTGGTTCATTTGGAGATACCCTATAATTACTTATTTGATTTTATTCAAGTGTATTAGGTCTTAAAATACTATTTTTTTTTTGACAAAAAAAGGCGGATCCATTAATGATGTAGATCAGCAGAAATACAGTAGCGTAACCACGATGGAAAATGATTGAACCAAAGCAAATCATCGTAAGGAGGACCAATGCCTGCCATCTTGTGAGCGGCTTCGTTCGCTTCCCTTCTAATAAATGAGAACTTGCAGGAGTTGAAGCCTTGTCTCCGCGCGTGAATACACCGGATAATGGGGCCGAAAGGTTGAAACCCGCCGTCAGTGAGATTGATAGCATTGATTACAGTAAGGCAGTCGGATTCGATGTGAATGGACTCCCAAACGCGATCTTTCGCGAAGTTTAACCCAGCAAGGATGGCGGCGGCCTCCGCGACTGAGGGCTCCCAAAGAGCATAACGTGCTTCGTATTTGTGAAACACATGAATTTTTAAGTGCCGTGTTTGTGTGAAAATGGAGGTTTTATAAAGATATCACTTAATAGTTCATATAGGGCTTCAAAAAAAAAACTGATTTATTGGTTTAATTGAAATTTATTGGGCTGATATTTCTGTTTTAGTGACTTGTGAGTGTGCACTTGGTGTGCAAAGTGTAGATTTCAAGGAGTTTCGGGTGCAAAACAATGTGGGATTTTGAGAAGCCGTTTTATTGAAAATCAAAATCTTCTGGTGTGTGTTTAAAGTGGTATAAAGTGTGTATAGATACTGTATTGTTTGTATATGACTATTAGTGGTGTTTTATATGCAAAGTTATTTATGTGGCATGATGAGATTGTTTGAGAACAAATGGGGAAGCCCGAGTACCTAGGTGAGTGGATATGTACTAGTACAGCCAGTGATTCGAATGGGTTTTGTCCCTATTTCACTGAGAAAATGGATAAATACAAATCTAACTAAATTATTTGGATGATTTTTGGGGACCACTATGTTATGTATATGTTCCCTACTAGTCGATTATTCACAGGAAAGGATTGTGACTTGGATACTTTACACCGAGGTACGAGGTACATATGGCCCCAGACTATCTAGTGCCTAGGGGTTTTCCTAGTTTTGGTGCTCATTAGATTTGTGGTATTTAACATTTTATTAGGGTGTATTTTTCCATACTTTAAAGAATTTAAAATTTATTATTTAAATGTGTTAACATTCTGAAAGTTTTATATTGAAAACTATTTTCAATTGAAAGCTTCATTTCTTGAATTTATTGCCGCTTTTCCTTACATATTAAAACTAAATGATTTTTCACCTTATATTGAATACTATTTAGAATATTTGGGTGGTATTTTATTGGTATTAGTCTCAAATACTACTTAAAACCATTTCGTGTAAGTATACTTGATTATGTTTGACACAGGTAAAGGTAAAGCCTCAGGTGAAGGTGGTTCGGGTTGTTAGTCCCCTCCTATGGTGCGGTGTTGTGGAGATGGATTAGGGGTGATAAACACTTGTCATGTGGAGTATTTTTGGACGTTTTGATACTTTTTTAATTTATGTTTGGACTTATTTTACTTTATTTAAAACCATCTATTCAGATCTAGATTTTTCATAAGTCTTGTTTGACATGAAAATTTCAGATTCATATTATTGATTGTTTTTAAGGTTTTATGCTTTCATACTTGGGTAAATAATTCCCAAACCTAATTTATTGATACCCAAGCACTTGTTCCAGTCCATGTATATAGGGAATGCCCTTCGGGCCTTATCATGGGATGGATTTGGTGTCGGTATTAGTGGAAACCAGATTCAGTTCGTGACACATAGGCTATTTGAGATTACATATACCATGAGCGATACTCAGGTTCCTTATGTGGAATAACTTGGAAGGGATTTTAGTTTACTTGTATTATATTATTCATTTAGTAATAATTGGGTTTCCACATTGTGGAATACCTTTTATGGGATCATTAGATAGATGAATTTCTTCATGATCTGACCGATACTTGGGATTTTTTTTACGAAACACCACAGATTGATTATAGAGTAGTTGGATATTATAGGAATCACTTGGGTTTTATATTTATATAAATACAAGGAAGAGATAATAAATTAATATAATTATATGAATCCTTGGGATATACTTGGGTCCCTCATTACGGGACACCTTGGATGGTCTCATAGAATATATGAATTATATCATGTAAGTTTATTGCATATGACTAGTGATATCTCTTTATGATAGTTAGAGTGCTAACATTACTTGGATATGTACCTTGGGTCCTCGAACTACTAATGGTATTAGATCATATTTACATGACTAATCATAATTACTTCATGGTTTTAAAGACTCTCTTTTATGGATTCCTAGGATTAGAGCCATGAGTCCTAGGACTGTACTACTACTATCAACTTACTATTATATGGATGTATTGAGTTCAAGCTAGTGCATGTATATATGTGTAGAAAATTATCCTATTTATACATATATATATATGTGGTCATGTTCAGAGATATTATTTCTTAGGTCAAAGAAGGTATAGTCGGATATGTGTCCTTAAAGAACTTGAGCCCAAATTGTTTACATTTAATTATTTTTTACAACTTTATTGATATACTTGTACATTGTTTTATTTTATATTCACAGACTGGATAGATTTAAAAACTATTGGTGGTGGCCTACCGAGTATGTCTCACACCTTTTTTGGGCCGCCATTTCCCTGGGGTAATCGATAAGATCTCATGGTTGTAGGACTAGTTTCTGGTTTTGGCTTACTTACTATTATTCGGGTTCATCGAATCTTAGGAGAACAAAAGAGAGCCAGTAATCATAATTCTAATGGAGATATCCATTGAGTATTTTGTCTTTCTTTTGTTTCATTTTTCTATTACCTGCTGTATGTTTACTACCTCAGATTATGCAACATCATCTGGACATGCATGCACGGTTGTATATTTAGCATTGGCCAATTTATTAGTTTAGTATTATTCTTATTATTATATTTTATTTATAATGCTTCCTCTATTGATTTTTATCCATTATTATACCGATGTGATACTCTAATAATGAGGGTATAGTCTTCCCACCATACCATCATTAGACCCTCACTGCTAGTTGGCAGCCTCTAACATATGGGGAGGAATTCTTGAGGCCATGTGATCGACTGACTCAGGGTACTATTTTAGTGTCTCCTGGGTTAGGATGATATATATTTGAAAAAATATTTCACAAAATCTATGGGTGTTACATTCTATCCCCATTAAATAAATTTCATCCTTGCAATTTGAACTTTTTCTCAGAAAATAAGGGTTTAACATTTAAAAATTACTTTGTGGGAAACCCACATCATAAAAAATTCCTCTTAAAAAGAGAGAAAGAGATGTGTTAAGGTCATTTGGAATAACACATACCAGGTTTCTAAATAGGATAACATAGGTGGTAATTGAAAATATGGATATAAAAGAGGAAACTAACACCCAAATTTTGAAGGATAGTGATAAATAACATAGTCAGGAGAAAGTTAATGACCACAAAGCCATAAATCTACGATATGTTAAAAGAAAATTCATTCATCAGAAATGAAGGTAAGTGCATAAAATTTTATTTTAAGATCCTTTTACTAAAGTTGAGTAATTTTCCTAATAATATATACTTACTTGGTTCCATTCAATTTCATATGAACAATCTCATCCTTTGGATCTGTCCTGATCAATTTATACTTCATCTCTTACTATAAGAAATGAAGATGAATTTTTTATGCTCAAAGCACTAGTGGATCATATGATCCATAAAATAATGATAAGTAATATTTTCCTTCTCTATTTATTAATAATAACATAATTGTTAGCATAAATTATCCAATAACATACAAAGTTCAACTTAATCCATTTCATGAATAGTTAACCTTAAGGCCCCCATGTCTGGCTAATATTAAAATCCAAAAATTTAGCAATAAGGTCACTAAATTTTAAAAAACAACTTATCATTAATCCCTCAAACAATATAAAGTAACTATTAATGCCACATACAAAATATTTGAATACATTGATCCTATATTCACCTAAAAAATGGTAATATATTTAATTATCATAAAATCTTAATGAAAATATATATGCCTCCAAAAATTAACTCTTTCCCCATTCCTTAAATAAAATCACATATTATTGAATATATTCCATAAATCTAAAAATGTTTTGAACTCCATCAATGATAACATATGTAAAGACTCGGAAATTTCCATGTAATTTTTTTAATTATATATGAATTTTACAAATCCACAAAAATTGAAGGCGCGTGATTCCGAGGGCCGGTGTGACTAGAATGAATTTCTGAACTTTTTTTGGGTACGTTCAATAAACGTGCAAGAAGGTTTTTGTAACTTTTAAACTGGTGCTCGGAATTGAAATCTGAGGACACCGTTGAACTCGCAGCGCCTATATTCACTTAAGGAACCTTCACCTCGACTGTATTTGGTCAAGGGTGAAAGTTAGTTTTAGTGTTTTTCGAGGAAATAAAAATAAAATAAACTTTTATTCTATTTTTGTTGAAACCTCCCATATAAATGTTATGTAGGTGGGGACCACATGAACTAAAAACCCCCAATTTGAATGTGTAGTGGTGGGGACCACCTGAGCCTAAAACCCCCTATTTTTAAATTAATGGCAGGGACTACCCGAACCCTCTTTGATGGGAGAAAACCTTTAAACTCCCCATTTAATTGATTGAACCAACTAAAATTAATTAAATGTGTCAACATTTAATTGTTCCTACATAAATTAATCTATTATTTTAATTTATATTAGCACCACTTTTCTTTTGAGAGGATTGGTTGGCGAAGTGTTCGAAAAGAGGAGAATTGGGAGAACTTTGGAGGAACTCATCCACCAATGAAGAACTTCTCCTCCAAACGAAGAACACCATCTCCATCGAAGAACGTTCTTCAGAATCAAGAATGAGGATGATGCACGATCCCAACTTCAGAAGCGGGTTGCGGAAGCGATGATCATTGGCACCCTCTTCACCTTCACCGATTTCATCTCGCGACAAATCAAAGAACCTTCGAGGTAGGGGTTTTGTTCTTTTTCATGGTTTGCGTTGAATTAATCCTCTTGATCCATCTGCTACCGAAATAATGAGGAGGGTGCAGGTCAAAAAAAGATGGCCTGATCCCTCCGCTGTTCTTCATGGTTGTTGTATTCTTTGCTGCGGAGAAAGGTGGTGGCTACCTCATGGGATAGCCACATGGAACCAGGGCGGCGCGTGTCCGCATCGCCGGTAGAGGAAGAGCCCGCACAGAGGATGGAGGGCGGCCGGATATTACTGGACGTGGTGGTGGACAGAGGGAGGCCAGTGCTTCAGCTGGCCATGGAAGCACGAGCGGCGCGACCGCACGCCGCCGTCAGAGCAAGTGGCCATGGCCCGCCTGGACATGGTGGAAGGTGGAAAGTGGCTGACATTCGATCATCCATGGAGGGGTGGCACATGACGTGCCGCCAAGTGGAGAAGGGGCTGGCCATTTCGGCCAGCTGAGCTGTACCAAGCGAGACCTGTGGCGGGTCCCGCATGTTGGCTGGTGACAGAACGGATGAAGTCGTTCAGTGATTGGAGGCAGGGGGCACGCGACTCCCCCCACATGCGCCCAAGCCAGGCTGCCCAGTGTGAGCCAGAACGCAGCCCAGTAGGCCAGGCTCTCCACGGCCGATCCTAACCAGGTTAAACCCGGGTCGGTCCGGGTCGACCCGAACCGGGTTGGGTCGACCCAGGCTGGGTCGGACCAGAACCGAGCCCAACTAGACCCAGAATCACCTTATTGGCCATAACTTATGCACCGGGCGTCCGTTTGATGAACTGTATATGACAACCCTGTTTTTTATTACAACTTAAACATGCTTTATTACATAAAACTTCACTTGATACAACAAAGAAGACCGAGAGGTTTAGTGTCTTTGGGGATTAGGATCATTACATAAAAACTTTAAACTTGAAATACAACATCTTTATTGAAAACTTACTTTACATGACCACTACATTCCTTCGTACTTAGCATTGCATGGGATAACCTGAGGACATGCATAAGAAAAGGGTGAGCTATAAAGCCCAGTAAGGGAGTACACAATGAATAACATGAGGAGTACAATACATGTTAGGAAATAGGAACATCAATAGAGCGTAAGAGTAACATGAACATAAAGACATCATAAAGCATGATAATCATAACATGGAAATGTGGCAACAACACTTAACATTGAATTAGCATGAGCCAAGGCTCATTGCACATGGAGCATGAGTAAACCCTCATTGCACTTGAAGCACGGGTAAAACCTCGTTGTACTTGAATTAGCATGAGTCAACACTCATTGCACATGACGTATCATGATACTATACTTTACCCAATGCATTGGAGCGCTATAAAGGGTGCACCCTTCTTAAACATTTCATTTCATGCATAAGTGTGCCACATGGATCATAAAACATGGATTCATAAAACATAATCATTTATTCCATGATAAAGGAATATGGAATTCATACATGAAACTTTATAATCAATAAGTAAATGTGCATAAAGGTGAATACCCTTGATGGAGAAATGGGCATGGTATTCACTACACAATGATATTGGCTTAGAAAATCGGTGTGATTTCGGCAGCGTAACGGCGTGACATAAGAATTCATAAAAATGGTTGATGAGAGAGAAAGGGGGTTCTCATCATATTTACATGTAATGGAAAGTAAGGAGGTCATATAGATACATTTCCCAACAATTGAAAAGGAATTTAGATTCATGATACAAAAGTATTGCTTGAATATAAAAGAGGAGAAAAAGGTTCCTTTCGGAATTTCAGCATAGTAACGGGTGTACATGGGAGGAATTTAATGAGAGAGAAATGGGTCTCCCATCATTAAAACAATAAGAGGGCAGTATGGGAGAGGTGCGAAACCATACCCCAACATTCATAATTGAAATTAAAAGGGCAATACAACTTAAAGAAAATTGACAAAAATGAGAAAGGAAGAAAAAACCCTTACTTGGAAGTGTGCTTCCAAAGGCTAGAGAGAGGCTTGTGAGAGGATTATTGGGAGATTGGGGCACCTTGGGAGGATTCTTGAGAGATTAGGGTAGAGGTTGGACGAAATCCGATGGATTTTAGTGAGGAGGAAGTGGGAGCTTGAGTGGGTTTATATAGGAAAGGTGAGATAATTCTTTATTATTTAGGTTTGGGACCCCTTATATTAAAATAATCCAAACCACAAACCATCCCATGGTATTTTCCCATGGTTTCTGGAAAAGGAAAGAGGAAAACAATATTTTACAAGTTCAAGGTCCGAACTTATTAAAAAATTAGGGTTGCTTATGTGGAGGTGAGTCACACTCCCATGGAAATTAATTTAAAATGGCAAAGTGTTGAATAAGTCTTGAGGGGTTCATTAATGCTTTGAAAAGTAAGTCAAACAAACCCAAAACCTCATTATTTTAATGATAAAACATATATTGGCCGAACATAAGGATTATGGTGTTTTATTACATCACCATTGGGTCATTATGATGTCATAAAACACATTATATATTTAAACAGTATTTAATTTTTATCCAAAAATTTGACTGTCTCAGAAAATTATGAAAAATTCACCGTTGGATAATTTCGACGTTCTGATTCCAAAAATAATATTTATTTTATCTAAATAATTTTCTAAATATGTGAATTTTCACTTTTAAAATAAAAACTGATATTTACCAAAAATTCACGGGTTTTGACTGAAATGACTTTCAAACCTTAATAAAAATTTTAATTGCATTCATAAAATTATAAGATCATTTATATTTAATAAAAATTAATTTAATATTAATAATAATATTTTATTAAAATATTATTTAATTCAAAATTCGCTTAATTTAATAAAATATAATTCTTAATTAAATAATAACCAAAAACACCATTTGTACTTTAAAAACTATTAAAATGTATCAAAAATGACTAGAAATTATATTCATTATTATATAAAAAAATAATGTACATGAACATGGTACTACTTATTTGTTACATAACCCCTTAAGATAGCCGCATAAGACCTAAGGGTAAGGTGTGCGATGGTGACAGACTCTTGGGGCGGCTCAGATAACATCGCTTGAGTGGTAATATCTATCAACTTCCACTTTTCCCGTAGATGATCAAGTTAGATCTTGACATAATGAAGCTCATCTTGGTCTTGGTCAAGGGAAAATCCCAAAGACGCCACCTCTTTTCCGAGCTCCGGCAAATGGGCTTCGTATGGGGCAATTCTACTGGATGAGGCCATCACTTCCTTTGTCTAAGTAAAATTGGGTTCATTAAAGCCATATATTTATACTACTCATGTGATCACTGTTCAACGGCTATAAAAGTAACGGTCACAAATCTTAACATAAAACCAAAGAAGTTGACATCTTATAAAAATGTTTTTCATAAAGAAACATTTAACTGGATCAAGAGGGATTTTCCATTAATGAAACTTTGGGTCGTTACAATATTCCCCCCTTAAGAAATTTCGCCCTCAAAATTTTCCTTTTCCCACACTAAAACAAATGTGGGTAACTCAGCTTCATCATATCCTCCAACTCCCAAGTCACTTCTTCAAACTTGTGGTTTCTCCACAACACCTTGACGAGGGACATTGTCTTATTTCGTAGAACTTTTTCTCTATGATCTAAGATCTTCACTGGTTGCTCCTCATAAGAAAGATCGTCTTCTAATTGTACCACCTCGGAAGAGAGTACATGTGAAGGGTCCGGTATGTACTTCCTTAAGAGAGATACATAGAAGACATCATGCACCTTGGCCATAGTAGGTGGAAGTGCTAGTCGATAAGCCATATCCCCAACACGATCAAGAATCTCGAGGGGGCCGATGTACCTTGGACTTAACTTCCCTTTATTTCCAAACCTCATGACCTTCTTCCACGGAGATATGCGTAAAAACACCATGTCTCTGACTTTGAACTCAAGGTCTTGTCGACGATTATCTGTATAACTCTTCTGTCGACTTTGGGCTGCCTTGATATGCTGCTGAATGGTTTTCAACTTCTCCACCATTTCTTCGACCATTTCTGGTCCAAGCAGCTTACGTTCACCAACCTCATCCCAACATGCAGTGTTCTACACCTTTTCCCATACAGGGCTTCATATGGTGCCATTTGGATGCTCGAGTGGAAACTATTATTATAAGAGAACTCAACTAGAGGAAGATGTTGATCCCATCCTCCTTTAAAGTCCATTGAGAACTCTCTCAACATATCCTCAAGGATAGTCCGCTCGGATTGGCCATCAGTTTGAGGATGATAGGCCGTACTGAAGTTCAGTTCAGTATTCAGAGCATGTTGAAGACACTTCCAAAACATAGAGGTAAATCTTGGATCTCGGTCAGACATAATAGATAGTGGTACTCCATGCAACCGTACCACTTCCCTGATATATATCCGTGCCGGTTGATCTAAAGAGAAATCCTCTTGAATAGTAATGAAGTGTGCAGTCTTTGTAAGACGATCCACAACAACCCAGATTGCATTGTTGCCTTTGGATGTCCTTGGAAGTCCGGTGACAAAGTCCATGGTGATGTTCTCCCATTTCCATTCTGGTATGGGCAATGGTTTCATCATCCCCTTAGACTTCTGCCTCTCTGCCTTCACTTGCTAACACACCAGGCACTTTGATGTATATTCAGCGATCTCCTTCTTCATATTATCCCACCAAAAGTTTTCTCGGAGATCTCGATACATCTTTGTGCTCCCTGGGTGAATAGAGAAATTTGAACTATGTGCATCATCCAAAAGTCTCTTCTTCAGCTCCAGACTTGATGGAACACATAGTCTTTTCCCAAACCACACAATTCCTTCTTCATTAACATTAAACTCTGAGGATTTTACCTTTTTGATAGCTTCAACTTTTTCTTGGATTCCTGCATCATCCTTTTGAGCATCCTTTATCCTTTCCAAAAGAGATGGTTGAGCAATCATTTGTGAAAGGATTGATGATGTTACCTTCTTTATGATTCCCACATCCATCTTTATCAAGTCTAAGAAGATTGGATCCTTCTCAATTCTCATCATTGATAGAATAGCTGGATCCTTTCTACTTAGGGTATCCGCCACCTTGTTCGCTTTCCCAGGGTGGTAATGTATTGAACAGTCATAATCCTTGATGAGCTCTATCCATCTTCTCTGGCGCATATTAAGCTCTTTCTATGTGAATATATATTTAAGACTCTTGTGGTCAGTATATATCTCACATTTCTACCCATAGAGATAATTCCACTAGGTTTTCAAGGCAAAGATCACCGCCGCCAACTCCAGATCATGCGTTGGATAGTTTCGCTCATGGATTTTCAACTGCCTTGAAGCATAGGATATCACTTTATCATTATGCATTATCACACATCCTAAGACCTTCTTTGAGGCATCACTGAATACCACAAAAAGTTCCCCACTTGTGGGTAAAGTGAGCACGGGTGCAGTGATAAGCCTCCTTTTCAACTCCTTGAAGCTTTCTTCACATTCATAACTCCAAGAAAACTTTACTCCCTTTCGAGTTAGCTTGGTAAGTGGGTTGGACAATCGTGAGAAATTTCTCACAAATCGTCGATAATACCCAGCTAACCCCAAGAAGCTACGGATATCCGTTACTGATGTTGGCCTCGGCCATCCCTCAATTGCATCTGTTTTGGAGGGGTCCACAGATATCCCATTGCATGTGATGATATGGCCCAATAACGAGACTTCCTTCAACCAAAACTCACACTTGCTGTACTTTGCATAGAGCTTCTCCTTGCGCAAAGTCTCTAGTACAGTTTTTAAATGCTCCTCATGGTCCTCCTTGGTTTTGGAGTATATTAGAATATCATCTATAAAGACTACCACAAATTTGTCAAGGTAATCTCTAAAGACTCTATTCATCAAGTCCGTGAATATTTCTGGAGAATTGGTGAGTCCGAAAGGCATTACTATGAATTCATAGTGCCCATACCTTGTACGAAAAGAAGTCTTGGGGATATCTTCATTCTTCACCCTTACTTGATAATATCCCGACCGCAAGTCCACCTTGGAGAAGTATTGTGCTCCACACAGCTGATCAAACAAGTCATCGATTCTTGGGAGAGGATACTTGTTCTTTATCGTGATTTTGTTAAGTTCACGATAATAGATGCAAAGCCGCATTGACCCATCCTTCTTCTTGACGAAGAGGACTGGTGCACCCCATGGTGATGCACTTGGGCGTATAAATCCTTTATCCAGATTCTCCTGTAGTTGTTTCTTCAGCTCTTCAAGCTCAACAACAGCCATTCTATATGGAGTCTTGGATATTGGTAGTGCCCCAGGTATAAGTTCAATTGATAACTCAACATCTCTTCTTGGAGGAAGACCAGGAAGTTCCTCGGGAAACACTTCAGAGAATTCACTCACAATAGGCATTTCTTCAAGGGTGGTTTCTTCCTTGGAATCAATCATCTAAGCCAGATATGCATGCTCATAGGGCAGTGATATCCATGCTTGAGATGATGGAGCTAAAGGAGATTCATCTTCCTTCTGACACTTGTAAATAATCAGGGGTCAATTCTCCATATGGAGTATGATTTCCCTCTCCCGACAATTTATGTTGGATCTATTTAAGGAAAGCCAATCCATGCCAAGAATTGAATCAAATTCCACCAAAGGGAGTATGACGAGGTTCGCCGGGAAATTCAATCCACAGATTATAACAGGGGAGGACTTATATTCATGGGATGCAATGATTTCCCCATTTTTCGTACTCATCGACATCTTTACTTCCAGGATTTGTGGTGGTTCTGGGATTGTTCTACTAAACATTCGAGATATAAAAGAATGCATAAAACCTGAATCAAAAAGTACGTTCGCTATTCTTGAATGAATAACTAGAGTACCTGTCACCACTTCGTTGTCGGGGTTCACTTCAGCAGAAGTGATGGCAAAATCTCTTCCTTGCTGTCTTGGAGGTTGTTGGTTGCCTCCGATAACCCTTGGATTAGGGAACTGATTTGCAAAATGACCTGGTTCTTTGCATTTGTATCATTGAACAACGCGTTGAGGTTCGAACAGAGCATTCCTCTCCTCTATCGCAGCCGTGGGTCCTTCTTGCCGACAGTTAATAGCTAGGTGTACTTCTCTTCCACACCTAAAGCATTTTCTCGTCCCCCTAAGGCAATTTCCAGGGTGCTTCTTTCCGCACTTTTGGAAAGTGGGGTGCTGGAACTTCTTAGCAACGTTGGGTTTATCCATCGGACCACCAGCATTGAAGTCCACCTTACGCTTCTTGTCCCCATGATACCCCTGTGATTCTCCAATCTCCATTTCAACATTAAGGGAACATCGGACAATTTCCTCATAACTGTCGAAGTCATGGATCACTAATGATTTCTGCAAACTAGGCTTCAGCCCACCAAAGAAATGGTCAACCTTGCATTCGGGGGTAACGACAAAGCCGAAAGCATATCGTGCAAGCCCTGTGAAGTTTTCCTCATACGCTCCCACAGATTCTTCATCTTTTTGTTTGAGGGAAAGGAAGTCCCTTTCCATCTTAAGACGGAGGGTGCACAAAGAATATTTATCAAAAAACATCTTCCAGAATTCCTTCCATTCCAAAGCCTCGATCTCCTCCTCAGGCTTCATATTTTTGATCAAAGTCCACCATTGATCAGCTTCACCCTCCATACGATAAGCCGCCAGGAGAACCTTCTCTTGTTCAGAACATTGGAGGATGGAGAATATATTTTCAATGGAGTTGATCCATTGCTCAGCGATCGTGGGATCAGATGATCCACTAAAAGTAGGAGGCCTTTGTCTCATGAAGCTCTCGATAGCGACTTGTTCTTTCTTAGGGGGGGTTGAACGTTCCTCTTGACCCGTGTTTCTATTCAAAACTTGAGTTAGCTGAGAGAGAAGCGTGACAAAGTTCGCGATTCCCGCTCCTATTGGATTGGGCATCTCATTAGTACAATCATCACACTGATCTTCACAACGGTTGTTAGCCCGAGTCCTCCTATTACCAGCCATTGGCTGGAATAAAAGGAAAGTTAGGGGTAACACAAAAAGGGTAAACCGCAGACAAAAGTTGATGACTTATAAATAAACTTTAATCTCTTTAACTCATGAGTCTATAGGATTCAATCTAGGCTTTTCATGATCTACCTTCTAACATATATTCTTAGGGGCATTTTTCCCTTAATAAGGCTTCATACTAAGATTGTGAATTTATCAAAACATATCCCCCGGGAGTGTCGTAACCAAGAGTGCAGCAAGGCCTGTTGTCGTTCACCAGTTCCCATTTGAGTCTAGCTCAAAGTGGTGTTTTCGGGTTTTACCCCTAGGATACATCTGTGCCAGAGCCGCCTCTACTTGCTCGTTTCCAGACAGGGATGTATTTGTTTGATAAACCACTTAATTAGTATTTACCAAAACTTAGGGATGTTTTTATTATACTTAGTCTTGTATCTAAGGCTTTACTAGGGTTTCCTAATCCCAAAAATAACTAAACCTATCCTCTGATACCAACTATGACAACCCTGCTTTTTATTACAACTTAAACATGCTTTATTACATAAAACTTCACTTGATATAACAAAGAAGACCGAGAGGTTTAGTGTCTTTGGGTCTTAGGATCATTACATAAAAACTTTAAAATTTAAATACAACATCGTTATTGAAAACTTCCTTTACATGACCACTACATTCCTTCATACTTAGCATTGCATGGGATAACCTGAGGACATGCATAAGAAAAGGGTGAGCTATAAAGCCCAGTAAGGGAGTACACAAAGAATAACATGAGGAGTACAATACATGTTAGAAAATAGGAACATCAATAGAGCGTAAGAGTAACATGAACATAAAGGCATGATAAAGCATGATAATCATAACATGGAAATGTGGCAACAACACTTAACATTGAATTAGCATGAGCCAAGGCTCATTGCACATGGAGCATGAGTAAACCCTCATTGCACTTGAAGCACGAGTAAACCCTCATTGCACTGGAATTAGCATGAGTCAACACTCATTGCACATGACATATCATGATACTATACTTTACCCAATGCATTGGAGCGCTATAAAGGGCGCACCCTTCTTAAACAATTCATTTCATGCATAAGTGTGCCACATGGATCATAAAACATGGATTCATAAAACAAAATCATTTATTCCATGATAAAGGAATGTAGAATTCATACATGAAACTTTATAATCAATAAGTAAATGTGAATAAAGGTGAATACCCTTGATGGAGAAATGGGCATGATATTCACTACACAATGATATTGGCTTAGAAAATCGGTGTGATTTCGGCAGCGTAACGACGTGACATAAGAATTCATAAAAATGGTTGATGAGAGAGAAATGGGTTACTCATCATATTTACATGTAATGGATAGTCAGGAGGTCATATAGATACATGTCCCAACAATTGAAAAGGAATTTAGATTCATGATACAAAAGTATTGCTTGAATATAAAAGAGGAGAAAAAGGTTCCTTTCGGAATTTCGTCATAGTAACGGGTGTACATGGGAGGCATTTAATGAGAGAGAAAGGGGTCTCCCATCATTAAAAGAATAAGAGGGCAGTATGGGAGAGGTGCGAAACCATACCCCAACATTCATAATTTAAATTAAAAGGGAAATACAACTTAAAGAAAATTGACAAAAATGAGAAAGGAAGAAAAAACCCTTACTTGGAAGTGTGCTTCCAAAGGATAGAGAGAGGCTTGTGAGAGGATTATTGGGAGCTTGGGGCACCTTGGGAGGATTATAGAGAGAGTATGGCAGAGGTTGGACGAACTCAAAGGGATTTTAGTGAGGAGCAAGTGGGATCTTGGGTGGGTTTATATAGGAAAGGTGAGATAATTCTTTATTATTTAGGTTTGGGATCCCTTATATTAAAATAATCCAAACCACAAACCATACCATGGTATTTTCCCATGGTTTCTGGAAAAGGAAAGAGGAAAACAATATTTTACAAGGCCAAGGTTATAACTTATTAAAAAATTAGGGTTGCTTATGTGGAGGTGAGTCACACTCCCATGGAAATTAATTTAAAAAGGCAAAGTGTTGAATAAGTCTTGAGGGGTTCATTAATGCTTTGAAAAGTAAGTCAAACAAACCCAAAACCTCATTATTTTAATGATAAAACATATATTGGCCGAAAATAAGGATTATGGTATTTTATTACATCACCATTGGGTCATTATGATGTCATAAAACACATTATATATTTAAACGGTATTTAATTTTTACCCAAAAATTTGACTGTCTCAGAAAATTATGAAAAATTCACCGTTGGATAATTTCAACATTCTGATTCCAAAAATAATATTTATTTTATTTAAATAATTTTCTAAATATGTGAATTTTCACTTTTAAAATAAAAACTGATATTTACAAAAAATTCACGGGTTTTGACAGAAATAGCTTTCAAACCTTAATAAAAATTTTAATTGCATTCATAAAATTATAAGATCATTTATATTTAATAAAAATTAATTTAATATTAATAATAATATTTTATTAAAATATTATTTAATTCAAAAATCCCTTAATTTAATAAAATATAATTCTTAATTAAATAATAACCAAAAAAAACCATTTGTACTTTAAAAACTATTACAATGTATCAAAAATGACTAGAAATTATATTCATTATTATATAAAAAAATAATGTACATGAACATGGTACTACTTATTTGTTACATAACCCCTTAAGATAGCCGCATAAGACCTAAGGGTAAGGTGTGCGATGGTGACAGACACTTGGGGCGGCTCGGATAACATCGCTCGAGTGGTAATCTCTGTCAACTTCCACTTTTCCCATAGACGATCACGTTCGAGCTTGACATAATGAAGCTCAGCTTGGGCTTGGTCAAGGTCGAATCCCAAAGATGCCACCTCTTTTCCGAGCTCCGACAAATGGGCTTCGTATGGGGAAATTCTACTAGATGAGGCCATCGCTTCCTTTGTCTGAGTAAAATTGGGTTCGTTAAAGCCATATATTTATAATACTCATGTGATCACTGTTCAATGGCTATAAAAGTAACGGTCACAAATCTTAACATAAAACCAAAGAAGTTGACATCTTATAAAAATGTTTTTCATAAAGAAACATTTAACTGGATCAAGAGGGATTTTCCATTAATGAAACTTTGGGTCGTTACACTGTATGTGGTGTCGAAAACCTTAGAGCGAGAAGGTCCTTTTGGTATACCCCACTTGAATTTTGGATAAAGTTGGGGTATGGTCGGGTTGGATTGAGCACGAATATAACCAGGCCCTCAGGACTAAAAGGCTAATAACTTACAGACTGAGAATCCGATTGACGCACCATCTGTTGCGTTGAGACCCCTTTTACTTGACGGTCCTTTGAGATACTTCTTCGCGGGACTTAATGGAAGTTGTAGTATCGACTAGTAGCTTAAGGAGTAGACCCTCATGGAGACAAGAAATCTTAGTGCGGGAACCCTGTAGCTAGCTGAGAAAGGGATCCTCTGTGGGTCTGTGATTGAGGGTCCCACATGGATCCGCTCTAGGAATCCATGCGGGATTACTCTTGGATCCTTTGAGGGTCTGTTGTACTAGTATCATGTGTGGGTATGATGATGTACTAGGATCCTATGTGGGTCTGATAATGTACTAGGATCCTGTGTGGGTCTAATGATGTATGAGGATTCTATGTGGGTCATATGATGTACTACGATCCAATGTGGGTCTGATGATGATTTAGGATCCTACATGGGTATTCCTCTAAACAGAGTAAGAAGAATTAGTAGATACATATAATAATCTATAATACTATACCTAAGTTATACCTGGTGTTAGCTGAGTCCTTACCTTCGTGGTGATACCTTTGTGGTATTATTCTATGAGGCATACCTATGTGGTACTTACCTTCGTGGTGATACCTTTGTGGTATTCTTCTATGTGATGTACCTGTGAGGTACTTAGCTTCATGGTGATACCTTTGTGGTATTATTCTATGTGGCATACCTGTGTGGTACTTACCTTTATGGTGTTACCTTTTTCGCATTGTTTCCTTCGTGGAATAGTTTTACTTTGGCTAAGGTTTGGGCCTTGAGTTTCCTCGTGAATGAGATGGGTAAACTTGATAACTTAGGTATATGTATGGGCATATACCTAAGTAGGGTCGTAAAGTTTTTCATTCTTTGTGGTTTATCCTTTGTGGATTTTGTGAGACCTTGAGGGTCTCGGTGTCCCTACTGAGTATCGTTATACTCACCTCTACACGGGCTATGCCCGCACCTTGTTGTGTTTGGTGTAGATGAAAGACAACACTGACTGAGGACGAGGGTACTAGGACTGGAGGTAGCTCAGAGGTGGACCTTAGATGAGGTGTACCGCAAAGATGGCCGTTCAAGAGCTGTACCTACCCTTCAGGTAGGATCCTTGGCGGGTGTTCACAAGAGCTGTTCCAGATTACTTGTACTCCCCAGTTTTCTTGTACTTTCTCGTTGGGCTTGTATTCTAGCCCCTTTTACTTACTGTACACACTCTTTTTACTATTTAGTTTACTAGTGTTTGTATCTTTCTTTGTGCTTGGTTGTGTGAGTTTATAGGTTATAAAGGAAATTCCTTCCCAGTTTTAGGGAAAACGACTTCGGTGCTAGTCACCAGCCCCTGGCCTATGGAAGACGGGCTTGGTGTAGTCACGGAACGGGCCCCGGGGGATGAGTCGTGACAACATAAAACACTTTTTCATCAAATCATTAATCAGTTCAAAGATAATAAATACTATAAAAATTACTTTATCCATATCAATAATCTCTTTATCCAAAAATAAATACCATTTACTCAACATCAATAACATATTAAGGGTTATCTTCCCTTGATAAAAATATCACCTTTCCATTATATCAATTTTATAAGACATCAGTACCATATAAAATATTCTTGTAACTCATTAATTAAAAACTACCATGGAACAATCTATTAGTGTTTTATGATTATAATAACCAAAATATTATTGATAAAAATATAATTAGTTAAATCTCAATACACAAACACATCAATCATTCCACTTTCTTCATACACCGTTAACCATGATTTTGTCATCTTATTTCTTAACACTTGTTTCCTTCCATATTTCATTTGTAGTCTCTTCATCATCAGAAATATAACCATTAATCATACAAAATTTCTTATTCTCTTAATGATATTTTCCTTTAGGACATCTATTTTCATCATTCCCATACTTTCTAAATTTTAAACATTTGACCATCGATGATATCTTAGGTAGACCATTATTCTCATCCACTGTGTTAACCAAAATTTTTATTTTTTTATCTAAAATTACTTGATTTTTTCCCTCTTTTCTAAACTCAAAACATATTATTGTTCCTTTAAGACATTCCATGGAGCATTTCTTCCAATATTCTTGACATAAAAGAACTGAATATTTCTTTCTCCATGGTCTCCACCACCTTAACTATCAACAAACTCTATCCTTATCTTCTTTGGTGAGTCCTATATTTGGTTAAGGCTCAATTTTTTAATCATGTATTGTGGAAATTAATTATGTTTAATCAAAATAGACTTCACCCCAATCTTTATCCAATTTGGTTTTTAATTAACACATTGTTTATCACATTCGATGTTAACCCAGTTCTTCTAGTTCAGTCCATTGAATAAAACCAAAAAGCATAGTGTGACAAACAATATTAATAGTGGGAAACCACATAATCATGAAAAATAACTTATAATATATCTAAATAATAATTCCTTATTTTTAATATTTAACACCCTAGGTTTATTCTAGGTCATTCATTGTCATTTTTTAGATCCTCCATGATGGTTCATAAAGAGTTTATGAATTTAAAAAGCATATCCCCTGAGTGTGTTAAACCATGTGTGCATCAAGGCCTATTTTCATGCACTAGGTGACAATCGAGTCTATCTCAATACAACATTTTCATATTTATTACCCCTAGGAACCTCTATACAAGATCCATATCCACTTATAGTATCTAAACAAGGATATAATTTCTTGAAAACCACTCACTCTATCCTTTACCAACATTCTAGGATATTTTTCTATACTTTGACTCATACTTATACTTATGATTAGATGTATCACTAGATATGTCCTTTGAAATATCCCTAGGGATCTCAATAACTTTTTCTTATCCTAGTTTCCAAAGGTTAACTAAACCTATCCATTGATACCAACTATAATGGCCCAGGATTCTCATACATATATATGACATCTTTTTAGATGAATATTTGATACATTATAGAAGCACAATCTTGAGGACTATAATAGTTTAGTGTCTCTGGATAATAGATAAAAAATCTTCTTATTTGGTGAAATATGTTCAACATCACCAATAAAGATCTTACCTTTCAGTTCTCTTCATAAACATACCCTACTTAAAACCTTTCTTCGTAACATAGGGAAAGGAAACATAATAAAGGGTGAGCTCATATGCTCAGTAAGGGTAAAATGGGAGATATAATTCTATGATCATATGAAAGAATAATATTATAATAAGGGTATTTTATCATGAACATAACTTATGTGGTTCATAACCAAATTTCCATAGATCATAAACACAAATCATGGAATAAAACTTTATCATTTTAGAAAACATGGTCTATAAGAGTGATAAATCACTATAAATCAATCATGAACTATAATTTCAAATAATTAAAGTGTGGAACCATCATAAATATTGAAAAACATTTCATATTTCCAGGTTAACTACCAAGTCCATCCACATAGTGGACTTTGACTCATCACCTGTTTCCCATTGTGGATCAAGACACACCTATTCCCCATAGTGGATTAGGATGCACCTGTTTCCCATAGTGGATTATGACTCACCTATTTCCCATAGAGGACAATCCCATCAAATTTTTCCCATTATTATCCCATGTGAAATAAAGATTTACCCAATGAATTTTTGGGAGATATAGGTTCCACCCATCTTATAATGAAAACCATACTTATGCATGACACAATATCATAAAACATTCATCATATCATCACATCATAACTCGTATAAAGAAAATGAGTTTCATAAAAAATTCATTAACATAAACATTAATCATACATATAATAAATAATGATGGTATCATTTAATATTATCCCATGTAAAGTATAAGCAACATCAAAGGATATCATATTAGATGGAAAATTATTTTGAAATATCACTTGGAACATTTCTTGAGGAATATATCCTTTCCAATTTGAAAAAAACTTTTTAAAACATATTACATTTTCAAAATCATTTTCTTTGAATATAAACTTAGAAACTTATAAAGTAAGCTTTAAAAATCATTTAAAAAATTTCTTGAGGAAAATATCCTTTCCTCTTTGATTTTTTTTAAAACATAAAACATTCTGAATATCCTTTTCATTTAAAATAACCTTGAAACCTTATGAAATAAGCTTAAAGGAAAATAATGTTCACAATGGAGATAAATTGTTTTCATGTTTTACAATTTTAAAAAAATATTCCTTTAAAATTTTCAATAAAAACCAAATGAGAATTGTTTGGAAAATGGAATAAAGATTTATTTCAATTTTTTTTTGTAAAAATTCAAACATGGGTAAAAATTTCTTTAATAAATAATTATAATAATGTTAAAATAATCTTTGAAAACATTTTTAGAAACCATGGTTTTAGAAGAAAAAAGGGGTTTCGATTGAAGAGATAAATAATGATGATTCTTATTAATTTTTTTTGAAATCTTGAGTATATAAAGAGAGGAAAATGAAGGTAAAAATGTATTCTCATGGAATTAAAAGAGGATAATAAAATTAATTAGTTTCTTTAGTGATAGATCATAATATTTCATCATTATAAGCATAAACATAAACAATCTCGATAATGATGATATTGTAACATAACATATTTCCCACTTTGGTAACTTTGAATTATAATCCCCGTGAAGGAATAAAATTAAATGAAACTTAAAATATAATTAGAGTAAATAAAATCATGATATTTCATGTCAAAGGGGATTTATATACACCTCATAAAATATTATAGGTGCAAAACATAACATATGTCTCAAGGAAGGAAAATTGAAACAAAAATCTCTTAACGCTTTGGTAACTTTTGAACTATAAAACCCATGACAGAGAGATCCTAAAATGGATATGTTAATACCAAAAAAATTAAGTATAATAATAATAAAATAAATTCATGGGTATTATATACACCACATAAAATAAACACATGGTGAATATGGAATGTGTCTCACAAAAAAATAAAAGTGAGACAAAAATACCTTACCATAAGTCTTGAATTACTTAATACACATTAAAAAATTATGTATAATAAATATATGTTTATTATAAGTATATCATAGAAACATAATTATACATATTATTCCACATATGATTTACTTATGACCTTTTATTACCCGTTTATCAACAATTCCTTGTTAAAATCATGTTTCAGGTAATAATTGATTTGTTTGTCGTGTATGTTTTGATTTTTTATTTTCAATACTCTTAATTTTATCATGTTAAATCATTTAAATAATTTTAAAAATGATATAAATATCATATATATTCATTATATAATTATTTATAGTAATCCATAAAAGTTAGGGATAGAAAATGAAATACACCGTTCATGGAGACGGTAGGTCGTGCATACGTATGAACACCGTTTCTATTTCCTAGAAGGGTTAAAATAAAGGAAGGTAAATAATATATTACCATTAAAAAATAATTATTATATCATATATATAATTTATATTTATTAAATTTATCCTTAATTACATGAAAAGTGTAATAAAAAATGAATCACATCGCTTCGTGAGGTGGAAATCCATCGTATACATGAGCAACATTATTGTATCCCTCACAGAATTGAATGTAATAAGGTATATCTAATATAATAATTAAATAAGTATATTAATTCCATAAATATCATATAAATATTTTAAATACATCATTATATACGACCTTTAAATTTGATTATGGAAAACAAACTACATCGGTTCGTGAGGCGGTAGTTCGCTGTACACAGAATCAACAGTTTCATTTTACTTTTAATGGAAGTGGAGATTGATATAAGTTATTACGTTCACATAATGACATATAAATATATATAATATACTTGTTTTCTTATATCTTAATTTTTAAGACATAATTTAATGTTTAAAAAGAATAAATAAAAAGAAGAATCTTAGTGAAGACAATTACTTTCGCATAGAAGAACCTCCTTTGGATCTCTTATTGAGGACTCTAGTGTTGGTATTTTGGGAGTAACAGAAGATCTAGAACAAGGATATTGATGTTTAGGAGGGTTTTTTCCTGATTTCTTCTGAACTATATGTCTTTATATGTGTGAATAACTGAAGTGTGACACCCCAAGATTTCATAGTACGCTATTTTTTCAAAGTAATCCAATAACTTGCACTACACACAACACCAAGTTCTAGTGCACCATGACTGACCAAACTAGTCGTTCAAAAGCGGTTATGAATAGTATTAACTTAATTTTGAACTTCATATAATCCTTATAATTTTAGAATCCATATTATGATTTTCTTAGACATAATGTAAGAACAAATTCATTTTTTCAGAAAAAAGAAGTATTTTTCAAAAAATGCAATTTTACCGCCTTTTAATGAAGAAACCTTTTTAAATCCAATATTTGAAACTTTTATATATTAAATTTGAAAAAAATAAACTTTTTATTTAGAATCAGGACACAAGAGTTTAATTTCAATAAATGTTTGGTGTTTTTCTGTTAACTTTCATATTTGGGTGAATAGTGAAAAATACTATATTTTAACTGAAAACAAATTTTTAGTCAAAATAATTTATAGTGTTAAATTATAAATTTTAATGGTTTATAAGTATAAATAGATTATATTTTTACCATTTAATCCAAATCTGGTCATTGTAATTAATTTTACTTTGAAATTGGACATAAAAAGTGTCAATCTTTTGATAGTTATTACTTCTTAAAAATACGCTTTTTGGTTTTGACAATGGGAATTAATTTTAAATTAATAAATGAAATTTATATGTTTTGAATTTGGTAAAATAGACTTCATTTTTTAATTTGGAATATGAAAATTATCTTAGGGATAATTTTTGGTATTTTCTGAAAACATTCAATTTTTGATAATAGTGAAAAACACTGCGTTATTGGTTAAAACCAAATTTTCATTTGAATAATTATTTATTTAATTTAAATTTATTTTAGGTAAAAATAGATACATAATACCTATATAAGTTCAATGTAATTCATTGGATTCATTTTATAATAAGTTTAGATATATAAAAATTTTATTGAAATTTTACCGTCTTTTACCCACCTCCTAGGAGTATTTAGAAATTTGCATAAAAATTAATTTTACTGCTTCTTTGAATTGAATTTCAAAAATCTAAGAGACACGGTTGATATCAATAAGTAAAATTTGGTTCAATAAGATAAAAATAATTTTTGGTGAATAGTAACTTTTGACTTTTATTTACCACTATGAAAAGTAAATAGGGTAATTAAAGGTAAAAATGATATTATTATTACCCTAAAACATATCCTAATTCTATTGGATAAGTGTAATTCGACCAAAAATAGCCTTAGGAATAAAATATGATCCTTTAGGTCCACTTATATTAGATTAGGACATTTATTATTATTTAATTCAAAGAAGAGTTAAAAGTGTTAAATTCAAAGTTTAATAACTAAACCATTTTTAATATAGGGTTACACATAAGATAAATTCAAATATAAATATTCATTAGAAATATAAAATTATTTCCTACGTAATGGTTTTTTATTTATAATTTTTAGACATTAAATATTTAAATTTATTTATGACACAATGATGATGCGGTAATTACCTAATTAATGAAATATTAAAATAATTGATATTATAAATATCCAAATAGATGTAATTTGAGACTTTTTATGAATTCCACTAATTTTATATGTTAATATGAAATGTTAGGGTTGGTTATATGAATTTTTTTTGAAGTAATAATGGTGTTACAAATTTAGTAAAAAAAAAATACCAAATAGTGTCAAAATTGACATAAAAGAGTTTTTAAAACAAATATTATATTATTAATTGATATTATATTCCTAAAAATTTAAGGTTCAAAAAAAAGAATTATATAATGATAGTTGTATCATTAATGAACCACTTTGGGTTCTCTTGGAAGTTCGTAGTAAGTTTATTAACCATATAATATAAAAATACAAAGAGACATGGTAAATGTCAAACTATTTAACTAAGAGTTAAATCTAAAAGATAAGGTTAATATAGTGACCAAAACCTGTTTAAAACCTAACGGTTGGGTGGTTTTCGACCCATACCCACCTTATCCTTTAAATAATTCATTTTGAAGCTATTATAAACTTAAAATTATTTTATTATAAAATAATATTTATAGCTTTTTGTAAGGTGCCCTTCACCCCTCTTATAAAAGGGCACTTCCCTTTCTCTCTAATTCACACCTTCAAAGCCTTTTGGATCAACCAAACCCTACCTAAATACCCTATCAAATGTCCTAACTTCATCCTAGAGTAATTCCTTTTGTTAGAAATCCAATCTAAGAAGCCCTTTTGATCAATTCAAAAGGAAGATCCTGAAGAAGAGGAGGTTAAACGTACCCTCGACTAAAGGAAAGTGCAAGGTAAGGAGTTTCTTATCTCACTTTTAATTCTGTGAGATTTCCATTGTTCACCACTTATTTATTGCATATGGTGTATTATGTACTACCATTTGATATATATTATCATGATTTTCTTTATATTAATGATATTCTGTGATTCATTTTTGGTTATTGTCTATTGTTCACACGACTCGATTGATTACAACGAGGTAAGGGTTATTTTATCAATCTCATTATTATCCACAATTGTTCATGTGTAAGTGTTTTCTGGGACATACTTATCATAGATACCCATATTTTATAAAAATGATTTCAAAAGTAACCTTTTAATTTTTTATGTGAGGGTCTATTTAACTAGATCATCATTTTTAATGTTTTAAAGATTTATCTTTCTAAACCCTTTTAATTAATGTCCATGTTTTCAAAATGATTTTAAGGATTTCTTTATATGGACATGAATGTTTTGAAATGATAATTATTTTAAAAATTTTCAAAGTGGTATGAGACAGTTTGATTCAAAAATCCCTTTTAAATGTCTACCTTTATAAATTGTGAGAATTTTAAACGATTTCATGAAAAAGGGGTATTTCTCTCAAAACATTTTACTGATCATTTTCATCTATGTCAAAATCCTTTAATGGATTTTAAACTTGTTTGAAGTTGATTTATTATGATACAAATCTTCTATATTGTATTGAATGTTTTTTGTTATGTTTGACTGTGGATGTGTTATTTTTATACCATTCATGGTTTGTGGAGAAAGTATTGAAATTTTGTATGCTAGTTTTAATATGAATTTTTATGTTATATTTCAACCTTTTCTTATGATGAATGTATTGGACTAGTATTTTATGGGTTGGAGACATGTAAAAGTAACACTACTAGAAAAATGAAATATACCCACGGTTCAAAACCGTGGGTATAACACCCAAAACTGTGGGTATAGGCTATACCCATGGTTTTGGGAACCGTGAGATAGAACAACGTCGGTATAGGGGTCTCAACCTATACCCATGGTTTTGGATAACCATTGGTATAGGGGAGTCAAAGTGTGCACCACGGCTGTTCCAACGTGGCACACAACAGACCCCACGGTTTGAAAACCGTGGGGTATTTAAATTCAAAAAATTTCGCAGCAAGCGAGATTCGAAGCCGCACTCACGCTGCGCCTTACGGCTGCGCACCACCAAAGGACCAACTGAGCTGTGGATTCTTGTTGTTATATATTCATACATAAACATATATATATATATTAATTTAATCCACGTGGGGTATATAAATTCCAAAAACACAGGCAAGGGGATTCGAACCCGCGTCTCACGCTGGGCCTCACGACCGCACACCACCAACTGACCAACTGAGCTACGATTTTTAATTGTTATTCATATATACATATACTCATATATATTAATATAATCCACATAGGTTAATTAAATTCAAAAAACTTAGACCGAGGGATTTGAACCCGCGTCTTACGGCCACACCTCCACTAGTGACCAACCGAGTTAAAGAAATTCTATGTATATAAATTTATATTTATATAAATATATTAAACTAAACAGTGAAAAAATATCTTCTCGCAAATTTTTTTTTCGTGTCCCACCTAATTTTCATTCCATGCAATAAGCTATACCCACGGTTCTCCAGAACCGTGGGTATAGGTCTTAAAAAAACCCCCAATACCCATGGTTTTAAAGAACTGTTGGTATAGGTCTTCGGAAAATACCCTATACCCACGGTTCTCCCAAATCTTGGGTATAGGTGAACCTATACCCATGGTTTTGGAGAACCATGGGTATAGGTGGCCTATACCCACAGTTTTGGATAAACGTGGGTATAGGTTTACGTACTATCCCTATACCCATGTTTTTTTGATAAACTGTGGGTATAGACCTATTTTCCAGTAGTGTAAGCCCTCCGGGAAGGGGTCTGGTTACAGTAGACCCTCTAAGTTGGATTCTGGTTACAAAAGACCCTCCGGGTTGGAGTCCAGCTACAGAGACTCTTCGGGTTGGAGTCTGGTTACAGTGGCTTTCCAGGTTGGAGTTTGGTTACAGTGGCTCTCTAGGTTGGGGTCCGGTTACAGTTATCCCCTAGGTCCTAGAACGAGGCCTTGACATAGAAATTAAATTCTGGTACTATACATTCCCTCATTATGAAATTATTTATTTCATGTGATTATTCGACTAGTAGAATATCCATGTGCATGTTTATATGGTAATGTTTGATTTATTTTTTCCATATTATGTTCAAATTTATGTTTAAAAGGCTGTTTTTTTTATTTTACATCTTGTCTTAAAAGTTTATAGCTTATGCTAAATTATTTACCCTTACTGAGCATCTGAGCTCACCCCTTTCTTATGTTTTATTTTCCCTGGATGCGAAGAAGTATATTATGACTGACCTGCAGGCATAATCTAGGCGGCTTAGACATTTCTAATGGAATAAATTACTGTTGTTTTTCTTTTCAAGTTGTAGTGTTGAACTTCATGTATGTAATCTATTTTCCAAGAATGCTAAATAGATCGGTCCTTCGGGACTTGATTCCTTGTAATCATTATAATGTTACATAATAATGCACCGACTCTAGGATTCTGGGGTCATGGCATTAGAGTTGGTATCAGAGGTATTTTGGCAATAACCTTGAAAAATAGATTTAGATAAACTCTGATTAGAGTACATTACCCTAAGATAGTCTTTGAGGATTAATATAGAAGAACTTCCTAGAATTTTGGTAATGTAGTGATTTTGTGTATTTTCTAAGAAATACATCCTTGTATGGATATAAGCAGGTAGAGTTGGATCTGGTACAGATGTACCTAGAGGTAAAACCCAAAAACACCGCTTTGAGCTAGACTAGAATGAGAACTGGTGCACGAAAATGGGCCTTGCTGCACTCTTGGTCACGACACTCCCGGGGGATATTCTTAGGAAAATTATCATTTTATTTACAAACCATTAGGAAGGGGTTATGAGTATATTCTTCCTCAAAGAATTTTTTTTATGATTATGGATTATATCCATAAACTTTTAAATTTATGTTAACATTTTTACAAGTTTGGAATTATGAATTGCAATTCATAAACTGACCTAGTGTATGCCATTGTTTAGAAATGGCGCCCAGTAGAAGGAATGAGAACTCCAATAATACATATGATCCAAATAGTAATAAGGAACATATATTTCATAGTATTAATCCAAAATTTAGAAGGGAAATAGTATCCCATGTATTCTCAACATATGAAGAAATAGTATCATGTGTTAATAAGATAAGTAAATAATTATATGAGTTCTATGGCTTTGAAGGGAAGCCAGAAAAGAAAAAGATGGTAGAGAGAAAGATGGATAAAGGGAAGAAGGGAAAGAAGGATTTTTCCATATGTGATAATCGTGGAAAGAATCACCTTGGTAAATTCTGGAAGGGAATGAGAGTTTTTTATGAATGTGAAGAAAAAAGACACCAAGTACATGATCGCAGGGATAAGTAAAAGGTTTCATGTGTACAATGCTTCATCTACAAGGAGATGGGTCACTACGCGAATCAATGTCCCAATCATCAGAGTATACCTTAAATGATTCTATTGGATAATAATAAAGTTATGATACTACCTCAGATGAAGAGGAATGACTAGTGGTCTTATGTTGTTATAATAGAATTTTTTCATTTGAGTGTTGTATAAAAAATATACTGGTTATATGAAGTATGGAGATAAATAAGGATTGTACTACAGTACTATTTTATTGAGGATTTGAGATTATATGGTTCTAAGAAAAGTGACTTAATAGTAAGCTGCATTTTTGGAAAAAATACACGGTTGAAGGAAATGTAATCCTTAATATGATCCTGATAATGTGGAAGTGATTTTTGAATAAGATATTGTTGATTTGGATAACTTATATTGGATATTCTTTATAACGACCCATACTTTACATACATTGTTATTACTTCAGAATTGAAGCACACTTATTACAACATATAACAAAACCAAGAAAGGACCGTATAGGTATAGTGTATTTAGAAACTGGGAAACATAAACAACTGGTTCATAAAATGTCTACACTGTCTCCAATTTATTTCATCATATCTATAGTCCCTTTTGGCATATCTTACTTAATAACCTTCTTCCTGGCCTGGGGAAAGAAAACATACAAAAGGGTGAGCTCAAATTCTTAGTAAGGGTAAACAAAAGAAATATCAATCACATCATATACATAAGCATATAACTTTTGGAAATCTTAACCTGCAAAAGAGATCATAATTTCATAACATGGGATAAATCATGGCAGTGAAATGTAATCACAATAATCATAACTTAAAACATGAAACTTTGTGGCATACACACATAATCATAGAGAATCATTTCTTATTAGTCAAGACTCATTTACAAGACTATCTTAGTGGACAAAGTCCCTTTCTGAACCGAGTTCACTCCTCGTTTCAGTCCTGTTTCATTGAACCGGTATAACCTACCGTTCCAGCCATGTCTATCTCATGAGATATAAAATATTTACCCAATGCATTGGAGGGAGATATAGGTCCCACCCATCTCATAATGATACCATTCTTATGTGTGCCACGAAATCATTTATCATACATCATTGCATAACCCATGTAATAAAAATGGGAATCTTAAACATCGTGACATCATAAAACAATTCATATAATATAAAAGAATTCCTAAAAATAATTCCATCACAACATAATCAAATCAATTTAATAATAGGGATAGAAACAAAACCCGTTATTATCTTAGATGGAAAATAATTTTGATAAAACACTTAAACTCCATTCTTGAGGAAAATATCCTTTCTACTTCAAAAACACTTTTCCTTTCTTAACATGTCATAGAATTCTAAAATAAAGGAAGTTGATTAAAAACAGACTTGAAAACTTGTAAAGGAATCTTCTTGGAAATAATGTTTTAAAAATCCATTCATGCCGTATAAGTTAAAAAAAACATTCTTCGTACTTTTGTAGGAAAAGTCAAAAAGTACCTCGTACGAAAAACGACAAAAGATTCCTTTCATATCCTTTACTAAAAACTCACCGAAGGGTAAAATTGGATTTAAAAAATTGTAGGTGGATGGAAATAATATTACATATTGAAGAAACATGGATGTGGATGATAAAATACACCCCAGTAAATACTAAAGTATAAACAATCTCGGATAAAAATAAGATTGTGATATTTCCCTTACCTTAGGTCCAATTTGCTTTGTAAGTGGCTGAAACTCCTGTATAATGATTTAAATAATGTTATTGACTTATTCCAGAATCATAATTATTTTTATGATATCATATATGGTCATATTCTTAGTTTCTTGGTAGTAATATTTCATTGCTACTTGTTATTCGGGTGTTTATAACTTTTTGTTCTTATGCGTGTCTTGTCGAATAAATTCTTATTCTTATCTTTAGGTTATAGATACATCATTTCCAGAATGGTATTAGTGTAATATATATCATATTCATTAATTCAATTCATTTATATAATCATTATGAAATGAAGATCGTGTAGAACGAGTCGCATCACATCGTGGAGACGGTATTCCGTACGTACGCACGAGTGATGATATCATTCCTATGATCGTGGAATTGTATTGGAGTGTATGTATACTATTTCAGAATTAGTATCACTTTATAATAGTCTTATATAGTCATTATTTATACCATTATACCCATCCAAGTAAGGTGGCGGTGAAAAATAGATTACACCACGGCGTGGAGACGGTATTCCGTACGTACGCACGCGCGATGATTTCTTTTTCCGTAGGATGGATAGATAGTGAAATAGGGTTGTTTCATACTTATAATAACATATCAGTATATGAGTTATACTGATGTTATTACTTCATAATGAAACAACTAAAGAAGAAGAAGTGGAAGAAGAAATAAAGATGAAAGAATCGGTAACGGACATTACCTCTTCTTTGAAGTGCTTCTTTGAGACCTTCTTTTAGGGCACTAAAATTGGTCTTTGAAGAAGACTAGGACCTCTAGGATGTCTCTAGGGAAGTGGAGAGGAGAAAGTGGCAGGGGTTGGCTGATCTTGAAGGCTCAAAGTTGTGTGAGGAAGAGAGGGAGGAGGTGCCCTTTTATAAGGGAGGAGAGGGGCACCTTTGGAATAACTAAAAACATTATTTTATTATAAAGTCAAGTTTGGTTTTAAATAGCTCCAAATTGATTTATTTCGAATCTAAGGTGGGTATGGGTAGAAATACTCTCATCCAATAGAATTTAGACAAGTTTAGGTTCCTATTTTAACCTTATCATTTAGATTTAACATTAAGTTAAATAATTTTACTTTTACCGTGTCTTCTTGTGTTCTTATACTATAAGGTTAATAAACTTACTATAAGCAGCCAAACGAACCCCAAGTTGTTTATTATTAATATATATAACCTTATATAAGTCATTTTTACGAACCTTAGATTTTTAGGAATAAAATAACAATTACTAATATAATATTTGTTTTAAAAACTATTTTATGTCAATTTTGACACTATTTAGTAATTGATTTTTGTGAAAATAATAACAGAATGATTAGTTCGAACAAAGATAATTAAATAAATACTAACATGTCATATTAATCTAGAAAATTATTGGAATTCATAAAAAGTCTCAAATTATATTTATTTGGGTATTTATAACATCAATTATGTCAATATTTCATTAATAAGATAATTACTGCATCATCGTTGTGTCATAAATAAATTAAATTATTTAATGTCTAAAAATTAAAAATAAAATACAATTATGTATTAAATCTTTTTATCTTTCTAATTAATATTTATATTCTAATTTATCTTATGTATAACCCCATATTATAAATGATTTAGTTATTAAACTTTGATTTTAACTATTTTAACCCTTCTTTAAATAAATTAATAATAAATGTCATAATCTAATCCAAGTGGGCCTAAATGGTCATATTTTATTCCTAAGTTTGTTTTTAGTCGAATTACACTTGTCCAATATAATTAGGACATGTGTTAGGGTAATAATAATATCATTTTTACCCTTAATTACCCTATTTACTTTTAACCGTGGTAAAAAAAAAGTAAAAAGTTACTATTCACCAAAAAATTATTTTCATCTCATTGAACCAAATTTTAATTACTGACATCAACCGTGTCTCTTGGATTTTCAAAATTCCACTCACAGAAGCAGTAAAATTAAGTTTTATGAAAAATTCAGTTTTTTTAACTACCACTTAGTGGTTTCACTATTCATCAAAAATTGAAAGTTTTCAGAAAAATACCAAAATTTCACCCTAGGCTAATTTCGATATTCCAAATCCAAAAATGAAGTCCATTTTGAAAAAATAAAATTTATAAAATTTCAAAAAGTGGTTATTACTATTCATAACGGCTAGTTTTAATAATATTTTAATAGCATATCGTTGTTTAGTGAAACTCGGTATTGCGTACGACACAAGCTATCGAGGAAGGTCGCGATTTCGTGTAAAGCAAGCCAAGAAAGTGTTGTGTAGAAAAATATTCCTTTGATGATTTATATAACATAAAAGTCTCGGGTGTTACATTCTTGACTTCCTTGGAACTGATTAATAGTTTGTTTATTTCATAATTGTTGGAATATTCAATATTCTTGGATATAAGGAATATATCCAGTATTATATAAAGGTTAAGGGAGCATTAATGTAATAAATAAGGTTTTATGGTAATTCATAGTGTTACCATGTTTTAAAATAATACACGATGAAGGTGTTCACATGTTATTACATGGAAAAAAGGATCTTCATTGTGTTTAACATCCATATAAATTTTAGACTGTGAGTTTGGATAGAAGTATTTTGGATAAGTCTAAAGTTTGAAATGGATTAAGTTTTAAATTGGATATTATTGTTAAGGTTATTTTTGTATTGTTATAAAAAGGGCAACACACAAACCGTGTGACAATCCGTCGCGTCGGACAAAGCTGCAGGAATCGAACCCACAACCATAGTGTGATTGTGATTTATCACTTACCACTGGAATACATGAAGTCCCTAGATTTTATAATATAGTTTTTTTAAAGGGTCTAATAGGTGAATTAAAAATTCATTATTTTTGGAACCCTATACGATTAGGATAAATAGAATATTTTTTTTGAAATATTTTGGAGTGAAAGATGAGTTTGTGGTAGGAATTAGTTGAAGGATGAAACTCTACTTGTCAGGTATATATATATATATATATATATAAGTTTTCCCTCTTATTCTATGGGTAAATTAATTCTTAAACTTGAGGGAAGAGATCTTAAAACCAGAAATGTGTTATCCTAATACCTTATGTTTTGAGGTAGGGGTGTTGAGTGGGGATCATGCCCAGTTTTCAAAATCATGGATCAAGGGACCTGGCTTCTTCGAGGTGGTTATGGAGGCTTGGGTCTTGCATCACCAGGGGAACCCGTGGAGTGTTCTGCACAAAAAGTTGAGGTGGCTCAAAACTCGTCTTCAGACCTGGAGGAAGGCGATTCTGGCTCGCGATCAGGAGGTGTCTAAGCTAAGTATGGAGGTGGATCTCCTGGAGGGTTGCTTGGAATAGGGTTGGGATGAAAATATGTTTTCTGTTATAAGGAATAAAAAGGATAAATTTACAGATATCCTTCTGAAGCAGTAAAGGATCACCAGGGAAGGAGCTCAGGTGAAATGGCTATGTGAGGGGGACCGAAACTCGGGATACTTCCATGCCTACATCAGAGAATTCCGCCATGTTCAAAGGCTTAATATCCGAAGGGAGGATGGATACTTCTCCTCTGATATTGATGAGGTGGGGCTATGGTCAATGAAGCTCCTCAGGATCTTCTGGTGGCTCCCAACCCTATGCTGGCAGGGGGTTATCTGAGAGATGGTGCTGTGATCTTTGATGGTATTCCAAGCACAGTTAATGAGGTCATTTAGGAGGGACTGAGGAGATCACTGGAGGAGGCGGAGGTCCAAGAGGCTGTTTGGTCTCTGAACCCGGACAATGCATCGGGGCCTGATGGTTTTCCTAGATCCTTTTAACGGGTGACCTGGGACATTATTAAGGGGGATCTGGTTAGTGTTGTCCAGGATTTCTTTCGAGGAGGAGACTTACCGCGTGTAGCCTGTGCAACAAAAATGGTTCTTATTCCCAATGTGAGTAATCCCCAGTCCATTGATCAGTACCATCCCATTAGTATGTGCAATCTTCTGTACAAGGTTTTGGGTAGCATTCTTAACAAGCGTCTGGCTGAACATCTAGATTCTTGGATGAACCCTGAGAAGCATGGTTTCATCATGGGGAGGTCGATTCAGGGGGAAATAGGAGTGGTTCAAGAAATGATCAGTGGCATAAATAACAAATCCTTTTGGGGTAATTTGGTGGTCAAATTATACATGAACAAAGCCTATGACAGGTTGGAGTGGGGCTTTGTCCTAAGAGTCCTGGCTAGCATGGGGTTCTCTAATTGGACCAGAGATATCCTCTTCTGCTATTTCAGTTTGGCATGGGTCTCTAATTCCTTCATGGGTAAATAGTTTGGTTTCTTTAAGGCCTGCCGGGGCCTCAGGAAGGGTGATCCTTTATCCCCTACTTTATTCATTCTTGCAAAAAATGCTTTCAGCCTATATATTAATCAAGGTCTTAGTAGGGGTACAATTTGGCCTTATCATAATAGGAATGGAATAAGGAGAGTCACTCACTTGATGTTCTCAGATGATGCTATAATTTTTACCAATGGTAGTAGGTAGTCAGTGTAGGGGTTGAATAGAAACATAGGGGAATACTACAAGTGGAGTGGTCAGGTGGTGAATAAAGGGAAGAGTCTCTTCTTTACTTCCAGGAAAACATCTGAGAGAAGGGAGATGACCATGGGTGTCAGTTTGAGTATGTGCAGGGGATCATTTCCTATAGAGTACCTTGGATCACCAGTCACCCCCCTTGCTCTTAGGGTGTGCCATTTTGATAAACTCATAGGCAAAATCACGGGGCACATTTATAACTGAAAAAACAGGTTCTTATCCTTTGGAGGTCACATTACTCTGGTGAATAGTGTTTTATTTTCCATCACTATGCATATCCTCTCCACTCTTAAGGTCCCCAAGAGTGTGGTTGTCAACCTGGAAAATATTTTGGTGTCCTTCACATGGGATGGGAAATTGGAAGGTAGACACCATTGGGCCTCCAGAAAACGGTTGGCCAGACCTCTATCAGAAGGGGGCATTAATATGAGAAGTGTCTACTCAACCATTCAAGGGTTACATGTGAAGCTAGCATGGGAAGCTCTGGAGGGTAGGTCTCTTTAGGGCAGAACAATGTAGGGTGTTTATGGTATGAATGTGAATTCTCAAAGGAGCTGACCCTCTAGAATCAGGAACCTGATCCATCCATACCTTGAGGATATACAACAACATTCTCGATGGATCGTGGGAAATGGAAATATCAATTTTTGGCAACAAGAGTGTGGGGTGGGTAAGCTATGGTTTCCAGGATGCCCCACCCTGAACATATCCTTTAGGGAGGAAAGTAGTCACCCCAGGTTTGTTCAGGCTGTTCTGGATGAGGGACAATTAGAGATTTTCAACAATATTGTTTCTAATGATGAGGATGATAAACTTGTCTTCACTGGCTCTGCGATGGGTTCTTTCTCCATCAAGGACTATGTTCAGGTAGCAAGGGTCACCTTGGGTAATGATATTTAGGGGAAGGTTTTGTGGTGCAAGGAAATAACTTCAAAATTTAACTTTCTATTATGGAGAATGAGGTATAGGGCCTTACCTATGGATGAGAACCTGCAGCGAATGGGAGTTAACATGGCCTCAAGGTGCTGGTGTTGCATGTCCTCCAATCAGGAGTCAGTGGGGAACCTATTTTATGACATTGATTGGGCTAGGAGTGTTTGGAAGACTTTCAGGTCCTTCTTCAGGTGAAGCAGCTTTGATGGAAAAAATGGTGATTTTTTCAGTGCCTGGTTTAGGGGAGCTGGGAATCATGGAGCTTAAAGAAAATCTAGGACTATCATTTTACTTGCAGGGTGCTGGATGATATGGAAAGCTAGGAATGACAAACGTCACAACAAATCCTTTGGATCACTTTTTAGCATTATGTTCAAGATGAAGAATACATTTCTGGATTTGATTAGGCTGTGTCCCGAGTGCTGTGATGCGCCATCTGTGCACGTCATCACCTCCAACCTCCCTATTGTGTTTGAGGATGTATCTTCAAGGCATGGTTGTTGGGTTTGATGGAGTCCTCCGAGCATGGGGTTCAAGCTCAACATGGATGGGTCAGTGATCCAAGGGGAGATATGTGTTGGGGGTGACGTCTGCGACCAGTCAGGGTCTGTTATTGCTGTATTCACTGGGTGGCTCGAGAGAAGAGACGCGCTTCAGGCAGAAGCCTTGGCTTTCGCTACTGGTTTGCATATGTTCATGCTCAGGCAGTTTCACCTGGGTCGGGCAGAGACAGACTCCAAGGTGCTGTACAACGCGCTGCAGGGAAAGGGAAGGATTCCGTGGGATATTACTTACACGGTTAGGCCGTTAAATATGTTAATGGGGGCTCACATGGAGGTCTCTCACACCTGGAGGGAGGGTAATATGGTGGCTGACTTTTTGGCGTCTATCACAACTCCAGATTGAAGTATGTTTTATTTCTCTGACTTGGGTTCCTTTCCTAGAGAGGGGTTGAGATTTGTTGTCAATGATGCGTTGGGATTGCATTACTTGAGACCAACATAATTTGGTTTGCTATTTGTGGTTTGTGTTTTCATATCAATAAAAATGGTAATTTTCAGTCATAGATTGATGGATTTGAGGCCCTCAATTTTACACTTGTTTGTGATTGATGACCTCAATAACTCCCTAAAAATATTAACGTTTTTCTTCCAATTATGTGTCTCTAACTTCCACCAATGTTCTCCTAATCGAGATCATAATTTGGTGGTGACTTTTTCATTCCCATTTCCCTCTTATTAAGACTAAATTTTATTAACCCAATTTCCGATGTGGGTTTTCCCACAAAGGTATTTTCTATTTTCAACCTTTTATTTTTGAAAAACAATTTCAAATTACGAGGACGCAATTTATTGAAGGAGGGAAGAATGTAACACCCCAAGATTTCATAGTATTTTATTTTTTCAAAGTAATCCAATAACTTGCACTACACGCAACACCGAGTTCTAGCGCACTATGACTTACCAAACTAGCCGTTCAAAAGCGGTTATGAATAATATTAACTGAATTTTGAACTTTATATAATACTTATAATTTTAGAATCCATATTATGAGTTTCTTAGACATAATGTAAGAACAAATTCATTTTTGTCAGATAAAAGAAGTATTTTTCAAAAAATGCAATTTTACCGCCTTTTAATGGCGAACCCTTTTTAAATACAATATTTGAAACTTTTATATATTCAATTTTTAAAAAATAAACTTCTTCTTTAGAATCGGGATATACGATTTTAGTTTCAATAAATTTTTGGTGTTTTTTTGATAACTTTCATATTTGGGTGAATAGTGAAAAATACTATATTTTAACTTCAAACAACTTTTTTAATCAAAATAATTTATAGTGTTAAACTATAAATTTTAATGGTTTGTAAGTATAAATGGATTATATTTTTACAATTTAATCCAATTATAGTCATTTTAAGTAATTTCACTTTGAAATTGGGCATAAACAAGTGTCAATCTTTTGATAGTTATTATTTCTTAAAAATACGCTTTTTGGTTTTGACAACGGGAATTAATTTTAAATTAATAAATGAAATTTATATGTTTTGAATTTGGTAAAATAGACTTAATTTTTGAATTCAGAATATCAAAATTAGCTTAGGGTGAATTTTTGGTATGTTTCTGAAAACTTTCAATTTTTGATGAATAGTGAAAAACACTGCGTTATTGGTTAAAACCGAATTTTCATTTAAATAATTATTTATTTCATTTAAATTTATTTTAGGTAAAATAGATAAATAATACCTATATAAGTTCAATATAATTCATTGGAGTCATTTTATAATAAGTTTAGATATATAAAAATTTTATTGAAATTTTACCGTCTTTTACCCACCTCCTAGGAGCATTTGCAAGTTTGCATAAAATATACTTTTACCACTTCTGTGAATTGAATTTAAAAAATACAAGAATCATGGTTGATATCATTAAGTAAAAATGTGGTTCAATAAGATAAAAATAATTTTTGGTGAATAGTAACTTCTGACTTTTATTTATCACGGTTAAAAGTAAATAGGGTAATTAAAGGTAAAAATGATATTATTATTACCCTAACACATATCATAATTCTATTGGATAAGTGTAATTCGACCAAAAACAGACTTAGGAATAAAATATTATCCTTTATGTTTACTTGGATTAGATTGATACATTTAGTATCATTAATTCAAAGAATGGTTAAAAGTGTTAAATTCAATGTTTAATAACTAAACCATATTTAATATAGGGTTAAACATAAGATAAATTAGACTATAAATATTCATTATAAAGATAAAAAAATTTCCTACATAAAGATATTTTATTTATAATTTTTAGACATTAAATAATTAAATTTATTTATGACACAATGATAATGCCGTAATTACCTAATTAATGAAATATTAAAATAATTGATATTATAAATATCCAAATAAATGTAATTTGAGACTTTTTATGAATTCCACTAATTTTTTTGATTAATATTACATGTTATAATTGGTTATATGAGTTTTTTCGAAGTAATAATGCTGTTATGAATTTAGAAAAAACAAAATACCAAATAGTGTCAAAATTGACATAAAAGAGTTTTTAAAAAAAATATTATTTTATTATTTAATATTCTATTCATAAAAATCTAAGGTTTGGCCAAAAGACTTATATAATGATATTTGTATCATTTATTAACCACTTGGGGTTATATTGGAAGTTTATAGTAAGTTTATTAACCATATAATATAAAAATACAAAGAGACATGGTAAATGTCAAACTATTTAACTAAGAGTTAAATCTAAAAGATAAGGTTAATATAGTGACCCAAACCTGTCTAAAACCTTTTTGTTGAATGGTTTTCGACCCATACCAACCTTAGACTTTAAATAATTCATTTTAAAGCCATTAGGAACCTAAAATTATTTTATTATAAAATAATATTTCTAGCTTTTCCTAAGGTGCCCCTCACCCCTCTTATAAAAGAGAACTTCCCCTTATCTCTAATTCACACCTTCAAAGCCTTTTGGATCGGCAAACCCTTGCCACAATACCCTCTCAATTTTCCTCCTTTTATCCTAGAGGCCTTAATTTAGTCAAAAATCTAACCTAAGGATCCCTTTTGATCAAATAAAAAAGAAGAAGCTGAAGAAGATGAGGTTAAACGTACCCTCGACTAAAGGAACGTGCAAGGTAAGGGGTTTCTTATCTCACTTTTAATTCCATGAGATTTCCATTGTTCACCACTTATTTATTGCATGTGGTGTATTGTGCACTAAAATTTGATATATATTATCATTATTTTATTTATATTCTTGATATTCTGTGATTCAGTTGGTGGTTATTGACTATTGTTCATACGAATCGATTGATTACGACGAGGTAAGGGTTATTTCCTCAATCTCATCATTATCCGAGATTGTTCATGTGTAAGTATTTTATGGGACATAATTATCATAGATACCCATATTTTATAAAAATTATTTCAAAAGGAATCTTTTATGGTTTTATGGGAGGGTCTATTTAACTAGATCATCATTTTAAATGTTTTAAAGATTTATCTTTCTAAACCCTTTTAATTAATGTCCATGTTTTCAAAATGATTTTATGGATTTATTTATATGGACATGAATGTTTTCAAATTATAATTCTTTTAAAACATTTCAAAGTGTTATATGACACTTTGACTCAAAAATCCCCTTTAAATGACTACCTTTATAAATTTTGAGAATTTTAAACGATTTCATGAAAAGGGGTATTTCTCTTAGAGAATTTTATTGATCATTTTCATCTATGTCAACATCCTTTAATGGATTTTAAACTTATTTGAAGTTGATTTATTGTGATACAAATCTTCCATATTATATTTAATGTTTTGTGATATGTTTGACTGTGAATGTTTTATTTTTATACCATTCATGGTTTATGGATAAAGTATTGACATTTCGTATGCTAGTTTTAATATGAATGTTTATGTTATATTTCAACCTTTTCTTATGATGAATGTATTAGACTAGTATGTTCCGGGTTAGGGACCGATAAAAGTAAGCCCTCTGGGTTGGGGTCCGGTTACAGCAGGCCCTTCGGGTTGGAGTCCAGTTACAGCAGACACTCCGGGTTGGAGTCTGGTTACAGAGACTCTCCGGGTTGGAGTCCGGTTACAGAGGCTCTTCGGGTTGGAGTCCGGTTACAGAGGCTCTCCGTGTTGGGGTCCGGTTACAGTTAGCCCCTAGGTCCTGGCACGAGTCCTTGACACAGAAATTAAAGCCTGTTACTATATATTACCTCATTATGAAATTAGTTATTACATGTGATTATTCGACTAGTAGAATATCCATGTGCATATTTATATGGTAATGTTTGATTTATTTTTTCCATATTATGTTCAAGTTTAATTTTAAAATAATGTTGTTTTATTTTAAATCTTGCCTTAAAAGTTTATAGATCTTGCTAAATTATTTACCCTTACTGAGCATCTGATCTCACCCTTTCTTATCTTTTATTTTTCCTAGATGGGAAGAAGTATATTATGACTGACCTGCAGGCAAAATCTAGGTGGCTTGGAAGTTTCTAATGGAATAAATTATTGTTGTTTTTCTTTTCAAGTTCTAGTGTAGAAATTCATGTATGTAGTCTATTTTCCAAGACTGCTAAACTGATCGGTCCTTCGGGACTTGATTCCTTGTAATCATGCCAATGTTACATAATAATGCACCGACTCTGGGTTTCTGGGGTCAGGGCGTTACATGAAGGGTGGCAATGTCCTTTTATAAGTGGGGAAATGAACCCACTTGGAAACTACATGAAAATTCCCCAAAAGAATCCAAAAATAATAGTCATTACCAATAAAAAGATTAAAAATGAACATATATATTAAAATATATCCATAAAATATAAATTTTACAAGTTTTATATCCATTTAACCCTTATCTTATTAGTTCAACCCTCGGTAAAACCATTTTTACCTTAACCATAATAAGTAAATTTTTATTGGTTTCACTATTCATTAAGGTAAAAATAATAATATAACCTTATAATATAATATAAATTATTTTTATTAAAATTATGGAATACATTTTAAAAAATTCCATTCACAGAAGTGGAAAAATTTCATTTAAAATTAATACCACAAATGCGATGAGAAATCATTTTCCAAAGAAAAAATGTTCAAAAGTTTAAAATGTTTTTATTTCAAAATTCAATATGAAAATGATTAAAATGAAATAAATTAGATTAATAGATATATAATTGAAATAATTTTTATTTTAAAATCATCTTAATTTTTTTTATGTTTTTAACGTATTTAAAAGAAATGAAAATTATTAATAAAAACTATCATTTTCACTATTCATCAAAAAATTTAGCTTCTCATAAAATTTTAAAAAATTCACTCTAAGATAATTTTGACATAATTATTTCAAAAATTAATTTTATTTTTTCAAATATATTTTCTAAAATTTTCAAATTATAATTTTAAAATAAGTACAGAAAAGGAAACAAAACTGTTTTTTAGAAAAATACAGTTTTAAGAAAAAATTTGGATTAATTATTATCTCTTATCTAGAAAACACATAATATAAATGTTAACATTTTATTGAATATATAATATATAAATTTCATTAAAAGTATTCACAAAAAGTTATTTGGTTAATTTATTAATGTAAAACACATTTGTGCGCATAAAAATAGTTTTCTAGAAAAAGATTTCCTTTATTTTCAAATGGTTTTTGTTTTCAAATATAATTAATTACTCACTAAATATTTAATTTTATATACACATGTAAAGAATATATTTTCTTATTTTAGTTAATATCATCCATACTCTCCATTCTAATGGATAACTGATAACTATCATATTAAATATTAATAATTTAATAGTATGACATGTTTCTTTTATACTTAGTGTTGCATGTAACATAAGATAAAACTATTGTTGAGTGTAATAAAAGAAAAAATAAGTGTAGTGTGTAATGAAATATTAATTTAGTGTCACATGTAATTAACAACATTGAAAAGATTAAATTTATTTGAAAAAAATATTTCACAAAATCTTAGGGAGTTACACATAAAGTAACAGCATAAACAATATCTAGCCTTGAAGTCACCATATATAAAAATCCTCAAAATATTTTTCTAAACTTCTTAAGATCAACTCCTTACCTTATATATCTTTTGAAAAATTATTTCCTAAATAAATTGGATTAAAAACTATTTTTTAATCTTCCATGCCAAACTTATTTATAAGTTACCATTGCATAATTCTCTTGAGATAGAAAAATATACTTCTTATTTTGAGAGATTTGTAAGATAAGAAAGTATTTAATTTCTCCCAACACAGATATTTCAAATAACTTCATATCATTAATTTTTTTTTCACAAGTTTCTTCATAATTCTCAACAAGTATAATATAATCAACATAAATAATCAAAATATGGAAAACCTCATGATATTCTTTGATGTAGTAGTTATTAGCAACTCTTATTTTATTAAAGTTTAACTTCCTTAAAAAAGTATCCAATTTGGAATACTAAGATCACAGAGCTTTATTCAACCCATAAAAATACTTGTTTAACTTACAGACATAAATTTTATATATACCAATCATGAATCCACACAGCTGTCTCATATAAACTTCATTATCGAGATCTACATTAAGAAAATATGACTTTACACCATCTAAAAAATTTTATAACCGCACTGTGAAAAAATAGATAGAATTATTTTTATAGTTTCTAATCATTCTATTAGAGAAAAATTATCATCAAAATCAATCCCTTAAATTTGTGAGTAACATTTATAAACCAGTTTTACTTTGTTTCTTATCACTTGAAAATATTCATTTAACTTGTTTCGAAAAAACCACTTTGTACTAATCACATTTTTATTTTTTTGGATTGGTTACAAGTTTCTAAGTATCATTATTTCAAATATGATTCAACTATTATTTCATAATATAAATCCAATCCTAATGCTTCCAAGATTCATCAAAATCTTTTGGTTTAACCTGTGAATATAAATAAGTATATAAAACAGACTTTAAAGCTCTTATTGTTTGAATTTTTTTATCTCCAATGATGATATGAATTTCCACTTATTTCCTCAGTATAGGATAACATGTAAAAAAATTCTTCATCACTTGAGATAATTGATTCTAAAGTCTCATATTATGAAACATCAAAATTCTTACTATTATTAAGAAACTTTTCATGTTTCTCAACTGAAACCACCTCATCTTCATTATCTTCCACATCTATATCTATTTGTGAAATCTTCTTATCAGATTTTTCAACAAATTTTACATATTTAGAATCAACTATCTTTTCTATTTATATATTAAAATACCTATACTATAACACCCCAAGATTTCATAGTACGTTATTTCTTTAAAGTAATCCAATAACTTGCACTACACGCAACACCGAGTTCAAGTGCACCACGAACCAAACTAGCCGTTCAAAAGCGGTTATGAATAGTATTAACTGAATTTTGAACTTTATATAATCCTTATAATCTTAGAATACATATTATGAGTTTCTTAGACATAATTTAAGAGCAAATTAATTTTTTTCAGATAAAAGAAGTATTTTTCAAAAAATGCAATTTTACCCCCATTTAATGGTGAACCCTTTTTAAATCCAATATTTGGAACTTTTATATTTCCAATTTGAAAAAAATAAAATTATTCTTTAGAATCAGGACATAAGAGTTTAGTTTCAATAAAAATTTGGTGTTTTTCTGATAACTTTTATATTTGGTGAATAGTGAAAAATACTATATTTTAACTGAAAACAACTTTTTTAATCAAAATAATTTATAGTGTTAAATTATACATTTTAATGGTTTTTAAGTATAAATAGATTATATTTTTACCACTTAATCCAATTCTGGTCATTGTAAGTAATTTCACTTTGAAATTGGACATAAACAAGTGTCAATCTTTGGATAGTTATTATTTATTGAAAATACGCCTTTTGGTTTTGACAAGGAGAATTACTTTTAAATTAATAAATGAATTTTATATGTTCTGAATTTGGTAAAATGGACTTCATTTTTGAATTCGTAATATCAAAATTTTCTTAGGGTGAATTTTTGGTATGTTTATGAAAACTTTTAAATTTTGATGAATAGTGAAAAACACTGCGTTATTGGTTAAAACTGACTTTTCATTAAAATAATTATTTTTTTTCATTTAAATATATTTTAGGTCAAAATAGATACATAATACCTATATAATTTCAATGTAATTAATTGGAGTCATTTTATAATAAGTTTATATTTATAAAAACTTTATTGAAATTTTACCGTCTTTTACCCACCTCCTAGGAGCATTTGCAAATTTGCATAAAACTTAATTTTACCACTTCTGTGAATTGAATTTAAAAAATTCAAGAGGCACAGTTGATATTAGTAAGTAAAATGTGGTTTAATAAAATAATTTTTTTTTGTGAATAGTAACTTTTGACTTTTATATACCACGATTAAAAGTAAATAGGTTAATTAAAGGTAAAAATGAAATTATTATTACCCTAACACATGTACTAATTCTATTTGATAAGTGTAATTCGACCAAAAAAACCTTAGGAATGAAATATGATCAATTAGGTCCACTTGGATTAGATTAGGACATTTATTATTATTTAATTCAAAGAAGAGTTAAAAATGTTAAATTCAAAGTTTAATAACTAAACCATTTTTAATATAGGGTTACACATAAGATAAATTAGAATATAAATATTGATTATAAATATATTTTTTTTCTATATAATGGTATTTTATTTATAATTTTTAGAAATTAAATAATTTAATTTATTTATGACACAATGATGATGTAGTAATTACCTTATTAATGAAATATTAAAATAATTGATATTAAAAATACCCAAATAAATGTAATTTGAGACTTTTTATGAATTAAAATAATTTTCTTGGTTAATATGACATATTAGGGTTGATTAATTGAATTTTTTTGAAGTAATAATGCTATTATGAATTTAGAAAAAACAAAATACCAAATAGTGTCAAAATTGACATAAAAGAGTTTTTAAAACTAATATTATATTATTAATTTGTATTCAATTCCTAAAAATATAAGGTTCAACCAAAGGGATTAAATACTATTATATATGTCATTAATTAAACACTTTGGGTTCTCTTGGAAGTTTATAGTAAGTTTATTAACCATATGATAAAAAAATACAAAGAGACATGGTAAATGTCAAACTATTTAACTAAGAGTTAAATCTAACAGATAAGGTTAATATAGTGACCCAAACCTATATAAAACCTATTTGTTGAGTGGTTTTCGACCCATACCCACCTTATAATTTAAATAATTTATTTTGGAGCGATTCTAAACTGAAAATTAATTTATTATAAAATAATATTTTAAGTTTTTTCTAAGGTGCCCCTCACCCCTCTTATAAAAGGGCACTTCCATTCTCTCAAATTCACACATTAAAATCCACTTGGATCAGCCAAAACCTACCCAAATATCCTCCCAACTATCCTACCTTCATCATAGATGCCTTAATTTGGTCATAAATCCAACCTAAGGATCCCTTTTGATCAAATCAAAAGGAAGAACCCGAAGAAGAGGAAATGATTTCACCACCCTCTTTCAAGTTATTTTATTCTTATGCTTACTCTTTCTTTGTTATTACTATAACAAAATAATTAATTCAGTACCTTATATATAATGTGATTTTATTATAAATATGGCATAACCATATTCATTATTCTATCCATCCTATGAATGATAATGTCACAATGCGTGCGTACATACGACTTACCGTCTCCACGCCATGATGTAATTTGTTATTCAAAACTATGTTATTTGGATGGATATAATGATGAGTAATATGTATATAAATAATGATAATAACATTATAATGTCTATGTAAAATTAATATACCATCCAATTCCACACCTTTAAGGAAATGATATTGTCTCTCGTGCGTACGTACGGATTACCGTCTCCGTGACACGATGAGATTCATTTCCACGTTCACCATTTATCGACGGTTATAATAATATATATTACTAATAATTATATAATAAATGACATAATAATGATACTTTATATATATATATATATGTATATGTATTTATGCACTTATATATATCATATTCACTTACTTCCATTCAATACGATATAAAAACAGAAATAGCGTTTATGCGTATGTATGACCTACCATCTCCATAAACGGTGTTTTCCATTTCATATATATATATCTATTATAAATATTTATATTCTAAATATATATGATATATGAATCAAGGTTTGTATTCTTGAAGTATTTAAATCATGATCTAAATGATACGGTCTAGAATAACAAGTTAAAATACGTATGATAAAGAAAGCGATTATTACCTGAAATGTTAATTTAACATGAAAATTATTATTAAATGGGTAGTATAAAGTCATAAATGAATCATGTATTATATAATAAATATGAATATGGTTGTGGTATAATCTAATAACATAAAATTTTCATTATACAGGTGGTTAAACGCACCCTCGACCAAAGGAAAGTGCAAGGTAAGGGGTTTTCATCTCGCTTCTTATTCCCGTGAGATTCATGCTATATTGACACTATTTCCTTTTGTATGGTGTATATACTACCCATAATTTCATTCTATGTGTAATAAAATTTAATTTATGTGTATTTAAATCTTCATTGTATGGTACTTCTTTCATGGGGTGTATGTTTGATAAGTTACCAAATTGGTAAGGGTTAATTACTCAATCTCATTATTATTCCAGATTGTTTATGTGTAAGTTTTTATTGGGACATATTTATTATACATGTCCATGTTTCATAAAAGAATTTTCAAAGGGGTTATTTTTAAGGGAATATTTTACTAAAACTTCATTTTAAATGTTTTAAAATATTTATTCTTCTAAACCTTTCTCATTAATGTCCAGTTTTTTAAAATGGTTTTAAGGATTTATTTATATGGAAATGAATGTTTTGAAATGATAAATTCTTTTAAGAAGTTTCAAAGTGGTATGGGACACTTTTATTCAAAAATCCATTTTAAATGATTACCTTTATAAATTGTTATAATTTTAAATGATTTAATGAAAAAGGAGTATTTCTCTCAAAGAATTTTACTGATCATTTTCATCTATGTCAACATCCTTTAATAGATTTTAAACTTGTTTGATGTTGATTTATTATGATACAAATATTCCATATTGTATTTAATGTTTTGTGATATGTTTGACTATGGATGTGTTATTTTATACCATTCATGGTTTATGGATAAATTATTGACATTTCATATGCTAGTTTTAATACAAATGTTTATGTTATATTTTAACCTTTTCTTATGATGAATGTATTGGAGTAGTATGTTCTGGGTTGGGGACAAATAAAAGTAATCCCTCCGGGTTGGGGTCCAGTTACAGAATACCCTCCAGGTTGGAGTTCGGTTACAGAGGCTCTCCTGGTTAGAGTCGGGTTATAGAGGCTCTCCGGGATGGAGTCTGGTTACAAAGGATCTCTGGGTTTGGGTCCAGTTATAGTTAGTCCATAGGTCCTGGCACGAGGTCTTGACACAAAAATTAAAGTCCATTACTATACATTCCCTCATTATGAAATTAGTTATTACATGTGATTATTCGACTAGTATAATATCCATGTGCATTTTTATATGGTAATGTTTGATTTATTTTTGTAATATTATGTTCAATTTTATGATTGAAAGGATGTTGTTTTTATTACACATATTGCCTTAAAAGTTTATAGATTCTGATAAATTATTTACCCTTACTGAGCATCTTATCTCACCCCTTTCTTATGTTTTATTTTCCTAGGATATGAATAAGTGAGTTATGAGTGAGTTTCAGGCATAATCTAGGAGTCTTGGACATTTCTAATGGAATAAATTACTGTTGTTTTTCTTTTCAATTTTTAATGTTGAACTTCATATATGTAATCTATTTTCCAAGACTACTAAACTAATCGGTCCTTCAGGACTTGATTCCTTGTAATCATGCCAATGTATTAAAATAATGCACCGAATCTGGGTAACAGGGGTTGGGGCATTACAGTTGGTATCAGAGGAAGTTTAGTACAAATCTTGGAAACTAGATTTAGATAAACTCTAATTAGAGCACATTATCCTAAGATAGACATTGAGAATTAGTATAGAAGAACTTACTTGAATTCTGGTACTGTAGAGATTTTTTGAGTTTCACAAACAATACATCCCTGTCTGGATACGAGTAGGTATAGATGGCTCTAACATAGATGTACCTAGGGGTAAAACCTGAAAACACCGCTTTGATATAGAATCAAACGGGAACTAGTGCACAACAACGGGCCTTGCTACACTCTTGGCTACGACACTCCCAGAGGATATGCTTAGGATAATTTCACATTTTCATTACAAGCCATTATGAAGGATTTAAGAGTAAATACTTCCTCATAGAAAACATTTTTATTATTATGGATTATATCCATAAACTGTTCAATTTACGATAGGTATTTTACAAGTTTGGAATTATTCATTGCGATTCATAAACTGACCTAGTGTATGCCATTTTTTTAGAAATTACGCCCAGTAGATGGAATGAGAACTCCAACAATACGTATGATCCAAAGAGTAAGAAGGATCATATCTTTCATGGTATTAAGCCAACATTTATAAGGTAAATAGTATCCCATGTATTCTCAACATATGAAGAAATTTTATCATGTGTTAATAAGATAATTAAAGAATTCTTTGAGTCCTATAGCTTTGAAGGGAAGCCAGAGAAGAAAAGGATGGTAGAGAGAAAGATGGATAAAGGGAATAAGGGAAAGAAGGATTTCCCCATATGTGATAATGGTTTAAAGAATCACCTTGGTAAATTATTGAAGAGAATGAGAGTATGTTATGAATGTGGAGAAAAAGGACACCAAGTATGTGATTACAAGGATAAGAAAAAGGTTTCATGTGTACAATTCTTCATCTATAAGGAGTTGTGTCACTATGTGAATCAATGTCAAAATCATCCAAGTATACACCAAATGATGCTATTGGATAATAATCAAGTTATGATACTACCTCAAATGAAGAGGAATGACTAGTGTTCTTATGTTGTTATTATAAAATTATTTCATTTGAGTGTTGTATCAACAATATACTAGTTATATGAATTATGGAGATAAATAAGGATTGTACCACAATACTATTTTATTGAAGATTTAATATTATATGGTTTTAAAAAAAGTGACTTAATAATAAGATACACTTTTTGGAAAATACATGGTTGAATGATAGGTAATCCTTAATATGGTCCTGATAATAAGGTAGTGATTTTGGAATAAGAGATGGTTGATTTGGATAAATTATATTGGATATTCTTGACTCCCTTGGAACTGATTAATGGTTTTTTTATTTAATTATCATTGGAATATTCAAAATTTTGGGATATAAGGAATATATCCAGTATTATATAAAGAATAAGGGAGCATGAATGTAATCAATAAGGTTTTATGGTAATTCAGGGTGTTACCATGTTTTAAAATAATACATGATGAAGGTGTTCACATGTTATTACATGGAAAAAAGGATCTTCATTGTGTTTAACTTCCTTATACATTTTGGACTGTGAGTTTGGATAGAAGTATTTTGGATATGTCTAAAGGTTGGAATGGATTAAGTTTGAAATTGGATATTATTGTTAAGTTTATTTTTGGATTATTATGAAAAGGAAAACATACAGACAGTGTGACAATCCGTCGCGTCGGAAAAAGCTGCGGGAATCGAACCCACAACCATAGTGCGGTTTTGATTTATCGCCTACCATTGGACTACATGAAGTCCCTGGATTGTATAATCTAGTTTTTTTAAAGGGTCTGATAGGTGAATTATAAGTTCATTATTTTTGGAACCCTATACAATTAGGATAAATAGAATTTTTTTTTGAAATCTTTTGGAGTGAAAGATGAGTTAGTGGTAGGAATTAGTTGAAGGATGAAACTTTACTTGTCAAGTATATATATATATATACATATATAATTTTTTTCCATCTTATTCTATGGATAAATTAATTTTTAAATTTTAGGGAATGGATCTTAAAACCAAAAATGTGTTATCCTAATACCTTATGTTTTTTTTGAACTGATGGTATTTTAAATCATCATAGATTGATGGATTTGAGGCCCTCAATTTTACACATGTTTGTGATTGATGAACTCAATAACTCCCTATAAATATTTACATTTTTCCTCCAATTATGTGTTTCTAATTTCCACCAATGTTCTCCTAATCAAGATCATAATTTGGTGGTGACCCTTTCATTTCCCTTTTCCTCTTATTATGACTAAATTTTATTAACCCAATTTTCGATGTGGGTTTTACCACAAATGTATTTTCTATTTCAACCTTTTATTTTTGATTTTTTTTTCAAATTGCATGGACACAATTTATTTAAGGAGGTAAGAATCTAACACCCCAAGGTTTCATAGTACATTATTTCTTTAAAGTAATCCAATAACTTTCACTACACGCAACACCGAGTTCTAGCGCACCACGACTTACCAAACTAGCCGTTCAAAAGTGGTTATGAATAATATTAACTGAATTTTGAACTTTATATAATCCTTATAATTTTATAATCCATATTATGAGTTTCTTATACATAATGTAAGAACAAACTCGTTTTTTTCAGATAAAAGAAGTATTTTTCAAAAAATGTAATTTTACCACCTTTTAATAGAAAAAACTTTTTAAATCCAATATTTGCAACTTTTATATATTCAATTTGAAAAAAATAAACTTATTCTTTAGAATCAGGACACAAGAGTTTAGTTTCAATAAAATTTTGGTGTTTTTTTGATAAATTTCATATTTAGGTGAATAGTAAAACATACTATATTTTAACTAAAAATAACTTTTTTAATCAAAATAATTTATATTGTTAAATTATACATTTTAATGGTTTGGAAGTATAAATAGATTATATTTTTACCATTTAATCCAATGCTGGTCATTATAAGTCATTTCACTTTGAAATTGGACATAAACAAGTGTTAATCTTTTGATTGCTATTATTTATTAAAAATATTCTTTTTGGTTTTGACAACGGGAATTAATTTTAAATTAATAAATTAAATTTATATGTTTTTTTGGTAAAATAGACTTAATTTTTTAATTTGTAACATCAAAATTATCTTAGGGTGAATTTTTGGTATGTTTCTAAAAACTTTCAATTTCCGATGAATCGTGAAAAACACTGCGTTATTGGTTAAAACTGAGTTTTCATTTAAATAATTATTTATTTCATTTAAATTTATTTTATCTAAAAATAGATACATAATACCTATATAATTTCAATGTAATAATTCTGTTATGAATTTAGCAAAAACAAAATACCAAATAGTGTCAAAATTGACATAAAAGAGTTTTTAAAACAAATATTATATTATTAATTGGTATTCTATTCCTAAAAAATCTAAGGTTCAGCCAAAGGGATTAAATAATATTATATATGTCATTAATGAACCACTTTGGGTTCTATTTAAAGTTTATATTATGTTTATTAAACATATAATATAAAAATACAAAGAGACATGGTAAATGTCAAACTATTTAACTAAGAGTTAAATCTAAAAGATAAGGTTAATATAGTGACCCAAACCTGTCTAAAACCTATTGGTTGAGTGGTTTTCGACCCATAACCTCCTTATCCTTTAAATAATTTATTTTGGAGCCATTATAAACCTAAAATGAATTATTATAAAATAATATTTTAAGTTTTTTCTAAGGTGCCCCTCACCCCTCTTATAAAAGGGAAATTCCCCTTCTCTCAAATTCACACCTCCAATGAAGTTTGGCTCGTCCAAACCCTGCCCAAATATCCTCATAAATATCCTAAATTAATCCTAGAGGCCTTACTTTGGTCAGAAATCCAACCTAAGTAGCCCTTTTGATCAAATCAAAATGAAGAACTTGAAGAAGAGGTAATGATTTGACCACTCTCTTTCAAGTTCTTTTATTCTTCCACTTACTCTTTCTTTGTTATTACCATACCAAAATAATAAATCCAGTACCTTATATATACTATGATGTTATTATATATATGGCATAACCGTATTAATTATTCTATCCAACCTATTAATGATAATGTCACCGTGCATGCGTACGTACGACTTACCGTCTCCACGCCATGGTATAATTTGTTATTCAACACTATGTAATTTGGATGGATATAATGATGAGTAATATGTATATAAATAATTAAAATAACATTATAATGTCTCTGTAAAATTAATATACCATCCAATTCCACACCTTTAAGGAAATGATATTATCGCTCGTGCGTACGTATAGATTACCGTCTCCATGACGTGATAAGATTCATTTCCACGTTCACCATTCATCGATGATTATAAAAATATATATTAATAATAAATATGTAATATATGACATAATAATGATACTGTATATATATATATATATATTTATGTATTTATGTACTTACATATATCTTATTCACTTACTTCCGTTCAATACGATATTCAAACAGAAACAACGTTTATGCGTACGTACGACCTACCGTCTCCATAAACAATGTTTTCCATTTCATATATCTATCTATTATAAATATTTATATTCTAAATATATATGATATATGAATCAAGGTTTGTATTCTGTAAGTATTTAAATCATGATCTAAATTATATAATCAAGAATAACATATTAAAACACGTACGATAAAGAAAGCGATTATTACCCGAAATGTTAATTTAACATGAAAATCATTATTAAATGGGTAGTATAAAGTCATAAAAGAATCATGTATGATATAATAAATATAAATATGATTTTGGTATAATCTAATAACATAAAATGGTTATTATACAGGAGGTTAAACGTACCCTCGACTAAAGGAAAGTGCAAGGTAATGGGTTTTCATCTCACTCGTTATTCCCGTGAGATTTATGCTATATTGCAACTATTTCCTTTTGTGTGGTGTATGTACTGCCCATAGTTGTATTATTTATATAATACACTTTAATTTATGTGTATTTACATCTTCATTGTATGGTACTTCTTTCATGGGTTGTATGTTTCATAAGTTACCAAATTGGTAAGGGTTAATTCCTCAATCTCATTATTATTCAAGATTGTTTATGTGTAAGTTTTTATTAGGAAATATTTATTATACATGTCCATGTTTCATAAAATAATTTTAAAAGGGATTATTTTTAAGGGACTCTTTCTCTAAAACATCATTTTAAATGTTTTAAAAGATTTATTCTTCTAAACCTTTATCATTAATGTCCATGTTTTTAAAATGGTTTTAGGGATTTATTTATATGGACATGAATGTTTTGAAATGATAATTATTTTAAAAAGTTTCAAAGTGGTATGGGACACTTTGATTCAAAAATACCTTTTAAACTAATACCTTTATAAATTGTGAGAATTTTAAATGATTTTATGAAAAAGGGGTATTTCTCTCAAATCATTTTACTGATAATTTTCATCTATGTCATCGTCCTTTAATGGATTTTAAACTTGTTTGAAGCTGATTTATTATGATACAAATATTCCATATTGTATTGAATGTTTTGTGATATATTTGACCATGGATGTGCTATTTTTATACCATTCATGGTTTATAGATAAAGTATTGGAATTTCGTATGCTATTTTTAATACGAATGTTTATGTTATATTTCAACATTTTCTTATGATGAATGTATTGAACTAATATGTTCCAAGTTGGGGACCTATAAAAGTAAGCCCTCTGGGTTGGGGTCTAGTTACAGCAGACCCTCCGGGTTGGATTCCAGTTACAGAGGCTCTCCAGGTTAGAGTTCGATCACAGAGGCTCTCTAAGATGGAGTCCGGTTATAGAGGCTCTTCGGGTTTGAGTCTGGTTACAGTTAGCCCATAGGTCCTAGCACGAGGTCTTAACACAGAAATCAAAGTCTGGTACTATACATTCCTTCATTATGAAATTAGTTATTACATGTGATTATTAGACTAGTATAATATCCATGTGCATGTTTATATGGTAATGTTTGATTTATTTTTGCCATATTATGTACAAGTTTATGTTTGAAAGGATGTTGTTTTTATTACACATCTTTCCTTAAAAGTTTATAGCTTTTGTTAAATTATTTACCCTTACTAAGCATCTGAGCTCACCCATTTCTTATGTTTTATTTTCCTAGGATATGAAGAATTTATTTATGAGTGAATTTCCGGCATAATATAGGAGGCTTGTACATTTATAATGAAATAAATTACTATTGTTTTTCTTTTCAAGTTGTAATGTTGAACTTCATATATGTAATCTATTTTTCAATACTATTAAACTGATCGGTCCTTTGAGACTTGATTCCTTGTAATCAGGCCAATGTATTAAATTAATGCACCGACTCTAGGTAACTAGGGTCGGGACATTACATATACTCTCTACCATTAGAAGTGTGGCTAATAAATATTCCATAAACACCTCTCTGATCGAACTTCCCATGATTTCCACCCTTGACTTTTATAATGTAAGGACTACCGAACACCCTTAGGTTCTTTAAACATGGGGTTTCATTATAACACATTTCATAAGAATTCATATTAGAGTTTGTTCTATAGAAACATAGATTCTAAATATAAGCTGCTACACTGATATATTGGATCTAAAAACAATGATAAGTATCATGTTCGATCAACATCATTCACTCTATCTCCCCCAAAATTCTGTTTTTTCTTTCATTAACACCATTTTTTTGGTTTATATGGTGCACTGAACTCATATTTAATGCCAATTTTTTAATATAATCTCTGAATTTCTCATTTTTATATTTTACACCATTATCAACTCATAACTTCTTCATATAATATCCACATTCTTTTTATGCTCTTTTCTTGAAACTCTTAAACATTTTAGGGACTTCGATTTATATTTTAAAAACATAATACATGCAATTTGAGTAAAATCAATAATGAAATAAATAAAGTTATTTTCTATATATTTTTATTATTTACTCATTTTACTATATATATCTGGGTGAATCATCTCATAGGTATGATTAGAATGTATCTCAATTTTCTTATGAACTGAGTTTGTTATCTTCCCTTTCTAGAAAATAGAACAACCCAAATACCTTATTCTTACCATATCAGGAATATCACAGATGATATCTCTATTTTTTAACTTGAACATATTCCTCTAACACATTTTCCACAACCAATTACACCATAACTTAATTTTTTCCACCATTATCATATATCATGAACTTTCTACACTACCAACTTGAAACAAGTTTCCCTTGGTTGGTTGGCCTTTCATAACAACTTTCCCATTTTCTATTCTTAAAAAAACATATTTTTTAAAAATAAATTTATTATCTTCATTAAAATGATATGAAACACTCAATAAAGTATGTTTAATCCCATTAATAAATAAGGATATTTTTTATTTCAAATTTTATTCCCCAATGATGTATGATGCCTTTGTTTTCGAGTGACTCATCATTTCCAAAAGTCAATGAACCTTATTTAAAATCTTTTACATTCTTAAATAGTTTCAAATATCTTGTCATATGTGAATAAAACCCCCTATCCAAAAATCTATAGTCATTATTATTTTTTATCTTTGAGAGAAGTTTAAACTATAATATATTTTTCCTTGCCTTTTTCTATCTTTACATTCAGATTCAAAGATTTGTTATAAAAACTTTTTTGTGCTGGAAACATGAAAAGACATCCTTTTGAAAGATGAATATTCTATTGACATCTTTCAAAAATTCTTTCCAAGGTTTAAAATCTATTTTCAATCTTCATAAAAATTTTCTTAGTATGTCTCTTTTGAGTGGGTTGAATCCCCCTCAAAGTTTGCCTCCAGATTATTCAAGGTTCAATATAATGTTGGTGGTTAAACTAACACATATATTCTATATTCTCAAATTATCCACAATTTCAGTAGTAAGAATAGAAATAATATCTCCCTATACAGCTTGAAGGATGTTAAAAGTCGTGTTTTTGGGTTTTTATCAACTTTATTACCTTCTAATTTGGCATTTAATTACTCACCAAATATGTAGTTACTTTCTAATATTTTCTTCTTAGACTTAACAAAATAACCTGTAGTAGAAACCGTTGGTTTAGATTTTGTATAATTAGAAACTTTATATCTTTAAATTATTATTATTTTAGCTACATACATGGTTTTATCAAATTTATTATTAATATGAAAATATTCATATTACTTATTAATCTTTGAGGATATCTTTTATTGACCCTTCTTTGGTTTTCAAATTTCAAAACTTTCACCAACTTCTATCACTGAGTTTTGGTAATTTGAAATTCATTAATAATATTTAGAAAGTTTTTCTTGAGTAATCTCTTAATATTCCTCATTTTCCTTCAAATTTTATTCAAGATAAATATTGAGGTTTCTCTCTTCATCATGCGCCTTCTTTAACATATTATTCTCTTTAATAAACATAAAATTTTCTTCAAGAAAAAATTCTTGATTATTTGATGAGATATTATCTTTATTCAAATTCTTGTTTTCACTTTTAAGTATTACAATAATTTGAAGACATTATTTCAATTATATTTTTATTATAAGCTCTATATGGGTCTCTTCTTCTTTAGAACTACTAATTTCATCACCAATGAACTTTTCATTATTAAATTTTACAATAAAAATATTTTCAACAATTTCAACTATATTATTTTTATCTTTTTATTCACTATTTTCATCTTCATCATCTTTATAAAAAAAGATTTATCTTTAGGATTTAGATACATTTTTATGTTTTCTCTTGGATTTTTATTTTTATTCATTATTTTTAAAGGATATTATTTATTTTTTGTTATCATCATCACTTTCTTCAGCCTACTTTCTTCGATGGAAATTTGTAGCAAAGTTCCCAATAGTTCCATATCCAAATAATTTTAACAGTAAATTTCCTTTATACATTCCCGTGCCCCTTTTTACATGTTTTAAAAACAAGGACATAAATTCATAAAAATTTTGACTAACCTCATATTCAGTTTTAGAGTTACTAACTTCTTCATCTTCAAGAACTTTCTTAGATTTTATTTTCTTAGTAGCTTTGAAGGAAATTTCTAGATCATCCTTTTCTTTATTATTTATAAATTTATCTCTTCTCATTTCTTATGTGATGAGAGTGTTATATAGACCATACATATATAGATTTTAAATATTTCTATATTCCAATGATGAAATTTTAGCATAAAACTTATCAGGAATAATTTTTAAGATCTTTTCAACCATAATTGAATCTTCCAAGTTCTCACTAAGTCATATTATAGTTCTTAAAATTCCATATAATCTTGTAAATAAGTCACCAATATAATTATAGTCACCCATATTAAGATCTTCATAATTTAACCTCTAGATTTTCAACTTGGATTTCTTAATTTTTGTATTTACTTTATAGATGTTATTCATCTTCTCCCAAATGTTTTTTGCAGTTCTAACTCCTTTAACTCTAAGAAAACCACTTTAAAAGAGTGAGTATAATATAAAATTTATGTCTTTACTATAGTTCTCAATATTTTTCTCATAAATAGCTATAAGAGGAGAATTTTCAACATGGGATAGAAAACTATCTGCTACAACTTCAAGAACTTCATAAATAAGAGACATAAGATATGGTAACATTATATATTTACAAATATGATATTTTTTCCATAAAAAACTGGAATACCCTTACTATTCATATTATTTTTAACATCCATAAAAAACTTATATTTTCTTAAAACTTCAATAAAGAGTAAATGAAAGAAAATTTCTCTCATATAATAATTGAAAGTTCTAAGTAGGATTAATGTGATCACTGACAGGGGGAGAGGGTGAATTCGTAATCAATTTTTATTTTATGTTTTCTTTATTATGAAACAAACTTCACCTCATGTTAAAGAGTTATAAATTTTCTGAAAACAAACTCACAAGAAAAACTATAGTAACATCAGAATTTACAAGGTTCACTACTCAACAAGAGTAGCTAGTCATTGGAATAGTTTTGAAATAATCCAATACCACACTATCAACTAGAAAAAATACTTTTAATGTAGTTACAAAAAGTATGAAATATTCTTACACTTTCAATGAACTAGAATAAAACAATTATGTATGTGATTCATAGAAAAAAATATGTACTAATGTTTTTTTAAAAACTTTAGTAACCTTCATCAACAAGCTCAGAATATTATCACTATAATACTTGTACCTTTTACTTTTTCTATTCTTGAAAAAACACTTCTTATTATTTAAATTTATTACCCAAAAACATGTAATAACTTTATTCTTGGAATTTGTTATGAAAAATATTTCCATTCATAGTTCATCCATTTTCCCTGTCCGATTTCCCTATCTAGAAAATTTATCCAGTGAAAACTTACTCACACTTTTTTTGTCTAATTTTAGTTGTTATAAAAGTTTTTCTGGTTCCAAATTTGTTTTTATATTGATTATGATTTCAATACTTCTAATAAAAACCAACTGCTTTATCTTATTGTTCATTAACCAAGATATTCCTTATTTTGAAACTTCCTAATCAAACTTAGGATCACAAAATTTCATCTATTATCTTTGTCCAAAATCAATTATGAAACACTTTTACTTTTTACATGTGAAAAATAAAGAATGTACTTTGGACTTGAATGCTATTTATATATGATTTTGAGGAAGAATAGGCATAATTCAATTTTTATTTCCTACTCAATGAAAACTTGAAATTCAAAACTCCCACATAATAAATCCATCAAAATATTCCAATTTGTTTTATAATATTCTTGAATACATATGATAAGATTAGATGAATTCACCCTTATTCTAATTTCCTTAAAAATTAGTGAGTATTTTGATTTTTTTCCATGATATTTAGAATAATGAAGGACAATCTCAACATCAACACTTTTATTATATTTACAAAAGATTCATAAAAAACTTTTGAACTTGAAAAAACATTATACCTTTGAAACATTGTCTAGTACTATCGGTTTATTTATTCTATCTGAGGTGGTCCATCCGATATTGGTTCATCTAATGAAAGTTCATCCATACCCTTATTCTACTTCTTCATTCTTTATTATATGACTTACATCAGAGCTTTTTCTAATAGTTTCATTTATATTCCATTTTTTGTCTAATGGTCTTTATATAAAAAGTTTATCCAATCATCTTGTATAAACTTTAACTTTAGAATTTCATACATTCCTTTTTGATAGACATTGTACACAATTTTTTTATGGACTTCATTCATAGACTTTATTCATTTCATCATTCCTTAATATTTTCCTTTTTAAATTTGACAAAATTTCCTTTTTTTGACAGACTTATCAAAACTTTAACACAAACTTCATAGCTTAAAAAACATCATAAACTCAGCAAAAAAATCTATCTGGTGAAATTTCATGGATCTTTGTAGAAGTAAATTTATACATCCAAAGGACTTCATCTGATGAAAATCTTCAACAACTCCACTTTTAAACATTGAAAACATTTATTATCATCTTCTTAAATATACATTTGTTGTACATTTGTATATAATGTTTTTAATAGATTTTGTTCATCTGATGGACTTTGTATGTTAGATATTATTCCATAAAAACTCCCCCAATTTTAATTTCAACAAATTTAATTTAATAAAAAAACTCCACTTCTGATAAATGATAGAACTTTGTATAGACAAATATTACAAAATTGAAAAAAAATTTGATCAAAAAATTCATTTAATGATTCCTTAGATATAAAAAGTTAATATGAGGGACCTAGGTTATGAAACCTTTATCCAATAATCTCCATCCAATTCCATCTATGTGTGATTGAATTTTTTTAGAAAACTTTACAAAGTGATGTGATGTTTTGTTAAAACAACCAAAGAAAACCATTTCTAATAAAACTTATTTTTCAAAAATAGGTTAACCAAAATTTTTTAAAAACAAATTCCAGCAACCTCAAAAACTCCTTCATTTAACTTGGTCCCAATATACATTTCCCTATATATGTGTATAAATACCCAATATAAAAAAGTAATTTAGAAAAAAATATAATTTTTAGAATCCTATAACCCCTTTTTTTAAAAATATTAAATTTCATAAAACTCCAAATAAATAATTAAAACATAACTTAAAGTACTATAAATCACCACAAATATAAAAATTCATCAGGAAAGATATAAGAAATTTGAAAACACACATAAAATTCCAATGTATAAGAATTCCCCAACTATTACCAATTTGGAAATAAATTTTAAGATTATAAATACCCATTTTAAATACATATACTTTTTATATATCACATAAAGAAGTTAAAAGTATATATAACATACATATTTTCTATGGGAAATTATTTATAACACCCAAAAATAATACATATTACAAGAAAAATAAGAAAAAAAGAAAGCAAATACTTTTAATCAAGCATAGATGATGTGAAATATCCAATAATAGAGTGAAGAAGGGATCCAAAGGAAATAACACACCTTTAAAACCTCATTCAAACTAATTTAGAGCTCGAAATCCACCTAGGGTGTGGCCTAATATTTTTACACCATAAGATAGGGGATAAAGAATAGGAAAAAAGAAGAGTAAGGAGGATAAAGAGGAGGAGGGACCCTTACCTAGACAAATCACACTTGAAATCAGAGCAATATGAGGCCAAAACAAGGGAAGTTATAAGGGAGGAGGCGTGAAAGGGGTCTATAAGCTATGGGAATAGTGAAAGAGGGGTGAGAGATGATGTAATAGCCTAGAACTCCTTGGTCCATTATTTTGTCAAATTCCAGTGTTTGGGGTGTTCTGGGAGGCAATGGTAGCTCATTTCAAGAGTTTTCCAAAATTCTAGTTTTTCTATCGATAAGACACATCAGTGATTCAACATCAATGGATCATCATTGGTGAGTTAGGGAATCGGTAGGTCAGGGTTTTGATAGGTCGAGGCTTCAGTAGGTTGGGGCATCGGTGGGTTGAGGCGTCGGTGGGTCGAGGCATCGGTAGGTCGAGGCGTCGGTAGGTTCAGGCATCGATAGGTCAAGACATAGGTAGGTCGAGCGTCTGTGAGTATGACATCAGTGAGTAGCATTAGTGAATCTCTATTAGTGAGTCACATTAGTGGATCAATGTTGGTGACTCATCTGTCAATGAGTCAGGTGTTAGTGACTCACTATCGGTGACTCACCCATTGGTGAGTCATTTCCAATTTTTCTAGTTTTGCCCCACTTACATTTTATTTGATGTAAATCAAGTTTAAAACCTAGTTTGAGAGTTTATAAAGGTGTTTTAAAGGATATATATCATATCTTTAATATACTAATTCTCTAGGGGATTTGAAATAGTCAAAAAATGTTGTCTTGACCACGATCCGAATTTAATGGACCATTTAAATCGTTTCCCTTCCATTGATATAGGATATAGCTCTTCTAAGCTGAGATATTCTCTTCCTAGTGTTGTTTCTTATTCTCTTGGTGCACCTAGATCCGTTATTCCCCATAGAGTCATGTTTTGTGCTGTGGAATTCATATTCATCCTTCCTTGGAGTCTCCCTCCTACTTATGTGACCCCTTGTTTTTAAAACAAGGAGGAATTATTGATCATATATTATTCCAAGTAGAGATTCCTTCATCTCTCTTCCAATTGTGTATCATGTGGGATGAGTATACTCCTGACACATTGTGAATATGGTTGGACCCAAATTTAATGAATATAATAAGAATTAATAAGTGAGGGGTTGAGAATATGATGATTATGATCACTTTATTTTATATGTCATCCTTGATCCATGTTGTATTTTTTTTATAAAGGCTGCATGCCTTCTAAAAATAATGGCTTTTGGTGGCCTATGTTTGCACACCTACATGACTTGTGAATATTTGTCGTTGTTTCCTTATTGAACATCTGAAATATGGAAATTTGATTAATCACATATATTTAGTTAAATTTATGGATTCCCCAGGATCAAACTTGTTCTGTGATCACCCTTGAATAATGAAAGTGGAATTAAAGAAAGAGTGCAGCTAAATTTGAATACACCTTGTTGTTTAGTGTGGCTGATTGCTGTGTATGGTTCTGTTGGACCTTGTGTTTGTGCTGGTCCTGTAGTGATGAGGTTGGGGGTGTGTATGTGAGTATGGGGTGGTAAGGGTGGTGTAATTAATGGTATCTCAGATTAAAATATTGATTTATTATGGAATGGATGAACTTATTATGCAGTGGGACTACATTTTGGTGTGGTGTTTTCATTCAGCGGGGCTACTGAGTGTGGTTGTGAAAAGGTTTGTTGGGGGATTACTTTTTGAGAGTAAGGAAAGCGCGACCTTACTTTGAAGAATGGTGGTGGAAGTGGTTTAATGGGTGTTCAAGAAAGGGGAGTCTACATTGGGACTGCAAGCTGGTTATGCCTTTTTGTTTTTAAAGATGTGGTGCTTTTCGTGCAACAAAGATTCCAAGGATGGTTTAGGAGGGATAATTTTAAAGAAGGATGGTGTTACCTTGAACATGACTTTTGCCTATATTTTCCAAATAATTTTTTGAATTCAGTGTGGGTTATGATGTTAATTATAGTGTGCTATGTTTGGTAGTTTCCCAGGTAGGGATGGAATAAATGGTAAATGGTTAATAGCATCACATGATTAAATGTTAGGCAGTTTCCTTTTCATCATTACAGAAGTGACCATCGTTCGTGGTGATTCATTCTTGTAGGATTGGAAGAAAGGGTAGTTTTGTGTGGAATGGTTGTTTGTTTTGAAAACACATAGGTTGGGATGATTGTTTGATACACACACACACACACACATATACTTTTAGTTCATTGAGATTACTATGTGCACCCCACCTGTGTTGAGCACTACGTGCCGAACACTCCCATTGTTATTGGTGAGGGTGTTCTTTCCCAACATCCCAGTGGGAGGATGGGTGGATGGTTATTGGATCTTTTATGGTCCCTCTTTTAGGCATTGGTAGCCTAAGTCTCTTTGGGAAGGTTATGGTGTGGTTTCAAGGCCCAAGTGTGTGTGGGAGAGGTGTGATTTCCTAAGTGTCTTCAGGATGAGGCTCAGGTGTTTGCGGGCAAGAATGTGGTGTATTTTGTGGCCCAAGTGTGTGCGGGCAAGAATGTGGTGTGTTTTTTGGCCAAAGTGTGTGCAAGGAGGTTGTGATAGTGGGGATTTTAGAATAGTGTGGCAGCGTCATGATGTCCGTTGTTATGGATGAGAAGTTAACCAGTGGGATGTGGTGTAAGGTACCCAAATATCGATGTGCTTACTACTTTACATTAATTGACTTGCGTTATTTTGTGAGTATGCCTTGGTGAGGTTGGGGTGGATAGTATACCTTTTCTAGGTGCTTTTAAGTTTCTGTTTTTTTCTCAAAGGGGAATTAGTATGATTCTCTCACTTGTATGCTCACCCTACATATATAAAAATGTTTTCAAGTTTCTAAGAAGATTACATGAATTGTGCTAGACCTTACTAGCTCAGGTATCGGGATAATTAATTTGTCGCTGCTTATCTTTGTTCTTTTGGTATTTACTTTAGAGTTTTTCATTTTATTTTTAGAAAATTTACTTTAAACATGCATGTGATATGGATTTTGAATTCTTATATATATGTCTTGGATATGTTTTGAGGTTTATACATCTTATCTTCTGATCTTGGTTACTATAAAATGGGTAATGCCTCACATTTTGTGAGATCTAAATACACTTGGTACTGGTCTCCACCTTGGGGCTTATTAGAGGTGGGAATCAGGGGTCATTATCTATTTTTCATCTTTAAGAAGGAAGGTCACAACACTTTGTCATCCCTTCCCTCATCTTAAAGAAGGAGGGTCATGACAGACTGATATCAGAGATGAGGGTTGAGAGATAGGATGAAGTTTGGAGTTAGGAATAATGAGGACTGTATAGGATGGTAGGGAAACAATGTTATGTAATCTTGGTGCCTAACATAGGCCAAGGAATACCAGCTTGGACACGATATTTTAGGGCCCCCCGTGATCCGAAGTAAGTAATCTGAGCTTATTGAACGACTAAGTGAGGATACACCGTTTGTGGGGTAGAGACCCTAGGGAAGGTACATGTATCATTATGACTTGTGTCTTTTTTTTGTTTTGGGTGTTTCTAGGAAATTAAAATAAACAACGAGTTAAAATAAATCCTAAATGAAATTCCATACTAATCGGGCTTAGGAGTTCCCTGTTTACCTTTTCATATATGGAATCTGGTCATCGTCCGTGTGTAGTACGAGTAGTGGAGGCTCAGCAGGCTGATACAACTAATTAGTGGAGGGATGATCTAGAGGAGGAGGACAACCAATGGAAAAATATTCTTTGTGGTTTCTTATAGTAGACTATGGGAAAGTATAAAGGAATTGTTTCAGATACAGAGATGGAGAGTCATCTTGAGGAGTTGTTGATCACTTTCAGCTTGATTCGGGCTCTAAAGACATACTGGATTCCATTTTTAGTTAGTAAAATTAGGGGTTATATGAATCAATGGTGGAAATTTTACCTAGGGGATATTAAGGAGAATGATGTTCTATGGGTCATTTTTGAGGAGTTCTGGGTGGAATTCCGTTCTTCAACCATGAAGGCCAAGAAGTGATATGAGACACTCTCCCTCTAGTAGGGGAGTATGTCGGTATGGGAGACGGGGATTAAGTTCAAATAACTCCTTCACTTTTCTCCAGTTCTCTTTCTGGATGAGGAGTCTCAAGCGAGACACTTAGAGGAGGCACTCCATCTTACCCTCCAGCACGCAGTTACTCCCTTCACCTTGACAACATAACTAAAGGTCCAGAAGAAGGTGAAAGTGGTTGAGAGGATTCACTCATGAAGAGGTATATCATGAGAGGGGATATAGTATGAAATACAAATGGAAAGGCTTCCAGCTGTAGGTCTTATGATCTAGGACCTTCGAGGATCAAGTTAGTGGGGAGTCGACCTTAGCAGTTTCAGTTTCAACCTTCTAGTCCTTGTGCCTTTCCCATTGACTTAGGACCAAGTTGTTTCAATTTTAGAGGATGTGGGAACATTTAGAGTTAGTTCCTAGTTTGAGCTTATTATGGTGGAGGTGGGAAGGTTTAGTGCCCACCTTAGCAGTAGTTGCCGACCAGGCTATTTTAGTAGTAGGTATAGTAGGATCCTACTTTATTGAGGGGAGATAGAGTGGGCAGATGTCGGCCTCAGAGAATTCCTTAGGGACCTCAAATTGGGCATGGTTTGGTAGGCGGTCTATAGTAGAGGGGAAGAGGAGCTGGGCATGGTCAGTTGCATACCACAAAGTTCACAGTTTCAATGGAGCCCGAGATTGTTTGAGGTACGATCAGTGTGTTTAGTAATCTTGCTGGGAATTTGTTTGATTCAGAAGCTTCACACTCCTTTTTTGCACTCGATCTAGCCCATGATATGGGACTAGGCTTAGAGAGACTTTCAATGACACTAATGTTGAGTACACTAATCGAAGGTCAGATTAACTTTCTCGATGTTTGTCGGGGATGTAGACTAATTTTGGGTCCGCATCAGTCTAGTAGAGATCTATTTCTTCTACATGTGCAGCTATATGGTGTTATCCTTGTCGTCCACTAGTTTTAATCTGTGTATGCTGTTATCTATTTATTTTGGAGAAGATTCATGTTTTCAGACATTAATGTCCAGTGTGTAGCTTTCATTGGCAAGTGGATTTATCAGGTGGGCAGCCAACATGTGGAGCCTCTTATTTCTTTATTGGATCAGCTCTTAGTGGAATCAATGGATGATGATATTTTGGGGACTCCTATAGTTTTCAAAGAGTTATTGGATGTTTTTCTCGTTTAGGTTGTAACTCTACCTCCTCAACGTGATATTGAGTTCAGGATAAACTTGCAGACTGGTGCTTCTCTAATTTCGATGGATCCTTATCAGATGGAACCTTATAAGATGTAGGATCTAAGAATTAAGATTGATGAACTGATGAGAAAGGGATTTATCCAGCCCAATGTGTCACCATGGGGTGCTCTAGTCTTGTTTTTGAAGAAGGAAGATGATGGTATGAGGCTATGTATAGACTACCAGAGGTTAAATTAGGTAATGTTCAAGAACCGTTACCATATCCCGATGATAGAAATTATTTTCAACTAGTTGAGTGGATAAAGTTGGTTCTCTAAGATTGATATGTAGTCAGTATATCACTAGTTTAGGGTGAATGGAGATGATATCCTGAAGAATGATTTCAAGTGCAGGTATGAGCACTTCGAGTTCATGGTTATGCCATTCGATGTTACAAATGAACCAGTCATGTTCATGGGACTTATGAACTCTATATTTCATGAGTTCCTAGACCGATTCATCATCGTATTCATTGATGACATTTTGATCTACTCGAAGTCAGAGGAGGAGTATACCAAGCATCTCATGACTACCTTGGAAGTTCTTCGATGCCACCAGCTCTATGGAAAGTCGTCCAAGTGAAAGTGTTGGACACGGGAGGTCCACTTTCTTGGACATTTGGTGTCTCAATAGGGTGTATCAATGGATCCATTGAAGGTTGAGGAAGTTTTTTCTTAGGAAGAACCCAAGAATGTGTCATAGGTTTGTAGTTTTCTTGGTCTGTCAAGTTATTAATGGAGATTTGTACTTGAATTATCTTGAGTAGTAGCTCCATTGATGGACCTGACCAGAAAAGACTAGGAATTTATGTGGAGTGAGAAGTTTTCAGAAGCTTTCAACTATCTTAAGGGGAAGTTGTTCAGTGATCTAGTGATCAGGTTTCTAGTGGAAGGTGAAATGTTTGAATTGTTTTGCGATGCTTCCCATATAGGCTTAGGGTGTGTGTTGATGCATCAATGGAGAGTGATATCTTATGGGTCTAGGAAGTTACATCCCCATGAATGTAACTATGTCATCCATTATCTGGTGCTAGCAGTAGTTGTGTTTTTTCTAAAGTTGTGGTGGTATTATCTCATTAGAGAGTATTTTTTGGTCTTCACAGATCACAAGAGATTTAGTTATATCTCTTTCTACTGAGATATGAACTTGTGGAAGTGGAGGTGGATGGAGTTTCTCAGGATTATGACTTCGAGATCTCTTAAACCTTAGGAAAGGGGAATTTTGTGGTTGATTCCTTGAATAGGAAGTCACAGAAGGAGGTAGTTCAAGAATATATGGATGCTTAGAGGGTGATGGAGGATTTGGCTGCCTTGATCTTAGATGTACAAATGGATGGTGGAAGAGGCTATCTGTCTGAGATAACAGTTCAGTAATTTCTAAGGAAGAAGGTGGATGAGTCTTAGTGGGGATACTCTGAGGTAGAGGTGATGTGTGATCACATTGATCAGGGTGATGCTCTAGAGGGATGGTCGAAGGATGGTCAGAATAAGATTCTGTTTTGTTGGAAGATGTTTGTTACAGTGGTGATGCAGGAGGGATTTATCAGTGAGTTCCATAGATCACCCTCAAGAGTACACCCAAGAGTTTTCAAGATGTACCATATCTTAAGGGAGCAGTTTTGGTGGCTCGGGATGAAGTGGGGAGTGACAGAGTTTGTGGAAAAGTACCTAGTGTTCCAGTAAGTGGAGGCTATGCACTGTGTTCCTGGAGGGTTTTGTAGCCCCTATATGTCCTTGAGTAGAAGTGGGATGAAATATTGATGGATTTCATCATGGGAATACCCAGGGATCGGGGAGGCTGTGATGATATCTCAGTAGCGGTGGATTGGATGATGAAATCAACTAAATTCTTAGCGATTAAGAGTCAAGCATAGTGGATTCCTTAGCAAGAAGGTATGTGGATGATGTGTTGTAGCTGCATGGAGTCCTGATATCCATTTTCTCAGATCAGGATATCCATTTTACCTCACGATTCTAGATGGGTTTGTATCATGCTTTTGGCACTCAGTTATGCCTCAACACTGCTTTCCACCCTCAGATAAATGGACAGATAGAGAGGACCATCCAGACTTTGGAGGACATGCTGTGAGCATGCATCTTGGACTTTGGTGGGTCTTGGGTATTACATTTTTCCTTGGTTGTGTTTAATTTCAATAATAGATATCACTCTTCTATTGGTATGGCTTTGTTCTAATATTTATATAGAATTCCATATTGTTCACCTTTGTGATAGATAGAAGTTGGAGAGGTAGCTATTCTTGGTCTAAACATGGTGCAGAGTACAACTGAGAAGGTGCACCTTGTCCGTGAGAGGATGAAGGCAACACAAGACCGACATAATTCATATGATGATCATATAATAGGAGGACCTTGGAGTTCAAAGTTGGAGACCACATTTTCTTGAAGGTTTCCCCTCGACATGGGCTGTAGAGGTTTGGATGAGGGATTAAGCTTTCTCCCAAGTTCATCATACCTTTCAAGGTGTTGGGGTGAGTTGGAGATGTGGCACACTAGTTGGAGTTTACAACAAAGTTAGAGAGGATCCACGATGTATTTCATGTCTCCCAACTTTGTTGGTACCTTCACGATGACTCCCATGTCATT